>OX465297.1:47135221-51935221 GCA_949987735.1 Leucophora obtusa | reverse complement strand
TGATAAAATTTGGTACACAGAAATATATCGGCCCAAGGACGAAGTCTATTGATTTTGGTTAAAATCGGTCCATGTTTAGACCTACTTTTTTAATAAATGCAAAAAATTTGCTTTTTAGCACTAAATTATATTTAATTTTATTATAAATTTGTACAGGGAAAAGCCCACCCTAGACTGCTTTTTGGCCCCCCAGAATTTGAAAAAATTTACCTATAATTCTTGCATCTATGATTTTGATGGCAAAAGGTATCACAATATTATTTTTTTAATATGTCTACTGGTTTTCTAGGAAGATAATTTGTTGGAATCAAAGGGTCAGTTTTATAGTCAGAACTAAGTTCGATTTTTGTATTAAATATTTCTTAAATAAAAAATGTTATTTGAAAACTTCTTACTTAAAAATTTTTAAGAAACAAATCGATCTTAGTTCTGATTATAAAACTGGATCACAGAGGTATTCAATAAGCAACTGAATGCATTTGATTCGAAAATGGAAAAGCATTTTTAATATGAAAATATAGCAGGATATTTTTTGGTGAGATAAAAAATATCTTAGATATTATAGTTTTTTAATACATAACAAGGGAGTTACTGCAAACTAGACACTACTATTTTAATGAATTTCAATATGTTGTAGAAACCAAAATGCTAAGATGAACATCCAACAGTTTTTGATCACCTCGGTAATTTAAGTGGTCAAAATATGGGGTTAGAATGGGTTCGTCAGAGGTGAAAGTAAGTATGAGACAGGTTAATCTTAGACTTCTTTTCTCTATCAATTATCCAAATTTCATACTATTCTGAGAGTATAATATTTCCTGCCCGAGGTTTTCGTGAGAAAAATTTTCTGCAGATTTTACAGTACAATTTTCTATTTTCAATTAACTAAAAGTTAGCCTAAATATAACTAAAATTCTGTAAATTTAACAGTTTTAATTTTGCTGTTCTCATTTTACTAGTATTTAGTAAAAAAAATCTGCTAATTTTAGCAGTTTTTTATGCAGCATCATTTTTAGCTAATTTTTAGTAACTTTTTCTGCTATTTTTACAAATTTATTTCTATGAGTGTAATTATAAATTGTAATAGAAAAAATTTTTAAATTTAAAAAATTCCTACAGTATGACAGAAAAAACAAAATCTGTCCCTTTTTCCCTACAGATGAAATTTTTGCAAAAAATCCCTACGAAAAAGAAAAAATCCCTGCACTTGGCAACACTGCTCTATAATATGTTCTTTAAAGAATTAAAATATTATCCCCTAAATTCATAAATGCTTTGTAAATTTATAGCAGGTTTACAAAACTTCATTTTTATACAAAATTTGTTAAATAAACCTCCTATAATTTTACAACGCGTTTATGAATTTAGGGGTATAACTGTTCCCAAAGTACCTCAAGCTTCCTTTTATATTTTTGTATTTGAAAAATAGATTAATAAATTTTCCGTTGCAATATATTTATATTTTTTATGATTTTAAAATACTGTTGTAGGACTTTTCTTACCATTTGCATTTTTAAGCCTTTTTCCCATGAACAATTCGAACAAAAACTACCTAGTTTTGGCCTAGTTCGAACTAAATTTTAAATTATTGTAAAATTTAGTTCGAACTTATGTAGTTGTATAATTGCATAGCTCTTAGGTAATATTCCCCCTGTTTTTTCTGTGTGTACTAAATATAATAGTATATATTAGGGTGTCACTTTTTTTGTGAAGAAGCGTATAGCAGAAATGTGAACTACACTAAATTCTAAGAAAACTACCCGAAGAAACTATGGGTCTAAAATAAAAACCTAGCTCCCGGCGAGAAGCATTTTGATTTGAGTGGTTTTGTAAAAACTGCTTAAATTTGAAATTCGAAAAAGCGCTTTCTTATAAATCAAAATGCTTCTCGGCGGGAGCTAGGTTTTCATTTTATACCCATAGTTTCTTAGGGCAGATTTCTTAGAATTTAGTGTAGATCACGTTTTTGCTATACACTTCTTCATTTTTTTCGGACCCATACAAATTGACCTACCCTAGTATATATCCTTTTAACGGGATAGCGCCGCCGCCGAAAATGTTGATTGTGCCGCCGCCAAAATTGCTTTTTTTGCTAATTTTCTCACAAAAAACGCAGATTTTCAAACAAAAACCGATTTTTATCGATTTTTTAGCGCTTTTTACCTTTTTCGAACACTGCTTTTATGTAATCGATAACATACAAATTCCTCGATAATTTTTAGTAGAATATTAACAACTTGTTTTCATTAAAAAAGTATTAAGTTTTTAATGAAATATAATGCAACTACATTTCGAAAAACTATGCAGTTAAACATATAAAAGAGTGACTTAATATTTGGAATGGTTCGTTAACAAAAATTATATATATTTTAATTGGAGTTGAACAAGTACGATCAATGTAAAATTTTACAATATGATTTTTTTTTTAATATTTGAACCAGTTTTTGTTATCAAATTTATAAATACTTTCTAAACAACGAAAGTGTCATGTTGTATTGGAAGCACCAAACTAGGATGCAAAATATACTGGCTTGTATAATATAGTGAACATTTTTGAAACATCGCATTAATGACGGAACAAGTTGAGTTTAGATGCAATTTCCAATTTTTTTTCCCAGATAGTGGTTTTAGGCTGAATAGGAACGTTTTTTATTGTCGGAGACCCCTATTTCGGGTCAAAGCTGGCAATATGGTAATCAATTTGAAGATAATTGCAATGTCTAATATATAGAATTTTTTAATATTAACTCATTACAACCTGGTGCCGGTTTTTTAAATTTTTGGGGGCGAGATTTCGGAAAAAGCCTTTGAATATCAAAAACGTTCATATGCACGCAATGAAAAAAATATACTTCCAATATAAAAAATTATTTTTTTCATATAATTTAACTTAAAAAATTAATGCTTTTTACATTTTGTTAGAGGCTATAAACAGCTCTTAAATGAGCACATAAGCCTTTCTTTTTTGGGAGCAAGTGCAGTTGACGGGCATATACCCGACACTTCTTGAGCTGTTTTTAAATATATGATTTTTTATGTCGGCCACGCCTTTCGAGGGGTTGGAAATTAAAACTAAAGTTCGAAAGTAGGTACTTATTGTAGGTCAGCACAAAGTTAAGACCAAAAGAATGGTCTCTGAAAAATATTTCTTCGTGACTTTTTTGTAAATAGTCTAAACAAAATTCAGTCTATATCAGTAAGTAATTATGTCTGTTTCCGTACTTCACCGAGTAATTTTGCTCTGTGTTACTTATGGGCTTTCTCCTATGTGTTAGGCAGTTTAGTAACTTCGCTTAGTAAAGATTTTTTCTGTAGTCTTAGGGGTGTTTTCCTATGTGATAAGCAGTTGTTGTTGTTTTAGCAACAGCATCTACGATAAGATGTATGTATAATTAATTATTCTTTCTCTTCTGCCAGTTCTGCTAGACCCAGGGTGGGTCCATAGTGACGTAGGATCTAGATGAGTCGGGTTTGCCGCGCAGCCTAAAAGGTGGTTAACATTATGCGGGACACGTGTTCGGGATGGTGGGCTCGATCCGAGACCAATATGAGTTGAGTGGCTTCGCAAAGTAAAATTTTTGTGTGTTGCTGGACTTGGGTTGGTTTCGTTGAGAAAAATTTTGCTGTATAACTGGCCTATGGCAAGGCTTAGGGGTTTTTTCCTATGTGATAGGCAGTTTAGTGGTTTCGCTGAGTAAAGCTTTTCTGTGTTGCCGGACTTGAGGGTTTTCTCCAATGTGATATGCAGTTTAGTGGCTTCGCTTAGAAAATTTTTCTCTATAACCGACCTTTGGCCGGACTTAGGGATTTTCTCCTATGTGATAGGCAGTTAGTGGCTTCGCTTTCTAAAGTTTTGCTGCATAGATTTTTTACTGCCGTTCACCAAAAAAAATCTACTTAGCTTAATATAAAAAAAAAATTGTCAACTGGTCCACAATGGGTTAAAAAAAAATCGTATAGAACAATTTTTAAATTTTTCTTTGTTTAACCACGCCTACCACGCCCATTTTTTCATAAAAATATGGAAAATTTGTTTGAAAAATCCATAAAAAAATTTTATGGAAAAATGGGCATGGTAGGCGTGGTTAAACAAAGAAAAATTTAACAATTGGTCTATACGATTTTTCCAGTACACTTTTTATTAGCATGTAGTGCGAGGACTAATTGTAACGGTAGTATCGGTGACATCTGAGCCATTCCTAAAATTTTTCTTGGATATTTTAAAAGCATTTTCGGTGGGATTTTTCCTAATATTTCGGATAATGGATCGTATTTCAATCTCATTAAATCTGATGGTCATACCAGATTAATGCTGATTTTGAAAGTTTGTAAACTTTTTATACTTCTCAATAATTTTTACCAGTATATTGTAGATTCTGTCAGTAACTAAATAAATTTCATACATTTTTTTCCTACTTTATAATATGTTTGCACAAGTTCAAGGACATTCAAGGAGGTTTATCGACCCATTTTGAAAATAAAGTCACGTATACCAAAAAAAAATAATTTGGTCCGACCACGAGCAAAATAAGAAAAATAATTATTTATCAATATTCTTTAGAATGCGTTACTAAAACAAATTACCAAAAATAACGGTAATTTTAACTGCACAAAATCTTCAGAATACTTCATTGTCGAATTGTATACTTTTGAAGCTTAAAATATGCAGTATTTTTAGTTTCTGTTGTCTAATTCTTGTTGTTGTAAGATTATTGTTGTTGTTGTTTTATAAATTGAGAAAGGAGAAATTATATTATTCAAAATGCATAATATGTTGAATAAAAAAGAATTGCAAAATACCGAAATATAAATGAACACATAACGAACTTATATGTATACTTACTTTTGACGCTCATAGTATATGAAAAGATATTTCACATACCTTTGATGTACATTTTTTTCTGATCAGATAAGTACTTGCAGACTTATTCAAATTTTCAATTTCAACTATAAAGACCCACACACTGGAAAGGGGACGTATCCGCCAAAAACAATTGTTATTTTCCGGCACACAATAAAAATGTCTACTTATGATAAACATTTTGCCTTTATGCCTTTTTGCATTTATAGGCATAAGTTTTTATATTTTGAATTATTTATTCGAAATAAAACTTAAATAAAACTTTAATAAAATTACCCAGACAGAAATTAAGAAACATAAAAGCGTTCTGAAAGCACTTTGTATGGTGGTTGAAGCGTTATTAAAGCAACATATTTTTGGGTTTTATAATGTTCTCAGAACACTAAAATGATAACCATGATTTACGGTCTCATGTTTGTATTTAAAGTATTTTAGAAACGTTGCAAAAGCATAAAATAAAGTGATTTTAAAGCGTTATAATTTTTGTTTATAGAACGTTTTCAAAACATTAGAAAAACTAAAAAGTGGAGTGTCTTCCGAGAATTTTAAAAACAAAAAGTAGAGCAATTTTCCAGTACTCTAAATACAAAAAATAAAGTAATTTCTTAGTACCTACTTAAAAACATTTATTTTTTTATACATATATTTTATTAGAACTTAAATTAGTTTTAAACAGAGACCCAAAATAACTGTTATATTTCTAAAAAAGTCACCACCCAAATTTATTTAATTATAATATTTCAATAATGCACTATATTTTATAATCATATTGCACAAAAAAATCACAAAGTTTGGCAAAGATTTTAATTTTTTCAATTTTTATATTTTACTCTATAAATTTCTGTTGTTTTTTTGATTTTTATTTTAAAACTTTTTATAAAAGTTACAGAATGATTTTTTTGAAAAAATTAAGCACTAACTTTTTTATTTGATAATAAAATAAAAATTAAAAATTGACCTAAATTGAATGCCGGAAGTTCCTGGAATATACACATTTACGCACTTTAAATCACTGTTCAATCTTTTATTAACACTAGTTGACATCATCAGGATATTATAATTGTTAAAGTCATTGGTTCTATGGCTTTTGATTTATATTCTTAAATGTTATTTTTTGATAAAGAAAAAATATCACAAAATAACTTTTATTATTTTTGAAAAAATAAAAATCGTGTTTGTATAGTTTTTGTTTGAATTAAAAATAAAAATCAAACAGAGCAAATAAACAGAAAATTAAAAATACTCAAACAAGAAATAATTGTAAAACAATAAGTTTTTTGAATAAAAGTTATAACTGTTACGTCCCTGGTTTTAAATGATTATGTTAAAAAATCATAGGATATTAAGAGAAATGTAGATGTGTTCAAAACTGAAAAATTGGGTTGTAGGAAAATCACAAACCTCTATAGACGAAATATTAATGGTACTGAGATTTGAAGGTTATACATACATCTCTTCCGAAATGTTCTAAAACTTTATTAGGAACTTCTACTTTGAGCGGCGATTCTAAAGTGATGCTAGGTTTAGACGATACTTTGGGAAATTTTCAATATTTTGGAATAAAGTCTAATCTTGATATCACTTTTGATTCCAATCTTTATTATAATGAAAATAAATGGGAGATGTATTTTCAACCGCATACATTACCAAGCCATTTTTGATTGGTTTCTATTATGGAAATTCAAAACCGCATCGGCTAAAAAGTTTCTGGAAGAACTTGTTTTGGAAGCCAAGCTTTTAACTAATAAAGGTAAAAATATTTTTTTTAGTCTCAAACTTCATTAAATAATCAAATTTTTATTAATTTAAGATTTTAAGAAAATTTGTGGAACTTATGCCACATTTTTATGGCTTAAGCTCAGTGACAATGAATATTTATAATCTAATAAATATTTCAAATGACGTAAATAATATGGGGGCGCCTATATCACAATTTTCAGCATTTTGTTTTGAAAATAGCTTAGGTTTTGTAAAAATTATAAAATCGTAAACTAATCCCATTTTCCATATACAAAGGAAATTGCATGTTTTTAATACCAATTCCCCAAATAAAATTCCATTAGTATATCCTTTCAATAAGAGCAGCACCTATTCACTTCTGAATCTAGAGTTTTTTCTTTCGTAAACATTTCTGGATTTCGAATTACATCTTTTCATCCTGATAATATATGTATGTATGTTTATTACACAGTGGGAACATTATGATTGGGAAAGAAATTTTTAGTACAAAACATACGAAACACAAAACTAAAAATGTTTTTGACTACCCGATCTAATCAAAGGAAATCGGATTATATAATGTAACAAATTTAGATGAAAACAACACTCAAATAGGTATACATTAGAGATGAGCGATCCGGTGATTTTTGAATAACGCTGCTACCAGTGATCGTGATTTTCAGATCACCGTTCTTTTAAACAGTGACCGTGATCACGGGTTTGTAATAGAGATGGGCGATCCGGCGATTTTTCAGTAACATTGTTCTCAGTGAATGTGATTTGCAAATTGTTGTTCTTTTAAACTGTGATCGTGATCACGGTTTTTCTATGGAAAAGACTGCGATTTTATGATAAATAAACGAAATAATATTTATGGCGAGTTTTTAAGGTGTCAGTTAAACTTGGTTTAGTTAAACCGAAAACGAATTTTGTCAGCCATTTCAAAGTTTATTAACAAAAATTTGCCGGAAAAACTTTTTCTAGAGTATAATTTATTTCTTTATTGAAATAAAACAAAATAAACCACATTTTAAAAGCAGTATTCCAGTTACAAACTGCGTTAAACTAAGTTTAAAGATAATCCACTTCTTAAAAACTGGGCCTTAAAATAATAATAGTTGCGACCGGTAACAAAGACATGATAGAAGGAGACATTTTATTCGGAAGAGTGTGAAAGCAAGTCACTGTTATTGAAAAAAACATGTATTACTGTGCACAATGAAGTTTGCAAGAAAGAATAGTACAACAATATTAAAAGAACGACATTCCGAGTAACTGCGACTTGAAATACCAGTGATTTATCAATAACTGTGATAACCGGTGATTTACCGGTATGAAAATATCGCTCATCTCTAGTATGTATACTTTTCTGTGTCATGAAAATGTACTTTTGCTCGTTTAGGCAAGGTAAGAAGCAAATTAAATTTTTTTTAATACTTAGTGTTTTAAATTAAAAGAAATATACTATTTTGCATAATTTTTTTTCGGAAATGCAATTATATTTCATAAAACTGAATTTTCAAGGGGGTATGTATACTTTTCTGTGCCACTGTATATATGGAGTAAGATTTGAGGATATATAAATAGTATCAATTGCCATCTAAAAAATTCGTTCAAAAAATAATATCAGATGTATTTGTATATAATGATATGTGTCTCAATGTGACTCCATTCCAGGGAAACAAGCCGATCAAAATAATCGGCGGCGGCGGCGCAAGCAAAAAATCGGCGGCGGCGGCGGCGATTAAGGTTGAGCCGGATAAAAATCGGCGGCGGCGGCGCAACCAAATAATCGGCGGCGGCGCAACCAAATAATCGGCGGCGGCGGCGGCTTAATCGGCTTGATAGAACATTATACACGTATTTTAAAGACGTTTAAGGTTTTTTCCAAAATATAGCAGTAGAAAATTGTGCAAAAAATTTGGAATTATCAAATAAAAAATAATTTTAAGTTAAATTCATCGATAAAAATTACAAATTTAGGATTTTTAGTTTTTGAACGGAGCTAGAAGGAGAGATAGTTGGGCTTTCCAAATATATACATATGTTTATATATTCAACAAAATTGTGTGGAAATATTTTCAAATAAAACTGATTTTCCTAATTTTTTCTTATTTTGTTTAATTTTGACGGCTTTTAATTGCAAAATTTTGTTTAAAAAAAAAACTAATTTTTATCTAATTTATTCTTTATTCAGGGCAAAATGAAGTTCTATTTTAATCGCTTTAAAATTGTCAAAGTTATACAATTTTTTATAAACATGGAATCTCTGCATTTATAAGAAAATTGAAAATATTAACCTTAATGATTGTGCAAACAAGAATCTCGAGTTGCTGAAATTAAATGTTTAGAAAAATTACGATAACTTTTTCAATTTTCAATTAATTTAAACAAAAGAATCTGATTAAGAACTAAACCCACTTTCAGAATGAATTACAATAGTAAAGAATTGTTTAATACTGCAAAAAAGCCGTCAAAGTATACAAATTAAAAAAAAAAAATAATTTTAATATTAAAAAAAAAACTGTCAACATATTTCAGTTACAAATAAATAAATCTATATACATATATTTGGAAAGCTAAATTTTTTGTCTTTCCAAGAACGTTATAATTGCTGAATTTCAAATTGTTAAGTGCTTGAAGTCGCTCAAAAACAGAGTTTTGACACTATCACCCCTGTTCTGAATTCCGAAACTTTTTAATTAGAGTGGTTTTGTAAAATCACACAAAATTTAAAATGTCGGAAATTGACTGTTTCAACAAATTTTAAAATAAATTTTAACATATTAATTTTTGCAACAAAATATTCCTTTTACTTTCACCAAGCTTTTCCAACACGAAATAAAACGAAGAAAATAATTCGGATGTGGATCACAGAACAGCAAAAAAATTCGGAATGTTTCACTTTAGAATTTTTTATGTGGATTCGGAACTTAGAAATAAACAAACTCTATTTTCACTCAAAATTAAATGTGTTTTTAGAATAAACTAGAAAAAAATATGGTTCGAAAAAAATTATGCTCGAAAAGATGTCAAAGTTGATAAACTTAGAAGAAAAGTTAAAAAATTCAGATATTCACCCCTGTTCTTAGTTTCGAAACTTTTTAATTAGAGTTGATTTGTAAAATAACACGGAATTAAAAATTTCGAAAATTTGTTGTTTCTACCAAATTTTAATATTCATAGACTAATTTTAAAATAAATTATTATATTATAATTGTTGTTAAAAAATATATATTCGTTTCACTATCATCAAGCTTTTTCTACACGAAATAAAACGAAAAAAAAAATTCGGATATGGATCACGGAACAGCAAAAAAATTCGGAATGTTTCACTTTAGAATTTTTTTGTGGATGCGGAAATCAGAACAGCGTCGATTATTGTAAATATCTTCGTCCGCAATGTCTTAAAAATGTGTCTTTCGATAATAATTTCAGGTGTACTGAAAGTTCTGAAAAATGTGATGTGATCTACTTAACCAAACCTACGACCATAAATTCGAATGAATTAATTCTTTAATTCACTTTTGGACTTTTAATTAAAATTTACTAATACATCTTACGATTACACCATTCCTTATGAATTCATTCACTCGCTTCATTCTTTTAATTTTCATGCATAGTGAATGAATTCTTTCATGAATCTTTCACGTTTCATTCGGTTTGTAAAAGTTTAAAATAAATGTTGCGTTTTTAATTATTTTTATGGGTTGTGTATATGATATCAATATTAAATCCCTAAAATAAGCCACATTTTTATTTAATTTGTAATTATAAACTAAAGTGTTGTCAGAATCATTAGTATATTCATACCTTAGATCTTTTACTGATTTAATAAAATGACAATTTTGATAAGCCATTTTGTAAAAGATTAGAATTAATGAAAAAATTAATTATTTAAATTGATTGTAATTCTATAAGGAATGTATTCAACATAATGCATTCTATTTAATATTAAAATTTGGGAATGAAACCTATGAATTAATTATAAAGGAATGTTTTGATGGAATGATATATATTCAATTTCTAAAGCTGAATTCGGTTTTGTGCGAATTAACCTAAAATTGAATTAATTCTTTCGAAGCTCTGCCTACAATCTACACTTGGTCATTTGAAAAGTATATATGTATATTGTTCATTAGGATTCTCTTCTCTATTGCATATCCAAATTTCAGCGAAATCTGTCAGAAGTTTTCAAGCAAAACTTCCAACTTAAGAAATATTTATGACAAAAATCCTTCTTAGCTCTGACTATAAAACTGGTTCTTTTATTTTTTTAACTAAAAAAAATACTCTTGATGCTTCAGGAAATGATGAAGTAGAAAATTTGTTTTAAAAATGACATTTGCTTTTAATTTTTATTTTGGAAAATTGATACTTCCAGCCGAAATGAGCCGAGAAAAATCGGCGGCGGCGGCTGAGGCAAAAATGGCCGGCGGCGGCGGCTTAAACGGCTTACGGCGGCTGGCTTGTTTCTCTGCTCCATTCACAGCCAGATGTAGCTCAATCACATTATATATGACCATATATAATTATTTTTACTCGGGAATGTACAGACAAATTTTGTTTGAAGAATAACTTGGTAGGAATATCAGTTTATGGATATAAATTCTTTAATTTTAGTTAAAAGTCCAAACCAAATTCAATCTGATTATATACGGTTCGTCAGATCTGCCTGGATCTGATCAGATCTACTTAGATCTCAAATTTGTCCCCAATTATGAGATCTAATGAGATCTGGTACAATAAGATATGCTGAGATCTGGTCAGATCTAAACTTTTTTTTCACGGGTACTAATATTGTTCGTGGTTTTAGATACTGATCGCCGTTTTTTCTATACATATTTTAAAAGCAATTACAAGTAATTTATGAAGACAATGGGTTAACAGGCAGAAAATGGATTGTTCATATAAAAATAAATGGAAAAAAATCATCAAATTAAGGTGGGTAAATCATTCCAAAGGGAACCGGGACACTTATCGGAAGAAGGTCTCTGGATTTGGACAAAATTCTGTTTGCAGATCCTCATGACTATCACAAAATTTACTGTTTTAAAATTTTTGTAAAATTCGTCTTATTTCGCTTTTTTTCGCTGTTTTTAGTTGATTTTTTTCACTAATTTTTAAAAAATACATGATGTTCAAATGATTACAACTTTTGAACGTGTTATGCGATTGTTATAATACCTAGTAATGCTTATATAATCTACTTTCAAAATAAATTGCAAAAATAAATTGTTGAATGCAAAAGGGATTATACAATTTCAAAAATATCCTTAATTTGCAATGTGTCTTTAGTACGACAGTAAAAAATTTATTTATTGCGATAACTTTTGCAAATGGAAACTGTTTTGCTTGAAATTTTGCAAAAACAGTTTTTAGACATCACCCCATATTATACTAAAATACGAAAAAATGAGAAGTAAGTAGTTATGAGATTCTGAATAATAAGTGGTTACAAACATGCTTACAAAAAGTTGAATTATAAGGGGTTATCCGACTGCTGACTTGATTCTTAAAAATAAAGAGTTACAGAAATACTATTAGCTTCAGGAAATACATTCAGAGAAATTAAAGTTTTTGCTAGAGTGTAATTTTAGATTAATTCTAGAACTAGTCATAACACAAAACATATTTAAATGTAATAAATATAAATGTATAAAATTTAACTTTGTAAAAAGTGCTTATTTAAACTATTGCGAGTAAGTCATTATTTTGTATTTAAAAGCAATGACTACAATAGGCCGTTATTAGGAAGTCATTATTTTATATTACAAAATAATGCAAAAGGTAATGATATATCATTATTGGTAATGCAGACAGCAATGAGGTGTCATTACCAATTCAGTTTTATGAAATATTATTGCATTTCCGAAAAAAATTATGCAAAATAGTAATTTCTTTTCATTTAAAACACTAAGTATTAAAAAAAATTTAATTTACTTCTTACCTTGTCTAAACGAGCAAAAGTACATTTTCATGACACAGAAAATAATACATACTAGAGATGAGCGATATTTTCATACCGGTAAATCACCGGTTATCACAGTTATTGATAAATCATTGGTAACGGCATTGATCATATATTTCAAGTCGCAGTTACTCGGAATGTCGTTCTTTTAATATTGTTGTACTATTCTTTCTTGCAAACTTCATTGTGCACAGTAATACATGTTTTTTTTCAATAACAGTGACTTGCTTTCACACTCTTCTGAATAAAATGTCTCCTTCTATCATGTCTTTGTTACCGGTCGCAACTATTCTTCTGTTAAGGCCCAGTTTTTAGGAAGTGGATTATCTTTAAACTTAGTTTAACGCAGTTTGTAACTGGAATACTGCTTTTAAAATGTGGTTTATTTTGTTTTATTTCAATAAAGAAATAAATTATACTCTAGAAAAAGTTTTTCCGGCAAATTTTTGTTAATAAACTTTGAAATGGCTGACAAAATTCGTTTTCGGTTTAACTAAACCAAGTTTAACTGACATCTTAAAAACTCGCCATAAATATTATTTCGTTTATTTATCAGAAAATCGCAGTCTTTTCCATAGAAAAACCGTGATCACGATCACAGTTTAAAAGAACAACGATTTGCAAATCACATTCACTGAGAACAATGTTACTGAAAAATCGCCGGATCGCCCATCTCTATTACAAACCCGTGATCACGGTCACTGTTTAAAAGAACGGTGATTTGAAAATCACGATCACTGGTAGCAGCGTTATTCAAAAATCACCGGATCGCTCATCTCTAATATATACATACTACCCATAAATAAACAACCAAGTGCTGAAACAGTGCTCCCAACTGTTGATTTTTTTTTGTAAATTTACCGTTATATTGATAAAAATAATTTATTAAATTTGTTTGCATAAATAAAAGTGTAAATTTTAAAAAATTAAGCAAATAGGGAAAGAAATGAGTTTGGATAAGTGTGCGTACAGAGTGGCCGCTTGTTGCCGAGCCGAGCCGACTGACGCTTATTGCGAGAACCAATGCGAGAAAACTGGTACTATACAAATTAGTACAAATAAGCGCGAACAGGTCATAGTGGGCGCCGAGCTGGTCAGAGCGCAAAGCTGATTGAATGCGAGAAAACAGTTCCAAAGCGTATTTCAGTGGCGAAAACATTGTTTATGTTATGTTAATAAAATAAAAATTAAACAAAAAAATAAAAATTCAAATAAATAATAAAAATTAAATAAAATTATAACAACCCAGCTAAAAATCGACATATATCGATCCATACAGGTTAAATGTATGTGCGTGCATGCTCATAAACATGCATTCATGACCATACATGGATACATAAATCTCCATACATGAACCATATATGACCATGCGTGTGCATTAACGAAATTTGAGGTAATATCTAAATGTGTGTACATGCATGAACATACATGAACACGCATGAGCATGCATCATCATACATGTAGATATTACCTCAAATTTCGTTAATGCACACGTATGGTCATATAAATGCATTAATGAAATTTGAGGTAATATCTAAATGTGTGTACATGCATGAACATACATGAATACGCATGAACACGCATGAGCATGCATGATCATACATGTAGATATTACCTCAAATTTCGTTAATGCACACGTATGGTCATATATGATTCATGTATGGAGATTTATGTATCCATGTATGGTCACTAATTCATGTTTATGAGCATGCACGCACATACGCTTAACCTGTATGGATTCGTATATGTCGATTTTTAGCTGGGAATTATAAAAAAATTAAAAAAAAACTTATAAACAAAACTTAAAAAAAAAATGTAATAAAAATTTCAAGAATAATTGAAGAAATGCGTTAATAAGTAAAATTTTAAAACTCAATATCAATTTTAAAACGAATGAACAACAAACCCAAATGCATACAAACATACATAAAATACAAATAATAGATAAAATATCAGCGCTGATTCTCGCATCCACTATGCACACCCAAACTTGTTTCTCGCATGAACAAGTTCTTGCAATAAGCGTCAGTCGGCTCGGCTCGGCAACAAGCGGCCACTCTGTACGCACCCTAAGAGCCGAATTATTATAAAGCTTCGAGATGAAGGGAAACCTTTTAGGGAAGTTGGTGATTTGGTTGGATGTTCAACGGCTACTATCCAAAAAATAATTAGAAAATATAACCAAACGAAAAGTTTTGAAAGTAAGCCTAGAAGTGGTCGGCCATTAATAGTCACTCCTAGAGTACGTCAGATACTGGGCGAAATAAAAGAAAATCCTAGAACACTAATAGTGGAAATTGCTAATCACTTAAATCTAATGAATGACATTGCCTCAGTCCACTCAGATACAGTTCGAAGTGTCCTAAGAAACAACGGTTTTCATAGTCGTGTACATAGAAAGAAGCCATACATCAGTGAAGTGAAGAAACATGTTGGAAAAGATGAAATTTTTGGGCCAATATTATGTTTAGCGATGAAGGCAAGTTCAATTTATTCGGATCTGATGGCAAACAAAAAGTACGGTGCAAAAAAATGAAGAATTGACGGAGAAAAATCTACTTCCAACAGTCAGCATGGTGCAAGTAATGTCATGGTCTGGGGTTGTATGTATGTCTGCGGCTAGGGTAGGGAATTTGGTATTTATAGAGACAATAATGGATCATTTTCTTTACCTTGATCTTCTAAAAGACAATATTAAACAAACTGCTGTAAAAATGCGTCTTACACCAGGCTAGTATTTCCAACAAGATAATGACCTGTAGCACACTTCGGGGATTGTTAAGGAATAGCTTCTATATAATGTGCCTCACCAACTACATTCGCCACCCAAATCGCCAGATTTAAATCCAATAGAGCATCCGAGGGATTAATTGGATCGTCGTATCAGAAAAAACATATAAAAAAGTAAGATGGATCTCAAAAACGCTCTTTTGGAGGAGTGGAACTGTATTTCAAAGGATGTTTTACTGAAAAATTAGTTTTTTTCTATGAAAAACATATTGACAGCCGTTTTAGCACACAAAGTATTAGATAAGATTTTTTATACCCTACACCACTATGTGGTCAGGGTATTATAAGTTTGTGCTAATGTTTGTAACATTAAAAAATATTGGTCGTAAACCCACCTTATAGTATACCGATCGGTTCAGAATTTTTTTTATTTCGATTTAACGATGTCCGTCTGTCCGTCCGTCCGTCTGTCTGTCTGTCCATGCAATCTTGTGCGCACTATACAGGTCGCAGATATTAAGATATTTTGATGAAATTTGGTACACCGACTTATGTCGGCCCAATAACGCAGCCTATTGATTTTGGTGAACATCGGTCCATGTTTAGACCTAGTGCCCATATAAGGGTCCTACCAAAATTATACTGTTTATACGCTGCAGGTCGTAAATATTAAGATATTTTGATGAAATTTGGTACACAGACCTATATTGGCCCAATAACGCAGCCTATTGATTTTGGTGAACAAAATTATACTGCTTATACTACCAAAATTATACTGCTTATACGCTGCAGGTCGTAAATATTAAGATATTTTGATGAAATTTGGTACATAGACCTATGTTGGCCCAAGGACGAAGCCTATTGATTTTGGTGAACATCGGTCCATGTTTAGAACTAGTGCCCATATAAGGGTCCCCCCAAAATTGGCTTGGTTACAAACTGCAGGTCGCAAATATTAAGATATTTTAATGAAATTTGGTGCGCTGACTCACATTATAGAAAATTTTGACACGAGCCCCATTTTAACCCATTAGAATTTCGGATCCAAACATTAGTTGGCTTTTACCCAGACTGGTGTAGGGTATTGTATAGTCGGCATGCCCGACTTTAACCTTTTTACTCGTTTTATCATAAAATATAAGAATATTATTATTAAGTTCAACAGTATGTATACTTTTCTGTGCCTTAAATATTGTTTTTTAATTTTTTCGTTAATAAATAATGTATAATTACTAGGGCAAGGAATTTCATGTACTTAAAAATGGAAAATATGCGCCTAAAATATGCGGTTAAAAAAGAAAAATATGCATTAAAAATATAAGAAATATGCACTAAAAGCTATTATTTTTTGCAAAAATAATGCACTCTAAAACTTAAAAATGTATTTAAGTTAGTTATTTTGCAAACAGACACAGAACTCGAAGATTTCCCGTAGGCCAATAAGGTTTTAAGAATGTTTATTTTCATTGAATCAAAATATGAAAACGTATCAATTTTTTATATTTTTTTACAAAATAAAAAATACTCCTTAAAATGAAAAATATGCACAAATATGCATTAAAAAGCACAAAATATGCATTAAAAAGGCACCAAATATGCATTTAAAGTCGAAATATGCAAAAACATGCATTTATGACAAAATATGCAAAAATATGCAACTACAAATCGATGCCATTTTGTTCTAAATTTGATGATTTGGATAAATATTTAATCCATATTAGTTTTGGACTATCGAGAAAAAACATGCATTTGCATGAAAATCCTTGCCCTAATAATTACCAATATTTTGATAGTCTTCTGTTATTGTTCATAGATTAATTTTATATGGTATAGATTTTTCTCTTACAACATGCATACATTCTGTAGAACAAGCATTTTCAAGGGGGTATGTATACCTTTCTGTGCCACTGTATATACCTACATAAGCCATATAAAATTAATTAATTACTTAATTAGAAATTTATTAATTAATTACTATATGAAGTGACCGATATGGTTATATATGGTTCCATAAAAATATTTTTTTGAAATTTTATATAACTTTATATATTATCCAACACAAATTAACATCAAATTTAGTTAACTTCAAACATAACTATATATATAATTTCATATTAAAAAAATTATGTGTACGTTGAATAAGAATGCTTTTCAAATGCACTTTTATAAAAAACAACCAATTTTGTAAGAAAATTTTTAAACATTTTGTTATGTTTTATTTTTTAAAATTAGGGCTTTTAAAATAGTTTAAACTACAGAAATTTCAATTGTCAACTTAATAACTGTTAAGCATAACTTCTACAGTAGTTTTGATTTAACTGCCTTTTTCTTAAGTGCACATTTGCTATAACTGCCCATAATTTTGGTTTCGTTTCTATTTTACAAAATTATGTACGCAATAGTCTTCTTTAAGTGCACTTTTTGTACCTGCGCATTTAAGATAACTGCCTCATATTTTTGGCAGTTTTACATTATTTTCATAAAAAAGATCACCGTTAGCTGCCTCTTGTGTTTTGCTCTGTTTTTCAATTCTAGAAAAAAAACACACATAAAATAAATGTGTTGTCAACTTTTTTTGTGACAAAAATATCCTACTTTAGTCGTTTTTGAACCATAAAAATCGCAAGATCTGCTGCAAAGCACGAAGTTGTCATCATTAGCTTGATTTGTTTTGTTTGTTTTCAGTCTGTATTAGGGTTTGGGATTTCGCGGACTGTTTTATTTCCCGGGAAACGGGAATAAAAAAATTTGATTCCCGGGAATCCCGGGAAATATTTTTGAACAAATTTGTTAATGAAAACCATCTATATAAGTAATTTTTGTTAAAAAAAACACTATTTCAATACAAATGCAGTCTGAGTAGTGAGAATTCAAAGTAAAAAATATCAGAATGTTGAAAATTTAATTTTACATAAATTACTCTAAGCACTGCCAAATGAATTGCATGATTCCAGCAGAAAGCACCCACTACTAAAATGTCGGAAACAAACCGTTTAATCACATTTGGCCCATTAGATATGGTGGCCACAATGTTATTTTCCTACTACTCTTGTAGTCTTATTTCCACAATTCTTTGTATTTCATCAGCATTACATCTTCCTGATATATAAACCAACCCCAGGTTTTAAAATGAATTATTTCCGTTTATACATATGTTCAAATATCTCTTTTGTGATATTCTTGTCCATTCATCTAAGATTATAGTAAATCTCCTATTGTTAGAAATATTACTCGATATTTCTTTTATCATGATATCTTTTACATGATTGTAGTAATTTAATATAATGTTCTTTACATCGGTGTTATTTTTTGGCAATGCCAAGTTTTTATTATTAGAACTTTCTCGAATAAACGAAGATCTATCGATTGCGGCTAATTTGGATACCATTTCAGGAAATGTTTGCCCTACCATAAAACGTTCAATGTCTATTCAGCTTACACTTTTTTCTTCGGGTACTTTGCTAATTTTAGCTGAAACGTTGTTCTTGTTATTGTTTTCTTTAAGAGAAGTTGCATCACCATCAATTTTTTTTTTGTGAACCAAATTTAGATGTCGGATAACCAAATTTAGATATCTCCGTTAACCATAAGTCTTTTAGGGCAAATATTGCACTGCGCTGCATAGCCCTTTTTTGTGAAGTATTTCCATACTCCTGACATTTTATTCTTTAATATAAAATAATATATTAGTTTGAAAGCAGATGTATTAAAATAAAGTAAACGTACTTGAAAATATCACATTTATTAATGAAAACGTTACTTATAAAATTATTGGCCCTTAATATAAAGGAGTATTTTAAATTTAAAGTCGACTTTATTTTTAATCATATTGTTTTGTTCATTTTGTGTATGAAAACCTTACAAAAATAATTATATTTTCAAATATTTTGATTGGTTCAAAATAAATTAACCAATCAGAATGCTCCAAAAATAAACCAAGTCAAGGTATACTGCCACCCAATATTTTAACTAAATTCGACTTTACCTAAATTATACATTTAAAAAATTTAGATAATAAGGGCGATTATTTGTAAGAAATAAAGCTTTTTTTTATATTTATTTTAAACATTTTACCAAGTTTTTAGGTTTTACCACTTAAATTTTGAATAAATTATGCGAAAAATCTTTATTAGTTGAAATGCTCCTAATTACTTGGCACAGGTTTTTTTGTGTGTCAAATAAATTGATTCCCTTTTAAAAGATTTTAACAATGACATTTTTGTTTTGGTATTTAAAATGTTTTTTTATGACTAAAATCCTATTCCAAACAAAAACAATTTAAAAAATAAAAATGTCCTGTTGGCTGTCCGTCTCCAATATACACAAATTGCCTGCACTTGTACGTACAAACCATACGTCAATGTGGCAATATTTGTGAAAAGGTGACACGGAGGAAATAAGAAGATAAACAGAGAAAATCTGCTGTAGAATGTTTGTATATGTCTGTTTGATCATTTCTGAAATTATTCATATAGAGACAATCTGACAATAAAAATATAAACAATAATACAATTTAATGGAAGATCACTGATGAAGCCTGTCCATAAAAAGGCAGAAACTAGATTTAGTCTGATTTGCAAATTTAATGTGTTTATAACTTTTGAGGAAGCCCGAGTAAAAAAGTGTATATAAAATTATATGTGAATGGATATATTTGCAATATGTAACTGGATATAATTTCATCCGAAAAATGGTTATATTAAATTGTATCATATTGGATATAATTGTATTTACAAGGATACAAAGTTATATCAAATGATAAACTTATATCCGAATTTTGTCCCGATCAAATTGGATATAAGTTAATCCGATACGATATGATTAAATTTAAATGATAAAAAAAAACTTTGAATTGGAGGGAAGCAGGATTTCGGGTCCTACACACTCAGGGGTGTGATGAAAATCGAAAACGAACAGTTTTTCAATCTAGAATAATTTGTTTCGCGAAAATCAAATTGGCTTCAAATTATTATTTATCGTTTTTTTTTTGACGCCGGACATTTAAATTAGGAAATAAAATATAAATTGGTATTGTACATATCCTAAAATATTTACCATTGAAAATCAGATCGTTTTCGTTTTCGATATTCATCACATGCCTGACTGTCAGCCGAGGGCTACTGTTGATAATGAGTAACTATTAAAGACGTTAATGTATAAATGTGTTATTCTTTAAAGACTAGATAATTTTTTATCAAATATGGGAATTTTCTTTGGACTTTGAGTGGAGAAATACCACTCAAAACTTATCGGACCAGAATAAAATATATATATCGTTGGGGAGGTGCTTGAAATACCTACCTTTCCAATGATATGCAACATGCCTAGACTTATTAACCCATTAAGAGCCGGGCCATGGTTTTAAATGTTAATTTTTTTAAATTGGATTTTTTTAATTAAAAAAAAACTTTTAGAAGTAAAAAAGCTCAGAAAATATTAATTTAATGAAAAAATTGAGTAAAGCATATAAAAAATTGTTTTTGATCAAATATTACATTAATCTCGAATATATTAGTTAATCTCGAACATGGGTCTGATATTCTTGCCTGCAAGAAGTGCTATGTTTTTGGTTTTAACAGGTTTTATATTATCCTTTTAAGATATTTTATTGGCATCATATGCCCTAATGATTCACGACCTTCTTTATTACAATCATTATTAAGGCATATGATGTCAATGAAATATATTAAAAGGATAATATAAACCAGTTTTTTCGCCCTCCTAAAAACCTGTTAAAGAACACATAACACTACTTGCAGGCAAGCCGACGATATTGTTATATAAAAAATAAAATTAAAAATATTTTTCGTATCTATTTATATATAAAATTTTGAACGGTTTTATCAATAATATATTCCTATATATACAATTTGCAATAAAGCAAATACTGATATATGATTTAATATGATTACATATGAGAAAATTTCTAAAAAAATTTCTAATATATCACCATATAAAAACATATAAGGTCGCACACCATATTTTATATTATCATATATTTTAATATTAAAAAATATATGTTATACGTAGACGCTCGCAAATTAGAGCTTTCAGTAATTCGAACGTCCAGAAATTAGAATCAATGTTTGCAATACATTAAACGCTCTGAAATTCGAATTTAAAATTCTAATTTCTGAGCGTTTTTTTTTTTTTTTTTGGTTATTTGAATACACAGGAAATCCCCAATTTATTTTTATTCTGTTTGAATAAAGTAAAACTAAAAAGGGGAATCACCAAATTATATATGTTTTTCCCTATTTGTTTTTTTTTTGTCGCATTTATGTACATTTTTGGCTAGTTTATTTGTGAAATTTGATACGCGTGTACATATTATTTGGCAGTCTCTATTAAATAGTGAAAGTGTATCATTTCAAATGTTAAATAAACGTAAAAAAAACACTATCATTGGAAACTAAAGTCAAAATATTAGAAAATCTTGACAAAGGCGTTCAAGGGAACCGGTTAGCCCTAGATTTTAATGTGACAACATCTTCAATCAGCTACATCAAATCACATAGAACAGCAATTTAAATGCTGTTTCAAACACATATCAGGAGGCAAACAATAAATCTTTGCACAGCGCTGAATATCCAAAAATGGAAAGTCGTCTGTATGAGTGGTTTTTAAATCAACGAGAAAAAAAGTGTACATTGACTGGGCCAATATTAAAAGAGAAAGCTAAACAAATATTTAGAGAGGAATATCCCGATAAAGATGAAAATGCATTCCGGGCAAGTGATGGATGGTTTACCAAATTTAAGAAGCGACACGGTATCCGTTTTTTTAAAAATTTGTGGCGAGATTCTTTCCAGTGATATTGCTTCAGTCACTCCTTTTATTCATCGATATCTTGCAAAGATCGCTGAGATGGGTTTAATGGAGTCACAAATATATAATGTCGACGAAACCGGATTATTTTCTCGTTGCCTACCAGACAGAACCTATGTCTCTGCTTTTGAAAAAAAACGCCCCTGGACATAAAATTCAAAAAGACAGAATTTCAGTCCTACTTGGTGCAAACTCTGATGGATCACACAAATTAGTTCCATTGGTAATTGGAAAAGCAAAAAAACCAGGTGTTTTAAAAATGTACAACTTTTCAAAAAATGCTTGGATGACTTCTCGGATTTTTCACGAATGGTTTCACGGAATATTTATTAAAGAGGTAAACAAAAATATTGATTTCAGGTTCAGTACATAATTTTAAAATTTTTTTCAATTCACAGGTGATCCGCTTTTCTCAGGAAAATAATTTGCCTCCGAAAGCCATTTTGCTTATAGATAATTGCTCCGCTCATACACCCATTGAGAAACTTAAAAGTGACGATGGAAACATAGTTGCATTATTCTTTCCACCAAATGTGACAGCAGCTTTACATCCAATGGATCAAAACCCTATTAAGTTAACAAAGCTCAATTACAGAAGTATGTTTCTTTCTCAGTTAATTGCTGAAGGCGGTGAACTGAAGAATCATTTGAAATCCCATTCGATCCTCAATGCTATATTATTACTGAAATAAGCTTGGGGTGCGGTACCACAAAGTGTTATGAAGAAATCTTGGTCAAAGTTGTCCAATTGGGACTCTAACCAATACGACAGCGACGATGACGTGCCAATAGCACAATTGTTGCAAATAGATCAGGACTGCAACGAAGTTATTCAGATAACTTGTCCTGTTCCAACCTCCGAAGACGTTGCCACTCCTGCTGATCTGCCACACTGGTAGCTAACATTGACGCGCGGCTATGACTCGTCGGGCATGGGCGGGTGTTCGTTGGCAGCCAGTCAAAAGTATAGGCAGTCAAGTGTACCAGTGTACCCTCAAAATCAAATCGAACAAAATTGGCGGGGCTTTCAGGGCACAGGTCAATTGCAAAAGGATTAAGATGTCATAAATCCTCGGGCTCCCTCCCTCAGTATTACTCAAAATACCGAACCGTGTCAATCCAAAAAAAAGCCCAAGTTTGTTGAATACCCCTAATTTGTATTTCACCGTTGCCGAATACCTACCTTTACGCTATCCTACTCAGCCATTGTTTATCAAAAAGACTCAAGAGGAAATTTCTATATTACAAGAGATCATATCATTTATTCAATCCACAAAATTTCAGTAAAAATAGCCTTAATTAGATTACGAACTAACTTAAAATCAAGTTAACCCTTTTTCTCTTTTTACAATAACAAAATTTTTTTTTTTTTTTTATTCAAATTATCTCTAAAAATTTTCACCGAAATCTTAGCTCTCAATCGTTACGAGCCAATCAGCTCTCCGCAAAGCATTAAAACACAAACAAAATAACCTAGATCATCCTACCATAACGCTATCGTCGATGCTCTAAATTTTTATCAAACTGAAATTACAAACCCGATTACTGCGAACTAAAATTCCGAGTCAAAACATATAATATATATACAAAACTTCAATTCCGACTTATACAATATTTGTTTTTCCATGAATCCAACCATTCATGCCAAAGCTTATATCAATAATGACCCTGTGGTTGATTAACACGCAGTCTTATATTTTATACACACAGGTCGAAAGAAACGTAACACAACGTTTGCTTGCTTCCATTTACGTTACGTTTAGGCTTATAATTAAATTATTTATAAACAACCAAATATGCAGGCTGTTTGAGTCAGCAATAACAAGACTATGGAAATTTGCTTAAAACGAGTATATTTAATTGTTAACTAGAACCAGCACGAGAATTTATAAGCTGAACTACAATTGTGTAGATACGGACGTATTCGTTATGTGAATTCCACCAGTTTGTGGACAGCATTATCTTTAGCTGTGAACAAGTCACGATTAAAGTTTCCGCTTTGAAATAAGACGGACGCGAAACTAAAACTTTCGTCTTGGCTCTAGGCGTACGAATGAACAATATTTTTATACATTCCTAGCGCGTGGGTAAATGTTTACAAAAAATTTACAAACTTTAGAAATTAAAAATTGTCGTAATTTTGAATACAACGTCAAAATCGTCAATTCCAATACAGCATCGATAATTCGACTAAATCATTCAGTTTAGAAATTCCCCGAATGTCGCTAAATTCCCTTTTTAAATTCCGTTTAATAAACTATAATTGTAGCCATAAAATCTTACCACCGAAAAATTTCGGCAAAGCCGTCAACAAAAAAAAAACATCGATAAATTTTACATAAACCAAGAACAGTCGGTAAACCAACACTACAAATGACTTTGAAAAGCGGTTAAGGTCAACTTCCGGATAAATCCGTTGATGAATTTCGATGAACCTGAGGGCACGAGCAACTATCGATTATTTACTCTCAAATTTTACGAACTGTTACACGACCCGGAGGCCAAAGTCAATTTTGATTGATTTACCGTTCAAATTTACTCCCGGGGTTATTAAAAATTTCGATTAACTTATTCCGAATTCCCAACTTCGATGGTATTGGAATTTCGATCACTTGCGAAATAAAAATTTTCTTTCTTATTTTTTTTTCTTTTATAATAAAAATTTTCATCACTAAATACTACACACACTACTTGGGTACTTATCTGAACTCCTGATTTATTTTGTTGGATTGATCCTCTGATGAAAACTTCCGGCCACTTTCTGCCCGTGATGATGGTTAAACGGTGCTGCGCGACTGCTACGCAAGACGGGTTGTTTCCGGTGAATTCCCACTCCTAATCGTCCCTTACCGTTGAGTTGAATTTGCTTTTGTTGTGTTGGCCTTATATCTTTACCTTCATTAGTTAAGGCTGCTGGCTTTTTCCTCGCGTCGCTACGAGTGTCGTTGTAGCCTTACACGCACCAATTATGTTCCTCCCAATATTTTGTGGCTCCAGATGGTCTCAAGTAATATGCTGCTATCCACAGACAATTGCCACAACAATGACGTCAACCAACCAGCTACCACAAAGAAATTGGTATTAATCCGGGTAGCAATACTCCGCAATGTCGTTTGCCGTTGAATTCCAACCTAAATCAATAACACCATCTTAGAACTATGGCCAATTGATTAAAATTGAACTCACTTACCTCTTATTCCTCCAACAAGGCCGGATGACTTTGAATCCTTAGGATTTTTTCTCCGCTGTAAAATTCTTACGTGTTGTAGGTTTGATCGTTCACCGGAAAAGAAAGATTAGTAGCCATCTTCCTTAAATAAGTGCAGCCAACTCCTTACCAACTGCGGCTAACTTCACTTTTCTTTACAAGTGCAGCCAACTTCAGTTGTGCAAGAGCAGTGTTGCATTCTGCGGATTGCAATTTGCCAACACTGTTACGCGGTATCAAATACACTCACAAATTTGCCCATAACTGGGTAAAAGAATTACAGAACAGTACACACCCTCTTACGTCGGCCGATTTTAGGGTTAATCCTAAACCACGCCAATGCTTTCAAATCCTTGGCATGAAACACGCCCACCGGCTTACTTGCAAAGTTTCTATCTCGTATAAACAATTTCCTACCACCTTCGCTATCCGATATTTTATAAATTTTCTACATAGTTTCGCTGAAATCTGCTTAGTAAAATCCGATAATTGAAAATTGCGCCTAAATACCTCCTGACCTACCTTGAATCTTGTAGCGCGGCACCTAACGTTGTATTTTCTCGTGTTGGTCTCATAGGCCTTGTGCAGATTGGCACGAATATTGTCGCGAACAACTTCCAGAAACTCATGATGATTTTCGAATCGCGTTTCGGAGTCATCTAATAAATTCAGTTGCCGAGCTAATTTATAAGTCGACGCGTGAGTTACCATGTTTACTCCAAAAAGTGCGAAATATGGCGTCATTCCGATTGCGGTGTGTACAGCCGACCTTAGCGCGCACTCTATCTCGCATAAATGCAGATCCCACTCTTGGTGGTTAGTATCCAAATAAGACCGAATCGCGGCCAAAATTGACTGATTCACGCGCTCTGATGCGTTTGCCTGCGGCGCGTAATTACCCGTACGTAAGTGACCTATACCGAAACTATTCATTAAATCCTTAAATTCATTACTCATAAATTGCTGCCCGTTGTCTGATACTAATGTTTCGGGACACCCGAATTTATAGAACACTTCACGTATTAAAAAGTCGATAACGTTTTTAGCGGTGGCCTTTGTCATTGCTTTCAGTAGAACAAATTTTGAAAAATAGTCTAAGACTATAAAAATATAGCAATTACCGCGTTTGGAACGCACGTAAGGACCGAGAAAGTCTATATGGATGCGTTGGAAAGGCCTCGATACTTCGACCTCTTTGCCCATCGGTGGCTTTAATACCAAATTAGACGGCTTCGATTCCTTGCACGTTTCGCAATTATTGATAAAATCTTGCACTTGTACACTCAGATGAGGCCAATACAGGTATTCGCGGATTCTCCTAATAGTTTTACCGATTCCGCCGTGAGCGACATTTGGCGGTTCATGCGCGTTTTTAATTACGGTTTTGGTTAACGTGGCTGGTATCCACAATTTCCAAGCATGGTCCTCATGCGAAGCGTCGCCGTTATAGAAATTCGTGCGTTTGTATACGAATTTATCAATAACCCGAATATCTGGCAAACACGATCTCACGGTTTCAACTGTTTTCACTAATTCTAAGTACTCTTCCGATTTAAACTCTTCTGATGACAAATCTGCAAGCGGGTGACATTCAACACTATCTAAAGCGTAACGTGATAATGTGTCCGGCACGATGTTCTGCGTCCCTTTCCTATGGCGAATTTCAAAGCTAAACCCTTGAAGCTGAAGACTCCACCGAGCCAAACGCCCATTTAAATCTTTTTGTGACATCAGCCACTTAAGACTCGAATGATCGGTGATCACCACGAAATTCATTAATTCTATATATGGCCTGAAACGTTTAATCGCTGAAACTACCGCCAAACACTCACGCTCGGTTACAGAATAATTCTTCTGTGCCGTTGTCAGTTTCTTCGAAAAGTAGGCTATGGGGTGTTCACCCCCTTCATCGCCCTCTTGAAAAAGAACAGCACCGATTCCTACATCGGATGCATCACACTGCACAAAGAAGCACTTTCCAAAAACTTTCTGCCCTTTTTCAAGGTTTCGCAAATGGGTGCGGTAATGGTGGCATAATCATGGATAAATCGCCGGTACCAGCCGGTGGTTCCCATAAAGCTACGTACCTGTTTAGGACTAGTGGGATACGGCATATCCACAATGGCCAGAATCTTATCCGGATCAGGTTTCACGGAACCTTCACCCACTATATACCCCAAATACCTCAATTCCCTACAGCAAAATCTGGATTTTTGAACATTGATAGTCAACCCAGCACTATCGAGGCAGGAGGCCACTTCACTCAAACATTCCACATGATCAGCAAAATTGGCTGACACCACTAGCAAATCATCTAAGTAGACAAACACCCTTTCGCGAAGGCGGCCTGGAATGACTTTGTCCATTAACCGGCATAACCTCTGGGCCGCGTTGCACAACCCGAAAGGCATAACGGTGAACTGGTACAAAGGCCTTCCAGGTACCGTAAACGCGGTTTTTTCTCTACTCGAATCTGCTAACGGTATCTGCCAAAATGCGTCTTTCAAGTCTATACTTGAAATGAAGTGGGTGTCTCCCAGACGACTCAGAAGACCCTCAATATGCGGAAGAGGGTAGGCGTCTTTCACTGTGAGTTCATTGAGTCGGCGAGCGTCCAGGCATATCCGAACCTTTTCACCTTTTTGAACAAAAGTGACTCGGTTATTCCATGGGCTCTCGCTCGGCTCAATCACTCCCAATGAAACCATCCTGTCCAATTCCGCGTACATCAGTTTCTGAACCGCTGGCGAAACCGGATAGTGTTTCTCTTTCACAGGAACCGCTGTACCTGTGTCAATAACGTGAGTCTCCAAAGGAGTTCTCCCCAATCCCTTACGCGTAAAGCATGGAAATCTACTAATAATATTGGCCAAAATTTTGTTTTGTCTTGCATCGAGTCGATGCATACGTGGAAAAATATTCTCCGAATCCTCATCCAATTGTATTTCGTTCGTCGACAAGCCGTTAATTTCAAAACGTATCAATTTAAAAATTTTCATAAATTCAACTCCCAAATAAAGTTTATGTTTCAACGTAGGTACTAAATAAAAATCAATTGTATGTGAACACCCGTTGAAAGTAATGGTAGACCTAACACGACCTATTATTCGATTTGCCCGGCCATCTGCAGTACTAATTGTAGACCCGTACGGGTGGATTAACAAGTCAGCTTTTTCCACAAAATCTAAACAACCTTCGCCGAGGCATGACACTGTCGCTCCGCTGTCCAACATACCTTGAATAGGAGTACCGTTGATTTCGATTGTGGTGTATATCCGGGTATCGTCGCCTTCATGTAGAATTGCCGCCGCTATCTCTTTTCTAATTTGTTTTCTATTTTCATAACGCTGTCTGGTTTTCCTAATTCTCTCTGAAGTTACACCGAATATTCGGTTTCTAGCTTCGACATACTCCTGCATTCTTACATGCCAAAGTTTTCTAATCGGAATCTCAAAACTTTTCTCTATAGCTGGTGTTGTCGGCTGCTCATTTAGCGAAACCGTAATTTTCTGGTCCAGAAAATTTTTCTCATCTAACATTTTTGCGCAATCTTGTACCTCTTCGACTTCCGGTCTTCTGGACAAATTTGACAATATCTGTATATCTGGTAAATATTTTATGTAGGGTAGTGTTGGACTATCAGGTGAAATTGGAACTTCTGGTAAGGCAGTGATTTTGGAATCGTCCTCTGAAATTATGGTGGTATCTGTTGGTTTTGGGTCGCATAATTCCTGGAACGGGCCTCCAACCCCGTACGAGCGCCGTTCGTACTTCGGTTTCCCTGACAACCAGGACATTTCGGGGTAACCGTATTATCATAACCGCATTCGAAACAGAATAGTCTTCTTCTTTCAGATGGGCAATCCATAAACATATGTCCGTCTTCCTTACAGTTCCAACAGACAAGTTTCCGTTCCCTTGCCACCGCATTCACTTCGAAAAGTTCCCCTTCCATCTCAGGTTCATATACTAGTTCATTTACTTGCCTATTAGGATAACGGGTATTAAAATTCCGGTGATTATTCAACATGTTTTCAGCTCTCCTAGCCTCTGCTCTAAAGTGATCTAATCCAAAAGGTCTTACGGCAAAAAGAAGTTGCATCATTGGTTGTTTCAGGTTATTTTTCATAATGTCTACCAGGTCTTGTTCCTTAATTGGGTTACTCTGTTGGTTTCTTAAATGCAAAACTGCATTGCAAAACTCATCAAAAGATTCATTATTCTGCTGACGCCTATCCAAAATCTTTCGCTGTATATCGAAATCACTCTCGAATCGATGAAAATATTTTACTGACGCCTTTTTAAAAATCGACCACTCATTTACGTGAGGATTCATTCTCCTATAATCCCATAACCAATCTAAAGCTGCCTTACGAAGAAAATGGTGCATATTCCTAAGAACGTCCGACCAAGAAACCCTAAAATATGATTGGAGCGTCTCTACTCTAAAAACAAAGTCCTCGACACTAAGTGTTTTTGTTGTACCATCGAACTCCAATCCCCACTTGTCGATTCTCCGTGCAGAGTCAAAAGAATGATTTTGGAAATGGCCTGTTCCACTTAGCTGTTGATTCAATTGCGGTGTCTGATCACTAAATGCTGATTGTTGTTGGTAATGAGACGGCTGACTGTGACCCGATGGATTTAGTTGGTTAAATTTTGGTGGCGGAACATTAAAATTTGGGACTGGTTGATTTGTCATCAGCGGAGGAGGTACGCTAAAGTTTGGAACTGAAGTCATACTAGCTTGATTATTCTGGTGAATTTGATTGTTACCGTCTCGTTGCTGAGCAATTGCACTAAGGGTTGCCCTTACAAGTCTAGGAACTAATGCCTCTAGTCTTTCATCCAATGCACGCATGACCCCAATCTGCCTTAGTCCTCTCAACGCCGTATCACATTCCTGATGACGTTCACCTCGATGTATATCCTCTGATGGTTGTTGCCTGAACTCATCTCTGACGGTTCTTGCGGCCAAACTAATATATTCCGGGGACTGTATCGTTGTGCTGCCTGATGAATTTTCTCCACTACCTATAGTATCATCAAACCCTATGAAGTCAGATCCGATGGCTGAAGCGTCCATTGCATTTCTCGAGAATGTAGGCCTTTCAGCATTTTCCACGGCTGATGTTCTTATCCCTGGAGTCACAGGGGGAGGAAAAACATTAGATTTATCTGCCGTAGTGGTTGCCGTAGTGGTAACAGTTGTAGCTACTGAAGTTGTCGTTGTTGTAGTACTCGGTGGATCCATGTTGTTATCCGTTGTAATCATTGAAAGCACCACCCCCTAACGCAAACCACGCCCCGTAACCCAATAAAAGTTAGACACAAACGAAAGTTCCACTACCTAAACTCGAGAAATTTTCAGTGGCCTAATATCGACGCAACTAGAATATGAAAGATGTTAAATTTGGACCTACGGCGTGATACTCATAGAACCAAAAAGAAATAAAAAAAAATAACGAACCCCTACGGGTTGTTAGTTTACCCCAAAATTCTACTCGGGTAAACCCAAAACGAAGTAGAGCCTGCGTACCGTTAGAATTTCCTCAAAATAGTTCTCGGGACTTTTTCAATATATCTTTAGTTAAGAATAGAACTACAAATCTAAAGATATATCGGGAAATCGGCAACCAGAACTCACACTGTACTCCGGTAATCGCACCAAAAGGGCACAAGCCAGCGAAGGCGATCCCCGTTTACCGCTTCGTACGAGCCTATATAGGGAATAGATCTAACCGCGAGACCAAACCTAAGCCCAGCCTTTCGGAAGGTGGTAAACCGGCTGTGTACGCCCAAAACGTACGTGACAAATCCCTCTTTTTTTTTTTTATAAGAAAAGAAATAACGAAAAACTTACAGAGGATAGATGTGTTCGTATCTAACCCTCTTCCGCTAGACCACGGACATTCAAATGAAAAGCACTGTATGGAAAAAGAAATTTAAAAAAAGACGGTTCCGATATTTATACTCTCGAAAAATCCCAAAATATTTTACGTATGCGAAAGCGGGATGATTTTGTCCTGATATGGCCACTTTCAATGTTCAACTCAAAACAAAACTGAAGACTAATTATTTCGGCGAGGCTGCTTGACGCTTGAATATCTAACTTATGTACCCAATATTTCAATAAGGAGTCCACACGCAGTATTCGAGCTCAATTATTCAAAATCTAAACCCTATTAACGTTGGTTTCCGAAACCAAAATATCGTCGAATCGCGTTTTTGAGTTGAACAGTCGAACACAAAAATAAGTTAATGTGTCCATAAAACTTGAAAGCCAAATATTAAAACTATTTATATAATATAATAAAAAGGGTTAGTTTCAAAATATCAATGATTGCATTAAAAGATTTTTAACTTTTTTTTCACTTTTCGAATCGCGGAACTTCAGTCTGAATGGTTGTCATAATCAGTTTTATTTTTAAACTTACTACCCGGAGCGCCAATCTACGGACCGGGTGTTGCGATTGTTTGACACTTATTAAATATTCTGGTTCGTATTTACGGCTTCAAACGTTACCCGAATTTTGTGATTGATTAAAAATTGGTTGTTCGTAAATTGTAAACCTCTACCATAAATCAAATTAATAAAAATGAAAATAATATATAAAAAAAATACAGACTAGATCTACCAACAAAAAAATAAATGGTAAGATAAACCGCAACCGATGGAAATAAAAATAACACGAGATGCTTCTCGGAATATAAACTATGGGAGATACTGATAAAAATTTAAAACTAAAATAAAAGAATAAAAATTAAAAAGCAAAATGAAAAACCAAAAACCCAAAAAAAATTTTTGATAAAAGGAAGGAAAAGGTTTACCTCTACTTCGGCGCGTCCGATTAATTAAGCAGACGATGATGCTCAAAAGATGTGAATTAAAACCTGTGGCTGAAATCATATATGTAGGAAAGGTATTCGGCTGATGAAATTACAAAAAAAAATTATATTAAAATTGACCTGTTTGAGCAATGATCTGGCCTCCGTTTACTCTGTAATTGAAATACGAAAATAACCCTAATCGATCGAAGTTCTAATGAAGTTGCGAAGCTAAAGTGTGATAATGTCGTCCTTAACCGATCTTACTCCATTCCCCAATCCACGAGCCAAAAAGTCCTATATCCTCGTCGCCATTGACACGTCTCATTCAGACTGCCAAGCCTTACGAAAACTGAACTTTGCGGCGTCGTACTAAATGGTCGACTACGGACGGATCACTCAACTGACCGTGACTGACTACACGTACTCAGCCGGAAATACGGGTTCATTTTGACGAATTTCGGATTTCTCCTACCGGTAAACTAAACCGCGGGCTATCATTACTCAAAATTGCATTCCCTCGGGCCCCACGTTGGGCGCCATTAAATGTCCTGTTCCAACCTCCGAAGACGTTGCCACTCCTGCTGATCTGCCACACTGGTAGCTAACATTGACGCGCGGCTATGACTCGTCGGGCATGGGCGGGTGTTCGTTGGCAGCCAGTCAGAAGTATAGGCAGTCAAGTGTACCAGTGTACCCTCAAAATCAAATCGAACAAAATTGGCGGGGCTTTCAGGGCACAGGTCAATTGCAAAAGGATTAAGATGTCATAAATCCTCGGGCTCCCTCCCTCAGTATTACTCAAAATACCGAACCGTGTTAATCCAAAAAAAAAGCCTAAGTTTGTTGAATACCCCTAATTTGTATTTCACCGTTGCCGAATACCTACCTTTACGCTATCCTACTCAGCCATTGTTTATCAAAAAGACTCAAGAGGAAATTTCTATATTACAAGAGATCATATCATTTATTCAATCCACAAAATTTCAGTAAAAATAGCCTTAATTAGATTACGAACTAACTTAAAATCAAGTTAACCCTTTTTCTCTTTTTACAATAACAAAATTTTTTTTTTTTTTTTATTCAAATTATCTCTAAAAATTTTCACCGAAATCTTAGCTCTCAATCGTTACGAGCCAATCAGCTCTCCGCAAAGCATTAAAACACAAACAAAATAACCTAGATCATCCTACCATAACGCTATCGTCGATGCTCTAAATTTTTATCAAACTGAAATTACAAACCCGATTACTGCGAACTAAAATTCCGAGTCAAAACATATAATATATATACAAAACTTCAATTCCGACTTATACAATATTTGTTTTTCCATGAATCCAACCATTCATGCCAAAGCTTATATCAATAATGACCCTGTGGTTGATTAACACGCAGTCTTATATTTTATACACACAGGTCGAAAGAAACGTAACACAACGTTTGCTTGCTTCCATTTACGTTACGTTTAGGCTTATAATTAAATTATTTATAAACAACCAAATATGCAGGCTGTTTGAGTCAGCAATAACAAGACTATGGAAATTTGCTTAAAACGAGTATATTTAATTGTTAACTAGAACCAGCACGAGAATTTATAAGCTGAACTACAATTGTGTAGATACGGACGTATTCGTTATGTGAATTCCACCAGTTTGTGGACAGCATTATCTTTAGCTGTGAACAAGTCACGATTAAAGTTTCCGCTTTGAAATAAGACGGACGCGAAACTAAAACTTTCGTCTTGGCTCTAGGCGTACGAATGAACAATATTTTTATACATTCCTAGCGCGTGGGTAAATGTTTACAAAAAATTTACAAACTTTAGAAATTAAAAATTGTCGTAATTTTGAATACAACGTCAAAATCGTCAATTCCAATACAGCATCGATAATTCGACTAAATCATTCAATTTAGAAATTCCCCGAATGTCGCTAAATTCCCTTTTTAAATTCCGTTTAATAAACTATAATTGTAGCCATAAAATCTTACCACCGAAAAATTTCGGCAAAGCCGTCAACAAAAAAAAACATCGATAAATTTTACATAAACCAAGAACAGTAGGTAAACCAACACTACAAATGACTTTGAAAAGCGGTTAAGGTCAACTTCCGGATAAATCCGTTGATGAATTTCGATGAACCTGAGGGCACGAGCAACTATCGATTATTTACTCTCAAATTTTACGAACTGTTACACGACCCGGAGGCCAAAGTCAATTTTGATTGATTTACCGTTCAAATTTACTCCCGGGGTTATTAAAAATTTCGATTAACTTATTCCGAATTCCCAACTTCGATGGTATTGGAATTTCGATCACTTGCGAAATAAAAATTTTCTTTCTTATTTTTTTTTCTTTTATAATAAAAATTTTCATCACTAAATACTACACACACTACTTGGGTACTTATCTGAACTCCTGATTTATTTTGTTGGATTGATCCTCTGATGAAAACTTCCGGCCACTTTCTGCTCGTGATGATGGTTAAACGGTGCTGCGCGACTGCTACGCAAGACGGGTTGTTTCCGGTGAATTCCCACTCCTAATCGTCCCTTACCGTTGAGTTGAATTTGCTTTTGTTGTGTTGGCCTTATATCTTTACCTTCATTAGTTAAGGCTGCTGGCTTTTTCCTCGCGTCGCTACGAGTGTCGTTGTAGCCTTACACGCACCAATTATGTCCGGTGAACGATGGTCAACTTTTTGGGGCGTAAGTATCTTGTGAGCCCGTCATGCAATCGGCACCATTCCAAGGAAACTCTGTCCGACGTGACTGCTCCCAAATCTAGGCTATTACCACTCCCTGCGGTTACGACCAGGTTGCGGCTATTTATCGCCTTAATAATTCACCCTTTTTTTCTCGTTGGAATTCTGGTGACCAGCCAAACCGTGGCCGAACAGTGCTGGTTGTTGCCTGTAATCAGCCAAGATCGTATTGGGGCTAAGTAGTCATCCCCAGTTTAGACGGGTTCCTCCCAATATTTTGTGGCTCCAGATGGTCTCAAGTAATATGCTGCTATCCACAGACAATTGCCACAACAATGACGTCGTCCAACCAGCTACCACAAAGAAATTGGTATTAATCCGGGTAGCAATACTCCGCACTGTCGTTTGCCGTTGAATTCCAACCTAAATCAATAACACCATCTTAGAACTATGGCCAATTGATTAAAATTGAACTCACTTACCTCTTATTCCTCCAACAAGGCCGGATGACTTTGAATCCTTCGGATTTTTTCTCCGCTGTAAAATTCTTACGTGTTGTAGGTTTGATCGTTCACCAGAAAAGAAAGATTAGTAGCCATCTTCCTTAAATAAGTGCAGCCAACTCCTTACCAACTGCGGCTAACTTCACTTTTCTTTACAAGTGCAGCCAACTTCAGTTGTGCAAGAGCAGTGTTGCATTCTGCGGATTGCAATTTGCCAACACTGTTACGCGGTATCAAATACACTCACAAATTTGCCCATAACTGGGTAAAAGAATTACAGAACAGTACAAACTCAAGCTCTTTTAAAAGAAATAGCTCCCAACGATTGCATCGGTATAGAAGACATCGACAGATGGAATGAAGATATGTTTGATGACGGATCTGTTTCTGTTCTCAGTAGCGATAGTGAGTCTTCAGATAGTAGCGAAGACGACGTTGTTGCAGTATCATCAGTTGTCTCTAATACTACAGCCATTGACAGCGTAAATAATTTAATAAAATGGTGCAATAACAGTGAATTGTTTTCAACTAAGCACATAAGTAATCTTTTGGCTCTCCGTAATGATATTTCGGATTTAAAGAAACCAAAAAAACAAACAAATATAACTGATTATATATCAAACAAAGATTAGTTGTTAACTTGGCCATTGTTTAATTGTAATTGTTTAATTTTTTTTAGATACAGTTTTTTAGTATTAAAAAGAGTTTTATTTAAGTTTTTGGAAGTAAATTTACTCAATTTTTTTTCGAAAAAAAAAACGTCCAGAAATTAGAATAATTCAGAAATTAGAATTGCCTCAAAAACAAAGCGGTTCTAATTTGCGAGCGTCTACGTATATACTCTTTTTTACTCGGGAGGTTTATTCTTCTTCTTAACCTCAAACCTACTAAATTAGAATTAATAAAAATACATATTAATGACACTATTAATTGTATTTGGTCTATACGACGCGTTTGAAAAAACAACACTTTACTATTAAAAATAAAAATGCCCTGTTGGCTGTCCGTCTCCAATATACACAAATTGCCTGCACTTGTACGTACAAACCATACGTCAATGTGGCAATATTTGTGAAAAGGTGACACGGAGGAAATAAGAAGATAAACAGAGAAAATCTGAAGTAGAATGTTTGTATATGTCTGTTTGATCACTTCTGAAATTATTCATATAGAGACAATCCGACAATAAAAATATAAACAATAATACAATTTAATGGAAGATCACTGATGAAGCTTGTCCATAAAAAGGCAGAAACTAGATCTAGTCTGATTTGCAAATTTAATGTGTTTATAACTTTTGAGGAACGTTTATTCTTCTTCTTAATCTCAAACCTACTAAAAAAAATTTAATATTTTTAAAATTTCCCGTTTTCCCGGGAAAAATATATTATTTTCCCCGGCATACTTTTCCCGGGATTTCCCGGGAATTCCCCCCCGGGAATTCCCGAACCTCAAACCCTAGTCTGTATTGGTATACCTTAAAATTAAAGCATATTGGGAATCAATTTTTTTTTATTTATTCTTTTTAATTTTAACAAATTAAGGAATAAATAAAGACCAAAGAAAAAATTAATATCGATTGATTTAAGAAATTAAACTTGTTTGAAGGCTTTTGAATGGAGGCTTTGTTAGAAAGTTTGGGCAGGATGCACATATCTTGTATGGACCCATTTGAATTAGATGCCCAATCAATAATGTCCTTAAATGATGAAATTATGTGATCAATTCGAACATTGGTTTGAGCATTTTATCCGTAAAAGTGTCCTTTTCTAAATATTATAGAATTTTACAATATCTCTTATCTTTACTTTTTCATTTATTTGTTACAAAATGTCTCATTTATCCAAAATATTCAACTGGACCATTTTTAAAAATGTATTTTAGAATTGAAAAAATATATATGGGTGATATCAAAAAATGTGATAAAAACCATGTAACCAACTAATTTCAAATGCATGGATTACATTTGAGTTATATATTTCGATATATATTAGCGCATTGTCACCTGTTTTACAAAATTTATAACAATCTGACCGATTTTTGGTTAATACATAAAATTCGTAACCAATTTTATAGGCCAAATGTAAACTCCGTAACCAGTAACTCGTATGGTTTTTTAACTTTAATAGCTTATATTTTAATAACCAATGAAGCTAAACACTAACTGTAAGAATTTATATGAAGAGGAGAAGTAACGCTTTTAACAAAAATTAATGCATTTTACAAACTTTTTCGTATATCTATGCTAACACGACTTCAACTCTGTAACGATTTTTCGTCATAATTTTTGATAAAAATGCGTACACCAAATACATATATTGAGTTTTAAATGCAAAGTTAAGCAGCTACGTTTTTTTATTAATTGATTTTTTACACATCTGCAAAGAGTTGCATTCTGAAGTATTATATTAACCCATTAAGAACTTTTTTTTTAATTTTTTTCACAGTATAAATTTATATAAGTTTTTATAGCTTAAAAAAATTATATTAAATAAAAATTTAATATTTAGAAGATTTTAACTTTTTTCTTTTCATATAAAAAAATTGTTTTTAGCTCTGGTTGTTCAAGTTTAATGAATTAGTAAATTCTTTTTAAAAAATATATTTATTTTTAAATTTTTTATATTTGAAAATTGATACTTCCAGCCGAAATGAGCCGAAAAAAATCGGCGGCGGCGGCTGAAGCTAAAATGACCGGCGGCGGCGGCTTAAACGGCTCACGGCGGCTGGCTTGTTTCTCTGACCTGCACATTAAGAGAGGTAAACAATTTGACTTAGCTGCATTTTTGGCTTACCTGTACAAAAATTCTTGCAAGAGTTGGTTGTGCAGCTAAGTCATAATAACTGTACCCTCCCAAGTAACAAAATGTATATAAAATTATATGTGAATGGATATATTTGCAATATGTAACTGGATATAATTTCATCCGAAAAATGGTTATATTAAATTGTATCATATTGGATATAATTGTATTTACAAGGATACAAAGTTATATCAAATGATAAACTTATATCCGAATTTTGTCCCGATCAAATTGGATATAAGTTAATACAATACGATATGATTAAATTTAAATGATAAAAAAAAAACTTTGAATTGGAGGGCTACAGGATTTCTGGTCCTACACACTCAGGGGTGTGATGAAAATCGAAAACGAACAGTTTTTCAATCTAGAATAATTTGTTTGGCGAAAATCAAATTGGCTTCAAATTATTATTTATCGTTTTATTTGACGCCGGACTTCTAAATTAGGAAATTAAATATAATTGGTATTGTACAGATCCTAAAATATTTACCATTGAAAATCAGATCGTTTTCGTTTTCGATATTCATCACATGCCTGACTGTCAGCCGAGGGCTACTGTTGATAATGAGTAACTATTAAAGACGTTTATGTATAAATCTGTTATTCTTTAAAGACTAGATAATTTTTTATCAAATATGGGAATTTTCTTTGGACTTAGAAATTTTTTTTAAATATGTTAAGCTTTTTTTATTTTAAATAAAATTTTAATGGTTACCCCGGCAATGCACTTCTTTTTTGTTGGAGGCTCATAGTTCCCGATTTATGGAGCTGAAGCTGATCTACAACAATATTCAATGGCTTATTTCTCCACTTAAAACTTATCGGACCAGAACAAAATATATATATCGTTGGGGAGATACTTGAAATACCTTTCCAATGATATGCAACATGCCTAGACTTATTAACCCATTACAAGCCGGGCCATGATTTTAAATGTTAATTTTTTTAAATTGAATTTTTTAAATTAAAAAAAACTTTTAGAAGTAAAAAAGCTCAGAAAATATTAATTTAATGAAAAAAATTGAGTAAAGCATATAAAAAATTGTTTTTGATCAAATAATACATTAATCTCAAATATATTAGTTAATTTCGAACTTGGGTCTGATATTAACTAATATATCGTCGGCTTGCCTGCAAGAAGTGCTATATTTTAACAGGTTTTAAGGGAGCGAAAAAACTGATTTATATTATCCTTTTAAGATATTTTATTGACATCACATGCCCTAATGATTCACGACCTTATTTATTACAATCATTATTAAGGCATATACAGGCATGTCACAGGTTTTTTACGGAATTGATTTGATTTCGCTATTTAACTTCCGCAATTTTTTTCCTAAAGCGATCGCAAACAATTTTTTTCCTTCTGAATTTGCAGTTTAGGGTGCTACAGAAAATTTTGTATTGAAAATAAAACGTTCTGGTAAGTACTACAGGTTTTATACTGGTATGTACTGCTACAGGCTTTATAGTGGTACTTAAAACGTTAAAAGTTTCTCCAGAAAACGTAAAACGTAAAAAATTCGTTTTCATTCCACTTTCAAAAACCAAAGGGGAATTGGTATTTAGAGCAGCTTAAACTCATAAAAGCTTTTCAATAGTACTTGGTATGTATTCCTATTTCACTTTAAAAAATTTACATTTAAAACGCTTTTTGTTGGTAAATTCAACAATTTTCTTAGCAAAACGTAATTTTTTCGGTAAAATTAAAATTTTAAATTTTGATCGGCGATCTTCTCTTTTTTAACTACAAATGGCAACTAATATCAAAATTTAGCAGTTGGAACACGAATTTACCCCAAAAAGTCTTTTTTTTAATATTTTAGAATTTACGAAAACGCAAAAAACCTGTAGACGCAAAAGTAAAACGTTACGAAATTGTACATCGAAATCATATTCATTTTATGCGAAATATGTGTTATAACTTTAAATATGCTCTCTAACAAAAACTTTTTTAAGTGAAATTATTAGAAACAGCATTCTTAACTTATAATTAATTATGTTTTCTGTTATATTTGGTCTAAATATGCAAAAATACCATTTACTTCTGGAGAAGCAATTTGCGTTTTCAATTTCACTTTCAAGTGAAATTGAAGTCTGTGACATGCCTGATAATGTCAATGAAATATATTAAAAGGATAATATAAACCAGTTTTTTCGCCCTCCTGAAAACCTGTTAAAGAACACATAACACTACTTGCAGGCAAGCCGACGATATGGTTATATAAAAAATAAAATTAAAAATATTTTTCGTATCTATTTATATATAAAATTTTGAACGGTTTTATCAATAATATATTCCTATATATACAATTTGCAATAAAGCAAATACTGATATATGAATTAATATGATTACATATGAGAAAATTTCTAAAAAAATTTCTAATATATCACCATATAAAAACATATAAGGTCGCACACAATATTTTATATTATCATATATTTTAATATTAAAAATATATATTATATATACTCTTTTTTACTCGGGCTATTAAAAAAAATTAATATGGAGCTTTATATGGTAATATATAACTTAATGTGATCCATATACCATTTCATCCGAAAAATGGCCCGATATAATTGTGTCAGTTGGTTATCACTTTTTATCTAATTGTATCAGTTTAGATCTTAACTGATTAGATTATATACTAAGCAGATGAAATTTTATCTGATTTTTGACCTCCCAAGTAAAAAAGTTTTGATATAGTCATATATTATCATATAAAATTTTGTATAATTATATATATATGTTCATACCTAGATATAATTATATAAAATTTTACGAAATTATATCCTAAATATATAACTATATCTTGTTATATATTGCACAATATATACTTCAACATATTACAATATCCAATTATATATAGACCTATATATGGTTACATATGTCTCATATAATTATGTATAATTGTATTGAATTATATACCATTATATCTAGTTGGATATGATTACATTATATTTGATACATTTGGATGAGGACAAAATCCGGATAAAATTGTATCAAACCATATCTTATTCCATCAAATTAGATCTAATTGTGTCAAATTAGATCTAATATGATCATAATACGATCTAATGTGATACAATTAGATGTTCTCATTTTTCGGATATTATTATATATAATATCAAAAGTCATATAATTTTTTTTAGTAGCCCAAGTAAAAAAAAATGATATGGAGCCATATGAAGTTATATTTAATTATATATAATCTTTTATGTAATTAGATATAATTATATCCGAAAAATGAGAACGTCTTATTGTATCATATTGTATCGAATTGTATACAATTGTATACAAATTGGTACAATTTGATACAATTTTATGCAATTCGATACAATTGTATCCGAATTTTGTCCTCATCCAATTACATCAAATTATATCTTTTTGTATAAAATTATATAAAATGTTATAAAAGTGGACATAGTTTGATACAATTATATCTAAATATTAACCTTATACTTTTTATCATATTATATAGGACCATATCTAACAATATACATACAAAAATTATTTTTTTAAATAAAAAAAAATTTTCAATTACTTTTAATTGTAATGTTCTTTTTTGAATTGCAATTACAAATAATATGTAATTATAGATGAGTTTTTTTTCAATTACAATTACATGTAATTGTGTAATTGCACGTGTAATTAATTACAAAATGTAATGATTAACCCCAGGCCTGCTGGAGATCTTATAATTTCGATAAATCTTCCATTACTTTTATCCTGATTTATCATGACAGTGCAATAAACATGAAAAAAATTACTTTTAATTTAGTAATTTTAAAATAAAGTTAACAACACTGAAATTTTAAAGTTAATAGGATTATGATATACAACCAAGATATAAGAAATCAGACAAGTGTACGTTATAGTATAGGGAATTTCGTATTAAAGCTTCAGTGTTGTTAATGTTATGGGTGCGGTGCGTAGGCCATTTTTGACTCATGCTAAAAAAAAACAAATTACTCACCAGAGCTTCGAAAAATTGAATTGAATGAATTCCTAACTTGAATCATTTAAATTGCATGTTCGTTCACCATTTTACTAATTGAATGAAGAAATTTTATTACCATTCACTTAGTGCAGTGTAGTTTGAAACTAACATATAATCAAAACCAAAGCATACAAGCTGTAACAAAGCATACGATACTATTTATTTCTTTTAGATGAATTTTAAACGTTTTTCATTTGTATTATGCTAATATTCAGCAATTACATGCAAATTTAAATTTTTCATTTGATTAAGTGAATGAAAACAAATCATTTTTCATTCACCTTTTTATTAAATGAATTCAAGTAAATTGGGTTTCATTCAGTTAGAATTCAATCAAAATAGAATGAATTCATATAATTTAAAGCTATTGGGAATTAAGCTATAGAATTAATTCCATAAGAATGCTATTAGGGAATGAAATTTAACCCAAATTTCATTAATTTTTAAAAAGTGAATGAAAGAATTAAGCCTTTTAAACCTTTGTTACTCACGCACGAGCATTTCGTTTCTTACTCAGCACACATGAGTATATTAAAAACTTACAATCAGAAAATTCTCACGCAAAACAGTAAAAATTACTAAAAACATATGATGCAAAAAATAAACTCACACACGAATCATGCACGGCTTATTCTTACTCACGCTCACGCACGAATCACTTAAGTATAGTAATTATTACTCACGATCACGTGTGAATAACGTGACTCACGAACATTTCGTGTCAACCGCCAATCCCTAGTAATTACTAAATCTAAAACTAGTTCAAAATCATTTATAACATGGAACCAAATGTAATACAATACGGTTTTATATGGACCTTATATATTTTTATATAAAATCACTTTGAAAAAATTCCCTATGTGGGATGATATATGTCTAAGTTATATATGGGTTCATATTCGTCAATATATAATCATAACTAACACAAATTATAAAATATTTCTTATTTGGATCCACATAGTTTTATATTATTATGTATAGTGTCATACTAAATTATATATAAACGTACATGTAATTATATCTTTTATATGTTACTTTATGTACTTATATATAGCACATACATATATATGTAGGCAAATATGTAATAATATAAAATCACATATGTCTCCATATTAAAACCTTTGAGGAAAAAATATCTAACATATGACTATATAAAAGTATATCTGCTTGAATTTAAAAGCATATGTGGCCATATGTAACTATAAGTTACTATATGCAATTACATAAAATAATATATGATTATATCAAAACTTTTTTACTCGGGAGGGCTGATAAAATTTTATGGGTTTATGTCGCATGGTATTAGTTTAGATCCAAAGAGATACATTCAGCCTGATTGCGGTTGTCGTTGTCGTATTACGACAGCAGGCGTTGTCGTCGTCGTTTTTATTATATTTTGTTATTGTGTAAAATATACGACAGAGAATATAATAAAATTAAATATTTCATCTATTTTTGTGGTGTTTTCATAAAATAATCGAAAAAAAAATAAATTTTGTAATAATAAAACGATTATTGTTTCATAAAATCAAGGTGTCAGAGTGAAACTTTTCATTTTAAGGATAGTGTGTTTTTCCACAAGTTTTAAAATACCCAGTACGTTAATTTTTTTAATTTTTGTTTTAAAAAATTATTATTTAAATAAAAAATGTCTTCTTTAATTTAACTTGTTAATATATTAAAGTGATTTTATGTTTAATTTCACTTATTTTAATACTTTTTTTAAAAGTTTTTTGAGGCTGTCGTGCACAAATATTTATACGATAGTTTTTGGTGTATTGACCGAAAAAAACGACACTCGCGGTACCAAAAAATGCTTTTTGGCAAAAACGACAAATTTTCTTGTCGTATACGACAACCGCAATTAGGCCGATTAATATACAAACCTATATAGCTATATCTGAATTTTGACCTGATGCAATTATATCTGCTTTAAAACTTTGATACAATTATATAAGGCAAATGTCGTATACAAATATATAATAGAGTAATAATAGAAAAGGATAAAAATAGCATTGTTAAATTTCGTTGATGTTAGTCTAAATTGAGTTGTTGATACGAAATTAGATTTTCTTTCAGCGGTCACATAAGTAGACAACATTAAAATATTAGCCCACACAAGACGAAATACACTGATGATGGCTTTGTAGCGAAAGCCGAAAATACGTATTCTGTATTGCTGGTCTTATCGAATTCTTTCAAATATATTTTTATTCTTTGTAATTTACTTGTAAAAATTGTATCATCTTTCTTTGATTTGAAAATAATTTAAACAGAAAGTGATATTAATTTATGATCTAGAGTCAAACTAAAAAGAACATTCATTTACTCAAATATATTTTATTTATATAAAATTGTACCAACTACGATCTAAACAGATACCTTTAGATATAAACCGCTAAAATTGTATCAGGTCAAAAATTGGATACAATTTCATCTGAATAAGGTATAATTTTATTAGTTGAGATCTAAATTAATACAATTAGATAAAAACTAATACCAACATACGGATATTGACTTGAATCTTCATTTATTTTGTAATGTCAGGTAAGTTCAGAATTGATTTCTGCAATATACGGGGACTTAGAGCAAATTATTTCTCTATATATGCGCACATTCGTTTCCATCGACCGGATGTTTTAGCCTTATGTGAGACCCAGGTAAATGAGGATGCTGATCCACAGGATTTTCATGTGCCTGGTTATCACCTTCTATCCCTTTTTGTCTTTCATAGGGGCCTTGCGGTGTACGTTCGCAATGATTTTGTGTACCAGTGGCAGCGACAATTAACCACGCATGATAACGAATTTAACTGCCTTTGGGTTAAATTCAAGATCAGGGCGCACATCTTGCATTTCGGGTTTCTTTATGGAAGCCCAAACATGGAGGCGGGCAAGACATTCAATTGTTTTGATTCTCTTTCCGCCTCCATTTCGGGAATCCTGGAGAGTTGTCCGAATAGTGAAATCGTGGTTGCTGGTGATTTCAATATTCACAACTCTTCATGGCTCCGCCATTCGAGCGGGACGACTTCCGTTGGAACTTACGTCGAGCTTTTCGCCGCACTCAATCACCTGGTGCAGTTGGTGAATGAGCCAACACACATTCCGTGTGTTGAAGGGCAATTTCAGAATACCCTCGACCTTTTTCTCACTTCACACCCTGAAAAGTATGAAGTGAGATCGTTTGCACCTCTCGGTAACTCGGATCACTGTACCATTTCCGCATCCTTTTCATACTCCGGGCTTCATAGCGCTTCACAGACAGCCGCGAAACGCTCTGTTCTAATTTATGAAAAGGCTCGTTGGGTCGAACTTAACGATTTTTATCGGCAATTCAACTGGAAACTATGTTTCTTGGATGACGATGTTGATGCCGCTGCGAAAATGGTAGAACGCGTGATTTTGCTTGGAATGAAATTTTTTATTCCTTCAAAGTACATTCCGGTTAAGTCCAAACATAAGAGTTGGTTTAACCAGACGTGCAGAAATGCAGTCAGATCCAGAGAGGAAGCCTTCAGTAATTGGCGTGCGAATAAGAACATCAATACTGACATGCTGCGTAAACAGGCGAGAACTGAGTGTGCCAAAGTACTAAGACGTGAAAAGTTTCTTCACGAACAACGTCTGCGTGCTAAAGTTCTTGCTGCTCCACGGGGCAGTAAGACCTTTTGGTCATTCGTTAAAAGAGTAAAGGACAATGCTAGTTCATCTATCCCAACTCTTATAAAGGATGACCTAATATTCACTGACCCGGTTGATAAAGCCAACCTGCTGGCTGAACTGTTCGCGGAAAATTCTTTTCTGCCGGAAAGCGATCAACCACTGCCCGTGCTCGAAAGAGTATCACATACTATGTCCAAGATATATTTTCGTCCACGAGCCGTTAAAAGGGTTCTTGCGGATCTTTACGTAGATAAGTCAGCCGGCCCGGATGGTATACCAGCAGTGGTACTGAAACAGTGCTCTTCAACGCTATCGCGTCCATTGGCAACTCTCTTTAGCACGTCGTATCGCATGGGTATCTTTCCATCGTGATGGAAGGTTGCCAATGTTCAGCCAATCCCCAAAAAGGGTGCGGCTACCAACCCTGAAAATTACCGCCCAATCGCAATCTGCTCTGCGCTCTCGAAGGTCATGGAGAGCATGGTAAACTACCATCTTGTTAATTATCTGGAATCCAATTTGCTTCTTAATGATCGACAGTATGGCTTTCGTAGAGGTCGTTCTACGGGAGACCTGATGGCGTTTCTTTCGGAACGTTGGAGTCCGTCAATTCACAGATTTGGTGAAAGCAAGGTGGTTGCGCTGGATATTTCCAAGGCGTTTGATCGTATGTGGCATAAAGCACTCGTGTCAAAGCTCATTGCTTTTGGTGTTGGTGATGACTTCTCTCGATTTATATCGAGTTTTCTCAGGGATCGCACTATAAGAGTTGTTATAGATGGGGTCTCATCTAATGAGTTTCAGTTGAATGCAGGGCTCTGTTCTTTCTCCTTCTCTATTTCTTATCTTTCTAAATGACTTCCTCTGTCAGACTTCCAATCCTATCTACTATTTTGCAGATGACAGCAACATTTGCCATTCATATTCCTTCGATCATAGGCCAAGCCTTGCAGAGATTGGGGGCAGGAGGCAGATTATGAATGACACACTCAATCAAGACGATTTTAATTCACGTAAAACCCAATGTTGTTTGCTGACTCATAAAACCGCGGAGCCATCATTGTCATCTGTATACATGGGTGGTATCAATATTAAGGAATCGGAGGCTCTTGATGTTCTGGGCATGAGAATCCAGTGTGATGTCCGTTGGAAAGATCACGTCATTCAAGTGTCGAAAGAGGCATTCAAGTGTCTTGGCTTTCTTAACCGGTGTAAGAACTACTTCACTTCTTCTGATCTCCTTTCTATTTATACCACCTATATCCGGCCGAAGATGGAATACAACTCCCATATATGGGCAGGGGCTTCAAAGTCTATTTTGGAGCTTTTGGACCGTGTACAAAGGAGGGCGTCGGCGCTCATTAATGACAGTAGGGTATCCAGCTCTATTGACTCGTTGGAGCATCGTCGGAATGTGGCTTGTGTAACGCTGTTCTATCGTTACTACCATGGGAGGTGTTCTGCTGAGATAAGTGGACTTATCCCGATGCCCCGTGTTTTTGGCCGTAACACGCGCTTGTACAGTAGATCTCATCCGTTTGTGGTTGATTGTCCAGTTAGTCGCACAACGCATTATAGAGAGAATTCGTTCATTAGTCGAACCGCACGTATGTGGAATAAACTCCCCGCAGATGTCTTTCCTGATACTTACAATTTAGGGAAATTCAAGTCAAACGTTCACAAACACTACTCCCTCTTTCCTCCTTTCCATAACCTATTTTCCTGATATCAACACAATGCATTGCATTAGTAGGGGGCATCCCCTGAGTGTTGGTCTATAGTAAAAAAAAAAAAAACTGATACAATTACATCGGGCCATTTTTCGGATGAAACAGTATATTTATACAGATATAACTTAATGGCATTTTATTGGATCCGAAAAATGGTGGATCTGGTTAATATAATTAAATATCTTTTGATAAAATCATATAAAAATATATGTTTCACAATACTCGACAAGTTATTATTGTATTAAATCATAAATGATTGTATAAAAATCATATCTGATTATATAAAAATCATTTTTACTACCCGGTGAAAAATGTTCATATACGCTCAAACATGTTCATATATGGTTTATGTATGGACACATATGAACAAATATGGATTTTTTATAAACATATATGGATTTTATATGAACATATATGGAAGTATATGTTATTCCATATATGGAAAAAGATATCATATACAGACATATATGGATGCATCTGCTATTTCATATATGGAAAAGGCACTCATATATGGACAAATATGGAAGTATATGATATTCAATTTATGCAAAAGTGACTTGTATATGAACATATTTGCAAGAATACATTTTTCCATATGTGTAAAAGGAACTCATATATGGATAAATATGGAATTATATTTAATGCCATCAATAAAAAAACGAACATATGTAGTGCCTAATTCGAATGTCATACATAAATTTATATCTATAGTACAACCTTATAATAAAGGACAGCAACGTCCGCATGTATTCGCATATATTTAATAAATGTATATGTTCATATATGTCCATATATGAACATATACTTAGGTGTTACCTCATTTTTCGGATCCATACATCTTATTTAATTATATAAAATTAGATATATTTGTGTCGAATTATATATAATTTGATGTCCTGGATATGGACAAATCTCGGATGAAATTGTATGAAATTGTATTATATCTAATTTGATATTATTATACTCACGTATATGACCCATTTTTCGGATCAAATTGTAAGGAGTTGTATATGGGAACTTATCAAATGAGATACAATATATAAGACACCATGTTAAAATGTTTACCCGGGTTTTTATTTTCGTGCCAGCTCAATGGATAACATCTGATATCAGATCTGGTACCAAATCTGACCAGATCTGCTCACATCTGGTCATAAAGTGTATCACATATGCCATATCTGATCATATATAATCAGCTCTGACAGCAGATCTAATTAGATTCAATCATATCTATTTAGATATAAACAGATCTGATCAGATCTAATCTTTTTTACACGGGTAACTGTTTACATATATTAAATTTACTACCCAACTAAAAAAGTTTTGTTATAGTCATATATTAACATATAAAATTTTGTATAATTATATATTGGAATATATATACCAAGATATACATAATTATATAAAATTTTACATAATTATATCCTAAATATATAACTACGTATATCTTGTTATATATTGCACAATATATAGTGCAACATATTACAATATCCAATTATATATAGACCTATATATCGTTACATATGCCTCATATAATTATGTATAATTGTATCGAATTATATACCATTATATCTAATTGGATATGATTTTATTATATTTGATACAATTGGATGCGGACAAAATTCGGATAAAATTGTATAAAACCATATCTTACTCCATCAAATTAAATCTAATTGTGTCAAATTAGATCAAATATGATCTAATATATCATGATACGATCTAATTTGATACAATTAGACGTTCTCATTTTTCGGATATAATTATATATAATATCAAAAGCCATATAATTTTTTTTAGTAGGATATTTATAATTACCCGAGTAAAAAAGTTTTGATATAATCATATATTATTTTATGTAATTGCATATAGTAACTTATAGTTACATACGGCCACATATGCTTTTAAATTCAAGCAGATATACTTTTATATAGTCATATGTTAGATATTTTTTCCTCAAAGGTTTTAATATGGAGACATATGTGATTTTATATTATTACATATTGGCCTACATATATATGTATGTGCTATATATACCCTACGGGAAATTTTAACAAACTGTCACCGAAATGGCCCCTTAATATGAAATAGGTTTAGGTTTAGGTTTAGGTTGAATGGGAGCCCGCCAGAACGGCGAGTTCACTCGGAGGCCATAGGGCCCATTGTGATTCCCCTAGTTTCCCCCGCATGGAAAGAAATACCACGACCCGAGAAATCTAAAACCATCCCGATCCCCTTAAGAAGTTCGCAAGACCAGACAGAGAAACATTGCGTAGACTGTCCAGGTCGTCGAAGAACCTGCACCCCAGATATCTGAGTCGCCGTTCCTTCAGTCCCGGACATTCACAAAGCAGATGATGTACTGTCTCCTCCTCCTCCTCGTCCCCACAGCCCCTGCAGTAGTCCGCCTGGGCGTAACCCCAACGCGCAGCCATTCGGCCTATCGCGCAGTGTCCCGTTAGAACCCCTACAAGCATCCCGACCGTCCGCTTGCCAAATCCAAGAAGAATCTTTGTCCTCCCCGGATCTGGCAGTGGCCATAGGGTCCGAGATATCCTACAATTGGTCAAGGTTGTCCACCTTGTCCTCGTCTCCCTATCCGATATATCCCCTATCACACCGAATAGCTCCACCAGAGGAACCAGGACCTCCGTCCGTATAGGGTCCCCAACCGACTCGGAGCCATTCCTCGCACACTCGTCAGCCCGCTCGTTCCCCGCAATCCCAGCGTGTCCAGGGACCCACGCCAGCCTTACCGAGTGTCGACGAATACGGTCGAGGGATTCAATACAGTGCCGCACACACCCCGATCTGACAGTATCGGATTCCAGGGCTTTCAAAGCAGCAAGACTGTCCGCAAAGATGCTAATGGACGATGGATCCAAATCCCGTTCCATTATCATCCGTGCGGCCACGTCAATTGCATACACTTCCGCCTGGAACACGCTACAATCGTCCGAGAGTCGTATGGAGATTCGAAGGTCCAGTTCGCCGGAGTAAACTCCCGATCCTGTCCCCATGTCCGTCTTCGAACCGTCCGTGAACACTGAGATATCACCACTCCGAATAACGGAGTCGGCTGCCCAGTCTTCCCTGGTCGGTACAATCACCCCAAAAGTCCTCTGGAAATTCGTGACCGGTACAATAGAGTCCGTTTCACGATCCAGTAGTGCACCACCAATCTCATGCAGAATGGTACTGTGCCCCCAAGTGCGTTGCCTCAGCTCCTGCATCTCCCTGAGTCTGAGAGCTGCCTTTGCCGCCGTGCCCCTGATATAAATATCCAGTGGTGGGATGCCAAGCATCACCTCCAAACTTGCCTGGGGTGTAGAACGAGCCGCCCCCGTAATACCCAGACAAGCCAGTCGTTGCACCTTTGCGAGAGTGGAGAGATATGAACCCGTGTCCACCGCCCTCCACCACACCAGTGCCCCGTAGGTCAAGATTGGTCTGATAATCGCCGCATACATCCAGTGAATGATATACGGCTGTAGACCCCATCTCTTCCCAAAGGTCCTTCTACAGGTGTAAAAAGCACATAAGGCTTTTCTCATTCTCTCCTCGGTATTCCCCTTCCAGGAAAGTTTAGAGTCAAGAATGACACCCAGATACTTTGCCTCCCCCGAGAGTTGAAGAGTAACTCCGTCCAATCTAGGGAGATCAAATCTCTCCGGTTTGTACTTCCTTGTGAACAAGACAAGTTCGGTTTTAGATGGATTGACTCCCAGACCGTTCTCCCTTGCCCACCTGGATAGCATCGTAAGCGCCGACTCCATGAGATCACTGACCGTCTGGAGAAATTTCCCCCTGATCAGTAGCACAACGTCATCGGCGTATGCCACAACCTTCGTCCCCGTTCTCCCCAATGAGTCAAGGATTCCATTGATCACTAGATTCCACAGAAGAGGAGAAATGACCCCCCCTTGTGGAGTACCCCTTGTGACCACCTTCCGCGCCCCATCACCGCCTATGTCCGAGTTTATAGCCCTACTCTTGAGCATATTGCCCGTCCACAGGGTTATCTGCTGGTCAGTGCCAATACCCTCCAAGGCACTAGTGATCGATGATATACTCACGTTGTTGAAAGCCCCTTCTACATCCAGGAAGGACGCCAACACATACTCACGGTCGTGAAGAGCATCCTCAATTGTGCCGACAACCTCACTCAGAGCCGTTTCCACCGACCTTCCCTTGAGGTATGCGTGTTGGGCTCTGCTGAAATTGTCTGCAGAGAGGATGCTCCTCACATGAACGTCCACCAGTCTCTCCAGCGTTTTCAATAAAAACGACGAGAGACTAATCGGCCTGTAGTCCCTGGCGGTGCTGTGGTTTATCCTCCCCGCTTTCGGGATGAAGACCACCCTGACCTCTCTCCACCCAGAAGGTATATACCCCGATGCCAGGCTGCCAGTAAAAATACGCAGCAGCCATGGCATGATAATGTCCAGGGACTCCCGCAAAAGTGCCGGGAAAATACCATCCGGCCCTGCTGATTTGTAGGGCTTAAAAGACCGTATCGCCCAAGCAATTTTGCGTTCGTCTACCATTGACCAGATGTGCTCACCTATCTGAATTGCAGTCGATGAGAGTGCGTCCAACGGGACATTGGACATCACATCCTCTCTGCAACCCGGAAAGTGAGTCTCCATCAGGAGCTCAATGGTTTCCCTATTACCCTCCGTGAAAGTACCATCAGGCCTCATAAGGGATCCTGGTGCACTGGGTGCCTTAGAAAGAACCTTACGAAGCCTCGCTGCCTCCGTAGTGCCCTCCACTTCCCCACAGAATTTAGACCACGATTCCCTTTTTGCCCTTCGAGTCGCCTTCTTAAAGGCATTAAAACTGAGACGGTACAGCTCCCAGTCCTCAGGTCCGTTCTCCTTCTTCGCCCTATTGAAGAGTTTTCTGCTCTCCGTCCTAAGTTTCTTAAGCTCCGGATTCCACCATGGTTGGTGAATTTTTCTCGGTGGCAAGCGCTCAGGACACGAGTTCAGAAATGCTTCCCTAAGATTATCCGTCAATAGACGAACTGAACCTTCCACGTCTCGCACACTGACCGGGGTGTCCCGTTCCGGGCCCGGTATCGTCTGAACAAGACTACGAAATCTGGCCCAGTTTGTCTTCCTAGGATTCCTATATGGAATCATTTCCCTAACAGAAAGATCAACGCTGAAGAGAATCCTATAATGATCAGAGAATGAACATTCTTGTGAAACTCTCCAGTCTTGGACTTCAACAGAGTCGGTATTCGATACCATGGTTATATCAATAACCTCTTCCCTAATCCTATTATAGAATGTTGGCCTATTGCCCCTATTACATATAATCAGATTAGTGGACATTAGGTAATCAAACAGTGACTCACCTCGGTCATTAATGTCAGTGCTGCCCCATAAAGAGTGATGAGCATTGGCATCACCCCCCATCACCAGATCATGGCCCTTGGTTATGCCCACCTCGACCAGATTACGGACTGCCTGTGATGGAGGGTTGTCTTCCTCATACGGGAGATACATCGAAGCAAGGAGCAGAGTGGGCATGCCCCTGCGCTCAAGTGCCGCCACCGTTAGGTCCCCATTGCTGTAATGAGACATAAGAAAAAGATTAATGCCCTTCCTATACAATATACAGCTTCTGATCTTACCTTCACACAGCGGAGAGAGAAGCGTGAAGTTGCGTGATCCAAGTCCCCGAACCCTGTTGCCAGAAAGCCAAGGTTCCTGGATCAGGGCTACGTCCATCCTCTCCGTCTCCATGAAACGCAGCAATTCATCGGTCGCTGCCTCGCAGTGATGCAGGTTTATCTGCACCACCTTGATGCATCTAGGACGCATTGCTGGTATCCTCCTTGGGTAGAATCATCTTAAGATGGTTCAACCCAAACTTCACCGATCCGTTGGAGAGGCGCAGGAGGCGCAAAGACTCCGAGCCGACTTTTAGCTAGAGGTCCTTTCCGTCTCCTTTGTCCCTCGCTCGTCCCCTGATGATTCTCCAATCATCTGAACCAAGTCCTTTGTTCTGACGTTTCAGTAGTGTCAGAATGGCTTCATCCTCTATTACTGGAGGAGGAACCCACACCTTCACGGTCGTCTGAAAAGGGACCTGATCAATGGGAACGATATCGACATTCATACCCGGCCAAAGCTCGTCAAGATCCTGGATTGTGCTTTTGAGAAAGTTCAACGCTTTCTCATTGCCACAACCCACTATCTTGACACCTTTCTGCCACTTGGCGCCATCGAACGCAGTGAAGGAATCATCTTCACTGTGTGCGAGTGCGTCAACTAGTGCCCTCAGTATTCGTTCCTCCAACACCAGCCATCTGTCCGTTGCCATCCTACCTTCAGGATGACTCCGGTCCACAATGGCTACCTGTAGCTCAGGTGCAGATGGAAATCTAGCCGATGGTTTCAACCGCTTACCCTCTGACACCTGCGTCTCACCTGACCTCTGTCGCTTTCCACCGGGCCTGAAGGCTTTGTCCTTGGAGATAGCCGTACTTCCTTTTGATGAGGACGGTACGGCCCGCACTTCGGATTTTCCGCCGTCAGGTCCGGCTTTGTCGCCAGGATCACCGCCAAACTTCGTACCCCCAACATTGCCACGTGAGGTGGACGGTCGCGTTGAGGGTGCTTCGGTTTGGTTGGTCGAACGCTTCCCGGACTCCGCAGGAACCTTGGAGTCCGTTCGCCGCGCCTCAGAGTGGCCATGGGATCCGGTTTTATGCGGTTTTCCCATGGCTTTGCTCTGATCTTGCGCCTTTGTGTGTGGCCTGGATTCCACTACGGAAGTATTCTTCGCCATGGATTCATACTTCCGCACATGGAATTCATGTTTCCGCCTCAATCGCTTTTCTCTGGCAGTTAAGGCAGATGGATCTCGACGAGCCAGCTGCTTCAAATACCGGATAGAGCGCTTGTAGCCTGCCACTCTTTTCGAGTCATCTGCCGGCAGAGGACTGCCAGTGGATTTGCTCTCTTCGGTGCCTCCAACGATCATTTTCTTGGGATTGTTGGACTCACTGACCACCGGCTGGGAGGATATCATACGAATATCCTCCTCATCCGTCTGGTATAAGAAGAGTTCCTCCAAACCCAATAGTTGGTCGTTGGTGTCACTGTCCGAGTGCACCTCCATGGCCTCCTGTCTGTCGAGAGATGACCCCAGTTGCGAATTTGCCGTTGCCGTGTCCGTTACCGTATCCGTTGTGTGACTGCTGGCGACACGCAGAGGAGACCCGCTGTCTCCACCGTGCCCGCCGGTGGTCGCAGTCACTGCTAACACCGACGTTTGGGCGTATATTACCGCCCGGATTTCTTTTTTCTCTTGTTGTGTTCCCATATTCTTTCCCCTACCAACATCGTTAAAAAATTCTCACCGCCGACCTATTAGGTAAAAACAGACGCGGACCAGGAAGCCGCCCACTATGGGAAACAGACGCGCCTGGATTTGAGGAACCACGAGAAAGGAAGCGTCCCAAGCCGCTCAATGTGAGAAAAACAGACACTCGGACCGATACCTAGCCGCGGTTACCTTCCACCTATAGTCAGAGCCCATCTCAATAATGCAGACAATAGACCTTACATTGTCCCACTATGATCAAAACCCTGACCTTAGCCGCGTACCATCTGGTACCCGTTTCCAGCCAGCACCCCCGAGGAGGGTTCAGTGGAAGGATTTTATAATATGAAATAGACTGGTCACTTTTACATGGCGTTGTCATAGGAGGGGGAAATTGACCCCTTGTGACATGTCACAAGACAAATCCCAGGACAGGTCCCTGAACTTTGTTTTTTATGAGAGTTCAGTAACCTGTCCTAGGATTTGTCTTGTGACATGTCACAAGGGGTCAATTTCCCCCTCCTATGACAACGCCATGTAAAAGTGACCAGTCTATTTCATGTAAAGGGGCCAATTCGGTGACAGTTTGTTAAAATTTCCCGTAGGGTAAGTACATAAAGTAACATATAAAAGAGATAATTACATGTACGTTTATATATAATTTAGTATGACACTATACATAATAATATAAAACTATGTGGATCCATATAAGAAATCTTTTATAATGTGTGTTAGTTATGATTATATATTGACGAATATGAACCCTTATATAACTTCCCGAGTAAAACAGTTACATATAGTCGTATAAAATGTGATTAACTTATATCGGTATAAATATACAGTTTCATCCGAAAAATGGCCCGATGTTATTGTATCAGTTGTGTATCAGTTTTCATCTAATTGTATCAGTTAGGATCTCAACTAATAAAATTATACATTAATCAGATGAAATTATATCCGGTTTTTGACCTGATACTATTTTACCGGTTTATATCTAATGGTATCTGTTTAGATCGTAGTTGGTACAATTTTATATAAATAAAATATATTTGTATCCGACATTTGCCTTATATAATTGTATCAAAGTTTTAAAGCAGATATAATTGCATCAGGTCAAAATGCAGATATAACTATATAAGTTTGTATAAAAATGTATATATTTGGATCTAAACTAATACCATGCGACATAAACCGATAAAATTGTATCAGGTCAAAAATCAGATAAAATTGTATCAGGTCAAAAATCAGATAAAATTTCATCTGATTACTATATAATCTAATCAGTTAAGATCTAAACTGATACAATGAGATAAAAAGTGATAACCCACTGACACAATTATATCGGGCCATTTTTCGGATGAAATGGTATATGGATCACATTAAGTTATATATTACCATATAAAGCTCCATATTAGTTTTTTTTAATAGGGTTATATATATATATCATCCCACATAGGCAATTTTTTCAAAGTAATTTTATATAAAAATATATAAGGTCCATATAAAACCGTATTGTATTATATTTGGTTCCATGTTATCAATGATTTTGAACTAGTTTTAGATTTAGTAATTACTAGGGATTGGCGCGTGACACGAAATGTTCGTGAGTCACGTTATTCACACGTGATCGTGAGTAATAATTACTATACTTAAGTGATTCGTGCGTGAGCGTGAGTAAGAATAACCCGTGATTGATTCGTTTGTGAGTTTATTTTTTGCATCATATGTTTTTAGTAATTTTTACTGTTTTGCGTGAGAATTTTCTGATTGTAAGTTTAATAAGTAAGTTAATATTATCATGTGTGCTGAGGAAAAAACGAAATGCTCGTGCGTGAGTAATTTGTTTTTTTTTTTTTTTTTTTTTTGGTTTTTTTTTTTTTTTTTGAGCATGAGTCAAAAATGGCTTACGCACCGCACCCATAACATTAACAACACTGAAGCTTTAATACGAAATTCTCTATAGTATAACGTACACTTGACTGATTTCTTATATCTACAAAAGTAAAAAAGTTTAAATAAAACAAAAACGGTTTTGGATATCAATGAAATTCTTTATTCCTGTGAAAGTACGTTCGATGCCATTATGTATGGAAATCGATCTCTTTTGCATGGCCACCACGGGCACGCTTACAGAAGTCCAGACGCTGAACCCAATTTTCGACGGTTTTCAAGCATAAATCGGCCGATACTGCTGTAATTTCACGTTCGATATTCGTACGAAGTTCATCAATCGTCGCTGGCTTGTTGGCATAGACCATAGATTTGACGTAGCCCCACGCTCAATTGTTGATCTGCTAGGACGATTATGACGACCATAAATTGGACGTAGCGCACTTAACGTTGAGGCCACTGACTCCGAATTTCGGTAGTAAATTTTAATAATTTCGACTCGTTGTTGGCTCGTATATCTTTCCATCATGAAATGGCAAACCTTACTGAAGAGAAATGTCAAAAGAGCGGCAAGAAATATGGCGTCGTTTGCTGTCCTTGTCTTTCTACTTTTGTAGCGTCCCTGTTGAACAACCCTTTATATCATAATCCTATTAACTTTAAAATTTCAATGTTGTTAACTTTATTTTAAAATTACTAAATTAAAAGACATTTTTTTTCATGTTTATTGCACTGTCATGATAAATCTGGATAAAAGTAATGGACGATTTATCGAAATTATAAGATCTCCAGCAGGCCTGGGTTAATCATTATATTTTGTAATTAATTACACATGCAATTACACAATTATATGTAATTGTAATTGAAAAAAAAACTCATTTATAATTACATATTCGGCCTTATTACGAGTGTCGTAGTCGTAGTCGAAACTAAGTCGAATTTGCTGAAAATTCACTAAAAACGCAACTTTTGAACAATTTTTCAATTGGATTTACCATATATAGCACTCAGATTTAAAAAAATCCTGCATCAGAGTTTCATTTCTTTATAATTTCCATTATATACAAAATCATTTTATATGGAGTCGAAAATTTTTTTTTATTTAAAAAAATTATTTTTGTATGTATATTGTTAGATATGGTCCTATATAATATGATAAAAAGTATAAGGTTAATATTTAGATATAATTGTATCAAACTATGTCCACTTTTATAACATTCGACAAAATTCGGATGCAATTGTATCGAATTGCATAAAATTGTATCAAATTGTACCAAATTGTATACAGTTGTATACAATTCGATACAATATGATACAATAAGACGTTCTCATTTTTCGGATATAATTATATCTAATTACATAAAAGATTATATATAATTAAATATAACTTCATATGGCTCCATATCATTTTTTTTTACTTGGGTAAATTATATTTTTACTGAAATACTTACGGTTTTAGTAAACTTCACAAATATTAAGGCCGGTGAGCTCTAGTTTGTAAAAACCATAAGTCAGTGTGGCAACATTTGTGAAAAATGTGACAAAGAGGAGATAAGAAGATAAACAAAAAATCTAAAGTAGAATGTTTGTATGTCTGTTTGATCACTTCTGAGAGTAAGTTATCATATAGAGACAATCTGACAATAAAATATAAACAATAATACAATTTAATGGAAAATCACTGATGAAGCCTGTCCATAAAAAAGGCAGAAACTAGATCTAGTCTGATTTGCAAATTAATAATATGTCTATAACTTTGAAAAAATGTTTATTCTTCTTAACCTCAAACCTACTTAATTAAAATTAATAAAAATGCATATTAATTACAATATTAATTGCATTTGGTCTATATGACGTGTTTGAAAAACAACACTTTACTAGAAAAATAAAAATGCCCTGCTGGCAGTCCGTCTCTGATATACACAAATTGCCTGCACTTGTACGTAAAAACCATACGTCAGTGTGGCAACATTTGTGAATAAGGTGACAAATAGGAGATAAGAAGATAAACAAAAAGTCTAAAGTAGAATGTTTGTATGTCTGTTTGATCACTTCTTTGATCATATAGAGACAATCTGACAATAAAATATAAACAATAATACAATTTAATGGAAAATCACTGATGAAGCTTGTCCATAAAAAAGGCAGAAACTAGATCTAGTCTGATTTGCAAATTAATAATGTGTCTATAACTTTAAAAAATGTTTATTCTTCTTAACCTCAAACCTACTTAATTAAAATTAATAAAAATGCATATTAATTACAATATAAATTGCATTTGGTCTATATGACGCGTTTGAAAAACAACACTTTACTAGAAAAATAAAAATGCTCTGCTGGCAGTCCGTCTCCGAAATACACAAATTTGCTGCACTTGTATATAAAAACCATACGTCAGTGTGGCAACATTTATGAAAAAGGTGACAAAGAGGAGATAAGAAGATAAACAAAAAATCTAAAGTAGAATGTTTGTATGTCTGTTTGATCACTTCCGAGAGTAAATTATCATATAGAGACAATCTGACAATAAAATATAAACAATAATACAATTTAATGGAAAATCACTGATGAAGCCTGTCCATAAAAAAGGCAAAAACTAGGTCTAGTCTGATTTGCAAATTAATAATGTGTCTATAACTTTGAAAAAATGTTTATTCTTCTTCACCTCAAACCTCCTTAATTAAAATTAATAAAAATGCATATTAATTCTAATATTGATTGCATTTGGTCTATATGACGCGTTTGAAAAAACAACACTTTACTAGAAAATTAAATCTCTTTAGGCGAAATTTAGCTGTTTTCCTTATACTTCCCAATAAACAATTTTGCTGGAAATCAAGGTCGAAATCAAGGGTAATTCCATTCTAATTTTCCAATTTCAAGCCTTGATTTACACTTGATTTACACTGTAATTCAATAGCATACTCCAGTAAAAGGGTCACTGGGATTCAAGTCGAACATAACAGTGTAAATATGCTTCAATTCAAGCCTTGAATCACAGTTCAATTAGAGTACAAACAACATTATAATAACACTTGTTTTTAAGCCCTAACTTCAAGCTTAAACCAAGCCATAAAAACACGATTTTGATGAAATACATTCACTGCCCAGCAAAATCTTTCATTACCAAATAAGTGGTTATATAATAGAAATTCATAGCTCCGCACAACTTATTTTTTGGCGTCTAAACTCATTATTTTTGTTTTGCGTGGTCGTTTTTATAAGTAGTCACGCTTACCGGCTCGCTTATGAAAAAATGAGAAATAAGTAGTTATGAGATTTTGAATAATAAGTGGTTACACTCATGCTTACAAAAAGTTGAATTATAAGTGGTTATCCGATTGCTTACTTGATTCTTAAAAATAAGGAGTTAAGCAAATAGTATTAGCTTAAGGAAATACATTCAGAAAAATTTAAGTTTTCTCTAGTATGTAATTTTAGGACTCGTCATAAAAATTTTAACCCAAAACATATTTACAAGTAATAAATATAAATGTATAAAATTTAACTTTGTAAAAAGTACTTATTTAAACTATTGTGAGTAAGTCATTATTTTATATTTAAAAGCAATGAATACAATAGGCCGTTATTAGGAAGTCATTATTTTATATTATAAAATAATGCAAAAGGTAATGATATATCATTTTTGGTAATGCAGATAGTAATGAGGTGTGATTACCAATATTTTGCTGGGTGTGTTCGTTTACACGAAATTCTTACTACTTTTACTACAATTGGAAAGTTTTGTTTACTTTTTGTATTGAATTTTTCCAGCTGTAGTAAAAGTAGTAACTTGTAGTAAGTAAACGAACAAGCTTATTATAATAAAAATAATAATTAAATGAATGTTATTTTAGTTTGACTCAAGATCATAAATTAATATCACTTTCTGTTTAAATTATTTTCAAATCAAAGAAACATGATACAATTTTTACAAGTAAATTACAAAGAATAAAAATTATTGAAAAAATTCGATAAGACCAGCAAGGCAGAATGCGCATTTTCGGCTTTCGCTACAAAGTGCGAAACCCACTCAGTGCCTTTCGCCTTTGAGTGGGTTAATATTTTGATTATTATAATGTATTTACATTTACAGATTCTTTTTAACATACATACTAGACCACCCATGAAATGTACCTATGAGATTTTCAAAACTGCTTTTTTTGTTCGCTCCACCGGCAGTTTCCGATAGATTGGTCATAAAAAATAATATGTGTACAAAAATTGGATCTCTCGGAGTCATACAGGCCAGTCAGTTTGAACTTTTGACCCTAAAAATTACCTAAAAACACTTCAAAGCTTTTTTGTGCCATAACTTCTAAATTTTACGTTTTTTGAACATATACTATACATATAGGCATTTTTATGTAGAATATTATTTAAAGTACAGTTTTTATAATAAAAGCCTTCACCCAGCCACCACAAATAAATAATTCTGACACAACAATGGGTTTAAAATAAATAAATATTTGATCACTTTTTCTCATGAAAGAGGATTGTTATTAATTAATCCATTACAAATTGCAATATACGTGTGTATGTCAATATAATTTGGTAAAGTGCGAACTTAGGTAGATAGACCCGTAAGTAGTTTTATTCATTTGTGTTTTGAATGAAAATAAATAACGTAAAGCAGGGTTGGCAAGCGATTTATAATATTAAAGATAGCGGGCAAAGCTACGTATCTACGTTGTTAGCGTGCATTGAAGTTTTTTTAATTCCAGTTTATGGAAAGGTAGACCTGGCAATTCAAGTAAATTCACAAATTCAGTTGGAAAATTTACTGCGTCGGTATCTTTCACCGGTGCTTCGTTACCTGCAGTTTAAATATCAGAATATATAAGTTCCATTCTTTTTCTAAGGTTTTTTCTCTTTTAGAAAATTTGTTTAACTTTTTGGAGAGTATGTTTCAATGCTACATAAGTTTCATATTCCGTGGATAGTGTTTGAATAGGTAATTAAAAGGGATTCTTCACCCCTTTTTGTTCCTCCAAGTAAAAATCCCAAATATATATAATCTGCCTCAATCGCATGCGAAATTTCAAGTGCCAAACTCCGGCAGTTTGAGTCATTCAAATTCCATTCCATTTTGCTTAACAATTTCAGTGTTCCAATGCAACTCCTTCCAAGATTCCATTTCGTTCACCATTCCATTGCATTTCGCTCCCATTATCTGTTATTCCAATTCCACTCGTTCCCCGTTTCATTCCATTTCGTTCCTACTGTCTTGTGTATCGATATTGATATCAGTCGCTTCTCTTTCCATTCCATTTCTTTGCACTTGCCCCTTTCCATTCCTCTTTTAACTGCAGTGTTTCAATTCCACTCGTTCCCCATTCTATGCCATCTCGCTCCTCATTCCATTTCGTTCTATAGTCCATTCCTCTTCCAATCCATTTCCATTGTCTATAATTTCAATTCCACTCGTTCAACGTTTATATCCATTTCGTTCCACTTGTGTAGTGTTTCAATTCCACTCGTTTCCTATTTAGTTTCTTAATTTTAGTGTTCCATATACACTCGTTCTTTAAATTTTAGGTTTTAAGCTAAAGACGCAGATGTTCAGGGGGGGGGGGGCAATTTTCCCCTTTTGAGCCACCATTTTTACCACGTTCCTGTCCAAAGTCCTAAAAATGCCTTGTCGATAAGTTAGCCCATACTCCAAGGAAAACATATTATAGATTACGTGTTTCTAGCCGAAGGGTTCGGTTAAGCCATCAAGGGGGAGAATTATTCCGTTTTTACCCCTCGCGGTAGGAATTTCCAAAAATTCCGTCTTAGAGGACGTCTGCGTTGCAGGAGGAGCCTACTACATAGATTATTTTAGGTCTCTATATCCAGCAGTTTGTCCAACTCGGCAAGGGGGAAGTTTTTCACGTTTTACCCCTCCCGGTATGAGTTTCCAAAAATACCGCCTTAGGGGACGTCAACGTTGGAGAAGGAACCCAAATACCGAATTTAAGCAGTTTGGCGAGGCCGTTAACGGGGAGACTTTTCCTGTTTTTGACACTACCTGTGGAAATTTCCAAAAATCTCATCTTAGCGGATGTCTACAATAGAGGAGGAACTTTAGTACCAAATTTCAACTTCCTACTTCCAGCAGTTGGGCAGGCCTTTAAGCGGCACTTTTCGCTTCATTAATTCCCATTTTTGTAATGTCCCTGTCCACAATTCCACAAAGCACCTTCCCGATAAGTGAGCCCATACTCCAAGGAACATATGGTTTACATTTCAGGATTCTAGCCAACTTTTACTATTTGTGCCCCTCTGGGTAGGAATTTCCGGAAATCCATCGACAGGGAATTTCAGCTTCCTAGTTCCAGCAGTTTGAGCAGGCTGTCAAGTGGGACACTTTTTCTTTTTTTGTCCCTCCCGGTTGGAATTAGGCTGGAAGAGGACCTAAGTACCGAATTTCAGCTTCCTAGTTCCAGCAGTTTGGACAGGTCGTTAACGGGCCACTTTCCCTTTAGAGCCCCTATTTTATAACGACCCTGTCCAAAATTCAAAATACTATCTTTCTAATAAGTTAGCCCTTACTCCAGGGACCCACATTTTAAATTTCAAGTTTCTAGCCGAAGGGGTTTTTTTTTTTTTTTTTTTTTACTATAGACCAACACTCAGGGGATGCCCCCTACTAATGCTATGCATTGTGTTGATATCAGGAAAATAGGTTATGGGAAGGAGGAAAGAGGCCAACAAGGAGAGGCTTTCTTCTTTTTGCCCCTCCCTTTAGGAATTTACAAAAATTCGACCTTCGCGGCTGTCTGCGATGGATGAGGAACATTCATACCAAATTTCAACTTCATTGCCTCAGCGGTTTGGGCAGGCCATTATTGGGGACATCTTTCCCTTTCAACCCACATTTTTACTATGTTTCTGTTCCAAAATAGAAAAATTACGTTGCCGGTGAGTTAGTCCTACTCCAGGGAATACATATTTAAAAGTTTAGGTTGGCCAGAAGGGATTGGGCAGGCCGTCAAGGAGAATACTTTTCCCCTTATCTCCCTCCCGATAGGAATTTCAAAAATTCCTCTGAGCGGACGCCTACACAGACGGAGGAACTCACATACCGAATTTCGGCTACATAGTTTCAGCAGTTTGGGCAGGCCGTCAAGGGGGAACATCCCCCTTTTGGGATATCCTGTAGGGAATTTCAAAAATACAAACTTAGTCGATGTCTACTACAGTGGAGGAATCTTTATGCCAAATTTTAACTTCTTATCTCCAGTAGTTTGGGCAGGCAGTTAATGGGGACACTTTTCTAATTTGTGAGACCGTCTATGGGGACGTCTATGCCGAATATATTTGTAAATTTCTAGGAATTTCCAAAAATCCCGTCTTAGCGGACGTCTATGCCGAATATCAAGAAACCTTGTTTTAATGGAGATATCCGTGGGGGGAGGAAAAAAAGTACTTTTTGTGAAATTATACTTTTTTAAATGGAATTTTTTGGAAAGAGCGAAATTTTTTGGAGAAAGATACTTTATTTTTACAAAGTACTTTATGGAAGAAGGTACTTTTTTTGAAAAAGTTATTTTTAGGAAAAATTTATTTTTTTTGGAAAAAGGTCCTTTTTTTGGGAAAAAGTCCTTTTTTGGAAAAGGTATTTTTTTGGAAAAAGGTATTTTTTTTGGAAAAATGTACTTTTTTTGGATAAGGTACTTTTTTTTGGAAAAAGGTAAATTTTTTTAGAAAAGGGTACTTTTTTGGAAAAAGGTACTTTTTTCGGAAAAAGGTACTTTTTTTGGAAAAAGGCACTTTTTTTTGGAAAAAGGTACTTTTTTTGGAAAAAGCTACTTTTTTTGGAAAAAGGTACTTTTTGTGGAAAAAGGTACTTTTTTTGGAAAAAGGTACTTTTTTTGGAAAAAGGTAATTTTTTTGGAAAAAGGTACTTTTTTGTCCCCTTTTTGCCCCTCCCGATAAGAATTTCCAAAATTCCTTCTCAACGGACGTCTACACCGGTCGAGGAACCTACATACCAAATTTCAACTTCATAGCTCCAGCAGTTTTAGCAGGCCGTCAAGGTGGAGACTTTTTCCCCTTTTTGCCCCTCCCTGTAAAAATTTCAAAAAAATCCCGTCTTGGTGGATGTCTACGATAGTGGAGGAACCTTTATACCAAATTTCAACTTCCTACCTCCAGCGGTTTGGGCATGCCGTCAAGGGGGGCTCTTTTCCCCTTTTTAACCCCCATTTTTACAACGTCCCTGTCCAAAATTCTTGAAAGTACTTTTTAGAAAAGTTAGCCCCTACTCCAAGGAACACATATCTAAAATTTCAGCTTTCTAGCCAAATGGGTTTTGGCAGGCCGTCAAGGGGGAGACTTTCCCCCTTTTTGCCCGTTCCGGTAGGAATTTCCAAAAATCCCGTCTTAGCGGACGTCTACGCTGAAAGAGGAACCTACATACCAAATTTCAACTTCCTAGCTTCAGCGGTTTGGGCTGGGCGATGTTGAGTCAGTCAGTCAGTCACGTTATTCTGTTATATATAGAGAATTTCTACCTAAGTATGATGTACAGTAGACTACCCAAATTTGCAAAAGTATTTTTTTTGTTCTCTCCACCGGCAGTTTCCGATAGATTGGGCAAAAAAAATAATATGTGTACAAAAATTGGATCTCTCGGGCGCATATATGCCAGTCAGTTTGGACTCTTGACCCTAAAAATGACCTAAAAACAGTTCAAAGCTTTTTTGCGCCATAACTCCTAAATTTGCGGTTTTGCGAAAAAATACCGTAGAAATCTTTTTATGCAGAATGAGAGGAGAAACACTCTCTCCTACTAATCTTTGGTGTAAGTATTACTTCTCGTGGCGTTTTAAGCGGATAAAATCAAAATTTGTGTTAAGACTTCATTTTAAACGGCCCTCGTTAAAATTTTGACAGAGCCATTTAGGAGTGACTATAATTTTTTTGTATAGTGAGATATGTTGTTTTTAAAAACCAATTACATTTGCAACATAGATCTCTTATACCTATATTTCTTGGTTTATCAATGGAGTAAATACCCAGCCAGAAAAATACAAACGGAAAAGCGCTAGCGTGGCACTTTAACAAGTCCTGGCAAAAAAATCTCTCCTCGATTTCATAAAAAAAATTTATAAAAACTAAAAAATTTGTATGGGGACCACCTTAAGGGTTGAAAATAAAGGGTAGATATGTTCCGAAAAAATGTTAAGGGTGTAAAAATATTGGAGGTCAGTTATGCATTTGATTCCTCTAGGGGCACCCTTGGGACAGTTAGAGCGGTGGGAGCAAATTTGAAAAAATGTAATTTTTGTATGGGAGCGCCCTTAGAGAGTGGAGACAGAGGGTAGGTATGTTCGGAAACAATAATGGGAGGGAAAATTAATGGGGATCGGTCTTACATGCCACCCCTCTAGGAGGCTCCATGGGGCGGTAAGACCTGATTTCATAAAAAAAAATTATAAAAATATAAAATATTTGTATGGGGACCGCTTTAAGGGTTGAAGATAGAGGGTAGATATATTCCGACAAAATATTGTGGTTCAAAAAATATTGGGGGTCAGTCATACATTTGACTCCTCTAGGAGCACCCTTGGGACAGTTAGAGCGGTGGGAGGAAATTTTATAAAAATGTCATATTTGTATAGGAGCCCTCTTACGAATTAGAGATAGGGGCTAGGTATGTTCGGAAGAAATGTTTGAGGGGAAAATTTAATGGGGGTCGATCTTACATTCCACCCCTCTAGGATAAGACCTGATTTCATAAAAAAAAATTAAGGGTTAAAGATAGAGGGTAGATATGTTCGCAGAAAATGTTGAAACTAAAAAAATATTGGGGGTCAGCCATAGATGTGACTTCTCTAGGGGCACCCTTAGGATAGTTAAAGCGGTGAGAGTAAATTTTATAAAAATGTCATTTGTAGTGGAGATAGGGGATAGGTATGTTCGGAAAAAAATGCTCAAAAAGACAAATCAATGGGGTCGGTCTTACATTTTAACGCTCTAGGGGAGACTCCGGGGAAGTTGTGGTGCTTTTTGTGGATTTTTAACCTTTCACCACCACCTTTCACCACCACCTTTGACCCCGATGAGGAGCCATTTGTCCCCACCCCACCTCCCCCATTTTTTGCTTATGCTTTTTTTTCAAACCTCAAAAAATTAGGGGTTCTAGCGTATCCAAATCTTGTTACTAAGGGTTTCCATACAACATATATGTATGTATAATAAACCGATACTTCAAAGTCAAATTTTGGTCATTTGTCACGGAATAACCGATATTTGTTAAAAATCTAATTATTTTATGAAAACTATATATATTACTACACAAAATAATGAAAACCAATCTTATGTGGCTCTGTCGAAATTTTAACGAGGGTCGTTTAAAATGAAGTCTTCACACAAATTTTGACTTTTTCCCCTTATAACTTCACTATACATCATACTTAGGTAGAAGTATAGTATGAAGGAACTGTTTGTCTTCTTATTCTACATAAAAGTGCCTATATAGTATATTTTGAAAAAAACGTCAAATTTAGAAGTTATGGCGCAAAAAAGCTTTGAAGTGTTTTTAGATAATTTTTAGGGTCAAAAGTTCAAACTGACTGGCCTGTATGCCCCCGAGCATGCGCGGTTTCAGCAATTAAAATAAGGGGAAAAATCATACGCCTCAGTGGCCAACTCAATGTATTTGTCTACTGTGACGTATGATTTTTCCCCTTATATTAATTGCTGGAACCGCGCATGCCCCCGAGAGATCCAATTTTGATACACATATTATTTTTTAAGCCCAATCTATCGGAAACTGCCGGTGGAGCGAACAAAAAAAGCACTTTTGAAAATCTCATACATTTCATGGGTGGTCTAATGTACAGTGAAGTTTTAAGAGGAAAAAGTAAAAATTTGTGTGAAGACTTCACTTTAAACGACCCTCGTTAAAATTTCGACAGAGACAGTTAAGATTGGTTTCCATTATTTTGTGTAGTAATATATCTAGTTTTCATAAAGTAATTACATTTTTAACAAATATCGGTTATTCCATGAAAAATTTACCAAAATTTGACTTTGAAGTATCGGTTTATTATACATATATGTTGTACGGAAACCCTTAGTAACATGATTTGGATACGCTAGAACCCCTAATTTTGTGAGGTTTGAAAAAAATGCAAAAGCGAAAAATGGGGAGGTGGGGTGGGGGATAAATGGCTCCTCGTCGAGGTTAAAGGTGGTGGTGAAGTGTTAAAAATCCACAAAAAGCCCCACAACTTCCCCGGAGTCGACACTAGTGCGGTAAAATGTAAGACCGACCCACATTGATTTGTCTTTTTTAGCATTTTTTCCGAACATATCTATCCACTATCTCCACTCTGTAAGAGGGCTCCCATACAAATGACATTTTTATAAAATTTACTCTCACCGCTTTAACTGTCCTAAGGGTGCCCTAGAGAAGTCAAATGTATGACTGACCCCCAATATTTTTTTAGTTTCAACATTTTCTGGGAACATACCTATCCTCTATCTTTAACCTTTAAGGCGGTCACCATACAATTTTTTTTTTTTATAATTTTTTTTTTATGAAATCAGCCCTTATCGGTCCCATGGTGCCTCCTAGAGGGGTGGAATGTAAGATCGACCCCATTAATTTTTCCCTCAAACATTTTTTCCCAACACACCTAGCCCCTAACTCTAATCCGTAAGAGGGCTCCCATACAAATATGACATTTTTATAAATTTTCCTACCAACGCTCTAACTGCCCCAAGGGTGTCCCTAAAGGAGTCAAATGTATGACTGACCCCCAATTTGACCCAAATTTTTTATTTTTTTACATTTTCTTTATGAAATCAGCTCCTACCGCCCCATGGAGCCTCCTAGAGGGGTGGTATGTAAGACCGATCCCCATTAATTTTTCCTCCCAATATTGTTTTCGAACATACCTACCCTTTGTCTCCACTCCCTAAGGGCGCTCCCATACAAAAATTAAATTTTTTTAAATTTGCTCCCACCGCTCTAACTGTCCTAAGGGTGCCCCTAGAGGAGTGAAATGTATTACTGACCTCCAATATTTTTTCAACCTTAACATTTTTTCGGAACATATCTACCCTTTATTTTCAACCCTTAAGGTGGTCCCCACCAGAGATACAAGCCAGCCCACTTTAGTCGGTCAGCCTCCGCCAGCCGACACCGTTGCCAAGCCGATTCAGCCGCCGACAATAATCGGCTTAGCCAATTTTCGGCTAAAACCGATAAAAAAAAGCAAAAATATTAATTTTTTTAAAAAATTGTTTATTATGTATATTAAATCTTGTTTTGAGATATCGTTGATTTTTAAAATGTTTTGCATCAAACTGGCGGTTTTGTTGATACTACAATTCTACAGGTTTACGCATTATAAGGACTGCGTTTGAAAAATACGTCCATCACAAAATCAAAAAAAAAAACTGACGAAACAGTCATTCAATTTTAAAAATAAAAGCCATTTTATAACCGTATTTTTTAAAATTAAGATTATTATAAAACTATATACAAATTTTTATTATTTTTATTTTACAAATTTTTAAAATTTTTCTGATGCCTTTCCATCAACGTTTTTATGATATTATTACCCAGCAAAATATTGGTAATGACACCTCATTACTATCTGCATTACCAAAGATGATATATCATTACCTTTTGCATTATTTTATAATATAAAATAATGACTTCCTAATAACGGCCTATTATATTCATTGTTTCTAAACCCGAGTAAAAAAGTTTTGATATAATCATATATTATTTTATATAATTACATATAGTAACTTATAGTTAGATATGGCCACATATGCTTTTAAATTGAAGCATATAGACTTTTATATAGTCCTATATTAAATATTTTTTCCTCAAAGGTTTTAATATTGAGACATATGTGATTTTATATTATTACATACTGGCCTACATATAAGTGTATGTGCTATATATAAGTACACAATGTAATATATAAAAGATATAATTAGATATACGTTTATATATAATTTAGTATGACACTATACATAATAATATAAAACTATATATGGAGCCATTTAAGAAATATTATATAATAGGTGTTATATATGGTTATATATTGACGCATAAGAACCCATATATAACTTAGTATGGTTTCATATCTACAATATTTCATGATTTCTTTTATATATAACGATATAACGTTCTTTATAAAATCATTTTTAATTATATATCATCCCACATTAGCAATTTTTTCAAAGTGATTTTATATAAAAATATATGTATAAGGTCCTTTTAAAATCGTATTGTATTAAATGTGGTTCCATATAAAAAAATGATTTTGAACTAGTTTTAGATTTAGTAATTACTAGGGATTGGCGCATGACACGATCGTGAGTGAAGTTATTCACAAGTGATCGTGAGTAATAATTACTATACCAAAGTAATTCGCCCGTGAGCGTGAGAATATATAATTCGTACGTGAGCGTGAGTAAGAATATATAACCCGTGCATGATTCGTGTGTGAGTTTATTTTTTGCATCATATGTTTTTAGTAATTTTTACTGTTTTGCGTGAGAATTTTCTGATTGTGAGTAAATTTTTAATATACTCATGTCTGCGTGAGTAAGACACGAAATACTCGTGCGTGAGTAATTTGTTTTTGTTTAGGAGCGTGAGTCAAAATGGATAACGCGCCCATAAAATTAACAATACTGAAGCTTTAATATGGAATTCTCTATACTATAACGCACACTTGACTGATCTCTTATATCTTGGTTGTATATCACAATCCTATTAAGTTAAAAATTTCAGTGTTGTTAACCTTATTTTAAAATTACTAAAAACAAAGAAAAATTTGTTCATGTTTAATGCACTGTCATGGTAAATCTGGATAAAAGTAATGGAAGATTTATCGAAATTATAGGATATCCAGTAGACCTGGGGTTAATCATTACATTTTGTAAATAATTACACATTCATTTACACAATTACATGTAATTGTAATTGAAAAAAACTCAATTACAATTACAAATTATTTGTAATTGTAATTCAAAAAAGAACAATTACAAGTAATTTGTAATTTGAAAAATGTCAATTACATTTTTTGGGAAAATAAATAATGACAAAAAGCACAAGTTAGGGGTAAGCCCAACATGACGTATTCTTTTTATACGCATCCATCCATGCCTATGCAACCTATCCCAGTCAGATTTTTCTACAAAATTTTAACAAAAAACACTTTTTAATTCTAAATGTAATTGAAATCACTTTCAATTACAATTACTAGTAATTTGTAATCGAAAATTTTCAATTACAATTACTTGTAATTTCAATTACAAATTACAAGTAATTGTAATTGAAATCCCTCAGGTCTGATCTCCAGATATTGTATATCTTTTTTATTTAAAAATATAATTTTGTATATTGTTAGATATGGTCATATATATTATGGTAAAAATATAGGGTTAATATTTAGGTATAATTGTATCAAACTATGTCCACTTTTATAACATTTTATATAATTTTATACAAAAAGATATAATTTTATGAAATTGGATGAGGACAAAATTCGGATACAATTGTATCATATTGTATCGAATTGTATCAAATTGTACCAAATTGTATACAATTGTATACAATTCGATACAATATGATACAATAAGACGTTCTCATTTTTCGGATATAATTATATCTAATTACATAGAAGATTATATATAATTAAATATAACTTTATATGGCTCCATATCATTTTTTTTACTTGGGAATATAAAATAATGACTTACTCGTAATATTTTAAATAAGTACTTTTTACACAGTTAAATTTTATACATTTTTATTTATTATATGTAAATATGTTTAAATTTTTATGACGAGTCCTAAAATTACACACTAGAAAAAACTTAAATTTTTCTGAATGTATTTTCTTAAGCTACTAATAGTATTTGCTTAACTCCTTATTTTTAAGAATCAAGTAAGCAATCGGATAACCACTTATAATTCAACTTTTTGTAAGCATGTGTGTAACCACTTATTATTCAAAATCTCATAACTACTTATTTCTCATTTTTTCGTAAGCGAGCGGGTAAGCGTGACTACTTATAAAAACGACCACGCCAAACAAAAATAATGCGTTTAGACGCCAAAAAATAAGTTGGGCGGAGCTATGAATTTCTATTATATAGCCACTTATTAGGTAATGAAAGATTTTGCTGGGTAACCTTTTCGACCCCAAAGTTGCCTACAAGCAACTTCGTTGTTTTTTGCCTATAACTGCCGTTATATTTATTTTTTTTTCTAACAACTTTTTTTACTCAGTAGCATTGAATGAAGTTCTAATATACCTGTGTATAATTTCTTTAATATTGTTCATTTGCGAGCTATTTTTCATAGTGTCAACACACATTTTTTCTTACACAAAATTTAAATAATATCTTAACCCGTTCGGGACCGGCAGCATATTAATTTTTGAACTTTAATTCCAAATATCTCCGCTAGGGGTTGCTGCGAAACCATAAAAGTAATAAAAAAATATTTCTTTGGCATACATCTACATTTACAAGAAGTTTGTTTGGAAAATTCCCAGCCATTTAAAGTTGGGGTCGAAAGGATTAAATACCTTTCGAGCTGCTAAATACCACTTTCCTTTCCTTTGACATTTTAGATAACTCTTCAAAGCTCTGTTAATTAATTCGTACCAAAAGAAATTGAACGAGAACAAATATGAATTAATTCCATTCAATAAATAGTCTTTTGTGAATTAATTCATTGAATTTTTAATTCAGAATTCAAAAACTGAATTAAAGAATTAATTTTTCAAAGCTCTGGGTGAGGTAAAGCTAGGAATAGTCGAATTTCATTTCCATTTTGGTCTACTTCTCTTAGTTTAGTAGATATGTACCATTTTAAAAAACCGAGAGGGGAAGAAATAGGGCTATTTTAAAACATCTGATATACTGGTGGGGCCATCTAATAGGTGATGGCAGAGAGATTAAAATCTCATATTTTAACAATAAATTGTGTTAAATTTAACAAATGTATGTATAATTTTATCGACATTGTGAAATATAAATACAATTTTTATAAATTCGGAAAAATACACTCAAAATAATAACGTTGGCTTAGTCGGCAAACCTGTCAAGTCCAATTTTTATGCAAATTGAGTTTTTGATGTAGTATGCTAGTGTAACTCAAAACACATCACTTCCAAAAAAAAAAAATTGCCGTTATGTTGTTCAACCCTACACAACTATGTGGTCAGGGTATTATTTTTTCTTGTTGTTATGCAGTGGTAAGCAGTTCTGCCAAGTCCAAAAATAAAACAAAATATTGAAAACCATTGAAGTCCAGCTGAAAACAACACATATTTTGTTTCAACAAATTTCTTCAATAGAATTAAATTCGACTTTTGTTTATTTAAAAAGACAAAACATTATTAAAGATTAACTAAATAATTATTTAGTTATTTTAACTTTTAAGGTACCCAGTGTACAATTGGAGTCCGAAGAGCCTCATAAAAGAGCCCTTAGACCTTCTGAAATCATAGATATATGAGGGTGTTTTTCTTCACCGATGAAGCCCCTTTTGATCGCACTTTTATGACTCATAAAATACTCCAAATTATGAGCGTTGCTGGAAAATTTTGAATTTTGTGAGCCATTTATGAGTCATTTGTGACAAATTTTTGAGTAATTTATGAGCATTGAAAAAATTTTGAATACGCTCATAAATAAGAGTCTATTATGTTTAGGGTTTATGTCCCGGGAATTCCCGTGAATTCCGTCCTTTTTTGAATCCCGCAATCCCGGGAATTTTATGTGGGATTTCCCGGGATTTTTTTTTAGTCTTTTACAGTAGTTTTAGCTAGTTTTATTGCAATTTTAGAAGCTTTATTTAAATTTAAAGCATTGATTTTTTTTAATTAATTTAAATAAAGAATCATCCTAATTTTTGCATTAAAAATACAAAAATTGTTTTTTTTGGACTTTCTATATTTTCATATATTTAGTTAGAATATTCTTCTACCTTAAGTCCAAATTCTAATATGATATTGTCATATTAGATTTTATTTTTTATTTTTTGAAACAACAAATAAAATCTAATATGACAGTATCATATTAGAATTTGGACTTAAGATAGAAGAATATTCTAACTAAATATATTAAATAAAGAATATTTAAAATTAAAAAATACGGTTTAAAATTTAATAAACTGAATTAAGCCAAATTGTTTTTGGATGCCAATTGAATTTGGTTTAGTTAAACCGAAAAATATTATATTAGCAATTACCAAATTTACAAACTAAAATTCTTTTCATTCGGGAATTTTTTTCTTCTTTAAGATGATGATATTTGTGCAAATAAAGCAATATTTATATAGGCTGTTTTAAACTACAAGATTCTCGGAAAGATTTTGCAACAGTAAAATCGTACCGAAAATCTTATTTGCAACAGTAAAATCGTACCGAAAATCTTATAGTGTAAACCAGCCTTATACAACATTTCAACATCATTATTTCAGTTCCAAATACCTCCAATAAACTACACTCAAAAAAAAAAGTCAGTAAAGTCAGCAAAAAAATGTTGCTGTGTCAGCAAATTTTTAGTCAGGAGCATGCTTGCAAAAAAGTTGGTAATTTCAGCAAAATGTTTGCTGAAAATCAGCGAGCTGATTTTTACTAAAAAAGCAGTAATCTTCAGCAAAAGTTTTGCTAACACTTAGTCGACTGCAAATGAAAAAAATCCTTGCTAAAATCACTAAACTTTTTGCTGAATATTAGTAGACTGAAAAAAACTCAAAAAACTTGTAGCGAAATTTTACTTTAGTTAATTTATTTGCTGAAAATTTAAATATAGGATATGTGTAGAGTTGTTTTTCTTTTTTTGTCATTTCCGTTTCCAGACAAGCTGCGACATCTACATCTTGTCTATCTGGTTATCGTCCACGCTATGAATGCGGTTATCAGCACAATTTTTGTAGCAAAATAAATTAGTAAAACATTAGTTCAAAATTAGTTTAGTGCTAAAAAAATATAAATAAAATTTTAGCTGAAAACGGAATTTCAGCAAAAAAATTGCTGAAAACTAGTACACTTGATATACAAGACGTTTTACTAATTTTTCTACTAACTTATTTTTTTGAGTGTAGGGATTAAAGTTAAAAAATAGTAATTTTTTCGTATTTTCAATTAACATAAGTATTTTGAGTTTCTTTTACTTCAAATAATTTCATTTAAAGTACAATTGCTATTTCTTTATTATACCCTACACCACTACGTGGTCAGGGTATTATAAGTGGTCAGGGTATTATAAGTTTGTGCTGATGTTTGTAACACCAACAAATATTGGTCCTAGACCCACCTTATAGTATACCGATCGGCTCAGAATTTTTTTTATTTCGATTTAACGATGTCCGTCTGTCCGTCCGTCCGTCCGTCTGTCTGTCTGTCTGTCTGTCCATTCATTCTTGTGCGCACTCTACAGGTCGCAAATATTAAGATATTTTGATGAAACTTGGTACACCGACTTATGTCTGCCCAAGGACGACGCCTATTGATTTTGGTTACAATCGGTCCATGTTTAGACCTAGTGCCCATATAAGGGTCCTACCAAAATTATACTGTTTATACGCTGCAGGTCGCAAATATTAAGATATTTTGATGAAATTTGGTACCCAGACCTATGTTGCCCCAATAACGCAGCCTATTGATTTTGGTGAACACCGGTCCATGTTTAGACCTAGTGCCCATATAAGGATCCAACCAAAATTATACTGTTTATACGCTGCAGGTCGCAAATATTAAGATATTTTGACGAAATTTGGTACACAGACCTATATTGGCCCAGTAACGCAGCCTATTGATTTTGGTGAACATCGGTCCATGTTTAGACCTAGTGCCCATATAAGGGTCCTACCAAAATTATACTGTTTATACGCTGCAGGTCGCAAATGTTAAGATATTTTGATGAAATTTGGTACACAGACCTATATTGGCCCAATAACGCAGCCTATTGATTTTGGTGAACATCGGTCCATGTTTAGACCTAGTGCCCATATAAGGGTCCTCCCAAAATTATATTGTTTATACGGTGCAGGTCGCAAATATTAAGATATTTTGATGAAATTTGGTACACAGACCTATATTGGCCCATAAACGCAGCCTATTGATTTTGGTGAACATCGGTCCATGTTTAGACCTAGTGCCCATATAAGGGTCCTCCCAAAATTATATTGTTTATACGGTGCAGGTCGCAAATATTAAGATATTTTGATGAAATTTGGTACACAGACCTATATTGGCCCAATAACGCAGCCTATTGATTTTGGTGAACATCGGTCCATGTTTAGACCTAGTGCCCATATAAGGGTCCTCCCAAAATTATATTGTTTATACGGTGCAGGTCGCAAATATTAAGATATTTTGATGAAATTTGGTACACAGACCTTATTGGCCCATTAACGCAGCCTATTGATTTTGGTGAACATCGGTCCATGTTTAGACCTAGTGCCCATATAAGGGTCCCCCAAAATTGGCTTGGTTACAAACTGCAGGTCGCAAATATTAAGATATTTTAATGGAATTTGGTGCGCTGACTCACATTATAGAAAATTTTGACACAAGCCCCATTTTAACCCATTCGAATTTCGGATCCAAACATTAGTTGGCTTTTAACCAGACTGGTGTAGGGTATTGTATAGTCGGCATGCCCGACTTTAATCTTTTTACTTGTTTTTAAATATTATTAATTTTTAAAATAATAATACATCAGATGCTTTTTCAAATTATTTTGAATTTTTTATATGCTAATTTAAAATGCAACTAAATATGAAAATTAAATAATTTCTTTTTAAGGAGTTGTGGCATAAAAAATTCTATTCAAGAAAACTAATTAAAGTTATGAAACTATTTAATATTTTAGTGTCTACTTTTATAAAACAATTTAGGCGAATTTGCCTAAAAATTCCTGTGAAAAATGCTCACTTTTAAACTTTTTTATAAAAATAATTCTAGACGGATACTTCTGAAAATCTGCATAGAAAAAAACAAAATATCTAGAAATATAAATTTTTGGATTTAATGTATAAGAATTATTTAAGCAAAAAATTGATTTTAGTTCTGACTATAAAACTGGAACGACACAATTATATTATACGCTGCTGGTCGCATATATTAAGATATTTTGATGAAATTTGGTACACCGACCTATATCAGCCCAAGGACGAAGCCTATTGATTTTGGTTAACCGCGGTCCATGTTTAGACCTAGTGCCCATATAAGGGTCCCCCCAAAATTGGCTTGGTTACAAACTGCAGATCGCAAATATTAAGATATTTTAATGAAATTTGGTGCGCTGACTCACATTACAGAAAATTTTGACACAAGCCCCATTTTAACCCATTCGAATTTCGGATTGAAACATTAGTTGGCTTTTATCCAGACTGGTGTAGGGTATTCTATAGTCGGTATGCCCGACTTTAACCTTTTTACTCGTTCAAAATAATTTTGATCATTTGGAAAAATCGATTAACAAGTGAATGAAGAAACCATGTTTAATAAAACTGCGTACTCAGTTTTTCATGATCACCTCAGTTGTCCTTATAAAAGGACTTTAAATTGTCAACGCATGGTTTTTGGCAGACCCTTTTTTAAGGATATTTTATACGTTCCATGCTGCTGATATGGGATCAAATGAAAGAGGAGAATTTCTACATTTTAATAAATGCTTTTCTTTTTTTTCTACTGAAAATTTTTCAAAAATATTTTCTTCGTCATTTTTTGTAAAAATTTAAATTTTCACTGAACTAGGGAGATTATCCTTTCTTATTTGATGCCCATTTTGGAGAGAAGTGTGAAAAAAAATATATTGCCATTTTAGTATGCATTATTATTTCGAAGTCCTTTAAAAAGGACAGCTGACGTAATGGGTATATGTATATATTGGCTCGTATGAATAAAAAATAGATATTACTAATAGGGGGAAATACAGGGTTTTTTAAGCAATTACTTCACAAATCTAGTCTGCTTGGGAGTAGACTAGAAATTTAAATTTTTAATTTTCGTTTACATTTCATGCTATTCCACCACCCAATTGGTAAATTTGGAGTTAAAAGCCATTCCTAAGCCCAAAGTATTTACTTCGAAGTAATTGCTAAGTTTTATTCATATGACCCATTGATTCCTTTCGTTCCTATAAGGAGCATAGGGCCTCGACGTGGTGGGTATGCAGTTCATCTATAAATGATGTCTACCTTCACATATATGGGTGGGAGCAAAATTTGAAAATGTTGCACGGTGTAATATATACCTGCAAGAATAAAAGTACTAATCAGCGTCGATTTTATGCAGCGGATGGAGTTGTGGAATTGCTTAACGCATGTGAAAATGATGAAACCCACCAATTAATATCACCAGTATACTCTATGCCTTTTGTATAAAATATTAGGGCTCCGCCACGATTTGAAGAAATTCGGATATCACAAACAATGTTCGGCTACCAAGCCGTCACGATCCATCATATGATCGAGCATATAAAATTCAACCAACTTTGAACAATTACAATTCGTCATTTGGTTGAGCCATGAGTGAAACCAAACGAATTTTTTCTGTATATAAGTTTAAATTTTTGTAGGTACATATATTTAGTCTAGTGCATCATAATCAATCAAAAACCCGATTTCGAATTTTTTTGTTGTTACGCCCTTCTGCATTTTAGGCGACGATATGTATACTTAAAACAAATATCTTAGTGTTTTTACGATTGGTCGAATGAATAGTTCATTTAATTTTATTAATTTTTTGTTTAATTTAATGAAAAAAAGAAAACTATAAAACTTCTTCTTTGTTTACCTTTGGCGACCAATGGGACACATATGTCCCATGCTGAATTTGCGCCCTATAAGCAAGAAAACAAAACTATTCCTAATGTTCTGGTATTTTTGAAAACAGGAGGCACAGGTCCATGCTATATCAAAATTTTGGTCTTGCAAAACCAATAACATCTGAATAAATGACATCCAAAAAAGATGAACAAAAAAACTTATTTTTCAGATTTTGGGGTCAATTAATTAGGCGCTAAGAACACATGGGGCCAATTATTTGGTAAAATCTGAAAGCAAAAACTCTCCTCTATTAATGCAAGTCAGCTTTAAAAAAAATCGGTTTGAATATGTGGAAAATATAAAAAAAAATAAAAATGGGACATATCAACCATTGGTCGTGAAAGGGTTAAAAAAAGTTAACCCAAAAAAAGTTAGACAGTTTTTTGTCTCTCCTGAAAAATTAAAAAAAACGGACTTGACAGGTTTGCCGACTAAGCCAACGATAAGTCTGTTGGCTGAACAGAAAAATTTGTTACTTTAACAAAATTTATTCCTATTTTTGGCTTACAATAAAATTTGTGCATTTTAACACTTTTTTTTGTTAAATTTAACAAATCAATTTACGTAAAAAATTTGTAAAACTACAGTTGTATCTGTAGTTATACTGAGTCGTAGATTTTATTAAAATTTAGGGTCTCGGGACCCTCCCCTGTCCTAATCCATATCATGTGAGGGCATATAAGGGCACTCCAATGGAGCAAACATTTTGTCCGCTTTGCTCTATCTCCCTTAATTTTGAGATATGGGCCATTTTATGAAGTAGACAACTTTGATTAAAAATTTCCGAGGGTCCAAGGCCCCGCCAAGGTCCATTTTTTGATAGAGATAGCCCCTTTCTCTGGAGAATTACACGGTTAGAGGTAGTCGAAATTTTCATAAATTTTGGTCTATCTCTCTTAGTTTTCGAGATATGGGCCATTTTAAAAACTCGGAAGGGAAATTAATGGCGCCAACTTTAAAACTTCGGATACATTGGTGACGCCATCTACCGGATAATAATAGTAACATGAAAATATTATATTTTAACAATAAATTTAGTAAAATTTAACAAATTAGTTTTAAATAATTTTGAAAATTAACACCCAAAATTAAAGTACTGCGGATTTTTAGTATAGTGTTAAATGAAGATAACTAAAATCTTTGCTTAAATCAGTGTTTCAACTAAAAATTTGTTAACTTAGTCAAATCCATTTGAAACCGGTTTGACAGATTTTTCTACTGACGTATTATTTTAAGTGTACCTATAAAAAATTACAAAGTTGACTTCGATATTTTTGCAGTTGCTTTTTTTGCGTGTACGTATCTGTTGAAATTCTTGGAAAATGTACCGCCGATGCGTTTGCGGCTCAACTCTAAAAATCAATCGCCGCCGACCATTTTAGCCATTAGCCGCCGCCAGCCGACAGAATGGACCGGATTGTATCTCTGGTCCCCACACAAATTTTTTAGTTTTTACAAATTTTTTTATGAAATCGAGGAGGGATTTTTTTGCCAGGACTTGCTAAAGTGCCACGCCAGCTCTTTCCCGTTTGCATTTTTCTGGCCGAGTATTTACTTCATTGATAAACCAAGAAATATAGAGAATTAATCGAATATGCTGCTCTATAGCACTACATTTGCATGTGCACATCGTATAATAAATAGGTACTTAAGTCCGATTTTGGTTTCTTTCGAGGAATAAGAGATCTATGTTGCAAATGAAATTGGTTTTTAAAAACAACATATCTTCCTCTACGAAAAACTGATAACCGATCCTAACTGTATCTGTCCAAATTTTAACGAGGGCCGTTTAAAATGAAGTCTTATCACAAATTTTAATTTTATCCGCTTAAAACGCTACGAAAAGTAATATTTAGACCAAAGATTATTATGAAGAGATTGTTTGTCCTCTCATTCCGCATAAAAACACTTATATGGTACTTTTTCGGAAAACCTCAAATTTAGGAGTTATGGCGCAAAAAAGCTTTGAAGTAGTTTTAGGTAATTTTTAGGGTCAAAAGTCCAAACTGACTGGCCTATATGCACCCGACTGGCCTATACGCTGCCGGTGGAGCGAACAAAAACTACTTTTGCAAATTTGGGTGGTCTCATACATACACATTTATGATTTTGGTTTTTGATGCTTGATTTTGGAATAACACCTTTGATTATTAATTGTTTCCTTCACTTGTTCCTAGTTTCTCTACAAGCGTAGAAGTTTGTAGGACTTTTCTAAAATAAAAAAAAAAAACACCAGAATACAAGGACCGCGATTTTTTTTTCCAAATATGGCTATTTTTTGCGAAATTCTAAAGTCTCACCATGAAAAAGTCACTTAAAAATTTTCGGTCTTATTTTTGGTCCTAGTGACCATTTTTTTCGTTTCCTTCCAAAAATGGCTATTTGTTTACGAAATTCTAAAGTCTCACCATATAAAAGTCTGGAAAAGTTTGTTCTTGATTCTCAATGGGTTAACTAATTGGTCTTATTTTTGGTATTACTGAAAGATACTTCTATAACCTACAGTAGTGGACTAAAGTGGATACATATTTGAATATTTTTAAATCTGTATTAATAACTTTTGTTCAATTTGTGATATCCAAGTGTAGTTTTTCCAGTTTTTGAAGTGGCCAGCTCAGAGCCCCGATTTGAATACCATCGAGAATTGGTGGGCAATTATCCAAAGAAGACTCTCCCAATGCGAACGAGCACCGACCAACTTATATGATCTTTGGTCAGGAGTTTCAGCGGAATGGGCTAATATTCCACCTCAAACTATTAAAAATCTCGTGGAAAGCATTCCTTCTGGCATAAACTCTGTTTTAAAGAACAAAGCACTTGCGACAAAATATTAAAGAAAGAGATTGCCGAAAATTTCAAATATGAATAATACTGGATAAAAGCGGTCACAATTTGCAATTATTTTTTTCATCAACTTATCAATGATATAGTGTACTCTATTTAGGTTTTTATTGAAGAAGAATGTTTTATTTTTATGCTTTAAAAAAAATCATTTAAGTTTCTATAATAAAATAAAAATTATAACAAATTTCGAAACATGTTGAATTAATGTATCCACTTTAGTCCACTACTGTACTTAAAATTTAAAACCTAAAAATAAAGAGGGTCTATTATAGCCAGAGCTTCGAAGAATTAATTCCTTAATTCAATTTTTCAATTCTGAATTAAAAATTCGATGAATTAATTCACAAAGCACCATATATTGAATGGAATTAATTCATATTTGTTTTCGTTCGATTTATTTTGTTACGAATTAATTCAATTGCTATAGTTCTGTTTATTAAATCAAATGAATTAATTCACTGGTGAACGCGTTCAATATTATAAATCGAACGGCAAAAAAGTGAATTAATTCCTTACTGAATTAATTCACCACTGAATTCATTCAATTTCATTTTCATTCAGTGAATTAAAAAAAAAATAAAATTACATTCAGTGAATTAAAAAAAATAAAATTACGTTCAGTGAATTAAAAAAAAATAAAATTTTGTTCAGTGAATTAAAAAAAAAATACGTTCATTGAACTCAAAGCCTGTTTTCTGCCGTTCAGTAGAAGAAAACATTTATTTACATATAAAATTTGCAACTAAGCAATTTTACAGCGTTTGCTAGTGAAAATAAACAAATCACATATATATGTGTTAGAGAAACCCGATACACTTTATCAACCTACATGATTAAAAAATAAAGCCTTTTACTATTAAAAATAAAAACTTTACCGATATAGATAAATTTGGAAAAAATATAACTATTAATTTTTCAAACTTATGCTTCCCAGTAAAATGTAGATGCTTCATTATGACGTATTTCATTTATGCGTTTTTACAATACAATGTTTTCTTCTACTGAACGGCAGAAAACAGGCTTTTAATTCAGCATACGTAATTTTTGTTTTTCAATTAAGTGAACGTAATTTTTTTTCAATTCAGTGAACGTATTTTTTTCTTTTTTAATTCACTGAACGTAATTTAATTTTTTTTAATTCACTGAATGTAATTTTATTTTTTTTAATTCACTGAATGAAAATGAAATTGAATGAATTCAGTGGTGAATTAATTCAGTAAGGAATTAATTCACTTTTTTTCCGTTCGATTTATAAAATGGAACGCGTTCACCAGTGAATTAATTCATTTGATTTAATAAAGAGAACTATTGCAATGTAATTAATTCTTTGAATTTATTGTTTTATGAACGCGTTCAGTTGAACGAATTCAGTGAATTACTTAAGAAAAGGAATTCATTCAATTCTAAAGAAAATTGGTTTCGATTGGTAGTGAATTCATTCAAAAAAGAATTAATTCTTCAAAGCTCTGATTATAGCTTCATCTTCAGCCATATTATTGGCTAAATTTTAACATAAAATGCGAAATAGAGGTAAAAAAAATAAGGAAAATAAAACTATTACTTTTATAATAAAAGAAAAAAACACAAAATTATTTTCCTATTTAACTACTTTTTTCCTTCAAATTTTTATTTAACAAAAAAAAATTAACTTTAACCCCTTACAACTTTGTCCGTATAAGGGTTAAAATCAAAAGTTTTACCTCAAATTAAATCTGCTGCATTACTTACATACAATTTTGTGTAAACAAATCATACTTTTATATAAGCACATTTTTGATATTCAAAGGATTTTCTCGAAAAACTCGCTCTAAAAATTAAAAAAAATGGAACCGGTTCCTAATGGGTGAATAAATATTAAAAATTTTTACGGCATATTAAAGCCATTTCATTTACCTTTCCAATGGTGCTCATATTGTCCAAATCCGATAATAAATAGCGAAGAGCAAGCCCATGTTTAAACTTTGACCCCAAAGAACACCCAAAACAGGGGTCTCCGACAAAAAAATTTTTTTTTTCCTATTCAGCCCAGAAAGTACTATCTGGAGAAAAAAAATCAAAAAATCTGAGCTGTGCTCCTAAACTCAACTTGTTCCTAATTTTCTGCTTTTGGTAATTGCACGTGGTTATTGAGCATTTTTCGTAAACTAAGTTGATAAATTGGTTCTGTTTATACCCTACACCACTACGTGGTCAGGGTATTATAAGTTTGTGCTGATGTTTGTAACACCAAAAAATATTGGTCCTAGACCCACCTTATAGTATACCAATCGGCTCAGAATTTTTATACCTTGCACCACTATGTGGTCAGGGTATTATAAGTTTGTGCTGATGTTTGTAACACCATAAAATATTGGTCCTAGACCCACCTTATAGTATACCGATCGCATCAGAATTTTTTTTTATTTCGATTTAACGATGTCCGTCTGTCCGTCCGTCCGTCTGTCTGTCCATGCATTCTTGTGCGCACCCTACAGGTCGCAAATATTAAGATATGATGAAACTTGGTACACCGACTTATGTCGGCCCAAGGACGACGCCTATTGATTTTGGTTAAAATCGGTCCATGTTTAGACCTAGTGCCCATATAAGGGTCCTACCAAAATTATACTCTTTATACGCTGCAGGTCGCAAATATTAAGATATTTTGATGAAATTTGGTACACAGACCTATATTGGCCCAATAACGCAGCCTATTGATTTTGGTGAACATCGGTCCATGTTTAGACCTAGTGCCCATATAAGGGTCCTACCAAAATTATACTGTTTATATGCTGCAGGTCGCAAATATTAAGATATTTTGATGAAATTTGGTACACAGACCTATGTTGGCCCAATAACGCAGCCTATTGATTTTGGTGAACATCGCTCCATGTTTATACCTAGTGCCCATATAAGGGTCCCCCAAAATTATATTGTTTATACGCTGCAGGTCGCAAATATTAAGATATATTGATGAAATTTGGTACACCGACCTATGTCAGCCCAAGGATGAATCCTATTGATTTTGGTTAACAGCGGTCCATGTTTAGACCTAGTGCCCATATAAGGGTCCCCCCAAAATTATATTGTTTATACGCTGCAGGTCGCAAATATTAAGATATTTTGATGAAATTTGGCACACAGACCTATATTGGCCCAATAACGCAGCCTATTGATTTTGGTGAACATCGGTCCATGTTTAGACCTAGTGCCCATATAAGGGTCCTACCAAAATTATACTCTTTATATGCTGCAGGTCGCAAATATTAAGATATTTTGATGAAATTTGGTACTCAGACCTATGTTGGCCCAATAACGCAGCCTATTGATTTTGGTGAACATCGCTCCATGTTTATACCTAGTGCCCATATAAGGGTCCCCCAAAATTATATTGTTTATACGCTGCAGGTCGCAAATATTAAGATATTTTGATGAAATTTGGTACACCGACCTATGTCAGCCCAAGGTTGAAGCCTATTGATTTTGGTTAACACCGGTCCATGTTTAGACCTAGTGCCCATATAAGGGTCCCCCCAAAATTATATTGTTTATACGCTGCAGGTCGCAAATATTAAGATATTTTGATGAAATTTGGTACACAGACCTATGTTGGCCCAAGGACGAAGCCTATTGATTTTAGTGAACATCGGTCCATGTTTAGACCTAGTGCCCATATAAGGGTCCCCCCAAAATTGGCTTGGTTACAAACTGCAGGTCGCAAATATTAAGATATTTTAATGAAATTTGGTGCGCTGACTCACATTATAGAAAATTTTGACACAAGCCCCATTTTAACCCATTCGAATTTCGGATCCAAACATTAGTTGGCTTTTAACCAGACTGGTGTAGGGTATTGTATAGTCGGCATGCCCGACTTTAACCTTTTTACTGGTTTTTATTTCGATTTAACGATGTCCGTCCGTCCGTCCGTCCATCTGTCTGTCTGTCCATGCATTCTTGTGCGCACTCTACAGGTCGCAAATATTAAGATATTTTTATGAAACTTGGTTCACCGACTTATGTCGGCCCAAGGACTAAGCCTATTGATTTTGGTTAAAATCAGTCCATGTTTAGACCTAGTGCCCATATAAGGCTCCCCCCAAAATTATATTGTTTATACGCTGCAGGTCACAAATATTAAGATATTTCGATGAAATTTGGTACACAGACCTACGTTGGCCCAAGGACAAAGCCTATTGATTTTGGTGAACATCGGTTAATGTTTAGACCTAGTGCCCATATAAGGGTCCCCCCAAAATTGGCTTGGTTACAAACTGCAGGTCGCAAATATTAAGATATTTTAATGAAATTTGGTGCGCTGACTCACATTATAGAAAATTTTGACACAAGCCCCATTTTAACCCATTCGAATTTCGGATCCAAACATTAGTTGGCTTTTAACCAGACTGGTGCAGGGTATTGTATAGTCAGCATGCCCGACTTTAACCTTTTTACTGGTTTTTATTTCGATTTAAATTTGGTACACAGACCTATGTTGGCCCAAGGACGAAGCCTATTGATTTTAGTGAACATCGGTCCATGTTTAGACCTAGTGCCCATATAAGGGTCCCCCCAAAATTGGCTTGGTTACAAACTGCAGGTCGCAAATATTAAGATATTTTAATGAAATTTGGTGCGCTGACTCACATTATAGAAAATTTTGACACAAGCCCCATTTTAACCCATTCGAATTTCGGATCCAAACATTAGTTGGCTTTTAACCAGACTGGTGCAGGGTATTGTATAGTCAGCATGCCCGACTTTAACCTTTTTACTGGTTTTTATTTCGATTTAACGATGTCCGTCCGTCCGTCCGTCCCTCCGTCCATCTGTCTGTCTGTCCATGCATTCTTGTGCGCACTCTACAGGTCGCAAATATTAAGATATTTTTATGAAACTTGGTTCACCGACTTATGTCGGCCCAAGGACTAAGCCTATTGATTTTGGTTAAAATCAGTCCATGTTTAGACCTAGTGCCCATATAAGGCTCCCCCCAAAATTATATTGTTTATACGCTGCAGGTCACAAATATTAAGATATTTCGATGAAATTTGGTACACAGACCTACGTTGGCCCAAGGACAAAGCCTATTGATTTTGGTGAACATCGGTTAATGTTTAGACCTAGTGCCCATATAAGGGTCCTACCAAAATTATATTGTTTATGCGCTGCAGCTCGCAAATATTAAGATATTTTGATGAAATTTGGTACACCGACCTATATTGATTTTGATTAACACCGGTCCATGTTTAGACCTAGTGCCCATATAAGGATCCCCCTAAAATTATATTGTTTATACGCTGCAGGTCGCAAATATTAAGATATTTTTATGAAACCGACCTATATCAGCCCAAGGACGAAGCCTATTGATTTTGGTGAACATCGGTCCATGTTTAGACCTAGTGCCCATATAAGGGTCCCCCCAAAATTATATTGTTTACACGCTGCAGGTCGCAAATATCAAGATATTTTGATGAAATTTGGTACACCGACCTATATCAGCCCAAGGACGAAGCCTATTGATTTTGGTTAACACCGGTCCATGTTGAGACCTAGTGCCCATAAAAGGGTCCCCCCAAAATTGGCTTGGTTACAAACTGCAGGTCGCAAATATTAAGATATTTTAATGAAATTTGGTTCGCTGACTCACATTATAGAAAATTTTGACACAAGTCCCATTTTAGCCCATTCGAATTTCGGATCCAAACATTAGTTGGCTTTTAACCAGACTGGTGTAGGGTATTGTATAATCGGCATGCCCGACTGTAACCTTTTTACTCGTTTTAATCTCATTTGCTTTTTGTACAAAAAATTGCGGGATGCATCGAAATAACCTACTACCGTTATCCTTAAAATACCGTTACCGAAATAACTGAAATACCGCTAACCTTAAAATACCGTTACCGATATAATCTAAAATAGCGTTACCCTTACCGATAACCGAATCGATTCGGTTACCATCCATGCTCTAAACAAAATTTTGTGTACAAATTTCAAACAGTTAGGCAGGATAACACAATGTCCCGTTAAAATTTAACCTAAATTTAATGTTAAATTTTATCTGTTAAACAACAACAAATGAGTCAGTTAAAGTCCCAGTATAGTAGCTAACAGATTGCTTTGATTTAAAAAATTTTTACACTTTGTAAAAGTCCGTTTGAAGAAAAACTTTTTTTTTAATATGCCGAAATCCATACATCGTATTTAAAGCATAGTAAGTTGTTTCGATTTCACGCGAATAACTGTTATATATTCCAGGAAAAAATTGGCGATGCATAGCACTGAGAATATATGCTTTTATACATTACAAAGAAGTTGTACTCCTTGGGTGCTGCATTACTTTTCATGTGTGGAGAGGCGATTGCAATACAATCAAATGCATAAGGTATGATTTGATGGCTGCGTAGCAAGATATGAAAAGAAATCAATCTGTAATGCATTACAGATAATACAAAAAGAAATGTCTATTTCTTTTTGCATTATTTTCTACATTATCGTACTAGAAAATATCTTTAGGTATATTAAATAAATCTTATTATCTTATTCTTTAAATTTTCTCTTGAAATTGTGGAGAATTTGTATAAGACAGCTAAAAAAATAAACAAATAAAATTGTGGAACAATTTCAAACGGAAAGAAAAAGGTTAAAAACTTGTTAGTGTGTGTTTTCACCAATTTTTTTATAATAGAAAAAAAAATAATTTCCTACTAATTTAAAGTATTAGGAGTATAAAAAAAATTGTGTATTAAACAAATTTTGAGAAATGTGCAGTTTATCGGGCGTTCCTAAAAAAAATGCCCTGTCTGGAATAAAAAGGAACATTTTTTTCTAGCTTATTTTAAGCCCGACGGGCCTCTGAGTCCCTCCAGGCCCTAAAACCGGAACGCGTAGTAACATGTAAGTGTGGGTACTACAATGAATGGAAATTTCCTCAGGCTTGCAAAACAGATTTTTTTTATCTATAAAATGTGGTTCCATAGCCATTTGAAATACATTTTTGTTACAAAAATGGAGAAAAAATTGTACGAAATTCATAATTTAACTCATAAAATTTGGATAAAATATGGTGACTTTTTTAACGTGAGTTCCCTTGCCTCGCGATTTAAAAAAGACTAAGGGCATGTTTATCTATTACGAAAATTGTCTAAACGAAAGAAATTGACAATTACTTTCGTCAAAAATACATGGGAAACAAAAACAAATTTTCGTTACTTTGCTTTCGTTTAGAGTATTTTCATAATACATAAAACAAGGCTAAAAGTTTTGTGTACGTAAACTTTTTAAATTTTTTTTGTGCTGTTTGAGTAAAAAAATTTTAAATTTATATTTATAAAGTAGCACCGCAGGGATACTCTTTTTAGATATTTAGAAATTTTTGAAAAAATCACGCGATATTTTGTTTTTTGCCTTGTTTGAGTAAAAAAATTAAAATTTGTATATTGACACACTAGGTGCCTTTCTCGGAGAAGGTCACATATGTATGTTTAAAGATTTATGTCTAAAAGAATTTATTTAAGTCCATTTGAGTTTATGCTTTTTTCTTTTATGTTTTAAGACTGTTTTATATTCTAAAAGTAATTTTTTATTTGCTTTTTACATAATATTTTTCTTAAAATTTATTTTATATTTCACTAATATTATTCAAAAGTGTAAATATTGGCGAGATATAAAAAAGTTTTAATTAAAATATTATATAAGAGACAAAGAAAAATTACGAATGGCCCTAACTATTAACCAAACCTCGGTAAATACTATCCTTGGAGATTTTTAAGTAAATATCCAAATCCTTGTATTTAAATATTTCAAGATTAAATATTATATTATTTAATTGAATCAAATTTAGGTAAATAATGAAATAATTTTAAGTACTTGAAAGTTCTAAATAAAAATATTTTTTCAATTAAATACAAAAAATATTTGTACTCAAAGTATTTGTTGGAAAGAAATTTTTTCCAATATTTATTAATACATACATGTTCAAGTATATTTAACTAAAATGATCAATTATTTTTATATTATTTAAAAAAAATATAAGTATTTTCAAAAAAAAAAAACATTTTGATATAAATTTCTGGTATTTTCGAGTAAAATACGTGATACTTCAGAATAATTTAAAAGACATTACTGCAAACATGTTCGTTGCAAAAAGATCTTTTTGGCGTTAGTTTTAAAAAACGGAAAATTTAGGCCAAATTTTTTATTAAATAAAAATGTCTTTAAGTATTTTTTTATTTGAAAAAAAGCTGTATTTTCGAGTTAACTTAGAAAAACTCATAGTACACGAAAACGTGTTTAAGATGAAAACTAACCAGAGCTTTGAAGAATTAATTCCTTTTTGAATGAATTCACTACCAATCGAATTCAATTTTCTCTAGAATTGAATGAATTCCTTTTCTTAAGTAATTCGTTTCGAACGCGTTCATCAAACAACAAATTCAAAGAATTAATTCAATTGCAATAGTTCTTCTTTTTAAATCAAATGAATTAATTCACCGGTGAACGCGTTCAATTTTATAAATCGAACGGAAAAAAGTGAATTAATTCCTTACTGAATTAATTCACTACTGAATTCGTTCAATTTCATTTTCATTCAGTGAATTAAAAAAAAAATAAAATTACGTTCAGTGAATCAAAAAAAATAAAATTACGTTCAGTGAATTAAAAAAAAAATAATAAGTTCACTGAATTGAAAAAAATAAAAATAAAATAAGTTCACTGAATTCAAGGCCTGTTTTCTGCCGTTCAGTAGAAGAATACAATAATGTACAAATAAAAATTTTAAATAAGCAATTTTACAGCGTGTGCTAGTAAAAATAAACAAATTAGAAACCGGATGCTGTTTATCAACCTACATGATTCAAAAATAAAGCCTTTTACTATTAAAAATAAAAACTTTACCTATATCTGTAATAAATTTGGAAAAAATATATGGGTGAAATCAAAAAATGTGATAAATTTTGGGCCAAATTTGTGAGAAGCAAAAAGTGTTAATATTTCGGTTTTTTCTCAATGGAATCAGTAAGTTTAGTCATTATAAACCGAATTGCAAAAAATCTCTTCTACAAGTTGTCGCAATAACTTTTTTTGCACAAATTAATTTTTTTTTGTGGTAACGGAGTTTACATTTCTGCAAGCAAAAGATATACCAAAAAAAATTGCGTACGAATTTTCTTTAATTTATTAGTGTTTTGTATTTGGGTTTTCAACTTGCTTTCCAATGATATATAATTTGTGTTTGTCAAATTGGCGGTTTCGCGAATAAAAATACAATTCATTCCGCGAAAAAAATTTTTATTTTTTTTAATTTTGTATTTTTGGTCCTTTTAAATGCTTTTCAAAAATATAAAATTTTTTAAAATCCGAACAGCGGTTGCGGAGTTACAAAATAATATATTAAAAACATAACATTTCGCGATCAAAAAATTCTTAAATTGTGTGAAACAAATTTAATTTGTCAAACTAATGTCACTAATGACTCGAAATATCGATTCAAAACCAATGAAAAATCAATCGTTTTTCGCTCCAGCAGCTTAGGGTAAAAAACTGATGCGTCTTTTGACGCATAAATATTAGTTGAATCACCTCTGTTTATGGTTATTTTAAAATATTTTAAACATTTATCTACATTTATTTGAATGAAATCTGATGCAAACAATTGTGGTTACGGAGTTTACAATTATGGAGTTTACATTTGGTTACTTCTTTCGTTTTCTTTCAGAAACGCTTTGCCAGAATTTTTTTTCCGAAACAAAATCACATAATGCCTATAAGGTGAATCCAAATATGACATTATTTTTCTTACTCGTTAAATAGTTTGGTGTAAAAATTAGGAACGGAGTTTACAACATTTTTTCAAATCTTATTAAACACATCCTGTTTAATCTCGAGAATGTTACATGCTGCAGAAAAGCTTTAAGTCTGTTACATTGGATGATTACTTACAGTCCAACGATTATTTGAGTATAAATAACATTATTATTTTCGCAATATAAATAATAGATAACTCCAAAATTCTGGTATATGCATTTTTATCAAAAATTATGACGAAAAATCGTTACAGAGTTGAAGTCGTGATAGCTAAGATATACGAAAAAGTTTGTAAAATGTATTAATTTTTATTAAAAACGGCACTTTTCCTCTTCATAAAAATTCTTACAGTTAGTGTTTAGCTTTATTGGTTATTAAAATATAAGCTATTAAAGTTAAAAAACCTTATGAGTTACGGAGTTTACATTTGGCCTATTAAATTGCCCACAAATTTTATGTATTAACCAAAAATTGGTCAGATTGTTATAAATTTTGTAAAACAGGTGACAATGCGCTGATATATATCGAAATATATAACTCAAATGTAATCCATGCATTATAAATTAGCTGGTTACATGGTTTTTATCACATTTGTTGATATCACCCATATATATTCATTTTTCAAACTAGTTATATAATTATATTGTTTCCAAATTTATCTATATCTGTAAAGTTTTTATTTTTAATAGTAAAAGGCTTTTTTTTTGAATCGTGTAGGTTGATAAACTGCATCCGGTTTCCAATTTGTTCATTTTTGTTTTCTTCTACTGAACGGTAGAAAACAGGCTTTGAATTCAGTGAACTTATTTTATTTTTTTTTTTCATTTCAGTGAACTTATTATTTTTTTTTAATTCACTGAACGTAATTTTATTTTTTTTAATTCACTGAACGTAGTTTTATTTTTTTAATTCACTGAACGAAAATGAAATTGAACGAATTCAGTAGTGAATTAATTCAGTAAGGAATTAAGTGAATTAATTCAGTAAGGAATTAATTCACTTTTTTTCCGTTCGATTTATAAAATTGAACGTGTTCACCAGTGAATTAATTCATTTGATGTAATAAAAAGAACTATTGCAATTGAATTAATTCGTAACAAAATAAATCGAACGAAAGCAAATATGAATTAATTCCATTCAATATATGGTGCTTAGTGAATTAATTCATCGAATTTTTAATTCAGAATTGAAAAATTTAATTAAGGAATTAATTCTTCAAAGCTCTGAAACTAACCCATTACTTTTTGTTTGCACGTTAACTTGCAACATGGATAATTATCAACGTTGAAAACTCTTCGTTTATAGATTTTTGCATATAACACAACTTCTTTGCGTTACTGATTAAAAAGATTTGCTGGCATAAGTTCAATTATACCGCAACTATTCTGATCCCAGCAAAACTAAATGGTAGGTATTCTTTCAGTTCATTCATTGCTTCCCAAGTTTCAATTAGTGTTATTTAACTGGTGTTTTGTAAGTTCTTCTAATGATCTTCCAAAAGTATCTAGGCGTACATCTTCTAAACGTAGTGATTTGGAATTAACTTAATACCTAATTTAAAAAGTACTAATTTCTTTGGTTTAGAAGTTTACGCCTCAATTCATAAACGCTTTGTAAAGTTATAGCAGGTTTACAAAACGAAATTTTCATACAAATTTTGTACAATAAACGTCCTATAATTTCACAAAGCGTTTATGAATTTAGGGGTTAATTTATTACTTATTTTCTATATATTTAAAAATTATTTAAACCATATACAAAATATAATTTTCTAGTAATTCAAAATATTTATCTAAGTTTTCTCAGACTCATAAATATTAATGAGATAAAAGTTTCAAAGAGCTTTTGTTAACTTTTTTGTTTTAAATAAACTTCTTTTATTTTTATTTCGAATTTTATTAAAAAGTTGTATTTAGTAAAATAAACATTGTAAAAGTACACTCAGGTCCAATTTTATGCGGATTCCAATTTTTGCAGTCCTAAAATTTTATGCACTAAAAAAAGTTTGACAGTTACTGCATGACAGTTGTTTGTGTAGTAATCAGCAATTGTCACTTTAACTAGTTTTACCCAGAGCTTTGAAGAATTAATTCCTTTTTGAATGAATTCACTACCAATCGAATTCAATTTTCTCTACAATTGAATGAATTCCTTTTCTTAAGTAATTCACTGAATTCGTTCAACTGAATGCGTTCATCAAACAACAAATTCAAAGAATTAATTCAATTGCAATAGTTCTTTTTATTTAATCAAATGAATTAATTCACCGGTGAACGCGTTCAATTTTATAAATCGAACGGAAAAAAAGTGAATTAATTCCTTACTGAATTAATTCACTACTGAATTCGTTCAATTTCATTTTCGTTCAGTGAATTAAAAAAAATAAAATTACGTTCAGTGAATTAAAAAAAAAAATAATAAGTTCACTGAATTGAAAAAAAAAATAAAATAAGTTCACTGAATTGAAAAAAAATAAAATAAGTTCACTGAATTCAAAGCCTGTTTTCTGCCGTTCAGTAGAAGAAAACAATAATGTACAAATAAAATTTTTAAATAAGCAATTTTACAGCGTGTGCTAGTAAAAATTAACAAATTAGAAACCGGATGCTGTTTACCAACCTACATGATTCAAAAATAAAGCCTTTTACTATTAAAAATAAAAACTTTACAGATATAGATATATTTGGAAAAAAAAAATATAACTATATAACTAGTTTGAAAAATTAATAGTTATATTTTTTTCCAAATTTATCTATATCTGTAAAGTTTTTATTTTTAATAGTAAAAGGATTTATTTTTGAATCATGTAGGTTGATAAACAGCATCCGGTTTCTATTTTGTTTATTTTTACTAGCACACGCTGTAAAATTGCTTATTTAAAAAATTTATTTGTAGATTATTGTTTTCTTCTACTGAACGGCAGAAAGCAGGCTTTGAATTCAGTGAACTTATTTTATTTTTTTTTCAATTCAGTGAACTTATTATTTTTTTTTTAATTCACTGAACGTAATTTCATTTTTTTTTAATTCACTGAACGTAATTTTATTTTTTTTAATTCACTGAACGAAAATGAAATTGAACGAATTCAGTAGTGAATTAATTCAATAAGGAATTAATTCACCAGTGAATTAATTCATTTGATTTAATAAAAAGAACTATTGCAATTGAATTAATTCGTAACAAAATAAATCGAACGAAAGCAAATATGAATTAATTCCATTCAATATATATTGCTTAGTGAATTAATTCATCGAATTTTTAATTCAGAATTGAAAAATTGAATTAAGGAATTAATTCTTCAAAGCTCTGGTTTTACAGATGTTTTTCCATGGAAAAATACAAAACAACTGTTATGACTAGGGTTGGCAAACGATTCATAAGTGAAGGAGTTTTAAGTTGTTATTAATGTTTTAGGGTTAGTGTTTGCCAACCATTGTTGCGTTTTTAAAAATTCTTTTTGTTATTATTGATATAATCTTAGTTTGAAAATAAAAATCAGAAAATGTTATTTTTTGTTTATTATACCGACAAACATTTTTGAATGTATAGCTTAAAAGCTTATTTTAATAAATTCTTATAAACAAACTTTTCTTCACAATTTAAATACAACAAAAACTTGTGAATATTTTACACTGTTAAAGAATATGTAAGAATTGCATTTTCATTGCTTCCTTAATATAAAGCATAAGTAGTGGAAAGTAGCTATATTTGAATGCTTCCGTAACTAACTATTTTTGCTGGGAACATTAACTCTTTATAATTTTTTTATACTTTTATCGGTTAAACGTAGTTAAATACTTAACGTTGATAAGTATGAACGAAAATACAGCTAAACATGTTTTCAAATATTTAAACAAGTATTTTTTTTTTTTGTAAAAATATCAAGTCCCAGGAAAATTTTGGAAAATTTTCTGTTCCAAAGAATCGGTTGTACAATAGCTACTTTTCATTCACAAACCCTTCTACTATCGATTCTAACACCGATTCTTTTTGTTTGAAATTGTCCCAAAAGCAACTGGTTCCGGAACCAGTTCCATGGAATCGGTTGCAGTGGAACCAGTTGTAGAATGGGTGTGGTTGGCTACCGATTGTTAAAAATTTTCCTGGGGTATATTTATTTTAAAAAAATTTTGCATAATATTTTTATTAAAAAAAATTTCAAGATCGGAAAAAGGCTATGTGCAAGTGGGACTATAGAGTATTCGTGTACAAAATATAAACAAAATCGGAGAACCTAAGAAAAAAAAAATCGTCATTTTCCAGTGTTCTTTGATGAAATGAATGATATGTTTTAAAGAGCCACTGCGCAAAAATTTTATGCTAAAAGGGGTTTCCGATAGTGGGGATGACTACTAGACCGTACCACCTTACAGGCAAAACAAAAAGTGCGCGATACACCTTCGAATATAAAGTATTTGTAAAAGGCAATTCCGAAAAAAAAAATTTCGGCTTTTACAGTCGGATCTTAAAGTGTGATTAGGGTTTGGGATTTCCCGGACTTTTTTATTTCCCGGCAAACGGGAATAGAAAAATTTGATTTGATCCCGGGAAATATTTTTGAACAAAATTGTTAATGAAAAACACCTATATAAGTAATTTTTGTTAAAAAAACACTAGTGGTATTCATCTAACTGCATTTATGCCCTCGTAAACCGTGTATTTTTGTAATCGCGTATATTTGTAACTTTACCTGTTTATTTGAATGAACGCACCTTTTAAAACTATTCACACTTACAACATATACACAGTATACGAGGCGTAAATACTTTAAATGAATACCTATACTATTTCAGTACAAATTCAGTCTGTGTAGTGAGAATTCAAAGTAAGTAAAAATATCAGAATGTTGAAAATTTGATTTCACATAAATTACTCTAAGCACTGCCAAATGAATTGCATTATTCCAGCAGAAAGCACCCAATATTGGACTGTCGGAAACAAACCGTTTCATCACATTTGGCCCATTGGTTATGGTGGCCACAATGTTATTTTTCAAAGAAAAATAAAACTCTTCCTGATATATAAACCAACTCCAGGTTATAAAATGAATTATTTCCGTTTATACATATGTTCAAATATCTCTTTTGTGATATTCTTGTCCATTCATCTAAGATTATTGTAAATCTCATATCGTTAGAAATATTGTTCAAAATTTCTTTTATCATGATATCTTTTACATGATTGTAGTAATTTATTATAATGTTCTTTACATCGGTTTCATTTTTTGGCAATGCCAGGTTTTTATTATAAAACTTTCTCGAATAAACGAAGATCTAGTTATGGTGCGGATTGACATTCCGTCGACAGCGGCTAATTTGGATACCATTTCAGGAAATGTTTGTCCTACCATAAAACGTTCAATGCCTATTTAGCTTACACTTTTTTCTTCGGGTACTTTGCTAATTTTAGCTGGAACGTTATTCTTGTTGTAGTTTTCTTCAAGAGAAGTTGCATGACTATCAATTTTTGTTTGTGAACCAAATTTAGATGTCGGATAAGGCCATTGGTGATACCTCCGTTAACCATTAGTCTTTTAGGGCAAATATTGCACTGCGCTGCATTGTCCTTTTTTGTGAAGTATTTCCATACTCCTGACATTTTATTCTTTAATATAAAATAATATATTAGTTTGAAAGCAGGTGTATTAAAATAAAGTAAACTTGGAAATATCACATTTATTAATGAAAACGTGACTTATAAAATTATTGACCCTTAATATAGGGTGAACATTCGTACTGATTTGATCAGTACATGTACTGATTTTTGGTCACGTGTACTGATGAAAAAGTCGTGTACTGATTTGTACTGATTTTTTAAAATTTGTACTGATTGTACTGATTTTTGGCATTTAAAAAAATATTACATTTTTTTAGTAAAAAAAAGCCAAAATGCAAGTCCAATATAGTTTTTTTTATAGGATAAATTTTTGTGAATGTGAGAAGTTTTCTCTACCAGAAAGCAGAAATGATTTTTATACATGTAAATTTCTTAATCTAATTTGTAGTTTCATATACAGAGAAGATTCGTGGAGACAACCGAATTTAACAAATGGTTCCATTGCGATAATAATCATCAGTTGATACAACAGCTATTTGACTGTGATAAAAATATTTTTATTATCCGGCTGTCAGAATGATTCTGTTTTCTGAGTGTAGGAAACGATATCAAAAGCTGAAGATTTTTCCGTACAAAAATCCTTAAAATCTGAAGAAATATATGTGGGTATTTCCATGGAAAAATTTTCGAATCCGTGAGATTTTCAATAGAAAATGGGACACAAAACCTTAAGATTTTCATTTTTAAAACGTTTCGTGTTATTGTAGAAAAACGTAGCCAAAATGTAAAGTTTTTCTATTTCAGAAATCATGCAGAAATTACGAAAGAGAAAAAATATTTGTTCTGACAGCTAAATTTGTAGCCAATCTATTGGTTAGTTTGTATCTACAAAATATTAGTTTAGGCAATGCAATTTGCTCGTGACAACAAAAACTCGTTAGCCAGAATAAAAACTCGGAAGAATTAACGTTCATGCTGGAATGGTAACAGATCATTGAAATTTCTAAATAATGGGTCCGTATCCTGTAAACTTGATTTTTTCATGCGAAAAAATTTTTTGTCTTGGGGTCTGTATAGGCAGAAATGTGTAAGGTTTTTTAGGATGGTATAATGGTTAACCGAAAAATTTTGTTGCCTCAACCAAACCATTCGGTTGACAACAAATTAGGTTGGCTGCATAAACATTTTTTTTGGATGATATTTTTTAAAATTTGTACTGATTTGAAGTCCGAAAAAAATGGTCACCCTACCTTAATATAAAGGAGTGTTTTAAATTTAAAGTCGACTTTATTTTTAATCATACGGTTTTGTTCATTTTGTGTATGAAAACCTTACAAAAATATTTTTTTCGAAACCATGCAAAAAGAATTTATATTCAACGGTGTGCGGCGAACTTTTTTTAGTGGTGCAGTCTAATGACCACTGTTGCTAGGTTTCATTGTATTTAATAATTAAAAAATTTTGAGAAATATTTTAGCTCTATTTTAGCCATTTTTCCCCAGAAATTTAGCCATTTTTGGTAACCAAGTTCTAGCAACACTGGCTGGATTTATTATATATATATTTTTTTTTATTTTATCTTTCAAAATCAAAAGCAAAGAAAAAATAAATTAAGATCAATGATCCCAAATTGTTATTTATTCCCAGTGTACAATTAGAGTACGAAAAGACTAATAAAAGAGTCCTGAGACCTTCTGCAATCATAGCTTTATGAGTGTGTTATTCTGTACAGGTGAATCCTCTGAGCGTTCTCTTATGACTTATAAAAGACTCATAATTTTGAGCCTTGGGAGGGAAAATTTCCCTCTTTCTTAAGAGCATTTTCTGAGTCTTCAAAAAGACATAATTTTAAATATTTGTTGAGGATTTTTGGACTCGTTTATGAGTTTTATTTATATCAAAAAAGATTGTATTTCGATGCTATTTTTGGTTAATTTTAAGCCCTTTCTTGCTACACACGCAATGAAAAAAACATATAGTTAGGGTGTGTGTGAAACGGTAGCAAAGTATTCTTTATGGTAAATTTTTGACAGTTTTGAGGTGAATAAAATTTCACTAGCCCATAGTGCTAGTAGAATTTTTGACATAAGCATAGAAATATTTGACATTTTCAAATGTGGAAGTTTCTAAAAGAAAAATTAAGAAACAATATATACAAATGAAAAATTCTGAACAAAAACAAAAAAGATTTATAATTTACGTACCAGGCAAAAAAATTATATAACATATACATAGGTAACCATTTTTACTTCTCGGCTTCGTCTATTTTGTTATGCAAAACTAAAACTTCCATTAATTGCAACGATCTGGTTTGTAGGAGAATTACAATTAGCAAACGCATATATTTCCTACAAATATTTGTTTCCTTCCCAGAAAAATCTTTCGTTACCAAATAAGTGGTTATATAATGAAACTAAAATTTGTTACTACCCTACGGGAAATTTTAACAAACTGTCACCGAACTGGCCCCTTTATATGAAATAGACTGGTCACTTTTACATGGCGTTGTCATAGGAGGGGAAATTGACCCCTTGTGACATGTCACAAGACAAATCCTAGGACATGTTACTGAACTCTCATAAAAAACAAAGGACCTGTCCTGGGATTTGTCTTGTGACATGTCACAAGGGGTCAATTTCCCTCTCCTATGACAACGCCATCTAATATAAAGGGCCCAGTTCGGTGACAGTTTGTTAAAATTTCCCGTAGCGTACTTATAATTCGGCGTTAGTACTAGTTATTTTTGTTAGGCGGAGCCGTAGCCACTAGTAAGTATATAAGTAAGTCGTATTATTTAACAACTTGTAACCACTTATTTTTTAACTGCGTATAAGCACACGAATAACTACTTATTTGAGTAACTACTTATTTTATATACTTTTTTAACCCTAGAACATTAATCTTATTTTTTATACGTTAACGCTAACCATTAGTCGAATCGGCGAACATATATATATTACCGATTTTTTAGTTATCTATATTTGAACCAAAAAAAATCTTTACAGGGTTGACAGTCGGTTTTATTTTAAATGTAAATCAATTTACAAATTTAATTTTTTTGTAAAACAATTAGTTTAAAATTTATATTAATAACAAATACTCTTGAGATCAATTGTTGAAAATAATAAATAAATAAGAAATAATAACACTAGCCATTAGTCGAATCGACTAACATTTGGTAAATAACTCAAAAATAGCAATACTTACTGCAACAATGTGATCATTAAGCACAAGAGAACACCTTTGACTGAGAATACAAGAGAATTTAGACCCATCGGTAAAACGAGAAAAAAGCTGTGCACAAAAATGTAAGTGGTGTTAGTCGAATCGACTAAGATTAGCGTTGTAGGGTTAATGCAGCGGGTAAGCGGGTGCACAAATTTTGTGCGTTTTTTCATGCAGCGAATATGGACAACTACTTACAAAAACGACCTTTTCGAACAAAAATAATGAGTTTTGACACCGAATTATAAGCAGTAGACCCTAATTTTACTGCTTATTATTTAGATATTAGTAATGAGCACCCATTACTGAGATTTTGCTGGGTTTTACTACTTTTTTTTCACTATTGTCAAAAATTTTATATTGTCGAAAAAGATTTCATTTCACACAGGAAATTTTTAATTTTTCCACCATAGAACAGATGTTTTTTTACTATGATACTTTGCTTTCGTTTCACACACACCCTTACTTAAACAAAGCATGCCATGTAAATATATCAGGTCCATTCGATTACTTTTCTCAGTCAAGTCCAGTAAGAATTAATAAGTACAGACTTAAAGAGAATAAGACAAGATTTACTATCAAAATAACATTTTCCCAAACATGTACCCGAATAGAGAATTTGCAACAAGTTAGCAAGTTTGTAGACACAGCTGATTAGAACACCAAATATACAAATAAATTTGAACTGGTCGCTATGGAAGAAGAGAATTTTTGATATTAAATTTTAAGCAGACAATTTTTAGAAGGTGTTCTTATCTTTTCCATAACTTATTTTGAAAGTTTTACTGCTTTGCATTTCCATAAAATAACATAATTATAAAATATTTTTTTCATTTACAATAAACAAACATGTGTTTTCAAACATATGTTTTTTTCTGCTTGCAAATTCTTACGGCAAAAATTTATCCGGTAAAAATTTGCAGGAAAAAGAAGAAGACCTAGTAACTCTCATCATAATACTGTCACTTTATTCTCTCTTTTTTCTTTCTGTTTACTGAGTATTTGTGTTAACGAACGCCATCCAGCAAAAATTTGTACAAATTATCCAGTAATCGAATGGACCTATCGTTGGTTTAATTTTATACCTATAAAGAAGAAGGCATGCAGTAACAAATATTTGAATATGTTTTGAAAACTTGAAAATGAATTTATTTTTGACCCGATTTCATCATTCCAATTTGGCTTTAAACGCTACAACTCAACTCAGCACGTTTTTTTGAAGTTGCACAGTGATGTTGTCCACCATCTTCGCGAAAGAAGTTGTACAGTAGCCATATTCTCGGATATTGAAAAGGCATTTGATTCCACTTTTCATAAAGGCATTTTATATAAGCTGATAGATTTAGAAATTGACCCATTTTTGGTGACCCATTGTTCAAAACTACTTCTCAAACCGCTCATTCAGAGTACAAATAAATGATCCCTTCTCTGATTGTGGTTATGTGAACTGCGGCGTCCCTCAAGGAAGTGTTCTGGCGCCTTTATTATTTAATCTGTTTCTCCACGATTTTTCCCACACGACAAATGACTCAAAAGCTATTTTATACGCAGATGATTGTATGAATCTCCACACCGTGCATTGGTACAGGCTGCAGCTCATCTCAGACAAATCAATAATTATTATAGGATCTGGGGCATTAAAATAAATGCCTCTAAATCTGAAGCCATTTGCATTAGAAATGCTTCCGGCAAATGTGCGAAATTCGTAGTCCCTGAGAGCAAGCTTCTACAAATAGCCAATATCTTCCCCAGAATACGAAGCTCCTATTATATAAGGTGGCTATCAGATCTACTATTATATACGCATTTCCAATCTGGTTTGATATTTCACCGATAGTGGCAAAATAATTAGAATTACTTGAGAGGAGAATTCTGAGAAAATGCGTAAACAAAAACTACGGAAACTTTACAAAACGTTACTCCAACGCTTTTATTTATGAAAAATCTGATATTGTCCCATTTTGTAAATATGCAATGAAACCATCCAAAAACGATTTGTGGAAAACCTAGCCACTCACGACAACTTTTTAATGACCGAAATCTATGAACACGAACGAGATATAGATTGGACAAGTTTCCCCTACTTATCTCCCATTGGTATCATGTGTGAGCAGAATGTTGATGACCCATACATCATCCCGGAGTTTTACAGAAGGGCTCTCTCCGGATCTCATAGGGGTTAATTGCAATAAATGGAAAATATGTAAATAGTAGTCATGTTCTAAAAGAATAATTATTTTATGTAAACACATTTTTATTTCAAACCCAGCAAAATATTTCATTACCAAATAAGTCGTTATATAATAGAAATTCATAGCTCCGCACAACTTATTTTTTGGCGTCTAAACTCATTATTTTTGTTTGGCGTGGTCGTTTTTATAAGTAGTCACGCTTACCCGCTCGCTTACGAAAAAATGAGAAGTAAGTAGTTATGAGATTCTGAATAATAAGTGGTTACAAACATGCTTACAAAAAGTTAAATTATAAGTGGTTATCCGACTGATTACTTGATTCTTAAAAATAAGGAGTTACACAAATACTGATAGCTTCAGGAAATACATTCAGAGAATTTAAAGTTTTTCCTAGTTTGTAATTTTAGTACTCGTCATAAAACTTTAACACAAAACATATTTACATGTAATAAATATAAATGTATAAAATTTAACTTTGTAAAAAGTACTTATTTAAACTATTGTGAGTAAGTCATTATTTTATATTTAAAAGCAATAACTACAATAGGCCGTTATTAGGAAGGCATTATTTTATATTACAAAATAATGCAAAAGGTAATGATATATCATTATTGGTAATGCAGACAGCAATGAGGTGTCATTACCAATATTTTGCTGGGAAACTATGGAATACAGATGTGGTAGTATTATGTTTTATTTTTCATTGTATTATATATTTTATTTCTTTTTATACCTTATAATTTATTTTATATTTAAAACTTAATGCTTAGCATTGTCAATTTAATTTTCAAACTAACGTTATGAATATTGAGTCTAATCATATAGACTTTGTAAATTAACGTATTTATTGTTCTTTACATTTAATTTGAAAAGTTCTAATTTTGTCCCGTAACTTTTCTGTGATAATACCTGTCAAAGATACTGCCGATTAACATTTTTTTTTATTATTTAGTCTTAGGTGTTCAATATTCTTAGGTACTTTTTTTTATCAGAATTAAACGCTGAAAGTTATCGTTAATGTCGGGAGCAAGCATTTTTTTCTTTTAAACATTGTGAAGATACGTTGTAGTATTGTATAGTGATTGTACTGTCCCTGTTTAGCAAGTTGCTTATTCATATTTATTTTTTATTAGAACAAGATGTAAATAGTTCTAAGAATAATATAATTCTATCGATAAGTACAAAGAAAAAATTTCAATGTTTTATATTGAGTCTCAATATAAAACATTTACTTACTTGGTTTAATTTGATAGGAATTGTAAAGGGTTGCGCTCAAAATAACAAAAACAATTTTTATTAGTTATTAATTTTTACAAATTGCATTATTACTGATGATTGAATTATCTTTTTAAAGGTCTGATTTCAACTCAAGGATTGTCAACCCTAATTGAACTTACATAATAAGGCCTTTGTGTCAGCGGTTCGTCACATCAACTGTAGAACAGCATTTGGGTCAGAAAATTGCAACATTCAATCTGGTCAGATAAGTAAATGTACACTCATAAAAAAAAGACCGTACAAAAGCTTTAATATTCTGCTAAGATAACAGAAAATAGTACCTATATATGCGCCTGCTGAATTTTCAGTGAAGTTGAGAATCATGGTCTGCTAAATTTAGGTAAGCTAAATTTTAACAAAAAAGTTAGTTACACATTTTTACTGACTAAACTGCTAAATACAAAGTCAATTATAGTTAAATTAACAAATTAAATTATTTATTCATTAAATTAAATTAAACAGAACTGTTAAATATTGCCTAAAATCTGGGTTTTTGGACTCTCCAGATCTGACTAATTTATAGGCACGGAGTAAATTTTTCCATAAAAATTTCCATTTAGCTCTATTCCTCCTGGTTCCCGAGATATAGCGCCATCTATGTGTGAGAATGATAGCGAAGACAAATATAATGATTACACAATATAATGATGTGAAATTAGACAAATTATTTCCAATTTTTGCATTAAAAAATACAAAAATAGTTTTTCGGACTTTCTTCTATATTTTCATATACACTTTCGAAGTTATGCCGTTTTGAAATCGAATTACGTTGCGTTTTTTTACAACTTTATAATACATTTTATTTAATTTAAAATAAAATAAAAAAAAATTTGTCTTATTTTTTAAAGGTTTTCTTAAAAGAAATGGATAAAACCAAGAAAAAAAGACAGTAATTTCGTTAGAAACAAAAATGGTAATTTTAGATCGCATAGAAAATTGTGAAAGATATGCCTCTATTGGAAAATATTTTAAACTTGGAGAATCTTCAATAAGCTCAATTAAAATCTGTTATTTCTGGCTCACAACTGAGTTTAACATTGTCATCGAATTCTCGGGAATACGATCGTATTCTCATTAATACATAAGTGTGGACATATGTGGATGCATGTATGGAGATTTATGTATCCATGTATGGAATAGCATTCATGTTTATGATCATGCACGAACATACATTAAACCTGTATGAATTCATATATGTAGATTTTTAGCCGGGGTATAATTTTTTATTGATTTTTTGTTTTTTTTTGTATGTACTGTGTTATTTTCAGTTAATAGTAAGAATAATTTTTTTTTTATTTTTTAATCTATAGATTTTTTTTATGCGATTTTAGTTCAATTTTCTCACCTTATTTTAAACTTATGCGGTTTTTGAAATATTCGGAAAAGAGAAACAAGCCAGCCGCCGTGAGCCGTTTAAGCCGCCGCCGCCGGTAATTTTTGCCGCAAATGCCATTTTTAAATAAATTTTCTACTTCATCATTTGCTGAACCATCAAGAGTATTTTTTTTTTTCAGTTCAAAAGAAATAAAAGAACGAGTTTTATAGTCAGAGCCAGTGTTGCCAACAAATTTTCAAAATAAATGGCTAGATGAGACCCAAAAATCGCTAGAAAATCACTAGATTATAAACAGTGCAAAAATTTAGCGATTTTATCGCTAGATTGTTGAAAATTGGTACTTAAAGAAGTTTTTTACTTAAGAATTTCTTTAATATGTTCATAAGAAGTGTTATAAACTTTTAAATAATGAAAAATTTTACGATTAAGCTTTAAATAATGAATCCCGATTCTCATTGAATTAATATTAGTATTTAAAATACTCAATAGAGGGCATTGTGCGGTAAAAAAGTACATATCCATATTTTATTGAAATGCACATTTTTTAGAAAGTTTTTTTTTACTAAAATCGTTTAAGAAGTTGTTTTTTATAATAAAACATCAATATGCGAATTTTACAATATTTTTCAACATAAAACCGATTTTTAGAAATTATATTACGGGTTATAAAAAATCGCTAGATTTTTGGCTAATAGCTACTGGACAATTTTTCCCGCTAGGGACAGATTTCGCTGAAATTTGGATATGCAATAGAGGAGAGAACACGTCTTTAGCACCCATAGTTTTACATACAAATTACACAGTGTTACAAAATAAAAAAAATATATACAGTGGCACAGGAAAGTATACATACCCCCTTGAAAATCCAGTTTTATGAAATATAATTGCATTTCGGAAAAAAAATTATGCAAAATAGCCCAGTCAGAAATCGCCAGTGGTACAAAAAATCAAGCACTGGCATACCACTTGGTAACCACGGTGTTAAAAATAAATGACTGGGAGAACACTCATTTGGGACGCTTTGCCAGCGTTTGCCAAAAGCGTTTTCCCAGTATTTGTTTTACAAAAATTTTGCTGGTTTATAAAAAAAAACACTGGCAAAGAAAGGCCTTCGAGTGATATGCCAATGTTTGCAACTAGTGGTTATCCAGTGCCTCCTAGCCCATGCTACCAGTGGTACAAAAAACAATTCACTGGTAGAGCAATGATTTTATAAAAATGCTGACACTTCGTTAAAAAAGGTTTGTAGTCAGAAGGTTTCGAGTTCAAATCTGGTTGCAAGCAAAAAAATTTTTTTTTTGATTTTTTTTAATTTAAAAATTTTTTTGTTCTATAAAATCATTTTTTTTTATTTGTGGACAAGCTCCTTTAAAACCAACTTTTTTTTTGTTCTCCCAACGCTGGCATATTAGTTCAAAAAAAACTGTCAGTGCTAGCATTTTAGCACAGCCAGTAGTTACCCAGCTATTATCACTCATTTATCTGTTTAGCTACCAAGTATTATATGTCTCGTTAGCTCAGTGGGTAGAGCAATCGTCTGCCAATCTGACGGCCTGGGTTCAAATCACGGCAAGACCAAAAAAAAGACATGAACTTTTTTTGGAAAATATATTTCCAGACCACCTATTAATTGGTTTTGCCAGCGTTTTGCCAACGTTAAAAAATTTTGTTTCTCCAGTGCTTTTCCGACGCTTTTTGAACAGCCGGTCCTTTTGTCTAATGATGTTAATCATTTTGGGAATGGGAAAGCACTTTTTTCCAGTACTTGTACCACCTGTTAAAGTGCTTTGCCATCGCTTTCCCGTTTGTATTTTTTCTGACTGGGAGTATATTTATTTTCATTTAAAACATTAAGTATCAAAAAAAAAAAATTTGCTTTTTACCTTCTCTAAACGAGCAAAAGTACCTTTTCATGACACAGAAAAATATACATACTACCCACAAATAAACAACCAAGTTCTTTACCTCAGTGCACCCAGCTGTTGAATTTTTTTTTATAAATTTACGATTATATTATTAAAAAATAATTTAGTAGATTTGTTTGCATAAATAAAAGCGTAACTTTTAAAAAATGAAGCAAAAAAGAAAAGAAATGAGTTTAGATAAGAGCCGGATTATTATAATCTTCGAGATGAAGGAAAATCTCTTAGGGAAGTTGGTGATTTGGTTGGATGTTCAAAGGCTACTATCCAAAAAATAATTAGAAAATAACCAAACGAAAAGTTTTGCAAGTAAGCCTAGAAGTGGTCGACCACTAATAGTGACTTCTAGAGTACTTCAGAACTGGGTGAAATAAAAAAAAATCCTATTACACGAATAGTGGAAATTGCAAATCACTTTGAATCTAATGAATGACATTGCCTCAGTCTACCCAGAAACAGTTCGAAGTGTCCTAAGAAACAACGGTTTTCATAGTCGTGTACATAGAAAGAAGCCATAAATCAATTAAGTCAAGAAACATGTTCGAAAAGATGAAATTTTTTGGGCCAATGTTATGTTTAGCGATGAAAGCAAGTTTAAGTTATTTGGATCTGATAGAAAAAAAATATGGCGCAAAAAAAAATAAGAATTGATACAGAAATATGTACTTCCAACAGTCAAGCATGATGGAGTTAATGTCATGGGTTCTATGTCTGCTGATATGGTAGGGAATTTGGTATTTATAGAGACAACCATGGATCGTTTTCTTTACCTCTATCTTCTAAAGGATAATATTAAACAATATGCTGCAAAAATGGGTCTTAAACCAGGCTAGTATTTCCAGCAAGATAATGACCCGAAGCCCACTTCGGAAATTGTTAAGGAACAGCTTCTATATAATGTGTCTCACCAACTACATTCACCACCCCAATCGCTAGATTTAAATCCAATAGAGCATCTGTGCGATGAATTGGATCGCCGTATGCGAAAAAGACTTATAAAAAGTAAGATGATCTCAAAAATGCTCTTTTAGAGGTATGGAATGGTATTTCAAAGGATGTTTTTCTGAAAAATTGGGTTTTCCATGAAAATCATATTGACAGCCGTTTTAGAACTTGTAGGTGGACATACAAAGTATTACATAAGATTTTTTTTAACATAAAATATGAGAATATTATTATTAAGTTTAACAGTATGTATACACTGAAAATATTATTACAGTAACTGACTGTAGTTTATTTAAAAAGTTATCCGTACATTTATTTTTAAATCATTATACAGTTAAAATAAAAAGAGATATATTTTTAACTGTATTTGTCGTTTATTTCAAAAATAAATTACATATAAATACGGATTTTCTGTTACAGTTAATTTTTTCATTTTTTATTTATCCACTCCAGCTTACCAACGACAACAACCAACTATAATAAATAATAGTAAATGAAATTGCTTCATAGATTTTATGAAGCTCTTCATTGGCTGAATGATTTATTCATTGGACAAGTGGCCTATTAATTTTATGAAGAGTTTCATTAATTTTATGAACTTTTCATAAACATTGACTTTAATGAAACCTGTTTCATAGATTCTATGAAAAGTTTCAATGGACGAGTTCCAGTGACAATTTTCATTGAAACTATGAAGAAATTCATTATTGAAGTGATGATAATTCTCTTAGTGCACACAACAATATTAATTGCGATATATATCATATAAGCCAGATTTCAGCCATTAATTCTTTTATCTGTGGATGTGCTAGTCAATTTAAAGTTGGATTTTTAGCGTATTGTACAGCGAAAATTGATGTAAAGGCTAAAAATAAAATCCGATCTGTCTAGCACTTTCACATAATGACAGCTATAATAAGATCTACCGTTCCAGATATATTGGACTCCATAATTCTTAAAATTGTGGATGTGCCTTCAATTTGAATTTAACCTTTTAGCGAATTTTGGAGAAAGATATGTTGTAGAGAATACGAAATTCGTCCGATCCATTTAGAACTTTTAGATAGTAATAGTAATGAAGATATGTACCACTCAAGACATATTTGATCCCATAATTCTTTAAACCGTGGATGTGCCATTCAATTTTGTGCTGCAGTTTTGAGGGAAATTTATATGGGCATAAGTCCAAACATAGACTGATTTAAATCAAAATCAATAGACTTCGTCCTTGGGCCGATATAAATCGGTCTACCAAATATTATCAAAAAATCTTAATATTTGCGACCTATATATATATATATGTATATATATCACTCGAACAGATTATTTCTTTTTAATGTATTTTAAATAAGTTAATCTAGAAAAAAAAATGTGTGCCACTAATTTGAAAGTTTTCATTTTTTAAATCTGAAATCGACCTGTTTCGTAGATTTTCCCATATCTACAAAATTTTTGTTACTTTTAAGTAAAATTTAGTCGAATGAAAATAGCATTCTATCACGCTAAACTCAACGGAAATTGTTGCTAAAAATAGTAAACTGCTGATTTCAGAAGACTAGGTTTTAATTCGTATTAAAAAAAATAGAAAAAAGCTTTCCAGATTTTAAATTCTTCCTGATTTTTAGTCTACTAATTATTATTTATTACTAGTTTTAGAAGGTTAAGTTGTTATTTTCTGTTAACTAAAATTTATTCAAATATAACTAAAATTTTGTATATGTATTTAACAGTTTTCTTACTAATATTTTACAAAAGTAATTTGATAGAATTTTTTTATGCAACGTAATTTTGAACTAATTTTTAATAGTTTTAACTAAAATTTTTACGTTTTTCTATTGCTGTATGAGTTAGATATTACAGACCTCTTTATTTTTTATGAGTTTTTATTTGTTAATTTATGATTATAAAAAAAATTAAATGAAAAAAATTTTGGTACTATATAGGTCGAAAAAGTACTATTTTTTAAGCTGGTTAGTACTCTTTTAAAAATCCCATTTATCATCCCTGCAACTTATAATACAGTAGCAGAGTTGCCAACAAATTTTCAAAATAAATGGCTAGATAAGACCAAAAAATGGCTAGAAAATCACTAGATTATAAATAGTGCAAAAATTTATTTGTTGTTGAAAAATGGTACTTAAAGGAGTTTTTTACTTAAGAATTTCTTTAATATGTTCATAAGAAGTGTTATAAACTTGTAAATAATGAAAAATTTTACGATTAAGCTTTAAATAATGAATCCCGATTTTCATTGAATTAATATTAGTATTTAAAATACTCAATAGAGGGCATTGTGCGGTAAAAAAGTACATACCCATATTTTATTGAAATGTGAATTTTTTAGAAAGTTTTTTTTTACTAAAATCGTTTAAGAAGTTGTTTTTTATAATAAAACATCAATATGCGAATTTTACAATATTTTTCGACATAAAACCGATTTTTAGAAATTATATTACGGGTTATAAAAACTCGCTAGATTTTTGGCTAATAGCTACTGGACAATTTTTGCCGCTAGGGGCGAAATAAAATAGCTAGATCTGACGAGAAAATCGCCGTTATGGCAACACTGTGCAATAGTACCAATAACCAGGGCTGCCAGATGATTTTAATGAAAAATCGGCGCTTTCTCCCAAAAAAATCGGCATTTTCGGCACTTTGATTTTATTAAATCGGCACTTTTAAAAATACTCATTTATGTAATATTTAGGTTACTTTACATAAAAAGATATGTGAAAAGACATTTCGTGTAAAGTAATATGTTTTAAGTTTTACAATCAAATAAAAATAAAGGCCCGACTAAAAAAGTTTTCATATAATCTTATATGATTTGATATAATTATAAATGTTTATATGTGTGACTTTATATGACCATATACATTTATATTAACACTTTGGTTTTATAAATATGTTTGATATGACGTTATATATAATCATATGCGATTTGGTCTCCAGGCATATATTAAGAGATCTGCAAATATAGTTTATACATAATTATATATAATGGCGTATAAGCTTCTCTAAACAATCTTATATCAAAATATATAACAAAGTTAATATAAAATTGTATTAATTTTATGTATAAATTTATCTGACATGATATCTAATTATACAAAATTTTATAAAGTTTAATTGCACTATAAAAATTAAAAAAAAAACTCCGAAATTGTGGATCTGGTTTTGAATTTTGCACCTTGACATACATATAAATAAATGTTTATAATTGAATTTAACATATATTTTCCAAATAGTTAGCGAAATACTCTTTATTAAACTCAAAATTATTTTAAAGAAATAAATAAAGGAATTTTTTTTTTTTTTCATTATGAAATTAAAGGTCGAAATAATTATTTTTACTTTTAAATTTAAAAATTAGACAAACATATGTTGAAATAAATATGGTTTAAGTTCATTTATTTTTCCGTAAAAAAAATTAATTGTAAAAGTTAATTTTTTATCATGTTGGTTTTTAATTTTTATTTTAAAAAATAAAATTTGTTATTATGAATTAATATAATAAGTACTTTTTTCAAAAACTGTTTTTTTTTTCTTTATCAGGATACTCTCCTGACAAATACTTCACAGAATTTTTGCTTTCAAAAAACCTCTACACTTTCAGGAATGAAAAGAGGATCGTTTCGGGGATTTTCCAGGTCCCCTACATCAGTTTTCTTTAGAAAGTGGTGGCAAAAACTCTGTGAAGTATTTGTCAGGAGAGTATCCTGATGAAGAAAAATAGCAGTTTTAGAAAAAAAGTAGTTATTATATTAATTCATAATAAGGAAATTGGCCTCGAACTGAATTAATAAATTTCTAATTAGTTAATTTTTTATTTTATAAGAAAGATAAAAACTCTAATCTAGAAAAAGTTTTTCCGACAAATTTTTGTAATTATTTTGTCACCTATTTCCAAGTTTATTAGCAAAAATTGTTCTAAACATTAAGCATTAGATTTAATATGAATGAAATAAGTGATCTCAATAATATTTACTAAAATTTTTTTGAAAATCTTCATCAAATTATATGTATTAATATATAGTTTGATGAAGTTAGATAGACCCATTTTTCGGAACAAATTGTATCAGGTGAGATAACATGCTTATCTCGCTTGATATAATTATATATTCCAATATTCGGATCAAATTAGATATGGACGTATATATTGGTTTATATATGGTGATATATGATTATATAACATCTTTTTTAGTCGGGGGCGTAAGAGATAAATGAAATGATAATAAAAAATGTTAGTTGCAATTTTATGAATATTTATTATGATACATATTCAGATATTATCTGAGCAATACTATGTTTAAAAATATTTCTTCTCCGAACTTAAGGTACCCGTGCACTAGAGTGTGCCACCTTACATGCAAAAAAAGTGCGCCGTACACTCTTCAATATGCAAGGAGGTTTCAAAAGAACATTTTTTTTTTGTCGAACGTAGGGGTCGCCATTTTACATTTTTCGTTATATCTTTGGCATTTACAGTCGGATCTTAAAGTGTGATACATCAATTTTTTTCTCTCGAGGAGACCACTGTTTTGCTCTAAGGGCCATTGACCACAAGTATCCCGTTCTAGTAGTTACCCACCAGATCTAAGTTGCTACCACCCTAATGTCAGAAATTTAAAGCTCGCAAAAAATCATTAAACTTTTGCTAAGAAAGTTTTTCGATAAACCCAGTAGACATTTTTTTATATATTGGTTGCCGAACATGGGTCACCTTTTTAAATTTTTTTTCATTGGATTTTTCCTTTATAGAAAAACACTGGTCTCCTCGAGGCAAAAAAATCGATATATCACACTTTAAAATCCGACTTTAAATGCCGAAGCTATAACGAAAAATTGAAAAAGACGACCCCTACGTTCAGCAAAAAAATTAAAAATTTTTTTTTGAAATTGCATTGCAAAAATACTTCATACTGGAGGGTGTACGGCGAACTTTTTTTTGAGGTACGGTCTACCGTGAAATGAGAGTAAAAAGTAAGATATGTGCAAAAATTTGGTTTCTGCGATGTAAACCGGCCAGGCCGTTTACATTTATGTCCTCAAAATGACCCTAAAAAAGGTTCATGGATTTTTGCATCTATAACTCTTAAACTAGAAGTTTCTGGTGATTAAGTTACATAGCTGTTGTTTACACAATGAAAAGGCAAACATTTTCTTTATACAAACTTTTAACCCTCTCACGACCGTTAGTGGTGTTTTAAGCGGTAAACATAAATTTTGTTGTCAAAACTAAACTTTGAATGTCTCTCATTTAATTTGGAGACTTATAAATACGTATACTCTTCATCATATAATAGGAAATTTAGCGTAGATTAAAAGCAAAATAAGTTTTTTTTTTAATATTTCGTCCATTCCATGATAGAAAGCCTAAAAACTGATTAGTTATAGATTTTTTACATACAGTGGGGAGCATTATTGAGTACATGTCAGCACTTGAGGAAACTTACAAATGCAGGCATAAAAATATCGGACAAGGGGACTAAAGTATACTTTTCAGAAAGCAAAAGGTTCGCTTAATCTAAATCTGGCCTCAGAAATGACCTTCCTTATCAGACTTTCGAGCTATATAAATGGGAAAAACTTTACTTTTCTTCAAAATATTTCGAATCGTATGTTTCCTCGAAAAATATTTTTAACAAGATTTGTAACGGCATCTGAATATACTATTCTTCCTCTTTAAAATAGTTTTTGAATTCTTTTGATAACATATTTTTTTATGGAGATATAGGGTTTTTTGAAATTTGGGTCTTTTATTTTTTTTACAATTTTACTTTGAAATTGCGGTGAAGGCCCAAATTTCAATAAACGATATATCCGTAAAAAAATATGTTATCAAAAGAATTCAAAAATCGTTTTAAAGAGGAAGAGTAGTATATTCAGATGCCGTTACGAATCTTGTTAAAAATATTTTTCAAGAAAATATACGATTCGAAATATTTTGAAGAAAAGTTAAGTTTTTCCCATTTATATAGCTCTAAAGTCTGATAAGGAAGGTCATTTCTGAGGCCAGATTTAGATTAAGCGAACCTTTTGCTTTCAGAAAAGTATACTTAGTCCCCTTGACTGATATTTTTATGTCTGCACTTGTAAGTTTCCTCAAGTACTGACATGTACTCAATAACGCTCCCCACTGTATGTGCACTTGGAAGCCATGTGAATCATCCATTTTGGTTTTAGGATGTGTTCAGCGAACTTATGTAAAACACTACGAGGTACAGTTTTGTGGAACTATTTAACCCTCTAACTCTTCAATTAAAGGGACTTTTTTGGCCCCGTTTTTAAAAGGGACAAAAAGACCCGTAAGCTGAAGAGTTAGAGCGTTAAAATGTTCCACAGAAATGTTACATGATATATAATATTCACATAGTTTCCTCCTAAAATTTAGTTTTGTGGGCATTTGAGCGGCAATTGTGTAAAAGTACTAAATTAAACCTTAAACGCATTTTAAGTTTTGACTTATTTCTGGCATTAAACTTTCAAGCTTGATGTCTTATAGTAGAATTTCATGACAAATATTTTTGTGGAATATTTTAACCCTCTAACTCCTCAATTAAAGGTACTTTTTGACCCTTTTCAAAAGGGCCACAAACGACCCGTAAGTTGAAGAGTTAGAGGGTTAAAATGTTCCGTTTAAGAGTTAATTTCGTGCCAATCTGAAGGCGCTCAATAGAGCACCCATAGATATGTGCAAAAGTGATATTTTCTCACCTCCCCACGCACTTTCTGGTGGATTGGGTGTAAAAAATAATATCCCCGCCAAAATTGATCCTCTCGGATTAAAACAAGTCAGTCACCCGCGGCTTTTAGCCCTAAAAATGGACTAAAATTACTTTAAAGTTTATTTGCGCATAATTCTTAAAGTAAAGGTTTGACAGAAAAATACAATATAGGCATATCTACAGGCAATAATGTGGCTAGTATTTTTCTCGTACACATTTTTGACGTATCGATGACGCATCATGGTGATTTATGAGGTTAAAATCAAAGTAATTTATATGATTAAACACAAATTTGGCTTTAAACACCTAACTCACCATGAGGGGTCATCTTCATGACAAAAATGTGTATGAGAAAAATGCTAGGCATATTATTGCCTGTATATATGCTTATTTAGTATTTTTCAGTAAAACCTTTGCTTTAAGAGTTACAGCGCAAAGAAGCTTTGAATTAATTTTAGTCCATTTTTAGGGCTAAAAGCTGAGGGTGACTGGCCTGTTTTAATACGAGAGGACCAATTTTTGCGGGGATATTATTTTTTACCCCCAATCTACTGGAAAATGCATGGGGAGGTAAAAAAATAAAACTTTTGTAAATTCCATATATTTCATGGGTGCTCTAATGGACATGCCCTTGTTAAAATGATAGGTCTAGTAATAGAAAAGTAAGAGCTTACCCTCTTCATTACAAAATGCTTATTTTTTTAACCAAGACTTATAAAATTTTTTTTTTCCAAAATTTTTTGTTAAAAATATGTAATTCTTAATTTAATAGTCAATATAAAACAAATTGAAATTTTAAGAAAAAAAAACGTATTATTTTAAGGTTTTCTGTAATCTAGAGGTAATCCCCCTGATTATGTAAGACTTAAGCGTAGTTGTTTTTAGGCGTTTTTACAGTAAAGTCGTTATAACAAATATTTTTGTAATATTTGACTGTCAAGTAAGAGTTTTAATTTACTAAAATTGTATTAGATTCGCCAGGAAAATTTCACTTTTTGTTGATTTTAATTTTGAAAAATTCGATTTGTATGGAGGCGTTTTTACTACACTCAAAATAGTTTATAGTTTAAATTAACTGAAAATGTAATTTAAAATAAATGAAAAATCACTTGAAAACCGATCTACTAAAATTTAAATTCATTTAAATTAAAAGAATTTTTCATTTATTTTTAAGTGTTAATAAATTAACTACAAAATCCTTAAAAAATAATTATTTTTCATTTATTTCGTTATTTTAACTTTCAAAAAATTAACTACAAAATCCGTAAGAATAAACGATATGTGGCAATATTTGTGAAAAGGTGACACGGAGGAAATAAGAAGATAAACAGAAAATCTGAAGTAGAATGTTTGTATATGTCTGTTTGATCACTTCTGAAATTATTCATATAGAGACAATCTGACAATAAAAATATAAACAATAATACAATTTAATAGAAGATCACTGATGAAGCCTGCCCATAAAAAGGCAGAAACTAGATCTAGTCTGATTTGCAAATTTAATGTGTTTAAAATTTTTTACTAAATTAGAATTAATAAAAATACATATTAATGACAATATTAATTGTATTTGGTCTATACGACGCGTTTGAAAAAACAACACACACTACTGATATTTAGTTTATTTCGTTTAAAAATTGTTTATTTTTTTAACAAAACATTTTAAATGAAAAAATTAACTGTAACAGAAAATCCGTATTTATATGTAATTTATTTTTTAAATAAACGACAAAAACAGTTAAAAAATATATCTCTTTTTATTTTAACTGTATAATGATTTAAAAATAAATGTACGGATAACTTTTTAAATAAACTACAGTCAGTTACTGTAATAATATTTTCAGTGTATACATACTGTTAAACTTAATAATAATATTCTCATATTTTATGTTAAAAAAAATCTTATGTAATACTTTGTATGTCCACCTACAAGTTCTAAAACGGCTGTCAATATGATTTTCATGGAAAACCCAATTTTTCAGAAAAACATCCTTTGAAATACCATTCCATACCTCTAAAAGAGCATTTTTGAGATCATCTTACTTTTTATAAGTCTTTTTCGCATACGGCGATCCAATTCATCGCACAGATGCTCTATTGGATTTAAATCTAGCGATTGGGGTGGTGAATGTAGTTGGTGAGACACATTATATAGAAGCTGTTCCTTAACAATTTCCGAAGTGGGCTTCGGGTCATTATCTTGCTGGAAATACTAGCCTGGTTTAAGACCCATTTTTGCAGCATATTGTTTAATATTATCCTTTAGAAGATAGAGGTAAAGAAAACGATCCATGGTTGTCTCTATAAATACCAAATTCCCTACCATATCAGCAGACATAGAACCCATGACATTAACTCCATCATGCTTGACTGTTGGAAGTACATATTTCTGTATCAATTCTTAATTTTTTTTGCGCCATATTTTTTTTCTATCAGATCCAAATAACTTAAACTTGCTTTCATCGCTAAACATAACATTGGCCCAAAAAATTTCATCTTTTCGAACATGTTTCTTGACTTCATTGATGTATGGCTTCTTTCTATGTACACGACTATGAAAACCGTTGTTTCTTAGGACACTTCGAACTGTTTCTGGGTAGACTGAGGCAATGTCATTCATTAGATTCAAAGTGATTTGCAATTTCCACTATTCGTGTAATAGGATTTTTTTTATTTCACCCAGTTCTGAAGTACTCTAGAAGTCACTATTAGTGGTCGACCACTTCTATGCTTACTTGCAAAACTTTTCGTTTGGTTATTTTCTAATTATTTTTTAGTAGCCTTTGAACATGCCAACCAAATCACCAACTTCCCTAACATAGGGGTTACACGATAAATTTTTGCCTTTCAAGTTTCAATACACTCACATTCTTTTACTAACACACTCACATTTTAAAAATTGAACAGCAACTTGATATAAATTTTTGCTTTCAAGTTTTGGGAAAACTTGACGGTCAAATTTTAAACAGCTGATAAATTTCTTGTAAATTTATTTTTCTTTTTACAAATATTGTGCCGCAATAAAACACGATTGATAAAATACGGAATGTGAATATTTCGGTATATCGACGAAATGATTTAAAAATAAATAAAAAATCAATTTCTGCTGACATTAAAATGTCTGTGGAATATGTGAAGAAAAAACTAAAGTCTTTTTGAACAGCCTACAGTGCGGAAACAGCCCACAGAGGCGAGCATTTTTAGTTCTTTCCTTGACAACGGCATCTTGAAAGCAAAATTGACTATCAAGTTGCATGCAGCCTACGTCACAGCTTCAAGTTCAACTGAATTTGACAAACAGTATGTGTTATCAACTTGAAAGCAAAATCTTGATCATGTAACCTCACTGTAAGAGATTTTCCTTCATCTCGAAGCTTATAATAATCCGGCTCTTATCTAAACTCGTTTCTTTTCCTTTTTGCTTCATTTTTTAAAAGTTACGCTTTTATTTATGCAAACAAATTTACTAAATTATTTTTTATCAATATAATCGTAAATTTACAACAAAAAAAAAAAATTCAACAGTTGGGTGCACTGTTTCAACCCTTGGTTGTTTATTTGTGGGTAGTATGTATAATTTTCTATGTCATGAAAAGGTACTTTTGCTCGTTTAGAGAAGGTAAAAAGCAAATTTTTTTTTTTTTCATACGTAATGTTTTAAATGAAAATAAATATACTCCCAGTCGGAAAAAATACAAACGGGAAAGCGATGGCAAAGCACTTTAGCAGGTGGTACAAGTACTGGAAAAAAGTGCTTTCCCATTCCCAAAATGATTACTATTATTATTACTACTACTACTACTACTACTACTTTTTTTTTTTTTTTTTTTTTTTTTTTTTTTTATTTATTAATGAAATATACAAATTCGAATTTACACTTCAACTTAAATAAATTAAAAACCCACGAAGCCGTACATTGGCTTTTCTGTAGGTTAGAAATAAAAATAAACTCAATATGTAAATCAAAATTATAATTATATAAAATTTTAAGTAATGAATTCAAAAGTTAATTAATTTCATTGCGAACTCAAGTAAAATTTTTTAATTTCCTTATTTTTCCTATATTTATTTGAAATATTTAATATATATGTTGGCAGATTATTGATTATGTTTGGTAGTTTCACTTCAAGTCTTGCTTTTCCGTAGTTGTTTTTGAACTTCTCCGGCTTATAACGTCCTTCAGCACGCCATCTGGTGTTGTAATTATGATCAACTCTTATTAAATATCTATCATCCTGGAAGCTGTTTATGAGTGTGATTTGATAGATACTTTCCACTTTTAATATTCCAAGTTGGGTTGCTATGTTGTGAGTATTGTAGCTATAGTTAGGTTGGCTGTTTAACGCGTTTGTTAGATCTGTGTTGTTTGATTCTAAATTTCTAATGTTGTTGCTTGTTGTTGATATTACTGACTCTGCGTTGCTGTTGATGATTGTGTTGTTTGTGTTGTTGGTTCTTGAGCTGTTATCACGGGTGTTGTATTTTTTTGATTTGTGAAGATTTTTCCATAATATTTTTAAAATTTTATTTTGTGTGTTCTGTAACGATCTGCAGAATGTAGAACTCCCCCATGCGGTGATTCCATGTCTCAAGTATGCTTCGCAAAGAGAAAAATATGCTTGCCTCAATACGCTGTAAGTAGCTGAGTTACTCAGGTGATATAACATAACTGATGATTTCCGAAGTTGTTTTTGGATTTCCTCGATATGTGTTCGCCATGTAAAGTTGTGATCAACATGAACACCTAAGTATTTATATGTATTTACCAGCTCTATTACTTCTCTACAGTTGCAATTATTCGAGTAATTTTCATGATGAGTGCAATCGATGTTATGGAATTTAATATTAATTGTCTCGTATCTAAAGTGACGTGACTTAATATGCATGATTTTAGTTTTACTAGCATTGATTATTAATCCATTATCATGGCACCATTTAGTTGCTATGTTCAACTCATCCTGCATTATTTTTATTGCATGTGCTGTGCTTTTATTATTTACGATGATCGCGGTGTCATCTGCGTACGCAAACGAAGTGCTATTTTTTAGTGTAGTGATAAGATCATTCGCATATAACAAGTAAAGGATAGGACCTAATTTAGAGCCCTGAGGAACGCCGTGTGTTATATCTACTGCTTTGCTCATATTGTTATTTATTTTTACTTTGTAATTTCTGCATTCCAAGTAACTTCTAAAGAAATGTAAACAAGTTCCACGTACTCCGATTCTTTCCAGCGTTTCCAATAGTTTGTTATGAGATAAAGTGTCGAAAGCTTTGCTGAAGTCCACGAATAACACTAGGCAGTGTAGATTTTCAGTTAGGCACGAGTTGATATGGGATGCAAAGTTTCCGAGCAATTTATTGATACTTTTATTTTTTTGAAAACCAAATTGGTTGCTGTTAATTATTTTGAATTTTTCTATGAAATCCGTAAGCCGTCTAACAATTACCTCTTCCATAATTTTTTCTATTACTGGGAGTATAGATATGGGTCTATAATTGTTGTAATCATTTTTAGAACCTGATTTATATATGGGACGAACTACTGAAGTTTTAAGCTGTTCAGGCACATAACCGCTATTCAAAATTTCGTTAATTATTCTTGTTATTATTGGTGTTAGCGTAATTGCATTAGTTTTTAAGTCTCTTACTCTAATACCATCTATACCTGGACTTTTATTCTCATTTAGGGCTTTTAAGATATTATTTATTTCAAGTTCATTAGTGTTTTCGATAAACATAGAGTTTGATATCGTTGGTTTTGTGTATATTAATGTTATTTTGTTACATGTATGTAAAATTTTTTGCACATTATCTTTTAAGTTCATAGCAAAATTGTTTAAAATATCTTGAAGGTTCGTGTTTTTAAAATTTTTTATTATGATTTCATCCAGATTCGAAACTTTTTTACCATTTATTTCATTTATAAGTTGCCAAGTTATTCTCATGTTATTTCTATATTCAATAAATTTTTTTCTATAGTAATTATTTTTTGTATAATTTATTTTTTTATTTAACATATTTCTGAATTTTTTATATTCTTGTTCATATATTTTATTATTTTTGTTATTAAGCCATCTTCGGTAAAGTTTATCTCTTTTCTCGCAACACATTATTAGCTCACTATTTATCCATTGGTTTGATTTTCTCGATTTCCCTATTCTTTTGATACTCACGGACTTGTCATATATATCACAAAATTTTTTATTAAAATTATTGTACAAATCGGTTATATTATTTGCATCATTAAGCAGTTTTATCCAGTTTGTTTCCTTTATCATATTATCAACTTTTTTATTATTGATAACATTATTGTTGCAAAAAACGTTTGGGACTCCCTGAGGACCCATCGAAATGTTAGGCAGTCCCTGGAGGTTGTTTCCGCTCTCTGTGCTTTCATCTCTTAAACAACATAGAATACTGTAGTGGTCGGCTATTGTTGTTGTTATAATTGCCGCGTAACCTATTGATTTATTTTTATTGTCTTTGACAAAGCAATGATCAATGCATGTGTGAGTGTCTGCATGTGCATCTTCACGTGTACTCTCGTTTATGACGCTCTCCAGACCATTTGACATCATCATATCCAGATATTTTTTTGTTGTTAAATTATTCTTTAATATATCAATATTTATGTCTCCTATTATTACAATCTCTTGTTTACGATTTATTTTGCTTATTACTTCGTCAAGTTCGTGTATAAAAACATTGACGTTTGTTGAGGGAGGACGATAAATGGAGAGGAGTGAAAGAGTTCTTTTGTTTATTTCAACGTCTATTTGTATTAATTCAAATGAGTCGACCATTGTATTGTTGATGTTATATATTAAATCCTCTTTAACGTAGACAGCAATACCACCCCCACTACACCCTCTATTCAAGAAGAGAGAACTATACCCGACTATCTTATAGAAGTCTACCTCATTATCATTAAAGTTGGTTTCAGTTAAAACAATAATTTTTATTTTGTTTATTATATTTTCCATTCCCGAGTAAAAAAGTTTTGATATAATCATATATTATTTTATGTAATTGCATATAGTAACTTATAGTTACATATGGCCACATATGCTTTTAAATTCAAGCAGATATACTTTTATATAGTCATATGTTAGATATTTTTTCCTCAAAGGTTTTAATATGGAGACATATGTGATTTTATATTATTACATATTTGCCTACATATATATGTATGTGCTATATATAAGTACATAAAGTAACATATAAAAGATATAATTACATGTACGTTTATATATAATTTAGTATGACACTATACATAATAATATAAAACTATGTGGATCCAAATAAGAAATATTTTATAATTTGTGTTAGTTATGATTATATATTGACGAATATGAACCCATATATAACTTAGACATATATCATCCCACATAGGGAATTTTTTCAAAGTGATTTTATATAAAAATATATAAGGTCCATATAAAACCGTATTGTATTACATTTGGTTCCATGTTATAAATGATTTTGAACTAGTTTTAGATTTAGTAATTACTAGGGATTGGCGGTTGACACGAAATGTTCGTGAGTCACGTTATTCACACGTGATCGTGAGTAATAATTACTATACTTAAGTGATTCGTGCGTGAGCGTGAGTAAGAATAAGCCGTGCATGATTCGTGTGTGAGTTTATTTTTTGCATCATATGTTTTTAGTAATTTTTACTGTTTTGCGTGAGAATTTTCTGATTGTAAGTTTTTAATATACTCATGTGTGCTGAGTAAGAAACGAAATGCTCGTGCGTGAGTAACAAAGGTTTAAAAGGCTTAATTCTTTCATTCACTTTTTAAAAATTAATGAAATTTGGGTTAAATTTCATTCCCTAATAGCATTCTTATGGAATTAATTCTATAGCTTAATTCCCAATAGCTTTAAATTATATGAATTCATTCTATTTTGATTGAATTCTAACTGAATGAAACCCAATTTACTTGAATTCATTTAATAAAAAGGTGAATGAAAAATGATTTGTTTTCATTCACTTAATCAAATGAAAAATTTAAATTTGCATGTAATTGCTGAATATTAGCATAATACAAATGAAAAACGTTTAAAATTCATCTAAAAGAAATAAATAGTATCGTATGCTTTGTTACAGCTTGTATGCTTTGGTTTTGATTATATGTTAGTTTCAAACTACACTGCACTAAGTGAATGGTAATAAAATTTCTTCATTCAATTAGTAAAATGGTGAACGAACATGCAATTTGAATGATTCAAGTTAGGAATTCATTCAATTCAATTTTTCGAAGCTCTGGTGAGTAATTTGTTTTTTTTTAGCATGAGTCAAAAATGGCCTACGCACCGCACCCATAACATTAACAACACTGAAGCTTTAATACGAAATTCCCTATACTATAACGTACACTTGTCTGATTTCTTATATCTTGGTTGTATATCATAATCCTATTAACTTTAAAATTTCAGTGTTGTTAACTTTATTTTAAAATTACTAAATTAAAAGTAATTTTTTTCATGTTTATTGCACTGTCATGATAAATCAGGATAAAAGTAATGGAAGATTTATCGAAATTATAAGATCTCCAGCAGGCCTGGGGTTAATCATTACATTTTGTAATTAATTACACGTGCAATTACACAATTACATGTAATTGTAATTGAAAAAAAACTCATCTATAATTACATATTATTTGTAATTGCAATTCAAAAAAGAACATTACAATTAAAAGTAATTGAAAATTTTTTTTTATTTAAAAAAATAATTTTTGTATGTATATTGTTAGATATGGTCCTATATAATATGATAAAAAGTATAAGGTTAATATTTAGATATAATTGTATCAAACTATGTCCACTTTTATAACATTTTATATAATTTTATACAAAAAGATATAATTTGATGTAATTGGATGAGGACAAAATTCGGATACAATTGTATCGAATTGCATAAAATTGTATCAAATTGTACCAATTTGTATACAATTGTATACAATTCGATACAATATGATACAATAAGACGTTCTCATTTTTCGGATATAATTATATCTAATTACATAAAAGATTATATATAATTAAATATAACTTCATATGGCTCCATATCATTTTTTTTTACTTGGGTTGTGACAAGAAAGGAGTTAAAATGTTTGCGGATGGAGCGTATATTCATGTGCAATATTGAAAGTGGATAACTTATAAATTCATTGTCGATTTTATTAACGTTATTAATTTTCTCTTGTTTGAAATTCATACTACTACTACTACTACTACTACTACTACTACTACTACTACTACTACTACTACTACTACTACTACTACTACTACTACTACTACTACTACTACTACTACTACTACGACTACTACGACTACTACGACTACTACGACTACTACGACTACTACGACTACTACGACTACTACGACTACTACGACTACTACGACTACTACGACTACTACGACTACTACGACTACTACGACTACTACGACTACTACGACTACTACGACTACTACGACTACTACGACTACTACGACTACTACGACTACTACGACTACTACGACTACTACGACTACTACGACTACTACGACTACTACGACTACTACGACTACTACGACTACTACGACTACTACGACTACTACGACTACTACGACTACTACGACTACTACGACTACTACGACTACTACGACTACTACGACTACTACGACTACTACGACTACTACGACTACTACGACTACTACGACTACTACGACTACTACGACTACTACTACTACCAACAATTCTCAATGATTTGCCCGTAAACTTATTTAATATTAATAAGTTTAAAAGAAAAACATTAATACGAAAATATTTAATAGATTCGCAATGAATTCAAAATTAAGAGAAATTGTTAATTAACCCACCTTAGAAAAACGCAAAATACATGACATAAATAGTTTTAATTTCCGCAGATAAGCCTAAAGGCTTCGCGGGAATAGATTTACGAATAAATGTCAATAAAAAAAAAAATACTACTACTACTATTACTACTACTACTACTACTACTACTACTACTACTACTATTTATTTTATACTTTATTTTTACTACTTTGATTTTAGTAAAAAAAAAAAACTTTCTAAAAAATGCACATTTTAATAAAATATGGGTATGTATTTTAAATACTAATATTAATGCAATGAAAATCGGGATTCATTATTTGAAGCTTAATCGTAAAATTTTTCATTAAAATTTTTTATTTAAAAGTTTATAACACTTCTTATGAACATATTAAAGAAATTCTTAAGTAAAAAACTCCTTTAAGTACCATTTTTCAACAACAAATAAATTTTTGCACTATTTATAATCTAGTGATTTTCTAGCGATTTTTTGGTCTTATCTAGCCATTAATTTTGAAAATTTGTTGGCAACTCTGCTACTGTATTATAAGTTGCAGGGATGATAAATGGGATTTTTACAAGAGTACTAACCAGCTTAAAAATAGTACTTTTTCGACCTATATAGTACCAACATTTTTTTCATTTAATTTTTTTTATAATCATTAATTAACAAATAAAAACTCATAAAAAATAAAGAGTTCTGTAATATCTAACTCATACAGCAATAGAAAAACGTAAAAATTTTAGTTAAAATTATTAAAAATTAGTTCAAAATTACGTTGCATAAAAAATTCTATCAGATTACTTTTGTAAAATATTAGTAAGATAAGAACAGCAAAAGCCAAACTGTTAAATACATATACAAAATTTTAGTTATATTTGAATAAATTTTAGTTAACAGAAAATAACAACTTAACCTTCTAAAACTAGTAATAAATAATAATTAGTAGACTAAATATCAGGAAGAATTTAAAATCTGGAAAGCTTTTTTCTATTTTTTTTAATACGAATTAAAACCTAGTCTTCTGAAATCAGCAGTTTACTATTTTTAGCAACTTCTTTGCACTTGCTCCGTTCCATTCCTCTTTTAACTGCAGTGTTTCAATTCCACTCGTTCCCCATTCTATGCCATCTCGCTCTTTATTCCATTTCGTTCTATAGTCCATTCCTCTTCCAATCCATTTCCATTGTCTATAATTTCAATTCCACTCGTTCAGGGGGGGGGGCGCAATTTTCCCCTTTTGAGCCACCATTTTTACCACGTTCCTGTCCAAAGTCCTAAAAATGCCTTGTCGATAAGTTAGCCCATACTCCAAGGAAAACATATAGATTATTCTGTTTTTACCCCTCCCGGTAGGAATTTCCAAAAATTCCGAGAACGTCTGCATTGGAGGAGGAACCTACGACATACATAATTTTAGGTCTCTATATCCAGCAGTTTGCCCAACTCGGCAAGGGGGAAGTTTTTTCCCTTTTTACCCCTCCCGGTATGCATTTCAAAAAATACCATCTTAGGGGACGTCAACGTTGGAGAAGGAACCCAAATACCGAATTTAAGATCCCTTGTTCCAGCAGTTTGGCCAGGCCGTTAAGGGGGAGACTTTTCCTGTTTTTGACCCTACCTGTAGAAATTTACAAAAATCTCATCTTAGCGGATGTCTACAATAGAGGAGGAACTTTAATACCAAATTTCAACTTCCTACCTCCAGCGGTTTGGGCAGGCCTTTAAGCGGCACTTTTCGCTTCATTAATCCCCATTTTTGCAATGTCCCTGTCCAAAAAGCACCTTCCCGGTAAGTGAGCCCATACTCCAAGTAACATATGTTTTACATTTCAGGTTTCTAGCCAACTTTTACTATTTGTGCCCCTCTCGGTAGGAATTTCCGAAAATCCATCGACAGGGAATTTCAGCTTCCTAGTTCCAGCAGTTTGAGCAGGCTGTCAAGGGGGACACTTTTTCTTTTTTTGTCCCTCCCGGTTGGAATTAGGCTGGAAGAGGAACCTAAGTACCTAATTTCAGCTTCCTTGTTCCAGCAGTTTGGACAGGTCGTTAAGGGGCAACTTTCCCTTTTTGAGCCCCCATTTTATAACGACCCTGTCCAAAATTCAAAAAAGTATCTTTCTAATAAGTTAGCCCTTACTCCAGGGACCCACATTTTAAGCTTCAGGTTTCTAGCCGAAGGGGTTTTTACCGGCCCCCAAGGTGAGGCTTTTCTTCTTTTTGCCCCTCCCTTTAGGAATTTACAAAAATTCCATCTTCGCGGCTATCTGCGATGGATGAGGAACATTCATACCAAATTTCAAATGCATTGCTAAGCGGTTTGGGCAGGCCGTTAGTGGGGACATTTTTCCCTTTCAACCACCATTTTTACTATGTTCCTGTTCCAAAATAGACGCCTACACAGAAGGAGGAACTCACATACCGAGTTTCCTTTTGGGATATCCTGTAGGGAATTCCAAAAATACAAACTTATTCGATGTCTACTACAGTGGAGGAACCTTTATACCAAATTTCAACTTCTTACCTGCAGTGGTTTGGGCAGGCACTTTTCCAATTTGTGAGACTGTTTATGGGGAGACTTTTCCCCTTTTTGCCCGTTCCGGTAGGAATTTCCAAAAATCCCGTCTTAGCGCACGTCTATGCCGAATATCAAGAAACCTTGTTTTAGTGGAGATATCCGTAGGGGGAGGAAAAAAAGTAGTTTTTTTGAAATTATATATTATACTTTTTGGAAAAACGAAATTTTTTGGAAAAAGATACTTTGTTTTTACAAAGTACTTTATTTGTACTTGTTTTGGAAAAAGTATTTTTTTTTAAAAAGGTGTTTTTTTTGGAAAAATGTATGTTTTTTGAAAAAAGGTACTTTTTTTGGTAAAGGTACTTCTTTTGGAAAAGGTACTTTTTTTGGGAAAAGGTACTTTTTTTTGGAAAAGGTACTTTTTTTGAAAAAGGTATTTTTTTGAAAAAATTTATGTTTTTTGGGAAAAGGAAAATTTTTTTAGAAAAAGGTACTTTTTTGGGAAAAGGTACTTTTTTTTGAAAAAGGTACTTTTTTTGAAAAAGGTACTTTTTTTGAAAAAGGTATTTTTTTGGAAAAATGTATGTTTTTTGGGAAAAGGTACTTTTTTTGGAAAAAGTACTTTTTTTTTGGAAAAGGTACATTTTTTTAGAAAAAGGTACATTTTTTGGAAAAAGGTACTTTTTTTAAAAAAGGTACCTTTTTTTGGAAAAAGGTCCTTTTTTTGGGAAAAGGTACTTTTTTTGAAAAAAGGTACTTTTTTGGAAAAAGGTACTTTTTTTGGAAAAAGGAATTTTTTGGGAAAAAGGTACTTTTTTTGGAAAAGGGTACTTTTTTTGGAAAATGGTACTTTTTTTGGAAAAAGGAATTTTTTTGGAAAAAGGTACTTTTTTGGAAAAAGGTAGTTTTTTTTGTAAAAGGTACTTTTTTTGGAAAAAGGTACTTTTTTTGGAAAAAGGTACTTTTTTGGAAAAAGGAATTTTTTTTGGAAAACGGTACTTTTTTTTGGAAAAAGGTACTTTTTTGGAAAAAGGTATTTTTTTTGGAAAAAGGTACTTTTTTTGGAAAAAGGGTACTTTTTTTGGAAAAAGGTACTTTTTTGAAAAAGGAATTTTTTTGGAAAAAGGTACTTTTTTTTGGAAAAGGGTACTCTTTTTGGAAAAAGGTACTTTTTTTGGAAAAAGGTACTTTTTTTTTTGGAAAAAGGTACTTCTTTTGGAAAAAGGTACTTTTTTTTTGGAAAAAGGTACTTTTTTTGGAAAAAAGTACTTTTTTTGGAAAAAGGTACTTTTTTTGAAAAAAGGTACTTTTTTGGAAAAAGGAATTTTTTTTGGCAAAAGGTAGGTACTTTTTTTGGAAAAAGGTAGGTACTTTTTTGGAAAAAGGTACTTTTTTTGGAAAAAGGTACTTTTTTCGGGAAAAGGTACTTTTTTTGGAAAAAGGTACTTTTTTTGGAAAAAGGTACTTTTTTTGGAAAAAAGTTTTTTGGAAAAAGGTACTTTTTTTGGAAAAAGGTACTTTTTTTGGAAAAAGGTACTTTTTTTGGAAAAAGGTACTTTTTTCGGGAAAAGGTACTTTTTTTTTTGGAAAAAGGTACTTTTTTTGGAAAAAGGTACTTTTTTTGGAAAAAGGTACTTTTTTTTGAAAAAGGTACTTTTTTGGAAAAAGGTGCTTTTTTTGGAAAAAGGTACTTTTTTTGGAAAAAGGTAGTTTTTTTGGAAAAAGGTACTTTTTTTGGAAAAAGGTACTTTTTTTGGAAAACGGTACTTTTTTGGAAAAAGTTACTTTTTTGAAAAAAGGTACTTTTTTGAAAAAAGGTACTTTTTTGGAAAAAGGTACTTTTTTTGGAAAAGGGTACTTTTTTTTGGAAAAGGGTACTTTTTTTGGAAAAAGGTACTTTTTTTTGGAAAAAGGTACTTTTTTTGGAAAAAGGTACTTTTTTTGGAAAAAGGTACTTTTTTTTGGAAAAAGGTACTTTTTTTGGAAAAAGGTACTTTTTTTTGAAAAAGGTACTTTTTTGGAAAAAGGTGCTTTTTTTTGGAAAAAGGTACTTTTTTGGAAAAAGGTACTTTTTTGGGAAAAAGGTACTTTTTTTGGGAAAAGGTACTTTTTTTGGGAAAGGGTACTTTTTTTGGGAAAAGGTACTTTTTTGGAAAAAGGTACTTTTTTGGAAAAAGTACTTTTTTTGTCCCCTTTTGCCCCTCCCGTTAAGAATTTCCAAAAATGCCGTCTCAACTGACGTCTACACCGGTCGAGGAACCTACATACCATATTTCAACTTCATAGCTCCAGCAGTTTGAGCAGGCCGTCAAGGGGGAGACTTTTTCCACTTTTTGCCCGTCCCTGTTAAAATTCCAAAACTCCCGTGTTGGTGGATGTCTACGATAGTGGAGGAACCTTTATACCAAATTTCAACTTCCAGCCAGGGTTTAAAAAAACTGCTGACAGCATCCAAAAATATCCAATATTTGATAATTTTCATGAAAGATATCTAAAAATAGTAAACACGTTGTGATATTTAACAACATGCTAGCTAATATCAACAGAAATAAATATCTAGCATATATAAATTTTTTGATTTATAGCGGCTATCGAAAAATATCCAACGCTTGGATATTAAACAATATGCTAGATAAAAATAGCTGTCTGTGTACGATATATACGAAAATGATATTTCTGTTGTGTTGTATATTTTTTAGCAGCTTTCTTGCTTGTGTGTACAACAAACGATATTTATTTTATGTAAATATCTAAAAATATCGTGCATTGCTGGATATATCTGTTTAAAAATATCTTGCATTGCCAGATATATCTATCTAAAAATATCTTGTTGATTTTGCTGCTATTAGCAGTGAAAATATTCTTGCATTGCTAGATATATCTATCTTGTGAGTATTGGTTTTTGGTGGTTGGATATTTATTTTATACAAATATCTAAAAATATCTTGTTGATTTTGCTGATATTAGCTACGAAAATATTCTTGCATATCTAGCTGGTGCGTATTGTTTTTCGGTGGTTGGATTTTTAGGCATTTGTATAAAAGTATTAATTTTTAGTCTAAATAATGCTGCTATTGAAATGAATTTTAAGTGTGCGTGAATATATCAATAAAAAACAAGAGGACTTTAATAATTATTATTAGAAATTAGATTTCCATTTAAAAATTTATAACCCGACTAAAAAAGATGTTATATAATCATATATCACCATATATAAACCAATATATACGTCCATATCTAATTTGATCCGAATATTGGAATATATAATTATATCAAGCGAGATAAGCATGTTATCTCACCTGATACAATTTGATCCGAAAAATGGGTCTATCTAACTGCATCAAATTATATATAAATACATATAATTTGATGAAGATTTTCAAAGAAAATTTTAGTAAATATTATTGGGATCACTTATTTCATTCATATTAAATCCAATGCTTAATGTTTAGAACAATTTTTGCTAATAAACTTGGAAATAGGTGACAAAATAAAACATTACAAAAATTTCTCGGAACAACTTTTTCTAGGTTAGAGTTTTTATCTTTCTTTTATAAGAAAGATAACTGAATAACTGAATTAACTAATTAGAAATTTATTAATTCAGTTCGAGGCCAATTTCCTTATTATGAATTAATATAATAAGTACTTTTTTTTTAAAAAAAAACTGCTATTTTTCTTCTTCAGGATACTCTCCTGACAAATACTTCACAGAATTTTTGCTTTCAAAAAACCTCTACACTTTCAGGAATGAAAAGACGATCGTTTCGGGGATTACGCCACCACTTTCTAAAGAAAACTGATGAAGGGGACCTGGAAAATCCCCGAAACGATCCTCTTTTCATTCCTGAAAGTGTAGAGGTTTTTTGAAAGCAAAAACTCTGTGAAGTATTTGTCAGGAGAGTATCCTGATGAAGAAAAAAAAAACAGATTTGAAAAAAGTACTTATGTTAATTCATAATAAGGAAATAGTCCTCGAACTGAATTAATAAATTTCTAATTAATGAATTAAAAAGGTCGAAAAAAACAAATTTCATTTTTTTAAATAAAAATTGAAAACCAACATGATAAAAAATTAACTTTCACAATTAATTTTTTTTAACGGAAAAATAAATGAACTTAAACCATATTTATTTCAACATATGTTTGTCTAATTTTTAAATTTAAAAGTAAAAATAATTATTTCGACCTTTAATTCCACAATGAAAAAAAAAAATTTCCTTTATTTATTTCTTTAAAATAATTTTGAGTTTAATAAAGAGTATTTCGCTAACTATTTGGAAAATATATGTTAAATTCAATTATAAACATTTATTTATATGTCAAAGTGCAAAATTCAAAACCAGATCCACAATTTCGGAGTTTTTTTTTTAATTTTTATAGTGCAATTAAACTTTATAAAATTTTGTATAATTAGACATCATGTCAGATAAATTTATACATAAAATTATTACAATTTTATATTAACTTTGTTATATATTTTGATATAAGATTGTTTAGAGAAGCTTATACGCCATTATATATAATTATGTATTAACTATATTTGCAGATCTCTTAATATATGCCTGGAGACCAAATCGCATATGATTATATATAACGTCATATCAAACATATTTATAAAACCAAAGTGTTAATATAAATGTATATGGTCATATAAAGCACCACATATAAACATTTATAATTATATCAAATCATATAAGATTATATGAAAACTTTTTTAGTCGGGAATTTATAGAAATAATAAAAAAAATAATAAAAATTCCTTAATAATTATTATAAATTATACTTAATAAAAAAATAATTTTTTGGTAAATTTTATTTAAAATTAGTACGACTAAAGCCTAGGAGAGTTGTGAAAAATCACTTTTTTAACTTTGAAGCGCAATTTTTGAACGTAAGAGCAAATTAAGTTTTTGCTAAGTTCAGATTCAGTATATTTTTACACTAAGAGAATTATGTCGGTAAAATTAACTGCAATTTCATTTAATTTTAAATGCCTTTACAGTTCCCAGTAAAATAGCCCATGAATATCATCGCTGCGCCTAAGAAATTAGATATTGTTAACAAAAACTATTTCTGGTGCACCTAAAGTAGGGCTATATTTTGTCTCTTGGCTAAGTTTTATGGAAGTAATTCTTTTATATTATGGAAGTAATTCTTTTGTTTTCATATGTGTAAAAAAATAATTTATAAAAAGTTTCTCGAAAAGCTCAATAAAGGTGTTTTGTTGCTCTCCTCCTTAAAAATTTTACCTGTTTTCTTAGGTTTAGCGACGATATAGTCTATTTGTTGTTATCTTATAATGTTGCCGAATAGCCATATATAATTATATATGTATGCACATCGCATAGTTCGGGGACATAGCCAAAAAAGTGCCCAAACTATGTGGTATATTAGTCAAAAATGTCTTCAAACTATTCGCAAGACCTAGGAAGAATTTGAGGACTGTCCCCAAACTAACCAAATGTCTCCGGACCGGAGAAAACTGTTCCCGTAGCATGCGCTGTGCATACACTCAACCAAAAAAGTCTGTAATGGCTACTGAAAATTTTGCTGTTATTATGGGAAATTTAACTGTTTTGAGCCCAGCGGTATTTTTTTGCTAATTTTAGCAACACATGTCTGCTGATCTGTAGTATAACAAAATTAGTAGAAAAAATTAGTAGTCGCTACTAAATTTTAGGAAAATTGTTGTAAACTGCAATTTAAAATCGATTTCTTAAAATCAGTTAAAAAACTTACTAATTATCAATAACACAGCTCTACAAAATATTACAATATTTATAAGTTGCACAACTTTGCAGTGGTTTTAGGATAATTAGGGGGTGCTGATTTTGAATCTGCAACCAGTTTTTTCAATTTTGCTCTAGGTTTCGCGTAATTCGCGATTTAAATTTATTCAATTTTTCAGCCGATTTTTTCAATAAAATTTTATAATTTAGTAACTATAGCTTCGGAAAGAAAACGCTTTACACAGTTTAAGCTTAATTCCGTGCCCTATTTTTCAAACTTAAGTGTGTATCAATATCTCAATAACTTTTCTAAATATAGTCGCTGAAAATCAAAATTTCAAAATTTTTTAAGGTTTTCTTAAAAAAAAATTTTTAAATATAACACGAAGTCCGATTTTAAATATCAAAGCCAATTTGGAAAGAAAAAGGTCCAAAATTTATATATATGTCATATTGCATTAACAAATTATGTGCAGTTTTAGATCCTTTTGTAATTAAATTTAGACTTAAAATGAACAAAAAAATTTTTTACTGTACTAAAAATCTACTGTACTATTACATAATTCTTTTTTCCAAAATCATCAGATTTCATTCTCTATTGGTTTTTCTGCGAAATTATTGCGATTTTCAAAGTTTGTATTTAAATAATGCCTTCGCACTCTTTTTACAATTATTTCTCGACGAACTCATTTTGAATGTGTACGAAAATATTGTGATTCACAGATCGCCATTTTTTCTCGTCCATATAAGGTAGGTTTACCCTAATATACCCTATACCTTAATTAAATTGTATATAAAAATATATGATCATAGTGTATACTCAGATAAAAAAGTTAGTAAAAAAATTTGCAAATAGTTTCCAATCGCACTTTACTATTTTTATACTGATTTTTAGTACAACTTTTTTTAGTAATCATTTTTGCTATTCTTTTATTACAAATTACGTATTTTTTTTTACTAATTTTCGCTGCTGATTTCAGCAAAACATTTTACTAATTTTTCAAAACCCAGTGCTGAGTAAGAAACGAAATGCTCGTGCGTGAGTAATTTGTTTTTGTTTAGGAGCATGAGTCAAAAATGGCTTACGCACCCATAACATTAACAACACTGAAGCTTTAATACGAAATTCTCTATACTATAACGTACACTTGACTGATTTCTTATATCTTGGTGGTATATCATAATCCTATTAACTTTAAAATTGTTAACTTTGTTTTATAATTACTAAATTAAAAGAAAAATTTGTTCATGTTTATTGCACTGTCATGATAAATCTGGATAAAAGTAATGGAAGATTTATCGAAATTATAAGATCTCCAGCAGACCTGGGGTAAATCATTACATTTTGTAATTAATTACAAAATTACATGTAATTGTAATTGAAAAAAACTTATCTACAATTACATATTATTTGTAATTGCAATTCAAAAAAGAACAATTACAAGTAATTGAAAATTTTTTTTATTTAAAAAAATAATTTTTGTATATTGTTAGATATGGTCCTATATAATATGATAAAAAGTATAAGGTTAATATTTAGATATAATTGTATCAAACCATGTCCACTTTTATAACATTTTATATAATTTTGTACAAAAAGATATAATTTGATGTAATTGGATGAGGACAAAATTCGGATACAATTGTATCGAATTGCATAAAATTGTATCAAATTGTACCAAATTGAATACAATTCGATGCAATATGATACAATAAGATGTTCTCATTTTTCGGATATAATTATATCTATTTACATAAAAAATTATATATAATTAAATATAACTTCATATGGCTCCATAACATTTTTTTTACTTGGGTATTGATATATTCTTAGTCTGGAAATAACGCATAAAAACGTAATAACTGGAGAACCGTTTGCAATTTTGACTCCAAATTTCAAGTACGAAGAAGTACGATACGCTTGTTACAATCGAAAGAAAAAAAGTATTTTTTTAATTAATTTTTTTTTTTAGATTTTAGAGTTTGTTTATTTTTTAGTACACTTTTTTGGTAATTTCAACAGATTGATTTTAAATTACAGTTTACAACAATTTACTGAAATTTAGTAGCAGCAACTAATTATTTATACCAATTTCATTGTACTAAAATTATTGATAATTAGTAAGTTTTTTAACTGATTCTAGGAAATCGATTTTGAATTGCAGTTTACAACAATTTTGCTAAAATTTAGTAGCGACTACTAATTTTTTCTACTAATTTTGTTGTACTACAGATCAGCAGACATGTGTTGCTAAAATTAGCAGTAGCCCTTACAGACTTTTTTGGTTGAGTGTATTCACAGCGCATGCTACGGGAACAGTTTTCTCCGGCCCGGAGACATTTGGTTAGTTTGGGGACTGTCCTCAAATTCTTCCTAGGTCTTGCGAATAGTTTGAAGACATTTTTGACTAATATACCGCATAGTTTGGGCACTTTTTTGGCTATGTCCCCGAACTATGCGCTGTGCATACATATATAATTATATATGGCTGGCAACATTATAAGATAACAACAAATAGACTATATCGTCGCTAAAACTAAGAAAACAGGTAAAATTTTTAAGGAGGAGAGCAACAAAACACCTTTATTGAGCTTTTCTCGAAACTTTTTATAAATTATTTTTTTATACATATGAAAACAAAAGAATTACTTCCATAATATAAAAGAATTACTTCCATAAAACTTAGCCAAGAGACAAAATATAGCCCTACTTTAGGTGCACCAGAAATAGTTTTTGTTAACAATATCTAATTTCTTAGGCGCAGCGATGATATTCATGGGCTATTTTACTGGGAACTGTAAAGGCATTTAAAATTAAATGAAATTGCAGTTAATTTTACCGACATAATTCTCTTAGTGTAAAAATATACTGAATCTGAACTTAGCAAAAACTTAATTTGCTCTTACGTTCAAAAATTGCGCTTCAAAGTTAAAAAAGTGATTTTTCACAACTCTCCTAGGCTTTAGTCGTACTAATTTTAAATAAAATTTACCAAAAAATTATTTTTTTATTAAGTATAATTTATAATAATTATTAAGGAATTTTTATTATTTTTTTCATTATTTCTATAAATTATAAATTTTTAAATGGAAATCTAATTTCTAATAATAATTATTAAAGTCTTCTTGTTTTTTTATTGATATATTCACGCACACTTAAAATTCATTTCAATAGCAGCATTATTTAGACTAAAAATTAATACTTTTATACAAATGCCTAAAAAAATCCAACCACCGAAAAACAATACACACCAGCTAGATATGCAAGAATATTTTCGTAGCCAATAGCAGCAAAATTAACAAGATATTTTTAGATATTTGTATAAAATAAATATCCAACCACCAAAAACCAATACTCACAAGATAGATATATCTAGCAATGCAAGAATATTTTCACAGCTAATAGCAGCAAAATCAACAAGATATTTTTAGATAGATATATCTGGCATTGCAAGATATTTTTAAACAGATATATCTAGAAATGCAAGATATTTTTAAACAGATATATCTGGCAATGCAAGATATTTTTAAACAGATATATCTGGCAATGCAAGATATTTTTAAACAGATATATCTGGCAATGCAAGATATTTTTAAACAGATATATCTAGCAATGCAAGATATTTTTAGATATTTACATAAAATAAATATCGTTTGTTGTACACACAAGCAAGAAAGCTGCTAAAAATATATAACACAACAGAAATATCATTTTCGTATATATCGTCCACAGACAGCTATTTTTATCTAGCATATTGTTTAATATCCAAGCGTTGGATATTTTTACGATAGCTGCTAGAAATTAATGAAGTGATATTTGCTAGATATTTATCAATGGCTAAAAATATACAACACAACAGAAATATCACTTTCGTATATATCGTATACAGACAGCTATTTTTATCTAGCGTGTTGTTTAATATCCAAGCTTTGGATATTTTTTCCATAGCCGCTAGAAATCAAAAAACTGATATATGATAGATATTAAACTCTGCTTCCAGCGGTTTGGGCAGGCCGTCAAGGGGGGCCTTTTTCCCCTTTTTAACCCCCATTTTTACAACGTCCCTGTCCAAAATTCCAGAAAGTACTTTCCAGAAAAGTTAGCCTATACTTCAAGGAACACATATCTTAAATTTCAGCTTTCTAGCCAAAGGGGTTTTGGCAGGCCGCCAAGGGGGAGACTTTTCCCCTTTTTGCCCGTTCCGGTAGGAATTTCCAAAAATCCCGTCTTAGCGGACGTCTACGCCGAAAGAGGAACCTACATACCAAATTTCAACTTCCTAGCTTCAACGGTTTGGGTGGGCGATGTTGAGTCAGTCAGTCACGTTATTCGTTTATATATAGAAGAATAGTTGGTTGTTGTCGTTGGTAAGCTGGAGTGGATAAATAAAAAGTACTTAGCAAATGCAAAAGGCGTAATAAAATCGTAGCATATTTTACGGATGTACAAAATATATCGAAAGAAAGAATTCATTAAATAAAAAAGGTCATAAAAAAAATTTATAAAAAATTAATATGATTTATAAAAAAATTTCATAGTCCAAATTTAATAATAAAATATTAATTTAAAAAAAGTAAAAATTATAAAAGATTATTCTCTCAGGAAATGACGATATTTTATAAAAAAAGTAAATACTATTGAACAATTTCATATATATAAAGAACATTTTTCATTAAATTTTTGGAGATCTAATTTATGAAATTAAATGAATTTTTTTAATGAAATTATGAAATTTTTTGAAAGAAAAGTTATAAAAAATTTCATAATATTAATTAAATATTATATACATAATGAAATTATTTATTGGTTCTAAGAAAAAAATTCTATGAAATTATATCATTAATATCATGAAGGATAATTCTCTCAGTGTAAGCTGGAGTGGATAAATAATACTTAGCAAATGCAAAAGGCGTAATAAAATCGTAGCATATTTTACGGATGTACAAAATATATCTAAAGAAAGAATTCATTAAATAAAAAAGGGTCATAAAAAAAAATTTAGAAAAACTTAATATGCTTTAAGGAGTGAGATCATAAAAATGTTAACACACATTTTTGCATATAACTTTGGTTTGAAGCTTCTCATATTTTTTTTTTCGCCAATTTACATTTTAAAAATATGTCAGTTAATAAATTAGTTTACATCATGAGTTTTAATTTGCAATTTTTTACACAATGGACGATGAAAGAAAAGTGCGTTCAAAAATAATTAAATTTTTTCAACAAAACCAAACATGGACATACAAAAAAATTGCAAAAGGGACTAATGTATGCCGCCATACAGTTTCAAAAGTGGTAAAAAGGTATCTGGAACACCTAACAATTGAAAGGAAGTCGGGAACAGGAACAACGACTGGTTATCGTAATATTGGTAAGGCATATAAAGTTAAAAGCATCCTTAAGAGAGCTCCTAACACATCTGGCAGAAAAACAGCTCGGTTAGCCCAATGCTCGGACTTTTTTGTACGTAAAGTGAAACGTAAGGCAGGACTAAAGTTCTACAAAGTTCAAAAAGTTCCCGATAGAAACGCTTTTAAAAATTTGGAGGCCAAAACCAGAGCTCTAAAATTGAAATAAAATTTTATACAAAAATACAACTGTTGTGTAATGGACGACGAAACTTATGTCCTGGCTGATTTTTCGCAGCTCCCTGGTCAAGAATTTTATGTTTCCGATGTCCGAGGAAATGCTGCGGAAAAATTTAGGTCGAAAAAGCAAACGAAATTCCCTAAAAAATTCCTAGTATGTAGCTGCGGCCAAAGAAGCCAGTCATTTGTGACATCTGGCTCTATAAACAGCGAAATTTATATCAAGGAGTGTTTGCAGAAGAGACTTCTTCCATTTTTGAGTCAGCACAATGTATCCACTTACTTTTAGCCCGATTTAGCATCTTGTCACTACAGCAAGAAAGCGCTGGGGTGGTATAATGATAATAATGTGGTTTTTGTACCAAGAGAGGCAAATCCACCAAACTGCCCGGAGCTCAGGCCAGTGGAGAGATATTGGGATCTTGTTAAAAGAGAATTAAAGGGGTCAAAAAAGGTCTCCCAGGACATGCAAGATTTCAAACGTAGATGGACCACCTGCTCTAAAAAGGTGACAGCAAGTACCATAAAAGCCTTAATGGGAGGGTTTCCGGAAAAAGTGGATAACTTTGTTCTTAGTGCGGTTTTTTTTTGTTTGATTTTGTATTAAATTTCATATCACAAAAATTTGGTTTGGAGTCTTAAAATTCAGTAGTTTGTTTTTTATTTAACTTTATGTGTGTTAACATTTTTATGATCTCACTCCTTATAAAAAAATTTCATAGTCCTAAATTAATAATAAAAAAAAATAAAAATTATAAAAGATTATTCTCTCAGGAAATGACGATATTTTATAAAAAAAAAAGTAAATACTATTGAACAATTTCATATATATAAAGAACGTTTTTGATTAAATTTATGGAGATCTAATTTATTAAATTCAATGAATTTTTTTAATGAAATTATGAAATTTTATGAAAGAAAAGTTGTAAAAAATTTCATAATATTAATTAAATATTATATACATAATGAAATTATTCATTGAGCATAATTCTCAAAGTGTGTAAGTGCTAAAACGATCAGATTATCCGTTTGGTTTCTACATCACTTTTAGCTCCAAAAATCTATGAAAAAGCTACAAAATTTAACCTAAAACGGGTCTGGACACCAAACTAATATTACGATTCATTTAGCAATTACAGACAATAATAGTTTCACAGATATATACTGATCACGCATGACTGCAACTAATTATTTCTCAAACTGCGGATGTGCCCTTCAAAAAATATCAAATTTCAAGTTGTTCACGCATAGAGGTGAAGAGATTATTATTATCATATTTTCTTTATTTTTGAAGCACACTTATTAATTTGATCTCAATTTTTTTGTTTGTTTGTCAGTTATATGTCAGTATCAAAATATTTTCAATTTCATTGAGGCTGAAAGCGCAGAAATTAAAAATGTCTGAAATTACACTTTATTCAAAAAACAGAGTTACAGATTTTAAAGAACTACCATTTGTTCCTAATTGAGGGCACCTATTATTTTCAATAAGTGGGAGATCTTCTAACATCATACGACGGTTGCGCCCAAATGTTCTGAAGCATACTGCATAACACCTACGACGGTCTTATTGGGGTCGCTTTAACAATAGTGATCATATTTCTGTCCTGCCTCTTAATTATTTTTCGGGGTCTCCACTTCCTATTTTCCTATGAATATAAACGCGAGCCTAATGCTGAGTTGCAATTCGTGACACAGCGGACTTGTTTCTTTGAAACATAGTTCCGATTTCAAGTAAAGGTTTGCCTTCCCAAAGGGCTGTAATAATAGCAGCACGGCTATCACTTGATAGTTGTATTTTGTAAAGAATAAACAATTTAGTTAATTTTGGTTAATTCAGCCCAAATTTCGTGACTAAATACAATTTTTATACTTATCTGATACATATTATTCTTTCGTTGCATTTTTTTTGCTCGCACAAAATAGGCACTAGTTTCAAAAAAAAGTTCGTAAAAACTAATTCACATAAAGAAATGCAAATCAAATAACTTAAAATATGAAAATACACATCAACGAATATATTAACAAAAGATAAGCGCAAATAAAAAACCATTAGAAGAAATAAAAGCATACTTAGGTGATTTAGCGTAGCGTTGCATTTTTTATGCTCGCAACTGTATAAAAGGCAGTGCTGTTGATAAATTTGAGTCAGTTAGCCAGTAGACTAGTGCTGGTAAAAATATGAGTAGTGGGTATCGAGTATTTGTCTTTTTTTTGGTACTCAATACTCAAAATTACTACTCGATATTTTCAGAGTTGCATTTTAGGCAGACAAAGTATATAAAAATGTGACTCCGCTAAAATATTTATCACAAAAATGTGACTGCTAAAATATTTGTCACAAAATTACAACTCTGCTAAAAGAAAAAATCAGAAGTAAAATATTTAAAATAATATTTTAAAAGACTATGAAAAACGCAATGAATAGTTGGTGAAAAGGTGAAAAAATATGTTTATAAATTTAAATAATGAATAACCATAAACATTTTCAAAGAATTTTACCAAAAAATTTTAAAAAATTTCAAATTTAAAAACCGTTAAAAGTATCGAGTAGTATCGAGTATCCAAATCAAAAATATCGAGTAGTATCGAGTATTGAAAAGTAACCGAATTTACGGGATCCAAAAAAGGGCGGGATTCCCGGGACATAAACCCTAATTATAACCTATAAATTCAATGCTGGTAATTTTAATAATTAGAATTATTCTCTATAAATTTTGTTGCAAAAATAACTCAAGATTATAAAATAAAAAAGTTAAAAAATTGGCATTTTTTATAAAAATTAATAAATACCGGTAAAATACCGGTAACTGCCATAAAAATAACGGTATCGATAACGGTATTGGGAAATTTTTTTTAGAGGTATTGGTAACGGTAACGGTATTTAATTTGAAACGGTATTTTAGCGATAACGGTATTATAACGGTAACGGTAACCAATGTTGATTTAAAATTAAAACAAGTTTTTTGTTTTGAAATTTGAGTGCACTACTATTAAAATCTCTTAAATGAACTTCTTAATTAATTTTTTTTTTATTTTTTGGTTAATTGTAAATGTAGCATTAAAAATATGTTAATTTTGATTTAATACACAAATAAAAAAATATTTAAATTGAATAAAACTCATTACTTTTAACCTACACTGTGAGAATTATCTGCATTATCTGAGTTTTTGCATAAAACCGATGAAGTTTCATTGGAATTTGTCCATTGAATCTTTTAATTGAATTAATAGAATGTTTCATAAAATGTGAAAATTTTAATTTCATTATAGATTTTAGTTGATCTGAAGATTGTTACAATGAGTGTTATCTTTGTTCGGTTTTAAGATCAAATATGACAAATTCCAAATAGAATTTGCAATTTATTTTACAACAAATAGAGAAAAAACTTATGAAAAACCTTTCCTAGAACCAATGTTTGACAATGTATTTTCAGTTTATTCTCTATTTGTTGTAAAATAAATTGCAAATTCTATTTGGAATTTGTCATATTTGATCTTAAAACCGAACAAAGATAACACTCATTGTAATTTTAATTTTATTTATTAAAATTATCATACACTCAATGAAAAAGTTTCATAAAATATATGAAGCTTTTTCATCAATTTTTCATTTTTTTGGTAAAGAAAACTTCATAAGTTTCATAAAAAATCTCATTAAAATTCGTCGAGCAGGATTCTCTCTGTGTAGAGGTAATGAGTGTTTTTTTAGGGAGTTACCACGACTGACATGCCCTTGCTAAAATAATACGTTTTATAATAGCAAAGTAAGAGGTTACATATCTTAACTTCTTCTTACAAAACTCATTACCGGGTAATAGTTGTGACTTGGATTTATGGTTGTTGATTAGTTGTTTACTTTTGTAAAATTTAAAATATTTTTTCAAGTTGAAAACCTTTCAAATATTAGGACTTTCTTCTTGTAAAATTTTTTTTTATTTAAAAGTTGGAATAATTATGGCCAGATTTATAGTCAGAACAAAGCTTTATATTTTCTTATATACTTTGTTCTCAGATCGTATTTTTCTTAAATAAGAAATTTTCAAAGACTCTAGTTCTGACTATAAAACTGTCCCTTAAGCACTTTTTCTAAATTAAACCTATTAGATTAGGAACAATTTTTATATTCGAAAAACTCTTTGACACTGAAAGATTTTTTTATATTCTAGGTTTTATATGAAAGTTGTAGAATTTGGAATAATTTTTCTTATAAAACTATAACAGGCACTGCAAAAAATTTTACAATTTAGGGCACATTCCTATTATCATATTTTGAGAATTTTTTCATATCAGAATCCCCATTGTGTTTCCTATGAAAATATTATTTAATTTTATTGTAGATTTTTAGTTGATCTGAAGATTGTTTCAATGAGTGTTATTTTTGTTCGGTTTAAGACAAATATGCAAATTCCAAATATGCAAAATTCACAATTTATTTTACAACCAATAGAGAAAAAACTTATGAAAAATACTTTCCTGGAACCAATGGTTGACAATTAATGACATTTTCAAGTGACACCAAATTCACTATCATCAGATTATCTTTATGGGATTCTCTCTAGGCTATAATGTAGATTTTTATTTTTTTTTTGTATATGTATATATGTATGTTAAATTTCAAAGAAAAGCATTTGAGAAGTAAATTCAAACATTTTTACTTATCCATTTCATATTATTATAACTAACGAAAACCACATGTCTTTAACAAAGCTATTATTTTTTCTCTATGCTGTAGTTGTGCTTATTTAATCCCAGCAGAAATTACTGCTTGCTTGGAAGCAGTTTTGTCAGGGAAAGTTGAGCAGTGAAGCGATTGCATTATTGATGATATCATGCCTGATTTTTGTTCGAAATAGCTCGCGTGAAAGCACTTGTTTTGAGATCCGAAAAGGCATGAATTCCCCGCTTTTAATTAGTGCTACTGTTTTTCTTTTAAAATGTCGATAATTCATGTTTTCTCGGAAGTGCATATTATAAAGCTTTTCAACTATTTAAAATCATGCCCTCTCAAAAGCACAATATTCCTGCATATTTTTCCGTGAAGAGGAAATGCCTCTTATTTTTAGTAAAACCTCTTATTTTCATTAAAATAACCTTTTTCCGCATTTTAAAAAATTTTGATAAAAGAACCACAAAAATATTTAAGCAATCAAAATGTATTGCTCATTTCATACCTTTTTGAAAAGCACATCAAAAAGCGATGTAAACAATTAATCAACTTAGGCCTTTTATTAGTGCTGTTTACGAAGCTATACATTTTTAGAAGCGGTAAAAGTAGCAGCAAGGAAGCAGTAATCGTTTTTATTGCTTCCACATATTTGCTGGGATGAAGCTCCTTCAATGGGCAAAGCAATGATTCGTGCTTTTTAGCATTCAAGCTTTTTTAATTCTATTTATAGAAATTAGAACGAAAGCAAAGAAACTTTTACACTGTTGTTTGTTTTGTGTATAACATCCTAACCCATCATGCCGTATAAATGACTAACATGTTGCAATTAAGGGATATTACTTAATAATTTGGACTGTACATTGTCTGTAGGTATTTTATTGTAGATTTTTAGTTGATCTGAAGATTGTTACAAAAATCTACAATAAAATACATACAGACAAGGTACACCCCAAATTGTTAATGTTTACCTTTTTTTCTGGGAATGAATGCCATATTATTACATTTGCATATTATAACAGTACCTTTTCTTTTCTATGTTTTTTTTGTTGCGAATTTTGCAGTCAATGAATAATATGACGAAGGACTATGATTACTTGCTGAAAGTTCTACTAGTAGGAGATAGCGATGTTGGTAAACACGAAATTTTATCTGGCTTAGAAGATGCATCATCTGAAAGTCCATTTTGTAGTGGAAATGGTAATAAAGAATATAATAAATAATATATTTTAAATATACCCTAACATATACTTTATTAAATTATTTTAAAAGCTTATAAAACAACAACAATTCTTTTGGAAGGCAAACGAGTGAAACTACAGTTATGGGATACGTCTGGCCAAGGACGGTTTTGTACAATAATTCGATCATATTCGAGAGGCGCCCAAGGTATTATACTTGTTTATGACATAACAAATAAGTGGAGTTTTGATGGAATTGATAGATGGCTTAAGGAAGTTGAGGAGGTAAATATAAAATTATAAAGCCAGTATTGAAAAGAAACTGCACTCACATTTTTATGACCTACAACAAACTACAAAATTTAATCCAACAAACAATTACTATCGAAACTGAATATACATATATCGATTTGATAACAACCCGAGTAGAAAAGTTTTGATATAATCATATATTATTGCATATGTAATGTAATTGCATATAGTAAATTATAGTTACATATGTCCACATGTTGCAGGTTGCAACATATGTACTTTTATATAATCATATACGAGTATTATATTTTTTTCTTCAAAGATTTTCCCATTCTCCTGCTGGGGAAAAATTGACTGCTCAAGTTCACTGGAACTTTAAAGCCTCAAATGGTTGTTTAAATTGTGAATGAAAACATTTTTCATTTTATAAGAAAGATGTAATTACAACAAACATAAAATAACAATTTTCCAGCAGATAAATAATACATAGTATTTTATATTAAATTTGCTGAAAAATAAATGATACACAATTCTCATGTGAAAAACATTTTGTTTGTATATAAAATCGAAACAACTTACTGTGCTTAAAATAAGAAATTTTTAAAATTTTAGTACCAAATAGGAAATTGTTGTTAAACCAGGGTTGGCAGGCAATACCGCTAAAATACCGTTAACGATTCAAAACCCTTTCGTGGTTATTGAGTATTTTGCATAAATTAAGTCAATTAATTTGTTTTGTTTTTACTTTAGTGTTGTTTTTGCAAAAAAAAATGCGGTATGTACTAGAGATGGGCGCGTGACACGAAATTTTCGTGCCACGCGTGAATCACGAGTTGTGAGTTAAAATGATAGCACTCACGTGAGTCGTGCGTGAGCGTGAGTTAAAAAAAATGTTCGAGCGTGAGTAAATTTTTGTGCGTGAGTTTGCGTGATTATATCAAATCAGATTGCGATAATTTACAATTTTGGAAAAATTACAGAGATTTTCCCCTCCTTCAAATAATGTGTATTCCAGTCAGTTCAGGTACTAGCAAAAAAAAAATGTTTGTTCCTCCACAAAAATTTGGAATAACATTTAAAGATTTACAGTGAATTTTTTAAGTTATTTAAAAATTTTAAATATAAAATTAAATTAAGCGAATTAAATGCGCTAAAATCGCAAAACCTAATTAACAAATTATGAAAAATAATCTGTTAAAAGCATGTCCCTATCTAAATTTTATTCTTGAATAAGGCAATTGTCAGGGGGCGACGTTTTTAGTATTTCTAAAAATATTTGTTAATGAGAATTTCTTCTTCTCGTCTAGGAGCGTTTCTAAACATTTAAAATATCAAAGAAAAAAAAACCACAACTTGCTTTGTCATCTTCCAATATACTACTCTGTTGTTTTGACAGATCTAGCAATGTATGTTAGTGACATCCATTCAAGTATAATCAACAATAGAAAATAAGAGTTTTTCTAAAGTGTCAGTAATATTTATATTTGCACAAGCACTTGCATATTAGTTAAATTTTTAACAAAATTTTTTTATAGTTAAGCTAATTTTAATTCTAACCCCATTAACAATAAACAAATAGCCTGAAGTTAACACAAACTGAAAGTTAAAAAATTCAAATTTGTATGGAATTTGACATCTGTAACTCAAACTTTAGGTTAATTTGTTTATTGTTAATGGCCCTAAATAAATAAAACTTAGGGTCGGCAGGCAATACCGCTAAAATACCGTTATCGGATCAAAACCCTTTCAGCTGACTACCGTTACACCTAAAATACCGTTCCCGAAATACCGCTATCTTTAAAATACCGTTACCGAAATAACTGAAATACCGTTACCCTTAAAATACCGATGCCGAAATAAACTAAATATCGATACCCTTAAAATACCCTAACTGATATAAATGAAATACCGTTACCCCTAAAATACCGTAACCGATATTTTTAATTTTCTGTTTTTGGCAATCGCACTGAATTATTGAGTATTTTTCATACATTAAGTTGGCAAATTGGTTCTGTTTTTAATCTCGTTTGTTTTTCGTAAAAAAATTGAGGGATGCATCGAAAAAACTGACTACCGATATCCTTAAAATACCGTTACCAAAATAACCGATATACCCCTAACCTTAAAATACTGTTACCGAAATAATCAAAAAACCGTTATCCTTAAAATACCGTTACCGAAATAACTAAAAAACCGCTATCCTTCAAATACCGATACCGAAATAAATGAAATAGCGTTACCCTTAAAATACCGTTACCGAAATAATCTAAAATAGCGTTACCCTTACCGAAAACCCCATCGTTTCGGTTACCATCAATGGATAGAAACAAATTTCATATTTTTCGTGAGTATTTCGTGAGCGTGAGTACTTCCTGAGCGTGATTCAAATTAAAATTAGTCACGTGAGCGTGATTATAAAAAAATGTTCGTGCGTGATTATTATTTTTCTTTCGTGAGCGTGCGTAAACGTGAGTCAAAATTCACTTACGCGCCCATCTCTAGTATGTACCGAAATAACTGACTACCGTTATCCTTAAAATACCGTTACCGATATAACTGAAATACCGTTAACCTTAAAATACCGTTACCGAAATAACCCAAATATAGTTATCCTTAAAATACTGTTACTGAAATAACTCAAATACCGTTATCCTTAAAATACCGATACCGAAATAAATGAAATAGCGTTACCCTTAAAATACCGTTACCGAAATAACCTAAAATATCGTTACCCTAACGATAACCGCATTCGTTTCGGTTACCATCCATGTGTTAAAGTAAAATAAAAAAATTATCAACTATGTCTTTTGTTAGGACGATACAACAGATAACACACCCCTTGTGAACAACCTATGTGTTTTTTTAACAGTTTTTCATACATAAGCCCAAACCACATACACTGAGATTGTTATCTGCATGATGTTAATGAATTTTTGTATAAAACAAATGAAGTTTCTCTGGAACTCGTCCATTGAAACTTTTCATTGAATTAATGAAGTTTTTCATAAAATTTTGTGAAACATTTCATTTTATTTATTGAAAGTTTAATACATTCAATGAAAAAGTTTCATTAAAACAGAATTCATAAAATACATGAAGCTTTTTCAATAAATTTAAGAAATTTTGTTATTTACATTGTGAAGAAAACTTCTTTAGTTTACTGAAAATTTCATTAAAACTCGTCCAGTAAAATTCCCTCTGTGCCAATGGACAGTGGCAGTGCTGTCAGACTTTTTTCTTGAATTTCGCGAAAATGATGTAATATTTACAAAAAAAATCTTATTGCGTTTTGTTTAGAAACAGCTCTTGTATATTTAGAAACTTTTCTATTTTCCCGGCAGTGACAAATAGAGAAGATACAAAAACTGCTTTATCGACAAAACATGGCACTGCGGTCGACACTGCGTTTATCTCGTTTAGGCTAAAAGAATCATTAAAATTAAGTTTAAAATTTCGATTTTTTTTCAAATATATCCCATGTTTACACAATTTAGATACAAAATATTGTTAATAAAAGACAAACTATAAAATGCAAGAAAAGTAATAGTCTTGAATGCTAAGTTTTGCGAAAAGATAGTGTACCCTACTTTTGCAAGGAATTGATTGTGAAAAATAATTTTCTTTTTATGGAGCATAACAGTCTTTTCACATGAAACCCGAAGAACTTTTTAAAAATAAAATGCTATATAGAATAAACACTCGACAAACTGAATACCGTTAATCCGAACGATATGTACTTCAGCTCTTTAATTAATTACATGGTTCTCAAAGTTGGTGCTTAAATCAGTGTTGTCTGAAAACATTACATAACATCTGAGAGCTCTCAATAACACAATGCAACAACCAAAATCGGAATGGGATGAAACCAAAAGCAAATGAAAGTTGACATTTTTTTACACGCTTTTGAAGTTGGTGATTTTGGAACACTGCCAAACAGGAAAAAATCCTTAAAAATGTGATGAAATAATGCTCATTTATTTTTATTATCCTGGAAAGCTGTGGTATCTTACTGTTTTTGGGGTCGAGGAATTAATTTTTGTTATTTATTTTTACCTAAAACTCACGCTAGATGGCACTGTCATACAAATTTTGCTCTTTCTTGTAGATTGTCATAGAAAAAACGGTGTTTTTATTCTTTTGAGGCTAAAAAATCAATTTTTGATGTTGGTTTCATTATAAAACATATTTCTAATAATATTACGAAGAACATTTTATTATTCTTAGTACGTTACTATTACAGAAATGGTATTTTTATGGTATTACATTTACTGATGTTCACACATGGTGAATCAGTGACAGCATCATTTGAAAATTGTGAATATCTTCTAAACTAAGCTAGATAGCAACAAAAGGACGTTAATTTGGTACTTTGGCTATATTCTAAAAACTAAGCGAGAAAGAGCAAAACGGAAAAAATTTTGCCCTTTGGGTATTAATATACCCCTAAAACTTATATACAATGACAAGATTAGGCCTAACTTAGCTAGATTTTAAAATTGCGAGAAACGAAAGGACATTAATTAGGTACTTTGGCTTATCTTAAAAACTAAGAGAGATAGGGCAAAACGGACAAAATTTTTGCCCTTTGGGTATTAATATACCCCTAAAACTTATATGCAATGACCAGATCAGGCCTATCTTAGCTACATATGAAAATTGCCAATATCTTATAAACAAAGCTAGATAGCAACAAAAGGACGTTAATTTGTTATTTTGGTTATATTTTAAAAACTAAGCGATATAGGGCAAAACGGACAAAATGTTTGCCCTTTGGGTATTAATATACCCCTAAAACTTATATACAATGCCCAGATTAGGCCTAACTTAGCTAGATTTTAAAATTGCGAATATCTTCTAAACTAAGCTAGATAGCAACAAAATGACGTTAATTTGGTACTTTGGGTATATCTTAAAAACAAAGTGAGTTAGAGCAAAACGGACAAAATTTTGGCCCTTTGGGTATTAATATACCCTTAAAACTTATATGCAATGACCAGATCAGGCCTACCTTAGCTACATATGAAAATTGCCAATATCTTCTAAACAAAGCTAGATAGCAACAAAAGGACATTAATTTGGTATTTTGGTTATATTTTAAAAACTAAGCGATATAGGGCAAAACGGACAAAATGTTGTTGTCCCTTTGGGTATTAATATACCCCTAAAACTTAAATACAATGACCAGATTAGGCCTAACTTAGCTAGATTTTAAAATTGCGAATATCTTCTAAACTAAGTTAGATAGCAGAAAAATAACGTTAATTTGGTACTTTGGCTATATCTTAAAAACTAAACGAGGTAGGGCCAAACGGACAACATTTTGGCCTTTTGCGTATTAATTTTCATTCATTCAGTGCGTACGCTCTTAATAATCAGACGTGTTTTTGAAATGGATCCTCTGCTTAAGCTTTGCGCGAAATGTTTTAATTTGTTAAAAATCTAATGTTATTGCCTGCCATTTGTGTAGAGCTAATAAATTTGTGCAAATATTGATGAAAAACTCATTGAAGTGTTTAAGAAAAATAAAAACATTGTTTATAATTGTTCTACTTGTTTAGAAGTTTCTTCTAATCTGCTTTTACACATCTCTGCTGTAACAAATGAAGTGAGAGAGCTTAAAGAAATGCTGAATTCATCGTTCAAAAATGATTCTCACGATTTAAAACAGTAGTGCGTTGATTTTTCTACACTGAGAGAATTATCCTTCATGATATTAATGATTCATAGAATTTTTTTCGTAGAACCAATGAATAATTTCATTATGTATATAATATTTAATTAATATTATGAAATTTTTCATAACTTTTCTTCCATAAAATTTCATAATTTCATTAAAACAATTCATTGAATTTCATAAATTAGATCTCCATAAATTTAATGAAAAATGTTCTTTATATATATGAAATTGTTCAATAGTGTTTACTTTTTTTTTATAAAATATCGTCATTTCCTGAGAGAATAATCTTTTATAATTTTTATTTTTTTTTTTAATTAATTTTTTATTATTAAATTTGGACTATGAAATTTTTTTATAAATTATATTAATTTTTTCGAATTTTTTTATGACCCTTTTTTATTTAATGAATTCTTTCTTTAAATATATTTTGTACATCCGTAAAATATGCTACGATTTTATTACGCCTTTTGCATTTGCTAAGTACTTTTTATTTATTCACTCCAGCTTACCAACGACAACAACCAACTATAATAAATAATAGTAAATGTAATTGCTTCATAGATTTTATGAAGCTCTTCATTGGCTGAATGATTTATTTATTGGACGAGTGGCCTATTAATTTTATGAAGAGTTTCATTAATTTTATGAAGAGTTTCATTAATTTTATGAACTTTTCATAAACATTGACTTTAATGAAACCTGTTTCATAGATTCTATGAAAAGTTTCAATGGACGATTTCCAGTGACAATTTTCAGTGAAACTATGAAGAAATTCAATACTGCAGTGATGATAATTCTCTTAGTGTATTACTAAAGAAAAGGAAAAATTCAACAAGAAAAAAAACACAAATAATGCTCATGCTCTCAATACAACAGTTGTAATTGATAATGTCTGTTTCATCTAATGCTGCTGTAAATAATTTTAATACTGACAGCAAAACGTCTGATTGACCAAGTGTGCAGAGGCGTAAAAAAAAGGAAGGGGCCAATGGTATATGGGGCCAATCCTTCGGAGGAGCTAGATGTAGTTGCTCAAAAATGATGGATCCATCTATCTTCTTTTAAGCCTACGGTTACTTGTGAGCAAATAATTAATTATGTAGAAAATAATGCCAATATTGGTAAAAATCCTATGGCATGCTACAAATTAGTTAAAAAAGATGCCGATATAAGTAAATTAAGGCGAATAAATTTCAAACTGGGTGTATCTCATAGTTTCTATAATGAACTATAGAAGCCTGAACTTTGGCCGAAGGACATTAAAGTGCGTCCTTTTTTAAATTTTCAAAAGAAGCCTCCTCTGGAACAATATTAACTAGTGGGGCAAAGGATTTAAAATTATATTATCAAAATTTATCGTGAATGAGAACCAAATCCAAAAAAGTTTTTGAATTTTCATCACAATGTGAATTTGATGCAATAGTTTTGGTAGAAACTTGGCTGAATTAGGATTTTTTTGATGCAGAATACTTTGATACAGGGCTTTATAATGTTTACCGGAAGGACAGAGATGCTGAACTCACTCACTGGTCTTTCATTGGGTGGTGGTGTTCGTAACAAGCAGTTTGAAATCATCCTTAATTCCGTTTTATATACCACCGAGAAGTATATATTTAATATTCCAGTTCAACGTACAAATTATGCTCTAAATGGTGCGTTAACTCGCAGTTTTATTACTCTTAATGATATTAATTTGAATCTTCAAAAAAAAAAAATCAAAATCTTTTATTGAGTTTTGCACAACTAAATATAATTTTAAGCTATTACTTTTCACTGCATTAACCTAAATTTTATGTTAATAATTTTTTTTTCTCTCATATATATTTGTAATTATTACATATCATAGTCTGTAAGGATTTTTTTTTCCATAGACTGAAAAAAAAAAAAATAATATACCCCTAAAACTTATATGCAATGACTAGATCAGGCCTATCTTAGCCACATTTGAAAATTGCCGAAATCTTCTAAGCTAGATAGCAACAAAAGGACGTTAATTTGGTACTTTGGCTATATCTTAAAAACTAGATAGAGCATAGAGTACTTCTTTGAAATATTGCACTTTTTTACTTTTTTTATTTCCTTTTTTTTAAAATGGTAAATTTTTTGTAAAATACCTAAAGTACCCAAGCAGAAAAATACAAACGGGAAAGCGGTGGCAAAGCACTTTAACAGGTGATGCAAGTACTCGCAAAAAGTGCTTTTCCATTCCCAAAATTATAACATCATTAGACAAAAGGACCGGCTGTTCAAAAAGCGCCGGAAAGCACTGGAGGAACAAAATTTTTGAACGTTGGCAAAACCAAAAAAAAGGTAGTCTGGAAATATATTTTACAAAATAAAATTTAAAAAAAGTTCATATCGATACCCTAGATTCAATACTCTAAATCTCCAAAAATACAATTGTTCAGGAGAGCAATAAAACTGATTCACTTGCTTATAAGATTTTTTTGAATGAATCTGTCTTCTAGAATATTATTTAAAAATTGCAACTTATTCCTATGTATACATATTTTGAAAATATTTGCGTTATTTACGTCGCTAATGTAGATATAGATTTCTGAAATAAAATTTTAATATAATTTATTGATAATACTAGCAGATATGTATGTAGTTTTGATAAATACAAAAAATATGCATTATTAGGAACCAATGTAAATCTATCTATGCTTTTTGTGGAAAACAATATTATGTGCCTTCAAACAGGAACGAACACAAAATTGTTAATCAAGAACGGAAAAGGCTTGCTCGTTCGGTTTTTCGAAATTAAAGGACTATTATACCTATGTATATCTTATTTCAAAAATTAAAATGTTCCGAAAACGAAAAAGTTTGCATCATTATATTCGATTGCAGAATGTTAATCGCTGATTAAGTTTCTTAATTCATTTCTTGCGGCACAAATGCTTTTCTCCCACTCCGCCTTTATTTGAAATTTCTTCATTGTGGTGTATTTTAATCCATTATCCAAGACTATAACACCCATACCTTGCCCAAAGTTAGGTGGTTAGTTTGTAAAAAAAGGAAAATTTTACACCAATATATTCGTTTGCAGAATGTCAATCGTTGATTAGCTATTTTAAGTAATTTTCTGCCCTTTTTCCGCCGTTATTTAGCAATTTTTTAAGTGCGATTTCTTAAAATTTATAATCTAGGGACTATAATACCCATTTGATACAATAACGTTTGGTGATTGATTGCAAAACAAATCGAAAAAAAAAATTTACGCAAAGGAAATATTTTGCCTTAATATATTTGTTTATAGAATGTAAATCGCTATGTTTTTTAATTAAACTCTTGTACCATAAAGTCTTTTCTTAGCGTTGCGCTATTATTTTGCAAATCTTAAAGTGCGATTTTTTTTAAATTTATAATCTAGAGAAGGGGTGGCAAGACTTTTTTCGCTGCGTGCCAGAAACGGACAATTTTTTTTGTAAACATTTCTCGCGTGCAACCTTAATTTTAGTTGTCTTTTAAAAGTGCTTTTTTAAAAATTTTTAAAATTTGTAAAATTTCTCTTAAAAATATCATCGCAGATGTACATATTTATCACCGCTATGGAAAACCCTCATGGAATAACCCCCAAAGGGAAAAATTAAATAACATCCAAGAAATGACGTAAAAATTTTTTACGGTTATTTAATTTTTGGGGGTTTATTTAATCTTTAAATATTAAGATTATTTCATTATGAAAAAATCCCCCAATGAAATAAAATTAAAACAGTTTGGACATTATTGCTTTTTCATTTTTTTTGGGGGGTTATCCCATTTTTGGTGGTTATTTCATTTTGTTAAAAAAACGTTAATTTTTAGGGCGCCAGTTTTTTTAAATACGTAAGAAACTAGTTGAAAAATGTGCTTCGGTCAAAAATTTGATTTCGTTAAAATAAATCGCGCGGTTTTTATCTCATAATAATAAATAAAAAGCAAATATTATGGATTTGAACAGAAAACTTTCTATTTCAGATGAAATGGCTCTGCGAAATACGATCAAAATTCAACAAAGGGGCTTATTTCTTTATGAAACTTATGTTCAGTATTTCATTGAGGGTTATTTCGTAGCACCGTAGACCCAATTTTAATGCACGTTGTTTTCCATTTTTGTGCAATTTTCTGGTACTTTTTATTTCTCCGATTATGAGGCATTTTCTCATTTTAACAAAATAAAATAAATCCAAAAATAAATCCAGTGATTAAAAAAACGCCAAATATCAACATTGATTTTGCCATCAAAAACTTATTTTGGCCAAAATTGCAGATATGTATGATATGTATTTTTTTTTGGTCCTGCCGTGATTTGAACCCAGGCCGTCTGATTGGCAGACGATGAGTGATAACAGCTGGACAACTACTGGCTGTGCTAAAATGCTAGTACTGGCAAACAGTTTTTTTTTGGAACTAATATGCCAGCATCGGGAGAGCAAAAAAAAAAGTTGGTCTGAAAGAAGCTTTCCCACAAACAAAAAAATTGATTTTATAAATAAAAAAATTTTTAAATTAAAAAAAACAAATATTTCTGCCTGCAACCGGATTTGAACTCGGAATCTCCTGACTACAAACCTTTTTTAACGAAGCGTCAGCATTTTTATAAAATCATTGCCCTACCAGTGCTCTTTTTGCAAACGCTGGCAAAGCGTAACAGATGAGTGTTCTCCCAGTAATTTATTTTTAACACCGTGGTTACCCAGTGGTATGCCAGTGCTTGATTTTTTGTACCAAAAAATTTGTACTTTTTTAACGTTTTTTGAAAAATAATACTTGTTTTGAAAAATAGCACTTTTTTGAAAAATAGTACTTTTTTGAAAAATGGTATTTTTTTATAAATGGTACTTTTTTTTTAAAAATTCTTTATTCTTTATTCAGTCTATGGAACATCATTTCCTTACAGACTATGATTAAACTATAAAATAATTATAAATAGTAATTATTATTGTACATGTTTTAAGATATAGGCTTTTGAAAGAACAAGAACGGACGTACTTTTACATTAGTAGGCCACAAGGAAGGCTCAAATAGATTATCATATAATTCAGCGGAGATCCCAATTTTAAAAGAAACACTCCTCAATGTGTTCGGCTCAGTTTCCTTTCTAACCAATTTAAAACATTTTAGATGGGTTTTGCCAATATTAGCACCTTTTGCAACATAATTCAGGATTTGTTCTGATTTTACGCTGGGCTTAAATGAGGAAATATGCGCCCATTTTTTATTAGCGATAACTTCTAAGTCCTTGGAATTATTTTCTCCAAACACCACAGGCTTACGTTTCTTTTTTTTGTAGTTAACATTAGTCCATCCAGTATTGTTAACTGGGGTATTACTTTCTGCTTGAGAGTATGCAGTTGAAGCTGAGCTAACAGTATTGTCAGAGTTTTGAGAACAACAGATGCTAGCTCTCCGTACACGCACATTAGAATTTAATACATCATTTGGCTCAGTAGCAGCAATAACATCATTTGGTTTAATAGTAGCAATAACACCATTAGGAATATCATCATCATTTAGAGAAAGACTAATGCTAGCTCTTCGTATTCGCTTATTAGAATTTAAAACATTATTACTTGGTTCAGTAGTATCAACAACATCATTACGAAAAGCAGAACTTGATGAAAAGGAATCACTCAGAGTTGAACACCTTTTTGTTGTAAATCATTATTTTTTGAATTTAAGCTTGACTCAGCATGTATTTTTTTATTTTTAAAAGAAGCACTCTCAACTGCATTGTTTTTGTATATACAGGCATTGAATAACGTTTTTAATTCTCTTACTTCATTTGACAAACTTGTTATCATAGCAATTCAATTATTAGATCCTTTAGCGCATTTATTGCAATTATAAACAATATTATTTGATGAAATTAAAACATTAAAATCACGATCACTATTGACACCAGAACACTCTTTATGGTATAGACCACTGCATGTTATGCATCTAATAAATATACTACCAACAGCTCTAAAGCAACTAACACAAGCAGTATTAGACTGCATTAGGAAGAAAAAATAAAAATGAACTTGTTTAAACGACAATCACTACTGAACTGATACTTTTGTCGAAAAATAGTACTTTTTTTTGAAAAATTGCACTTTTTTGTAATTGTATTTTTTTTTTTTTTTTTTGAAAAATGCTACTTTTTTGAAAAATAAATTATTTTTTTGAAAAATCTAATTTTTTTTACCTTAACTTTGAATACGGATGAATTGAAAGAAGTTACTTTAAATTTTTTCAGTATTACTTTTTGAGAAAAATATTTAACCCTTTCCTAATATTCGCTTCAGAAAAACAATGCTGGTAATTTTATTTATTGAATCTTCACAACAGCGAACTAATAATAAGTTTATCAAATCTTAAGGACTAAAGCTATATAAAGGGTTCTTCAACAGGGACGCTACAAAAGTAAAAAGACAGGGACAGCAAACGACGCCATTTTTCTTGCCTCTCTTTTGGGGTTTCTCTTCAGTAAGATTACCATTTCATGATGGAAAGATATACGAGCCAACAATGAGTCGAAATTATTAAAATTTACTACCGAAATTCGGAGTCAGTGGCCTCAACTTTAAGAGCGCTACGTACTTTTTATGGTCGCCATAATGAATGGCTTCGTCAATAAACAAAATATGCGTTATTGGTCAGACAGCAATCCACACGTACTCCATGAGTCATCATTGCATCCCGAAAAAATTACGGTTTGGTGCGGTTTATGGGCCGGCGGCGTCATTGGGCCGTACTTCTTCCGTGATGATAAAGACCGGCACGTTACTGTGAATGGGAATCGCTACCGTTCAATGATAACCGAATATTTTTGGCCCCAATTGGATGATATGGACTTGGAGGACATGTGGTTCCAACAGGACGGCGCCACAAGCCACACAGCGAATGTCACAATCAATTTATTGCAAACCAAGTTTGGAGAACGTGTTATCTCACTAAATGGTCCAGTCGATTGGCCGCCTAGGTCGTGCGATTTGACGCCGTTGGTATGGTCTAAGCCAACAAGCCAGCGACGATTGATGAACTTCGTACAAATATCGGCCGATTTATGCTTGAAAACTGTCGAAAATTGGGTTCAGCGTCTGGACTTCTGCAAGCGTGCCAGTGGTGGCCATACAAAAGAGGTCGATTTCCGTACATAATGGCATCGAACGTACTTTCACAGGAATAAAGAATTTCATTAATATCCAAAACCGTTTTTGTTTTATTTAAAAAATTTTTGTAGCGCTCTTATTGAAAAACCCTTTATTAAGCCCAGCCAGTGCCAGACAAAATTTAAATTTTAAACATTAAGTATTTTTTTAATTAGATCCAAAGTATGGTAGAGGGGGGATCCTTCGCCACTTTTTTTTCAAAGCATTGTCATTACTTAACCCCTAACTATTTTCCAAAAATTACTTTCAAATTGAAGATCTACATATCTTGCCTTTAATTTCTATGATTTTTATTTTAATTATTTGCATATTTTCTATTACTTTTTTTATGATTTCCAAAGTAACCCAAATCGGCGTAACTGCCCCAAACCTGGGGGATATTCGCCAAAAGAGCTAGATACAATTTCAACTAAAAATATTGTTAATACGTCAAAGTCAATGTTTTAATGACTGAAATAAATAATTTAGAATAAGTTCTTTAAGGTATATTATTCTCTTTACGCAATAAATCTCCACTACATTAAAAAAAAAATAATTTAAAACTATAATATAATGATTCTTCAAAATTACAAAAAACTGAATAATCAATATAAATTTAAGAATGAACACGATTGTACTAATATACTATTGAACATATTTCAAACATACAGAAAAGCCTTATAGAGCATTTTAGGCAGGGAAGCACAAAGTGTTCGTAGCTCCAGGGGCCATCTGGTGATTGTGCCCCAGAGGCAGGCACTAACATAAAATTAATATTTTTTCACACTTTTTAAGCATTTATTAAAATCAAATTATTATTTTCTGAAAGCTTAGGATCATAGGTCCAACATAAAGAAAAATTATTCTTTTATCACAGGATTTGAGGAAGTTATTGCAAAATGTAGTTGCCCAGGTAGAAAAATACAAACGGCAAAACGTTGGCAAATCACTGTATATGGTGGTACAAGCGCTGGCAGAGCGTCCGTTTTTCGAAAATTAAAGTACTGGGTCAACCTTGAAATGATAACGTCGATCTTCGGTTGGCCGTTTATCTTTCCGAACGTTGGCAAAGCGTTGGTAACAATAGTAAAATAAGTGCTCTGCCAATCGGTATTTTAGATCAACGGTTTTTAATTCAATTCTTCATGAAAAAATCTGTAAAATCCCAAATACCGAAAAAAAGAGAAAAGTATATTTTAGTATAGCAGCACTGTATCTAATAAGCGAATACATCTCTGCTTAAAACTACAAATTCAATAGATTTTCACACAAATTTTACCATAAGAACAATTTTCCAGTTTTATCAATAGACTTGAAAACTGGTACTTAAATAGGGTGAACATTAAGTGATCAGTTTGTGTATTTTTTACATACAGTCATAAGTTTCGTAAAACAAGTACTGGCAAAATCCTTTTTGCAAATGTTGGCAAAGCGCTGCAATCCAATGTTTTGCCAGTAGTATTTCTTCATGTACAGTCGTAAATTTTGTGAAACAAGTACTGGCAAAGTCCTTTTACCTAACGTTGGCAAATCGTTTTGAACCGATGTTTTACCGGTAGTTTTTTTCATAAACAGTGGTAAACTTTGTAAAACCAGTATTGGGAAAGCACTCTTTCCAAAGGTTGGCAAAGCGTTCTAAATTAGTGCTTTTGCAATGCTTTTTTTTTTGTACCATTATAAAGCAACGCTTTGCCAGTGCTTTGTTTTTTGTACCGTCGGCAATTTCTACCTGGGTGCTTTCAATTATTTTTTTGTCACCCCAAAAAACACAAAAACACGTTTGTCTGCGACCACATGTAATATAAATTCGTCAAAATGGATGTCAAGGAAAGGCAATTGAAAAATGCACAAAATATATTTTTTCCAATTTTTTATCTCCCTTAACATCGGAGAAAAATGGGATTAGTGTATGTACCCCACTGGCGAAGGATCCCCCTCTACCCTAAATGTATATAGAAAGATTAAAAAGGATAAATTAGAAATTTAATTTTAAAAAGGTAAAAAAAAAACAAATTTTTTATTTTTAAATAGAAATTTAAAACCAACATTTTGTTAAAAAGGATATAAATTTATTCTTAGAGCCAAATTAGCGGTGATCCTTCGTAGAAGGCGTCGGTGTCCTTGATTTTCAAGCAGTTTACGAGCCTCTTTAAGTACTTTTGGGTATATCTCGCGATTTCGTCATTAACGGTGGGAACATTCAAATCCGAGTGTATTTTCACATTTCTTATGTACCAAGGTGCGCAAACAATGGTTCGCAAAATATTGTTCTGCTTCCTTTGAATTTTTTGAACATTTGATGCAGTGTAATAATGTTTATTCCGATACACTTGGTTCGTAAGTAATAAAGTAAAAAGACTATTGCGTTCTTGGTGGTGTCTAGAATACGACTGTGTTCTTTATTTAACAAAATACTTAAAGCTACTTAATACATACTGTACAATTGATGGAATATGTATAGTAAGCATATTCCCACACTATCAGTTTAGTGCAGTATGGACAAATACTCAGAAAACAATAAGAGTATCGTATTGCATGCTTATGGTATGCAATACAGAACAGTCAAACATACTACAGCAGACGCAGCGCCCCAGAGTTGGATGCCGTAGCACCATATATGCTGGTAAAATAAGTTATATTTTTTAAATTTAATTGTTTCTCTATTTATAATATTTTCAATATATATTATATAATATAATATACATGTGTTGTCCTGATAAACAAACACAGGTAGGTGATCGTTTATCGGTGCCTGATGTTTCATCCTAAACACAGAAGTAGGTTTTTATCTGTTTCATAGGAAAGGTACTAAAAGATTGAATTACTAATCATGGGTTTTTTCCTTATGTGATAAGACTTAAAAATACATTTGGTTATTATTACTAATCATGGGTTTTTTCCTTAGGTAATTAGACTTAAAAATACTTTTGGTTATTTATAACTAATACAGTTTGTCCAGATACTTAATATAATTATTCAAAAGGGAGTTTCTGCTCATTCGTAGAGTGAGTTGATATAACACCTTTTTCAAAAAAGTTTTTTATTTTTTAACCAAAATTTTTTGTAAAAAAAATTTTTAGGTACTTTTTTATAAAAACTTATACTTGTTTCATATGAATGTAAAATGTGCCAATGCCACAAGCACATGTAAATGTGCTGATAGCTCCAGCACATTCACATTTCAGATGTAAATGTGCTGATAGCTACAGCACATTCACATTTCGGATGTGAATGCCCTAATACTTTCAGCACATTCACATTTCAGATGAAAATGTGCCGATACCTGCAGCACATTCACATTTCAAATGTAAATGTGCCAACATCAAATTTACATTTCATATGTGATGTGCCGTTAGTGTTTGGCACATTTCACATTTAAATGTAAATGTGCCAATACTACCGGCACTGACACATGTAAATGTGCCGAATGTGGTCACATGTGGCCACATGTGTGGGCCATTCCTTACCCTGCCCAAAATAGACTTTGAGGCCCCTGCCCATATATGGGAGTTGTATTTCATCTTCGGCCGGATACAGGTGGTCTAATAGTTAGGAGATCAGAAGAAGTGAAGTAGTTCTTACACCGGTTAAGAAAGCCAAGACACTTGAATGAATCTTTCGACACTTGAATGACGTGATCCCTCCAAGGGACATCATACTGGATCCTTATGCCCAGAACATCAAGAGCTTCAGATTCCTCAACATTGATATCACCCATGTGTACAGATGACATTGATGACTCCACGGCCCTATGGGTCAGCAAACAACATTGGGTCTTGCGTGGATTAAAATTAACCCTATTCACGCGACCCCATTCAGAGATTGTTATTAGGTCTTGATTGAGTGTGTCACTCATAATCTGGCTCTTGCCCACAACTACTACAGTGCTTGGTCTATGGTCGAAGGAATATGAATGACAAATGTTGTTGTCATCTGCAAAACAGTAGATAGGATTGAAAGTCTGACTGAGTTAATCGTCTAGAAAGATAAGAAAGAGAGAAAGCGAAAGAACGGAACCTTGCGGTGCCCCTGCATTCAACTGAAACTCATTAGATGAGACCCTATCTATAACAACTCTTATAGTGCGATCCCTGAGAAAACTTGAAATGAATCGAGAGAAGTCCTCACCGACACCAAAAGAAATAAGCTTCGACACGAGTGATTTATGCCACACGATCAAACGTCTTGAAAATATCTAGAGCAACCACTTTGTTTCATCAAATCTCAAACGACTCAACGCTCCGAAAGGAACGCCATCAGGTCTCCCGTAGAACGACTTCTACGAAAGCCATACTGTCGATCATTGAGAAGCACTCGAGACTCGTAGTTTACCATGCTCTCCATGACCTTCGGTAATTATCAGGGTTGGTAGCCTTACCTTTTTTAGGGAATGGCTGGACATTGGCAACCTTTCAACACGATGGAAAGATACCCATGCGGTACTAATGGACGCGATAGCGTCGAAGAGGACTGTTTCAGTACCAGTGCTGGTATACCATCCGGGCCCGTTGACTTTATTTACGTCAAGATTCGCAAGAACCTTTTTAACTGCTCGAGAACGAAAGAATATGGGTACGTTCGTAAATGCAGTAGTTGCGCATCACTGCGGCATAATAAAAGTAAAATGTTCATAAAAGCATCACTTGACAGCACTGATTTACGTCAAACGTTTTTTTATGCAAACAATTGACAGTGCTGCCGCAAATTTTTGCAACTATCGCATCATTTTGATTTCTGATGCAATAGTGTTCTTTTTCGTTTTAATTGATTTTTAATAATCAAAAGTCGTTTCATCTTTCTTTTAATTCTCTTTTTATTAATACTTAACAAAAAATTGTCATTTTTACCATCAAGATTTTCAATAATATTTGTTAATGTTATTGCGAACATGTTTTTTATTTTTTGCAAAACGTTCTAAAAAGCAAACTCTGTGCAGTTGTTGAGCAGTAGCAAAGCATCTGCAACAGCTGATCACGCATCAGCAACAACACTTGGCATAACAGCCGCAGTGTTGCACAAATTTACTGCATTTACGAACGTACCCTATCAACCAAAAAAGTCTGTAATGGCTACTGAAAATGTTGCTGTTATTACGGGAAATTTAACTGTTTTGAGCCCAGCGGTATTTTTTGCTAATTTTATCCGCACATGTCTGCTGATCTGTTGTATAATAAAATTAGTGGAAAAAATTAGTAGCCGCGACTAAATTTTAGTAAAATTTATGTAAACTACAATTCAAAATTGATTTGATTTAAAAAACTTACTAAATATCATAATTTTAATACAATGAAATTAGTATAAATAATTAGTTGCAGCTACTAAATTTCAGTAAACAGACAGGTTACTGAACTCTCATAAAAAACAAAGTTCAGGGAGGAGTAAATAAGTTAAAGTCGGGCATGCCACTACACCAGTCTGGTTAAAAGCCAACTAATGTTAAAATGGACTTGTGTCAAAATTTTCTATAAAATGATAAAAGAAGAGAAAATCGGAAATATAGCCCATATGGGCGATAGGTCCAAATATGGACCGATCCTATCTAAAATCAATAGGCTTTGTCCTTAGGACAAATGTGTACCAAATTTCATTGAAATATCTTCGTATTTGCGACCTGCAGCGTGTAAACAAGTCAATTTTGGGGGACCCTTATATGGGCACTAAGTCTAAATATGGACCGATTTGAACAAAAATCAATAGGCTTCGTCCTTGGCCGACATAGGTCTGTGTAGCAAATTTCATTAAAATATCTTCGTATTTGCGACCTGCAGCGTGCAAGCAAGCCAATTTTGGGGGGACCATTATATGGGCACTAGGTCTAAGGACGTAAGTCGGTGTACCAAATTTCATCAAAATATCTTAATATTTGCGACCTGTGACAGGTTCATTTGCACCAGTCCTGTGATAGATTCTTTTGTATCAGTCCTACGTTCTTTATCGTCAGTCCTGTGACAGGTTCTTTTGCGTCAGTTCTGTGACATGTTCATCTGTGACATCGGTTTTACGTGGATTAAAATCGTCCCTATTCACGCGACCCACTCAGAGATTGTAATAAGGTCTTGATTGAGTGTGTCATTCATAATCTGCCTCCAGCCCCCAATCTCTGCAAGGCTTGGCCTATGATCGAAGGAATATGAATGACAAATGTTGCAGTCATCGGCAGTCAAATCACAACTTGTATTTGTTTTACTATTACCAATTCCAATATCGCGTATAGTTTGCCAAGTTTTCTTACTGTTAATAGCCTTTCTAAAACGATCAGGGTAATGTGTGGCCTTAGCTCTTCTTATCTCCCGGTTTACATCTCTTCTCCGTATGGAGAACTCATCCTTTAATTCAGGGATCTTAAACTTCTTCCAGCGTGCATACGCCTCATCTCTTAGATCAATCAAACGTTTAATGGCTCTAGTGAACCACGGCCTTGTATTTTCCTTTATATGCTTAGTTCTTAACGGTACAGTAAGATTATATAGATATGAAATGTTATTTTCAAGAAACAATTGTTCATCAGAAGTCGGCATGTAATATAAACAGTTCCAGTTAATCAAAGAAAAACTGTCGGCTAAAGTTTGATAATTGATGTTTTTAAAATCACGGTAGGTAATAGTTTGAACTTCACGAAGCAAGTTAAAATCATAAGAGATAAAAATCAAGTCATGCCTAGAAAAACAAGATGCAGACAACTGATCATACAATTCAACTTTATGGACCTTGTTTGTGAGAAAAAGATCCAATAAAGTATTTGCTGTATTGGTGTAGTGGGTAGGATTATGGCAATTAACGGGTATAAGATCAAGTAACATCATGCTATCAATAATCGTAGTATCCAAAAGAATATTACAATTGAAATCTCCAGCAATAACCACATCCGAGTAATCCTCAGTAAGGTCTTCAATTTTCCTCATAAATAGATCTGTACTAATATTTTTATTAGGCCGGTATACACAACCAATGAGAAGTTTCCTACCATCCGATACAATTTCTATAAATATATATTCAATCTTATCGCTATTGACCTCTTCAATATTCATTGATATGTTACTACTAGTCATGGATTTACACCTAAGATTACATTTAATATTATTTTTAACAAAAATTGCTACTCTGCCGGCATGAGTCTTTCGATCAGCACGAAAAATTTGGTAACCTTGCAAATTGATTAAACTATCTGGTATAGTTTCCTTAAGCCAAGTCTCGGATACACAAATAATATCAATTGATGAATTTTCAAAAATAAACCTAAATTCGTCAATTTTATTGTTTAGGCTTTGCGCGTTTATGTGGCAGATATGAACTCCCTTTTTCTGTTTAGTTAATATTCGAATCATATTCATGATACCATCTTTGGAACAACTGATTTGCCTATCCATCTGGTTTAATATTATGGAAGTAGCCTATAGAAAAACAAGCGTAACCAACAACAACGCAAAAGTAAATAAAAGTATAAATAAACAGACAATGCAAAATAAAATGAAATCCCGACTAAAAAAGATATTATATAATCATATATCACCATATATAAACCCATATATACGTCCATATCTAATTTGATCCGAATATTGGAATATATAATTATATCAAGCGAGATAAGCATGTTATCTAACCCGATACAATTTGATCCGAAAAATGGGTCTATCTAACTTCATCAAATTATATATTAATACATATAATTTGATGAAGATTTTCAAATAAAATTTTAGTAAATATTGTTGAGATCACTTATTTTCATTCATATTAAATACTAATGCTTAATGTTTATAAAAATTTTTGTTAATAAACTTGGAAATAGCTGACAAAATAAAACATTACAAAAATTTGTCGGAACAACTGTCTTATAAAATAAAAAAAATAACTTTCAGAATTAATTTCTTTTCACGGAAAAAATAAATGAACTTATACCATATTTATTTCAACATATGTTTTTCTAATTTTTATTTTTAAATTTAAAAATTGCAATGAAACTTTATAAAATTTTGTATAATTAGATATCATGTCAGATATAATTATATATAAAATTAATACAATTTTCTAATAACTTTGTTATATATTTTGATATAATATGGTTTATAAAAGCTTATATGCCATTATATATAATTATGTATGAACTATATTTGCAGATCTCTTGGCTGGAGACCAAATCGCATATAACGTTATATCAAACATATTTATAAAACTAAAGTGTTAATATAAATGTATATGGTTATATAAAGCCACGCATATAAACATTTAAAGTTATATCAAATCATATAAGATTATATAAAAACTTTTTTAGTCGGGATGTTATAATTTGTGTGATAATAAAGATTGAATTAAATGATATTATGTACTGCAAAAAGTGTTTAAGAATCAAATTAAAATACATGATGAGAACAAATAATATAAATATTATAAATATAAGAACATTAAATAAAATTAGAACACTGAAGGATTTAGCACATGATATTAACTTCTGAATTCTGATGAGCATTTGTTGGAAGAAAAAACTTGTTCAGCTGCTCCATTTTATCAATACGAACAGGTTGATCTGTATTGCAATTTTTTACGTAGACAAGCCCACGAAGAGTAAAAGCGGATTGTAGATGTCCATCTTTCTTTAGGCCAAGAGCGGAGACAAAAATTTTATAATTGTGGGACGTTAGATTTTCATTAACGAATAATGGCTGTTTAGAATTAAAACCCAGATCCTTTAACATCAATGGGCCACAACCAGATTTTCTAAAATTGGATATTGACTTTAAGATAAAATTCTTGTCATAAGGTGACAAGAGTTTAACGATGATAACCTTGTCGGGCGAGCTATTTTTATTTGTATTTGGCAATCTAAATATAGCATTAACAGGTGGTGTTTTTATATTTAAAATCTCATAGACTTTATCAAAAATGTCAAATAAATTTTCATTTTTCAAATAAGGGACATTGGTTATACGTAAATCACTTGCAACTAAAGAATTTTCGTGGCGAAGGTTTTGCATTTTCAACTCCTTGATCTCAGATTTTAGCGATAACAAATCTTCCGCTGCCATTTCTAGTTTTGAAACTCTTTCGGTTACTTTAATTAAGTCTTTTTTTACTTCGCAAAGATTATTTTCGATATTCTAAATTTTTTCCAATATACGATTTTCGCTTTCCTGGAAGAGCGTTTTGATTATTGCGTTTAATGAATCAGTTTGTTTCGCAAATCTACTGTCCAATAATTGCAATAAGCGGAAAGGTGAATCATAATTATGCATGCGAGGTGTTTTTTTTTTTAGCGATATCCAAAAAAGATTTTTCCAAGTCCGCTCTTACACGTTTTGGAGCTGGAGTAGAAGGTTTATGCAAGTGTTTTGGTGACGTTTGCTCCATTTTTTTTATTTATAATTAAATAAGTTTTTAGATGTTTAAAAAAACAAAATATAAAATATATTGTCGATTGTTGCTAAATTCAAAATTAACAGTCCACAGGGTGTTGTCTAGGCTGTTTCTTTTTTTCTTTGAGTAAGGTAAACAATGTTGATTAGAAATGTTGCTAAAGTTGGAAATGTTGCTAAAGTTAGAAATGTTGCTCAAGTTAGAAATGTTGTTAATGTTAGATGTTTAGTTGAATCACAACACAAAACAATTGTTGCAGGTGACAAGTTGGTTTTTATTATTATTTTTATAATTCCCTCTTCTTTATTGTTTGTTTTTCAACTTGACAAATTTTATTTATTTAATAAAGCGTTAATTACAGCAAATATAGCTTATTTAACAATACACTTTCAAACAAATCAAAACAGATTACAGTTTAAAAACAATCTTCTTCACTTTAAGGTTTATTTAGTATTTAAATTAGATAAAAAAGCACAGATTAATTTTAACTTGTGAAAAATACGTCTGCTCCCAACAGTGATATTGTACACTAGACCGTATCTCAAAAAAAAGTTACCCGTACACCCTGCAATATGAAGTATTTTTGCAAGGGAATTTAAAAAAAAAATTTTTTTTTGCCGAACGTAGGGGCCGCCTTTTTCAATTTTTCTTTATAGCTTCGGCATTAAAAGTCGGATTTTAAAGTGTGATATATCGATTTTTTTGCCTCGACGAGACCAATGAACAAAAATTTTAAAAAGCGACCCCTACGTTCGGCAACCAATATATAAAAAAAATTTCTACTGGGTTTATCGAAAAACTTCCTTAACAAAAGTTTAATGATTTTTTGCAAGATTTAATTTTCTGACATTAGTGTGGTACATTAGAGTTGTAGCAACTGAGATCTGGTGGCTAACAACTAAAATGGGATACTTGAGGTCAATTGCCCTTAGAGCAAAACACTGGTCTCCTCGAGAGAAAAACATCGATGTATCATACTTTAAGATCCGACTGTAAAAATACTACGGCGAACTTTTTTTTTTTGCCTGTAAGGTGGTACATCGTGCTTTCATTGCGAACGGACGTGTTATTTTTAGAGCACATAAGTGTGAACTTCTCTACATAATTTTTAATATCCTTACGACAAACAATAATAAAAGTGAAAGTGAAATACTGCAATAAATCGTAATAAAAGATACTGTGAAAGATCAATCAATATTTTTTTAATCGCAAAATATATAATTGTTTGAAAATTACGTGTGTTTTATTTAATAAATCCTAAACCAATTAAAAAATGAATAAAAATCTTTTAGCTGTTGCTCTTTGCTCTCAGTGCAATAAAAGTTTACCACTCTCTGGGAACTATGTTAATTGTTTTAATTGTGGTTCCACATGCCACTTTTCCCCATGCTCAACTTTATCGGAGACAACATATGCGTCCATGAATACCGAAAAGAAGAAGGAGTGGAAATGTCACCTGTGCCGTGAAGGAAGAAAATCACCCAACAACTTATACAAAACAGTGGTATATGATGGAGCACAACAAACATCGCAACAACAAAATAAGCAACAAAGGGATGATGAGAGCGACGCCAATAATGCGGGAACGTTAAAGAAATTTAAAGAAGCAATAATCTTAACCTCTTTAATTGGTAATGTATGCTCGTTACAAAATTCGGTGGCTGATCTTAGAAATGAGATGAAAAATAGTATTGAACAATTGACAACTGCCCTAACATCAACAATAACAGCACATAATAATATACTAAGAGAAGAAATGACCAAATCTCTTAATATAGTATCAGAATCGATGGCAAGTTTAGCTGCGGAGGTCAGTGAACTCAAAAAACAAAATAAAGAAAAAGACCTTCGCCTTCAAACTATGGAAAATAAAGTTAACGAATTAGAACAACAACTGATCAATAAAAACATCGAAATAAAAAATGTTCAAAACAAAGAGATATTTGTAAGTGAGGTCGTGAAGCACAAATTACAGCCTCTGTAAATGTGAATGTTGATGAATCTGATATCGTATTAAACAAAGAGATGACAAAATTATAGTTGAATTCTGCTCTCTCAATAAAAAGAGAGAGATAATGAGCAAAATACGAAGGCATAGGATTAGCGGAGACGTTTTAAACAACCAACCGCAAAGTATAAATGATAACAACAGTGGCAACAATTATAATAACAAAGACATATTCATCAACGACCAACTTACAGCACACAATCGCAAACTTTTATGGCTGGCAAAAACCAAAGCTAAAGAATGAGAATGGAAATTTGTATGGGTCCGTAATGGACACATTTTTGCTAAAAAAAACTGAAACTTCCTCACCCATATTACTTCTAAATGTTAGCGATATAGAACTTATTTGCCAATAAAAAATTAAAAAACTTTTATATACTCAAAATAAATTTTTAATATAAAAAAAGAGAAAAAAAAACAACGAAAATGAATAATATTATCACTCAAAAACTTGAAAACTTTAATCAAATTAATAGGGACTTCTTAAGTTATCCCCTTTCAATCATTTATTTGAATATTCGATCAATGCGTAAAAATTTCACACCATTTTTAGCAGACATCCATTGTGTACTAAAATATATAAAAACTAGCGGGCGAAGCCCGCTACGTTGTTAGCGTGCCTTAAACTTTAGAATTAAATTTCTTTTAGATAAAATAAAACACAATATTTGTTGTTAAGTTAAAATAATTGTTAAGGTAAATTTATTTTAATGTTTAAGTACAAACACTATTTTTTGCCTCTTCATTTTTATATAAATAAATCATTTAGTATACCAACACGTGAGCATGTAACAACTAATTGTCTGTTGTTCAAGCCATCGGCGTAGATGGGTCGTATTCGTATTTTTTAAATTCGTTTTTTTTATTTAAAGTATAGTTTTTATAATAAAAGCCTTCACCCAGCCAACACAAATAAATAATTCTGACACAACAATGGGTTTAAAATAAATAAATATTTGATCACTTTTTCTCATGAAAGTGGATTGTTGGTAATGAATCCATTACAAATTGCAATATTCGTGTGTATGTCAAGATAATTTGGTAAAGTGCGAACTTAGGTACATAGACCCGTAAGTAGTTCTGTTCATTTGTGTTTTGAATGAAAATAAATAACGTAAAGCAGGGTTGGCAAGCGATTTATAATATTAAAGATAGCGGGCAAGGCCAGCTACGTTGTTAGCGTGCCTTAAAGTTTTTTTTTAATTCCAGTTTATGTAAAGGTAAGGATGGCAATTCAAGTAAATTCACAAATTCAGTTGGAAAATTTACTGCGTCGGTTTCTTCCACCTTTACCTGCAGTTTAAATATCAGAATATATAAGTTCCATTCTTTTTCTAAGGTTTTTTCTCTTTTAGAAAATTTGTTTAACTTTTTGGAGAGTATGTTTCAATGCTACATAAGTTTATATTCCGTGGATAGTGCTTGAAAGGTAATTAAAAGTGGTTCTTCACCCCTTTTTGTTCCTCCCAGTAAAAATCCCAAATATATGTAATATTGCCTCAATCGCATGCGAAATTTCAAGTACCAAACTCCGGCAGTTTGAGTCATTCAAATCAATTCCATTTTGTTTAACAATTTTAGTGGTCCAATGGAACTCCTTCAAAGATTCCATTTCGTTCACCATTCCATTGCATTTCGTTCCCATTATCTGTTATTCCAATTCCACTCGTTCCCCGTTTCATTCCATTTCGTCCCTACTGTTTTGTGTATCGATATTGATATCAGTCGCTTCTCTTTCCATTCCATTTCTTTGCACTAGCTCCGTTCCATTCCTCTATTAACTGCAGTGTTTCAATTCCATTCGTTCCCCATTCTATGCCATCTCGCTCCTCATTCCATTTCGTTCTATAGTCCATTCTATTTCGTTCCCTCTTCCAATCCAACGTTTATATCCGTTCAACGTTTATATCCACTTCGTTCCACTTGTGTAGTATTTCAATTCCACTCGTTTCCTATTTAGTTTTTTAATTTTGGTGTTCCATATACACTCGTTCTTTAAATTTTAGGTTTCTAGCTAAAGACGCAGACGTTAAGGGGGGGGGGGGCAATTTCCCCTTTTGCACAACCATTTTTACCACGTTCCTGCCAAAGTCCTAAAACTGCCTTGTCGATAAGTTAGCCCATACTTCAAGGAAAACATATTATAGATTACAGGTTGCTAGCCGAAGGGTTCGGTTAGGCCATCAAGGGGGAGAATTATTCCGTTTTTAACCCTCCCGGTAGGAACTTCCAAAAATTCCGTCTTAGAGGACGTCTGCGTTGGAGGAGGAACCACTGCATACATAATTTTAGGTCTCTATATGCAGCAGTTTGGCCAGCCCGTCAAGGGGGAAGTTTTTTCCCTTTTTACCCCTCCCGGTATGAATTTCCAAAAATACCGTCTTAGGGGACGTCTACGTTGGAGAAGCAACCCAAATACCGAATTTAAGCTCCCTAGTTCCAGCAGTTTGGCCAGGACGTTAAGGGGGAGACTTTTCCTGTTTTTGACCCTACCTGTGTAAATTTCCAAAAATCTCATCTTAGCGGATATCTACAATAGAGGAGGAACTTTAATACCAAATTTCAACTTCCTACCTCCAGCGGTTGGCCAGGCCTTTAAGCGGCACTTTTCGCTTCATTAATCCCCATTTTTGAAATGTCCCTGTCCAAAAATCCAAAAAGCACCTTCCCGATAAGTGAGCGCATACTCCAAGGCACATATGTTTTACATATCAGGTTTCTAGACAACTTTTACTATTTGTGCCCCTCTCGGTAGGAATTTCCGAAAATCCACCGGCAGGGAATTTCAGTTTCTAGTTTGAGCAGGCTGTCAAGGGGGACACTTTTCCTTTTTTTTGTCCATCCCGGTTGGAATTAGGCTGGAAGAGGAACCTAAGTACCGAATTTCAACTTCCTAGTTCCAGCAGTTTGGACAGGTCGTTAAGAGGCCACTTTCCCTTTTTGAGCCCCCATTTTATAACGACGCTGTTCAAAATTCAAAAAAATATCTTTCTAATAAGTTAGCCCTTACTCCAGGGACCTACATTTTAAATTTCAGGTTTCTAGCCGAAGGGGTTTTTACAGGCCACCCAGGGGAGGCTTTTCTTCTTCTTGCCCCTCCCTTTAGGAATTTACAAAAATTCCATCTTCGCGGCTGTCTGCGATGGATGTGGAACATTCATACCAAATTTCAACTTCATTGCCTCAGCGGTTTGGGTAGGCCGTTATTGGGGACATTTTCCCCTTTCAATCCCCATTTTTACTATGTTTCTGTTCCAAAATAGAAAAATTACGTTGCCGGTGAGTTAGTCCTACTCCAACGAATACATATTTAAAATTTTAAGTTGGCCAAAAGGTATTGGCCATCAAGGAGGAGACTTTTCCCCTCCCGGTAGGAATTTCAAAAATTCCGTCTAAGCGGACGCCTACACAGAAGGAGGAACTCACATACCGAATTTCGGCTACATAGTTTCAGCAGTTTGGGCAGGCCGTCAAGGGAGAAACATCCCCCTTTTGGGATATCTTGTAGGGAATTCCAAAGGAACCTTTATACCAAATTTCAACTTCTTACCTCCAGTGGTTTGGGCAGGCAGTTAAGGGGGGCACTTTTCCAATTTGTGACACCGTCTATGGGGAGACTTTTCCCCTTTTTGTCCGTTCCGGTAGGAATTTCAAAAAATCCCGTCTTAGCGAACGTCTATGCCGAATATCAAGAAACCTTGTTTTAGTAGAGATATCCGTGGGGGGAGGAAAAAGAACTTTTTGTGAAATTATATTTTTTTAAATGGTACTTTTTGGAAAAAGCGAAACTTTTTGGAAAAAGATACTTTGTTTTTTAAAGTACCTTTTTTTGGAAAAAGGTACTTTTTTTGGAAAAAGGTACTTTTTTTGAAAAAGGTATTTTTTTTGGAAAAAAGTACTTTTTGGAAAAGGTACTTTTTTTGGATAAAGGTACTTTTTTGGAAAAGGTACTTTTTTTTTGGAAAAAGGTACTTTTTTTTTTGGAAAAAGGTACTTTTTTTGGGAAAAGGTACTTTTTTTGGAAAAAGGTACTTTTTTTGGAAAAAGGTACGTTTTTTGTCCCCTTTTTTCCCCTCCCGATAAGAATTTCAAAAAATGCCGTCTCGACGGACGTCTACACCGGTCGAGGAACCTACATACCAAATTTTAACTTCATAGCTCCAGCATTTTGAGCAGGCCGTCAAGGGGGAGACTTATTCCCCTTTTTGCCCCTCCCTGTAAAAATTTCCAAAAATCCCGTCTTGGTGGATGTCTACGATAGTGGAGGAACCTTTATACCAAATTTCAACTTCCTACCTCCAGCGGTTTGGGCAGGCCGTCAAGGGGGGCTCTTTTCCCCTTTTTAACCCCCATTTTTACAACGTCCCTGTCGAAAATTCTAGAAAGTACTTTCCAGAAAAGTTAACCCCTACTCCAAGGAACACATATCTTAAATTTCAGCTTTCTAGCCAAAAGGGTTTTGGCAGGCCGTCAAGGGGGAGACTTTCCCACTTTTTGCCCGTTCCGGTAGGAATTTCCAAAAATCCCGTCTTAGCGGACGTCTACGTCGAAAGAGGAACCTACATACCAAATTTCAACTTCCTAGCTTCAGCGGTTTGGGCTGGACGATGTTGAGTCAGTCAGTCAGGTTATTCTTTTATATATAGAAATTTTAATTTTAGTTGAAACCAATATAAGTGACACAGAAAGTTCGTTATACAATATAACTGGTTATAGTGCAACGTTTTTAAATAGGGAAAACAAAGAAGAATATATTGCACAATAATGAATCTTTAAAAACAACGTCGTTCGAATCAATGCATATGCATATTCAAACACACAAAAAAACTTTCTATATTAGCAATTTATCGGCCACCTTCTCTTAATGTACCTAATTTTATTACAGAACTAAATCAAATGCTTAACACTGTAAAAAAACAACAAAACATTATAGTTATTGGAGACATAAATATAGATTTATTAAAACGAAACAGTGAGTCGGAGAAATATATTAATATGTTATTGTCTAATGGCATGCAGTGTATAATAAACGAGAGCACAAGAGAAGATCTAAATAGAAACACAAGTACATGCATTGACCACATCTTCATTAGAAACAAACACATAAACAGTACTGCATATGCATCAATCTCTGAGCAAGTAATTGAAGCAGAACAAAAAACAAAATGTAAACAAATAAGTAACTCTAAAGTTAATAACCAGATTCGTACAACCAACTGGCACGCGTTAGTAGAACATACATCACATGCAAACGAAATGTTTAACATAATACACAACAAATTTAGCGAAATCTACAAAAACTCCACCTTAAACAATCAACAGACAAAAAAAACAACGAACTACAAACCCATGGATGAATGAATATTTAATATAGAAATATAGTGAATAAAAAACTAAATAATGTTAAAAATTATTACTATAAATATAAATTTTTTTGAAAACAAAACCAATATACGCGTAACGTGGCAAATTACACAGTACAACAAAATAAGAAAAATTTGATGCATCGGGATTGCGATATGTCATTTCTAATAGATATTGGGACGCAGATCACGAATATGGCCCTAGAATTTTAAAGTTAGCTATAGTTTAAGAAATATTTGCAAAAACGTTTTTGTAGGAAAATTAAACTTTTTAATAAACTTTTTGCAAAAAAATATAAAATGGAAGGGTAATAATACTATTTTTTGCAACATTTTAAAATGATGAAATATGCCTTTTAATTTGATATATTGCACGTTTTGAAAGCTGCGATAATATTCCCTATATTTGCATTTAAAATTTAAATTTCTCTTTTTTCACGATTTCGTTAATAAATAATCTGCGATGAAAGGAATATATAATATTGGAATTTTTTGTACCTTTAGTAAACATCTTATGTTACTTAATTTAGCAAAAAGAATTCGCATTTCCTGTTTTATTTTTAAGTTAGTATTGACTAAACCTGAAAAAGACTGACTTTTTCAATACCTAAAAATTAAGGAGTCTGTGGCAAATCTTAAAATATAAAACCCAGATAAAACCATTCAGAAATGTAAAACACACATTTTCTAATCAATTTCAACCAAGTTTTAGACAATTGAAATGCAAATTTCGAAAAAATAACGATTTTAAAATATGCATGTTCAAAAATGTACTTTATTTATTTTTGCCATAGTAAATTCATATAAAATTTATTTGAAATAAAAAAGATGTAAAATGTGTATTTCAGATTGAATTTTCTGCAAATCTTGATGCAGAAGTTGTGATTCTTTTGATAAAAAGAATTTAGTGGAATATGAATTTACATCATACGTAAAGATTTTGCAAATCCGATTAAGGGATTATATTAAATTTGCAAAATAGGAAAATAAGTGAAGTTTTCACTTTAATTGCAATTATATCCTAGATCCTTTACCTAATCAAAATAAATTGATATGTTTCTAATAGCCCAAAGTCTATATTTTTGAGGCCCATTAACTTTTCTCGAGAAGTTAACTTTACCTTAACCATGGGTAACTAACCAATACTAAATATTTATCCCTATGAAAATTTAACCATAATAACTTATCAATATTTTAACTCTGGGTAGTTAACCTTAGTATGAAATGTCAGAATAAAAACAAAAATTAATAACAAAAAATTTTTTTTTCAATACGGGAAAATTAAAAGTTTTTCTCGCAGTTTTTTGTGTGTTTCTGGTCGTAAAAAAAATAATACACTTGACCACGTCGTTTTTTTTTAAGATTCGCGGTCGCTAAGTGCTATAAAATGAGTGTGTCTTTTTGCATACTACGAGAGGTGATTTAATTAAATCCATTTGGTAAGTCTATAAAATAAAAGTGGATTATTGGAACTATTTATAAGTATTTCGTGCTAATCGAGACAACCGCGGAAAGATTCGCGCATAAAATTGAAAAAAAAGTGGACATTTTGTGATAGATTATTAAATTAAGGCAATTTATGTGATCAGCACATCAAGTGAGTAAAAAAATAATCGCTGTGAATGATTTTGTATCTTTTTGTAATTGCGAGTCAAAACTGTGGGTTGCCCAGGTGTTCCTCACATACGTTTAAAATATTTAAAACATGATTGGTTCACATTTCATAAATTCAAGAGTGATTTCTATGCGCTTTTTTATATTTAAGAATTAAATTCAGTAGTCTTGTACTCTATTCAGTAGTCTTGAGCTTTGATACATGATTCATTTTGAATTTGATACGCTGATTCCAAATTCTTAAATGTAAGTTACCCAAAATAGATGGAACAATTGTTTTTCTGAGAGTGGTTTTCAAAAGAATTTTTTCCTATAACGGTACAAAAATTAAGAAAATGTTGTCCTATGTATTTTAGAGAACAAAATTCATTCTTTACTACCATCGTAACAAAAAATCTTAAGCTATTTGAATGCCTTTTGTATAGTATTTTAAAATTCGTAGAAAGCTATTTTTCGCGTTTTTAATCACGATTTTCTCAAAATCGAGAGGTGATAGAGAATTCGGAATAGAGATTTGGAATCAGCAAGTAAAATACTAAAAGTATGTATCAAGCTTCTACCAACAGCGACTTTTCATTTTGTAGAGGTGTATAATTCGTGTCAAATTGTTGCAATATTGGTCACCATTTTTGGTTTTAATTATTCAAGACAGATTTTGGCTCCCTGAACCAATAAAAAAATTAATTTTTCCTATTTCCTTATATGAGGCCAATTTCTGTAAGCTATCACAGAAACCTAAATCCTAAATAGCAAAAATTTGTGCACGATTTTAAGTACTGATGCAATTTTTATAAGTTTTGGTAAAGTGGGGGAAATGCACATCGAAAATACTTACATGTGTTATAAATGATTCTTAGTCAAAGTTTGTTTAAAGCTGCGCTTTAAATTTTTTTAATAATCATCATTACAAGTCTAATGTATTAAAATATCTTATGTAGGGTGAATTGTTCTAAAAGTTTCTTAACCACAGAAATTTCTATGGTTAAATTTTAGCATTGTTTAGAAGAAATGCTTGGTTAAAATTTAGATAAGTTATTCAAAAAATATGTTTACCAGTGGTTATGGCTAGTAGAGGTCTTAACCAGGGCATAAATTGAGATAAGTTAACGGGCCTAAACCATATTAAAAATTATTCGTGGTTTAGTCAGGTATATGAATAAATAAGAAATCTTAACAAAAAAAACTGTCTTTTTGCTAAAAGTTAAATTTGCAAATATTTCAAAAACTAGAGCTAATTTTGAAATTTGGTGTTCACATTCGTGATATTCATCCTAAAATCTATCATAATTGATATGTTGCATGCCCGATGCATTTTTAGTGTTGTACTGTGTTATCAATGAAATTATTGGAAAAAAGACATACAATATTGATGAAAACATAGTTAGAAACTTTAAAAACTTAAACATAAATGATGTATGCAATAACTTCGCATTTAGTTTTAAAGACAATGTCGGACAAATTTTACATAATTGTGAAGAAAAAACAATAAACGCATCATCAAACGTAACGCATAACTCTATTTATCTAAATTATACTAATGAAAAGGAAATTTTCAATATAATAGAGTTGTGTCGTTCATGAACGAACTAGTTCATTTGAACGGTTCAGTTCATTGAACGATATGATATCGTTCACCATTATTCGTTCTTTTCGTTCATCGTTCACCATTATTCGTTCTTTTCGTTCATCGTTCATTTCGTTCTTTTTTGTAGTAATAAAAAGTTTGTATACCTTTCTTATTAATTTTATTACATAATTAAATATTTTTCTTAATAATTTCAAGTTTTTAATAAAATTGTAATTTTCTGACACTATTAGTCTATGCACAATAAAATTAATATAAACATGTAACATGTAGTGCGCCAATAAATTGTCGAATGAACGACACCGTTCACGAATCACTGTTCAGACGCAGCTCATGACAAAAAAGAACGATAACAAAAAAGAACGATTGAACGATTTGAACGAACTAGTTCAATGAATTTTATTGAACGATATGACCGAGTCACCTAAAAGAACGAATAAGCCCAACTCTACAATACATATAATAAACTCACTCAATATAAATAAAATTTCGGGATTTGATGAAATTAGACCCAAAGATCTACGTAACAACGCAAGAATAATGGCTCCGGTAATAACAAAATTAATAAATCTTATTATAGATAGTGCAATCATCCTAAACACCCTTAAAACATCAATTATACGTCCAATTTACAAGAATGGCGTAAAATCAGACGTAAATAATTACAGACCGATCGCAATTTTGTCTGTGATTGAAAAAATCATGGAAGAGATTGTACGTAAAAGGCTCACAGAATTTATTAAAAACGAGTAAAAAGGTTAGTCGGGCATGTCGACTATACAATACCCTACACCAGTCTGGTTAAAAGCCAACTAATGTTTGGATCCGAAATTCGAATGGGTTAAAATGGGGTTTGTGTCAAAATTTTCTAAAATGTGAGTCAGCGCACCAAATTTCATTAAAATATCTTAATATTTGCGACCTGCAGTTTGTAACCAAGCCAATTTTGGGGGACCCTTATATGGGCACTAGCTCTAAACATGGACCGATGTTCACCAAAATCAATAGGCTACGTCCTTGGGCCAACATAGGTCTGTGTACCAAATTTCATCAAAATATCTTAATATTTGCGACCTGCAGCGTATAAACAGTATAATTTTGGTAGGACCCTTATATGGGCACTAGGTCTAAACATGGACCGATGTTCACCAAAATCAATAGGCTGCGTTATTGGGCCAATATAGATCTGTGTACCAAATTTCATCAAAATATCTTAATATTTACGACCTGCAGCGTATAAACAATATAATTTTGGTAGGACCCTTATATGGGCACTAGGTCTAAACATGGACCGATGTTCACCAAAATCAATAGGCTGCGTTATTGGGCCAACATAGGTCTGTGTACCAAATTTCATCAAAATATCTTAATATTTGCGACCTGCAGCGTATAAACAGTATAATTTTGGTAGGACCCTTATATGGGCACTAGGTCTAAACATGGACCGATGTTCACCAAAATCAATAGGCTGCGTTATTGGGCCAATATAGATCTGTGTACCAAATTTCATCAAAATATCTTAATATTTACGACCTGCAGCGTATAAACAATATAATTTTGGTAGGACCCTTATATGGGCACTAGGTCTAAACATGGACCGATGTTCACCAAAATCAATAGGCTGCGTTATTGGGCCAACATAGGTCTGTGTACCAAATTTCATCAAAATATCTTAATATTTGCGACCTGCAGCGTATAAACAGTATAATTTTGGTAGGACCCTTATATGGGCACTAGGTCTAAACATGAACCGATGTTCACCAAAATCAATAGGCTGCGTTATTGGGCCAATATAGGTCTGTGTAGCAATTTTCATCAAAATATCTTAATATTTACGACCTGCAGCGTATAAACAGTATAATTTTGGTAGGACCCTTATATGGGCACTAGGTCTAAACATGGACCGATATTCACCAAAATCAATAGGCTGCGTTATTGGGCCAATATAGATCTGTGTACCAAATTTCATCAAAATATCTTAATATTTGCGACCTGCAGCGTATAAACAGTATAATTTTGGTAGGACCCTTATATGGGCACTAGGTCTAAACATGGACCGATGTTCACCAAAATCAATAGGGTGCGTTGTTGGGCAAATATAGGTCTGTGTACCAATTTTCATCAAAATATCTTAATATTTACGAACTGCAGCGTATAAAAAGTATAATTTTGGTAGGACCCTTATATGGGCACTAGGTCTAAACATGGACCGATGTTCACCAAAATCAATAGGCTGCGTTATTGGGCCAATATAGATCTGTGTACCAAATTTCATCAAAATATCTTAATATTTACGACCTGCAGCGTATAAACAATATAATTTTGGTAGGACCCTTATATGGGCACTAGGTCTAAACATGGACCGATTTTAACCAAAATCAATAGGCGTCGTCCTTGGGCCGACATAAGTCGGTGTACCTAGTTTCATCAAAATATCTTAATATTTTCGACCTGTAGAGTGCGCACAAGAATGCATGGACAGACGGACGGACGGACAGACGGACATCGTTAAATCGAAATAAAAAAAAATTCTGAGCCGATCGGTATACTATAAGGTGGGTCTAGGACTAATATTTTTTGGTGTTACAAACATCAGCACAAACTTATAATACCCTGACCACATAGTGGTGTAGGGTATAAATACAACATAATTAGTCCAAACCAATTCGGATTTCAAAAGGGACGAAACATAAACAAACTACTTGGCAACTTTGCGAATTATATTAATGATCAACTTAGCAAAAGCCATCATTGTTTAACATTATTTATTGATTTTAGTAAGGCATTTGAGAAAATTGGAATTCGAGGGAACTCATTAAAATGGTTCAAAAACTATGACATTAAGAACTTATCACGTAAAAATAGCAAACAACCTAAGCAATGAAATGCACACAGAATACGAAGTACCACAGGGATCAAAATTAGGCCCTATTATATATATTATCTACTCAAACGAATTAATGAGTATTCTGAACAGGAGCAAAATCTTTGCCTACGCAGACGACACTGCAATTATTGTAGCACACAAAAGTATTGACGCTGCTAAGCAAATAATGCAAAACCAGCTTAATATAGCAACAAGGTGGTGCCATGACAACGGCTTAGTTATAAATGCAACTAAGACTAAGCGTATGCATATAAAAGCTCGACACTTTCGATATACCGACATACTTTTAAAATACAATGGAAAAGAGTGCCTTCACCAGAAAAAACTAGAGGAATTCGATTTCAATTATAGAAATTGTGAACAATGGAATAAACATATAGATAAAGTGCGGAAGAAAATGAGGAAATCAGCTTATATGCTATTTCAACTGAGAAACTGCTCCAACAACGCAGTAGTACGACAAGCCTACCCAGGTAGAAAAATACAAACGGCACAATGTCGGCCCGGTATCGGAGACGGTAGTACATGTACTGGCAAATCGTCGGATTTTTAACTTTCACTGTACTGGCATGTTGTCGAAATGATAACACCAATAAACGCTTGGCCGTAGTTATTTCCCAACGTTGGCGCAGGCTTGGGATTTTATTTTTTTGGTATTATCCCAGTACATTTAATAACAAATTTAGTAGTTTGCTAGAACTTTACTGTCCTCTTAGTGTACATCACAAATTTTTAATGTATTCTTTCGAAACTTCACAAGAAAAGAATGGTGATGTCTCTCTTACATAAATAATTGTGTAATAGATGTAAAAATACGTAAAATTTATAAAATTGTTAATTTTAATAGATTAAAAAAAGCTCGTTAATTTTCAGAAAAAAGCACGTTTTAAGTAGTACCGGCATTTCGTAAAAAACAGTGCTCTTCCAGTACAACTTTTGTTGTAACGTCGGCAATTTCTACCTGGGTATTTTTCATTAGTGGTGTCCCATATAAGGAACGGCATAACTGCCCAGAAAGAAAAATACGAACGGCACAGTACTGGCTCGGCGTTGGAGACGGTAGTGCATGTACTGGCGATGTGTCGGATTTTTTACGTTTCCAGTACTGGTACGGTGTCGAAATGATAACACCAATATACGCTTGGCCGTAGGTATTTGCCCACGTTGGCCCAGTGTTGGATTTTGTTACTTCCTGGTGTTTTCCCAGTACTATATATTAAAAATATTCAGTAACTTGCCAGTACTTTAAATACAAAAAATCAGTGTATAGCCAGTACTACAAAAACAATTAAAAATCTGGTGGTGAATCACCCTAAATTTTAATAAAATAATAAAAAAAGATATATATTTTTATTTCAAATTAATTTTGTTGTTTTTTATTGTGTAATAAAATATTAAATAATTGCAAAACTAGAAAAAAAAGTTTTTCTTTCTGATTACTCGCTGTTTTATATAAAATATAATGAAAAAAGTTATATTGAAATTCTTCATGACTGAATTCGGTATTAAAAATTAGTGTAAAAGAAGTGTCAGATAGAAAAATCTTGTTAAAATAGCAGAAAACAGTGGCAAAGCACATTTTAAGTGGTACTGGCATAATAAAAAAACAGTGCTCTCCCAGTACTATTTTTTTCTACCGTGGGCAATTTCCACCTGGGTGCTTGGGGAAACGCAACATATTGCAGAATACTTCAAGAAACCCAAAACCGACTCCTCAAAATATTGAGAAATAAAGAACGGCAAAACGCAACCGAAATCAATACAAATAATCACAGAACAACAACCAACAACATGATAAATCCTGCTGACTCAAACATGATACCACCAAAAATTATTAACATTACAAATAATCACAAGAGGAAAAAGAAAATTAAAGAATTTTTCATAAGCTCGCAATGAAAGCGTATGAACACTATTGCAACAATTTATATAAGTATTTAACCTGCGGACAAGCCACCATGGCTTTGTAAGGTTCTAAACTCTGAATTGTATGAAATTGAAATGAAATAAATGAAATAAATTAATAAATATGTCCAGAAATATGTCAAAAAAAAAAAAAACTATTGTAGTGCAAAAGTTCATCTTAATGCTGATGATGCACAAATATATTTATCTCGCCCTATCGGATTGATTGAGGACTTAGTGTGTCGTCTAAATGAAGATTTACAGGAAATATTTCGATTGTCTTTGGACAATAACCTTTTAATTAATGCCTCGACAATTCAAGCTCTTGCTATAAAAATAGGTGGTTGTAATAATATTTTAACCTGATATTGTGATGCAAAATCTGGTTGTGAAATATGTCAATGTTGTAAAAAATCTTGAATTTCTACTTAATTCTGATCTTAACTGCAAGGATCTCATAAATTATACTGTAATGAGAATGTCCAACGTTCTTCGAAGGCTATAGCATTCATCTGCCTATATTTCGAGTGAAATGAAATTTAAACTTGTAAGGGCATTAATTGTACCCATAATTACGTACGGCGCTATTGTATATGGTAATCTAGATGCGACATCATTAAATAAATTACAAATGACTATAAATAATTTTGCCAGATATGTTTACAATAAACGGAAATATGACAGAATATCTCAGTACTCCATAAATATTTTGGGATGCAGTTTACAAACGTATTTGAACATCCGTAATATAATATTTTTACACAAAGTTATTTATTCGCAGGAACCAGCGTATTTATTTGAAAAGTTAGCTATCGGTTAATCTAGTCGCCCAGGTAATCTGGTTATGCCTTGTTATAACTATTTATCGTCCCCAAGAATGTTCTTTGTTAGTGCTTTGATATTGTGGAATGATTTACCTAATCACATTAAAACCGATCGCCGTGTTTTGTTATTTAAAATGGCAGTTACTAACCATTTTAATAATTAAATATTATTTTTTTAAATTTATTTTTATCGGGATATACATTAATTGCATTAAAGGAATTAAATATGCTAAAATCCCAAACGTATTTTACAAATTGTGAAAAATGACTTGTTGAAGGCATGTCCCTATCCGGATTTCATTCTTGCCTAAGGAAATCGTCAGGGGACGACGCACAGTGCTTCGTCCCCATATAGCAAATCGGCAAAATTAGAGGAGTTATCGTAGAAGAATGAAATTCGGTGTGCTGGTTCAGAACATGTAAATTAAGAAAAAATCGAAGTTTCAGCAAAATCGGTGCAAGGACATGACTACCTCCCATACATCCTTAATCTAAAATTTTTAATTTTAGCTACAATTATAAACAGAATAAAGCGAAAATTGGTTACTGCCGGTCAAATTATGTCCTTTAACTCAGTGGTTAATTTTGTTTCATTTAGGGCATATATCCTTTTTCTAAAAAACAATATTCTGGCTTAATTTATTATCAGAATACACTAAAAGCTTAAAATAGTTTGTAAAATAATACTTTTTAGCTCTTTGGCAAATTTTGTTTCATTCGGTGTAAGGACATGACTACCTCCCATATATCCTTTTTCTCAAAAACAATATTTTGGCCAGATTTAAGATCAGAATGCACTAGGAACTTACAATAGTTTATAAAATTATACTTTTTATCTCTGTGGCAAATTTTGTTTCATTCGGTGCAAGGATATGACTGTCTCCCATATATCCTTTTTCTCATTCATTATAAATTTTAAGGGCGCCACAAACGAGCAGTATTATTGCTCACTTTTTACAAGTTTTTTTTATGGTGCAATGTAATTTTATTTTAGCAATACCTTCAATTTGACACACACATGGTCAAAAATATTGGTAACTTGCTAAAATTTAGTGAAAACAAGTTTTGACAAAATAATCAATTTTCATAAAATGTCCTGGGAAGGAGTCGCTCCCCACACAAAACCCGAATTATAATTTTTTCAATTTATTATTTTTCTTTAATAATAACTATTATGTTACAAAAATAGCTTTTGACATTTCCAAATTATGTATTTTAAAAAAAAATTTGAAAATTAGTGAATTTTTAATTGATCTTTTTCAAAAATGGGCCATTTTCCGCCGCAATTCAGCAAGGGTTAAAGTTTTCTAAGAAAAAAATTAAATTCTTCAATTTTGAACCTACTAGATGAAAACTCGGCAGTGTAATGAATCAAAATCGTTAAATCGTATTTTAAGAGACAGCAAATACATCTACATACATACATACATACATATATATCTACCCGAGTAAAAATAGTTATATGTTGTCATATATAATGTGATTGGGTTATATCTGACAATGAATGGAGTCACATTAAGACACATATTATATACAACTACATCTGATATTTTTTCAACGAATTTTTTGTATGGTAAATGATGTTATTACATATCCCCAAATCTTACTCCATATATAACTACATAAGCCATATAAAACTAATCAAAATATATGTATTGACCGATATGATTATATATGTCATCATACTAAAAATATATTCTTGTAATTTTATATAACTTTCTATATAATCCCGTAGAAATTAATATATAGTTCAACATCAAATTTAGTAGTCTGCAAATTAAGAGTTAATTACTCCATAGCCAAACAATTTTCAAGTGATTTTTTTTTGCATGTAAAATCATGTTAAAAAATGATGCGTACGATTTAGAAGACAAAAGCATTCAACTAAATTTTTATTTTATGTTATAAAATTTGGGTCTTTGAAATTGTTCAAACTATACAAATTTCTATGTCAATTTAATAGCTGGTATGCGCAAAAAGTATACCTACATTAGACAAAATTATATAAAATCAGATATTTTTATATCGAATCAGATATTTTTATATCGAATTAGATATAATATGATGTCCTGGATATGGACAAATCTCGGATCAAACTGTATCAAATTATATCTAATTTTATATAATTAGACACATGTAGATGACCCATTTTTCGGATCAAGCTGTATGTGGTTGTATATGGGGACTTATCAAATAAGCTATAATTATATATGACACCATATTAAGATTTTTACCCGGGTACATAAAATTGAAATATTGGGATGCCCAGCAAAACCACACATTACCAAATAATGTGTAAAGTAATGTGTTGCCATAGGGGGCGATGTATTACTTTATACTTTACTTCACTGATGAATTTTACAGGCGATGAGCCCCAAAGTAATGTATGAGGAGGAAGTGATAAAGTAATTGGTTACTTATGTGGTTACAAGGATGCGAAAAGTATTTAAAAAAAAATTATTACAAATATTTTTTTATTAAATATAGAAGGTGGCGCAAAAATAACCTTCCGATGTTTTTTGGCTGTAATTTAAAAAAAAAAATGAAAAACTTTGATTCTTCTAGTGGATTATTTTTATTTGGTCTTTTAATTTTTTTTACATCAAGTCGAGAATATGATGTCATGTAAATGGCCGCCGCCACAGTTGATTGTCATTTGAGCCCTTTATATGGCATTTTCCATCACTTTGGCCAAAACTTCCGGCGATAGGTCCTCACATTCTTGACGGATATTGTCTTTAAGAGCTGCAAGAGTCTGAGGCTTGTTGACATAAACCCGCGACTTCAAAAAGCCCCACAAAAAGAAGTCTGGAGCGGTCAAATCAGGCGATCTTGCTGGCCAGTGCAAATCGCCAAAACGGGAGATTAGGCGCCCGGGAAATGCATCCTTCAGCATATCGGTTGTGGCACGTGCAGTGTGTGCCGTTGCACCGTCCTGTTGGAACCACATGTTTTCCAATCCCAATTCATCAAGTTGCGGCAAAAAGAACTCGATGATCATTGCTCTGTAGCGCTCACCATTCACAGTAACCGTTTGGCCCGCGAGGTCTTCGAAGAAAAAAGGTCCGATGACTCCTCCAGCGAAAACAGCACACCATACAGTGACTATGTTAGACGCGATTGGCGGTCAGCAGCTAACAGCTGATGCACCTTCTGGATTTTGTACGGAAACATCTTCAAATCTTGTACCAAAATTCGCTGTAAAGACCGTCGACTGATACCCATTTGCGTGGCACGTCGTCTGGTCGATGTCGACGGCGCTTCCATGACATCCTCGGCTACAGCAGCAATATTCTCTGCAGAACGGCTACTCCGGGGTCTGCCACGCCTGGCAGCATCTCGTGTTGTGCCAGTCTCTTCGAGGCGAGCGGCTAAACGTCGCAGTGTTTCACCAGTAGGCGTTGGACGGCTAGGAAATCTGCGACGAAATTCACGTTGTGCCAAAGTCACCGACCGATTATTGGTCAAATAAATAGTCACCAATATTCCGCGTTCTGGAGCAGTGTAGCGTAACATTGTTTATTAACTTGTATTTCGCATGTGTTTACTACACAAATGTCAAAACAGAACTGACATTAGGGGCCAATCGCAAAATTTATAGCATTTTCTGATAGGAGGATTACTTTTGCGCCACCTTGTATAAACGTGGTCACGCTGGGATTCGAACCTGGGATCCCTGCGTGTTAGCCGAGAACTCTACCACCTGAACTATCGACACATATAACATTTGATTGCTTAAAAAGTAAATGAATTGTTGTGATTCGTATTTTCATTTGTAATGTCGAAAAATATATACCTTACACCCACGTTTACAAAAAATACAAAGTAATGTGTCTAAAAATAGATTTTCAAAAATATTCTAATCATTACTTTCCGTTTATAAATCATGCATAACGAAATCAGTGATTGGTAAGTTATTACTTTTTGGTATGAAATAATGCAGAAGATAACGAGGTATCATTACAAGGTAATGCGTGAGTATATCACACCCATTACCAAAGTTTTGCTGGGTATGTAGAAAAAATTAAAAATTTTAAATTTGCGGTTCCAAATTTTAATTTTTTTTACAGAAAATTATACATCTTAATGGACTATCTAAATCATAAAAAAAATTACTTGTTTTTTTATATATTTTTTAAATTTCTCTAAACTTTATAAAATTTTAGGTTTTCCGCAAAAAAAGTGTTATTACTTAAATTTTTTTTAAAGTTTCTTGAATGTTTTTTCTTTATTTTTACACCACATAAAACCGAAGCTTGTGTTTTAATTTTCAAGTTCTTTTTTTTTTTAAAACGTTATTATTTTAATTTTTGGTGGTACCTTAAAATTTAGCTCTTTCTAACTTTGTTAAAACTCAGGTAAAAGGGTTGGGAAAATGTATAAAATTTTTAAATTTGCGGTTAAAAAAACAATTTTTTTCCAAATTCTAGTAAAGAGCTTCAAGGTGTCCTAAAATCATAAATAAAAAAACATGTTTTTCCATACTTTTTTTTTTTTACTCTACTAAACTTATGCAACTTTGGGATTTGCAGTCAAAAAATGTCTAAAGTTTTCGATGCCACCAAATATTATTCTATAAAAAATTTTCACTTAAAATAATTTTTGCTTATTGCGAATATAGTAAATAACAAAACCACCGTGTTTCAAAGAATTATATTTAAAAATGAATTTTTGCCAATTTTTTTGTAAAGCATTTAAAATTTGATTTTCGTTTAACTATTTTAGCTCAAAATTTTATTGACTTTAGCGCCCTCTGTTGTTAACAAAAAGAGAAGGTATTGAATTTCTCTTTCATATTTATTTATGGTATTATGTCACCTCTTCAAAAATGTATAAATCACTAAGGTTCCGCACACATTTTTTTTTTAATTTTGCCTATGGGACAAAGCACTGTGCGTCGTCCCCTGACGATTTCATTAGGCAAAAATGAAATCCGGATAGGGACATGCGTTCAACAAGTCATTTTTCACAATTTGTAAAATACGTTTGGGATTTTAGCATATTTAATTCCTTTAATGCAATTAATGTATATCCCGATAAAAATAAATTTAAAAAAACTAATATGCAAGTGCTTGTGCATATTTAAATGTTACTGACACTTTAGGAAACATTGAGTGCGTTTACCAGACGCTCAACTGTTGCTCATCCGCTACTCAACAATATGGTGAACGATTTGATTAGCTACCGCTAAGTCAACATGTTGTGGTAGCGCTACCTTGTTTTGGTAGCGTAAAAATTTTACTCTACTTGTGAGCAGTTAATGATACATTAGCTGTCGTTTGTTTTTTTGTATATTTTTTTTTTAAGAATAATAAACATATACAAATATAATTATAAAGGAATAAAAAATTTCAAAAAAATCAATGAAACATCTACAAATATTTTTATTTTAAAACAAAAACAAAAGTAGCATCGTTCACCAGATAAAGGTCATCATAAAACGCTACATATCAATTGTGGCGGTAGCGGATTTCTCTGGTAAACCTGCCCATTGTTTTCTATTGTTGTTTATACATGAATGGATGTCACTACATTGCTAGATCTGTCAAAACAACAGAGTAGTATATTGGAAGATGACAAAGCAAATAGTGGTAAATTTTTTATTGTTGTTTTTGTTTTTTCTTTGATATTTTAAATGTTTAATAACGCTCCTAGACGAGAACAAGAAATTCTCAATGAGTTTGTAATTTGACTAAACAAATATTTCTAGAAACTCTAAAAACGTCGTCCCTTCAACAAGTCATTTTTCACAATTTAATTCCTTTAATGCAATTAAATATTATGTTTGAACTAGAATGTGTTATTTTTATTATTTATTTTAATTTAATTTTTGTTTTGTTCAATTCGAATTTTATTTCTTTGATTATGTTATTTGAAGCCGATTTATATTTATATATTTTTAATAAGTTATTATTGCAATTAAAATTGTGTTAAATTATAAATTTAATCATGTTAATGTACAATTGTTCAATGTGTTTTAAGAGACTTCAAGTCTTATTTGCACTAAAATAAATAAAAATAAAAAAATAAATTTTCTGAGTTTTATTTCCAAACCAAGAATATATCAATATTAACAAATAAAAAAATTGGTAAAATGTTTTGCTGAAATCAGCAACGAAAATTAGTAAAAAATCCGTAATTTGTAATAAGAGAATACTAAAAATTATTACTAAAAATAGGTAAAGTAATAGGTAAAGTTTGTTTTTAATTGAAGAATCAATTAAAATACATTGAAACATATTGTTTAACTTTTTTATCAATCAATAAAAAACAAACTAGAAAAAATATGTAGGAGTTATTATTTTCAGTGAAATATTCTATTTTTAGATTTCTATTTTTAGAAAAAATAATTTAAAAAATTTCGCTGTTTTCTGTTTTAAAACAAAAAATTAAAATATTTTCGGTTTTCTTTTTTGTTAAAATAGTTTGTTTATATACAAAATTATTTCAATTCAAATTACAAGAAATTATTTACTCATACACACAAACATAGCCAATAAAAATATGAACGTGTGTGTTGTGTATGGTGTAGTGTTTTGAAAACTCAAACAAAAAAAACTTTCAAATATGAAAAAACAAACCACAAAATCGTTTTTTTTACGTTTTGTCAGTTAAAAATTGATGATTGTTTTAATAGACTTGTCAATTCTTTTTATTTCTTTTATTGATTGTTTAAATAATGTTTGAAAATAAATAGCAAAATGGTTTGAATATAATGAAAACTCAGCAGTACTTTTTTTAGTTGTGTTTTCAATTAATTTAATCTGTATTTTAGATTGTTTTTAAGGATAAAATATTGTGAGTGTACTAAAAATTAGTACAAAAATAGTAAAGTGCGATTGATAACTGTTTACAAATTTTTTTAATAACTTTTTTATCTGAGTGTACTCTTTCGAGCACGGTCACTGGTTGATCGCTTTCCGGCAGAAACGAATTTTCCGCGAACAGTGCAGTGCAGCAGGTTGGCTTTATCAACCGGGCTCTTGAATATTAGGTCATCCTTTATAAGAGTTGGGATAGAGGAACTAGCATTAACATTTACTAACAGAAGCTGGCCATGCAGAAGCTTTTCACGTCTTAGTACTTTAGCACACTCAGTTCTCGCCTGTTTGCGCAGCATGTCAGTATTGATGTCAGGGATGGAAATGAGTTTTTTATTTTGTACCATCCACATAAAGAAATTGTACTTTTTCGACCCTAACGGTACCAAAATTTTTCATATATAGAAAATTTGTCCGAACAATGTCAAACTTGCAGAAAATATTCTTCTACAAAAATTGTACTTTTTCAGCCCTCACCAAGTTTTTTGAAATAAAAAGTACGTGCGATCGAGGCCAACCTTGCAGGAAATGCTATTCTGTACGACGTAAAGACCTGCTAACTTATATTAAAATAACCAATATTTGTCAATATCAAATTTATATGAAAATATATGTTGTTAACGTTTTGTTTTGGTTACTTTTTAGATATTTCTTTAGAATATTTTTTATTTTTACTTTTCAAAAAATATACGAAAGAGGCGGGTTAAATTCTCGAATTTTATGAAGTAGCAACACTCAATCGACGCGTATTGATGAGCTGATTACGGGAAAATAATAATACTACATTTATACTTAAGAAAAAACCACCTAGTTTTGCTACAAAACTAGTTTTTCTACAAACTAGTTTTTCTACAAAACTAGTTTTTGTTTGTTTTTTTGTATGCGTTTTGACAAGTGAAAAACTACAAGATCCAAAAACCAGGTAGTTTTTTCTCACATTTTTTTTTTTTAATTGGACCCAAAAGTTGTCAGTTACAACTTTTTGTTAGAATGACTTCAGTCCACGTCTGCATTACGAATATTTGTTGACAGCTTTAAAATACAAGTCCATTTCATACAAAAATTTTAAATTTGGAAATTTTTGAAATTGTACCAAATGGATCGCGGTAGTACCACGGTACCAACGGAAGTCAAAATGTACCAAAAAAAAGTACAATTGTACTATGTTTTCCATCCCTGATTGATGTTATGGTTCGCATGCCAATTACTGAATGCTTCCTCTCTGGATCTGACTGCATTTCTGCACGTCTGGTAAAACCAACAATTATGTTTGGACTTAGCCGGAACGTACTTGAAGGAATTAAAAAATTTATTCCAAGCAAAATCACGCGTTCTTTATAGTTAACAGTTTTATTTTTGCTGTTCCTATCTTACTAATATTTAGCAAAAATAATCTGTTAATTTCGACAGTTTTTCCTGCAAGCTCATTTTTAACTAATTTTTAGTAGTTTTAAATACATTTTTTACAGATTTTTTTCTATTAGTGTACTTACTGTCACTTTAACTAAGGAATATGTTTTTCTTTCAAACATTTTAAACTTTTCTGTTGGTTAAATTTGTAATTTTTGGAACAGTGATAAACCCCTGTATAACATTAATGTTTTTTAACTCTTCCCGGGAACTTAATCAATTTTTTACTTTTTTTAATAGCACGCTCCTGGAATACCAAAAGTTCTTGTAGGAAATAGACTTCACTTGGCTTTTAAAAGGCAGGTTGCAGCGAAACAAGCCGAGTTATATGCATCACGACATAATATGTCATGTTTTGAAATATCGCCTCTTTGCGATTTTAATATCAGAGAATCATTTTGTGAACTGGCCCGAATGGCGCTACACAGAAATGGTATGGAAAGAATATGGCGAAACAATAAGGGTGAGTAATCAACCTTGAAAAAGTTACATTAACTCCCTGTTTTTATAAAGCGAACGGAATTATTCCTCCAGAAGAATTGTGTATTTTATTTTTGTTGCAATCACATATTCGTCAGGCGCTTTATAAAAACAGGGCGTAGATTTATTTCCCATAAAAAAATGTTCACAGTAGGCACAAAATCAACCATTCGATTTCCTCGACCCCTTCCAATTTCGACAGAATTTGGCATAGTAGTTGTATGTCATATACATACGTATTACATTACAAGTTTTCAAATATCACGTTTTAAAATATGAAAAAAAAATTAAAAATTTCGCAAAAGCTTTCGTACATAATATTTCATATCTTTGTAACGGCTTAAGCTACATGTGTCGCTGATATCTCTTTAAAACTAATTAAATTGTGCTTTTAATAGTTTTTTTTTAAATCCGTGGTTCAAAACGCTATATTTTACAAAAAAAAAAATTTAATTTAAAAAAAAAATATGGTTATTTTCAAATTCGTATATGGTACTCTTATGGAATTCTTAGTTATAGTATATTTAGACTGGACAAAAACTAGTAGTTTTTGGCCATTTTTAGATTTTTAAGCCGAAAACTATAAAATTAATTTAATTTCCCATACAATTTTCATACAAACCAAAAAGCAGATTTTACCTGGTTTTTGTCAAAGACCAAGTAAAATATCTGCAATTTGCATTTTTGATACACCCGGTTTCTTTTATAAGTAATTTTCGATACACCCTGTTACAATTGTTACAACGAATGAGGAATTAAAGCAAGTGTCAAAAATATATTTTGTAATTTTTTTCAAATATTTCAGTTTGGGTTTAAAATTGTGTGTTGTTATGTATTTATAAATGTGCTAATAATTTTTTAAATTTAACCATAAAAACATAAAGAAAAGTGTTTAATAAAAAAGTGATGTGACAGAGAAAAACTAAATAACCGGTTAAACCTGGTTTTTGCTCAGTCTAAATTCAGTATTATTAATAAAAGATTAAAAATTACACAGTACAACACTAAAAATGCATCGGGCATGCGACATATATCAATTCTAATAGATTTTAGGATGAATATTACGAATGTGAACACCAAATTTTAATATTAGCTCTACTTTTTGAAATATGCGCAAATTTAGCTTTTAGCCAAAAAGCCTATTTTTTCTTTATAAATTTTATATTTATTCATATACGTGACTAAACCACGGATAGTTTTTAATATGGTTCAAAAATATGGACTTTGTGATTTTAGAACCATGTCAACTGATTTTGATTAGCTAAAGGATGTAGGATATAATTGCAATTAAATTGAATATTTCACTTATTTTCCTATTTTGCAAATTTAGTAAAATCCCTTAATCGGATTTGCAAAATCTTAACATATGGGTGAAAACACATCAACTCAACACACCATTCGGATTTACCATCTCCGATTTGAATGAAATTTGCCATGCCTACAAATATGCCATTGGGTGTAAAAAAAATTAGGGTGATCGGATACGAGAACACGTGCCGCATCGGCCCTGAAGTTTGAAATACGATTTACAACGGGAAAAAATCACTTTTTTGGATTTCTTTCAAAATAATGGCTCTTTAGTAACCGTATTTTTAGAATATGTAAATAGAATCATAATCTAGACTGAATTACCTTTCTGGTAATGTATAAAAATCCAAAATCGGTTGGAAAATATTTTAGTAATTGCAATTTCCTCAGAGCATTGTAGGGTTAAAATGAGATAAATTATGAAAATCGTAAAAAATAAAATATATTTTCAACAAATGTACAATATTGTACTCTAGTTTCATTTCTAAGATCCACAAATATTTAGATATTAATTTTTGTCTTTCTTGGCTAATGATAACCTAGTCCCAGGTATGGCCAAAGATGGGATTTTTTTATATATTCGCAAATCCCTAGTTTTGAGTTTTTTAAAATTTTGTTTAACAAAATATAAAAAAAAAGTTTTCAACGCATATGGGTTTATTAAATACACCTTAGAGAATAATACTACTGGAAATTACACATATCCCTCTTTTAACTTAATAGTGACGGCGTTTTAAATTTGAAAATTTTGGATAAAAGTGTGATTTTGGCCAATAATTTAGATAATAGTATTAATGTTTGTGTTTTTAGCTAGCTGTAACAAAATCACTTACGATTTCTCTTAATTCTGATACAAAAGATTGTTTTCCGAAATTTTTGTAAAACTCCGTCAACGTTAACCCTTTTTTTTACCAAGGTCAAAGGTGAAATTTGTATATCAAAACAATGTGTTGTTTCTTGCGGAATTTGGTAAAAGTTGTCCAAATAATTATGTTAACACCAAATTTTATACATAGTAATAAAAAATTAGAAATTAATCCTTATAGGCACGTGGCGTTAAAATTACCCCATATTTTTGAAATGTAAAAAGTGTCATTTGACATGAAAATCGACATTAAAACCTTTAATTAAGCATTTTTTAGAAAAAAAATATAAATTAACCTGTTTGTAAACTTGGTGTCAAACTGACCAATTTTTTATATTAAATAACGCTGCACATTGGGGCCAAATGAATGAAAAGTGGCGATTAATTCAAAATATGAACTTTAAAATTCATGATCGTGTTTGGTACCGGGTGAAAGTGGATAAAATTCTGCATCACTAATTGCAAAAATTATACTTTTAAGTTGTTTGCTTTAGTTGAAGTGAGCACTTAAAGTTGAATAATTGTTATTTTTTTTGTGCATATTGAAAAAAAGTGAAAATTTTGATATTTCAATTGATAATTTTTTCTATTAATACTTCTAAAAGTTAAATTTTTATAATGGAACCGTCAACTTCAGGTAGTTTACTATATAGTACATGTTTTTTTGTTTAAATAAATGTTTTAAAAATATTAAATGTTAATAAAATAAAATTAGCCCAAAAATGGGCTATTTTTGATTTATATATGGAGTTTCAACAACTTTGTTCGTGAGCTTGCGTAAAATCGTCTATATAGTGTTATAATATCAGATCTCAACTAATAAACCCCAAAATATTTTGTTGCGATTTTTTGCGATTTTTGAGTTATGCTTGTTTTTGTGAAATAACTCAAGATGCTAAAAATCCACAAATATGAAAAAAAAACAAAACAAAACATCAAGTTGTTTTTACTTTGTTTTGTCATTATTTTCGTTATAGTAGTTGTTATTGTAGCTAAAAAAATGTGTTGTTAATTAGAGATGGGGGCGTGAGTAACTTTAATTCACGCATGCTCACGTGATTGCGTATGTTGGGTTTATTTACTATGAATAAAACTAATTAAATTATTTTACATGTGTTTATGATATTTCAATGAATTTTACTTAAACATTTGTTAATTTTAAATTATTAGAAAATTGTATATGGCACAAGTGCACTATTTTGAAAAATTGAAGGAGGTCACGCTCCCATCCCTATTTATTATTGTCATTTATTTGAGTCCTACATAATAACTGTTGGTCATATACATGCATCATAGGAGTAAAGTTTTAATTTTGTTTTAAGCTGGTGATATCAATCTACTAATATAATGATAATACATTTTTAAGAATTTCTATCCATCCGTAGGGTATTATTGATTCGGTACTGACACGTTTATTTATTGTTTTAGCTGTCAATGTTTTGTGATGTGATGTTACATATTTAAAGTGTTGTGAAAGTGTAAATTATTCGGTACAGGGTTAAAGGAATTACTTTTTGCAAATTTTAAACGAATAGAAATCTTATTCATTTTAGGAACATGTCCCAAAACAATTTTCATTCCTCGTCATGAGTTGCATAATTTTATGAGGAGTGCAGAACCTAAATCACTTCAGGATAAATTTAAACTTTTGAGATGGGAAGTAATAAAACGTGTCGACCCTTCGGATATGGTAGATTTTATGACAAGGTTTCATAATTTTTGCTCTAGCTATGAGATTCGGTGGCAAAAATGTCATAGAAAGAATGAAATTTTTGTAAAAAATAATTAGAATTGGCTGGATGCCTCAATCTCATTCAGTCCACCACCAGAACCACAACAAAAAAGAGGTCGCAATGATCTCTCATTTGAAGAGTGCAAAGAAAAAACAAAAGTTAAGAAATGTAAAGACATAAGAGATCAAATTTCTTTGCCTGTTTTGGCTTACGCCGCACAAATGAGCTTGAGAGCTGCTGGAAAAATAGATGAGTCGAAAATTGTTAAGGAAATAATATCATCTCCAACAAAAGCCAAAAAATACCGAAAAAGTATAGAACAGGTACCACCACAGCAGTTAACTCCGGATGAAGCTCTGTCCGTTTTGGTAGAAGCGAAGCTAAGTCGCCACCAATATAATGTTATTAGAAAGGTTGCACCTGAGAAATTTCCATCATATAAATTGGTCCAAAGAGCTAAGAAAAAATGTTACCCAAAGGGAGAACAAATGAAAATTTCTGAAACATCAGCGCAAGTTAGCCTACAAGGAATATTGGATCATACCACTGAACGCCTTTTGTCGGTTAAAAATGCAGATTTAAATTCGTTAGACAACGAAGAAATCGAAAAAATTACTTTATACACTAAGTGGGGCTTTGACGGAAGTTCAGGGCATAGTTCTTACAAACAAGCCTTTCATGACAGTAATGCATCTGATTCTTCTGTATTTATTACGTCAATTGTACCATTAAAATTAGTTTGTAAAAACAAAATCATTTGGCATAATCCTCGACCGTCTTCAACTAGGTTTTGCAGGCCATTAAAAATTGAATTTATGAAAGAAACGGTCAACAGTATTAAAACAGAAAGAGTGGAGACAGAAAAAATGCTCTTATCGATACAGTAATATCAGTTGGAGAAAGAAAGATAAAAGTGAACCACAAACTAATTCTCGTTATGATTGACGGTAAAGTGTGTAACGCGATTACAGACACAAAGTCCACACAAAAGTGCTACATATGTGGCGCTACCAGCAAGGAGTTCAACAATATTGAACAAATGATTTCTAGAGATTCCAACATAGACTTCATGGAGTTCGGTTTGTCTGTCCTACATGGCTGGATAAGATTTTTTGAATGTCTTATTCACTTGGCATATAAACTTCCAATTCAAAAATGGCAGGCAAGAAGTGACGAAGAAAAAAAAATTATTGCTGAAACTAAAAGTCGTATTCAACGCGAATTTAAAAAGAGAACGGGATTGATCATTGATCAACCAAAACCTGGTTTTGGTAACTCTAATGACGGGAATACTGCAAGACGTTTTTTTAAGAATGCAGAAGTATCTGCTGAAATTACTAATATTGATTTAGAGTTGATCAAAAATATGCACACAATATTAATTGTAGTTTCTAGTGGTATTGAGGTCAACATTGAAAAATTTACAAACTTCGCTAATAACACTGCCAGGCTATTTGTGAAAAAATATCCATGGTACTATATGCCTCCTACTCTTCACAAATATTTTATTCATGGGCCTGAAATTATATCATTATCGCCATTGCCAATTGGTCAGCTAACCGAAGAGTCTCAGGAAGCCAGAAATAAAGATTTTAAAAGTTATAGGGAGAATTTTGCCCGTAAATGCAGTCGAGAAAAAACAATGGAAGATATCTTTAATAGATTTCTCTTAAGTTCAGATCCGTTTATAACAAGCATGAACAATAGTTCTAAAAAGAAAAAAGAGCTAATGCCAAAATCTGCATTGGAGTTGCTTGTACTTCCCAGCAATCAAAATAGCAATGATGAAGATGGAGATGAAGATGGAGATGAAGATGGAGATGAAGATGGAGATGAAGATGAAGATTAAGATTATTGTAACGAATTAATTTATGATTATGAAATTGAATGTGAAGTAAATACTAACATTGAAGGTAATAATGATTATAATAAAATATTGTTGTTTTCAAAAAGAAAAAAAAAATAGAATAACCGAATTTAATTAAATTTTTTTTAAATAGTGTGTTTATGGTTATTTATCAATAAAAAAACAATTAGATTTTCAAATGTTTCATTTTTGAGCAAAATTTTAAAATTTCGAGAAAAAAGGTATGATTTTAATTTAAAAATTTTCTAATAGAAATACATATAAAATATTTATTCCTTATTATTTTTAAAAATATTACTTATTTTTCTTAAAGTACATTTAGTATGCTTTAATTTGCAATTTAATTGAATAATTTATAGCGCACCGTTCCAAAGTTACAGCAAAAAATGTGAAAAAAGAGGATTTTTTACAAAACACAAAATGGCCCATAAAGGGTTAAAAAATGTGTTTTTTCACTCTGTTTTTTTTTTAAATGTTGGTTTTTTATGTATTTATAAATATCCATTAATAAAAAATATTTTTTTTTTTAAATTACGACTTCTATGAATTAATCGCCACTTTTCATGCATTTGGCCCCACTGTGCGCTGGTTGGCTGAAAAAATTATGTAGAAACCATAAATTGTTGTTTAAAAAATGTGAAGAAAGAGTTAATTTAGATTTTTTTTTATTTAACATGAAAAATGGGTCATTTTGACTCCATTCTCTCAAACAGGTTAATTTTGATTTTTTTCTAGAAAATGCTTAATTAAAGGATCGGTCCATATTTGGACCTATCGCCCATATGGGCTATATTTCCGATTTTCTCTTCTTTTGTCATTTTATAGAAAATTTTGACACAAGTCCATATTAACACATTCGAATTTCGGATCCAAACATTAGTTAACTTAGTTTAACCAGACTGGTGTAGGGTATTATATAGTCGGCATGCTCGACTTTGACTTTTTACTCGTTTTTTAATTAATTTATAATAATACCAAAAAATGTGGTACATGCAGAGCTTTGAAGAATTAATTCTTTTCTGAATGAATTCACTACCAATCGAATTCAATTTTCTCTAGAATTGAATGAATTCCTTTTCTTAAGTAATTCACTGAATTCGTTCAACTGAACGCTTTCATCAAACAATAAATTCAAAAAATTAATTCCATTGTAATAGTTCTCTTTATTAAATCAAATAAATTAATTCACTGGTGAACGCGTTCAATTTTATAAATCGAACTGAAAAAAGTGAATTATTTCCTTACTGAATTAATTCACCACAGAATTCGTTCAATTTCATTTTCGTTCAGTGAATTAAAAAAAATTAATAATTATATTTTTTCCAAATTCGTCTATATCTGTAAAGTTTTTATTTTTAATAGTAAAAGGCTTTATTTTTTAATCTTGTAGGTTGATAAAGTGCATCGGGTTTCTCTAACACTTAATATATATGTAATTTGTTTATTTTTACTAGCAAACGTTGTAAAATTGCTTGGTTGCAAATTTTATTTGTAAATAAATGTTTTCTTCTACTGATTTAATAAAAAGAACTATAGCAATTGAATTAATTCGTAGCAAAATAAATCGAACGAAAACAAATATGAATTAATTCCATTCAATATATGCAGCTTTGTGAATTAATTCATCGAATTTTTAATTCAGAATTGAAAAATTGAATTAAGGAATTAATTCTTCAAAGCTCTGGATACATGCTACTGTGGTATATACATGTATTAATTCACAAAAATGCATACCTATGACAATGCTATTAGCTATAACTCAGAAACGAATCGAGATACCACCTTAAATTTTTCACACAAATGTAGAAGAGAGTTTAACAATAATTATATATATTTTTTAAAGAATTTTAAAAAATGCGCATTTCGAGCAATGGGGGTTTGAACTCAAGACCTCAAGAAATGACCTTTGACCCTTCCATTTAAAAAAATCGATATGCATACCATTTTAAAGGGTACATTCTTGCCTAATAAATAATACCAATATGTTGGGTTTATTTACTATGAATAAAACTAATTAAATTATTTTACATGTGTTTATGATATTTCAATGAATTTTACTTAAACATTTGTTAATTTTAAATTATTAGAAAATTGTATATGGCACAAGTGCACTATTTTGAAAAATTGAAGGAGGTCACGCTCCCATCCCTATTTATTATTGTCATTTATTTGAGTCCTACATAATAACTGTTGGTCATATACATGCATCATAGGAGTAAAGTTTTAATTTTGTTTTAAGCTGGTGATATCAATCTACTAATATAATGATAATACATTTTTAAGAATTTCTATCCATCCGTAGGGTATTATTGATTCGGTACTGACACGTTTATTTATTGTTTTAGCTGTCAATGTTTTGTGATGTGATGTTACATATTTAAAGTGTTGTGAAAGTGTAAATTATTCGGTACAGGGTTAAAGGAATTACTTTTTGCAAATTTTAAACGAATAGAAATCTTATTAATTTTAGGAACATGTCCCAAAACAATTTTCATTCCTCGTCATGAGTTGCATAATTTTATGAGGAGTGCAGAACCTAAATCACTTCAGGATAAATTTAAACTTTTGAGATGGGAAGTAATAAAACGTGTCGACCCTTCGGATATGGTAGATTTTATGACAAGGTTTCATAATTTTTGCTCTAGCTATGAGATTCGGTGGCAAAAATGTCATAGAAAGAATGAAATTTTTGGAAAAAATAATAAGAATTGGCTGGATGCCTCAATCTCATTCAGTCCACCACCAGAACCACAACAAAAAAGAGGTCGCAATGATCTCTCATTTGAAGAGTGCAAAGAAAAAACAAAAGTTAAGAAATGTAAAGACATAAGAGATCAAATTTCTTTGCCTGTTTTGGCTTACGCCGCACAAATGAGCTTGAGAGCTGCTGGAAAAATAGATGAGTCGAAAATTGTTAAGGAAATAATATCATCTCCAACAAAAGCCAAAAAATACCGAAAAAGTATAGAACAGGTACCACCACAGCAGTTAACTCCGGATGAAGCTCTGTCCGTTTTGGTAGAAGCGAAGCTAAGTCGCCACCAATATAATGTTATTAGAAAGGTTGCACCTGAGAAATTTCCATCATATAAATTGGTCCAAAGAGCTAAGAAAAAATGTTACCCAAAGGGAGAACAAATGAAAATTTCTGAAACATCAGCGCAAGTTAGCCTACAAGGAATATTGGATCATACCACTGAACGCCTTTTGTCGGTTAAAAATGCAGATTTAAATTCGTTAGACAACGAAGAAATCGAAAAAATTACTTTATACACTAAGTGGGGCTTTGACGGAAGTTCAGGGCATAGTTCTTACAAACAAGCCTTTCATGACAGTAATGCATCTGATTCTTCTGTATTTATTACGTCAATTGTACCATTAAAATTAGTTTGTAAAAACAAAATCATTTGGCATAATCCTCGACCGTCTTCAACTAGGTTTTGCAGGCCATTAAAAATTGAATTTATGAAAGAAACAGTATTAAAACAGAAAGAGAAAGAGTGGAGACAGAAAAAAATGCTCTTATCGATACAGTAATATCAGTTGGAGAAAGAAAGATAAAAGTGAACCACAAACTAATTCTCGTTATGATTGACGGTAAAGTGTGTATTACAGACACAAAGTCCACACAAAAGTGCTACATATGTGGCGCTACCAGCAAGGAGTTCAACAATATTGAACAAATGATTTCTAGAGATTCCAACGTAGACTTCATGGAGTTCGGTTTGTCTGTCCTACATGGCTGGATAAGATTTTTTGAATGTCTTATTCACTTGGCATATAAACTTCCAATTCAAAAATGGCAGGCAAGAAGTGACGAAGAAAAAAAATTATTGCTGAAACTAAAAGTCGTATTCAACGCGAATTTAAAAAGAGAACGGGATTGATCATTGATCAACCAAAACCTGGTTTTGGTAACTCTAATGACGGGAATACTGCAAGACGTTTTTTTAAGAATGCAGAAGTATCTGCTGAAATTACTAATATTGATTTAGAGTTGATCAAAAATATGCACACAATATTAATTGTAGTTTCTAGTGGTATTGAGGTCAACATTGAAAAATTTACAAACTTCGCTAATAACACTGCCAGGCTATTTGTGAAAAAATATCCATGGTACTATATGCCTCCTACTCTTCACAAATATTTTATTCATGGGCCTGAAATTATATCATTATCGCCATTGCCAATTGGTCAGCTAACCGAAGAGTCTCAGGAAGCCAGAAATAAAGATTTTAAAAGTTATAGGGAGAATTTTGCCCGTAAATGCAGTCGAGAAAAAACAATGGAAGATATCTTTAATAGATTTCTCTTAAGTTCAGATCCGTTTATAACAAGCATGGACAATAGTTCTAAAAAGAAAAAAGAGCTAATGCCAAAATCTGCATTGGAGTTGCTTGTACTTCCCAGCAATCAAAATAGCAATGATGAAGATGGAGATGAAGATGGAGATGAAGATGGAGATGAAGATGGAGATGAAGATGAAGATTAAGATTATTGTAACGAATTAATTTATGATTATGAAATTGAATGTGAAGTAAATACTAACATTGAAGGTAATAATGATTATAATAAAATATTGTTGTTTTCAAAAAGAAAAAAAAAATAGAATAACCGAATTTAATTAAATTTTTTTTAAATAGTGTGTTTATGGTTATTTATCAATAAAAAAACAATTAGATTTTCAAATGTTTCATTTTTGAGCAAAATTTTAAAATTTCGAGAAAAAAGGTATGATTTTAATTTAAAAATTTTCTAATAGAAATACATATAAAATATTTATTCCTTATTATTTTTAAAAATATTACTTATTTTTCTTAAAGTACATTTAGTATGCTTTAATTTGCAATTTAATTGAATAATTTATAGCGCACCGTTCCAAAGTTACAGCAAAAAATGTGAAAAAAGAGGATTTTTTACAAAACACAAAATGGCCCATAAAGGGTTAAAAAATGTGTTTTTTCACTCTGTTTTTTTTTTAAATGTTGGTTTTTTATGTATTTATAAATATCCATTAATAAAAAATATTTTTTTTTTTAAATTACGACTTCTATGAATTAATCGCCACTTTTCATGCATTTGGCCCCACTGTGCGCTGGTTGGTTGAAAAAATTATGTAGAAACCATAAATTGTTGTTTAAAAAATGTGAAGAAAGAGTTAATTTAGATTTTTTTTTATTTAACATGAAAAATGGGTCATTTTGACTCCATTCTCTCAAACAGGTTAATTTTGATTTTTTTCTAGAAAATGCTTAATTAAAGGATCGGTCCATATTTGGACCTATCGCCCATATGGGCTATATTTCCGATTTTCTCTTCTTTTGTCATTTTATAGAAAATTTTGACACAAGTCCATATTAACACATTCGAATTTCGGATCCAAACATTAGTTAACTTAGTTTAACCAGACTGGTGTAGGGTATTATATAGTCGGCATGCTCGACTTTGACTTTTTACTCGTTTTTTAATTAATTTATAATAATACCAAAAAATGTGGTACATGCAGAGCTTTGAAGAATTAATTCTTTTCTGAATGAATTCACTACCAATCGAATTCAATTTTCTCTAGAATTGAATGAATTCCTTTTCTTAAGTAATTCACTGAATTCGTTCAACTGAACGCTTTCATCAAACAATAAATTCAAAAAATTAATTCCATTGTAATAGTTCTCTTTATTAAATCAAATAAATTAATTCACTGGTGAACGCGTTCAATTTTATAAATCGAACTGAAAAAAGTGAATTATTTCCTTACTGAATTAATTCACCACAGAATTCGTTCAATTTCATTTTCGTTCAGTGAATTAAAAAAAATTAATAATTATATTTTTTCCAAATTCGTCTATATCTGTAAAGTTTTTATTTTTAATAGTAAAAGGCTTTATTTTTTAATCTTGTAGGTTGATAAAGTGCATCGGGTTTCTCTAACACTTAATATATATGTAATTTGTTTATTTTTACTAGCAAACGTTGTAAAATTGCTTGGTTGCAAATTTTATTTGTAAATAAATGTTTTCTTCTACTGATTTAATAAAAAGAACTATAGCAATTGAATTAATTCGTAGCAAAATAAATCGAACGAAAACAAATATGAATTAATTCCATTCAATATATGCAGCTTTGTGAATTAATTCATCGAATTTTTAATTCAGAATTGAAAAATTGAATTAAGGAATTAATTCTTCAAAGCTCTGGATACATGCTACTGTGGTATATACATGTATTAATTCACAAAAATGCATACCTATGACAATGCTATTAGCTATAACTCAGAAACGAATCGAGATACCACCTTAAATTTTTCACACAAATGTAGAAGAGAGTTTAACAATAATTATATATATTTTTTAAAGAATTTTAAAAAATGCGCATTTCGAGCAATGGGGGTTTGAACTCAAGACCTCAAGAAATGACCTTTGACCCTTCCATTTAAAAAAATCGATATGCATACCATTTTAAAGGGTACATTCTTGCCTAATAAATAATACCAATATGTTGGGTTTATTTACTATGAATAAAACTAATTAAATTATTTTACATGTGTTTATGATATTTCAATGAATTTTACTTAAACATTTGTTAATTTTAAATTATTAGAAAATTGTATATGGCACAAGTGCACTATTTTGAAAAATTGAAGGAGGTCACGCTCCCATCCCTATTTATTATTGTCATTTATTTGAGTCCTACATAATAACTGTTGGTCATATACATGCATCATAGGAGTAAAGTTTTAATTTTGTTTTAAGCTGGTGATATCAATCTACTAATATAATGATAATACATTTTTAAGAATTTCTATCCATCCGTAGGGTATTATTGATTCGGTACTGACACGTTTATTTATTGTTTTAGCTGTCAATGTTTTGTGATGTGATGTTACATATTTAAAGTGTTGTGAAAGTGTAAATTATTCGGTACAGGGTTAAAGGAATTACTTTTTGCAAATTTTAAACGAATAGAAATCTTATTAATTTTAGGAACATGTCCCAAAACAATTTTCATTCCTCGTCATGAGTTGCATAATTTTATGAGGAGTGCAGAACCTAAATCACTTCAGGATAAATTTAAACTTTTGAGATGGGAAGTAATAAAACGTGTCGACCCTTCGGATATGGTAGATTTTATGACAAGGTTTCATAATTTTTGCTCTAGCTATGAGATTCGGTGGCAAAAATGTCATAGAAAGAATGAAATTTTTGGAAAAAATAATAAGAATTGGCTGGATGCCTCAATCTCATTCAGTCCACCACCAGAACCACAACAAAAAAGAGGTCGCAATGATCTCTCATTTGAAGAGTGCAAAGAAAAAACAAAAGTTAAGAAATGTAAAGACATAAGAGATCAAATTTCTTTGCCTGTTTTGGCTTACGCCGCACAAATGAGCTTGAGAGCTGCTGGAAAAATAGATGAGTCGAAAATTGTTAAGGAAATAATATCATCTCCAACAAAAGCCAAAAAATACCGAAAAAGTATAGAACAGGTACCACCACAGCAGTTAACTCCGGATGAAGCTCTGTCCGTTTTGGTAGAAGCGAAGCTAAGTCGCCACCAATATAATGTTATTAGAAAGGTTGCACCTGAGAAATTTCCATCATATAAATTGGTCCAAAGAGCTAAGAAAAAATGTTACCCAAAGGGAGAACAAATGAAAATTTCTGAAACATCAGCGCAAGTTAGCCTACAAGGAATATTGGATCATACCACTGAACGCCTTTTGTCGGTTAAAAATGCAGATTTAAATTCGTTAGACAACGAAGAAATCGAAAAAATTACTTTATACACTAAGTGGGGCTTTGACGGAAGTTCAGGGCATAGTTCTTACAAACAAGCCTTTCATGACAGTAATGCATCTGATTCTTCTGTATTTATTACGTCAATTGTACCATTAAAATTAGTTTGTAAAAACAAAATCATTTGGCATAATCCTCGACCGTCTTCAACTAGGTTTTGCAGGCCATTAAAAATTGAATTTATGAAAGAAACAGTATTAAAACAGAAAGAGAAAGAGTGGAGACAGAAAAAAATGCTCTTATCGATACAGTAATATCAGTTGGAGAAAGAAAGATAAAAGTGAACCACAAACTAATTCTCGTTATGATTGACGGTAAAGTGTGTATTACAGACACAAAGTCCACACAAAAGTGCTACATATGTGGCGCTACCAGCAAGGAGTTCAACAATATTGAACAAATGATTTCTAGAGATTCCAACGTAGACTTCATGGAGTTCGGTTTGTCTGTCCTACATGGCTGGATAAGATTTTTTGAATGTCTTATTCACTTGGCATATAAACTTCCAATTCAAAAATGGCAGGCAAGAAGTGACGAAGAAAAAAAATTATTGCTGAAACTAAAAGTCGTATTCAACGCGAATTTAAAAAGAGAACGGGATTGATCATTGATCAACCAAAACCTGGTTTTGGTAACTCTAATGACGGGAATACTGCAAGACGTTTTTTTAAGAATGCAGAAGTATCTGCTGAAATTACTAATATTGATTTAGAGTTGATCAAAAATATGCACACAATATTAATTGTAGTTTCTAGTGGTATTGAGGTCAACATTGAAAAATTTACAAACTTCGCTAATAACACTGCCAGGCTATTTGTGAAAAAATATCCATGGTACTATATGCCTCCTACTCTTCACAAATATTTTATTCATGGGCCTGAAATTATATCATTATCGCCATTGCCAATTGGTCAGCTAACCGAAGAGTCTCAGGAAGCCAGAAATAAAGATTTTAAAAGTTATAGGGAGAATTTTGCCCGTAAATGCAGTCGAGAAAAAACAATGGAAGATATCTTTAATAGATTTCTCTTAAGTTCAGATCCGTTTATAACAAGCATGGACAATAGTTCTAAAAAGAAAAAAGAGCTAATGCCAAAATCTGCATTGGAGTTGCTTGTACTTCCCAGCAATCAAAATAGCAATGATGAAGATGGAGATGAAGATGGAGATGAAGATGGAGATGAAGATGGAGATGAAGATGAAGATTAAGATTATTGTAACGAATTAATTTATGATTATGAAATTGAATGTGAAGTAAATACTAACATTGAAGGTAATAATGATTATAATAAAATATTGTTGTTTTCAAAAAGAAAAAAAAAATAGAATAACCGAATTTAATTAAATTTTTTTTAAATAGTGTGTTTATGGTTATTTATCAATAAAAAAACAATTAGATTTTCAAATGTTTCATTTTTGAGCAAAATTTTAAAATTTCGAGAAAAAAGGTATGATTTTAATTTAAAAATTTTCTAATAGAAATACATATAAAATATTTATTCCTTATTATTTTTAAAAATATTACTTATTTTTCTTAAAGTACATTTAGTATGCTTTAATTTGCAATTTAATTGAATAATTTATAGCGCACCGTTCCAAAGTTACAGCAAAAAATGTGAAAAAAGAGGATTTTTTACAAAACACAAAATGGCCCATAAAGGGTTAAAAAATGTGTTTTTTCACTCTGTTTTTTTTTTAAATGTTGGTTTTTTATGTATTTATAAATATCCATTAATAAAAAATATTTTTTTTTTTAAATTACGACTTCTATGAATTAATCGCCACTTTTCATGCATTTGGCCCCACTGTGCGCTGGTTGGTTGAAAAAATTATGTAGAAACCATAAATTGTTGTTTAAAAAATGTGAAGAAAGAGTTAATTTAGATTTTTTTTTATTTAACATGAAAAATGGGTCATTTTGACTCCATTCTCTCAAACAGGTTAATTTTGATTTTTTTCTAGAAAATGCTTAATTAAAGGATCGGTCCATATTTGGACCTATCGCCCATATGGGCTATATTTCCGATTTTCTCTTCTTTTGTCATTTTATAGAAAATTTTGACACAAGTCCATATTAACACATTCGAATTTCGGATCCAAACATTAGTTAACTTAGTTTAACCAGACTGGTGTAGGGTATTATATAGTCGGCATGCTCGACTTTGACTTTTTACTCGTTTTTTAATTAATTTATAATAATACCAAAAAATGTGGTACATGCAGAGCTTTGAAGAATTAATTCTTTTCTGAATGAATTCACTACCAATCGAATTCAATTTTCTCTAGAATTGAATGAATTCCTTTTCTTAAGTAATTCACTGAATTCGTTCAACTGAACGCTTTCATCAAACAATAAATTCAAAAAATTAATTCCATTGTAATAGTTCTCTTTATTAAATCAAATAAATTAATTCACTGGTGAACGCGTTCAATTTTATAAATCGAACTGAAAAAAGTGAATTATTTCCTTACTGAATTAATTCACCACAGAATTCGTTCAATTTCATTTTCGTTCAGTGAATTAAAAAAAATTAATAATTATATTTTTTCCAAATTCGTCTATATCTGTAAAGTTTTTATTTTTAATAGTAAAAGGCTTTATTTTTTAATCTTGTAGGTTGATAAAGTGCATCGGGTTTCTCTAACACTTAATATATATGTAATTTGTTTATTTTTACTAGCAAACGTTGTAAAATTGCTTGGTTGCAAATTTTATTTGTAAATAAATGTTTTCTTCTACTGATTTAATAAAAAGAACTATAGCAATTGAATTAATTCGTAGCAAAATAAATCGAACGAAAACAAATATGAATTAATTCCATTCAATATATGCAGCTTTGTGAATTAATTCATCGAATTTTTAATTCAGAATTGAAAAATTGAATTAAGGAATTAATTCTTCAAAGCTCTGGATACATGCTACTGTGGTATATACATGTATTAATTCACAAAAATGCATACCTATGACAATGCTATTAGCTATAACTCAGAAACGAATCGAGATACCACCTTAAATTTTTCACACAAATGTAGAAGAGAGTTTAACAATAATTATATATATTTTTTAAAGAATTTTAAAAAATGCGCATTTCGAGCAATGGGGGTTTGAACTCAAGACCTCAAGAAATGACCTTTGACCCTTCCATTTAAAAAAATCGATATGCATACCATTTTAAAGGGTACATTCTTGCCTAATAAATAATACCAAAACGAATTTTATACCTTGAATCGTTTTTAAGTTATTGTCAATTTTGTAATCATAATTTAGTCAAATTTGACCGTTTTTTCCAATTTTCGGGACGTCATATTTCGGAAACCAAGAGAGGCTTGGCTCTGAAATTTATTGCGGTTTTTTTTTTTGTTCACTGGGGAAGCTTATAAAATTAAAAAAAAAACTCGTTATTTTAAGTTAAGTGTGCTCCTTTACTTGTGCAAAGTTCAATAAAATGAGAGTAATCACAAAATCCTGTATCTAGAAGTCAAAATTACCCAAAAGTACGGGAACGCACAAAATTAATTTTCTAACCCAAAACTATTTAAAAGAAATAAATTAAAATGCGTATAATTTTAGTCTCAAAAATCGCACAGAAACACATATTTTTTTGCATTTAAAAGTTTTTTTTGACTTCGTTCAGTTTACTTTTATATATAGAATTTTTATTTTGTGTATTTCTTTGCTTAATTAAAATTTAGAATTTTCACAATGGTGTTATTTGTTTATCATTGCACCAACTGTCCCTTTTACATTTTTTTTAATAGTAAAAAGAGAAGTTAATAGTAGACAGAGGCAGAAAATTTTATAAAAATATCTGTAAGAACCAAAAAATATCTGTAAGGGCCTAAAGTTTTTTAAAACTTGTTTTATATTACAACTAAGAGTGGCTAATAACCATAGGGGAAAATTTAATTTCTAACAAATTTTCTAAGTTCTAAACTAAATTATGTATTTGAAGTATAATTTGATTTCTAGGTGATTTCAATTTTCAAAAATTTCAGTTTTTTGTCAATACTTAAAATTTTCTGCAATCCGTTTGTGATATGGAGTATATTGTTTTACCCATTTTCTGTCAAGCATGGAGTCCGTGCTTATTTTCTGACAGAACTTCGTACAAGGATAGGTAGACGTGTCTTTAGAGATATGCTGGTAAAAAATAGATTAAACAATTTAAATACTGTATCTCATAGTTTTGTTACTTGATTTTAACAGTGAAATTATATCTTAACTAGGGTTTTTCTTTTCCCGGACTTTTTCATTTCCCGGGACAGCGGGATTTTTTCAACAATCTCCCGGGATCCCGGGAATTCCCGCTCGTTAGAAAATAAATAAATCCGACCTATGTTTTACTTGAAAAACTCAATTTCTATCAAAACACCGTCAGAAAAAGTCAACTTTTTGGTTTAACCCATGAGAAAATCTACTTAACATATTCTGAAAGAAGGGCTAAATATAAAATAGCTACGTTTTCTAGATCAATTCGTTTAACAGTTTAAGTGGCGAATTAATATTAGGTAATGTATTTTTATGGAAGGCCGTCTTAATTAAAAAAAAAACTCTTTAAAATATATTAACTATGTATTAATTCTCTTTTCAAACGGGAAACGAATTGATTTAAAAAAAGTAAAAAAACATGGGTATTTTTTCATCCCTTCTTTTAGGATATATTGGAATTATTAATGGGTGCAAATTTGTTTCGGTCGGTGAAATAATAAATCTATTATAATGAAGTTTTAGAGAGATTTAAAATAATATTTTTAGTCGTTTCTTATATGAAATTCTGGACAATGTTCTTTATTTTTTCGTTTTGTGTCTTACACAAATTTAAAATTTCAGCCCTAGTTTATGTATTACGATAAAAAACGATACTTAGGGCCAGTTTTATAGTTAGTTCTTAAAAATGGAACCAAAAAATTTATTTTTCTAGATATTTTATTTCTATATAGATTTTCAGAACTATTCGGCCAGAATTATGTAAAAAAGTTTAAAAGTGAGTATTTTTCACAAAAATTTTTAGGCAAATTCGTAAATCTTTTTAAAATATACACTAAAATATTAAGGGAGTGTGCGAACTGGCTAAATAAAATCTAAACTAAATAATATAAAAAAGCATTTAATGCATTATTTTAAAATAAATAAAATTTAAAAAATATATTTGAAATAAAGGAATATCAATTTAAATTTAATTATTTGAAGTTAAAAAATACTTATATCAATTAAAAATACGAAAATATTACTAATTTTTTAATTTTAATGCCGAGATTTGTGGAGCTATTTAGAATTGAAATATTGATGTTGAAATGTTGTATATATTGCTTTAATTGAAGAAAGGTCATAATTTTAAAGAAGGTACGAGAAATTTTGTTGGTAAACTTGATAATGGCTGATAAAATTTGTTTTCGGTTTAACTAAACTAAACTCAACTGATATCAAAAAAAAACTCGGCCTAAATAGTATTTTTTTAATACTAATTCTGTTTATGGAATTTTAAGCCGCATTTTTTAATTTTAAATGTATATTTTATTTAAATTAACTTAAAAAAATTAATGCTTTAAATTTAAATAAAGCTTCCAACATTGTAATATACTACACCCAAACAAAAACATAGTTGCTGATCACTATATTTTCGACTATGTCATAGGTGAAATAACCCTCACTATGACGTAGTTGATATGATGTAGTGAAATGAAAGAAAATTTAAAAATAGTATATATTAACGACGCCTAATTGGAAAAATGTTAACCTTACTTGAAACTAACTGAAAAAATAAATAACACATCCTTTTTAACAACTTTATTAACATGAATACATGGAGAATTTTAATGCTTTATTATGTTTGCATTTGCAGTCCCTCCGAAACCAATAATTTTAATTTTCCAAGTCTGCACTTTATCTTTCACTAAATCCTTTATGTATCTTGGAAATTTTTAATGATTTATATGCCAATTCGTTATCTGCAAAAAATAGTTTTAAAATATTGAAATGATTATAATACTGTAATAATATTTACTCACAAAAAATTTGTTTGATGCCATTTATAAATTTCAATTTAATTAAAATGTTTTTAAAATTTCCTTGACAATGAAAAATTATTTTAAATTTATTTTCACACAGTAACTCAAAAAAGGTTTCTTTTGAATTTGTCCATAGTTGTTATTGATTACACAGTTTTACAAAATATGACAATATTTATAAGTTGCACAACTTTGCAGTGGTTTTAGGATAATTAGTGGGTCCTGATTTCGAATCTGGAACCAGTTTCTTCAAATTGATTCTAGGTTTTGCACAATTCGCGATTTAAATTTTTTAAATTTTTCAGCCGATTTTTTCAATAAAAAATTTATAATTTAGAAACTATAGCTTCGGCAAGAAAATACTTTACACAGTTTAAGCTTAATGCTGTGCCCTACTTCTCGTACTTAAGTGTGTATCAATATCTCAATAACTTTTTTAAATATAGTCGCTGAAAATTAAAATTTAAAACTTTTTTAAGGTTTTTTTTTTTTTTTAATTGGAGTATAAGACGAAGTCCGATTTTAAATGTCAAAGCCAATTTGGAAAGAAAAAGGTCCAAAATTTATATATATGTCAAATTGCTTTAACAAATTATGTGCAGTTTTAGAGCCTTTTGTAATTAAATTTAGACTTAAAATGATCAAAAAAATATTTTACTGTACTAAAAATCTACTGAACTATTACAGAATTTTTTTTTTCCAAAAACATCAGATTTCATTCACTATTGGTTCTTTTTCAAAATTATTGCGATTTTCAAAGTTTATATTTAAATAATGCCTTCGGACTCCTTCTACAATTATTTCTCGACGAACTCATTTTGAATGTGTACGAAAATATTGTGATTTAAATATAAATTTTACAAATCGCAATAATATCGGAAAAAATCAATAGTGAATGAAATCTGATGTTTTTAGAAAAAAAAATTCTGTAATAGTACAGTAGATTTTTAGTGTAGTAAAATATTTTTTTATTCATTTTAAGTCTAAGTTTAATTACAAAAGGCTCTAAAACTGCACATAATTTGTTAAAGCAGTATGACATATATATAAATTTTGGACCTTTTTCTTTCCAAATTGGCTTTGATATTTAAAATCGGACTTCGTCTTATACTTAATTTTGTTTTTAAAAAAACCTTAAAATTTTTTGAAATTTTGATTTTCAGCGACTATATTTAGAAAATAGGGCACGGAATTAAGCTTAAACTGTGTAAAGCTTTTTCTTTCCGAAGCTATAGTTACTAAATTATAAATTTTTTATTGACAAAATCGGCTGAAAAATTTAAAAAACTTAAATCGCGTATTGCGCGAAACTTAGAGCCAATTTGGACAAACTGGTTGCAGATTGGAAATCAGCACCCCCTAGTTATACTAAAACCACTGCACTAACATTCTTAAACCTTTGGCGAGTGGCGTACATTATACTGTACGTCGACTTCATCATCTCGTCACTGATTTGAATTTTAACCAATGCGCTATGCAATTACTGTTATCGGTTCGTTATTTTGTTCTTATTAATATTTTATGCAGGCTGTGAAATTTCAAAACAAAATGAGATCAGTAGAGTTCGTTTTATCGTGTGATCATCAATGCTGCTGAGAATGTGTTAAACGTTAAAAATTTAAAAAGGCTAAAGTTTAGTCTCAAAAATTGTGTGATGAATAAAATTTAAAAACTCAAAAGATTTTATGTAGAGATAAAATGAAAATTTGAAAAAAATGTTAACCCGTTCGGGGTTGGCAGAACGTTAATGTTTGAACTTTAATTCCAAATATCTCCGCTAGGGGGTAAACAGTATATCTTGGGCATCCCAGCAAAAAAATAACTGACCAAGATCCGTAAAAACACCTATACTGTCGGCACAAATGCGTTCAAATTGAGGTGAAAAACGCATTTTTTTAACATTGGCAATTCATTTTTTTTTACTATCTAAGGAGAGATGAAAAGTACCTTCTTGGGAATGCATTCAAAAGTCATAAATATCACTTCTTAAATATATATTTGAATGCATTCACAAGAAGTTACTTTTCATCTCTCCTTAGATAGGAAAAAAATGAATTGCTTTCCTATATAAAAAAAGAACATCCAAGCACTCATTTTTATGACATGCAAAGCAGGCTTAAAGTAGCATAAACACCTTCTCTCCTATGACAAGCCAATGTTAAAAAAATGCGTTTTTCACCTCCATTTGAACGCATTTGTGCCGAACAGAATAGGTGCTTTTACGGATCTTAGTCAGGTATTTTTTTGCCGGGAAGTAAAGAAAAGTTTTTAATTAATGACATTTTGAAAGTCATTTAAAATACGTTTATTGGTAGTAAGAAATCAGCATATATAGCTACTTTATATGCAGTTAAAAAGGCATTCGGTTTTTTTTCTGGGATAGATCTACATATCCACGAAGTTTGGTCAGAAAATTCCCAGCCATTAAAATTCCGGTGTCAAAGGGTTAATACTTTTTGGACAAATTTTTAATTTATTTGTGCAGTTTCCTTGTTCTATAATGCTTTACAAACTACTTCTTCCACTGCTTCACAAGTATCTATTAGTGTATTTTTATTGCTTTTTTTAGAAGTTATTCTGAACAACATCAACAAATCACTTCTTTCATTGCTTCTAACGTATCCGTTAGTATATCTTTACAGTTTTTTTAGAATTACTTCCGAACAACATCTAAAAAGTCACTTAAGTATTGCTTCTAAAGAGTAATTGCTCTAAAAGTAATCGTAAAATGTGATTTTCGTATCATTTGGCATTTCCAAACAGAGGATATATTTTTTTAGTTTTTTTTCCATTTTTTTCTTAATCTATTAATTTTGTTTTAAATTCAATACTTTTTTAATTTTTAAAAATATGTACATACCCTACGGGTATGGAGAGAGGGGGCGGAGACCGGTCGTTGATCGGTCTTTTTGTTTGAAAGAGACATATCACTTTAACATGGCGTTGTCATTGGAAATGACCAATTGCCACAGTTTAGACACCTTGTGACAGTAAGGTGGTGTGTCTAAAAATAGCTTTTCAAATAAACTAATAAAAAATTTAGAATTAAAAATAATCTACTTGGCGTCGAAGTAGGACTCGATAAGGGCTGCTTGTAAGGCAAACGCTCTACCGTCTGAGCTAATGTTGCTTATGCGTGATGGCTGGCTGATGGTAAAGTTATATATTTTTCGTTTCTCTTCAAATAAAAAAGAAAAAGAAAAAACAAACACTACAAGCAAATAAAAAAAAATGGAAAAGAAAAAATAGAAAAGAAAACAACACTAACACACACACAAATGTAGTGGAAGTGCCTTCAGTATGCCCCCGATTGACCGGTCATGGGATAGGTCCTTTAATAGCAGTTGACTCGTTTTTTGCGTTGGCCATAATTAAATTAAAAAATCAATTAAAAATTAGAAAATTACCTCAAAAACTCTGATAATATAAAAAAAATTTTAAAAATTGCCTATAAGTTAAAAAGGAAATTAAATGAAATACCATTTGTTAAAACTAAAACAGCTTTAATATTAAAAAACGTTGAAAATACAAAACTTAAAATTTTTTAACAAAAAATTATAAAAATTTAATATAAGAGCTAAAATAAGCAAATCGTAAAAAATAAAGTTCAAAATAAATAAAAGAGTAAAATAAATAAAAAAATTTTTAAAATATGCCGCGAATTTTATTTTTTATTTCGGTATCGGCCAAATTTTTTAAAAGCAACAGTGAAAGTAACGAATCAGAAAATACTTCTTAGAAAATTAATTCATTCTCTTTGGTTCATATTTGTACTAATTTAGTAATATCATTAGTGGTTATGTTAAAAAAGAAGTACATCTAGATAATCAATTATAGTGCTTTTTCTACTTCTTCGGCATCTCTTTTTTTTTTGCTGGGGTTTTATTACAATTTTATAGATTATCTAAAAGGTTAAATATTAAAAGAAAATTACATCATTATTATTTGGATTTCCAATGGAGTGCGCCATTCCAATATGATATTAGACTAATTTCAAAGCCCAACAATAATTTCAATCCCGATGGTTCCAACGAAAGCCCAAAAATGTTGAACATTTTTAGAGTTAGGAATAAGTTAAATTTCAACTGTTCTTTTCGGTTCTTTTATTTTATTCGGAATTATCAAACAAACCACTAACATAATATAATCTTATACTGATAGAAAATACTGAAAAAATAGCAAAAAAAGGTGCTCAAAATTAGTTAAAAGGAGCCCTGCACAGAAAGCTTTTGAAATTAGTAAATCCTTTTTGCTAAATATTAGTAAGATAAGTACAGGAAAAATGCAACTGTTTTAGTAATATTTGAGTTAAATTTCGTTTAATTGAATTGCAAATTTACCTAGCTAATATTGGCTAAAAAATGTTTCTGAATATTAGTAGAAAAAAGCAGTAAATAAATTGTTATATATTCAAAAGTTAATTTATGTTTAAATTTTATTGAGTTGAATACAAATAACGAACTCTCCTGCTACAATAAACAGAAATAAATATTTGCTAGAAAATAGTAGACTGCTTTCTGCCGTGTAGATTTTATTCGCTTTAAGAAAATCAAAAAAAAAAATTAAATTCTTTGTGATGGTTTAGTAAACTAATTTCCAGTAAATTTTTTGCTGATTTTAGAAGGGTAAATTGTCATTTGCGATTAACTAAAATATATCTGAAATTTTGTAAATTTAACAGATTTTTTCTTGCTGTTTTTATCTTTATAATGTTTATCAAACAAATTCTGCTGGATTCAGCTGTTTTTTCAGCAAAAATTTTTGAATACTTTTATATTAGTGTATGAACAAAAATTTCTCGAATGAACGAGTAAAGTAGAAGAACACACTAGTTCAAAAATAAAATTGAGTGAAAGAAACTGTGAACTGTAATGCCAAATTCTAGTCATTTTTATTCCGATTTTTTGTTTGTAAAAAATGTTTTATTTTGTGTGAAAATTTCCGAGTGTGTTCACACTTTTACTCACTTTTTCTAATTTTTTTTACGATAGACTAATACCCAGGCGATGCCCCCTACTTATATTAGTGCATTGAATAAAAAGCAACTGATAGTACGTCTTTGTGACGAGAACGTGATTAAAATAGACACATGTTTCAAGAGGCCATCTTTAAAAACCAAGCTAGATTTGCAAAACACTTTGAGGGTTTTGTTTTAGCAACAGTGTACGTTCATTTCGCGTTCGAAATATTGATTCTGACCGCGATGATCATTTTGCAGGATCTTTTAAAACTGCAGAATATAGTTTTGTTAAATATACTGCAAGAAGATTCTTGGGACAATTCCGAATTTATATATGTATTTAAGTTACAGTCACTTCCAGAATAAATTTCTTTTTTCTTCTAAAGTATGCTTTTTCATGGACAGTTAATAATATTAATTTAAAAAAATTATCAAAATCCAACATTATAATGCTTAACTTAGGATGGAAAAAAATTTGTAAAATGTCGAATTATGCCAAATTGTCACCCTATAGTAACAGCTGGTGCCTGCAAACAGGAAACCTGTAATTTTTAAGGAAAACCGAAGGTTAATGTTAATAAATTTTATGTTTATCTTATAATAAATATGACGAAAACTATTAATAGTAACAATAAAAAATAGCCACTTATCAATTAAAAAATGTGAAAAAAATGTATGTTTCCTATGTATATACTTGCAATCACATTTTATAAATTTTTTTTATCAGTAAAAGAGAGGATTGCATTCTATTTATTTTCTAACCTCTTTGATTATGCCTAGCACACATAACTATTCAAGATTTTTACAAAAAACATAAAAAACAGTGTTGGAACATAATGGAGTTTTTTGGCCTGATGGTTTTCTCCACACGCAGAGAAAAGATATGGTTGCAATATGATCACAGCTACCAAACTATGGTCACTACTGCCATACATGGTTGTTGCAATCAGATTATTAATGTATTAATAATACTTTACAAATGATATGGTCACCTATAACCATTTTATAGTTAAAATCTCTCTTTTTGTCGATTATCATAATATTTCTCTCGTCTACAATCATATATTATTTGGACAATCATATTCCTCTCTTCGAATTGCAATCATATTATTATCTGAGTTGAGAGAAATCATGTTCACAATCATTGCTATAGTTTCGACAACCATGAGATGATCAGTATATATTTTTAAGAGCGTCATCTATAAGTTAGCGTCAGTCTTGTTTAAGATTTTGTGAAAAGAAGTTGTAATATATTAAAAAAAAAGACTTAAAAAATAGAAAAATATCTTATTGGTATTAATTTTAATAGTGACATTGATTTTGGAAGAAAGAAATCGCTCTACCCAAGAAGTCTAGAGAGATATAGATTGTCAAGCAATACTTAAATGAAATTATTGTTTATTATGCAATAAATTGTTTAGTGCTATAAATTAAGTGAAAATAGTAATTGATTTTATTCAGACCGTCTGTAATAAGAAATGTGATCGATTTTAGTTTTGTACGAAAAAAAATTGAAAAAAGTGCAAAATTAAAAAAAAAAATGTAAGTGCACGACGAAATGATCATAATATTTACGTACTGATTATGATTCGGGTGCATTGTAAAATTGTATTTTTAACAATATTTTTCTACGCGCTGTTATCAGATGTTTCCATAATTTATTTTTAGTTATATATAAGTGAGAACTAAATTAATTTAAATTATTTAAGTTTGTAAATTAGTCATTGAATAAATAAATATACTATTGTGAATAAAACAAATCGTGCACAGCTTTTTTACTCACCTTCAAGAGAATGCTGGGAAAAAACTATAGGGATCATAGTATGATATACAGGACTATAATATTATAATATTGGGATCAGTTTAGAATCATAATGTAGTAATTAAGGGATCATATTATAATAGAAAAAGGTATTTCATAATATGATTGTCGCAATCATAAACCCAAAAATATATGATGCTCTTCGAATATGGTCATCCCAACCATGTTTTTTCTTTGCGTGCATTTGGTTTTTTTTATCTAAAATATTTTTTTACCCTTTTTTTATACTTACTTTTTTATTCTATTTTTTTTTAATAATAACACATTGTTATTAATTGTTTTTTAAATAAACGTTTTATTGAACTAAAGGTTTATAATTAAAGTAAAATCAAAATTTAAAAACTTATGTCATAACATGAATTTATATAGACATAATGTTAGCTATAAATGGACAATATAATTTCCTTTGGCAATCCTGTTTTTAATGGATTTAGTCACAATGTTAATTGTAACGGTATTGCTGAAAATAAAGGAAAACATACAATAAGAAGAAATATATTACCAATAAATAGTTGAATTTTATATACAAAACCAACAAGACGCGTTTTACTTACCCCCTTTTTTTCGTTAAAATTTTTAAATTTGCCCACCATTTTTGAAGTGATAAATTTAGATTTTTTTTAAATTTATCAAATCCTTAAAAACTATTAAGGAATAACAAACAGTTTCTATGGCAGATTTCGCAATTAGATTTAGAGTCTATTTTATTTATGATAACTTAAGAAACTTGGCCATTTGGTATCTCATTTCAACAAATGATTAAATGCTTAAATAAGATACATAAAATCTTAAAAACAGACAGGAATAATAACAACAAAACTAAAAAACAGAATAACATAAACGATTAATCTTTGAACAAATTCATACTTGTCATTTTACAAAACAATACACGGGGTTCGGATTTAATTTGATTTGGTAAAGAGTTCCACAATTTCGCAGCACTAACAAAGAACAATCTTGAGGATGATAAATAATTATAAGCAGGCGTAATAATATTGCTTGTACGACTTGATCTGGACATATTAATTTTCCGGTACAACCCAGCAAAATATTGGTAATGACACCTCATTGCTGTCTGCATTACCAATAATGATATATCATTACCTTTTGCATTATTTTGTACTATAAAATAATGACTTCGTAATAACGGCCCATTGTATTCATTGTTTCTAAATATAAAATAATGACTTACACGTAATAGTTTAAATAAGTACTTTTTACACAGTTAAATTTTATTAATTTTTATTTATTATATGTAAACTAGAGAAAACTTAAATTTTTCTGAATGTACTTCTATAAGCTAATAGTATTTGCTTAACTCCTTATTTTTAAGAATCAAGTAAGCCATCGGATAACCACTTATAATTCAACTTTTTGTAAGCATGTGTGTAACCACTTATTATTCAAAGTCTCATAACTACTTATTTCTCATTTTTTCGTAAGCGAGCGGGTAAGCGTGACTACTTATAAAAACGACCACGCCAAACAAAAATAATGAGTTTAGACGCCAAAAAATAAGTTGTGCGGAGCTATGAATTTCTATTATATAACCACTTATTTGGTAATGAAAAATTTTGCTGGGAAATAATCAGGTTCCTTCGTATATATAATTTTGTGTAAAAATATTAAATTTCGAATGTTAAGATATGAAGTTAAATTACATCCCAAGATTTGAAGGGAGTATTGAGATATTCTATCATATTTTCTCTTGTTGAATGCAAATCTAGCACACTTATTAATAACCATTTGTAATTTAGTATTAGATGTGGCATCGAGGTTTCCAAAAGCAATTGCTCCATAAGTCAAAATTGGTATAAGTAACGTTTTCACCAATTTGAGCTTAGGGTGACTCGGAACAAACGCTGATGCATACCAGAGTTTCCGTAGAGCACAATACATTTTAGTAATTGTATAATTAATATGATCTTTGCAATTAAGCTCAGAATTAATTAAACATCCAGGATTTTTTACCACTCTCACATATTCAACTACTTCAGTCTGCATGGTGATATCTGGCAATATTTCAGAAGAGCAACTGCCAATTAATATGGCTTGAGTTTTCGAAGCATTAATTAACAGATTATTTTCCAACGACCAACGGCAAATTTCGTGCAAGTCCTCATTAAGTCGGCAACCCAAATCTTCCATAAGTCCAGGAGGGCGCGAAAGATATATTTGGGCGTCGTCTGCATACAAGTGAATATTAGAGCTTTTACGGCAGTATACTATATCATTAACAAAAAAAACTAAACAGAATAGGACCAAGAATTGAACCTTGAGGTACTCCTGAAAAAACAGGTTTCATAGTTGAGAGAGACTCCCTTTGTGACCGACCTGATAGATAAGATCTGATAAGATTAGAGGCAAAATTACTGAATCCGAAATACTTAATCAGTTTTATCAATAATACATCATGATTAACGGTATCAAATGCTTTAGAAAAGTCTATAAGAACCATGATAGTGAAATCGCCTCGATCAAAAGACGGACGAATGTCCCCTAGGACTTTAAGTAAGGCAGTACTGCAGCTTCTCCCTACTCTGTAACCAGATTGATTTTTAGTAAGAAGGTTATTGCCTGCCAGATGTTTGACAATTTGTTTCGAAATCAAACGCTCAAATGATTTGGAAATACTTGATAAAATACTGATTGGCCGGTAGTCTTCAGGTAAAGTATGTTGATTCTTTTTACCAACAGGGATGATATTTGCAATCTTCCAAGATTCTGGAAATTGTGACGTCGTTATTATGTGATTAAAGATATGGGTTAAAGCAGGCAACACAAAGGGTAAAATAAATTTAATAAATTTAATATTTATACTATCGTATCCAATAGCATTTGATTTCATTGAAGTAATAGCTTTTCCAACATTCTCGACAGTAAATGGTTCAAAATACAGTAAATTACCCTGATACAGCAGACTGGTACTCTCAATAAATGAATTTGCATTACTACTAACTGTAGATTTCAGGAAAAAGTCATTCATGATTTCAGAACAAATATCGCATTCAATTTTCTTTTTTCTAACACCAATTTGGTCAAGATTTTTCCATAGCTCACTAGCTGGAATATTCGCATTCATTTTACTCTGATAGTATAATTTTTTCATGTTGTTAGTAGCAACATGTACTTTGTTTCTAGTTACACGATAATTTTCCCAGTTGTTGTCGTTTTGCCTTAATTTCCACATCGCATAAAGTCTGTCAAGCCGTTTGATAGCTGATTTAACCTCATTATTGAACCATGGCTGTTTATGATTATTGATTTTAATTTTACGCAAAGGAACGTGTTTTTCATATAGTAACAATAACCAAAAAAGTCTGTAATGGCTACTGAAAATTTTGCTGTTATTACGGGAAATTTAACTGTTATGAGGCCAGCGGTATTTTTTGCTAATTTTAGTTACACATGTCTGATGTAGTACAATAAAATTAGTAGAAAAAATTAGTAGCCGCTACTAAATTTTAGTAAAATTTATGTAAAATGCAATTCAAAATCGATTTGCTAAAATCAGTTAAAAAACTTACTAAATATCATAATTTTAGTACAATGAAATTAGTACAAATAATTAGTTGCAGCTACTAAATTTCAGTAAATTGCTGTAAACTGTAATTTAAAACCAATCTGCTGAAATTAGCAAAAAATTGTACTAAAAAATAAGAAAACTGGTAAATCTACAAAAAAAATGTTTTTTCTTTCGATTGTAACAAGCGTATAATGACTACATCGTACTTGAAATTTGGAGTCAAAATTGCAAACGGTTCTCCAGTTATTGCCATTTTATGTATTGGAGATGCAATAAAATTTTCTGGGTGTTATTTCTAAACTAAGAATATATCAATAGTAACAAATATAAACTAAACAAGAATTGTAAAAAATCAAAAAAAAAAATATTTTTAAATTAGTATCCCAGTATGCACAGTTTCGAGGCGGTTCATTTTTTCGAAACCTTATCGAAGTTTTTTCGAAAAAATGAATAGAAATCGATATCAAATAGAGTCGTCATTTTAAGGTTTCTCGAACACATTTTTAAATCGAAATTTTGTCGATTTCGAGACGTTATCTCTTCGTTATTTCTTAATTTATAGTATTAATATAATTTCCCAGCAAAACCTTTCATTACCATCCCAGCAAAACCTTTCATTACCATGTAATGAGTTTTAGGTATTGAAATCTTAAGTGTTCACTAGTTACCTTTTAATTACTAAACTACTTATTTTAACATGGTGATGTCATTGGAGGAAAGTCATTCCACTGATGTTACCTGTAAGTAGTTTATCAGCTGTTCTATAAATAGATGTTGAATATAGATTTAAAAAAATATAAAAATTTAAAAGCCAATAGGAGCTGACACGTATTGATCAGCGTACCCCACGATTGTCAGGCAAACACTCTAACCCTTACACTACCACGTCGCTATGATTTTTAATGCTTTAACTTATGTACACATTTACTGTGGTATCTGTTATACATGTCTATTTTTCACAAAACTTGTTATTAAATACTGCTTAATGAACATCAACATTTCTATAAACAGATGTTTAATATAAATTACAAACAAAAAAAAAACAATTGAAGCTAACACGAGTTGAGCAGCGATCCTCATGTCTGTCAGGCAAAAACGATAACCACTAGGCTACGCCATAGTTATGGTTTTTAATGATTTGGAACATATATTATTTGTTTCAGCTATTGTGAAATAGTAATGTGTGGGATATAATTATCGGTAACTCATTACATTCAGTTTAAAAGTAATTCAAAGGGTAATGAGATATGAGATCTAAGTAATGCATGTAGTAATGACCAGTCATTACCAAGTTTTTGCTGGGTTACTATTCGAAAGTTTGGTTTGTTTTCGATGCTCCGTCCAATCTACTTCAATTATAAATATTGAAATTTCTCGATATTAATTTTCCATCCAAAAATTATGCGATTAATAATTTTTTATGCTTTTTAGTATCAAAAACGTAGTTTACCTAATAAAAGTAAAAAAAGTTATATGTAGTTATATAAAATAATAAAAAAAAATTGGGCTATAATAGAGATTTGAACCACGACCCTCAAAAATTTGTAATTTTGTCAATGACTGACCGTCCAGACATCTACACCAAAACCGATTTGAAAATTGTTTGAATAAAATTGGAATTTAAAATATTTTGACATATTTATTTATAGAACACAAAGAAATTTAAACAAATAAATATATCTAGCACACAATTTGAATTTATAAAATCGAGTTTTTTTAATCGCACGACTAGAAAAACTGGACAACTGTTAACTTAGTTTTATATCTAAATTCTTTTGTTTGTTTTAACTTAAAATATTTGAATATTAAATGATATGAATTCAATTTTACGATAACGAAATTATCGAAATCGATTGCTAAATTTATTTGAATTGTTAGTAAAATAATTTAAATTGATTTGACAATCACGGGGTTGCCGGGTTGTAAAAATGTGAAGAAATCTCGATGTCAGTTTCTATCAATAGGGTCGACATATACGACTTAAATGTTCATCACACAAATAGTTATAAAATATAAAAACTAAAAATATAAAATACAAAAATAAAATTTAAAAACAAACACTTTTAATAATGCCCTATGACTTTATTTTTATTTTTAATTTTACATGGAACTAAAAAGGACAGACTTTATATTTTATAAAATTTTTAAAGTTATACTGTCTTCTCAAAAAGTTTTATACATGTCAGAAAATAAGAAAATAGAGAGTTATAAATTTTATTCAAATAAAAGTTTAACTTTAAAAATCAAAAAAAGTAAATATAACGCAAGTTTTTCTCAATTAATATTGAATTGTATAAACCGCAGTTAAACACTAAATTCTAGCTACTTTGATTTTGCAAATTTGTATTGCTGACTAATTAATCATATTCTCATCTTCATTCAGAGTGTATTGTCACTTTTAAAATAAGTATCTTCAAACAGGACGGTTTTAAATTCTTTTAGGTTATTTTAGCATAAACATATTTTTATGCAATTTTGCTTCAAAGATTAATATCGATGGCTTAATGAAGAAAGACACTAACTTCATTCTTAATTTCTATTGAAGGAATTTTGAATACGGATGAATTGAAAGAAGTTACTTTCAATTTTATCAGCATTACTTTTCGAGAAAAATGTTTAACCGTTTCCTAATATTTGCTTAAGAAATGAGACGATATCTCTTTGCTGGTAAAATAAGTTCTGTTTATTAAATTTAGTTTTTTTTTTTTTTTTTTTTTTTTAAGAGAAGCAACACTCAGGAAATTCTTCCTACTAATTAACGTGTTGCTTCCTTTGGAAATGGGATAGAGAAGAAGTGAAAGGTGGTGAAAGATGAAGGGCTTCAAATATGGCAACACTGTAATTGCGCGAGATGTTGAATTTTAGAACGGTTGTTGCGCGCCATCTGATGGTAAGTTGGCGAACTTTGTTGAAGCTTTTAGTTCATAGCCCTGTTATATTATTTTACTTCGGTGGGGTTAAGTGCTAAGGGAACACCGAAGGAGGACGCTGCGATATGTATGAGGGACAGAAAAAACTCATACATATTACTATTTTTCATAAATTGATGTTGCCTTGGTTGGGGCTCGAACCCGCAACCTCACGTGTAACAGTCCAACGCGCTAACCATTACACCACAGCGCCCACACAGTTGTTCCTCTATTTATAATATTTTCAATACACATAATATAATATACATCCTGATAAACAAACACAGGTAGGTGATCGTTTATCGGTACCTGATGTTTCTTCCTAAACACAGAATAAGTTTTTATCTGTTTCATAGGAAAGGTACTAAAAGATTATATTGCTAATACATTTGGTTATTATTATTAATTATGGGTTTTTCCCTTATGTGATAAGACTTAAAAATACATTTGGTCAATATTATTAATTATGGGTTTTTCTCTTATGTGATAAGACTTAAAAATACATTTGGTTATTTATAACTAGTACAGTTTGTCAAGATACTTAATATAATTATTCAAAAGGGAGTTTTCGCTCATTCGTAGAGTGAGTTGATATAACAAAGGGAAGGCAATACAAATCTAAAATCTTCGATATAGGGTTTCTCTGAATGTATTTTTTTTATTAATAAAAAAATAATAAAATAAAAAGTATAATCAAAGTTTTCAGATTTCCTTTTCCGCTAATGAACGAGTAAAAAAGTTAAAGTCGGGCATGCCGACTATATAATACCCTACACCAGTCTGATTTAAAGCCAACTAATGTTTGGATGCGAAATTTGAATGGGTTAAAACAGACTTCTTTCAAAATTTTATATAAAATCATAAAAGAAGAGAAAATCGAAAATATAGCCCATATGGGCGATAGGTCCAAATATAGACCGACCCTATTTAGAATCAATAGGCTTTTTCCTTGGGACCATGTGAGTCAACGAACCAAATTTCATTGAAATATCTTCGTATTTGCTACCTGCAGCGTGTAACCAAGCCAATTTTGGGGGGACCCTTATATGGGCACTAGGTCTAAACATGGACCGATTTTAACCAAAATCAATAGGCTTCGTCCTTGGGCCAACATAGGTCTGTGTACCAAATTTCATTGAAATATCTTGATATTTGCGACTTGCAGCGTGTATGCGTCGTCCTTGGGCCGACGTAATTCGGTGTACCAAATTTCATCAAAATATCTTAATATTTGCGACCTGTAGGTACAGTGTTCACAAGAATGGATGGACAGACAGACGGACGGACAGACGGACATCGTTAAATCGAAATAAAAAAAATTCTGAGCCGATTGGCATACTATAAGGTTGGTCTAGGACTAATATTTTTTGGTGTTACACACATCAGCACAAACTTATAATACCCTCTCCACGTAGTGGTGTAGGGTATAAATATTAAGTCGAGTTAGGGCCTTTCTGTATTAAGCATTCAATTTATTTACGAAAAATTGGAAAAGAACAGCATATTCGTTCTTACACTTAGGGCATTTCTTTTGACTTTTACATTCATGTTTGATGGGTAATATGAAATTTATAAAGGTAGATTCAAATAAAATAAAAACAATTTGAATTATAAAAAAATGTTTATGAAACTATATGTATCATTACGGTTTGGCTCAAGGGGTAAGGCGATGAACTTCTAAACCAAAGGACGTTGGTTCGAATCGTGGCTGGTGTAGGAAGAAAACAAAATTAAAAAAACAAAATTGCTTTGAATTTAAAATTGAAGAAAATTAAATTAAAGAGAAATAAAAAAATAAACAAAGAGAAAGATAAAAGAAGAAAAATATATATATTTTTTTTCGTTTTATTATCATATTTTCCCTCGAAAAATATTCGTTGTTTCGATGAAATATCGAATCTATAAATCAACAATTTTTCGGATCTATATCACCTTGCAAGCCACATAGGAAAGTACCCTCATTCTTGGTATTATATCGAACTCGATATCGATGAAATTTTACGAGAAAATGATTCAGTTTCGATACAAGCTCGACTCATTTTGCATAGTGGGATATTTTTCTGCTAAATTTAGCACTCGGTTTTGAAAAATTAGTAAAATGTTTTTCTGAAATCAGCAGCGAAAATTAGTAAACAAATCCGTAATTTGTAATAAGAGAATAGCAAAAATGATTACTAAAAATAAAAATTGTCGCCAGACTTGAAATGACAGTGTCTTAAACATAAAAAAATTTTTATTTGTTTTTAGCGATTTTATAATAAAGTTAACACTGAAATTTTAATAGGAAATGCTTTATACTTAACATAGAAAAAAAACTTGACTTTTTTGTTATATCGTAGCAAGTATAGCATAAAACTATTCGCTTTAAAATTTCAGTGTTGTTAACTTTATTTTAAAATTGCTAAAAACAAATAAATTTTTTTTTCATATTTAAGACACTGTCATTTTAAGTCTGGCGACAATTTCTGGATAAAAATAATGGAAGACTTAAGGAAATTTTTTAGAATTTCCAAAAATATATAGTTTGTATAGATCCGATCAGTACTCGCTAAATTTTACTCTTTAATTAATTAATTAATTTTTCATTGAAAGCCACGCCCATTTAAAACAAGTGACAAAATAAAAAAACAGATATTATGTTAAAATTCTGCACAATATTCTAAACCACATATTTGCCTCCCGGGGCGAATTTAGCCACTATTTTGATTTTTAAAAATAAAGGCAACGAAAAAAAAATTTGAAAAAACTTGAATCGTTCCTATTAAATTTTCCACCACTGTAGATGTTTGCGTCAGACTTGCGACCAATGTCCGCATTATGCAATGACTAGGGCAAGGAATTTCATGCACTTAAAAATGGAAAATATGCGCCTAAAATATGCGGTTAAAAAAGAAAATAATGCATTAAAAATATAAGAAATATGCACTAAAAACTATTATTTTTGCAAAAATTATGCACTTCAAAACTTAAAAATATATTTAAGTAGTTATTTTGGAAACAGATACAAAACTCGAAGATTTTCCATAGGTCAATAAGGTTTTTAAGAATGTTTATTTTGATTGAATCAAAATATGAAAACGTATCAATTTTTTATATTTTTGTACAAAATAAAAAATGCTCGTAAAAATTAAAAATATGCACAAATATGCATTAAAAAGGACTAAATATGCAATAAAAAGGCACCAAATATGCATTTAAAATCAAAATATGCAAAAACATGCATTTTGACTAAATATGCAAAAATATGCAATAATATGCAACTACAAATCGATGCCATCTTGTTTTAAATTTGATGATTCGGATAAATATTTAGTCCATATTAGTTTTGGACTATCGAGAAAAAAACATGCATTTGCACGGAATTCCTTGCCCTAGTAATGACCTTTTGTTGGTTTTACAGAACACAGAAATGGACCGAAATAGTAGATTTCTGTCATGCGGTGAATTACCAAAGAATACATCAATGCGCTCCATTATCTTAATCTCACTTGCCTCGTGTATTAGTGAGAGATTCAACTATAAGATCCTTTTGAATATTTAACTTCTCGTCTAATAACTGTAGCCTATCTGTTGGAGAAGGGGACTCGGTACGTTGCATTTTAGATTGTGGAGAAGAGGAGGGTGAAATTTGTTTGCGCACATTCTTTCCTTTGCCTATCATTGTGAAGATAATGGTGGTGATGATGATGTCTGTTCGGACTCGCATGGGTTAATTATTGCTCATGCAAAAATTAGCAATAAACTTTATACAAAGTTCAATAACTTAAATATTGTTCTTTACGCTTAGTCAGTAATTCATTAATTATGACTTATATTAATTGTTTGTTATGTTATTTTATTTTATTTTACTATATGCAATTCTGCATTTTTTATAAGTTAAACACCTGTATATAAACCAAACAATAAAAAGTCTTTTTGTTAGTCATTAACATTACGTTCAAGTGTTTATTTGCATTAACCATCAACTACTTTTCCAGTTCAAGTGCTGTAAGAGAACAAACCTTGTCTCATCTTAGAAAGCTATCCAGATTCATGTGCTTGGACAGCAACATTCTAAAGAGACACTCCATTTTTGGTGACCCCGACGAGATCAGCCGACGACATCATTGAATTTCAAGTTTTCCCCCACCAGTGGTAAGAGACTTGAAACACTCACTGATACAAACGTAAAGGGCTGGTAAGTGTAGCTGTTCAACAGGTTCAGCTCTTCTTAAGCAGCAAGTGGTAGCACAAGGCTATCCAACAAATATTCCAACTTCATCAAGTTCCAGGGACTGTAAGCAGTAGCGGAAGGCTACCAGCAGTTAACACACAATTCAGGCCAGTAACACAAGTCTACTCACAACTTCATCTAAGGACGTGATTAGACAACAGACTTCACAAGTATGACGACAATAGAGGAGCTCGTAGCCAAGCAAGATGAGCTGGCATTGGATATCAACAAGGCAATATCTACGGTCAAGAAGACTCCCAAGGAGAGGAGAACGCTAGAGTACTACAACAAAAAGGTCAGCGAACTAGCCGCCTATGGGAGATTTTGAAAAAACGGATAATAAGATCCGAAGAACACCAAGGGTCCCAGAAGACCACCCGTATTTTAAAATTGGTTTATATGACGATATAGGCCAACGGTATGACAGTATTGTAGGCGAAATAGAGGCCATCGTGAAAGATTTGAAAGCTACAACGTCAGTGACTCCACTTAATACGGGACAAGCCTCATTACAACCCGCAAAACAAGGGTTAGTAATAAAACAACAGTCAGTTATTGCGATCACAAACAACATGTTGGACGAACTGCTCGCAGACGGCGCAAGCAGAACCAACGCTTATTTGTCTACAAGGTTAAGGCAAATAGAAACCCCCTTCAACACTGTGCAATAGTTGCACAATAAGATATGCGCCGAAGACATGGAATACGATTTGGAGCAATACATCACCACAGAGGAGTCAATTTGGGACAAGATAATCCGTGTTCAAGAAATTCAGGGAGGCCTCATATCGACACCTCAAGATTCATCAGTTTATTTGCCGAAGGTAACAATACAACCCTTCAATGCCGATTACTTAAAATTGCAGTCATTTTACGACATATTTAATGAAATGATCCACAAGCAACCAATCAAAACCATAAAGAAAATGTGGTTCCTGAAAACCCATGTTACGGGAAAAGCCCAAAATCTTATCCAGCATTTGTCACCAACTGAAGCCAACTATACAACAGCTTGGACAATGCTACAAGAAAGATACAACAATGCCAGAATTCTCACATTTACATTATTGGAAAAGTTAACTGGACAGCACAGGTTACCCTCTGATAACCCGACGGCATCTGCTATCAAATCCCTCCATGATACGACAAAGGAAACAATTGCAGCACTCAACAATTTGGTTGTAAATACACAATCTTGGGATCTAATAATCCTGCATATAATCATCAGCAAACTGGACAAGGGAACTCATATGCTATATGAGCAGTCTCTATCACAACCAAAGGTAGTTCCGTCACTGGAAAAATTCCTAAATTTCTTGGAAACCAGATTCCAGACATTAGAAGCAATAGCTCAGAAGGGTAAACAACTTTCAGCAAAACCGTCACACAAGACATGTTCTACGGCAGCAACAAAGGCATCCGCTAATAATGCAAAATGCAGTGCTTGCCAAAATATATATCACCCTCTATACAGATGTCAAGCATTTTTAAACCAACCCATCAATAAAAGATTGCAACACCTAAAGGTAAACAAATTTTGCATTAATTGTCTAAAACCAGGACATTTCGCGAATAAATGTTCTTCTCAACATTGTACCAAATGTCAGCACAAACACAACACATTGGTGCATAACGATGAAAATACTGATGTCAACTCACAGCAAGGCACGAAAATATTACCAGCTCCTTCTACGGTTGCTTCAGCGCATCATCTTGGCGCCCAGCAGGAGTACGTGTTATTGGCAACAGCAAGGGTCAGAATCCAAGCAAATAATGGACAATTCGACGAGTTCAAGGCAATTTTGGACTCCGGATCACAAATCAATATCATTACGGAAAGGCTGATAAACAAAGCTGATAAAGAAACATCCTTGCGGATCGAAGGAATTGACAGAAAATCGAGACACTCGAACAAACGTGTCAACGTTAGCCTGCAATCCAGAACAAGCAAATACAAAACCAGATTCGAGGCGTTCGTGCTCCCAAGCATTATTCCCGATCAACCAGCTCAGAGTTTCAACATTTCATCATGGCCCATACCAGAAAACATTCAACTAGCTGATCCGAACTTCAACGATACTAGTAACATTGACGTTTTGATAGGAGCAGAATTCTACTACGATTTAATGACGACCGGTAAATTTAAACTATCAGATAATTTACCAACACTCCAAAACACAAGGCTAGGTTGGATAGTGAGCGGCAAGGTAAAAGAGGATGCAGGAACTTCAGCAATATGTGCAATTTACGGTGAAGACGAAGCAACTACAAACGAACTCATACAACGAGTTGGGAATTAGATAACTTCGAGACAGACAACAACCTCACAATCGACGAGCAAAGGTGTGAGACACACTTTATTCAAAATACCACAAGAAATGAAGATTCGTAGTCCGATTGCCATTTTCAGAAAACTCAAGTGCATTAGGTGAAACAAAAGATGTAGCACTATCAAGATTTCAAGCCTTAGAACGAAGACTATCGAAGGATCCTTTGTTAAAATCCCAATATAGCGACTTCATGAATCAATACGAAGCATTGGGTCACATGACCCGCATTAGTGGCAACGAAGAAAAGGCACCGTACTTTTTCATCCCTCATCACTGCGTGCTTAAGCCAGAAAGTAGTACTACCAAACTCCGCGTAGTCTTCGACGGTTCAGCGAAATCCGCTTCAGGATTGTCACTTAACGACATTCTATACACCGGCCCCACCATTCAAGGTGACCTATTTGGCATATTACTAAGGTTTCGACTACCAAGATTTGTCTTTTGCACCGACATAGAAAAAATGTACCGTCAGATTCTAATCGATCCAGCCGATCGCTACATGCAGCTAATATTCTGGAGGATAAACCCTGCAGAGGCAATCCAAATATACAAGCTAAACACTGTTACTTACGGAACATCGGCAGCACCATATCTAGCAACGAAATGTTTACAACAATTAGCAGAACGAAACATGGAACGATACCCATTAGGTGCTCATACACTAAGATATGACTTCTATATGGACGATGGCATGAGTGGTTCTAACTTTCTAAGAACAGCCGTCGAGATGCAGCAACAACTCACCAAACTACTTCAAGAAGCCGGGTTTAAACTAAGAAAATGGTGCGCAAACCATTCGCAACTGCTGAAGGGCATTCCACCTGAAGACCTGGAAGTAAACCTAGACTTCGACAACAAATCAACCAAGGTTTTGGGATTGACATGGTAGACATCCAAGAAAATAAGACAATAACAAAACGTTCTGTTACGTCGGACGTTGCGAGAATATTTGATCCATTGGGAATAGCAGCTCCAGTGGTAGTCGCTGCAAAAATATTCATACAACAGTTATGGCAGTTAAAAATCACATGGGGTAAATCATTGCCACCAAATCTAAGTTCACAATTGACAACATTCCGACAAAACTTAAAAAACCTAAACAACGTAAGCACAAATAGAAATATGTTTTATAGTCAATCCCCTACACACACGCAAATACATACCTTCTTAGACGCATCCGAGAAGGCTTATGGTGCCGCTGTTTATCTACGATCACGTTTGAAGGATGTCAGACTCATCGTCAGACTGTTATGTTCCAAATCACGTGTTGCTCCTCTAAAGAAGTTAACTCTACCCAGGCTGGAGTTGTGTGCTGCTGTACTGGGAGCCGAACTAACATCAAGAGTTAGGAAGGAATTGCGTTTTGAAAATAACCAGACATATTTTTGGTCCGATTCTGAAATAGTACTACATTGGATCAACTCATCATCGTCTTTACTCCGCACCTTTGTAGCAAATAGAATCAGCAAGATACAAGAATTAACGAAATACTCAATGGCGTCACGTTAGCTCAAAGCAAAATCCGGCCGACCTAATCTCGAGAGGTTTGAGCCCTAAGAAACTATTCGAGTGCACATTGTGGTTCTATGGACCAATCTTTTTACATGGTAACGAAGGTCACTGGCCCAAAGAATTCTCGAAAGAACTACAACTTACAAGCAACATGGAGTTTAAGCAAAAAACGGTTACTAACGCCTCAGTCGCTAACGCAGGATTAGAAGAAATCATTTACAAAATCAATTATCGGGACTCTTTTAAGGTTCTCCAAAGAGTAGTGGCATACGTCCTTCGCTTTATACAGAACGCCAAGGTAACAAAGGCCGATCGAGCAACAACCAAGATTTTAAGCCCAACCGAATTAACTTCAGCAATACATCTTATCGTCAGAACTATACAAGCAGCTGACTTCAAGGATGACCTCATCAACTTAAGGGCAAACAAGGAAGTTACCAATTCTAGTTCCATCAGCAGTCTGTCCCCATTTCTTGACGAAAATCATGTTCTTAGAGTCGGGGGAAGACTAGAGGCTTCAAACCTCCCGTATAACACTAAACATCCAATACTTTTACCATACAACGATCCGATCTCAAAACTTATATTAAGAATGCTTCATAAGGACAATCATCACTGTGGCCCACAAACATTATTAGCAATTTGCAGACAGCAATTCTGGATCAACAAGGGCAAATCAATGACCAGAAATATCGTCCAAAATTTTGTTCGATGCACAAGATCAAAACCGAAATTACTGACCCAAATCATGGGCGACTTACCAGCGAGCAGAGTCACCCCAGCTCGACCATTTATTAAGTCGGGTGTCGATTACTGTGGCCCTTTCTGGGTTCACTATAAATTAAGAGGTAAACGACCACACAAGGTCTACGTAGCTGTGTTTATCTGTTTCTCTACAAAGGCAGTACATCTAGAAGTAGTGACTGACCTCACTACAGAGGCATTTATTGGAGCTCTCAAGAGGTTTTTAGCACGCCGTGGACGTTGCCAGACAATATACTCAGACAACGCCACAAATTTTATAGGAGCAAGAAATCAGCTGAAAGAGCTTGATGAGGCCATTTACTCTAAGACATCTCAGGAGGCCATCACACGTTCATGCAGCGAGAGCTATTGCATTTAAATTCATACCCCCTAGAGCCCCTCATTTTGGGGTCAAATCCGCAAAACAACTGTTGTTACGAAGTGTATCAACAGCTTCGCTTACTCACGAAGAGCTTGAGACAGTTATAATCGAAATCGAATCAATCTTGAATTCGCGACCTCTCACCCCGATGTCAACCAATCCAAATGATTTAACAGCAATAACTCCAGGTCAGTTTATAATTGGGGAACCACTTACAGCTCAATGCACTCCAACCGACCGGTTAACTTACAAAAAGATGGGAACTCGTTTCTAAACTCAAACATGAATTCTGGAAACGCTGATCAACTGAGTATTTACACCAGCTTCAAGAAAAACGGAAATGGAAATCATCATCTGAAAACGTGAAGGAGGGGCAATTGGTCATCATAAAAGAAGACAATGCACCTGTAATGCGTTGGCCCCTCGGAAGAATTCTGCAAACCCACAAGGGAAACGATGGAAAGGTTCGGGTAGCAGATATCAAAACAGCCTTTGAAACAACAAGACGACCCATTCACCGACTAGCACCACTCTTTCACGAAAAAGAAAAAGAAACCCCAGTCAGGGAAACATTAAAAAAATCATTGCCTACAACGGAAGCAGATGTTGTGCCACTAAAAAAACACAAACAAGATGCAGTTCCGTCAAGGAATCAAAACCCGGTTAAAACCTCGGCTCTGTTCACCATGCTCATAACGCTTCTACTTATCCCAGCCGTCATAAGCAGCAATCTTTAGATCAACAAATTTCGAACTGATACAGGACTATATTTCGAAGGAATTGGAACAACGAAACTAGTTACAGCTGAATGGAAAATGATGGTTTACTACGATTTGGCTCCGTTTTCATCAGAAATAGAGTCTCTTTCGTTAGGAATACGAACATTACAACAATTATGCTCAGAAATTCGACATCAGTCTATGTGCAATGTCCTTCTCAACAATTTTGATCAGATAAAAGATGAATTGTGCCAAGAGAAGGAATTGTTTACAATACATCGATCAAAAAGAGCAGCATTTAACATCGTCGGAAATATAGCGCGATCCATATTTGGAGTGTTAGACTCCGATTATGCCGAAGAAATGGCAAAACTATTAATCAAGCAAGGGCCGAAAAAGGACACATGCTACAGCTACTTAAAAATCAGACATCAGTCATAGATTCAACCATAAAAATCATAAAACAAGACGAAAACAGAACCCAAGAAAGTCTTAAGGACATCATGGAAAGAATCAATCAAGAAACAATTCAAATGAACAAAGAGTCGCAACAAATCAGCAAAACACAACTAATGGGAATTCTTTCAACGCATCTGGCACTAATAGCAACAAATCTTCAAAGAACAAAATCTGAAATCATTAATGTACTAACAGACGCACATAATGGAAGAATCAGTCCACTTCTATTATCACCCCATCAGCTTAAGAGTGAACTTACTACCATCGTGCACTTCCAATGGATGACAATAACCTGATTCACCTTTACAAGTTAATGAATGCCAAGGGTGCTGTTACCAAAAGAGAAGTCATCTTCGAAATTAGACTTCCACTAGTTGATCAACAGGTTTTAGAGCTATTTAAGATAATTCCAGTTCCAACCGTGGTGAACCAAACTCTCATCGCCATCATGCCAGATAGCTCCTTTATAGCAGTTAATTTACACAGGGATCAGTACATCCCATTTTCTACCAACGATGTCACCAACTGCATAAATGTCAAACCTGACATCTACATATGCAAAAATAAGCAATCCAAGCTAAGAAAAGGCTCAAACATTAATTCATGTGACATTAACATATTCAACAATCAGGATACAACTAATTGCAAGTTAGCCCGACTGCCAGGTAGTGCTACATGGACTCAATTAAACAACCAGAACAAATGGATATTTTCCATCAATACAACTTCTGAAATCTCTGCAGTTTGCGGCACGGAAGCCATACAAGCCACATTGTCCGGTTTTGGAATCTTGGAAATAGGACCTAATTGTGTCGTCAAGAATAACATGATTACAATACAAGGCCATTTTGAGGCATCAACCAACTTGCATACCTCATACGCCAGTTTCAAACGAATCGAGTCAATCAGCACACCTCATGAAATAAAAAGAGTTTTTAATAAAACAAATTATCAATTCAAGGCACAATTAGATCAACTCACCAATTTACAACAACAACTAAACGAATCCGCTTTTATTCACATCCCAAGAATTATCGAATCTCATAGTCAACATCATCATGCATCATCATTATACTCCCCTTATCCTCTCAGTTCTGTTGGTGCTTAGTTTCATGGGCATGAAATTACTACAACGGTATCATCAGAATACTCCTAAGAATACTGACCAAGCAGCGACAAGACCAGTCCCACGTCCAAGACCAATAACCATCGACATCATAGATACGTAATCATTCAGTCCCTGACGCTTAGCATGTTATCTTGAACCTTATTGCTCATGCAAAAATCAGCAATAAACTTTATACAAAGTTCAATAACTTAAATATTGTTCTTTACGCTTAGTCAGTAATTCATTAATTATGACCTATATTAATTGTTTGTTATGTTATTTTATTTTACTATATGCAATTCTGCATTTTTTATAAGTTAAACACCTGTATATAAACCAAACAATAAAAAGTCTTTTCGTTAGTCATTAACATTATGTTCAAGTGTTTAATTGCATTAACCATCAACTACTTTTCCAGTTCAAGTGCTGGAAGAGAACAAACCTTGTCTCATCTTAGAAAGCTATCCAGGTTCATGTGCTTGGACAGCAACATTCTAAAGAGACACTCCAATGTCAATATATAATCAAGTTCTTGTTGTGACAAAGAAAACTGTTGCAAAATAATTTCAGCAGAAAACTAATAAAAACAATACTTGATATTGTTTATGTTTTAAAGCTCCGTCAATAGATATATGTTGGTGTAATTGTGTAGAAAACGATTTTGTAAATTCAAATTTAACTTTAAAGCCGGATGCAATGAAGAGCACAACAAAACACGTCTACTCTTTACAAAACATTTATTATATATTTCATCCCAAATTTGGTGCACAGGTAGAAAACTAGGAGATATAAATTTTATTCATACACGATTTTTAGAAATTTTGCGTTTTAAACGCGTTTTCCCACAACCATGAGTTTAGAATAGGCTGCCAAAAACTGCAGTCCTTATCGTGGCCCTTTTTTTGAATTTCAGTCAAATAAATTTTATATTCCGAACAGACACGTAGCTAGGGGGGGGGGGCTTGGGACTCGAGCGCCCCCCCCCTCCGAATTGATTTGACAAATTTTGAAACGTAATAAAATACATCAAAAGCAACAACATTTTTTAAAAAATGTAATAAAAAATATTTATTTTTTGTTGAAATCAAATACCAAATGGCCAAGTTTTTTAACCCTCTAATGCAAAAGGCAGCCTAAAGGCGGTCTTCAAATTTTAAATAATTTTTGGCTAAATAGCAATATTTTATTAAACAAGTTGTATTATGTCCATAGAAAACTTAACTCTCTACTTTATTGCCTTCGAACTTTTTTTTGTATAAGGAACGGTTTTCAAGCGAGAAGCATGTAAAGTGAAAATTTATAAAAATTTACTTTTTAAAACAGAAAAAAATATTTGAAAAATTGCCAAAAATACATTTACGATCTGGCGCACATTACCGATAATAACAAAGCTAGTTTAAAGTCTCTAATTGTAAAATCAGTTAAAAATTTTTCTCCAGGACTCACAGTATAACGCCAGGATACGTTTTACAAATATATCTCTAACTCAAAAACAAGCCAACAGATTTTCTTAAAATTAAACACAGATTATATACTCAGAGGTAGTAGTAATAAGAACTAATTTCGTCAAAATTTGTTGATGTTTAATACCAAATTCGCCAAATTTCGTAATTTTCAAAAAGCCAAAATCGCCATAACTTTTGAAATAACAACAATTGGTCAACAATTTTCGGTACGTAATTTTATTTTATTGATAGTGTTATTTAAAGCAAAACCCGAAATTATTTGACCATTGGGTTTCAAGATACGTCTTCAACCTTTGTTGTGCTATATCGCCTAAATAAAGCGATAAATTAAAATTTTAATATTTGTTCCATAGTAGATTTTCAACGCCAAATATATGGTTTAAATATTAATGTAATCAGTAGAAAGAGCATTAGAGGGTTAAGTTTTAATAAATAAAATAGACTCTAAATCAGGCATCGGCAAACATATACAATAGAGCGTACCACATTACAGGCAAAAAAAAAAGTGCGCCTTACACCCTCCAATATGAAGTATTTTTGCAAGGAGGTTTCAAAAAAAATTTTTTTATTTTTTTTTTTTGCCGAACGTAGGGGTCGCCATTTTACATTTTTCGTTATATCTTTGGCATTTACAGTCGGATCTTAAAGTATGATACATCGATGTTTTTCTCTCGAGAAGACCAGTGTTTTTGAGCTCAAGTATCCCGTTCTATAAGTTACCCACCAGATCTCAGTTGCTACAACCCTAATGTACGACCCTAATGTCAGAAAATTAAAGCTCGCAAAAAATCATTAAACTTTTGCTAAGGATATTTTTCGCTAAACCCAATAGAAATTTTTTTCATATATTGGTTGCCGAACGTAGGGGTCACCTTTTTAAATTTTTTTTAATTGGATTTTTACTATATAGCAAAACACTGATCTCCTCGAGGCAAAAAAATCGATATATCACACTTTAAAATCCGATTTTAAATGCCAAAGCTATAACAAAAAATTAAAAAAGCGACCCCTACGTTGGGCAAAAAAAAAAATTTTTTTTTGAAATCGCCTTTCAAAAATACTTCATTTTAGAGGGTGTACGGCGAACTTTTTTTTTGAGGTACGGTCTAATATACAACCTTATTTTGTGCTTGCATGAGTGAGTTGCAGCCTCTCTCTTTCAATGCACTGGCAAACAACGTTTGTATAATAATTTGAAAATTTTAAATGTTTATAATGGGAATATAAAATAAAAATTTAAAAGTAAACAACAACTACAAAAACAAATATCAAAAACAACAACACAAAAAAATGAAAACAAAAAAGCTTAAAAATAAATTACCAAAAAATGTATCAATAAACATTATGCAGAGTGTAAAAAAAATCTGGCAAACAACGATGTGACAACCTACTTCATTGACATGGAGTGAATTTATTTTTTTTCTTTTATGTCTGAGGTGTTGCCGACTTCTGCTCTAAATGCAATTGCGAAAACTGCTTTCTAAAAATTTTTCTAAGCTTTTTGGTGGCCATAGAAACTGTTTTTTTATGGGTTTTTTTTTGTAAAAATCTTGAATAGCTACCGTAGTGGACTAAAGTGGATACATATTCGAATATTTTTAAATCTGTATTAATAACTTTTGTTCAATTTGTGATATCCAAGTGTAGTTTTTCCAGTTTTTGAAGTGGCCAGGTCAGAGCCCCGATTTGAATCTCATCGAGAATTGGTGGACAATTGTCAAAAGAAGACTCTCCCAATGAGAACGAGCACCGACCAACTTAGATGATCTTTGGTCAGGAGTTTCAGCGGAATGGGCTAATATTCCACCTCAAACTATTAAAAATCTCGTGGAAAGTATTCCTTCTCGCATAAAATCTGTTTTAAAGAACAAAGGACTTGCGACAAATTATAAAAGCGGTCACAATTTTCAATTATTTTTTTCATTAACTTCTTAATGATATAGTCTACTCTATTTATGTTTTTATTGAAGAAGAATGTTTTAGTATTATGCTTTAAAAAAAAAATCATTTTAGTTTCTATAATAAAATAAAAATTATAACAATTTTCGAAAAATGTTGAATTAATGTATCCACTTTAGTCCACTACTGTATATGTGGTAGCAGGGATGATAAATGGAATTTATAAAATAGTACTAAACAGCTTAAAAATAGTACTTTTTCGACCTCTATAGTACCAAAAATTATATCGAACTCATACATCAATAGAAAAACGTAAAAGTTTAGTTAAAAATTACGTTGCATAAAAAAATTCTATCAGATTACTTTTGTAAAATATTAATAAGATAAGAACAGCAAAAACCAAACTTTTAAATACATATACAAAATTTTATTTGAATAAATTTTAGTTAATAGAAAATAACAACTTAACCTGCTAAAATTAATAATAAAAAAATAATTAGTAGACTAAGGCCTGGTATCTTATGTAATATTAAACAATGATTAATAAGAAAATCATTGTTTAGGTCTTAATTACAGTAACTTGTCGAGTTTTAATACCTGATTCTACGCTAAACATTGATTAAATTTAGCGTAGAATTTAGAATTTAGAAATTTCTATGATTAAGACCTTAAACATAGATTTTTTACCCTACAATTCACTTTAGTACTTACCTTTTTTACTAATGTTGGTAACTTTTTAAAAAGTTTTACGTAGACCAATTTTTTTTTTAATAAATACCTTACAACATCTCATTATGCCCTCTAAATGATGTTCATCTTTAGTAACTTGCCTAATAATGTATATCTTCTCTAAAAAGACAAATTTTAACTACGAAAGTATTTGGGGGAAATTATAATAATATGACATAATATTGGATTCTGTGCGAATGTTTTGTTAGAATCAGCCATAATATTGATATTCCTTTAGTATAAACAAGACACGATTCATGGGAGCAAAATGTAGTTCTGCCATTTTGTATTGCGAATAATTTAAATTGTCGAATATTCTGTGAAAATATGAGATATATGAAGAAATAAGACCAGGCCCTATGCAAGTCGCTCAACTACTGTTAAACGCCCTCTCACTGGCTCCGGTAAGACCTTCAATTTCAGTTAATGGGTATAATTTTTTTATTATATTTTCTCACATTTATTTATTGCACCAATTTTTATATCTATCAAAATTTACCCATAAAACTTAACCTACCACATGTCCATATCTTGAAATGTGGGACAGAGCCAATTAACAGAGGTTAAGATTTATACATATTTTTGAGATTCTAATGTAACGACAATTTTTATATATTTTTCCACCATATCCACCACATATTTTTGGATTCATATCTTTTATTCTCCACAAAATTTCTAAATTTTAATTTTTGCAATCAACACAAAATTCTGGAGAAATAACTCTTCTAAGATATCTTAGAAATAGAATAAAGAAAATCAATCGTTTACGTTTCACGGTTTGTAGAAATTTACTTTTTATTTTCTTTGGGAGATGTGACTGCATGTGTATATGAAATTTGTTCAAGATGTGTTTTCCTAAACCAATAACAAATAATATACCTAATTATTTCAGACTATAAAGGTTGGATTGAATGTATCAAAAATCATGTTATCCTTTATAAATATTTCTTAAAAACACCTTCCTGGATTAAAAACAAATTTATTATTATACACACTTACCCAATGAAAAAAATTAGGATATGCATGTAGCATGCAAAAAGACACTTCCTATTTGAGGCATTTAGCGATTGCAGATTTTAAAAACAATAATTTAGTCATCTATTGTATAATTTTATCATGCGAAAAAATCAATAAAGAACTCTTATTTCGCGAGTTTTCAAATTTTTTTATTTTCTTTTGTAACTTATTCGTATTGTCAAATGAAAATATCTAAAATTAACAAATCATTGATTAAATTGTAATAAGTTACCGATATTATTTTAAGTAAGTTTAAGGTTTAATCAATGATTTCTTAATCAATAATTAAGGTAAAATAATCATTGGAGATAAGATACCAGCCCTAAAAATCACAAAAAAATTTAAATTTAGAAATCTTTTTTCTATTTTTTTTAATACGAATAAAAATCTAGTCTTCTGAAATCAGCAGTTTACTATTTTTAGCAACCATTTCCGTTGATTTTAGCGGGATAGACTGCTATTTTCATTCAACTAACTTTAACTTAAAAGTAACAAAAATTTCGTAGATATAAAAGTTTATTGTTGCTATTTTTACTCTAAAAATATTAATATTTTCTGTATATTTTACAGTATAATTTGTTATTTTCAATGAACTAAAAGTTAAATATAAAAAATCTGCTAATCTCAGCCGTTTCTTTTGTAAGGCAATTTTTGCTTAATTTTTAGTAGCTTTTTTTGCTATTTTTACAGGTTTATTTCTGTGAGTGTATGGTTCACAATTTAAAGTCCCTGAGTATCGTATTCAACTTCGTTTTAAAGTGAATATTATTTTAAAGTTATTTACAGGTCGTAAGAATATTTTCGAATGAACAAATTAATTGACAATCGAATCAAATGTATTTAATGATTGCAATAGGTGCATTAAGAATTCATTCGATTCTTCGAAAAAGGTCTTAGGTATTTAATCATTCAGAAATGAAAATCGAATGAGTGAATTCTTTAGGAGCTCTGATGAGGAAAAACATTTTGCTCGTTTCAAAAAATACAAAAATTTCTAGATTTCTTAATTCTCCTAATTTTTAATTTATTTTTTTTATACATACGTATTTTAATAAAAAAAAATGCGAAACAACATTTTTTAACTTGAGTTTAACTTGAGTTTTCAATAGTAACATCTAATATTTTAAATTTTTTCAACATAAGTATTTTTTATTTAAAACTTCGATATAATCTCTGAAAATTAAAAAAACACAAAAAATTTAAAAGTCAAAAAATTTGTAAATAGTATTAAATGAGTCAGAGGAGTACCATAGTACTTTTGAGGTTCCAATAGTACCAGAAAAAGTACTATAGTACTAATTTTATCATCCCTGTGTGGTAGGCATAATCAAAGAGGTTAGAAAATAAATAGAATGCAATCCTCTCTTTTACTGAGAAAAAATTTATAAAATGTGACTGCAAATAGGAAACAGACATTTTTTTCGCAACTTTTAATTGATAAGTGGCTATTTTTTATTGTTACTTTTAATTGTTTTCGTCATATTTATTGTAAGATAAACATAAAATCGATAAATTAACCTTCGGTTTTTCTTAAAAATTACATGTTTCCTGCTTGCAGGCACAAGCTGTTACTATAGGGTAATAATTTGGCATAATTCGACATTTTACAAATTTTTTCCACCATAAGTTAAGCATTATAATGTTGAATTTGCATAATTTTTTTTAATTAAAATAATTAACTGTCCATCAAAAAGCGTACTTTAGGAGAAACGAGAAATTTTTTCTGGCAGTGACTGTAAACTTAATACATATGTATATAAATTCGGATTTGTCCCAAGAAGCTTCTTGCAGTATATTTAACAAAACTATATTCTGCGGTTTTAGAAGATCTGGCAAAATGATCGGGGTCAGAATCAATGATTCGAAGGCGTTCTCGTTACAAAGACGCACTATCAGTTGCTTTTATTCATATTGTTTGTTATTAGCAGTTTGGTGTTAAAAATTGTCGAAATCTATTCTATTTTCCTAATTCTAACACAATGCACTATCATAAGTAGGGGGCATCGCCTGAGTGTTAGTCTATCGTAAAAAAAAATTAGAAATAGTGAGTAAAAATGTGAAGACACTCGGAAATTTTCACACAAAATAAAACATTTTGTTCAAACGAACAATCGGAATAAAAATGACTAGAATTTGTCATTACAGTTCACAGTTCATTTCAATCAACTTTATTTTTGAACTAGTGTGTTCTTCTAGTTCACTCACTCATTCGAGAAATTTTTTCAGTTGTTCATACACTAATATAAAAGTCTTCAGAATCTATTTGCTAACCATTAGAAAGATAAAAACAGCAAAAAAAAATCTGTTAAATTTACAAAATTTCAGCTATATTTTAGTTAATCGAAAATGACAATTTACCCTTCTAAAATCAGCAAACAATTTACTGGAAATTAGTCGACTAAACTTATTTTACAAAAATTTAAAAATTTTAGTTAATCGAAAATGACAATTTACCAGGATTGGCAGGCAATGCCGCTAAAATACCGTTATCGATTCAAAACCCTTTCAACTGACTACCGTTACCCCTAAAATACCGTTAACGAAATAACCAAAATACCGTTATCCCTAACATACCGATACCGAAATAAATGAAATGCCGATACCCTTAAAATACCCTTACCGATATAAATGAAATACCGTTACCTCTAAAATACCGTTACCGATATTTTTAATTTTCTGCTTTTGGCAATTGTACTGGATTATTGAGTATTTTTCGTACATTAAGTTGGTAAATTAGTTCTGTTTTTAATCTCGTTTGTTTTTCGTAAAAAAAAAATTGAGGGATGCATCGAAAAAACTGACTACCGTTATCCTTAAAATATCGTTACCGAAATAACTAAAAAACCGTTATCCTCAAAATACCGATACCCTTACCGATCACCGCATCGTTTCGGTTACCATCCATGCAATTTACCCTTCTAAAATCACCAAAAAATTTACTGGAAATTAGTCGACTAAACCATCACAAAGAATTTAAAATTATTTTTTTTTGATTTTCTTAATGCGAATAAAATCTACACTGCAGAAAGCAGTCTACTATTTTCTAGCAAATATTTCTGTTTATTGTAGCAGGAGAGTTCATTTTTTGTATTCAACTCAATTAAATTTAAACATAAATTAACTTTTGAATAGATAACAATTTCTTTACTAGCCAATATTAGCAAGGTAAATTTGCAATTCAATTAAACGAAATTTAACTCAAATATTACTAAAACAGTTGCATTTTTGCTGTACTTATCTTACTAATAGTTAGCAAAAAGGTTTTACTAATTTCAAAAGCTTTCTGTGCAGGGCCCCTTTTAACTGATGTTGAGTACCTTTTTGTGCTATTTTTTCAGGATTTTTCTATCAGTATAAGATTATATTATGTTAGTGGTTTGTTTGATAATTCCGAATAAAATAAAAGAACCGAAAAGAACAGTTGAAATTCAACTTATTCGTGAACGCGAGAGCGTTCCTAACTCTAAAAATGTGCAACATTTTTGGGCTTTCGCGCCACACAGATATTTTAAGAGGTCATAAAATAAAAAAACCGAGCTAACATTGCAAAATCCTCTAGAATTTTACTTTCATTTGGCGTTGGAACCATCGGGCTTGAAATTATTGTTGCGCTTTGAAATTAGTCTAAGATCATATTGGAATGGCGCACTCCATTGTAAATCGAAATAATAATGATGTAATTTACTTTTAATATTTAACCTTTCGGATAATCTATAAAATTGTAATAAAAACCCAGCAAAAAAACAGATACCGAAGCAGTAGAAAAAGCACTATAATTGATGATCTAGATGTACTTCTTTTTTTTTTTTTTTTTTTATAAAGAGAAGCAACACTCAGGAAATTCTTCCTATTAATTAACGTGTTGCTTCCTTTGGAAAGGGGATAGAGAAGAAGTGAAAGGTGGTGAAAGATGAAGGGCTTCAAATATGGCAACACTGTAATTGCGCGAGATGTTAAATTTTTTAAAATAGTTATTGCGCGCCATCTGATGGTGAGTTGGCGAACTTTGTTGAAGCTTTTTAGTTCATAGCCCTGTTATATTATTTTACTTCGGTGGGGTTAATTGCTATGGGAACACCGAAGGAGGACGCTGCGATATGTATTAGGGATAGCAAAAACTTATACATATTACTATTTTTCATAAATTGATGTTGCCTTGGTTGGGGCTCGAACCCGCAACCTCACGTGTAACAGTCCAACGCGCTAACCATTACACCACAGCGCCCTTTTTAACATAAACACTAATGATTTTAAAATTAAGTTGTCATAGGAGAGGAGTACTCCAACTTAAGCATTCTTCGCAAAAAAATTTATGTTTTTTTATTTTACAAAAGTGTTTTATTGCCGCCATCGGGTATAGAACTTGCGACCTCACGATTGCTAGTCTAGCGCTCTACCGCTAAGCTATTCTTTGATATGAAAGTTGCGTGACATAAAAACACCACTTTATTACTGCGAGATATTGTTCCTTATTCTTTTCAATAAAAGTACTTATTAAACAATTGTAAAAGGTGCACCCCAATTCAATATTGTTTTGAGTACTATTTTTACAGGTGCATAAAAAGCAAATTCTAACCATTTTTTTATATATACCCAGTCAGAAAAATACAAACGGGAAAGCAGTGGCAAAGCACTTTAACAGGTGGTACAAGTATTGGCAAAAAGTGCTTTCCCATTCTCAAAATGATAACATCATTAGGCAAAAGGACCGGCTGTTTAAAAAGCGCCGGAAAAGCACTGAAGAAACAAAATTTTTAAACGTTGGCAAAACGCTGGCAAAACTAATAAATAGGTGGTCTGGAAATATATTTTCCAAAATAAAATTTAAAAAAAGTTCATATGTATTTTGTTTGGTCCTGCTATGATTTGAACCCAAGCCGTCATTTTGGCAGACGATTGCTCTACCCACTCCCAGCAAAATCTTTCATTACCAAATAAGTGGTTATATAATAGAAATTCATAGCTCCGCACAACTTATTTTTTAGCGTCTAAACTCATTATTTTTGTTGGCGTGGTCGTTTTTATAAGTAGTCACGCTTACCCGCTCGGTTACGAAAAAATGAGAAATAGGTAGTTCTGAGATTTTGAATAATAAATGGTTACACACATGCTTACAAAAAGTTTAATTATAAGTGGTTATCCGATTGCTTACTTGATTCTTAAAAATAAGGAGTTAGGCAAATACCATTAGCCTAAGGAAATACATTCAGAAAAATTTAAGTTTTCTCTAGTGTGTAATTTTAGGACTCGTCATAGAAATTTAAACATAAAACATATTTACATATAATAAAAAAATTTAACTGTGTTAAAAGTACTTATTTAAACTAATACGAGTAAGTCATTATTTTATATTTAGAAACAATGAATACAATAGCCCGTTATTAGAAAGTCATTATTTTATATTATAAAATAATGCAAAAGGTAATGATATATCATTTTTGGTAATGCAGATAGTAATGAGGTGTCATTACCAATATTTTGCTGGGCTGAGCTAACGAGACATATAATATTTGATGGCTAAACACATAAATGAGTGATAATATCTGGACAACTACTGGCTGTGCCAAAATGCTAGTACTGGCAAACAATTTTTTGTAACTAGTATGCCAGTGTTGGGAGTGCAAACAAATTGATTTTATAAAACAAAAAAAATTTTTAATCAAAAAAAATCAAAAAAAATTATTTGCTTGCAACCGGATTTGTACGCGGAACCTTCTGACTACAAACATTTTTTAACGAAGCGTCAGCATTTTTATAAAATCATTGGTCTACCAGTGAATTGATTTTTGTACGCCTGGTAGCATTGGCTAGGTTGCACTGGATAACCACTGGTTGCTAACCTTGACATATCACTCTAAGCCAATTCTTTGCCAGTGGTTTTTTTTATATAAACCACCGAAATTTTTGTATAAAAGTAATTTGTTCAGAAGTAATTCTAAAAAAGCTGTAAAAATATACTAACGGATACTTTCGAAACAATGAAAGAAGTGATTTGTTGATGTTGTTCAGAATAACTTCTAAAAAAGCAGTAAAAATACACTAACAGATACTTGTGAAGCAGTGGAAGAAGTAGTTTGTAAAGCATTACATCCAAGTTTTTTTTGCTGGGACCTTTTAAAACTAATATCGAACAAGGAAACCGCACAAATAAATTTAAAATTTGTCCAAAAAGTATTAAAATATAATTTCACTGTTAAAATCAAGTAACAAAACTATGAGATACAGTATTTAAATTGTTTAATCCATTTTTTATCAGCATATCTCTAAAGACACGTCTACCTATCCTTCTACGAAGTTTTGTCAGAAAATTTGCACAGAATACATGCTTGGCAGAAAATGGGTAAAACAATATACTCCATATCACAAACGGATTGCAGAAAATTTTAAGTATTGACAAAAAACTGAAATTTTTGAAAATTAAAATCACCTACAAATCAAATTACACTTGAAATATATAATTTAGTTTAGAACTTAGAAAATGCGTTAGAAATTATATTTTCCTTTATGCCCAGTGTAGAAAATCATTACCAGATATGTGGTTGTGTAACTACATACCTGGTAATGGTAACTAGTTACTTTTATTATTACATGTCGCGAAAAATAATGAGTTACACACCAGCATACGAAAAATTAAAAAAATATGTCGTTACCTATGTGCTTACCAGTATTGACTAAAATAATGATTCTAAAAATAGATTTAACATTTTTTTAATAAAATCTTCTCGTGCTGGAATCGAACCTGGGACTCCAGACTGGCAGTCTATAGCTGTACCATCTGAGCTATATCGACATGTAATATTTGATAGATAAAAACACAATTGAATTGCTGCGCACAAGTCAGCTTACTCGCCAACATACAAAAAATCAAAAAATATGTGGTTACATATATCATTACCAGTGTTGAAAAAATATTTAGTCTAAAAATAGATTTCAAAAAATTTACAAAAAAATCTAGAACATTATTTTATTTTTCAAATAATGATAAAAATAACTACAAGTAATACATTATTTTTTATTTTGATTATATATTTTAAAATAATGCAGAACCCAGTGTATAAACGGTAATGACATACCATTATTTTTTGGACTACCTAATGACACCCACTTACCTTCTGCATTATTTTAAAACATATAATAATGAGTTACTGATAATGACTTATTTTTATCATTATTTCAAATAGAAAATAATTTTCTAAATTTTTTTGAAATCTATTTTTAGACTCAATATTTTTTAAACACTGGTAAGGATGTATGTAACCACATATTTTTTGATTTTTTGTATGTTGGTGAGTAAGCTGACTTGTGCGCGGCAGGTCAATTATATTTTTATCTATCAAATATAACATGTCGACATAGCTCAGATGGTAGAGCTATTGACTGGCAATCTGTAGACCCAGGTTCGATTCCCGCACCAGCAAATTTTATATACCAAAAAAAATACACTAAAAAATATTTTTTTTTATATAATTTATTTTTTTGAAAATCTATTTTTAGATCATTATTTTTGTCAGTACTGGTAAGCACATAGGTAACGATATATTTTTTGATTTTTCGTATGCTGGTGTGTAACCATAACTCATTATTTTTTGCGACATCGCCATATAAAGGTAATAAGAAATGTAATAACAAAAGTAACTAGTTACCATTACCAAGTATGTAGTTACATAACCACATATCTGGTAATGATTTTCTACACTGGGAAAGTAAGTCGGTGTCATTACTGGTAGTCCAAAAAAATAATAATATGCCATTACCGTCTCTACACTGGGTGGTTATTAGCCATTCTAAGATGTAATATTGAACAAGTTTTAAAAACCTTTAGGCCCTAACAGATATTTTTGGGTTCTTACAGATATTTTTATAAAATTTTCTGCCTCTGTCTACTATTAACTTCTCTTTTTATTATTAAAAAAAATTGTAAAAGGAACAGCTGGTGCAATGATAAACAAATAACACCATTGTGAAAATTCTAAATTTAAATTAAGCAAAGAAATACACAAAATAAAACTTCTATATATAAAAATTAACTGAACGAAGTCAAAAAAAAACTTTTAAATCCGAAAAATATGTTTCTGTGCGAGGCTAAAACTATACGCATTTTAATTTTTGTTTTTTTTAAATAGTTTTGGGTTAGAAAAGTGATTTTGTGCGTTCCCGTACTTTTGGGTAATTTTGACTTTTAGATAGAGGATTTTGTGATTACTCTCATTTTATTGAACTTTACACAAAAAGTAAAGGAGTACACTTAACTTAAAATAACGAGTTTTTTTTTAAATTTTATAAGCTTCCCCAGTAAACAAAAAAAAAAACGGGAAAAATTAAACAAAATAAAACTGATATTTTTAAAAATACTACAATAACATGATTTTTAAATAAAAAAATAAAACATTAAAAACATTGTTACTTGCATTTTTGACAACCGTTCAAATATGCCCTTTAAAATGCTGTTGTTACAGTATTTACCCCCCTTAAACAAGCTTCGAATAATTTTTAATATCCCATTAAAATTTTCTGTTCCAAAGAATCGGTTGTAGAATAGCTACTTCTCATTAACAACCCCTTCTACTGTCGATTCCAACACCGATTATTTTTGTTTGAAATTGTCCTAAAAGCAACCACTTCTATAGCTCCAAAGTGGAACCGGTTGCCCTAGAATCAGTTCTGGAAGTGATTCTGCGTCAACCACAACTTCTATACCAGAAACTGGTTCCGGAACCAGTTCCATGGAATCGGTTGCAGTGGAACCAGTTGTAGAATACGTTTGGTTGGCTACCGATTGTAAAAAATTTTCCTGGGATGGGATTAAAGTATGGACTTTAAGCTTTAAGAAGCATATCAATTTATTTCGATTAGGAGAAATATCTATGATATCCTCCCAGCAAAATGTTTCATTACCAAATAAGTGGTTATATAATGAAAATAAAATTTTGTACTCCTTATATTTTGGTGTCATTACTAGTTATTTTTGTTAGCCGAAGTCGATTTTATAGGCAGTCTAGCTTACGCGCGACTACTTATTTAATTACAGAAATAAAGTGATATTCGAACTAATTATTTTTTAACGACTTACAATTATATGAGTAAGTCTTATTATTTAACAACTTGTATTCACTTATTTTCTTTTTCGTCAGTGATACGAAGTTAATATTTCTTAGGGGGTTGCATGGGAACTAGAGGCTCGCATGAATTCATTTAAAACGTCCTGTTAAACATTCACTACACTTTTTGCAATTCAGAAATCTTTAATTAAAATACAGAGAATATCAATTGAAATATAGAAATCATGAATTAAGATAGATATTATGTTTTCTGAATTTTAATTGATATTTTCTGAAATTCAGTTGGCGATTTCTAAATTGCAAAAAGTGTAGTGAATGTTTCACAGGCCTTTAATGGGAACGTGCTGTCACGGAAATCAGAGGGTTCGAATCTTGGCAGAGCAAAAACAAATTTTAGTAACTTTTTTTATAGAATAATTTAATTTTTGTTGTTTTGACTGTAAAAAATTTTTTTTTTTTAATTTTGTCTACTCAAATAATTTTTGAAACGATTCAAAATTTTGTTTTTTAATTTCGCATTAATTTGTATACAATTTTATGAAAATATAAAAACTTCAAATAAAAATGGCATTTTAAAATTATCTCTTGTTAAAATACCAAAAAGGTAAATATTAAAATTTTGTTTGTATTTAATAAAAATGTAATTTTTAACCATTTCACCCCTTACCTCCAGGATAAAGCTAATGATCTCCTACTTCTCGTGTATCCCGAACATCTTATATATTCGCCTTAGAATTGTATTTTCCGTCAAAGTTGTAAAAACCCTACCAGATTTCGAAAAAAAACTTAAATTATTTTATGTTAAAATACCAAAAGGCAAATACTAAAATTTTGCTTGTACACTCAAAATAATAAGTCTGTTGGCTGAATATAAAAATTTGTTACTTTAACAAAATCTATTCCTGTTTTTTTTTGGCTTATAGTACGTTCTCCCTGGCATAATTTTGGTATTTTCAACATTTGAAAACATTTCAAAAACTTACCTGTTCATACTACATTCGTGTGACATTTAACACGTTTTCGTAAAACTTTTAAAAAGAAAATATCTTCATTTTATACATTTTAAACCAAATCACTATGTATTCGTAATTTTTAATTTTAACAAAACTTAAATTGTTATCTATCTGTTTCTTTTCAAAATATTGGAAATAAATAGTTTCGTGTTTTGACATTTATTCATTCTCCCTAATTTCTTTTAGTTGAGAGTTGTAAAAAAGTGTAATGCTATGAAATTCGAACGTTTTGGATTGTGTTTTCATCGAAAATACATTAGTATGGTATTTTCGTTAACATACCCGGGTAAAAAAAAAACTAAGAAACAGAAAACAAAAATTTGAATTTAATCGGAAAAATCGTCGAAATAAAACAAATTATTATCGTATTATAATTAGATACGGTTAAATATTGATTCATATTATCTATATTATGCAACAGACAGGAATATTTGAAAATGTTAAAAATATATTTTTATATTAACGCAATTTTTACACGGGTTCACTTACGAAAACGCATTTAATTGTATTTTGGACCGAAAACTCAATAAACGAGTTTTCGAGCTCAGTATGAATGGGGTATTAAAATAAAATTTGTTGATTTTTAAACATTTTTTGTTAAATTTAACAAATCTACTTATGTATATTTAAGCAACCAGAGTAAAAAATTATTAAAAATATTGCGAAGGAAATTATTAAAAATTTTTGCAATTTTTCCACAGAAGTTTATACTATCAAAATATAAAAATTAAGTTTTTTTTATCAATTATTAAGGCTTTAAGTGTGTGCAAAGCTTAAACTTTTCAATTTGAATTTATTATACCACCACTAGTTCGATAGTTTTATTTTTAATTTATTTAAATAAAAACCGTGCGTATTAGTTTTTCAATGTTTTGTTCTTGCAAACAGGATAAACAGCTTAAACCCAGTAGTTGGTAAAACATGGGTTTAAGAATTTAAATACTGTGTTTCAAAGTTTTGTCATATGATTTTAACAGTGAAATTATATTTTAACACTTCTTAGACAAATTTTTAATTTATTTGCCTGGTTTTCTTTCCTATAGATCAACGGTGGGCAAATGTGGCCCATTGGGCCCCATGCGGCCCTTTGCTGATTTTTGTGCGGCCCTTGTTGAAATTCAAATTTCGATTTTTTTTATTTAAAAACATTTTTTTTAATATATTATTTCACAAATTTTTTTAAGTTTTTTATTTCGAAAATTTTTAGGTAAAAAACGAGTAAAAAAGTTAAAGTCGGGCATGCCGACTATACAATGCCCTACACCAGTCTGGTTTAAAGCCAACTAATGCACAGTGGTTCCCAACCAAAAAAAAATGGTAATAATTACGGATATTCTAAACTATTGATCCAATCGAAAAAAAAATGTTCACAAGAGCTGAAGACAAAGACCTAGGCTTTTAGAAAATTGGTATTGTAGCCACCCTGTTATATCACAGTGTGTGCTACAGGGTGTCAAAGTTGACCATCTCGGGTATACAAAAGATTTATTGTCGTACAACTTTTACAAATTTGAACCGATTTTGCTGATTTTAGACTTTTTGTAATCTAGGTTATAAGATAAATAAAAAACATGCTTCAAGTACCACAGTATCTCCTATAGTTTAAAAAATATTTAACTTTGAATTTAAAAATTTTCATTTTTTACCTTGACTTTTTTTGGTTTTTTCCCAATAAGTTTTTCATTATCAGAACAATATGTGTCATTGTCATGACCTTTCTAAATTTCAGAATGAAAACTATTTTTAATTATTTTGAGCCGTTTAGCAGTGATAGTTTTATAAAATAAAAACTTTTAAGCGTGTCCTGAAAATGGCATTTTTTGCAAAAAGGAGGGTTACTTCATTCACTTTTATATCCAAGTTTTTGAAAGCTTTTTAACATTTTTGGACATTTTCTAAAAGAATGAGCTTCAGAAATGCATAATAGTTCAATTTAGAACATTTTTGAGCATGTACCCTACGCCCAGCATTGGTCGAAAATGATGAATTTTTGAACAAAATTTAATGTTTCTGAATGTGGCAAAAAAAAGTCACGCCACTTAGATCAATTTTTTTAATTTTGAACCATAAGCAAATATGTTCCAAAGGATTTGCCCCTAAATTTCCCGCCGCCCGCACAAAAACATCGTTAGGGGAGCAAATTTTGTGGAAAAGGTCATATTTTCAAAAGCACTTTTTTTATTTGTAAAAAAAAATATATGAAAATTACTTAGTTTTGTAAAATTTGATTTTTTCTTTATTAAGTGGTAAACAATTGTCATACACTCAGAAAATCGCTTCGACAACGTTAACCCTTTCTATACCAAGTTCAATTTTCAAAAATTTTTAAATTTCACATTTGACCTTGGTATAGAAAGGGTTAACGTTTTCAGAAAACAATATCCTTTAACTGAATTAGTAAAAAATTTAAAGAGATTATGTTAGAGCTAGCTAAAAAAACAAAAATTAATGATATTACCCAAATTATTAGCCAAAATCACACTTTTCTCAAATTTGCAAATTTAAAACGCCGTCACTACTAAGTTAAATGAGGGATATGTGTAATTTTCAGTAGGATTATTCTCTTAGGTGTATTAAACAAAAAACCTATGAGTTAACCACTTTTTTTTATATTTTGTTTAAGAGAATTTTAAAAAATTTAAAATTAGAGTATAGTAAATTTACAAAAAAAATATCCCATATTTGGCCATAACTAGGACTAGGTCAGCATATTTCAAGAGAGACAAAAATTTATATCTTAATACTTATAGATCTCAGAAATAAAACTAGAGTATAACATTGTAAGTTTTTGAAAAAATATTTTATTTTGTACGATTTTCATTATATATGCCATTTTAACACTACAATGGTCTGGGCGAATTACAATTACTTCAATATTTTCCAACCGATTTTGGATTTATATGCCTTTTTAACAAAAATAATTCAGTCTAGATTACTATTCTATTAACATTTTCCAGAACCACAGTTACTTAAGAGCCAGTATTTTCAAAATAAGCCAAAAAAGCTATTTTCCCCTTTGTAAATCGCATTCAAATATGCCCTTTAAAATGCTGTTGTTACAGTATTTACCCCCCCCCCCCCCCCTTAAGTAATTGCAATTTCCTCAGACCATTCTAGGGTTAAAATGAGATAAAATATGAAAATGTAAAAATAAAAAAAATAAAAAAATACTTTTTCAAAAACTTTCAATATTATACCCTAGTTTCATTTCTAAGATCCACAAATATTCCGATATAAATTTTTGTCTCCCTGGGGTTATCATAACCTAGGCCCAGGCATGGCCAAAGATGGGATTTTTTTTTTATAAATTTGCAAAACTCTACACTCAAAAAAAAAATAACTGTTTTTGTCTCTCTTGGGTAATGATAACCTAGTCCCAGGTATGGCCAAAGATGTATTTTTTTTTATAAATTTACAAAACTTTACACTCAAAAAGAGACATGAACTAAAATTTAATAAAAAATTAACTTCAAAATAGTCCAAAAATTTTCCTCTATTTAAGTAAAATTTTACTAAAATTTAGGAAAATTTTCTTAAACCTGGTCCCAAGGACAAAGACTATTGATTCTAGATAGGATCGGTGCATATTTGGACCTATCGCCCATATGGGATATATTTCCGATTTTCTCTTCTTTTATCATTCTATAGAAAATTTTGACACAAGTCATACCAATCGAATTTCGGATCCAAACATTAGTTGGCTTTTAACTAGACTGGTGTAGGGTATTAATATATAGTCGGCATGCCCGACTTTAACCTTTTTACTCATTTTTTAATTAATTTATAATACCCAAAAATGTGGTATATGCCAGAGACTGACAGCGAGTACTCAAAAAACAAGTTATTTAAGTGTTTACCCACACTTTTTCGTTATTGTGTGTATCCATTAGGGTTTGGGGTTCGGGAAATCCCGGGAACAGTTTGACGGGAATAATATCCCGGGAATATAATATATTTTTCACGGGAAAACGGGAAATTTTAAAAATATAAAGTTTTTTAAATTGGTTTTGTTCGGAATAAGATTTTTTAATTTTAGTCATAAAAAACATTTTAAATACCAAAACAAAAATGTCATTGTTAAAATCTTTTAAAAGGGAATCAATTTTTTTGACACACAAAAAAATCTTGCCAAGTAATTAGGAGCATTTCAACTAATACAAATTTTTCGCATAACTTATTCAAAATTTAAGTAGTGAAACCTAAAAACTTTGTAATATGTTTAGAAGAAATATAAGTTTTGTTTCTTACAAATAATTGCCCTTACTATCTAAATTTTTCAAATGGGTGGCAGTATACCTTGACTTGGTTTATTTTTAGAGCATTCTGATTGTTTAATTTATTTTCAACCTATCAAAATGTTCGAAAATATAGATATTTTTGTAAGGTTTTCATACACAAAACGAACAAAACCGTATGGTTAAAAATAAAGTCGACTTTAATATTAAAATACTCCTTTATATTAAGGGCCAATAATTTTATAAGTAAAGTTTTCATTAATAAATGTAATATTTTCAAGTAAGTTTACTTTATTTTAATACACCTGCTTTCAAACTAATATATGAAGTATGGAAATACTTCACAAAAAAGGACAATGCAGCGCAGTGCAATATCTGCCGTAAAAGACTAATGGTTAACGGAGGTATCTAAATTTGGTTATCCGACATCTCAATTTGGTTCACAAAAAAAAAAAAAAAGTTATGGTCATGCAACTTCTCTTGAAGAAAAGAACAACAACAACTTTTCAGCTGAAATTAGCAAAGTACCCGCAGAAAAAAGTGTAAGCTGAATAGGCATTGAACGTTTTATGGGTAGGGCAAACATTTCCTAAAATGGTATCCAAATTAACCGCAGTCGACGGAATGTCAATCCGCACTATAACTAGATCTTCGCTTATTAGAGAAAGTTTTTATAATAAAAACATGGCATTGGAAAAAATTAAAGCGATGTAAAGAACATTATATTAAATTACTACAATCATGTAATAGATATCACGATAAAAGAAATATTGAGCAATATTTCTAACAATAGGAGATTTACTATAATCTTAGATGAAGGATAAGAATATCACAAAAGAGATATTTGAACATATTTATAAACGGAAATAATTCATTTTATAACCTGGGGTTGGTTTATATATTAGGAAGGTGTAATGCTGATGAAATAAGAAGAATTGTAGAAATAAGACTAGAAGATTTTTATTTGTCTTTGGAAAATAACATTGTGGCTACCATATCTTTAACAAAAATTACTTATATAGTTGGTTTTTATTAACACTTTTGTTAAAAATATTTCCCGGAATTCCCGGGAATCAAATTTTTTTATTTCCGTTTCCCGGGAAATAAAAAAGTCCGGGAAATCCCAAACCCTAGGATCCATACATACAACACCAATAATATTTACTATCACTTATTTGCGATTCAACAATTATGTGTGCAGTCCATACTTATAGCATACTTTATGTATACTCAACCAACTTAAATACCTTAAACAACATGCTCGTATGAATACAACTAATTCCATGTATTTAAATACTCGAGTGCGTATTTTATCCATACTTTCAAGTATGAGTATTTTATAAGTGTGGAAATGTAACTATAATACATTAAGTACATTAAGAATAAGGAACTGGCGTTTGCATTAAATTCAATGGCTCTCGTTTAACAGTGAATCAGTGAATTAACAGTGCTTTGATACATACTACTAAATAAATACTGGTTTTTTCGACTAAAATTTTTATAAATCTCGAAAACAAGGATTTTAGTGGATTTTCTTTTCATAGAATATAAATGGAATACCATTCTATATTCTTAAAAATAAAATTTGCCAATATTTATAACGGCTTATTGCTTAAAATTAATTACATAGTTTTTTACCCTACATGTGCAAATAAAATTAATTCAATTGCATCAAATTAATTCAATTGGATTAATTTTAACATTAATTAACATTTATGAATGACTGTTTTTCACGCTTTTTTAGGTATTTACTTAATTTTTTCGTGCTTTTGAATTTGTTTGTAGTGATAATTTATATCAATCCAGCAAAAATAGACATTTTTGTGGCTCTGCTTGTAAGCGAAAGATACAAGCACTTTCATTACCATTACATATACGTAATTGTAATGAAATATTTTTCATTTCCATTACATTCAAGTAATTGCAATAAGATTAATTTTAATTATTACAAAATTAGACATGGATTTTTATTACCGTTACTTTTATACAAAGGTAAATATTTTTCTTTTTTCGTGTGCTTTAATTTGAATTCATGGTATGCTGATTCGTCGCTTAAAGCTCATAATAATAACGAATAAGCTTAAATTTTGAGGGCTCAAGGTATAAAATGCCCCATAAGCGCTCCTCAACCACAATATTTTATATGAAAATTTATAACTTTGCCAATTAAGGCGCGACTATAGAAAAATCAAACGTATTTCGCTTTTAGTAAAGTTATGATTTTTTTGCGTTTCATTACAATTAATGAATTTTTTTTATTATATTACAAAAAAGTAATGGAAATAAAAATCAAACTATTGCTTTATATAATAGGAATGAAGATAAAACTTTCATTACCATCACAAAGAAATTGTAATGGTAATAATGTTGGCCCATCTCTGGATACAATTAGCACTAAAAATGCTCTTATAGTTCTGCAGTGCTGCTAAAACCATGTATATTTTTTGCTGGGATTTAAAATAACCTATTTCAAAATAACCAGAAAATAAATATATAGAAAACCGAATCACATATTTTTTTCGAATCGCGGAACGCCAAAAGCGTTTAATTTAAGGTATATTTTTTGGAAAATTGATAAAAATGAGAAAATATCGATTTTCCCAAGTTTTTGACACACTAGGTTTTTTGACACATTAGGTCCCTTTTCTCGGAGAAGGTCACATATGTATTAAACACGTGCACAGATACAACTACTTGTACAAGTTTCGGTATGTCTACTGATGTGAATGCGTATTGATAAGTAGTTTAGTGTTTCTGGTATAGTTGATATTGTTATTCTTTCTAGTAGATTGTGTGTAAAAGAATAAAGAGAGAATGAGCGTAATATATTTGTTTTTCTATGGAATGCTCAAACAAATAAAACAGATAATGAAGATTGTACAATAGATACTTATTGTACGCTGCCAATAAATATATGTGACCTTCTCCGAGAAAAGGAACCTAGTGTGTCAAAAAATTAGTTTGGACTTAAGAGTGGATTATGGTACCTAAAAGGGTGTAGAATAAGATGAAATGAGTTAGATTTCTGATAAAAATTTATTTACCCCATAAAAACCAAATCGCATCTCCCAACTGAAGGTGTGTTCAAAGTGATAATGCGTTATGAAACTTTAAGTGCGTTCTTCTCAAAACTTCATTTTCACACACTAGGTCCCTTTTCTTGGAGAAGGTCACATATAATGATTTTTATTTGAAGTCCAAGATTCTAATAAACTTATTTGTAAAAAGTATAAATTTTTTTTGTACTATTAAATTTTATATATTCTTTTAAAGATGTGTACACTGTAGTGTACAAGGGTAGCGAAAGAGTTAATGTCTTTCAGGCACCCGATATTAATACTTTTAAAATGACATAGGCAACCTTGTGACTGTTTCATAAAAATTGATTCCTGGGAATTGCTCTCGGACCCACTTCATGAGAATAATAGGAGCCTGTACATTCATTCAAAACTTGCAAAAATTTTGTCCGTTTTGCTCTATCTCGCTTAGTTTTCGAGATATAGGCCATTTTTAAAATGGAGATTTGTTTTAAAATGCCCCGTATCTCGAAAACTAAGCGAGATAGAGCAAAACGGACAAAATTTTTGCTACTACGGAGCATTAGCACACCCCAATAATACAAATAGGCCAGGTCTTGTAAAGCTTCCGATTGATCCATTTCTATAAGACAGTCACGTGGGTCACCGTGACTGTTTCATAAAAATTGATTCCTGGGAATCGCTCTCGGACCCACCTTATGTGAATAATAGAGCGTGTACATTAGACCGTACCTCAAAAAAAAAGTTCGCCGTACACCCTCCAATATGATGTATTTTTGGAAGCCGATTTCAAAAAAAAATTTTTTTTTGCCGACCTTTTTTAATTTTTTGTTATAGCTTTGGCATTTATAATCGGATTTTAAAGTGTGATATATCGATTTTTTGCCTCGAGGAGATCAGTGTTTTGCTATATAGTAAAAATCCAATTAAAAAAAATTTAAAAGGCGACCCCTACGTTCGGCAACCAATACATAAAAAAAAATTCTACTGGGTTTAGCGAAAAACTTCCATAGCAAAAGTTTAATGATTTTTTGTGAGCTTTAATTTTCTGACTAAGGGTGGTAGCAACTGAGATCTGGTGGGTAACTACTAGAACGGGATACTTGAGCTCAAAATGCCCTTAGAGCAAAACACTGGTCTCCTCGAGAGAAAAACATCGATGTATCATACTTTAAGATCCGACATAAAAAAATAAAAAAAATTTTTTTGAAACCTTACAAAAATACTTCATATTGGAGGGTGTACGGCGCACTTTTTTTTTGCCTGTAAGGTGGTACGCTCTAGTTTACATTTATCCAAAACTTGCAAAAATTTTGTCCGTTTTGCTCTATCTCGCTTAGTTTCCGAGATACAGGCCACAGCTTCCGATTCATCCATTTCTACACCAAAAAAATTTCTCAGTTACTGGCTACTAAATTTTCAACTGAGTCTCAGGTGAAATACCCCTTACTGAACCTCAGTTAATAATGTTAATTGAAAATAACTAATTTTTGATAAATTTATTCAGCCCTGTTCACTCAGTTAAAGGCAACGAAATTAGTAGTTGTTATGAATGAAACTTTCTGTTCAGTTAATATTAACTCAATTCATGTATGTATTTAAAAACAAAAACAATGTATTTAAACACAAAAACAATGTCAACAATGCATGCATCTTTATTTGAATTTATTTAAGGAAAAATTATGAGTAACAAACCACCTATGGTTGAATCCCTCATTGGCTTTCAAATTCCATTGATTCATATGGCTTCCCCTTGATAAATGTGGCGTTTTCTCATACGCGCTGTGGAAAAAATGTATGCCCTTAACTAAAATGTTAAGGAATATAATTTATCAAAATGAATTGGTTTATAAAATATTTTTTCAAGTACCAAATGATTGACAAAAGTATATTTTTATTCAATATAAAATTTTTGTTTTTTATATTTATTTTAAAATAAAGTGAAATTGGTATTTACAGGGTAACTAAACAAAATCGGTTTTGTTTAACTGAAACATTAGTTGATAACGAGTATTTCAGTTAATTACATTTTTTTTGATATTAACTAATAAATTCTTTAACTGAACTACTGAGAAATTTTATCGGTGTATAAAACAGTCACGGGGTGACATGGGCCACCCTGTGACTTTACAAGACCTGGCCTATTTGTATTATTGGGGTGTGTTAATACTCCCGTGGAGCAAAAATTTTGTCCGTTTTGCTCTAGTTCGCCTAGTTTTCGAGATACGGGCCATTTAAAAAAATCGCCATTTTAAAAATGGCCTGCATTTGCAAGTTTTGGATTAATGTACACTAGGGCGTGTTAATTTGTGAGGCAAAAATAACAAAAAATCGTAAGGGTTGAAATGATTCTACGAAGAATTCTAAGCAACTTTGCTCTAGAAACCATAAGTCTAAAATGAATTTCGGGCTTGCGGAAATTCAAAAATATGTTGTGAGTAGCGCTTCACTGCAATGTTTGTGTAAAATTTGCGTTAACGGCTTTCGTTATAATAAGAAAAAAATCTCAATATTTTTATTTTTGACTAAACTGCCAAGCAGATGACATAAATCAGCCTAAAAATGCACGCACGCTACAGGTTGGAAATGTTAAGATTTGATATACCGACTTGTATCATCCCAGAGACAACGCACAGTAATTTTGGTCGAAATCGGTCCATATTGGTTGAAATCGGATTATTTTAATGTAATTCGGTGCATCGACTTATATCTGTCCAGGGTCAAACCTATTGATTATGGTTAAAATTGTTCAATGTTTAGACCTAGTGCCCATATAAAGGTTTCTCCCAAAATTTATTTTTCCCACGCTACAGTAGTGAGAATCTCTAACTTTTTAACGAAAAAATTCGGTAGTTAAATTGTCAAGTTTTCATAGAAAAGTGATAACTTAACTACCGAATTTTGTCGTTAAAAAGTTAGAGAATCCCACTTCTGGTGTCAAATATGAATAAATTTTAATGAAATTAGGTACGCTGATTCACATGGGCCTACGAATTAAGCTTATCAATTTTTTTAGACCTAGTGCTTGTAAAAAAGTCCCCCAAAAATTTGAATTTCCGCACGCTGCAGTTCGCAAATATTAAGATATTTTAATGAAATTTGGTACACCGAATAATGTTGGTCCAAGGAAGAAAGTTAAAATCAGTCAATGGATACACCTAGTGCCCATATAAAGGTCACACAAAAATTGGTTTTTCGCATGCTACAGTTCGTAAATACGAAGATATTTTAATGAAATTTGGTACGTTGACACACATGGGCCCAAACACAAAGCCTGTAGATTCTAGATACTATCGGTCCATATTTGAACCCATCGCCCATATGGACTATATTTCTGATTTTCTCTTAAATACATCTAACATTAGATAAAATCAAAATTTCTTACCGTTTTTCTAATTTTTTTTATCATTTTATAGACAAATTTTTACACAAGTCTATTTCAAGCCATTCGAATTTCAGATCAAAACATTAGTTTGTTTTCAACCAATTTTGTCATTGGGCCGCTATAAATTTGTACCATATTTTATCAAAGTATCTTAATATTTGCGACCTTTGGCTTGCGAATATGTTCATTTTTAGGGGACCTTTAAACGGGCACTAGGTCTAAACATGGACCAATTCCATATAAAATAAGTAGGCTATATTCATGAGCTCATTTCAATCCGTGTACCAAATTTCATTAAAATAGCTTCGTATTTGCGACCTGTAGTGTGCACACAATACAATTTTGGGGGACCCTTTATATAGGCACTAGGTTTAACCATGGACCGATTTTAACTAAAATCAATTGGCTTTGTCCCTGGGCCAAAATAAGTTAGTGTACCAAATTTTGTAAAAATATCTTAATATTTACGACCTGTAACGTGCGCAGAAGAATATATGAACAGACAGACGGACGGACAGACTTATATCGTTACATCGAAACAAAATATTATTCTGAATCAATCGGTATACTTAAAGGTGGGTCTAATTCCAATACTTTTTGGAATTACAAACATTAGCACAAACTTATTATACCTTGTCCAAGTAATGGTGTAGGGTGTAATTAATAAATTATTCAAACTCATAAACTTAAAACATATTTTGGAATTTCCGCAAGCTCGAAATCCATTTTAGACCTATGGTTTCTAGGGCAAAGTTGCTTAGAATTCTTCGTAGAATCATTTCCCACTAGGGTTTGGGGTTCGGGAATTCCCGGAAAAAGTTTGCCGGGAATTCCCGGGAAAATAATATATTTTTCCCGGGAAAACGGGAAATTTTAAAAATACTGAATTCTTTATTTTGTTTGGAATAGGATTTTTTCATTTTAGTCATAAAAAACATTTTAAATACCAACACAAAATGTTATTGCTAAAATATTTTAAAAGGGAATCAATTTCTTTGAAACACAAAAAATCTTTGCCAAGTAATTAGGAGCATTTCAACTAATAAAGATTTTTCGCATAATGCAGCGCAGTCCAATATTTGCCCTAAAAGACTAATGGTTAACGAAGGTATTATCCGACATCTACATTTGGTTCACAAAAAAAAACAAAAATTGAGAGTCATGCAACTTCTCTTGAAGAAAACAACAACAAGAATAACGTTCCAGCTAAAATTAGCAAAGTACCCGAAGAAAAAAGTGTAAGCTAAATACGCATTGAACGTTTTATGGTAGGGCAAACATTTCCTGAAATGGTATCCAAATTAGCCGCAGTCGACGGAATGTAAATCCGCACCATAACTAGATCTTCGTTTTTTCGAGAAAGTTTTTATAATAAAAACTCGGCATTGCCAAAAAACAACACCGATGTAAATAACATTATATTAAATTACTACAATCATGGAAAAGATATCATGATAAAAGAAATATTGAGCAATATTTCTAACAATATGAGATTTACTATAATCTTAGATGAATGGACAAGAATAGCACAAAAGAGATATCTGAACATATGTATAAACGGAAATAATTCATTTTATAACCTGCGGTTGGTTTATATGTCAGGAAGATGTAATGCTGATGAATTAAGAAGAATTGTAGAAATAAGGCTAGAATAGTTTTATTTGTATTTGGAAAATAACGTTCTGGCCGCCATATCTAATGGGCCGAATGTGATGAAACGGTTTGTTTCCGACAATCCATTAGTGGGTGCTTTCTGCTGGAATCATGCAATTCATTTGGCAGTGCTTAGAGTAATTTATGTGAAACCAAATTTTCAACATTCTGATATTTTTTACTTTGAATTCTCACTACACAGGCTGAATTTGTACTGAAATAGTGTTTTTTTTTAACAAATATTACTTATACAGGTGGTTTTCATTAACAGTTTTGTTCAAAAATATTTCCCGGCAATTCCCGGGAATCAAATTTTTTTATTCCCGTTTCCCGGGAAATGAAAAAGTCCGGGAAATCCCAAACCCTATTTCCCACCCTACGATTTCTTGTCACAGAAATCGACCCGCCCTAATGTACACGCTCCTATTATTCACGTGAGGTGGGTCCGAGAGCGATTCCCAGGAATCAATTTTTATGAAACAGTCACGGTGACCCACGTGACTGTTTTATAGAAATGGGTCAATCGGAAGCTTTACAAGACCTGGCCTATTTGTATTATGGTAAGTTAATACTCCCGTGGAGCAAAAATTTTGTCCGTTTTGCTCTATCTCGCTTAGTTTTCGAGATACGGGCCATTTTATAAAAATCGCCATTTTAAAAATGGCCCGTATCGCGAAAACTAAGCGAGATAGAGCAACACGGACAAAATTTTTGCAAGTTTTGAATGAATATACACGCTCCTATTATTCACATGAGGTGGGTCCGAGAGTGATTCCCAGGAATCAATTTTTATGAAACAGTCACGGTGACCCACGTGACTGTTTTATAGAAATGGATCAATCGGAAGCTTTACAAGACCTGGCCTATTCTCGCTTAGTTTTCGAGATACGGGCCATTTAAAAAAAATCGCCATTTTAAAAATGGCCTGTATCTCGAAAACTAAGCGAAATAGAGCAAAACGGACAAAATTTGTGCAAGTTTTGAATGATTGTACACGCTCCTATTATTCACATGAGGTGGGTCCGAGAGCGATTCCCAGGAATCAATTTTTATGAAACAGTCACGGTGACCCACGTGTTAATACCCCGCAGGAGCAAAAATTAAAGTATTGATATTTATTATTTTGTACCTACTTTTCTCGAAATATAAACAACTATCTAAAATATTTGAAATTATTAGTTGTTTTTTTTAATCACCTGGATTTAGAATTTTTCATACAAAAAGTGGATTTATTAAATCCAAAAAAAAAGCTGGATTTAATAAATACATAATAAAAGCGCAAATATATGAAACAGCCTATTAATTTAATGACAGAAAAAAATACGAATGAAAATTAAAAGAGAAACAAAAAAATTGAAAAGCTAACAAATAAAAGGTTTTTATTAATTTTTGTTTATGAAATATGTTTAGAAAAAAAAACTACACCCCACCAAATACATATTTTCGATCTTGGATATGGAGAAATAGCTGAAATAGAAATGGCAATTTTTCACTCTACAGTAAGTAATTTAATTAAATCCAATTAGTGAATATTAAATATTGCAATGGAATTTTTCAATTGTGTAAAAATATAAATTGAAGTGATAAAACTGAAAAGGCAGACTGTTTATCGCTGTTTTATATAAAATATAATTAAAAACTAAAAGTTAAAGTAAAATCCTTCATCATCGAATTCGGTATTAAAAATTAGGGTGAAAGAAGTGTCGGACAGAAAATTCTTTTTAAAATAGGGAGAATCTAACCCCATCTGTTGAGCACTTTTAGAAATACTTTTTGGATTTATTAAATCCAAGTGATTAGAAAAAACGGCTATTAATATCGGGTGCATGGTACTTAGAGTACTCTAAGTATATGCGTAGTATGTGCATGTCATGTATGAGTATATTTATGGAAAGTAGAGATGAGCGCGTGACACGAAATTTTCGTGTCACGCGTCATCGTGAGTTAAAATGATAGCACTCACGTGAGTCGTGCGTGAGCGTGAGTTAAAAAAATGTTCGTGCGTGAGTACATTTTTGTGCGTGATTATATTAAACCAGATTGCGATACTTTACAATTTTGGAAAAATTCCATAGATGTTCCCCTCATTCAAATAATGTGTATTCCAGTCAGTTCAGGTACTAGCGAACGGGTGTTTGCTACTTCTGCCAGAATTCTTATGTAAAGAAGAAATCGACTTCTTGTACAAAACATTGAAAAATTTTGTTCCTCCACAAAAATTTAGAATAACATTTAAAGATTTACAGTGAATTTTTTAAGTTATTTAAAAATTTTAAATATAAAATTAGATTAAAGGAATTAAATGCACTAAAATCCCAAAACCTAATTAACAAATTATGAAAAATAATCTGTTAAAAGCATGTCCCTATCCAAATGTTATTATTTGTTAAGTTAAAGTGCAAACTCAATGAGAATTTCTTCTTCTCGTCTAGGAGCGCTTCTAAACGTTTAAAATATCAAAGAAAAAACAAAAAAAATACCACAATTTGCTTTGTCATCTTCCAATATACTACTATGTTGTTTTGACAGATCTAGCAATGTAGTGACATCCATTCAAGTATAATCAACAATAGAAAATAAAAGTTTTTCTAAAGTATCAGTAATATTTATATTTGCACAAGCACTTGTATGTTAGTTAAATTTTTAACAACATTTTTTTATAGTTAAGCTAATTTTAATTCTAACCCCCATTAACAATAAACAAATAACCTGAAGTTAACACAAACTGAAAGTTAAAAAGTTCAAATTTGTATGGAATTTGACATCTGTAACTCTAAGTTAGCTCAAACTTTAGGTTAATTTGTTTATTGTTAATAGCCCTAAATAAATAAAACTTATATTCAATAGAGAAAGTTTCCTTAAATAATTAAGATAAAAACAGGGTTGGCAGGCAATACCGCTAAAATACCGTTATCGATTCAAAACCCTTTCAACTGACTACCGTTACCCCTAAAATACCGTTACCGAAATACCGCTATCTTTAAAATACCGTTATCGAAATAACTGAAATGCCGTTACCCTTAGAATACCGATACCGAGATAAATTAAATATCGATACCCTTAAAATAACCTTACCAATATAAATGAAATACCGTTACCGATATTTTTAATTTTCTGTTTTTGGCAATTGCACCGGATTATTGAGTGATTAATTTGTTATGGTTTTAATCTTGTTTGTTTTTCGTAAAAAAAATTGAGGGATGCATCGAAAAACTGACTACCGATATCCTTAAAATACCGTTACCGAAATAACCGAAATACCGCTAACCTTAAAATATCGTTACCGAAATAATCAAAAAACCGTTATCCTGAAAATACCGTTACTGAAATAACTAAAAAACCGGTATCTTTAAAATACCGATACCGAAATAAATGAAATAGCGTTACCCTTAAAATACCGTTACCGAAATAATCTACCGGTAACCGCATCGTTTCGGTTACCATCCATGGATAAAACAAATTTCATATTTTTCGTGAATATTTCGTGAGCGTGAGTAGTTGTTGGTTTGTTGGCATAGACCATAGATTTGAGGTAGCCCCACAGGAAATAGTCCAACGGCGTCAAATCGCACGACCGAGGCGGCCAATCGACTGGACCATTTCGTGAGATAACACGTTCTCCAAACTTGGTTTGCAATAAATTGATTGTGACATTCGCTGTGTGGCTTGTGGCGCCGTCCTGTTGGAACCACATGTTCTCCAAGTCCATATCATCCAATTGGGGCTAAAAATATTCGGTTATCATTGAACGGTAACGTGCCGGTCTTGATCATCACAAAAGAAGTACGGCCCAATGACGCCGCCGGCCCATAAACCGCACCAAACCGTAATTTTTTCGGGATGCAATGATGACTCATGGAGTACGTGTGGATTGCTGTCTGACCAATAACGCATATTTTGTTTATTGACGAAGCCATTCATTATGACGACCATAAATTGGACGTAGCGCTCTTAACGTTGAGGCCACTGACTCCGAATTTCGGTAGTAAATTTTAATAATTTCGACCCGTTGTTGGCTCGTATATCTTTCCATCATGAAATGGCAAACCTTACTGAAGAGAAATGTCAAAAGAGCGGCAAGAAATATGGCGTCGTTTGCTGTCCCTGTCTTTCTACTTTTGTAGCGTCCCTGTTGAAGAACCAGAACCCAGCCCAAACCGCTGAAGCTAGGAAGTTGAAATTTGGTATGTAGGTTCCTCTTTCGGTGTAGACGTCCGCTAAGACGGGATTTTTGGAAAATCCTACCGGAACGGGCAAAAAGGGGGAAAGTCTCCCCCTTGACGGCCTGCCAAAACCCCTTTGGCTAGAAAGCTGAAATTTTAGATATGTGTTCCTTGGAGTAGGGGCTAACTTTTCTAGAAAGTACTTTCAAGAATTTTGGACAGGGACGTTGTAAAAATGGGGGTGTAAAAGGGGAAAAGAGCCCCCCTTGACGGCCTGCCCAAACCGCTGGAGGTAGGAAGTTGAAATTTGGTATAAAGGTTCCTCCACTATCGTAGACATCCACCAAGACGGGATTTTTTGGAAATTTTTACAGGGAGGGGCAAAAAGGGGAAAAAGTCTCCGCCTTGACGGCCTGCTCAAACTGCTGGAGCTATTAAGTTGAAATTTGGTATGTAGGTTCCTCGACCGGTGTAGACGTCCGTTGAGACGGAATTTTTGGAAAATCTTATCGGGAGGGGCAAAAAGGGGACAAAAAAAAGTACCTTTTTCCAAAAAAGTGCCTTTTTCCAAAAAGTACCTTTTCCAAAAAAAAGTACCTTTTTCCACAAAAAGTACCTTTTCCACAAAAAGTACCTTTTTCCAAAAAAAGTACCTTTTTCCAAAAAAAAGTACCTTTTTCCAAAAAAAGTACCTTTTTCCAAAAAAAATACCTTTTTCCAAAAAAAGTGCCTTTTTCCAAAAAAGTAGCTTTTCCAAAAAAATTACCTTTTTCCACAAAAAGTACCTTTTTCCAAAAAAAAGTACCTTTTTGCAAAAAAAGTACCTTTTTCCTAAAAAGTACCTCTTTCCAAAAAAAGTACCTTTTTCAAAAAAAAGTACCTTTTTCCAAAAAAAAGTACCTTTTTGCAAAAAAAGTACCTTTTTCCTAAAAAGTACCTTTTTCCAAAAAAAAGTACCTTTTTCCAAAAAAAGTACCTTTTTCCAAAAAAAGTACCTTTTTCTAAAAAAAGTACCTTTTTCCAAAAAAAAGTACCTTTCCAAAAAAAAGTACCTTTTTTCACAAGAAGTAGCTTTTTCCAAAAAAAAGTACCTTTTTCCAATAAAAGTACCTTTTTCGAAAAAAGTACCTTTTTCCAAAAAAGTACCTTTTTCCAAAACAAGTACCTTTTTTCAAAAAAAAGTACCTTTTTCCAAAAAAAGTACCTTTTTCCACAAGAAGTACCTTTTTCCAAAAAAAGTACGTTTTTCCACAAGAAGTACCTACCTTTTTCCACAAGAAGTACCTACCTTTTTCCAAAAAAAGTACCTTTTTCCAAAAAAAGTACCTTTTTCCAAAAAAAGTACCTTTTTCCAAAAAAAGTACCTTTTTCCAAAAAAAGTACCTTTTTCCAAAAAAAGTACCTTTTTCCAAAAAAAGTACATTTTTCCAAAATAAGTACCTTTTTCCAAAAAAAGTACCTTTTTCCACAAAAAGTACCTTTTTCAAAAAAGTACCTTTTTTCAAAAAAAGTACCCTTTTCCAAAAAAAAGTACCTTTTTCCAAAAAAAGTGCCTTTTTCCAAAAAAGTACCTTTCTCAAAAAAGTACCTTTTTCCAAAAAAGTGCCTTTTTCCAAAAAAGTGCCTTTTTCCAAAAAAGTGCCTTTTTCCAAAAAAGTACCTTTTTCCACAAGAAGTACCTTTTTCCAAAAAAGTACCTTTTTCCAAAAAAAGTACATTTTTCCAAAAAAAGTACCTTTTTCTAAAAAAATACCTTTTCCAAAAAAGGACCTTTTCCCAAAAAAAGGGCCTTTTTCCCTTGACGGCCTGCCGAAACTGCTGAAACTATGTAGCCGAAATTCGGTATGTGAGTTCCTCCTTCTGTGTAGACGTCCGCTTAGACGAAATTTTTGAAATTCCTATCGGGAAGGAGATAAGGGGAAAAGTATTCTCCTTGACGGCCTGCGCAATCCCTTTTGGCCAACCTAAAATTTTAAATATGTATTCCCTGGAGTAGGACTAACTCACCGGCAACGTAATTTTTCTATTTTGGAACAGAAACATAGTAAAAATGTGGGTTGAAAGGGAAAAATGTCCCCAATAACGGCCTGCCCAAAGCGCTTAGGCAATGAAGTTGAAATTTGGTATGAATGTTCCTCATCCATCGTAGACAGCCGTTCCAGCCTAATTCCAAGCGGGAGGGACAAAAAAAGAAAATGTGTCCCACTTGACAGCCTGCTCAAGCTGCTGGAACTAGGAAGCTGAAATTCCCTGTCGATGGATTTTCGGAAAGTTGGCTAGAAACCTGAAATGTAAAACATATGTTCCTTGGAGTATGGCTCACTTATCGGGAAGGTGCTTTGTGAAATTTTGGACAGGGACATTGCAAAAATGGGGATTAATGAAGCGAAAAGTGCCGCTTAAAGGCCTGCCCAAACTGCTTGAGGTAGGAAGTTGAAATTTGGTACTGAAGTTCCTCCTCTATTGTAGACATCCGCTAAGATAAGATTTTTGGAAATTTCCACAGGTAGGGTCAAAAACAGGAAAAGTCTCCCCCTTAACGGCCTGGCCAAACTGCTGGAACTAGGGAGCTTAAATTCGGTATTTGGGTTCCTTCTCCAACGTAGACGTCCTCTAAGACGGTATTTTTGGAAACTCATACCGGGAGGGGTAAAAAGTGAAAAAACTTCCCCCTTGCCGAGTTGGGCAAACTGCTGGATATAGAGATCTATGTATGTAGTAGGTTCCTCCTCCATCGCAGACGTTCTCGGAATTTTTGGAAATTCCTACCGGGAGGGGTAAAAACGGAATAATTCTCCCCCTTGATGGCCTAACCGAACCCTTCGGCTAGAAACCCGTAATTTATAATATGTTTTCCTTGGAGTATGGGCTAACTTATCGACAAGGTATTTTTAGGACTTTGGACAGGAACGTGGTAAAATTGGTGGCTCAAAAGGGGAAAATTGCCCCCCCCCCCTGAACAAATCCGTCTTTAGCTAGAAACCTAAAATTTAAAGAACGAGTGTATATGGAACACTAAAATTAAGAAACTAAATAGGAAACGAGTGGAATTGAAACACTACACAAGTGGAACGAAATTGATATAAACGTTTAACGAGTGGAATTGAAATTATAGACAATGGAAATGGATTGGAAGAGGGAACGAAAAGGAATGGACTATAGAACGAAATGGAATGAGGAGCAAGATGGCATAGAATGGGGAACGAGTGCAATTGAAACACTGCAGTTAAAAGAGGAATGGAACGGAGCAAGTGCAAAGAAATGGAATGGGAAGAGAAGCGACTGATATCAATATCGATACACAAGACAGTAGGAACGAAATGGAATGAAACGGGGAACGAGTGGAATTGCAATTACAGATAATGGGAACGAAATGCAATGGAATGGTGAACGAAATGGAATCTTGGAAGGAGTTTCATTGGAACACCGAAATTGTTAAACAAAATGGAATGGAATTTGAATGACTCAAACTGCCGGAGTTTGCTACTTGAAATTTCGCATGCGATTGAGGCAGATTATATATATTTGGGATTTTTACTTGGAGGAACAAAAAGGGGTGAAGAACCCATTTTAATTACCTATTCAAACACTATGCACGGAATATGAAACTTATGTAGCATTGAAACATACTCTCCAAAAAGTTAAACAAATTTTCTAAAAGAGAAAAAACCTTAAAAAAAGAATGAAACTTATATATTATGATATTTAAACTGCAGGTAACGAAGCACCGGTGAAAGAAACCGACGCAGTAAATTTTCCAACTGAATTTGTGAATTTACTTGAATTGCCAGGTCTACCTTTACATAAACTGGAATTAAAAAAAACTAAAATGCACGCTAACAACGTAGATACGTAGCTGTGCCCGCTATCTTTAATATTATAAATCTCTTACCAACCCTGCTTTAAATGTTTTTTTATTTTCATTCAAAACACAAATGAATAAAACTATTTACGGTTCCATCTACCTATGTGCGCACTTTACCAAATTATCTTGACATACACACGTATATTGTCAAGAATTATTTATTTGTGGTGGCTGGGTGAGTGAAGATTTTTATTATAAAAAACTGTATTTAAAAAAAGCAAATTTGAAGAAAATCAGGGGGGCTGCGCCCCCGAATACTTATAAAAAACCTCCTTTTTAAAAACCGGTTGTCGGTTTTTTTAATTCAAAACCGGTTCGAATAACCGGTTTTTCCAGTTTCTGTAAATAATCATTTTGTATTGCTATATATACAAATTTTCTTATAAAACTTCCCAGCAAAATCTCAGTAATGGATACTCATTACTAATATCTAAATAATAAGCAGTAGAATTAGGGTGAAAATTTAAATGATATTAATTTATACCGATTTTCTACATTCTTTGTACCACATTTTTTTAAGAAATGGGCCCATATGTTGTCATTGGATATGTCTTTTGGCAATTCTTCAAAAACTTCCCGAAGGCAGCAGTAATCTGCATACAACATATCAGTATTAATTGAATTTTTGATATTTTTAAAATAAATGACAGCTCTGCTTAATTATTTCTTGACAATGAGTTTTTTATATTTAAAACAGCAATTTGCTAAAAAAAAAACCTGATTTTTCTCCAAAATCATATCTTTTTTCTAAGTATTTTACAGCATTTTGTAAAAATTGGTTAGCTTATAACTCAAACGTTTCCTTTTCATTCAAAGAAAGACTTTTTATGCTTTACTACCATGGAGACAGGCATTTATCCGTAAAAATTAGTCATTGTACATTTAAACACAATTAGTTTTTTTTTTTGCTAAAGCACCGTAAATTGTTTCGATTTCACGTGAAAAAGCTGTTATACTCCATATAAAAAAATGATTTTTCATGATAATGAGTTTCAAGTGAAAATTGTGTAGAGTTTGTTTTCACGCAAATTTAATGTACAAGACTATTATTTTTCTTGGGAAAAATTGACATTTTGTGTTTATTGTGATTGTGTCTTGGTAATAAAATTAAAAAATTGTTAATTTTTATAAATTAAATTGAAATTTGAAGCCTTTAAAGGTCGAGTGAAATTTTTCCATGTGAAAAACAACTTACGGTGCTTTATGGTTAATTTTTATTGATTTTTCTTATCAATTTGACGGAAAAATTTCTAAAATTCCGTTTTAGCTTGACAAACGACATTTTTCTTTATTCTTGACACGCATTGAAAAAGCTTGAATCAAGCCCGTCTGGTCAAAACTCATTATTTTTGTTCGACAAGGTCGTTTTTGTAAGTAGTTGTCCATATTCACTGCATGTAAAAATGCACCCACTTACCCGCTGCATTACAAAAGTATATAAAATAAGTAGTTACCAAAATAAGTAGTTATTCGTGTGCTTATACGCAGTTAAAAAATAAGTGGTTACCAAATTCCCATTATCTTTATAAATAAATAAGTAGTCGCGCGAAAGCTAGACTGCCCGAGTAAAAAAGTGTATATAAAATTATATGTGAATGGATATATTTGCAATATGTAACTGCCCGAGTAAAAATAGTTATATAGGAAATTATATAATTTAATATGGACTAATATGTTGATATATAGTCAATTGTGATACTATATCTGTGCGGATATAATTATATATAGCTTTGAGTTTTTCAAATATTTCTTATATGATGTCATATATAGATCAGCATAAATATATATGTCCCCATATATATAAATATGTACCATATCTAGTTACATATGCTATGACAATTTTAATGCAGCGTCATATATAATTCGAAATGGCTTTATCGAAAAACATAAAGTTTTATATAGCTCAATGTTAAATTTTATTCTAAGTTGTTTTAAATATATTTAAGTATAGCGCAATGTAAAAAAATTCTGTTTTTTTGAGATATATTTATGTATGATTTCAAAATATAAACGGCGTACTCATTATAACTCGTAAATTCCTTGTAAACCTTGTATAAATACAAGCCATATTTAGCAGGTTTACAAAATTTACGGGTATAATACAAGTTTATATGAGAAAGCTTAAAATGCTTGGTTACACTTGTGTACAACTTCTTGTAAATACTTAGTTTTATTTAAATTTTGAATTCTTAACTTAAGGGTGTTATTTTTTAGTACTTTTAATAGTTTTTGTTTTGAGCCTGAAATATAATGCGTTATATAATTATGTCTTTCTACATCAAATTATATATTATTATATCGGGTCAAAATCCGGATAAGATTCTATATGATTTAATATATTTAGATCTTATCCGATATAATTTTATCCACCACTTTTCGGATCATAGCATATCTCCAATTATATTAAATAAGATATCATTACATATGACATCATATTATTTTTTTTACTCGGGTGGAGATAATTTCATCCGAAAAATGGTTATATTAAATTGTATCAAATCGGATATAATTGTATTTACAAGGATACAAAGTTATATCAAATGATAAACTTATATCCGAATTTTGTCCCGATCAAATTGGATATAAGTTAATATAATATGATATGATTAAATTTAAATGATAAAAAAAAACTTTGTATTGGAGGGTAGCAGGATTTTGGGTCCTACACACTCAGGGGTGTGATGAAAATCGAAAACGAAGACGTTAATGTATAAATCCGTTATTCTTTAAAGACTAGATAATTTTTTATGAAATATGGGAATTTTCTTTGGACTTAGAAATTTTTTTTAAATGTGTTAAGCTTTTTTTGTATTTTAAATAAAATTTTAATGGCTAGCCCGACAATGCACTTCTTTTTTGTTGGAGGCTCATAGTTACCGATTTATGGAGCTGAAGATGATCATCAATATCCAATGGTTAATTCTCCACTCAAAACTTATCGGAAACATCGCGTGCCACCTAAAATCCACTCGCGTGCCACTACTGGCGCGCGTGTCATAGTTTTGCCAGCCCTGGCCTAGAGATTACATTTCGTAGATTTATACAGAGCTGCATTTTCAAAAAGTCTAGCGAGTTTTCTATCCTTTATATATAGCCTTTATAAATATTTTTCAATTTGACAAATCTAAAATTTTTTGCACAGTTATATTTCTTCAAAATATATTAAACAAATTTACTAAGCCAAATGCAATGAAAGGGTCACATAATTTTTTATTAAAATTTTTAGTTATATTAAAAATTTAAAATATTTTGTGAATAAAAAAATATGTTACACAAACTTGACCTCTGGTAATACGAACTTCGCTTAAGACGAACTAATTTCTTTGGTCCCTCGGAGTTCGTTTTAACCGAGTTTTGCTGTATATAAGTTATAAAAACTTAGAGCTACAATGCATACTAAAATTATGTGATTTTACCGTTTTTATTAATTGCGTCCCAGTATGCACAGTTTTTTCGAAACTTTATCGAAGTTTTTTCGAAAAAATTAATAGAAATCGATATGAAATAGCGTCGTCATTTTAAGGTTTCTCCAACACATTTTTTAATCGAAAATTTTATCGATTTCGACACTTTATCATATCGTAATTTCTCAATTTATTGTGTTTTTTATTACTCGCAACTTTGGTTCGTCTTCGCTACTCCGTCCAATATATTTCAAGTCTAAATATTGAAATTTCTCGATATTAATTTTCATCCAAAAATTACGCGATTAATAATTGCCCAATCAGAAATCGCCTGTGGTACAAAAAATCAAGCAGCACTGGCATACCACTGGGTAACACTCATTTGGGACGCTTTGCCAGCGTCTGCAAAAAGCGTTTTACCAGTATTTGTTTTATAAAAATTTCGGTAGTTTATAAAAAAACCACTGGCACAGAATTGGCTTAGAGTGATATACCAAGGTTTGAAACCAGTGGTTATCCAGTGCTACCTAGCCAATGCTACCAGGCGTACAAAAATCGATTCACTGGTAGAACAATGATTTTATAAAAATGCTGACACTTCGTTAAAAAATGTTTGTAGTCAGAAGGTTCCGAATTCAAATCGGGTTGCAAGGAAAAAAATTTTTTTGACCAACTTTTTTTTGCCCTCCCAACACTGGCGTATTATTTCCAAAAAACTGTTTGCCAGTGCTAGCTTTTTACCACAGCCAGTAGTTGTCCAGCGATTATCACTCATTTATGTGTTTAGCTATCAAATATTATATGTCTCGTTAGCTCAGAGGGTAGAGCAATCGTCTGTCAATCTGACGGCCTGGGTTCAAATCACGGCAGGACCAAAAAAATACATATGAACTTTTTTTAAATTTTATTTTGGAAAATATATTTCCAGACCACCTATTTATTGGTTTTGCCAATGTTCACAAATTTTGTTTCTCCAGTGCTTTTCCGGCGCTTTTTTAACAGCCGGTCCTTTTTTCTAATGATGTTATCATTTTGGGAATGGGAAAGCACTTTTTGCCAGTACTTGTACCACCTGTTAAAGTACTTTGCCATCGCTTTCCCGTTTGTATTTATCTGACTGGGTGTTTTTATACTTTTAAGTGTTAAAAACGTAATTTACCTAATAAAAATAAAAAAGGATATACATACAAGTTATATAAAAATGAAAAAAATTTGGGCTGTAATAGAGATTTGAACCACAACCCTCATAAAATGAAATTTTGCCTATGTCTGATCTGGAAGGTCATCTACACAACACCCGATTTGAAAACTGTATGAATTAAATTTGAATTTAAAATATTTTGACATATCTATAAATTGAACAAAGGGAAATTTAAACAAACAAATGTACCCAGCAAACAATTTTAATTTATAAAAACGAGGTTTTGTAGCTGTACGACAAGAAAAACTGGACAACTGTAAACTTCGTTTTATATCTAAATCCTTTTTTTGTTTCATATTAAATATTTGAATATTAAATGATATGAATTCAACCAGAGTTTACGACAACGAAATTATCGAAATAGATTGCCAAATTTATTTGGATTGTTAGTGAAAATGTTTAACTTGATTTGACAGTCACGGGATTACCGGGTTATAAACATGTGAAGAAATCTCGACTTAAATGTTCACCTCACAAATAATTATAAAACTAAAAATATAAAATACAAAATAAAATTTAAAAACAAACACTTTTTATAATGTTCTTTGCGGGCCTTTTTATAGAGTTTTTATTTTTAATTTTACGTGGAAGTAAAAAGGACAGATTTTATATTTTATGAAATTTTTCAAGTTATTCTGTTTTCTCAAAAAGTTTTATACGTGTCAGAAAATAAGAAAATAGAGAGTTGTAAATTTTATTCAAATAAAAGTTTAACTTTAAAAATCAAAAAAAGTAAATATAACACAAGTTTTTCTCAATTAGAATTGAATTTTATAAACTGCAATTAACACTAAATTCTAGATACTTTGATTTATTCTAATTTGTATTGCTGACTAACTAATCTTATTCTCATCTTAATTCAGAGTGTATTGTCACTTTTAAAATAATTATCTTCAAACAGGACGGTTTTAAAATCTTTTAGATTATTTTAGGATAAACATATTTTTATGCAATTTGGCTCCAACGTTTAATATCGATGGCTTAATGAAGTAACCCCCTAACTTCTTTCTTAATTTCTATTGAAGGGAAGGCAATACAAATCTAAAAACCTTCGATATAGAGTTTCTCTGAATGAATTTTTTTATTAATACAAAAATAATAAATAAAAGTCGAGTTAGGGCCTTTCTGTATTAAGCATTAAATTTATCTACGAAAAATTGGGGAAAAACAGCATAATCTTTCTTACACTTAGGTCATTTCTTTTAACTTTTACATTCATGTTTGTTGGGTAATGTGAAGTTTATAAAGATAGATTCAAATAAAATAAAAACAACTTGAATTATAAAAAAATGTTTATGAAATTATATGTATCATTACGGTTTGGCTCAAGGGGTAAGGCGATGAACTTCTAAACCAAATGACGTTGGTTCGAATCATGGCTGGTGTTAGAACAAAACAAAATTCCTTTGAATTTAAAATTGAAGAAAATTAAATTAAAGAGAAATAAAAAAATAAACAAAGAAAAGATAAGAGAAGAAAAATATTTGTTTTTTTTCGTTTTCTTTTATCATAAAATATTCGTTGTTTCGGTGAAATATCGAATCTATAAATCAATAATTTTTCGGATCTATATCACCTTGCAAGCTACATTCATTCTCATTCTCAAAATAATTCAGTTTCGATACAAGCTCGACTCATTTGGCATACTGGGGTGTACAATCATGGAGTAATCCAATCTGTAGAAAATTCAGTTTTTTTTTTTCATACTAACACATTTTTGTATTTTGCTATCTCTTTTTATTCCACTCTGGAGCACAAATTTGATTCACTCTAGAGCTAACATTCTAAAGGCACATCTACACGTGATAGAAAACTCGCTATACTTTACGAAAATGCAGTTCTGTATAAGTATACCGAATGTAATCTCTAGGCAGGCGCGGATCCAGGATTCGCTCAAGGGGGCGGGCTAAACTTTTTTTATATCTTATATGTAGGGAATGCAAAATCCCGTAGTTTTTCATTTCCCGGGAAAGCGGGAAATTTATTTTGAATTCCCGGGATCCTGCAAGGGAAATAAATTAGAAAATATTTTATAATTTAACAATTTTTATAAAGAAAATGTCTTAGAGGCCTCAAATTTTCATGATCATGAAAAAGCTCAGGTGGTTTTTCTTGAAATTTTCGTAGTGGGAAAGAATTAATTTTATATTAGAAATTATTGTATATAATACTGAATTTAGACTGAGCAAAAACCAGCTGGTTTTTGTACAAAACTAAATTGCAAAAGCCAAGTCATTTACACTGGTTATTTAGTTTTTCTTTGTCACAACACTTTTTTATTACACACTTTTCTTTATTTTTTTATTGTTAAATTAATGTAAAGAAAATATTAATACATTTAAAAAAGAATAACAGAAAACATTCGTAAAAGAGAAAAAAAATGTAGAAAATAATTTTAAAAAATTGCATAAATTTTATAAAATCGTAAAAATTTTAGAAAATTGGAAAAAAAAATTTAAAAATTATGGGAACTTTAACTTATATTAAATTTAGACTGAGCAAAAACTACCTAGTTTTCGTACAAAACGTGTTTTTTTATATATGCATTTTGACAAATAAAAGCTAGCAGGAGCCAAAAACCAGTAGTTTTTCCTCGGTCTGAATGCAGTATTACTTGAAAGTTTTTAAAAATCAATGGACAAATTTGTCTTTAATTCTGTACAGAATAAGTGCGATTAAAATTTGTTTGTACAAACACTGTCTAATTGAGTGGTTTTCTTAAAAAATTTGGGCTGTATTCATAAGTTAAAAATAACGACTGCACAACGAATGCACAACTTTCCCTTATGGGAATATGTGTGTATAAAAAGTTGTGCACTGGATGCTAGTCGTTAGTTTTAACTTATGAATACCGCCCCAGCAAAATATTGGTAATGACACCTCATTACTATCTGCATTACCAAAAATGATATATCATTACCTTTTGCATTATTTTATAACATAAAATAATGACTTTCTAATAACGGCCTATTGTATTCATTGTTTCTAAATATAAAATAATGACTTACCTACTCGTATTAGTTTAAATAAGTACTTTTTACACAGTTAAATTTTTTTATTATATGTAAATATGTTTTATGTTTAAATTTTTATGGCGAGTCCTAAAATTACACACTAGAGAAAACTTAAATTTTTCTGAATGTATTTCCTTAGGCTAATAGTATTTGCCTAACTCCTTATTTTTAAGAATCAAGTAAGCAATCGGATAACCACTTATAATTAAACTTTTTGTAAGCATGTGTGTAACCACTTATTATTCAAAATCTTATAACTACTTATTTCTCATTTTTTCGTAAGCGAGCGGGTAAGCGTGACTACTTATAAAAACGACCACGCCAAACAAAAATAAGGAGTTTAGACGCAAAAAAATAAGTTGTGCGGAGCTATGAATTTCTATTATATAACCACTTATTTGGTAATGAAAGATTTTGCTGGGGCTATATATTTTTTAACAGACTCTAAAAGGAACTTAAAAAGTTCGATCAAGTACACAAATTAATCGTTGTGTTCGTTTACTCGAAAATCTTACTACATTTACTACAATTGTTGTTTTGTTTACTTTTTGAATTTTTCCAGTTGCGGTAAAATTAGCAAATTGTAGTAAGTAAACGAACAAGCCTAATGTAAAATTTTTACTATTTTCAAAACATTGGAAAATTTGAAAAGTTGTTCCAAAAAGTACCAAACAAGGGTTCGGAAAAATCTGTTTAACCCCATTTCGACATTTTTTGAACGTTCAGTTAGTTTTTTGTCAGTGAAAATTTGTTTCATTAGTGTGGTCCTTAGAACGTACCTCAAAAAAAAGTTCGCCGTACACCCTCCAATATGATGTATTTTTGGAAGGCGATTTCAAAAAAAAAATTTTAATTTTTTTTACCGACCGTAGGGGTCGCCTTTTTTAATTTTTTGTTATAGCTTTGGCATTTAAAATCGGATTTTAAAGTGTGATATATCGATTTTTTTGCCTCGAGGAGACCAGTGTTTTGCTATATAGTAAAAATCCAATTAAAAAAAATTTTAAAAGGCGACCCCTACGTTCGGCAACCAATATATAAAAAAAATTTCTACTGGGTTTAGCGAAAAACTTCCTTAGCAAAAGTTTAATGATTTTTTGCGAGCTTTAATTTTCTGACATTAGGGTGGTACATTAGGGTTGTAGCAACTGAGATCTGGTGGGTAACTACTAGAACGGGATACTTGAGGTCAAAATGTCCTTAGAGCAAAACACTAGTCTCCTCGAGAGAAAAACATCGATGTATCATACTTTAAGATCCGACTGTAAATACCAAAGCCCTACGTTCGGCAAAAAAAAATAAAAAAAATTTTTTTTTGAAACCTTGCAAAAATATTTTATATTGGAGGGTGTACGGCGCACTTTTTTTTTTGCCTGTAAGGTGGTACGCTCTAGTGGTCTTCTATCTTCGTTAACGATTTTTTATCAATATAGCTTCTAACTTAAGACAACTGTCGGTTGAGTTAAAGTAAAGCTTGTTCGGTAATTTTTTATAAGAAACAACAAAATTAATTTAAGTTTTAGTTGTTATGAAAATGTAAGATTTAACTAAAAAAATGTTAACATAAACTTAGAAAAATTTGCTATTAACCCTTTGACACGGGAATTTTAATGGCTGGGAATTTTCCGACCAAACTTCGTGGAAATCTAGATCTATGCCCAAGATATACCGTTTATTACTTTTATGGATTTGCAGCACCCCCTAGCGGAGATATTTGGAATTAAAGTTCAAACATTAACATGCTGCCGACCCCGAGCGGGTTAAATTTTTTTTTAAATTCTAATTTTATATTTTTCATATTACTAATCTCTACATAAACTCTTTTGAGTTTTAAATTTTATTCATCACAAAATTTTTGAGACTAAACTTTAGCCTTTTTTAACTTTTAACACATTCTCAGCAGCGTTGATGATCACAATAAAAAACGCACTCTACTGATTTCATGCGGTTTTGAAATTTCACAGCCTGCATAAAATTTTAATAAGAATAAAATAACGAACCGATAACAGTAAATGATTAGCGATTTGGTTAAAATTCAAATCAGTGACGAGTTGATGAAGTCGACGTACATTATAATGTACGCCACTCGCCAAAGGGTTAATAAGTTAACGATATATTTTCTATATTCAAAACTTTTTTTTCGTTAACTATCAAATTTTATCACAAATAAGTTAAGAAATCGCAGTACAGAATCCGAACCATTTTTAAGAGAAAATATTTCTAAAATCGCAAACTTAGTACGTTTCAAAATCATTTAAAAATTAAATAATATTTTCAAAGCAAAAACAATGGAGATTCTGATACGGAAAAAATTCTCACAATATGATAATAGGAATACGCCGTAAATTGTAAAATTTTTTGCAGTGTCTGTGAATATTTTATAAGAAAAATTACTGCAATTCCTACAACTTTCATATCAAACCTAGAATATAAAAAATGTTCCAGTGTCATAGAGTTTTTCGAATACAAAAATGTTTCCAAATCTAATAGGTTTAATATAGAATCAGTGCCTAACGGGCAGTTTTATAATCAGAACTAGCATCTTAAAAAATTTCTTATTAAAGTGGGGCATACACGTTCAATATTATTGATCAATTTTCCAAAAACCAACCAATCGGAGCATTTTATTTTTAAATACTTTTTTCTGATTGGTTGATTTTAAAAACATTGATCAATAATATTGAACGTGTATGTTTGCCTTAAGAAATATTTAAGCAAAACAAAATTTCTTACTTAAAAATATATAAGAAAAAATCAACCTTTGTTCTGGCTATGAAACTGGCCCTAATTATAACAATTTTTGAATAAAACAAATCATTTTACAAAAAGAATGACTTAAAATTTTAAAGGCTTCCCATACGAAAAATTTGGAAACAAAACCTTTAAATTAAAGAAAATAAACAACTAACGATTAAACTATCACAATGGGTTCTTTCCGATCCTAATAAAATTCGGATATGGGATAAAATTCTGCGGCTAAAGTTGACAAATATCCAAATCTCAATAAAACCTTCTATTATTACCCGGTAATGAGTTTTATAAGAAGAAGCTATGAAGAAGGTATGTGATTGGAGATTAGGAGATTTCCTAATTCCTACGTATTATTTTAGCAAGGACATGTCGATTGAGGTAACTCCCTACAAACACTCATTAACCCTACACACAGAGAGTTTGGCTCGACGAGTTTTAATGAAATTTTTTATTAAAATAATGAAATTTTCTTAACAAAATATATAAAAAAAAATTATTAAAATTGATGAAAAATCTTGATATACTTTATGAAACTTTTTCTTTGAGTGTATGATACTTTTCATAAATAAAAGGAATTTCCATATATTTAGTTAGAATATTGTTCTACCTCAAGTCCAAATTCTAATATGATATCGTCATATTAGATTTTTTTTGTTGTTTCAAAAAGGTTGATCATTTACATGATAGACAATACAATAATTTCGAGGGCATCACCCCAACTCTTCAGTTTTCCGCAATAAGACAATGATACCTTGAGCATTAGTTACGGATGAGATGGTCATCCTAAGACCATTAAATTTAAAAAAATATTTAAGAAGGTCTGTTAAGAGGTTTAAAAAGTAGTGCACCTAATTTTAAAAACTAAGGAAATTGTAGTATTCACTTTAAAATAAAAGGTAAGTTTTATAGTCAGAACTTTTCTAAAATATATCTTAAGTAATTTCGTTTGCAATCTACCTTTGTTCTGACAAAAAAACTAATACTAATACCTAAATACAAATTTTTCGGTAAAATTCCTCAAAACACTTGTTTAATTGCAAAAAATTTTTAATAGTTTCATATTAATTCTGGAAAAAAAGCTCATTTCAAAAAAGTTTTGAGAATTATCTCTTGAAAAAATGTAGAATCTGTCAGGTTTCCTGCACAAAAGAGATTCTTGAATCGAAGAATATACACAAAATCTCAAAATTAAAAATGTTTGTTTAATGTCAAATTCTAAAATGTACTTATGTTTACTAAATTATTCACGTTTTCCATTATAACATTATTAAAAAAAAAAATTTTTTTCGTCCTCATCCTTGTATCCGCGCCTGTCTCTAGGCCATTGACAATTGCTGTCAATCATAATTCGTTTAATTAGTAAAAATTTTTAAGAATTCTTGTAACATTATTGAACATTTTCATTTATTAAATGCACCTTTTGAAATTTGGAGAAAAAATTATTCTTTAAAATACAACAATTTTAATAAAACCAAATACTTGACAACTAGAGATGATACTTTCACGATAAAAATTAGTGCCAACTTAATTAGAGATGACAAATTTAGCGCAAATTCTACGAGATTTCTATCCCGTGTAGGTGTGCCTTAACAGTCTCTCAACTGTTCAACCCTCTAATGCCCAAGGCCGCTAAAAAGCGGTCTTCAGATCTTAAATAGTTTTGGGCTAAATAATAACTTTTGATTAAACAAGTTTTATTATATCAATAGAAAACATAATTACCTACTTTTTTGCTTTAAAACTTCGTTTGTATAAGGAACGATTTTCCAGTGAAAATTTTGTAAATTTGAAAAAATTAACTTTTTAAAACAGAAAAAAATATGTGACCTTCTCCGAGAAAAGTGTCAAAAAACGGGTTTCGATGAAAATGAGAAAAACATTAAAATTTTATTTTTAATTTAACTTTAAATGCGTTCTTCTCAAAACTTCATTTTGACACACTAGGTCCCTTTTCTCGGAGAAGTTCACATATTTAAAAAATCGTCAAAAATACATTTACGATCTGAAATACATTATCGGTAATAAAAAACTAGTTTAGAGTCTACTTGTAAAATAAATTAAAATTTTTCCTCCAGGACTTACAGGATAACGTCAGGATACGTCTTATGAATATCTCTCTAACTCAAAAACTAGCCAACAGATTTTTTTTTTAATTAAACACAGATTATATACTCAGAAGTAGTAGTAAGCAGAACTAATTTCGTCAAAATTTATTGACGTTTAGTGCCAAATTCGCCATATTTCGTAATTTTCAAAAAGCGAAAATCGCTACATTATTTATAGCAAAAACTTAAATTTTTTGAATAATGGATTTCTTGATTCGTCTTCTTTTATTGTGTTATATTGGCTAAATAAAGCGATAAATTAAAATTTTAATATTTTTTTTATAGTAGATTTTTAATGTCAAATATGTAGTTTAAATATCACAATCAGAAGAAAGAGCATTTGGTTAATATGGAAAATATATATAAAAAACACACCACTAAGTTGTTCACATCTCTAAATGTCAAAAAATTAGAAAACAATATTGAAAAATAAAACACAAATAAAAACAGTTTGCTTGAATTTGGAATAACTATATAAAATAGAAAATTATTTTATATTAAAAGCAGCGGAATGCCAAATATTTCTTGAAGTAACTATAGTCTGCATTTGGAACAATTAAAATGTTAATCTGTGCTGCAGAGTAGAATCACTCTACTACTTGTAAACGCGGCTTAACTCATAAACTTTCCAAATAACTAAAATTCAAATTAGTTATTTTGCGTTTTTTATAAAAATGAATTACAGAATAACCTTTACGTCTACTTAACAGCGATAATTGGAAAAGGAAGATAGAGAACTGCATTAATAAAACAGTTTTTTTTACTGAAAAAACTAACTTAACACTCAAAAAATGTCAAAAATTCAAACTTTATTTTTTTATGGTATTTCATTCAAAGGAAAAATATAAATAATATAGGGTCTCATTCGAAAAGGATTGTTGAAGGCTTTTCCCTGGTTAGTTTTTTTTTTTGGTATTTAGGTTTTATTTGTTGTAGTATACTTCCCCGTACTTTATACGGAGAAGTGTACTACAATAACTTCGGAATTCACATTTAATTCGGGTCGCCAATTTTTCCCGACCCCTCTTTTGGTACTTTTTTGGTAAAACTTCCTCTTCTATTCTTATTTTAGTTCAAATTTGCATACAACAACGGGATGTCTGAGCTTTTTGGATATTCGTTATCTTTCTATTCGTTAATGTTTCAAATAAGTGGCAACCCTTCGTTCACAAGATGGACAATATGGGTATCTAAATTTGTATATTCTCGTGGAATTTAACGCTGTTTACAAATAAATCGAAATTTCGTAACAGACATGTTTTCATAGAAAAATTTATTAATTTATGACCCCATTATTTAACAGTTAAACATGAAATTGGGCTGCTAAGTAAAATACGTGTCTCTTATTTTTTCTCTTCTATCACATATCCAAATTTCACTAAAATCGGAGAAACCCCTTCCTTGTAAGTTTAAAGATTAGCTACATCCTAAAAACTTGATCTTAAAGGATTTAATGCAATTTTTTTAATTTTAAATTTGTGTGTTTTTATTTGACATTGAAAAATATAAGAAAAAATCAATTGAGGGTATTCTTCAAAATGATTCCACATAAAATCACGCGGTTTTTAACAATAACAACACGTAATTTTATATGAAAACTAACGAAGGTTTTCCAGCACACCCCCGAACATCTCATGTATTACTATTTGTTCTGATCATCAAAACCATAGTTTTCTAATGTATCTACTATTTGTTTTCTTTTCAGTATTATCGTTGCAGGAATTATGTTGTCGTACAATTGTCAGACGAACTAGTGTTTATGCAATCGATTCTTTGCCTCTGCCTCCATCTGTAAAGTCTACACTAAAATCTTACGCGTTAACTTCTTCACAATGTTTTAATACATTAAGTAATAGCTCAAAAAGCAAAAATAGATGCAAAACACCAACAAGCAGTGGACGAAACAGTTGTTGCATTACGTGATTGTGTGAACTAACAACAATCTCAATTGCAGTACATCAGTAATATATGTATTTACAAAGTATATATTTTTTTATAATACTGTGATGCAAAAATGCGGCAATGTTTTGATATTAAAATACAAAATTTATTTTTTTATATATTTCTGGAAATATTTATATTAATTTTTATAGAGGTCCAATCTTTTGGCCCTCCTACAATTTTCAAAATCACAAATTGGGTGGGAAAAGGTTATTGCCGTACTTTTGCACCAACACTTCCGATTAAGGATAAATGTACTTTTATTACAGAACTAATCAATTTTTATTGAATAATAAAAACATTGGGAAACTAAGAGCATTTTAGGTAAAATAAAACGAATGATAACTGATCAGGATAATAGTTGGTTTATAATATACACAGAAGGCTTTTTTAGACCAAAATATACCACGATTTCTAAAAGAAAGAAAATAATGACTTCCTAATAACGGCCTATTGTAGTCATTGTTTTTAAATATAAAATAATGGCTTACTCTTAATAGTTTAAAGAAGTACATTTTACACAGTTAAATATTATACATTTTTATTTATTATATGTAAATATGTTTTATGTTCAAATTTAATATAATTGTATTTCCTTAAGCTATCAGTATTTGTGTAACTCCTTATTTTTAAGAATCAAGTAAGCAATCGGATAACCACTTATAATTCAACTTTTTGCAAGCTTGTTTGTAACCACTTATTATTCAGAATCCCATAACTACTTACTTCTCATTTTTTCGTAAGCGAGCGGGTAAGCGTGACTACTTATAAAAACGACCACGCCAAACAAAAATAATGAGTTGAGATGCCAAAAAATAAGTTGTGCGGAGCTATGAATTTCTATTATATAACCACTTATTTGGTAATGAAAGATTTTGCTGGGATAGGATGTTTTTAAAGCACCGTAAGTTGTTTTTCACGTGGAAAAATTTCACTCGAACTTTCAATGGCTCAAATTGCAATTTAATTTAAACAAATGAACAATATTTTAATTTTATAACAAAGACACAATCAATATAAACACAAAGTTTCACTTTTTCCCAAGAAAAATAATAGTCTTGTACATTAAATTTGCGTGAAAACAAAATCTACACAATTTTCACGTGAAACTGATTACCGTGAAAAATCAGTTTTTTCACGTGAAACTCAAAAAACTTACGGTGCTTTACAATCTATATATACAAAAGAGTTCCGTGAGTGACTTAGTGACTGACGATCAACGCCCAGCCTAGACCACTGGACCTAGGAACTGGAAATTTAGCATAAATGTTCCTCCTCCAGCGTAAACCCCCACTAAGACGGGATTTTTGGATATTCCTACGGAGTGGGCCAGAAAGTGGAAAACTTTCTCCTTTTTGCAAGAAAAGGGGTCTTTTTTTCCAGAAAAAAAAATTTATTTTTTCAAAAAAAAAAAGTACTTATTTCCAAAAAAAATTACCTTTTTCAAAAAAAAGTACTTTTTCCAAAGAAAAGTACCTTTTTTTAAAAAAAAGTTCCTTTTTTTCAAAAAAAGTACCTATTTCCAAAAAAAAGTACTTTTTCCCAAAACCGAGTAAAAATAGTTATATATTTTTATATATAATGTGATTGGGTTATATCTGACGGTGAATGGAGTCACATTAAGACACATATCATTATATACAACTACATCTGATTTATTTTTTCAATGAATTTTTTGTACGGTAATTGATGTTATTACATATCCCCAAATCTGACTCCATATATAACTACACTCTAAAAAATGCTTGTAAATTTACTATTATAATGCATGCAAATTATTATGTAATATAACACATAATGCCTAAATTTAGACACCAAATGTGTAAAATTCTTGTATACACATTTTTGTCTGCAAAAGCAAACATTAAATGCTATGATAGGCATTTTTGTATTTATAATTACACGCTTTGTGTGTACAATTAACAATTTGTGCTTAAAAATTAATGTTAGGCATAATGTGCGTAAATGTACAAACATTTAAAAGTAAAACTTGATTTGTCATTTAAAATATTTGTGATTAAATGAAAATTAAAATAACATTTAAAAAAATCAGAAAAAATTATTAAAACGCGATAAAAGTTTAATTAAATTATTTTTAATCATTAAGCTGTATTTGCTGATACTATATTAGAAGGTTTGTATATGAAGAATTTTTCGTAAAAGAAAAAAATGCAAGCTAGTTTTGTAGTGTTTCTAATTACAATAATTATAACATCTGTTAAATTAATTTATTTAGAAAGACGTTTATGTGTTTCTGGACATTCGGTTAGTGGTTTCCCATTCTCTTGCATGCGCTTTGGCTTTTAGCGCCATGTTGGTGCAAGTGTTAATTGCAAAGGTGTGGCTTTCGCAGAATAAAGAATGGTCTGTATCTGTGCAACTTCAACCAAGTCTTCGGAAAATGCTTTAAATACAAGATAAGTATCCTGCGATTTTAGTAATAAAACTGGACGGCATCAAAATTGTCTTCGTTGAAATGGTACCCTGTTTTTACAAATGTTAATTTGAGTCTAAAGCATATATGGGGGAAAAGCTTTGAGGGATTACTTTTTCCGTATAAATGCTAATTCCAAAGCATTGCCATTTATAAAAAAAAAACTAAATGCTAATCTATTTTTACAATAATAGCATTTTTACGAAATCCGCAATAATAAGACCAAACATTCGGCAGCGATAATATTTGAATTCTATGGTTTATATCTCAAGATTTGAGATTGTTGTAGAAAGTTTTGTAATACAATGAATCTTTCGCAATTCGAACTTTGATACCCATTGATTCTAAATATGTTCCCTAAATTTCTCCAACATGTCTCGAAATGGATATTTGAAATAAATATGTGAAAATATCCTTTACAATATTTAACTTTGATATTTGCTTTTATTCTTTAAAAAAGGAGAAAAATATTTCAAAACTTTTCACTGGTATCATAAGATGGTCGTTTCATCTATTACCTACCGCATTACACTCCACAACTGTTTAAAATTTGTCGTCCAGCTTTATAAGATTTCTGACAATATCGTTTTTTTCAATACAATATCCCTCTTTTCTACACAGCCTAGTGACAGTAACATCCGTGGTAGCAATGTCAAGAGTACGCTGGGTAGTACCAACGAAAGCAGGAGCAATGATCCTAATGGTGAATAATCGGTATTATTGCTGACAAATGTCTTGAAACCAACAGCGATTGATGTTAATTCTGCTGAAGTAGAAGCGAAAGTAGCAGATCTAGCGGTCAAATGTAACACAAAACATTGTAGTACAAAAACGTTGATTACCGAATAAAAATGTTTTTATAAATTCATAAATTTTAAATGTTTTATTTGAAATAAAAATTTTAAGCTTATTAAATTGCAAAAACATACCATAAAAACACACGTATTTTCATTGTATTTTCAACTATTTAAATATGCATTTCTAAGCATAATGTGTCTAACTTTACTTGTTAAAAAGGTTTTTTTTACGCATAACAAAGGTACATTTACACACCAGAAGAAAAAATTCGGAATATTTCATACGCACTTTTTATATAATGTTACACACTTTGTGTTTATGAATATTAAATACATTGTGTGTACCATTTCAAATTTACGCACATAGAGTAATTTTGCAGACATTATAGTAGGTAAAAAGTTACCTACTATAAATAGGGTAAGTTTAAACAAATATTTATTAGAGTGTACATAAGGCATATAAAATTAATAAAAATATATGTAGTGACCGATATGATTATATATGGTTCGATACTAAGTTATATAACACTGTATGTATCGTCATACTAAAAATATATTCTTGTAATTTTATATAACTTTCTATATGATCTCATACAAATTAATATAAATTAATAGTTAATTTCTCCACAGTCAAATAATTTTCACGTGTTTTTTTTTTGTTATATGACACCATATTAAGATTTTTACCCGGGAATAAAGTACTTTTTTCCAAAAAAGTACATTTTTCCAAAAAGAGTACATTTTCCCCAAAAAAAAGTACGTTTTTCCAAAAAAAGTACCTATTCCAAAAAAGTACCTTTTTCTAAAAAAAATACCCATTTCCAAAAAAAGTACCTTTTTCGAAAAAAGTACATTTTTCCCAAAAAAGTATGTTTTTCCCAAAAAAGTATGTTTGAAAGTAACTTTTTCCAAAAAAAAAAAACTACCAAAAATATCGCTTTTTTAAGCAGTACCTACTTTTTTCTAAAAAAAAAAGTACTTTTCCAGAAACAAAGAACTTTTTTAGGAAAAGACTGTTTCAAAAAAAGAATTTTTTCCAAAAAAAAAAAAAAAACAGAATTTTGGCATGTAGACCTCCACTAGACGCGATTTTTGCAACAGGGGAGGGGCTAAAGTTAGAAAACTCTGCTTTTTCAAAAAAAATATCTTTTTCAAAAAAGTACCTTTTCCTTTAAAGAAGAGCCTTTGACAAAAAAAAGATTATTTGTCGAACAAAAAGCTATTTTTCCAAAAAAAAAATCTTATTATGCTCCGATATAGAGCCCCACTAAATCGGGATTTTTCCAAAAAAAATTACTTTTTCCAAAAAAGTACCTTATCCAAAAACAGTGTAAAATAATGACTTAAAAAAAAAGATCTGTTTTAAAAATAGCACATTTTCTCAACAAAATACATTTTGCCAAAAAAGGAGCATTTTTTCCAAAAAGGATTTTTCCAACAAAATTACCCTTTCAAAAAAAAAAAAAACAATACATATATTGGCATGCATTATTATACTCCGACATAGACCCCACTAAAACGGGATTAAAAAAAAAAGTACTGTTTCCAAAAAAGTACCTTATCCAAAAACAGTGTAAAATAATGACTTAACAAAAGGTCTTTTTTAAAAATAACACATTTTCACAAAAAATACATTTTGCCAAAAGGAGCACTCTTTCCAACAAAATTACCCTTTCAAAAAAAAAAAGAAAAAAAAACAACAACAATATATATATATATATATATTGGCATGCATTTTTTTTTGTATTTTTGAATGGGAGGAAAATGTCCTCCTTTTTCCAAAAAACAAGCTTTTCCCACAAAAACCTACCTTTGTTCAAAAAAGTATTATATCCAAAAGAGTACTTTTTCCAAAAAATACATTTTTAAAAAAGTGCCTTTTTCCAAAACAAAGGATCTCTTTCAAAAAGTATAACTCAAAAAAGCATCTTTTGTCCGAAAAGTACATTTTCTAAAAAAAAACTGAAAAAATACCTTTTTCAAAAAATTCTACTTTTTGAAAAAAGTACCTGTTTAGAGATGCCCCTAAACTAATGCCCATTAGTGTGCCTCTAAACTAATCAACTGCACTGTAATCAACGGTTTAGTTGAATTTGCTTTTACATATTGTTATTGTTGTTAAAAAGAATGCGTATTGATGCATTGCAAAGCATCAGTACGTAAACCAAATTATTTTAAAAACACTCTAACTAAAACTTTTGAACAACACAGATCAAACAAAACATATTACAGTGAACAGTGGAAAAAACAGTGGCACATTATAACAAAAACAAAATTACAATTAACAAATACAATAGAAATTACAACTAACAATTAGAAATTAAAAACTAAATAAAACTTAACGCTAAATTTAAAACCAACAAAAAAGGACCGTGTTTTTTATTTAGGCAAGCCCTAAACATTTTGGTCCTTCGAGCCGGTTCGATAGGGAACAGGAAAGTTTAAAAGTGATTTTTTGTGAAAACATAAAAATAAGTTTGGTTTAAAATATAGTGGAGTGATTTTAAAAGTGATTTGAGAAAAAAACTGACCTAATTTAAAACAGTGTTTTCTTAATTTACGATTAAACTAATGAAGCCTTAAGGAGGCGACCTTTAATTGCCCTTTAAAAATAAAAAATTTTAAAATTAAAGTTTCAAAAAGATATTGAAAGTGATTCAAAAGCCAAAAACTGACCCCTATTGTTGTAGTGTGAATTTGGCTTAAAAATATACATTGTACATAAATATCCAAAATTAAATTTGCAAAATTAAATATTTCAAAGTTGACCTACAGAGGTGACATTGATTTGCCCTTAAAAAAGATCCTTTGGAAACAAGTACATAAGAACAAAATATAAAAACATTGTGAAAAATAACTGCCTAACAGCAACAACAACAAAAAGTTCTTCAAAAACAAGATCTGCAGCAACATCATCATAAACCAATATTGAAGTGCAGTAGCAGCATAAAAAACTCAGTCAACATTAAACAAGCAGCGATATCAAACACACACAGCAACCACATAAGTAAAAAACAACTTGAGTAAGTACAGAACAAAACAATTAAAATACAAAAAATAGATCGACAAACAATAGTGAGCCAAACAACAATAAATACATCTACCAAGTATTGTAACATTCCTGTGTTTGTTGTTATTGTCTACTTACTCTATTTTTTGCTGCTGCTATTGTAAAGTAAATAACAGAGTTGCCGTCTGTCGACATTTTGAAAATTTTCCGTGGACATTTATAATAACAAATAGGGATTTAAAATTTTGACCCAATTTGTTATAAGATCTCATTTTATCGCTAGCAGGTACTTTTTTGGCCCATATAAATTAATTAGTTGCTGATAATTAAAATTTTGTCGACTTTTATCAACATTCTTTTTGACAAAAAATATCTTTTTATTGAAAGTATTCACCTTTTTGTTCCAAGTTTAACATCCTTTTTCGTTTGACCTTACGTTTTTCGTCCTATTAAATTCAAAATGCCTCTTGATAAATTCGTTAACTGCACAAATGACTTGCTGGATTTTGAAAGTTTTCATTCTGAGACCGGAGCCGAAGATAATATTCACGCTCTAGAAATTCTTCGCGTCGAACTCGACTCTCTTTGGACCCAAGTCAAAAGAACTTATGAAGAATGCCGGGATTTAAAGCAAGGACCAGACGCAAAACCAATTGACAAAACAAAACTTCGGAATCGGTACAAAGAGGCCCTCACAGCATATAAAAGTTGTGCTGCTTTTATAAATGCGGAAATTCAGGCTTTATCAGAAACCAATGAGTCAGCAGCAAATAAATTAGGTCGTCAATCTTCCTCTAGCCCTCCAACATTAGACAATAATTCAGTTTCTTATATGAGGTTGCCACAGTGTGATATGGATCCATTTTACGGGGAACCCACAAAATGGCCCACATTTCGGGATCTTTTCACGGCCATCTGTGTAAGAAGCGACAAAATGCGAAAAATCGAAAAGCTGATTTATTTGAAACAAAAAATTGGAGGCGACGCTAACATTGTACTTGGAAACGTACCTATGACCAATGAGGGATTTGACCTTGCTTGGAATAGGTTATTAAAACGTTATGACAATAAAAGGGAACAAGTAAATGCACAACTTAGGATTCTTTTTGATCTCCCAAACGTTTCTATTGATTCACCTGCCTCAGTTCAAATACTACAATGCGCAGCTAACGGTATTTTAGAAACACTTAATACCTTAGGAATCAATTATTGTTGTTGGGACCCAATCATGGTTTTTATATGCCAGATAAAACTTCCCCGAATATTTGTAGAGGAATTCGAAAATGCACTTGAGGACTGTGCAGAGATACCAAATTGGACGCAATTTGATAATTTTTTGACAAAAAAATTTAAAACTCTACAGTCCAGCGTAAACATAAAGGCAACAAAATTACCAAGTGTTCAACCTCAAACCGAAAACAACCCCTCAAATAGGGAGAAAAAAGTCCATTCATTACAAATAAATACCTCACAAATCAATAATAGGTCAAAACAGAAAAATCACTCACAACCAAACAGGGGCATTCAAAATAATTCTAAGTACAATTGCCCTCATTGTAAAGAGGCCCACCCATTAAGAAATTGCCCCAAATTTTTAGAAAAAAATGTAAATGATAAAATTCAAATAGTTAGAGTCACAAATACATGCTACAACTGCCTCGGTGTTAATCATAGGGTCAAGGATTGCAAAAGTAAATATAGTTGTAGGGTCTGTCACCAAAAACATAATACGATGTTACACAAAGGGACAGAATTCCATTCTACAGCTTCAACTCAAGAAATCAATACGGTGCGGCCGAGCACAAGCGCCGCAGCCCTAGCATCAAACATACAGTCCACTTCAAATTCACATTTTGCAATTCCCTCAACGACAACCTTGACCTTACAAACGAAACCCCCAAACAACGAGGAAAGTTTACTGTTCACTGCCATCGTTGAAATCGAAACCAAAGGCGAACGATTCCAGGCAAGAGCTATCATCGACCCTGGATCACAAACAACGTTTATATCCGAAAAATTAAAAAACAAGTTGAAGCTACCCTCAACACGAAACCTAATTCAGTACAGTGGTATGACTAACGGTTCGGGTACTTCTACCAAAGCCTGTTTATTTAATCTTTGCTCCAGAGTTGACCCTAATTTCAAGTTAGAGGTCTGGGCACAAGTGGTAAAAGACATGTCGCTACTTTTGCCAAGCCAAACGTTGTATCTACCAAATCTAAGTGAGGCTGCAGAATTAGAACTTGCAGACCCTCATTTTTATCAGAGTCGCCCTGTCGACTTGGTAATCGGCCTCGATATAGGCCCATTAATAGTTTGTTGCAAAACACCTATGCGCCTTGTAGGATCGTTTTTAGCGCAAAAAACCGTATTTGGCTGGGTAGTGGGGGGACCATCAAATACACCCAATCGTACAGAAAATGCTTTTTCACTACTCAATACAACGTCCCTTGACCAAATCCTTACACGCTTTTGGGAGGTGGAGGAAACCCCAAAAAAGATTTTGAGGTCAGATGAGGACACATTTTGTGAAACCAACTTCCAATCTACAACTCGTAGAATCGAAAATGGAAGATACCTAGTTACCCTGCCCTTTAAAAATGATAAAGAGTTAGGGAATTCAAGAAATATCGCCATGGCCCAATTTTTAAGAATGGAACGGATTCTTAGCCAAGAGCCTGACATTAAGAAACAGTATGATCAGGTAATTTTGGAAAACCTTGAGCTGGGACACATGCGGAAAGTTTCCCCCCTGGATATAAATAGTACCCCAAATTATTACCTGCCGCATCACGCAGTAATAAAACCTGATAGGCTAACCACAAAACTTAGAGTAGTTTTCAACGCCTCCAGCCCGTCTTCAAATAAGAGAAGTTTGAACGACATTTTACATCCAGGACCCATACTTCAACAGGACCTAGTGCTCCAAATGCTGAAGTGGAGATTCTTCCGATTTGTTTTCAATGCCGACATCACAAAAATGTATCGGCAAACACTAGTTCACCCCACTCAAACCAAATATCAAAGGATATTATTTAGAAAATCTCCAAATGATCCAATTAAAGATTTTGAACTCCTAACAGTGACGTTTGGAGTTAATTGTGCCCCGTTCCTGGCCATTAGAACGCTGCTCCAAATAGCAGAAGATTTCAAACATACACACCCCTTAGCATCACATATTTTGAAGCAAAATATGTACGTAGATGACGTCTTAGCCGGAGGGCACTAAAATCTGCCGGTTTTGACCTGATGAAATGGACTTCAAACGACCCACGAGTCATCCAGGATTTGCCAAACGAGACACTATTACCTCTTGATTGGTTAAACTTGTCCGAAAATGCTGGAACAAAGACCCTTGGGATAAAGTGGAACATTTCTTCAGACTCTTTCACTTTCACAGCCCCAGAAGTCGAAATAAAACAATCGTACACTAAACGCGAAGTGTTATCAACAATTGCAAAATTCTTTGACCCATGCGGATGGCTGGCCCCAATCATTGTCGATGCCAAATTAATCATGCAACAAATTTGGTTAGATAAAACCGACTGGGATAACATCTTGAAAACTCTCACCTACATGAAATGGCAAAAATTCGTACAAAATTGTCCTTTAATCAATACCCTGAAGATACCACGTTGGATTCACTATAGCCCCTCTTGTGACGTGGAGATCCATGGATTTTGCGACGCCTCAGAAAAAGCCTATTCTGCAACATTATACATCAGAATTCAACTTCAAAACTCCGTTCGCACTTTTCTTTTGGCTGCCAAAACCCGTGTTGCCCCTATCAAGAAAGTATCTTTACCCCGTTTAGAGCTATGTGGAGCCCTATTGTTAGCAAATTTAACCTTTGGAATCTTACCAAATCTTCAGGTACGAAATTTGAAGACCCATTTTTGGACCGATTCTACAATTGTGCTAGCCTGGTTAAAGAAACCGCCATGCTCATGGAATACATTTGTGGAAAATCGAGTTTCTGAAATATCGAAAAAAGTTGGAACTCAAAATTGGCAACATGTCGAATCCAAAGAAAATCCAGCAGATGTCCCTAGCCGCGGGTGTACACCAAAAGAATTGGAAACACATAACTTATGGTGGTTTGGACCTCCCTGGTTAAAATTACAAAAAAATCAATGGCCCATACCAATTTCTCCGACAGATACAAAAGTTGAAGCAAAACCTACAAAAGTTTTAATAAACACCGTTTATGAAGACCCACTGGTACGCTTTTCATCACTACCCCGTGCTTATAGGGTAATCGCATACGTTTTACGATTATGGCGAAATACTGGCGCACATCGGACTCATCTTCGAATCTCCTCGCTAGAAATCACACCAGATGAAATTAAAGAGGTCAAAAATCGCCTTATAATTTTGACTCAGAAGCATTGTTTTCAAGATGATTACCAAAAGTTATCACAAAAAGTCAAAATTTCACCCAGCAGCAGCCTTTTGACCCTAAATCCGTTCATAGATGGACAAGGTATCATTCGAGCAAATGGGCGTCTTGTTCAATCGCCAGCCCTAACGTATAACGAACGTCATCCAATTTTGCTGCCTCATAACTCTAAATTCACTCGATTGATTACCGAATTTACCCATAAAATTACGTTACATGGTGGAAATCAACTCATGATTCGAGTTCTAAGAACTGAATTCTGGATATTTAGATTGAGGCCCCTAGTTAAAAGTGTGATACACAATTGCAAACTTGTGTCTTATACAAAAAACAGACACAAAATCAAATCATGGCTTCATTGCCCCCGGAAAGAACGAATCTCTCCCGACCTTTCGAAACTACGGGAGTAGATTACGCAGGCCCCTTTGACATACGAAATTTCACTGGCCGAGCATGTCTCATCACAAAGGGATACGTCTGCATTTTCGTGTGTTTTACTACAAAAGCCGTACATCTCGAAGCAGTAAGTGATCTGTCTTCTCAAGCGTTTTTAGCCGCATTTGCACGTTTTATTGGAAGACGTGGATGCCCAGCTCTAGTCTATTCCGACAATGGAACAAATTTCGTTGGTGCAGCAGAACTTATCAAAAAAGACCGCCTAGAGTTTATAAAAAATCTGAAAACCCAGGTGATTCATCATTATAGCCATCAAAATCTTGACTGGAAATTTATTCCTCCCGGTGCCCCTCACATGGGCGGACTTTGGGAGGCAGGCGTAAAATCTTTTAAAACTCATTTAAGAAAAATGATTCCAAATATGAAATTCACCTTTGAAGAGTTGTCTACAATTTTGACCCGAATAGAGTCTTGTTTAAACTCTAGACCTTTGAGTCCTGCTAGCGATGACCCTAATGACCTATCTCCATTGACCCCTGGACACTTTCTCATTGGCGCTCCATTAATGACCCCAGCTGAACCTGAATTATGCACTGAAAATCTGACGTTAATCAACCGCTGGAAACGCCTCAAGGTCATCTATCAATCTTTTTGCCAAAGATGGAAATCTGAGTATTTGACTGAACTTCATCGCAGATATAAATGGAAAAATCAACGAGAAAACGTTAAAGTCAATGATCTGGTCGTCATCAAAGACAATAATCTTCCACCTAACGAATGGAAATTAGGCCGTATTGTTAAAACCTACCTAGAACCCGATCAAAACAGTCGAGTAGTTGACATACGAACAGCCAATGGAATATGCACTAGACCTATTACAAAAATAGTCGTGTTATACACAAACTAACATGACCTTCTTCGAAACCTTCATCACAAATCTAAAAGGAATGATGTCTACAAAAGAAGCCCCAAGAAACTCAAAACAATCAAATGCTTCAACTTGTAAACCCAAAAGATGACATCACCATTGCACCAATCATGGGGGGGAGAATGTTTAGAGATGCCCCTAAACTAATGCCCATTAGTGTGCCACTAAACTAATCAACTGCACTGTAATCAACGGTTTAGCTGAATTTGCTTTTACATATTGTTATTGTTGTTAAAAAGAATGCGTATTGATGCATTGCAAAGCATCAATACGTAAACCAAATTATTTTAAAAACACTCTAACTAAAACTTTTGAACAACACAGATCAAACAAAACATATTACAGTGAACAGTGGAAAAAACAGTGGCACATTATAACAAAAACAAAATTACAATTAACAAATACAATAGAAATTACAACTAACAATTAGAAATTAAAAACTAAATAAAACTTAACGCTAAATTTAAAACCAACAAAAAAGTACCGTGTTTTTTATTTAGGCAAGCCCTAAACAGTACCTTTTAAAAAAAATAAAACAAGTACTTTTTTCCCCAAAAGTACTTAATCGAAAAAGTACCTTTTTTTTGATAGTTTTTTGAACACAAATTTTATGAACAATACCATATCCATGGAAACGTTGGAACATTCCTAATACTATTAACTTTTTAAATACTATTCTGTTTATTAATTACATACAAGAATAGAATATCATTCGTTGCGAGCAGACGTGTTATTTTTCAGTGCGCATAAGTGTGAATCAATTTCTATAATTTTCAATTTCCTTATGACAAACAATTATAAAAAATCAAAGTGAAAAACATTTAAGATAAAGTGAAAGATGAACTAATAACTTTTTTTTCCAACAATAAAAACATAATTATTTAATTGATTTTTTATTTTAATAAATCCTAATTCAAATAAAAAAGGAAAACCAATTCTCTTAAAATGAAAAAAATTTTTTGGATATTGCTCTTTGCTCTCAATGCAATAAAAGCCTACCAATTTCTGGGAACTATGTAAAGTGCTGTAATTGTGGTTCTACATGCCATTATTCCCCATGCTCAACCTTATCGGAGTCAACGTATGCTTCTATGAACACTGATAAGAAAAAGGAGTGGAAATGTCACCTGTGCCGTGATGGAAGAAAATCTCCAAACAATCTTTATAAAACAGTGGTTTATGATGGAGCACAGCAACAACAACAACAACAAAATAAACAGCAAAGGGATGAGGAAGGCGACGCCAATAATGCGGGAACATCAAAGAAATTTAAAGACGAAATATCGCTAAACTCTTTGAATAATAATGTATGTTCTTTACAAAATACTGTGGTTGAGCTTAGAAATGATATGAAAAGCAGTATCGAACAATTAACTTCAGCTTTAACAGCAACAATAATAGCAAATAATAATATTCTAAGAGAAGAAATGTCCAAATCTCTTACTATAGTTACAGAGTCGATGGCAAGTTTAGTAGCTGAGGTCAATGAACTTAAAACACAAAATAAAGAAAAAGACTTTCGCCTTCAATCCATGGAGAACAAAGTAAACGTATTAGAACAACAATTACTTAATAAAAACATTGAAATAAAAAACGTACAAAACAAAGAATTAAATGCAAGTGACGTCGTTAAACAAATTGCAGCCTCTGTTAGTGTGAATGTTGATGAGTCGGACATAAACAATGCATATCGCATTAAACAGAGAGATGATAAGATTATTGTGGAGTTCTGCTCATTGAATAAGAAAAGAGAACTAATGAATAAAAACGAAGTCATAGGGTTAGTGGAGATGTTTTAAACACACAACCATCAAATGCAGAAAGCCCCAACATATTCATAAATGACCAACTCACGGCACACAATCGTCGTCTTTTATGGCTTGCTAAAACAAAGGCAAAGGAGTGTGGCTGGAAATTTGTATGGATACGCAATGGACATCTGTTCGCTAAAAAAAATGAAAACTCAACCGCAATACTTTTGTTAAAAGCAAGCGATATTGAAAATATTTGTTAAAAATCTTTTCTAATAAATCAAAATATAATTTTTAAAAAATTTTAAAGTTAGTAAAAAAATTAAATCAAAATGAATCAAATTATTACCCAAAAACTAGACAATTTTAATGAAATAAATAAACAATTCTTAAGTTATCCAGTTTCAATCATTTACCTAAATATTAGATCCATGCGCAAAAATTTCACACCCTTTTTATCGGTCATACATAATATAATACAACATATTAAAATAATAATTTTTGTCGAAACAAATATTAGTGATTCAGAAAACTCCTTGTATAATATACATGGCTTTTCAGCAAATTACATAAACAGAGAAAGGGGAGGAGGAGGTATAGCGATTTACACTAAAGAGAATATTATTAGTCAAACTGAGTTAATAACAACTATTTCATTTGAAATAATGCAACTGCATATACAAACAAACAAGAATATTATTAGTCAAACTGAGTTAATAACAACTATTTCATATAAAATATGCTTAATGGAAAAACAAAACACCTTTATAACAAATTTCATAAAAAATTAACACGGAATAAAATTGTCTAAGTCATATCTGACACGCCATAGACCCGACGGACATTTTTTAGCCGAACTTTTCAGATCATTTCTAAATGAAGGATAATTTATAGTGTATTTAGACTGGGCGAAAACTAGTAGTTTTTGGGCATTTTTAGTTTTTAAGGCGAAAACTACAAAATTTATTTAGTTTTTCCATACAATTTTCATACAAACTGAAAACCAGATTATACCTGGTTTTTGCCAAAAACCAAATAAAAATATCTGAAATGTGCATTCTTGATACACCCGGTATCATTTATAATTAATTTTCGATACACCCTTTTGCAACGAATATAGAAGTAAAGCAAGTGTCAAAAAATATTTTTTAATTTTTTAGAAATATTTCTGTTTTAATTTGCAATTGTGTATTGTTATTGTTTTTTAAATGTATTAAAAATTTTTTTACATTAATTTGATAATAAAAAAAGAAAGAAAAGTGTGGAATAGAAAAGTGTTGTGACAAAGAAAAACTAAATAACCAGTGTAAATGACTTGGCTTTTGCAATTTAGTTTTGTACAAAAACCAATTGGTTTTTGCTCAGTCTAAATTCAGTATTAGAAATTTATATTTTTTGAAAAAATTAAAACAATGTCTCATCAAAAAAGGCCAAAATTGATTTTTTATTTTTTTTAAATAAATATTTGCCAATTCTGGATAACAAATTACTACTTTTTTTCAATTATGATCAAGGACAATTCCAAAATATTTAATTTTTGCAAAACAAACAATTCCCGACAATCAAATGAAAGTCAATTTTATGTGGAATGCAAATCAATAAAGAATATTTTGAAGTACTACATTGATCAGTAAAGTATTCTATCCTAAGTCAGGGGTTAATTTTGGAAGGGTGACTCGATAAACTTTTTTTTAACTTTAGATTCGGACCTGGGAGAACAAAATTCTTAAAAAAAAAGTTTTATTAGGAGGCTATGTAAAAAGTCGATTACTATAAATGTCAAAGGCTATTAAATTATCAAATCTCGATATTTTGAAAATTGATACCCTGGGATAATATTTTAGTCCCAGGATACTTCGGGATCCCAGAATTTCTTCTGATTTTTTAAAATTTTTTCGAAAAACAGTTTTTCTATAGAGAAACAGTTTTTATTTACAGTTTTTCTAAAAAAAATATATGGTATCACTGGTTGTACGTCTGCTGTCAACAGAGTAGGTCTATGTCGCTTTGTTTGACAAAATAATAAGATAATATTTTGCAACAACCACTGAAATTAATGGTTAGCGCATTGGACTGTTACAAGTAAGGTTGCGGGTTCGAGCCCCAACCAAGGCAACATCAATTTATGAAAAATAATAATATGCATGAGTTTTTTCTATCCCTCATACATATCGCAGCGTCCTCCTTCGGTGTTCCCATAGCACTTAACCCCACCAAAGTAAAATAATATAACAGGGCTTTATTTTATATTTTTTTTTTTTTAAAGAGAAGCAACACTTAGGAAATTCTTCCTATTAATTAACGTGTTGCTTCCTTTGGAAAGGGGATAGAGAAGAAGTGAAAGGTGGTGAAAGATGAAGGGCTTCAAATATGGCAACACTGTAATTGCGCGAGATGTTGAATTTTAGAACAGTTGTTTCGCGCCATCTGTGGGTGAGTTGGGGCACTTTGTTGAAGCTTTTTAGTTCATAGCCCTGTTATATTATTTTACTTCGGTGGGGTTAAGTGCTATGGAAACACCGAAGGAGGACGCTGCGATAGTATAAGGGATAGAAAAAACTCATACATATTACTATTTTTTGATGTTGCCTTGGTTCGGGCTCGAACCCGCAACCTCACGTGTAACAGTCCAACGCGCTAACCATTACAGCGCCCACTCCGAATAGCATCAACTGATTGTGAAGTAGTTACAATTTAGCTCTAACACTGATTTATTTTACACGTGATGTCCCATGTTGTCAGTAGTTCATTTTAAGTATTTTGTTAGTATGTAATTTAAAAGTGATTACATGATGTTAATAAAAGTATGGTTTTTAGGTATTCATTTTCATCACATCAATACGAGTATATTTTGTTTGAATTTTTAGAGTGATTTAGAAGTACTCTTTATAATATATAATATAATACATTTTTCAAAGTGATTTAAATGTGCTTTTTATAATGTCTGAAATAGCATATTTTAGAGGCAATTTTAATGTTTAATTTTTTTTAATTTTTGTTCAACAATTTTTTTTAATAAGTTTTTAACATGTTTACTTCAGTCTTTAAATTCGAAAAAGATACGATATTGAATTAAATTAGATTAATACATTAAAACCGAGTTTTTGGGATGTCAGTTAAACTTCCCAGCAAAACCTTGGTAATACGTTGGTATTACAGAACACATTACCTGGTAACACCATACCCCTTACCATTGCATTATTTCATAACTAAAATGTAATGTCTTACGTATAATGTGCTGCATAACTACTGGGTAGTAATAGCAACTTATTACCAATGATATATTTAAACACCTCAAAGAAAAGAGTTACTTGTAAGACACAACATGAGTTCTAAATAATAACAGCGACTTATTACAGATGGGATATTTTAAAACCGTAAAATAAGGAGTTACTTTTAATGTGATACATGATCACTTAATAGAAATAGCCACTTATTACCGATGGTGTATTCAAATACCTCAAAATAAGGAGTTATTTGTAATGCGATACATGAGTGTTATTTTCTATTTAAAATATTCGATACAAATAATTTATATGTTTTATACATATTGATTGAAATATCTTTTATGTTTTTTGTTAACTTTATATTAATCTGAGTAAATATTAATTAAATATGAATATGCTTCGTTTTAGCATTTATAAAAAACCAACACGATAACGTCTTATTTTAATTTTTTTTGTAAGAAGTAAGTATATATTTTTATACAGTAAGTGAGCGCATAATTTTAATGTGTTATTTCAGACGTGTTTGTAACACATTTTCTTGGCCTTACTTTAAACTGTTATGTAAGTAGTATTGTGCTCAGTATCGGTTATGTAAGTGTTTACGTAACTCCTAACATGTAACATTAAAGTAACATGTTCTTATGTTGTTACCTAGCCCTCTTTTGGAAAGTACATACCTCCATTGACATGCCCTTGTTAAAATAATAGCTGTTGGAATAGCAAAGTAAGAGGTTACATACCTTAATTTCTTCTTACAAACCTTATTACCAGGTAATAGAAAGTTTTGTTGGGTTGGTTTATTTAAACGGAAAACGAAAAACAAAATAGATTTTAGAAGCAGTATTCCAATTATAAACTGCGTTAAACTAAGTTTAAAGATAATCTACATCCTAAAAGCTGGGCCTGAAAGTTATATGTAACCCTCTGATTATTTTTTTGTAACATTTCTCAAGGAATTTTCAGAATATTAAAGCGTATTAGGAAACTATTTTTTCATTTTACAACTCTACAGCAATAAGGCTATTATTATAAATTTGCTGAATCCGCAGATCTATGATTGAAATTTAAGCTTTAAGTTCATTAAAGAATCCGAGAACCGTTGGAGGACAGTTTTTCCCCAGACATATTTCGAAGGCGAATACCATGTCGTCATTTGAATTTTGCAAGTCAACCATCGTTAGCTTAAAATCAACGTTTTCACAAACGACGCGTGAAGTTCCAATGCTATAATTTGCAATCGTGATTAGTTAAATTCTTATGTTGAAGAAGTTCATTTAGCAAAATTTTAACTTTAATTAAAATTTGGAACTTTAATGGACATTTTAAAATTGACGGCAGTTATTTTTTTAAATCTATTTTTGAGTTGAAGAAATAATATATTTTTTGTCACTATAGAATTATTTATTTAGCTTGGTTTTACGACTTTTAAGCTGTAATAGCAATTAAAGCATATCGACATTTAAAGCAGGTGACATTTATAGTACTTTTAATGTATAAGCAAAGGTAAGGGACCAACCTCTGTTAACGAACCTCTTGATTGGTATGTTTTAAACGATAAAATATGCTAACATTGCAACAAATTTTATTAACATGATATTTCTTTTTGCGCTCAATTTGTCGTCTCTAATATAGTTGGCACTAATTTTTATCGTAAAAGTATCATCTCTAGTTGTCAAGTATTTGTTTTTATTAAAATTGTTGTATTTCAAAGAATAATTTTTTCTCCAAATACCAAAAAGTGCATTTAATCAACTGAAATGTTCAATAATTTAACAAAACATTTTCAAAATTGTTACTAATTAAAAAAATTGTGTATGACAGCAATTGTCAATGGTTTAGAGATTATATTTCGTAGACTTCTATAGAGCTGCATTTTCATAAAATCTCGCGAGTTTTCTATTCCGTTTAGATGTGCCTTTATATATTGCAATTTTGGGAGCTAAATAAATTTAAATTTAAAGCATTGATTTAAAATTAATTTAAATAAGAAATATTTTAAAGTAACAAAATGCGATTTAAAATTTAATAAACTGAATTAGTATAAAAACAAAATATTATTTAGGCCAAAGTGTTTTTGGATGTCAGTTGAATTTAGTTAACTTAAACCGAAAATTAATTTTATCAGCCATTACCAAGTTTACCAACAAAAATACTTGAACTTCAGAAAATTATGTTTTCTCTAAAAAGGTGATCTTTGTTCAAATAAAGGAATATATACATCACTTCAACATCCGTGTCTCAGTTCCGAATACCACCAAAAAAACTAGGCATTAATATATTTTCGTATTTTCAAGTGAGTATTTTGAAGTTTTTTCACTTAAAATAATTTCATTTAAATTTCAACTGGTATTCTTTTATTTCAATTGTATTTTTTAAACATTATACAGATGCTTTTTTAAATTATTTTGGATTTCTTTAAATTTTAAGTTAAAATGCAACTATGCAAATTAAATAATTTGTTTTTAAATAGTTGTGGCATAAAAAATTTCTATTCAAAAGATACAAATTGCAGTTGAAAACTATTTATGAATGTTTTTCGTTCAATTTGAGATCAAATATTATCACATTTTCCTTCCTTTCCTTGAATTGAAACAAATAAGCAAATTGAAACAACTCAATTGGACTAAAATCGACGAAATTCTAACAATGCTATTTTTATCTTCTGTTATTACTGTTTTTGCTTTGAACTTTAATTTTAAAGTATCACAGCTGCTTCCTATGGAATTCAACTCTGATCGACAGCTTATGAAGCACAGATTTATGAACGACAACGAACCGTTAATTTTAAATGCATATTTGAATTATTTTTTAACCTACAACATAAATCCATGTTGATAGTAAACAATTAGGCATACGTATTAAATTGTATTTTTCACTACATCTAGTGTATTAAGATGAATAAAATATTATTTAATAATATTCTAGTGTCGATCTTTAGAATTTGCCTAATAACTTGTGTGAAAAATACTCACTTTAGAAACAAAATATTTAGAAATAAAAATTTTTGGATTCCATAATTAAGAAATACTTAAGCAAAAAATCTATCTTAGTTCTGACTATAAAAATGGTCCGACACAAGTTTGCACCCATTAACAATTCCAATATATCCTGAAAGAAGGGAAGAAATAAAAATACCCGTGTCTTTCACTTTTCCTATATCAATTCGTTTAACCGTTTAAACCGCGAATTAATATTTAGTTTATATATTTCATTTTGAAATTAAGACGGCCTTCCATATAAATATATTACCTAAATATTAATTCGCGATTTAAACTGTTAAACGAATTGATCTAGAAAAAGTGGAAGTCATGGATGTTTTATATTTAGGCCTCCTTTCAGAATATATTAAATAGATTTTATCATGGGTACAATCAAAGATGAACTTTATCGGACTGTGTTTTAATAGGAATCGAGTTTTTCAAGTACAAAATATCACGGATTTATTTATTTTCTATTGAGCGGGAATACCCGGGATCCCGGGAAATTCAGAAAAAAATACCGCTATCCCGGGAAATGGAAAAGTCGGGGAAAAGAAAAACCCTAATCACAATACACTGACATTGCCACATAGCGTAGTTGCTGCCGAAAGAATATTTTCACAACTTATTTTAATAAAAACAAAGTTTCGAAATAACCTTGATTTTATTAATAATATAATGCAATTAAAAAAATTGTGCAAAAACCAAAATCATTCCCACTATGTGTGGTCTGCCAAAGAGATGTTTTAACCTTATAGAATAATATTTTTTATACTTTAAATAACACAGTGATGAATTCTACCTGAAACTAATTTGTTTATCTCTATTTGGAATGAAATTAAATTCAAATTTTTTAGTTATTAACGGTGGGTCTCATACTGAAGGTTTTAGAGTATGAGACCCACCGAAGTAAGTATTTAATATGTAAAAGAATCTAAAATACAAATTTTGTTAATAATTAAATTTAAATAATAACCCCTCAATTCATAAAAGCATTGTAAAGTTATAGGAGGTTTACAAAAAGAAATCTTCATACAAAATTTGTTCAATAAACCTCCTATAATTTTACAAAGCATTTATGAATTTAGGGGTAAATATTTTAATATATTAACATTTTGGTTACAAAAAATTTTTGTTTGTGGCAACACTGCATAAGAACATAAATAGTAAAACAATCCAACAAACAAAACCAAGTGATGTTGTTCAGTGCAATAGTTACGAATACATTCTCTTTTTTTTGTGACATAACATTCTCATTTCTCTTTGTGGGCACCACTGGTCCAGAGCATCTTGCAAAATGTAAGAAATTTGCAAAATTCCATACTATATCCACTCAGCGATGATTTACTTGTCAAAAGAAAAGTTTTGGTATCCATATTGCCCTATTTAGAACATATTGTTTCCACCACATTGAATTTCTGATAAAACGTGAAAAATCGCGAATTTCAAAAAAATCTGAAACACGTATTCACTTAAATCGTCTATCGATTAGCTCTGTTCCACGTACGTTACCGCGGGTACCCGCGGGAACCCAATCTTACCAAAAAGCGTTTCTATTGTTAAAAATTGGGTAAATGAGAGCGTTGATGAGAGAATAATTTGTTTCTCTTTTTACCAGAAGTTGCCCGTACTTTTTTTGCGGGTAAAATGGTAAAACTGTCAAATCACTAGTTGTTTGTAAATCAGCTGTTTTAAATTTGTAAAAATAATTTAAATAATTAACAAAACTTGTAAACAATAATTAATATCGTTAACAAATACAACGTTCTAACATTTTTTCTTTATTCCCTTCGATATTTTATTCTTAAAAATAGCTTTTGTTTATATGAACGTTAATTTTTGGGCTTGAAATGTGGTTTTGTGCGTTCCAGGTATTTTGAGCAATTTTACCATTTTTTGAGATAATTATTTGTTTACTCTCATTTTACCAGACTTTACCCAGAATTACGTGGAACAAACCTATTATGATATGTAAGTTTGACATTTCAATCACAAATATCTCTGTACAAAAGAATCAAAAATTTGTTTTTTTTATAAAATATCCTTGAAAATAGGACATGTCAGGATATGCTTGAACATGTTATATATACCGCTGGACGTGCATCTAAAAAACCTTTCATATGATAGCCATATTGAGTATGTTGTCTTCAGCTAAGATGCAAATTTCTTACAAAAACTAAAAAAAGACATTTTTTAACCATTTCACTCCGACTTTTTGTTTGCGGATGTATCGCTATTTTAACTTCAGATTCTTATTAAGAGTCCTCAAATTAGAAAAAAATATGTAAAATATTTTGCCCCCTCCCCCTCCTACCCACCAAAAATGACGCTCGAAAATCGATTTTTTCAAACTTCTGAGCCCCGTTTTACCCTATAAAAATTCGAGTAGCCAAAAATCCTTTGGCTAAATTTTATATATTATTTTAAAGATGTGTACACTGTAGTGTACAAGGGTAGTGAAAGAGTTAAAAAAATGGTCCAGCTCGTGAGATCTCATTCCTAGACCCGAAATATTTTGGGAATCATCATAAAAGAAACCAAGGTTTATTTTGAGGGGGGCACTTTTTTTACTTTTTTCTGTCCATATAAGGTGAGTCGGTCTACTAAACACAAACATTAAAAAAATGTTTCGACTGAAGTTCAACCTAAAGACCAAGACAAACAATGAATGTTGTAGGGTAACATATTTGTTGTGATTTTTTTTTTATTTCAACAAAAACAAATTCTTTAATTTTTGTACAAATACGTTTTAAAACTTTGATGGTTATATATTCTTTTATGGTATAATTATTAGGTGTGTTTCTTTACTTTTTGGGTAAAGTTCGGTAAAATGAGAGTAAGCACAAAATCCTCTCACAAAATGACAAAATTACCCAATAGTACAGGAACGCAAAAAACCACTTTTCTAGCCCAAAAACTTATTTCAAAGAATAATGTTAAACAGTGATGGGACTTGAAAAAATTTTTTTTGTGCCAAGTGTGTGACTAAAATGTGTGAAATGGGCCTTTATTGTGCCAAAACTCAAATTTCACTTAGAACCCGTGTTTTCAACTTTCATTTTGTAAATGCATTCTTATGGAATTAATTCTATCTTGAATTCTTATGGACTTAATTATATTTGAATGAATTGAAATTTTCTTTCAATTAAAAGGTGAATGATAAATTAAATTCATCCGATTCTTATTAAAGATTTGGGAATGCAGCCAATGAATGAATTTTTTAGGAATGGTTGCACGGAATGGTATACATATAAACATTTTCTAAAACTGAATTAATTTTTTCATGAATTAAACTTAAATTAATTCTTTCAAAGCTCTGATATAAATTTATAGCATTTGAATTTTTAAAATTCTATGGATTAAGCACCGTAAGTTGTTCAGTTTTCACGTGAAAAAACTGTTATACTCCATATAAAAAAAAAATATTTTTCACGACAATGAGTTTCACGTGAAAATTGTGCAAACTTAGTTTTCACGCAAATTTAACGTACAAGACTATTATTTTTCTGGTGAAAAGTGACATTTTGTGTTAATTGTGATTTGTGGCTTTGTTATAAAATTAAAATATTGTTAATTTTTTTTAACTTAAATTGCAATTTAAAGCATTTAAAGTCTGAGAGAAATTTTTTCACGTGAAAAACAACTTACGGTACTTTATTCGGTAATATCTTCGATGCCATTTTTCAGTTTTGCTTTATTCGAAAAGGTATTTTAATACCAATAAATGCTTAGAAACTAAAAATTAAAGAATTGTTATTTTTTAAATTCATTTTCTATTAAATTTTGTAGATAACCAAAATGTGCCAAAATAGTATCGGTTGTGCCATTGTGTATCAATCAATCTTAGATTGTGCCAAAAATCCCATCACTGATGTGAAAATATGTATAATTTCAGTTTGCAAATCGGCACAAATAGACATATTTATTCGCATTTAAAAGTTGTTTTTGATTTTATTCAATTACTTTTAACAAAAAACCAATTTTCTTTTGCTTATTTCTTTATTTAATTACAATTTTTAATTTAATTTCACAATTGTTTTTTGATTATATTTGCAACAGCTGTTTTACCAAAGTTTACCCGAAGAAAAAGTCTGGGTAAATTTTGGTAAAAAGAGAAGCACTAATACACTCTCATTAGCGCTCTCATTTACCCAATTCTCGAGTACGGGAACGCTTTTGGGTAAATTTTGGTAACTTTGGGTAAATTTCGGTAACTTTGGGAACGTACGGGAACACACTGATTATTTATATACACGAATTTTATGTGTTTTATTTATAAAAGTTGCAAAAACACTACAAAACCATGAATATTTTTCAAAATTTTAATTTTCTTTAAATTTTTGTTTTGATTTTGATATTTTGATTAACAGCCATATTTGTTTAGAGAGAATTTTCAAAATAATGACACATAAATGTAGTGACAATTTCACCATCTGTTGGAAATTTTTGGAACTAAACAGGGATGCATTTTATTACATCTTTATATTTGACATCTTTGTCAGTATCTCCTCTTTTTGTTAACAACAGAGGGTGCTAAAGTCAAAAATTTGAGCTAAAATAGTTAAACGAAAATCTACTTTTAACTGCTTTACAAAACAAGATTGACAAAAATTAATTTTTAAAGATATTTCTTTGAAATTCTGTGGTTTTGTTGTTTACTATATTTGCAATAAGCGAAAATACCCAGGTAGAAATTGCCGACGTTACAACAAAAGTTGTACTGGGAGAGCACTGTTTTTACGAAATGCCGGTACTACTTAAAACGTGCTTTGCCAGTACTGTTTTCTGAAAATTAACGAGCTTTTTTTAATTTATTAAAATTAACAATTTTATAAATTTTACGTATTTTTACATCTATTACACAATTATTTATGTAAGAGAGACATCGCCATTCTTTTCTTGTGAAGTTTCGAAAGAATACATTTGAAGAAATTCCATCAAGTCTCAAGACATTGCCAAAAAAAAAATAAAAATAAAAAAAATATCTGTGATGTACACTAAGAGGACAGTAAAGTTCTAGCAAACTACTAAATTTGTTATTAAATGTACTGGAATAATACCAAAAAAATAAAATCCCAAGCCTGCGTCAACGTTGGGAAATAACTACGGCCAAGCGTTTATTGGTGTTATCATTTCGACAACATGGCAGTACAGTGAAAGTTAAAAATCCGACGCATTGCCAGTACATGTACTACCGCCTCCAATACCGGGCCAACATTGTGCCGTTTGTATTTTTCTACCTGGGTAGTTTTAAGTGAACATTTTTTATAGACTAATATTTGGTGGCATCGAAAACTTTAGACATTTTTGACTGGAAATCCCTAAGTTGCTTAAGTTTGGTAGAGTAAAACAAAAAAAAAAATCGAAAAAACAGGTTTTTTTTATATATGATTTTAGGACATCTTGGAGTCTTTTAATAGAATTTGAAAAAAAATTGTTTTTTTTTAACCGCAAATTGAAAAATTATATACATTTTTCACACCCTTTTACCTGAGTTTTAACAAAGTTAGTGTTTAGAGATGCCCCTAAACTAATACACATTAGTGTAGCCTAAACTAATCAACTGCACTGTAACTAACTGTTTTGCTGAATCTCTTTTCACTTATTGTTATTGTTGTCAAAAGGAATGCGTATTGATGCATTGTTAAGCATCAATACGTAAACCAAATTATTTTAAAAACACTCTAACTTTAACAATTGAACAAAAAACACACAAAATAAAGAAACACATAGTGAACAGTGAAAAAACAGTGGCACATTACAATAAAAACAAAATTACAATTAACAATTACAATATAAATTACAACACAATTTAACTTAATCTTAAAACTAAAATAAATATTAAAATTATACTAAAAATGAAAAATAAATAAAACTTAAGCTAAATTTAAATTAAAAACAAAAAAGGACCGTGTTTTAATTTAGGCAAGCCCTAAACATTTTGGTCCTTCGAACCGGATAAAAAACAAAAAAGTGTGTGATACCTAGTGCTTGTTTTTAAATAAATAGATAACAAATAACTTTAGTAGTGATTTTTAAAAACTTAAAAAAGTGTGAGGAAATAAAAGTTTCAGCCCTAAAAAAGTTTCAATTAACTTTGAAACAAGTGTTCCAAAAATTGTGAAAATAAAAAATTTTAAAATTAAAGTTTCAAAAAGATATTGAAAGTGATTCAAAAGCCAAAAACTAACCCCTATTGTTGTAGTGTAAATTTGGCTTAAAAATATACATTGTACATAAATATCCAAAATTAAATTTGCAAAATTAAATATTTCAAAGTTGACCTACAGAGGTGACATTGATTTGCCCTTAAAAAAGATCCTTTAGAAACAAGTACGTACATAAGAACAAAATATAAAAACATTGTGAAAAATAACTGCCTAACAGCAACAACAACAAAAAGTTCTTCAAAAACAAGATCTGCAGCAACATCATCAGAAACCAATATTGAAGTGCAGTAGCAGCATAAAAAACTCAACATTAAACAAGCAGCGATATCAAACACACACAGCAACCACATAAGTAAAAAACAACTTGAGTAAGTACAGAACAAAACAATTAAAATACAAAAAATAGATCGACAAACAGAAGTGAGACAAACAACAACAAAAAAAACTTACTTCAATATTGTCCTGTGTTTGTTGTTATTGGCCACTTACTCTATTTTTTGCTGCTGCTATTGTTAAAGAAAATAATAGAGTTGCCGCTTGTTGACATTTTGTAAAATTTCCGGGGACATTTATAATAACAAATCGGGATTTTAAATGTTGACCCAATTTGTTATAAGATCTCATTTTATCGCTAGCAGGTACTTTTTTGACCCATATAAATTAATTAGTTGCTGATAATTAAAATTTTGCCGACTTTTATCAACATTCTTTTTGACAAAAAATATCTCTTTACTGAAAGTATTCACCTTTTTGTTCCAAGTTTAACATCCTTTTTCGTTTGACCTTACCTTTTTCGTCCTATTGAATTCAAAATGCCTCTTGATAAATTCGTTAACTGTACAAATGATTTGCTGGATTTTGAAAGCTTTCATTCTGAGACCGCGGGCGAAGATAATATTCACGCTCTAGAAATTCTTCGCGTCGAACTCGACTCTCTTTGGACCCAAGTCAAAAGAACTTATGAAGAGTGCCGGGATTTAAAGCAAGGACCAGACGCAAAACCAATTGACAAAACTAAACTTCGGAATCGGTACAAAGAGGCCCTCACAGCATATAAAAGTTGTGCTGCTTCTATAAATGCGGAAATTAAGGCTTTATCAGAAACAAATGAGTCAGCTGCAAATAAATTAGGTCGTCAATCTTCCTCTAGCACTCCAACATTAGACAATAATTCAGTTTCTTATATGAGGTTGCCACAGTGTGATATGGATCCATTTTACGGGGAACCCACAAAATGGCCCACATTTCGGGATCTTTTCACGGCCATCTGTGTAAGAAGCGACAAAATGCGAAAAATCGAAAAGTTGATTTATTTGAAACAAAAAATTGGAGGCGACGCTAACATTGTACTTGGAAACGTACCTATGACCAATGAGGGATTTGACCTTGCTTGGAATAGGTTATTAAAACGTTATGACAATAAAAGGGAACAAGTAAATGCACAACTTAGGATTCTTTTTGATCTCCCAAACGTTTCTATTGATTCACCTGCCTCAGTTCAAATACTACAATGCGCAGCTAACGGTATTTTAGAAACACTTAATACCTTAGGAATCAATTATTGTTGTTGGGACCCAATCATGGTTTTTATATGCCAGATAAAACTTCCCCGAATATTTGTAGAGGAATTCGAAAATACACTTGAGGACTGTGCAGAGATACCAAATTGGACGCAATTTGATAATTTTTTGACAAAAAAATTTAAAACTCTACAGTCCAGCGTAAACATAAAGGCAACAAAATTACCAAGTGTTCAACCTCAAACCGAAAACAACCCCTCAAATAGGGAGAAAAAAGTCCATTCATTACAAATAAATACCTCACAAATCAATAATAGGTCAAAACAGAGAAATCACTCACAACCAAACAGGGGCATTCAAAATAATTCTAAGTACAATTACCCTCATTGTAAAGAGGCCCACCCATTAAGAAATTGCCCCAAATTTTTAGAAAAAAATGTAAATGATAAAATTCAAATAGTTAGAGTCACAAAAACATGCTACAACTGCCTCGGTGCTAATCATAGGGTCAAGGATTGCAAAAGTAAATATAGTTGTAGGGTCTGTCACCAAAAACATAATACGATGTTACACAAGGGGACAGAATTCCATTCTACAGCTTCAACTCAAGAAATCAATACGGTGCGGCCGAGCACAAGCGCCGCAGCCCTAGCATCAAACATACAGTCCACTTCAAATTCACATTTTGCAATTCCCTCAACGACAACTTTGACCTTACAAACGAAACCCCAAAACAACGAGGAAAGTTTACTGTTCACTGCCATCGTAGAAATCAAAACCAAAGGCGAACGATTCCAGACAAGAGCTATCATCGACCCTGGATCACAAACAACGTTTATATCCGAAAAATTAAAAAACAAGTTGAAGCTACCCTCAACACGAAACCTAATTCAGTACAGTGGTATGACTAACGGTTCGGGTACTTCTACCAAAGCCTGTTTGTTTAATCTTTGCTCCAGAGTTGACCCTAATTTCAAGTTAGAGGTCTGGGCACAAGTGGTAAAAGACATGTCGCTACTTTTGCCAAGCCAAACGTTGTATCTACCAAATCTAAGTGAGGCTGCAGAATTAGAACTTGCAGACCCTCATTTTTATCAGAGTCGCCCTGTCGACTTAGTAATCGGCCTCGATATAGGCCCATTAATAGTTTGTTGCAAAACACCTATGCGCCTTGTAGGATCGTTTTTAGCGCAAAAAACCGTATTTGGCTGGGTAGTGGGGGGACCATCAAATACACCAAATCGTACAGAAAATGCTGTTTCACTACTCAATACAACGTCCCATGACCAAATCCTTACACGCTTTTGGGAGGTGGAGGAAACCCCAAAAAAGATTTTGAGGTCAGATGAGGACACATTTTGTGAAACCAACTTCCAATCTACAACTCGTAGAATCGAAAATGGAAGATCCCTATTTACCCTGCCCTTTAAAAATGATAAAGAGGTAGGGAATTCAAGAAATATCGCCATGGCCCAATTTTTAAGAATGGAACGGATTCTTAGCCAAAAGCCTGACATTAAGAAACAGTATGATCAGGTAATTCTGGAATACCTTGAGCTGGGACATATGCGGAAAGTTTCTCCCCTGGATATAAATAGTACCCCAAATTATTACCTGCCGCATCACGCAGTAATAAAACCTGATAGGCTAACCACAAAACTTAGAGTAGTTTTCAACGCCTCCAGCCCGTCTTCAAATAAGAGAAGTTTGAACGACATTTTACATCCAGGACCCATACTTCAACAGGACCTAGTGCTCCAAATACTGAAGTGGAGATTCTTCCGATTTGTCTTCAATGCCGACATCACAAAAATGTATCGGCAAATATTAGTACACCCCACTCAAACCAAATATCAAAGGATATTATTTAGAAAATCTCCAAATGATCCAATTGAAGATTTTGAACTCCTAACAGTGACGTTTGGAGTTAATTGTGCCCCGTTCCTGGCCATTAGAACGCTGCTCCAAATAGCAGAAGATTTCAAACATACACACCCCTTAGCATCACATATTTTAAAGCAAAATATGTACGTAGATGACGTCTTAGCCGGAGGGCACACTTTAAACGCTGCCATCGAATCAAGAAAAGAACTATCTAGTGTTATAAAATCTGCCGGTTTTGACCTGATGAAATGGACTTCAAACGACCCACGAGTCATCCAGGATTTGCCAAACGAGACACTATTACCTCTTGATTGGTTAAACTTATCCGAAAATGCTGGAACAAAGACCCTTGGGATAAAGTGGAACATTTCTTCAGACTCTTTCACTTTCACAGCTCCAGAAGTCGAAATAAAACAATCGTACACTAAACGCGAAGTTTTATCGACAATTGCAAAATTCTTTGACCCATGCGGATGGCTGGCCCCAATCATTGTCGATGCCAAATTAATCATGCAACAAATTTGGTTAGATAAAATCGACTGGGATGACATCTTGAAAACTCTCACCTACATGAAATGGCAAAAATTCGTACAAAATTGTCATTTAATCAATACCCTGAAGATACCACGTTGGATTCACTATAGCCCCTCTTGTGACGTGGAGATCCATGGATTTTGCGACGCCTCAGAAAAAGCTTATTCTGCAACATTATACATCAGAATTCAACTTCAAAACTCCGTTCGCACTTTTCTTTTGGCTGCCAAAACCCGTGTTGCCCCTATCAAGAAAGTATCTTTACCCCGTTTAGAGCTATGTGGAGCCCTATTGTTAGCAAATTTAACCTTTGGAATCTTACCAAATCTTCAGGTACAAAATTTTAATGCCTTTTTTTGGACTGACTCTACAATTGTACTCGCCTGGTTAAATAAACCGCCTTGTTCGTGGAATACATTTGTGGTAAATCGAGTTTCTGAAATATCGGAAAAAGTTGGAACTCAAAATTGGCAATATGTCGAATCCAAAGAAAATCCAGCAGATGTCGCTAGCCGCGGGTGTACACCAAAAGAATTGGAAACCCATAACTTATGGTGGTTTGGACCTCCCTGGTTAAAATTACAAAAAAATCAATGGCCCATACCAATTTCTCCGACAGATACAAAAGTTGAAGCAAAACCTACAAAAGTTTTAATAAACACCGTTTATGAAGACCCACTGGTACGCTTTTCATCACTACCCCGTGCTTATAGGGTAATCGCATACGTTTTACGATTATGGCGAAATACGGGCACAAATCGGTCTCATCTTCGGGCACAAATCGGTCTCATCTTCGAATTTTCGAATAATAAAACCTGATAGGCTAACCACAAAACTTAGAGTAGTTTTCAACGCCTCCAGCCCGTCTTCAAATAAGAGAAGTTTGAACGACATTTTACATCCAGGACCCATACTTCAACAGGACCTAGTGCTCCAAATACTGAAGTGGAGATTCTTCCGATTTGTCTTCAATGCCGACATCACAAAAATGTATCGGCAAATATTAGTACACCCCACTCAAACCAAATATCAAAGGATATTATTTAGAAAATCTCCAAATGATCCAATTGAAGATTTTGAACTCCTAACAGTGACGTTTGGAGTTAATTGTGCCCCGTTCCTGGCCATTAGAACGCTGCTCCAAATAGCAGAAGATTTCAAACATACACACCCCTTAGCATCACATATTTTAAAGCAAAATATGTACGTAGATGACGTCTTAGCCGGAGGGCACACTTTAAACGCTGCCATCGAATCAAGAAAAGAACTATCTAGTGTTATAAAATCTGCCGGTTTTGACCTGATGAAATGGACTTCAAACGACCCACGAGTCATCCAGGATTTGCCAAACGAGACACTATTACCTCTTGATTGGTTAAACTTATCCGAAAATGCTGGAACAAAGACCCTTGGGATAAAGTGGAACATTTCTTCAGACTCTTTCACTTTCACAGCTCCAGAAGTCGAAATAAAACAATCGTACACTAAACGCGAAGTTTTATCGACAATTGCAAAATTCTTTGACCCATGCGGATGGCTGGCCCCAATCATTGTCGATGCCAAATTAATCATGCAACAAATTTGGTTAGATAAAATCGACTGGGATGACATCTTGAAAACTCTCACCTACATGAAATGGCAAAAATTCGTACAAAATTGTCATTTAATCAATACCCTGAAGATACCACGTTGGATTCACTATAGCCCCTCTTGTGACGTGGAGATCCATGGATTTTGCGACGCCTCAGAAAAAGCTTATTCTGCAACATTATACATCAGAATTCAACTTCAAAACTCCGTTCGCACTTTTCTTTTGGCTGCCAAAACCCGTGTTGCCCCTATCAAGAAAGTATCTTTACCCCGTTTAGAGCTATGTGGAGCCCTATTGTTAGCAAATTTAACCTTTGGAATCTTACCAAATCTTCAGGTACAAAATTTTAATGCCTTTTTTTGGACTGACTCTACAATTGTACTCGCCTGGTTAAATAAACCGCCTTGTTCGTGGAATACATTTGTGGTAAATCGAGTTTCTGAAATATCGGAAAAAGTTGGAACTCAAAATTGGCAATATGTCGAATCCAAAGAAAATCCAGCAGATGTCGCTAGCCGCGGGTGTACACCAAAAGAATTGGAAACCCATAACTTATGGTGGTTTGGACCTCCCTGGTTAAAATTACAAAAAAATCAATGGCCCATACCAATTTCTCCGACAGATACAAAAGTTGAAGCAAAACCTACAAAAGTTTTAATAAACACCGTTTATGAAGACCCACTGGTACGCTTTTCATCACTACCCCGTGCTTATAGGGTAATCGCATACGTTTTACGATTATGGCGAAATACGGGCACAAATCGGTCTCATCTTCGAATTTCCTCGATAGACATCACACCGGATGATGTCTATCGATGACTATCAAAAGTTATCACAAAAAGTCAAAATTTCATCCAGCAGCAGCCTTTTGACCCTAAATCCGTTCATAGATGGACAAGGTATCATTCGAGCAAATGGGCGTCTTGTTCAATCGCCAGCCCTAACGTATAACGAACGTCATCCAATTTTGCTGCCTCATAACTCTAAATTCACTCGATTGATTACCGAATTTACCCATAAAATTACGTTACATGGTGGAAATCAACTCATGATTCGAGTTCTAAGAACTGAATTCTGGATATTTAGATTGAGGCCCCTAGTTAAAAGTGTGATACACAATTGCAAAACTTGTGTCTTATACAAAAAACAGACACAAAATCAAATCATGGCTTCATTGCCGCCGGAAAGAACGAATATCTCCCGACCTTTCGAAACTACGGGAGTCGATTACGCAGGCCCCTTTGACATACGAAATTTCACTGGCCGAGCATGTCTCATCACAAAGGGATACGTCTGCATTTTCGTGTGTTTTACTACAAAAGCCGTACATCTCGAAGCAGTAAGTGATCTGTCTTCTCAAGCGTTTTTAGCCGCATTTGCACGTTTTATTGGAAGACGTGGATGCCCAGCTCTAGTCTATTCCGACAATGGAACAAATTTCGTTGGTGCAGCAGAACTTATCAAAAAAGACCGCCTAGAGTTTATAAAAAATCTGAAAACCCAGGTGATTCATCATTATAGCCATCAAAATCTTGACTGGAAATTTATTCCTCCCGGTGCCCCTCACATGGGCGGACTTTGGGAGGCAGGCGTAAAATCGTTCAAAACCCATTTAAGAAAAATGATTCCCAATATGAAATTCACCTTTGAAGAGCTGTCTACAATTTTGACTCGAATCGAGTCCTGTTTAAACTCTAGACCTTTAAGTCCTGCTAGCGATGACCCTAATGACCTATCTCCATTGACCCCTGGACACTTTCTCATTGGCGCTCCATTAATGACCCCAGCTGAACCTGAATTATGCACTGAAAATTTGACGTTAATCAACCGCTGGAAACGCATCAAGGTCATCTATCAATCTTTTTGCCAAAGATGGAAATCTGAATATTTAACTGAACTTCATCGCAGATATAAATGGAAAAATCAACGAGAAAACGTTAAAGCTAATGATCTGGTCGTCATCAAAGACAATGATCTTCCACCCAACGAATAGAAATTAGGCCGTATTGTTAAAACCTACTTAGGACCCGATCAAAACAGTCGAGTAGTTGACATACGAACAGCCAATGGAATATGCACTAGACCTATTACAAAAATAGTCGTGTTATACACAAACTAACATGACCTTCTTCGAAACCTTCATCACAAATCTAAAAGGAATGATGTCTACAAAAGAAGCCCCAAGAAACTCAAAACAATCAAATGCTTCAACTTGTAAACCTGAAAGATGACATCACCATTGCACCAATCATGGGGGGGAGAATGTTTAGAGATGCCCCTAAACTAATACACATTAGTGTAGCCTAAACTAATCAACTGCACTGTAACTAACTGTTTTGCTGAATCTCTTTTCACTTATTGTTATTGTTGTCAAAAGGAATGCGTATTGATGCATTGTTAAGCATCAATACGTAAACCAAATTATTTTAAAAACACTCTAACTTTAACAATTGAACAAAAAACACACAAAATAAAGAAACACATAGTGAACAGTGAAAAAACAGTGGCACATTACAATAAAAACAAAATTACAATTAACAATTACAATATAAATTACAACACAATTTAACTTAATCTTAAAACTAAAATAAATATTAAAATTATACTAAAAATGAAAAATAAATAAAACTTAAGCTAAATTTAAATTAAAAACAAAAAAGGACCGTGTTTTAATTTAGGCAAGCCCTAAACAGTTAGAAAGAGCCAAATTTTAAGGTACCACCAAAAATTAAAATAATAATAATCGGCCTGATTACGAGTGTCGAATTTGTAGTCGAAATTTTCGACTCCATATAAAATGATTTTCTATATAATGGAAATATAAAGAAATAAAACTCTAATGCTGGATTTTTTTAAATCTGAGTGCTATATATAGTAAATCCAATTGAAAAATTGTTCAAAAGTTCTGTTTTTATTGAATTTTCAGCAAATTCGACTTAGTTTCGACTACGACTACGACACTCGTAATAAGGCCGAATCTTTAAAAAAAAAGAACGACAATTAAAACACAAGCTTTATTTTTATGTGGTGTAAAAATAAAAAAAGATCAAGAAAATTAAAAAAAAAATTTACGTAATAACAAAAATTTTATGAAGTTTAGTGGAATTTCAAATAGATATAAAAACCAAAGTAATTTTTTTTTACGATTTAGATAGTCCGTTAGGATGTTATTTACTGTAAAAAAAAATTAAGGGGGTTATTTTGTAATACGCAACGCCTTGCGTTGCGTTGTTTTCCATACAAATTGTTTTTGTAACAATAACAATTTACACATAAATCAACGCAACGCAAGGCGTTGCGTTTTACAAAATAACCCACTAAGAGTTTTTAACCGCAAATTTGAAATTTTTAATTTTTTCTACATATCCGAATTTTTCAATTTTATGTAGATATCATTCAAGTTTTCATCTAGGAGTTTTAAATTGAAGAATTAAATTTTGAATTATCGTTTTGACAATGGAACTCACTTTATTAATAAATCTCATAACTAACAAATCCCATATGACAACGAAATAACTAAATGTTATTAAGGTGTTATTTTACTATCGTGTGTCGTTAAAAAAATACATAATTACCCCATGGAAATTGCCCTCGGTAGAAAAAAAATAGTACTGGGAGAGCACTGTTTTTTTATTATGCCAGTACTACTTAAAATGTTCTTGCCACTGTTTTCTGCTATTTTAACAAGATTTTTCTTTCTGACACTTCTTTTACCCTAATTTTTAATACCGAATTCAGTCATGAAGAATTTCAATATTACTTCATAATATTTTGTATAAAACAGCGAGAAACCAGAAAATTTAAGAAAAACTTTTTATTTTCTAGTTTTGCAATTATTTAAAATTTTATTTCACAATAAAAAAACAACAAAATTAATTTGAAACAAAAATATATATTTTTTATTATTTTATTAAAATTTAGGGTGATTCACCACCAGATTTTTAATTGTTTTTATAGTACTGGCTATACACTGATTTTTTGTATTTAAAGTACTGGCAAGTTACTGAATATTTTTAAATTATAGTACTGGGAAAACACCAGGAAGTAACAAAATCCAACACTGGTCCACCGTGGGCAAATACCTACGGCCAAGCGTATATTGGTCTTATCATTTCGACACCGTACCAGTACTGGAAACGTACAAAATCCGACACATCGCCAGTACATGCACTACCGTCTCCAACGCTGAGCCAGTACTGTGCCGTTCGTATTTTTCTATCTGGGTAGGGTCCTGGTTTAGATCGCATATCCGAGCAACATTTTACTGTAAATTTTACTGTAAAAACCGCCCAAAACTTCTGTAACGCATTTGTCTATTGAAAAATATTAAATATTAGTTTGAAAATTAATAAAAAAGTTCTATATTTTACAACTTTATTAGTTTTTTTATTTATATAATAGGAAATATAATTAGGGATGTTAATATATTTTGATACATTTTGTAGATCCTTAAAATATACACTGTTATGTTTTTCTATTTATTTTTTTATTTTTAACTCCAACACAGCATTTATTGACATAATTCAAAATTATTAATATTAATAATTATCGTAATATAAGATTTTTAGTAAATGATGCAAAATTATTTTGCAGCATAATTTTAATGTAAATTTTGAATTTGTTGTAGAATTTTACATGAGTTTATATTTTAACTATTTTAAGCATAAATGGAAATTATTATTTATTCAGAGAGCATAGTTTTTCCACTCGCTTTTTCTTTTTCCTTCTCTCTTTCTCGTTCTCTGTCGTTACGAGTTTCCGCTTGACCTAACAAAAGTGCTTGGTTCGGTTGACTTTGATGCGTTTTTTGCTTAAGCATTGTCCAATCATAAATATAATCATAATGATGATTTAATGTACGGAATAGAATTCTGAAAATAAAAAAACAAATTGGTTAAAATTTAAATTTTTCGTGAACTTCAAATGATTTTTTTTATATATGTCAATTAACAATGGAATATAAGAACCCAGTTAGAAAAATACATACGGAAAAGCGATGGCAAGGCACTTTAACAGGTGGTACAAGTACTGACAAAAAGTGCCTTCCCATTCCCAAAATTATAATATATATTGCTATATGTGGAAGTTTTCTCTATAAAACTTACAAAAAATTGCTAAAAACCTTGAAACTTACTATTTGGTTCCTTTCTTGAACGCAATCCGCAGAGTAAATTATTCCATTAGTGCGAATGCACCTTTAAAACTAACTAAAAGTTATCGCGTAACTATATTCGAACAAAATTTTTCTAATTCGCAAATTTTGTACCTTTTGTAAAAAGAAAAGCTTTAGCATAAATCATACTTTTCAAAAATTAAAATTTTTATAAAGAATTATTTTTTTAGTAAATGAATGTTATTTTAGTTTGACTCAAGATCATAAATTAATATCACTTTCTGTTTAAATTATTTTCAAATCAAAGAAAGATGATACAATTTTTATAAGTAAATTACAAAGAATAAAAACCATTGGAAAAAAACAAAAAAAAAAAAAAAAAAAAAAAAAAAAAAAACTTTTCCCCCATTCATCTTAAACACATTGACACGGTGCAAAAATATAATTTAATAACATACATTTAAATTTAAATTTAACGGTTCGTTATAATTCAAACATCTGTGTTTATCATACACAGAGTTGAATAGAATCAGCTGAGATATCTTAAGAATTAAGGTTCAAAGCAAAAAAGAGTAATAATAACAAAAGGATAAAAATAGCATTGTTAAAATTTCGTTGATGTTAGTCTAAGTTGAGTTGTTGATAACAAACTCGATTTGCTTTCAACATTCATATAAGTAGACGATTATCAAAATATTAACCCACTCAAAGGCGAAAGGCACTGATGATGGCTTTGTAGCGAAAGCCGAAAATGCGTATTCTGCCTTGCTGGTCTTATCGAATTTTTTCAATGGTTTTTATTCTTTGTTATTTACTTGTAAAAATTGTATCATCTTTCTTTGATTTGAAAATAATTTAAATAGAAAGTGATATTAATTTATGATCTTGAGCCAAACTAAAATAACATTCATTTACTTAAAATAACAGATCAACTAAAAAAAAAAAAAAAAAAAAAAAAAAAAAAAAAAACTTTTCCCCCATTCAATTATTTTTTTGTTTTTACAATATTTACAAGACTTACGAATTCCGAATTTTTTTTCCAAAATAGTTACACGGTGACGAGGTATTTTGTTCGTAATTTTTACGAAAAAAAAGCTATTAACCTCCATAAAAAAGAAAAATAATTTTTCACTTACTCTGGAATTGTTGCAAAATTCCATTGGAAGTTTTTTCGCATTAATTTAATAGACAGGACCATTCGAAAATGTTGCAAGAAATAACTTTGGCCTTATGAAGATTGTAGCTTTCCAATAAATGTGGAAAATTTGCGACTTTTTTGTGAAATTTTGATTACAATTTCAGGGTTCCAAATCTCAAAATATTTTATCAATGACAGAAATCGTAGGGGTCAGTGATCGGGAAGGGTTCAAACTACCGGGGAAAGTTATATCGGTAAAAAAGAAGTTATACGTGTCCCGGCGTTTCGCTGGGTCACCCCTAGGAATCGAGATATATCGATTTGACCTTTGGTGGTCTTTTTTTTGACATAACTCGAGAACCACTAGTCCGATTTGCTCAAACAATTTTAAAAAAATTAAAAATTACAATTCCTTTAATCTGTTCATATAACGTTTTTCTATATACTCAACAGTTTTGCCGGTAAAAATAAATGTATGAAGAAAAAAATATTTTTTGCCTAAAATATTAAAAAAAATAATAAACAAAAGGTTATTGATTTTTATGGTAGCGGTAACAAACATTTATTTTTACCGGCAAAACTGTTGAGTATATAGAAAAACGTTATATGAACAGATTAAAGGAATTGTAATTTTTAATTTTTTTAAAATTGTTTGAGCAAAATCGGACTAGTGGTTCTCGAGTTATGTCAAAAAAAGATATATCTCGATTCCTAGAGGTGACCCAGCGAAACGCCGGGACACGTATAACTTGTTTTTGACCGATATAACATTTCCCGTTGGTTTCATCCCATCCCGATTTTGACTGTCGCATAGTGTTATTGAGCAAAATGGAAAAATGACTTACACTGTCATTAATATTCGGTTTTTTTATTTAAGTTATTAAAAGTAAAAATTTTAATAGAAAATAATAAAAAAAACAGACACATTTGATTTTTTTATTTAATAAATATATTTTGAGATCAGAAAACTTATTTTTTAATTCTGAATATTTAACAAAACATACTAAAAATAAATAAAAACGAATGGGGGAATATTTAGTTGATCTCTTATTTTTAAGTAAATGAATGTTCTTACTTGTAAAAATTTTATCATCATGTAATGTAATCATGTATCATGTAATTTACTTGTAAAAATTGTATCATCTTTCTTTGATTTGAAAATAATTTAAACAGAAAGTATTATTAATTTATGATCTACACCTTTTGCAACTGTAATTCAGAAAATATCAATTGAAATTCAGATTTTCCATTTGAAATTCAGAATTTCCATTTGAAATTCAGAAAATATCAATTGAAATTCAGAAAATATCATTTCAAATTTAGAAAAAATCAATTGAAATTCAGAAAATATCATTTGAAATTCAGAAAATATCAATTGAAATTAAGAAAATATCAATTGAAATTCAGAACATATCAATTGAAGTTCAGAAATTGTCATTTCAATTGATGTTTTCTGAATTTCAATTGATATTTTCTGAATTTCAAATGATATTTTCTGAATTTCAAATGATATTTTCTGAATTTCAAATGATATTTTCCGAATTTCAATTGATATTTTCTGAATTTCAAATGATATTTTCTGAATTTCAATTGATATTTTCTGAATTTCAAATGACGGTTTCTGAATTTCTATTGATATTTTCTGAATTTCAAATGACGATTTCTGAATTTCAATTGATATTTTCTGAATTTCAATTGATGTTTTCTGAACATTAATTGATATTTTCTGAATTTCAAATGATATTTTCTGAATTTCAAATGATATTTTCTGAATTTCAATTGACATTTTCTGAATTTCAAATGATATTTTCTGAATGTCAATTGATATTTTCTGAAATTCAAATGACGGTTTCTGAATTTCAATTGATATTTTCTGAATTTCAAATGACGATTTCTGAATTTCAATTGATATTTTCTGAATTTCAATTGATATTTTCTGAATTTTAATTGATGTTTTCTGAATAATAATTGATATTTTCTGAATTTCAAATGATATTTTCTGAATTTCAATTGATATTTTCTGAATTTCAAATGATATTTTCTGAATTTCAATTGATATTTTCTGAATTTCAATTGATGTTTTCTGAATTTCAAATGGAAATTCTGAATTTCAATTGATGTTTTCTGAATTTCAATGGAAATTCTGAATTTCAATTGATATTTTCTGAATTTCAAATGATATTTTCTGAATTTCAATTGATATTTTCTGAATTTCAATTGATATTTTCTGAATTACAATTGCAAAAGGTGTAGAGTCAAACTGAAAAGAACATTCATTTACTTAAAAATAAGAGATCAACTAAATATTCCCCCATTCATCTTAAACATATTGACACGGTGCAAAAATATAATTTAAATAATATACATTTAAATTTAACGGTTCGTTGTAATTCAAAAATCTGTGGTTATCATACACAGAGTTGAATAGAATCAGCTGAGAAATCTTAAGAATTAAGGTTCAAAGCAAAATAGAGTAATAATAACAAAGGATAAAATAGCATTGTTAAATTTCGTTGATGTTAGTCTAAGTTGCGTTGTTGATAAGAAATTCGATTTTCTTTCAACGGTCACATAAGTAGACAATCATTAAATATTAACCCACTCAAGACGAAATACACTGATGATAGCTTTGTAGCGAAAGCCGAAAATACGTATTCTGTATTGCTGGTCTTATCGAATTCTTTCAAATATATTTTTATTCTTTGTAATTTACTTGTAAAAATTGTATCATCTTTGTTTGATTTGAAAATAATTTAAACAGAAAGTGATATTAATTTATGATCTAGAGTCAAACTAAAAAGAACATTCATTTACTTAATAAATAAAAACATTAACGGTGGGTCTCATACTGTAGGTTTAACTTTAACTTAACTAAAAACAAAATAAAATGGCAAAAAAATGTACACAAAACAACAACAAATTTTTGGGTTAACTATTAACCTAAGTTTAAACCTGCAGTATGAGACCCACCGTAAAAAAAATTCATACTTCATTTACAGCTATGGACATATAATTGGCACAAATTTAAATTGCGCATAAATTTAAGTATTTTCCAACTAAATATATTTAAAAATGCAAGTTTTATATCTTCTGATTGTTGTTGAAAAAGATGTTTGTCTTAATAGTGCTGAAATGTTCCATTATGTTTTGCTTAATATTTACCGTTATCATTTTTGCGTTAACAATGCTGCCCAGGTAGAAAAATACAAATGGCACAATCCACAAATGCGGCCCGGTATTGCAGACGGTAGTACATGAACTGGCAATGCGTCGGATTTTCAACTTTCACTGTACTGGCATGTGGTCGCAATGATAACACCAATAAACGCTTGGCCGTAGTTATTTCCCAACGTTGGCGCAGGCTTGGGATTTTATTTTTTTGGTTTATCTCAGTACATTTAATAACAAATTTACTAGTTTGCTAGTACTTTACCGTCCTTTTAGTGTACATCACAGATTTTTAATATATTCTTTCGAAACTTCACAAGAAAATACCCAGGTAGAAATTGCCGAAGTTACAACAAAAGTTGTACTGGGAGAGCACTGTTTTTTACGAAATGCCGGTACTACTTAAAACGTGCTTGGCCAGTACTGTTTTCTGAAAATTAACGAGCTTTTGTTAATTTATTAAAATTAGCAATTTTATAAATCTTACGTATTTTTACATCTATTACACAATTATTTATGTAAGAGAGATATCGCCATTCTTTTCTTGTGAAGTTTCGAAAGAATACATTAAAAATCTGTGATGTACACTAAGAGGACAGTAAAGTTCTAGCAAACTACTAAATTTGTTATTAAATGTACTGGGATAATACCAAAAAAATAAAATCCCAAGCCTGCGCCAACGTTGGGAAATTACTACGGCCAAGCGTTTATTGGTGTTATCATTTCGACAACATGCCAGTACAGTGAAAGTTAAAAATCCGACGCATTACCAGTACATGTACTACCGCCTCCAGTACCGGGCCAACATTGTGCCGTTTGTATTTTTCTACCTGGGTAATGGCTATGTCTCTCTTACATAAATAATTGTGTAATAGATGCAAAAATACATAAAATTTATAATATTTTTAATTTTAATAAATTAAAAAAAGCTCGTTAATTTTCAGAAAACAGTACTGGCAAAGCACGTTTTAAGTAGTACCGGCATTTCCTAAAAAACAGGGCTCTCCCAGTACAATTTTTGTTGCAACGTCGGCTATTTCTACATGGGTGATTTAAAGTGGACATATAAATGGCACAATTTACTTAAAATAGGCAGTAGTCGTGTAGATTTAATTCAAAGCAATAAATATTTTTCGTAGTTCAAAAATAAATATAAAAAGTTAAAAAAGTTTTAAAATGGGATCAGGAAAACATACCACAGGTGAGGAAAGGCGGATCATATGGAAAATGTATGAAGATGGAAAAAAAAAAAAGTTCTCGCAAAAAAGTCTACAATGCAATTAATTCTTGTGTTGAGGATCCCGATATATTGACTAAGGGTAAAATTCGGAAGCCAAGGCCACGAAAAACAGATGAGCGTACGGATGCAGCTATAGTACGAATGGTGAAAATTGATCCATTCAAGTCATCAAGGCAGATAGCATCGGATATTAATGAAAATTTTAACATGGAAATATCAATCAGACTTGTCAGAAGAAGACTAATCGAGGCAAATTTGTTTGGGCGCATTTCCAGAAAAAAGGCCCTTATCCCAAAAAAAAAAAAATATTTCGCCAGAACCCATAAGGAAAATCCCATTAGTTTTTGGAAAAACGTGTTATGGAGTGACGAAACAAAAATTATCAGGATAGGACCAGATGGCAGAATATTTGTTCGTCGTCCTAAAGGCCAAAAGTTTAATCATCGATTCACTCAGAAGACGGTAAAACATGGAGGTGGCAGTATTATGGTTTGGGGTAAATTTTCTTGACATGGCGTAGGTCCGCTTATAAAAATCAATGGAAAAATGGACAAGTTTCAGTATTTAGATATTTAAAAAACCATATGGAGCCATATGCCTTCAACTCCATGGCAATAAAATGGAAATTCATACAAGATAATGACCCCAAACACTCCTCCAAACTAGTAAAAAAAATGGTTTTGTGCGGAGAAGATTGATGTTTTGGATTGGCCAGCCCAGAGCCCTGACTTAAATCCAATAGAGAACCTGTGGAATGAAGTCAAGGTTGAAATCGCCAAGAAAAATTACAAAAATATGGACCAATTCTGGTCGGCCGCACAGGAAGCTTGGTACGCCATCCCCAAAACAAAATGCCAAAAACTAGTGGAAAGTATGGGTCGCAGGTGCGAAGCTGTCATCAGAAATAAAGGCCACAGCACTAAATATTAACGGTAAAATATTTGTACATACCAAAAAATTTAACAATTGCAATATTAAAACCATTTCTTCTCTTTTTTTCAGATTGTGCCATTTATGTGTCCAGCTCATTTCAATGGGTTTTTTTTTCATAATGATAATTTTTTATTTACATTAATGAATTTCAGTTAAAATTTATAGCAATATTAAATGTACATAATAAACAATTGGAAAAAACAAAAACTTGTTGGTTGTTAATAGTATTTGCAATATAGTAGCATAAGAAAGAATTCATGGTAAAATGTACCATTTATATGTCCATAGCTGTATATTAGGTTTTTCAGCACATATAAAATTATTGTTTAAACAAAAACTTTGATAAAACAATTATCCAACAGCTATTCATAAAGATAAAATAAAAACATTCTCCAGATTACGCCTTGGTCACACCATCTTTTCACATGAATGGATTCTAAAAGAACCGACTATTTGCCATCGATGTACAGCTATGGACATAGAAATAGGACACTTCATACAAAATTATCTTCATGCATTTCTCTTAATAATTATAAAGCAATAATTATATTTCTTTTCTATTATAGTAAACTGTAATCATGTAGTCTCAGATTATCTATAAAACTTTGCAATATTTGAAACATGCAAATATTTACAACAAAATTACTTTACTTTGTTCATATTTGACTTGGACATAAAAATAGGACACTTGCAAAAATTGTCAAAATTTTACTCGATGCACTTAGTAATAATTTTCTTTTCATAATTTGCGTTTGAAATAAGTAAATTCTTTTCTAATTGTACCAATATGGGACCTGGAAAACATTGTAATCCAGAAAAACGAAGACTTATATCTCAATTCCACAACGAGATGAAATCTCCAACTGAAATTGCTAAAATACTAAAGTGTTCGCGAAATATGGTATACAATGCTATTCGTCTATGTGCTGCCGACAAGAAATATCATACGCAAAATAAAGAACGTAAGCCAATCCGTCGTAAAATTACAACTTATATGGACAGGACTATAGTACGCAAAAGCAAACTCAACCCTTTTATGTCCTTCCGTCAAATAAATAATGAAATCAGGGAAAAAATCAATGTTCAAGTATCAGACAGGTTAGTAAGAAGCAAACTTATTTGGACGAATAAGTAGAAAGAAGCCTCTTCTTTCAAGAAAAAATATTAAGAAACGCATTGATTTTGCCAAAACCCACAAAGGACATAAGTTGTCCTTTTGGAAAAATGTGCTTTGGAGCGATGAAACTAAGGTAAATTGTGTCGGACCAGATGGTAGAACATTTGTACACCGCCCAAAAAACCAGGCTTTAAACATTCAGTACACTCAGAAGACCCTGAAACACGGTGGGGGTAATATTATAGTATAGGGGGCTTTTTCCTGGCGTGGTGTTGGGCCTATCGTAAAAGTAGAGGACAAAATGGACAGGTTTCAATATTTGAGCATTCTTAAGAATGTTATGGAGCCATTTGCCTATGAAAATATTCCAGTTAAGTGGACATTTATGGAAGACAATGATCCGAAGCATTCGTCAAACATAGTGAAGGATTGGTTTTTACAAGAACAAATTAATGTTTTGGACTCGCCAGCCCAAAGTCCGGACCTTAATCCAATAGAAAATCTATGGAATGATGTAAAAACAAAAGTTTCGCAAAACAATTACAATAATTCCACCGAACTTTGGGCGGGTATTCAAGAAGCCTGGTATTCTATACCAAAAGAAAGATGCCAGAGATTAGTTGAGAGTATGCAAAGAAGATGCGAAGCGGTTATTGATAATAATGGATACAGCACAAAATATTAGTGTAATATTAACGCTAAAAAAATAATAATTGTTTTAAAAACCCAAAAAATGTACGGTTTTTTGTAAAAATATAAAATGTGTCCTATTTAGAAGTCCAGGTATTTTTACTAGTTTATACACTCTTAGAAAAAAGTTTGTAGAAAAGTTAGTAAAACTGTTAGTACTTCAACTTAACAAATTTTTAACTAATTTTTAGTTAAAATTTAATTTTTAGTTCATTTTTTTTGCTACCTCCACATTACTAACTTACAGATTTTTTTGCAATTTTATTTTGCTGAATTTAGTTACTAATTTTTAACAATAAATTTGCTAACTTTACAGTATTTTGCTGAATTTTAGTTACTAATTTTTACAGAAGATTTGCTAATTTTACAAATTTTTTGTAAACTCAACCACCAATTTTGGAGCGCTTATAAACAGAATGTTAAATGACTCATAAAAATTACTGCATATTTTTAACTCGCCAAAAATAATTTAAAAAGTTTTTAAATAAAGCTAAATTGAAATGGTTGAAAATTTGTCCTACTCATAAAATATCTAATTTATTAAAATTTATAAGAAAAGTTTCGATTTATCGTAATACATTCATTTTCAAAGATCAAGGTTTATTTTGGACGAACTATTTTAATATGAAAATTGTGATTAAAAGTATCTCTGGGGAGCAAGTGGAGTTTACGGGGAGACCCTAATTTTTCCCCAATATTGTACTTTTTAAGCTTATTTAAAGAATACGATATTTTTAATCGGCCACACCTTCTTTCCTGTTGGTGAAGCTTGAGAGGTGAAAATGGAAACTCAAATAAATTCGGAAGTACATATCCGATCAGCAAACAATGAAAATCAAAGAAGGGTCTCTGAAATACATTTTCCCAATCAGAAAAATACAAACGGGAAAGAAGTGGTAAAGCACTTTAACAGATGGTACAAGTACTGTCAAAAAGTGCTATCCCATTCCCAAAATGATAACATCATTAGACAAAAGGACCGACTGTTGAAAAAAAAACACTGGCAAAACTAATAAATAGGAGGTCTGGAAATATATTTTCCAAAATAAAATTTATAAAAATTTCATATGTATTTTTTTGGTCCTGCCGTGATTCGAACCCAGGGCGTCAGATTGGCAGACGATTGCTCTACCCAATGAGCTAACGAGACATATAATATTTGATGGCTAAACACATAAATGAGTGATAATAGGTGGACAACTACTGGCTGTGCCAAAAGGCTAGTATGTAATGGCAAACAATTTTTTGTAACTAATGTGACAGCGTTGGGAGGGCAAAAGAAAACAAACAAAAAATTGATTTTATAAAACAAACAAAATTTTAAATTAAAAAAAATTTTCCTTGCAACCGGATTTGAACTCGGAACCTTCTGACTACAAACCTTTTTTAACAAAGCGTCAGCATTTGTATAAAATCATGGGTCTACCAGTGAATTGATTTTTATACCAGTGGTAGCATTGGCTAGGTAGCACTGGATAACCACTGGTTGCAAACCCTGGCAGATCACTCTAAGCCAATTCTATGTCAGTGGTTTTTTTTTATAAACCCCGACATTTTTGTAAAACAAATACTGGCAAAACGCTTTTTGCAAACGCTGGCAAAGCGTCCCAAATGAGAGTTCTGCCAGTCATTTATTTTTAACACCGTGGTTACCCAGTGGTATGCCAGTGCTTGATTTTTTGTTTGAATTAGTATTTTTCTGTCAATTGTCTCAAATGCTCTTTTAAAGTCTAGAAATATTGCCATAATTTTTTTGTTTTTCTCTATGTTTTTCCACCGATTTATAACATAATTCACAGCAGTTTCACAAGAAAATTTTTTTCGAAAACCCGATTGGTATTTGTTATTAATTAATTATTTCCCAAAGTTTTCTGGAAATACTGCCGTGTTTAAAGATTTATTTATGTCCAGTAGAATTTTGCCAGTTAAATGCCAATTATCTAGAATTATCTTCGTTGATATTTTACAATAATCTGGTTTGTTTTTCACTTGTTTTACTATATTTTTAAGTTCTAAAATTGTTATTGCACTGAATTCGAATTTTGAGTTAACCATATGTATTTGATATGTATATTGCACATCTTCTATTGATTGTCTTATTTCGTTAACACTATTTACAAAATATTTATTAAATTGACTAGCTATTTGGTTGTTGTCCTTATATTCTACGTTGTTAAATATCACAGTCTTTATCACAGATGGATTTTTCTTGATTACTAAGTCTTTGATTTCTCTCCACATTTGTTTTTGGTCTGTTGCACTATTAATTTTGCCGTTTATGTATTTATATTTTTCATTTTCAATTCTAACTTTATAGAAATTTCTAATTGATTTGTAACTTTCCCATGCTTCGTTTGTGTTCTCAAATTTGTCAGTTTGATATTTATTTTTTCTCTTTTCATTAACCACAATTCATTAGTCAACCACTTATTCACTATATTTTGTCCTTTTATTGTTTTGTTTATAGTAAACTTTTGTACAATTTCTTCCATTCTTCCATTCATTAATACATTTTGGCTAACGTTATTTTCTTTAAAATTTATTACTGCACTTAGTTATCTTAAAAATAGGTATTTTTTATATTTAAATATTTCTGTTTTATTATTTAGTTCCTTTTTATGGTTATTTTTATCATCTTTTATTAATATTTTTATCATTTCGTGATCTGATATTTTGTTTTCATTGCAATTTTGCACCGATAGTTTGTAACTGTTTGTTATAACGTAGTCTATTATAGTTCTGGTCGTATTTGTCACCCGAGTATATTCATTCACCATCTGTTTAAGTTCATTATCGTTCAACGAGCTCTCGATTCTATTTTTGTAAACATTATTAGTTGACCAATCTATATTAAAGTCTCCAGTTATTATTATATCACAAAATGAACAATTACATAAATACTAATTACATCATACGAGTTCATAATAATGAATCAAAAATCATTCATAAATATTCAACTGATCGTAGGTAATAAATGAGATCAAAAAGTATTCAAAAAGAAAAATAATATCAAACATATTTATCATTAATTCAACTCCAATGGAAAAAATAGCCCATAGAAAAGTCAAATAAATGATAAATATGATTAAATATATGTATAACAAAAAATAAAGTTTAACAATGTAATAAAACTTTGAAAAATTTAAGTACAAAGACTTGAATGTAATGATTTTAGGGCAAAAACATATCAATAATTGATTTAATAAGTAAATGAATGATCAAAAATATATCAACAATTGATTCAATAATTAAATGAAAGATGAATTAGAAAAATAACCAATAAAGCCTAACCTCTTTTCATCAAGTAGCATAAAACAAAAAAAACATACATATATATATGTGACAGCGCATAGAGAAAGGGACCTAAGGGTAAAAAAATCAATTTTTTTTTAATGTGGACAACATCTGAGCATCGAATGAGACCGATCCCATGCCCTCCTGAGAAAGGGACCTAAGGGGACCTTAGGTCCCTTTCTATTTTGCGCGTCACATATATACATTACTATAGGAATCGTTTCTCAAGCCGGACCATTCTCCTTCATCAAAACAGCACAATAAGTGGTATCAAAAACAACTTCATTACCATCAGGCATCGATAATTTCACTTAGGGTTTATCTGCATCCAAAACCTTGAACTTAGTAATAACCTTATCCTTTAAAAGCTGTCTACATATAGCATTGAGTTTCCCAGCTGCAGGCGAATGATGGTCTTTCAAAAAACACGTTTAACAATCCTCAAAGTGGTACCATTTTGAGAATTTGTTCCATTCTGGTTATCAATCTGAACATCAGTACTACCAGCAGAATTTGATTTATTTTCCGTATTAGAGTCACCGTTTTCACTCAGTTTTACCAAATCAGATACAAAAACGGGTTGAGATTTTATGACCTTAAAGTACCTCTTCATTATTTCATCTCTTACAAAAACACTGTTAAACTTTACCAGCATACACTTCTTTTTATTAATGTATCGCACGTGGTTTATGTCATGGAGGCTTATAACCTTATAAAAAGACCTTAGTTCTATAATAGGATCCGTAAGATTATTTAGACCCACAGGTAAACCACTAATAACCAAAATCAGCACGGGTTAATTTGCGGTGTAAAACATTATTTTCAATTTTTTTAACAGAGGTGGAAGAATCAGCATACCTTATAAGCTTATTGCATTCAAAAATATCAGTCTTTATTTCCTTTATACAAGCAGAAACCTCCCGTTTGAAATCAGCCACAGCATCAGTAAAAGTTTGCTTAATGGAGCACTGTTCCTCATTGCCTCTACGCATAAACTCATCAAATTTTCCATTTAAAATCGTAATTTCATCACGCAACGATTTATCGTTGGCGGTAAAAGAATTCTTTTCACAAGAAGAGCATACGAAGCACACATTCTTGAAATCCCTCATAGCTTTTAGTTCTTCATCAGTTATGTCCTCACAGGCTGCATGAAACCACAAATGACACACTTTGCATAGGGCACCACTTTGAGTCTTTGTGAAGTTAGCATGACATGAACCACATTGGTCTTTTTTACCACCAGGCATAGTAAATTATTTTATTTTGAAAGAATTTGTTTATATGAACACTGAATAATTTACAGCAAAAATGGCGGTACCACTGGAATTCAGCAAAAATAATATTCTAAGCCACCCAGAAAAAAAACCGAATGCATTCTACAAGAATGCCTTTTTCAGTGCATATAAAGTAGTATATATGCTGATTTCTTACTTCCAATAAACGTATTTTAAATGACTTCCAAAATGCCATTAATTAAAAACTTTTCTTTACTTCCCAGCAAAAAAATACCTGACCAAGATCCGTAAAAGCACCTATACTGTTCGGCACAAAAGCGTTCAAATTGAGGTGAAAAACGCATTTTTTTAACATTGGCTTGTCATAGGAGCGAAGATGTTTATGTTACTTTAAGTCTGCTTTGCACCTCATAAAAATGAGTGCTTGGATGTTCTTTTTTATATAGGAAAGCAATTCATTTTTGTTACTATCTAAGGAGAAATGAAAAGTAACTTCTTGGGAATGCATTCAAATATATATTTAAGATGTGATATTTATGACTGCATTCAATTCCCAGGAAGTTACTTTTCATCTCTCCTTAGATAGTAAAAAAATGAATTGCTTTCCTATATAAAAAATAACATCCAAGCACTCATTTTTATGACGTGCAAAGCAGACTTAAAGTAGCATAAACACCTTCTCTCCTATGACAAGCCAATGTTAAATAAATGCGTTTTTCACCTCAATTTGAACGCATTCGTGTTGAACAGTATAGGTGCTTTTACGGATCTTGGTCAGGTATTTTTTTGCTGGGCACAAAACAACAACAACAACAACAACCACAAGGGTAAACTTAATAAAGACATGTTGTAAGGCTCCAAATGTATATAAAATTTATAATTTTCAACAATTTTTATGTTTTTATGTATTTACAATTATTTTCAACAATTAAACTCTATTTTTTCTCTAGCCAAATCAATTAAAATATAAAAATTATGATCAGCTGTCAAACACGCGTCTACTCAGGCATAGTGCTGCCACATTTTTTTATTAAGGACTAGCCTCTCTGTGTACCGGGAGTAATGCTGACAAAGAAACTAGGAATCAGCGACGATTCCGATTCAGTAATTGGATTACTACGCTCATGTGTAACCCAAAAGGAGAGAAGTAATTCGTATTAGACCAACTTATATCTCGTTGTCTAAATACAATTTCTCTTAAAATCTCGTTGTGTAAGATTAATTTATCCAACAATTCAAAAGTTTATAAGCAATGAATAGAAGTTATGGAGAAATTTGCAAAAAGTAGGACAACCCCGGACACTTACTGAAAAAGAACCAGGACTACAAGGACGCCCTAAAAAAGAGGACGGTGTCCGGGGAAGGGGACGGATGGCAACCCTAACTGAACATAATAATAAATTAGAGTTGTAGATTCACGATACTTTTCAGTACTCTGCTTGCGAGTATTGAATTGAATTTTTTTATTTTCGTTTATATTTCATGCTATTTTACAAGTCTATGGATAAATTTGGTGTTAGAAGTCATTCCTAAGCCAGAAGTACATATTTACTTTGAAGTAATTGCTAAGTTTTATTCATATGACACATTGTGTCTTTCTTTCACAAAAAGAATTTTGTTATAAACCATTTCTTAACTTTTTCATAATTGTTTAAATTAATGAACATAGCTTTAATTAGCCATATTAGACCTTAAGTGGTCGGTTCCCAGCAAAATATTCGTAATGACACCTCATTACTATCTGCATTACCAAAAATGATATATCATTACCTTTTGCATTATTTTATAATATAAAATAATGACTTCCTAATAACGGCCTATTGTATTCATTGTTTCTAAATATAAAATAATGACTTACTCGTATTAGTTTAAATAAGTACTTTTTACACAGTTAAATTTTTTTATTATATGTAAATATGTTTTATGTTTGAATTTTTATGACGAGTCCTAAAATTACACACTAGAAAAAACTTAAATTTTTCTGAATGTATTTCCTTAGGCTAATAGTATTTGCCTAACTCCTTATTTTTAAGAATCAAGCAATCGGATAACCACTTATAATTCAACTTTTTGTAAGCAAGTGTGTAACCACGTATTATTCTAAATCTCATAACTACTTATTTCTCATTTTTTCGTAAGCGAGCGGGTAAGCGTAACTACTTATAAAAACGACCACGCCAAAAAAATAGAGTTTAAACGCCAAAAAATAAGTTGTGCGGAGCTATGAATTTCTATTATATAACCACTTATTTGGTAATGAAAGATTTTGCTGGGTTATGTAAATGAGGATTTAATAATAAAAATATATGTATATATACTCACCTAAATAGCTGTCGCAGATACATATAATCTGGTTGCTCATCAAACCGTAAACTGCGGCAATAATTCAAATACATTGAAAATTCAGCCGGGAAACCTTTGCACAAAACTTCTATTGGAGTTGACATCTTCTTTTCAGATATCTTTTCATATTTTTGCTGCTTGTTGTTGGCTTTCATTCCCTGCCATGGCAAAACACTACGATTGAAATACATCATAACATAGCCCAAAGATTCCATATCATCTCTTCGAGACTGTTCAATGCCCAAATGAGCATTGATTGATGCATAACGTGCAGTTCCCGTCAAGTTTTTGTCTTCACGATATGTAATATGTACGCGACTTTGGGGATCCCGATATTTTTTGGCTAAACCAAAATCAATCAAAAATAACTTATTGCAATGACGGCCAATGCCCATCAAAAAGTTATCTGGTTTAATATCGCGATGTATAAAACACTTTAAATGTATATATTCCAGACGCCCAATCATTTGGTCGACCAACATCAATACCGTCTTAATCGTGAAATGGCGCGTACAAAAGTTAAACAAGTCCTCCAATGAAGGTCCAAGAAGATCCATTACAAGTATGTTAAAATTTTTTTCTTTACCATGGTGACGAATTCTGGGAATGCCCACACCACCACTAAGAATGCGGTACAATTTTGCTTCATATTGTAACTGGGGATGTCTAGCAGAAGTACTTTCCATTTTAACAGCTACTTCTTCGCCACTCTGAATACTTATTCCCAGATAAATATCACCAAAAGAACCACTACCTAACAGTAAATTTATAAATTATGGATTTTAAAACCTTGGGATTAGTACCATTTATGCTTACCTATTTTACGGCTCAATCTGTACTTCCCTCCCACAATTACATCCGATCGATTTTTCATTAGATTAAATTTATCCATATTAAAATGTGAAGGTAGTTATCCACAATAATTTTCTAAAAAGTAAATACTAATAAAAAAAAATTCAATCAGTTTTTGAAAACTCGAAGCAAAATGTGAAGTATTTGTGAATGAATAGAGAATTTAAAATTGGGCAGGTTTACCAGAGAAACCCGCTACCGCTACAATTGATATGTAGCGCTTTATGATTACTTTAATCTGGTGAATGATGCTACTTTTATTTTTGTTTTAAAATGAAAATATTTCTAGATGTTTCATTGATTTTTTTATTCCTTTATAATTATATTTGTATATGTTTATTATTCTTTAAAAAAAAATATGTATATAAAAAAAAACAAACGACAGCTGATGTATCATTAACTGCTCACGCTACCAAACAAGGTAGCGCTACCACATGTTGACTTAGCGGCAATGTTGCCATAACGGCGATTTTCTCGTCAGATCTAGCGATTTTATTTCGCCCCTAGCGGTAAAAATTGTCCTGTAGCTATTAGCCAAAAATCTAGCGATTTTTTATCAGCCGTAATTTAATTTTTAAAAATCAGTTTTATGTTGAAATATATTATAAAATTCGCATATTGATATTCTTTTATTATAAAAAAACAACTTCTTAAACGATTTTAGTAAAAAAAACTTTCTAAAAAATACACATTTCGATAAAATATGGGTATGTAGTTTTTCACCGTAGAATGCATTCTTTTGAATATTTTCAACACTAATATTAATTCAATAAAAATCGGGATTCATTATTTACAGCTTAATCGTAAATTTTTTTATTATTTAAAAGTAAATAACACTTCTAATGAACATATTAAACAAATTTTTGAGTAAAAAACTCCTTTAAGTACAATTTTTAAACAATCTAGTGATAAAATCGCTAAATTCTTGCACTGTTTATAAATCTAGTGATTTTCTAGCGATTTTTGGGTCTGATCTAGTAATTTATTTTGAAAATTTGTTGGCAACACTGAGTACACGTGAAGATGCACATACCATCACACAAACGTACATTGATCATTGCTTTGTTAAGCTGCCTACACACTAGGGAACATACTTAAAAAAAGAGAGCATTTTTTGTGAATGTGTGAGTCCTTTTGTGTGTGTGTGCGTGTTGAGAGCGTGCATTTCGTGTTTACAAAATTTTTTGATATTTTTTGTTCCCTCAACCATGTTCCCTAGTGTGTAGGCAGCTTTAAACACAAATAAATCATATGGCTACGCAGCGATATTAAAAACAACAATAGCAGACCACTACAGTATTTTCTGTTGTATAGAAGATGAAGAAGTGGAGAATGACAAAAATAAACAGAGATCACGGTTTTTGTAAAAAATATCCAATCGATAACGGAAAAGTTGATAAATTAATAAATGAAACTAATTGGTGTAATATAATGAAGAATACAAATAATATAAATGAGGTATACAATAATTTTAGCAAAAAAATTTGTGAGATATATGAAAACTCTGTGGTAAATGAAAAACGAAAAAAAACAAGAATTTATAATCCGTGGATAAACAATGAGTTAATAAAATTGTGTAAAAAACGGGTTAAACTTTATAGGAAATGGTTGAATAACCGAAAAAATATAATATATGAACAAGAATATAAAAAATTTAGAAAGAGTTTAAATAAAAAAATAAATAACACGAAAAACAATTACTACAGAAATAAATTTATTGAAAATAGACACGATATGAGAATTACTTGGCAACTAATAAATGAAATAAATGGTAAAAAAAAAAATACAAATCTGGATGAAACAATATTAAAAACTTTAAAAATGAAGATCTGCAAGATATCTTAAAAAACTTTGCTAAAAACTTAAATCAAAATGTGCAACAAATAATTCACGTATGTGATAAGAGAACAATATTATACACAGAGAAAACGATTAAAAACTCAATTTTTGTTGAATATAGAAATGAACAAGAAATATATTGTATTTTAAAAACGCTTAAAACTAATAAAAGTGCGGGTATAGATGGTATCAGACCGAAGGACCTTAAAAACAATGCCAATGCTACAACATATATTATAACTGTTATCAACATGATTTTAGATAATGCAATCTTACCACAATTACTAAAAACGTCGATAGTACGCCCTATTAATAAAAATGGTGTAAAAAATGATTACAACAATTACAGGCCAATTTCAATTCTACCTGTGATTGAAAAAATAATGGAAGAAGTTATGGTAAGAAGACTCACTGACTTTATAGAACGTTTTAAAATAATCAATTGTAACCAATATGGATTCCAAAAAAACAAAAGCATAAATAAACTTCTCGGGCACTTTTCTAACCATCTAAACTCATGTTTAACGGAAAGCCTACACTGTCTTGTACTATTTGTGGATTTTAGTAAAGCCTTCGACACCTTGTCTCACAATAAGCTTCTTACAACATTAGAAGAATTGGAATACGCGGTAATTGCTTAAACTTCTTCAAAAGTTATCTACAATGTAGAAGTTATAAAGTCAAAATTAACAATAATCTGAGTGATGAAGTATCGATAACATGTGGAGTTCCCCAAGGCTCAAAACTGGGACCAATACTGTACCTTCTATACGCTAATGATTTGATAAGCACACTTCAACAAAGTACAACGTTCGCATCTGCGGATGATACCGCTATTATCGTCGCAAATAAAGACATTAAATCAGCAACCAAAATAATGCAAGAGGAACTTAATATTGCAACAATATGGTGCCATGATAATGGGCTCATAATTAACGCCTCAAAAACTAAAGTCATGCATATAAGACCACCCCATTTAAGTTATACTAGTATAAATCTTAAATTTTGAAAGAAATTGGAACTTTATTCAGTAACATACTCTGAAGTAGTTATTACTGGAGATTTTAATTGTAACCTACTCGTAAATGAAAATCTTAACAATATAATGTCGGCTTTTAACTTATCTGCTGTCAATACTTCACGTCCTACACATTTTTCATCCACAAATAGCACATTACTTGATTTATTTTTTGTAAGCAATGGGCAAAAAGTGTTACATTATGAACAGTTAGCTATTCCTTCGTTCTCCAAACATGATTTAATTTTTATTTCTTATAAATTTGCAGTAACAAATCATGTCGATTTGCTTAATAAGAATTTTATCAATATTTCTATGCCAACGGTTCACCCTGAGTTTTACGACCATCTTTCACCTTGTGACACTACTGAATTTAATTTCCACTGCCTAAATGTAGTTGATGTTGTTGAAGGTTTTATGGCAGTGAAATCAGATGCAATAGGCCTCGATGACATAAACCCCAAATTTGTCAAAATGATCTTAATATGGATAATTCGATTTGTTACATTTTTAATTCAATAATTACGACCAATATTTTTCCAATGCAGTGGAAACATGCCAAAATTGTTCCGGTGCCAAAGGCAGGAAATGAATATCGACCGATTGCAATTCTTCCTTATTTTTCTAAAGTTTTTGAACATTTATTGCACAGGCCAATATATAAGTATGTTAATGAAAACAATCTACTAACTGATCGTCAGTCAGGATTTAGACCGCAACGTAGTTGTATTACAGCACTAACCGACGTAATAGAGGATATTCGAAGTAACTTGGATGAGAATAGATAATCGTTTTTGGTATTATTGGACCACTCTAAGGCTTTTGATACAGTGCACCATTCGATCTTGTGCCTGAAACTATCAAAATGTTTCAATTCTTCTTCGTTAGCTGTTAAGTTGATGTCCTCGTACCTTTCAAATAGATCTCAATCTGTTATTTGTATCAAATCTATTTCACGTATCAAATCTATTAGAAGTTTCAGTATTTAGATATTTTAAAAACCCATATGGAGCCATATGCCTTCAACTCCATGCCAATAAAATGGAAATTCATGCAAGATAATGACCCCAAACACTCCTCCAAACTAGTAAAAAATGGTTTTGTGAGAAGATTGATGTTTTGGATTGGCCAGCCCAGAGCCCTGACTTAAATCCAATAGAGAACCGAATGAAGTCAAGGTTGAAATTGCCAAGAAAAATTACAAAAATATGGACGAACTGTGGTCGGCCGCACAGGAAGCTTGGTACGCCATACCCAAAACAAAATGCCAAAAACTAGTGGAAAATATGGGTCGCAGGTGCAAAGCTGTCATCAGAAACAAAAGCCACAGCACTAAATATTAACGGTAAAATATTTGTACATACCAAAAAATTTAACAAATGCAATATTAAAACCATTTCTTTTCTTTTTTTAAGATTGTGCCATTTATGTGTCCAACTCATTTCAATGGGTTTTTTTTTCATAATGATAAGTTTTTATTTACATTAATGAATTTCAACTAAAGTTTATAGCAATATTAAATGTGCATAATAAACATTTGGAAAAAACAAAAACTTGTTGGTTATTAATAGTATTTGCAATATAGTAGCATAAGAAAGAATTCATGGTAAAATGTGCCATATAAATGTCCATAGCTGTATGTTTCTTTTAAAAAGATTAATGGAACAGTTTTTTTTAAATATGCTATTCTTAATTTTATAGAAATAAATAAAAACTAGCTCAAAAAGCCCAAAATGACCCGCAAACCAGTTTAGTGTTGAATTCCGGAATGGTCTTTGTAAACTGCGTACCTATTTTTTTATATGTAAACTTAACAGGGTTTCACTTAAAATCTGTGCCCAGATTCTATAATACGATAGACGATTATCGTACACTTTTCGAAGTTTAATAACTATCATATTACATAAAATTTTTTAAATATTGTAAAAAATTTGGTGAAAGACAGCAATTTTGCATCAAAATGACTCATTTGACTAAAATACCCAGGTGGAAATTGCCCACGGTAGAAAATAATAGTACTGGGAGAGCACTGTTTTTTTGATTATGCCAGTACCACTTAAAATGTGCTTTGCCACTGTTTTCCGCTATTTTAACAAGATTTTTTCTATCTGACACTTCTTTTACCCTAATTTTTAATACCGAATTCAGTCATGAAGAATTTCAATATAACTTTTTTCATTATATTTTATATAAAACAGCGAGAAACCAGAAAATTTAAGAAAAACTTTTTATTTTCTAGCTTTGCAATTAAATAAAATATTAAATAAAAAGTTATATTGAAATTCTGCATGACTGCCCAGGTAGAAATTATGTGTAGTAACAAAAAAGAAGCACTGGCAAAGCACAAGTAGACCGCGGTCTTACAAAAAGAAGTACTGGCAAACCACTAAATTTGGACGCTTTATCACCGCTTGAAATGGTGACTTCCCAGCGCTTGTTTTCCTAAAACATTATTTTATTTTTGAAAAAGAAGCTCCAAAATATAGTGAATATTTAAATAATTTTTGACTCCACAATACAATAACTCTAAGGGCCATTAACAATAAACAAATTAATCTAAAGTTTGAGCTAACTTAGAGTTACAGATGTCAAATTCCATACAAATTTGAATTTTTTAACTTTCAGTTTGTGTTAACTTTAGGTTATTTGTTTATTGTTAATGGGGGTAAGAATCATCTATTTTTAGAGTAATTTAAAATTCTTCAGTGATGGGCTGTCAATACTTTTCAAAGTATTAAATAGAACGGTGTTATCATTTGGGTGTCAGGAAAGCACTTTAATATGTTTGTTTGGGCGTTGGCAAAGCATTTGATTTTTATGTTTCTGGGTGCTTTCCCAGGGCTTTGTAAAGCATTGACACCACCATGGAACGGTGTTATCATTTGGGCGTTGGGAAAGCACTGTTAGCAAGCACTCATACCACCCATTTTGGTGCTTTTCCAGTGCTGGCCCCTTTGTATTTTCTACCTAGGTACGTGATAAAAGATCAACAAAAAAAATACCCGTGTCTCCCAGTTTTGCCCCAAGGCATGCACCTTTTTTTATGGGCCCCCAAAGATTTGGGGCCTCAGTGTAATTTTTGCAAAAAAGTGATAATTTTCTCAGGCCCATATCTTGCAAACCGTTCGGAATTTTGATTTACTCTCTGAAGTAAAGTTGTAGCTCTTGTCATAAAAAACAAAAATTGTGAACATATAAAATCAAAAAAGCTTCATCTTCAAGATTAAAGTCGCAAAAAACTTTAAAAAATTCGATTTTTTTTTACCTTTTTTTCCCCTGTTCAGGTCAAAATTCAAGGAAACAATCAACTACAAAAATGTACCTAATGCGGCAAATAGACTATGCAAGTCACTTGCACAATAACGAGTTTGTTCAAGTCACCTTACTCGCCACACACCACTCAAGTAAACTGTGCAATATTCATTTTAATTTACACATAGCAGCAGAAACATGTAGCGGATTGTTATTGCTATGAGGAAATATTAGTCTTTAAAAACTTTATTTTACACTTTGCGCAGTCCAAAATACCTGAAATTCGTTGGTGATGTTAATAAATTTATATTAACATTTTTTACTTTACGTTTATTGATACTTTTAATTTTTTTATCCGTATTTATGATGTTCACTCTTCAAAAATTACTGCTGAACTGTGCTAATTTCAGCATACACCTCGCAAATGACTTGCACAAGATCTAAAATATTGCGTAAAAATCAAAATCGTTTTGATTTTTACTCAAGTCTAAAAATATACTTGTACAAGTACACAAACCAGGCCACACACTGTTCAACTGACCTGCACAAACTCATTATTGTGCAAGTAACTTGAGTAGTCTATAGGCCGCATAAGATCTCAATAAACAAATTTCTAGAACATATGAAATTCCTAGGAATGAAGAATTTCCCGAAAATTTCACTGTGTGTAATTTTTTAAGTCATGGAAATATAACCATATACTGACACCACTACGTGATAAAATACCAAAAAAAAAGACCCGTGTCTCCCAGTTTTGCCCCAAGTCATGCACTTTTTTGATGGGCCCCCAAAGATTTGGGTCCTCGGTGTCATTTTTGCAAAAGAGTGATAATTTTCTCAGGCTCATATCTTGCAAACCGTTCGGAATTTTGTTTTACTCTCTGAGGCAAAGTTGTAGCTCTTGTCATATAGAGCTACAACTTTGTCAGTGCTTGCACCTGAAAATTTTGTATCACCAAGGCCGCCAACTCCAGATCGTACGACAGAATTTATAGGAATGAGTAGAGCAAGTGATGTTACTTATGAAGATCCATTTGATACCAATTATGAGCCCCAACAGGGAAGAGATGGACCACAACTTATAATTCACCATGTGTTATAATAAGTTCAGGTGCTGGGAGAACCCAGAAGGATCCAGTCACTAAACTTACGTAAAACAACAATATTAATTCATGATTACAATTTAAATTAGTTAAGTTTATAAACTATAAATATAAATTATTTTAATTTTTGAATTAAAAATAAAAAATTTTTTTTCGCACATTCTAAATATATTTTCATATGGGTGATATCAAAAAATGTGATAAAAATCGTGTAACCAGCTAATTTCTAATGCATGGATTTTATTTGAGTTATATATTCCCAGGTGGAAATTATGTGTGGTAACAAAAAAGAAGCACTGGCAATGCGCAAGTAGACCGTGGTCTTACAAAAAGAAGTACTGGCAAAGTACTAAATTTGGACGCTTTCCTAACGCTTGAAAAGGGTGAATTCCCAGCGCTTGTTTTCCTATAACATTATTTTGTTTTTAAAAAAGAAACTCTAAGAGTGGATATTTAAATAATTTTTGACTCCACAATACAATAACTCCAAGAATCGTCTATTTTTAGAGTAATTTAAAATTCTTCAGTGATGAGGGCTCATAATTTGGTGGCAAGGAAAAAAACACGTGATTTTTATGTTTTTTGGTGCTATCATTTGGGTGTCAGGAAAGCGCTTTAATTTTTTTATTTCAGCGTTGGCAAAGCATTTGATTTTTATGTTTATGGGTGCTTCCCCAGGGCTTGGTAAAGCATTGGCACCACCGAGGAACGGTGTTATCATTTGGGCGTTGGGAAAGCGCTGTTAACAAGCACTCATACCACCTATTTCGGTGCTTTGCCAGTGCTGGCCCCTTTGTAATTTTCTACCTGGGTGAATTCGGTATTAAAAATTAGGATAAAAGAAATGTCAGATAGAAAAATCTTGTTAAAATAGCGGAAAACAGTGGCAAAGCACATTTTAAGTGGTACTGGAATAATCCCAGTACTATTTTTTTCTACCGTGGGCAATTTCCAGCTGGGTATCTACTACACGAAAAGAAAAACCATCATCATTCATACTAGGAATATCCTCAACACTGTTACTATTTTAAATTTGATTAGAAGAAAATAAATTGTTTAAATAATTAGGATCATTTACTTCAAAGTCATCAGTATTACCAACAACACCTTTACTATTTAAGATAGACCAAATCTCCTTGTTGGTCTTGTCGTGAAAAATCGACCCGTGAGCTTCTCTCTTCTTTTTCCTAATTACACTTTTTGTACAATTTCTGTACCTACAAAAAACTCTCCAGTTTTTATCACTACTATCATTTTAATAAGTGCGATACGCCAGATCACTAAGTGACTGATGGTATTGTATTACAAGATCCTTGAACCAACGATCATTCAAATTTCGAATCACGCGCCTCCTCAAAGGAACAATAGCATGCAAAAACTGCAGATTATTGTTTAAAATCAACAAATGTTCGTCTACACTATTAGTTAAGAACATATTACTGAAATTACATTCCAGTACCGCAGTTTCTAAAGAAGAAATATTAACTGTATCATAATCGTAAAACTCATAAAATTTTCTAAAAACCGGTTGTAAAATTTTAAGCGACATAAATATAAATGAATGACGAGTAATGCCAGGGCATTGAAATTGATTAGAGTAATTTATTAATTCGAAGGATGAGACCAAAAAATAATCCAACAAGGAGGTAGAATCACTAGCAATATGTGTAGGCATAGAATTGTGAACAAGTGATAGATTCAATCTACTACAAATGCTTCTTACCCTCAAGGACTTCGATGGATCAAAAAGATTGTTGTTGAAATCGCCCATAATTACAATATTCGAATACTGAACAAGCAAATCAGAAATTTCTCTATCAAAAGATTCAAAATCACCATGAGGCAAATATGCTACTCCTACCACAATTTTAATATCATTAAGAACCAATTCCACAAACAAACATTCAGATACTCTATAATTAACTCCAATATGTACAACCTTGTGTTTTATATTTTCAGAAATAGAGCCACACCGCCACCTTTGGCACACGGTCGATCATTCCTGTGACAAACATAGCCAGAAATATTTGTGGCATTAGCAGAGATGGTATTCTTTAACCATGTCTCACTGAAACCAACTACTTGCAATAAACAACCCTCCAATATGCTCTTAATTTCACTAAATTTAGAAGCATTCGGCTTCAAATTAAAGCTTGTACAGTTCAAGTGACCAAAATTAAGATTTTGTTTTAAATTAAATAATTCGGATTGTAAGAAACTATTATCACTAACAACATTTCCCAGATTATGTCTTAAATTTATTTCGAACACAACAAAAAAAAAATAAAAATTGGCAAAATAAAATAAGTACCATAAAAATGCTATTAAGAGAAAGAAAAAAAATGTATAAATAATAAAAAACGAGAAAAAAATTGCCAAATGATTAAAAAAACCCTTCAAAATTTCATTATAAAAAAGAAACCTAAATCAGCACATTATCATGCCAAACAAAATACAAAAAAGAAAACTTCCCTCAATAAGGGAACCAAGGAACCGCCCGAATCTCCACCTCCGTAAGATGGTGATTCGGGTGGTTCCTCCGATGACATCCCAGCAGGAACTGCTTCGACAGCATATGGCAGTGTTCCTTTACTGTTAGGACCTTCGTTTCCTCGTGAAGATGTTGAATTGAGGACATTTGTAGGCATCCCGTAACTGTCCTGAGGGCAGAATTTTGGCAGGTTTGGAGCTTTCTCCACTGGGTATCACTGACTCTAGGCGACCACACTGGCGCAGCATAATTAACCACTGACCGGCCAATTGTTTTGTAGGTTGCCAACAAGGTTTCTTTGTCCGTACCAAAAGAGCTGCCGGCTAGCGACTTGAGGACCTTGTTCCTACTCTGCATCTTGTTGCAAATTGCAGTGGTGTGCGCTGAGGACATAAACAGGCTGTCGAATGTGACCCCAAGAATTTTGGGGTGGTTAGGTGTCGGAATTCGCACGCCATCGACTACTACATTCAGTTCCAGCCTTACTTCTTTCGTCCAAGTGGTAAAAAGAGTCGCCGAGGATTTTGCAGGGGAGAGCTGCATATTCCTTCCAGTGAAGAAATTCGTAAGATCATGAAGATAACTGTTCAACCTACCGCATAAGCCATCAATGTCGTGACCCGTCGCCAGTATCGTACAGTCGTCGGCGTATGAAATCAATTCCACTCCTTCTGGTGGAGCTGGGAGTTTCGAAACGTAGAAATTAAACAATATAGGGGAGAGAACTCCACCCTGAGGAACTCCTTGTTTAATTCTACGAGGTTTGAACTTTCTGTTTCGAAACTCCACAAACGACTGGCGACCACACAGATAATTCGCTATCCACCTCTTCGTACCATTTGGGAGACTGGATTCGGCGATGTCTCTGAAGAGGGTCGCGTGGCTGACCGTATCAAATGCCTTCGATAGGTCAAGCGCCACTAGAACCGTCCTTTCGCAAGGGCGGCTCTGATTTAGACCGCTGGTTATCTGTGTGGCAATGGCGGTTAAAGCTGTTGTCGTACTATGCTGCTTTCGGAATTCATGCTGGTGCTGAGCAAGCTGAAAATGCTGTGTGAGACTGGGGAGGAGTAGAGCCTCAAGTGTCTTAGCGATCGGTGACAGTAGGGAGATAGGCCTGTATGATTCTCCCTGGTTCGCATCCTTTCCTGGCTTCAAAATTGGCACCAACCTGCCCATTTTCCAGACCTCGGGCACAATTAGAGTGGATAAGGAAAGGTTAAAGACCTTTGTCAAGTACTCTACTCCTGGCATCTCCAGTTGTTTGATCATCAGCATGGAAATTCCGTCAGGTCCTAGAGCTCTAGATGGTTTGGCTCTTTTGATGGCTTCGGCAACCTCTGTTGACGTAAAAGCTAATGGCTCGTCATTGACTCGGAGTTCGTGCAGTTTCCTCACGACACTCCTTTTCCCCTGTCTCTCTCGGGGTGCTCAATGAACTGCCGGCTAAAAAAGCTCGCGCACCTCTTTCGGTCCGATATCGTCCTATCGACAAATGAGATCGATACCCTGTCGTCCCTTTTGGACGGGTTCGAGAGAGCTTTGACCGTAGACCATAGCTTGCTGGCTCCGGTGCTGAGGTTGCATATTTTCAAGTGATCTACCCATTTGTTCCGCTTGGGCTCGTTGACCAACTTGCTGATCCCCCGGTTGAGTTCGTTGATCCTGGGATCGCTGGGGTTGGTCGAACGAAGCTAGTCCCGCTCATCTGCGAGTTCTGCCGCTTCGGCTGGGAAATTTGGTCTGATGTTGGTGATCCTTCCAGCCGGAATGAAGCGAGCAGCCGCTGCGTTGACGATTTCACGGAACTTCCTTTCCGCGGAGCGCACATCGGTTGGGGTGGGTAGGTAATTGAATTTGCGGTTGGTGAACTCTCTGAACGCTAACCAATTAGCTTTTTTGTGGTTAATGTACGTGCGGCGTTCAGAGCCGATGAAGTCACTTGGTCTAACGAGCGCGATAACTATAGGAAGGTGGTCTGAGGCCAACGATATAATCGGCCGCCAGGAGGCGTAATTTATCAGACCTGCACTCGAAATTGTTATGTCTGGCGAGCTAGTGCAACTTCCTACAATTCTGGTGGGGGCGTCCTCATTCAGTGTGCAGAATGTGAAGTCATCGACTTGTTTCGCCAGGGCTATCCCTCTCTGGTCTTCCCCCAGATTGGAGTGCCAGAGCTCATGGTGTGCGTTAAAATCACCCATCACCATGCGGTTATCACCCACCAGAAGAAATCTGATGTCCGGGTGATATCCTGCGGGGCAGCTGGCCACTGGCGGAATATACACATTGTACAATTCGATCTCGGCAGCTCCTGACCTTACTGCTATACCTTGGTGTTCCATGTATATATCACGTACATTCGGGTCAGGCGAGATCATTCTGTACTGCACGGTGTTGTCGATAATGAATGCGAGGCCCCCGCCTCCGCTCCGTGTGCGGTCCTTGCGCAGAATGTTGTAATTACTACAACTCTGAAGGCTACAGGTGGCATTGAGCTTAGTTTCTTGGACCGCAGCGGCCATGACTTTGTGGAGCTGCATAAATCGAGTTATCTCCGTGATCTTACCTTTGGTGATGCTTTATTTTCGGCGGTTGAAATGACGGAGATATTATCGTAAGTTAAAATTTAACATAATTTTTATACAAATAAAATGCATTTAGCAAAATGCATTTCAGTGATTTGATATGACTTTATGTACATATTTATATAGTGAAAAACAGACAAAAAGCACCCAGGTGGAATAATACGATCGCGAATACGTTTTAATGGCATTTTAAAAGGTGGTACAAGCGTTTTCAGAATATACCGATTTACAGGTTTAAAGCGTTTTGACAACGCCCCAAATGATAGCCATGATTTACGGTGTGAGGGTGGTATTTTATAACGTTTTCAAAGCGTTGAAAAAAAAAAACTTTAAAATGCTTCTTCAACCGTCAAACTAGCGTAGAATTTTATCGTCTAGTATATTAGCAACGTTAAAATCTGATTATGTTAAAGAACTTTTAAGGAAATTTTTTAAACTTATGCCACATTTTTATAGATCAAATTCGCAAACCATGAACATTCATAATCTTATTCATATCGCGGATGAAGTAGCCAATATTGGAGCTCTTATATCAAAATTTTCTGCTTTCGATTTTGAAAACATTTTAGGTTTTATAAAATCAATTGTAAAATCTCCCAAAAATCCTATTGGACAAATTCAAAGAAAATTGCACATATTCATAACAAAAACTCACCAAATATCCCGTTGGTATATCCATAGTTGAAAAATACAAAATATTTTCTTGAAAATATTTTAGAATCCTCAGAATCAAAAGTGGCATTTTCTTTTATAAATATTGAAGGTTTTAAATTCACTTCATCTCACCCTGAGAATATATACCTACTCAGTAATAGAAATATTCTAGTAATTAATGAAATTTTTGGGAATTAACATTGTAAACACAATTGTGATGATATTTTTTAAATGGTCAAATTTATAATGAAATAACTGATGTTTTTAAGTATCCACTTTCAACAAAATAAATTGGATTGTATAATGTTAAAAAATTTTATGAAAATTATGCTGATATTAGTATACAATTAGTGCGATTTAAGTGTAAATATTCTTACAAAGTTTCATAATGAGACAATTGCTATAACTCTTTTGCATAAATAATGATTGCTATAACTCTTTTACATAAATAATAAAATTATATTAAAAAAAATTTTTTTTTAACATTTTGACCAAACACTTTAAAAAGTGTACTCTGACATATGGATTTAACTGCCTTTTAAATATATTCCAAATTTAATACTCTCCTGCATTTTTTGTTTAACTGTAGACAATTAAAAAAAAAAGTGCTTGGAATGCACTTTTTCGAACATTTTGAATATATTTTATATATATACATATATTTTAAAAGAAGTACTGCTAAAGTACTTTTTGCAAACGTTAGGAAAACGCTTTAAAGCAATGTTTTAACAGTGTTTTTCTTTCACAAACGGTTGTAAATTTTGTACGAAAAGCACTCCTAAAATATTGTTTGTGAACGTTCGAAAAGCAATCCAAAATAATGTTTTTCAAATGTTTTTTTCTCGTACCATTGGGAATCAACGCTGTGAAAGTGCTTCCTTTTTTGTACCATTGACAAAATACGCTTTCACAACGCTTTGTTTTTGTATCGTCTCCAATTTCCATCTGGGCAGTATTAGCGTCCATAAACGTTTCAAAATGTCATCGCATTTTTTGACAAAGCAATGTTGCCATGCAGTATTGCTTTGCATTTTAAACGCATATGTTTGCAGTGTTGCTTTGCATTACTGCGTTTATGAAGTCAGCCAAAGCTTGTAGGCTAGTTGCAAAAAAAAAATCGCAAAAAAATGTAGCGGAAAAAAATTGCAAAAAAGAAAATTTTCACATCAGTATATTTGTTTGCAGAACAAAAATCGCTGATTAAGTTTTTTAATTAATGTTTTGTGCAATTTTTTAAGTGTGTGTTTTTTTAAATCATAATCTAGGGACTATAATACCCAATTCATACAACAAAGTTCGGAGGATAGTTGCAGAAAAAAAATCGCGAAAAAAATATGCAAAGAGGAACAATTTTGCACCATTATATTTGTTTGAAGAATTTAAATCGCTGATTAGATTTTTAAAAAATTTTTTGTATTATATATTATATTATAATTATTTTCAGATAATCAAAATAGGTCAGGTCCAGTAGAGATGCCAATTGATTCCATATTTATAAATCATCCAATATAAAGCAATCTATCCATCCCCTTTTTGTATAAACAAAAGCTTTTTTGCCCAATTGTAATTAGTTTTTAAGGCATTAGTTCGATTTCATTAGTATTACAAATTCTAATGCCATAAGATTTCAGTTGCATTAAATGGTAATGAAATTTTTTGGCATTAGCATTAGTCAGCTAATGCTAATGAAATTTCAATGCCAACGAAAAAATCCCAAGTATGGAAATGAATAATTACCCAGATAGAAAAATACGAACGGCACAGTACTGGCTCAGCATTGGAGACGGTAGTGCATGTACTGGCGATGTGTCGGATTTTTTACGTTTCCAGTACTGGTACGGTGTCGAAATGATAACACCAATATACGCTTGGCCGTAGGTTTTTGCCCACGTTGGCACAGTGATGGATTTTGTTACTTCCTGCACACAAAAAAGTAAAAACCAGGTTTAATTATCAAATTGTTCCAGACAATTAATATTTTCTCTGTGTTTGCACCTACCACGCAAATGATACTATCAATTACTAAAAATTGTGTACGATTAATTGAATCAATTAAAGAATTCACAAGATTTAATTAATTCAATTAAATATTAATTTAAAAACAAATTTTATTTTAAACAAATCTTTAATTAGATGATTTAAGTTAAACTCAGAAAAGGTCTACAATTACTACATGACAGTTATTTGTGTAGTAATGCGGTTGTAGTTATTTTAACTACAATTGCAGTTAATTTACTTAGAGCAAAATTTTTCAATGTTTTTGACAGTTATTTTTTTAAAAAAACTACAAAAACTACTACATTGTAGTAACATTTATTTTATGCAGTTATTTTGAATTTTGTTACAAATACTTCAATTTTCAAGTGTGTATGTGTGTACGAATCAAACAAGATTGTGTGTACGAAGTGCTTGTTTAGAAATTTCTAGTGAAAGAATGTGAGAAGACATGTTTTCTCTTGTCTTAGTCATAAAACAACGCTAAAGAGTGAAGACGCGTAATACGAAAAAGGTTATATATTTTATTAAATTATTAAAATAGTAAGGTAAGTTTTATAATATAAAATATAAATTTATTTACGGGAATGTTAAAAAATATTGTACATATTTATTTTCTTTCAGTTCTTTTATATTTTCATCCCTTTCTACCTGGAAAAAAAGGAAACCAAACAATATTTCATCCCTCACAGACGGACATCTACAACAATATCTTAATAGTGAAAAATAAAAGTGACATTAAGTGTAAATTTTGATTTCTCAATTTTAATTTATTATAGAATAAAATTAAGAATGTTTACATAAATTTGTTTTTTTTAAATTAATAATTTTTATTTATGTTATTTTAACTACATTCGCGGTTGTTTGTACATTTTTACAATAATTTGCATGTATGTTGTTTTAAGTGCATTTGTAATTGTTTTTACTACATTTGTCAGTTGATTTTTAACAGTTAAAAATTACTTCACATTGCAGTTGATTTAAATGCAAATGTAGTCGACACCTTTTTAAGTGCAAATGCAGTTATTTCAACTGTCATTTGCAGTTGATTTTACCTACATAATTTCCTGAGTGTAATATTTTTTTGTGTGTGGTGTTTTCCCAGTACTATAAATTAAAAATATTCAGTAACTTGTCAGTACTTTAAATAAATACAAATATAGCCAGTACTATAAAAACAATTAAAAATCTGGAGGTGAATCGCCCTAAATTTTAATAAAATAATAAAAAAATATATGTTTTTGTTTCAAATTAATTTTGTTGTTTTTTATTGTGTAATAAAATATTAAATAATTGCAAAACTAGAAAGTAAAAAGTTTTTCTTAAATTTTCTGGTTTCTCGCTATTTTATATAAAATATAATGAAAAGGTTATATTGAAATTCTTCATGATTGAATTCGGTATTAAAAATTAGGGTAAAAGAAATGTCGGATAGAAAAATCTTGTTAAAATAAGTCCCCATCTACTGAATACTTTTAGAAATACTTTTTGGATTGAATAAAAATCGCGTTTAATCCTTTCCTATCTGCCGGTATATATAAGAGCTGTTTTTATTTAAATTTAATAACAAGAAACTCTGAATTGATCCCGAAAATGTGCTTATGTATGGCCCTAATTCTATCACATAACCCTTAAAATATGTGTTAACATATTTTGAATTTTGTAACGAAATAATAGCTATGTTTTACACAAATAATTTAATATGTTAAATAAAATTTTGTTGCAAAACATTATTTAAGTGGTACTGGCATAATAAAAAAAACAATGCTCTCCCAGTTATTTTTTTCTACCGTGGGCAATTTCCACCTGGGTATTTTTCTTCATTTCTGCCTAACATAATTCCGCTATTTTGGATTTTTAGTGATTTTATGAAACAGGGAAAAAAACGACCTAAAACCTAAAACGAATTCATGTTTTTATATTTAAGTGGTAGTTCCTGACCCCCGTATTCATAATGAAAATTTAGCATAGCGTTAACATGAGTTTTATTCATAATGCACCTGCTCATACATTTTCTAAACTCATGTTAACAAACTTTCAAACCCCTGCTAAATGTTGTAAAACAGCTGTTTTGTGTCAAAGTGTTTTTTGTAAATTAACCAAAAAATAAAATCAAACATTTTTTTGCGCGAAAAATTTATCATGGAAACGCTAGATAATTTGTACTCATTAGACTTTTTGAGAAATCGGGCCCGTATTCGCGCGATTAAAACTTACAAAAAAAGAAAAAATCCGTTTTTAATATACACTGAAAGTGAATTTCGTAAAAGATATAGATTTACAAAGAAAAACGCGAAAAAATTAATTGAAATGGTCAAAGGGGACCTAAGAGGCAAAAAAAGGGGGAAACATCCCGGCATATCTTCAAGTTCTTGCTGCATTAAGATGTTGGGGACGCAACAAGGTTCAAGAAGATTGCGGAGAGTTACATGGATTTAGTCAGTCCTAATCTGCCACAGATTAGCCACAGCATTCGCTAAAAAAGCCCACACAATAATCAAAATGCCAACTACCACCGAGGACCAAATCCTTGTTATGGAACAATTTGAAAAATAGCGGGATTGAAAAATATTATAGGTGCAATTGACTGCAGTCACATTCGCGTACAAGCTACAGGAGGCGATGATGCCCAACTATTTGTAAACAGGAAAGGATTTTTTTCATTTAACGTTCAGGTATGTTAGTAAAATTTAGATTTTATACATAATTTAATGTGTTTCCTACAGGTGGTTTGTGATGCAACACTAAAAATAACAGATATCGTTGCTTGCTGGAGAGGAAGCACTCATGATTCAAGAATATTTAATGAATGCAAAATAAAAGAAAAATTTGAAAATGGTAATTTTATGGGTCGACTAGATGGAGACGGTGGTTACAAGTGTACTAATTACTTGTTTACACCTGTGCGAAATCCAAAAGATATGAAAGAAGAGTTATACAAGAGGAAGATTTTGGTAAAAATATGTACATACATAAATCTATCTAACAATTACTTTAAATTTTTCTTTTATAGATGGAAATTTTGACGGTCTAGATCACCAAAATGCGCCTTATGAAATTTGATTTGGCTAATGAGAATATTTCTCGTTCCCTCTACATTGAGAAAAATTTTGAAATTCGATAAATATCGCCCATAATCTACAATAAAATGAGCCATTTTTTCTTCAAATCGTTTCACAAGGGGGTCTTAAAAACTGACAACTGCTACTAGTAATCAACGTGTAAAAAATGGGTGAATTTTTATTTTAAAGTTTTGGATGATGACTCTTAACAAAATTTTATTTTGTGGTAAATTAAAGTTGTTACAACTTTCCTATCCATTTCATTTATTTTAGGATGATGAACTCAAATAACGTTACATTTTTGAAATCGGTCAAAAACAAAGTTAATTCTTGAAAAAAATTTAACCAAATAAGTTCGGAATGCGTATGAACTTATTTGGTTAAATAAAACACAATTTTGTAAGGATCATAATCCAAATCTTAAAAAAATGTTTTCCCAAAAGATGTTGATATATTTAAAAAAAAACCTATAACGTGGATTACTATCAACAATTTACGAAAGGATCCGAGCAAAACAATTTAAAACGGTGCGTCCTAATTTTCAATTAGAGTGATTTAAAGTCGAGACGAAAATGAAAAATGTTTTTATTGCATTTTTATTACATTTATATCCTTCAGTTTGTAAAAATGTTTAAATTGTCTTAAAAAATAATAAAAATAAATAAAATATTTCGAAATTAATAATTTTTTTTATGAAAAAAAAAAAAATAAATAAATAAAAAAATAAAAACTATAAAATAATAGATGAACACCAAAAGAAGTCATTTAAGCCCAATAACTTTCAGATTTTATCCAAGGGTTATATCCTTTTTTAAATAAATTAAATTGAACAACTCATTTTTTAAGTGGCAAGTACTTATTAAGTTATAATAATATAATCAAATATTTCACGTGTTTTCATTGAATTCAAAATTTTGTGATTAAATTCAATTCACGTATTAAATTCAAAATTTTTAATCTTATACTGAATTTAGACTGAGCAAAAACTACCTAGTTTTTGTACAAAACTGGTTTTTGATGTTTTTTATGTAAGCGTTTTGACAAGTAAAAACTAGCAACGGCCAAAAACTAGGTAGTTTTTGCTTAGTCTAAATGCAGTATTATACTGCATTAAGACTGAGGGAAAGCTACATAGTTTTTGGCTCTTGCTAGTTTTTAATTGTCAAAACGCATATATAAAAAACAAGCAAAAACTAGTTTTGTACAAAAACTAGGTAGTTTTTGCTCAGTCTAAATTCAGTATTATACATACAAACTTTTATACAAATTCAAGAAATACGGATCTAAATTTTATGAGGTTGCATGGTTAGGATGTTCCAAATTCTTTTGCATAAGCTTCTAAACCCGAACACATAACGGTTTTAGAAGCAGTAAATTTGCTGAGTATTAGTTAAAAAAAAAAACTTCCCAGTACATACCCAGGTAGAAATTGCCGACGTTACAACAAAAGTTGTACTGGGAGAGCACTGTTTTTACGAAATGCCGGTACTACTTAAAACGTGCTTTGCCAGTACTGTTTTCTGAAAATTAACGAGCTTTTTTTAATTTATTAAAATTAACAATTTTATAAATTTTACGTATTTTTACATCTATTCCACAATTATTTATGTAAGAGAGACATCGTCATTCTTTTCTTGTGAAGTTTCGAAAGAATACATTTGAAGACATTGCCAAAAAAAAAAAAATAAAAAAAATCTGTGATGTACACTAAGAGGACAGTAAAGTTCTAGCAAACTACTAAATTTGTTATTAGCTGTGTTCGGGTACTCAACATTGGGATCCCGCGGGATCCCAATTTTACCCAAAAGCGTTTTCTTACTACACAATTGGGTAAATGAGAGAGTAATATTCTTGTTCTTCTTGCACGAGAAAGCCCAGACTTTTTTTCGTGTAAATTTGGGTAAATTGTTTTAATCAGCTGTTATATCATCAGTTGGGTGCAACTAGTTCAATTGAACTCTTCACTGATTTGAACCAAAGACCTATTTCACAACTAATAGCTCTTTTAGTTCAATCGATCATTTCATTCATTCAGAAAATATGTTTATCATTTACAAAAATTAGTATAATAGTTGCAAAAGCCTATCGGTGATTTTACAACTCCATAAAATTACCGACAATTTTGTGAAGACGCTTGTTTAAATGTGTTAAAGAGTTAAATATGTAAATAAATCGAAGCTTTTGTTTAATATTAAAATCTTTTCCAAATTAAATAAACTATGTATTCCTTTTTGTAAATAGAAATACCTAAAAAGGAAATTTTTATTAAATTTTTGATTTACAAAGGGGTTTAACTAGAAAAGCTATCTAGATTATTACAACAAATTGAACAAGAACTGGAAAGAGCGCTCACCAAAACGAACTATAATGCACAAATCTATTGACATTTGTTTTTCGGGCTTCAAATGTGGTTTTTCACGTTCGTTTACTTTTGTGCATTTTTGTTATTTCGGGAGAGTATTTCTTGAACTCTCATTTTACCGAACTTTACCCAAAAAGTAAAGAAACAGAGCTATTAAATGTACTGGAATAATACCAAAAAAATAAAATCCCAAGCCTGCGCCAACGTTGGGAAATAACTACGGCCAAGCGTTTATTTGTGATATCATTTCGACAACATGGCAGTACAGTGAAAGTTAAAAATCCGACGCATTGCCAGTACATGTACTACCGCCTCCAATACCGGGCCAACATTGTGCCGTTTGTATTTTTCTACCTGGGTAGTTTCAATATTTGCAACGTAAACAAAAAATAAAGTTACTAAATTATTTTCGATCAAGTTGACTGTCGGGCATATTTCTATTGTTTTTATTTTTATTACTGACTAGCGCAGCCCGCTACGTTGTTAGCGTGCCTTAAAGTTTAGGGGGGGGGGGGGGGGGGGGGGCTACCGACAATTTTTTTTAAATTCGCTTTTTATTTAAAGTACAATTTTTATAATAAAAGCCTTCACCCAGCCACCACAAATAAATAATTCTGCACAACAATGGGTTTAAAATAAATAAATATTTGATCACTTTTTCTCATGAAAGTGGATTGTTAGGTAGATAGACCCGTAAGTAGTTTTGTTCATTTGTGTTTTGAATGAAAATAAATAACGTAAAGCAGGGTTGGAAAGCATTTTATAATATTAAAAATAGCGGGCAAAGCCCGCTACGTTGTTAGCGTGCCTTAAAGTTTTTTTTTTTTAATTCCAGTTTATGTAAAGGTAGACCTGTCGATTCAAGTAAATTCACAAATTCAGTTGGAAAATTTACTGCGTCGGTTTCTTCCACCGGTGCTTCGTTACATGAAGTTTAAATATCGGAATATATAAGTTCCATTCCTTTTCTAAGGTTTTTTCTCTTTTAGAAAATTTGTTTAACTTTTTGGAGAGTATGTTTCAATGCTACATTAGTTTCATATTCCGTGGATAGTGTTTGAACAGGTAATTCCCTCTTCCAATCCATTTGCATTGTCTATAATTTCAATTCCACTCGTTCAACGTTCATATCCATTTCATTCTACTGGTGTAGTGTTTCAATTCCACTCGTTTCCTATTTAGTTTCTTAATTTTAGTGTTCCATATACACTTGTTCTTTAAGTTTTAGGTTTCTAGCTAAAGACGCAGACGTTAAAGGGGGGGGGCAATTTCCCCCTTTTGAACCACCATTTTTACCACGTTCCTGTCCAAAGTCCTAGAAATGCCTTGTCGATAAGTTAGCCCATACTCCAAGGAAAACATATTATATATTACAGGTTTCTAGCCGAAGGGTTCGGTTAGGCCATCAAGGGGGAGAATTAATCCGTTTTTACCCCTCCCGGTAGGAATTTCCAAAAATTCCGTCTTAGAGGACGTCTGCGTTGGAGGAGGAACCTACTACATACATAATTTTAGGTCTCTATATCCAGCAGTTTGGCCAGGCCATCAAGGGGGAAGTTTTTTCCCTTTTTACCCGTCCCGGTATGAATTTCCAAAAATACCGTCTCCCACAAACTCAAGAATTGCGCAACAAAAGTTGCTGTGTGTGAAATGAGACTACCAAGTGTACTTAGCAAGTACCTAGTACATTTTAAGGTATTGGTACTTAACCCTCGAAGTGGCACATGGTTCTGGCCAGACATATTTCATTTTCATGCTTCAATTTAGCATACTTCTATTTTAGGTAAATGGCTGTAATTTCAGGTAATCTCCCAAAATATTGTTGGCTTTCGATGTATAAATTAATAATTGAAAAAATCTTCACCTTACTTTTGGTACATGGTGTCTGGCCAGACCCCTATGCATTTTATATGAACGCATAGGCAAAGCACATGGCACGAGTTGGAAATTTGTATTTACTTTATTCTTTTATGCTTCTTTCTTTCTTTCTTCTGATTTTGTTTGTGAGTTAGTTATTCATTGAACGGTGAACAGTGAAGAAATAATCTAGTTTTTGTGCGGTAATTTTGAACTTGTGAATAATTTTACGCAGGTAGATTTGTTGCGTTGTTAGTATATTATGGCTGATGAACTGGAATTTATTTATAATACACGCTTGCGTAGCGCGAATTTGCAACCCCAATTGTCAGAGGCATTAGTGCGTGATTTTCAAAGTCAGGTAGAAGCTGATGAAAATGATGATGTTTTTGAAAACGATGGTGACGACACTGCTGATTATGTGCCAGAAGATGATGCATCAGACATAGAAAATGATTTGGAAATTGAACCTAACGAACTTTATGATAGTGATGAAGACGTAGATGAAGAAGAAGAAAGTGGAAATGATGCTGAAGCAGCAAATGAAGTCGACTCAGGCTGTTTTTATGGTAAAGACGGTACTAAATGGAAAGAAACTGAACCCCCTGCATCTCGTTTGCACCAGCATAATATCATGCGTTTTCAATCTGGAACAAAAACAAGGCTCACCAATCCAGTTGAGGTATTCAAGCTATTTTTCTCAACCAATATTACGTTCGTCATCATTAGTGAAACAAATCGGCATGGGCGAGAATCAATTAGAAAATGGAATGAAGAACATCCAGAGTCTACCCAAAGAAAATGGATTGATTTGACAAGCTCTGAGCTAGTTGCATTCATTGGGATTTTGTTGGCTTCTGGTCTCAGCCATAATAATATGCAAGACTCCAGTATATTGTGGCGTTCTGATTCGCTGCCCATATTCCGTGCGGCTATGTCGCACAAACGATTCATTACTCTGTTCAGATATATTCGTTTCGATAATAGTCGTACGCGGGCATTCCGACAGCAAACATATAAAGCAGCTCCTATCCGGGACCTTTGGAATTTTCTCAATGAAAATCTGCAAAATTATTATGAACCTTATGAAAATATCACCATCGATGAGCAGTTGTTTCCGTATCGTGGGCGCACAAAGTTCACCCAATATATCCCATCAAAACCTGCAAGGTATGGGATCAAAGTTTGGTGGGCATGCGATGCTAAGACTAAATTTCCATTGAAAGGAAAACTATACACTGGAAAGGAAGGAGACAATCGGGAGATAAATCAAGGTGAAAACGTTCTAATGTATTTCGCATATTGTTACGCAAACAGCGGCAGAACAATTATTTCTGATAATTTTTTCACCTCATTGAACGGCGCTAAACGACTTGCTGCTATGGGACTGGCATTTGTTGGCACCATTCGAGCAAACAAAAGATGTCTTCCTAAGGAAGTTATGAAACGACCAATTCTTTCAAGTGTGTTTGGTTTTCATGAAAATCTTGTTGCACTTTGCAGCTACGTGCCCAAAAAAATAAGGCAGTCAATTTAATTTCAACCGTGCATTACACGAAACATGTCGAAGGCGTAGCCATGAAACCGGAAGCAATTTTATTTTATAATTCAACTAAAGCCGGAGTCGATACGATGGATCAAATGCTAACTCATTACACAACAAAACGGTCAACCAGACGCTGGACATTCGCGTTTTTCTGCAACATGATTGATGTGATGGCATTGGCAAGTTACATTATATGTAAGCTAAATGATGAAAATACAAGAAAAGAAAGAAGACGCATATTTTTATATAAACTTGCAAAGCAACTGGTACTGGCCAACGTTGAAAATCGCATCAATAATCCGCACATTGTGGCTCAACCAATAACTCGTATAGCATTTGAAGCGTTCTTTGGGAGACCTCTCAATATAGCAAACCTTAATGTGGCTTCACGCAGTGGTCCAGACACATTAGCTGCCAAAAAAGATTGCAGAATTTGCCTGCAGCAAGGTGACAAAATACGCCGTAAGACACGCTTTTTTTTCTGCAAATGCAACAATCCTGTTTGTCAGCAACATTCAAAAGTAGATTATTTATGTTTTTGTTGCCTTCCGCAAAATTCTGAATAAAAAAATCAATGTATTCTTCATAATAATTTTCTATTTTGTCATAAACATTTATTACTTTACCCATAATAAAGAGAAATATATATAGAACAAAAAAATTGTTGCCCTTTTCATTCCAAAGATTTTTTCAGGTCTATTTTTTCTTCCTCAGGTAGCTAATAACATAGTAAAAAGAAATAGAAACACAAAATATAACAAATATTTTCCTATCTTAGTAAAAAATTTAACGGCAAACAGCCCTTATTTCCATACAAATGCATGTAAATGTATAGGGGTCTGGCCAGACACCATGTGCCAGAACTAAGGGTACTTCCCTAGTAATTGGTACTGATTACATTTGAAACTTGGTACTTGTGCTTACAAAATTTCAAGTACAAGTATCATGGTACATGTACTTAATTACTTGTGCCCATCTATGATTCTAACTATATATGTATATGAAAATCTATTTAGAAAGTCTTCCAGCACCCGTACTTATTATGACACATGGTGAATAATAAGTGACATGTTACATGTCAATTAGTTTCAGTTAGTCCTGTGACTTGTTAACTTAGAGCACTATAGTGATATGTCACGAAAATATTATTTTGTACTAGAACAGCAACAGCACACATATTGACTAATATGTGACTAGTTTTTTAACAAATATTTTTCATTAGTTCTGTGATATGTGCACTTAAACCAGTCACGTGATATTTTATTTCGCACTAGTTTCGGTACATATCACATAATGTCTAACAGGAGACTACTTCCGTATTAGATAATTTTAAATTGTTCTGTTGGTTAAAGAGAGTAACCAGTAGTGTGATATGTTATAATCGACTAGCTTTGCGACAAGTCACAAGTAGCTCAAAAGGTGGAAATTGCCACCTCCTACGACAAGCCCATGTTAAAGTTGCCGGTTACTTCCATATAAAAAAACCGAATCGAGGACCGGTAACTTCCACAAAGTTCCAGTCACGTGACCAGCTCTGTGACTGATCCATTTCCCGCAGGGATGTTTTAAAAAACCGTTTAACCGACAAATACTAACCGGTTTTCGGTTTATTCGTATTTAGAAATTATTCGAAACCGGTCGATTTTTGGAAATTAAAGAAACCGTTTAACCGGTTTTCGGTTACGGTTTTGGACACTCTAAAGGGCGGATTATTGGACCGTAAATGTGATGTAACTGTACCGTGCCGTAGTTAAAAAGTACACTTATAGATTATCGTAAACGACATTACTATTTAGCATCTATTTCATGTGGTTTTATATTTTATTCTAAAATTTTCCATTTATTTATTAATTTTTATTCATTATTTGTTGTTTGAATCAATTTTCTTTATTCATTTCATATTTTTTCCGACTAAAATCATTCAGTTGTTTCGATGCCGGATAGAAAATTCTGATTTCAACAGAATGCAAGTTCGTTTCCATTTACGTGTTAGTAACCATTAGTCGTCCTTGGGCCAACATAGGTCTGCGTACCAAATTTCATCAAAATATCTTAATAGTTGCGACCTGTAGAGTGCGCACAAGATTGCATGGACAGACAGACCGACGGACGGACGGACAGACGGACATCGTTAAATCGAAATAAAAAAAAATTCTGAACCGATCGGTATACTATAAGGTGGATCTACGACCAATATTTTTTGGTGTTACAAACATCAGCACAAACTTATAATACCCTGACCACATAGTGGTGTAGGGTATAAATATAAGATTATTAATAGATACGGGCGCTTCGAAAAATTACATAAGACCCTTGAGCGAACTCAAGAACATAGTGCCAGTTGATAACCGCTTTTTAGTGAAATCGATTTTAACATCATTGATAGGAAATGCATGCACCCTTAACCTATTCAACACAAATGGCACATTTTTCATATTGCCATCACTTTCAACATTTGATGGTATACTAGGCCTTGATCTGCTAACGCAGATAAGTGCAAAACTAGATTTCGAAAACAGTGAACTCCAGACTCAAAACGATTCGGAGGAAATAAAATTTTTACGGTGTGCGAATGTAAATTTCACACAAGTGGAGGATATAGTGGTACCCCACACAGTTCTGAGGCCATTTCAGAATATGATAAGGAAACTATTAGGAGTTTTTGCAAACCCTAATGAATCTCTACCTTTCAACACAAACATCGTTGCCACCATCCGCACTAATAGCAACGATCCGGTATATTCAAAGCTTTACCCTTACCCGATGGTGGTGGCCGAATTCGTAAATGATGAAATACGTAATTTATTGAAGAACGGAATAATCAGGCCCTCCACGTCTCCCTATAACAACCCCATCTGGATCGTCGACAAGAAGGGCAAAGACGAACTCGGAAATACTTTGAAACGCCTTGTTATTGATTTCATAAAACTAAACGAGAAGACAATTGACGACAAGTATCCTATTCCGGACGTAACAGTGATTTTGGCAAACTTGGGTAAAGCGAAATACTTTACGACGCTTGATTTAAAATCAGGCTTCCACCAAATATCGCTAGCGGAGAAAGATAGGGAGAAAACGGCTTCCTCAGTCGGAAACGGAAAATACGAATTCTGCAGGCTCCCTTTCGGTTTGAAGAACGCCCCCAGCATTTTTCAGAGGGCCATTGATGACGTATTAAGGGAACAGATTGGAAAGTCATGCTATGTTTATATAGATGACGTAATAATCTTTTCAGAAAATGAGGAGGCTCATGTTAACCACATTGCATGGGTACTGAGTAGGCTGCATGAGGCAAACATGAGAGTTTCTCGTGAGAAATCACAGTTTTTCAGGGAATGTGTTGAATACCTCGGCTTCGTTGTATCTCGAAATGGTATAAAAACAAGCCCCGATAAGGTAGATGCGATTCGCAACTACGAACATCCCACTACATTATTTAACATTAGATCCTTTTTGGGACTAGCAAGCTATTATCGATGCTTCATTAGGGATTTGCTTCATGCTTCAATAGCAAAACCGCTGACTGATATTTTGAAGAGTGAGAACGGCAGGGTCAGTGCCCATCAGTCAAAGAAGATAAAGGTGAACTTGGACGAGAGACAAGTTCAAGCTTTTGTCAAACTGAAGGAGGTATTAGCTTCAGAGAAAGTCATGTTGTCTTACGCGGACTTCACTGCACCATTTGATCTGGTAACAGATGCTTCCTCATCGGGACTAGGAGCAGTTTTGTCACAAAACGGCAGATCTATTACAATGATTTCAAGAACTCTAAAGGACAGGGAACTGAACTTCGCAACCAATGAACGCGAGCTACTGGCCATTGTATGGGCTCTGCAGAAACTTAGAAACTATCTCTATGGTGTAAAAAGTTTGAATATTTACACAGACCACCAACCGCTTACGTTTGCGGTTTCAGATCGAAACCCTAACGCTAAGATAAAACGTTGGAAAGCTTTTGTGGACGAACACAACGCAAAAATTTTCTATAAGCCAGGTAGGGAAAATTACGTCAGCGACGCATTGTCACGACAGCACATTCATTCCTTAGAGGAAGAGGCTCGCTCTGATATTGCGACGGTACACAGTGAGGCGTCACTTACCTACACGATTGAAGCGACGGATAAACCGGTTAACTGCTACCGAAATCAGATAGTTTTGGAACAAGCACGCTTCGCGCGAAAACGAAACTTCATACTTTTTGGTGAAAAAACTCGTCATACGATTTAATTTACTGATAGGGACACGCTTATCGAGGAAGTTAAATTAGCAGTGAATCCAGGGGTGGTAGATGCAATATACTGCGATTTGCCAACCTTAGCTTGTATTCAGCATGAATTGGTCAGGGTTTTTCCAGCCACCAGATTTTAGCATTGTAGAAAAATGGTGGTTGATATTTTTGATAAAAATGAACAATCGGAGATTATTAATACTGAGCACAATCGAGCTCATAGGGCGGCTCAAGAAAACGTAAAGCAAATTCTTGATGATTATTACTTCCCGAAAATGGCAAAATTGGCAAACGAAACTGTGGCGAACTGTAGGATCTGTAACAGGGCCAAATACGATAGGCATCCGATTAGACAAGAGATGGGTGAGACCCCAGTACCAACTTATACTGGGGAAATGTTGCACATTGATATATTTTCTACAGGCAGGAAATACTTCCTCACATGTGTCGATAAATTTTCGAAATTCGCTGTGGTCCAACCAGTCCCATCTCGTACAATCATGGACTTAAAAGTCCCGATTATACAACTAATGAACATTTTTCCGGACACAAAGAGTGTTTATTGTGACAATGAACCAGCGTTTAAATCCGAAACCATTACGGCAATGCTGGAAAATCAGTTTGGCTCCATAGCACTTCGAATGGTCATGTTGAACGTTTCCATAGCACTTTAGCAGAGATTGCGAGATGTCTCAAACTCGAGAAGAAAATCGAGGATACAATTGAGCTCATGATGATGGCTACGGCACAATACAATAGGACTATTCACTCAGTGACCAACAAGATCTATAGAAGTAGTTCACAGTACATCGGCAGAAATAAGGGAACAAATAAAAGGGAAAATCATGAAGGCTCAACGAATTCAACTTGATAGGGACAATTATTCAAGACGGAATAGGACTTTTGACATTGGGGAGCGTGTGCTCGTTAAGAATAATAAAAGATTAGGAAACAAATTAACCGCTTTATATACGGAAGAGAGAGTAGAGGCCGACTTAGGAACTACAGTTCTTATTAAAGGGAGGGTGGTCCATAAGGACAACTTAAGATAGAATTAATTTCTCAACCACATATAATCGCTTCACTTTAATTTTGTCCTGTTTAACAAACTTACAGAAGCCGTTAATATTATTATTAAAAATTCCAAAGACAAACAAATTGATACTGGGCATTTATATGAAACGCTACTTGCCAGAAATAGAATAATTGTGTCAGAACTTAAATCTTTGATGCTGTCCATAACCCTTGCAAAGATAGGAATAATTAACCCTGTAATTCTGGATTCTGAAGATTTAACGAAAATTGTAAATTTGCGCTCTACCAACACCACTGTAACTGATATAATGGAAGTATCATTTATTACGGTCTTATTAGATAATAATTATTTACATTTTATCATAAAATATCCTAAGCCAAAAATAGAATGTAAGAAGGTGAGCTTATTTCCTGTCCAACATAATGGGACAATCCTGCATCTTGATAAAGACAACACCGTAGCTGACTGTGGAAATAAAATACTTGCTATCGGAAATTGAAGCGCAACACTTACGACAACTTTCTGTAAGGAGCTATTACATCCCACATGTGCTCAACAACTGCACTCTGGTGGTATTGCTCGATGCGATACTCAGCCCAGTCATCTTAATCCTTTGGTTGTAATTGATGACGGTATTATTATCATCAACGACGACTTTGCCGTAATAAAAATGACTGCAAACTCTTCAAAAACAGTCATCGGAACATACTTAATTACCTTTGATGATGAGATACAGGTGAATGGGTCCATCTATAGAAATTTGAAACGAAATCTGAAAAAAATACCAAGCTCGGCTAGTATGGCAACTTTAAATATCACTGGTCACCAGGAAATACTAAGCCTCCCATACCTCCACAAATTGGGAATCAAAAATCTGCAGTACATTGGGGAGGTCGAAAATAAACTTATCATTGGTCCAACGATATCCACGGTTGTTATAATTGGCATTCTACTAACATATTGCTTAATTTCTAAATTACGTCAGAGGCAGATGAAGAAACGCCAAGCTCACTCCATCCAGGTTACCATTGACAACTTTAAGAGAACCGAGGACAGCTCTCACTTAAGTGAGGGAGGAGTTATCGATGGCACATGTGGCATATGAGGTGATATCCAAATAATGCTTACGCCATGTCTACCACATTGAACAAAATATTCTCAAGCTTTATGCTTAGGTTTGTTTCACATAAAAATGGTAACATAATTCCACACACATGTTGCATTATCAGCAAGTAGACAACGAACCGAATATGAAATGGGCTCACTTCAGGTAGATTATTTTATTCATTAAGTTAGTTAAGAAATAGAGCTCAACAGCCTTAGTAATAAGGCATAGAATTAAATAAAAATAAATTTCATCTTTAAACAAAATAAATACCCACATTGAAATAATTTATATAATCATAAAGCGCTACATATCAATTGTAGCGGTAGCGGGTTTCTCTGGTAAACCTGCCCATTGATTTAAAGGATAATCAATTATGCCAACTTATTCAAAAAAAAATTATCTTTTTCAATATTTTACACACTTAGACATTAATCCTATTAAAATCTCAGGCATAAAATATTTATTCGTGTTAGAAAGCATGGATTTGTTACGGAAAATGTATAAAAAGGTAAATTTGTACTTTTCGTTGAAATTATGCGAAAAAAAACTTGAATAACGTTTCCTGAAAATTGTTCAAAATTAATATAATCTCAAAAATGTACGAAAGGTTGTAAATATCCCCAAAACATTTTTTAAATCCCTTGTCCCCAAATGAAAATTTTTGTCCCCAAGACCAACAAAATATACCTAAATTTGGGGACAAACCCCAAGTCTGGCCAACCTGTTTCTGACTAAAGTTTATCTGAGTAAACGGCGTTCCGTCAATCACAGGTTTTCTCCTATGTGGTAGGAGGTTTAGTGGGTGCGCTAACTTTTTCTGCATACCAATTTTTTTGTGGAACGCCTTTAATCTAATACAAAATTTATATGAATGATATTTAAAATACTTTTTCAATGCAGTATAATACATTTTTATTTGAGCAAAAACTATCTCTAAGAGTCATGAATCTTGTAGTTTTTAACTTGTCAAAACACATACAAACAAATAAGCAAAAAGTAGTTTGTTCAAAAACTAGGTGGTTTTTGCTCAAGTATAAATGTACCATTAGTATATTGTCGAAATCCGATTATTTAAGAAGATATGTAAAAGGTCTATTCAAATTTTGAACCGAAATAACTCTAGAGGTCCGACCGATAAAAACTAACTGCCTGTTTTTATAAAAAGAATCGGAGAAATTCGTTAAAACGTGAAAAACACAAACTTAAAAAGATTTATATTAAAGATTTTTAGTCTCATTTGTTCAGCATAGAAGTCCTAACAAATTTGTGGAAAACTTTTGAAGGAAAAACGTTTTTAAATTAGTGTTTTTCACACAAATTTGTTAACGAATTCGTTCGATTCTTTTTATAAAAACACCTAGTAAATGTTTTGGAATCCCAATAAAAATTTTATCTGTGGTAAAAATTCGGACCCGATCGGAGTCGCACATAAAAGCTGTAAGCATATGTGCCTTTATACCGTACAATAAATTTTTATTTGATATATATTTTTAAGGAGAAAAATTGCAAATAAAATTTCTAATTATGTAGCTATATATACGTACATCTGTAGGTATGTATTTCACAACATGATTTTGTTATACATAGATTACAGATCCTAATTTTAAACCTAGTTAAAAAAATTTTATATTTTTTCTTATGTACTTTCTAGTTTAAAAAAAAGCTATTATTATATCCACTTTCTATTCGTTTGAGAACTTAGACACGAAGATGTATACACAAAAAAAACGAAAATATTTTCACAAGATGTCTTACCACTGAAATAAAATGGTTGCTTTGTATTTCAAGGTTGATTTTTCTACCCGTTTCTTTGTCAAGATGTTGAAAATTTATTAAACTTTTTGGTGAAAAACAACTTGTTTTTTGCTTTCTTTTTAGCAAACACTCATCCGATTACTTTTTTTTTTCTTAAAACAAACGTTTGCTTAAAAAATACAATGAAATTAGGTGCCACAGCAGAGAACGAAGTCGATATTAAATTGTACTGGCGCCGGCTAAAAAGTCGACTAAGAGGTTAATCACTAGACTTGTGTAGTTCGTTAACGAACTGCTTCATTGAACTATCAATAAATTGATCGAAAGATCTAGTTCACTTCTAACCGCTCTTCTAGTTCAATCGGCCAAAGGTAATATTTGGCCGGGGATAATTTTATTTCTTTTTATTATTTAAAAATATTTTCTACACTAAACATTTTTCTTTTTTTCTTAAAATTCTTAATTTGTCTGTTATTTTATATCCTTGTTAACTAAAAGACGAGGTATATGAATTAGCTACCTATTCAAAATTGCCAAACGAATGATCGAAAAAATTGTTTTCTGAAAGATTGAACTAAATTGTCAAGAGATATTGAACTAGAAGAGCGAACTAGTTCTTTACAACAAATTGAACTAGAAAGAGCGGTCACCAAAAAGAACTAGAATGCCCAAGTCTTTTAATCACTACTGTGTCGATTGTCGACCGACGACAGTAAAAGTCGTCACGATTAATTTAATTTCAGCGACAATCGACCGTCGACATTTGTTGACGTTTAGAAAAAATTAAAGCAAAACAAGAATATGTTTTTATTTTTTTCGCCATAATTCTTCACCAATTCAATTGGTTTTCCATTAATTCTTGTTGTTTTACATTTTTTTCTATTTAAATTTGCTTTTTTGCGGTAAATTATACATTTTTATTTTCAATTATATTTCTTCTGTCAAAAAAATAATTTTTTTGTAAACAAAGTACGAATTTTTGCAACTCTAATACGAATTTCTGCAACTCTGTTCCCTTAATTAGATAAAAATATGGCAACTATTTGACAAATATTTTGAGTGTTTATTAGTGTGTCGTCACGAAAATAGAATAGATTCTATTACGACGACAAATCGCCGGACGACATGGCGAAATTTTGCTTCCCATACAAAATATATGAAAAAGCACATGTCGTTGTCGTTATCGACCCAGTTCTGATTAAAGTCTAATTAAACACATAGACGACTGCAGCTACACGACTACAGCCTGTCAAAACAAAAATACACACGCTTATATGAAAACGATTATTTTGACACCAACACAGCTACACGACTACTTTTGCCGCTGTAGTCAACTTAGGATAATTTCAAATTTTGTTGGCTACAAAACAAAAATAGTGTTGACCATATAACAAAATATGTAAAACAGGACAATTTTTCCCGCTAGAGGCGATATAAAATCGCTAGTTCTGACTAAAAAATCACCGTTTTGGGAACACTGAAGAAACAGCTGTTTATATTTACAATTGTTAGAAGGTTTCATTAATTTATATTTGGAAATAAATTTATTGTGATGTTTTGTAAAAAAAAATGGATCTTACAAAATATTTCTCAGCTATTATTTTAGAAGCACAAACCAAAAAAGATTAATATTTATCAAAACGTCAAATTTTTAGGATCAGATATTTACTATGTTGCTGTCGTTTTCAAAAAAATTAAGTAGCTGACTAGACGACTCCGCAGTCGTCTATCTGTTAAACGCATAAGATATCAATCAGCACCAGTGATGATATTTGCGAATTTTCGTTTGGTGCCTAAATGATGCCAAAAAAGTTATAACGACATCGTGATCACTAGATGGCACTTTGTTCAAAAAATTGACACTTTTTTTATTTAAATTGAAATAATAACAAACAAAAAAGCAAATAAAAAAAAAAGAATTCTCAAATGTTTTTATTTGAACATATTTTGAGCTTGATTTTTTTCTTATTTTGCGCAGTTTTCAGCAATTTTTGAGTTTTTAAATATAGGCTCAGCTGATACTACCCAAGAAACATTTTTAGGGACTCTACGGCACATACGGAATCATGAATCCGGCTTTTACGGCACATTAACGGTCCGTAATACACGTATCCGTCAAAGCTTGTACGTATACGGAACATTAAATTTTCGAACACAATACGTTTTAACTCCGTTTCCGTACCGTAAAATACGTAATTTAGGTTCAAAATAACAACAATTAAATTATATTAAAAACTGAAGCTCAACCCTTTTTATTTATTCTACGCAGAGACTATTGCCTAGTGTCTTGACATGCAATAAAATGATAGCAAGCAATTGTCAAAATGCTCTAATCTCAAGTGAATACACTCAATTTCAATTTTATTGCAATATCATAATATCGCTGACATGCCATCGGATCTTGCAATGATGCCAGAGATCAAATGTCACTTTTAGTTTTCATTTTTATTTTGTAATAGAAAAACAACAAAAAATTTGGTAAAAAGGAATGGAAAAGTGTTTAGTTTTTTTATTATTTGTCGGTAGACATTAATGTTTCATAAAATTTGGTGTTTTTCGAAGAAAAATCTATGATATTTCTTATCCATGAAATGGTCAAGTGTTCTCCACCACTCTGCAATTGATATCATTTTGAGGTTTCGCTGCAATGGTTTTGACATTTCATATCATATAATTTATTGCATTTGAAGACCGGGGTATGAGCTATTTTGTTCACTGTTGCCAACTTTTTTTTTAAAAATATCGCTAAATCAAATTAAAAAATCACTAGAAAATAGCTGAAAATGGTAAAATATCGCTAGATTTGACGGGAAAATAGCTAAATTGGCAACAGTGATTTTGTTTACGTCAAAAGTAAAAATAAATCGTATTTTTGAGAAAATTTGTGAATCATAAAAATAATAATAAAATAATAGATAAAAAAAATAAAAAAAGTTTTATGTTAATAAAAAATCAGAAGCAATTTTTTATTACATTTCTTGTTTTATAAATAATAATATGGCGGCTAATATGTTATAAACAGATGTTTAGTTTTATTTGCTGCTTAGCTTATATGCAAAGTGATTTGCTAAAGGGTTTTTTATTGCAAATGAAAAAAAATTATGCAAATTGTAAATACATACATTTTATTGTTGTGTTGATGCAATCGTTGTTTTTTGCAATCATTTGCAACGTTTGCAATACCCATCGTGAGTGCCCTTATTATTTTAGCCTATTTAAAATTTGAAGTGAAAATTCCAAACCGTTCACCACACTCAGAAAAGTTCTGCAGTTACTACATGACAGTTATTTGTGTAGTAATGGGGTTGTAGTTATTTTAACTACAATTGTAGTTAATTTACTTATGCGGCCTATAGACTACTCAAGTTACCTGCACAATAATGAGTTTGTGCAGGTCAGTTGAACAGTGTGTGGCCTGGTTTGTGTACTTGTACAAGTATATTTTTAGACTTGAGTAAAAATCAAAACGATTTTAATTTTTACGCAATATTTTAGAACTTGTGCAAGTCATTTGCGAGGTGTATGCTGAAATTAGCACAGTTCAGCAGTAATTTTTGAAGAGTGAACATCATAAATACGGATAAAAAAATTAAAAGTATCAATAAACGTAAAGTAAAAAATATTAATCTAAATTTATTAACATCACCAACGAATTTCAGGTATTTTGGACTGCGCAAAGTGTAAAATAAAGTTTTTAAAGACTAATATTTCCTCATAGCAATAACAATCCGCTACATGTTTCTGCTGCTATGTGTAAATTAAAATGAATATTGCACAGTTTACTTGAGTGGTGTGTGGCGAGTAAGGTGAATTGAACAAACTCGTTATTGTGCAAGTGACTTGTATAGTCTATTTGCCGCATTAGAGCAAAATATTTCAATGTTTTTGACAGTTATTTTTTCAAACTAACTACAAAAACTACCACATTGTAGTAACATTTATTTTATGCAGTTATTTTGAATTTTTTTTACAAATACTTATATATTCAAGTGTGTGTGCACACACACGAAGCAATCAGGAGCATGTGTATGACGCGCTTGTTTAGAAATTTCTAGTGAAAGAATATGAGTAGAACATGTTTTCTCTTGTCTTAGTCATAAAACAACGCCAAAGAGTGAGGACGCGTAATACGGAAAAGTTTATATATTTTTTATTAAGTTATTAAAATAATAAGGTAAGTTTTATAATATAAATTTATTTACGGGGAATGTTAAAAAAAGATTGTATTTATTTTCTTTCAGTTCTTTTATATTCTCATCCCTTTCTACCTGGAGAAAAAAAGGAAGCCAAACAACAGCATATTTCATCCCTCACAGACGGACATGTACAACAATATCTTAATAGTGAAAAAAAAGTGACATTAAGTGTAAATTTTGATTTCTCAATTTTAAATTTTTTATAGAATAAAATTAAGTTAATAGTGTTTACATAAATTTGTTTTTTTTATTAAATTAATAATTTAAAAAAAAAATTTTTTATTTAAGTTTTTTTAACTACATTTGCAAGTTGTTTGTACAGTTTTACAATAATTTGCATGTATGTGGTTTCAATTGCATTTGTAGTTGTTTTTACTACATTTGTCAGTTGATTTTTAACAGTTAAAAATTACTTCATATTGCAGTTAATTTAACTGCAAATGTAGTCTACACCTTTTTAAGTGCAAATGCAGTTATTTTAACCGTCATTTGCAGTTGATTTTACCTACATAATTCCCTGAGTGTAACAGAAGCGGCTTGGCACAAAGTTAATTGTCGCGGTAAATTCATTACTGCTTGAATATTGGATAGAGTCACTGGCTGCGGTAGAGGTTTGCCTTTATTTTTGTTGAGAAGTATTGGGACTCGAAGTAAAGGGATAACCAGGAGTTTTTTTGGAAATAACTTCGGAACTTCTGGCTGCCAACCGTATTTTTAATGCCAAGCAGCTGGACACCGCTTAAGTAGCTACTGCCGTGGAAAGGGTGAGTGGTACCATAATTTTTGGTAAATTTGTGTATAATTAAAATGTTTGGTAGAAAAAGGAAACGCCATTTTTTTGTGTACGTGCGGAAGATGGGCTACAACCCATCAACTGCCGAGGAAACAAGGACGGGTTGTAGTCCACAAATTTATTTTGCTGTACAACATTCTGGTATTATTTGTCCTATCCAACATTCCTGTTCTATTTTCTGGACGACGTATTTTTGGTCAACCTGCTCTATACTCCTTGGTCAACATTTTTTCTGTTTGGGTCAACGTTTGTGTATATTGTGTTTTTAACATATTGTTTGTGGCAGTTCAGAAACAACCAACAATCCGGGGTAACTTGTGGCAGTATACCAGATAATAAATGGTGTCGGTGAGTCCGTAAAAATTAATTGAAAGTTTATGTATTTGAGAGTGAAAAAGAAAACATAATATCCGGCAGTGAAATATTAAGCGGTGTTAGTTTTTTTTTTAAAAAAAAGAGGAATTTAAGAAAATTTTGAAAAATTTTAATTCAAGGAAAAAAATATTAAAGAAGTTAAGGGGAAAAAAAGAATTTGTTGTAAATTAATTAAGAAGAAGAAAAAATCTAATAATTCAAAAAGTTATAAAAAAAGCAGTAATTATCCAAAGTTTTATTTAGTTTAGTGTTATTATTTTAGTGTCTAGTGTTCGTTGTTTTGTGAGCCCAGAAATTTTTGTGATAAAATACCCTGTGTTTAAAATTAGATTAAAAGCGCGAGTGTACGGAAAATTTTAGCCGTAAAGGAAAGAGCTGTCTCGTGTAGGAAAACGTTTGTTTTGTTTATTAGGAAATATACCAGAAATTTGGTTAGGGTATTTAAAAAATTATTTTTGGGAGATTAGGTTAGGTTTTTTTTTTATTTTTGTTGTGTTAGAAAAATTGTATACCATTTTTAGTATTATTAATTAGATTTAAAACATTTTTTTAGTACTTACTTTGTAGGCATATATTCTTAGTAAAATTTTTATCCGCCATTTTTATTAAACCCGTTTTTTTATTATACTTACGGTTTTCTTTATTCCATTTTTTAAATCCTAAAGTTTTTTTTTTTAAATAAAACAAAATTCCATTTTTGTATTTTAAATTTAAATTTCAAATGTTTTTATTTAGCTGACATTGATAAGATAATGTCTGGTTAATAATTTCAGTGAGTGTGTTAACGTAAGTATGTAGGGTGACCAGTGACCATGTTATTTGTGGGATAGCCTAGTAAAGTTAGGATTAGGTTATCATGGAGGGGTGGGCGACTAGCGGGACATATACCATCTGTTGTCCCTATAAAATCTATTGTTCGTTAAATATTACTTGTCTTTTTGTCTGTCGGTTTCGTAGGTTAAAGTAACTTGTACATTTGGGGTTTTTTTTTGTTTTGTGAGACTTTGTTCGTTAGTTTTTTTTATTGTTTTTTTGTATATAAAATTTATATACAAAGGTTTTTTGAGTTTTTTTTATTGTGGTTTTTGTTTGAGTTTTGGTAGTTTTTTTTTAGAAAATTTAAATTGTTCTGCCCTCTTCCCAGGTGATCGGTCGATCCCCCACTGACGTCCCTGAGCTAGGCGGTCAGTATGGGTCATTCTGGGAAGCTTTAGTCAAGGGTTTTGCAACAAATAAGACAAAAAGTTTTTTGTGAATAACCATGTAAAGAACACAAGCGAGAAGTTGTACAATAATATTGCAAGTGTATGGCCAGCTTAATACTCAAAAGTACGTAAAACAACGAATTAAAGCTGAGTTACCCAACCGTAAACGTATCTGTAACGAATCAGATGTTTCGAAACCACAAGAAGAAATGTATACGAATGGTTACTAACACGTAAATGTAAATGTAACGAATTTTCTATCCGGCATCGAAACAGCTGAATGATTTTAATCGGAAAAAATATGAAATGAATAAAGAAAATTGATTCAAACAACAAATAAGGAATAAAAATTAACAAATAAGTGGAAAAATTTAGAATAAAATATAAAACCACATGAAATAGATGCTAAATAGTAATGTTGTTTACGATAATCTATAAGTTAGCTACGGCACGGTACAGTTACATCACATTTACGTTTACGGTCCCATAATCCGCCCTTTAGAAATTCGGTTGAGCCGCTAAATTTGGCTCAAGATGAAGCCGCCAATCAGCCGAATATTTCGGCGGCAGAGTGACTCGTGGAAAATATCGGCGGCGCGGCTTAGCCGCCAGCTGCGCCTTACGGCTTGCTTCTCTGGTTTGCAGTCGTGAATTTGTCAACATATAAAATTCAAAATACATTTTTTTAGTGCACACTTAGTGCATATTAGAACACAGATTTATTAGAATAAAAATCAAAGCGGGGAAAAGTGATTTAATTACAATGTGCGGAATATTTTGTTGTATTTCGAAATCGACACAAATGCACAGTTGTTTGCAAAACGTAAGTTTAAATTTTTATAACTTAGGCCATATCGGATTTTGGGGCACCTCACCGGGCGCTTCCAAATGTTTACCATATGTTCAAAATAAGTACACCACCATATTATCTTTGTGTGTTGACTATGGTTTTTCTTTTCCCGGAAAAGCGGGATTCATTTTGGAATTTACGGGGATCCCAGGAATTCCCGCTCAAGAATAAAATAAGCGTACTCCACCGTTCGGAGCATGAGAAGTACATCCAATCACAGTGACTTTATTGGCTAGAGTCTATTTTAGGGACTCCGATTGACCGATTGACACCAAAGTTTTACCACTGATAGAACTCTTTTTTTTTTTGGGAGTCTTTCGATATATTTTTTGGCTTAAAGTTTAACGAAATGGCTCAAAAATTGATAAAAACTTGTTTCATTGACTAAAACACTGACGCTGAGTTGAATGGTGCAATTATTTTTTTTGGTCACGACTCAACAGTGGGCGGTACTTTAAAGTTGCAAAGGTTTTTTACAATTATCTTAAATGAATATACCCCAGAGGAGAAAACCCCTGAACCCGGCCAAAGGCCGCTACACACAGTGAAGTAGCTCAGCGAAGCCGGCTTTGGATATATTCCAGAAAAGAAAACCCCTAAGCCCGGCTGAAGGCCGCTAAACAGAAAAGGGTTCCTTAGCGAAGCCGGCTTTGGATATACAATGGTGGCCACTAATTTAACACACCCTATTACATATTTCTCTTCTTAATATTATTCACCTACTTTGTTACCCGGGAGCCTTACAATTATTTCCAATATATTACCATAATTGGCACAAATATAACATATGAACTCAGATTCACTTGCTGCCTTGTACGGAATTTTAATATCTCAAATAAACATATAATTCAAGTTGGCCACTAATTTAACACACTTTAAATAAAAAAAATTAAAACAACAGATTTTTTTTGGAAAAATAGTCTTTTTGTGTTCTACAATATCTTAGTATATTTCTTGGTGGAAAAAAGTGAACTTAAATATGGTCAAAGGTTCCTGGTGTTCTCCTGAAAAGAGACATTATTCAACAATTGAACGAGAAAGGAAAGTCCATTTCGGAAATCGCTCGTATCTTAAGCTGCTCGAAAAGAATCATATAAAAGATTTTTAAACGGTAGAAAATATTTCACAGGCCCTTAGGATGAAAAAAAAACAACTTTAAAAATGGATAATATATAGTGATATATCGTTTACCTTCCAAGAACCCCTTTAGAAGTTCTAACTCTTATCAGAAAGGAAATGGAAACGGCTTATGGTTTAGAAGTGTCTTCCAGAACCATTAGATGCGGATTAATGCAAAAAAAGTTTCGTGCCTGCATCGCACAACGTAAACCATACGTATCAAAAAACAACATTGATGCCAAACTTTAGTTCGCAAAGAACCATATTGGAAAAGCATTAGTTGTTTGGAGAAATATCCAACGGAGCGATGAGTCCAAGTTTTGTTTATTTGGCTCTGACGGCAAAAGGTATGTATGGCGTTCCCAGAACTTACAACACCATCCGAAGTACACAATTAATTCATGATAACGATAAAAAATAAATCTAAATTGGCGCAAAAATGTTTGGAAGTTTTGAAATGGACGACGCAGTCTCCTGATCTCAACCCCATTGGTAACTCGTGGAACGATGTAGACGATCATATTGAAGTCCCTAAACCAAAAAACCTTAAAGATTTATGGGAAGAAATACAGAAGGCTTGGTATGCTATACCGAAGGAACGGTACGAAGCCTTGGTTGAAAGTTTATCAAGAAAATGCGTCGAAGTGATTAAGGGATTCCCAAAAAAATATTAAATATTTTTTATAATATTAACGGTAATTTTAATGTTATAGTGTAAAATGAAAACTGTGTTAAATTATATCTTAATATCTTAAGGTGGAAGAATATTCTAACTAAATATATGAAAATATAGAAAGTCCGAAAAAACAATTTTTGTAATTTTTAATGCAACAATTAAAATAATTCTTGAAAATAAGCACACCACGGCTAAAATCTCATTCAAATATTTATTTTGTTTTGAGTTTAAAATTAGTTGTTTTTACAAAATGTATTGACAACAGACATACATATAAATAGTACCCAAAGGGTACTTTTATGTATTTGTTGCTTTCAAAAAGGAGTTGATTTATAGCTGGTTTTACCAAATCAGACAGTTCATATACGAAAGTACAAAATTCTCGTCCCGTTGATTTTTTGTACCTTATGTATTGTCTCGGTTTGAGAGTAGAGTTATGTCTATGAAACAATTGTATTGTTTATCATGAAAATGATCAACCCCTTTTTGAAACAACAAATAAACGTCTAATATGATAACTTTAGGTGCTAGATCTAGCACTTTTTTTTGGGAGTTAGCACCCAAAAATTTAAAAAAAAAGTGCTAGTTTAGCACTTTTTTTAAAAATATTGACATTTTTTAGCACTTTTTTAAATAATTCAATATCTGTATGAAAAATGTCTGGAAACACTTCTCGAGTTCAAGAAATAACAGGATTTACAAATATCACAGTCCACACACAAATATACAGCTTCTCTGAATTGGGTTAAAGTTGAATAGTGAATAAATATCTTTACCAGTCATTCCAACTTTTTGTTAAATATTTGCATAACAATATTTACGAATTTCTAAAAAGAAGAAATTAGAAAAGTTAGTTTGGCATTTCTGACTTAAGTTCACTCTAGATCACTTCCAAAAGAGTTCCAATTTGAAAACCAACATCTGATTGTTAACGGCAATCGAAATGACCTTAAAGTACAGCCCGAAAACCCTGTCTGAGATTGTTAGCAGATTTTTAAACTTTTGGAAAGAATTGTAAAAATCTGTTTCGAAAAGAAATATTGCTAAGACTCTGGTGCTCCTGCATGTATATTAAAATTACAAAAGTATAGGACTAACAAAACATATTGTTCAGTAAAAATTTTCTGAATCTTAAATAGTTTTTCTACAGCAGGAAGAATTTAAATTAGATGGTTTCTCTATATAAATATAATTTTCTTGACCGCAAAAGGCATTAGAATCTGAAGATTTATCAATACAAAACAATAAGGGTTTTCACAAGGGGTGTACTATTTGTTGTATCGTTGTATCGTCCTAACAAAAAACAGAGTTGTTAAAAATTAAATTGAAAAAATACAACATTTGAGAATAGCACGATACAACATTTTTACGTATGTTTAGTGTCCTATGTTTGAGTGTGCTAACCGATAGAAAACTGAATAGAAAATCGTTGTTAAACACAAATAAAAATTTTAACAACTCTGTTTTTTGTTAGGACGATACAACGATACAACAGATAGCACACCCCTTATGAACAACCTAAATATTTTCGAAATCTGAAGGCATTTCTGTGAAAAAATTTCACATAATTGATGATTTTTCTAACGAAATAGTTAACAAAACCTACAATATTTCGTATAATAGCTAAACTTTCTGTAGAATCTGATATGTTTTAGCCTCAAAATTATTTCTATGGAGAACGTTTCTAATTTATCTCCAAATTATGATTTTTTAATTTCTTTACTGATTTAAAGCCAGCAATAAATGATGACCCTTCAAAATGGCGACGGTATGAAATGCATAGTTTTTTTTGTTATTAATAATTCAATATATCAATAAAAACCATGGTTTGTCAACACTAACCCCAAAACATCAATAACGATTAAAAATGCATTCAAATAACTACAATTAACCTAAAAATACCATTAACGAAATAACTTAAAATATCACTAACCGCAAAATAATTTAACGAAATTATTTTAAATACCGTTTAACCTAACAGACCCTAACTCAAAAATTTTAAATATCCTAGGGACCTTACCTTAAAATACCTAATGTCTGGTTTATATTATAAGATTTTCGGTGTGATTTTGAAATCCAGCCTATATGTTTTGCATGTGTACTAAAGCAAAATCATACCAAAACAGTGTAAACTAGCTAAACTAAAACTAAAAATCCTTAAAATAATCAAACGAAATAACTTTAAATACCGGTAACTCTAAAACAACTTAACGAAATAACTTATTATACCGATAACCTTAAAATACCCTAACGAAATATTTATGAAATAAAGTTATCTATTAACACTGCCTAATGGCTGGTTTACACTACAAGATTTTCGGAAAGATTTTGCAACCTTGTCTATATGTTTTGCATGTGTACTAAAGCAAAATACTACCGAAAATCTTATAATGTAAACTGGCCTTAACCTTATGAATCGGTTGCCAACTCTGATAAAAACCCATAATGCATGTTAAAAACAAAAAAAAAATCTAGCACCTTTTTTAGCACTTTTTATTTTGAATCTCGCACTTTCTAGTCTTATGGCAACACTGCTTGAGGTGGAAGAATATTCTAACTAAATACTTATATGAAAATAAACTTTATTTTTTATTTTTTCAGGTGCGCGAATGCAATAACCAAAAATAGTTATAAGTTTTGCTTTAACATATATTTGAAATAAAATTAATATAAGTAAATGAATGTTCTTTTAGTTTGACTCTAGATCATAAATTAATATCACTTTCTGTTTAAATTATTTTCAAATCAAAGAAAGATGATACAATTTTTTTACAAGTAAATTACAAAGAATAAAAATATATTTGAAAGAATTCGATAAGACCAGCAATATAGAATACGTATTTTCGGCTTTCGCTACAAAGCCATCATCAGTGTATTTCGTCTTGAGTAGTTAATATTTAATGATTGTCTACTTATGTGACCGTTGAAAGAAAATCGAATTTCTTATCAACAACTCAACTTAGACTAACATCAACGAAATTTAACAACTTAGACTAACATCAAGGGAAATTATTTCCAAATGCCAACCTCACACACAGTCCACCTTGGACATGGTGTCCCCTGTTAACGCTGACGAGGCTCTGGCGACCGAGTATGGGCGGTATAACCCGGTTCCCGCGTCAATCGGATTATGTGCCGGAACGTTTCGGATGAATTCCAATTTTCGAATTTATCCGAGCAAGGATTGCCACTCCGGCTTTAAATGAGAATTATTAACTAAAAATTCTATTTTTAAAGCCGTTACAACAACAACAATGCTATTTTTATCCTTTGTTATTATTACTCTATTTTGCTTTGAACCTTAATTCTTAAGATATCTCAGCTGATTCTATTCAACTCTGTGTATAACCACAGATTTTTGAATTACAACGAACCGTTAAATATAAATTTAAATGTATATTATTTAAATTATATTTTTGCACCGCGTCAATGTGTTTAAGATGAATGGGGGAATATTTTAGTTGATCTCTTATTTTTAAGTAAATTAATGTTCTTTTAGTTTGACTCTAGATCATAAATTAATATAACTTTCTGTTTAAATTATTTTCAAATCAAAGAAAGATGATACAATTTTTTTACAAGTAAATTACAAAGAATAATTTAAACAGAAAGTGATATTAATTTATGATCTAGAGTCAAACTGAAAGAACATTCATTTACTTAACTCTCTAACCGGCAAGCCCGCCTCCAGGCGGGGTATATTAAATTGACCAGAAATGCGTCAAAGGAGTATTTTATAATAAGAAATTATGCTTTTTCAACAGAAAACAAAATTTATTAAATTTTTTGTGAAGAATTTTTTTGTATACAATGCACGGTTTGGAAGCGAGAAAGTGTCAAAGATAAAATTTCGTAAAATTTCAAAAATTAAATATTTTAAAACAACCAAAATTTTCAGAAATCTTAAAAACATATTTAAATTGACTAAAACAATTGATAGTGACCATGAAGTAAGATTGGAGCTTAAGCTATTCAAAAAGTTCCTTACTTTGGTCCAAGGACGCACAGGATTCTATAAGGATACCTTTAAAGGACATCGCCTTAACTTCAACCTAACTTAACTTCGTGACCTTTCTACAATCTCAGAGTGGGGTCGTGTGAATAAGGTCGACTTTAATGCACGCAAGACCCAATGTTGTATGTTGACCCATAGGGCTGTGGGGTCAACACTGCCATCTGTAAATATGGGTGATATCGATATTGAGGAATCGGATACTCTTGATGTTCTGGGCATGAAGATTCAATGTGACGTCCGTTGGAATAAGCATGTTTTCCAAGTGCCGAAAGAAGCATTCAAGTGTCTAGGTTTTCTACGTCGGTGCAAGAAGTACTTCACTCCATCCGATTTACTCAATATTTATACCACCTATATCCGACCGAAAATGGAATACAACTCCCATATATGGGCAGGAGCTTCGAAGTCTATTTTGGAGCTTCTGGACCGTGTGCAAGGGAGGGCGTCGGCGCTTATCAATGACAGTAGAGTATCCAGCTCTATTGACTCATTGGAGCATCGTCGGAATGTGGGTTGTGTGACTCTGTTCTATCGATATTACTATGGGAAGTGTTCTGCTAAGTGGGATAAGTGAACTTATCCCCAGAGCCCGAGTTTTTAATCGTAATACTCGCCTATCAAGTAGAGCACATCCGTTTGTAGTCGATTGTCCAGTGGATCGCACAACGCATTACAGAGAGAATTCGTTTATCAGTCGCACCAGCCGTATGTGGAATAAACTCCCCGCAGAAGTCTTCCCTATTACTTACAATGTAGAGAAATTTAAATCAAATATTCACAAACACTACTCCCTCTTTCCTCCTCCCCATAACCTATTTTCCTAATACCAACACAATGCACTGCGTTAATAGGGGGCATCCCCTGAGTGTTGGTCCAACAAAAAAAAAAACAAAAACAAAAAAACGAATGAACGGATTTTTCAGAAATTTGGCGAAAATAATATATTTGGTATAGGTAGCAAAGTTTATAAGTTTGAATAATATATATTGAAGTTTTGGTGCGTTTTCGCTCAATTTCGCGTTTTTCGAAAAACGAAAATCGCTACATCCTCTTAAGTAACAGCACAAAAAATTTAATTTTTTTATTGCAATTACATCTTGGTAAGAGAAGTAATTTGTGCCTAAACCTAGTAATTTTTATGCGCTAGTTTTCGAGATGCACCCTTAAAGTATCTTGGCCCATATCGCCTAAAGTAGGCAACGAAAAAAAAATTTGTAGAAGAACTTATTGTTTATTTTTCGTGGGGAACACGGTCTAAATTTCATTGCAAAAAAGCTTAGGCCGGTTAGCAGGGTTAAAAATAAGCAGGGTTGAAAAAGTTACGACTAAAGTAGCAGTAGTAACTAAAAATGACGATTATTGTAGTAAAAAAAACAACAAAACTAAAAGTCATCACATCGCTACTACTACCACTATGCAAATTATTCTGTAGCTCAGCAGTAGCACATAGCTTTGTTTTGAAATTGAAAACCACCACAGCATCAATCGATGTGTCTGCTACTAAATTCAACAACCCACATAGCATTTTATGAAATTTTTGATCACATTCGAGTCATTTATGACTCCTCTGGACGATTAAAATGGTCATATTTGAGCTCATTTTCTGATCATAAATGACTGTTTTGTCGGGAGAAAATGGTACCCTACCCGCGACTCTTCTTGAGGAGTCTTTTATGACGCGCTTTTCTGATCAGTTTCGACTCATTTCTGACTTATTTATAATTATTTGTAAGTCTTCTTCGAGTCATTTTTTAGTCGTTTTCCAATCATTTGCGAAGTGATTATGATCGTTTGGGAGTCTTTTTCGTGTCATTTTTTAGCCGTATTTCTAATTGTTTACATTAAAAAAAACAAAATATTTATTTGATGTAAATTGTTATTTAACCCGGGTAAAAATCTTAATATGGTGTCATACATAATTATATCTTTTTTGATAAATCCCCATATACAACGACATACTAATTGATCCGAAAAATGGGTCATCTACATGTGTCAAATTATATCAAATTAGATATAATTTGATACAGTTTGATCCGAGATTTGTCCATATCCAGGACATCAAATTATATCTAATTCGATATAAAAATATCTGATTTTATAAAATTTTGTTTGATAGTAGGCATACTTTTTATGCATACCAGCTATTAAATTGAGATTGAAATGTCTATGGTTTTAACAATTTTGAAGACCCAAATTTTAACACATAAAATAAAAATTTATTTGAATACTTTTGTCTTCTAAATCGTACGCATCATTTTTTAATATGATTTTACATGCAAAAACATCACGTGGAAATTATTTGGCTATGGAGTAATTAACTCTGAATTTGCAGATAACTAAATTTGATGTTAAACTATATATTAATTTGTATGCGATTATATAGAAAGTTATATAAAATTAAAATATATTTTTAGTACGACGACACATACAGTGTTATAAAACTTAGTATCAAATCATATATAATCATATCGATCACTACATATAATTTGATTAGTTTTATAAGGCTTATGTAGTTATATATGGAGTCAGATTTGGGGATATGTAATAATATCAATTACCGTACAAAAAATTCGTTGAAAAAATAATATCAGATGTAGTTGTATATAATGATGTGTCTTAATGTTACTCCATTCATTGTCAGATATAGCCCAATCACATTATATGTGATAATATATAACTATTTTTACTCGGGAATTAAGTTTATTAAAATTATATACAATAATATAAACAAAATTATAATAAAATAGCAAAAATGTTTGTTAATGAAAATTTCCTGAGAACTTATTTTTTGGTTCTATTAATTGTTCGGCTTCTTTTTTTTTTTGCTTTTTAATTGTTTGGCTGACATCATATTTTTTAATTTAAAAATCACTTTTCACTAAAATTATAATATATAAATATTATAATATTAAATTACTTATATTTACTTTTATAAAATTACACAACTTTATACCACGAATCCACTGAGATAAATAAACAAAAATTTACAATATTCAAACATTGGACGTCTGCTTCAAAGCAAGTAAAATATTGTCCCGTTATAAGCAAAAACAACAACATAATAAGCACTTTTTCAGCTACGCAAAATATTATTCTAAAATAACATTGAAAACAGTCACATTTCAAGCACCTGTATGATCAATTTGTGTTTGCTGTAGGTTTTGTTATTGTATTTTTAATAAATCACTTTAAACAAAAACAACATAACAAGCATTTTTTAAATGCGCAATATAATTTTCAATAAATCTCTTTTAAGCATAAGCGAGAATCATTATCGATTCTTTTTTCAAGCACGCAAGTGATTAATCAGTATTTGGTCATCAAAAGTACTCGAAGAAGACTCTCTTAGGTGATTTTTGACAAAACAATCTTCCAAATGCTATGTGGGATCTTCCTTATGCTTAAAAAGTGACTTATTGAAAATTATTTTGCGCATCTAAAAAAGTGCTGTTATGTTGTTTTTGTTTAAAAAGTGTGTAGGGAACTAGTCCTGTACTAGTTCCAGGGGTTTGTTGCAGCGCTACTGGAGGGCCTCTTGAGGATCGCAGTAGTGCTGGTAAGTAAAAGAAAGACGTCGCGTTTTGATTTAAATTAAAGACTGTCCCTTTATTCAATTTACTCTGGTATTTATACTACTCATCAGAAGTTGACATAACGTCCAAAACTTCTTCTCTAAGAGAGATTTACTAAAATCACTCAATAACTTATTGATCTACTATTGTCATTGATTGGGCGGAGTTTTTCTCTGATCCCATTATTTTCAATAATTGTTTGGAGTTTCCCCAAACTCACTCAAAAATACTCTACTTTTCGTACTCTAGTTCATGTGCTACTCAATATGTAGCTATGTGTGTGGCCGTATATTCTACTCTAGTGTTTATTCCAACTACCACACATATTTGTCATAAGTGGGTCGCTAAGTTAATGCACTCGTCAAGTGCATTAGCCGCATACCAAAAAGGATCTCATATTTCTTTGTTAATCAAAGAAATTCGACCGTCCAATGAATGACAATACTTGTGTGCATGCATTGTGTGGTTTGTCTACATTACTCACACGCTATGCTATGCACACACTAAACTAATTTATACCCTATGTTATGTATACACTACACCCTTACCCTTAAAAAAAAATCGTACAATTGTTTGTAATGATTTTTCAAGTACATTTTAATGTGAAGTGTATTCTGAAATTAGTTTACTTTTATTCTCTTTTTCTTTTTGTTTGTTTATATTTTTGTTCTGTAACTTGAATATTTTAGAATTTATTCTGCATACATATCTTTTTATATTCCCTTTTTTTTTTTTTTTGTTAAATTTTTGTGTTGTAATTTGAATATTAATTTTACATGTGTTCATATGTTTATATTTTTTTTTTGTTTAATTACTACATATATAATATTGCTTATTATGGTTTTTTTTTTTTTGTTTTAAATACTACAATTTTCTTATTTCTACTATGACCCACATTAATTAATTATAAATTATTCTGGTTTCCATTTTTTTTTTTTATGTTATATTTCTTTAATAGGTTTTTGTGTTAAGCACTTTGCCACGGATTTGGCTTCTTTAGTCTCCATTGGGACTGCTATAACATATTTAGTTAGTTCGCACTGCATCGTCAATATATATCGATAGTTCTCTGAGGGACGTAGTGGTCCGACTGTATCGATGACTATGGTGCTAAAACTATTTTCTGGCGTGTCTGTGACGCATAACGGTTCTTTTGTGTGTCTTATCTGCTTATTCCTCTGACAAAGATCACACGATGATACATATTCTCTTATCATTTTATTCATGTTTTTCCAAATGTATTTCTGTTTCAATCTTAATACTGTTTTTCTTATTCCGAAATGTCCTCCGCATGGTGTGTTGTGATACAATTTTATCAATTCTTGTTTTTCTTTCTCATCTGTTATTTCCTGAGGATTACTGTATAATAGAATTCTGACTTTATTTCTTTCACTTTTGTTTATTTTTTTCTTTAATTTTTCTTTATCTATTCTCTTAAATATTTCGTCACTTTTCTCTAGTGCGAAACTATTGAAATCCAATGTGCCCAAAACAGAAAGTAGTTTCTCCAACATTTTATCTAGATAAATGGGATTATCGCTACATCTGACGGCCGTTTGATTTAAAGCATCATTGTTCTCAATACTGAATTCTCTTCTCGAATTCTTTTCTTTTTCAATTTTTAAATCATTTTCCTTTCTATGATTTGCCGGTCTTTTTTCTAATATAAACTTCAACTTTCTTGCAAGTTTTATATCTCTTATGGATGTACACTCCCAAATACTGAGTTGATCAGGCTCATTAGGATCTGTATTACCATTTTTGTCAGTTTCTTTTTCTCTGTTCTTTATTTCTTTATTTTCATTTCTTTTATTTTCTCTTACTATATCTTCTTTTTCCTCATTTTTCTTTTTTTCATTTTCTTTTTCTTCATTTTTCCTCATGCTTCTTGTTATCACCAGCGATTTTTTGATTGTCTCATCAATTCTTTGAGGTATCATTTCCTTTAGCATGTCTGAATCTATCTGTATTCTAGACAGCGCATCCGCGTTTGTATTGTTTATGCCCTTTTTATATATTATTTCAAAATCGTAATCGGATAGTTCAAGTCGGATTCTAGTTAGTTTTGAACTTGGGTTCTTATGTGAGAAAAGAGATATAAGTGGGCGGTGGTCAGTCACTACAATAAACTTTCTCCCATATAAATAGGGTCTAAAAAATTGTATCCCCCAATGTATGCCTAGTAATTCTTTTTCTATCACTGGCTTGTTTCTCTCATGTTTGTTCAATGAACGACTTGCATAGGATATTGGTCTATCATTTCCAATTTCTCCTTGCGAAAGTATGGCTCCAAGAGCGAAATCAGATGCGTCCGTTGTTAGTATAAATGGTTCCTCGAAGTCAGGATATTGTAAAATTGGTGGGCTTATCAATTTTCCCCTCAGTTTATCAAATGCCGCTTGGCAATGTTCTGTCCACTCGAATTTTGTACCCTTCTTTAACAAAGCATTTAAACAACTTGCTGTATCAGCAAAGTTTTCAACAAAGCGTCGGTAGTAGTTACAAAATGCCACGAACCTTCTAACTTCGTCGGCATTCTTCGGAATCGGATAATTCGTTATCGCATCGAATTTTGCAGGATCGGGTTTAATCCCATTAGGAGCGATCAAATGACCAAGATATACAACCTCCGGTTTTAAAAAACAACATTTACTCGGATTCAGTTTTAAGTTGTATTTCTCCAATCTATCTAGAACTTTTATCAAATTGTCATTGTGATGTTTTAGGCTACATCCGAATATTATAATGTCATCAACATACAAAAAAGCTTCGGACTCTAGGCCAGATAAGGCTATGGTCAGCATACGCTGAAAACTATTTGATGATATTTTCAGGCCAAATGGCAACCTAGTGTACTGGTAATGACCATGAAAAGAACTTGTCATATCTAAGGTTGAAAAATATTTGGCTCTACCTAGTTTGTCTAAAATGTCGTCCAGACGTGTCAATGGAAACTTGTCATTTACGATTTTGTCATTTAACTTTCTAAAGTCGACTACTAATCTCCATTTCCTCAAATCTGTGTGTCCCTTTTTTGGAACTAACAGTAGTGGTGCGTTATACGGGCTTATTGATGGTTCGATGATGTCTTTTTCCAAAAGTTCTTGTACTTGAGATTTTATTTCCGTCGTGTGTGTATGAGGTAATCTATAGTTTTTTATGTACACTGGACTATTGTCGTGTAAATTTATCGTTTGTCTATAGAAATTGTTAGTGGTCAAATCCTCATCATCAATATGAAATATTGATTGGTATCTTCTTAGTATTGACATAATATTTTCTTTATTCTCATCATCTAAGTCATCTAAATTAAAATTTTTCATCAATTCTTTAAAGCGTTTATCCATACATTGCTCTTTTTTTTCCTTACTGTTTACTGCGCATATTTCATAACTGGCCAAAGGGATAGTTTCTAGTCTTAGATTTTCTACTATCACTATTTTATCCGTTACATTCAATAACTTAATGTGTTGGTTTCCCTCTTTAGGTATTATCGCATTCGCCAAAAACACTCCTTTAGTTATTTCCCTATTTAATACAATGGCGTCTTCTTCCAATTCGATTGAAAAAGGCAAAATTATCTCACTTCTTTGCGGTATTCTTACTTCGTTTACTCTAAACGTGTTATCGTGTATCGGTATCGTTATCGTCTCACCGTTCATGTTGAATGTCAACACATATTTGTCATAATCTATATTGCACCTAAACTTGGATAGGAAATCTCTTCCTAATATTCCATCTGTGCTTATTGGGAAATTATCTTCCACTAATTGTATTTTCTGTTCTATTATATTTCCGTTTATTTTCATCCCAATAGTTGTGGAACCCAGAGATTTAATAATATTCTCTGATATTCCTGTTAAATTGCAATAGTCATCCTGATCCTCCTCATAATTCTCTAAGAATTTCCTTTTGCACAGCGAGACATCTGCTCCTGTATCTATCAAAAATGTTACGTCGTTGTTTGTATCCATTATGCTTAATCTTACGTAATTCTTGAGGTTGGATGATATGCTATATATTTCTCTATTTTCTAATTGTTTCCCCTTGGAGTCTCCGTTCGTGAGGACTCCTGGTTTTGAGAGTTTCCCTGGTTTTGTACTTGATTTATTGTGCGACCTCTATTATTCCATCTTCTTCTATTGTTCGTCTGGTTATTGTTGTTGTCATTTCTGCTGACATTGTTGCTATTGTTTGTCGTATTCTTAGCAAAACACATTTTCGCAAAATGGTTGAGCTTTCCACAGTTGTGGCATTTATTGCCGTCGGCAGGGCATTTATTATCATGTTGTCTTCCGCATTTTTTTGCATCGCGGTTGTTGCTTATATGTGCCGTTCCTCTGCTTGTGGTGTTGAGCGGTTTGATGGAACACCTGTTTCCGCTCCACCCGTGAGGAAACTTTTTCAGCGATCATTAGTGCTTCAGTGAAAGTTTTGACTTGACTCGCGTCTATTGTGGTTATTGTCTGTGGATCGGTCAGACCGTTCATGAAAGCGTTGAAAGCAATTTTCCCATTCGCGCTCACAATGGAGGCTCTAAATGATTCTCCCTCCTCGTCAATCTGGATTTCATTAAGTTCTGTGATGAGATTTTCAATCTTTGTCGCAAATCCCAACAGGTTGTCACCTCTCTGTACCAAGTGTGTTATCTCGTTAAGGATGCTATTCGATGTCCGCATTGGCTTATACGCCTGCTTCAGTCCTAGCACTAACTCGTTTATGGTTGTCGGTACGTTGTTCTGTTTTACTCTATTCTGAACCTTTAGTTCCAGTCTTGACCTGAAGATAAAATCAAAGAATGATCCTTGCTTATCAGTGGGTATTGTTACGCTAACTGTTTCCAAACTGCTCAAAAACTCATGTAATTCACATTGTTTGCCTGAAAATTTCGGTACTAGTTTTGTTATCATAGATAACTCGCTCATATCGAGGTTAGCCATTATAATGCCTTGTCTTCTTTCCAAAACTAATCTTTTCCCTGAATGTTGTTCCAAAATATCCGTCGCTTCCGATTTTAACCTTTCAAATCGCTCCAATAATTCAGTTGTCTTTTCGTCTTCCTCCTCTGAGTTCTGTATATAGACGCTTAAATTCTTTTCTATTTTCTGAATTTCTACTTTTTTTTCTTCTATTGTCTCTGTGGTATAGGGTCTATTCAATGACTTTCTAGCATTTATACTAATCTGTTCTAATGACTTTATAAATTCCATTTAGAACAAAAGGATGGATACCTCTCATGGTCTCTTTTGTACAAAATAAAAACTTTCATTTTATTCTCTTAATTATTTTTGATTTATACATTTACAATAATAATTGTCTGAAAGTCCCTTTATCAATTTTAACATGTCTCTATTTAGGTTTATTATAACAAATATTAACATTGACAAAAATATTATCAGCATCAAGCAGGTCATGCATTTGAAAAATAAATCTTTCAGTGATTCCCTCATTTTAAAAAAAATTTTCTATATGAAATTATATTTGCGTGAATTCTTCTTCTTCTTCTTTTTGTTATTATCTATGTTTTTGTACGTCACTTTACTAATTTTGTTCACTTCTCCTATCTTGTTCGATGCCCATTCTTTTAGGTCTTCTGTTTTCTTTTCTATATACTTAATAATAAAAATTATTACAAAAGTAGTTATAATTATTGACACAATTGCGCCTGTTATTTTCATCGCTTCTTCTTCTCCTTTTTCTGTTTGCCTTTGTTATTTCCTTAAGCTCTTTTTTGAGGTTGATAATTGCAGTTTGAAGCGTTTGCCGTACTTCTTCGTTTTGTACGTAGGTTAACTCGTGCCTCTTGACTGCTATTTCTTTTCGGATTCTGGCCACTGTCCCACTCCTTGATTTACTGGTATTTGGCAGGGGGAATATCGGTATTTTAGGTTCTGCTGGTTGTTCCCTCCGCAGGTATTTGGGTCTAGGCTCGACCGTTAGTATTGTTGGCCTTTCTTCTCTCTTTGGGTTGCCTTCTTCTTGTAGTTTCTTCCAGCGAGCCTCTGCCTCCTGGATGTCTTTCAGCACTTCATCCAGTGGTTTCCCCATTCAGTGGTGGGATCTGTAACGATATTCTATTGTTCCGCAAGGATAATGGCTGAGCATAAGCTACAATTGCCTTTATCCTTTATTCAGATTTGTATTTAAAAATACAATTTCTAAATGTTTGGCAGGATCGCCATGTAGGGAACTAGTCCTGTACTAGTTCCAGGGGTTTGTTGCAGCGCTACTGGAGGGCCTCTTGAGGATCGCAGTAGTGCTGGTAAGTAAAAGAAAGACGTCGCGTTTTGATTTAAATTAAAGACTGTCCCTTTATTCAATTTACTCTGGTATTTATACTACTCATCAGAAGTTGACATAACGTCCAAAACTTCTTCTATCTAAGAGAGATTTACTAAAATCACTCAATAACTTATTGATCTACTATTGTCATTGATTGGGCGGAGTTTTTCTCTGATCCCATTATTTTCAATAATTGTTTGGAGTTTCCCCAAACTCACTCAAAAATACTCTACTTTTCGTACTCTAGTTCATGTGCTACTCAATATGTAGCTATGTGTGTGGCCGTATATTCTACTCTAGTGTTTATTCCAACTACCACACATATTTGTCATAAGTGGGTCGCTAAGTTAATGCACTCGTCAAGTGCATTAGCCGCATACCAAAAAGGATCTCATATTTCTTTGTTAATCAAAGAAATTCGACCGTCCAATGAATGACAATACTTGTGTGCATGCATTGTGTGGTTTGTCTACATTACTCACACGCTATGCTATGCACACACTAAACTAATTTATACCCTATGTTATGTATACACTACAAGTGATTCATTAAAAAAATAATAACAAAACCTACAGCAATCGCAAATTAATCATACAGGTGTTTGAAATGTGACTGTTTTTGAAAAAGTGCTTGTTATGTTGTTGTTTTTGTTTATAACGGGTCAATATTTTATTTGCTTTGAAGCAAACGTCAAATATTTGAATATTGTAAATTTTTGTTTATTTATCTCAGTGGATTCGTGGTATAAAGTTGTGTAATTTTATTAAAGTAAATATAATTTAATATTATAATTTTAGTGAAAAGTGATTTTTAAATAAAAAAAGATCATGTCAGCTAAATAAATTAAAAAGCAAAAAAAAAAAGAAGCCGAAAAATTAATAATAATTGTTTGGCTGACATCATCTTTTTTAATTTAAAAATAACTTTTCACTAAAATTATAATATATAAATATTATAATATTAAATTACTTATATTTACTTTTATAAAATTACACAACTTTATACCACGAATCCACTGAGATAAATAAACAAAAATTTACAATATTCAAATATTGGACGTCTGCTTCAAAGCAAGTAAAGTATTGTCCCGTTATAAGCAAAAACAACAACATAATAAGCACTTTTTCAGCTGCGCAAAATATTATTCTAAAATAACATTGAAAACAGTCACATTTCAAGCACCGGTATGATCAATTTGTGATTGCTGTAGGTTTTGTTATTGTATTTTTAATAAATCACTTTTTAAACAAAAACAACATAACAAGCATTTTTTAAATGCGCAATATAATTTTCAATAAATCTCTTTTAAGCATAAGCGAGAATCATTTTCGATTCTTTTTTCAAGCGCGCAAGTGATTAATCAGTATTTGGTCATCAAAAGTACTCGAAGAAGACTCTCTTAGGTGATTTTTGACAAAACAATCTTCCAAATGCTATGTGGGGCAGTAGCACACATCTTTGTTTTGAAATTGAAAACTACCGCAGCACCAATCGTCTACTTACAAATTAAGCAAGAGCAGTAGCAGCCAAACATACATGACTCCCAAATTACTACTCAGCAGAGTAGTCATAGAAATATTTTTGGTTGTTCAAAATTAATTATTTGTTTGGTTTTTCCAGTACTGTGTGTGTGTGTGTATGTATGTATTTTATATTGTTTTTGTTAAACATAACAGAGCATGAAGATGCTAATTTGCCGCTTTAGAATATTCGATTGATTTTATGATTTATATTTTGTATTTTAAATTTTTTATTTTATACTAAAGGTATTCATTTAAAGTATTTACGCCTCGTATACTGCGTATATGTTGTAAGTTTACTCGATTAACGTCAAAACTAATTTACGAGCCCTGGGAAATACGCTTACATTTTTGTGTGTAAACTTTTTCGTATTTTTGGGTGATATCAAAAAATGTGATAAAAACCGTGTAACCACCTAATTTCTAATGCATGGATTACATTTGAGTTATATATTTCGATATATATCAGCGCATTGTCACCTGTTTTACAAAATTTATAATAATCTGACCAATTTTTGGTTAATACATAAAATTTGTGACCAATTTTATAGGCCAAGTTTGGAAGTATCGTAAAAAAAGTAACGTATCATTCACATAATGAATAAAAAGAGTATAAAAAATAAAAATATTGTATTTTTTATCTTTTTCTTGTGCATAGAATTAAATGTCAAGTAATAAAATAGAAAATTTCTATTTTCAACAGAACTTTTTTTACGATTTTACTTGACAACAACTTCAATGCATAGAAAAAAGAGAGAAATATATTTCTATATTATTTTAACACATTGAATTGATTACCGATACATTTTTTTACTTTACGATTAGACTAATGAAGCCTTAACTCATAAGGTTTTTTAACTTTAATAGCTTATATTTTAATAACCAATAAAGCTAAACACTAACTGTAAGAATTTTTATGAAGAGGAAAAGTGCCGTTTCAATTTCAATTTCAATTTATTTCTTATAATATTTATATTATTTACATTTGACTTAGAAGCAAAGAGTTTAGGAACTTCGTTCCTTTTCTACTTAGATATATAAATATATTTTTTTAATTTATGAAATTTATGTACATTATTATTAAACGGAAGGAAAAAAATTTACAAAAACCTTTATGAAGCAGAGGTATAAGATAAAAATGAGAAAAAAAAATAAAGTAGATAAAATTATGATGAGATGAGTTCATTGATATGCACATGTTGTGAGAGTTGGCATCTTCCATTAAAATTTAGAGTCAATCTTTCGATTTTATCCAGAACGAGTTCGAAGCCAGCGAGACTATGTAGGCATCGGGTGGAATAGTGCCATGGTAGTTTAAATATAATTTTAAGTAGCTTATTTTGTGCTACTTGGAGTTTTTTTATATGACATTTTGCAGACGTGTACCAAACTGGAGCACAGTAAAACATTATGGGGTGGAATATAGATTTGATGATAAGTTTTTTATTGTCTATGTTCATTTCCGACTTTCTGTTTATGATTGGGTACATTATTCTAATAATTTTGTTAATTTTGTCCACTACATAGGGAATATGATTATTAAAATTAAGCTTTGTATCAAGCATAACGCCCAAGTATTTGACGTTGTTTTCCCATGGAATATCATGGTTCATGAAACGAGGTAAACTCTGGGGTATAAAACAAGACTTACGTTTTCTTGTAAAATAAATAGCCTGCGTTTTTTCAGGGTTAACCAAAATCTTCCATTTATCAAAATAATTACTCAACCCAGTAAGAGCAGACTGCAAGTTTGTAATAATATCAGCTGAATAAACATCAGAACTAAGAATTGATGTATAATCTGCAAATATAGACGTAATGTAATTGGAAAATGTTGGAATGTCAGCAGTAAAGATGTTGTAAAGAACTGGCGACAGGCAAGAACCTTGTGGACATCCTGCAATGATATTAACTTGTTGTGAACAGGTTTTACCCAAGTAAACGCTGAACGATCTATTTTGAAGAAAGTTTTGAATAATTTTTATGAGTTCAATTGGAAAGTTGAATTTTTTCAATTTAAAAATAAGTCCATTATGCCAAACGGAATCATACGCAGCTTTTATGTCTAGCAATATCATTCCAGTTGATTTGCCGTTTTGAAAATTATTTTTAACTAATTTTCTGATTTTTAGTAGGGGTTGAGACGTATTATGTTCACTTCTGAACCCGAATTGTTGCGATGGAAGTATATTCCCTACGGGAAATTTTAACAAACTGTCACCGAACTGGCCCCTTTACATGAAATAGACAGGTCACTTTTACATGGCGTTGTCATAGTAGGGGGAAATTGACCCCTTGTGACATGTCACAAGACAAATCCTAGGACAGGTTACTGAACTCTTATAAAAAACAAATTTCAGGGACATGTCCTGGGATTTGTCTTGTGACATGTCACAAGGGGTCAATTTCCCCCTCCTATGACAACGCCATGTAAAATTGACCAGTCTCTTTCATTTTAAAAGGGCCATTTCGGTGACAGTTTGTTAAAATTTCCCGTAGGGTTGTTTGCATCGATAAAATTAATAAGCTTTTCCTTAATGATTTTTTCCAAGATTTTACTTATAGAAGAGAGCATACTTATTGGTCTATAAGAAAGTGGAGAATCAGGAGGTTTATTTGGCTTGAGTATTGGTATGGTTTTTGAGATTTTCCAATCACTGGGAAAGTAGCATAATTTAAGGCAAGCATTAAAGATGTTCGTTAGATAGTTGATACCTTTATTAGGTAAATTTTTTAGACATATATTATTAATACCGTCTAAACCTGGAGTTTTGTTTTTAAATTTTTTTTATAATTACACCAACTTTTTCAGTAGTAGTGAAGTAACAGTTTTGTGGGATTGGGTTAATATTACGAATAAGGTTTGCAACACCATTAACCTCAGTAATAGTAATAGTATCATTTAAATTTGATGAAATACAGTGGTTCAAATTAAAGTTGTGAGCCAAAATTTCAGCCTTTTCTTGCCGGGTGAAACATACTACATTGTTGTGTTTTAAAATTGGAATATTGCTAGATTTCTTCTTTAACATTTTTGAAACTTTCCAAAAAGGGGAATATGCTTTGTCCAAATTGGACAACATGTTATTCCAAAAAAGTGCCGTTTTTAACAAAAAATGAATACATTCTACAAACTTTTTCGTATATCTTAGCTATCACGACTTCAACTCTGTATCTATTTTTCGTCATAATTTTTGATAAAAATGCATATACCAGAATTTTGGAGTTATCTATTATTTATATTGCGAAAAGTATGTTATTTATACTCAAATGATCGTTGGACTGTAAGTAATCATCCAGTATAACAGAATTGAAGCTTTTCTGCAGCATGTAACATTCTCGAGATGAAAAAGGATGTCTTTAATAAGATTTGAAAAAATGTTGTAAACTCCGTTCCTAATTTTTACACCATACTATTTAACGAGTAAGAAAAACAATGTCATATTTGGATTCACCTTGTAGACATCATACGATTTTGTTTCGGAAAGAAAATTCTGACAAAGCGTTTCTGAAAGAAAACGAAAAAAGTAACCAAATGTAAACTCCGTAACTGTAAACTCCGTAACCACAATTGTTTGCATCAGATTTCATTCAAATAAATGTAGATAAATGTTTAAAATATTTTAAAATAACCACAAACAGAGGTGATTCAACTACTATTTATGCGTCAAAAGACGATTCAACTAATAATTTTGCGTCAAATCAAAAAAAGTTATCAGTTTTTTACCCTAAGCTTCTGGAGCGAAAAACAATTGATTTTGCATTTCATTGGTTTTGAATCGATATTTCGAGTCATTACTGACATTAGTTTGACAAATTAAATTTGTTTCACACAATTCAAGAATTTTTTGATCGCGAAATGTTATGTTTTTAATATATTATTTTTTAACTGCGCAACCGCTGTTTGGATTTTAAAAAATTTTATATTTTTGAAAAGCATATAAAAGGACCAAAAATACAAAATTAAAAAATAAAGATTTTTTGCAATTAGGTTTATAATGACTAAACTTACTGATTCCATTAAGAAAAATTAAAATATTAACACTTTTTGCTTCTCACAAATTTGGCCCAAAAATTTATCACATTTTTTGATTTCACCCTTATACATACATTAGAATATTGTCAAAAATTAAATTAGCTCTGTTCCACGTACGTTACCGCGGGTACCCGCGGGAACCCAATCTTACCAAAAAGCGTTTCTATTGTTAAAAATTGGGTAAATGAGAGCGTTGATGAGAGAATAATTTGTGTCTCTTTTTACCAGAAGTTACCCGTACTTTGTTTGCGGGTAAAATGGTAAAACTATCAAATCACTAGTGGTTTGTAAATCAGCTGTTTTAAATTTGTAAAAATAATTTAAATATTAACAAAACTTGTAAACAATAATTAATATCGTTAACAAATACCACGTTCTAACATTTTTTCTTTATTCCCTTCGATATTTTATTCTTAAAAATAGCTTTTGTTTATATGAATAACTTTGACGTTAATTTTTGGGCTTGAAATATGGTTTTGTGCGTTCCAGGTATTGTGAGCAATTTTACCATTTTTTGAGATTATTATTTGTTTACTCTCATTTTACCAGACTTTACCCAGAATTACGTGGAACAAACCTTTTATTTTGAATTTTTTGTGTGTTGTTTTTTATTTGCTGTCTTATTTGTTTTTAAATAATAGAAATTTGAAAAATTCTCTTTTTAATTTTTGAAAAGATCTAAAAAGTGGCTAAATGAAAAATTGAGATGTGAATAGTTTTAAAAGGTGCGTTTATTCAAACAAACAGGTAAAGTTATAAATATACGCGATTACAAAAATACACGCTTTACGAGGGTATAAATCCAGTTAGATGAATACCACTACTATATTATATATTTTTTAACTCACCCCTAATTATGAATAATTTGCAGGGTTGGCAGGCAATACCGCTAAAATACCGTTATCGATTCAAAACCCTTTCACCTGACTACCGTTACCCCTAAAATACCGTTACCGAAATACCCGGAATACCGTTATCCTTAAAATACCGTTACATCAATAACTGAAATACCGTTATCCTTAAAATACCGATACCGAAATAAATGAAATATCAATACCCTTAAAATACCGTTACCGAAACAAATGAAATATTGTTATCCCTAAAATACCGTTATGGCCCTATGCTCCAAGTTGGAACGACGGGAATAAATATATATATATATATATAAAATACCGTTACCGTTATTTTTAATTTTTTGATTTTGATAATTTCACGTGGTTATTGAGTATTTTTTGTACCTTAAGTTGATAAATTGGTGCTGTTTTTAATCTCGTTTGTTTTTTGTAAAAAAAATTACGAGTTGCATCGAAATAGCTGACTAGCGTTACCCCTAAAAAACCGTTACCGATATAACTGAAATACCGTTAACCTTAAAATACCGTTACCGAAATAACCTAAATATCGTTATCCTTAAAATACCGTTACCGAAATAACTCAAATACCGTTATCCTTAAAATACCGATACCGAAATAAATGAAATAGCGTTACCCTTAAAATACCGTTACCGAATAACCTCATATATTATATTGTGTCGAGGTATTTTCTGGTACCACAGGCGGTGAATTTAATAGGTTTACAAAGATTTTCAATAGAATTATTAGATATGTGACTTCGCTCTCATGTGACTTCGTACGTAATCCAATTTCTTGGGTGCTCTTTTGTTAATTATGAAGGTATGAGGTTATTGATATTTTTTACAAAGCAATGGTTAATGGGTTTCAGGACTATATAGTTGACAACTTTCTTTTGTCCAACTCGGAAAGAAACCCCCAACTGGTTTATCCAACATATCATACTACTATGTTCGAGCGATCATTTCAGATTAGGCTTTCAAGAATATGGAAAGATCTACCTCTATACCTGAGAGGTTTTGCTTTTTCACCCCAGTTCTTTAGGTGAAAGCTTAAGGATTATGTAGCTATTCATGAGTTATAGCTTTTTGTTTGTGCTACCATTTTTATCTCTCTCGATTTTTCCTTTTTTTATTATTGCTGCACTTAGGAAAATTTGGTGATTGTATTATTTTTATTTAAATATCTATTTATATTATTCAAGATAATGTTTTCAGTATTTTTTTATATGATAGTTTAACTGTATTTTTTTCTTATTTTTATTATTATTTATTTTTATTATTATTTATTTTTATTATCTTTATTTAAATTATTTTTTTTGTAGTAGCTTTTATTAATCATATATGGCCCCAGGGCTTTGGTTAGGTAATTTGAAGAAAAAAAAATGCTGTATTTATTAATATAATATAAAATATCGTTACCCTAACGATAACCGCATTTGTTTCGCTTACCATCCATGATAATTTGCAATTTCTTTTAATTACGTAGGCCCTGTGCGAGGTGGCTAAATTTGTTCTAAACTAAATACAAATAGAGAAAAGGGTTTAAAATTTCTTTAAAAATTGTTTTAAAAAATGTTCTACATTCAAAGAAACTTTTAAACCTGAATTTAATTTGGAATAAGTTTAGCCAGTCCGCACCCACCCGTGGTACCAATTCACTTTTCAATATTTTATTTATTGTTTTAAAAATTAACAGTTGTAAGACACATAATAGGTTTGTTCCACGTAATTCTGGGTAAAGTCTGGTAAAATGAGAGTAAACAAATAATAATCTCAAAAAATGGTAAAATTGCTCACAATACCTGGAACGCACAAAACCACATTTCAAGCCCAAAAATTAACGTCAAAGTTATTCATATAAACAAAAGCTATTTTAAGAATAAAATATCGAAGGGAATAAAGAAAAAATGTTAGAACGTGGTATTTGTTAACGATATTAATTATTGTTTACAAGTTTTGTTAATATTTAAATTATTTTTACAAATTTAAAACAGCTGATTTACAAACAACTAGTGATTTGACAGTTTTACCATTTTACCCGCAAAAAAAGTACGGGTAACTTCTGGTAAAAAGAGAAACAAATTATTCTCTCATCAACGCTCTCATTTACCCAATTTTTAACAATAGAAACGCTTTTTGGTAAGATTGGGTTCCCGCGGGTACCCGCGGTAACGTACGTGGAACAGAGCTATTAGCTCTGATAGAATTAGCGTACATAAATTTACGTCACAATTTGACAGTACTGTTTCAACGGTAAATTGTTAACAAGTGGTGGGCGAGAGCAAAATAAGGATACACACAAAATTCATACGTAGATCAGTATTTGTTGTTAGGGTTGTCAGATATAGCGATTTCTTGCCAAACGTGGCGATTTACAAACACATTTGGAGATTTTATTCTTGAAATGGCGACGGACGGTTTTTACGCTGATTTAGGAAGTGGTTGGAGATTTTTATGGATTTTTTTTACACTCAGTATCTAATCTCACAGATTATGATTTTAACATTTTATATAATCCCTATCTTTGATTGAAAAGATAATATTTTTATAATTATTTGGTGCTAATGAAAATAATTTGGCGGCTTTTTGTTTTAAAAATACGAAGTCACGTCAGATTTAGCGTTTTTTATTTTTCATATTGAAGATTATCCCATAATTAGCCAGATTATTAAATATACTTTTTATAAAGTTTCGACAAAAATCGTTAACCGAAGTCCTAAAATAAAATACTGTTGACACTGCGTTTATCTGGTTTAAGCCTATATGACACTTGCTAGTTTCTAGACTCTAGTTTTTGGCACCATCAATACAAATCATATGAAGGGTACTGCATTATCAACATCAATTTGACAGTTTGATAGTTTTTCGATACAGTTGTTCTCTTCACACACATTATTTCCCATATAAGGAAATTCGTGCTCTCTTCTATTTTGGAATATTAATACTGAAAATAGCAAGTGTCATATAGGCTTTAAGCTTAAGAACGCTAAAACTGAGTTAAATTTAAAGACAAAAAAAGTTAGTTTAATTGAATCAGAACGGTTTTAAATTTTGCACTAACTTTTTTATATGAGTGTACTTAAAACTACTTTAAAATGACCTTGTAGAAAATACTACTGACAGATTATTTTTGTTATATATCCGTAAGATAGGAACATCAAACAAAAAACTGAATTTTTAATTGTTTTTAATCAACAAACATATTCGTCGCTGCTCCTAAGAAAATAGCTATTTGTCGATAAACTTTTTTGTGAGGAGACATACAAATCTGCTTTATTACAGCGTTTTGCAAACTTTTTGGAAATTATTTTTTTATACACATATAAACCAAACTTCAAGATTTTCATTTATAAAAGAATTACTTCCAAAAAAAAATGACCAAGACACACAACACAGACTTTATTTAGGTGTTCCACAATAATTTTTGAAAACAAATAGCTATTTTCTTAGGCGCAGCAACGATATGCTGATTTCAACTGAATAACTTAATTTCCATTAAACAACGTTTCTTTTAAATCATTGTATTTTTATAAATTTAGCACGCCGTGATGCTCAACTTCATCGAAAATACGAGTATATTCTGTTATTTTAGTAGAATTTTAAACTATTTGTACGGGCTTTTTTTGTGAGTGTACTGGTGCTGAATATAATCATATTGCATACAAAGGGCCAAACATATTCAAATATGAACTCATAAACCTTTATTAATTTATAAGCCGCTTTTTTAATTAAATCATTTCAAGTTTATTATGTAATTTTGTATGCGCCCAATACACATCAGATAAACCAAAATCATTTATTCTTTCGCTAAAAAAAACTACTCAGCATGAAAGGAGTCATATTTCGTTTTTCTATATTTTACTACTTTGTTTTTTTCGTTTTCTGCTCTTGCTGTTTTTTTTTTGTAGCAGTAGTAGTTGTAGCAGTAGTAGTTGTTCATTTCGTTTTTCTGCTCTTATGCATTAAACACATAGACGACTGCGGCTACACGACTACACGACTACAAATGCTGCTGGCTGCAATTGTAGTCGTGTAGTCAGCTACTTAATTTTTTTGAAAACGACAGCAACATGTAAACAGATAATCCTAAATATTTGACGTTTTGAAAAATATTAATCTTTTTTGGTTTGTGCTTCTAAAATAATGGCTGAGGAATATTTTGTTAATTTTGTAAGATCCATTTTTTTTACAAAACATCACAATAAAATTATTTCCAAATATAAATTAATGAAACCTTCAAACAATTGTAAAATATAAACAGCTGTTTCTTCAGTGTTCCCAAAACGGTGATTTTCTAGTCAGAACTAGCGATTTTATTTCGCCTCTAGCGGGAAAAATTGTCCTGTTTTACATATTTTGTTATATTGTCAACACTATTTTTGTTTTGTAGCCAACAAAAATAGAAATTATCCTAAGTTGACTACAGCGGCAAAAGTAGTCGTGTAGCCGTGTAGCTGTGTTGGTGTCAAAATAATCGTTTTCATATAAACGTGTGTATTTTATTTTTGACAGGCTGTAGTCGTGTAGCTGCAGTCGTCTATGTGTTTAATGCATTACTGTTTACAAATGCTCCGTGTTTTGTTTGTAGTGGTAGCAGTAGCACAGAACAAAAATCAAGTTGATCAAAAACAATGACTGCCTACTTTGTATAAACTAAGTAGCAGGCAGAAGCTTTTACTAAAGCTACATGAATTGTTTGTAGTAGTAACAGTAGTGAAAAGCAAAAATATTTTTTGAATCGTAGTTTTTTAAACCCTGAAAATAAGAGATCAACTAAAATATTCCCCCTTTCAAAATTAATATATTTTAGTTTTACTCGTTCTTTTTTAAATTAAAAAAATAAAAATTAGTTGAAAAAAGGTGTGTTAAATTAGTGTCCACCATTGTATGTACCCCAGAGGAGAAAACCCCTAAGACCGGCCGTAGACCGCTACACAGAAATGTTTTTGCTGAGCTCATTAAAAAAAATTACTAAGATTTTCATGCCTATATTTTTATTTTCAAGGTAGAAGGTTGATAAAAATGATACATCGTTGAAAAGGTCAAGACTTATGGTGTTTTCTTTTCTGGAAAAAAATGTTGCCTTGTTAAAGGGCAACATTTTGAAAATGTTGTTGTTACATTATTCCAATCAGAATAGAACACAATAAAATCAATGTTGGATTTTTTATACCCTACACCACTACGTGGTCAGGGTCAGAGATACAAGCCAGCCGACTTCAGCCGGTTAGCCGCCGCCAGCCGACACCTTTGCCAAGCCGATTCAGCCGCCGACAATAATCGGCTAAGCCAATTTTCGGCTAAAGCCGGTAGAAAAATGCAAAAATATTTATTTTTTTTTAATTTATAAAATTTGTTTAAATATACATAATTATTTGAAAAGTTGAATTTTCTTGTTTTTAGATATCGTTGATTTTTAAAATGTTTTGCATCAATTACGGTCATAAAAGCTATTTTATAACCGTAATTTTTAAGATTATTATAAAACTACTACCTCCGTTCCGAAATGAGGTTAACATTTCTATATTTTTGCTGGGATTATGGAGGTTTTTTAAAAAAAACTATTTTTTTTTTGATAGTTGTTAGGATATATCAGTGATTCTGAATTTATAGATAGCTTTCCATTTTTTTTTTTTAAATTTATTTTTAATTCGATGTCAAAGTTGAAAATTAGAATTAAAATAATAATGATTTTGTGTGAAAAAATTAACAGAATTCAGATAAATTAGAAAACATATTTTTGACATTACAAACATGTTTAGAATCTATAATGATTAACTAAGATGGTAATAATTACAAATTTTACTGGTTTCTATTAAATGCAGCGAAAGGACATTAGCAACAGCTCGTCAAAATATTGTTCATTAATTTTATTACAACACAATATTATTTTTTCTGCCACAATAGTGGCACATGAACTGTTATTTAAATTTATTTTCTTTTATTTGAATAAAAATACTTTGCTTAGTAAAATGTTAACAAAAAAAAAAATTCAATAAAAATGTTAACTTTTTTTCTGAACAGAGGTAGTATATACAAATTTTTATTATTTTTATTTTACAAAATTTTTTTAATTTTTCTGATGCCTTTCCATCAACGTTTTTATGGTATTATTAAATACCTTTCCAGCTGCTAAATACCACTTTCCTCGGAAATTTTTGACATCGTTGGCGACTTTTTTTTTGTTACCTTAGTTTCTTTTTTAACGAAGCCCAGAATTAACGAATTAACTCTTCAAAGCTCTGTTAATTAACTCGTAGCAAAATAAATCGAACGAAAACAAATATTAATTAATTCCATTCAATATATAGCCTTTTGTGAATTAATTCATTGAATTTTAAATTCAGAATTCAAAAACTGAATTAAGAATTAATTTTTCAAAGCTCTGGGTGAGGTAAAGCTAGGAATAGTCGTATTTCATTTTCATTTTGGTCTACTTCTCTTAGTTTAGTAGAAATGTACCATTTTAAAAAACCGGAAGGGAAAGAAATAGGGATATCTTTAAAACATCGGATATACTGATGGGACCATCTAATAGGTGGTGGCAGAGAGTTGAAAATCTTATATTTTAACAATAAATTGTGTAAAATTTAACAGATGTATGTATAATTTTATAGACATTGTGAAATATAAACTCAATTTTTATAAATTCGGAAAACTACACTTAAAATAATAAGTCTGTTGGCTGAACCGAAAAATTTGTTACTTTAACAAAATTTATTCCTGTTTTTGGCTTAAAATAAAATTAGTTGATTTTAACACTTTTTTTTTTAAATTTAACAAATCAATTTAAGTAAAAAAATTGTAAAACTTTAGTTTTATCTGCAATTATACTGAGTCGTAGAATTTATTCAAATTTAGGGTCTCGGGACTCTCCCCGGGGCTAATCCATATCATGTGAGGGCTTATAAGGGCACCAGAGAAACAAGCCAGCCGCCGTGAGCCGTTTAAGCCGCCGCCGCCGGTCATTTATGCTTCAGCCGCCGCCGCCGATTTTTTTCGGCTCATTTCGGCTGGAAGTATCAATTTTCAAATATAAAAAATTTAAAAATAAATATATTTTTTAAATAGAATTTACTAATTCATTAAACTTGAACAACCAGAGCTAAAAACAATTTTTTTATATGAAAAGAAAGAAGTTAAAATCTTCTAAATATTAAATTTTTATAAATATAATTTTTTTAAGCTACAAAAGCTTATGTAAATTTATACTGTGAAAAAAATTAAAAAAAAAAAGTTCTTAATGGGTTTATATAATACTTCAGAATGCAACTCTTTGCAGATGTGTAAAAAATCAATTAATAAAAAAACATAGCTGCTTAACTTTGCATTTAAAACTCAATATATGTATTTGGTGCATGCATTTTTATCAAAAATTATGACGAAAAATCGTTACAGAGTTGAAGTCGTGTTAGCATAGATATACGAAAAAGTTTGTAAAATGTATTAATTTTTGTTAAAAGCGTTACTTCTCCTCTTCATATAAATTCTATAAAATTGGTTACAAATTTTATGTATTAAACAAAAATTGGTCAGATTGTTATAAATTTTGTAAAACAGGTGACAATGCGCTGATATATATCGAAATATATAACTCAAATGTAATCCATGCATTTGAAATTAGCGGTTACATGTTTTTTATCACATTTTTTGATATCACCCATATATATTTTTTCAATTTTAAAATACATTTTTAAAAATGGTCCAGTTGAATATTTTGGATAAATTAAACATTTTGTAACAAATAAATGAAAAAGTAAAGATAAAAGATATTGTAAAATTCTATAATATTTAGAAAAGGACACTTTTACGGATAAAATGCTCAAACCAATGTTCGAATTGATCACATAATTTCATCATTTTAGGACATTATTGATTGGGCATCTAATTCAAATGGGTCCCTACAAGATATGTGCATCCTGCCCAAACTTTCTAACAAAGCCTCCATTCAAAAGTCTTCAAACAAGTTTAATTTCTTAAATCAATCGATATGTATTTTTTCTATGGTCTTTATTTATTCCTTAATTTGTTAAAATTAAAAAGAATAAATAAAAAAAAATTGATTCCCAGTATGCTTTAATTGTCTGAAAATTCTATAAGAGGCAAAAATTGTTTTGAGTTCCAAGGGGGTTATATTTTCCCAATGTTGGGATTACTTTGTAGCCCTAAAAGGGTATGTTTATAATTTATTAAATAAAACTTGTATGTTATATTAAATATTTAGGACCATTTGTTAGATATAGTCTTGACAAATCACACGTGAACCAACAACAAATCTTATATAAATTGATTTTATATATATTTTTTTGCGAGTGATTTTCTGACCGTGATAAAGTGCAGACGTTAATTGTGATCTCTTTTCTATAATTCTATTTAAAATTAAAAGCAATAAAATTTGTTATTGTTTTAAGAAAAAACTTTTTTTTTTAATACATTGTATCAGTGTACCATTACGGCGATTTTCTCGTCAGATCTAGCGATTTTATTTCGCCCCTAGCGGGAAAAATTGTCCTGTAGCTATTACCCAAATATCCAGCGATTTTTTTTATCAGCCGTAATAATTTTTAAAACTCGGTTTTATGTTGAAAAATATTATAAAACTCGCACATTGATATTCCTTAAATATATAACACAACATCTTAAACGATTTTAGTAAAAAAAATCTCTAAAAATACACATTTCGATAAAATATGCGTATGCACTTTTTCATCGTACAACGCCCTTTATTGTGTATTCTCAATACTAAGATTAATTCAATGAAAATCAGGACTCATTATTTGAAGATTAATCGTAGAATTTTTCATTATTTAAAAGTTTATAACACTTCTTATTAACATATTAAACAAATTTTTGAGTAAAAACTGCTTTAAGTACCATTTTTCAACAATCTAGCGATAAAATCGCTAAATATTTACACTGTTTATAATCTAGAGATTTTCTAGCGATTTTTGGGTCTGATTTAGCCATTTATTTTGAAAATTTGTTGGCAACACTGCATTTTATATTGAAATCAACAACAAATTATTACTTAATATTAAGCTGCCTACACACTAGGGAACATGGTTGAGGGAACAAAAAATATCAAAAAATTTTGTAAACACGAAATGCACGCTCTCAACACTCACACACATACAAACGCACTCACACATTCACAAAAAATGCTCTCTTTTTTTAAGTATGTTCCCTAGTGTGTAGGCAGCTTTAAGTAGTAAACAAAGGGATTAATATTCTGCTATACTAATCCTCTGCTGTTACAGCAGAATGGATAGTAGCAGCGAGTCTACTGAAGAAAGCGATATTGTCTGGTAGACAGTCGCTGAAAACAAAACAATGAAACGACGACAAAATCGATCACCAGAATTAGTTAAGCATGCAATCAAAATAACAAAAATTACCAACAATGTTGATTAGGGCAAGGAATTCCATGCAAATGCATGTTATTTCTCGATAGTCCAAAACTAATATGGACTAAACATTTATCCGACTCATCAAATTTAGAACAAACTGGCATCGATTTGTAGTTGCATATTTTGACATACATAAATGCATGTTTTTGCATATTTCGACTTTAAATGCATATTTGGTGGCTTTTTAATGCATATTTTGTGCTTTTTAATGCATATTTGTGCATATTTTTAGTAGCATTTTTTATTTTGTAAAAAAAATATAAAAAATTGATACGTTTTCATATTTTGATTCAATCAAAATAAACATTTTTAAAACTTTATTGACCTATGGGAAATCTTCGAGTTCTGTGTCTGTTTGCAAAATAACTAACTTAAATATATTTTTAAGTTTTAAAGTGCATTATTTTTGCAAAAATTATAGTTTATAGTGAATATTTCTTATATTGTGAGTGCATATTTTTCTTTTTTAACCGCATATTTTTCATTTTTAAGTGCATGAAATTCCTTGCCCTAGTGATGATATACCAAGTACCTACTAGCAACAACATGTTTGCTGCACTTGATGTAGACAATAATGATGATAATTATATTAACGATAATGCTAACAAAGAGCTTTCTGAAGAAAAACCACCTCCAATAATTATTCCAAATGTTTCAGATATAAGAGCGATGATGAATGACTTTTTAAAAATAGTAAACCTTGAAGATTATTCGTACAAATCTTTGAGAGATGGTCAGGTAAGAGTAATGGCAAAAAACGTAAAGGCATATAGAGTGATAGTAAAATAGCTATCTTTCGTAAAAAAACTTAAACGTTTTCAAATCACATTACAAAATGTTGTTTTCAGCCGATCAAGCCGCCGCCGCCGCCGATTATTTGGTTGCGCCGCCGCCGCCGATTTTTATCCGGCTCAACCTCAATCGCCGCCGCCGCCGCCGATTTTTTGCTTGCGCCGCCGCCGCCGATTATTTTGGTCGGCTTGTTTCTCTGAAGGGCACTCCAATGGAGCAAACAATTTGTCCGCTTTGCTTCATCTCGCTTAGTTTTCGAGATATGGGCCATTTATGAAGTGAAAAATTTTTATTTAAAATTTCCGGGGGCCAAGGCCCCACCAAAGTCCATTTTTTGATAGAGATAGCCCCTTTCTCTGGGGTATTACATGGTAAGAGGTAGTCGAAATTTTCATAAATTTTGCTCTATCTCTCTTAGTTTTCGAGATATGGGCCATTTTAAAAAATGGGGACGGAAAGAAATGGCGCCATCTTTAAAACTTCGGATACATTGGTGGCGTCATCTAACGGGTAATAATAGTAACATGAAAATATTATATTTTAACAATAAGTTTTATAAAATTTAACGAATTAGTTTTAAATAATTTTGAAAATTAACACTCAAAATTAGTTAAAGTACTGCGGATTTTTAGTATAGTGTTAAATGAAAATTACTAAAATCTTTGCTTAAATCAGTGTTTCAGCTAAAAATTTGTTAAAAATTAGTCAAATCGATTTGAAACCGCTTTGACAGATTTTTTTACTGACGTATTATTTTAAGTGTACCTAAAAAAAATTACAAAGCTGACTTCGATATTTTTGCAGTTGCTTTTTTGCGTGTATGTATCTGTTGAAATTCTTGGAAAATGTACCTTTTAGCCGACGTTAGCCGGTTAGCCGCCGCCAGTCGACACTATTTTTTTAAGCCAGCCGCCGCCGATGCGTTTGCGGCTCAACTCTAAAAATCAATCGTCGCCGACCATTTTAGGCATTTGCCGCCGCCAGCCGACAGAATGGACCGGCTTGTATCTCTGGTCAGGGTATTATTTAAACATACCCAGACAGAAACTGCCAACTGTACCAAAAACAAAATACTGGCAGAGCACTGATTTTATAAAAATTGTACGCTTTGTTAAAATAAGGTAAAGTCGGAAGGTCTCGGGTTCGATTACGGTCACGAACATACAATTTTTTGTTTTCTTTTTTTTTATTTTTTTATAAAATTACATTTCTTTTTATTAAATTTAATTGTTTTTTATAAAATAATTTTTCTTAATTTTTTTTTTACCATCTATATTTTGATTTCCCTGACGTTACGCCAACGTTGGCAAGTAAGGTCCATCAGACGTTACTTACATATGTTGTACTACATGTCTCGTTAGCTTAGTGTGTAGAGCGATTGTCTGGCAATCTGAGTCACAAGTCACAGCCCCACCATGTTTTATTTAAAATAATTATAATTAACATTTTTATTCTAAACAAATTTTTTTTTTCGCAAAAAAAGTTTTTTTTTCAAGTTTTTTAGACCATCCATTTTTTGGTTTTTCCAACATCATGACAATGTTGGCCGCTTAGTGTCAACCAACCTTTTGCCGACGCTTGTAAGTTAGCTACAACTGTTATCATTGATCTAATTTTTTTAGCTATTACACAGAAAAAAATAATTCATACATGTAATAAATTTGTTCATAAACTGTGTGAATTTAACATGACTTTTTTTCCCAAAACTTTTTACTACAATGTATGAATTTGTTTCTACATATATGAAAACATTCATTATGTGTTTTTAGGATTTTTTAAATTTTTTCTTCAATAGATAAATAATTAAGAAATATTATGCACAAATTAAGGCAGTTTTTAACACAATCTTTAGTTTGTATGCAAAAATTATGCACTTTTATTAAAATATATAACACAAGGAAATGCACTATTTAAAAACTTAAAATGCACTATTTAAATTTATATCCATGGGAATCTGCTTTCTCTCACTGAACTATAAAAACTTCTAATAGGGGAGGTTCCGTTTTGTAATCCATAGAAATTAACTAGGAAAAGACTTAAAATTGCGATCTAAAAAGATATTAAAAAAGATATTGGCTTATAACAACTTTGCAGATTAATGCAATTATATTTCACATACCTTCTAATCTTCTAATTTTCCAAAATAACGGTCAAGTTGGTAAAAATTTTTCTTTTGTCACACAAAAACAAATTAAAATATTTATTGACAATTTATTCCCAACAAAGAATTCGTTCCGTTTACGCACCATTTTCGGTCCGTCATAAACGGAATCCAACTCCGTATACGTACCGTTTTCTGGATCCGTATACGGACCAGAAAACGGAACATAAGGAACATCGAATCTGATTCGAATCCGTTGAAAATCCGCCAATGACGGACCGTTTACGGACCGGTATGGTGGGTTAAAAACGGACAAGTCCGTTTAAAGTCCGTCAATGACGGACCGTTTACGGACCGTTATGTCAAAAAAAAAACGGACTAGTCCGCTGATAGTCCGTCAATGCCGGACCGTTTCCGGACCGATATGTCGTGTAATAACGGAGTATTTCCTTGTCCATAATCCTACCGATTTTTTTAAAAAAATAGATCATATGTTTATTATTTTCAATACAAAGTACTTCTTTTTCTTTTTTATAAATTCATTAATAATTATTATTTATAATTACAATATTTAGCACATCTAGCTCGGTTTACCTATCTATCCAGCGCTTAGGGACCCGGAGTAAAATCCAACATCTATATGGAAAAGAGACAATAAATTAGTTATGGTTTAATTGACTGTACACGATGCAAATTCTCACATGTTATACACAAAACATTGTGAAACATTAAGTTTCATAAATCTTACCTTGTTACTTGATGTTGTTTGATTAATGGTGTGATAGAAAGAATTCCCTCTATTGCATATTCTCCATATATTCCCATTATAATAATCTTTGCACCGACTTTACAAAAAAATTTTATTTTGTACACAAACCGATGAAATCCGTATAAAGAAAAAAACAGGGCAACACTCTACCCCGTAAATTTTTTGTGGGCGAAAAATGTTGCACTTTTGCACTCTATTTAGGCAACAATTTTAGAAAAGAACACCTATCCCTCTTACAATGTTACCCTTAATTTAGAGAAGAAGACAAAAAAGGAAATTCAAAAGCAAAGTGCAAAAAAAAGGCAACATTTTTTTCAGAAAAGAAAACACCATTAGGGTATAATCTGAGGGTAAAATATACATACCTTGCAATCGGTCAAAATTTGGTTAAATTGCGTTTTTGTAAAAAAAACTAACCCGACTAAAAAAGATATTATATAATCATATATCACCATATATAAACCCATATATACGTCCATATCTAATTTGATCCGAATATTGGAATATATAATTATATCAAGCGAGATAAGCATGTTATCTAACCTGATGCAATTTGATCCGAAAAATGGGTCTATCTAACTTCATCAAATTATATATTAACACATATAATTTGATGAAGATTTTCAAATAAAATTTTAGTAAATATTGTTGAGATCACTTATTTTCATTCATATTAAATACCCAGCAAAAAAAATACCTGACCAAGATCCGTAAAATCACCTATATTGTTCGGCACGAATGCGTTCAAATTGAGGTGAAAAAGGCATTTTTTTAACATTGGCTTGTCATAGGAGAGAAGGTGTTTATGCTACTTTAAGTCTGCTTTGCACGTCATAAAAATGAGTGCTTGGATGTTCTTTTTTATATAGGAAAGCAATTCATTTTTTTTACTATCTAAGGAGAGATGAAAAGTAACTTCTTGGGAATGCATTCAAAAGTCATAAATATCACTTCTTAAATATATATTTGAATGCATTCCCAAGAAGTTACTTTTCATCTCTCCTTAGATAGTAACAAAAATGAATTGCTTTCCTATATAAAAAAGAACATCCAAGCACTCATTTTTATGACGTGCAAAGCAGACTTAAAGTAGCATAAACACCTTCTCTCCTATGATAAGCCAATGTTAAAAAAATGCCTTTTTCACCTCAATTTGAACGCATTCGTGCCGAACAATATAGGTGATTTTACGGATCTTGGTCAGGTATTTTTTTTTGCTGGGAAGTAAAAAAAGTTTTTAATTAATGGCATTTTGGAAGTCATTTAATAAAATACGTTTATTGGAAGTAAGAAATCAGCATATATAGCTACTTTATATGCAGTGAAAAATGCATTCTTGTAGAATGCATTCGGTTTTTTTTTTGCTGAGTACTAATGCTTAATGTTTAGAAAAATTTTTGTTAAAAAACTTGGAAATAGCTGACAAAATAAAACATTACAAAAATTTGTCGGAACAACTGTCTTATAAAATAAAAAAAATAACTTTCAGAATTAATTTTTTTTCACGGAAAAAATAACTGAAACTTTATAAAATTTTGTATAATTAGATATCATGTCAGATATAATTATATATAAAATTAATACAATTTTCTATTAACTTTGTTATATATTTTGATATAATATGGTTTATAAAAGCTTATATGCCATTATATATAATTATGTATGAACTATATTTGCAGATCTCTTAATATATGGCTGGAGACCAAATCGCATATGATTATATATAACGTTATATCAAACATATTTATAAAACCAAAGTGTTAATATAAATGTATATGGTTATATAAAGCCACGCATATAAACATTTAAAGTTATATCAAATCATATAAGATTATATAAAAACTTTTTTAGTCGGGAACAATTAAAAAAAAAATAATTACTAGTGTTTCCAATTCGGTTAATCGATTAACCGATTCCTCTATTTCGATTATTGTCGAAACAGTTTAAAACTCAAATAATTATTCCACCCGAATAATCGGTTAAAATAGGGCGATTAACCGGTTACATTTTTAATATGGAATGTTTTCCTTTATTTATTCCCAAAACTTCATATTTTCTTAATCTTGGCTAAAAAATTGCAAGAAAAGCTTAAAAAACACAAACTAACTAAATTAGATACCATCAAATTCTTTAAAAGTTGGCTGAAACCTTTTGATACCTTTTTTGAGGAACTACAAGCAAGTTGACATTGCAAATATTTTAACAAAATATCACCACCCGGTTGAGGGCCGGTTCCTGGGTCTGGATCTAGCTGAGTCAGCAGAACAAGAATAAGAAGAAGATTAATGCATGTATATTAAAGTGCCCAGTCCCATTGATCTAAAAATTAAAATAACAGATATGACATTTGAATATGAAGAAACCGAAATAATTGAAAAATTAAAAAAACAGAATCCAATGATCAATAATGGTAAAATGAAAATAATGGGAAAATACAAGTATAAAAGAGGAAACAAAGTTATACATAATGTAAGACTGGCAGTGGATAATGATACTTATACTAAAATGATCACAGCACAAAGAGTAAATATAGGATGGCAACGATGTAGAGTTTTTGATGGTACAGATGTTTTACAATGCCTTAAATGTAAAGGATACAATCATATTTTTTTTTTTTTAAAGAGAAGCAACACTCAGGAAATTTCTTCCTATTAATGAACGTGTTGCTTCCTTTGGAAGGGATAGAGAAGAAGTTAAAGGTGGTGAAAGATGAAGGGCTTCAAATATGGCAACACTGTAATTGCGCGAGATGTTAAATTTTTTAGAACAGTTGTTGCGCGCCATCTGTCGGTGAGTTGGCTAACTTTGTTGAAGCTTTTTAGTTCATAGCCCTGTTATATTATTTTACTTCGGTGGGGTTAAGTGCTATGGGAACACCGAAGGAGGACGCTGCGATATGTATGAGGGATAGAAAAAACTCATACATATTACTATTTTTCATAAATTGATGTTGCCTTGGTTGTGGCTCGAATCCGCAACCTCACGTGTAACAGTCCAACGCGCTAACCATTACACCACAGCGGCCAAAGATTGCAGAAATGAAGAAATTTGTTTAAAATGTCATGGCAATCACAAAACAAGAGATTGCAATAAAGAACAAATTGTTAAATGTATAAACTGTGTTAGAATGAATAAAAAACTTAATTTAGGATTAGATGAAAATCATTTTACAAACAATATCGAGTGCGAAGTTTATCAAAATAAACTAACCTTAAAAAATAGGAGAATGGGTTTAAACATGTAACAATTAAATAATATAAGCGCCCTATATACAAATATACAAGGAATGATTAATAATTATAACTAAGTTGAGATAATTGCTGCAACGGAAAATATAGATTTTATTATACTATCGGAGACACACCTAACAGATACTGCTGAAGAGAGTGAAATAATATTAAAAGACTATGATCACTTAATATCGTTTTCAAACTCAACAAGAACTGGAGGTGTTATTATATATTTTAAAAAAACTTGGAAGATGACAAAAATACTGGAAAAGGTTGAGAACTCAAAATATTGGATTTTAGCTTGCATGGCGGAACAAGACAACATTCGCATGGTTATTACTGCAGTATATAGATCATATATTTTTTGCTGTATTCGATGAAATATTAGATGAAATCTGTGATAACAACTGTGATATAATAATAAGTGGAGATTTTAATATAGATTATATGCAAAATAATTTTTATAAAAGCAAAATTGAAAGCAGTCTGAAAGACAATGGTCTTAAACAAATCGTAAATGAATATACACGTGTAACAAAAAATTCTAAGACTCTAATTGATTACGTAATAACAAATAGTTATAAAGTATCAGTGGAAAACTGTTGCAAAAATAAAATAGCAGATCACGAAACATTGTATATAAGAGTTAAAAGAGAGCGAGACAATAGACAAGAATCATACGCTAAATCACAGGAAATATTCAAATATAATAAAAACTTATTTCACAATCATTTAAGAACAATAATAAATTATGAACATATAAGTGAGTTAAATGATAATGCTACACTCAGGGAATTATGTAGGTAAAATCAACTGCAAATGACAGTTAAAATAACTGCATTTGCACTTAAAAAGGTGTAGACTACATTTGCAGTTAAATTAACTGCAATATGAAGTAATTTTTAACTGTTAAAAATCAACTGACAAATGTAGTAAAAACAACTACAAATGCAATTGAAACAACATACATGCAAATTATTGTAAAACTGTACAAACAACTTGCAAATGTAGTTAAAAAAACATAAATAAAAAATTTTTTTTTTAATTATTAATTTAATAAAAAAAAACAAATTTATGTAAACACTATTAACTTAATTTTATTCTATAATAAATTTAAAATTGAGAAATCAAAATTTAAACTTAATGTCACTTTTTTTCACTATTAAGATATTGTTGTACATGTCCGTCTGTGAGGGATGAAATATGCTGTTGTTTGGCTTCCTTTTTTTTCTCCAGGTAGAAAGGGATGAGAATATAAAAGAACTGAAAGAAAATAAATACAATATTTTTTTAACATTCCCCGTAAATAAATTTATATTATAAAACTTACCTTATTATTTTAGTAATTTAATAAAAAATATATAACCTTTTCCGTATTACGCGTGCTCACTCTTTGGCGTTGTTTTATGACTAAGACAAGAGAAAACATGTTATACTCATATTCTTTCACTAGAAATTTCTAAACAAGTGATTCATACACATACTTCTGTTTGCTTCGTGTGTGTGCATACACACTTGAAAATTTAAGTATTTGTAAATAAAATTCAAAATAACTGCATAAAATAAATGTTACTACAATGTAGTAATTTTTGTAGTTTGTTTAAAAAAATAACTGTCAAAAACATTGAAAATTTTTGTTCTAAGTAAATTAACTACAATTGTAGTTAAAATAACTACAACCGCATTACTACATAAATAACTGTCATGTAGTAACTGCAGAACTTTTCTGAGTGTATAATGCTTGATAAATGTTTTCAAGAAACTATAAACAAATTTACAATTAAAAGAACAGTAAATCAAAAAAATAATGTTAATAAATGGTTTAATAACGAACTACGATTATCGAAAAGAGATAAAATCATAAAATACCAAACTGCAAGGATAGAAAACACTGATGAAGCATGGTCAAATTATAGATTGATCAGAAATTTATACAAAGTGAGAATTGAAAATGAAAAGAACAAATATACCAACAATAAGATAAACAATGCCAAAGACCAAAAACAAATGTGGAGTGCAATTAAAGACTTAATTTTAAAAAAGAAACATTCTGTGATACAAAATGTGATATTTAATGAAGTAGAATATAAAGATAATAAACAAATAGCTAATCATTTTAATAACTTTTTCGTGAATAGTGTTAAGTCAATAAGGGACTCAATTGAATATATACAATACGTGAACAATATACCAATAGTAACAAAAATATTTAAATTTCGCGCAATAACAATTTTACAACTTAAGAGTATAGTAATGCAATTAAAGAAAAAACCAGATTTTTGTAAAATATCAACTAAAATGATTATAGATAACTGGAATATTACTGGAATCATATTATTGAAAATAATTAATAAATCATTAGAAAATGGTGAATTTCCGGAAAATTAGAAAGAAACAATGGTAACACCAATTGAGAAAATAATGAACACAAAGAAATGTGAAGAATTCCGACCAATTAATTCATTAAAGACATGCGAAAAAATCTTAGAAACAGTGGTTAAGGAACAATTGGAAAATTATGTAGAAGAAAACTCATTAATATCAAAATATCAATCTGGATATAGAAAACGTTTTTCATGTAAAACGGCAGTGCATTTTGTAATAAATCGTTGGAAAAAAATTGGAAAGCAGAGAAAAATAATGGCAATTTTTTTAGACTTTAAACGAGCATTCGAGACGATAGACAGAGAAATAATTATAAGGAAACTTTATATGTATGGTGTGCAGGGTGTTGAACTTGAATGGTTTAAATCTTACTTAACGAATAGAAAACAAGTTACAACTGTTAATGGAATAAAATCCGAATCAATAGATAATGAGTTTGGTGTTCCACAAGGTTCAATATTGGGAGCGCTATTATTTAGTATATATATAAATGATATGCCCAACATTCTAACAAGGAGTGAAATCATTTTGTATGCAGATGACACTTTAATCTTCACGGAAGGAGATAATGAGGAGCAATGTCAAAACAATATGATGCATGATATAAATAATATTAAGAATTGGTTAAAAATGAACAAGTTAAAATTAAATGAAAATAAAACAAAGATAATCGAAATAAATATGACTAGCAACGCAAACCTTAAAATAAACGATAAAATAATAGAAAAAGTAAAACAAATCAAATATCTATGCTTTATAATTGACAAAGAACTAAAATTTAAAGATCACATAGAATACATTTGTAAAAAAATCGGGGAAAAAATTGGTTTTTCAAAAGAATTCGTAATAAAGTATCAACAATAACAGCAATTAACATATACAACACAATAATTAAACCACATTTTGAATTTGGATCTATAATTATTTACTCTTGTTGTAAACCATTGCAAATGGAATGACTGCAAAAGCTACAAAACAAAGCAATGCGAACAATTTTGAAATGCAACAGATATGCACCTATACACTTAATGCTTAGTACACTCAGGTGGTTAAATATTAGACAGAGATTAGAATTAAATACCCTTCTTTTCATACAGAAAATGAAACTTGGAAAAGCGCCAGAGTATCTGTGTGGGCAGATAAGATATGTAGGGGATGTACAACCGTATAGATTAAGAAACGCAGAGGATTTTAGATCCCGGTGAAAAATGTCCATATATGAACATTTATGGTTCAACCATATATGTATGGATCCGAAAAATGAGGTAACACCTAAGTATATGTTCATATATGGACATATATGGACATATATGAACATATACATTTATTAAATATATGCGAATACATGCGAACGTTGCTGTCCTTTATTATAAGGTTGTACGATATATATAAATTTATGTATGACATTCAAATTAGACGCTACATATGTTCCTTTTTTTATTCATGGCATTAAATATAATTCCATATTTATCCAAATATGAGTTCCTTTTACATATATGGAAAAATGTATTCTTCGAAATATGTTCATATACAAGTCCCTTTTGCATAAATTGAATAACATATACTTTCATATTTGTCCATATATGAGTGCCATTTCCATATATGAAATAACAGATGCTTCCATATATGTCTGTATATGAAATTTTTTCCATATATAGAATCACATATACTTCCATATATGTTCACATAAAATCCATATATGTTCATAAAAAATCCATATTTGTTCATATGTGTCCATACATAAACCATATATGAACATGTTTGAGCGTATATGAACATTTTTCACCGGGATTGCAACAAGTTACCACAACAGGAATGCAGCTATCTCTTTTCTACAAGGGATTGAAATTATATAATTAACTACCAAACAATATTAAAAATGAAAGGAATGAATATGTATTTAAAAGAGAATGTGTAAATTTTGTGAATACTAATGTATGTATTATAGAGAACAATTTATAAATTTTTTTGTTAAAATAATAATGTAAACATTTTTGAATTTTTAAAGTATTGAAAATACTAATAATTAAATAATAATAATAATTTTATTGTAGGAGTCGTTGCTACAACAACAACAACAAAATATCAATGTTTCTATTTGAAAAAAGAAACAAAACAAACGACGTGTTTGGCTGGAGGAGGCTTTTAAAAATTAAAACTAATGTAATGTAATGTCAAAGATGGATTGTTGTCGGTAGCGGCGGTGGCACATGCCGCGTTTCGGCTACGCTCGTCGGAGTGAGTTCATCCCTTATCCACTTCCATCCCATTACAAAAGAAAATGGCACAGTACACTGAAATCGAAATTTTCTTTATGCTATGCCCGGTGAAAAATGTCCATATATGAACATTTATGGTTCAACCATATATGTATGGATCCGAAAAATGAGGTAACACCTAAGTATATGTTCATATATGGACATATATGAACATATACATTTATTAAATATATGCGAATACATGCGAACGTTGCTGTCCTTTATTATAAGGTTGTACGATAGATATAAATTTATGTATGACATTCAAATTAGGCGCTACATATGTTCGTTTTTTTATTCATGGCATTAAATATAATTCCATATTTATCCAAATATGAGTTCCTTTTACATATATGGAAAAATGTATTCTTCGAAATATGTTCATATACAAGTCCCTTTTGCATAAATTGAATAATATATACTTTCATATTTGTCCATATATGAGTGCCATTTCCATATATGAAATAACAGATGCTTCCATATATGTCTGTATATGAAATTTTTTCCAAATATGGAATCACATATACTTCCATATATGTTCACATAAAATCCATATATGTTCCTAAAAAATCCATATTTGTTCATATGTGTCCATACATAAACCATATATGAACATGTTTGAGCGTATATGAACATTTTTCACCGGGTGGTTAAGATCACTGAACCTTGCTGGTGTTGGGGGTCTAGGTGTAAGAGACTCCCCTAATTACCCTTCCCTTCCATTGTAAAAATCACCTATGGCAACTCGTGATGACATGAGCGCCCCGAATAGGTCATGGCCCGGTCGTTTCCCCCTAATACATTACCTTTTCATTTTTCAAACCCAAATCAGAACATAATTTCCGTGAAACGCTTCAAATCATATTAAATTAAACTTTATTTTCATTCAACTACGATTTCACAAGATTTTGACTATATGCCTTTCTATTCCTTATCTAAATTATGTTAGGCATTATACCCTTTTATCGATAGTTTACAAATAGAATCTATTATACAATAATTACTTATAATTGAATATATGTATATAGGTATATACAGCTATGGACATATAATTAGCACACATAAAATTTTCCAACTAAATATATTTAAAAATGCAAGTTTTATATCTTCTGATTGTTGTTGAAGAAGATGTTTGTCTTAATAGTGCTCAAATGTTCCGTTATGTTTTGCTTATTATTTACCGTTATCATTTTTGCGTTAACAATGCTGATTTAAAGTGGACATATAAATGGCACAATTTACTTAAAATAGGCAGTAGTCGTGTAGATTTAATTCAAAGCAATAAATATTTTTCGTAGTTCAAAAATAAATGTAAAAAGTTAAAAAAATTTTAAAATGGGATCAGGAAAACATACCACAGGTGAGGAAAGGCGGAAAAAAGTAGCGGAAATTGCTGAGATAATGCAAATTTCTCGCAAAAAAGTATACAATGCAATTAATTCTTGTGTTGAGGATCCCGATATATTGACTAAGGGTAAAATTCGGAAGCCAAGGCCACGAAAAACAGATGAGCGTACGGATGAAGCTATAGTACGGAATGGTGAAAAGTGATCCATTCAAGTCATCAAGGCAGATAGCATCGGATATTAATGAAAATTTTTAACATGGAAATATCAAGCAGGCTTGTCAGAAGAAGACTAAACGAGGCAAATTTGTTTGGGCGCATTTCCAGAAAAAAGCCCCTGCTCTCAAAAAAAAAATATTTCAAAACGACTAACCTTCGCCAGAACCCATAAGGAAAATCCCATTAGTTTTTGGAAAAACGTGTTATGGAGTGACGAAACAAAAATTAACAGAATAGGACCAGATGGCAGAATCTTTGTTCGTCGTCCTAAAGGCCAAGAGTTTAATCCTCGGTTCACTCAGAAGACGGTAAAACATGGAGGTGGCAGTATTATGGCGTAGGTCCGCTTATAAAAATCAATGGAAAAATGGACAAGTTTCAGCATTTAGATATTTTAAAAAACCATATGGAGCCATATGCCTTCAACTCCATACCACTCCTCCAAACTAGTAAAAAATTGGTTTTGTGCTGAGAAGATTGATGTTTTGGATTGGCCAGCCCAGAGCCCTGACTTAAATCCAATAGAAAACCTGTGGAATGCAGTCAAGGTTGAAATCGCCAAGAAAAATTACAAAAATATGGACGAACTGTGGTCGGCCGCACAGGAAGCTTGGTACGCCATCCCCAAAACAAAATGCCAAAAACTAGTGGAAAGTATGGGTCGCAGGTGCGAAGCTGTCATCAGAAACAAAGGCCACATCACTAAATATTAACGGTAAAATATTTGTACATACCAAAAAATTTAACAAATGCAATATTAAAACCATTTCTTCTCTTTTTTTAAGATTGTGCCATTTATGTGTACAGCTCATTTCAATGGGTTTTTTTTTTTCATAATGATAATTTTTTATTTACATTAATGAATTTCAATCAAAATTTATAGCAATATTAAATGTGCATAATAAACATTTGGAAAAAACAAAAACTTGTTGGTTGTTAATAGTATTTGCAATATAGTAGCATAAGAAAGAATTCATGGTAAAATGTGCTATTTATATGTCCATAGCTGTATATATGTATATTAGAGTTCGTCACAAAAATTTGATTTTCGGATATCATCATTTTTTTTAAAAGTTTTTGCATAGAAAAAAAGAATTGCGTTTTTTTTCTTTTTTATTTCAACTCCTTCCACTGGCGCAAGTCGGCCAAAAACACTCATTTTAAGACCCTTTTCCTCCAGAGCAAAAACAGCTGCATTTATAGGAAATTTGATTTTACCATAAGATTATACAACAAAATTTAATAGACAAAACTTTTTTTTTGCATTTTCAAAATACACCAGATAGCCATTAGAGTGGTTCGAAAATCTGCTTTTTCAAAAACTTCTAAAAAGTAAATTTTTTATTACACACAATGAAAATGTATTTCCGGCGGAGTACATGGGTACAAAAATTTTGGATATACCGCGAACCTTTAGAAAGTTATTAGCTAATCAAATTTGGATTTTTTTTTAATTCAATGAAAAAGTATTTGAGCTAATTAAAATGCAGCTTCCAATACTCGCTGCCGCATTATAAATTTATTTTTTAGTAATGACAAAATAATTTGTAAGTTTTTTAATGTTTATTACAAAGATTTTTTTTACTAAACGTATTTGATTACTAAATAACTTTTTAACGGGTCGCGGTATATCAAAAATTTTTGTAGCAATATTCTCAGCAGGGAATATATTTTCATTTGTGTGTAGTAAAAAAGTAACTTTTTTGAAATTTTCGAAAAAAGTGGATTTTTGGACCACTCTAATGACTATCTGCTGTATTCAGAAAACGCAAAAAAAATGTTTTTTATATTAATTTTTGCTGTCGAATCGAATGGTAAAGTCAGATTTCCCAGAAATGCAGCAATTTTTGCTCTGCAGAAAATGGGTCTCCAAATCAGCGTTTTTGGCCGACTTGCGCTAATGGAAGAAAAAACGTCATTCTTTTTTTTCTATGCAAAAACTTTAAAAAAGTGATGATATCCGAAAATCAAAGAATTTTTTTTTTTTTGACGAACCCTAATATATATATTCGTAATCATACCGGCACTATAAAAATATACTAATAAATCAATAGGAGACCCTAAGCTCAAATAAATAACCTGGAATTAGCGAAATAAAAAAAAAAATAGGAACAAAACCTATTAGCGACTTGGGTGATAACACCTAATCCATACCATAAGCGTCAAAGAAGAATTTTGTTTTTATAAAAAACAACATTCCAACCAATTTTTACACTATCCTTTTTATTTGAGTGTAGGTTCGTCAAAAACTATAGCTACCCGAGTAAAAAAAATTATATATAATCATATATGGCATATATTACAATATATAATTAGACATGTCGTTATGTATATCCATATATAATTATATATGACGTCCCGGTGAAAAATGTTCATATACGCTCAAACATGTTCATATATGGTTTATGTATGGACACATATGAACAAATATGGATTTTTTATGAACATATATGGATTTTATGTGAACATATATGGAAGTATATGTGATTCCATATATGGAAAAAATTTCATATACAGACATATATGGAAGCATCTGTTATTTCATATATGGAAATGGCACTCATATATGGACAAATATGAAAGTATATGTTATTCAATTTATGCAAAAGGGACTTGTATATGAACATATTTCGAAGAATACATTTTTCCATATATGCAAAAGGAACTCATATTTGGATAAATATGGAATTATATTTAATGCCATGAATAAAAAAACGAACATATGTAGCGCCTAATTTGAATGTCATACATAAATTTATATCTATATATGGACATTTTTCACCGGGGTCTTTTTCCAAAATTTTTCCTTATATTATGCCATATATAATTTCATCTAATTAGATATCGGCCTTTATAATATTAGATATGGTATATATGATTATATATTACATAGCATGGCTGATCTTATTGCATATATAGTTGTATATAGAGCTATATCTTAATATATATGGTGGCATTTTAGCAATATATAATTATATATGGTATCATTTAAACAATATATAACTATATATGGTGCCAGATAAACTAGATATTATCATATATGGTGGCATTTAAACAATATATGGTCAAATATGGTACCTCATGATCAAAATTTTTAATACAGTTGCAGATATGATAATATGTGCTAATATATATAGTACCATATATATTTATATATGGTGTTATTTAAGCAATATATTAGCATATGTGGTCCCGGTGAAAACTGTTCATATACGCTCAAATATGTTCATATACCCAAGTAAAAAAAAATGATGGAGCCATATGAAGTTATATTTAATTATATATAATCTTTTATGTAATTAGATATAATTATATCCGAAAAATGAGAACGTCTTATTGTATCATATTGTATCGAATTGCATAAAATTGTATCAAATTGTACCAAATTGTACAATTTGGTACAATTTGATACAATTTTATGCAATTCGATACAATTGTATCCGAATTTTGTCCTCATCCAATTACATCAAATTATATCTTTTTGTATAAAATTATATAAAATGTTATAAAAGTGGACATAGTTTGATACAATTATATCTAAATATTAACTTTATACTTTTTATCATATTAAAAATATGATTAAATAAAAAAAATTTTCAATTACTTGTAATTGTTCTTTTTTGAATTGCAATTACAAATAATCGGCCTGATTACGAGTGTCGAATTTGATTTTGTATATAAGGGAAATTATAAAGAAATGAAACTCTGATGTTGGATTTTTTCAAATCTGAGTGCTATATAAGGTAAATCCAATTGAAAAATTGTTCAAAAGTTGCGTTTTTAGTGAATTTTCAGCAAATTCGACTTAGTTTCGACTACGACTACGACACTCGTAATAATGCCGAATATGTAATTATAGATGAGTTTTTTTTTCAATTACAGTTACATGTAATTGTGTAATTGCATGTGTAATTAATTACAAAATGTAATGATTAACCCCAGGCCTGCTGGAGATCTTATAATTTCGATAAATCTTCCATTACATTTATCCAGATTTATCATGACAGTGCAATAAACATGAAAAAAGATTTCTTTTAGTTTAGTAATTTTAAAATAAAGTTAACAACACTGAAATTTTAAAGTTAATAGGATTATGATATACAACCAATATATAAGAAATCAGTCAAGTGTACGTTATAGTATAGAGAATTTCGTATTAAAGCTTCAGTGTTGTTAATGTTATGGGTGCGGTGCGTAAGCCATTTTTGACTCATGCTCAAAAAAAAGACCAAAAAAAAAACAAATTACTCACGCACGAGTATTTCGTTTTTTACTCAGCACACATGATTATATTAACTTACTTATTAAACTTACAATCAGAAAATTCTCACGCAAAACAGTAAAAATTACTAAAAACATATGATGCAAAAATTAAACTCACACACGAATCAATCACGGGTTATTCTTACTCACGCTCACGCACGAATACTTAAGTATAGTAATTATTACTCACGATCACGTGTGAATAACGTGACTCACGAACATTTCGTGTCACGCGCCAATCTCTAGTAATTACTAAATCTAAAACTAGTTCAAAATCATTGATAACATGGAACCAAATATAATACAATACGGTTTTATATGGACCTTATATATTTTTATATAAAATCTTTTTGAAAAAATTGCCTATGTGGGATGATATATAATTATAGATGATTTTATAAAGAACGTTATAAGTTATATATGGGTTCATATTCGTATATAATCATAACTAACACAAATTATAAAAGATTTCTTATATGGATCCACATAGTTTTATATTATTATGTATAGTGTCATACTAAATTATATATAAACGTACATGTAATTATGTCTTTTATATGTTACTTTATGTACTTACATATAGCACATACATATATATGTAGGCCAATATGTAATAATATAAAATCACATATGTCTCCACATTAAAACCTTTGAGGAAAAAATATCTAACATATGACTATATAAAAGTATATCAGCTTGAATTTAAAAGCATATGTGGCCATATGTAACTATAAGTTACTATATGCAATTACATAAAATAATATATGATTATATCAAAACTTTTTTACTCGGGTATGGTTTATGTATGGACACATGAACAAATATGGATTTTTTATGAACATATATGGATTTTATATGAACATATATGGAAGTATATGTGATTCCATATATGGAAAAAGATTTCATATACAGACATATATGAAGGCATCTGTTATTTCATATATGGAATAGGCATTCATATATGGAAAAATATTGAAGTATATGTTATTCCATTTATGCAAAAGGGACTCGTATATGAACATATTTGAAAGAATACATTTTTTCATATGTGTAAAAGGAGCTCGTATGGATAAATATGGAATTACATTTAATGCGGTGAATAAAAAAAGTATATGTAGCGCTTAATTTGAATGTCATACCATAAATGTTCATATATGGACATTTTTCACCGGGGTGCCATTTAAACCATATATTATTATATATGTTGCCATTTAAACAATGTATGGTCATATATGGTACCTCATGATCAAAATTTTTAATACAGTTCCAGATATGATAATATAAGAAAATATGTATAGTCCCGGTGAAAAATGTCCATATATGAACATTTATGGTTCAACCATATATGTATGGATCCGAAAAATGAGGTAACACCTAAGTATATGTTCATATATGCACATATATGAACATATAGATTTATTAAATATATGCGAATACATGCGAACGCTACTGTCCTTTATTATAAGGTTGTACGATAGATATAAATTTATGTATGACATTATGACATTCAAATTAGGCGCTACATATGTTCCTTTTTTTATTCATGGCATTAAATATAATTCCATATTTATCCAAATATGAGTTCCTTTTACATATATGGAAAAATGTATTCTTCGAAATATGTTCATATACAAGTCCCTTTTGCATAAATTGAATAACATATACTTTCATATTTGTCCATATATGAGTGCCATTTCCATATATGAAATAACAGATGCTTCCATATATGTCTGTATATGAAATTTTTTCTATATATATAATCACATATACTTCCATATATGTTCATATAAAATCCATATATGTTCATAAAAAATCCAATATGTGTCCATACATAAACCATATATGAACATGTTTGAGCGTATATGAACATTTTTCACCGGGGTGCCATATATATTTATGTATGTTGTTATTTAAGCAATATATTACCATATATGGTGCCATTTAAACCATATATTATCATATATGGTGCCATTTCAACAATATATGCTCATATATGGGACCTCATGAACAACATTTTCAATACAGTTCCAGATATGATAATATATGCTACTATATATAGTACCATATACTTTGATATATCGTATCATTTAAACAATCTATTTGCACCTAAACCAATAAAATTGTATCAGGTCAAAAATCAGATCGTTGGCTTAGTCGGCAAACCTGTCAAGTCCGTTTTTTTAATATTTCAGGAGACCTATGTGAAAATCGAAATATATATGAGCATACATGATCATACATTGGCTCGTATGTGATCATGTATGGGCCTACATAGTCATATACGTACATGCATAGTTCAATGTATGACCATACATGATCTCATATATTTCCATATACCTTTGGATCCGAAATTTGAGGGTATATGGAGGTATATGGCCATATATGATCATATATGAGCATACATGAATCATATGTGAGCATATATGGTCATATATGAACATGTACGGTCATATACCCTCAAATTTCGGATCCAAAGACAACATAAAGGACAACATTCGCACACTGAAAATATTATTACAGTAACTGACTGTAGTTTATTTAAAAAGTTATCCGTACATTTATTTTTAAATGATTATTCAGTTAAAATACAAAGAAATATATTTTTTAACTGTTTTTGTTGTTTATTTAAAAAATAAACTACATACAAATACGGATTTTCTGTTACAGTTAATATTTTCATTTAAAAGGTTTTGTTAAAAAAATAATTCCTTTTCGATTTCTAGGTCAGTTAAAAAAACGAAATAAACTAAATATCATTTATTCTTACGGATTTTGAAGTTAATTTTTTGAAATTTAAAAAAATGAAATAAATGAAAAATCATTATTTTTTAAGGATTTTGTAGTTTATTTATTATCATTTAAAAATAAATGAAAAGTTCTTTTGATTTAAATGAAAAGTCAGTAGACCGGTTTTCAAGTGATTTTTCATTTATTTTAAATTACATTTTCAGTTAATTTAAACTACAAACTATTTTGAGTGCATGTATTCGCATATATTTAATAAATGTATATGTTCATATATGTCGTAAGTTTGACCAACAAATGAATTGATATTAAAGTACTGCACATTTCAACATTTTATGTAAAAATGTCATTATCAAAAATTTCATGCGTTGCTATGTCATGTCAATTCAAACAAGGTGTTATGCCATATTGTGCCAACACAATCTTACTGTCATAGCATGTCATTGCAACTTAGTTAAGCTGTTGTACGTTGTTGTGTTCAATACCATGCCTTTAATGTTTTTTCTGCAGCATGTTTTTAATACTGTTTAATCATACAATATTTATTATACAAAATTTTATATCATGAAAATATTTATTATTCTTTATTTTTTAAATAAAGATACATATCGTCACCTAAAATGCAAAACGGCGTAACAACAAAAAAATTTAAGCCGATTTTCTGATTGATTATGATGCACTAGACCAGGGGTGGCAAGACTTTTTTCGCTGCGTGCCAGAAACGGAAAAATTTTTTTTGGAAAAATTTCTCGCGTGCAACCTTAATTTTAGTTGTCTTTTAAAAGTTATTTTTTAAAAATTTTTAAAATTTCGAAAATTTCTCTTAAAAATATCATCGCAGATGTACATTTATCAGCGCTACGGATAACCCCCATGAAATAACCCCAAAGGGAAAAATTAAATAAAGAAATGACGTAAAAATGTTTGACGGTTATTTAATTTTTGGGGGCTTATTTAATCTTTAAATATTGAGATTATTTCATTATGAAAAATTTCCAATGAAATAAAATTAAAACAGTTAGAACATTATTGCCTTTTCATTTTTTTTTTGGGGCTTTATTTAATTTTATGTGGTTATTTTTTTTTTTTTGTTAAAAAAGTTAAATTATTGTATGTATTACTTAAGTACGTAAGAAACTAGTTGAAAAATGTGCTTCGGGCAAAAATTTGATTGTTTTAAAATAAATCGCGCGGTTTTTTCATCATAATAATGAATAAAAATCGAATATTATGGATTTGAACAGAGAAATTTCTATTTCAGATGAAATGGCTCTGCGAAACACGATCAAATCCCAATTTCAAATTCCAACATAGGAGGTTATTTCATTATGAAACTTATTTTCAGCCTTTATTTCATTGAGGGGTTTTTCTTAGCACCTATTTTCCCTTTAAAAAAACTTAATTTTTTAGATCCAATTTTATTACAAGTTTTTTTTTAATTTTTGTACAATTTTCTGGTACTATTTATTTTTCCGATTATGACGCATTTTCTCAACATTTAAACTACTTTCAATCTAGAATTTAGAAATTTTGCCAGAATTTTATGATAATCGAATTTGCGAGTTCTGTATTAACCCTTTGACATGGGAATTATAATGGCTGGGAATTTTCCGACCAAACTTCGTGGAAATGTAGATCTATGCAGAGGAAATATTGTTTATTACTTTTATGGCTTTGCAGGACCCCCTAGCGGAGATATTTGGAATTAAAATTCAAACATTAAAATTATTACTAATCTCTACATAAAATCTTTTGAGTTTTTGATTTTATTCATCACACAATTTTTGAGACTAACCTTTAGCCTTTTTTTAACTTTTAAATTTTAAAATATTCTCAGCAGCGTTGTTGATCACAAGACGAAACGCTCTCTACTGATTTCATGGTATTTTAAAATTTTACAACCTGCATAAAATTTTAATAAGAACAAAATAACGAACCGATAACAATAAATGAATAGCGCTTTGGTTAAAATTCAAATCAGTGACGAGTTGATGAAGTCGACGTACATTATAATGTACGCCACTCGCCAAAGGGTTAACCATATTTCTTTAAACATTTAACCGATTTTTTTTTGCTGGTCTTCTAATAGTTTAAATTTTTTGAAAATATCCAACAAAAAGTCGCGTGCCACCTAAAATCCACTCGCGTGCCACTACTGACAGGCATGTCATAGTTTTGCCAGCCCTGCACTAGACTAAATTACATTTCTCTACAAAATTTTAAACTTATATGGAGCAATTCCATATGAAAGCGATCACCTTTTGGACGACCCCTCTCCGATTCTAAAATAAATAGTCTCAATCGATTGCCCAGCAAAAAATAATGTACCTACATATTTTTTTTTTTTTTTTATAGTGACTGGTTTAGTGGTGGTGTACACCACTGTCATGTGACAAAATTGAAGAATTCTTCATAAGGGACCTCATTGAAAGTTGTTTAAAAAAAAAAAACTACTAAAGCGATCGCAACGAGTGATAGCTCATTGGAAAGGTATTGAATCAGGCTTTAATTGAAAAATAAAAATTTCCTAATTTTTCTCAGAAATTTACCTTTTTTCCCATGAAAATTAAATTTTCCCATGAAAATTAAATTTTCCGATTTTCCACAGAAGCTCCTAAATTTTCCGGCTAATTTTTTTTTTTTTTTTGGATTCCTCATAATTTTTACTTTAAGAATCAGCAATAAAAAAATGGGCCCCGACTCCTTGTTTGGACAGGAGAGGAGCATTTAAGAGACCACCTTGTTCTCATTGTTTTTATATTTTTTATAATTGAATTATTTGTAATTATTTAACATTATTTTATTTTATTATTAAAAATACATTTTAAAAATTATTTTACAGTTAAAAATACATTTATGAAGAAAAAATCAATTTTTTTAAGAGCCCCAAGTTGAGTGTGTAGTGAATATGGTCTGCCTGCCTTCACAAGATCGGACATAAATCCATGGATAATAGCAGCAGTGGCATGTAATGGCACACCAAACCCGACTGAGGTCATAAAATGTTTTGTAAATTTTTTAAATTACCAGGTAATAAATATTTCGCCTAAAATGACACGTGCAGAAACAAGTCATAAAACACGGATTTTCCATAAATATGGCGAAATATTTATTACCTGGTAATTTAAAAAATTTACAAAACATTTTATGACCTGTGGTCGGCTTATTGGCAGTAACCAATTAAATCCCTCTTTAAAAAACATTTTATGACCAGTAGTTCACGCAAATTTTCCTATTAAAGAAAAGCAAATATCGCTTATTTTTTTTACCAAAAAATAAATATAAATACTTCACACACTCTGAGTCAAATTTTAGTTGAATACTAAACGTGAAAGTGTTAAAGTGTTTTTTTTTTTTGTAAAGTAAAGAGTGAAGCTGTAAAGACAATTTAAAGTAAAATGAATAAATTTTGCTGCAATCCGTTTAACAAGAGTGGACATCGTTCGAAAAAGATAAAAGTATTAAAATTAACTGGTGTTTCGAAGCGATACATGAATGAATTAAATATACAATACGGTGAAGAAGCAGAATTCATTTGCCCCAAGTGTAAAATCGATTTGTCTCAACAAGCAAATGCATTGAAACAAATGCAACCACAATCCGAGAGTGAAATGACAATTGAACAAAATGTTTCATCTGATAGTGAGGCAGACATTCCGATGGTCAATATGTCTTTGAGTCCTTTGAATGAGGCTATTACCACTTTAGGTGAATCGCCTATTACAAAAAGAAAGTTGCGAAGTGAAAAATACAGGAAAGAGAAAAAAGGCAAGGTTATGAGTGCAATCGCGACAATATTTGATGAAGGCTCTGATAACGAATGCAGTCAAGCAGATGACGTTGATGACGGCAAACAAATGATTGAGCAGTTGAAAAGAAAATTCAATTTAGCGACCACTTTTCCGGAGAAATATCTCATTTTATCTGTGCTGCCGCAATCATGGTCTATACGCAAGATTTCTGAACAGTTTCAAACATCTTTTTACATCGCGAGAAGAAGCAAAGAATTAGTTCGACAGAAGGGCATATTGGCGACTCCCACCAAGAAATTTGGCTCAAGGACCCTCAGCGAAGCAACGGTGAAATTGATTCAAGATTTTTACTGCAATGATGACAACAGCCGCGCCTGCCCAGGTACACGTGACTATGTTATCACACGTGAAGATGGAGAAAAAGTACACAAGCAGCGCAGATTATTATTATGTAATCTATCCGAAGCATACCATCAGTTCAAAGAGAAATACCCAACAGAAAAAGTGGGATTTTCTAAGTTTGCCATCCTACGACCAAAAGAATGCGTGCTGGCATTAGACAGGCACGGAACGCATTCATCAAAACATCAAATTAATGTTCTTTCCATGCAAGAAATTGAAAGTATTTCACGGTGAAATTGAAACATATAGGGACCTCCTGTCGAAGTCGTTGTGCGCATACCCCACGGAAAATTGTCATCTGTCCAAATGCGACAATTGTCCGAAGATTGACGAGCTAGAGCAATATTTGGCGGAAAAGTTTGAACAGCTGTTAATTCAGGAGGTGCATTTCAAACAGTGGATAATTAGCAGCGGCAGATGTTCCCTTGAGACCGTGGTAAAGCAGATTCCGGAATTCATCGAGGAATTCGGATTCAAGTTGAATGAACTGAAGGCGCACCATTTCATATCCGAGATGCAATCGAAATTTCTAAAGGAAAGTAAGGAGAAATTAGCCCAAAATGAATTCATTGTGATAAGCGACTTTGCCGAGAATTACACTTTTCTCGTTCAGGATGAAATTCAGGCTTATCACTGGGCAAACGACCAGTGCACGGTGCATCCTTTTTGCATTTATTTCAAAAACGAAGATAACGAACTACAGACCGTAAGCCTTGTTGTTGTAGCGGAGAGTTTAGCTCATAATTATGTGTCCGTTTATTTATTTCAAATGAAACTGTTTGAATTCTTAAGATCAAAATTCGATGCAATCGACAAAGTAACGTTTTTCTCAGACGGCGCGGCTTCTCAGTACAAGAATAAAAAAAATTTTTACAATCTTTGCATAATTGAAGAAGAACAAAACTGCAAGGTCGAGTGGCACTTTTTTGGGATGTCCCACGGTAAGGGCCCATGCGATGCGTTAGGGGGAACCCTAAAACGCATGGCGACTAAGGCAAGTTTGCAAAGGCCATATACTGACCAGATCTTAAATGTACAACATTTGTTTTCGTGGATTCAAAGCAAGGAAATTGCCATTAACACAGTTTTATGCACTCAAAAAGAACACGATGCCATGGAGCGACGAATTCAAAACATATATAATAATGTCAAAACTATAACTGGAACGCAAAAGTTTCATTGCTTCATACCAAATATTTCTGATATGTCAATTAATGTAAAGCGGTACTCTTCGTCTGCCGACGTCCTAAATTTAAAGTTACTTTAATTTTATAATGATGCCAAGACAATTGAAATTTTTAATAAATATTGTAATTAAGTATAAGCAGCAAAATAAGAAAGATTTTTTCTTCATAAATGTATTTTTAACTGTAAAATAATTTTTAAAATGTATTTTTAATAATAAAATAAAACAATGTTAAATAATTACAAATAATTCAATTATAAAAAATATAAAAACAATGAGAACAAGGTGGTCTCTTAAATGCTCCTCTCCTGTCCAAACAAGGAGTCGGGGCCCATTTTTTTTATTGCTGATTCTTAAAGCAAAAATTATGAGGAATCCAAAAAAAAAAAAAAAATTAGCCGGAAAATTTAGGAGCTTCTGTGGAAAATCGGAAAATTTAATTTTCATGGGAAAATTTAATTTTCATGGGAAAAAAGGTAAATTTCTGAGAAAAATTAGGAAAAATTAAAAATTATTTTTCAATTAAAGCCTGATTCAATACCTTTCCAACGAGCTATCACTCGTTGCGATCGCTTTAGTAGTTTTTTTTAAAACAACTTTCAATGAGGTCCCTTATGAAGAATTCTTCAATTTTGTCACATGACAGTGGTGTACACCACCACTAAACCAGTCACTATAAAAAAAAAAAAATATGTAGGTACATTATTTTTTGCTGGGCAATCGATTGAGACTATTTATTTTAAAATCGGAGAGGGGTCGTCCAAAAATTTGCCAATTTTGATCGTTTTCATATGGAATTGCTCTATGTCGAAATAAGTCTATAGTCGTGTTAAGAAAATATAGAATATCTTTAATTCTACAATGTTTTTTTTGGTTCTAGTGTAAAAAAATAAAAAGTGTTGTTACGCCCTTTTGCATTTTAGGTGACGATATTATGTATGTCATATTGCATAAATAAATTACATGCACTTTTCTAATTAAATTTATACTTCCAAAAAAAAAAGTTTACTGTACTAAAAATTACTGTAGGTACTACTCGTATTACTCATACATGGGACTAATTAATTGATGATTTCATTACCATTGCATTGATATCAATTGTAATGAAATTATTTTCATTGCCATTTTTTTAATTAATGGTAATGATTCTAAAATTTAATTGCATTTATTAATGACAATGATTTTAAATTTCATTACCATTGATTACTCATACATGGGACTAATTAATTAGGTGGACTAATTAATTGATGATTTCATTACCATTGCATTGATATCAATTGTAATGAAATTATTTTCATTACCATTTTTTTAATTAATGGTAATGATTCTAAAATTTAATTTCATTGATTAATGACGATGATTTTAAATTTCATTACCATTGATAATGAATAAATTAAAAAAATTAATTGCCATTGACAGAAAAACGTAAAAATGAAGTAAAACTTGCTCAAATCGAAGATGGAATATGCTTATTCAGTCTTATGCTCATTTGAAATTAAATATTACTTTCCATTCCATTGTTATTTGTATCCAGGTAAAGTTTAACGGAATGGATCCTTCTTAAAAAATTATGTTTTATAACTTCCCCGGCCAAACCCGTTGTTCGTTTTCATTTGTCTGAATTTTTTTGTAAACAAATGGTTTTTAATCAATTGTAATTAGTTTTTTTATACATTAGTGCAATTTCATTACCATTAGTAATGATTTTTGTAATGAAAAATATTTCATTACCATTAAATGGTAATGAAATTTTTTTCATTGTCATTAGTATGAACTAATGGTAATGAAATTTCAATGGTAATGAAAAATGCCCATGTATGGTATTACTGAATTCTTTTTTTTTTTAAACATCAGATTTCATTCACTATTGATATTGTTGCGAAATTATTATAAGTTTCAAAGTTTATACAATATGACATATATACAAATTTTGAATTTTTTTCTTTCCAAATTGGCTTTGATATAACCATCGGACATTATGTCTGTGAAGATAAATGTAAATTTAACTAGCAAAGACACAAACCGATTTCGTTAACAGAGCTATGTTATGAGTCAACAGAGCTCTGTTAACTACTTAACAGTAACATGTTAAAATTTTTGGAATGAAGGGTTATGAATTTCAAGCATTATGGGCGATAGGGGCGTGGTCCGACTGACGGAATGAACACAATCTGTGAAGCAGGGTGTATATAACTTTCATCATTTTTTTTTTTTGAAAACGCACGTAAGGAATACGTGTAAATAAAGTTTTAAATTCAGTAATTTTAGGCCAAACTGCGGGAAATGTTTGGAGCCACAACGGACAACTGGGAACAGGTTCCTCAATGGTGTATATACTGAAGGTAATACAAGTGATGTATGTTTCAGCCTTGCTATTGAAATCTTCCCCGTCAATTTAGAAAGTTCTAAAAAATTATGCTAAAATTTTCATATTCTATGTTAAATATTTGGATGAAACTGGTGGCCAGTATGGAAAATTGGACAGAGGTTCCTGGATGAAAATCATTTTACAGACTATATTATGGCTGAACTTTCCAATTCTAGTCCTGAAATTTTCCAGGTCAATTTAGAATTGGGAGCAATCTAACATTAAAATAATGTCCTTTTAAGTGAAATTTCATGGGTGAACCTGGTGGTCACTATGGAAAATTGGACAGAGGTTCCTGGACGAAAACAATATCGTAGGCTATTTAAGAGGTCTAGTTTCCAGCCAATGTTTTGGAATTGTGCTGCTCAATTTAGAAACTTGTTAAAAAGGACCCTAAAATTTTTAGAACCTATGTTAAGTATTTGGATGAAACTGGTGGCCAGTATGGAAAATTGGACAGAGGTTCCTGGATGAAAATCATTTTACTGACTATATTATGGCTGAACTTTCCAATTCTAGTCCTGAAATTTTCCAGGTCAATTTAGAATTGGGAGCAATCTAACATTAAAATAATGTCCTTTTAAGTGAAATTTCATGGGTGAACCTGGTGGTCACTATGGAAAATTGGACAGAGGTTCCTGGACGAAAACAATATCGTAGGCTATTTAAGAGGTCTAGTTTCCAGCCAATGTTTTGGAATTGTGCTGCTCAATTTAGAAACTTGTTAAAAAGGACCCTAAAATTTTTAGAACCTATGTTAAGTATTTGGATGAAACTGGTGGCCAGTATGGAAAATTGGACAGAGGTTCCTGGATGAAAATCATGTTACAGACTATATTATGGCTGAACTTTCCAATTCTAGTCCCGAAATTTTCCAGGTCAATTTAGAATTGGGAGCAATCTAACATTAAAATAATGTCCTTTTAAGTGAAATTTCATGGGTGAACCTGGTGGTCACTATGGAAAATTGGACAGAGGTTCCTGGACGAAAACAATATCGTAGGCTATTTAAGAGGTCTAGTTTCCAGCCAATGTTTTGGAATTGTGCTGCTCAATTTAGAAACTTGTTTAAAAGGACCCTAAAATTTTTAGAACCTATGTTAAGTATTTGGATGAAACTGGTGGCCAGTATGGAAAATTGGACAGAGGTTCCTGGATGAAAATCATTTTACAGACTATATTATGGCTGAACTTTCCAATTCTAGTCCTGAAATTTTCCAGGTCAATTTAGAATTGGGAGCAATCTAACCTTAAAATAATGTCCTTTTAAGTGAAATTTCATTGGTGAACATGGTGGTCACTATGAAAAATCGGACAGAGGTTCCTAGACGAAAATTGTGTCATAGCTAGCATAAAGGATATATAATCCGGTCGTGGTGGTAAAATCTTCATGGTCAACTTAGAAATGCATCAATTTACAACTTTAAAAAGTTTAAATTTATGTTAAGCAATATAATTAAAATGGCCATCCAAAACTGTTAACTGAGCTATGTTAAGCATTTAACAGCGCAATATAAATAAAAATAATGCCAACCAATACTGTTAACTCAGTTATGCTAAGTAGTGGGAAATATCTGAAGCTACATCGGGCAACTGGAAACAGGTTCCTCAATGATGTATATACTGATGGTAATATAAGTGATATACGTTCCAGCCTTGCTATTGAAATCTTCCCCGTCAATTTAGAAAGTTCTAAAAAATTACGCTAAAATTTTCATATTCTATGTTAAATATTTGGATGAAACTGGTGGCCAGTATGGAAAATTGGACAGAGGTTCCTGGATGAAAATCATTTTACAGACTATATTATGGCTGAACTTTCAAATTCTAGTCCCGAAATTTTCCAGGTCAATTTAGAATTGGGAGCAATCTAACATTAAAATAATGTCCTTTTAAGTGAAAATTCATTGGTGAACATGGGGGTCACTATGGAAAATTGGACAGAGGTTCCTGGACGAAAACAATATCGTAGGCTATTTAAGAGCTCTAGTTTCCAGCCAATGTTTTGGAATTGTGCTGCTCAATTCAGAAACTTGTTAAAAAGGACCCTAAAATTTGTAGAACCTATGTTAAGTATTTGGATGAAACTGGTGGCCAGTATGGAAAATTGGACAGAGGTTCCTGGATGAAAATCATTTTACAGACTATATTATGGCTGAACTTTCAAATTCTAGTCCTGAAATTTTCCAGGTCAATTTAGAATTGGGAGCAATCTAACATTAAAATAATGTCCTTTTAAGTGAAATTTCATGGGTGAACCTGGTGGTCACTATGGAAAATTGGACAGAGGTTCCTGGACGAAAACAATATCGTAGGCTATTTAAGAGGTCTAGTTTCCAGCCAATGTTTTGGAATTGTGCTGCTCAATTTAGAAACTTGTTAAAAAGGACCCTAAAATTTTTAGAACCTATGTTAAGTATTTGGATGAAACTGGTGGCCAGTATGGAAAATTGGACAGAGGTTCCTGGATGAAAATCATTTTACTGACTATATTATGGCTGAACTTTCCAATTCTAGTCCTGAAATTTTCCAGGTCAATTTAGAATTGGGAGCAATCTAACATTAAAATAATGTCCTTTTAAGTGAAATTTCATGGGTGAACCTGGTGGTCACTATGGAAAATTGGACAGAGGTTCCTGGACGAAAACAATATCGTAGGCTATTTAAGAGGTCTAGTTTCCAGCCAATGTTTTGGAATTGTGCTGCTCAATTTAGAAACTTGTTAAAAAGGACCCTAAAATTTTTAGAACCTATGTTAAGTATTTGGATGAAACTGGTGGCCAGTATGGAAAATTGGACAGAGGTTCCTGGATGAAAATCATGTTACAGACTATATTATGGCTGAACTTTCCAATTCTAGTCCCGAAATTTTCCAGGTCAATTTAGAATTGGGAGCAATCTAACATTAAAATAATGTCCTTTTAAGTGAAATTTCATGGGTGAACCTGGTGGTCACTATGGAAAATTGGACAGAGGTTCCTGGACGAAAACAATATCGTAGGCTACTTAAGAGGTCTAGTTTCCAGCCAATGTTTTGGAATTGTGCTGCTCAATTTAGAAACTTGTTTAAAAGGACCCTAAAATTTTTAGAACCTATGTTAAGTATTTGGATGAAACTGGTGGCCAGTATGGAAAATTGGACAGAGGTTCCTGGATGAAAATCATTTTACAGACTATATTATGGCTGAACTTTCCAATTCTAGTCCTGAAATTTTCCAGGTCAATTTAGAATTGGGAGCAATCTAACCTTAAAATAATGTCCTTTTAAGTGAAATTTCATTGGTGAACATGGTGGTCACTATGAAAAATCGGACAGAGGTTCCTAGACGAAAATTGTGTCATAGCTAGCATAAAGGATATATACTCCGGTCGTGGTGGTAAAATCTTCATGGTCAACTTAGAAATGCATCAATTTACAACTTTAAAAAGTTTAAATTTATGTTAAGCAATATAATTAAAATGGCCATCCAAAACTGTTAACTGAGCTATGTTAAGCATTTAACAGCGCAATATAAATAAAAATAATGCCAACCAATACTGTTAACTCAGTTATGCTAAGTAGTGGGAAATATCTGAAGCTACATCGGGCAACTGGAAACAGGTTCCTCAATGATGTATATACTGATGGTAATATAAGTGATATACGTTCCAGCCTTGCTATTGAAATCTTCCCCGTCAATTTAGAAAGTTCTAAAAAATTACGCTAAAATTTTCATATTCTATGTTAAATATTTGGATGAAACTGGTGGCCAGTATGGAAAATTGGACAGAGGTTCCTGGATGAAAATCATTTTACAGACTATATTATGGCTGAACTTTCAAATTCTAGTCCCGAAATTTTCCAGGTCAATTTAGAATTGGGAGCAATCTAACATTAAAATAATGTCCTTTTAAGTGAAAATTCATTGGTGAACATGGGGGTCACTATGGAAAATTGGACAGAGGTTCCTGGATGAAAATCATTTTACAGACTATATTATGGCTGAATTTTCCAATTCTAGTCCTGAAATTTTCCAGGTCAATTTAGAATTGGGAGCAATCTAACATTAAAATAATGTCCTTTTAAGTGAAAATTCATTGGTGAACATGGTGGTCATTATGGAAAATTGGACAGAGGTTCCTGGATGAAAATCATTTTACAGACTATATTATGGCTGAATTTTCCAATTCTAGTCCTGAAATTTTCCAGGTAAATTTAGAATTGGGAGCAATCTAACATTAAAATAATGTCCTTTTAAGTGAAATTTCATTGGTGAACATGGTGGTCATTATGGAAAATTGGACAGAGGTTCCTGTATGAAAATCATTTTACAGACTATATTATGGCTGAACTTTCAAATTCTAGTCCTGAAATTTTCCAGGTCAATTTAGAATTGGGAGCAATCTAGCATTAAAATAATGTCCTTTTAAGTGAAAATTCGTTGGTGAACATGGGGGTCACTATGGAAAATTGGACAGAGGTTCCTGGATGAAAATCATTTTACAGACTATATTATGGCTGAACTTTCCAATTCTAGTCCTAAAATTTTCCAGGTCAATTTAGAATTGGGAGCAATCTAACATTAAAATAATGTCCTTTTATGTGAAATTACATTGGTGAACATGGTGGTCATTATGGAAAATTGGACAGAGGTTCCTAGACGAAAATTGTGTCATAGCTAGCATAAAGGATATATACTCCGGTCGTGGTGGTAAAATCTTCATGGTCAACTTGGAAATGCATCAATTTACAACTTTAAAAAGTTTAAATTTATGTTAAGCAATATAATTAAAATGGCCATCCAAAACTGTTAACTGAGCTATGTTAAGCATTTAACAGCGCAATATAAATAAAAATAATGCCAACCAATACTGTTAACTCAGTTATGCTAAGTAGTGGGAAATATCTGAAGCTACATCGGGCAACTGGAAACAGGTTCCTCAATGATGTATATACTGATGGTAATATAAGTGATGTACGTTCCAGCCTTGCTATTGAAATCTTCCCCGTCAATTTAGAAAGTTCTAAAAAATTACGCTAAAATTTTCATATTCTATGTTAAATATTTGGATGAAACTGGTGGCCAGTATGGAAAATTGGATAGAGGTTCCTGGATGAAAATCATTTTACAGACTATATTATGGCTGAATTTTCCAATTCTAGTCCTGAAATTTTCCAGGTCAATTTAGAATTGGGAGCAATCTAACATTAAAATAATGTCCTTTTAAGTGAAAATTCATTGGTGAACATGGTGGTCATTATGGAAAATTGGACAGAGGTTCCTGGATGAAAATCATTTTACAGACTATATTATGGCTGAACTTTCAAATTCTAGTCCCGAAATTTTCCAGGTCAATTTAGAATTGGGAGCAATCTAACATTAAAATAATGTCCTTTTAAGTGAAAATTCATTGGTGAACATGGGGGTCACTATGGAAAATTGGACAGAGGTTCCTGGACGAAAATCATTTTACAGACTATATTATGGCTGAACTTTCCAATTCTAGTCCTGAAATTTTCCAGGTCAATTTAGAATTGGGAGCAATCTAACATTAAAATAATGTCCTTTTATGTGAAATTTCATTGGTGAACATGGTGGTCATTATGGAAAATTGGACAGAGGTTCCTGGATGAAAATCATTTTACAGACTATATTATGGCTGAACTTTCAAATTCTAGTCCTGAAATTTTCCAGGTCAATTTAGAATTGGGAGCAATCTAACATTAAAATAATGTCCTTTTAAGTGAAATTTAATGGGTGAACATGGTGGTCACTATGGAAAATTGGACAGAGGTTCCTGGACGAAAACAATATCGTAGGCTATTTAAGAGGTCTAGTTTCCAGCCAATGTTTTGGAATTGTGCTGCTCAATTTAGAAACTTGTTAAAAAGGACCCTAAAATTTTTAGAACCTATGTTAAGTATTTGGATGAAACTGGTGGCCAGTATGGAAAATTGGACAGAGGTTCCTGGACGAAAATCATGTCATAGATAATCAAAAATGTACATTTTCCAGCCATTGTGGTATAATATTTCTGGTGAATTTAGAAATATTATTAATTTAACTTTAAACACATTATGTTAAGTTATAGAAATTAACAGGTGGCCAACCAATGTTAACAAAGCTGGTTAACAGTGTAGTATATTTTTTTAATCAGAAATTTATTGGCGGCAGGTATCAAGTGTTGTAATTTCAATATAGGGTTGCCCACTAAAATAGTAAAAATTGCATTAAAAAATATATGCAAAATTGTTTATTGACAATAATGTCATGATAAAAGTAAAAACTGCATTTTCCAAGTCAAATATAATACATTTTAAAATTAAATAAGAAAAATCCATGAAGACATTTTTAATGACAAAAACAAAGGCATGGAAAAAGTTCTGGGATGAAATATTTATCCTTTTTACAATATCGTATGTATGTTCCAAAGATGCCATTTCCATTCTTCTGGTCGTGTTAAAAATTGGAGCAATTTAATGTTTAAATTTTACAATTTTATTATGAAAATTCATACAGAATTTTTAAGTAAAAACTAATGTGGTCACAACTAAAGTTTGGAAAAAGGTTCCTGGAAGAAAGTTTGATCATTGGTGCTTTAGGGTATATACTTTCCAAAGATGCTATTTCCAGTCTCCTGGTCATTTTAGAAATTCCAACAATTTGATGTTGAAATTGAAAAATTTTATTATGAAAATTCTTACAAGTGACAACTAATTAGGTAACATTTTCGGATGGTAGTTACAGTGGAGAATTGGTCAATTTGGAAATATTATTAATTTAACCTAAGATGATTTAAAGGAAAGAGTTTTCTTCCCAAGAAATTATGTTAACTCGTGCACAATTATTTGTATGGATGCTCGGGTCTGTTAATTTCAGTGAAGAATGAGAAAAAGAAAAGTGAAAAAATTAATATTTTACGATTACTGAATAAAACGGTAACAAAAACAACTTTAATAAGGAAATAAATAATAATTAATTAATTTAAATAAATTTTTTGCTTTTAACTTTTGTTTTTTTTTTTTTTTTGTTGTAAAAACGATTTTATTGTTTTTTTTTGTTTTCCCGAATTACTTCATTTTATCTCATTCGCTTTTAATTTTCTTCATATTCCTTCTGTTGTTCCTCTCTTTCTTGCGTGAAATTTTTTGGCTCATAAACCATTTTTAAAAGCAGCTGATGGAAACCCCCTGATTTAACTTTAAACGCATTATGTTAAGTTATATAATTTAACATGTGGCCAACCAATGTTAACAAAGCTGTTTAACAGAGCAGTAATGAGAATAACATCATAGTATTGGCGCGCAAAAATATATTTATTGGCGGCAAGTACTCAGCGTTGTAATTTCAATATAGGGGTGCCCACTAGAAAAGAACAAATTTCATACAAAAATATACATTTCAACATCAATATTGCAGTTCCAAATTAGTAAATTAGTAATATTTTCGTATTTTAAATTAATATACATAAGTATTTCGACTTTTTTTTTACTTCAAACAATATCATTTAAATTTAAATTGCTATTGCTTTATTTCAGTTGTATTTTTAAATTTTATTTATTTTTGAAATAATGCATCAGATGCTTTCTTCAAATAACTTTGAATATTTTTTCTATGTAAGCCCCTGTTTATGTAATACGAAAATGGTGTAAACGAAAGCAAAGTAACGAAAATTTGTTTTTGTTGCCCATATATTTTTGACGAAAATACCCAGTGTAGAAAATCATTACCACATATGTGGTTATGTAAGTACATACTTTGTAATGGTAACTAGTTACTTTTGTTATTACATTTCTTATTACCTTTATATGGCGATGTCGCGAAAAATAATGAGTTATGGTTACACACCAGCATACGAAAAATCAAAAAATATAACGCTACCTGTGTGCTTACCAGTACTGACAAAAATAATGAGTCTAAAAATAGATTTTCAAAAAAATTAATTATATAAAAAAAATATTTTTTATTGTATTTTTTTAAATAAAATTTCGTGGTGCGGCAATCGAACTTGGGTCTACAAATCGACATGTAATATTTAATAGATAAAAACACAATTGACCTGCTGCACACAAGTAAGCTTACTCGCCAACATACAAAAAATCAAAAAATATGTGGTTACATATATCCTTACCAGTGATTAAAAAATATTGAGTCTAAAAATAGATTTCAGAAAATTTTCAAACAAATCTAGCAAATTATTTTCTATTTGAAATAATGATAAAAATAAGTCATTATCAGTAACTCATTATTATATGTTTTAAAATAATGCAGAAGGTAAGTGGGTGTCATTACTGGTAGTCCAAAAAATAATGATATCCCATGTAAAAAAAAATGATATGTAGCCATATGAAGTTATATTTAATTATATATAATCTTTTATGTAATTAGATATAATTATATCCGAAAAATGAGAACATCTTATTGTATCTTATTGTATCGAATTGTGTACAATTGTATACAATTTGGTACAATTTGATACAATTTTATGCAATTCGATACAATTGTATCCGAATTTTGTCCTCATCCAATTACATCAAATTATATCTTTTTGTATAAAATTATATAAAATCTTATTAAAGTGGACATAGTTTGATACAATTATATCTAAAAATTGACCTTATACTTTAGATCATAATTAGGGTTTTTCTTTTCCCGGACTTTTTCATTTCCCGGGACAGCGGGATTTTTTTCTGAATTTCCCGGGATCCCGGGAATTCCCGCTCTTTCGAAAATAAATAAATCCGACATATGTTGTATTGGAAAAACTCGATTTTTATTACAAAAATGTCCGACAAAGTTCATTTTATGGTTGTACCTATGAGAAAATCTACTTAATATATTCTGAAAGCAGGGCTAAATATAAAATATCCATGTCTTCCACTTTTTCTAGATCAATTCGTCTAACAGTTTAAATCGCGAATTAATATTGAGGTAATATATTTATATGGAAGGCCGTCTTAATTTTAAAGAACTCTTAGAAATAAAAGAATATTAATTCGCGTTTATAAACGAATTAATATAGACAAAGTGAAAGTCACGGGTACATTTATTTTCATCCCTTCTTTTAGGACATATTCGAATTGTTCATGGGTGCAAACTTGTGTCAGACCAGTTTTATAGTCAGAACTAAGATCGTTTTTTTGCTGAAACATTTCTTAAGTATGGAATCCAAAAATTTCTATTTCTAAATATTTTGTTTCTATGGATATTTTCAGAAGAATTCGTCTAGAATTATAAAAAAGTTTAAAAGGGAGTATTTTTCACACAAATTTTTAGGCAAATTGGCTTAAATCTTTTTAAAAAAATAGAAAATAAAATATTAAATAATCTTTAAACTTTAATTGGTATTTTTTGATTAGAAATTTTTAAAAATAAATTCCCAGCCAGCAATTTCGGAGCGCTCATAAATAAGATTCTTAAATGGCTCATAGGAAAAAGTGGAAAAATGTTTGTTTTTGGAGCTAATTTCTGAGTCATTAGTGATCATTTTTCTTTGCTGGGTTTTCATAGTTGCATTTTAAATTAACATATAAAAAATCCAAAATAATTTGAAAAAGCATCTGATGCATTATTTGAAAAATAAATAATTTTTAAAAAATACAATTAAAATAAAGGAGTAGCAATTGAAATTTAAATGAAATTATTTGAAGTAAAAAAACACTCAAATTATTTATATCAGCTGAAAATATGAAAATATTACTAATTTTTTAAATTTTAATGCACAGGCTTTTTGGATGTATTTGGAACTAAAATAATGATGTTGAATGTTGTTGTATATATTGCTTTACTTGAACAAAGATCATCGTTTTAAAGAAACCATTTTTTTCCCGAAGTACGAGTATTTTCATTGGTAAGAAAACCAAATTAAGCTGACATTCAAAAACAATTTGGCCTAAATAATATTTTTTTTTATATTATTTTATTTAGTTTATTAAATTTTAAATCGTATTTTTATTTTAAATATTTTTTTATTTAAATTGATTTCAAAAAAATCAATGCTTTAAATTTAAATAAAGCTTCCGAAATTGCAATATATACTAGCTAGAACTTCTATAAAAGAATACAAAAAATCCCGGGAAATCCCGCATGAAATTCCCGGGATTGCGGGATTGAAAAAAGGGCGGGATTCCCGGGAATCCCGTCCCGGGAATTCCCGGGACATAAACCCTAATCATAATATATATGACCACATCTAACAATATACAAAAATTATTTTTTTAAATAAAAAAGATATGCAATATCTGGAGATCAGACCTAGGGGATTTAATTACAATTGCAAATAAATGTAATTGAAATTAAAAAAAACTCAATTACATTTCATGTAACTGTAATTGAAAATTTTCAATTACAAGTAATTGTAATTGAAGGTGATTTCAATTACAAATTTCAATTACGTTTAGAATTAAAGTGTTTTTTGTTAAAATTTTTGAGCTTTTTGTCATTATTTCTTTTCCGAAAAAATGTAATTGTAATTGACATTTTTTCAATTACAATTATATATAATGTATAATTGAAAATTTTCAATTACAAATTACTTGTAATTGTTTTTTTTTTAATTACAATTACAAATAATATGTAATTGTAATTGAATTTTTTTCAATTACAATTACATGTAATTGTGTAATTGCATGTGTAATTTACAAATATAATGATTAACCCAAAGGTCTGCTGGAGATCCTATAATTTCGATAAATCTTCCATTACTTTTATCCAGATTTACAATGACAGTGCATTAAACATGAACAAAATTTTTTTATTTTTAGTAATTTTAAAATAAAGTTAACAAGACTGAGATTTTAAAGTTAATAGGATTTTGTTATACAACCAAGATATAAGAAAAATAGTAAAAAAAAATAGTAAAATATTACAAAATAGTAAAAATTACTAAAAATATATGATGCAAAAAATAAACTCACACACGACTCATGCACGGGTTATATATTCTTATTCACGCTCACGCACGAATCAAGTAGGAATTATATATTCTCAGACTCACGCACTTGAGTATAGTAATTATTACTCACGATCATGTGTGAATAACGTGACTCACGAACATTTCTAGTAACGCGTCAATCCCTAGTAATTACTAAATCTAAAAATAGTTCAAAATCATTAACATAGAACCACATATAATATAATACGGTTTTATATGGACCTTATATATTTTTATACAAAATCACTTTGAAATAATTGCTTATGTGGGACAATATATAATTATAGATGATTTTATAAAGAACGTTGTATTGTTATATATTAAAGAAACTATGAAATATTGTAGATATGGAACCATATTAAGTTATAATCATATCTAAAATATATATAATCATATCTAACACAAATTATGAAATATTTCTTATATGGCTCCATATATAGTTTTATATTATTATGTATAGTGTCATATTAAATTATATATAAACGTATATGTAATTATATCTGCAATATGTTACTTTATGTACTTATATATAGCACATGCAATTATATGTAGGCCTGTATGTAATAATATAAAATCACATATGTCTCCATATTAAAACCTTTGAGGAAAAAATATCTAAAATATGACTATATAAAAGTATATCTTCTTGAATTTAAAAGCATATGTGGCCATATGTAACTATAAGTTACTATATGCAATTACATAAAATAATATATGGTTATATCAAAACTTTTTTACTCGGGATGTCATTACCATTTCTACACTGGGTAACAACTAGTTATTTTTTTCCATTATTTCAAAATAAAAAATAATGCGTTACCAATAATGACTTATCTCTATCATTATTTCAAATATAATTTTCTAGATTTCTCTTTAAATTTTTTGGAAAATCTATATTTAGGCAGAATATTTTTTTAACACTGGTAAGGATATAGTAAATATTTTCGATTTTTGTTAGTTTGTCGCATAAGCATAGTTGTGTGCAGCATGTCAATTATTTTTTTATATATCAAATATAACATGTCTAGATAGCTGAGATGGTAGAGCTATCCCGTCACGAGAATACTTAATTAAAACAAAATTCTATAACAAAGAAATATTTTTTGGTATAAAACCAATGGCCTTGCAACTCTCTCAATATTTTTTATTTGAAAAAATATTATGCGGCTTGGAACAGGAACGAACTCCGACTGGTTAATCAGGGATGTAAAAGGCTCACTTAATCGGGCTCTTATACAAAAAAATGTTAGATCGCTCTTACATATTTAAAAATGTAAGTAACTACAAAATAGCTTCCTCTTTGGCTCGTTAAAAAAAATCAAAATTAAATATTTAGATATTAGCAAATATTAGCACAAATTGCGAAAAAAAAAACATTTGCAAAAAGCGAAATTTTTGCAACAATATATTCATTTGCAGAATGTCGATCGCTGATTACCTCTTTTAATTCATTTTCTGTACCATAAAGCCTTTTTCGAATTCGGCCGTTATTTTGCAACTTTTTAAGTGCGGTTTGTTTTTAAATATATAACCTAGGGATTAAATTTTTGTACCATAAAGTCTTTTTTCAAATTCCGCTATTAGTTTGCAATTCTTTATGTGCGTTTTTTTTAATTTATAATCTAGGGGCTATAATACACATTTCATACAATAAAGTTTGGTGGCTAGTTGCAAAAAAACCCGCGAAATATAAAATTGGCAAAAAAGAAAATTTTTGCATCAATATATTTGTTTGCAGAATCTAAATCGCTGATTACGTTTCCTAATTAATTTTTTGTACCACAAAGTCTTTCTTCGCGTTCCGCTTTTATTTTGCAATTTTTTAAGTACGTTTCTTTTTAATTTATAATCTAGGGACTATAATACACATTTTATACAACAAAGTTTGGTGGCTAGTTGCAAAAAAAAATCGCGAAAAATAAAATTTGCAAAAAGGAAAAATTTTTTCATCAATATATTTGTTTGCAGAATGTAAATCGCTGATTAAGTTTTTTAATTAATTTTTTGAACCATAAAGCCTTTTTTCGCTTTACGCGATTATTTTGTAATTTTTGTAAGTGTGGTTTTTTTAAATTTATAATCTAGGGTCTATAGTAACAAATTTTATACACAAAAGTTTGGTGCTTAGTTTGCAAAAAAAAAAAAAAAAATCGCGAAAAAAATATTTGCAAAAAGGAAAATTTTTGCGTCATTGTATTCATTTGCAGATTGTTAATCGCTGATTTAGTTTTATTATTTATTTTTTTCTACCACAAAGTCTCTTTTCGCGTTCCTCTATTATTTTGCAATTTTTTAAGTGCGGTTTTTAAATTTATAATCTACGGAGTATAATGCCCATTTCATAAAACAAAGTTTGGTGGTTAGTTGCAAAAAAATAAAATTTTGGCATCGTTTGCAGAATGTAAATCTTTTAATTAATTTTTTGAACCCCAAATCCTTTTTTCGCATTCCGATATTGTTTTGCAATTTTTTACGTATGGTTTTTTAAAATTCATAATCTAGGGCTATAATACTGTTGGAATAGTATAATTCCATAGTATAGTTCCATTCTTGATTTTTATAACTAAATTATTATTTTCCATCCCTGGTTACAATCGATGTTTTGAGTCATACAAAGAGCGCACATAATGACCCTGCAAACATTTAAAAGATACCTTCCAAGAAGATATTAAAGCGATATCTTCTATTTGTCATTTGAATGAAAATAATCAAGTAGTATTTACTTTGAAATTGTCTTCCTTTTATCACTTGGAAGATAATTCGACGATATTTGGAAAAAAGTAATTCAAAAATTTTATCTTTTGTCATAACTTTTTATGACAATATTGCGGCAATATCACCTTTGTATCATTTGGAATATAAAGCAAATTTGTTTGAAATCTTTTATCAATGTGAAAAAATAGGAAATAAACTCGTGAAAAGTTAAGATTAATTGCGCGGGAAAAATCGGCTAAGATGAAATCAAGATAATTTATAAGTTCGTCAAAAGATTATGTATGCAGATATTGTTTTTCAGGCTTAAATTTAATAATTAAAAAACTAAATCGTTTTTTTATTGTACCGGGAGTTTATTTAGCGATATCCGTTTTATCTTCCATATGAGTTATTGATTTCATATTGCCTGGAAGTATTGTTTTAGTGTAACAGTTGTTTCCGACGGAGGAAACTTCCAGAATACGAAATTGATATTACCGGCAATAAATGTTTTCTTCCTGGTGATATGTTCGGAGAACCTTCTTCGTATTGCCATGTTTGCTGGGTGATATTGGTTTGAGTATGTTCCTGTTCCAAGGCACATAATAGAACAAATGCTTTCCCAGTGATAGAGAGTCCCCCAATCTCTTTATTATGTATACTCTTTGATAAAACAAATTTTTTGAAAATCTATTTTTTGAATATCTACACAATTTTCACTAAATTTCAGAAGTTTTCAATTGTATTTCAGAAATTATCAAAAGTATTTTAGAAATTGTTAATTGTATTTCGGCAAATATTATTTATATTTCAGAAACTGTTAATTGTATTTCAGAAACTATTAATGGTATCTCAGAAATTATCAAATGTATTTCCTAGTTAATAAAGAATAATTTCTGAAACACATTTGATAATTTCTGAAATACAATTGATAATTTCTGAAATACAATTGACGGTTTCTGAAATACAATTGATAATTTCTAATAATAACTTCTGAAATGCAATTGATAAAACTGAAAATTAATTATTTCTGAAATACAACTGATAAATCTGAAAAACAATTGATAACTTCTGAAATAAAATGATAATTCCCGAAATACAATTGAAAATGGTGTATATTATTTTTGTCAATACTGGTAAATATATAAGTAACGACATATTTTTGATTTTTCGTATGCTGTTGTGTAAGCATAACTCATTATTTTTCGCGACATCCCCATAGAAAAGTAATAAGAAATGTAATAAGAAAATTAACTAGTTACCAATACCAGTTAAGCAGTTACATAACCAAATATCTAGTAATGTTTTTCTAAACTGGGAAATTGAAAATTAAAAGTAGATTTGTATATAATTGAGATTTATTTAACAGTAGTTTAAATAGTATTTGTCATATAATTTAGAGAGGCATTTTGAAGGTAATATCTGTGTCATTATAGCAAAATACATATGTATATTAATTTAAAATACAAAAATATTACTAATTTACTAATTTGGAACTGCAATATTGATGTTAAAATGTGTATTTTTTTCTATGAAATTTGTTCTTTTCTGGTGGGCACCTCTATATTGAAATTACAACGCTGAGTACTTGCCGCCAAAAATATATTTTTGCGCGCCAATACTATGATGTTATTCTCATGACTGCTCTGTTAAACAGCTTTGTTAACATTGGTTGGCCACATGTTAATTTCTATAACTTAACATAATGTGTTTACAGTTAAATTAATAATATTTCTAAATTGACCAGAAATATTATACCACAATGGCTGGAAAATGTACATTTTTGATTATCTATGACATGATTTTTGTCCAGGAACCTCTGTCCAATTTTCCATAGTGACCACCATGTTCACCCATGAAATTTCACTTAAAAGGACATTATTTTAATGTTAGATTGCTCCCAATTCTAAATTGACCTGAAAATTTCAGGACTAGAATTTGAAAGTTCAGCCATAATATAGTCTGTAAAATGATTTTCATCCAGGAACCTCTGTCCAATTTTCCATAATGACCACCATGTTCACCAATGAAATTTCACATAAAAGGACATTATTTTAATGTTAGATTGCTCCCAATTCTAAATTGACCTGGAAAATTTCAGGACTAGAATTGGAAAGTTCAGCCATAATATAGTCTGTAAAATGATTTTCGTCCAGGAACCTCTGTCCAATTTTCCATAGTGACCCCCATGTTCACCAATGAATTTTCACTTAAAAGGATATTATTTTAAGGTTAGATTGCTCCCAATTCTAAATTGACCTGGAAAATTTCGGGACTAGAATTTGAAAGTTCAGCCATAATATAGTCTGTAAAATGATTTTCATCCAGGAACCTCTGTCCAATTTTCCATAATGACCACCATGTTCACCAATGAATTTTCACTTAAAAGGACATTATTTTAATGTTAGATTGCTCCCAATTCTAAATTGACCTGGAAAATTTCAGGACTAGAATTGGAAAATTCAGCCATAATATAGTCTGTAAAATGATTTTCATCCAGGAACCTCTATCCAATTTTCCATACTGGCCACCAGTTTCATCCAAATATTTAACATAGAATATGAAAATTTTAGCGTAATTTTTTAGAACTTTCTAAATTGACGGGGAAGATTTCAATAGCAAGGCTGGAACGTATATCACTTATATTACCATCAGTATATACATCATTGAGGAACCTGTTTCCAGTTGCCCGATGTAGCTTCAGATATTTCCCACTACTTAGCATAACTGAGTTAACAGTATTGGTTGGCATTATTTTTATTTATATTGCGCTGTTAAATGCTTAACATAGCTCAGTTAACAGTTTTGGATGGCCATTTTAATTATATTGCTTAACATAAATTTAAACTTTTTAAAGTTGTAAATTGATGCATTTCTAAGTTGACCATGAAGATTTTACCACCACGACCGGAGTATATATCCTTTATGCTAGCTATGACACAATTTTCGTCTAGGAACCTCTGTCCGATTTTTCATAGTGACCACCATGTTCACCAATGAAATTTCACTTAAAAGGACATTATTTTAATGTTAGATTGCTCCCAATTCTAAATTGACCTGGAAAATTTCAGGACTAGAATTTGAAAGTTCAGCCATAATATAGTCTGTAAAATGATTTTCATCCAGGAACCTCTGTCCAATTTTCCATACTGGCCACCAGTTTCATCCAAATACTTAACATAGGTTCTACAAATTTTAGGGTCCTTTTTAACAAGTTTCTGAATTGAGCAGCACAATTCCAAAACATTGGCTGGAAACTAGAGCTCTTAAATAGCCTACGATATTGTTTTCGTCCAGGAACCTCTGTCCAATTTTCCATAGTGACCACCAGGTTCATCCATGAAATTTCACTTAAAAGGACATTATTTTAATGTTAGATTGCTCCCAATTCTAAATTGACCTGGAAAATTTCAGGACTAGAATTGGAAAGTTCAGCCATAATATAGTCTGTAAAATGATTTTCATCCAGGAACCTCTGTCCAATTTTCCATACTGGCCACCAGTTTCATCCAAATATTTAACATAGAATATGAAAATTTTAGCGTAATTTTTTAGAACTTTCTAAATTGACGGGGAAGATTTCAATAGCAAGGCTGGAACGTACATCACTTATATTACCATCAGTATATACATCATTGAGGAACCTGTTTCCAGTTGCCCGATGTAGCTTCAGATATTTCCCACTACTTAGCATAACTGAGTTAACAGTATTGGTTGGCATTATTTTTATTTATATTGCGCTGTTAAATGCTTAACATAGCTCAGTTAACAGTTTTGGATGGCCATTTTAATTATATTGCTTAACATAAATTTAAACTTTTTAAAGTTGTAAATTGATGCATTTCTAAGTTGACCATGAAGATTTTACCACCACGACCGGAGTATATATCCTTTATGCTAGCTATGACACAATTTTCGTCTAGGAACCTCTGTCCGATTTTTCATAGTGACCACCATGTTCACCAATGAAATTTCACTTAAAAGGACGTTATTTTAAGGTTAGATTGCTCCCAATTCTAAATTGACCTGGAAAATTTCAGGACTAGAATTGGAAAGTTCAGCCATAATATAGTCTGTAAAATGATTTTCATCCAGGAACCTCTGTCCAATTTTCCATACTGGCCACCAGTTTCATCCAAATACTTAACATAGGTTCTAAAAATTTTAGGGTCCTTTTAAACAAGTTTCTAAATTGAGCAGCACAATTCCAAAACATTGGCTGGAAACTAGACCTCTTAAATAGCCTACGATATTGTTTTCGTCCAGGAACCTCTGTCCAATTTTCCATAGTGACCACCAGGTTCACCCATGAAATTTCACTTAAAAGGACATTATTTTAATGTTAGATTGCTCCCAATTCTAAATTGACCTGGAAAATTTCGGGACTAGAATTGGAAAGTTCAGCCATAATATAGTCTGTAAAATGATTTTCATCCAGGAACCTCTGTCCAATTTTCCATACTGGCCACCAGTTTCATCCAAATACTTAACATAGGTTCTAAAAATTTTAGGGTCCTTTTTAACAAGTTTCTAAATTGAGCAGCACAATTCCAAAACATTGGCTGGAAACTAGACCTCTTAAATAGCCTACGATATTGTTTTCGTCCAGGAACCTCTGTCCAATTTTCCATAGTGACCACCAGGTTCACCCATGAAATTTCACTTAAAAGGACATTATTTTAATGTTAGATTGCTCCCAATTCTAAATTGACCTGGAAAATTTCAGGACTAGAATTGGAAAGTTCAGCCATAATATAGTCAGTAAAATGATTTTCATCCAGGAACCTCTGTCCAATTTTCCATACTGGCCACCAGTTTCATCCAAATACTTAACATAGGTTCTAAAAATTTTAGGGTCCTTTTTAACAAGTTTCTAAATTGAGCAGCACAATTCCAAAACATTGGCTGGAAACTAGACCTCTTAAATAGCCTACGATATTGTTTTCGTCCAGGAACCTCTGTCCAATTTTCCATAGTGACCACCAGGTTCACCCATGAAATTTCACTTAAAAGGACATTATTTTAATGTTAGATTGCTCCCAATTCTAAATTGACCTGGAAAATTTCAGGACTAGAATTGGAAAGTTCAGCCATAATATAGTCTGTAAAATGATTTTCATCCAGGAACCTCTGTCCAATTTTCCATACTGGCCACCAGTTTCATCCAAATATTTAACATAGAATATGAAAATTTTAGCATAATTTTTTAGAACTTTCTAAATTGACGGGGAAGATTTCAATAGCAATGCTGAAACATACATCACTTGTATTACCTTCAGTATATACACCATTGAGGAACCTGTTCCCAGTTGTCCGTTGTGGCTCCAAACATTTCCCGCAGTTTGGCCTAAAATTACTGAATTTAAAACTTTATTTACACGTATTCCTTACGTGCGTTTTCAAAAAAAAAAAATGATGAAAGTTATATACACCCTGCTTCACAGATTGTGTTCATTCCGTCAGTCGGACCACGCCCCTATCGCCCATAATGCTTGAAACTCATAACCCTTCATTCCAAAAATTTTAAGATGTTACTGTTAAGTAGTTAACAGAGCTCTGTTGACCCATAACATAGCTCTGTTAACGAAATCGGTTTGTGTCTTTGCTAGTTAAATTTACATTTATCTTCACAGACATTCGGACATTGTGTTATATTAAAATTTTTTTTAAAACCTAAAAATATATTGAAATTTTGATTTTGAGCGACTAAGTTACAAAAGTTATTGAGATACTGATACACACTTAATTTTGAAAAATAGTACATGGAAACAAGCTTACACTCTAAAATGAGTTTTTTTCTTGAGCTATAGTTACACTCATAGAAATAAATCTGTAAAAACAGCAGAAGAAGTTATTAAAAGCTTGTAAAAATGATGCTGCAGAAAAAACTGCCGAAATTAGCAGATTGTTTTCCTAAATACTAGTAGAATATGAACAGCAAAATTAAAAGAAATTAAAAGAATAGTTATTTGAAAATAACAAATGGTACTGTAGAAACTGCACAAAATGTTGCTAAATATTAGTAGACTAAAAATAGCAAAAATAAACTGTTATATCTACAAATTTTTTTCTATTTTTAAGCAAAATTTAGTTAAATGCAAATAGCAGTCTATCCTGCTAAAATCAGCAGAAATATTTGGTAAAGAAAAATTGTAAACTGCTGTTTTTGAAAGTCTCAATTTTTATTTGCATTTCAAAAAAAAAAAAAACGAAAAAAAACTTCGAAAATTTTAAATTTTTCAGTGATTTTTTAGGCTACAAATTTATAAAAAATGTTTGCTCATTTTAACAGGCTAATTTGCTATTTTCCATTAACAATACTTTAACTGAAATATAACTAAAATTCTGTATATTTAACAGTTTTATTTTTGCTCTTCCTACACTCAAAAAAAAAAGTCGGTAAAGTCAGCAAGTCAGGAGCGTGCTTGAAAAAAAGTTGGTAATTTCAGCAAAAGGTTTGCTGAAAAGCAGCGAGCTGATTTTTACCAAAAAAATAGTAATCTTCAGCAAAAGTTTTGCTAACACTTAGTCGACTGCAAATGAAAAAAATCCTTGCTAAAATCACTAAACTTTTTGCTGAATATTAGTAGACTGAAAAAAACTCAAAAAACTTGTAGCGAAATTTTACTTTAGTTAATTTATTTGCTGAAAATTTAAATATAGGATATGTGTAGAGTTGTTTTTCTTTTTTTTTCATTTCCGTTTCCAGACAAGCTGCGACATCTACATATGCTTATATGCTTATATATGCTTACTATGCATATCCCATGCTATAATTTTAGTGCAGTATGGACAAATAAAAGAGTATCGTATTGCATGCTTATGGTGTGCAATACAGATTAGTCAAACATACTACAATAGAACAAAAATATTAAAAGAACGACATTCCGAGTAACTGCGACTTGAAATATTTGATCACTGCCGTTACCAGTGATTTATCAATAACTGCGATTAAATCACCGGTATGAAAATATCGCTCATCTCTACAAAAGACCCGCTAAAATTCATAAAATTTCCATTTTTTAACACCTAAATTGACAAAAATGCACCTAGTTGGAATTCTATTTTCCGGATCTTAACCCTCTAACCGGCCTAAGCGTTTTTGCAATGAAATTTATACCATGTGTTCCTCACGAAAAATAAACAATAAGTTCTTCTACAAATTTTTTTTTCGATACCTACTAGGGATGCCAAACCGGAAATCCCGAAATCCCGGGATTTTCGGGATTGGCAAAATCCCGAATCCCGGGATTATTTCTCAAAAATCCCGGGATTTTCTTATTTTTTAATATTAATATAAACGCAAATAAACAAAGTGAGCAATTTTATATTACCTACGTTTTTTCTTGAATTTTCTCATATTGACAAGAAATTGATGCCAAGATATTGATAAAATTTAAATTAAGTAGATTATTCGAGTAAACTATGCAAAGACTTTGCAGAAAAATTTGAAATTTTGGTAAACAATATTAAGTTTTTGAGTAATACATGCGAAAAATCAAGTTTGTTTGTTATTTTACCGATTTATTCTTCCAAGCGAAATTCGATTTCTGAAACTGGGACTGTAAGTTTTGGCTGGGACTGTAAGTTTGAGTTCTTCCATGAAAACATTTGATAACGATAACCAAATAACTTTGTTGCTGTAATTACACGATTTAGTGTGCAAGGTTATCGCAACGAATCTGTTTTAAAATCTGCCTACAAAATACTGGGCGCAAGTGTACTTAATGACAGGCCTTCATATATTATCCCAGCCAGAAAAATACAAACGGGAAAGCGATGGCAAGGTATTTTAACAGGTGGTACAAGTACTGACAAAAATTGCTTTCCCATTTCCAATATGATAACGTCAATAGACAAAAGGACCGGCAGTTCAAAAAGCGCCGGAAAAGTACTGGAGAAACAAATTTTTAACTTTGGCAAAACGCTGCCAAAACCAATTAATAGGTGGTTTGGAACTATATTTTCCAAAATAAAATTAAAAAAAAGTTCATATGTAATTTTTTTTTGCCCTGCCATGATGTTTTGTAAAACAAATACTGGCAAAACGATTTTTGCAAACGCTGGCAAAGCGTCCCAAATGAGTGTTTTGCCAGTCATTTATTTTTAACATCGCGGTTATCCAGTGGAATGCAAGTACTTGATTTTTTGTACCACTGTCAATTTCTGACTGAGATGTTTCAATATTCATAAAATGTACCACATTATTAATTAACAACTATTAAATAATTATAAAACGCTTTATTCTATAAAAAAATTATTTACATATCATAAAAATTTTCCTGAAAAATCCCGAAATCCCGTAAAATTCCGGGATCCCGAAAAATCCCGTAGTCCCGAAAGTCCCGAAAATTTCATACAAAATACCGAATCCCGGGATTTTCAAATATCAATCCCGATTGGCATCCCTAATACCTACTTTAGGCGATATGGGCCAAAATAGTTTAAGGGTGAATCTCGAAAACTAGCGCATAAAAATTACTAGGTTTAGGCACAAATTTTTTCTCTTACCAAGATGTAATTGCAATAAAAAAATTACATTTTTTGTGCTGTTACTTAAGAGGATGTAGCGATTTTCGTTTTTCGAAAAATGCGAAATTGAGCGAAAACGCACCAAAACTTCAATATATATTATTCAAACTTATAAGCTTTGCTACTTATACCAAATATATTCTTTTTACCAAATTTCAGAAAAATCCGTCCATTCGTTTTGAAGTTAAGGCGATGTCCTTTAAAGCTATCCTTATGGAATCCTGTGCGTCCTTGGACCAAAGTAAGGAACTTTTTGAATAGCTTAAGCACCAATCTTACTTCATGGTCACTATCAATTGTTTTAGTCAATTTAAATATGTTTTTAAGATTTTTGAAACTTTTGGTTGTTTTAAAATATTTAATTTTTGAAATTTTACGAAATTTTATCTTTGACACTTTCTCGCTTCCAAACCGTGCATTGTATACAAAAAAATTCTTCACAAAAAATTTTGTAAATTTTATTTTCTGTTGAAAAAGCATAATTTCTTATTATAAAATACCTCTTTGGCGCATTTCTGGTCAATTTAATATACCCCGCCTGGAGGCGGTCTTGCCGGTTAGAGGGTTAAAACAAAATGCCATTTTGGGCGTGTTTCCGTTTTTCGGGCCTGGAGGGTCCCGGGGGCCCCGGCCCCCTTAACACCATATAGAAAAAAAATTTTCTTTTTTAATTCCAAAGGGGGTCATATTTTTTTTTTTTTTTGAGGGGTACCCCATAAAGTGTACTTTTGCCGTTTATTTTTTAGTACACTTTTTTGCTAATTTCAGCAGATTGATTTTAAATTGCAGTTTACAACAATTTACTGAAATTTAGTAGCGTGTACTAATTATTTATACAAATTTAATTGTACTAAAATTATTGATATTTAGTAAATATTTTAACTGATTTTAGTAAATCGATTTTGAATTGCAGTTTACAACAATTTTGCTAAAATTTAGTAGCGGCTACTAATTTTGTTGTAGTACAGATCAGCAGATATGTGTTACTAAAATTAACAAAAAATACCGCTGGGCTCAAAACAGTTAAATTTTCCGTAATAACAGCAAAATTTTCAGTAGCCATTACAGACTTTTTTGGTTGAGTGTATTATTGATAAATACAAATTAATGATAAACCTAAAATGATCGTAATTATAATTTTAAACAATAATTTATGTTATTTTTTAGGAGCTGATTGATTTACTTCAAAGTCGTGGACCAAATGCAAAAACAAGTGCGGAAATCAATAATGTATTATTTACGGGATTTGTGCTGTGGCATCAGGGGACCGAAATTTGCCTCCAACCAATAGAATCAAATTCTCACGTACTTCTTTTTAATGGTGACATTTTTAACATGGATAAAACGAATTTGGAAGGAAAGTCCGACTCCGAGTGGCTTTTCGAAAAAATCTCTAAAGCTAAAACTGAAGATGAAATTATTAATTACTTTAAAAGCATCGAAGGACCATTTAGTCTAATATTTCTTGATAAACTAAATAAAAATGTTTACTTTGCTCGCGACTCTCTTGGTCGAAATTCTTTACTTATTGAAAATAACCACGAACATTTACGTTTACTTAGCACCTCCCGTATGTGAATCGCTAAACAATATAAGAATGTCTCGCTCGAACAAAGGTATTTAAATACATTTTAAAAACTACAAAATACAAAGAAAACGCGGAAATCGTTGGGAAATTAAACATTTTAATCATTTTATCAGATCAAATTGCATATCGTGTTACTCTTAATAGTTTTTAATGAATACACGAAATTCAAAATTTATATGGTGTTTCTAGAAGACGTTCGTTGTTAGACGAATGAGAGACTATATTTATTTTGTTTTTGTATTACATGTATTTTGTTATTAGCCCTATTCACAATCTTGTGCAAATGGTCTTGCATCATTGCTTTTGCAAAGTAGTAGAGTATAATTTTACTTTACACTAATAAAATATACAGAGTTGAATTTGCTACTCCTTTGCAAATATACAACACCAAAAACCAATAGTTTATATTTACTATGCGTATGCAACACTTAATTGCAAACTGCTAATAGCTGTCAGCTGAGTTGAAATAAAAAAATAAACTAATAAATTTAAATTAATAAATTTCTAATTAACAATATAAACGCTAAATAAAAATTTTACGCTTTTTTCGACATAAAATTTATTGTAGCGAAAATGTCAGTACAAATTATTTTTGTTTTTTACTAATCAGCTGTGAATTTCGTGCTTTGCAACAAATGTTGCAAACAAACATAAAAAGACCGTTCACAATTGATAGCAAATACTTGCAATTGCACCATTTTGCAATCTCAAATGCACAGGATTGTGATAGCCCATTTTCGTTCGTCTGAAACAAAACGTAATCTTGTACATCACTTTTATATATAAAATTCAGGAGCATTTATTAAGCTTTACATAATTATAAAATTAAAACTAAACGCCCTTACTATCTAAATTTTCCAAATGTATAATTTTTTTTTATTAAATTCTACTTTAGTTAAAATTTTTGGTTTCAGTATGCTTTGACTTGATTTACTTTTAGAGCATTCTGATTGGTTAATTTATTTTCAACCAACCAAAATGTTTGAAAATATAAATATTTTTGTAGTGTTTTCATACACAAAATGAACAAAACCGTATGTTTAAAAATAAAGTCGACTTTAAATTTAAAATACCCTTTTATATTAAGGGCCAAAATTTGATTTGAATCATTTTTGGGTATTGTTTTGAAGAAACCCAAAAATAACTGCACACTTTTTGTTGAGCTGATTTCAACCATTATTATTATTATTTACGTTTATGAGTTAATTTTTAGTTAACCCAAAAATGGTTTTATATAATATTTTGACATTTTTATTTGTTTATAGTTAAGTTAAAGTTAAGCCTGCAGCGTAAGACCCACTGTAGGAGCTTTTAATTAATTTAAAAATATTAGCATTTAATTTTTAATAGGTGTAGGCTCTTTTTAGACGTTAAACACTTATTAACCAATTACCGTCCACTCTGCCCATATGAGGACACCTTGGTTTTTAAGATTTTCTGTGACATTATTTATTCTATAACTTAAATATTGTAAAATAATTTTCTGACAGCCAACTAAATTTAGAATTTAAAAACCAAAAGTTTTTTCCTGATCTAACATTTAAATATTTTTTAAAGTCATATCATTTGTCAGCAATTGAAAAATGAAATTTTGGCACAAGGGTATGGCATCACCAAAAAAATAAGTTATAAAAATATCGTTATCATTATTATTATTATTTGCTAAGGGTTGCCATTTCCATTTTGAGAAAAAGAGGACGTCAACCTCAAAAAGGGGGGATTGTGGCAATTAACAGAAGTGGAAAGTTCTCTGATAGCCATTCACTTGGGAGTGGCCAGGAATGATTCTTTTGTTTGATTGTCAAAGCAACTCACACCGCCAGCCTCTGGCTAGGTATTCCCCGGGCAATGGTTTCTGATATCCTTCAGAACTAGCTAACGTGAGAAGGCGAAATGTGAAATGTGCAGCCTGATTGTCTAATTACAAACGGCGTCTCAGGTAATTAGGTGACGTTCGACACTGAATCACAGTCACAAATGCCGGTCTGACGGCGTAGGTGGCAGCCCCACCATCAGACTAGGATATCTTATGTTGATGCCTATCCAAAACTTGAAACCATTCACATAAACTCAATAAGAATAAAACCTCAAAAAAGCAGGACATTTGTCTTAAAAAAGAGGACAATTTAATAAATTAATTTTACAAAAATCAATAACGCGGTAAAATATACAGATACAAATTTATTTTATAAATAAAACAATTTTTATTCCCCCCGGGTGAAAATGGTCATACACTCGTGCTCACGATATTAAGTGAATTCAATTTTTGTTTTTAATTTTATTGTTGTTGCCTTTATTTTTAAAGATCAAAATAGTGGCTAAATTCGGCACGAAAGGCAAGGAGATGGTTCAGAAAATTATACAGAATTTTAACGTTATGTTTGTTTTTTTCATTTTGTCACTTGTTTTAAGTGGGCGTGGCTTTTAACGAAAAATTAGCGGTATCAACCCTTTATGAAATTACATAGTAAAATTTAGGCAGTACTGATCGGTTCTGTACAAAATGTATATTTTTGAAATTCCTATAAAATTTCCTTAAGTCTTGCATTATTTTTATCTACAAATAGTCGCCAGACTTAAAATTGCAGCACTTTAAACATGACCAAATTTTTCCTTGTTTTTAGCGATTTTTAATAAAGTTAACAGCACTGAAATTTTAAAGTGAATAGTTTTATGCTTTTCTTACCACAATATAACAAATCAGTCAAGATTTTTTTTACGTTATAGTAAAAAGCATTTCATGTTAAAATTTCAGTGTTGTTAACTTTCTTTTAAAATCGCTAAAAACAAAGAAAAATTTGGTCATGTTTAAAGTGCTGCAATTTTAAGACTGGTGACTATTAGTAGATAAGAATAATGCAAGACTTACTGAAATTTTATAGGATTTCAAAAAATATACAGTTTGTACAGAACCGATCAGTACTGCCTAAATTTTACTATGTAATTTGATAAAAGGTTAATATCGCTAATTTTTCGTTAAAAGCCACGCCCACTTAAAACAAGTGACAAGATGAAAAAACAAACATTACGTTAAAATTCTGTGTAATTTTCTGAACCATCTCCTTGCCTTTCGTGGCGAATTTAGCCACTATTTTGATCTTTAAAAATAAAGGCAACAACAATAAAATTTAAAAAAATTGAATTGATTTAATTTCGTGAGCACGAGTGTATATGATAATATATGACTAAATATATGGGTTCATATATGATTTCATATATGCTCGGATCCGTAATTTGAGGGTATATGGCCGTATATGATCATATATGGACTTATATGAGTTCATATATGCTCATATACCTACTTTCGCTCATATATAAAAATACGATTTTTTTGTATTTTTCAACAAAAACTTTAGAGAAATTGATAGTTAAAGTAAATTATTAACAATATCATAAATTTGTTTAACTTAAAGTCTAAATAATATAAAATATATCGTATAATACATCTATTTACACGCTAATAACAATTTATAAATTTTAAACTAAGTTAATAGATTAATAAACATAAATTATTGTACTTCAAGTAGAGATTATTCGACAACTTTCCAGATGTATCTCATACGTTTCCAATTGCATTGGAAAACGTACCAAGTTTTTATAGATTATAATAGGATACTCTGACCATGCTCTTCATATTGGTTGCAAATGCCAGCTATAATAAAAAATAGTAAATTTTAATACAATTGTTGGAAATTAAATTAAGAGATTTGTATTGTTTTAATTTGTTTGCCCCCAACATGTTTTTTTAATGAATGATTTATAAGACTTTATCTTTTCTTCTGAAAGGAATATGTCTGAACAAGAAATTAATTTAAAAAACTCCTTATCTCAAAGTAGGATATATTTTAGTTGGGTCGCACTCCATTAAATAACATGCTCTTAATAAACAAAAAGAAAATGTTCTGAATTCTGAATTTTCAAATTGCTTTTAAACGAATTTCAATTTGGTGATCATAATTTATTTATTGCACAGACGTAAAGACCAATTCATGCAAGAATCCATTGAAATATCGTTCATTTATACATTCATACCAATTTCCGCTTACAAATTCATGCGGATTTTAATTCAGTAGGATATGGATAAAAAATAAAAATTTATATGACTCCATATATGGACGTACTTGACATATATTATCATATATGTAACAATACATGAATTCATATATGAAGATGTATGGCATATATGGAGCAATATATGCAAGGTATTATCATATATGGTGTAATACATTTCCATATATGAACTTTTATTTTGGATGCATTTACCCATATATGTCAGATATGTTAATATAGCATTCATATATGATCATACATGAAACAATATATGGTAATATATCATATATCATTTTCACCCCGGCCACTAAAAAAAATTCACAAAAAACAAAAAAATCATTCTGAACTTTAAATTAGTGGTACATAAATAAACAAAAAAAAACAACGATTAACCAATTCATTGCATACTTTAAATTAAGAAAGAAATCATTCTGAACATAAAATTAATAAGTACCTGAATAAACAAAAAAACAACGATTAGCAAATTTTTTGCATACATTTTCGGGAATGTACATTTTTATAATTTCCTGATAAGAATTATCAAGAGTTTTATGAATATTTTTCAACGCTTCCAATTTGAATCAATATATTACTGTCGCATTTCTTCAAATATTCTTTAAACTCTTGACAATTCATATTAAAATTATATTTGACTCTAATAATACTGAATGACACTCAAAAAATTAATGGGGATCTGACCATCAGTTCTATATATTTCGGACATGCTGATTACAATGGCGTACTTTATTTTTCGATGGTTCAGATTTTTCGCTAAATATCTTTAAAGTTTGGCGGTTGTCCATTCAGGTTTTTATATAAAAAATTTTTCAAAGTCAATTAATATGCATTTTTTTGTTTTAAAATGTAAGCAGTTAAAAGGAGTTATGTAGTTTTCTTCAATAATTTTCTTTAGAGTTGGGCTTAATCGTTCTTTTTAGTGACTCGGTCATATCGTTCAATAAATTCATTGAACTAGTTCGTTCAAATCGTTCAATCGTTCTTTTTTGTTATCGTTATTTTTTGTCATGAGCTGTGTCTGAACAGTGATTCGTGAACGGTGTCGTTCATTCGACAATTTATTGGCGCACTACATGTTACTTGTTTATATTAATTTTATTGTGCATAGACTAATAGTGTCAGAAAATTACAATTTTATTAAAAATTTGAAATTATTAAGAAAAACATTTAATTCTGTAATAAAATTAATAAGAAAGGTATACAAACTTTTTCTGACTACAAAAAAGAACGAAATGAACGATGAACAAAAAGAACGAATAATGGTGAACGATGTCATATCATTCAATGAACTGAACCGTTCAAATGAACTAGTTCGTTCATGAACGACACAACTCTAATTTTCTTTTAAATGTCAAAAAATATAGCTCCATACATTATCATTTTTATTTGTTGTATTTTTTATTTTTTCCCTTAAACCAAATAATATAGCTTATTCTCATTTCTGATTTTTTTATTTTTTATTTGTACTTGTAGTTGAAATTATTATTTCTCATTTAAATATTTATATTATGTTTACTGTTTGTCACTAGCACTTTCATTTATAAGACGTTAGTCTTGTTGTGCTACGTTTGTTTAGTTTAATGAAAATAAATAAAATAAAATTAAAACAGGACCTGTGGCCACATTTACGACATAAATACGATGTGCTAATCTTGATATTTAAACCACTACTTAGCGTTTTATATAGGTTTTTATGGTTTTTTGCTATTCACAACAGATTTCGTTGTGTATTTACGTTTGCTCTATATTGAATGCATAAGAATGAAACAAAAAACACAACACATCTTCTGTTCTTATTTAACTTATTAATTCAGCTATGTAGAGATACTTTTACGTTTACGTCTGGCTAATCCAGGCTTTAGTAAGGAAACAATTAAAAGGAAGGAAGAGGACTGCCGGTTCAATCCCCGGTCATGGCAATACACAAAAAGTTTTTCATATAGAGACAAATTAACAATTAAAAAATTACTTTGATCAGTTGACACATAAACTAAACACTGACGAGTCTTTGGGTGAGACGAAACTGCGGCAGTCTGGTGATTCCCTTGTGTTGTTAAATTTTTCAATAAAAATGTTTTCTTCTTCTTCCTATAAATCAACTCTAGAAAAAAAGGAAAATATTTCAGTAAAAAAAATGTATTCATCTATAGCGGTCTATACGTTAAAATCGCGATTTCTCAAAAATTTTGTATGGCAGCATAGCTTTCCAAGATGTCCCCGAAGTCCAACTTTTAGTATAATATGGGGTCATCTCTAAAAACTGTTCTTGCAAAATTTCAAGCGAAAAAGTTTCCATTTGCAAAAGTTATCGCAATAAATACATTTTTTATTAAGGTTAGTATCGTACTAAAGATATTTTAAGATACTAAAGTGTCTTTAGTAATTTTAATATCAAGTTTTTTATTTTTAAATAACTAACAAAACAACTGTTTACAGTAAAATTACTGTTTTGGTAGTTGTTTATTATGATATTAAAAATAACTGCTTTAAACAACTGTTACGAAATTACGGTCTTTTTCGTTAGTTATTTTCTTAAATAACTGTCATAACAGTTGTTTTCCATTTTCTGTAGAAAAACAACTGTAATTACTGGTAGAAACAAGAGCTACTGTTTACTACACAAACAACTGACACGTACACTTATAAAAAAAAGTTAGTAGAAAAGTCTGTTAAACGGAAATGAACAGATTTTTTCTGTTATTTTGTCTTAAAATTTAGGATTGAACTAATATTTTTGTAAATCCCATTTAGCATAACAATTACTTTCATCCGTTATTATATTTGTTTTTTAGATTTCTCTAAAACAGGCTTTCGAGGTCCATTAATTATATAAAATAAAATACTATTTCGTTTTAAATTTCATTCCGACGTTTTGTTGGCGTTTTTCCAACATCTTCAGGGATGAATATTTTATTGATCTGGCAACCATAGGACATAAATAAGAACAATAATAAAGTAAATAACAATTTTAGGCGTAACATCACTAGAATAATTTTACTTACATATAATCTTTTTTTGTAACTTTTACATTATTTTTAAAATTATAAATATCACAGCATTCTTATCATACATAAAATAAACGACACAAAACACGTATATGTATAATTAATTAAAAATAATTGGAAAAATAAATAAATAACCAATTTAAACTAACTTTGCATCCTAATTTTTAGTAATTTATGTTTCTTAGATGGGGTTTCTAGAAGACGTTCGTTGTCACACGAATGAGTGACTACATGTATTTTGTTTTTGTATTGCATGTATTTTGTTATTGCATTTTCGTTCGTATGAAGCAAAACGTCATCTAGAAACACCACCTTAATTTTACAAATTTTTCAGCTAATTTAAATCCCAATGATTTCCCAAAGTTTATGTTTTTGTGTCTCTGCTATCAATATCACAAAGAGATGGCGCTTTATTTTCATAATTTTTTATTGTATAATCACAAATTGGCTTATATCTCGGAAACTAAGCGAGATAGAGCAAAAATGGACAAAAATTCGATACTATGAACTTATCAATCTTTATAAGCCACCTATACTCCCAAAAATAAATATGGGCCTGTCTCGGGATAGCCCAAAACCCAAGACTGAAAGCGACATTTTAGCAGAAATTTCAATTAAATCAGGTAATGTTTCGGTTGAATTTAGCTCAAATTTCTTAGCTAAGTTAACTAGAATTTTCTGTGTATTTAGCAGTGTGTAAAATTTAGCAGGCCATAATTCTCAACTTTATTGAAAATTCTGCTGGCGCAAATACAGATACTATTTCCTGTTATTTTAGCAGAATTTTGAACTATTCGTACGGTCTTTTTTTATGAGTGTAGTAACGGTCAAACTTTTTTGGGTGTAGTAGTGCTTATTACAATATTTTATCCTATATTATACTTTTGCCTGTCATTATAACTATATATATATATATAATTGAATTATCTCCCCCAGATTCTATTTGGGGGTTAATGGTTTAAAACAAGGTTGGTTACCGTTATCGTTATAATACCGTTATCGTAAAATACCGGTTCAAATTGAATACCGTTACCGTTACCAATACCTCTAAAAAATTTCCTAATACCGATATCGTTATTTTTATGGACAGTTACCGGTATTTTACCGATATTTATTAATTTATATAAAAAAATGTAAATTTTAAGAATTTTTCATAATAATCTTGAGTTTTATTTTTATGAAAAAATTTATTGATAATAATTTTACCTATGAAAGCTACCAGCATTGAATTTAAAGCTTATAATCTGTATTTTCAACCCTTAAAATAAAAAATATGCTATATTTTTACTTGTTTTTATTAACACTCACAAAAGTTTGTCGGTAGAATCTACTGAAAATGACAGTTAAAACAAGGGTATAAGCAGGTGTTTACCTTTAATATAACTAAAACTTTTGTTGTTTTTAACTGCCCATGTGAAAATCGAAATATATATGAACATACATGATCATACATTGACTAGTATATGATCATGCATAGGCATACATGCCCATATACGTCGATGCATAGTTCAATGTATGACCATACATTAACTCATATATTTCCATATATCTTCGGATCCGAAATTTGAGGGTATATGACCGTGCATGTTCATATATGACCATATATGCTCACATATGATTCATGTATGGTCATATATGATCATATATGGCCATATACCTCCATATATCCTCAAATTTCGGATCCGAAGATATATGGAAATATATGAGATAATGTATGGTCATACATTGAACACTGCAATGACGTATATGATCATGTACGCCTATGCATGATCATATACTAGTCAATGTATGATCATGTATGTTCATATATATTTTGATTTTCACATGGGTGTTGAAAAATAACTAACAAATGCATTAAAAATAACTACCGACAACTGACAAAATCGGAAGAAACTACTGTTTTTTATAGTCAAAACTTTTTGTTTATAAAAGTATATTTTAATAAAAAGAAATATATTTTTTTTCTTTCGATTACAAAAATATGTGTAATTACTTCAGCCTATTTAAAATATGTATGAAGCAAACATTCCAAACGGTTCTCCAGTTATTACGCTTTATGCATTGGAGACACAATACAAGTTTCTGATTTTTATTTGCAAACTAGGAATATATCAATAATAACAAATATAAACTAAACAAGAATTTTTAAAATTAATAAAAATTCAAAGAAATTTTTAATTTTTTAAATAAATACCAAAAATAACTGTTTACTGTAAAATTACTATTTTGGTAGTTGTTTATTATGATATTAAAAATTACTGCTTTAAACAACTGTGACGAAATTACAGTACTTTTCGTTAGTTGTTTTCCTAAATAACCGTCATAAAAGTTGTTTTGCAGTTTTCTATAGAAAAACAACTGTAATTTCTGTTAAAAACAACAACTACTGATTACTACACAAAGAACTGTCATGTAGTAACTGTCAAACGTTTTTGAGTGTGGTTTTAACGTAATTTATAGTACCGGTATTGCTATTTCGATAACTGTATGCCGTTACCGAAACAGTCTTAAATACCATTACCTTTACCGTTACCAAAACTAACGAAATTCTATACCGTTACCCTTACCGTTGTTCGTTTCGGTAACAAAAATTTGTAATTTGTACATTCATCAGTGTTGCCGTCAGCAAATCAGAAATTTCCACAGCTGTAGGTCAAATTTATAAAAAAAAAAATTTCATAAAATTAAAATCTTATGAAATTACACAACAAAGTTTTTTCTATTATTTCAAAATAATAGGAGTTTTCATTTAAACTCGTAAATTGCTTGTAAATTTGTATAAATACAAACCATATTTTTTATGTATGGAGTTTGACATTAAAATCATAAACATACCAGGTTTACACGGTTTACGAGTATAATACGAGTTTATACGAAAACCCCTAATATATTAGTCCATTTAGATCAACTCTTCTGCGCACAGTGGGCAAAATCAATATATTTTGGAAATAATTTAGCCATATCATACTGGGTGGTTGGATTACTATAAAATTTCATACAGTCTTAGCCAAAATAATCTCGGTTGAATTACCATGAACTGTACCACTCGAAACCAAAGTAGGCCACTTATGATTCATGAACCGTTGCTAAAAACTTATTGTTAGTATTTTTATAATCTACCATTTTTTGTAAAAAAAAACCTTGGTTATGTTTACAACAAATTAATCTATTAACTAAAAAAATTTCAATGCAACATATTTTTCAGGTTTAAATAGTAAATTGTCATTAGGGTTTTTCTTTTCCCGGACTTTTTAATTTCCCGGGACAGCGGGATTTTTTCAGATTTTCCCGGGATCCCGGAAATTTCCGCTCGTTAGAAAATAAATAAATCCAACATAAGTACTTGTATTTTACTTGAAAAACTCAATTTCTATTAGAACACCGTCCGACAAATTTCATCTTTTGGTTGTACCCATGAGAAAATCTACTTAATATATTCCGAGAGAAGGGCTAAATATAAAATATCCTTATCTTCTACTTTTTCTAGATCAATTCGTTTAACAGTTTAATCGCGAATTAATATTAAGGTAATATATTTGAATGGAAGGCCATCTTAATTTAAAAAAAAACTCTTTGGAATATATTAACCAGGGATGGAAAACATGGTACACTTGTACTTTTTTTTGGTACATTTCGACCTCCCTTAGTACCGTGGTACTACCGCGGTCCATTTGGTACAATTTCAAAATTTACCAAATTTAAAATTTTTCTATTAAAAGACCTTATTGCACTTTAAAGCTCTCAACTAAAATTCGATTTGCAGAAGTGGACTAAAATCATTCTTGAAAAAACTTGTTACTGACATTTTTGGGCCCTCTTTCAACCGTTCGAAACATATACTTCAAAAATATATTATTATTTTCTCGTTAACAGCTGATCAATATGCGTCGTTTGACTGCTGCTACTAGGTGAGTGTCGTGTACTTTGGTACTTTTGGAAAACATGTGTTAATATCTCTAAGATTAAGATATATGCGAAAAATCTTTAAATGCAGAAATATTAGTGTTGTTATCGATTGCAAATAATAAAAACTTTAATAATTTCTATGTGTTTTAAGAAATTATGATTTTTTTAGAAAAGCATAAAAGTGTTCCAAATTACCAATTGGCGTGTATCTTGGAACTCGTTAAAAATGAAGGGAATTTCTTAAAAAAAATACTATCGCATAAAGAAATTTATTGCATTATTTACAGTAGAATTGATATCTACTTGAAATGAAACAGTGCGATTTAATATTTGCATAAACACGTCATTTTTAAGAAATGGCGAAAATCTTAAACTAAAAGTTGTTTTGTAGCGAATTAAATCCAAAAAGTACAATTAGCCTGTGGAGCTTCAACCAAAGAGTATACATAATAAAGAGATTGGGGGACTCTCTATCACTGAGAAAGCATTTGTTCTATTATGTGCCTTGGAACAGGAACATACTCAAACCAATATCACCCAGCAAACAAGGCAATACGAAGAAGATTCTCCGAACATATCGCCAGGAAGAAAACATTTGTTGCCGGCAATAGCAATTTCGTATTCCGGAAGTTTCCTCCGTCGGAAACAACTGTTACACTAAAAAAATACTTCCAGGAAATATGAAGGCAATAACTCATATGGAAGATAAAAGGGATATCGCTAAATAAACTCCCAGTACAATAAAAAAAAACGATTTAATTTTTTCATTGTTAAATTTAAGCCTTAAAAACAATATCTGCATACATAATCCATTGACCAACTTATAAATTATTTTGATTTCATCTTAGCCGATTTTTCCCGCGCAATTAATCTTAACTTTTCACGAGTTTTTTTCCTATATATCTTTTGATTGTTTTTGTACAAATTTAGATTTAATTTTTTCCAAATTGATAAAAGATTTCAAACAAATTTGCTTAATCTTCCAAATGATACAAAGATGATATTGCCGAAATATTGTCATAAAAAGTTATGACAAAAGATAAAATTTTTGAATTACTTTTTTCCAAATATCGTCGAATTATCTTCCAAGTGATAAAAGGAAGACAATTTCAAAGTAAATACTACTTGATTATTTTCATTCAAATGACAAATAGAAGATATCGCTTTAATATCTTCTTGGAAGGTATCTTTTAAATGTTTGCAGGGTCATTATGTGCGCTCTTTGTATGACTCAAAACATCGATTGTAACCAGGGATGGAAAATAATAATTTAGTTATAAAAATCAAGAATTGAACTATACTATGGAATTATACTATTCCAACAGTATTATAGCCCTAGATTATGAATTTTAAAAAACCATACCTAAAAAATTGCAAAATAATATCGGAATGCGAAAAAAGGCTTTGGGGTTCAAAAAATTAATTAAAAGATTTACATTCTGCAAACGGTGCCAAAATTTTCTTTTTTTGCAACTAACCACCAAACTTTGTTTTATGAAATGGGCATTATACTCCGTAGATTATAAATTTAAAAAACCGCACTTAAAAAAATTGCAAAATAATAGAGGAACGCAAAAAATGACTTTGTGGTAGAAAATAATAATTAAAAAACTCAATCAGCGATTAACAATCTGCAAATGAATACAATGACGCAAAAATGTTCCTTTTTGCAAATATTTTTTTCGCGATTTATTTTTATTTTTTTTTGCAAACTAAGCACCAAACTTTTGTGTATAAAATTGACCCTAGATTATAAATTTTAAAAAAACCACACTTAAAAAATTGCAAAATAATAGCGGAAAGCGAAAAAAGGCTTTATGGTACAAAAAATTAATTAAAAAACTTAATCAGCGATGTAAAACAAACAAATATATTGATGAAAAAATGTATCCTTTTTGCTAATTTTATTTTTCGCGATTTTTTTTTTTTTGCAACTGGCCACCAAACTTTGTTGTATGAAATGTGTATTATAGTCCCTAGATTATAAATTAAAAAGAAACGTACTTAAAAAATTGCAAAATAAAAGCGGAACGCGAAAAAAGACTTTGTGGTACAAAAAATTTATTAGGAAACGTAATCAGCGATTTAGATTCTGCAAACAAATATATTGATGCAAAAATTTTCCTTTTTGCAAATTTTATTTTTCGCGATTTTTTTTGCAACTAGCCACCAAACTTTGTTGTCTGAAATGTGTATTATAGCCCCTAGATTATAAATTTAAAAAAAAAAAACGCACGTAAAGAATTGCAAAATAATAGTGGAAATTGAAAAAATACTTTATGGTACAAAAATTTAATCCCTAGGTTATATATTTAAAAAAACCGCACTTGAAAATTGCAAAATAACGGCGGAATTCGAAAAAGACTTTATGGTTCAGAAAATGAATTAAAAGAGGTAATCAGCGATCGACATTCTGCAAGCGAATATATTGTTGCAAAAATTTCGCTTTCTGCAAATGTTTTTTTTCGCAATTTGTGCTAATATTTGCTAATATCTAAATATTTAATTTTTATGTGTTTTAACGAGCCAAAGGAGTTAGTTATTAGTTACTTACATTTTTAAATATATAAGAGCGATCTAACATTTTTTGGTATAACAGCCCGATTAAGTGAGCCTTTTCCATCCCTGATTAACCAGTCGGAGTTCGTTCCTGTTCCAAGCCGCCTAATATTTTTTAAATAAAAAATATTGAGAGAGTTGCAAGGCCATTGGTATGACTCAAAACATCGATTGTAACCAGGGATGGAAAATAATAATTTAGTTATAAAAATCAAGAATGGAACTATACTATGGAATTATACTATTCCAACAGTATTATAGCCCTAGATTATGAATTTTAAAAAACCATACCTAAAAAATTGCAAAATAATATCGGAATGCGAAAAAAGGCTTTGGGGTTCAAAAAATTAATTAAAAGATTTACATTCTGCAAACGATGCCAAAATTTTCTTTTTTTGCAACTAACCACCAAACTTTGTTTTATGAAATGGGCATTATACTCCGTAGATTATAAATTTAAAAAACCGCACTTAAAAAAATTGCAAAATAATAGAGGAACGCGAAAAATGACTTTGTGGTAGAAAATAATAATTAAAAAACTCAATCAGCGATTAACAATCTGCAAATGAATACAATGACGCAAAAATGTTCCTTTTTGCAAATATTTTTTTCGCGATTCATTTTTTTTTTTTTTTTTTTTGCAAACTAAGCACCAAACTTTTCTGTATAAAATTGACCCTAGATTATAAATTTTAAAAAAACCACACTTAAAAAATTGCAAAATAATAGCGGAAAGCGAAAAAAGGCTTTATGGTACAAAAAATTAATTAAAAAACTTAATCAGCGATGTAAAACAAACAAATATATTGATGAAAAAATTTATCCTTTTTGCTAATTTTATTTTTCGCGATTTTTTTTTTTGCAACTGGCCACCAAACTTTGTTGTATGAAATGTGTATTATAGTCCCTAGATTATAAATTAAAAAGAAACGTACTTAAAAAATTGCAAAATAAAAGCGGAACGCGAAAAAAGACTTTGTGGTACAAAAAATTTATTAGGAAACGTAATCAGCGATTCAGATTCTGCAAACAAATATATTGATGCAAAAATTTTCCTTTTTGCAAATTTTATTTTTCGCGATTTTTTTTGCAACTAGCCACCAAACTTTGTTGTCTGAAATGTGTATTATAGCCCCTAGATTATAAATTAAAAAAAAAAAAACGCACGTAAAGAATTGCAAAATAATAGTGGAAATTGAAAAAATACTTTATGGTACAAAAATTTAATCCCTAGGTTATATATTTAAAAAAACCGCACTTGAAAATTGCAAAATAACGGCGGAATTCGAAAAAGACTTTATGGTTCAGAAAATGAATTAAAAGAGGTAATTAGCGATCGACATTCTGCAAGCGAATATATTGTTGCAAAAATTTCGCTTTCTGCAAATGTTTTTTTTCGCAATTTGTGCTAATATTTGCTAATATCTAAATATTTAATTTTTATGTGTTTTAACGAGCCAAAGGAGTTAGTTATTAGTTACTTACATTTTTAAATATATAAGAGCGATCTAACATTTTTTGGTATAACAGCCCGATTAAGTGAGCCTTTTCCATCCCTGATTAACCAGTCGGTGTTCGTTCCTGTTCCAAGCCGCCTAATATTTTTTAAATAAAAAATATTGAGAGAGTTGCAAGGCCATTGCTTCAACTAATCATATATTGAAATTTGTTGGTTACACAGAAGAGGAAATATTCAAAAAGTTCGAAGATCCACGCCTTTTAATTTTTGAAAAAAGGATAACGTTTTCTTATTTGTATAATATAAAGGGTTTTTCAACAGGGACGCTACAAAAGTAGAAAGACAGGGACAGAAAACGACGCCATATTTCTTGCCGCTCTTTTGACATTTCTCTTCAGTACGGTTTGCCATTTCATGATGGAGAGATATACGAGTCAACAACGAGTCGAAATTATTAAAATTTACTACCGAAATTCGGAGTCAGTGGCCTCAACGTTAAGAGCGCTACGTCCAATTTATGGTCGTCATAATCGTCCTAGCAGATCAACAATTGAGCGTCTAGTGGAAAAATTTGAATCCAAAGGCACAGTACAAAATGTTCCCGTGCCAGTGAGACAAAGAAGTGCCCGTAGTGTCGAGAATATTGCTGCCGCTGAGGCTTCAGTTGAAGAAAGCCCAAATGTGTCTCTCACACGTCGTTCTCAAGCGTTGGGCATCTCTGTGACGTCGTTGTGGCGAATTTTGCGAAAAGATCTTGGCTTACATCCTTACCAGATCAAATTGACGCAAGAACTGGAGCCGCTTGACAACCAGAAGCGTCGTATATTCGTGAATTGGGCTGAGCAACAACTTTAAAATTATTCTGATTTTCATCGAAAAATCATCTTCAGCGATGAGGTTCATTTCTGGCTGAATGGCTTCGTCAATAAACAAAATATGCGTTATTGGTCAGACAGCAATCCACACGTACTCCATGAGTCATCATTGCATCCCGAAAAAATTACGGTTTGGTGCGGTTTATGGGCCGGCGGCGTCATTGGGCCGTACTTCTTCCGTGATGATCAAGACCGGCACGTTACTGTGAATGGGAATCGCTGCCGTTCAATGATAACCGAATATTTTTGGCCCCAATTGGATGATATGGACTTGGAGGACATGTGGTTCCAACAGGACGGCGCCACAAGCCACAGCGAATGTCACAATCAATTTATTGCAAACCAAGTTTGGAGAACGTGTTATCTCACGAAATGGTCCAGTCGATTGGCCGCCTCGGTCGTGCGATTTGACGCCGTTGGACTATTTCCTGTGGGGCTACGTCAAATCTATGGTCTATGCCAACAAGCCAGCGACGATTGATGAACTTCGTACGAATATCGAACGTGAAAATTGGGTTCAGCGTCTGGACTTCTGCAAGCGTGCCCGTGGTGGCCATGCAAAAGAGATCCATACATAATGGCATCGAACGTACTTTAATATAAATAAAGAATTTCATTGATATCCAAAACCGTTTTTGTTTTATTTAAAAAAACTTTTGTAGCGCTCTTATTGAAAAACCCTTTAGTTTAGAAATTTACTGAATTTAGAAAACGACAAACTTTATATTGGTTTAAGCCCGTAACTTCAAATATCATTATTTTTAAATTTGTTTAAATTTTTTTCAAAAAATTTAATTTTGTCGATCCAAGGCACACGCACCCAATTTTAGGGTGCGTGTCCTATAGACTTGTCTGAAACTTTGAGTAGTTTAAAATGATCATTAGGCAAAACAAAAACTTCATAGAAGAAGACTTTACAGTAAAACATTAACAAATAGGAGGTATGCGATCCAAGGTACACGACATTCCCCTACATACATAAAATTCGTAACTTTTTTGAAAAGTAAAAATATTAGATTGTTTTCATATTCCAGTTAACTTATCTAAATAATAAAAAAGTAAAACATTAACAACATATATTTTCTTATACATTTCATTTTCACAACTCGGTTTCTTTAGATAAGTTAGCAGGTTTTTTGATGTATAGAGCAGTACTTTATACAAGCTTGACCTCGATCGCACATACTTTTAATTTTAAAAAATTTGTGAGGGCCGGAAATGTACAATTTTTGTAGAGTATTATTTTGTGTTGATATTGTTCGGACAAATTTTCTACATACAAAAAATTTTGGTACCGTGAGGGTCGAAAAAGAACAATTTTTTTATATGGTTGGTACAAAACGTAAAAACTCATTTTCCATCCCTGATATTAACTAAATATTAGCCGTTTTTTTCTAATCACTTGGATTTAATAAATCCAAAAAGTATTTCTAAAAGTGCTCAACAGATGGCGTTAGATTCTCCCTATTTTAAAAAGAATTTTCTGTCCGACACTTCTTTCACCCTAATTTTTAATACCGAATTCGATGATGAAGGATTTTACTTTAACTTTTATTTTTTAATTATATTTTATATAAAACAGCGATAAACAGTCTGCCTTTTCAGTTTTATCACTTCAATTTATATTTTTACACAATTGAAAAATTCCATTGCAATATTTAATATTCATTAATTGGATTTAATTAAATTACTTACTGTAGAGTGAAAAATTGCCTTTTCTATTTCAGCTATTTTTCCATGTCCAAGATTAAAAATATGTATTTGGTGAGGTGTAGTTTTTTTTTCTAAACATATTTAAAAAAAAAAATTTAATAGAAACCTTTTATTTGTTAGTTTTTCAATTTTTTTGTTTCTCTTTTAATTTTTATTCGTATTTTTTTCTGACATTAAATTAATAGGCTGTTTCATATATTTGTGCTTTTATTATGGATTTATTAAATCCAGCTTTTTTTTGGATTTAATAAATCCACTTTTTGTATGAAAAATTCTAAATCCAGGTGATTAAAAAATACGCTAATTTAGACGAAACGAAACGAAAGGGAAAGACATGGGTATTTTATTTTCATCACTTCTTTCAGGATATATTGGAACTGTTAATGCGTGTAACTTGTAGCAACGAGCATAGAAACTCAAGAGGATGCATGTGTCTCTTTCAATGTTAACTGGCTCTGGCCGACATTTGAAGAAATTTTATTAGAAGGTGATAGGTTAAGTTTTATTCTAAAATTTTAATAAATATTAAAAATTGTTTCAATAAATATGCATAACATGAAAAAATGTAATAAAAAAACTAAACCCGTTAGCTGCAATTTAATTTCTTGAAATCTCAGCCAGAGCCAGTGAGATAGCGGTTAACAGTACGTGAGCACCTGGCATAGAGCCTGCTTGTAGTCTACACGAGACATAAATTAGTTAACATTGCCACTAACATCATGTTAATGTTAAGTGTGGACCACTCATTTTAATGTTACTTAGCGTCTTGACGAGACATTGATTTGTTTGCCCAAAAACTAATCGTCAGCAGAATAACGGGAAAAAATTTGTCCATTTGTTTTGGGTGGAGAATACGTAATGGCAGACAATTCATTATTTTTTGTTTTTTGTTGGAGTAGGTCACAAACGAAACTATTTATTTTCATGTTTTCAATGTGTTTTTCACTAATTTTTTTCCAATAATAAAAAGCAAAATGCATTAAATTCAATAATAATACAAATTCTTTTTCTTAACATTTTATTCATTTTCTTTTATTTTCTTTATTTTTTAGTAATGCCACTAAGTAAAAATTGGATCTGGCATCGTGGTTGTTGTTGCACATAGTTGTGAGAACAATTGTGCTGACAACGTTGTCTGAACAAGAACAAAACATGAACAAGAGTGGTCCACACGAGACAAATTCATGGGCGAACAAGAAATTGTTCGTTGGTTGAACAAATCGATGTCTCGTGTAGACTACAAGTTATGATTTACGTTTTTCCTGTGTTAACATAGTTGTTAACGCAGATGTGACTTAGTGTCTTCAAATGCAATGAAATGTGCAAAGAAATTTGAAAATAACACACAAAGCAACAACAAAATTATTTTCGTTGTTGTTTTGCGTGTTATTTTCAAATTTCTTTGCACATTTCATTGCATTTGAAGACACTAGGTTAAGAAAACTATTTTATAACATCTCAGTCGATGCCATATGTTTTTACTGCTTAATGGCATCACAAAGAAAATATATAAAAACAGTGTAATTGTGAAGTAATTTGCATTTTTAGAACTTAAAATGTAGTATTCTTTTTATTTATCAAAGAAAAAATATACAACCAATTAATTACTGTGAAATAAAAGACATTCATTTGCGACTGACTCCGGCAAGAAAAAATTAATAAAGAAATTTCTTAGCATTAGTGTTCTCCACCACAAAAGTATTAGATTTTATCTCTGACTCGCATAACAGCTATCTTAACAGAATTTCATAGCTAATGGAGACTCAGAGTAAACTTGTGTCGGACGGTGAAATAACAAATTAATAAAATGAAGTTTTAGAGAGATTTAAAAAAATAGTTTTAGACGTTTCTTATACGAAATTCTGGACCATGTTATATTTTTTGCTTTGCGTCTTACACAAATTTAAAATTTGAGCCAAGTGTTACGATATAAAACGATGTTTAGGGTCAGTTTTATAGTCAGAACTAAGATCAGTGTTTTGCTTAGGTAATTCCTACGTAAATATGGAATCAAAAATTTATATTTTGTTTCTATGCAGATTTTCAGAAATATGGTTCTAGGATTATTTTTATAAAAAAGTTTAAAATTAAATATTTTTTAAACAGATTTTTAGGCTAATTCGCCTAAATATTTTTATAAAACTACACACTAAAATATTATTAAATAGTTTTTTAACTTCAATTGTTATTTTTTGAGAGAATTTTTTAATTTCATAGTTGCATTTTAAATTTAAATATAAAAAAAATTCAAAAAATATAAGAAAGCATTTGATGCATTATTTTAAAAATAAATAAAATTTAAACAATACAATTGAGATAAAGGAATATCAATTTATGTTTTTTGGAGGTATTTAGAACTGAAATACTGATGCTGAAATGTTGTATATATTGCTTTGTTTGAACAAAGGTTATCTTTTTAAACAACAAATTTTTTCCGAGGTACGAGAAATTTTGTTGGTAAACTTGGTATTGGCTGCTAAAATTTGTTTTCGGTTTAACTAAACCAGATTCAACTGATATAAGAAAAAAACTCGGCGTAAATAATATTTTTTTAATACTAATTTTGTTTATTGAATTTAAAATTTAATTTTTTAATTTTATATATATTTTATTTAAATTAATTTCAAAAAAATCAATGCTTTAAATTTAAATAAAGCTTCCAAAATTCTATATACTAGCTAAAATTTCTGTAAAAGGATAAAAAAAATCCCGCACAAAATTAAATTTAAAAAAAATATTTTTGATTTATTTTCAAACTAAAAAAACTAAAATTATAAATTTTGACAATTTTATGTAGTTTTTATATTTTTTTTATATTTTTTGTTATTTTATTTTAAATTTTTTTATTTTTAATGTTAAAAAACCTATAACTGTTGTTATGATTTGATTTTGATTTAATAATTCAATGTTAAATACTATCTAATAATTATGTGTTTTCTTTCTTTTCTAATAATGTATTATTTTAATTCATTCTTTTATAAAAATGTTAATCTAAAAATTATATTTCTATGCTTTAATAATAAGATATAATCTTGTTGCATAGAAAAGTCAATAAAGTTGATAAATAAAATAAAAAAATAAAATAAAATTCCCGGGATTGCGGGAATGAAAAGAGGCCGTGATTCCTTGGAATTCCAGGGACATAAACCCTAATTGTCATTCATAGTAAAAAAAACTTTGTAGGTAAACTATGTCAAATTGCTGAATTATTTTTTAAATATTTTGACTCTGCCTCACTGTGACATTTTTCTTTAATCACGTAAACAACATCAAATTCGCGGAAAGGTAAAAGCATTAATACTATTGTAAAAACTTAGATAGAAATTGAAAAGCATAATAAATCCAAATTTCATTCTTCCGCTGCAATTTTAAATGGAGAGAGGATGTAGGTATTTACTTTTTACATGAGGTTTGGAAAATTGACAAAATCGTGCTATTTTACAAAGATAGCACGTAAGCACTTAAACTGCGAATTCCCACACTAAAAGAAAAAAGTCTGCAAACATTTTAGTTAAAACTATTAAAAATTAGTTAAAACGACCTTGCAACTGCTGAAATTATTAGATTATTTTTGCTACATATATTAGTAAGATAGGATCAGCAAAAAATTTTGGTAAATAATAATAAATAAAATCACAAAAAAAATTAAAGTATTCAAAGTTTTTTCGTTTTTTTTAATGCAAATAAAAATCGAGCCCTCTGAAATCACCGGTTTACCATTTTTTTTGCAAATATTTCTGTTGATTTTATCAGGATATACTGCTGTTTGCGTTCAACTAAGTTCTAAGTTCACCAGTTCAAAAAGTACTGAAAAATGTCCTATGAGAACTCATTTTTAAAATCATTATTGTTTCTGTTAAAAAAGTATATCTAGATCATTAATTGTAGTGCTTTTCTAACTCTTTGACATCTCTTTTTTTGCTGGGATCATTTGGGTTTATTTTTTGCCACTCTCTATTTGTGGCACTTGTTAAGCTCTTAACGTTTTGGTATTGTTTCGATAAAAAAAAAATAAAATATGGCCACTAGGTCTAAACGTGGACCGATTTTAACCAAAATTTATTGTCTTCGTCCTTAGGCTAAATTTCATCAAATGGAAACATGCAAATTTTTGGGAATCTATACGGGCACTGATTTTAAGACGGAACAATTTTAAATAAAATTAATAGGCTTTGTCCATGAGCTCACGTGAATCAGTGTACCAAATTTCACTAAAATATTTTAGTATTTGCGACCAAGCCAGTGCAAACAAACCAATTTGAGGGGGGACCCTTATATGTGCACTAGGTCTAAAAATGGACCGATTAAAACCGAAATCAATAAATAGCAAATAATAGTCCTTGGGGCGATAAAAGTTGGTGTACTAAATTTTATCAAAATAACATAATATATGCACTCGGTAACGTGCGCACAAAAATACATGGACAGACAGTCGGACATCGTTAAATCAAAATAAAAAGTGATGCTGAGTCCATCGGTAAGGTGGGTCTAGGTCCAATATTTTTTGGTGTTATAAACATCAGCACAAACTTAGGCAAAAGTGCAGTTTATGGGGCTTCGTCAAAAAAAATATTACCCCCTCTGAAATTAATAAAGAAAAAAACCGAAATTAATTTTGGAAGGGGCTCGGCCCCGGTAGGCAAAAAACGGGGGAAGGTAGTAACATGTAAGTGTACTCAAAATAAAGGAAATTGTCTCATGATTCCAAAAATGTATTTTTTTCTTTTATCCATAAAACGTAGCCCTACCTAGAGCTATTTTTCGACCACCTTACAACGCCATACATGACCTCTTAACAAAGTGCTACCCATGAACAAATACGAATAATTAGATTTCTTTGCATACAGCATTCACAGGAACCAATTTTTATTTGGGAAGTCTCACTTAGCTGGACCATTTTTAAAAAGTCTTTTTTTTCAGTTTTTGTAAGAAATTTGCATCTTAGCTGAAGACAACAACTCAATATGGGTTTTTTAGAGGAGCGTCCAACGGTTCAAGCATATCCTGACATATCCTATTTTCCAGGATACTCTATAAAAAAAACAAATTTTTGACTTTTGTACGGAGATATTTGTGATTAAATATCAAACTTACATATCATGATCTATTGACGATTTAAGTGAACACGTGTTTCAAATTTTTTTGAAATTCGCGATTTTCCGCGTTTTATAAGAAATTCAATGTGGTGGAAACAATATGTTCTAAATAGGGCAATATGGGTACCAAAACTTTCCTTTTGACAAGTAAATCATCGCTGAGTGGATATAGTTTAGAATTTTGCAAATTTAATAAATTTTTCACGGTGCTCTCGATCAAATTTTGATAAAAATTTAGAGCTACCCCAATTCAATAAAAAAATTTAAAGAATTTTTTGTAGGTTTATTATTAAAAAAAATATTTTATCGAAGTAATATAGTTTTTTTATTTACTTTTGTGTACAAAGAACTGTAAGTTAGTTTCTAAAACATTTTGTTCGTAAATTCACGCATTTTCTGTATTTTTACATGAAAACCTACACGATTTAAACCAAGATTGGTTTAACGGTATTTAAGACTGTTTCGGTAACGGTATACCGTTATCGAAACGGCAATACCGGTACGTACCGGTATAATAAATTATGTTAACATATAAAAACAAGTAAAAATTTAGCCTATTGTTTAATTTTAAGTGTTAAAAATACTGATTTTTAGCTGTAAATTCCCATAGCACTTAACCCCACCGAAGTAAAATAATATAACAGGGCTGTGAACTAAAAAGCTTCAACAAAGTTCGCCAACTTACCATCAGACGGCGCGCAACAACTGTTCTAAAATTCAACATCTCGCGCAATTACAGTGTTGCCATATTTGAAGCCCTTCATCTTTCACTTCTTCTCTATCCCATTTCCAAAGGAAGCAACACGTTAATTAGTAGGAAAAATTTCCTAAGTGTTGCTTCTCTTTAAAAAAAAAAAAAAAAAAAAAAAAAAATCGATGCCGGTAGTTTTAATAAGTAAAATTATTATCTATAAATTTTTTTGTAAAAAAAATCATGATCAGGGTTGGCAGGCAATACCGCTAAAATAGCGTTATCGATTCATAACCGTTTCAACTGACTACCGTTACCCATAAAATACCGTTACCGAATTAACTGAAATTATCCCTAAAATACCGATACCGAAATAAATGAAACATCGATACCCTTAAAATAACGTTACCGAAATAAATGAAATACCGTTATCCCTAAAATACCGTTACCGTTATTTTTAATTATCTACTTTTCGTAATAATGTGGGCGCTGTGGTGTAATGATTAGCGCGTTGGACTGTTACACGTGAGATTGCGGGTTCGAGCCCCAACCAAGGCAACATCAATTTATGAAAAATAGTAATATGTATGAGTTTTTTCTAGCCCTCATACATATCGCAGCGTCCTCCTTCGGTGTTCCCATAGCACTTAACCCCGCCGAAGTAAAATAATATAACAGGGCTATGAACTAAAAAGCTTCAACAAAGTTCGCCAACTTACCATCAGATGGCGCGCAACAACTGTTCTAAAATTCAACATCTCGCGCAATTACAGTGTTGCCATATTTGAAGCCCTTTATCTTTCACCACCTTTCACTTCTAATCTATCCCCTTTCCAAAGGAAGCAACACGTTAATTAATAGGAAGAATTTCCTGAGTGTTGCTTCTCTTTGAAAAAAAAAAAAAAAATTGCACGTGGTTATTGAGTATTTTTCGTATATTAAGTTGATAAATTGGTTTCATATTTATTCTCGTTTGCATTTTATAAAAAAGTTTGCGATATACACCGAAATAACTGACTACCGTTAACCTTAAAATACCGTTACCGAAATAACTTTAAAACCGTTAACCTTAAAATAACGTTACCGAAATAAATGAAATATCGATACCCCTAAAATACCGTTACCGAAATAACTAAAATACTGATACCGAAATAAACGAAATACCGTTACCCTTACCGATAACCGCATCGTTTCGGTTACCCTCCATGCTCATGATTATAAAAATAAAAAGGGTTAAGAAATTGTCATTTTTTTTATAAATTAATAAATACCGGTAACTACCCAGTATGCAAAATGAGACGAGCTTGAATCGAAACTGAATCATTTTCTCGTAAAATTTCATCGATATCGAGTTCGATATAATACCAAGAATGAGGGTATTTGCCTATGTAGCTTGCAAGGTGATATAGATCCCAAAAATTGTTGATTTATAGATTCGATATTTCATCGAAACAACGAATATTTTTCGAGGGAAAATATGATTAATAAAACGAAAAAATTTTTTTTCTTTTCTTTTTTACCTTTCTCTTTGTTTATTTTTTATTTCTCTTTAATTTAATTTTCTTCAATTTTAATTTAAATTCAAAGCAATTTTGTTTTGTTCCAACACCAGCCACGATACGAACCAACGTCCTTTGGTTTAGAAGTTCATCGCCTTACCCCTTGAGCCAACCCATAATGATACATATAGTTTCATAAACATTTTTTTATAATTCAAATTGTTTTTATTTTATTTGAATCTACCTTTATAAACTTCATATTACCCAACAAACATGAATGTAAAAGTTAAAAGAAATGCCCTAGGTGTAAGAACGAATATGCTGTTATTTTCCAATTTTTAGTAAATAAATTGAATGCTTAATACAAAAAGGCCCTAACTCGACTTAATATTTGATTAGAGGAAAATGAAATCTGAAAAACTTTGATTATACTTTTTATTTTATTGTTTTTGTATTAATAAAAAAATTCATTCAGAGAAACTCTATATCGAAGATTTTTAGATTTGTATTGCCTTCCCTTCAATAGAAATTAAGGATGAAGTTAGGGTCTTCCTTCATTAAGCCATCGATATTAAACTTTGGAGCAAAATTGCATAAAAATATGTGTATACAAAAATAAAGTAAAAGATTTTAAAACCATTCTGTTTGAAGATAATTATTTTAAAAATGACAATATACCTTGAATTAAGATGAGAATAAGATTAGTTAGTCAGCAATACAGATTTGCATAAATCAAAGTGCCTTGAATTTAGTGTGTTAACTGCAGTTTATAAAATTCAATTTTAATTGAGAAAAACTTGCGTTATATTTACTTTTTTTGATTTTTAAAGTTAAACTTTTATTTGAGTAAAATTTATAACTCTCTCTTTTCTTATTTGCTGACACGTATTAAACTTTTTGAGAAAACATAATAACTTTAAAAATCTTATAAAATATAAAATCGATCCTTTTTATTTCCACGTAAAATTAAAAATAAAAAAACTATAAAAAAGCCCATAAAGGGCATTATAAAAAGTGTTTGTTTTTAAATTTTATTTTTCTATTTTATGTTTTTAGTTTTAGTAACAATTTTGTGTGGTGAATATTTAAGTCGTATATGTCGACCCTATTGATAGCAACTGACATCGAGATTTCTTCACATTTTTACAACCCGGTAACCCCGTGACTGTCAAATCAATTTAAACATTTTTACTAACAATCCAAATAAATTTGGAAATCGATTTCGATAATTTCGTTGTCGTATACTCTGGGTTGAAATGTTTAATATAAAACAAACAAAAGAATTTAGATATAATCGAAGTTTACAGTTGTCCAGTTTTTCTTGTCTTGCATCTACAAAACCTCGTTTTTATAGATTCAAATTGTTTGCTGGGTACATTTGTTTGTTTAAATTTCTTTTTGTTCAATTTATAGATATGTCAAAATATTTTAAATTCAAATTTAATTCATACAATTTTCAAATCGGTTGTGGTGTAGATGTCTGGAAGGTCAGAGGTAGACAAAATTTCACTTTATGAGGGTCGTGGTTCAAATCTCTATTACATTCCAATTTTTTTTTATTTTTTTTATATAACTATGTATATTCTTTTTTACTTTTATTAGGTAAACTACATTTTTAACACTAAAAAGTATAAAAACAATTATTAATCGCGATGAAAATTAATATCGATAAATTTCAATATTTAGACTTTAAATAGATTGGAAAACGAACTATACTTGCGAATAATAAAAAATACAATAAATTGAGAAATTACGATATGATAAAGTGTCGAAATCGATAAAATTTTCGATTAAAAAATGTGTTCGAGAAACCTTGAAATGACGACTCTATTTCATATCGATTTCTATTAATTTTTTCGATAAAGCTTCGAAAAGATGAACCGCTTCGAAACTGTGCATACTGGGTACCCATAAAAATAACGGTATCGGTAACGATAACGGTTTTTTAAAATTTTTTTAGAGGTATTGGTAACGGTAACTGTATTCAATTTGAAACGGTATTTTGGCGATAGCGGTAACCAACCTTTATTTAAAGTAGTTATTTTACATCCATTTTTTAGAGTGTAACTGGGACTTTAACTGACACATTTGTCGTTGTTTCTCACATAAAATTTTAATTTAACTGTCGACTTAAGGCTCCATTAAGGCTGAGTTACCCAACCGTAAACGTATCTGTAACGAATCAGCTGTTCCGATACCACAAGAAGAAATGTATACGAATAGTTACTAAAACGTAAATGTAAACGAACTTGCCGGATCATTCTGTTGAAATCAGAATTTTCTATCCGGCATCGAAACATCTGAATGATTTTAGTCGGAAAAAATATGAAATGAATAAAGGAAATTGATTCAAACAACAAATAAGGAATAAAAATTAACAAATAAATGGAAAAATTTAGAATAAAATATAAAACCACATGAAATAGATGCTAAATAGTAATGTCGTTCACGATAATCTATAAGTGTACTTTTTAGCTACGGCACGGTACAGTTACATCACATTTACGTTTACGGTCCCATAATCCGCCCTTTAGTCTTTGCGTTCCGTGACAGTTCTGTAATGTGCCGTGCCGGATGGCTCTTTTGTGTAGTTAGTCTTTTCCGTAACAACGTATCAGCTGTTTTATGTTGTTTTTCTTAGCAGAGATCTGCGCCAACCAGATTAATCGGTTGCGGTAGGTAAATAAAAAAATTGCAGCGGCGGCTTAAAGCTAGCTGTGAGCCAAAAGCTGATCGGCTAGGCAACTTTAAGTTGACACATACAAAACATCGGCTTAACGGTAAAAAAAAAAATTTTAAAAAATATATACTATTTTTAGACTTTTATCGTGTAAAAAAAATTTTCGACGGCGGCGGTTACAAAAATTAGACGGCGGCTCGGTTTAGCCGGTATAAGCCATTCGTCGCAGATCTCAAAACAGCAGCTGTCAACTCACTGTCACTTAACGGATAACAAAAATTCTGTTTTCAACAGGTTCATCCGGCACGGCACGTTACATTACAGACAAACTAACGACTCAAATGCTTTTTCATAGAACAAAAACAAATCAGCTGATTCGTCACGGCACGTTACGTACAAACTAATTATACCTTTAGTTTTAACTAGACATTCAGCAATTGGGCCTTAAAAGTTTAATTCTGTGGTATTGGGTTTTTTGAGCTAACGGATATACACTCATAAAAAATCCCGTACAAATAGTTGAAAATTTTGTTAAGATAACAGAAAAAAGTACCTATATTTGTGCCTTCAGAATTTTAAATGAAGATCACGGTCTGCTAAATTTAGGTAAGCTAAATTTTACACAAACAATTTTAGTTAAATTGGCAAAATTCAATATAAATTTTACCTGACGTAACTAAAAATTTCTGCTAAAATGTCGCTTAAAATCAGGGTTTTTGGGCTCTCCGGATCTGACCGGAGACAAGACCATATTTTTTATTTGGAGTAGGTGATGTATAAGAATTATCTTGTAGGTACAGAGTAACGAATTTTTGTCCATTTAGCCCTAGTTTCTGAGATAAAGGCTATTTTGTGGATTTACAATAAAAAATATGAAAATATATCGCCATCTCTACGCTCATAAAAAATGTTAGTTAAAACTTATTTAAATGCGTTCTGATTTAATTGAACTAATTTTTGTATTATTTTGTCTCAAAATTTAGGATTAAACTAATATTTTTTGTAATTCTAATTTAGCATAACAACAATTATTTGAAATGACAAATTCCCTTGCGCCCGTTAAATATTCAGTAAAAATGTTTTATTCTTCCTGTAAATTAACTATTTTTTGTCCCCTAACAACTACTTTAGAGACTTTCCTCGGTTTGGAATCTCAAAAAATGTAAATTATGGTCAACATGTTTACAACTTTTTAAAAAATTAGCAATAAAAAATAATTGCCAAAATTTCAACAAAATTTGTTTGAAATTGATGCAATACCAACTAAAATTTAATATAAACAAAAAGAAACTAGTTTTCAAAAAGTTGCATTTAATATACCCTTATTCAAGCAAGACATTCATATCTATGTACATTAGAGGTGTTCATCGACATACGGAGAATTTTAAAAATAAATTTAAAGAATGTGGGCTATTCTTTTTTTTGCATATAAAAATTACTGAAATGAAATTTGGTGGCGATTGAAAAGAGAAAAGTAGGCGAGGATATCGATTCAAAATTAGATAATTATTTAAAAGATGAAGAAATTGCTTTTTAACTTTTTTTTAAATATTATTCTATACATCCAGTAATTACAGAATCGTAAAGTTTGCGTTCGATGAAACTAGTGCACACATTTACTTGTAAATTCAAAAAAAAAATTTTTTAATAAAGATGCCTCTGCTAAATATCAATGGCCTTGCAACTCTCAATATTTTTTATGGGAAAAAATATTATGCGGCTTCGAACAGGAACGAACTCCGACTGGTTAATCAGGGATGGAAAAGGCTCACTCAATAGGGCTCTTATACCAAAAAATGTTAGATCGCTCTTACATATGTAAAAATGTAAGTAACTAAAAAATAGCTTCCTGTTTGGCTCGTTAAAAAAAATTAAAATTAAATATTTAGATATTAGCAAATATTAACAAAAATTGCTGAAAAACAGTTGCAAAAAGGGAACTTTTTGCAACAATATATTCGTTTGCAGAATGTCGATCGCTCATTAGCTCTTTTAAATCATTTTCTGTATCATAAAGCCTTTTTCAAATTTGAATGTAAATCGCTGATTAAGTTTTTTAATTAAATTTTTGTACCATAAAGTCTTTTTTCCCACTCCGCTATTATTTTGCAATTCTTTACGTGCGTTTTTTTAAATTTATAATCTAGGGACTATAATACACATTTCATACAACAAAGTTTGGTGGCTAGTTGCAAAAAAAAAATCGCGAAAAATAAAATTTGCAAAAACAATATATTTGTTTGCAGAATCTAAATCGCTGATTACGTTTTCTAATTAATTTTTTGTACCACAAAATCTTTTTTCGCGTTCCGCTTTTATTTTAGAGTTTTTTAAGTACGTTTCTTTTTAATTTATAATCTAGGGACTATAATGCACATTTCATACAACAAAGTTTGGTGGCTAGTTGCAAAAAAAGAAAATTTTGGCGTCGTTTGCAGAATGTAAATCGCTTATTAAGTCTTTTAATTAATTTTTTAAACCCAAAGGCTTTTTTCGCATTCCGAAATTATTTTGCAATTTTTTACGTATGGTTTTTTAAAATTCATAATCCAGGGCTATAATACTGTTGGAATAGTATAATTAAGGTTCCATTCTTGATTTTTATAATAACTAAATTATTATTTTCCATCCCTGGTTACAATCGATGTTTTGAGTCATACAAAGAGCGCACATAATCATCCTGCAAACATTTGGAAGCAGTGTTGCCATTTCAGTGCTTTTCGGATATGTTTTGGTGCTTTTTTCCTTCCCGTACCCGGTGATTTTTACAAATACCCGTTTAAAAAAAGCGGGTATTTACGGTGCTTTTTCATATTTCTCGCAGTGTTTTAGTGCTTTTTGTAGTTTATATTTTTGGTATTTTTCTCGTTTTTTAAAAATTTTCTTGAATTTTCTGTCAAAATTTAAAAAATAATACGAACTATACAAGAAATACGTTGAAATACGTTTTTGCACAATGTTTGTAGTACAATTTTAAATAGCAACTTTGTTACATTTAACTTCAAAATTTTGAAATATTAATTTGGTACTTTCTTACCCCTTTCTTGGTTATTTTTTGAACTTTTTTTACAGGATTTTTCAAAGTTAAAATGAGTTTTTAAATTCTTGATTTAAATATTTCAAAAAATTAATATGGTGCTTTTTTATCCCATTTTCGGTAAATTTTTACCCGTTTTCATAATGCTCACGGTGCTTTCCTGCCTTCAAGAGTTGGCAACACTGTTTGGAAGATATCTTGCAAGAAGATATTAAAGCGATTTCTTCTATTTTTCATTTGAGTGAAAATAATCAAGTAGTATTTACTTTGAAATTATTTTCCTTTTATCATTTGGAAGATAATTCGGCGATACTTGAAAAAAAAACTAAAATGTTATCTTTTGTATATTGCGGCAATATCACCTTTGTATCATCTGGAAGATAAGGCAAATTTCTTTGAAATCTTTTGTCATTTTGGAAAAAATTAAAACTAAATTTGTACAAAAATAATCAAAAGATATGAATATAGAAAATAAACTCGTGAAAAGTCAAGAATAATTGCGAGGGAAAAATTGGCTAAGTTAAAATCAAGATAATTTATAAGTTGATCAATGGATTATGTATGCAGATATTCTTTTTCAGGCTTAAATTTAATAATGAAAAAAGTAAATCGTTTATTTTGTACCCGGGATTTTATTTTATCTTTCATATGGGTTATTGCTTTCGTATTGCCTGAAAGTATTGTTTTCGGGTAACAGTTGTTTCTGACGGAGGAAACTTCCAGAATACGAAATTTATATCGCCAGCAGTAAATGTTTTCTTCCTGGCGATATCATCGGGGAATCTTCTTCGTATTTCCATGCTTGCTGGGTGATGTTTGATATAATACATTTAGTATTAGTTTGAGTATGTTCCTGTTCCAAGGCACATAACAGAACAAATGCTTTCTCAGTAGGGTTTTTCTTTTCCCGGACTTTTTCATTTCCCAGGAGAGCGGGATTTTTTTTAGAATTTCCCGGGATCCCGGGAATTCCCGCTTGTTAGAAAATAAATAAAACCGACATACGTTGTACTTGAAAAACTCAATTTCTATTACAACACCGCCCGAAAAAGTCCATCTTTTGGTTGTAACCATGAGAAAATCTATTTAATATATTCTGAAAGAAGTTCTTAATATAAAATATCCATATCTTCTACTTTTTCTAGATCAATTCGTTTAATAGTTTAAATCGCGAATTAATATTACGGTAATATATTTGTATGGAAGGACGTCTTTGAAATATATTAACTAAACATTAATTCTCCTTTCAAACGGTAAACGAATTGATTTAGAAAGAGTGAAAGGCATTGGTATTTTATTTTTATACCTTCTTTCAGTATATATTGGAATTGTTAATGGGTGCAAACTTGTGTCGGACGGTGAAATAACAAATTTATAGATATGAAGTTTTAAAGAGATTTAAAAAAATATTTTTAGACTATTCTTGTTCTTGTTATTTATTTTCCCTTTTGCGTCTTACGAAAATTTTAAATTTGAGCCCTGGTATATATAGTCAGAACTACGATAGATTTTTTGCTTAAATGTTTCTTAAAGATGGAATCAAAAAATTTATATTTCTAGATATTTTGTTTCTAAGGGGATTCTCAGAAATATTCGTCTAGAATTATTTTTATAAAAAAAATTTTAAATGTGAGTATTTTTCACACAAATTTTTACAATTGAAATAACAATCGATTTAAATGAAATTATTTGAAGTAAAAAAATACTTATATCAATCAAAAATACGAAAATATTACTAATTTTGGAGGTATTTTGAACTGAAATACTGATGATGAAATGTAGTGTAATTGCTTTATTTGAACAAAGATCATCATTTTAAATAACAAATTTTATCTAAAGTACGAAAAATTTTGTTGGTAACCTTGGTAATGGCTAATAAAATTTGTTTTCGGTTTAACTAAACCAAATTCAACTGATAACAAAAAAATATTGAATTTGAAATCGCATTTTTCAATTTTAAATATATTTTATTCAAATCAATTTAAAAAAAATCAATGCTTTAAATTTAAATTAAGCTTCCAAAATTGTAATATACAACTAAAACTTCTGTAAAAGAATACAAAAAAATTCCCGCACAAAAATCCCGGGATTGCGGGATTGAAAAAAGGGCGGGATTCCCGGGAATGCCCGGGACGGGACATAAACCCTATTTCTCAGTGATAGAGAGTCTCCCGATCTCTTTACTCTATATACTCTTTGATTTCAACGTCGACTTTTCGTTATCCAATCGCCACCAAAACTTATGTTAGGTATTTCTTATATCCTAACGAAAAAAAAGATTGTTAAAATGTTCTTTTAATTTTTTTGGGCTTCTCTAATGAACATACATAATATCATGACGTCTCAAGAAATGCAAAAGGCGTAACAACACTATACCCTACATTTACAATTCGAAATATTGGCCAGATATCGAAATGGCGAAATCGCTCCAGGGTGAAATTTCCCGCTATAAAACTAGCAAACCCTCTATAAAAATTCACAAATATTGACATTAAAAAAGTCCTAGCGATTCCAATAGGACTAACATTTTTGTCCGCCCTCCTATCATGAGTAATGTTTTAATTGGATTTTCGATGTTTTAAAAAATGTTTTTCACATAATGACAAAGTCCAAGCGGATCCAATATGATAAACATTTCAATTCACCCCCTTAGGCATACTTTTAGCTAATGACCAATCATTCTTTTAATAGTTTTATGGAAAGCTAAAAATTTTGGAAAGTATATTAATATATTAAGGGTGGGTAACTTATCTAAAAAACAACCAGAGTTAAAGGTTAACCACATATATTTTCATATAAATTTGGGATTCATAACGACGGCAGCGACTTTCATGCACTTAAAAATCGAAAATATGCTCTTAAAATATGCAGTAAAAAATGCAAAATATGCACTTAAATGGAAGTATGCACTAAAAACCAAAAAATATGCACTAAAAATCCAAAATTAAACACTTAAAGGGTGAACACACCAAAATTGCGACACTTTGGAAAGCTTGTAACTTATTCAAACAATTTTATATATTTTGCAATTCAAATGCAGTAGGCCACGACCTAAATTTCATGTATGAGAAATTTCATTCGAATTTGACTTTTAGTTTCGTCTAAAATAACCACCGAGTTAGAAACGAGGCAAATTATTTTGCACGAATATATAAAAATCCGGTTCTCAGTGAGCGTAAAATTGCAAAAAATGTAAAAGTTCACCACTCGACAGTTTCCAGGGTTTTAGAAGGTCTGACAATTGCTAGAAAGCCTGGTAGCGGAGGTGAGCATGACCAAAGTGCTACAAACAGTGCTCGGAAGATCCTCAGGGCATTTTCGCAAGATCCGAAGAATTCGTCACGTTCTGTTGCAAAATCTGTACGTAAATCGCAGTCTTGTACAAAAGGTAAAGCGGCAAGCTTCACTGAGAAGTTTTAAAGCTCAAACAGCACTAGATCGAGACGCAAAGCAGAATGTTACGGCGAAATCCGGAAGCCGCAAGTTGTACGAATCCCAAATCACGAAGTGCATTGTCATGGACGACGAAACCTACTGCTTTCAAAATTTCAAATATATTGCTGGCCAAGATTTTTTTACTGCTGCAATTCGCAAAGATGCTCCTGACAGCTGTAAATTGAAAATGAAGTCCAAGTTTCCAAAAACAAAATACATGGTTTGGCAAGCTATTTGCTCCTGTGGTCCTAAAAGCAGATTTTTCATCACATCTGGATCAATGAACGCTCAAATTTATCGGGATAAGTGCCTCAAAAAGCGTCTTCTGCCATTTATTAAGAGTCACGTCACCAAACCACTGTTCTGGCCGGACCTGGCAAGCTGCCACTATGCCAAGGACACATTGCAGTGGTACAATGCAAATAAAATCGATTTTGTACCTCGCGACTGCAATCCACCCAATAGCCCTGAACTACGCCCTATTGAGGAAAATTGGTCAATAGTGAAGGAAATATTGAAGAAGACAGGTGAACTGGTAAAAGATATTGCAGAATTCAAAACCAAGTGGTTGTCGGCGTCGCGAAAAGTCGATGATGCACTCGTGCAATCGTGTGTGCGACGAAAAGTCCGATCAGTTGCATACGGAACAAATAATAACTAACATTTTAATACTTTTATCACCTCTCAACTTCAAAGTATTCAAATAAAAAAAAAATTATTTAAAAGCCATCTAGTTTTTTTTTGGTATTAGTTTCTAAGTGTCGCAATTTTGGTGTGTTCACCCTTTAAAACCAAAAACAATGGATTTTAAATTTGTCGACTTTTAAAAATCATATTTATTGCTCGAGGGCGTATGCTTAAAAATTTAATACAATATAAATGTCTTACAAGGAAAGTATCCCATTGGGTTCACTCAGATTATTAAGTAGTTAATTTTTTGTAGTTTAATAAAAAAGTTTTCAGTTAAGTTAAAAACAAAGGAACATACATTTGTTTTCCAAAGAAATTTTTATTTGAACTGTTTTATACATTTGTGCAAAATAATTTACCTACCACTTACCGGCCCTATGCTCCTTGCAGGAGTAAAAGGAACAAATATATATATATCGATTTTTTTAGTCATTTGTTTAAAATGTTATAAAAATTTATACTTACAAAACGAAAATTTTCGTTTTTCCCGCACAAAAATCCCGGGATTGCGGGATTGGAAAAAGGGCGGAATTCCCGGGAATCCCGTCCCGGGATATAAACCCTAGTATTAACTCAAAATTTTCAGTAGGGGTGAAAAACTGTTTGTGGTTACATTTCAAGAGATTTTGAAAATCCTAATACATCATAGTAATCAAATTCCATTTGAAAATATGTTAACATTGTTTTTCTTTTAAATTTTTGCAATTATTGCAAAAAAAAATATATTTTTTGAGTTAATACCATTTTTCTGATACTTTTTTCTTATATAAAGCTAGCCACTACACTATCACGAAAATGGTCTCAAATGTGGTTTTCCAGATGAACCAGTAATCGCAATACTTTGAAATTTTTACAGTAGATATATGTGACCTTCTCCGAGAAAAGGGACCTAGTGTGTCAAAAAACGGGTTTGGACTTAAGAGTGGATTCTGGTACCTAAAAGGGTGTAGAATAAGATGAAATGAGTTAGATTTCTGATAAAAATTTATTTACCCCATAAAAACGTATAAAACGAACTTGGGAAAATCGATAAAAATGCGTTATGAAACTTTGTGGGCGCTGTGGTGTAATGGTTAGCGCGTTGGACTGTTACACGTGAGGTTGCGGGTTCGAGCCCCAACCAAGGCAACATCAATTTATGAAAAATAGTAGTATGTATGAGTTTTTTCTATCCCTCATACATATCGCAGCGTCCTCCTTCGGTGTTCCCATAGCACTTGACCCCACCGAAGTAAAATAATATAACAGGGCTATGAACTAAAATAAAAAGCTTCAACAAAGTTCGCCAACTCACCGTCAGATGGCGCGCAACAACTGTTCTAAAATTCAATATCTCGCGCAATTACAGTGTTGCCATATTTGAAGCGCTTCATCTTTCACCACCTTTCACTTCTTCTCTATCCCCTTTCCATAGGAAGCAACACGTTAATTAATAGGAAGAATTTCCTGAGTGTTGCTTCTCTTTATAAAAAAAAAAAAAAAAAAAAAAAAAAAATGCGTTCTTCTCAAAACTTCATTTTCCCACACTAGGTCCCTTTTCTCGGAGAAGGTCACATATATTGATGTTGTTATTTGATTTCTTACAAAAAGTGAAATTTTAAAAGTTTTTAGTTAATACCCTCTTGTTGATCAAGTGCGATATGTATTTTAATAAAATATGCAACAAAAAACCGATGCTGCTTTATTGTAAATTATTTGATTCGGAAGAGTATTTGGTCAACTTTGCATGAAAGTTGCTGCCTTGTTCATAACTATACCCAAAAAATATGTAACTGCCTGTCACTATTTATTGAACTATGTCATAGGTGAAATAACTATGGCATAGTTGATATGAAGCGGTGGAAGGCAACTATGTATATTTAAAACTTGCAAATCAACTGTGCGAGAAGTTACTGACAACGTTTTGGTAGTGAAAATTCAATAGTTTGTCAAATGTTTTTAATCTCTGGCATATTACAGTGTAACTAGAAAATATAATTTTTCTACTTTTTCCATAGTAAACTATCTAAGTTGATCCAAATAAAATCTAAATTGACTATCGATTTTAATAACTATGCCACTACGTATTATTTTGGGTGTATTAAACCTTAGTTTTAAAATTTATTACATTCGATAAAATTTCGCTTTTAGAAAATGTGTTGTTAGGTATTTTTGCATATCATGTGATGGCATATATGGAATATAAATTTTCTACATTTATTATAATAAAGGTATTCATAAAAATGATTGTAATAAAACAATGGAACTGCCACCACTAGGAATTTATAAATTATATAACCAAGATTTTCGCAATTGCAGTCTATTTCCCTGGCAGTCACCGAACGAAGAGTTTTACAATTATTCAAACGAATTCGAAAAAGTTTGTGATATAATTATCAATATTGAATATCCCATAGAACCTGCATGGCTTCTTACCAACGATTGCATGGAAAAGGTAATTGCCCAGCTTATACACAAAGAGAATTTCCATGGACGTGTTTTAATGAAATTTTTCATTAAACTAATGAAGTTTTCTTAATTTTTATAAAAAAGCTTCATTATGAAACTATTTTTAATGAAATTTTTATTGGGTGTATAAAATTTTTAGTAAATACAATACATAATATAAAAATTTTATGAAAAAGTGGATTAATTTAATGAAAAGTTTCAATGGTCGAATTGCAATGAAACTTCATTGAATTAATCTAAAAATTCGTTATTAACATGCAGATAATTCTCTCAGTGAACGTTGGTTTCTGTTTGTTGTTTTCTCCTTTATATTAATAATAACACTTTTAAAAATTGCACATCTCAGTACACTTTTAATTTGTATGACTATTCGGATCGTTTATTTTCATCAACATCAGAGCTGTATGACTTTTTCCTTAATAATAATGAAATTTTCAACGCAATACATGATTTCACGAGCCTTTTAGAAAATTCAGTACGTAAAAGAGTACAAATGACTACCAAGTTTTGCAGATCGTGTTTAGTAAATCAACTTCCTTGCAATCATTCAAAAATTGCAATTTTATTTTCTGGTGGAATAGACTGTTCTATATTAGCTGTATTATGTGATAAATTTGTGGATAAATCAGATTCAATTGACTTAATTAATGTGGCGTTTGAAAGCAAAAAAGGCGATAGTAATTGGAATGTACCTGATAGAATATCTGCAAAATCTTCGTTTCATAACTTACGAAAGATTTGTACAGAAAGGTAAGTCAAAGTATTTTTCAAAATTATCTATAAAAAATACTAATATAGAAGTTTTTAATAGAAAATGGAATTTTATAGAAGTAAATGTTACTAGGGAAGAATTACATGAGTGTTTGAATAATCGTATAAAACATCTAATATATCCCCTTAATACCGTACTAGATGAGTCAATTGGATGTGCATTTTGGTTTGCATCACGAGGTTTGGGGCTAAAAGATGATCATGTGTGGACGTCGTCTGCAAGGGTAAGTATTACGTTATAATTTATACACAGAGAAAAAAATCATGATAACTCAACTATTATATTCATCTGCTAATTAACATCGCGTTTTTTATGATTATACCCTACACCACTACGTGGAGAGGGTATAATAAGTTTGTGCTAATGTTTGTAACACCAAAAAATATTGGACCTAGACCCACCTTATAGAATACCGATCGACTCAGAATCACTTTTTATTTCGATTTAACGATGTCCGTCCGTCCGTCTGTCTGTCTGTCTGTCCATGCATTCTTGGGCGCACTCTACAGGACGAATATATTAAGATATTTTGATGAAATTTGGTACACCGACTTACGTCGGCCCAAGGACGAAGCCTATTGATTTTGGTTAAAATCGGTCCATGTTTAGACCTAGTGACCATATAAGGGTCCCCCAAAAATTGGCTTGGTTACACGCTGCAGGTAGTAAATATTAAGATATTTTGATGAAATTTGGGCCACCCACCTATGTCGGTTTAAAGACGAATCCTATTGGTTTTAGTTAAAATCGGTCCATGTTTAGACCTAGTGCCCGTAAAAGGGTCCCCCCAAAATTGGTTTGGTACACCCTGCAGGTCGCAAATATTAAGATATTTTGAAGAAATTTGCCACACCGACTTATGTCGGCCCAACAAGGAAGCCTATTGATTAAAAATCGATCCATGTTTAGACCTAGTGCCCATATAAAGGTCCCTCCCAAAATTGGCTTGATTACACGCTACAGGCCGCAAATATTAAGATATATTGATGAAATTTGGTGCACCGACCTATGTCGACCCAACGACGAAGCCTATTGATTTTGGTTAAAATCGGTCCAAGTTTAGACCTAGGTTAACCGGTTATTGCATTATTCGAAAACTCACTAAAACTGATTAACCGGCTATTCGGATCGGTTATTCGAAAAAATTGGCGATTAATCGATTAATCGTTTAAAGCAAAATTAATGCATTTCCTTAACTTTTTATCAACAAAGACACTAACAGCTTCCTATTATTGTTAAATATCAACTTGACATATAAACACGATGTATTTAAAAAAAATTTCAAATTAAAAAAGCACATCTACACGATAGAGAAAATGCTAGAGATAAAACAAAAATCACCTCTAATTTTTTGTAGTGTTTTTTGCTCTATCTCTAGCAGTTTTCTCTCGCGTATGAATGTACCTTAAGGTTGAAAGTTTTGGAATCTGAGATAGAAAAATTTATTTAAAAATATAGCTGAAGCTATTAAATGTTAGTTAAAAATGGCAAAAAAAAACTGCTGAAACTAGGAGATTTTTTTCTAAAAATTAATTTTTAATGCAAAAATTAAAATAATTGTTGAAAATAAGCACACCACGGCTAAAATCTCATTCAAATATTTATTTTGTTTTGAGTTTAAAATTAGTTGTTTTTACAAAATGTATTGACAACAGACATACATATAAATAGTACCCAAAGGGGTACTTTTATGTAATTGTTGCTTTCAAAAAGGAGTTGATTTATAACTGGTTTTACCAAATCAGACAGTTCATATACGAAAGTACAAAATTCTCATCCCGTTTGTTTTTTGTACCTTATGTAATGTCTCGGTTTGAGTAGGAAAGTTATCATTTTCTTATTGCGGACAACTGAAGAGTAGAGTGATGTCTACGAAACAATTGTATTGTCTATCATGAAAATGATCAACCCTTTTTGAAACAACAAATAAAAATCTAATATGACAATATCATATTAGAATTTGGACTTGAGGTGGAAGAATATTCTAACTAAATATATGAAAATATAGAAAGTCCGAAAAAACAATTTTTGTATTTTTTAATGCAAAAATTAAAATAATTGTTAAAAATTAGTAAGTTAAAAACAGCATAACTCAAGGTATATTTTCTATTTCTTTACGAATTTTTTTTTAATCTGTGCAACTGGATACAAAATTTCTTTGAATGCAAATTTAATCAATACTACAATAAATATAATATTGCATTTAAAAAAATTATTATCCAAGGTTCTTCCTCCTTCTCTGAAGAAATAAAAAAAAGATTTAGTTCCATTTGAGTAAAATATTAATTAATTGAAAATATCAACTTACTCTACAAAAATTTTCCAAAAAATTTTCTGAATAGTAGAGTTAGTAGACTAAAGAATATCAAACAATTGTTAAATTTCTTAGTATTTTTTTCCGTTTTTAAGGGCCATTGACAATAAACAAAATTATCCAAAGTTTGAGCTAACATACGCACAGGGATCTTTATTATTCCAGTTTTAATGAAAATTTCCACTAAACTAATAAAGTTTTATTAACAAAATGAATGGAAAGCTTCATAAAAATTTTCAATGCACGAACTTCAGTATTCAACATCTTTTTCAGTTTTATTTCAGAAAATTCCATTATATTTCATAATTGTTTAAAAATGTTTTAAAATTCTTCAAAAATGTTTTTAAATTGTCCAAAAATGTTTTAAAATTGTCCAAATATATTTTAAAATTGCCTAAAAAGGTTTCAAAATTGTCTAAAATGTTTCAAAATTATCCAAAAATGTTTTAAATTTTTCCAAAAATGTTTTAAATTTGTCCAAAAATCAATAAAAATTATCCAAAAATGTTTTAAAATTGTTCAAAAATTTTTCAAAATTGTCCAAACACTGTTTAAAATTGTATAAAAACGTTTCAAAATTCATTTATAAATTGTCCAAAATGCATTTTAAAATTTTCAAAATGTATTTCAAAATTATACAAATATATTTTAAAATATGTATTACAAATATATTTTAAAATATTTTATTTGTATTTAAGAAAATTCTATTTGTATTTGAAAATTGTCCAAATACATTTCAAAATTATTCATTTGTATTTAAAAATTTTAAATCTGTATTTCAAAGTTGTCAAAATGCATTTCAAATAATTCCATTTGTATTTCAAAATTATCTAAATGTATTTCAAAAATTTCCAAATGCATTTAAAAATACTCTATTTGTATTCCAAAATTTTCCAAATGTATTTAATAAAATTCTAATTGCATTTCAAAATTTTCGAAATCTATTTCAGAAATTTCTATTTTTATTTTAAAAGCATATTTACTAACGTACATGTCTCATAATTCCTATAAAATTTTCATTACGAAAGAGAAAACAGGCATATTTGTAAAAATGCTTTTAAAATAAAAATAGAAATTTCTGAAATACATTTGGAAAAATTTGAAATGCAATTTGAATTTTATTAAATACATTTGGAAAATTTTGGAATACAAATAGAGTCTTTTCAAATACATTTGGAAATTTCTGAAATACATTTGGAGAATTTTGAAATACAAATGGAATTATTTTCAATGCAATTTTACAATTTTGAAATACAGATTACAAATTTTTAAATACAAGTGAATAATTTTGAAATGTATTTGAACAAATTTAAAATACAAATAGAATTTTCTTAAATACAAATAAAATATATTTGTGTTTATGTTTCTTGTAATTTTTTAGCCAAAGTTAAGAAAATTATGAAGTTTTGTGAAAAAAATAAGGGATAAATTCCATATTAAAATTGTAACCGGTTAATCGACCTGTTTTAACCGATTATTCGGATCGAATACTTATTTGAGTTTTGAATTATTTGTTTCTACATTAACCGAAAGAGAGGCGATTTATCGAGGAATCGGTTAATCGATTAACCGAATTGGAACCAATAGGTAGTATATAGTCGGCACTTTTTTTATGGTTTTATATGTACGTTAGAGTAGTCCAACGTTATATGGCAATTTTTTAAAGGGCGAATTTGAAGAGTGTTGGGGTCCTTTCTATATAAAATATAAAACTAATAAATATGAAGTTTGGGGGCAATCGAATAAAGAAAAGTCGAGGCGGAAATCGATTGAAAATTTCAAGAGTGTTTATATGGGAAAAATATGGCTTTTTTCAGATTTTAGGAAAATTTAGTTCTATAGTTTAATTTTTTCAACCACTTGTGTTATGAATCGATTTCATTATACGCTGAGAGAATTATCTTCATGATGTTAATGAATTTTTGCATAAAACCAATGAAGTTTCACTGGAACTGGCTTGAAACATATTTTTTTTTTTTTTTTTTTTAAAGAGAAGCAACACTCAGGAAATTCTTCCTATTAATTAACGTGTTGCTTCCTTTGGAAAGGGGATAGAGAAGAAGTGAAAGGTGGTGAAAGATGAAGGGCTTCAAATATGGCAACACTGCAATTGCGCGAGATGTTGAATTTTTAGAACAGTTGTTGCGCGCCATCTGATGGTGAGTTGGCGAACTTTATTGAAGCGTTTTAGTTCATAGCCCTGTATATTGTTTTACTTCGGTGGGGTTAAGTGCTATGGGAACACCGAAGGAGGACGCTGCGATATGTATGAGGGATAGAAAAAACTCATACATATTATTATTTTTCATAAATTGATGTTGCCTTGGTTGGGGCCATTACACCACAGCGCCCACATATTATTGAATTAATGTAATTTTTCATTAAATGTTGTGAAAATTTTCATTTTAATTCTTAAAATTTTCATACACTCAATGAAAAAGTTTCATTAAAACTAGGTTCATAAAATATATGAAGCTTTTGCATCAAATTAGGAAATTTTTCATTTTCTTTATGAAGAAAACTTCATTAGTTTACTGAAAAAATTCATTAAAAATTGTCCAGCAAAATTCCCTCTGTGTAAAATTATCTTTTCAAAAAGCTACATAACTTCCAAATTGGTTAAGAAGTCGCCAAGAAATAGCAAATGCCCCAGACCAATTTTGTGTCAAATTTGAGGCACTTTTTTAAACTTTCAGAAATTGATTAAGCCATAATTGTTTTTTGCTCTCTATACTTGAGTTCGTCACAAAAATTTGATTTTCGGATATCATAACTTTTTTTAAGGTTTTTGCATAGAAAAAAAGAATGGCGTTTTTTTTCTTTTTTATTTTAATTCCTTCCACTGGCGCAAGTCGGCTTAAAACGCTAATTTTAAGACCCTTTTCCTCCATTTACCTCTGATTTTACCATTCGATTCACAACAAAATTTAATACCCAAAACTTTTTTTTGCATTTTCAAAATACACCAGATAGCCATTAGAGTGGTTCGAAAATCCGCTTTTTTCAAAAACTTATAAAAAGTAATTTTTTTATTACACTAAGAGAATTATCATCACTTCAGTAATGAATTTCTTCATAGTTTCAATGAAAATTGTCACTGGAACTCGTCCATTGAAACTTTTCATAGAATCTATGAAACAGGTTTCATTAAAGTCAATGTTTATGAAAAGTTCATAAAATTAATGAAACTCTTCATAAAATTAATAGGCCACTCGTCCAATGAATAAATCATTCAGCCAATGAAGAGCTTCATAAAATCTATGAAGCAATTTCATTTACTATTATTTATTATAGTTGGTTGTTGTCGTTGGTAAGCTGGAGTGGATAAATAAAAAGTACTTAGCAAATGTAAAAGGCGTAATAAAATCGTAGCATATTTTACAGATGTACAAAATATATCTAAAGAAAGAATTCATTAAATAAAAAAGGGTCATAAAAAAAAATTTTGAGAAAATTAATATGATTTATAAAAAAAATTTCATAGTCCAAAATTAATAATAAAAAATTAATTAAAAAAAAAAATAAAAATTATAAAAGATTATTCTCTCAGGAAATGACGATATTTTATTAAAAAAAAGTAAATACTATTGAACAATTTCATATATATAAAGAACATTTTTCATTAAATTTATGGAGATCTAATTTATGAAATTCAATGAATTTTTTTAATGAAATTATGAAATTTTATGAAAGAAAAGTTATGAAAAATTTCATAATATTAATTAAATATTATATACATAATGAAATTATTCATTGGTTCTACGAAAAAAATTCTATGAAATTATATCATTAATATCATAAAGGATAATTCTCTCAGTGTACACACAATGAAAATGTATTTCCGGCGGAGAACATGGGTACAAAAATTTTGGATATACCGCGAATCGTTAAAAAGTTATTAGCTAATCAAATTTGGATTTTTTTTAATTCAATGAAAAAGTATTTCAGCTAATTAAAATGCAGCTTTCAACACTCGCTGCCGCATTATAAATTTATTTTTTAGTAATGACAAAATAATTTGAAAGTTTTGTAATATTTATTACAAAGATTTCTTTTACTAAACATACATATTTGATTACTAAATAACTTTTTAACGGGTCGCGGTATATCAAAATATTTTGTACCAATATTCTCAGCAGGGAATACATTTTCATTGTGTGTAATAAAAAAGTAACTTTTGTGAAATTTTTGAAAAAAGTGGATTTTTGGACCACTCTAATGACTATCTGCTGTATTCAGAAAACGCAAAAAAAATGTTTTTTAAATTAGTTTTTGCTGTCGAATCGAATAGTAAAGTCAGATTTCCCAGAAATGTAGCCGTTTTTGCTCTGCAGAAAATGGGTCTCCAAATCAGCGTTTTTGGCCGACTTGCGCCAGTGGAAGGAGTTGAAATAAAAAAGAAAAAAAACGCAATTCTTTTTTTCTATGCAAAATCTTTAAAAAAAAGTGATGATATCCGAATATCAAAGAATTTTTTTTTTCACGAACCCTAATATTTATAAATACTCAGATATGAAAAATTGTTTTATTACCTGTCTGTTAACCTGTCGCGCAATAAGGCAAAAAACGCAATAAATTTTTTTGCATAATTTTCAAAAATTCATTTAAAAAATATGGATTTTCCACTTCAAGAACTTGTTAAATACATCTTAGAGATGAAGTATGCCAATTTTGAGGTAAATCCCGCCATGGGCCTGTCGGTGACAAACTTTTATTTTTTGTGGATTTCGAGAAAAGAGTGATTTTTATAAAAAAATTAAGTAAATTTACTCTTTTAAAGTACTTTGTAAAATGAATCAGTTTTGTACTGATGAATTTCATTTAAAAATCGAGATAAAACTGAAATTTTGAACCCGACCACCTCAGATATCGATGAAATTTTGTTCATAGCTAAATTTGATCAATACAAACAAACTTTGCGATTTTTTGGGCGTGGCACAGTGGGAAAGTTTTCGAAAAAGCGCGAAAATGGTCGAAAAGAGCTCCATTTAAACTACAATAACTCAGAATCGGCTGAACCGATTTCCATGATCTTGGTATCATTAAAAAGATATTTTAACAGGGTTTATGACACGTTTAAAAAAAAGAAAAAAATACACTGTAAAAAATTTTATAACAAAAAAAAAATTTAAACTAACGGAAAAACCAAAAAGATCAAGGGTTTTTTTTACAGTGTATTAATTTTTTAGAAAGGTTTATCCTTCACCTATACCATATCAAAAAATAAAAATGGGTTCTTTTTTAGTTTTTTTTATATAATTTTTCAAGTAGTGTCACTTCTTAGACATTTACAAAATACTTCAACAATTCTAACATTTTTTAAATGTTTACAAATAAAAAACCATCAACAATTGTTTATATTATTTGCCATGTTTTTATTAATTTGTGTTTTATTTTATTTAATTTTTTTTAAGTTAATTATTTGTAAGAAATTTTGCGCTGGTCAAATTTGGCACAGTCAGAATATCTGCGCACATGTACAAAATTTTCATTTATCGGAATGAACGAATGAAAGCCTTGAGTTCCTGTTATAGTTTCAGCTTTTTTATATCTTGAAAATAGCTTTTCTTTAACGTTGTTGTATTCGTCAGCATCTGCGTAAGCAACTTGTATGGTGGTCTTATATGTTTCTGATGCCCAGTGATAGAGTTGCCTCGTTGTCTGGATTTCATTTTTATTTGCAATACTATAATTTCGAGCACCTCTCTTCAATGTTCCTCCGATTCCATCACATGCAGATTTTCCGTGACTGGTAGCATAAAAGTGCCATTCAGCGTCAATACCAAAATCAGATTTGTGATGGCATAAATTAATGAAGTTATATTTATTTTTATTTTGTAAATGATTTTATTAATATTGTTGGTTATATTGGCCTTCACGAACTGTATCATTTTTGAAATATATAGATGAACTGCTATACTATCATGGGTATTGCAATCAGATATTATGGCGAAGCTTTTATGAGTTAATTTATCGTTATCTGAAAATAAACAAACAAAGGAAAAAAACAAATAAATAAAAAATTTTTTAATATTTATTAAATATTTTGATGAGTGTGGATGGATGTGTTTACTAATACCAAAATATTAAAATAATTACCTTTGTAATAAATAACGAACGGATGTATTGTAGCCTGATCATTATTCCAATGGTATCCTTGCACGGCATCTTGTACAAGAAATGCATAATTTTCAGCAAAGTCCATTTGAATTAACATTTCTCCTGATAACAGCGCCGCTCTTTTATTGCTGATAAATTCAGATTGTCGCTTTGCTATGAAATGATGCGGAATCAGAACTTTGATGTGTTCAGTAAAATCGCTGACAAATGATTCTGGGTTGGTGGTTAACGTTTCCAGAACACATCTAATCGTTGTATTCCACTTTTTGAATATTATTTCTTCAGTTTGGTTATTTTCAAAATGTTTTAGCATATGCGTTTTTAGATTATTTAAATTTTTGAAGCAGTGACCACACATTGAAACGCAACACTCGCTTTTTTCTATGTCACCATTACAAACAACGAATTTGAGAACATCTTTGAAGTCGGTAAATGTGCATTCTCCTTCAATACAAATTGATTTTAAGCCACTTTTTTCAAACATCAATTTCATATTCTGATGCAATGTGCATACACAGATATTTTGCTGGTTTCCAACTCCAAGTTTCATACAATTTTTTGGCCTTAACATTGTAAATTTTGTAAAACCCACTTTGGCGAAGGGATGTTTTTTTTTTTTTAAATTCGTAGTAAGATTCGCGTAGTGAAGATAACATCAGTCTTTTTTGAACTTTTTCACGTAAGTTTCCTTGTTTAACAGTAATTGAATCTTGCGATCCTGGCATCATTCGGCTAATTTCATCATCTTCATAAAATAACTTGACTGTGCTTAGAGTTTCGGTTGGTAAACTACGTCTGCTCATTTTTAAAAGATTGATATCTGCAAACTTCGTTTTATTCCTTTGGATATCTTTACTTTTTTTGATACAATCGAGAGATATATCATCCCCAAAACGATCTTTAATTTCTGCGTGACTCATATTGATTGGTAAGAGAGATAAAAGTTTTTGCTTTTCCAAAAGATTTGAGCTGTTCTCTATTTAATATTTGATGTTTTGCAAAATTTCTTCGTAAATGGCTTTGACGTTTTCAAGTTGCGCTGACAAATCAGATAATGGATCAGCTCCAAGTGAATCTGCTATATTTTCCAAAATTTGCAGTGATTTTCTATTTCTGTATGCATCTCGTTTGATATATTTCCTTTTAAGAGGCGACATTTGGTTTGGTAGATGAGGAATAATATGATCATTTATATTTTCAATGACTTCGTTGCTTTCGATGTTTGCATTACGGCTGGTACAAGTTGGAAGTTCATTCAATTCTTCGCTAATTTCATCGCTGAGCGTTGTTGGTAAATAATTTGAGACTTCATTCTGCTCCACGTTGGATTCATTACGACTGCGCGCTTTTCTCAGTGTATTCCGGCAAGTTTCGCAAATACGGCTACAATGAATGTTGGCGACAGCTGGAAAATATTCAATTATATTTGCAGCCTCGTTTTCACTTATTTTACGAAGCGAAGTGCAACACTTATTAGATATTTTTATGCATCTGTACTTATTGTTTGAATTCATATTCACTCAAATTTTTAAAATATACGCGTAAAAATTGTAATGGGATATCTTGGCTTCTCTAAACTGTTTATAATTATGAATTTCGGTACGTTCATCAGGTGCATTTATATAGCAATTTTTAAGGCAAGCAAGAACTTTTTGGGGTTAAAACATATTCATAATTTTCCTGGGACAATGTTTATTTATTTTACGTGTAAATTTACCTGTAAAATAAAATAAAACACAAATTAATAAAAACATGGCAAATAATATAAACAATTGTTGATGGTTTTTTATTTGTAAACTGTTCAGAATTGAACATAAATATTTTATGACCATATTTGGGTCATATTGGGCCACATACATACACATATATTATAAGGTCGTATATTAGAATACGTACCTGCATATTAGTTTATATTAATATTATTTGGTATTTATATTAAGTACAAATGTTGCCGCAGTAATAAGACGGTAGTAAAAGTAGATTTCACGGCGCCAGCTCCGCTGGAGACCCGGCAGAATGTTCAGAATTGAGCATGGTTTTTTGGGAAATAACATTTAATATTTCATGAGTATGGATTTTCCCATAATTAGAAATTTCCATATGCTATTATGTGTAATTGTTAGTTAGGTAAAAAGGAACACAGATAATAAAACCTTTTCTGTTTATCACTAATTACACATGTTACAAATTAGGTGTAATTGTTTATTTAGCTGTAATCTAGTTTTAAGACTTTTACTGTTAGTATTTAAGAAGATAGTTTTGTAAATAAAAATTAGTATCCTACAAATACTCCAGCGAGTATCATACAAATGCTCGCAAGTGTTTTAATTTAAATTACTACATAAACATTTAAAAAATGTTAGAATTGTTGAAGTATTTTGTAAATGAGTAAGAAGTGACACTACTTGAAAAATTATATAAAAAAAACTAAAAAAGAACCCATTTTTATTTTTTGATATGGTATAGGTGAAGGATAAACCTTTCTAAAAAATTAATACACTGTAAAAAAACCCTTGATCTTTTTGGTTTTTCCGTTAGTTTCAATTTTTTTTTTGTTATAAAATTTTTTACAGTGTATTTTTTTCTTTTTCAGTTCAGCCGATTCTGAGTTATTGTAGTTTAAATGGAGCTCTTTTCGACCATTTTCGCGTTTTTTCGAAAACTTTCCCACTGTGCCACGCCCAAAAAATCGCAAAACAGTCATTTCTAAAAATGAGAGTTTGTTTGTATTGATCAAATTTAGCTATGAACAAAATTTCATCGATATCTGAGGGGGTCGGGTTCAATGCATCTCGATTTTTACATGAAATTCATCTACTTTTAAATGTTATATTTTATCTAAATAGCTTAGCGGTTTGGAAAAAAAATAATATGGCTTTATTAACCCTTTTGGACATGGGGTCACATATGACTCCAAGCTAATAAAGGACAATTTATTCAAAAAAACGCAAATATTTTGTAACTACTGTTGAATTTTTAGAAGTGATGCTTAAAATATAATAGCCAAATGTTCAGATCTTCCATGCTAAAAATTTGGCATAAATCGAACAACGTTAACCCGTTCCTTTCCAGGGCCAAGCTTTGAATTTTTACAGAATTTTAGTTATATTTGAGTTAAATTTTTGTTAATAGAAAATAACAACTTAACGTGCAAAAATCAGGAAAATAAAAACAAAAAACTAAAAATTTTAAATTGTTTGTGATGGTTTAGTCTACTAATATCCTGAAACTTTTTTGCTGATTTTAGCAGGGTAAATTGTCATTTTCGATTAACTAAAATATAGTAAATTTTGTAAATTTAACAGATTTTTTCTTGCTGTTTATATTTTTCTAATGTTCAGAAGACAGATTTCATCTTATAAAGACTTATGTTAGTGTATGAACAATTGAAGAAATTTCTCGAATGAACGAGTGAACTAGATGAACACACTAGTTCAAAAATAAAATTGATTGAAATGAACTGTGAACTATATTGCCCAATTATAGTAATTTTTATTCCGATTGTTTGTTTGTGCAAAATGTTTTATTTTGTGTCGAAATTTCCGGGTGTCCTCACATTTTTAGACACAATTTCTAAACCGATTTCGACAATTTTTAACACCAAGCTGCTAGTTTGAATAAAAATAAGTAACTGATAGTGCATCGTGAACGTGATTAAAACAGACACATGTTTCTAGAGGCCATTCAATTAAAATCCGCTAGATTTGCAAAACCCTTTGAGAGTTTAGATTTAGCAACAGTGTACTTTCATTTCGCGTTAGAAATATTGAGGCTGACCGCGATGATCATTTTGCTAGATCTTCTAAAACCGAAGAATCCATTTTTGTTAAATAAACTGCAAGAAGCTTATTGGGACAAGTCCGAACTTATAAATGTTTTTAATTTATAGTCACTTCCAGAATAAATTTCTTGTTTCTCGTAAACTACGCTTTTTCATGGACAGTTAGTAATTTTAGTTTTAAAAGAATTATAAAAATCCAACATTATAATGCTTAACTTAGGGTGGAAACAACATTGTAAAATATCGAATTATGCCAAATTATCACCCTATAGTAATAGCTTGTGCCCGCAAGCAGAAAACAGGTAATTTTTAAGGAAAATCAAAGGTTAATTTATCAATTTTATGTTTAAATTATAATAGATATGACGAAAATTATTAGTAGTAGCAACAAAATCAATTAAAAGGTGCGAAAAAAACAGTTTCTATGGCCAGCAAACAGCTTAAAAAAATGTTTAGAAAACAGTTTTCGCAATTGGATTTCAGGTCTATTTTATTTATGAAAACTTCAGAAACTTGGCCAATAGCTATTTGATTTCAACAAAAAATAAATATTTTTTATTACATTTTTTAGGAAACATTGTTTTTTTGACGTATTTTGTTACGTTTTAAAATTTCTGAAATCATTTCGGGGGGCGCTTGAGCCCCCTAGCACAGTGTTTTGATCCCATATGGGAAACTCTACGAAACAGGTCGATTTCAGATTTTAAAAATGAAAAATTTCAAATTAGTGGCACACATTTTTTTTATAGATTAACTTATTTAAAATGCATTAAAACGATGTAATCTATTCGCGTGAATCAATTTTTTTGAGTGCTAAAAAAGTTATAAACAAAAAAACGCACACGTTTTCGCGTAAGTATTTTTAAATTTTTGGATTTTTGGATGTTACCACACATTTTCAAGTAACATTTCCGTGCTGAGTCCGAATTTGGTTTCCAAATTTTTCCAACACATCTGGTTTTTAAGAAAATTGAGGTCATAGTTAACCAAAACCTTTTTTTTGCTATTTTTGAGTGGTTTTTACACATTTTTACTTCGAGTTAATGAAAAAAGATGACACAAATTTTGCAATAATCACGGTAAGTTTATTCGATTTTAAGTAATGTTGTTTTTTTAATATGTAATAATATTGTGCGCATGCTACATGTCGCAAATATTAAGATATTTTGATGAAATTTGGTAGACCAACTTATATCGGCCCAAGAACGAAGTCTATTGATTTTGGTTTGAATCGGTATATGTATGTTTGGACCTAGTGCCCATATAAATTTCCTTCAAAATTGCCGCACAAAATTGAATGGCACATCCACGGTTTAAAGAATTATGTGATCAAATATATCTTGAATGGTACATATCTTCATTACTATTATTATGTGCAAGTGCTGCTAAATGGATCGGATGAACTTTGTATTCTCTACAGCATATCTTTCTCCAAAAATCGCTAAAAGGTCAAATTCAAATTGAAGGCACCTCCACAGTTTTAAGAATTGTGTAGTCCAATCAATTTGGAACGGTAGATGTTATCATAACTACCCAGTCAGAAAAATATAAACGGGAAACCGGTGGCAAAGAACTTTAACAGGTGGTACAAGTACTGGCAAAAAGTGCTTTCCCATTCCCAAAATGATAACATCATTAGACAAAAGGACCGGCTATTCAAAAAGCGCCGGAAAAGCACTGGAGGAACAAAATGTGTAAACGTTGGCAAAACCAATAAATAGGTGGTCTGGAAATATATTTTCCAAAATAAAATTTAAAAAAGTTCATATGTATTTTTTTTTGGTCCTGCCGTGATTTGAACCCAGGCCGTCAGATTGGCAGACGATTGCTCTACCCACTAAGCTAACGAGACATATAATATTTGATGGCTAAACACATAAATGAGTGATAATAGCTGGACAACTACTGGCTGTGCCAAAATGCTAGTAATGGCAAACAATTTTTTGTAACTAGTATGCCAGTGTTGGAAGGGAAAAAAAAATTTGGTCTTGAAGGAGCTTTCCCACAAACAAAAAAATTGATTTTATAAAACAAAAAAAAATTTTTTGCTTGCAACCGATTTTGAACTCGGAACCTTCTGACTACAAACATTTTTTAACGAAGCGTCAGCATTTTTATAAAATCATTGGTCTACCAGTGAATTGATTTTTGTACGGCTGGTAGCATTGGCTATGTAGCACTGGATAACCACTGGTTGCAAACCTTGGCATATCACTCTAAGCCAATTCTTTTTTTATAAACCACCGAAATTTTTGTAAAACAAATACTGGTAAAACGCTTTTTGCAAACGCTGGCAAAGCGTCCCAAATGAGTGTTTTGCCAGTCATTTATTTTTAACACCGTTGTTACCCAGTGGTATGCCAGTGCTGATTTTTTGTACCACTGGCGATTTCTGACTGGATATCTTCATATGAAAGTGCTAAACAGATCGGATTTTTTTTATGCTCTACATCACTTTTCGCTTCAAAATACTTTAAAAATTCAACATTTAATTGACTGGCACATCCACAGACGGAAGAATTAATGGTTAAAATCTGGCTTATATGATATACTAGCGGGCGAAGCCCGCTACGTTGTTAGCGTGCCTTAGAGTTAAGAATTAAATTTCTTTTAGAAAAAATAAAACACAATATTTGTTGTTAATGTAAAATAATTGCTAAGGTAAATTTATTGTAATGTTTAAGTACAAATACTATTTTTTGCCTAATTTTTATATAAATAAATCATTTAGTATACCAATACGTGAGCATGTAACAACTAATTGTCTGTTGTTCAAGGGGGCGCACAATTTTTTTAAATTCGCTTTTTTATTTAAAGTACAGTTTTTATAATAAAACCCTTCACTCAGCCACCACAAATAAATAATTCTGACACAACAATGGGTTTAAATAAATAAATATTTGATAACTTTTTCTCATGAAAGTGGATTGTTAGTAATGAATACATTATAAATTACAATATACGTGTGTATGTCAAGATAATTTGGTAAAGTGCGAACTTAGGTAGATAGACCCGTAAGTAGTTTTGTTCATTTGTGTTTTGAATGAAAATTACTAACCTAAAGCAGGGTTGGAAAGGCTACGTTGTTAGCGTGCCTTAAATTTTTTTTAATTTCAGTTTATGTAAAGGTAGACCTGGCAATTCAAGTAAATTCGCAAATTCAGTTGGAAAATTTACTGCGTCGGCTTCTTCCACCGGTGCTTCGTTACCTGCAGTTTAAAAATCAGAATATATAAGTTCCATTCCTTTTCTAAGGTTTCTTCTCTTTTAGAAAATCTGTTTCATTCCATTTCGTTCCTACTGTCTTGTGTATCGATATTGATATCAGTCGCTTCTATTTCCATTCCATTTCTTTGCACGTGCTCCGTTCCATTCCTCTTTTAATTGCAGTGTTTCAATTCCACTCGTTCCCCATTCTATGCCATCTCGCTCCTCATTCCATTTCGTTCTATAGTCCATTCCATTTCGTTCCCTCTTCCAATCCATTTCCATTGTCTATAATTTCAATTCCACTCGTTCAACGTTATATCCATTTCGTTCCACTTGTGTAGTGCTTCAATTCCACTCGTTTTCTATTTAGTTTCTTAATTTTAGTGTTCCATATACACTTGTTCTTTAAGTTTTATGTTTCTAGCTAAAGACGCAGACGTTAAGGGGGGGGTCAATTTTCCCCTTTTGAACCACCATTTTTACCACGTTCCTGTCCAAAGTCCTAAAAATGCCTTGTCGATAAGTTGGCCCATACTCCAAGGAAAACATATTATAGATTACAGGTTTCTAGCCGAAGGGTTCGGTTAGGCCATCAAGGGAGGAGGAACCCACTACATACATAATTTTAGGTCTCTATATCCAGCAGTTTTTCCAGGCCGTCAAGAGGGAAGTTTTTTCCCTTTTTACCCCTCTCGGTATGAAATTCTAAAAATTCCGTCTTAGGGCACGTTTATGTTGGAGAAGGAACCCAAATACCGAATTTAAGCTCCGTAGTTCCAGCTGTTTGGCCAGGCCGTTAAGGGGGAGACTTTTCCTGTTTTTGACCCTACCTGTGGAAATTTTCAAAAATCTCATCTTAGCGGATGTCTACAATAGAGGAGAAACTTTAATACCAAATTTCAACTTCCTACCTCCAGCGGTTTGGGCAGGCCTTTAAGCGGCACTACTCGCTTCATTAATCCCCATTTTTGCAATGTCCCTGTCCAAAATTCCAAAAAGCACCTTCCCGATAAGTAAGCCCATACTCCAAGGAACATATGTTTTACATTTCAGGTTTCTAGCCAACTTTTACTATTTGTGACCCACTCGGTAGGAATTTCCGAAAATCCATCGACAGGGAATTTCAGCTTCCTAGTTCCAGCAGTTTGGGCAGGCTGTCAAGCGGGCACTTTTTCTTTTTTTGTCCCTCCCGATTGGAATTAGGATGGAAGAGGAACCTAAGTACCGAATTTCAGCTTCCTAGTTCCAGCAGTTTGGACAGGTCGTTAAGGGGCCACTTTTTGAGCCCCCATTTTATAACGACCCTGTCCAAAATCCAAAGAAGTATCTTTAGCCCTTACTCCAGGGACCCACATTTAAAATTTCAGTTTTCTAGCCGAAGGGCTTTTTACAGGCCAACAAGGGAAGGCTTTTCTTCTTTTAGCCCCTCCCTTTAGGAATTTACAAAAATTCCATCTTCGTGGCTATCTGCGATGGATGAGGAACATTCATACCAAATTTCAACTTCATTGCATCAGCGGTTTGGGCAGGCCGTTATTGGGGACATTTTTCAACCACTATTTTTACTATGTTCCTGTTCCAAAATAGAAAAATCACGTTGCCGGTGAGTTAGTCCTACTCCAAGGAATATATATTTAAAATTTTAGGTTGGCCAAAAGGGATTGGGCAGGCCGGCAAGGAGGAGACTTTCCCCTTATTTCCCCTCCCGATAGGAATTTCAAAAATTCCGTCTAATCGGACGCCTACACAGAAGGAGGAACTCACGTACCGAATTTCCTTTTGGGATATCCTGTAGGGAATTCCAAAAATACAAACTTAGTCGATGTCTACTACAGTGGAGGAACCTTTATACCAAATTTCAACTTCTTACCTCCAGTGGTTTGGGCAGGCACTTTTCCAATTTGTGAGACTGTTTATGGGGAGACTTTTCCCCTTTTTGCCCGTTCCGGTAGGAATGTCCAAAAATCACGTCTTAGCGCACGTCTATGCCGAATATCAAGAAACCTTGTTTTAGTGGAGATATCCGTGGGGGGAGGAAAAAAAGTACTTTTTTTGAAATTATATTTTTTTAAATGGTACTTTTTGGAAAAAGCGAAATTTTTTGGAAAAGGATACTTTGTTTTTACAAAGTACTTTATCTGTACTTTTTTTGAAAAAGGTATTTTTTGGAAAAATGTATTTTTTTTGGAAAAACTTACTTTTTTTGGAAAAGGTATTTTTTGGAAAAATGTATTTTTTTTTTGGAAAAAGGTACTTTTTTTAGAAAAGGTACTTTTTTTTGGAAAAGGTAAATTTTTTTAGAAAAGGTATATTTTTTGGGAAAAAAGTATTTTTTTTTGGAAAAAGGCACTTTTTTTGGAAAAATGTATTTTTATTGGAAAAAGGTACTTTTTTGGAAAAAGATACTTTTTTGAAAAAAGGTACTTTTTTTGGAAAAAGGTATTTTTTGGAAAAAGGTACTTTTTTTTGGAAAAAGGTACTTTTTTTGGAAAAGGTACTTTTTTTGGAAAAGGTACTTTTTTTGAAAAAGGTATTTTTTTTGAAAAATTTATGTTTTTTGGAAAAAGGTACTTGTTTTGGAAAAGGTACTTTTTTTGGAAAAGGTACATTTTTTGGAAAAAGATAAATTTTTTGGAAAAAGGTACTTTTTTTGGAAAATAGTACTTTTGGAAAAAGGTACTTTTTTTGGAAAATAGTACTTTTTGAAAAAGGTACTTTTTTTCTGAAAAAGGTACTTTTTTATACCCTTTTTGCCCCTCCCGATAAGAATTTGCAAAAATGCCGTCTCAGCGGACGTCTACACCGGTCGAGGAACCTACATACCAAATTTCAACTTCATAGCTCCAGCAGTTTGAGCAAGCCGTCAAGGGGGAGACTTTTGCCCTTTTTGCCCCTAACTGTAAAATTTTCCAAAATTCCGTCTTGGTGGATGTCTACGATAGTGGAGGAACCTTTATACCAAATTTCAACTTCCTACCTCTAGCGGTTTGGGCAGGCCGTAAGGGGGCTTTTTTCCCCTTTTTAACCCCCATTTTTACATCGTCCCTGTCCAAAATTCTAGAAAGTATTTTCCAGAAAAGTTAGCCCCTACTCCAAGGAACACATATCTTAAATTTCAGCTTTCTAGCCAAAGGGGTTTTAGCAGGCCGTCAAGGGGGAGACTTTCCCCCTTTTTGCCCGTTTTGGTAGGAATTTCCAAAAATCCCGTCTTAGCGGACGTCTACGCCGAAAGAGGAACCTACATACCAAATTTCAACTTCCTAGCTTCAGAGGTTTGGGGTGGGCGATGTTGAGTCAGTCAGTCAGTCACGTTATTCTTTTATATATAGAAGAAGATATCGCCATTAGTATTTTTGTGTGTGTGTGTGTACGTGCTAAAATGATCGGATTATCCGTTTCGTTTCTACATCACTTTTAGCTTTAAAAACCTATGAAAAGCTACAAAATTGAACCTAAAATGGCTCTGGATACCAAGATAATGATACATACCGATCACGCAGGACTGCAACTAATTATTTCTCAAACTGCGGATGTGCCCTCCAAAAAATATGAAATTTTCTGTTCTTCACGCATAGACATCAAGAGATTATTACTGTCATATCTTCTTTATTTCTGAAAGCACACTAATCAATTTGGCCTCATTTATTTTGTTTATTTGTCAGTTATATGTTAGTATCAAAAAATTTTAAATTACATTGAGGCTGAAAGCGCAAAAATTAGTGTTTCCAATTCGGTTAATCGATTAACCGATTCCTCGATTAATCGCCTCTATTTCGGTTAATGTCCGCTGAATCCGAATGGTCAAAAGTAGAACAGTTTTTGAGATATTCCAAAATAACCGTTATTTGTGCTTTTAAAAAAGATGATGTCACTTAAATGCAAATATCTTCAAAAATATTCGTCCGTTTATGTATTTCTTTTTTTTTTGTAATGAAAGATAATAAAATTACTAAAATAACCGTGGGTTGTTTGTGAAGATTAGTGAAGAAATGAGAGAGTTACAGTGGGCAAAAGTTCAAACTTCATGAACAATTTTAATGTTTTTTGCAATTTTGCTCTTTTAAACTTATTTTTTTAAAACCAAACAAATTTTTTTTAAGTTTTATCACTTATGACGTTAGTTTATTTCAATACGAACATTACTTTATGGTAAATACATTATGATTAGGGTTTATGTCCCGGGAATTCCCGGGAATCCCGCCCTTTTTTGAATCCCGCAATCCCGGGAATTTTATGCGGGATTTCCCGGGATTTTTTTTTAGTCTTTTACAGTAGTTTTAGCTAGTTTTATTGCAATTTTAGAAGCTTTATTTAAATTTAAAGCATTGATTTTTTTAAATTAATTTAAATAAAGAATATTTAAAATTAAAAAATACGGTTTAAAATTTAATAAACTGAACTAAGCCAAATTGTTTTTGGATGCCAATTGAATTTGGTTTAGTTAAACCGAAAAATATTATATTAGCAATTACCAAATTTCGGGAATTTTTTTCTTCTTTAAGATGATGATATTTGTTCAAATAAAGCAATATTTATATAGGCTGTTTTAAACTACAAGATTCTCGGAAAGATTTTGCAACCTTGCCTATATGTTTTGCACGTGTACTGAAGTAAAATCGTACCGAAAATCTTATAGTGTAAACCAGCCTTATACAACATTTCAACATCATTATTTCAGTTCCAAATACCTCCAATAAACTAGGGATTAAAGTTAAAAAATATTAATTTTTTCGTATTTTCAATTAACACAAGTATTTTGAGTTTCTTTTACTTCAAATAATTTCATTTAAAGTTCAATTGCTATTCCTTTATTTTAAATATATTTTTTAAATATTATTAATTTTTAAAATAATAAATACATCAGATGCTTTTTCAAATTATTTTGAATTTTTTATATGCTAATTTAAAATGCAACTAAATATGAAAATTAAATAATTTCTTTTTAAGGAGTTGTGGCATAAAAAATTTCTATTCAAGAAAACTAATTAAAGGTATGAAACTATTTAATATTTTAGTGTCTACTTTTATAAAACAATTTAGGCGAATTTGCCTAAAAATTTATGTGAAAAATGCTCACTTTTAAACTTTTTTATAAAACTAATTCTAGACGGATACTTTTGAAAATCTGCATAGAAAAAAACAAAATATCTAGAAATAGAAATTTTTGGATTTAATGTATAAGAAATATTTAAGCAAAAAATTGATTTTAGTTCTGACTATAAAACTGGTCCGACACCAGTTTGCACCCATTAACAATTCCAATATATCCTGAAAAAGGGATCAAAATAATATAACCGTGTCTTTCACTTTTCTATATCAATTCGTTTAACAGCTTAAACCGCGAAATATATATTACATAAATACTAATTCACGATTTAAATTGTTAAACGAATTGATCTGGAAAAAGTGGAAGACACGGATATTTAGCCCTCCTTTCAGAACATCTTCTCATGGATACAACCAAAAGATGAACTTTGTCGAATGGTGTTTAACCAAAAAGTAGTTTTTCAAGTACAATATATGTCGAATTTATATATTTTCTAACGAGCGGGAATTCCCGGGATCCCGGGAAATTCCGAAAAAAATCCCGCTGTCCCGGGAAATGAAAAAGTCCGGGAAAAGAAAAACCCTAATTATGATACAAAAATTATATTAAAAAATCTTATCAGCGATTTCCATTCCGCAAACAAATATACTGATGTAAGAATTTTCTTTTTTGCAAAAAAGTTAGGTGGCTTTAGTCCCTAGATTATGATTTTTAATAACCGCACATAAAAAATTGCAGAATAATGGTAGCAAGCGAAGAAAGATTTTATAGCACAAAAATGAATATAAAACTTAATCATATTAATTATTTCAATACGAACATTACTTTATGGTAAATACATTATGATTAGGGTTTATGTCCCGGTAATTCCCGGGAATCCCGCCCTTTTTTGAATCCCGCAATCCCGGGAATTTTATGCGGGATTTCCCGGGATTTTTTTTTTAGTCTTTTACAGTAGTTTTAGCTAGTTTTATTGCAATTTTAGAAGCTTTATTTAAATTTAAAGCATTGATTTTTTAAATTAATTTAAATAAAGAATATTTAAAATTAAAAAATACGGTTTAAAATTTAATAAACTGAACTAAGCCAAATTGTTTTTGGATGCCAATTGAATTTGGTTTAGTTAAACCGAAAAATATTATATTAGCAATTACCAAATTTCGGGAATTTTTTTCTTCTTTAAGATGATGATATTTGTTCAAATAAAGCAATATTTATATAGGCTGTTTTAAACTACAAGATTCTCGGAAAGATTTTGCAACCTTGCCTATATGTTTTGCACGTGTACTGAAGTAAAATCGTACCGAAAATCTTATAGTGTAAACCAGCCTTATACAACATTTCAACATCATTATTTCAGTTCCAAATACCTCCAATAAACTAGGGATTAAAGTTAAAAAATATTAATTTTTTCGTATTTTCAATTAACACAAGTATTTTGAGTTTCTTTTACTTCAAATAATTTCATTTAAAGTTCAATTGCTATTCCTTTATTTTAAATATATTTTTTAAATATTATTAATTTTTAAAATAATAAATACATCAGATGCTTTTTCAAATTATTTTGAATTTTTTATATGCTAATTTAAAATGCAACTAAATATGAAAATTAAATAATTTCTTTTTAAGGAGTTGTGGCATAAAAAATTTCTATTCAAGAAAACTAATTAAAGGTATGAAACTATTTAATATTTTAGTGTCTACTTTTATAAAACAATTTAGGCGAATTTGCCTAAAAATTTATGTGAAAAATGCTCACTTTTAAACTTTTTTATAAAACTAATTCTAGACGGATACTTTTGAAAATCTGCATAGAAAAAAACAAAATATCTAGAAATAGAAATTTTTGGATTTAATGTATAAGAAATATTTAAGCAAAAAATTGATTTTAGTTCTGACTATAAAACTGGTCCGACACCAGTTTGCACCCATTAACAATTCCAATATATCCTGAAAAAGGGATCAAAATAATATAACCGTGTCTTTCACTTTTCTATATCAATTCGTTTAACAGCTTAAACCGCGAAATATATATTACATAAATACTAATTCACGATTTAAATTGTTAAACGAATTGATCTGGAAAAAGTGGAAGACACGGATATTTAGCCCTCCTTTCAGAACATCTTCTCATGGATACAACCAAAAGATGAACTTTGTCGAATGGTGTTTAACCAAAAAGTAGTTTTTCAAGTACAATATATGTCGAATTTATATATTTTCTAACGAGCGGGAATTCCCGGGATCCCGGGAAATTCCGAAAAAAATCCCGCTGTCCCGGGAAATGAAAAAGTCCGGGAATAGAAAAACCCTAATTATGATACAAAAATTATATTAAAAAATCTTATCAGCGATTTCCATTCCGCAAACAAATATACTGATGTAAGAATTTTCTTTTTTACAAAAAAATGTTAGGTGGCTTTAGTCCCTAGATTATGATTTTTAATAACCGCACATAAAAAATTGCAGAATAATGGTAGCAAGCGAAGAAAGATTTTATAGCACAAAAATGAATATAAAACTTAATCAGCGATTAACAATCTGCAAACGAATTTAATGATGCAAAACTTTTACATTTTATAAAAATTTTTTTACGCTTTTTTTTTTGTTTTGCAACAAAAAACTAAATTTTGCAGAAATTAAAATTTTAATATATTCGTTTGAAGAATGTTAATCGCTGATTAAGTTTTTTATTAATTTTTTGTGCCTAAAGCCTTTTTTCGGGTTCGGCCATTATTTTGCAATTTCTTATTGTCGTTTTTTAAAATCATAATCTAGTGACTATAATACCCAAATTATAGAACAAAGTTCGGCGGCTAGTTGCAAAAAAATCGCGAAATAAAGTCGCGGAAAAAAAATTTCAAAAAGGAAAATTATTACATCAGTATTAGGGATGCCGAACGGGACTGGTTTTTACAAATCCCGGGATTCGGGATTTTGAAAATTTCAATCCCGGGATCCCGGGATTTTTCGGGATCCCGGGATTTATCGGGATCCCGGGATTTATCGGGATCCCGGGATTTTTCGGGATTTCGGGATTTTTCGGGGTTTCGGGATTTTCTTGTTTCATCATATTTTTAATTTTAAAAGTAAATAGCTGAAATAAACCCAAAAAATTTAAATAATTCATTATAAATCTACTTATTATTTCTTGCAGTATGAAGAAATAAACAAATTAAGCCGGATTCACAATGCTGGAGTACTCCACGCTGCAGAGTTGAGGGTATAAAATAGAGATAGCATGATACAAAAAATATATAAGTGCAAAAAAGAAAGGAACAAAATCCACTCAGAGTGGAGTACTACAGCATTGTGAATCTGACTTTAAACAGAAACTACACTCATAGAAATAAGTATGTAAAAATAGCAGAAAAAGCTACCAAAAATTAGCAAAAAAGGCTCCGCGATAAAAACTAATGAAATCAACAGAACTTATTTACTAAATAATTGTTAAATTTCCGAAATATAAGAAATATACCAATGACTTAAATTTAAGCAAATTGCAGTTTACCTCTGAAGAAACTTTTTACCAAAAGTAGCTAAAACACTGCTATATCTACAAATTTTTAGTTATATTTGGCTAAAATTAGTTGAATGCAAATACAAACTACTCTGCTGAAATTATCAGAAATATTTAGTGACTATTAGTTTTTTAAATCAACTAACAAAAAATGTTAAGAACATACCTCTGATGATTTCCGAAAGGCAGATTGTTAGATTTTTTAATTTAACAAAAATTTACTGTTTTTAGTCGACAAAATTATTTTGCATGAAGTTATGATTTTAGCAAATCATCAATAAAATAAATAAAAACATGTCCGTTAAAAGCTAAATTACGATTTTCAAAAGTTTCACAACTGAATAAAAGTTTTTAAATTATTAAGGTTTTTATTCAGATTTATTTAATCTCTAATCTATTTTAATCTGTTATTTATGAATGGGAAAAATTAGTTCTTTAATAACATTTAATAAGATATTAGATTTATGTGATTTTGGTCGAATATAACAATGAAAACAAATAAAAAAAGAGATAAAATATGCCAAATAATGAAATCGGAAATCCCGGGATTTTTTCAAGACCAATCCCGGGATTTCGGGATTTCTAAATCCCGAAAATCCCGGGATTTTCGGGATCGGTATCCCTAATCAGTATATTTGTTTGCAGAATGGAAATCGTTGGTTAAGATTTTTAGTTAAATTTTTGTACCATTAAATCTTTATTCGCGTTCCGCGATTATTTTGCAATTTTTTAAATGCGGTTTTTTTTAATTTATAATCTAGGGACTATAATACCCAATTTATAGAACAAAGATCGGTGGCTAGTTGCAAAAAATATCGCAAAATAAAGTCGCGGAAAAAAATTTGTAAAAAACAAAATTCTTACATCAGTATATTTGTATACAGAATGAAAATCGCTGACAAGATTTTTTAATACAATTTATTTTACCACAGTCTTTTTTCGCGTTCAGCCAATATTTTGCATTTTTAGGTGCGGTTTTGTTAAATATATAATCTAGAGACTATAGTACCCAATTCGTACAACAAAGTTTGTAGGATAGTTGCAAAAAAATCGCGAAAAAATGTATCGAAAAAAAAATTAGCAAAAAAGAAAATTTTCACATCAGTATATTTGTTTGCAGAACGAAAATAGCTGATTAATTCTTGTAATTAATCTTTTGTGCCTAAAGCCTTTTTTCGCGTTCCGCGATTATTTTGCAATTTTTTATGTGTGGTTATTCAAAATCATAATCTAGGGACTATAGTAGCCAATTCATAGAACAAAGCTCGGTTGCTAGATTCAAAAAAATTGCGAAATAAAGTCGCGTAAAAAAATTTGCAAAAAGGAAAATTATTATATCAGTATATTTGTTTGCAGAATGAAAATCGCTGATTTAGGTTTTTAGTTAAATTTTTGTATCATAAAATCTTTTTTCCCGTTCCGCAATTATTTTGCAATTTTTTAAGTGCGATTTTTTTAAATTTATAATCTGTGGACTATGATACCCAATTCATAGAACAAAGTTCGGTGACTAAATAAAAAAAAAACGCAAAAAAAGTCGCGGAAAAAAATTTGTAGAAAGGAAAATTTTTACATCAGTATATTTGTTTGCAGATGATAATCCTGATTATGTTTTTTATTTAATTTTTTGTGCCATAAAGCCTTTTTTTATTTAAAATTCATAATCTACAAAATAACACTCATTGTAACAATCTTCAGATGAGCTTACAACTCTACGGGGATATGCATAATTTTTATCTTAAAAATTCTACACAATTTGTCTAACTTTGTACCGCCAAATCTTTTAGACCGTTTATTGTATGTCAGTAATTTAAAGGTATACGACTGGTACTTTTGTCCTTACTTGAAAATGATTTTCTCGATAAACATTTTGAATTCGGAACTGCACTTTAAATGCGACTGCAGTTTTGGAAAAAAATTGCAGGATATAAATGTATAATAAAAATGTTGGGCTTTTCAATAACATTTCGAAATTTGATTTAAGTTCATAATAGAACTGAAAATTTCATTATAAAACTGCAGTTGCATTTAAAGCAGTGGTCGGCACCCTAGCCACCAGTGGCCGATCATAATCGGCTTTTCACACGTACACAACACGAATGACAACAAAACTCTCAACTATGAACATAACAAATAGAAATATTCCATTCAGTAGCATGATAGTTTTCAACAGAGCAGAAATTTTAGAAAAATTTTACACTCTTAAAATTTTACAAGAACAGGAAATTTATTACGAATTATTTTTATTTCTTTAATTTATAAAATTTACTAACTAATGGAATACTTTTTTAAGAATAAATAATTTATATACAAAAAAATACATATTTTTAATTAAATTAATTAATCTTAATTAAATTAATTAATATTTTAGTATAATAAAATTTATTATGAATTATTTAAAAAAATTAAATTTGTATGAATTATTTTTTTATTTCCTTAATTCATTCATGCATTTATTATTTAATTTCTTCATTAATTCATGTTCTTAATATACAAAAATAAACTTAAAAATGATAAACTAATTTCTCACAGTGTAAAACACCAATGCATTCACATTCTCTCTTTCTGCCGACCACTGATTTAAAGTGCAATTGCCAATTAAAAATGTTTTTCTAAAAAATTGTTTTTAAATAAGGATAAAAGTACCATTCATATAGGTAAAAGATAGGGGGCTCCTAAATTATGCAAATTATGCAGCATTTTTAAAAATTAAGCATTTTATATTGAAAAATAAGGCGATTGTTTTTAAAAAAAATAATTAAAAATATTGCAAATGCGCGGTCCATTTAATTTAGTTTGTAGCAAAGTGTTAAGGTTTTCAAATAAATTGATTTTAAAAAAATAAAAGGGGAAAACATGTTGAAAAATGACCCCAAAAGTACTTAGCAGGTACCAAGTACTTGTACTTCACTAGTACTTAAGTACTGAGGTACTGAATACTTCCCGACTATGGTGGAAACAATATTTTCTAAATAAGGCAATATGGGTACCAACACATTTCTTTTGACAAGTAAATCATCGCTTAGTGGATATAGTTTAGAATTTTGCAAATTTAATACATTTTTCACGGTGCTCTGGGCCAAATTTTGATCAAAATTTAGAGCTACCCCAATTCAATAAAAAAAATTTTATTAAATTTTTTGTAGGTTTTTATTATATTAAATACGCGTGTCTGTAATTTTTTTAGAAATGTCTAAATATATGCTGACCCTAAATAATACGTTTTTTCGCAAAAAAAAAAAAAAGAAATTCCGCCAAAAAAAGCGCGTGTTGGGTTTTTTCTGTTAAGTTGCATTTTTATCCTTAGATCTACTAAAAACTGAATTTAAATTATTATTAAAAATTTATAATATTTTTTTTCGCGAAAAAAGTTAATCCGCCAAAAAACGCGTGATGGATTTTTTTCTGTTAAGTTGCATTTTTATCTTACATCAACTATATACTGAATTCAAATGCAAATTGCAGTAACTAAAAAATTTTAACAAAATTTGGTGCAAAATGTACGAAATTTGCAAAATTCCAAACTAAATCCACTCAGCGATAACTTGCTTGTCAAAAGAAATGTTTGGGTATCCATATTGCCCTATTTAGATCATATTGTTTCCACCACATTGAATGTCTGAAAAAACGCGAAAAATCGCGAATTTCAAAAAATCTGAAACACGCATTCACTTAAATCGTCTATAGATTATGATATGTAAGTTTGACATTTCAATCACAAATATCTCTGTACAAAAATGTCAAAAATTAGTTTTTTTATAGAATATCCTTGAAAATAGGACATGTCAGGATATGCTTGAACATGTTGTATATACCGCTGGACGCGCCTCTAAAAAACCTTTCATATGATACCCATATTGAGTATGTTGTATTCAGCTAAGGTGCAAATTTCTTACAAAAACTAAAAAAAATACCTTTTTTAAAAATGGTCCAGCTCGTGAGATCTCATTGCTAGACCCGAAATATTTTGGGAATCATCATAAACAAACCAAAGTTTTTTTTTTGAGGGGGGCACTTTTTTTTACTTTTTTTCTGTCCATATAAGGTGAGTCGCTCTAATGAACATATGCAACAGCTCCTAAAACACAAACATAGCTTAAATTTGGAGATTCGCCGAACTACAGCTCAAATGGTGGCACATTTACAGCAGCTGATGAAAGACGATTCTGTATATAGTTAGCGTTGTTAATGGCTTCAGCCATAGGCTTTAGCCCAAAATTTGATATGCATATCTGCATTAAACAGTATACACTAGGGTCATGACTCACTTTTAACAAAAATTTTACCTATCACCACGTGATAGGCAATATTAAATCAATAATAAAAATCTTGTTTGCGGGTCATTTTGGCAAAAAAACTTTCCGCACCAAATGCAATTTCTAAAAATAATTTTTTGCTCGGGGATTTTGGTAATTTTCATAACGAATTATTACAAGAATTATTGTAAACGAGAAAAAATGTATCCAAAAGTCTCTCCAAAAAGGTTTAGTAATTTTTACCGAAACAGCTTAATACGCATCGTTTGAGTTTCATTAGCTTAAAACTTCGGAGAAATATTTTAATTAAACTAAAATAATATAGACCAAATTTCAATCCTTTTGGTGCGGGAACTTTTTTGACAGCAGCGAAAAAGTAAGATTGCATTTCTTAATATTTTTTATGGCCTTTTTGGCTAAGGAATGTAAAATTTGATATTTGCAAAAAAAGTTAAAAAGTTATAACCTTAGTATACACTTGGCCATCTCCAATAAGCTTATATTTTTCCTCTCTGCGACCCCATTTTGCTCAGGTGTTTAGGGTGCAGTAAGCTGATGAATGATACCTTTATCTTTGAAATATTTCTGCATTCTTTTATTCACAAATTCTCCACCACACTCACTTCTTAGCATTTTTAGACGTTTTCCAAATTGATTTTTGGATTTTTCCAAAAATTCTTTTATAATATTAATAATATTATTTATAATAATATTTTATTTTATAATAATTACACTGCATGACAAAATCTTGACTTTTAAAAATTAATGGAGCTCTGACCATCAATTCTATATATTTACGTACAGACAGCAGGTTTCCGTCTAATGTGGGAGTGAACTAGTGTTTCCAAAAACCCGACTTTTTTAAAAACCGGTTTGTCGGTTAACCGAAAATGGACCTATTTTAAAAACCGGGTTTCGGTTAACCATTTGTGAAAAAACCGGTTAAACCGGTTAACCGACAAAAAATAAAAACAGTAAAAAAACACCAAAAATGAAAATAATAAAAATTAACGTGAAAAATATATTATAAAAAACGGTACAGTGACAAATATATTCTGAGTGTTTTTCAAGAGAACAAATTTATCGAAACCTGATAATTCCTATTGAAAAATATCAGAATATATAGCTTTTCAACGTATGAGAGGTTTTATGTTGAATATATTAAAATCTGACCGTTCTTCTTCAGTATCAATATTTTATATTTTTAGAGACTCACCCTCTTTTTAACCATTTAACGTGTGAACGGCCCGCTAAAACCATACGCATGCTTATGTTTTCTTATTTTCGTATCAAAATTTATTTAAATGTAGTATAGTTCCTTGTAAGAAAATACCAAGAAATCCTAAAAGTTTCTTCTTCTGAATTTTTATTATTCACCACCCATCCAAAAATAGACATGATTTTAGAAGCACGTTTTTAGCGCTTCCCTCCCTTTCAAAAATGCAACAAAAGAAGGCAGAGTTTGTGCTATTGTTGTATTTTTGTTTTAATTTATTGCTTCTAAGTGGGACAAAAAAAAAATCATGTCAATTATCCACAATAAAAGAAGCTGACATATGACATGATTTTTGTTCGCGATGTCCCACTTAGAAGCAAAAATTACAACAAAAATACAACATCATCAAACACTCTGCCTTCTTTTAGTGCACTTATGGAAGCGAGAGAAGAGAATTACTCATTTCTTTTAAAATCGTGTCTATTTTTTGCTGGGCACTTATGAATCTAAATTTTTGAAGCGATTTTAAGCTAAAAATATTTAAATAAAAAACCTGTTAACCGATGAAAATAAACCAGTTTTCGGTTAACGAAGATTTAAAATTTTCGGTTAACCGGTTTGCAAAAAAACCGAAATATGTACAAAAAACCGGGTTTTCGGGTAACCGGTTAATCGGTTTGGAAACACTAGAGTGAACAAAACATTTAACAAAATACTTTTCATCGCAGCACATATGGCACGTCGCTGCTGAGTCTACAAACCATTCGCCATCTGGCCTTCTGTTCACAACTAGAGTTGTCAAAACCGGTTTCCGAATTATTCGATAAACCGGTTTTTTCTTTATTTCCGGATTTTTTAAATAAGCTTTTGGAAAAGGGCGGTTTTCGAATTATTCGAGAAACCGGTTTTTTTCGTGTCGAATAATTCGACATTTTCGAATTTTTATAAGGTGAAAATTTCTAATAAATTTTCTTCATTTGTTCAATAATTATGCAAAATATTTAAGTGCCTATGCACAATAATTTGAAAACCTTATAACACATTTATAAAATGAAATTTCTATGGAAAATTTGTTTTATAAGTCACTTAAAAATTTTCAAAGTGATTATGCATATGACCCTTAATGCTTGATTCCCTCCTATAGGTAGGATTTATTTATTTTGTCGTTGCTATGACGTAGATTAGTGGACTACTATCAAATTAATTTATTTTTTCGAAACAAAAATGTTTAAATTCTTTTAACAGACTGTTTCTTTGCATAATTCTACATTTTCTCTCTATCTTAAAAAAATCATAATTTTTTGACAATAAGTTAAGTAGGAAAGATCTAAAAGTTTGTTCTAAAATGCATATGTGACAGCGCATAGAGAAAGGGACCTAAGGGTAAAAAAATCAATTTTTTTTTTGATGTGGACAACATCTGAGCATTGAATGAGACCGATCCCATGCCCTCACATATAAGCTTAATTTTTTCCATTTCTTCAAGAAATAAAAAGAGTTTTTTCTTATTTAAAAAAAAATTTTTTTTTTTAATTTTGAAAGTCACAAATTGTTTTACATTAATTGGAAAACTACAATCTTCATAAGGCCAAAGTTATTTTTTTCGACATTTTCAAATCGTCCTGTCTGTTCAATTAATGCGAAAAACCTTCCACCGCAATTTTGTAACAATTCCAGAGCAAGTGAAAAATCATTTTTGTTTTTTATGGAGGTTAATAGCTTTTTTCGCAAAAATTACGAACAAAATACTGGGGTTTTCGATCTGCCCGAAAGTGTTTTTATTAAGAAACAAAAAAACACAAACAGGGCCTTTAAAATAATAACTTTTAGTTTTAAAGGTGGATTCGCACTAGAGTTGTGTCGTTCATGAACGAACTAGTTCATTTGAACGGTTCAGTTCATTGAACGATATGACATCGTTCACCATTATTCGTTCTTTTCGTTCATCGTTCATTTCGTTCTTTTTTGTAGTCATAAAAAGTTTGTATACCTTTCTTATTAATTTTATTACAGAATTAAATGTTTTTCTTAATAATTTCAAATTTTTAATAAAATTGTAATTTTCTGACACTATTAGTCTATGCACAATAAAATTAATATAAACAAGTAACATGTAGTGCGCCAATAAATTTTTGAATGGACGACACCGTTCACGAATCGCTGTTCAGACACAGCTCATGACAAAAAGGAACGATAACAAAAAAGAACGATTTGAACGAACTAGTTCAATGAATTTTATTGAACGATATGACTAAGTCACCAAAAAGAACGATTAAGCCCAACTCTAATTCGCACTAATGGAATAATTTACGCTGTGAATTGCTTTCAAGAAATTAGCAATTCTTTGCAAGTTTTATAAGAAAATTTGCATATATAGCAATACAAAATGATTATTTACAAAAATCGGAAACTCAGAAACGAATCGAGATACCACCTTAAATTTTTCACACAGATGTAGAAGAGAGTTTAACAATAATCATATATTTTTTAAGAATTTTAAAAAATGCGCATTTCGAGCAATGGGGATTTGAACTGAAGACCCCAAGAAATGACCTTTGACCCTTCCATGAAAAAAATCGATATGCACACCGTTTTAACGGGTACCTAATAAATAATATCAAAACGAATTTTATACCTTGAATCGTTTTTAAGTTATTGTCGATTTTGTAATCATACTTTAGTCAAATTTTACCGTTTTTTCCAATTTTCGGGACATCATATTTCGGAAACCAAGAGAGTCTTGGCTCTGAAATTTATTCTTTAATGAGTTGTGGTAAATTTCATTGAAATCGGAGATAGTCAATCCGAAAATGCCACTTTTTTGTGTTGAATTGAGATGTTTTCACCCATTTGTCGATTTTTATTCGGACAGTTTCTTTGAAAGTGTCCTGGCTTTCCACACAAAAAACATTTTGGCACAAACTTTTTCTTTTGCATTTTAAACGCAGCCTCAGTGACTTGCTCGCACTCGGAACTCCTTTTATACTCCTGAAGCAATTTTTCCTTCACCAAATCTAGCGTAAGATCGGCAGCCTCTTTGATGACATTTATCTAAGAAGACTAACTTTGTTGGTTATGTTCACCTTTTCGTGATGGTTTTTCAAGGTATCCCAAAACTCCTTTGCAGTTTTCAGTTCCTTGATAAATACTTTCTGTGATTCCTCCACAGCCAGACCAATAGCAGCTCTTGCCTTACCAACAACATCCCATAATTCCCTCTCCAGCAGCAGCAACTCCATATTAAATTTCCAAACATGGTAGTTAGTATTCGACAATTTAGGGAATTGTGCTTATCGTCATATGAAATCAAAAAAGCCGTAAGATACATTTAATTTTACAGGAGAAGCAAAAAACTTAATAAAATGAAAAATAAACCAAATTTGTTTCAGGTTAAGCTTATTTTTGGTTATCGAATAAGTATCTTACGCCTTCGAGGATTAATTTTTTCTGAAACAAAAAGGCCGTAAGTTAAATTAAAAAAATGGTTTTGGTAATTTTTAGGAAATATTTTCATTGTTTCTTCATTAATAGGTTAAATATAAATTTGTTTCACTATCCAACAAAATAAAAACCAGACAATTACAATTACTTGCACATATTCAATTACAATTACTTGCAAATTTTCAGTTACAATTACAAGCAAATGAAGTTGAAACTAAAGAAATAAATTAATTACATTTCCATGTAATTGTAGTTGAAAATTTTCAATTACAAATTACATTTAGTTGAAAGTGATTTCAATTACAAATTTCAATTACATTTAGAATTAGAAAATGTTTGTTGTTAAAATTTTGCAAAACAAAATTGGCTGGGATAGACGCACAGTGCTTTGTCCCATAGGCAAAATTAAAAAAAAAATGTGTGCGGAACGTTAGTGACTTATACATTTTTGAAGAGGTGACATAATCCCGAGTAAAAAAGTTTTGATATAATCATATATTATTTTATGTAATTGCATATAGTAACTTATAGTTACATATGGCCACATATGCTTTTAAATTCAAGCATATATACTTTTATATAGTCATATGTTAGATCTTTTTTCATCAAAGGTTTTAATAAGGAGACATATGTGATTTTATATTATTACATATTGGCCTACATATATATGTATGTGCTCTATATAAGTACATAAAGTAACATATAAAAGACATAATTACATGTACGTTTATATATAATTTAGTATGACACTATACATAATAATATAAAACTATGTGGATCCATATAAGAAATCTTTTATAATTTGTGTTAGTTATGATTATATATTGACGAATATGAACCCATATATAACTTATAACGTTCTTTATAAAATCATCTATAATTATATATCATCCCACATAGGCAATTTTTTCAAAGTGATTTTATATAAAAATATATAAGGTCCATATAAAAGCGTATTGTATTATATTAGGTTCCATGTTATCAATGATTTTGAACTAGTTTTATATTTAGTAATTACTAGGGATTGGCGCGTGACACGAAATGTTCGTGAGTCACGTTATTCACACGTGATCGTGAGTAATAATTACTATACTTAAGTGATTCGTGCGTGAGCGTGAGTAAGAATAACCCGTGATTGATTCGTGTGAGAGTTTATTTTTTGCATCATATGTTTTTAGTAATTTTTACTGTTTTGCGTGAGAATTTTCTGATTGTAAGTTTAATAAGTAAGTTAATATGTGCTGAGTAAAAAACGAAATGCTCGTGCGTGAGTAATTTGTTTTTTTTTTTGGTTTTTTTTTTGAGCATGAGTCAAAAATGGCTTACGCACCGCACCCATAACATTAACAACACTGAAGCTTTAATACGAAATTCTCTATACTATAACGTACACTTGACTGATTTCTTATATCTTTGTTGTATATCATAATCCTATTAACTTTAAAATTTCAGTGTTGTTAACTTTATTTTAAAATTACTAAATTAAAAGAAATTTTTTTTCATGTTTATTGTACTGTCATGATAAATCTGGATAAAAGTAATGGAAGATTTATCGAAATTATAAGATCTCCAGCAGGCCTGGGGTTAATCATTACATTTTGTAATTAATTAAACATGCAATTACATAATTACATGTAATTGTAATTGAAAAAAAAAACTCATCTATAATTACATATTCGGCCTTATTACGAGTGTCGTAGTCGTAGTCGAAACTACTCACTGAAAACTCACTAAAAACGCAACTTTTAAAAAATTTTTCAATTGGATTTACCATATATAGCACTCAGATTTAAAAAAATCCACCATGAGAGTTTCATTTCTTTATAATTTCCATTATATACAAAATCATTTTATATGGAGTCGAAAATTTCGACTACAAATTCGACACTCGTAATCAGGCCGATTATTTGTAATTGCAATTCAAAAAAGAACAATTATAATTATAAGTAATTGAAAATTTTTTTTTATATAAAAAAATTATTTTTGTATGTATATTGTTAGATATGGTCCTATATAATATGATAAAAAGTATAAGGTTAATATTTAGATATAATTGTATCAAACTATGTCCACTTTTATAACATTTTATATAATTTTATACAAAAAGATATAATTTGATGTAATTGGATGAGGACAAAATTCGGATACAATTGTATCGAATTGCATAAAATTGTATCAAATTGTACCAATTTGTATACAATTGTATACAATTCGATACAATATGATACAATAAGACGTTCTCATTTTTCGGATATAATTATATCTAATTACATAAAAGATTATATATAATTAAATATAACTTCATATGGCTCCATATCATTTTTTTTTACTTGGGATACCATAAATAAATATGAAAGAGGAATTCGGTACCTTCTCTTTTTGTTAAAAACAGAGGGCGCTAAAGTCAAAAAAAATTTGAGCTAAAATAGTTAAACGAAAATCAAATTTTAAATGCTTTACAAAAAAAATTGGCAAAATTTAATTTTTAAAGATAATTCTTTGAAACACGGTGGTTTTGTTATTTACTATATTCGCAATAAGCAAAAATTATTTTAAGTTTATAGAATAATATTTGGTTGCATCGAAAACTTTACACATTTTTTGACTGGAAATCCCAAAGTTGCTTAAGTTTAGTAGAGTAAAAAAAAATATGGAAAAACGTATTTTTTGTTTATGATTTTAGGACACCTTGAAGCTCTTTAATAGAATTTGGAAAAAAATTGTTTTTTTTAACCACAAATTTAAAAATTTTATACATTTTCCAAACCCTTTTACCTGAGTTTTAACAAACTTAGAAAGAGCTAAATTTTAAGGTACTACCAAAAATTAAAATAATAACTTTTTTTTTAAAAAAAGAACTTGAAAATTAAAACACAAGCTTCAGTTTTATGTGGCGTAAAAATAAAAAAAATTCAAGAAACTTTAAAAAAAATTTTAAGTAATAACACTTTTTTTGTGGAAATCCTAAAATTTTATAAAGTTTAGAGAAATTTAAAAAAGATATAAAAAACAAGTAATTTTTTTTATGAAAATTTTGAGCAGCAAATTTTAAATTTTTAACTTTTTCTACATATCCCAATTTTTCAATTTTATGTACATAGATGTATACAGCTATGGACATAGAAATCGGACACTTATACAAAATTATCTTCATGCATTTCTCTTAATAATTATAAAGCAATAATTATATTTCTTTTCTATTATAGTAAACTGTAATCAAGTAGTCTCAGATTATATATAAAACTTTGCAATATTTAAAACATGCAAATATTTACAACAAAATTACTTTACTTTGTTCATATTTGACTTGGACATAAAAATAGGACACTTACAATAATTGTCAAAATTTTACTCGATGCACTTAGTAATAATTTTCTTTTCATAATTTGCGTTTGAAATAAGTAAATTCTTTTGTACCAATATGGGACGTGGAAAACATTGAAAAACGAAGACATATCTCAATTCCACAACGAGATGAAATCTCCAACTGAAATTGCTAAAATACTAAAGTGTTCACGAAATATGGGATGTGCTGCCGACAAGAAATGTCATACGCAAAATAAAGAACGTAAGCCAATCCGTCGTAAAACTACAACTTATATGGACAGGACTATAGTACGCAAAAGCAAACTCAAACCTTTTATGTCCTCCCGTCAAGTAAATAATGAAATCAGGGAAAAATTCAACGTTCAAGTGTCAGACAGATTAGTAAGAAAAAGACTGAATGAAGCAAACTTATTTGGACGAATAAGTAGAAAGAAGCCTCTTCTTTCAAGAAAAAATATTAAGAAACGTATTGATTTTGCCAAAACCCACAAAGGAAATGAGTTGCCCTTTTGGAAAAATGTGTTTTGGAGCGATGAAACGAAGGTAAATCGTGTCGGACCAGATGGTAGAACATTTGTATACCGCCCAAAAACAGATGGTAGAACATTTGTATACCGCCATTAAACATTAATACCCGTATTCAAAATGAAAAAGTTTATGCTAACTAACTTGATACTAACTTTTTTACACCCAAATTCCCATAAGGGAAAGCTGGCAGCTAGTTAGCATATACTTTTTCATTTTGAATACAGGGGTAAGTACACTCAGAAGACCTTGAAACACGGTGGGGGTAATATTATGGTATGGGGGGCTTTTTCCTGGCGTGGTGTTGGGCCTATCGTAAAAGTAGAGGACAAAATGGACAGGTTTCAATATTTCAGCATTCTTAAGAATGTTATGGAGCAATTTGCCTATGAAAATATGTCAGTTAAGTGGACATTTATGCAAGATATGATCCGAAGCATTCGTCGAACATAGTTAAGGATTGGTTTTTACAAGAACAAATTAAGGTTTTGGACTGGCCAGCCCAAAGTCCGGACCTTAATCCAATAGAAAATCTATGGAATGATGTAAAAACAAAAGTTTCGCAAAACAATTACAAAAATTCCACCGAACTTTGGGCTGGTATTCAAGAAGCCTGGTATTCTATACCAAAAGAAAGATGCCAGAGATTAGTTGAGAGTATGCAAAGAAGATGCGAAGCGGTTATTGATAACGGATACAGCACAAACTATTAGTGTAATATTAACGCTAAAAAATAAAAATGGTTTTAAAAACCCAAAAAATTTACGGTTTTTAGTAAAAATATAAAATCTGTCCTATTTAGAAGTCCAGGTATTTTTATTAGTTTATACATATTTACCAATATATATAAAATAGTTGAAGGATTTTTATTTAAATAAAGAATGAATTACAATCATCAATAATTACACTTCCCGTATATGAAATAAAAAATTTAATTTTTGTTTTATTTTTCAAAAGAAATAATTATGTTTCTTAACTAGGGTTTGGGATTTCCCGGACTTTTTTATTTCCCGGGAAACGGGAATGAAAAAATGTGTTAATTAAAAAGTTGTTAATGAAAACCACCTATATAAGTACTTCTTGTTAAAAAAAAACACTATTTCATTACAAATGCAGTCTGTGTAGTGAGAATTCAAACTAAAAAATATCAGAATGATGAACATTTGATTTCACATAAATTACTCGCAGCACTGCCAAATGAATTGCATGATTCCAGCAGAAAGCACCTACTACTAGACAGTCGGAAACAAATCGTTTCATCACACTTGGCCCATTAGATATGGTGGCCACAATGTTATTTTCCAAAGACAAATAAAACTCTTGTAGTCTTATTTCTAGAATTCTTCTTATTTCATCAGCATTACATCTTCCTGATATATAAACCAACCCCAGGTTATAAAATTAATTTTTTCCGTTTATACATATGTTCAAATATCTCTTTTGTGATATTCTTGTCCATCAGAGATGGGAGTAATTAATTACTTTGTAATGACCATTGCGGGTTTTCATTACCATTAAATCTATAAAATGAAAATTAAAAAAAAATTCATTACCATTACAAAATGTAATTGCAATGAAAAAAATGTTAATTTCATTTGTTTTCTTTACATGTAATGAAACGTTTTTATAATTTTCATTACAATACGCAATGGTAGTAAAAACAAAAAATCATTTTCATTTTTTCTACACTAGGTAGACAAATGAAATTTCATTACCATTACTTAACATAATGATGTAAAGAACGTTTTGTTATTTGTTCTACACTAAAAAATTTTGTTTATAGAAATTTTTTTGCGCAATTTTTTTTTTTCAACTAGCCACCAAACTTTGATGTATGTCTCTAGATTATAAATTTAAAAAAACCGCACTTAAGAAATAGCAAAATTATGGCGGAACGCGAAAAAAGACTTTATGGCAGAAAAATTCAATTAAAAAACTTAATCAGCGATTAACATTCTTCAAACAAATATACTGATGCAAAAAGTTTCGTTTTGGCAAATTTTTTTCGCGATTTTTTTTTTTGCAACTAACCACCAAAATTTGTTATATGAAATAGGCATTATAGTCCCTAGATTACAAACTTTAAGAAACCGCACTTAAAAAATTCAAAAACAATGGTGGGACGCGAAAAAAGACTTTATGGTAAAAAAATTTAATCAAAACACTTATTCAACGATTTACATTCTGCAAACAAATCCATTGATGTAAGAATTTTCCTTTTTGAAAAATTTTTTTTCGCGATTTTTTTTTAACCAGCTCCCAACTTACTTGTATGAAATGGGCATTATAGTCCCTAGATTACAAATTTTAAGAAACCGGACTTAAAAAATTCAAAAATAATGGTGGGACGCGAAAAAAGACTATGGTAAAAAATTTAATTAAAACACTTATTCAGCGATTTACATTCTGCAAACAAATCTATTGATGTAAGAATTTTCCTCTTTAAAAATTTTTTTTCGCGGTTTTTTTTTAACTAGCTCCCAAACTTTCTTGTATGAAACGGGTATTATAGTCGCTAGAATATAAATTTTAAGAAACCGCACTTAAAAAACTCCAAAATAACGGCGGGACGCGAAAAAAGACTTTATGGTAAAAAAATTTAATTAAAACACTTAATCAGCGACTTACATTCTGCAAACAAATCTATTGATGTAAGAATTTTCCTTTTTGTAATTTTTTTTTTTCGCGATTTTTTTTAGCGGTTTTTTTTTAACTAGCTCCCAAACTTTGTTGTATGAAACGGGCATTATAGTCACTAGATTACAAATTTTAATAAACCGCACTTAAAAAACTCCAAAATAACGGGACGCGAAAAAAAACTTTATGGTAAAAAAATTTAATTAAAACACTTAATCAGCGACTTACATTCTGCAAACAAATCTATTGATGTAAGAATTTTCCTTTTTGGAAATTTTTATTCCCGATTTTTTTCGCGGTTTTTTTTTTTTAACTAGCTCCCAAACTTTCTTGTATGAAACGGGTATTATAGTCACTAGAATATAAATTTTAAGAAACCGCACTTAAAAAACTCCAAAATAACGGCGATACGCGAAAAAAGACTTTATGGTAAAAAAATTTAATTAAAACACTTAATCAGCGACTTACATTCTGCAAACAAATCTATTGATGTAAGAATTTTCCTTTTTGTAAATTTTTTTTTCGCGATTTTTTTCGCGGTTTTATTTTAACTTTGTTGTATTAAAGGGGCATTATAGTCCCTAGATTACAAATTTTAATAAACCGCCTTAAAAAACTCCAAAATAATGGCGGGACGCGAAAAGACTTTAAAAAGACTTAATTAAAACACTTATTCAGCGATTTACATTCTGCAAACAAATCTATTGATGTAAGAATTTTCCTTTTTGGAATTTTTTTTTCGCGTCCCGCCAAAATAATGGCGGGACGCGATTTACATTCTGCAAGCAAATAATTATCCTTTTTGAATTTTTTTTGTTTGCGATTTTTTTTTTGCAATTTTTTTTTTCAACTAGCCACCAAACTTTGTTGTACGAAATGAGTATTATAGTCCTTAGGTTATAAATTAAAAAAAAACCGCACTTACAAAATTGCAAAATAATGGCGGATCGCGAAAAAAGACTATGGTACTAGAATTGAATTAAAAAACGTAATTAGCTATTTATGTTCTGCAAAGAAATATATTGATGCAAGAATTTTCCTTTATGCAATTTCTTTTCGCGATTTTTTTTTGCAACTAGCCACCAAAACTTGGTATCAAATATGCTTTTAGTAATTTGTAAACCTAATATTTTTAAAATAAAAAACTTCGACAAAAACGGTATGTAATGAAAAACAAATGGGGGTTTCATTACTATATAAACATTAGGTAAAAGTAATGAAAATTAAAAAAAGGTTCATTTTAATTTTCAAAACAAATGAAAATTAAAAAAAAATATTCATATTCATTTCCATAATTGCAATTAAAAAAAAATATTCATTTCCATTTTTTAACGCAATGGTAATGAAAAAAAAACATTACCATTTCTTCAAAAAATGGTAATGATAAAAAAAGATCCATTACCATTACATCAAGTAATGGTAATGAAAATGTAATGGTAATGATTTTAGCCCATCTCTGTTGTCCATTCATCTAAGATTATAGTAAATCTCCTATTGTTAGAAATATTGCTCGATATTTCTTTTATCATGATATCTTTTACATGATTGTAGTAATTTAATATAATGTTCTTTACATCGGTTTCATTTTTTTGCAATGCCAGGTTTTTATTATAAAAACTTTCACGAATAAACGAAGATCTTATGGTGCGGATTGACTGCGGCTAATTTGGATATCATTTCAGGAAATGTTTGCCCTCCCGAGTAAAAAAAATTGATCTCGCGCAATATCTAATTATATCCAATTTGATATTGTTTAAGATCTGCTGTAATATCTAGCTAATCCAATTAGATCTCAAAATTGGGTGTATCCAATCATATCGTATTAGATCCCATTGTATATATGGGGATAAACTAAGATCAAGTTATATCTCAACATTGGGAGGTCCAGTGATATCTTTGGGGATAAACCTAGATCTATTTTGATCCGAAAATTGGCGGATCCAGCTATATATTTGCGGATATTTTTAGATCTAATTTGATCCGAAAAATGGCGGATCCAATTAGATCCAGCTATATATTTGGGGATAAACTTAGATCTAATTTGATCTCAATTTTGGCAGATCAAATTAGATCCGGCAATATATTTGTGGATAAACGTATATCTAATTTGATCCGAAAAAGTGGCAGATCGAATTAGATCTAGCTATATATTTGGGGATAAACTTAGATCTAATTTGATCCGAAAAATGGCACATCGAATTAGATCCAGCAATATATTTGTGGATAAACTTAGATATAAATTGATCTGAAAAATGGCAGATCAAATTAGATCCAGCAATATATTTGTGGATTAATTTAGATCTAATTTGATCCGAAAAATGGCACATCGAATTAGATTCAGCAATATATTTGTGGATAAACTTGGATATAAATTGAATAGAAAATTGGCAGATCAAATTAGATCCAGCAATATATTTTGGGATTTAGTAAGACCTAATTTGATCCAAAAAATGGCAGATCGAATTAGATCCAGCAATTTGTTTCGGTATTAAAATGGCAGATCGAATTAGAAACAGCAATGTATTTGGGGATTGACATCTAAAAGTATCCATAAAAATGACAGATAAAATTAGATGCCGCATTATATTTGGGTACTACGTAAGATCTCCATTTATTTGGGACTAAATAAGATCCCAGACATATATTGCCAACTGTTCAAAAAATAATAGACTGGCAGAGCACTGATTGTATAAAAATGACAATATTTTGTTAAAATAAGGTTTAAACTCAGAAGGTAACGAGTTCAATATGCATTTCTTTTACAAAATTAATTTCTTCTTATAAAATTAAAATTTTTTTTCTATAAATTTTTTTATAAAATTATATATTTGTTTTTTTATTAAATTGAAATCTTTAAATAAAATAATTTTATTTACATCTTTTTGACGCTCTACACCATTTCCAATTGTATTAATTGTTTTAAGATTTATCAATTGTATTTCAGAAATAATCAATTGAATTTCAGTTTTATCAATTGTGTTTCAGAACTCATCAATTATTTTTCACATTTATGAATTGTATTTCAGAACTAGTCAATTGAAGTTCAGTTTTATCAATTGTGTTTCAGAAATTATTAATTGTATTTCCGAAATTCACAACTGTATTTCAGAAATTATCAAACTGTATTTCAGAAATTATCAATCGTATTTCCGAAATTATGAAATGTATTTGAGAAATTTTTCTCTATTAGCTATGAAATTCTGAAATAGATTTCATTATTTCTGGACACAACTAAATAAATAAATAATTAAATTTGCGTAATATTGTAGTTTCTGAAGTGCAAATAATATTTTGTATTTATAATATTTTATAGATATACAATTAAAATTTTCTAAAATACATTTAATAATTTCTGGAATACCTTTTTTCGATGCTTATAAGTTAGCTCGAAATGCTTTTATCATTCATTTAATTTGTAGCTATCACACATCTATAACAAGTCTCGTTAGATTAGAGTGTAGAGGTCTTGGCTGACAATCTGGTGGACTGGGTTAAATTTCATGTTTTTAAAAACAAATATTAAAAAAAGTTTTCTCAATTTTTTCAAAAATGTTTTTTGAAATCTATTTTTTTTTGCCAAGATAGTTAATGCAACGTTCTGCCAACGCATAACCGACCATCGCCAACGGTTTGCCAGCATTGTGCCGATTATATTTTTCTGTCTGGGATGTTAAACTTAAACCTATTGTATATTAACATTAATTAACACTATATTTTTATTTTTAGGAAATACATTTTTATTTTGTTATAAGTTAACATTAAATTCAATTTTAGATAATGGCACCAATTTGTAGTTGTAATTATTATATATTAAATCGTATATTCATAAACATTCTATACAGTTAGACGAGGTTTATGGAACTATTTAACTTTATAAAGTGTTTATAAATTATAACTTAAATGTACATATATATATGTTAAATGTACGTGAACAAATTGTTGATATGGACCCACAAATTGTATCTCAACTGATATTGGAATTATTGTACCATTACCATACATCAATATATATTGAATGATATACATATATTACAATATATGACACTGTATTATAAATATTGTTAATGAAGTAACATATCTGATAATATTTTTTATAGCGCCATACAGTTTTACATTATTCAAATTAAACCATATATGGAATTGTATTCAAAATGTTGATGTGGTACCAAATTTGACCATATATTGTTTAAATTGTGCCATATATGACAATATATTGATTAAATGATACCATATATGTCTATATATTAATATTGTTTAAATGACACCATATATCAATATATATGGGACTATATATGGTAGCATATATTATCATATCTGCATCTGTATTAAAAATGTCGTTCATCAGGTACCATATATGAGCATATATTGTTGAAATGGCACCATATATGACAATATATGGTTTAAATGGCACCATATATGGTAATATATTGCTTAAATAACACCATATATAAATATATATGGCACTATATATGGTAGCATATATTATCATGTGGAACTGTATTAAAAATATTGTTCATGAGGTACCATATATGGGCATATATTGTTGAAATGGCACCATATATGATAATATATAGCTTAAATAACACCATATATAAATATATATCGCACTATATATAGTACCATATATGACCATATATTGTTTAAATGGCACCATATATGATAATATCTAGTTTAACTGTCACCATATATAATTATATATTGTTTAAATGATACCATATATAATTATATATTGCTAAAATGCCACCATATATATTAAGATATAGTTCTATATATAACTATATATGCAATAAGATCAACCATGTTATGTAATATATAATTATATATGCCATATCTAATATTATGAAGGCCAATATCTAATTAGATGAAATTATATATGGCATAATATAAGGAAAAATTTTGTGAAAAAACGTCATATATAATTATATATGGATATACATAACGACATGTATAATTATATATTGTAATATATGCCATATATGATTATATATAATTTTTTTTACTCGGGCTACCATAAAACCTTTAATGCCTATTCAGCTTACACTTTTTTCTTCGGGTACTTTGCTAATTTTAGCTGAAACGTTATTCTTGTTGTTGTTTTCTTCAAGAGAATTTGCATGACCATCAATTTTTTTTTTTTTTTTGTGAACCAAATTTAGATGTCGGATAACCAAATTTAGATACCACCGTTAAGTCTTAGTCTTTTTTTCACATTTATTAATGAAAACGTTACTTATAAAATTATTGACCCTTAATATAAAGGAGTATTTTAAATTTAAAGTCGACTTTATTTTTAATCAAACGGTTTTGTTCATTTTGTGTATGAAAACCTTACAAAAATATTTATATTTTCAAATATTTTGATTGGTTGAAAATAAATTAACCAATCAGAATGCACCAAAAATAAACCAAGTCAAGGTATACTGCCACCCAATATTTTAACTAAAGTCGACGTTACCTAAATTATACATTTTTTTTTTTTTTAAGTGAAGCAAGACTCAGGAAATTCTTCCTATTAATTAACGTGTTGCTGCCTTTGGAAAGGGGATAGAGAAGAATTGAAAGGTGGTGAAAGATGAAGGGCTTCAAATATTTAGATAGTAATGGTCTAATTCATAAACTTTTACAACAGTCTTATTGCAGGATTTTAAGCTAATTTGTGAAAAACAGTATTCATATTTGCTTAATAATGAAGAAAATAATAAAGGTTTATAGTTGGTACTCACTAACTTTAAACCTTTTATTATAAAGTTTGGAGTGAGGAAGCCACCATTTAATTGTTAATTATTTCATTTTCAGGCATGAAATGATTTATTAAAGCCATCCCATCCCTAGAATGTGTGGCTTCCAACAAACTTGCATCCATCAAACTAAAAAAAACTACAACAATTGCGTAGCCAATGACCATTTTCGAAAAAATTTCCAAAAAATGTAAAAATTAAATTAAAAAGAAAAACAAAACAATAGTGATGTACAGACTGTCAAAACATTATTCGAAATTCGATTACTTTTGTATGCTTTGAATAATATGTTCTAAAAAATTACTTTCTTACACACATTTCCATTGATTTGCTTTATAAATAAAAAAAAATATTTTTAATGGCTTTTAAATTTATCTTAGCACATCATTAGTTCTTTAATTTAAGGAACTACATTTTCACTTCCGATTACCGAGTCAATCGTTTACTAAATTTGTAAATCACTTACGACTTATTTGGGAGAAGAGAGAAAATAAACAATAGTGTTGCCAGTATCAAATCGAAAAATTAATTTATAGTTAAAATACGATTATGAATCAGGATTTATAATAACTCTTTATTAAGCGAAATATCTACTTTAACTATAGCAAGCTTCAAATACCAAATAAATTTTTTTATGAATTAGCACATAAAAATTTAGATAGTAAGGGCGATTATTTGTAAGAAACAATGCTTTTTTTTCATATTTCTTTTAAACATTTTACCAAGTTTTTAGGTTTTACTACTTAAATTTTGAATAAAGTTGCGTTTACATCTGTATTCAAATCCCGAGATTTCAATGGAAATCTTGAACCGAAATCTTGACCGTTTACATTTGCACTTTGTGACAGTAGCGAGATTTCGATTTGACAGCTGCACTTTTTTTGTAAACAAAGTACCATAAAGAAATAATCTCAAAATAAAAATATACAATTTACATTATTTTATATAAAGATCTAACGCTAAATATGTTAGTAAATTTGTTTTTTTATAAGGACGACAAGCTAGAACCCAGATTTTGCAATATTTTGGCGGAAGGAAGACATGCACTTCCCAATGCTTTCTTCATAGTTATGCTTCGCGGGAAGCAAAAATTAGAACCACGCAACACTTCTTATAATCATTAGTACATTTCCATTGCGTCTAAAGTCATATTTATTAAATTAATAATAATTTTTTTATTTCATTATTTTGTGTTATTTTTAGGTTATTTTTTTAGTCTGCTGTTGCCCATCGTTGCCACTTTTTCATGCAAAAACTCTACAAATTAAGTGAAACACAGTGTTGTATTCTGCAAAAGTCTCCAGATTTGTGAGATTTTCATGAGATTTCTTCGAAATCTCGCAAATTTATGGGATTTCCTTTGTATGGGGAATCTCGAGATTTCACATGAGATTTTCACTGAAATCTCAATTTTAGTCGAAATCTCGGGATTTGGGTGCTGATGTAAATGCAACATAAGTTATGCGAAAAAGCTTTATTAGTTGAAGTGCTCCTAATTACTTGGCAAATATTTTATTTGTGTGTCAAATAAATGTATTCCCTTTTAAAATATTTTAACAATGACATTTTTGTTTTGGTATTTAAAATGTTTTTTACAGGCACCAGAAAACGTTTTTTTTTTGTTTTTATCAAAAATAAATATCACTAAATTTCAAAATGTTTTTATTTCTCAATCGAAAACAAAAAATTTCAAATGTACTTTAAAACAAAAATATCCCTCAAGTTGAAATTCCAAAAATATCTTTAGGTATAAATATCAAAGATAAAAAAATTGATAAAAAAATAAAACTTTTTAAAACGTTTTAAAAAACGTTTTTTTTTTGTTTTTCATCTTTGTACTAAGTACAAAAATATGAATAGAATTTTAAAATTTTTGTTTTATTTTTATGGTGGAGATACTATTCTGGGTTTTGGTTTCAAATCTGTAGAAAGTCATATAATACCCTGAAGTGAACTGTTGAGCGGTATATACATACAAACATATATTGCAAGTATTTTTTTTTTTTTGCTAAAATGTTTGCCAATTGACTAGCATTTTGCACTAATATTATTCATTTTCGGAATATAAGTTTTCTAATTAAATTTTTGCACCATGAAACCTTTTTCGCATTTCGCCATTAATTCGCAATTTTTTAAGTGCAGATTTTTAAAATTTATAACCTAGGGTCCATAATACCCATATCTCATACCAAAGTTTGGTAATTAGTTCGCAACAAAAAAAATTGCCAAAAAAATTTGCAAAAAAAAGATTTTTTCCATTAATGTATTCTTTTGCAGAATATAAATTGCTGATTAGGTTTCTTAACTATTTTTTTGTATCATAAAGGCTTTTTTCGCATTCCGCCAATGTTTTGCAATTTTTTAAGTGCGGTTTTTTAAAATTTTTAACCTTAGGACTATAATTCCCATATCTTATGCCGAAGTTTGGTGGTTAGTATGCAAAAAGTTTCGCGAAAAAACATTTTGCAAAAAGGAAAATTTTTCCATCAACATATTTATTTGAAGAATGTAAATCGCTGACTGAGTTTTTTAATTTATTTTTTGTACCATAAAGCTTTTTTCGCGTTCCGCCATTATTTTGCAAATTTTTAGTCGCGGTTTTTTAAATTCACAATCTAGGGACTATAATACCTATATCCTATACCAAAATTATCTGGTTAGATTGCAAAAACAAAAAAATTGGGAAAAAAAATTTTCCAAAAAGGAATAGTTTTGCATCAATATACATACTAGGGCGGGTCGATTTAATAATCGCCCATGGCTCAGTGAAAATCGTATTCTAGGGATCAAGAAACTTTGCCGAAGGAACCATACCTCTAAAACGAATTCTACTACCCCCCAACTGTTGACTTTTGTCCCGTAGGGTCAAGTTTTGAAAAATCCCACTTTGACCCATTTAGAGTGCCCCAATCGAGTCCAAATGTATGACCGACCCCCACTAACTTTGGAGGGCCGATCCACCCATGCCAGTGGCACACCCCCTGGAACTCCCCTGGGGGGTTCCCCATACAAACATTTTAAAAAATCACCATTTTTGGCACTTTATTTTATTATTTTTTATTTATTTTATTTATTTTTATTATTTTATTTATTTTTTCTCTTTAGAAATTTATTTAGTCAGAACATATGTAAATAAAAAAATTAATTTAACTTAGTAATAGAAAAGAAAATAAAAAAAATTACTGTTTGAAGTCTTTTTTGCTTTCAAGTCTGGGCAATTTCGCACGGCTCTCTAATGTCGTCACCATAACAGCCTCTACATTTTCCGGTATAACTCGTTTGGAAACGCTAGCTAGCAATTCGTAAAATAGGTTGTGTGGGTTTTTTAAGCCACCACAAGACACAGCTGCATGTCGTAAACTTACTTAAGCTAAATCGGTTACAGGTAGAATTGAACATAAAATTATCATAAAGGATTTTCCAGAAGTAATAAAAGGCGCACTTGCTTAACAGAATTTGTAGTCAGATTAACGTTTAATTTACATGTAAGTACTTTATGGGCAGTTTTGACAACAAAATCGGTTACAGGTAGAATTGAAATTACCATTTCATTCTTATTACCTCGTTTCCTAGACCATATATAACGCAACAGTTTTTGTGAATGCATTAAGTCGTTGTGAAGAACTCGAAGTGTGAAGTGCTAATTTGAGATAAAAAAATATTTAAAAAAAAATCATTCCAAATCAAGAAGTCTACAATGAATCCACCATCCTCTACACCGCAAGATGAAGCAATAACAACATCAACAACTATCGAAAACCCAATGAGTCATATACCCAGGCATGATGTTACTGTTTTTGGTGTGTCTACTGATTTGACTGATCTTAATTTACCAACCCATCTGGATATCTTGAGATATTATTTTTACTTGAGCGAACAAAAAAAGTTGTCCTATAAAGCATTCACTATTCAAGTACAAGATAAGTTGATTGGAATTTGGGAAAAACTTGGTATGGAAATAATGCTGAAAAAAAGTGTATGTAATAAATTGAATAGATTGCTTGACAAATATCAAGAGCAAATCAAGAGAAGAAACAAACCCCAACAATTTACAGAGTATGTAAAATCTCTGGAAACAATTTTTTTCATTGGAACATGTAAATGCGATTTGAAGGCAGCTCCATGTGCATGCGGTTTGGTTCCCGAACGCCTCAAAGAGTTTATGCACGATCAACATAATCAGAGAAGTCTAACAATGGATGGATTTGCGATGGAAATTGAAGAGCAAGGAGCAACGTCTATGTCATCAATGCCAACATACCAAGATCCCGATGATTCAACATACGCACCGCCACCGGTTCAAGAAGATTTGGATATAAGCACAAGTTCACAATACACACAGAGATACGATTGTTTTAACTTTGCCTTGGTATGTGACAGATTTGGCGTGCCTGATAGAGTAGCATCAGCAATGGGAACAGCTCTTTTCCAAGATTTTAAAATGAAAGATATCCATGGCAAACCTCTCATCATGGATAAATCGAAAGTTCGCCGAGAAAAAGAGAAATGCAGACAAGAAGTGCTTCGCAAACGGTTAGATGATACCAATTTGTTAGCATTTTCATTCGATGGCAGAAAAGATGATACTTTAACGAGAGATACAATTGATGAGAAGTATCATACTAGAATGGTAAAAGAACCTCATCTTGTTATTTTGAGAGAACCGAATTCTGAATTGATTGGTTACGTAAGACTGGAACATGAAACCGCTGAATACAAAACAACCAAATTAAATGATTTTTTCAACGATAAAAATATATCACTGGATGCATTAATTGGCATATGCACTGACGGTGAGCCAACAAACACTGGCCCAAACGGTGGAATTATACGACGATTCGAATTGCTGTTAAAAATACCATTGCATTGGTTCGTTTGCCTTCTACACTTCAACGAACTTCCGTTTCGGCATTTGTTTGAAGCTTTGGATAAATCAACCAGCACTGGACGAAGATCGGCAACCGGAAAATTGAGCCGTCAAATCGAAACTTGTGAAACTCTTCCGGTAAGTTATTGCTATCACTCATTTATTATAATTGTCAACCGTTTTTAATTGTTTTATTTTTATATATTTTCAGGTGGTGGACGGCTTTCAGAAAATTGAGTTGAAAAATATGCCCCCTGCTCCAGAAAAAATTGAATTTTCCACCGATTCCAAGTACTTATACGACATGGCCCATGCAATTTCTAGCGGCGTGGTTTCAGTGGATCTGGCAAACATCAAACCAGGGAAAATTGTACATTCTCGGTGGCTCACCAAGGCCGCTAGACTATTACGATTATATGTGACAACGGAAAATCCAGATGCAAATTTAAGAATACTGGTTGAATTTATAATTACATGTTATGTGCCAATGTACTTCAATATCAAGTATTACAGCTCTGTCGTGTACGGTAGTAGATTATTTTTCAAATTCATTAGTTGGTCAAGATTTCTAGAACCTCGTTTACGCAAAATTGTCAATAAAGTAATTACAGATAATTCATATTATGCGCATTCGGAAAATATCTTGTTATCAATGTTGTTTGATGATAGCAAAGAAAAGCGCGACTGTGCTATCAAGATAATTCTACGCTATCGAACCGATGTTGACGACCCAACGGGACTTAGAGCTTATAAAAAACCAGATATAAACTTTTATTGCACAAGTTACACGGAAATGATCAATATGAGTGACATAAATGACGTATTTGAACCACCATTCACGCGAAGCATTCCATACGATACTTTGAAAGAATATTTAAATCAAGATGATCCACCGTTTAATGATCCAAAAATTCCATCACACATACAAGAAACAGAACGACACGTTCAATTGCTAGCTAGCGTTTCCAAACGAGTTATACCGGAAAATGTAGAGGATGTTATGGCGACGACATTAGAGAGCCGTGCGAAATTGCCCAGACTTGAAAGCAAAAAAGACTTCAAACAGTAATTTTTTATTTTTTCTTTTCTATTACTAAGTTAAATTAATTTTTTCATTTACATATGTTCTGACTAAATAAATTTCTAAGGAGAAAAAATAAATAAAATAATAAAAATAAATAAAATAAATAAAAAATAATAAAATAAAGTGCCAAAAATGGTGATTTTTTAAAATGTTTGTATGGGGAACCCCCCAGGGGAGTTCCAGGGGGTGTGCCACTGGCATGGGTGGATCGGCCCTCCAAAGTTAGTGGGGGTCGGTCATACATTTGGACTCGATTGGGGCACTCTAAATGGGTCAAAGTGTGATTTTTCAAAACTTGACCCTACGGGACAAAAGTCAACAGTTGGGGGGTAGTAGAATTCGTTTTAGAGGTATGGTTCCTTCGGCAAAGTTTCTTATTTTGATCCCTAGAATACGATTTTTGCCTCCCCACAAATCGACCCGGCCTAATACATACATATGTATATGTAACATATGTATAGCAGAATGTTAATCGCTGATTAAGTTTAAAAATTTTTGAGTGCGGTTTTTTTAAAATTCATGAATTTGGGACTATGATACCCATATCTTATGCCAAAGTTTGGTAGTTCGTACGCAAAAAATTTCGCGAAAAATAAATTTTGCAAAAAGGAAAATTTTTGCATCAACATATTCGTTTGCAGAATGTAAATCGCTGACTGAGTTTTTTAATTTATTTTTTGTACCAAAAAGCTTTTTTTAGCGTTCCGCGATTTTTTTGCAATTTTTTAAGTGCGGATTTTTAAAATTCATAGTCTTGGGACTATAATACCAATATTCTCATATCAAAGTTTGGTGGTTAGTTTGCAAAAAAAAAATTCGCAAAATAAATTTTCCGAAAAGAAAATTTTTTGCATCAGTGTATTTGTTTGCAGAATGTAAATTTCTGTTAAGAATTTTCAATTAATTTTTTGTACCATAAAGTTTTTTTTCGCGTTCCGCCATTATTTTGCAATTTTTTAAGTGGGGTTCTTTAAAATCCATAATCTAGGGACTATAATACATATGTATATCCTATACCAAAATTAGCTAGCTAGATTGCAAAAACAAAAAATCACGACAAAAAATTTTGCAAAAAGGAATAGTTTTGCATCAATATATTTGCTTGCAGAATGTTAATCGCTGATTAAATATCAAAATTATATTTTTGTACCATAAAGCCTTTTTTCGCGTTCCGCCATTATTTATCAATTTTTTAAGTGCAGTTTTTGTGGTTAGTTGCTCACAAATCCTATGGTTTTTGTGACCACAGTTTGTCTTTTGCCCAAAATTATTCAGCCTATCATGCTTTGTAGAAGTCTTTTCGGCGGAAATTTTTATTACTTTTTAATAACGCAAAGGTATATATCATTGGATGCAGAAATGTGTCTATGTTAATGTTGTTTTAATAATTTTTACAAAATTTGTATGTAATTGTAATCAGAAAAAACTAAAAAAAAAACGTTTTAAAACGTTTTTTTTTTGTTTTTTCCTCAATACAAAAATTAAAATAATTCTCAACTTTCCTGAAAATATCAGTACGGATATTTTTTAAATTTTGTTTTCGAAAAGAAAACAAAAAATAAAAAATTTATGAAAACAAAATATCCATCAAGAAAAATAAATTCATTTGTACACAAGTGATTTTTTTTATTGAGGAAAAAACAAAATAAAACGTTTTAAAAGTATTAATATCGGGTGCCTGGTTTTTTATGACTAAAATTAAAAAATCCTATTCGAAACAAAAACAATTTAAAAAATTTAATATTTTTAGAATTTCCCGTTTTCCCGGGAAAAATATATTATTTTCCCGGGAATTCCCGGCAAACTTTTCCCGGGATTTCCCGCCCAGGAATTCCCGAACCCCAAACCCTATTCTTAACACATAAAAGTGTCTTATTTCCAGCTGTATATATGTATCAGAGAACGGCTTGAGTGCCTTATTTTATGCTTTTGAATGCAATCACAAAAAATGTGCATATTGTTGTCAATACACATCATTTCAGTAAAGCAATACAGACACAATTGAAAAAAAGTGAGTATGACGAAAGCCATGGATTGCACTGCATGTCTTCTGTTAATCTTACCTAACACTCATAAAAGCAACGAATATAAAATAATTTGTATGAATACAAACCGATTGTTACGAATGGTCTCAATGTTGGTTGTATAAAAATTGAAAATTTTTTTTCTATCAAATATTTTAGTATATTTTTCGGGTTTATTTTTTTCACTTAAACATTAACAAAATGAGAGAATATATACATATTTCATATTTAAATAAAAAAAATGGAAATTTCCTCACACTGCATTTTTCAAAATACTGCAACAGGTCAACGAATACTAAATGAATGTTGTGATTGATTTTAATGCGTCATCTCTTCATTTCGTTGCTTGACATGTAGTGGCATTATAAAAATAATGCGTAAAAACCACTCATAAAAAACAATGAATGTATATAATAGCAATAGCATTAGCTATTGTTGTTGCATGAATACATGACAAAAGCAATGAATGGTATGACTGCACAATAAAAACGAATGTACTCAAACCGTTCTCTGATATGTATGTATGTAGATTTATATGCTGTCCCTTAAAATACGATTTGTCGATTTTCGTTCATTACACTGCCAAGTTTTCATCTAGTATGTTCAAAATTGAAGAATTAAATTTTTTTTTAGAAAACTTTAACCCTTGCTGAATTGCGGCCGAAGATGGCCCATTTTTGAAAAATAAAATAGCCTATCAATTAAAAATTCACAAAATTCGAAATTTTTGCCAACACTAGTTTTTTATATAACTTGTTCATTAAATATACTTAAAATTTTTCAGATAAGGAATTTTGGTTTCGCTGGAGATCATTAACCCACTTTAACCTAGCACCGAAATGCCCATAAATTTAATTTTATTTATCAATTCAATTTTTTTTTTTAAATACATAATTTGGAAATTTCAAAAGCTATTTTTGTAACATAATAGTTATTATTAAAGAAAAATAATAAACTGAAAAAATTATAATTCGGGTTTTGTGTGGGGAGCAACTCCTTTCCAGGAAATTTTATGAAAATTGATTATTTTGTCAAAAAATGTTTTCACTAAATTTTAGCAAGTTCCCAATATTTTTGACCATGTGTGTGTCATATTGAAGGTTTTGCTAAAATAATATTGCACCATAAAAAGACTTGTAAAAATTGAGAAATAATACTACTCGTCTGTGGCGCCCTGATCATAAATTAAGCCAGAATATTGTTTTTTAGAAAAAGGATATATGGGAGGTAGTCATGTCCTTGCCCCGAATGAAACAAAATTAACCACTGAGTTAAAGGACATAATTTGACCGGCAGTAAACAATTTTCGCTTTATTCTGTTTATAATTGTAGCTAAAATTAAAAATTTTCGATTAAGGATGTATGGGAGGTAGTAATGTCCTTGCACCGATTTTGCTGAAACTTCGAATTTTTCTAAATTTACATGTTCTGAACCAGCACACCGAATTTCATTCTTCTACGATAACTCCTCTAGTTTTGCCGATTTGCTATATGGGGACGAAGAATAAGTTATGTTGGATTGATCTCTAAAGGTTCAATTAGACGTGCCATAACCATAACTATATAAAACAGCTGTTCAAACCAATCTTATGGGCTACAATGTATTCGATTATAGGTGACATGCCATAACGCCATAACCGTAACCGTAGATACCAATTGAATTTTGGTTGTCTGCTATGGCATTATGGTTACGGCTATGGCGTTATGGCACGTCTAATTGAACCTTAACTCGCGCTTTATGTCATCATTTCTTTTCCCAATAAAATGCAATTGTAATTGACATTTTTTCAATTACAATTACATGTAATGTGTAACTGATAATAAAAAAAAAATTAGTTTTTTTCCGAAAGGCTTAAGTAACTTTTTGGGGTACAAATTTTTTGCGCTTGCACTTAAAGTACAATTCAATTATATAAATATAATACTTACAAGAACATGGGCATGTTCTACTCAATGTTCTATCGTGTGTATCAATCACACCTGTATAAAAGTTTATTTGAAATATTTTTTTGAAATAACCACTTATTAATATTTGTAAATTTGAAATAGCAGTATTGTTTTATTTACTAAAATACGCACATAAGTAAGAATATATTAATATTTCAGTTTTGAAATAATAATCTTTTATTTACTTCAAATAATTTTAAGGAAGTAATAATAATTTTTATTTATTTCAAATAATTTCAAGTAAGTAAATAACTATTAATATTTCAAAGCTGAAATATAAATATTTTGAAATAAATGCAATATGTAGTTACAGCTATGGACACACAAATAGCACAAATTTAAATTGCGCATAAATTTAAGTATTTTCCAACTAAATATATTTAAAAATGCAAGTTTTATATCTTCTGATTGTTGGTTGAAAAAAATGTTTGTCTTAATAATGCTCAAATGTTCCATTATGTTTTGCTTATTATTTACCGTTATCATGTTTGCGTTAACAATGCTGATTTAAAGTGGACATATAAATGGCACAATTTACTTAAAATAGGCAGTAGTCGTGTAGATTTAATTCCAAGCAATAAATATTTTTCGTAGTTCAAAAATAAATATAAAAAGTTAAAAAATTTTTAAAATGGGATCAGGAAAACATACCACAGGTGAGGAAAGGCGGATCATATGGAAAATGTATGAAAATGGAAAAAAGTAGCGGAAATTGCTGACATAATGCAAATTTCTCGCAAAAAAGTCTACAATGCAATTAATTCTTGTGTTGAGGATCCCGATATATTGACTAAGGATAAAATTCGGAAGCCAAGGCCACGAAAAACAGATGAGCGTACTGATGCAGCTATAGTACGAATGGTGAAAATTGATCCCTTCAAGTGATCAAGGCAGATAGCATCGGATTTTAATGAAAATTTTAACATGGAAATATCAAGCAGACTTGTCAGAAGAAGACTAAACGAGGCAAATTTGTGTGGGCGCATTTCCTGAAAAAAGCCCCTTCTCCCAAAGAAAAAAATATTTCAAAACGACTAACCTTCGCCAGAACCCATAAGGAAAATCCCATTAATTTTTGGAAAAACGTGTTATGGAGTGACGAAACAAAAATTAAGAAGATAGGACCAGATGGCAGAATCTTTGTTCGTCGTCCTAAAGGCCAAGAGTTTAATCCTCGGTTCACTCAGAAGACGGTAAAACATGGAGGTGGCAGTATTATGATTTGGGGTGCATTTTCTTGGCATGGCGTAGGTCCGCTTATAAAAATCAATGGAAAAATGGACAAGTTTCAGTATTTAGATATTTTAAAAAACCATATGGAGCCATATGCCTTCAACTCCATGCCAATAAAATGGAAATTCATGCAAGATAATGACCCCAAACACTCCTCCAAACTAGTAAAAAAATGGTTTTGTGCGGAGAAGACTGATGTTTTGGATTGGGCAGCCCAGAGCCCTGACTTAAATCCAATAGAGAACCTGTGGAACGAAGTAAAGGTTGAAATCGCCAAGAAAAATTACAAAAATATGGACGAACTGTGGTCGGCCGCACATGAAGCTTGGTATGCCAAAATGCCAAAAACTAGTGGAAAGTATGGGTCGCAGGTGCAAAGCTGTCATCAGAAAAAAGGCCACAGCACTAAATATTAACGGTAAAATATTTGTACATACCAAAAAATTTAACAAATGCAATATTAAAACCATTTCTTTTCTTTTTTTAAGATTGTGCCATTTATGTGTCCAGCTCATTTCAATGGGTTTTTTTTCATAATGATAAGTTTTTATTTATATTAATGAAATTCAACTAAAGTTTACAGCAATATTAAATGTGCATAATAAACCTTTGGAAAAAAACAAAAACTTGTTTGTTGTTTATAGTATTTGCAATATAAGGTCCATTCGATTACTTTTCTCAGTCAAGTCCAGTAAGAATTACTCAGTAAAAACTTACAGAGAGTAAGACTAGATTTACTCTCAAAATAAAATTTTCCCAAACATGTACGCGAACAGAAAATTTGCAACAATTTGCAAGTTTGTAGACACAGCTAATTACAACACCAAATATACAAATAAATTTTAGCTGGTCGCTATGAAAGACGATATTTTTTGATGTTAAATCTAAAGCAGAAACTTCTTAGAAGGTTTTCTTATATTTCCCATAATTTATTTTGAAAGTTTCATTGCTTTGAATTTCCATAAAATAACATAATTTAAAATACTTTTTTTTTGTTTTCAAAAAACGAACATGTGTTTTCTAATCATATGATTTTTCTGCTTGCAAATTCTTACTGGCAAAAATTTATCCAGTAAAAATTTGCAAGAAAAAGAAGAAGACTTAGAAACTCTCATCATAGAACTGTCACTTTATTCTCTCTTTTTTCTTTCTGTTTACTGAGTATTTGTGTTAACGAACGCCATCCAGTAAAAGTTTGTACAAATTTGTACAAATTATCCAGTAATCGAATGGACCTATAGTAGCATAAGAATGAATTCATGGTAAAATGTGCCATTTATATGTCAAATATTTGAAATTTTTTAAATATTTGAAATACACTGAAAATTCTATAAATGCCACCTACAGGAATCAATTTTTTTAAAAAGAAAAAAAATACATATAAAATATATGGGCACTTCTAAAATTTCGGAATAGAAGTGCCCATATATTTTATATGTGTTTTCTTTAAAAAAAAAAATTCATTGCTGTAGGTGGCATTTACAGAATGTTCAGTGTATTTCAAATATTTCAAAATATTTTTAAAATGTAGCTAAGTATTTTACTTAACTACATATTTCATTTATTTCAAAATATTTATATTTCAGCTTTGAAATATTAATATTTATTTACTTACTCTAAATTATTTGAAATAAATAAAAAATATTGATATTTCAAAACTCAAAAATAAATATTTTTTACTCAAAACTTTTTTAAGTAAGTACATAGTAAAATACTTGAACTTTCGAATATAATTACGAAAAATATTTCCAATTGTTAGTTTAAGTAAATTTTTTTAAGTAACTATACCACTTTGGTATCAATGTTTCATGTTATAATTATTCAACTCTGACATCGTCTGTATTACAAAATGTAAACAAAAATGAAACACATGTTTCAACGAATGTTGCTTCGTGTGTAGTGAGCATAAAATTTAGTCAACTCTCGCAGGACCTAAAATCGTTTTTATCTCATTTAGGTTGTAATTGTTGGAAGCGGAGCCGATGAATTATTTGGAGGTTATGTAAGACATAAAAACGCATACAATCGGTGCAATGGAACTGAAATAGAAAAACAACTAAATCTTCTACAAGAATTGGAAAAAGATTGGAAGAGAATACCATCTCGTAATTTAGCTAGAGATGATCGCATTATTTCTGACAGTGGAAAAACACCCAGAGCTCCATTTATAGAAGAAAATGTGGTAAAATTTGTTCGCTCTTTAAAAACTAGTCAACGATGCTGCTTTTTATATGAAGATGGTGTTGGTGACAAACTTTTCTTACGTCTGTGTGGATATAATCTTGGTTTAACTAACTCTGCTTTCTTAAAAAAAAGAGCTATACAATTTGGTTCTAGAATTGCCAATAAAAAACAAAATGCTACTGACCGTTCCACATATATGGTATATATATTTTATGTCAATTTTAACTGTTTGGAATCATTTTTATTTTTTTTTTTTCAGTAATACCAATACTATCTCTTAAATGGATAATATATTTGTATAACAACAAATATCATCGATTACATGGAAGATTGGCAAAAATTAGCATTTTTTGACCTTGGGTTTTCCGATTTTAATTATATTTTGCATGAAGAAACTCTATGAAGCTGCTTAAAAATTACAGTTTCCGTTTTCTCGAAATTCGAAACATTTAACAATTATTTTAATTTTTGCTTTAAAAAATACAAAAATTGTTTTTTCGGACTTTCTATATTTTCATATATTTAGTTAGAATATTCTTCCACCTCAAGTCCAAAGTTTAATTTACGATTTTCCTTTATTTTTAATTAAAAATATTCAAATAGTATGTAAGTTTCTTTCTATTCGCAGTACTATTTATCGGCTTATCACACTTTAAAATGCATTGGTACGCACTTTTATGTCAAAGGATTACAATTTGTATAAATGTCAAAAGAAAATACATATTTTGTTTATATTTGTGGACTTTATGGAGTTAATAGAATTTTTTAATATGCATATTCCTCCCTGATCCTAACAATTATACACTTTAAAAAATCTGCAATGCCAAAAGTCATTTGGACTCGTTTTTCTCACCATTTAATTTAATTTTTTATAACCTGAAAGCTTATATTTTATTTTAATGTACACAAAAATAACAACCTAGCCAGCAAATTTCGGAGCCCTCAAAATAAGTGACTTATAAACAGGGACGTAACAGTAATAACTTCTATTAAAAAATTTTATTGTTTTCCAGTTATTTATTGTTTGAATATTTTTTAATTTCTGTTTATTTGGGAAAATCGACGGAACCATTTTAAGAACAATATATAATATATGTATATATTTTTGATGGTATCAACATTTCCGAGGCAACGAGTTTAATCAGGCGAATATCTTAAACTTTAATATTTATACTGTTAATGTCCTCTACTCAATTAAAAACTACCTTAATTTTGCTTGTAACTTTCAAGAGTTTTTCAACTCTTTTGGGTATAACTTTTTCATCATAAATGGATATCGCCTGAAACCTTTGGTGGATGTAGGGTACTACATAATACTGAATTTCCCTTTATAATTTTTAAAAACACTTTGTTCTATAATCTTGTCAACATTAGATTTTATGTTTGTTATAAAAAAATTTAAATAAAAAAATAGAGGATAAATTTATTGGAATTGAAAATAACAAATATTTGCATTCATCGCATTATTAATTAAATAATTAAAATATATATAAAATAAATAATTAAAATATATATAAAATAAATAATTAGCAACTACAGTGGATAATAATTCTGATGTTATAAAATCTCCCCCTTGTTGAAAAAAATAGGTGCCAACAATTGGGAACAAATGGTAATACCAGTACACTCATACAAATAAGTCCGTAAAAATAGCAGAAAAAGTTACTAAAAATTAGTTAAAAATGATGCTGCAAAAAAACTGCTAATATTAGCAAAATCAGTTTGCTAAATATTAATAAAACGAAAACAGCAAAAAAAAACTGTTAAATTTACAGAATTTTAGTAATATTTGAGCTAAATTTTATTCAATTGCAAATAACAATTTAACTTGCTGAAATCAGCAAAAAAAATTTCTAAATAATAGTAAAATGAAAATAGCAAAAAAAAATGTTAAATCTACAAAATTTTTGCTAAAATTTTCTGAAATCAACAAAACTTTTGCAGATTACTAATGGACTGGAAAAAGGTAAAAAAGGAGCAAATGAAATGAAAATTAATCTATAAAACATAAATGTGTATTTAAAAACATACTTGGGACCAGTTTATTGAATGTGTCAATTAATTGAAATTGTTTTCAATTGGCATTGTTCAATGCCTAAATGCCCATTTATAATTGATGAAAGAAGTATTTGTTTTCATGTTTTAATAAAAGAATAAATTAAGAAAAAAAATTAAAAATTCGCGTATTTCTTATATTTTTTTATATTACAATGCTTTTTCTTCAATTATGTGTACATTTCATTACCATTGTGTTTATCAATGCAAATTGAAAAAAATTTCATTGGCATTGAATGTTGATGAACCTGTCCCCTGAACTGTCATAATAAAACCCTGAACTGTCAAACTCTCCCTAATGCATCTACCTAGTATGGTTGTACCATGATGTTAACCACAACAAAATGTATTTCAGAGACCCTTCTTTTGATTTTCATTGTTTGCTGATCGGATATGTACTTCCGAATTTATTTGAGTTTCCATTTTCACCTCTAAAGCTCCACCCACAGGAAAGAAGGTGTGGCCGATTAAAAATATTGATTCTTTAAATAAGCTTAAAAAGTACAATATTGGGGGGGGGGGGGGGGGGAATTAGGGTCATCCCTGTAAACTCCACTTGCACCCCAGAGATACTTTTAATCACAATTTTCATATTAAAATGGTTCGTTCAAAATAAACCTTGATCTTTGAAAATTAATGTATTACGATAAATAGAAACTTTTCTCATAATTTTAAAATTAGTAACTAAAATTCAGCAAAATGCTGTAAAGTTAGCAAATTTATTGTTAAAAATTAGTAACTAAATTCAGCAAAAAAAAATAGCAAAAAAGTTTGTAGGTTAGTAATGTGAAGGTAGCAAAAAAATTAACTAAAAATTCAATTTTAACTAAAAATTAGTTAAAAGTTTGTTAAGTTGAAGTACTAACAGTTTTAATAACTTTTCTACAAACTTTTTTCTATGAGTGTAATACTTTAAATTCCGTAACTCTGTTTTTTGAATAAAGAGTAATTTCAGAGATTTTTATTTATTGAAATATATTTTATAAATAAATTTACAAAATACAGAAAAAAGGCGCAGGGTAACAAATTATGATAACATTTAGGTTGGATACAAAATAAAAATAATCAGAAGAAAATTAAAAATATTGGTACATACGATTAATTTCAGTTAAAACAAAAAGAAGTATATAATGTTATTGGACTATATTTCAGTAATACTGTGCTTGCGAAAAGCTTGTTGTATCTCCACAAATTTGTAGGGCTCCGAACAATCAAGAATCTTCTCTATCGGCTTATCCAATTAGGACATCCTATAAGGACGTAATAAACATTCATATTTTGATGACATAAATCGCATTGTAGAGGACTAGAGTGGTTATAATAATGTTGGATATTAAACAATGCTTTACCGACTCTCAGGCGTTCGGGTAATATACATTGATATCTGGTGTAGCTATGGTGATATCCGCGTCTGTTGTATTCTGGATTATGCAGATTTTGATAAAACATGGATTTGAAGCTATTGCTAATAACAAGAGGGAAACATGGCATTTCAATAATCAATGGCATTCTAACTGCCAATAATACCAATATGTGAGGGTGTCCATAGTGTAAGTATAGGATGACGTATCTTTGGGTTTTTCAAAATGCTGTCATAAATAGAATTTTTGTTGAAAAAATAGTCTTAACAGCACTGAAATTATCCGTACATATAATAGGTTTTGAACCCTTAAATATGGCATAAGTGATTGCTGCATTAATCGCAGCAAGTTCAGCCGAAAAGATACCTGAATTTACCGGCATTTGGCTCTGCTTGACCACTGACCAATTTGAGTTGGGCATATGATGTACCACCGCATAAGAGGTTAAACCATTCTGAAAAGATCCATCAGTAAAGAGTTCAGTTGCTGCTGAAAAATCATTAATTTTCTCCACAACCATAGCCTTAAATTTCTCAGGGCTAGTGTTCGATTTCCTATGAGCAGCTAAACTGGTATTAATAATCACCAGGGCAAGGACTTTCATGCACTAAAAAATCGAAAATATGCGCTTAAAATATGCACTATAAAATGGAAAATATGCACTTAAATATGCATTTATAACGAAATATGCACTAAAAACCAAAAAATATGCAATTAAAAATAAATGTTTTTTTTAAATTATATTTATTAAAAACTAACATAAACGTAAAAATTCAGGTATCGGTTACAATAATCTTGTTCGTTTACTTACTACAAGTTAGTTTATTTATGTAATACTAGCGGGCGCAGCCCGCTACGTTGTTAGCGTGCCTTAAAGGTTAAGGGGGGGGGGGGGCTGCGCCCTCCCCCCGGGGGCTGCGCCCCCACAATTTTTATTAAATTCGTTTTTTTATTTAAAGTTTTTTTATTTAAAGCCTTCACCCAGCCACCACAAATAAATAATTCTGCACAACAATGGGTTTAAAATAAATAAATATTTGATCACTTTTTCTCATGAAAGTGGATTGTTCGTAATGAATCCATAATAAATTGCAATATACGTGTGTATGTTAAGATAATTTGGTAAAGTGCGAACTTAGGTAGATAGACCCGTAAGTAGTTTTGTTCATTTGTGTTTTGAATGAAAATAAATAACGTAAAGCAGGGTTGGAAAGCATTTTATAATATTAAAAATAGCGGGTCTTAAAGTTTTTTTTTAATTCCAGTTTATGTAAAGGTAGACCTGGCAATTCAAGTAAATTCACAAATTCAGTTGGAAAATTTACTGCGTCGGTTTCTTCCACCGGTGCTTCGTTACATGAAGTTTAAATATCGGAATATATAAGTTCCATTCCTTTTCTAAGGTTTTTTCTCTTTTAGAAAATTTGTTTAACTTTTTGGAGAGTATGTTTCAATGCTACATAAGTTTCATATTCCGTGGATAGTGTTTGAACAGGTAATTCCCTCTTCCAATCCATTTGCATTGTCTATAATTTCAATTCCACTCGTTCAACGTTTATATCCATTTTATTCCACTTGTGTAGTGTTTCAATTCCACTCGTTTCCTATTTAGTTTCTTAATTTTAGTGTTTCATATACACTTGTTCTTTAAGTTTTAGGTTTCTAGCTAAAGACGCAGACGTTAAGGGGGGGGGGGGGCAATTTTCCCCTTTTGAACCACCATTTTTACCACGTTCCTGTCCAAAGTCCTAGAAATGCCTTGTCGATAAGTTAGCCCATACTCCAAGGAAAACATATTATATATTACAAGTTTCTAGCCGAAGGGTTCGGTTAGGCCATCAAGGGGGAGAATTATTCCGTTTTTACCCCTCCCGGTAGGAATTTCCAAAAATTCCGTCTTAGAGGACGTCTGCGTTGGAGGAGGAACCTACTACATACATAATTTTAGGTCTCTATATCCAGCAGTTTGGCCAGGCCGTCAAGGGGGAAGTTTTTTCGCTTTTTACCCCTCCCGGTATGAATTTCCAAAAATACCATCTTAGGGGACGTCAACGTTAGAGAAGGAACCCAATTTAAGATCCCTTGTTTCAGCAGTTTGGCCAGGCCGTTAAGGGGGAGACTTTTCCTGTTTTTGACCCTATCTGTAGAAATTTCCAAAAATCTCATCTTAGCGGATGTTTACAATAGAGGAGGAACTTTAATATCAAATTTCAACTTCCTACCTCCAGCGGTTTGGGCAGGCCTTTAAGCGGCACTTTTCGCTTCATTAATCCCCATTTTTGCAATGTCCCTATCCTTTTCCTGTTTTTGACCCTACCTGTAGAAATTTCCAAAAATCTCATCTTAGTGGATGTCTACAATAGAGGAGGAACTTTAATACCAAATTTCAACTTCCTACCTCCAGCGGTTTGGGCAGGCCTTTAAGTGGCACTTTTCGCTTCATTAATCCCATTAAAAGCACCTTCCCGGTAAGTGAGCCCATACTCCAAGTAACATATGTTTTACATTTCAGGTTTCTAGCCAACTTTTACTATTTCCATCGACATGGAATTTCAGCTTCCTAGTTCCAGCAGTTTGAGCAGGCTGTCAAGGGGGACACTTTTTCTTTTTTTGTCCCTCCCGGTTGGAATTAGGCTGGAAGAGAAACCTAAGTACCGAATTTCAGCTTCCTAGTTCCAGCAGTTTGGACAGGTCGTTAAGGGGCAACTTTCCCTTTTTGAGCCCCCATTTTATAACGACCCTGTCCAAAATTCAAAAAAGTATCTTTCTAATAAGTTAGCCCTTACTCCAGGGACCCACATTTTAAGCTTCAGGTTTCTAGCCGAAGGGGTTTTTACCGGCCCCCAAGGTGAGGCTTTTCTTCTTTTTGCCCCTCACTTTAGGAATTTACAAAAATTCCATCTTCGCGGCTATCTGCGATGGATGAGGAACATTCATACCAAATTTCAACGGCATTGCCTAAGCGGTTTGGGCAGGCCGTTAGTGGGGACATTTTTCCCTTTTAACCACCATTTTTACTATGTTCCTGTTCCAAAATAGAAAAATTACGTTGCCGGTGAGTTAGTCCTACTCCAAGGAATACATATTTAAAATTTTAGGTTGGCCAAAAGGGATTGGGCAAGCCGTCAGGAGGAGACTTTTATGTACACAGAAGGAGGAACTCACATACCGAGTTTCCTTTTGGGATATCCTGTAGGGAATTCCAAAAATACAAACTTAGTCGATGTCTACTACAGTGGAGGAACCTTTATACCAAATTTCAACTTCTTACCTCCAGTGGTTTGGGCAGGCACTTTTCCAATTTGTGAGACTGTTTATGGGGAGACTTTTCCCCTTTTTGCCCGTTCCGGTAGGAATTTCCAAAAATCCCGTCTTAGCGCACGTCTATGCCGAATATCAAGAAACCTTGTTTTAGTGGAGATATCCGTGGGGGGAGGAAAAAAAGTAGTTTTTTTGAAATTATATATTATTTTAAATGGTACTTTTTGGAAAAACGAAATTTTTTGGAAAAAGATACTTTGTTTTTACAAAGTACTTTATTTGTACTTTTTTTGGAAAAGGTATTTTTATTAATAAGGTGTTTTTTTTGGAAAAATGTATGTTTTTTGGAAAAGGTACTTCTTTTGGAAAAGGAAAATTTTTTTAGAAAAAGGTACTTTTTTTTGGGAAAAGGTACTTTTTTCTGCTTTTTGGGAAAAGGAAAATTTTTTTAGAAAAAGGTACTTTTTTTGGGAAAAGGTACTTTTTTTTGCAAAAGGTACTTTTTTTGAAAAACTTTTTTTTTTGGAAAAATGTATGTTTTTTGGGAAAAGGTACTTTTTTTGGAAAAGGTACTTTTTTTTGGGAAAGGTAAATTTTTTTAGAAAAAGGTACTTTTTTTGGAAAAAGGTACTTTTTTTGGAAAAAGGTACTTTTTTTGGAAAAAGGTACTTTTTTTGGAAAAAGGTACTTTTTTTGGAAAAAGGTACTTTTTTAGAAAAAGGTGCTTTTTTTGGAAAAGGTACTTTTTTTGGAAAAAGGTACTTTTTTGGAAAAAGGTACTTTTTTTGGAAAAAGGTACTTTTTTTTGAAAAAGGTACTTTTTTTGGAAAAAGGAATTTTTTTGGAAAAAGGTACTTTTTTTGGAAAAAGGTACTTTTTTTGGAAAAAGGTACTTTTTTTGGAAAAAGGTACTTTTTTTGGAAAAAGGTACTTTTTTTGGAAAAAGGTACTTTTTTTGGAAAAAGGTACTTTTTTTGGAAAAAGGTACTTTTTTTGGAAAAAGGTACTTTTTTTGGAAAAAGGTACTTTTTTGGGAAAAAGGTATTTTTTTGGGAAAAAGGTACTTTTTTTGGGAAAAGGTACTTTTTTGTAAAAAGTTACTTTTTTTGTCCCCTTTTTGCCCCTTCCGATAAGAATTTCCAAAAATGCCGTCTCAACGGACGTCTACACCGGTCGAGGAACCTACATACCAAATTTCAACTTCATAGCTCCAGCAGTTTGAGCAGGCCGTCAAGGGGGATACTTTTTCCCCTTTTTGCCCGTCCCTGTAAAAATTTCCAAAACTCCCGTCTTGGTGGATGTCTACGATAGTGGAGGAACCTTTATACCAAATTTCAACTTCCTACCTCCAGCGGTTTGGGCATGCCGTCAAGGGGGGCCTTTTTAACCCCCATTTTTACAACGTCCCTGTCCAAAATTCCAGAAAGTACTTTCCAGAAAAGTTAGCCCATACTCCAAGGAACACATATCTTAAATTTCAGCTTTCTAGCCAAAGGGGTTTTGGCAGGCCGCCAAGGGGGAGACTTTTCCCCTTTTTGCCCGTTCCGGTAGGAATTTACAAAAATCCCGTCTTAGCGGACGTCTACGCCGAAAGAGGAACCTACATACCAAATTTCAACTTCCTAGCTTCAGCGGTTTGGGCTGGGCGATGTTGAGTCAGTCAGTCATTCAGTCAGTCAGTCACGTTATTCTTTTATATATAGAAGATGTCTTCAAATACACATAGTTAAATATATTTTTGTATGTGGCAGTTTACCTGAAAAAAACTTTATTATAAAATAGAACTTAAATATGTGTACTATAAAATCGTACTCACTTTCGTAACTCAGAGAAAAAAGTGGCAGAAATTAATGCTCGGGGACAAGTTTCCTTAAAATAATTTTTATAAAATTTTTCAACTTTCTGTTTGTGAGCAATAACACCCGAAAACGTTAATTTAAAATTACATCTATAAAAAGTGTTAGTGGATGACAACATATTGTATACTATATGATTCTCTTTCTAGTGTAGTGTTATATTACCAACAGAGCTTCCAAATAATTAATTCTTTAGAATTTTTTTTTAGTTTTAAAGTATGAATTCTTAAATCGAATTTCATATTTAAAAATATTAAAAATTATGCAATAATGTGCAAAATATGCAAAAATATGCAATAAAAATCATAAAATATGCAATAAAATATGCACTTAAAAGCAAAGTATGCAAAAATATGCATTTATAACAAAATATGCAAAAATATGCAACAACAAATCGATGCCATTTTTTTGCAAATTTGATTCGGAAAATTATTTGGTCAAAATAATTTTTTGGCCACTGACTACAAACATGCATTTGCATGAAAGTCCTTGCCCTGATAATCACCTTACTAGTAGTATTTAGATTACCACAAGGTTTTACAGGCAAAGAAATATTAAATTGTTTAAGGAGAAAAAATTATCTTTCTAATGGCACATATATTCTTATTTGGATTTGTATTTATAATAATCCAAAACATATTATGAAGAGCGTCCGAAGGGTCTGTAATAGATCTTGATGCCAAATTGACCGATGTTTTGTTCAATATTGTAACAAAATCTGGTGTTCTGGATTCCACTCTAAGGGATTCGATTGGCGTTGCTGTCAAAAGGCCTGTGTGACGGCTACTTACCGGGTATTACTCATTTTTTTATTGTTTTTCTTAAAAATTTAACATTTAATTTCCCCACTTGTTTTTATTTTTTTGTGGGAATGAGAAAAACAAAAAAAGAGGTCATTCACGATAGACAAAAGTCATTTGCTGTCATCTGGCAAGTGCCAAGTTTGGGATGTTGCCATACTGTTTTGTAGCTACAAAGACAGAGTCGTTAAAGGAATAGGTCGTACCCCGTCGCATGTAATCGTTTATTCGTTCATTCGCCATCAAATATCCGCATGGTTCACGTAAAATTTAGTAAAGGAGAGAAAGCCTGAAAACGTGTAATTTAATCGAAAGATTATTTTAGTAGTAAAGTTAGTGTGTATTGAAATAAAGTGATCTGCTTTTGAACAGATTTAGTAGTGTAGTTTTCAATTCGGTCAAAGTTTTAAATATTCCAATTTTAATCGACCGGAATTGAATTTAAGCCGCTTATTACATCTTGGAAAAGGGGGAACTTGTCACATATTGATCGCTTTAAAACATATCCCCTAACTACAGCGGTAGGGATTAAAACGATCCACAACACCGCCTGCACATCAAGGGTAAGGTGTTTGCGAGGGAAACGTGATTTTTATGATACCCTGGTCAACCGCCCTTGGTTAAAGTGGCAATACGGCAACTAACGTGGCAACACTCCAGTTAACCAATAGCCGTGACAAACACCCATTTTCTTGGAGAATAACGTATTATTTGATAAGGCAGTCGCAAAAAGGTAATCCAGTGTCTTTTTCTTGGAGAATAACGTATTATTTGATAAGGCAGTCGAAAAAAGGTAATCCAGTGTCTTTTTCTTGGAGAATAACGTATTACTTGATAAGGCAGTCGCAATAGACCTATTTGACCGCTGGATATATATATATTGAGAAAGAAAGAAAACTAACCTAACCTTGTAAAAACTTATATGTGAATAACCGTTATAACCGTACATTTATATGCTCGATGTTAGTTTAGTTAACCGACCTTAAGATATGTAATTTTTTTTAATTCAAAGGAATAGTATTAGATTCCTCAGGATAATATTAACCCTAGAATTTATTTAAAGAAAAGAAAATATTGCGGAAATAGGAAGTAGAGTATATGTATGTATGTATGTTCAATCTTCAAGGAAATCAACAGGTAGAGATATAGAGTTTCTTTCTTTCTTTTCCGGACTAGTTAACTTTTAAAAGATAAAAATAAACCGATTTGTGAAGATTAAAATATTTAGGCCATATGCACGAGCATTTTTAAAATTTATTAATAACTTATAAAACGAAATTTTCATACAAAATACATTTTATACTCGCGTTGTAAAGTTTTCAAATTAGTCAATCTACTTATTGACCTGTTAAGCATTACATGTTGATTCATTGAAGGTTGCATCATATGTTTAAATTTAATTAAATTTGACCCTATGAACAAATTTTAAAATTGTTAAATAGCTAATACACTGAAAATCAATAGATTCCTGAATTATACTCAATAGTCATAGAATAATGAAAGATAAATAACAGCAAAAAAAAAAAATATTCACTAAATTAAAATTTTTTAAATCTGCAAAATAAATAAAGAAATAAATAAATAAAGAATCAAATGAATAAATAAATAATTAAACAAATAAATAAATGTGAAAATAATTAAGCGAATAAAAAGGCAACTAAATTGGAATAATATGCAAAAAAAGAAATTAGGAAAACAGAAAATTAATTATTACTTAGAATAACGTAGGAATTAAAGCATATATTGTAGACTATTGTTCTATGTAAAGAAAAAAAAAACATTATCTTTGTCTATATTACTATTATTATTAATTTTTCTATATATATCGATAAAATTTAAAAGATGTTAAGTATTACTTTTGATCGTAAAATAAATGTTTGTTATTGTATAATGGAACCTGAAATGTGTTGAAATTATAACTGAATGGTTGAATAATGTAACGATAAGTTGAAGGTTTGGTAAGTCATAGTAGGGGTATTTTCTAAACATTTTATTTACAGGCAAAGAAGATACCACAGGATGACTGAATAAGTCATAAGGGGTGGGCCGCCTGATAAGACAATTCCATCTCTGTCCTCTGGAGAAATCCAAATTCTGGTCGTGTCAAAGTACAGCCCGTAAAAGTATTATCAAAGTCTGTCTGTTTTCATTTCCGGTTCACCTAGCGTTTCGTTTCCCGTCCAATGTTCAATGTTTTATTTTTTTGGCACGAACAATTCTTAAAATGTGCAACCCCGCGGAAGAAGAATCCCCCCATTCCGGCGAGCTAAGCCGCAGCAACATCTCCGTGCCATTTACGCGTTGTCAACAAAAAGGGTTTGTCACATTTTTGGCGCCCGACGTATGAGGCATCGAAAGATGTCTTATTTCTTAATGCCAGAATTCTTTTCAAATAACGGATGTCCCGGAAGGTACACTCAGTACCATGCCTGTGTAGCAACGAGATTGGAAAAGTTTTCAAACATTGAGAAACCAAACAGATCAAGCTGAATCACATCTGAATCAGAAGTCATGAACTTAAAGGCTATAAAGCTGTGAGTACGTTAGCTGCTGGTTTTTGATGCGATGAAGTGCGATTCTGGGAGGTTAACTTTGTGTTGTTATGTCTTGTGTTTTGTTAAAGTTTTTTTTGATGATACCTTTTGATGCACTAAATTTTAAAATCATAAAACATCTTTTGACATCAACCAAATTTTTTTATGTTTTTATTTAAAAACAGCAAAATAAATTTCAACAACAATTTTATATTCAATCATATTAACATTTTCTAAAATATTTGTAGAAAAAAACTTAATTCTATGAATATAAAACAATTGTTGTTCGACCAGATTTTTGTGGAAAATTTCTCATTATACGCCAGCTTTCTGTTTATTCGTTACAAACAAATTCAACCAGTATGTATTATTGTATTTCTCTGAAAGAAAAGAAAAAGTGTGTATTAATAGTTAGTGAGTATAAATTTGTATATGTTTGTTTAATAATTTGTGTATTTTTTCTAACCATCATATTTGCTTGTCGTTATCAATTTTTTTATGTTGTTGCATTAACAAAAATTAAAAAAATCATTTTCAAAATACTAAAAACTAACTAATAACTAAAAAAACTTATAGTTTCTATATCTACAATACAATTAATACTCTAAAATCTTAGTTCGGACTGCTACAATTATCCTTTCTTTATTGCTTTTTCATCATTACAATATTTCCATTTCATAATATTTTATTTAAAAGCTTGATAAACTGTTTCACACACCATTTTACCTACATAATCATTTTTGAAAGTTCCTTCTTTTCGTTTGTCTATATTTCTGCCACTCTTTAATATTTTTTTAGTTATAATCCTCATCTTGTTCAATTCATTATTATTTCTACAATCTTACAATTGAATTTTGATTCTAAAATTCACTATTGGATACTTATCATTAAATTTGCAAGACTATATATAAATTATTATAGTCTTACTTTTAGAAGTCATATAATCAATATAATTTCTAATATTTTAATTCGTATCTTTGTTGGTTTCATATTTGGAATTGCTTCAAATTCGATAGAGCTTATCGTGTATTTATTCAGAGTTTTTTTTTGTTGCATCATTTACTACATTTTTCGAATAAAATTTATATTGCCACTATTACGCAGATTCATTTGATCGAGATTTATTTTGATTCATATTTTTTTAGAAAACCCTAATTAGAATTATCTAGTTGATCAAGGTCATTTGTTCTATTTTTTTTTTTAAATTTTAATCGTATTCGATTATAAAAGTTTCATTTTGAATTTTTTTTATCAGTATTTTTGAACAATATTTTTGCGCAAGTTCGTCAGGAAGCCGCAGTGTATTTTGTTCTTGGATGTAGTGTTTCGTTCGTTAATCTCAGGTTTAATTTAGCCTAATTTATACCTGTATAGAACTTCAGGAGGATATTTTTTTTTGGAAAAGTATGTCCAATAACAAAGCTCCTTCTAGACAGTCTAGTCGAATTGCTACGAAAATTCCTGTTAACTACAATTATAGTAGGAACAACAATAATTCTAGAACCAACGCAAATAGAACAAATACTGCCGACAATTTGAACGATATTACCATTAATACTACGAATACATCTTCAAGTACTACACAATCTGCTGAAGGTTTAGACCGAACAGTATTAACAGCGAATCAGGTAACACCTTTATTATCGCTTAGATTTCCACCAGGATTAGGGCCACGTACACATTCATCACCTGAAGGTCAAAGTACGATACCAAGTCCGGAATACAGTAGTATAACTGCACAAGAAATCAGAAGAGAATATTCCAGAATGTCACGCCAACAAAACAGATTGCCAACTCTAAGTGAAAATGTTAATCCTGATATGCCTGTAAATGAAGACGGACTGAGTCTGAGGGAATACGTAAGTGCTTCAGTAGGTGCAGCAGAAGCAAGTATTATGAGGCATTTACAGCAAAATTTGAATGCTTTGATTCCACAGCGTGTTAGAGAAACCGTTAGATCAGAAATGAACACTTCTTTCGATCAAATTCCTAACAGCACTTTTGGATCTCAAAACAGGACAAACAATCATCAACAAAATAACAGACCATCTCAACAACAACAACAACCATATCAACGTCCACCATTACAGCATCAGCCACAACAACAATTTCAAAACCAACCACCACCATTTCAGCCACACCAACCATATCAACAGGCACCATATCACCAACAATATCAACAACAACATTATCAACAACCTTTCCAACAACAACGTTTTTATCAGCAACACCATCAACAACAACAAAGACCACAACCAGGCTCAATGCAATTTTGTCAACAAAACATGGCAATGGGATACGGTAACAAACCATTTACACCACATCAACTCGAAAAATGGAACATTAAGTTTGATGGACTAAACAAATCACATAGTGTAGAAGATTTCGTTTTTCAAGCTGAATATCTTAGATTAGACTATGGTTGTCCTGAAGATGTATTTCTAAAAGGATTTCACCATTTGTTAAAAGACCGAGCTAATCGATGGTTCTGGGAATTCCGCCAACAAAACCCCACATGCCTATGGGACACCCTAAAGTACCATTTAATAAAAAAATTCAGAAACTACGAAAGCGATTTTGAAATTCAAAGACGCATTGTAGAACGAAGACAGCTACCCTCTGAATCCGCTGACACATACATATCCGAAATAATAAGATTAAGAAATCAGATGCGAATGAAAATTCCAGAATACGAATTAGTACGTACGATAAAAGATAATTTAAAAGAAGGTTTAGTACAATTGGTATTTCCAAAGGATATTGAAACTATGGATGAACTTTTAGAGGAGTGCAAAAGAGCGGAGCGAAATATCGCAAAAAGAAATGCAAATCGCCAGCAATTGCAAAATTATCGCCGAGTAAATGAATTGGAATATGACAATTCATCCTATGAAGAAAAAGATTTTCAGATTGAAGCCTTAAAGCAATCCACAGCTCCAGCTAGACAACTTGTATGCTGGAACTGCAAAAAGCCAGGTCACTCATTTGTAGACTGTGTTGAAGAACAACGAAACCTATTTTGTTACAAATGTGGGTTCGATGGAGTAACTTCACCAAAGTGTCCAAGGTGCCTGGGAAACATTCCAAGGAACATGATGAAGACTGGGCCTACATGTTCGAAGGAGAGTGCTGCCCAGTAAATGAAAATTTGGAGAATGAAGCGAAAAATACGAAAGTTATGACCCAAAGTTTTTCGACAGATGAAAATGTAAGTGTTGCAACACATAAACCAGGAACAAATTTAAATTTTTCGAGAATTCATAAAGGTAATAAAGATTTTCAAAATTTTGGCAATAAAGATAGTAAGAATATTGATAGAAATAAAGCTATAGGTAATATAGATGAAAAGTCGGTAGAAATAGGTCGAAAAGTTTTACCATTCGTGAATTTGAAAAAGTCACAAGATAATTTGCTTAACGAAAATGTGTCGAAAACTCAGAGTTCTAATAATGATTCACTTTTTCAAAAAAATAACAAAATTTCTTTTCGTGACATTTACGCTAAATTGGTCAGAAGCACAATTGAAAAGCGAATAGAGTCAGATAATGAAAATTGTCTGAATGCAGATCAAAAATCTATAAATCTCAATTCACAAAATATTTCCAGTTCAGACGGAACAGGTAGTAAAGTAGATAACAACGAAATTATACATAGTAAATCTACAGTAGAACCTCGGAAAGTGATACCAAATAAAACCCAAATTTTTAATGAAGTAATGGTAGATAAACATATGCCATATAGAAAACTTAAAAAGATTATACCATATGAGGAAAAATTGGAAAATTATAAGCGAAAGAGAGAGGAAATTTTTCGCGATTTTGTACCTGAACTAGGCAAGAAAATAATAAAGGCTAGAAAAGGTTATGTTAGGAGAAGAAAAGAGCGAATGGATATCGCTGCCACAATTATAAGCATTGGGAATGACATAAGACCCTATTTGGGAGTGAAGCTAAATGGTTTAGCATTGAATGGCTTGATGGACAGCGGTGCATCCATAAGCTGCCTCGGTAAAAATTGTTTAAAAATCGTTAGAAAAATGAATGTTCCAATTTTAGACTTTAAATCGTCTGTTAGAACAGCAGATGGTAGACGTCAACTTATTGTAGGCAAGATAAAACTTTCAGTTCAGTGTGGAAATAAAATTAGAGATGTGATTTTTTATTTAATACCGAGTCTGACACAGGATCTGTATTTGGGTTATGATTTTTGGCAACAGTTCGGTATAAAAATTTGTATGGATGTCGATTCAATTAACGAAATCGAATTTAGTGAAATTGAAGAACTTAAACTTCACCAATTGACACCAGAACAGAACATCGTTTTAAAAAACGTAAAACATTCATTTCGATGCTATACAAAATATGGTCTTGGTAAAACACATTTAGAGCAACACGTCATAGAAACGGGAGATGCAATACCGAAAAAGATGCGATATTATCCAGTTAGCCCAGCAGTACAAAATCTAATATATGCCGAATTAGACCGCATGTTATCACTTGATGTGATAGAAAGCGCCAAAGATGCTGAGTGGAATAACCGCACCACATTGGTTATTAAACCCGGTAAAAACCGTTTGTGTTTGGATGCACGGGAACTAAATAAAGTTACAAAAAAAGATGCATACCCGCTTCCAAATATAGATGGACTACTAGCCAGACTCGGAGACACTCACTATATTTCGGCCATCGATCTAAAAGATGCGTTCTGGCAAATTCCTCTGGAGGAATCAAGCCGACCTAAGACAGCATTCACAGTGCAGGGAAGGCCACACTATCAATTTAAAGTGATGCCTTTTGGACTGTGCAACGCGGCCCAACGTCTTTGCCGAATGATAGACAAAGTGATTCCTTCAGAGTTGAAAGACCGAATTTTTGTATACTTGGACGATCTATTGGTAGTCTCTCCAGACTTTGAAACACATATGAAAATGCTGAAAATTGTTGGAGAAAAACTCACTGCAGCTGGTTTGACGATAAATATGGAAAAATCAAAATTTTGTTATAAAGAATTAAAATATCTTGGGTATATAGTCGGAGGTGGAAAGCTAAAACCAGACAACAGCAAATTAGAAGCCATTTTGAATATAACACCACCTAAAAATCCGAAAGACGTCAGAAAATTCTTGGGAACCGTTGGATGGTACCGCCGGTTTATTCATGATTTTTCTACGCTGACAGCACCATTAACGGATACTTTGAAAAAATCGGCAACATTTTTACTGACACCGGAAGCTTTAAAATCTTTTGAAGAGCTTAAACTGCGTTTAGTTTCAAGTCCAGTATTATCAAGTCCAGATTTTAGTAGACCATTTTTTGTTCAGTGCGACGCTTCGAACGTTGGAATTGGAGCTGTTTTATTCCAAAAAGATGATGGCGAAGGTGAGCATCCAATCGAATATTTTTCAAAAAAATTGAACACTGCACAGAAAAATTATTCAACTACGGAAAAAGAGTGTTTAGCGGTGTTACTGGCAATCGAAAAATTCCGACAATATATTGAATTGATGGAATTTACTGTAATCACAGACCATTCTAGTCTTCAATGGCTTATGAGACAACAGGACCTCAATGGACGTCTGGCTCGATGGAGTTTAAAACTCCAAGGTTATAAATTTTCAATCGAGCACAGAAAAGGTACAAAAAACGTCGTTCCTGATATGTTGTCAAGGTTGGATATGGAGGAGATTACAGTAGAAACTCCAAATATCATTGACTTTAATTCAGAAGAGTTTAAAAACGAAAAATATTTATCTCTTATTGACACCATTGAGCAGAACAGAGACCGGTTACCAGACTTGCAAGTGCGTGAAGGTGTAGTTTACAAAAGGGTAAAATTCAACAGAGAAGATATAAACAGTGAAGATGAAGATGGTTGCCGGATAGCTTAACAGAAGAAGTAATAAAAAAATCGCATGAAAATAACACATCACATGGTGGAACCGCAAAAACCTTATATAATATAAGAGATTTTTTTTATTGGCCATCGATGGTGAAGCAAATTAAAAATTTTATACAAAATTGTTGTACATGTAATGAAATAAAGCACCCTAAACAAATCCTACGACCACCTATGGGAAAAGAAGTAATAACCGCAAGGCCATTTCAGAAAATCTACATCGACTTTCTCGGACCTTACCCACGTACAAAATCAGGTAACGCATACATTTTCATAGTGCTCGATCATAAAACAAAATTCGTTTTATTAAAAGCTATGACTAAAGCGACAACCAAACTAGTCAATAAATTTCTTAGGGATGAAATATTTCATAAATTTGGAGTGCCTGAGATTTTGCACTCAGACAATGGTAAACAATTTACCTCTGAAATGTTCCAAGAGCTTTTAAAACTATATGGCATAAAACATTTGAGAACACCAATACATGCGCCCCAATCCAACGCAAGTGAGCGGGTGAATCAGACAATTTTGAGCAGTATAAGAAGCTACTTGCAGTCAGACCAATCAAGGTGGGACGAAAATTTATCTAAAATCGAATGCTCGCTGCGTGCGACAATTCACTCATCAACTGGAGTTACGCCCTACTTTGCTCTCACTGGCTTCAATATGATCACCCATGCACAAGCATATGAAATCTTAAGAAAACTTGGTACAATGGATGATGGTGAAATTTTAGTACTGCCAAAATCTGCTCAAATGCAACTAATCCATCAAAAACTAAAGGAGAAAATGCATATAGCATATGAAAAAAATGAAAGATCATACAATCGAAAAAGCAGAATCGTAACATTCAAGCCAGGTCAGGAAGTCTTCCGAAAAAATTTCGTACAAAGTAATTTTGCAAAAGGAATAAATGCAAAACTTTGTAAACCTTGGCTGAAATGTCGAATTCGAAAAGCAGTTGGTATCAGTCAGTACGAAGTCGAAAATTTGAAAGGCCAATTTATCGGCATAATACACGCCCAACATCTAAAACAATAGAGCTATTTTACTAACCATATCTACTTATTCGACTGATGTCTACCTAAAACTTATGATAAAAAAATTCAATAATACTATAAAAACTCTTACCACTGGGAGAACACCTTTACATATTATAATTGCCACAAGTATCCATGAAAAGCCGCAAAGTATTTCTCGACCACAAGTGAGCCGCGTCCAATATTGATGAAAAATCCGCAAAAAAATTAACATTGTCAATATAAAAAAAAAAAGGAATATCGAAGAAAATAGTACCTGAAATAGGAAAATTACATAGTATTAGAATACGCAACCAAAATACAAATAATACACGCATCTGTTGTCAAAAGTCATAAAAGTTCGTACGCTAGGAGAGAAAAAGTCATGGAAATATTGTAGGAACGTTTCAATTCCCACTTTATACTTTTTGTATTAATTTTGTTTTATTGGATAATCTGAATTTTCAGCAGTTTTTGAAAACATCGTTTGGTTTAGTTAAAAATTGGTATTAACAAAGTTTGCTTATTTTTATCAATTCCTGCTTTACAAATATTTACGCATACACTTTTATAATTACAACTAAATGACCTGCTGGCTTAAAATAAGCTAACCTAACCGTTATAGTTGCATTCTCTGTGACTTTTACAGACTTCTTATAATAAAGTGTATTGTAACAAGGCAAGTTTATATTGCTCACTATAGGGTACAAATTTTAATTGAATCGTTCACCGAGAAAGGCACAATTTAAAGTCAAGCGGAAAAACATTGAATTAACCAGAAGCAGCTTGGAAATGAGAACTAGATTTGGTTTCGAAACGATTTAGTAGAATTTGGGAATGGCAAGACTTCGTTGCATACCATAAACAGCAAATTTTCTTTGAGTTTATCCCATGGCAGCCTATGTTTGCTTTGCTTTTGAAAGTTTTCTTTCATTGAAAATTGTTAAAATTGGGAAAACTGATTCTTTTAAAAATTTCATCACAGCTTTATGTTCTTTTTTTTAAGAAAAAGGAAAAGGAAAGGGAAAGGAAAAGAAAAAAACCAATTTTTTTAAATACACTTTATTAAGGATTGTTTTAAATCTTTGTCAAATTTTCTTGAATTTTTTTTTTATCAATTGTGAGACATTTTTCCATCAAACTATTTGAACTTGTAAAAAAAAAAAAAAAAAAAAAAAAAAACTTTTTTATCAAAAACAGAAAATCTAACGAGCATTTAGTGTCTCTAATAAATGAAAATTTCAGTTTCTTTTCTAATTGTGCCAATACATCAATCGCAGAGAAATTTCGATGCTAAAACTGCTCTGACGACAATAAACTATTAACCAAAATTTTGTAGGTAAACAAATAAAGTTCTAATACACCCTTGGTTTTTTACCATTTGCAAAGACAATTTACAAATTCGATGAACAATTTCACTCTTATCGATCTAGGGTACACATTTTAGTAATGCATTTAGAATTTCTTTTTAGCAAATATACAACAAAATCCCGTTCCCTAGTTTTAGCAACCCTGCTATATACAAACGAATTTATTGTAGCTATAAGAGTATTTGCATTATAAAGGCACATCTACACGGGATAGAAAACTCGCTAGACTTTATGAAAATACAGCTCTGTATAAGTCTACGAAATGTAATCTCTATTCCATTGACAATTGCTGTCATACATAATATCTTTAATTAGTAACAATTTTTAAGATGTCTTGTAACATTATTGAACATTTCAGTTTATTAAATGAACTTTTTGGTATTTGGAGGAAAATTTATTCTTTAAAATACAAGAATTTTAATAAAAACATATACTTGACAACTAAAGATGATACTTTTTCGATAAAAATTAGTGCCAACTACATCAGTGATGACAAATTTAGCGCAAACTCTATGAGATCTCTATCCCGTGTAAATGTGCCTTAATAACAAGATTCACTTCTGATTCGAAAGGGTTGCTATGAAAAGGGGATGATCATTTGAAATGCAATGATAATCGATATAACTAAGATTGTTGCTGTGTACATACTTGTTATGCTTTAGAATAGTCACGGAATTATGCACGTGTACACTCTAAGCTTAAATAATGTAGACATCTGGCAGCAAGTGGATATTAGCCGCGTTTTCGACTTAACTATATCGGTTAACTCATAAAAAATTTTTTAAAGTGCGTCAAAACGCGTTCAAGACGAAAACTAACATATGACTTTTCGTATGCACGTTAACTTTTAACACGGATAATTATCAACGTTGAAAACTCAACGTTTATATAGTTTCACATCTAACGTAACTTGTTCGCATTACTTCCTGGGAACTTTTGATGAATTACGTTGGATTATAATGAAACAATTATAAACATAACGTTTTTAAAATTTGTTGCACTATACTCGGTTTAACTTAGATTTCCTTTAAATACTTAACGTTGATCGGCATGAGACAAAATACAGCTATTGTCGTTTCAAAACTGCCCGTTTTGCTACATGATGTTTTTCTCAATGGACTTTATTGTATTGTTCATTCATTTTTTTAGGATTTCGCGATGGTAATGTTGCGTTATCTGAATACGCAAGTTTCACTTTTCGATTTATTTTTTTTTTTTGAAGTGCCAAATCATCCCAAACAACAAGAATACGCAACACTGCTAAGTTGTAAAATAAAAGAAACAATAAATATCTGCTACATAACAGATGAATTTTATTGAAATTTTAGTGTACATTTTTGTTGTTGTTCATTGCTCCGGTAATTAAACGGTTTTTTTTTAATATAAACGCGTATACTATTTAAAATGAAGTATGAAATTATCACTGAAAGAAGACTATGAAAGCCTGGTTCTGTCTACGGAGAAAATACTTTAGAAATCTGCCTTTTTGAAACTCATTTATCATATTTGTTAAAAAAAAAAGGAAAAAAAAAATAAATAAATACATTAAATTTCTAAACTTAATCCACTGATTCTAGCAGTAAAAATGCTAACATGCAACTTCGCATAAGTATGTGTGAATGTATTCATACCTTTCAATATCTGTGGCAACGAATCAACCTTGTTTGGTAGCAAACGTCCTTGCTTATTGCTGCAGCATGACATGAGTCCACCTATTTTTTTTTGGCAAAGCATTTCAATTCAAAATAACCATTACTTGTTGCCTGCAAAAAACCAAGGACATTAGAATAAAAGGAAAATTTTGTACCTGTTTGAATAGAGAAGAGTGTTAGTATTGAGTGGGAATATGTAAATATAGAAATGTATACTTATCTCTAATTGGTAGCACTCGAAACTCGTATTCATTCCTTCTTGGTTTTATTTGTACATTCAAGTACAACAAAACGTCGCGCGGTAGTGAAACCATAGGCAATGCTTTTGTCGGATCAAGACACAAGTAATAGTGGCTCTACGATTATTTCGGTTGGCCTTTATGTAGCCTGTGTATCGGTTGCACACTATACACCAATAGGGTTTCAGCCAACCACTATTTTGGCATTAACACCATATGCTACATTGTGTCTTTTGGTTGCTTTTGTGACACTAACACCATCCCAACGTTTAACAAAACTTGTTCACCAGTTGGTATTGCTCTCACTACCTGTAATAGGAAAGATTTTAGTTTTCATTGTTGCTACTACCAATATTGGTGAATTTCTTTTGTATTTGTCCACTTTAGGCAAACGAAGAATTAGTCCTAAAAGATATTGCATTTCACTTACCTAAATTCATATTAGATACATATCCGTATCTTGTAGAGCAATCCTAACTGTGATCGCAAAAAGTATCTAGAACGAAAGAATGTTTACTTTTGTGATGTAGGTCAGTGTTTACGGTTTTTTTTTCTCAAGGTCATATTTTTTTTACTTACCTTTTTTTTTGGTGCTGTACATCCTTCTGTTTCCCAAGCCTTTATGTTCCACCGGCTGCACATAAAGACCTGGCTTTGTGACGGCTACTTACCGGGTATTACTCATTTTTTTATTGTTTTTCTTAAAAATTTAACATTTAATTTCCCCACTTGTTTTTATTTTTTTGTGGGAATGAGAAAAACAAAAAAAGAGGTCATTCACGATAGACAAAAGTCATTTGCTGTCATCTGGCAAGTGCCAAGTTTGGGATGTTGCCATACTGTTTTGTAGCTACAAAGACAGAGTCGTTAAAGGAATAGGTCGTACCCCGTCGCATGTAATCGTTTATTCGTTCATTCGCCATCAAATATCCGCATGGTTCACGTAAAATTTAGTAAAGGAGAGAAAGCCTGAAAACGTGTAATTTAATCGAAAGATTATTTTAGTAGTAAAGTTAGTGTGTATTGAAATAAAGTGATCTGCTTTTGAACAGATTTAGTAGTGTAGTTTTCAATTCGGTCAAAGTTTTAAATATTCCAATTTTAATCGACCGGAATTGAATTTAAGCCGCTTATTACATCTTGGAAAAGGGGGAACTTGTCACATATTGATCGCTTTAAAACATATCCCCTAACTACAGCGGTAGGGATTAAAACGATCCACAACACCGCCTGCACATCAAGGGTAAGGTGTTTGCTAGGGAAACGTGATTTTTATGATACCCTGGTCAACCGCCCTTGGTTAAAGTGGCAATACGGCAACTAACGTGGCAACACTCCAGTTAACCAATAGCCGTGACAAACACCCATTTTCTTGGAGAATAACGTATTATTTGATAAGGCAGTCGCAAAAAGGTAATCCAGTGTCTTTTTCTTGGAGAATAACGTATTATTTGATAAGGCAGTCACCAAAAGGTAATTAAGTGTCTTTTTCTTGGAGAATAACGTATTACTTGATAAGGCAGTCGCAATAGACCTATTTGACCGCTTGTAAAAACTTATATGTGAATAACCGTTATAACCGTACATTTATATGCTCGATGTTAGTTTAGTTAACCGACCTTAAGATATGTAATTTTTTTTAATTCAAAGGAATAGTATTAGATTCCTCAGGATAATATTAACCCTAGAATTTATTTAAAGAAAAGAAAATATTGCGGAAATAGGAAATAGAGTATATGTATGTATGTTCAATCTTCAAGGAAATCAACAGGTAGAGATATAGAGTTTGTTTCCGTACTAGTTAACTTTTAAAAGATAAAAATAAACCGATTTGTGAAGATTAAAATATTTAGGTCATATGCACGAGCATTTTTAAAATTTATTAATAACTTATAAAACGAAATTTTCATACAAAATACATTTTATACTCGCGTTATAAAGTTTTCAAATTAGTCAATCTACTATTGACCTGTTAAGCATTACATGTTGATTCATTGAAGGTTGCATCATATGTTTAAATTTAATTAAATTTGACCCTATGAACAAATTTTAAAATTGTTAAATAGCTAATACACTGAAAATCAATAGATTCCTGAATTATACTCAATAGTCATAGAATAATGAAAGATAAATAACAGCAAAAAAAAATATTCACTAAATTAAAATTTTTTAAATCTGCAAAATAAATAAATAAATAAATACATAAATAAATAAATAAATAAATAAATAAATAAATAAATAAATAAATAAATAAATAAATAAATAAATAAATAAATAAATAAATAAATAAATAAATAAATAAATAAATAAATAAATAAATAAATAAATAAATAAATAAATAAATAAATAAATAAATAAATAAATAAATAAATAAATAAATAAATAAATAAATAAATAAATAAATAAATAAATAAATAAATAAATAAATAAATAAATAAATAAATAAATAAATAAATAAATAAATAAATAAATAAATAAATAAATAAATAAATAAATAAATAAATAAATAAATAAATAAATAAATAAATAAATAAATAAATAAATAAATAAATAAATAAATAAATAAATAAATAAATAAATAAATAAATAAATAAATAAATAAATAAATAAATAAATAAATAAATAAATAAATAAATAAATAAATAAATAAATAAATAAATAAATAAATAAATAAATAAATAAATAAATAAATAAATAAATAAATAAATAAATAAATAAATAAATAAATAAATAAATAAATAAATAAATAAATAAATAAATAAATAAATAAATAAATAAATAAATAAATAAATAAATAAATAAATAAATAAATAAATAAATAAATAAATAAATAAATAAATAAATAAATAAATAAATAAATAAATAAATAAATAAATAAATAAATAAATAAATAAATAAATAAATAAATAAATAAATAAATAAATAAATAAATAAATAAATAAATAAATAAATAAATAAATAAATAAATAAATAAATAAATAAATAAATAAATAAATAAATAAATAAATAAATAAATAAATAAATAAATAAATAAATAAATAAATAAATAAATAAATAAATAAATAAATAAATAAATAAATAAATAAATAAATAAATAAATAAATAAATAAATAAATAAATAAATAAATAAATAAATAAATAAATAAATAAATAAATAAATAAATAAATAAATAAATAAATAAATAAATAAATAAATAAATAAATAAATAAATAAATAAATAAATAAATAAATAAATAAATAAATAAATAAATAAATAAATAAATAAATAAATAAATAAATAAATAAATAAATAAATAAATAAATAAATAAATAAATAAATAAATAAATAAATAAATAAATAAATAAATAAATAAATAAATAAATAAATAAATAAATAAATAAATAAATAAATAAATAAATAAATAAATAAATAAATAAATAAATAAATAAATAAATAAATAAATAAATAAATAAATAAATAAATAAATAAATAAATAAATAAATAAATAAATAAATAAATAAATAAATAAATAAATAAATAAATAAATAAATAAATAAATAAATAAATAAATAAATAAATAAATAAATAAATAAATAAATAAATAAATAAATAAATAAATAAATAAATAAATAAATAAATAAATAAATAAATAAATAAATAAATAAATAAATAAATAAATAAATAAATAAATAAATAAATAAATAAATAAATAAATAAATAAATAAATAAATAAATAAATAAATAAATAAATAAATAAATAAATAAATAAATAAATAAATAAATAAATAAATAAATAAATAAATAAATAAATAAATAAATAAATAAATAAATAAATAAATAAATAAATAAATAAATAAATAAATAAATAAATAAATAAATAAATAAATAAATAAATAAATAAATAAATAAATAAATAAATAAATAAATAAATAAATAAATAAATAAATAAATAAATAAATAAATAAATAAATAAATAAATAAATAAATAAATAAATAAATAAATAAATAAATAAATAAATAAATAAATAAATAAATAAATAAATAAATAAATAAATAAATAAATAAATAAATAAATAAATAAATAAATAAATAAATAAATAAATAAATAAATAAATAAATAAATAAATAAATAAATAAATAAATAAATAAATAAATAAATAAATAAATAAATAAATAAATAAATAAATAAATAAATAAATAAATAAATAAATAAATAAATAAATAAATAAATAAATAAATAAATAAATAAATAAATAAATAAATAAATAAATAAATAAATAAATAAATAAATAAATAAATAAATAAATAAATAAATAAATAAATAAATAAATAAATAAATAAATAAATAAATAAATAAATAAATAAATAAATAAATAAATAAATAAATAAATAAATAAATAAATAAATAAATAAATAAATAAATAAATAAATAAATAAATAAATAAATAAATAAATAAATAAATAAATAAATAAATAAATAAATAAATAAATAAATAAATAAATAAATAAATAAATAAATAAATAAATAAATAAATAAATAAATAAATAAATAAATAAATAAATAAATAAATAAATAAATAAATAAATAAATAAAGAAATAAATAAATAAATAAATAAATAAATAAATAAATAAATAAAGAAATAAAGAAATAAATAAATAAATAAATAAATAAATAAATAAGTAAATAAATAAATAAATAAATAAATAAAGAATCAAAAGAATAAATAAATAATTAAACAAATAAATAAATGGGAAAATAATTAAGCGAATAAAAAGGCAACTAAATTGGAATAATATGCAAAAAAAAGAAATTAGGAAAACAGAAAATTAATTATTACTTAGAATAACGTAGGAATTAAAGCATATATTGTAGACTATTGTTCTATGTAAAGAAAAAAAAACATTATCTTTGTCTATATTACTATTATTATTAATTTTTCTTTATATATCGATAAAATTTAAAAGATGTTAAGTATTACTTTTGGTCGTAAAATAAATGTTTGTTATTGTATAATGGAACCTGAAATGTGTTGAAATTATAACTGAATGGTTGAATAATGTAACGATAAGTTGAAGGTTTGGTAAGTCATAGTAGGGGTATTTTCTAAACATTTTATTTACAGGCAAAGAAGATACCACAGGATGACTGAATAAGTCATAAGGGGTGGGCCGCCTGATAAGACAATTCCATCTCTGTCCTCTGGAGAAATCCAAATTCTGGTCGTGTCAAAGTACAGCCCGTAAAAGTATTATCAAAGTCTGTCTGTTTTCATTTCCGGTTCACCTAGCGTTTCGTTTCCCGTCCAATGTTCAATGTTTTATTTTTTTGGCACGAACAATTCTTAAAATGTGCAACCCCGCGGAAGAAGAATCCCCCCATTCCGGCGAGCTAAGCCGCAGCAACATCTCCGTGCCATTTCCGCGTTGTCAACAAAAAGGGTTTGTCACACCTATAGCAGTTCGAAAACAATTATTCAAAGCAGCGTTCAGTTTTCCAATGTTTGCTTTAGTTGCCCTACCATATATAGTAATACCGTGTTGAATTAAACCATGCGCTAAGGATCTACTTATGTCAACAGCGGTGTCAATATGTGGTCCTTTCTTTTTTGAACAAATTAATTTAATTTGTGATTAAAATTTTTGTGTGTACATTCCAAAGCAAGTTTTTTGCAAAAACTAATCCAAGTATTCTCATTTGTTCTTCGCAAGGCAGCACAGTATTGCCTATTTTGATAGTTGAAGAACAGCAATTTCGTGCAGTAATTCAGATTTATTTACAGGTACGACTGCTCCTGGAGTAGTAGCCCAGGTATGTATTTTATCATTAAGAAGATTCAGATTGGCTGCGACAACGGCAGGAGTGCCAGAAGCATCGGCGAAAATGTTGTCAGCATAAATACCAACATAGTCAATTCCTGATAAATTATGAATAGATTTAGCCAACAAATTTGCGTAAATTATAATTAAAACTACAGACAAGTTGTGATAAATAGCCATCGATTTTGACCATTACCCTGCCATCAGAAAGAAATGAATATATAAGTTTTATCATTGAAAATGGAACTGTTACACCAAAAAGGTCTGGCAGCACTGATCTTGAGTGTAGTGAAAAGGAAAAAGATAAACAAGAATGCATGAAGCAAGAAGTTAGTTGTCAGGTTGGAATAAAGTTTTTTAGTTAGTTGGCAGATTGGCACCAAAGCGAACGGTTGGATAACTTTGGTACACGCGTTACGTGCAAAACGATCAAATGTGAAACGTAATAAGGAAAGAAAAAAAAAGACAATTGAAACGGGAGTTATTATTTTTGTAATTTTAATTTGGTTTAAAAAAATTTACAAGTTTTGGTGTATATATTGAGTAAAACTCGAAATATGAGCGACCGCAGCAAGTCTGCCGGGAAAAAGAAACTTATAAAATAAAAATATATATTAGTGTTGTTCATGTTCAATAATGTTTGAAAGAAATACCTACATACATAGATATTAAACAGAGTACAGACAAATTTTTTTTGACTCTGAAATGTTGTGAAAATTTACCATTAAAAACTATAAATTTATAACAAAGATTGTGAAATTATTAAAGTCGTTGTAATTTTTAATCAAAACATGCCTAAATTGTGAAAAATATTCCTTAAACGCACAAAATAAAGAAATCGAAGGACAAAAAGGCGAAAAGAAAAAGTGAACGTAACAAAAAAGAAAATTGGGAAAAATATAAGAAGAAAAATGTTTACATCTAATTCAAATTTCACATTATTCAAAATTCAATTGAAAAAAAAAACAAAAAATTGTGACTGTACAAAAAAAGAAATAAACAGGAGTAGTAAACGAAAGAAAAAAGAAGTAAAACCGTTACACTTTTATGTAGTTCTGTACAATATTAAAGCAACCAAATTTTGAACAAAAAACCATACAAACTCATAAACCACTAACAATTTAAAGTTATGACAACAACAACAAGTAATAACGTTAATCTGACATACGTCAACAAGAAAAACAGCACAAGATCATCAAAGAAACAGAAACGTCACCAATAGTAGCGGTACATGCCACAACAACAAAAACGTACGATTTGCCACCACTCAGCAACATAACTATGATTATTGTATTATCCCAGTGTAGAAACGGTAATGACATATCATTATTTTTTGGACTACCAGTAATGACACCCACTTTCCTTCTGTATTATTTTAAAACATATAATAATGAGTTACTGATAATTACTTATTTTTATCATTATTTCAAATAGAAAATAATTTTTTAGATTTTTTTGAAAATTTTTTGAAAGTTTTTAAACACTGGTAAGGATATATGTAACCACATATTTTTTGTATGTTGGCGAGTAAGCTTACTTGTTTGCAGCAGGTCAATTGTGTTTTTATCTATTAAATATTACATGTCAATATAGCTCAGATGGTAGAGCTGTTGACTGGCAATCTGTAGACCCAGGTTCGATTCCCGCACCAGCAAATTTTATTTAAAAAAAAATACAATAAAAAATATTTTTTTTTATATAATTTATTTTTTAGAAAATCTATTTTTAGACTCATTATTTTTGTCAGTACTGGTAAGCACATAGGTAACGATATATTTTTTGATTTTTCGTATGCTGGTGTGTAACGACAACTCATTATTTTTCGCGACATCGCCATATAAAGGTAATAAGAAATGTAATAACAAAAGTAACTAGTTACCATTACCAAGTATGTAGTTACATAACCACATATCTGGTAATGATTTTCTACACTGGGATATTATGAAACCCATTGAATTGGAAAAGACATAAAATTATTTATATTAAATATTATTGTAAAAAAAATTATGATTATTATTAAATATCCCTAGGTTGTTCTGTGTAATTTTTAATTATACTTACATTACCCATTATAACTATTATTAAATATAAATTTTTTTTTTATCTTTATACTTATTTTTATACTTACCCTTAAACTAAACCTTAATACTTACCTTTTATACTTCTCTTATACTTACCTTAACTAAACCTTAATACTTACCTTTATGCTTACCTTAACTTAACCTGTATACTTACGCATTATAATTATTATTTAATATATATATTTAATTCTACTATTATTACATTATATTAAATCACTACTATTATTATATTCTTAACCAAAATGTCGTATATGTACATCCTTTTCTTTTCCCTCCTTTTTGTGAAATAAAACCTTAAATTTTTTTAAAATGAATCACTAAAATTTTCGTTATTTAGGAGGCATGTTAGGGGAAACAGGTAAGTAGGAAAAATGATCATAATTAGGGACAGTAAAATCGTAGGTTACCCAAGCTGTCAATGGCGTAAGGGTGGGTCGAATGTACCCCAGTATGACACCAACATCTAGTCATACCACACCGTTAGCTGCCAATGCATTTCATTTGGCTAAACATTTTTAAGGAACAAATAGATTTTATTTTTTTGCTATTTTTTTTTAACTTAACTCTTGGTTTTATTGTGGCATGGAGAGTTTAGGAATATGTTACCAACCTGACAGAGCTAGCCAGGGTTTCGTTTTCTTTCACCATGCCAAACTTGACATAACCTCATACCGCCATTAATTAATTTGGAATTTGCACATATTGTAGAAAAATCTACTCTAGAATTATCGGGCGTATTACAATACAACTCGATCATAAAGCCTGGATTAGCCAGACGTAAACGTATCTCTGTGTAGCTGAATTAATAAGTTAAAAAAGAACAGAAGATGTGCTGTATTTTTTGTTTCATTCTTATGCATTCAATATAGAGCAAACGTAAATACACAACAAAAATCTGTTTTCAATAGATTTTCGTTGTGTATTTCCGTTTGCTCTATATTGAATGCATAAGAATAAAACAAAAAACACAACACATCTTCTGTTCTTATTTAACTTATTAATTCAGCTATGCAGAGATACGTTTACGTATCCTAGCATATATCGGCAAACAAATTGAAAAGAAATTGTTTAAAGTTGTATGCGTTGCTGTTGAGTTGTTGGTTTGCTGGAAGGTATCTCCAAAGACGTGCAGCATTTATATAAAAATGCCATTCAGACACATGATATCGATGATTTGGTATTATAGTCTTTTTACCCCTAGGGGATAAGGCAAATTCTATAACAGTATACAGATATAGAGGGTTTTTCTTGTAAATAATTTTATGGTAAAATAAAAGTACCCGAATTTTTAGAAGATTTTCAAAAGATACGCCATAGAGTTTAGTCGCAAATGATGAAATACGTTCAAGCCTCCTTAATCCATAGACATATCTGACAATATTGTTGTACAACACAGTTAACTACACAAAATAATGAAAACCAATCTTAATTGTCTCTGTCGAAATTTTAACGAGGGTCGTTTAAAATGAAGTCTTCACACAAATTTGGACTTTGTCCCCTTAAAACTTCACTATACATCATACTTAGGTAGAAGTATAGTATGAAGGAATTGTTTGTCTTCTTATTCTACATAAAAATGCTTATATAGTATATTTTCAAAAAACGTCAAATTTAGAAGTTATGCCGCAAAAGAGCTTTGAAGTGTTTTTAGGTCATTTTTAGGGTCAAAAGTTCAAACTGACTACCCTGTATGCCCCCGAGAGATCCAATTTTTATATATATTATTTTCTATGCCCAAGCTAGCGGAAACTGGCGGTGGAGCGAACAAAAAAAGCAGTCTTGAAAATCTCATACATTTCATGGGTGGTCTAATGTTTATGAGCATACATTAAACCTGTATGGATCCATATATGTCGATTTTTTGCTGGGTAAACAAGAATTTTTAAAATTAAATTCAACGAAATTTTTTATGTTTTAAATAACTATCAAAAACAACTGTTTACTGCAAAATTATTGTTATGTTATTACCAGGGCAAGTTTTTTTTATCATTTGCCATTAAATGCCATTTTTATAAATCCTTGCCAAAAAAAGCCATTTTCCCGGTTAAAAAAGTTCATATATGATCATATATATTTTTTATATGATCATATATGGTCATCCATATTCGTACATCCCGAGTAAAAATAGTTATATAGGAAATTATATAATTTAATATGGACTAAATGTTTATATATAGTCAAGTGTGATACTATATCTTTGCGGATATAATTATGTATATCTTTGAGTTTCCCGAGTAAAAAAATTGATCTCGCGCAATATCTAATCATATCCAATTTGATATTGTTTAAGATCTGCTGTAATATCTAGCTGATCCAATTCGATCTCATTGCATATATCTGGATAAACTAAGATCAAGTTATATCTCAAAATTGGGAGGTCCAATGACATCTTTGGGGAAAAACCTAGGTCTAATTTGATCCGAAAAATGGCGGATCGAATTAGATCCAGCTATATATTTGTGGATAAACTTAGATCTAATTTGATCCGAAAAATGGCGGATCGAATTAGATCCAGCTATATATTTGTGGATAAACTTAGATCTAATTTGATCCGAAAAAGTGGCAGATCGAACTAGATCCAGCAATATATTTGGGGATAAATTTACACTCAAATAAAAAAGTCTGTAAAAGTTACAGAAAAAACTGTAATATTACAGAAAAAATATTAGGCCAACAGACGGTTAGCTAATTTTACCAAAACGTGCCTGTAATTATTAGTAAAATGAAAGTAGTAGAAAAAATTTGTAATGGTTACTAAAATTTGGTAAAGTTTTAGTAAACTCATATTGGAAATCGATTTGCTAAAATCAGCCAATTTTTAGTAAAATTAATTTTATAAAAAAAAATTGTAAGTTTTACTAAATATTAGTAAATTTAGTAAAAATTTTTACCAAAAATGAACTAAAATTTTATTTGAAATTTTTGGAATTTTACACAGAAAAATTCCTCAGTTAAATTCCACTAAAATTTCAAATACATGCTGAAAAAAGGGTGTAATATTAACAAAAATTAGAGTAAAATTTTGAAAATAAAAGGAACTTCAATGAAAAAGCACAACTACAACATAGGGAAAAATAATAGCTTTGTTAAAGACATGTGGTTTTCGTTAATTATAATAATGAAAAATGGATAAGAAAAATGTTTGAATTTACTTCTCAAAATGAATTTCTTTGAAATTGAACATATATAAAGACAATCTGATAAAAGACAATCTGATGATAGTGAGCGGTGTCACTTGAAAATGCATTAATTGTCAACCATTGGTTCTAGGAAAGTTTTTTTCATAAGTTTTTTCTCTATTGGTTGTAAAATAAAAATTGTAAATTCTATTTAGAATTTTTAATATTTGATCTTAAACCGAACAAAAATAACACTCATTATAAAAATCTTCAGATCAACTAAAAATCTACAATAAAATTTTTATTCAAATTTTAATTTAATTAATTACAAATTATTAAAGTTCTCCTGGTGTGTGCACTATGTTCCGCATCTTCGAATTCTTCCAAATATATCGCAAGGAAACCAATAAATAACGCGTGCAAAAAAAAAACAATACAATTAGAATTTAGACTTCATAAGTATTTATATACAAGATGTTAGTTACACACAAAAAAATAACTCATTTCAATCACGAAAACCGCTTATTCAATAAATTTCGTTGTTAAAATTGAAACTAGAAATCGCAAATGTTTTAGACTCTATTATAAAAATAATAATTAATTAATTGTAAGATATTTATGGCGTGTACGTGTCGCTAAATTGGAACTAAACTAAACTAAACTAATTTTCCAAAATTACATACTTGATTTAAAAGTTTAGAAAAAATGTGCGGCAACCAATTTTGACATTCTATTTTCCGTACCGTAAAATACGGACTTAATTGATTTTAATTTGTGTTCAAAATAAAAATAATTAAATTCTTTTAAAAACTTTTTTGTGGCGAGAAATTGGTGGCGGTAGCTAGAATATGTCCAACACAACACAATTAACACATCATCAAGTCGCATACATATATTAGATGGTAAGATTAATAAAATTTAGTGCGTGTTTTACAATGGTTTGTGGTTTCTGTAAGATCGTTTGTTTTTATAACAAAAGCTCTGTTCCACGTACGTTAACGGGGCTACCCAATTTTTCCAAAATTGTGTGTAAATTGTTGTTGTTTCGAGTAAAACACCATCGTAAATACAATCAATTAAACCATAACTAATTTATTTTTTCTTTTGCATGTAGATGATCGATTCTATTATGGGTGACTATCGTGATTTGATGCGCAAGATAAAGAGGTAAACTCAAAGGTAAACTGATGTACTAAATATAGTGTAAATGTAAATAATATCGTTATTAATAAATCTATTAAAAATAAAAAAAAATTTACTAAAAATTAGTCAATTTAGATAGATATACAAGTCCGTGTTTGGTCCGGAGTCACTCCGATTATACACGACATAACGGTCCGTAAATGGTCCGTCATTGACGGACTTTCAACGGACTTGTCCGTTTTTTACACGACGCAACGGTCCGTCAATGACCGACTTTCAACGGACTTGTCAGTTTTTTGCACGACATAACGGTCCGTCATTGACGGACTTTCAACGGATTCGAATCAGATTCGATGTTCCTTAAAATCCGTTTTCTGGTCCGAATACGGATCCGGAAAACGGTACGTAAACGGAACGATTTGTTTGTTGGGTACGTTCATTCAAATAAATATGTAAAATTATAAATATACGCGATTACAAAAATACATGGTTTACGAGGGCATAAATCCAGTTAGATGAATAACACTAATATATTTAATTTTTAAATATTCAAAATATAAATTTCTCTTTGACAGAACATTTAGAAAATGCTTTCAATTAATTTAGTTCAAGAAGCATAGTCTAAATTGCGTTACAAACCTTTTTATCAAAATTATTTTAGTTTAGGTACAATTTAGCCTTAATATGTTTATAAATACCTGAATTAGATAATGTAGATTGGTTCAATTTTTTTCATAACAAACAGAAGTTAGTTTCGTTTTCAAATAATAAAGAACTTTGCTTCCAAAATATGACCATCTTGCTTTTAAATCCTTTGCCATTGGAAATTTTAAAGAAAAATCTATTTCCATCTGAAATATTTACAAAACATTGGTTAAAAATTGTCTAATAGTGTATTTAGACTGGGAAAAAACTAGTAGTTTTTGGCCATTTTTAGTTTTTGAGCCGAAAACTACAAAATTAATTTAGTTTTTCCATACAATTTTAATACAAACTGAAAACCACATTCTACCTGGTTTTTGCCAAAAACCAAGTAAAAATATCTGAAATATACATTTTTGATACACCCAGTATCATTTATAATTAATTTTCAATACGCCCTGTTACAACGAATACTGATGTAAAGCAAGTGTCAAAAAATATTTTTTAATTTTTTAACAATATTTCTGGTTTAATTTGAAATTGTGTGTTGTTAATGTTTTTTAAATGTATTAATAATTTTTTTTACATTAATTTGACAATAAAAAAAGAAAGAAAAGTGTGTAATAAAAAAGTGTTGTGACAAAGAAAAACTAAATACCCAGTGTAAATGACTTGGCTTTTGCAATTTAGTTTTGTACAAAAACCAGCTGGTTTCTGCTGTGTCTAAATTCAGTATAAAACAAAATTTTATTTTACCAAATGGATACCAGAAGGTTTTCCATACTCCTGCCATAATTTTGCCGAGATTAATAAACTGATCACTCGTGGGTGCATAGAACCGTCCACTAGCCCTTACAGCTTTCCAATCACTCTGGCGAAAAAGAAAAATCGAACCTGGAGAACTTGTATGAATTTTCGCCAATTGAATCTGAGGTCTGTACCCGATGCGTACCCATTGCCCCGCATAGATACGATTTTAAATAGGCTTCGGAATGCTAAATACGTAAGTAGCCTCGATCTAAAAGATGGCTACTGGCAAATTCCGATGGATAAGGATAGTCGAAAGTACACGGCCTTTGCTGTAACAGGCCGCGGACTATATCAATGGAGGGTAATGCCATTTGGGCTACATTCTGCCCCAGCGACGTTTCAACGAGCTCTGGATCAGGTAATCGGACCCGATTTAGAACCTCATGCTTTCGCATATTTGGATGACATTATAGTCATTGGAAAAACATTAGAAGAACATTTGTCCAACTTACAAGAAGTACTTCGACGTTTACGTTCAGCAAATCTTAAGATTAATCCTGAAAAATGTGAATTTTTTAAGCGTGAAACCAAGTATTTGGGCCATGTTGTGAGAGGTGATGGTATTAAAACCGACCCTGATAAAGTAGCAGCCATAGCAAAAATGCCACCCCCGAAAACCATTAAGGATGTCCGAAGTTTCTTAGGAGTTGCCTCTTGGTATAGCAGATTTGTTCCGGATTTTTCCACTATATCTCAACCCCTAACTCTACTTCTTAAGAAAGGCAAACACTGGAAGTGGGGAGAAGATCAACAAAAAGCCTTCAATACCCTAAAAAATAAATTAACAGAAGCACCCGTATCAGCTTGTCCCGACTTCAATAAAACTTTCACGCTACAAACCGACGCCAGTGATTATGGTCTAGGTGCTGTTCTTACACAGGAGTTAGAAGGCGTAGAGCGAGTTATAGCCTATGCAAGCAGACACCTCAACAAGGCCGAAAAGAACTATTCTACGACAGAAAAAGAATGTTTGGCAATAATCTGGGGTATACGGAAAATGAGGCCCTATCTAGAAGGTTATAAGTTTAACGTCCTTGCTGATCATCTGTCACTTAAATGGTTGAATTCAATAGAAAGTCCTACCGGAAGATTAGCTAGATGGGCTCTTGAATTACAACAATATGTTTTCACTATTCAATATCGAAAAGGCAAAAACAACGTAGTCGTTGATACCCTATCTAGACATCCCATCGAAACTCTACACTTCGCCCACTTCCAAACAGCAACGTCCATAAACGAATGCTCTTGGCTAAAAAATAAAATGAATGAGGTACGACAGCATCCCGAGAAATATTTCGAATACATGATTATCGAAAACCAACTATATAGACACTTTTCACGCCTCACGAATGACGAGGATGACACGCCATGGAAGTTATGTGTAGCAGGACCCTTAAGACAACGAGTATTAAACGAAAACCACGATAGTGCAACCGCCGGCCACCTCGGTATTCGAAAAACCCTACACAGAATATGTAGTCGATACTACTGGCCCGGACTGTATAGGGACGTAAGCCGTTACGTGCGAAAATGTGAGTCCTGTCAGCGTCATAAATCCATACAACAACGTCCCGCGGGAGAAATGTTAACTCGGACTCCAGAAGAATCTTGGGCCACTATATGCGCAGATTTCGTAGGACCCCTACCTCGTTCAAAACATGGTTGTAACATGTTATTAGTATTTTTTGATCGGTTTTCTAAATGGACCGAGCTAGTACCCTTACGAAAAGCTACTGCTGATAGCTTAATAAAGGCGTTTCGCGAACGGATTATAGCTCGATATGGAGTCCCAAAAGTCATTATTACTGATAACGGAACCCAATTTACATCACGCGTTTTTCAACGATATCTTCGTGAAATAGGAGTGCAACAACAGTTAACTGCCCCATATTCGCCGCAAGAGAACCCGACCGAAAGCGCAAATCGTACTGTTAAAACAATTATTGCTCAAGTATCTAGCCAGCAACATAACAAATGGGATGAATTGTTACCAGAAATTATGTTAGCCATAAATACGGGAATATCAGAATCCACCGGCTATTCCCCAGCATATATCACTCAAGGACGTGAACCACGACTTCCAAAAGCACTCTATGACGAGCTTACCGTCGGAACAGGGGCTCGAAGGATGGTGCCTGAAGAACGTGCTAACGAATTAAAGGAAATATTTACTACAGTCAAACGAAATTTAATCCGAGCATCACAAGAACAAAAAAAACATTACGATTTACGTCGCAGAATATGGAGGCCAAAAGTAAACGACTTAGTATTAGTCCGTCAACACCCGCTATCCAACGCAGCTGAAAATTTTGCAGCTAAACTTGCACCTAAATACGGGGGCCCATACTCAGTTATCGAATTCATTTCACCAGTAATTGTAAGATTACAAATGCAGGGCCGTAGGGAGACTAGGACAGCCCACATAAGTGAACTGAAATCTTATCAAAATTATATTTATTAATATCTACGTCAACGTTAATATCAACGTCATCGCTAATATCAACATCATCATTAATATCAACGTCATTAGTGTCATTATTAGGTCAACACCAATATCAACGTCTTTCGTAATATCTACGTCATCACTAGCATCTACGTCATCACTAATATCAACGTCAACATTAACGTTATCGTCAAAGTCATCATTAGTATAAACGTCATTAGAAATATATACACCATCGCCAATATCAACGTCAACACTTGCATCTACGTCATCTTCAATATCAACGTCATTAGTATAATCACCATTAGTAATATCAACGTCATTAGTATAAACGTCATTAGTATAATCGTCATTGGTAATATCAACGTCATTAGTAATATCTACGTCATCGCCAATATCAACGTCATTTGTATAAACGTCATTAGTAATATCTACGTCATCAATATCAACGGCATCGTTAATGTCAACGTCATCACTAATATAAATGTCATTACCAATATTAACGTCAGCACTAATATCTACGTTATCACTAGCATCTACGTTATCGCTAATATCATCGTCATCATCAGTATCAACATCAACGTCATCATTAACGTTATCATCAATGTCATCATTTAAGTTATCGCTAACGCCATTATCTACGTCATTACCAAAGTCGTTTTCTTCAACCCCGCCACAGCCGTCCCCTTCAACGTTGTTGCCATCATTCTCTCTCCTGATCTAAGATTACAGACATGAGAGTTGCAACAACTGATTGATCGGATAAGCAGGATAAACCCATGGTTAGCCAAGTTAAAGGAAAACAACAAGCTGATCTTCAGAAAAATCAAATACCGCCAGCGTTAAGAAACAATATATGTTATGCAATGTGGAATAAGCCGAAGAAACAGCTCAACTTTGTAAAAACAATAGATGAACGACAATATTCTATCAAAATATCTCGCACCGGAAATGTACGAGAACCTTTTCCACCTCCCGAGAGGGGAGATAATGAGACGAGCAAAAGTCAGTGCATTCGTTTTTGCGTCTCATGTATATATGTAAAATTAATTTTATTATTGGTTCCTTATCAGTGTTCTAATTTATTTAAATTATATTTGAATTTAACAGTATTTTATTCAAAATGCCATCTAGATGTCAAACATAACATTGAACATTAGAAAATACTATAAAATGCATCATTGTACTACTAATTGTAAGACTCATGTAATTGTTGTCAACTGTGTAATACATATGTGTGAATGTTTATGTGTCATCGATCAACATGTATAAAAGCCAATGTTGCCAACACTTGAACTAAAAAAATGGCTAGATTACGGAGAAAAAATGGCTAGAAATGGCTAAAATTGGAAAATAATGCTAAAACTCCATAATTTTAATATAAATCAGAGATAACTCAAAGTTCTAACACGAATTTCATGAAAGTAGCCTTTAAATTTTTTCCGAATTTCTAAAACATTTTCATTCAAATTTTACAAAAACATGATTTTAAATCGAATGTAAAAAATACATGTGTCTGTGAACCCAAATAAAATTTTCAAAAATTGAAAATTTTGTACTAAAATTTTGAAAATCATAAAAATTCAAGCAGATTTATGTGAAATTAACTGTAAAACATTAAAAGAAAAAATGGCTAGGGCAAAATAAAATGGCTAAATCTTCCGGCTAGATCCAATCTAGCCATTTTTTAATGGCTAGATGAAATTAAAATGGCTAGATCTAGCCGGAAAATGGCTAAATTGGCAACCTTGATAAAAGCTGCTGCATTGATCGATTTTGATTAATTAGCCAGTGGACGGCAACGAGGTAAGACCTTCTATAAGTGCGTGAAATATCTTTCTGCATTTAAAGAAGATTTTAACTAAGTAGCTTAAAGGTGTCAACTATCGTTCAACACCTTTAACCAACTCGACCACCTAAGACAGCTGACGTGAGCTATCGCTCTGTGCCATAATACGGACTAACAGCGGGAGCGTGAACTATCGTTCTGTTGCCCATTCCGACGCGAGCGTGAACTATCGTTCTGCTCAGTGACCACTCTCGCCGTGAGCGTAAGCTATCGCTCTGCTCAATCCTCGCCGTGAGCGTGAGCTATCGCTCTGCTCAAATCATCGCCGTGAGCGTGAGCTATCGCTCTGCTCAATCCTCGCCGTGAGCGTGAGCTATCGCTCTGCTCAATCCTCACCGTGAGCGTGAGCTATCGCTCTGCTCAAACCCTCGCCGTGAGCGTGATCTACCGCTCTGCTCAAACCCTCGCCGTGAGCGTGAGCTATCGCTCTGCTCAAACCCTTGCCGTGAGCGTGAGCTATCGCTCTGCTCAATCCTCGCCGTGGGCGTGAGCTATCGCTCTGCTCAAACCCTCGCCGTGAGCGTGAGCTTTCGCTCTGCTCTAATCTCGCCGTGAGCGTGAGCTATCGCTCTGCTCAATCCTCGCCGTGAGCTATCGCTCTGCTCAAATCATCGCCGTGAGCGTGAGCTATCGCTCTGCTCAATCATCGCCGTGAGCGTGAACTATCGTTCTGCTCTATCCCACTACATAGAACTGTCGTTTACTATTGGACCGACTTCTGCTGGCTGTAAAAAAAAAATAAATATCCGTGTCGTGTCGTGTCAACTTGTTACGTCTTTAAGAACAATTAAATAATAAAGTTTATAACGTGTTATGAAAAAATATTAAATTGCACAGTGTTTTCTTCTGTTATCGAAATATAAATAGTTTGTAACGGATCCTGGGCACGCTGAGTATGCCCCAGCTTAAAAAGTGAAAACACGTCGTTACAATGCTATTGATGAACTTATACACTGATTCAATTAAGTTTCGCTGGAATTCGTCTATTAAAACTTTTAATTGAATTGATGCAATTTTTCATAAAATTTTATGAAGAATTTCATATTATTTATTAAAAATGTCATACACCCAAAAAAGTTTTTTTAGAAAGAGATTCATAAAAATTGTGAAGCTTTTTCATAAAATTTAATAAATTTGGCTTTTACTTTTTGAATAAAACTTACATTAATATTAATATTTCATAAAATATGAATTGACACCAGGAAATTTTAATAGTTTTAGTACCATTTTACCTTAAAGTTATAAAATGAATACATTTTTGCAAGCTAGTTGGGTCTGAAAAAGTTAAATGCAATATTAAATTTTATAGTGTCAGTATTGATTAAAAATCACATTTAAAGAAATTTTGTATCTAAGCTTTTCAGATTTTTAATTTTTTTTCTGAATAAAAAATCTACGTTAAGTAATCGATATGTAACAATTTTAGGTTTGATGTTCTTAACTTACTAATATTTTGTTAGTTTCAGCAGTTCTTTCTGCCATCTTCAACGAAATTTTAGTAGATTTAGCAACATTTTTACAGACCTTTTTTTTTAAATCTCAGATCCCGAAACTTTTCAACCTTCGAATATGAAAACTTTTTTACTAAATACATCGAATTCATATATGACGTTAATATTTAATGAAAAGAGTCAGCTTTTTGTGTTTTAATTAATAAAAAGTTAATAAAATGCCTTAATTTAGCATTAAACGGTTAATCGATTAACCGCCAATTTTTTCGAATAACCGGTTAATCCATTTTAGTGATTTTTCGAATAATGCATTAACCGGTTAACCGCCTATGTCGAATAATTGGAAACACTAGTTTACAAGCAAACCAAAACACAAAAAAAAACAATTTTCAAAGAAATTTTAAGCCCTTTTGTCCTATGCTTTTGTCAATTTGTATTTAGTTTAGAACAAATTTAGCCACCTCGCACAGGGCCTAAATCTACCTTTATGAAGTTCAAATGTATTAATATGATAGTAAACAATATAATAAACATAAAAAATCACAAAATATAAATGGTTAATTTTTTTTAACTTTTTTACAATTAAAAATATATATGCGTGCGCATACAATGGGACCGATTAGATGTATTTCTCGAGGGACCGATGAGGGTTAACTCGGAATAGCCACTTTAGTCGATGGACAAACTATTATCAATTTTGGTACCATTTAGGTAAATCTTTCCATTCATTTGTTGAAATAATTTGAAACATTTTCATTTTGAAAATAATTTATTAAGAAAGCATCTACATATGTAGTTATAACAACAGATTGATTTAAAATTCAGTTGAAGAAACTATTGTACTGTAAGGAAAGTCGTTGAGTCTACTGTTTCTTAACTTTAGATGCTGATTTTGACATTTGCATCCCTTGGTATACGCCTGTATAGTATCCACTCATATACCAAGACATCAACATTGCAGAAAGGTGTTCAGAGTCTTCGCAATTTTGAGTGGCAGTTAACATGGGAGGCATAGGCGGTGGTGGTGGTATTGTATTTAGATTGATGGTTGATTTATTTTTCTTTGCAGTTTTGCTGTTGGCAGTCGCTGCGTTTATGTGATCTGTGTCTGCACCTAATTTAGCTTTAGCAAACTGTAGGCGACGCGACTTTTTACCCCAGGAAGCAATAAGATCAGATAAGGCTACCTCTTGTTCGTTATCATAGCCTATGTATTTTAAAAGACATGTTCCCACGTTTTCGTCTATTGAAATAATTTTGGCCTCGTAATCTACACCATCCTCATAAGTTGCACGTACGTAATCGCCGTCTTTGTACACTATTTGTGAGGAAATATTCTCTATTGCAGAATTGGCTTTACTATTATCATCTTTTAGTGAATGCACTTTAGCAGCACTTGTTGACAATGCAATACGACGGGCTAGTTCCTCACGAGCTAGTTTAACGGAATCATCATAAGCCTTAATCAATAAAGTATCATCCCACGGATCATCCAGGACATCATTTGCTGGCATCTAAAATACTTACGAATATAAATTAACCAATACAGCATATTAAAAAAATTAACGGACCTTTTCATTAGCATTTGCCATTTTATTTAACAATTAATCCATTAATTTAATAAGTTTGCCCTCTTCTTTTATAGGGTTGTAAACAGGGCTGCCAGATGATTTCGATGAAAAATCGGCACTTTTTCCCAAAAAAATCGGCATTTTCGGCACTTTGATTTTAAAAAATCTGCAAAAAATCGGCACTTTCAAAAATACTCATTTATATATGAAAAAATATGAAAAATATATGAAAAAGACATTTCGTGTAAAATAATATGTTTTAATTTTAACAATTAAATAAAAACAAAGGCTTAGGAAATAAATGAAATTAAATATATAGATTTCTAATTAAAAAAATGTTAGTTGTAATTTTATGAATATTTTTATGATACATATTCAGATATTACCTGACCAACACTACCCAGGTGGAAATTGCCCACGGTAGAAAAAAATAGTACTGGGAGAGCACTGTTTTTTTTATTATGCCAGTACCACTTAAAATGTCCTTTGCCACTGTTTTCTGCTATTTTAACAAGATTTTTTCTATCTGACTATATTTTAATAGAATTTCAATATAACTTTTTTCATAATATTTTTTAATTAAAACAGCGAGAAACCAGAATATTTAAGAAAAACTTTTTATTTTCTAGTTTTGCAATTATTTAATATTTTATAACACAATAAAAAACAACAAAATTAATTTGAAACAAAAATATATTTTTTTTATTATTTTATTAAAATTTAAGGTGATTTACCACCAGATTTTTAATTGTTTTTAGAGTACTGATTTTTACACAGTACACTGATTTTTTGTATTTAAAGTACTGGATTGTTACTGAATATTTTTGTATTTATAGTACTGGGAAAACACCAGGAAGTAACAAAATCCAACACTGGGCCAACGTGGGCAAATACCTACGGCCAAGCGTATAATGGTGTTATCATTTCGACACCGTACCAGTACTGGAAACGTAAAAAATCCGACACATCGCCAGTACATGCACTACCGTCTCCAACGCTGAGCCAGTACTGTGCCGTTCGTATTTTTCTATCTGGGTATGTACATAAATTAATTTTACAGCTTTTAAAAATAGTTCTTCTCCGAACTTAAGGTACCCGCCCAGGTAGAAATTGCTGACGTTACAACAAAATTTGTACTGGGAGAGCACTGTTTTTTACGAAATGCCGGTACTACTTAAAACGTGCTTTGCCAGTACTGTTTTCTGAAAATTAACGAGCTTTTTGTAATTTATTAAAATTAACAATTTTATAAATTTTACGTATTTTTACATCAATTACACAATTATTTATGTAAGAGAGACATCGCCATTCTTTTCTTGTGAAGTTTCGAAAGAATACATTTGAAGAAATTTCATTAAGTCTCAAGATATTGCCAAAAAAAATAAAAATAAAAAAAATCTGTGATGTACACTAAGAGGACAGTAAAGTTCTAGCAAACTACTAAATTTGTTATTAAATGTACTAGGATAATACCAAAAAAATAAAATCCCAAGCCTGCGCCAACGTTGGGAAATAACTACGGCCAAGCGTTTATTGGTGTTATCATTTCGACAACATGGCAGTACAGTGAAAGTTAAAAATCCGACGCATTGCCAGTACATGTACTACCGCCTCCAATACCGGGCCAACATTGTGCCGTTTGTATTTTTCTACCAGGGCGTACACCTTGAAATATTATACAAATATTAGCCCTTTTTTTAATTACTGGATTTATTTTATTTCGTTAAAATATTCAATTATTTTTTAATTTTCAAAATTTAATATATTTATCAAAATCTAATACTTATTCGCTAATATAATGTAAAATAAAGTAATTAAATTTTGTAAAAATGTGTACACCGGGATTGAATTAAGCTAAATTCAAAATAGATTTATAAATAAATAAATCCGTTTTGGATTTAGCTTAATTTAATTCCAGAAATTGCGTTGTCGAAAAATTAAAATTTTTTTCCTTCACATTATCTTAGCGAATTCTACACTTGAATTTGGATAAAAATATTAAATTTTGAAAATTAAAAAACAAAATAAAATAAATCTAAAAATAAATACAGTGATTTAAAAAAAGGCCTATTATGTTTTACGTACATAAGATGTATGTATGATTAAAATCGAAAAATATCGACTTAAAATTTTAAAAATATGCATTTAAAATTTTAAAAATATGCATTTATTTTAAAAATTTCCAACGTTTTTGATATTGTCAATTCAGTTTTAGTATTACATATTTGTCTTTAAAAGTAGATTAAACATTAAAAATTGCCATTAATCATCGTCAAAAATTGATTTATGTTTGATAGAAATCAGAATAGAATATTGTTCTACCTAAAATGCAAATCCTAACATGATATTTAGAAATTTTAAAAATAATTTTTTTTTTGTACAGTGTATAGGCAAAAACACAGTTTTAAAGTAAATACCAAAAAGTATGCTAAAAAATATTCGTTTTTATCAAATAATGCAAAAAAAAAGTATTTATAGCACAATATGCAACAAAATATTTTAAAAACATGCATTTGCAGCAAAATATAAAAAAACAAGCATTAACAAATCGATGCCATTTTGCTGAAAATTTGTTGATCGCAAAGATATTTTGTTAACATTCTTTTTCAGCTAACAATACAAACATGAATTTACATGAACTTTGGAAATGTCAAAGATAGAATTATTTTCTTATTTATTAATGCATTGTAAATCACCAAAAACTAAAATTTTGAGTTTTAACAAAAAATCGGCATTTTTCGAACAAAAATCGGCATTTTTCGAACAAAAATCGGCAAATCGGCATTTTGCATATTTTTTATTAAAAGTCTGCAAAATGCCGAAAAATCGGCAATTCTGGCAGCCCTGGTTGTTAAAGTATTCAGTTTTCCATTACAGTGACTCGGTGTCTTCATATGCAATAAATTATATGATATGAAATGTCAAAACCATGGCAGCGAAACGTCAAAATGATATCAATTGCAGAGTGGTGGAGAACACTTGACCATTTCATGGGTAAGAAATATCATAGATTTTTCTTCCAAAAACACAACATTTTATGAAACATTAATATTTACCGACAAAAAATAAAAGACTAAACACTTTTCCCATTCCTTTTTACCAAATTTTTTGTTGTTTTTCTATTAGAAAATTAAAATGAAAACTAAAAGTGACATTTGATCTCTGGCATCATTGCAAGATCCGATGGCATGTCAGAGATATCATGATATTGCAATAAAATTGAAATTGAGTGTCTTCACTTGAGATGAGAGCATTTTGACAATTGCTTGCTATCATTTTATTGCATGACAAGACACTAGTTGAGGTTACATGATCAAGATTTTGCTTCCAAGTTGATAATAGAGATGAGCGATATTTTCATACCAGTGATTTAATCACAGTTATTGATAAATCACTGGTAACGGCAGTGATCAAATATTTCAAGTCGCAGTTACTCGGAATGTCGTTCTTTTAAATTGTTTGTACTATTCTTTCTTGCAAACTTCATTGTGCACAGTAATACATGTTTTTTTTCAATAACAGTGACTTGCTTTCACACTCTTCTGAATAAAATGTCTCCTTCTATCTCTTGTCTTTGTTACCAGTCGCAACTATTTTTTTTTTAAGGCCGAGTTTTTAGGAAGTGGATTATCTTTAAACTTAGTTCAACGCAGTTTGTAACTGGAATACTGCTTTTAAAATGTGATTTATTTTGTTTTATTTCAATAAAGAAATAAATTATACTCGAGAAAAAGTTTATCCGGCAAATTTTTGTTAATAAACTTTGAAATTGCTGACAAAATTCGTTTTCGGTTTAACTAAACCATGTTTAACTGACATCTTAAAAACTCACCATAAATATTATTTCGTTTATTTATCAGAAAATCGAAGTCTTTTCCATAGAAAAACCGTGATCACGATCACAGTTTAAAAGAACAACGATTTGCAAATCACATTCACTAAGAACAATGTTACTGAAAAATCGCCGAATCCGAAACCCGTGATCACGGTCACTGTTTAAAAGAACGGTGATTTGAAAATCACGATCACTGGTAGCAGCGTTATTCAAAAATCACCGGATCGCTCATCTCTAGTTGATAACACATACTGCTTGTCAAATTCAGTTGAACTTGAAGCTGTGACGTAGGCTGCATGCAACTTGATAGTCAATTTTGCTTTCAAGATGCCGTCGTCAAGGAAAGAACTAAAAATGCTCGCCTCTGTGGGCTGTTTCCGCACTGTAGGCTGTTCAAAAAGACTTTATTTTTTTATTCACATATTCCACAGACATTTTAATGTCAGCAGAAATTGGTTTTTTATTTATTTTTAAATCATTTCGTCGATATACCGAAATATTCACATTCCGTATTTTATCAATCGTGTTTTATTGCGGCACAATATTTGTAAAAAGAAAAACAAATTTACAAGAAATTTGATCAGCTGATTAAAACTTGACCGTCAAGTTTTCTCAAAACTTGAAAGCAAAAATTGATATCAAGTTGCTGTTCAATTTTTAAAATGTGAGTGGGTTAGTAAAAAAATGTGAGTGTATTAAAACTTGAAAGGAAAAAATTGATCGTGTAACCCCTATGTTACCTAGTGTCTTGACATGCAATAAAATGATAGCAAGCAATTGTCAAAATGCTCTCATCTCAAGTGAAGACTCTCAATTTCAATTTTATTGCAATATCATGATATCGCTGACATGCCATCGGATCTTGCAATGATGCAAGAGATCAAATGTCACTTTTAGTTTTCATTTTAATTTTTTAATAGAAAAACAACAAAAAATTTGGTAAAAAGGAATGGAAAAGTGTTTAGTTTTTTATTATTTGTCGGTAAACATTAATGTTTCATAAAATTTGGTGTTTTTCGAAGAAAAATCTATGATATTTCTTATTCATGAAATGGTCAAGTGTTCTCCACCACTCTGCAATTGATATCATTTTGACGTTTCGCTGCAATGGTTTTGACATTTCATATCATATAATTTATTGCATTTGAAGACACCGGGTTACCTAGTGTCTTGACATGCAATATATAAATGATAGCAAGCAATTGTCAAAATGCTCTCATTTCAAGTGAAGACACTCAATTTCAATTTAATTCAATATCATGATATCTCTGACATGCCATCGGATCTTGCAATGATGCCAGAGATCAAATGTCACTTTTAGTTTTCATTTTAATTTTGTAATAGAAAAACAACAAAAAATTTGGTAAAAAGGAATGGAAAAGTGTTTAGTTTTTTATTATTTGTTGGTAAACATTAATGTTTCATAAAATTTGGTGTTTATCGAAGAAAAATCTATGATATTTCTTATTCATGAAATGGTCAAGTGTTCTCCACCACTCTGCAATTGATATCATTTTGACGTTTCGCTGCAATGGTTTTGGCATTTCATATCATATAATTTATTGCATTTGAAGACACCGGGTTACTGAGTACTCAATTCCGACCCAGTGTTGCCAACAAATTTTCAAAATAAATGGCTATATCAGACCAAAAAATCGCTAGAAAATCACTAGATTTATAAACAGTGGAAGAATTTAGCGATTTTGTCGCTAGATTGTTTAAAAATGGTACTTAAAGGAGTTTTTTACTCAAAAATTTGTTTAATATGTTCATTCGAAGTGTTATAAACTTTTAAATAATAAAAAAATGTACGATTAAGCTGCAAATAATGAATCCCGATTTTTATTGAATTAATATTAGTGTTAAAAATATTCAAAAGAGTGCATTCTACGGTGAAAAACTACAAACCCATATTTTTATCGAAATGTGTATTTCTTAGAAAGTTTTTTTTTATTAAAATCGTTTAAGAAGTTGTTTTTTTATAATAAAAGAATATCAAATGCGAATTTTATAATATTTTTCAACATAAAACTGATTTTTAAAAGTTATATTACGGCTGATAAAAAATCGCTAGATTTTTGGCTAATAGCTACAGGACAATTTTTACCGCAAGGGGCGAAATAAAATCGCTAGATCTGACGAGAAAATCGCCGTTATGGCAACACTGTTCTGACCACTTTGGAAAAGTATACAATACAGTGTTGCCAGCAGAGAAACAAACCAGCCGCCTTGAGCCGTTAAAGCCTCCGCTGAAGGTAATTTTTACCTCAGCCGCCGATTTTTTTCGGCTCATTTCGGTGAGAAGCAGTGTTGCCAAAACTTCTTTAGGAAAAAATGCTAGATTTTTTGCATAAAAATGCTAAAAACTAAACAAATATGCTAGAAAAAATATGCTAAAAAAATTTTATAAAAAAATGTTTCAATTTGTTTAAAAAAATACTATTTTAGTGATTTTTTACAATTACACTGAAAATAAGTCATCTCTATTTATGAATTCAGTTCATTTTATTAACTAAAATTATATAAAAGAAAAATTAAAACAACTCAAAAGTTAATTCTTGTAAAAAAGTTCAAAAATCCTTTAAAATAAATTTATTATTATTTGATTTCCCAACTGTGTCACTGAAAATATGTTATCTCAAAAAGTTAAAGGCGGATAAACAAAAGTACCCCAAAATGTTTTATTTCTAAAATAGGTGGTAATGTGGAATACTTTGGCGGGTAATACGAATTTCCCATTCTGCCTTAATTTATCTACTCCAAATTAATTTAATGGTTTTTATTGCACGCTCTGTTTACCGTTTTCAAATTTCTGCATCTTTGGGCTTACCTGCGTGAAATTCTTTAAAAAAATTATTTTCGCGATCAGGGTTAATACTTTTTGTGGTGTTGGTTGACGTTGTAAGATTTTTGGTATAATTAAATGAAAAAGTGCACAGGTGTTACAGTAAAAAAAATCAAAATTCACTGAAAGTCTTAAGATAGGAAGACGCTATTTATCACAAACGCTATCCACATTACCCTCTATGACCCAAACCTAAAAAAACCAATAAAAAATGCAAAGATTTAAAAACGAACCTTATCAACATTTTGCAATTCTATTAATTCTATTTTAAACTCTATTCTTTAAATTATTATTATTTTTTTTTTACCAAAAATTGGAGTATTTTTGAACAAAATCAGTCCTTCACCATAACAACAAAAAAAGTAAAACCAGTAAAAAAGTTAAAGCCGGGCATGCCGATTTAAAATTTTAATATTAAAGTACCATAAAGCAATATTTTTTATACTTTTGGGATCATTTTTGAATTTCAATCAATCCAACACTGTTAAATCCAATTTTTGCTATTTTTTCCCCAGAAATATTTTTTTTCGTGATTATTGTTTTTTTCCAAAGAATTTTTTTTTCTAAAGCCTAATGAATATACACAAAATAACATAACATATACTTTTTATTTGCAGAAAAAAATTTTGCTATTTTTTCCCCAGAAACATTTTTTTTTCGTGATTTTTGTTTTTTTCCAAAGAATTTTTTTATTATTTTTCTAAACCCTATTGAATATACACAAAATAACATAAAAAATGTTTTGCGAAATTTTTGCGAAAAAAATCTATAAAAAAAATTTTGTGAAAAAAAATTACAGCTTCATTAATGTTTACATATTTAATCAAATTTGATAAATTTATAATTGAAAATGATCCCAGAAGTATAAAAATAAAATTTTTTTTTTCATATATTTAGTTAGAATATTCTTCTACCTCAAGTCCAAATTCTAATATGATATTGGCATTTTAGATTTTATTTATAACATTTTTTTGGTACCCGTTAATTGCGAATATCGCGAATACGAGCGCTAACTTTGAAAAACTGCTATCACCATTGAATTCAGCGTACTCGAATTAGCTTTACCAGTAGGGTTCCCAGCTTATTAAAATTTGCGACTGCAAAGTACTTACTCTAAAAGTAAAAAAAAAATATTTGGTTTTCATATTAAATTTAAATTGTAAAATAAGAGATAATTATTTAAAAACGAGGTTTAGTAAAAGATTATTCACGAGGGTTAGAATAAACTGTGATTTTGAAACTGATAATATTGATTTTTTAATGCTTATTTTTCAATATAAATAATAAAATTTGGTGTTAGTTTAACTACATAATGTAGAGAATATAATAAATAACCCAAAGGAAACGTAATATTTAATTAAAATAGTTTTAAAAAATAAAAATAATTAATTAAAAGTACCACTTTTAACCAAGGTTGGTTACCGTTATCGTTAAAATACCGTTATCGCAAAAATACCGTTTCAAATTGAATACCGTTACCGATACCGTTATTTTTATGGGCAGTTACCGGTTACAATTACAATTTTTTAACTTTTTTATTTTATAATCTTTAGTTATTTTTGCAACAAAATTTATAGAAAATAATTTTAACGAGTAAAAAGGTTAAAGTCGGGCATGCCGACTATACAATACCCTACACCAGTCTGGTTAAAACCCAACTAATGTTTGGATCCGAAATTCGAATGGGTTAAAATGGGACTTGTGTCAAAATTTTCTATAATGTGAGTCAGCGAACCAAATTTCATTAAAATATCTTAATATTTGCGACCTGCAGTTTGTAACCAAGCCAATTTTGGGGGGACCCTTGTATGGGCACTAGGTCTAAACATGGATCGGTGTTAACCAAAATCAATAGGCTTCGTCCTTGTGCTGATATAGGTCGGTATACCAAATTTCATCAAAATATCTTAATATTTGCGACCTGCAGTTTGTAACCAAGCCAATTTTGGGGGGACCCTTATATGGGCACTAGGTCTAAACATCCCGGTGTTAACCAAAATCAATAGGCTTCATCCTTAGGCTGCCATAGGGCGGTGTACCAAATTTTATCAAAATATCTTAATATTTGCGACCTGCAGCGTATAAACAATATAATTTTGGTAGGACCCTTATATGGGCACTAGGTCTAAACATGGACCGATGTTCACCAAAATCAATAGGCTTCGTCCTTGGGCCAACGTAGGTCTGTGGACCAAATTTCATCAAAATATCTCAATATTTGCGACCTGCAGCGTATAAACCATATAATTTTAGTAGGACCCTTATATGCGCACTAGGTCTAAACGTGGACCGATGTTCACCAAAATCAATAGGCTTCGTCCTTGGGCCAACATAGGTCTGTGTACCAAAGCTCATCAAAATATCTTAATATTTGCGACCTGCAGCGTATAAACCATATAATTTTAGTAGAACCTTTATATGGGCACTAGGTCTAAACATGGACCGATGTTCACCAAAATCAATAGGCTTCATCGTTGGGCCGACATAAGTCGTTGTACCATATTTCATCAAAATATCTTAATATTTGCGACCTGCAGCGTATAAACAATATAATTTTGGTAGGACCCTTATATGGGCACTAGGTCTAAACATGGACCGATGTTTACCAAAATCAATAGGCGTCGTCCTTGGGCCGACATAAGTCGGTGTATTTTGTAGTCTCATCAAAATATCTTATTATTTGCGAACTGTAGAGTGCGCACAAGAATGCATGGACAGACAGACAGACGGACGGACGGACGGACATCGTTAAATCGAAATAAAAAAAATTCTGAGCCGATCGGTATACTATAAGGTGGGTCTAGGACCAATATTTTTTGGTGTTACAAACATCAGCACAACTTATAATACCCTGACCACATAGTGGTGTAGGGTATAATTACTAAAACTACCAGCATTGAATTTATAGGTTAAAATCTGTATTTTTAAGACTTAAAAGAAAGAAAAAGCTATGTTTTTACTTGTTTTTATATGTTTTTAACGTAATTTTTAATACCGGTACGTACCGGTATTGCTGTTTCGATAACGGTATACCGTTACCGAATCAATCTTAAATACCGTTACCTTTACCGAAACAAACGAAATTCGATACCGTTACCGTTATCCTCACCGTTATTCGTTTCGGTAACCAACCTTGCTTTTAACATTTTATTCAGTGTTGTCAACAAATTTTCAAAAAAATGGCTAGATCAGATCCAAAAATCGTTAGAAAATCACTAGATTTATAAACAGTGCAAAATTTAGCGATTTTATCGCTAGATTATTGGAAAATTGTACTTAAAGAAATTTTTTTACTCAAAAATTTATATAATATATTCATAAGAAGGGTTATAAAGTTTTAGATAATTAAAAATTTTAAGATTAAGCTTCAAATGATGAATTCCGATTTTCATTGAATTAATATTAGTATTGAAAATACTCAATAGAGGGTGAAAAACTGCATACATATTTTATCGAATTGTGTATTTTTTAGAAAGTTTTTTTTACAAAAATTCGTTTAAAAAGTTGTGTTTTATAATAAAGGAATATCAAAATGCGAATTTTGTAATATTTTTTAACATAAAACCGAGTTTTAAAAATTATATCACGGCTGATAAAAAAATCGCTAGATTTTTGGCTAATAGCTACAGGATAATTCTTCCCGCTAGGGGTGAAATAAAATCGCTAGATATGACGAGAAAATCGCCGTTATGGCAACAGTGATGTTATTACAAAACTATAACAATCCCAGTTCACAGAATAAGCCATGGAAAAGGAATCTTAACATAGGGGTTACACGATCAATTTTTTCCTTTCAAGTTTTAATACACTCACACTTTTTTACTAACACACTCACATTTTAAAAATTGAACAGCAACTTGATATCAATTTTTGCTTTCAAGTTTTGAGAAAACTTGACGGTCAAGTTTTAAACAGCTGATCAAATTTCTTGTAAATTTATTTTTCTTTTTACAAATATTGTGCCGCAATAAAACGCGATTGATAAAATACGGAATGTGAATATTTCGGTATATCGACGAAATGATTTAAAAATAAAAATAAATATAAAACTAATTTCTGCTGACATGAAAATGTCTGTGGAAGATGTGAAGAAAAAAATAAAGTCTTTTCGAACAGCCTACAGTGCGGAAACAGCCCACAGAGGCGAGCAATTTTAGTTCTTTCCTTGACGACGGCATCTTGAAAGCAAAATTGACTATCAAGTTGCATGCAGCCTACGTCACAACTTCAAGTTCAACTGAATTTGACAAGCAGTATGTGTTATCAACTTGAAAGCAAAATCTTAATCATGTAACCTCACTGTAAATCGTGACGGAAAAAAATGAACAAAATAGCAACGGAAACGGAATCTAACTTTTACAGCACAGAACATATAGAAAGTCAAGTTGGTTATATTTTATATTTTTCTTTTTGCCACATTTCAACGTATTGTTGTTGTTTGACATTAGTTGGAATAAAAGGCTGTGAAAGTGTTATTCTGTTATTGCTGTTTTTTATATATTTTTTAAATGTATAAAGTTAAATCCATTGATATTACTAATGCATGTGCATGACGAAATCAACCATGTAGTCGTACTATACTCGTACTGTGATTGAAATTGTGTGAAAATCTGGCAACATTAGTAATATAATCTGAGAGTAAAAACAGGAGAATAAGAAATTCCGTTGAGTAAATAAAATACGTTTTATCTCTCACGGAAATCGTTGCACGATTTTAATTGTCAAATTGTATGGAAAAAACGGGTACCTTTGCATTGTGCTTAGTGTAGGCCCAGAATAAGAGCGCAGTGATTTTTTCCATACATTTTGACATTTAAAAATCGCTGGGCGTAGCTGTTGTGAGATAGAATCTATTTTATTTTAATGCCGGTTTTTGTTATTCTCCCATTTTTTTCTTTCTCATACTCTCACCAATATTGTCAACTCTATTGTTATTTTTGCTGGTGTTCACTACATCAAAGAGTACAGCTAACAAAGGCAATCAACGGCTCTTCTGACTCTTTTTCTATTTTTTTTGCAAAAAAAAAAAATAAATTTTTAAATTATTAAAATTTTGTTTTCTTTATTGAATTGAGGTATTGAACATTATTAGTAGCTCGTTAGTTCATCGTTTAGCATTGTATATTATGTTTGCAGTAAACTAAGAGACATATGAGTGACATAAAGTCTCCTTGTTATATATAAAACATGCTCAATTATGTCGCTGCCAGAGATACAAGCTAGCCGACTTCAGCCGGTTATCCGCCGCCACCCGACACCTTTGCCAAGCCGATTCAGCCGCCGACAATAATCGGCTAATCCAATTTTCGGCTAAAGCCGGTAGAAAAATGCAAATATATTTTTTTTTTTTTTTAATTTATAAAATTTGTTTAAATATACATAATTATTTGAAAAGTTGAATTTTCTTGTTTTTAGATATCGTTGATTTTTAAAATGTTTTGCATCAAACTGGCGGTAGCACAACCAGGCGGTTTTGTTGATACTACAATTCTACAGGCTTCCGCATTATAAGGACTGCGTTTGAAAAAAATTTCCATCACATAGTCCAAAAAAACTTATGAAACAGTCATGCAATTTTAAAAATAAAAGCTATTTTATAACCGTAATTTTTAAGATTATTATAAAACTACTACCTCCGTTCCGAAATGAGGTTAACCTTTCTATATTTTTGCTGGGATTATGGAGGTTTTTTAAAAAAACAATTTTTTTTTGGATAGTTGTTAGGACATATCAGTGATTCTGAATTTATAGATAGCTTTCCAATTTTTTTTTTTATTTATTTTTAATTCGATGTCAAAGTTGAAAATTAGAATTAAAATAATTCATTGATTTTGTGTGAAAAAATTAACAGAATTCAGATAAATTAGAAAACATATTTTTGACATTACAAACATGTTTAGAATCTATAATGATTGACTAAGATGGTAATAATTACAAAATTCGCCGAGATGGCCTTTTACTGGTTTCTATTAAATGCAGCGAAGAGACATTAGCAACAGCTCGTCAAAATATTGTTCATTAATTTTATTACAACACAATATTATTTTTTCTACCACAATAGTGGCACATGAACTGTTATTTTAATTTATTTTCTTTTATTTGAATAAAAACACTTTGCTTAGTAAAATGTCAACAAAAAAAAATCAATAGAAATGTTAACTTTTTTTTTGGAACAGAGGTAGTATATGTGACGCGCAAAATAGAAAGGGACCTAAGGTCAGGAGAGCATGGGATCGGTCTCATTCGATGTTCAGATGTTGTCCACAAAAAAAAAAAAAATTGATTTTTTTACCCTTAGGTCCCTTTCTCTATGCGCTGTCACATTTACAAATTTTTATTATTTTTATTTTACAAAATTTTTTTAAATTTTTCTGATGCCTTTCCATCAACGTTTTTATGGTATTATTAAATACCTTTCGAGCTGCTAAAATACCACTTTCCTCGGAAATCTTTGACATCGTTGGCGACTTTTTTTGTTACCTTAGTTTCTTTTTTAACGAAGCCCAGAATTAACGAATTAACTCTTCAAAGCTCTGTTAATTAATTCGTAACAAAATAAATCGAACGAAAACAAATATGAATTAATTCCATTCAATATATGCCTTTTGTGAATTAATTTATTGAATTTTAAATTCAGAATTCAAAAACTGAATTAAAGAATTAATTTATCAAAGCTCTGGGAGTCGTATTTCATTTTGTTCTACTTCTCTTAGTTTAGTAGATATGTACCATTTTAAAAAACCGGGAGGGAAAGAAATAGGGATATCTTTAAAACATCGGATATACTGATGGGGCCATCTAATAGGTGATGGCAGAGAGTTGAAAATCTTATATTTTAACAATAAATTGTGTAAAATTTAACAAATGTATGTAAAATTTTATAGACATTGTGAAATATAAACTCAATTTTTATAAATTCGGAAAACTACAATTAAAATAATAAGTATGTTGGCTGAACCGAAAAATTTGTTACTTTAACAAAATTTATTCCTGTTTTTGGCTTAAAATAAAATTTGTTGATTTTAACACTTTTTTTTGTTAAATTTAACAAATCAATTTAAGTAAAAAAATTGTAAAACTTTAGTTTTATCTGCAATTATACTGAGTCGTAGAATTTTTTCAAATTTAGGGTCTCGAGACTCTCCCCGGGGCTAATCAATATCATGTGAGGGCATATAAGGGCACTCCAATGGAGCAAAAATTTTGTCCGCTTTGCTTCATCTCGCTTAGTTTTCGAGATAGGGCCATTTTATGAAGTGGAAAATTTTTATTTAAAATTTCCGAGGGCCATTTTTTGATAGCTCTGGGGTATTACATGGTTAGAGGTAGTCGAAATTTTCATAAATTTTGCTCTATCTCTCTTAGTTTTCGAGATATGGGCCATTTTAAAAAAATCGGGACGGAAAGAAATGGCGCCATCTTTAAAACTTCGGATACATTGGTGGCGGTCTCATTCGATGCTCAGATGTTGTCCACAAAAAAAAAAAAATTGATTTTTCTACCCTTAGGTCCCTTTCTCTATGCGCTGTCACATATATAAAAACCGAGCCCAAACCGATGAAGCTAGGAAGTTGAAATTTGGTATGTAGGTTCCTCTTTCGGCGTAGACGTCCACTAAGACGGGATTTTTGGAAATTCCTACCGGAACGGGTAAAAAGGGGAAAAGTCTCCCCCTTGGCAGCCTGCCAAAACCCCTTTAGCTAGAAAGCTGAAATTTAAGATATGTGTTCCTTGGAGTATGGGCTAACTTTTTTGGAAAGTACTTTCTGGAATTTTGGACAGGGACGTTGTAAAAATGGGGGTTAAAAAGGGGGAAAAAGGCCCCACTTTACGGCTTGCCCAAACCGCTGGCGGTAGGAATTTGAAATTTGGTATAAAGGTTCCTCCACTATCGTAGACATCCACCAAGACGGGATTTTTTGGAAATTTTTACAGGGAGGGGCAAAAAGTCTCCCCCTTGACAGCCTGCTCAAACTGCTGGAGCTATGAAGTTGAAATTTGGTATGTAGGTTGAAATTTGGTATGGTAAATTCCGTCTGTTGAGACGGAATTTTTGGTAATTCTTATCGGGAGGGGCAAAAAGGGGACAAAAAAGTACCTTTTTCCAAAAAAAGTACCTTTTTCCAAAAAAAAGTACCTTTTTCCAAAAAAAGTACATTTTTACAAAAAAAAGTACCTTTTTCCAAAAAAGTACCTTTTTCCAAAAAGAAGTACCTTTTTCCAAAAAAAGTACCTTTTTCCAAAAAAAGTACCTTTTTCGAAAAAAGTACCTTTTCCCAAAAAAAAGTTCCTTTTTCCAAAAAAGTACCTTTTTCAACAAAAACCATTTTTCCAAAAAAAGTACCTTTTTCCACAAAAAGTACCTTTTTCCAAAAAAATGTACCTTTTTCCAAAAAAAGTACGTTTTCCAAAAAAGTACCTTTTTCCAAAAAAAGTACCTTTTTCCAAAAAAAAGTACCTTTTTCCAAAAAAAAGTACCTTTTTCCAAAAAAAGTACCTTTTTACAAAAAAGTACCTTTTCCAAAAAAAGTACCTTTTTCTAAAAAAATTTACCTTTTTCCAAAAAAAAGTACCTTATCCAAAAAAAGTACCTTTTTCCAAAAAAAAATAATTTTTCCAAAAAAATACCTTTTTCCAAAAAAATACCTTTTCCAAAACAGGACCCTTTCTTTAATTCACTTTTGGATTTTTAATTAAATTTTACTAATATATCATTCGTTTATACCATTCCTTATGAATTCATTCACTGACTTCATTCTTTTAATTTTCATGCATAGTGAATGAATTCTTTCATGAATTCATTCTTTTTATTAGAGATGAGCGATCCGGTGATTTTTGAATAACGCTGCTATCAGTGATCATGATTTTCAAATCACCGTTCTTTTAAACAGTGACCGTGATCACGGGTTTCGGATTCGGCGATTTTTCAGTAACATTGTTCTCAGTGAATGCGATTTGCAAATCGTTGTTCTTTTAAACTGTGATCGTGATCACGGTTTTTCTATGGAAAAGACTTGATTTTCTGATAAATAAACGAAATAATATTTATGGGGAGTTTTTAAGATGTCAGTTAAACTTGGTTTAGTTAAACCGAAAACGAATTTTGTCAGCCATTTCAAAGTTTATTAACAAAAATTTGCCGGATAAACTTTTTCTCGAGTATAATTTATTTCTTTATTGAAATAAAACAAAATAAATCACATTTTAAAAGCAGTATTCCAGTTACAAACTGCGTTGAACTAAGTTTAAAGATAATCCACTTCCTAAAAACTCGGCCTTAAAAGGAAAATAGTTGCGACCGGTAACAAAGACATGATAGAAGGAGACATTTTATTCAGAAGAGTGTGAAAGCAAGTCACTGTTATTGAAAAAAAAAACATGTATTACTGTGCACAATGAAGTTTGCAAGAAAGAATAGTAAAAAAAATTTAAAAGAACGACATTCCGAGTAACTGCGACTTGAAATATTTGATCACTGCCGTTACCAGTGATTTATCAATAATTGTGATTAAATCACCGGTATGAAAATATCGCTCATCTCTACTTTTTATAATGATCTTTCACGTTTCATTCGGTTTGTAAAAGATTACAACAAATGTTTGAGTCTTTAAATTTTGGTTAATTACCTTCATTATTTTTATGGGTTGTGTATATGATATCAATATTAAATCCCTAAAATAAGCCACATTTGTATTTAATTTGTAATTATAAACTAAAGTGTTGTCAGAATCATTAGTATATTCATACCTTAGATCTTTTACTGATTGAATAAAATGACAATTTTGATAAGCCATTTTGTAAAAGATTAGAATTAATGAAAAAATTAATTATTTAAATTGATTGTAATTCTATAAGGAATGTATTCAACATAAGAATGCATTCTATTTATTATTAAACTTTGGGAATGAAACCTATGAATTAATTATAAAGGAATGGTTTGATGGAATGATATATATTCAATTTCTAAAGCTGAATTCGGTTTTGTGCGGATTAAGCTAAAATTGAATTAATTCTTTCGAAGCTCTGCCTACAATCTACACTTGGTACCTAATTTCGTAAAACACTTGAGTGAAGTGAACTTTCAATGTAAATTGTTTTTATAACAAAAACAATTTCTATAGAAATAACGCAACACTTCACCGAAGTGTTTTAGAAAATTACCCCCTTGGTCATTTGAAAAGTATATATTTTTTTATTTTGTAACACTGTGTAATTTGTATCCAAAACTATGGGTGCTAAAGACGTGTTCATTTGGATTCTCTCCTCTATTGCATATCCAAATTTCAGCGAAATCTTTCAGAACTTTTCAAGCAAAACTTCCAACTTAAGAAATATTTATGACAAAAATCCTTCTTAGGTCTGACTATAAAACTGGTTCTTTTATTTCTTTTGAACTAAAAAAAATACTTTTGATGGTTCAGGTAATGACGAAGTAGAAAATTTGTTTTAAAAATGACATTTGCTTTTAATTTCTTTATTTTGGAAAATTGATACTTCCAGCCAGTGTTGCCAATTTAGCATATTTAATGCTAGATTTAGCATTTTTTTTATTCATTTAGCATGAAAAAAATGTATCTAGCATATGGCATTTTTTCAGCATTTTTCCAACAAAATTTAGCATATTTTAGTTTTATTTTCTGTTTTTTTAGAATATTCTACATTGATTTGAATTTTTGCTATAAAAATATTAATGATGTTGTTTCCGATATAAAAACACAACAAACAGTACCAAATCAACCTTTTTCCACGGTTCTCGTTTAACAACTGAGAGTATAAGTGTAGGCCAGGGCTGCCAGATGATTTTGATGAAAAATCGGCACCTTTTTAAAAAAACTCGGCATTTTCGGCACTTTGATTTTAAAAAATCGGTAAAAATCGATAAATTGCAATATACGTGTGTATGTTAAGATAATTTGGTAAAGTGCGAACTTAGGTAGATAGACCCGTAAGTAGTTTTGTTCATTTGTGTTTTGAATGAAAATAAATAACGTAAAGCAGGGTTGGACAGCATTTTATAATATAAAAAATAGCGGGCAAAGCCCGCTACATTGCTAGCATGCCTTAAAGTTTTTTTTTTTTTTTAATTCCAGTTTATGTAAAGGTAGACCTGGCAATTCAAGTAAATTTACAAATTCAGTTGGAAAATTTACTGCGTCGGTTTCTTCCACCGGTGATTCGTTACCTGCAGTTAAAATATCGGAATATATAAGTTCCATTCCTTTTCTTAGGTTTTTTCTCTTTTAGAAAATTTGTTTAACTTTTTGGAGAGTATGTTACAATGCTACATAGTGTTTGAACAGGTAATTAAAAGGGATTCTTCACCCCTTTTTGTTCCACCCAGTAAAAATCCCAAATATATATAATCTTGCTTGAATCGCATGCGAAATTTCAAGTACCAAACTCCGGCAGTTTGAGTCATTCAAATTCCATTCCATTTTGTTTAACAATTTTAGTGTTCCAATGCAACTCCTTCCAAGATTCCATTTTGTTCACCATTCCATTGCATTTCGTTCCCATTATCTGTTATTCCAATTCCACTCGTTCCCCGTTTCATTCCATTTTTTCTTGTGTATCGATATTGATATCAATCACTTCTATTTCCATTTCTTTGCATTTGCTCCGTGCCATTCCTCTTTTAACTGCAGTGTTCCAATTCCACTCGTTCCCCATTCTACGCCATCTCGCTTCTCATTCCTTTTCGTTCTATAGTCCATTCCTCTTCCAATCCATTTCCATTGTCTACAATTTCAATTCCACTCGTTCAACGTTTATATCCATTTCGTCCCACTTGTGTAGTGTTTCAATTCCACTCGTTTCCTATTTAGTTTCTTAATTTTAGTGTTCCATATACACTCGTTCTTTAAATTTTAGGTTTCTTGCTAAAGACGCAGATGTTCAGGAGGGGGGGGGGGCAATTTTCCCCTTTTGAGCCACCATTTTTACCACGTTCCTGTCCAAAGTCCTAAAAATGCCTTGTCGATAAGTTATCCCATACTCCAAAGAAAACATTATAGATTACGGGTTTCTAGCCGAAGGGTTCGGTTAGGCCATCAAGGGGGAGGATTATTCCGTTTTTACCCCTCTCGGTAGGAATTTCCAAAAATTCCGAGAACGTCTGCATTGGAGGAGGAACCTACTACATACATAATTTTAGGTCTCTATATCCAGCAGTTTGCCCAACTCGGCAAGGGGAAAGTTTTTTACTTTTTACCCTTCCCGGTATGAGTTTCCAAAAATACCGTTTTAGGGGACGTCTACGTTGGAGAAGGAACCCAAATACCGAATTTAAGCAGTTTGGCCAGGCCGTTAAGGGGGAGACTTCCTGTTTTTGACCCTACCTGTGGAAATTTCCAAAAATCTCATCTTAGCGGATGTCTACAATAGAGGAGGAACTTTAGTACCAAATTTCAACTTCCTACCTCCAGCAGTTGGGCAGGCCTTTAAGCGGCACTTTTCGCTTCATTAATCCCCATTTTTGCAATGTCCCTGTCCAAAATTCCACAAAGCACCTTCCCGATAAGTGAGCCCATACTCCAAGGAACATATGTTTTACATTTCAGGATTCTAGCCAACTTTTACTATTTGTACCCCTCTGGGTAGGAATTTCCGAAAATCCATCGACAGGGAATTTCAGCTTCCTAGTTCCAGTAGTTTGAGCAGGCTGTCAAGTGGGACACTTTTTCTTTTTTTGTCCCTCCCGGTTGGAATTAGGCTGGAAGAGGAACCTAAGTACCGAATTTCAGCTTCCTAGTTCCAGCAGTTTGGACAGGTCGTTAAGGGGCCACTTTCCCTTTTTGAGCCCCTATTTTATAACGACCCTGTCCAAAATTCAAAATACTATGTTTCTAATAAGTTAGCCCTTACTCCAGGGACCCACATTTTAAATTTCAGGTTTCTAGCCGAAGGGGTTTTTACAGGCCACCAAGGGGAGGCTTTCTTCTTTTTGCCCCTCCCTTTAGGAATTTACAAAAATTCGATCTTCGCGGCTGTCTGCGATGGATGAGGAACATCCATACCAAATTTCAACTTCATTGCCTCAGCGGTTTGGGCAGGCCATTATTGGGGAAATTTTTCCCTTTCAACCCACATTTTTACTATGTTTCTGTTCCAAAATAGAAAAATTACGTTGCCGGTGAGTTAGTCCTACTCCAGGGTACATATTTAAAATTTTAGGTTGGCCAGAACGGATTGGGCAGGCCGTCAAGCAGAATACTTTTCCCCTTATCTCCCTCCCGATAGGAATTTCAAAAATTCCGTCTAAGCGGGCGCCTACACAGAAGGAGGAACTCACATACAGTATTTCGGCTACATAGTTTCAGCAGTTTGGGCAGGCCGTCAAGGGGGAAACATCCCCCTTTTGGGATATCCTGTAGGGAATTCCAAAAATACAAACTTAGTCGATGTCTACTACAGTGGAGGAATCTTTATGCCAAATTTCAACTTCTTATCTCCAGTAGTTTGGGCAGGCAGTTAATGGGGACACTTTTCCAATTTGTGAGACCGTCTATGGGGACGTCTATGCCGAATATATTTGGAAATTCCGGTAGGAAAAAGGTACTTTTTGAGGAAAAAGGTACTTTTTTTGGAAAAAGGTAGTTTTTTGGATAAGGTACTTTTTTTTGGAAAAAGGTAAATTTTTTTAGAAGAAGGTACTTTTTTTGGAAAAAGTTACTTTTTTTTGGAAAAAGGTACTTTTTGTGGAAAAAGGTACTTTTTGTGGAAAAAGGTACTTTTTTTGGAAATACGTACTTTTTTTGGAAAAAGGTTTCCAAAAAAAGTTCCTTTTTCCAAAAAAGTACCTTTTTCAAAAAAGTACATTTTCCAAAAAAGTACCTTTTTCCAAAAAAGTGCCTTTTTCCAAAAAAAGTATCTTTTTCCAAAAAAAGTACGTTTTTCCAAAAAAAGTACCTTTTTCCACAAAAGTACCTTTTTCCAAAAAAAGTACCTTTTTCCAAAAAAAAGTACCTTTTTCCGAAAAAAAGTACCTTTTTCCAAAAAAAGTACCTTTTTCCAAAAAAAAGTACCTTGTCCCAAAAAAAGTACCTTTTTCCAAAAAAAAAATCATTTTTCCAAAAAAATACCTTTTTCCAAAAAAATACCTTTTCCAAAAAAGGACCCTTTCCCAAAAAAAGGACCTTTTTCCAAAAAAAATGAATTTTTCCTAAAAATAACTTTTTCAAAAAAAGTATCTTTCTCCAAAAAATTTCGCTTTTTCCAAAAAATTCCATTTAAAAAAATATAATTTCACAAAAAGTACTTTTTTTTCCTCCCCCCACGGATATCTCCACTAAAACAAGGTTTCTTGATATTCGGCATAGACGTCCGCTAAGACGGGATTTTTGGAAATTCCGGTAGGAATAGACGTCATAGACGTCCCCATAGACGGTCTCACAAATTGGAAAAGTGTCCCCATTAACTGCCTGCCCAAACTACTGGAGATAAGAAGTTGAAATTTGGCATAAAGATTCCTCCACTGTAGTAGACATCGACTAAGTTTGTATTTTTGGAATTCCCTACAGGATATCCCAAAAGGGGGATGTTTCCCCCTTGACGGCCTGCCCAAACTGCTGAAACTATGTAGCCGAAATACTGTATGTGAGTTCCTCCTTCTGTGTAGGCGCCCGCTTAGACGGAATTTTTGAAATTCCTATCGGGAGGGAGATAAGGGGAAAAGTATTCTGCTTGACGGCCTGCCCAATCCGTTCTGGCCAACCTAAAATTTTAAATATGTACCCTGGAGTAGGACTAACTCACCGGCAACGTAATTTTTCTATTTTGGAACAGAAACATAGTAAAAATGTGGGTTGAAAGGGAAAAATTTCCCCAATAATGGCCTGCCCAAACCGCTGAGGCAATGAAGTTGAAATTTGGTATGGATGTTCCTCATCCATCGCAGACAGCCGCGAAGATCGAATTTTTGTAAATTCCTAAAGGGAGGGGCAAAAAGAAGAAAGCCTCCCCTTGGTGGCCTGTGAAAACCCCTTCGGCTAGAAACCTGAAATTTAAAATGTGGGTCCCTGGAGTAAGGGCTAACTTATTAGAAACATAGTATTTTGAATTTTGGACAGGGTCGTTATAAAATAGGGGCTCAAAAAGGGAAAGTGGCCCCTTAACGACCTGTCCAAACTGCTGGAACTAGGAAGCTGAAATTCGGTACTTAGGTTCCTCTTCCAGCCTAATTCCAACCGGGAGGGACAAAAAAAGAAAAAGTGTCCCACTTGACAGCCTGCTCAAACTACTGGAACTAGGAAGCTGAAATTCCCTGTCGATGGATTTTCGGAAATTCCTACCCAGAGGGGTACAAATAGTAAAAGTTGGCTAGAATCCTGAAATGTAAAACATATGTTCCTTGGAGTATGGGCTCACTTATCGGGAAGGTGCTTTGTGGAATTTTGGACAGGGACATTGCAAAAATGGGGATTAATGAAGCGAAAAGTGCCGCTTAAAGGCCTGCCCAACTGCTGGAGGTAGGAAGTTGAAATTTGGTACTAAAGTTCCTCCTCTATTGTAGACATCCGCTAAGATGAGATTTTTGGAAATTTCCACAGGTAGGGTCAAAAACAGGAAGTCTCCCCCTTAACGGCCTGGCCAAACTGCTTAAATTCGGTATTTGGGTTCCTTCTCCAACGTAGACGTCCCCTAAGACGGTATTTTTGGAAACTTTTACCGGGAGGGGTAAAAAGTAAAAAAACTTCCCCCTTGCCGAGTTGGGCAAACTAGAGAAAATAGAGACCTAAAATTATATATGTAGTAGGTTCCTCCTCCAATGCAGACGTTCTCGGAATTTTTGGAAATTCCTACCGAGAGGGGTAAAAACTGAATAATTCTCCCCCTTGATGGCCTAACCGAACCCTTCGGCTAGAAACCCGTAATCTATAATATGTTTTCTTTGGAGTATGGGCTAACTTATCGACAAGGCATTTCTAGGACTTTGGACAAGAACGTGGTAAAAATGGTGGCTCAAAAGGGGAAAATTGCCCCCCCCCCTGAACATCTGCGTCTTTAGCAAGAAACCTAAAATTTAAAGAACGAGTGTATATGGAACACTAAAATTAAGAAACTAAATAGGAATCGAGTGGAATTTAAACACTACACAAATGGAACGAAATGGATATAAACGTTGAACGAGTGGAATTGAAATTATAGACAATGGAAATGGATTGGAAGAGGAATGGACTATAGAACGAAAAGGAATGAGAAGCGAGATGGCGTAGAATGGGGAACGAGTGGAATTGAAACACTGCAGTTAAAAGAGGAATGGCACGGAGCAAATGCAAAGAAATGGAAATAGAAGCGACTGATATCAATATCGATACACAAGACAGTAGGAACGAAATGGAATGAAACGGGGAACGAGTGGAATTGGAATAACAGATAATGGGAATGGAATTTGAATGACTCAAACTGCCGGAGTTTGGTACTTGAAATTTCGCATGCGATTGAAGCAAGATTATATATATTTGGGATTTTTACTGGGTGGAACAAAAAGGGGTGAAGAATCCCTTTTAATTACCTGTTCAAACACTATGTAGCATTGTAACATACTCTCCAAAAAGTTAAACAAATTTTCTAAAAGAGAAAAAACCTAAGAAAAGGAATGGAACTTATATATTCCGATATTTAAACTTCAGGTAACGAAGCACCGGTGGAAGAAACCGACGCAGTAAATTTTCCAACTGAATTTGTAAATTTACTTGAATTGCCAGGTCTACCTTTACATAAACTGGAATTAAAAAAAAAACTTTAAGGCATGCTAGCAACGTAGCGGGCTTTGCCCGCTATTTTTTATATTATAAAATGCTGTCCAACCCTGCTTTACGTTATTTATTTTCATTCAAAACACAAATGAACAAAACTACTTACGGGTCTATCTACCTAAGTTCGCACTTTACCAAATTATCTTAACATACACACGTATATTGCAATTTATCGATTTTTACCGATTTTTTAAAATCAAAGTGCCGAAAATGCCGATTTTTTTTAAAAAAGTGCCGATTTTTCATCAAAATCATCTGGCAGATCTGGCCTACACTTATACTCTCAGTTGTTAAACGAGAACCGTGGAAAAAGGTTGATTTGGTACTGTTTGTTGTGTTTTTATATCGGAAACAACATCATTAATATTTTTATAGCAAAAATTCAAATTAATGTAGAATATTCTAAAAAAACAGAAAATAAAACTAAAATATGCTAAATTTTGTTGGAAAAATTCTGAAAAAATGCCATATGCTAGATACATTTTTTTCATGCTAAATGAATAAAAAAAATGCTAAATCTAGCATTAAATATGCTAAATTGGCAACACTGGCTGGAAGTATCAATTTTCCAAAATAAAGAAATTAAAAGCAAATGTCATTCTTAAAACAAATTTTCTACTTCGTCATTACCTGAACCATCAAAAGTATTTTTTTTAGTTCAAAAGAAATAAAAAAACCAGTTTTATAGTCAGACCTAAGAAGGATTTTTGTCATAAATATTTCTTAAGTTGGAAGTTTTGCTTGAAAAGTTCTGAAAGATTTCGCTGAAATTTGGATATGCAATAGAGGAGAGAATCCAAATGAACACGTCTTTAGCACCCATAGTTTTGGATACAAATTACACAGTGTTACAAAATAAAAAAATATATACTTTTCAAATGACCAAGGGGGTAATTTTCTAAAACACTTCGGTGAAGTGTTGCGTTATTTCTATAGAAATTGTTTTTGTTATAAAAACAATTTACATTGAAAGTTCACATCACTCAAGTGTTTTACGAAATTAGGTACCAAGTGTAGATTGTAGGCAGAGCTTCGAAAGAATTAATTCAATTTTAGCTTAATCCGCACAAAACCGAATTCAGCTTTAGAAATTGAATATATATCATTCCATCAAACCATTCCTTTATAATTAATTCATAGGTTTCATTCCCAAAGTTTAATAATAAATAGAATGCATTCTTATGTTGAATACATTCCTTATAGAATTACAATCAATTTAAATAATTAATTTTTTCATTAATTCTAATCTTTTACAAAATGGCTTATCAAAATTGTCATTTTATTCAATCAGTAAAAGATCTAAGGTATGAATATACTAATGATTCTGACAACACTTTAGTTTATAATTACAAATTAAATACAAATGTGGCTTATTTTAGGGATTTAATATTGATATCATATACACAACCCATAAAAATAATGAAGGTAATTAACCAAAATTTAAAAACTCAAACATTTGTTTTAATCTTTTACAAACCGAATGAAACGTGAAAGATCATTATAAAAAGAATGAATTCATGAAAGTATTCATTCACTATGCATGAAAATTAAAAGAATGAAGCCAGTGAATGAATTCATAAGGAATGGTATAAACGAATGATATATTAGTAAAATTTAATTAAAAATCCAAAAGTGAATTAAAGAATTAATTCATTCGAATTTATGGTCGTAGGTTTGGTTAAGTAGATAACATCACATTTTTCAGAAATTTCAGTACACCTAAAATTATCAAAAGACACATTTTTAAGACATTTCGGACGAAAAAAATGTTAAGTAAGTTATTTCTCGGTCGACTTATAAAATTGGGGAGATATTTACAATAATCGACTCTGTTCTGAGTACCGAATCCACAAACAAATTCTAAAGTGAAACATTCCGAATTTTTTTGCTGTTCCGTGATCCACATCCGAGTTTTTTTTTCGTTTTATTTCGTGTAGAAAAAGCTTGATGATAATGAAACGAATATATATTTTTTTAACAACAATTATAAAATAATTTATTTTAAAATTAGTCTATGAATATTAAAATTTGGTAGAAGCAGCAAATTTTCGAAATTTTTAATTCCGTGTGATTTTACAAATCAACTTTAATTAAAAAGTTTCGGAACTAAGAACAGGGGTGAATATCTGAATTTTTTAACTTTTTTTCTAAGTTTTTCAACTTTGACATCTTTTTTTTATTCTAAAAACACATTTATATTTGAGTGAAAATAGAGTTTGTTTATTTCTAAGTTCCGAATCCACATAAAAAATTCTAAAGTGAAACGTTCCGAATTTGTTTGCTGTTCTGTGATCAGAGCTTTGAAGAATTAATTGCTTAATTCAATTTTTCAATTCTGAATTAAAAATTCGATGAATTAATTCACAAAGCACCATATATTGAATGGAATTAATTCATATTTGTTTTCGTTCGATTTATTTTGTTACGAATTAATTCAATTGCTGTATTTCTTTTTATTAAATCAAATGAATTAATCCGCTGGCGTTCAATATTATAAATCGAACGGCAAAAAAGTGAATTAATTCCTTACTGAATTAATTCACCACTGAATTCATTCAATTTCATTTTCATTCAGTGAATTAAAAAAAACAAAATTACATTCAGTGAATTAAAAAAATAAAATTACGTTCAGTGAATTAAAAAAAAAAATAAAATTACGTTCAGTGAATTAAAAAAAAAATACGTTCATTGAACTCAAAGCCTGTTTTCTGCCGTTTAGTAGAAGAAAACATTTATTTACAAATAAAATTCGCAACTAAGCAATTTTACAGCGTTTGCTAGTAAAAATAAAAAAATTACATACATATATTAAGTGTTAGAGAAACCCGATGCACTTTATCAACCTACATGATTAAAAAATAAAGCCTTTTACTATTAAAAATAAAAACTTTACAGATATAGATGAATTTGGAAAAAATATAACTATTAATTTTTCAAACGTATGCTTCCCAGTAAAATTTAGATGCTTCACTATGACGTATTTCATTTATACGTTTTTACAATACAATGTTTTCTTCTACTGAACGGCAGAAAACAGGCTTTTAATTCAGCATACGTAATTTTTGTTTTTCAATTAAGTGCACGTAATTTTTTATTTTCAATTCAGTGAACGTATTTTTTCTTTTTTAATTCACTGACCGTAATTTAATTTTTTTTAATTCACTGAATGTAATTTTATTATTTTTTAATTCACTGAATGTAATTTTATTTTTTTTAATTCACTGAATGCTAAAATCATACCGCTTCCGAAAACAACTACTGAATTTCGACCAATTGCGATTCTATGTTTCTTTTCAAAAGTCTTAGAAAAGATTCTACATGTACAAATCGGAAAATATATGAAAGAAAAAGGACTAATCTATGAAAAGCAATCTGGATTTCGTCCAAACTATAGCTGTGTTACAGCTTTGACGGATGTTTCTGAATATATACGACGTGAACTGGATGATTGTAAAGTTAATTTCTTAGTACTCCTTGACCACTCCAAGGCCTTTGATAAGGTTGACCATTTTACACTATGTATGAAACTCAGAAAATTTTTTAAATTCTCTTCGACTGCTACTCGATTGATATCTTCATATCTAACTGATCGTACACAATCCGTATATGTAAATAATGTCTGGTCCCCTTTCTCTTACTAGAGGTGTGCCTCAAGGGTCTATTCTTGGCCCCCTTCTTTTTTCATTGTATGCAAATGATTTGCCTAATCAGCTTTCGTATTGCAAAATACATATGTATGCGGATGATGTGCAATTATATTTGAGCAGTCCAATGCAATTAATTACAGAAAATATTAGTAGGATTAACTCTGATTTAAATAAAATTTATTTATTGGCTTCGGCAAATGGGCTCTGCCTTAATCCGCGAAAATCTAAATGTGTAGTAATTCACAGGCAACGAAGCGTGCCAGTAATCGAACGTGATAAATATAGGAATAATTGAGTTCGTTGAAGCAGCTAAAAACCTAGGCATAATTTTCAACAAACATTTAACTTGGAAAAACCATATAAATTCACTTGTTGGTCAAACTTACGCCAAGTTAAGGTCTCTTTGGTCAACACAATTTTTTACGCCTTTAAAAGTAAGAATTCTAATTGCTAAAACATACCTAATTCCCGGTTTAATCTATGGTTGTGAACTTTTTGGGAATTGTGACACGACTTGCAAACGCAAATTAACCGTTTTGTACAATAATATTGTCAGATTTGAGCGAATTTCATCATTTGCCATAAAACTCTACGGAGTACCTTTTGAAAGTCTTCTAAAAATTCGAGTACTTTTGTTTTATCACAAAATCATTTATACAAAAAATCCTTTATATCTTTTTGAAATTATTCAATTTGCATTATCCCCAAGGGGTAGAAAGACCATTATACCTGAACATAGTTATCATGTGTCTGAATGGCACTTCTTCAGAAATGCCGCACGTCTTTGGAGAGATCTTCCATCCAATCAACAACTCAACAGCAAAGCAAGCAACTTCAAACAATTTCTTTTTGAATTTTTTAAACAGAATTAATTTTGTTTTCTACAATTTTGACAATCTGATAGTCTAATTAATATATTTATTTTTGCAACAATTTGTGATTTTTAGATAGTTTACGTTTCTAAAGCCTATTTAGTGTAATTTTAATTTTAAGTTTTTTTGTAACCCTCATCGGTCCCCTGTAGCGCACGCATACAATTTTGATCTTTAACCTTGAATAAAATCAAAACGGTTCAGCGGAATGACCTTGTATTTTGCAAAGTAGAATTATTTTGCCTGAACAACCAAAAAAAGCCGTTTTTGAATTTGTACCCTTACTGTATTTGCCTGTGCAGTTATAGTTACGAATCGGTACCTGGAATTGCCGCTTATTTTTGTGTGTGGATTTATAGCACGCGCATTTTTTTGAATTTTGGTTGTGTTTCGAAGTATTTGATAAAAAATGGATAGAGTTTTACGTGAAAGAAGGCAGCGAGATGAACTAGAAATGGATTTTGATTTGGAAAGCGAAGCGGGCGAATCTCCGTGCAATAGTGACGATGATTTTGCATTATCAGACCAGGAGAATTATGAAAGTGAAGTTAGCGTGCATTCGGATGAAGACGACATTGGGCCACTTGAGCAAAATTTAGCAGAAGAAAATTGAATATTCATCGCAACCATCTGAAATAAAACGAAGAAATTCATTTCGACGTGCAGAAAATTTCACTTCAGGTAAAAACCTACCCTCTTTGTTATGGGTTCATGTTCATTATATGTTTCATTTTTGTTATAATTCAGGTCCAAAAGCATTAGCAGCTGCTAATATAGTTGATGTTTCGTCTGCATTTCACATGTTCCTTGGACCGGTTGAGAATATTATTTTGAACATGACGAATTTATATGGTGTGCGAAAGTACAAAGACGAATGGGAAAACATTGATTTGGACACTCTGCACGCATACTTTAGATTGTTGCTGCTTTTTGGTGTGTATCGGTCATACGGTGAATGTGTCACTAAACTGTGGAATGAAGAAACTGGTCGGCCAATATTTAGAGCAACAATGTCTTTGAAAATGTTCAAGCGTATCCATGGTTGCATTCGATTTGATGACCGCGAACAACGTATGGCCAACACTGCATCTACAAGTACTTCTGTTCGTGACAAATTGGCACCGATTCGAAATGTATACGATAAATGGAATCATAATTTGAAAGCTGTATACACACCAGGAAAAAACATTACCGTAGATGAACAGTTAGTTCCGTATCGTGGGCGATGTCCGTTTCGTCAGTATATTCCATCCAAGCCGGCGAAATATGGCATCAAAATTTGGGTGCTATGCGACTCAAAAAGCTGGTTGCATACAACACACAAATGTATGTTGTTATGTTGCAATCTCGGACGGCGTGTTGTTTTGGATTTGGTGGAAGGACTTTCTGACAGAAATGTAACGTGTGACAACTTTTTCACTTCGTATGAATTGGCAGAAGATTTGCATGTCAATCGCATGACTATTTTGGGAACAATAAGGAAAAATAGGACTGAAATTCCTTCAGTTCTACTCGACATGCGTCAAAAGCCAATTTATCATACAGAAGTTGTATATGAACATAAATTGCAAGCAGTTATGTTGTCATATGTTCCCCGCCGGTACCGATTTGTGACATTGCTCAGTACATACCACAATGTTGTCAGCATAAATGAGAATAGTGAACAGAAGAAACCTAACATCATTGAAGACTACAACAAAACCAAGAGTGGAGTTGATACTATGGATCAAATTAGAGATGAGCGATCCGGTGATTTTTGAAAAACGCTGCTACCAGTGATCGTGATTTTCAAATCACCGTTCTTTTAAACAGTGACCGTGATCACGGGTTTGTAATAGAGATGGCGATCCGGCGATTTTTCAGTAACATTGTTCTCAGTGAATGTGATTTGCAAATCGGTTCTTTTAAACTGTGATCGTGATCACGGTTTTTCTATGGAAAAGACTGCGATTTTCTAATAAATAAACGAAATAATATATATTTATGGCGAGTTTTTAAGATGTCAGTTAAACTTGTTTCTCGAGTATAATTTATTTCTTTATTGAAATAAAACAAAATAAACCACATTTTAAAAGCAGTATTCCAGTTACAAACTGCGTTAAACTAAGTTTTATTCAGAAGAGTGTGAAAGCAAGTCACTGTTATTGAAAAAGAACATGTATTACTGTGCACAATGAAGTTTGCAAGAAATAATAGTACAAAAATATTAAAAGAACGACATTCCGAGTAACTGCGACTTGAAATATTTGATCACTGCCGTTACCAGTGATTTATCAATAACTGTGATTAAATCACCGGTATGAAAATATCGCTCATCTCTAGATAAAATTGTGGCTACGTACACATGCAAAGGAAAAGTCAATCGGTGGCCAATGACAGTATTTTGTAACATGCTTGATGTTAGTGCGTTGAATGCATTCGTGACGTTCATTGCATTGTTCCCGAATTGGAAAAATTCTAAAACGAACCATAATATTCGTCGTCGCCTTTTTATCGAGGAGCTTGGATTGAATCTCGTTGAAAAACAGATCACTAAATGTAAAAAACAACCTCAAAGTAATGATGCTTTCAGTGTTATTCAAAGAATTCGGGAGATTCGCCATTTACCAAGTACATCAAAACGATGCCGATGCTACATCTGCACATATAAAAATAACAAAAATCTTTTTGCTTTGTAGAAATTTCATTTGTGCTGAACATAATTTCAATTTATGCGAAAAATGTACAAATAATTGACAAAAGTTAAAAATTCAATTTTTTTTTTCTAATATATGTAATATTCTAATTTTAATTTCATTCTTAATGTATCTTTATGAAGTTCAAATGTATTAATATGATAGTAAACACTATAATAAACATAAAAAATCACAAAAAAATCCGATTAGATGTATTTCTCGAGGGACCGATGAGGGTTAAATATTTTGAATATCTGTTTTTCACAAACTGCTTTCCTGTACTTTAATTATAAGATTTAATCTTGTTGTACAGGATATGAGAACACAAATAAATAAATTTAAAAAAAATGAAAATGAAATTGAATGAATGCAGTGGTGAATGAATTCAGTAAGGAATTAATTCACTTTTTTTCCGTTCGATTTATAAAATTGAACGCGTTTACAGTGAATTAATTCATTTGATTTAATAAAGAGAACTATTGCAATGGAATTAATTCGTTGAATTTATTGTTTGATGAACGCGTTCAGTTGAACGAATTCAGTGAATTACTTAAGAAAAGAAATTCATTCAATTCTAAAGAAAATTGAATTCGATTGGTAGTGAATTCGTTCAAAAAAGAATTAATTCTTCAAAGCTCTGTCTGTGATCCACATCCGAATTATTTTCTTCGTTTTATTTCGTGTTGGAAAAGCTGGGTGAAAGTAAAACGAATATTTTGTTACAAAAATTAATATGTTAAAATTTATTTTAAAATTTGTCAGTATGCTAAAATTTATTCGAAACAGTCAATTTCCGACCAGAGAAACAACACAGTCGCAGTGAGCCGTTTAAGCCGCCGCCGCCGGTTATTTTTGCCTCAGCCGCCGTCGCCGATTTTTTCGGCTCATTTCGGCTGAAAGTATCAATTTTCCAAAATTAAAAACAAATGTCATTTTTAAAACAAATTTTCTACTTCATAATTTCCTGAACCATCAAGGGTAATTTTTTTTTATTTCAAAAGAAATAAAAGAACCAGTTTTATAGTCAGAGCTAAGAACGATTTTTGTTAAAAATATTTCTTAAGTTGGAAGTTTTTCTGACAGACTTCGCTGAAATTTGGTTATGCAATAGAGAAGAGAATCCAAATAACACTACACAGTGTTACAAAATAAAAAAAGATGTATATATTAGACCGACTCACGAAAAAAAGTGCCCCCCTCAAAATAAACCTTGGTTTGTTTTATGATGATTCCCAAAAAATTGCGGGTTTAGCAATGAGATCTCACGAGCTGGAACATTTTTAAAAAAGGTATTTTTTTTTAGTTTTTGTACGAATTTTGCATCTTAGCTGAAGACAACATACTCAATATGGGTATCATATGAAAAGTTTTTTAGAGGCGCGTCCGGCGGTGTATATAACATGTTCAAGCATATCCATATATGTCCTATTTTTAAGGATATCCTATGAAAAAAACAAATTTTTGACCCTTTTGGTCGGAGAAGTCTGTGATTAAAGGTTCAATTAGACGTGCCATATCGCCATAGCAGAAAACCAAAATACAATTGGTATCTATGTTATGGCATGTCACCAATAATCGAATACATTTCCAACAAACAAATCGTTCCGTTTGCGTATCGTTTTCGGTCCGCCATAAACGGAATCCAACTCCGTTTACGTACCGTTTTCCGGATCCGTATACGGACCAGAAAACGGATTTTAAGGAACATCGAATCTGATTCGAATCCGTTGAAAGTCCGTCCGTCCGTTTTTACATAACGTCGTGTAAAAAACTGACAAGTCCGTTGAAAGTCCGTCATTGACGGACCGTTGCGTCGTGTAAAAAACGGACAAGTCCGTTGAAAGTCCGTCAATGACGGATCATTTACGGACCGTTATGTCGTGTATAACCGGAGTGACTCCGGACCAAAAACGGACTTGTATATTTATCTAAATTGACTAATTTTTAGTAATTTTTTTTTTATTTTTAATAGATTTATTAATAACGATATTATTTACATTTACACTATATTTAGTACATCAGTTTACCTTTGAGTTTACCTCTTCACGCATCAATTCACGATAGTCACGCATAATAGAATCGATCATCTACATGCAAAAGAAAAAATAAATTAGTTATGGTTTAATTGATTGTATTTACGATGGTGTTTTACTCGAAACAACAACAATTTACACACAATTTTGGAAAAATTGGGTAGCCGCGTTAACGTACGTGGAACAGAGCTTTTGTTATAAAAACAAACGATCTTACATAAACCACAAACCATTGTGGTTTATGTAATTTTATTATATTATTGATGTTGTTTCCGATATATATTATTGATGTTGTTTCCGATATAAAAACACAACAAACAGTATTGAATCAACCTTTTTCCACGGTTCTCGTTTAACAACTGAACTGGGATTGTTATAGTTTTGTAATAACATGTTAAAAGTGGTACTTTTAAATAATTATTTTTATTTTTTTTAACTATTTTAATTAAATTTTACGTTTTCTTTGTGTTATTTATTATATTCTCTACATTATATAGTTAAACTAATACCAAATTTTATTATTTATATTGAAATATAAGCATTAAAAAATCACTATTATCAGTTTCAAAATCACAGTTTATTCTAACCCTCATGAATAATCTTTATTCTAAACCTGGTTTTTGAATAATTATCCCTTATTTTACAATTTAGGTTTAAATGTAATATGAAAAAGAAATATTTTTTTACTTTTAGAGTAAGTACTTGTAATTATTTTTATACGTACACATTAATTACACTGTGCTGTCGCAAATTTTAACAAGCTGGGAACCCTACTGATAAAGCTAATTCGAGTACGCTGAATTCAATGGTGATAGCATTTTTTCAAAGTTAGCGCTCGTATTCGCGATATTCGCAATTAAAAATTTTGACGGGTACCAAAAATTTTTTATTTTTATACTTCTGGGATCATTTTTAATTATAAATTTATCAAATTTGATTAAATATGTAAAACATTAATGAAGCTGTAATTTTTTTCACCAAATTTTTTTTATAGATTCTTTTTCGCAAGAATGTCGCAAAAACATTTTTATCTGCAAATAAAAATTATATGTTATGTTATTTTGTGTATATTCAATAGGGCCCTACGGGAAATTTTAACAAACTGTCACCGAACTGGCCCCTTTATATGAAATAGACTGGTCACTTTTACATGGCGTAGTCATAGGAGGGGGAAATTGACCCCTTGTGACAGGTCCCTGAACTTTGTTTTTTATGAGAGTTCAGTAACCTGTCTTAGGTTTTTTAAAATTTATAATCTAAGGACTATAATAAAGATACAAGCAATCTGAGAAATCTTCGGGCAATTAGCTTGCTTCCAAACATCAGTAAAGTATTTGAAGTCTGTATCAATATTAACATCGTAAAGTTTTGCGAGTACAAAAATGTAGTTAGTGAAAGGCAATTCGGATTTAAATACAAGCACTCAACGATACATGCAATTCATCTGCTTGTTTCAAATATTCAGTGGAACCTAAACAAATCGTTATATACTGGTGCCTGTTTAGTTGACTTCGAAAAAGTTTTCGATAGTATTTGGATACCTGGTTTAATGTACAAATTATTTAAATTTAAATTCCCACTTCATTTTGCAATCCTTATACATAATATGTTGAATAATAGAACTTTCTCTGTTTATAATAAAGAAACAGCTGGCACGAAAAAGTTTACAATTGTCAATGGATTACAACAAGGTACCATCAATTCCCCAATTTTATTTAATCTATACTTATTTGATTTACTGGAACAAATAAACGATATTATTGCTTTTGCAGACGACATTACTGTCTACCACGCCGACAATACAATTGAGAAAATTAATGATAATTTGCAGAATAAGTTCTTATATATTGAAAGGTATTCCACTGATTGGCATATGAAAATAAATTTTAACAAATGCGAGTGTATTCTGTTCAGGACACCAGTTGGGAAATGTAACAGCAATATAAGAAGAAACTGGAAATCATTTGGTATTAAATCAATTAATAATATAAATATTCCAGTAAAACAAACTGTCAAATTATTAGGTATTCAGTTAGATAAATTTCTGTACTTTAACAATCACATAAACCAACAACTTATTAAAGCCAGAAATGTATTTTTCATATATAAAAAAATATTTTTTTCTAAATATATACAATCAAGAGTAAAAATTATCATGTACCAGTCTTTAATTAGACCAATTTTATCATATGGTTGCCAAATATGGTTAACATATCCCCTTCGTATATGGAGAAAATACGCATTTTCGAAAGAAAATGCCTCAGACATTGCACGTCTTTATACCATAGCTGTTAAATTTTGATTACGATTACTAATCAATTAGATTAAATTTTGAAAAGAATTGTATTGATTATATAATTCTCTATTAAACAATTTCTGATTACTAATTGATTATGATTACAAATAATCTAAAAGTAATCAAGATTACTTGAGATTACCATAAAATAATCAAAAAGAATCAAAAGTAATTAAAAAATAATTCGACTACTTTCAAAGATTACTTTTGATTCTTTTTGATTATTTTCAAAAATATTCGGTATGAGTTACAGTGCATTAGTAGAATTTTTGCGTGATTGAAATGTTCTGAAATGTCATTTCAAATTTGAAAAAACATTTTGGATAAGTTTTCATGGTAAAAATATAGAAATTACCTTGGTTTTTTTTTATTTATTATTTATGATTCTTTTTGATTATATTTTGTCGTAATTACAAATAATCCTGATTACTTTTAGATTATTTGGAATCATGATCAATTAGTAATCGTCCGAAACTCAATATAATCGTAATTTAATCATTACTTCACCTTTAAAAAGAAAGTAATCTAATTACTAATTATTATGATTAGTAATCATTACTTAACAGCTATGCTTTATACATATCTCAGAGTAGTAACTACAAAAAATATATATCGAACAAAATTCTTTATGAAAAAGCTGAAATATCCAGAATAGATAATTTCATTATCCATATTATAAGAGATCACATTTTAAATGAATACCACCGAAAATAACTTGATCATGGCTCCCTACTATGTTTCTGGAGAGTACATTTCAGAAACATTAAAAAATGGATACGTTCCACCGGAAGCTTTTCCTTTCCTTGATAGAAATGGTTTCATTCAAAATGAAGATGGTATTCCTATATTTTACCATATTTATAGAAGAGCCAATATCAAAACAATAAATTGTAATGAACTTACTTCAGAAAATTGTCGATTTGACACAAGTATTTACTCGGATGATAAAAATATTAAACCTAATATAAACCTTAACAAATATTGGTGGCTCACTCAATAATTATCCTTTGTATTTTAATCCTTGACCTTATTTTTTATTCTTGCCAATATAAAAGTAAGTTTTTTGTTATCCTTTTTGCTTACATTTAATCTTATATAAACATTTTTTCTTGTAATTACGTATACAGTTAGATAATAGAAAAATAAATTTAGTATTAAAATGGGACTCTGTATATAGAATAAGTCATCTTTATACTTCTTGTTTAATTGGAGTTTGTAATTAGATCTTTCATATGGATTAAATAAACAATAAAAAAAAAAAAAAATACCCAATTCATAGAACAAAGTTCTGTGATTAATTGAAAAAAGAAATCGCGAAAAAAGTCGCGGAAAAAAAAATTTCCAAATGGAAAATTCTTACATCAGTATGTTTGTTTGCAGAATAAAAATCGCTGATTAAGTTTTTTAATTAAAATTTTGTACCATAAAGTCTTTTTTCGCGTTCCGCGGTTATTTTGCAATTTTTTAAGTGTGGTTTTTTAAAATTTATAATCTAGGGACTATAATACCCAATTCATAGAACAAAGTTCTGTGATTAATTGAAAAAAGAAATCGCGAAAAAAGTCGCGGGAAAAAATTTACAAAAAGGAAAATTCTTACATCAGTATGTTTGTTTGCAGAATAAAAATCGCTGATTTAGTTTTTATACCCTACACCACTATGTGGTCAGGGTATTATAAGTTTGTGCTGATGTTTGTAACACCAAAAAATATTGGTCCTAGACCCACTTTATAGTATACCGATCGGCTCAGATTTTTTTTTATTTCGATTTAACGATGTCCGTCCGTCCGTCTGTCTGTCCATGCATTCTTGTGCGCACTCTCCAGGTCGCAAATATTAAGATATTTTGATGAAACTTGCTACACCGACTTATGTCGGCCCAAGCACGACGCCTATTGATTTTGGTGAACATCGGTCCATTTTTAGACCTAGTGCCCATATAAGGGTCCTACCAAAATTATATTGTTTATACGCTGCAGGTCGCAAATATTAAGATATTTTGATGAAATATGGTACACCGACTTATGTCGGCCCAAGGACGAAGCGTATTGATTTTGGTGAACATCGGTCCATGTTTAGACCTAGTGCCCATATAAGGGTCCTAGCAAAATTATATTGTTTATACGCTGCAGGTCGCAAATATTTTTTTGATGAAAGTTGGTACACCGACCTATGGCAGCCCAAGGACGAAGTCTATTGATTTTGGTTAACACCGGTCCATGTTTAGACCTAGTGCCCATCTAAGGGTCCCCCCAAAATTGGCTGGTTTACAAACTGCAGGTCGCAAATATTAAGATATTTTGATGAAATTTGGTATACCGACCTATATCAGCCCAAGGACGAAGCCTATTGATTTTGGTGAACATCGGTCTATGTTTAGACCTAGTGCCCATATAAGGGTCCCCCCAAAATTATATTGTTTATACGCTGCAGGTCGCAAATATTAAGATATTTTGATGAAATTTGGTACACCGACCTATTTTGGCCCAAGGACGAAGCCTATTGATTTTGGTGAACATCGGTCCATGTTTAGACCTAGTGCCCATATAAGGGTCCCCCCAAAATTGGCTTGGTTACAAACTGCAGATCGCAAATATTAAGATATTTTAATGAAATTTGGTGCGCTGACTCACATTATAAAAAATTTTGACACAAGCCCCATTTTAACCCATTCGAATTTCGGATCCAAACATTAGTTGGCTTGTACCCAGACTGGTGTAGGGTATTGTATAGTCGGCATGCCCGACTTTAACCTTTTTACTCGTTTAATTCAACTTTTGTACCATAAGTCTTTATTCGCGTTCCGCTATTATTTTGCAATTTTTTTAGTGTGGTTTTTTAAAATTTACAATCTAGGGACTATAATACCCAATTCATAGAACAAAGTTCTGTGATTAATTGAAAAAAGAAATCGCGAAAAAAGTCGAAAAAATTTCTAAATGGAAAATTCTTACATCAGTATGTTTGTTTGCAGAATAAAAATCGCTGATTAAGTTTTTTAATTAAAATTTTGTACCATAAAGTCTTTTTTCGCGTCCCGCGATTTTTTTGCAATTTTTTTAGTGTGGTTTTTTAAAATTTATAATCTAAGGACTATAATACCCAATTTTTCGAAACTATTAATCCATTGCGGCCCAGCACATGATTTTCTGTTTTTGAAATGGAATTTTTCCAAGAAAAATGCTGTTTTCTCAATATTTTGCCTTATTAATGTACAAAATAACTATTATTTATTTGTAGCTAAGGCTTTAAGTTTTAATATAAGGTATAATTTAAGCCTTTAACCCTTCTAACAGCGCAGATATTAAGAGTTAAATTTGATATTTAATTTTTCTATTTTTGAACTTTGCACAATGTTGAACTTTTTGAGTAAACTTTTTCTGTGTATTCGGCCTTCGGCCGGGCTTAGGGGGTTTTCCTATGTGATAGGCAGTTTAGTAGCTTCGTTTTTTTTTTTTGTAACCGGCCTATCCGTGTAACCGGCCTATGGCCTGGCTTAGGGGTTTTTTCCTATGTGGTAGGCAGTTTAGTGACTTCGCTGAGTAAAGCTTTTCTGTGTAATAGACTTTGGCCGGGCTTAGGGGCTACCCCTATGTAGCGTTCGCTTTTTTTAAATTTCGTAAATATTTGAATGAAGAATCTCGCGAGCGAAGCGAGCGCGCCGAAAATCAGGCATATCTGTAAAGAAAAAAAAAATCGCGCACTGGCAGTTGTGGTTTGCAGTGGATTAATTAATATATTTGTTTTAAGAATTTGACGTTTATTTATTTATTTATGTATATAAGCACAAAAATAAAAAAATTAATAAGAATTTATGGGTGAGTTCCAAAACGTCATTTGCAATGCAACTGAACAAAGTCATGCATTCCTAAACGCAATTGATGCGCATAGAAAAAGCAAACTGTGCATCACAAATTTTGTTGATGCTTTGTTGACATGTTTTTATTGCAAAGTAAACAACACACTTGTTTGCTTTGTATCGAAACAGTAGTAAAACCACATCACTTCAATGTGTTTTGACGTTTAGGAACTCACCCTGTTAATATCTGCGGTGTTATAAGGGTTACAGGTAGGGTTGCCATTTCCATTTTGAGAAAAAGAGGTGTTATAAGGGTTACAGGTAGGGTTGCCATTTCCAACAACAAAATACATAACCTTGAGACACAAAATGATATTTTACAACGACGGCTGAATAGAGCAAATATAGTAATAAATGGTTTACCGAAGGGAATTAAAGATCTTCGAATACCAGTTGCTCGGATCGCTTCAATCTGTAATATTCAACTATGGCCGATTGATATACAACATTGTTGTTATATTATGGCTGGGAATTCGGTCTTAGTTAAATTTAACTCTGTTTATACAAGAGACTGTATTATGTCAAATTATTCCCGAATTAATCCTATAAAGCTTAATGATGTTATTGGTGGTCGTATTGCGAGTCGAATACACTTGTATGATCACCTGAATGATTCTTCTTCCAAGCTTATGTACATTTGCCGTAAATTGTGGGAGGAGAGAAAAATAAAAAAATTTAAACTTTTTAATGGCGATAGACCGAAGGCATATATAACTTTCTTCAATGGGCTAGAGAAAGTTTTGGATCTAAGGCAATGTATTGAATTGATAGAAGCCCCAGTAAATAGATTGTCACGGTCTAGTTCATCTGCTGGTCGTCCTCCAATTAGTTAAAATAGTAGTTGCTATAGTATCTAAAATTTTAAAATTTTGTTTTCTTTTTCATAATTTATAAATTTAAATTTAATAATTTTCTGGTAATGATAATTACAAACAGTTATTTTCATTTCTTTGAGTTTTTTATATCAAATTGTCAATCAACCTGCTAAAAAAAATTTTTTTTTCCATTAGTTAATTTCATTTCTTTGAATTATAATCTACATTATTTGTTATAATCCTATTATTCAGTGTGTTCCCGTACGTTCCCAATGTTACCGAAATTTACCCAAAGTTACTGAAATTTACCCAAAAGCGTTCCCGTACTCGAGAATTGGGTAAATGAGAGCGCTAATGAGAGTGTATTAGTGCTTCTCTTTTTACCAAAATTTGCCCAGACTTTTTCTTCGGGTAAACTTTGGTAAAACAGCTGATGCAAATATAAACAAAAAACAATTGTAAATTAAATTAAAAATTGTAATTAAATAAAGAAATAAGCAAAAGAAACTTGGTTTTTTGTTAAAATTAATTGAATAAAATCAAAAACAACTTTTAAATGCGAATAAATATGTCTATTTGTGCCAATTTGCAAACTGAAATTATACGTATTTTCACATCAGTGATGGGATTTTTGGCACAATCTAAGATTGATTGGTACAATGGCACAACCGATACTATTGTGGCACATTTTGGTTATCTACAAAATTTAATAGAAAATGAATTTAAAAAATAATAATTCTTTAATTTTTAGTTTCTAAGCATTTATTGGTATTAAAATACCTTTTCGAATAAAGCAAAACTAAAAAATGGCATCGAAGATATTACCGAATAAAGCACCGTAGGTAAGTTGTTTTTCATGTGAAAAAATTTCTCTCAGACTTTAAATGCTTTAAATTGCAATTTAAGTTAAAAAAATTAACAATATTTTAATTTTATAACAAAGCCACAATCACAATTAACACAAAATGTCACTTTTTCACCAGAAAAATAATAGTCTTGTACATTAAATTTGCGTGAAAACTAAGTTTGCACGTGAAACTCATTGTCGTGAAAAATAATTTTTTTTTTATATGGAGTATAACAGTTTTTTCACGTGAAAATTGAACAACTTACGGTGCTTAATCCATAGAATTTTAAAAATTCAAATGCTATAAATTTATCTCAGAGCTTCGAAAGAATTAATTTAAGTTTAATTCATAAAAAAATTAATTCAGTTTTAGAAAATGTTTATATGTATACCATTCCGTGCAACCATTCCTAAAGAATTCATTCATTGGCTGCATTTCCAAATCTTTAATAAGTATCGGATGAATTTAATTTTTCATTCACCTTTTAATTGAAAGAAAATTTTAATTCATTCAAATATAATTAATTCCATAAGAATTCAAAATAATTCCATAAGAATGTATTTACAAAATGAAAGTTGAAAACACGGTTTCTAAGTGAAAATTGAGTTTTGGCACAATAAAGGCCCAGTTGGCACATTTTAGTCACACACTTGGCACAAAACAAAATTTTTCAAGTTCCATCACTGTTTAACATTATTCTTTGAAATAAGTTTTTGGGCTAGAAAAGTGGTTTTTTGCGTTCCTGTACTATTGGGTAATTTTGTCATTTTGTGAGAGGATTTTGTGCTTACTCTCATTTTACCGAACTTTACCCAAAAAGTAAAGAAACACACCTATTGTTAATTATAATTTAATGACAGTAAATTTAAATTTAGGACCCGTTGTTCATGACAACGCTTATTTGCGTTCAAATTTAGGATGCCTAGTAAATGCTTTCAACATTGGGCACTTCAATTGTCAAAGTTTTACGACAAAATCGTCTTCATCAAAGCTTGATGAAATAAGGCATATTCTTCGAGACTGTCTTTTAGATATTGTAGGTGTTAGTGAGACTTGGTTGAAGCCAAATATTGCTTCACAAGTCATTTCGATTCCTGGATATACTTTCTACAGGAATGATAGACCTGTTGAAAGAAGAGTTGATGTTGGTGGTGTAGGTAGAAATTGTGATATTCGGATTGGAAATGGACCATCTGATAAAGTTAGAGACGGAGGTGTAGGATTTTTTGTTTCTAACAGAATTAAGGCTAAATTAGTTTATAAATCGGAGGATTATGGGAAATTTGAAGCAATTTTTATTGAAGTTGATACACGAGGTACTAAGTTTTTACTCGGTGTTGTTTATCTTCCTAATAAGAATACGGAGAATATTCAAATTATGGAGGAAAGATTAAGTGATCTGTTGGTGAGATACTCTAATGTTATAATTATGGGTGATTTTAATCTGAATTTGTTTAATTTAATGAACTCTCATTCTGTTCATTCATTTTGTCAGAGGCTGGGACTATATTGTCTTCATAATAGCCTACCGACTCATTTTGATGTATCTCGTTCATCTACTTCATTATTGGACTTTTTCCTTGTAAGTCCTTCTGTATCTGTCATATTGTCTAATCAGATGCAGTGCCCGGCTATATCTCATCATTCCTTTTTTTTCATGAGTGTTTCTACTTTTATTACCCCTGTCGATGAATATGTCGAATTTAGGGACTACAACAATGTTGACATTGAATTGTTGGAGAATCAGGTGCTCCAATTTGATTTTACTGAATTTTTTGGGAGTCCTAATATTGACAACCAACTTTGTAGTTTGATGGAGTGTTTTGGTATTTTACATTCCCACGTCCCCACTAAAAGGTGTAAATTTAACGTAGCTAATGAAAACTGGTTTGATACACCAGCTATTCGATTTAATTTATCTCTTAGAGATTTGGTTTTTAAGGAATATCTTCGTTTGCCTTCACAGGAGAACTGGAGAATTTATTGTAGAACGAGAAATAAGGCTAAAACTGTTATTCGTTATGCGAAGAGGAATGCTCATTTAGATAAATTTAAAAACCTTGATGGTAAGGGTATGTGGAAATTTTTAAGGACTAATGGGACTATGGAATCTATAGAATCTGTAGGTGATTTAGATGCAAGTGATTTAAATAGAGAATTTTTGTGTCATAGAACTGTTGCTACCACTAACTCTTTTAATTCCAATTTGAACTTTGTTGATAATGGTTTTTCATTTCGTACTATTGATTTGGAGGAATTATGTATTGCATTCTCTAATATTAAATCTAATGCTTCGAGCCCTGATGGTCTGCCATTACGATTTTTGAAAATTATTTTCCCATATATTCAAAAACAGTTTTTACATCTGGTTAATAATATTCTGACTTACTCTGTATTTCCTACGGATTGGAAAGTTGCCAAAGTTGTTCCCATTTGTAAAAATAGATCAATAAATGAATTACGGCCGATATCTATAGTTCCTGTATTGTCCAAAATTGTTGAACACGTCATGAAGGTACATATGGTACAATATTTGGATGAAAATTGCTTAATCAGTCCTTATCAGTCAGGATTTCGCCAGGGTTATAACACCTCATCCCTACTAGTAGGTCTTACAGACTCGATTAGAAGAATTTTGGATAAAAATGAGATAGGCGTTTTGTTATCACTCGATTTATCCAAGGCTTTTGACCGCATCAGTCATGCAGTTTTAGTTCGTAAACTTTGTAATTTCTTTAATTTTTCTCGATCGGCATGTACTCTAATTTATTCTTATCTGACGGAAAGACGTCAATATGTCCATTGTAAGGAGTCTGTTTCCGATTGGTCCACTGTGACTAGTGGTGTCCCGCAGGGATCAGTGATTGGGCCTATGTTGTTTTTATTGTATATGAATGATCTTATGACAGTTACGCAAGGGTTTTCTTGTAAAATTTTTGTTTTTGCAGATGACATTCATCTTCTTTTTTCTGGTGAACATCAGTTTACAGATGTTTTGGAACGTGTGATAAATTTTTTAATGTCTGATATCTCAGATTGGATGTCAAGTTGTAATCTTTGTGTTAATTCTGCGAAAACTAAGGCAATGATTTTTAAATCTCCTAGGTATGACGTCAATTTAGATATTATGGTGAATTGTGATAAAAATGAGTTTGTAGAATGTATTAAATGTCTGGGAGTTTTAATTGATTCACGGCTTAATTTTGATCAACATATAAATGGGTTGTGTTCTACTATTAACTTTACTTTACGTCGATTATATTCATTGAATCTTTATCTACCTGTTTATAATAAAAAGCGTATTGCACACGCATTGCTGATGTCAAATATGTTGTATTGTGCTGAAGTATTTACAGGCGTCAAGGGTCGTGTAATGCGTAGATACAACCTTCTATTCAATCGAATTATTCGATTTATTTACAACCTTAAATACCGTGACCACGTTTCTGATTATGTAGTAGACTTTCTAGGAAGCAATTTTAAAAGTTTTATGCATATTCGGTTGTTAATACATTTTTATAAAGTTTTCAGGGCCAAATGTCCGTAATATTTACTAGAATATTTTATACTTTCAGGTTCTTTAAGGAACCCTCAATTAAATTATCCTGTTCATAACACATCCATTCTTCAGCGATCATTTCAGTATAGGGTAGCTAGAATTTATTACTTAGAAGTTTTAACTTTTCGGTCAATGTATTTAAAGCCAAACTAAAAGAATATGCCTACTGTAACAATCTTTAAATTAATTTAATAATTATTTTATTTAACGTTTTATTGTTGAATTTGATAATTTATATCTTATATATTTGAACGCAATAATCTACAGGGAATCATTAGGGAAAAGTAAATATAAAGAGAAAGAATTCTATACACATTTGTATCATTTTTATTTTTAAATACATAAATGTTTGTTTATTTTTTGTAAATTAATTAATTTTACTTTGTTGTTAATTATATATGTATACTTTATTTAGTAGTATTTTTTAGTGAGTTGTATATGAGCCACATTTGGCCCTATGGGCTTGGTTTGAAATTGTAAAAATAAATAAAATAATAAATGACGAAGATACAAATAATTCAAATTTTGGGGGTCCATAATAACTAGAGTTTAGCCATTTTTTTACGTGTAGTAAGCTCTCAATAAAATTATAACAATTTAACATTAAAAAAAGAGATTTAATTATTAGTAAAAAATAAATAGTTAATAAAACTGATATGATGTCATAACACTCGGACATTGTATATAATATTCGTTAATTTCCATTAATAAATTAATAATTCAACGTTTATAATTAAAACACGTAAAAAATTATTGGAAACAAATAGTTTCTGTAAAGCGATTACAAAATCAGAACACAATTTTAGGCATAATTTCTAAAAGTAGTAAATAAACTGTACAAGACACGTAAAGTAGATTTTAAATCCATATTAACAATATCTGTAAAAAAACAAGGCATATATTTTTAGTGTATATTATTGATTTTTCATAGTTATTTACCTTCTGGCCGAGCCTTGGGTTTTGGCAAACCTGCATCTTGCATTAAATCAAACGAAAATGCAACATTACTGATCATTTGATCAGTGTCCTGAGGCGTCAAATGAAATTCATGAAGAGGGACGAAAAAACCGCCAAGCAAACCCATTAACAGGCATAGGTAGACGCCATCACGGAAATCACTGTTTAAATCACTAATTTCAAAATTCAACTTTGATAAGTGTTTGTTAACAAAAGTAATCAGGGATTTTTTAACAACAGCTAATTTGTCGGGAGCACAATCAAACAAAGTATCAAAGGCATCTTTTTCACAACGCATACCAACGTCATCGTACTCCGATGTGATTTGCTCCTGGAATTTTCTGTAATATTATTAAATGAATGAATTTACAAAACAAAGAAAAAGGATGAAACAAATTAATACTTACTGTGCGTTTAATACGCCGCCACTTTTTTGTGCAATTACAACTGTTACAAATACATTTTCGGGCAGACGAATGGGTGCTCTAAAATGTCTAACTAAAGCTACTAGCAAATGCAAAATAGCTACTATATTTTTTGAATGAACACTTTCCACAGACCACTTCGGTATTTTTTGATGAAAGCCTAATGTCTAAAAAAAAAAATTAAATTATAAGAAAAATATTAAACATAAATATTAAAACAGAAAATTCAAAAGCAAATACCACCCGACTAAAAAAGTTGGTATATAATCATATATAAACCCATATATACCCATATATATATTCATATTAAATTTGATCCGAATATTGGAATATATAATTTTATCAAACCAGATTTGCATGGTCTTTAATCTGATACAATTTGATCCGAAATTTTTTATTTTTACTTTAACGAGTAAAAACTTTTGTATATAATATATAATTTCATATATATTATATTATTATATTATATTATTCATATGCTTTTGTACTCCAGTGTATATAACCGGACATAATTGTATGAATCGGTATATAATTTTTTCCTTCTCAAAAAAGTTTAATATGATTTCATATTTAATTACATCTTATTACATATCGATCAATATGTAATTGTATATAACATTTACAATTAGATATGGTTAATGCTATTATATATGCGTTATATATAAATATTTAGTACATAATCCAAAATAATATATATTTTTATATGATGCCATATTAAAAAAAAAAAAACAATTTTATTTTGGATAAAAATATATACAGCTATGGACATATAAATGGCACATTTTACCATGAATTCTTTCTTATGCTAATATATTGCAAATACTATTAACAACCAACAAGTTTTTGTTTTTTTCCAAATGTTTATTATGCACATTTAATATTGCTATAAATTTTAATTGAAATTCATTAATGTAAATAAAAAATTATCATTATGAAAAAAAAACCCATTGAAATGAGATGGACACATAAATGGCACAATCTTAAAAAAGAGAAGAAATGGTTTTAATCAGGGTAAGTAAAAATGTGCCGATGTGGCCACATGTGGCGCACATCTGGCACATCCACATGTGCCATGTGCCAATAGTCGCGCACATTGGCACATCCACATGTGCCAATAGTCGGGCACATGGCACATTTGAAATGTTTCTTATGCTACTATATTGCAAATACTATTAACAACCAACAAGTTTTTGTTTTTTCCAAATGTTTTTATGCACATTTAATACTGCTATAAATTTTAATTGAAATTCATTAATGTAAATAAAAAATTATCATTATGAAAAAAAAACCCATTGAAATGAGCTGAACACATAAATTGCACAATATTAAAAAAAGAGAAGAAATGGTTTTAATCAGGGAAGTAAAAATGTGCCATGTGCCCGGCACATCTTAGGCACATCATATGTGCCAAGACGAAAATGTGATGTGCCTGGCACATTTAAATGTGAAATGTGCCAGATATGTTGGCACATTCAAATGTGAAATGTGCCCGACTATTGGCACATGGCCACATGTGGCGCATTAAAAAATTTAAAAAAAAGGTATCATTTATAAAAAAAGCACAATTTTTCAACAAAAAAGTACAATTTTTGGGAAAAGGTGAAATTTTACAAAAAAGTACAATTTTTCGAAAAAATTACCAAAAAAAATTAAAATTTTTCAAAATAAATTAAAATTTTTCAAAAAAATTTAAAATTTTCAAAAAAAGTACAATTTTCAAAAAAGGATCTTTTTGAAAAAGTACAACTTTTGAAAAAAAGTACGATTTTTGAAAAAATTGCAATTTTTTAAAAAAAAATTTAAATTTTTGAAAATTGCAATTACAGTACAATTTTTTTAAAAAAATTTTAAATTTTCAAAAAAAGTAAAATTTTTAATAAAAAAGGATCATTTTGCAAAAAAAGTTTAAAAAAGTAGAATTTTCCAAAAAATTTTAATTTTTCAAAAATAATATTTTTCCAAAAAGGTGAAATTTTTCAAAAAAGTACAATTTTAAAGTACAATTAAAAAGTAAAATTAAAAAAAAAAAAACAATTTTTCAGATTTATTTTTTAAGCGACATAGAAAATGTCCTTTTCCTTCTAGCGTTAGTAGTTTACGAGATATTTGCAATTTTAAAATCTAGCTGAGTTAGCTGAAATTTGATTTCACTAAAGGAGTTTTATGGGTGTATTAACACCTGCAGGGCATAAATTTTAACCGTTTTGCTCTATCTCGCTTAGTTTTCGAGACATATGCGGAAACCCAAATAAACGTCCTTTTCCTTCTAGCATTGCTAGTTTACGAGATATTTGCAATTTTAAAATCTAGAAGAGTTAGGTGAAATTTATTTTCTGTGGAAGAAATTTAAGATACAGGCATTGAAAGACGAATACCGCAATTTAAGAAGAGAGGTAACTCGTCAAATTAAAAAAGCTAAATCTGCTTACTACGCTAAAGCCCGTATGACACTTGCTAGTTTCAGTATTAATAATCCAAAATAGAAGAGAGCACGAATTTCCTTATGTGAGAAATAATGTGTGTAAAGAGAACAACTATATCGAAAAACTATCAAACTGTCAAATTGATGTTGGTAATGCAGTACCCTTCATATGATTTGCATTGATGGTGCAAAAAACTAGAATCTAGAAACTAGCAAGTGTCATATAGGCTTAAACGTTTTGAATCTGCAATCAATAGCAAACAAACTTGGAAAACCATTCGGAGATTGGAATTGGTTGTAAAATTAATAAAACCACTAGTAAATTATCTAGAGTCTAATTCACTTCTTAATGGCCGACAGTATGGCTTCCGTAGAAATCGTTCTACGGGAGACCTGTTAGCGTTCCTCTCGGAGCGTTGGAGCCGAGAGGAACATCCACCGTTTTGGTGAGAGTAAAGTGGTTGCTCTGGATATTTCAAAGGCCTTTCATCGTGTATGGCACACGGCGCTTGTATCAAAGCTTATTGCTTTTGGTGTGGGTAATGACTTCGCTCGTTTTATTTCGAGCTTTCTCAGAGATCGCACTATTCGTGTTGTTATAGATGGGATCTCATCCGACGAGTTTCAGCTGAATTCAGGGGTACCGCAGGGTTCTGTTCTTTCTCCTTCCCTATTTCTTATCTTTCTCAACGAACTTCTTGGTCAAACTTTCAACCCTATCTACTCTTTTGCAGATGACAGAAACATTTGTCATTCATTTTCCTTCAATAGTATGCCAAGCCTTGAGGAGATTGGGGGCAAAATGCAAATTATGAATGACCTTTCTACAATCTCAGAGTGGGGTCGTATGAATAAGGCACGCAAGACCCAATGTTGTATGTTGACCCATAGGGCTGTGGGGTCAACACTGCCATCTGTAAATATGGGTGATATCGATATTGAGGAATCGGATACTCTTGATGTTCTGGGCATGAAGATTCAATGTGACGTCCGTTGGAATAAGCATGTTTTCCAAGTGTCGAAAGAAGCAATGACAGTAGAGTATCCAGCTCTATTGACTCATTGGAGCATCGTCGGAATGTGGGTTGTGTGACTCTGTTCTATCGATATTACAATGGGAAGTGTTCTGCTGTAAAAAAGCACGATAATAATTTTTTGAAAAATTTAAGTCAAGATTTTAAAAACACATTTTAGCTTTGTAAAATCGTGTAAAAAAGGTTCTAAAAATAACCAAAAAGGGGTAAAAAAGCACCAAACTAATATTTCAAAATTTTTAAGTTTAAATATAACGAAGTTGCTATTTAAAATTGTATTACAAACATTGTGAAAAAATGTATTTTTTGTATATTTCGTATTATTTTTTCAACTTTGACAGAAAATTCAAGAAAAATTGAAAAAAGGAGAACAAATACCAAAAATATAAACTGTACAAAAAGCACTAAAAGCACTGCCAGAAATCTGAAAAAGCACTGTAAATACCCGCTTTTTATAAACGGGTATTTGTAAAAAAGGAAAAGCACCAAAAAATACCCGAAAAGCACTGAAATGGCAACACTGGCTGCATTACTGCCTTGGTAAATGTAACGGAGGAAATTCGTCGGGAGATTGATATGAATAATATTAGTTTTCTAGTTCTACTTGATCATTCGAAGGCATTCGACACTGTAGATCACCATATTCTCTGCTCGAAACTAAAACAGCTGTTTAGTTTTTCAAACTACTCAACTAAACTCGTTGAATCTTATCTAAATAGTCGAATACAATCTGTTCTCATGGATGATATATATTCTGAATCCCGACTAGTCGCCAGAGGCGTACCGCAAGGCTCAATACTGGGTCCGCTGCTATTCTCAATGTATGCAAATGACCTACCTCTACATATAGCTCATTGTGCCATACACATGTATGCTGACGACGTTCAACTCTATCTGAGCAGTTCTATAAAATCCATCAATGAAAACGTAACAAAACTCAACGATGATTTAAATAATATTTACAACTGGGCCACTGCAAATGGACTCTGCTTGAACCCCCACAAATCCAAATGTCTCGTTATACACAAGAAGTCATTACGTCATAATTTAAATTTTGATATAATGCTAAATAATCAGAAAATTGAAATTGTGTCTTCTTCAAGGAACCTGGGTGTAACATTTAACAATACACTGAGCTGGAATGATCATGTTGTGCAATAGGAAAAACGTATGGCATGCTTCGAACACTGTGGGCAACTCAATATTGTACGCCGTTGAATATAAGAATAACACTTGCTAAAACATATCTAATGCCAGTTCTGTTATATGGATTTGAGCTTTTTGCTCAATGCGATTCTGCTAGCGCCAGAAGAATGAACGTGGTCTACAACAATATCTTAAGGTATGTGTTTGGGCTTCGTAAACGTGATTCAACTTTGCTTCACTCGAAACGACTTTATGGACTTTCTTTTGACTACATTTTGAAACCCAGAGTTCTAATTTTTCTGCACAAAATTATATATTTGAAAGAACCAAAATACCTGTTTGATCACTTAACCCTTGCAAGATCGGAACGAGGTAAAAAGTTGATACCAATCCGATATCGTAGTCTAATCTCGAAATGGCAGTTTTACTATTTTGCTGTACATCTCTGTAACTTTTTTCCAAATCGCATTCAGACCATTAGCAACGCAACACTTTTCAAAAAGGAATTAGCTAAACTTTTTTCATAATTCAAATTTTTATTGTATTTTTCCTTCCAAATTTTATTTGATATTTCATTATAATTTTATTATATAAATTCAATATGTGTCTTTTGTTATTTTAATTTTTATTTATTATTTAATATTATGTTTATCTATTTATTTAATCACTGCGTAAACTATCTTCTACTGATTCCCATGCTATAATTAAAAAGACTTAAGTCTTGCTGCATGGGAAGATCGAATAAAGAAACTAAAACTAAAGGGGCTCTATGGGTGTATTAATACCATGCCGTTTAAATATAAAGTAAGTTGTTCGGATTTCACGTGAAAAAATTCTTATACTCCTCCATATAAAAAAATGATAATTTTCCACGACAATGAATTTCACGTGAAAACTGAGTAGAGATTGTTTTCACGCAAATTTAATGTACAAGACTATTATTTTTCTTGGGGAAAAATCACATTTTTTGTATATTGTGATTGTGTCTTTGATATAAAATTGAAAAATTGTTAATTTTTATAATTTAAATTAAAATTTGAGTAAAATTAAAGTTCGAGTAAAATTTTTCCACGTGAAAAAGACTAAATTTTATTTTGAATTTTTTTCATTAAAATTGCAGAACTGAACTTCTAATGGAATTTTATAAATTTGAAGTGGTAAATGCTACTATATTTTAGAAGTTTCTCATTTCGAAATAAAAAATCGAAATTTCTCTTAAAATTTTCTCAATATTGTAAGAAAACAATTAATTACCGTTATTTTTGTTCAGATTTAAGATCAAATTTGACAAATTCCAAATATAATTCACAATTTCACTTGAAATTCTCCAAATTTCATTCGGAAAGATATGGTGGAGTTCTTTTTTAGGTCTTTCCAAAGGATCGTATTGAACTTAATACAGTCTGTCTTTCGGAAATCCTGAGTAAACATGTTGATATCGCAGACTATATAGTTATGCTCCTGAAATAATTTATTTTGAAATACTCAATTTTTGATTGCCTGCGAGTAATTGACTAGCGTTAGATCCTGCACTTCCTCCCAACCTGCAAAGTTAAAATACGGAATGTTGGTGTAGCGTCAAAGCAAAATTGGCCAGTAATAATAAATAAATGTGTTGGCATCACTGTTGAACAAGTCTTTTTTTCTTGATCTCTTGTATCAGTTTTTTTGAAACAATTTTTTAAAGTGATTTAAAAATTTAAGAAATTAAAGAAACCTTCTTGCAATTAAAATAAATAAAATGGTATTTGAAATTATTAAAATATGCCTGCATCAAGTCGCAGAAGTGTAATTAATAACAAAAAAGTCTGTGCTCAGTGCAAATCAAAAGTAGACGAACAAAAAGAAGATAATATCGCATATGATAAATGTAATAAACTCTTTAACGCTCAGTGCACTAGATTGGATAAGCGGCAATTTGCGAATTTGATTGAAAATGAAGGTAAAGAATATATATGTCATTTATGTCAAGAAGGAGATGATACAGAAATTAAAAATGATTTGAAGTGTATCAAAACAAAACTTAGTCAACTGGATCAGCTGACTGTTATTCATGAATCGATAACTTTCTTGTCGAAACAATATGATGACATATTAAAAAGCCAATAGAAAATAAGAAGTTGATGTTGATGAAGTGAAAAAGGAAAATCGTTATTTAAAAGATGAAATTAAACAACTTAAATCGTCTATGAAAATTCTTAATGTAGAAAGGGTTAAAAATCATTGTATGGTTATGGGATTAAAAACGGAGGATGACGTTTCTGCTACTAATGCTGTGTTGAAGTTAGCAGAAAATGTTGGAGTTGAAATAAATACTGACAGCATTGAAGAAGCATATTTTCTTAAAAATGGTAATAAAAATTTAAAAAAAAAACCCGGTGAAAAATGTCCATATATGAACATTTATGGTTCAACCATATATGTATGGATCCGAAAAATGAGGTAACACCTAAGTATATGTTCATATATGGACATATATGAACATATACATTTATTAAATATATGCGAATACATGCGGACGTTGCTGTCCTTTATTATAAGGTTGTACTATAGATATAAATTTATGTATGACATTCGAATTAGGCATTACATATGTTCCTTTTTTTATTGATGGCATTAAATATAATTCCATATTTATCCATATATGAGTTCCTTTTACACATATGGAAAAATGTATTCTTGCAAATATGTTCATATACAAGTCACTTTTGAATATCATATACTTCCATATTTGTCCATATATGAGTGCGTTTTCCATATATGAAATAGCAGATGCCTCCATATATGTCTGTATATAAAATCTTTTTCCATATATGGAATAACATATACTTCCATATATGTTCATATAAAATCCATATATGTTTATAAAAAATCCATATTTGTTCATATGTGTCCATACATAAACCATATATGAACATGTTTGAGCGTATATGAACATTTTTCACCGGGAATGTTATAGTAAAATTCGATACGAAAAAATCAAAAAATACATTCATGGCAGTTAAATCTCAATTGAAAGAAACAAATAATAAGGAGGTTTTTGTAAATGACTTGCTAAGTAAGGAAACATCAAACTTATTGAAGTATGCCAAAATTTTAAAAACTGTGGAATATAAATTTGTCTATCCCAACCATGGTCGTATTTTCGTAAAGAAAAGTGAAATCTCTCGACCCCGTGTTATAAGAAACGAAGATGAAGTGGACCAATTATTACTGGAAGCTAGTTCAAATAAGCCGATGGCTCGAAAGTCTTTGAACAAAAACGTTGTGGAGACTGCTGATAGCAGTGAAGATGATTTGGAAGCTGAATTTCAATCACCGGTTCGTCACTAGAAAAACATTTTTTTCATTGTATTTAATGTATGTAAACTATTTTTCTGTTCAAAATGAATCAAAATAATTATTTTAAAAATTTAAATTCTTTTGAAAATTATTTTAGTAGTATAAATTACAATTTTTTAAATATATGTTCAATAAATTTAAGAAGCATTTCATCATTTAATAAATTAAAAACGTTTATTTGCCGATTACCGAAATTGCCTGATATTCTTGCAGTGCAAGAGACTTGGTTTCAAGAGAGCTGTTGCCAAATGTATGAAATCCAGTGTTTTTAAATTCATTTAGCATGAAAAAAATGCATCTAGCATACGGCATTTTTTTCAGCATTTTTCCAACAAAATTTAGCATATTTTTAGCATTTTTTACAGTTTTATTTTCTGTTTTTTTTTTAGAATATTCTACATTAATTTGAATTTAAATGTAATATGAAAAAGAAATATTTTTTTTACTTTTAGAGTAAGTACTAGGAACTATTTTTATACGTACACGTTAATTACACTGTGCAGTCGCAAATTTTAACAAGTTTTGAACCGTACTGGTAAAGCTAATTCGAGTACGCTGAATTCAATGGTGATAGCAGTTTTTCAAATTTAGCACTCGTATTCGCGATATTCGCAATTAAAAATTTTGACGGGTACTAAAAAAATTTTATTTTTATATTTCTGGGATCATTTTTAATTATAAATTTATCAAATTTGATTAAATATGTAAAACATTAAGGAAGCTGTCATTTTTTTCACAAAATTTTTTTTATAGATTTTTTTTCGCAAAAACATTTTTTTCTGCAAATAAAAAGGATGTGTTATGTTATTTTGTGTATATTCAATAGGGTTTAGAAAAATATTTAATAGAGTTAAGAAAAAAAATTCTTTCGAAAAAAAACAAAAATCGGGAAAAAAAATGTTTTTGGGGAAAAAATAGCGAAAAATTGTATTTAACAGGGTTGGATTGATTGAAATTCAAAAATGATCCCAAAAGTATAAAAAATATTGCTTTATGGTACACTCTAAAAAATGTTTGTAAATTTACTACTATAAAATGGGTAAAATTTTGTTTAATTTTACGAAAATTCGGTAAATATAAACAAAAAATGCGTAAACTTTTTTCATACACACTTCCATACACAATAATATACACACAAAGTATTTTTAGACATTATGTGTTTATAAATAAACACATTGTGCCTAAAATTACTATTGTTTTGTTAAATAAAATTTTTACGCACAAAGTTGGTAAATATACTATCTAGGGTTTGGGATTTCCCGGACTTTTTTATTTCCCGGGAAACGGGAATGAAAAAATTTGATTCCCGGGAATCCCGGTAAATATTTTTGAACAAAATTGTTAATGAAAACCACCTATATAAGTAATTTTTGTTAAAAAAAAAACACTATTTCAGTACAAATGCAGTCTGTGTAGTGAGAATTCAAAGTAAAAATATCAGAATGTTGAACATTTGATTTCACATAAATTACCCCCAGCACTGCCAAATGAATTGCATGATTCCAGCAGAAAGCACCTACTACTGGACTGTCGGAAACAAACCGTTTCATCACACTTGGCCCATTAGATATGGTGGCCACAAAGACAAATAAAACTGTTCTAGTCTTATTTCTACAATTCTTCTTATTTCATCAGCATTGCATTTGCCTGATATATAAACCAACCCCAGGTTATAAAATGAATTATTTCCGTTTATACATATGTTCAAATATATCTTTTGTGATATTCTTGTCCATTCATCTAAGATTATAGTAAATCTCCTATTGTTAGAAATATGGCTCGATATTTCTTTTATCGTGATATCTTTTCCATGATTGTAGTAATTTAAAATAATATTCTTTACATTTTTTAATTTTTTGGCAAAGCCATGTTTTCATTATAAAAAGTTTCTCGAATAAACGAAAATCTAGTTATGGTGCGGATTGACGTTCCGCCGGTATTTAGATACCATTTCAGGAAATGTTTGTCCTACCATAAAACGTTCAATGCCTATAGAGCTCACACTTTTTTCTTCGGATACTTTGCTAATGTTAGCTGGAACGTTATTCTTGTTGTTGTTTTCTGCAAGAAAATTTGCATGACTATCATTTTTTTTTTTTGTGAACCAAATTTATATGTCGGATAAGGCTAAGATGTCGGATAAGGCTAAGATGTCGGATAAGCTACCTCCGTTAACCATTAGTCTTTTAGGGCAAACATTGCACTGCGCTGTATTGTCCTTTTTTGTAAAGTATTTCCATACTCCTGACATTTTATTCTTTAATATTAAATAATATATTAGTACACTTACTTGAAAATATCACAATTATTAATAAAAACGTAACTTATAAAATTATTGTCCCTTAATATAAAGGATTACTTTAAATTTAAAGTCGACTTTATTTTTAATCATGCGGTTTTGTTCATTTTGTGTATGAAAACCCTACAAAAATATTTATATTTTTAAACATTTTGATTGGTTGAAAATAAATTAACCATTCAGAGTGCTCCAAATATAAACCAAGTCAAGGTATACTGCCACCCAATATTTTAACAAAGTCGAATTTAACTAAAATATACATTTGAAAAATTTAGATAGTAAGGGCGATTATTTGTAAGAAACAAAATTTTTTGTTCATATTTCTTTTAAACATTTTTAGGTTTTTAGATTTTACTACTTAAATTTTGAACAAGTTATGCGAAAAATCTTTATTAGTTGAAATGCTCCTAATTACTTGGAAACGATTTTTTTTGTGTGTCAAAGAAATTGATTCCCTTTTAAAAGATTTTAACAATGACATTTTTGTTTTGGTATTTAAAATGTTTTTTATGACTAAAATTAAAAAATCCTATTCCAAACAAAAACAATTTAAAAAATTTAATATTTTTAAAATTTCCCGTTTTCCCGGGAAAAATATATTATTTTCCCGGGAATTCCCGGCAAACTTTTCCCGGGATTTCCCGGGAATTCCCGCCCGGGAATTCCCGAACCCCAAACCCTAATACTATCCTATAATAGTAATAAATACTCTGACATTTCAAATTGGAAAAAATTTAAAAAAAATTATAAATAATAAAAAGAAAAAGTGAAAACGGATTATTTTTAGTGAATTACAACATTTCCACAAACACATTAGAGTCTGGAAATAGCAACATAAGCATGAAATTGTTTTTGGTAATTATTGCTGACGCAAGTTGTAGTCTAAAACTCATTTCAAAATTTAAAACGCCGTAAGAGAGACACGGCCTACGCAGGAACAACTGGGTGCAATGACTCCTGCTCAACAAAATGCCTTCTTTGCAAGGGAGGCAGTCAACCAACAACCGTCAACAATAACGGGAGAAAACGCCGTAAGAGAGATACGGCCTTGGTAAAACAACTGGGTGCAATGACTCCTGCTCAACAAAGTCAGTATTCATTGAGTACTGCCTAACTTGCAAAGAAAGCATTTTGTTAAGCAGGAGTCATTGCACTCAGTTGTTCCTGCGTAGGCTATATCTCTCTTAAGGCGTTTTCTCCCGTTATTGTTGACGGTTACCGCCTCCCTTTCAAAGAAGGCATTTTGTTGAGCAGGAGTCATCGCACCCATCCAATAGTTATAACAAATTTTTATATGAATTTTATACAAATGCCTTAAGATCCCAAAACGACCAATTGGGACATAAACGATTATGAGAGAATGACTGGGATATTATTATTAATAAAATACGTACTAAAAATTAATTTGTTATTTTATTTAAAAAAAATTTTAGGGTGGTGCTTAAAGTTAGCACAACTGTTGTAAATGTACGCATTATATTGGATTTTTACGAACTTTCTGTGGATTTTTGCGCATTTTTTTGTGAATTTTTACTCATTTATTGCGTACATTTACACGTGAAACGTGCTTTTTTACACACAAATTTAGTAAATTAACACACTAATTTAAAAATTTCATTTAATTTTTACGCACTTTCAATGTAAAATTACAAATTATTTGTGCACCAACTTAAACACAATGTGCGTATTTTTTTCAATTACGCACATAGAGTAAATTTACCCAATTTATAGTAGGAGTTCAGTTTCCTACTATAAGTGGGGTAAATTTCAACAGAATTTAATTAGAGTGTACTTTAATATTAAAATTTTAAATCGGCATGCCCGGCTTTAACTTTTTTACTCGTTTTACTTTTTGTTGTTGTTATGGTGAAGGAGTGATTTTGCACAAAATACTCCAATTTTTGGTAAAAAAAAAAATAATAATAAATTAAAGAATAGAGTTTAAAATAGAATTAATAGAATTGCAAAATGTTGATAAGGTTCGTTTTTAATCTTTGCAATTTTTATTGATACATAGTGCTCCTATATTTTAGCGCAGAATTTTTAAACAGTTAGAGTAAAAATCTTGGTTTTGCTCTGTATATTTGTGAAAAATCTAAAACACGCGTTTTTTTACAAAAAGTGTAATATTCAAAAATATTTTTTTAAATATTTAAAGTGGTATTCTCGCAATAAAATTCAGTTTATTGACAATAAATGTATAAATTACAGTTTATAAATTTTTTTTTGTTTTTTTTTTCATACACGTTAAAATAATCACAATTTAGAAATTTGGCAAAAAACCATATTTCTCAATAAAAATCACCTTTTTTTAAAAATAATTTTTTTTTTTGTATTTTTCTTGAAATGTACACGCCTTTAGAAATCATATATAAAAAAATGGTAAAAATCGAGATCATGCATTTAAGGGTTAAAGGATTTTTGAACTTTTTACAAGAATTAACTTTTGAGTTGTTTTTAATTTTTCTTTTATATAATTTTAGTTAATAAAATGAACTGAATTTATAATAAGAGATGACTTATTTTCAGTCTAATTGTAAAAAGTCACTAAAATATTATTTTTTTAAACAAATTGAAACATATTTTTATAAAATTTTTTTAGCATATTTTTTCTAGCATATTTTTTTAGTTTTTAGCATTTTTTAGCATTTTTATGCATAAAATCTAGCATTTTTACTTAAATAAGTTTTGGCAACACTGATGAAATCCCACATTTTAATAGTGTACACTCTTGTAGAAATGACGGATATGGAGGTACTTCTATTTATATAAGTGAAAAGTTTCAATACACTGTAAAATGTTCTGAAAGTCTAAATTTTATAAATTTAATTCAGTTGAAACTAAACAATTTTAATTTTAATGGGAAGCCATTAGAGTTTGTTTCATTTTATCGCTCGCAAAAATGCAAAGTAGAAGATTTTCTTAAAACGTTAGAAATTAAGATGAGTACTTTTGCGTATAATCCATCTATCGTTGTTGGTGATGCTAATATAGACTTAATTGGAGGTGAAGTGGCTGCTGAAGATTTAATAAATTTATATCGTTGTTTTAACTTTGAGAGTTGCCACATGCTGATAACAAGACCGAAAAGCAGCACGTGTATTGATTACGTTTTTAGTAATATTTCTGAAAGCCTTTTAATTGACTCAGTAGAATGCAACTTAACTGATCATAACTTGATTATATGTAAACTGAAAGATCAATGTATTTATCGGGTTAACAATTTTGAAAAATTTAAAATTTTCATTAACTATGAACAAGTAAATGATCATTTGAACAGATATATTCAAAATATTCATGATAGCAATAGCTCCTCAGAGATGGTTTGTAATTTATTGGATGAAATTAATATTGCTACATCAAGAAATACAACTGAAAGTAGAAAAATTAGAAATGTTAAATATGACATTGCTCCTTGGGTGAATGCAAATTTATGGTCACTAATGGAAGTTAAAAAGAAACTTTTAAAAACTAGGAAAAAGAATCGTCATGACGTAACAACCAGCGAAATGTTGAAAAGGATAAGCAGAGTTATAAAACGGGCGACAAGACAATCTATGAATTTGTATTATGAAGATAGTATAAATAATTGTGGAGGTGATTTAAAGAAATGTTGGAGATTTCTGAATGATGTAACGGGCCGAACAAAAACAAAAATGATAAATGTGGTGGATTCAAATGGTATCTGTGTTATTGAGAACAAATCAAAGGCAACACTTTTTAATAATTACTTTTCAAATATTATTGACTTGTTAAGAGATGGCATTGAAGAATTCCCTGAAGATAATTGCAATTCATTGAGAACATTGGTTCGACATAATAAACGCTTTTATTTTAAAGATATAACATCAAATGATATTAAAGACGTTATAAAAAATTTAAAAATATCTAAGAGCCCGGGCCATGATAATATTAATTCAAAGTTGCTTAAAAATTGTTGTCAAACATTGTCTCCGCACTTAGCAAGTATTTTTAATTCTATGATACATTCTTGTATATATCCTGATGTACTTAAAATAAGTAAAATAATTCCCATTCCGAAATCATCGCATTCAAAGATGGTACATGAGTACAGGCCGATAGCATTACTGTCTACAATAGATAAAATTTTCGAAAGAATAATCCATGCTCAGCTTCTCGGGTATTTTCAAGATGAATCCTTATTGTATAGAAATCAATTTGGTTATATGAAGGGCAGTGGAACGGATGAAGCCGTTATTGATGTAGTTAATACAATATATGAGGGACTGGACGATGGTTTTAATGGTGTCGCAGGCTTATTCTTGGATTTCAGCAAAGCTTTCGATCTTGTTGATCACATGATTTTGATAGAGAAACTAAAATATTATGGAGTTGTTGATAATGAGCTCAAACTAATAGAAAGTTTTTTTAACAAATAGAAAGCAATATGTGGAAATTGGAGGTGAGAAGAGTTCAACTGTAAATGTGAAATGCGGTGTTCCGCAGGGGAGTGTTTTAGGACCTCTACTTTTTATGATATACTTGAACGATATTAATAATCTCAACCTGTTTGGAAAAGTTGTTATGTTCGCGGATGATATTTCTGTATTTTATCCCTACAAATATAATTTAATTCTTAAAACACAATTAGAGAGAGATTCTGCTCTAATTTTTGAGTTTGCAAGAATAAATCGCTTAGTTTTAAACGCTAATAAGACCAAATTGATAAGATTTCGGCCACATTCGCAAATTATAACTAATGATTTTTGTGTTTATATAAACGGAAAATCAATACAAGAGGAACATGAAATAAAATACTTGGGTGTATTATTAAAGAGCAGTTTATCGTGGGACACACATATTAAGTATTTAAAGTCAAAGATTGCGTCCGCTTGTTGAATTTTGTTTAAATTAAGAAGACAACTGAATACAAAAACAAAAATGTTGCTATATCAAGCAACCATACATAGCCGTTTGCAGTATTTAGCAACAATTTTTGCTCATAAGAAAAGTAACGAACTCAGATCCTTACAAGCTATGCAAAACAAAGCCCTAAAATGCGTTTTTAGTTTGAATTATAGGCACAGCACATTGTCTTTGTATAAAGAATATTGCAAGACTATATTGCCAATTTATGGTTTATATCAAAAGCAGATGTTGTATTACGTTTATAAATCAATAAATAACATTGGATTTCGGGCAGTTAAATTAGAGTACAATCAAAATTGCTTTAATACGAGGAATGCCTCAAATCTTAGAACTAAAAGGTGCAGATTAGAGACTACCAAACAGAGGATAGAATATGCAGGCTGTGTACTTTATAACAGTATCCCAAGTGATGTGAAAAACTGTAGTCGAATATCAATATATAAGCAAAGGGTTATTGATTATTTATTAAATAGTATTGAAATGCTTCTTGAATAGACATTGATCATGTAAAGTAAAAATATTTTTAATCATTTTTTGTAATTTAATATAAATATTAATGAAATATGTTTGTTTATTGCCAACTCGTCTCAAAAAGCCAATATTGGCGCGAGACACAAATATTTTGAATTATAATTAAATGAATAATAATAAATAAAAAAAAAAATTCTTTTTGTTAATAACGACATCTGATTCCGAAAAAATAATTAAGAAGTTTTTAGTTAAAATTTATAACTGAAGTATAAAAAATCAGCTTCTAATAAATAAAGTGAATATAAAAATAATGAAAATAATTTAAAAACTTTTCAGGAAATATTATCTTTTTTGTATTGTTGTTAAAAAGTAATCTCTTAGTTAAATTCTTGTAATCATCTCAATCAAATTTTGAGGACTTTTCAGACTCCGACGTTTTTCATAAAATTATCAAAGTTTAATTTAATGAAATCCGCGATTTAAATCATCATATGTATATCGAAAAATGGATTCTTTAAAATTTCTGAAAAAATATATGCGGTGTGTTCGATTAGTCGAAATTCTTACTACTTTTACTACAATTGGAAAGTTTTGTTTACTTTTTATATTGAAATTTTGCAGCTGTAGTAAAAGTAGTAACTTGTAGTAAGTAAACGAACACGCTTATGTTGTTCCCCATTACTTTATTTTTGCCTTTACGAAATCATATACTGGCACTCTTATTGGGTCTTTTTTCATACAAATGCTGAAAAATCGAACTTTTTTTTTTATTTAATACTATACTATAACTCAGGAACCAAAAGGAGTACCAAACTGATATTTAACAGTGTCATTGATAAAAAAACTAAGAACTAATACAAAAATATTAAAAGGCTACGATAAAGTATCCCGAACCGCGTATTAAGATAAAATGGCTTTAGACCTTTAATAACGATAAATGGTTAAAGTTCACTTCAAAATAGTAACTATTCACGTGGCTCAATCATGGCTTCAATTATAAAAGGATAGAAACAATTAATTAATTGTAGAAAAAAAATTAATTTGTTTTAATAAATCAGAAATTATCAAATTAAAGAATGAGTTGCAGACCAACTTCAGGCACGCGTTAAGAAGCTTTTAAGTGATATATCAACCAGTCACATAGCTAAAATAATACAAAAGTTAGACCCAAATATGTACGGAAAGTCTATAGCAAATTTGATAATTTTCCCCAAATTCAACACCAATTTTAGCTATACAAAGTATTCCAAGTTATAGCAAGTTTCATACAATTCAAATAGAGTGCGGAAATTTCAATTGTTGATTTTATATGTTATTTAATATAAACTTTTTTAGGCATTACTAACCCATCTTTGTTGGATGTCAAATACGTATCAAATATTAAAGTTTTTGATGAAAAATATAAATTAGAATTTTCCGTTGGACTTTATATTGTCTTTTATACCTAAAGCGTCGCTCATAAAATCGTTAACCTTGCGCTGCGGAGTCCAAAAACGTCCAACAAGTAGTCTATGGCCAAATCAAAAGGGGTTAAAAATATTTTTTGTGAAAATTAAAAAAAAAAAATTTTTTTCCAAAAATTTTAACCGTTTTGCTCTATCTCGCTTAGTTTTTGAGATGTAGGCGAAAACCCAAATAAACGCCCTTTTCCTTCTAGCATTGCTACTTTACGAGATATTTGCAATTTTAAAATCTAGAAGAGTTAACACCCGTAGGACAAACATTTTAACCGTTTTGCTCTATCTCGCTTAGTTTTCGAGATATAGGCGAAAACCCAAATAAACGTCCTTTTCCTTCTAGCATTGCTAGTTTTAAAATCTAGAAGAGTTAGGTGAAATTTGTTTTCGCTAAAGGGGTTCTATGGGTGTATTAACACCCGTAAGGCAAAAATTTTAACCGTTTTGCTCTATCTCGCTTAAAATCTAGCTGAGTTAGCTGAAATTTGATTTCACTAAAGGAGTTTTATGGGTGTATTAACACCCGTAGGACAAAAATTTTAACCGTTTTGCTCTATCTCGCTTAGTTTTCGAGATATAGGCGAAAACCCAAATAAACGCCATTTTCCTTCTAGCATTGCTAGTTTATGAGATATTTGCAATTTTAAAATATAGAAGAGTTAGGTGAAATTTGTTTTCGCTAAAGGGGTTCTATGGGTGTATTAACACCCAAAGGCAAAAATTTTAACCGTTTTGCTCTACCTCGCTTAGTTTTCGAGATATAGGCGAAAATCCAAATAAACGTCCTTTTCCTTCTAGCATTGCTAGTTTACGAGATATTTGCAATTTTAAAATCTAGCTGAGTTAGCTGAAATTTGATTTCACTAAAGGAATTTTATGGGTGTATTAACACCCAAGAGGCAAAAATTTTAACCGTTTTGCTCTACCTAGCTTAGTTTTCGAGATATAGGCGAAAACCCAAAAAAACGTCCTTTTCCTTCTAGCATTGCTAGTTTACGAGATATTTGAAATTTTAAAATCTAGCTGAGTTAGCTGAAATTTGATTTCACTAAAGGAGTTTTATGGGTGTATTAACACCCGTAGGACAAACATTTTAACCGTTTTGCTCTATCTCGCTTAGTTTTCGAGATATACGGCCTAATTGCGGTTGTCGTATACGACAAGAAAATTTGTCGTTTTTGCCAAAAGGCATTTTTTGGTACCGCGAGTGTCGTTTTTTTCGGTCAATACACCAAAAACTGTCGTATAAATTTTTGTGCACGACAGCCTCAAAAAATTTTTAAAAAAAATATTAAAATAAGTGAAATTAAACATAAAATCACTTTAATATATTAACAAGTTAAATTAAAGAAGACATTTTTTTATTTAAATAATAATTTTTTAAATGAAAAATTAAAAAAATTTAACGCACTGGGTATTTTACAACTTGTGGAAAAACACACTATCCTTAAAATGAAAAGTTTCACTCTGACACCTTGATTTTATGAAACAATAATCGTTTTATTATTACAAAATTTATTTTTTTTGATTATTTTATGAATACACCACAAAAATACATTGGCGGACTTAGGCCGACTGCTTTTTGCCCACCCCAGAATTTTAAAAAAATCTGTCTATAATTCTTGTTCTATGATTATTTTTTTTTAAATATCAGTTAATCCTGTGTTTTTGATTGGGAAAATGTCTTCTAGTTTCCTTTGAAGATAATTTGTTGGAATCTAAGGGTCAGTTTTACAGCCAGAACTAATATCTATTTTTGTCTTGAATATTTCTTAAATAAGAAATGTTGTTTAAAAATTCGTTCTTAGTTCTGGCTATAAGAGAAAATTTTCTTGGATTTAATAGTTTTTTAAAGGAATAATTAGTTAGTATTACACTCATAGAAATAAATCTGTAAAAATAGCAGAAAAAGCAACTAAAAATTAGTTACAAATAATTCTCCAGAAAGAACTGTTTTTTTCTAAATACTAGTAAAATAAGAACAGCAAAAATAAAGCTGTTAAATTTGCAGAATTTTAGTTATATTTAAGTTAACTTTTAGTTAAATTACAAATTGTATTGTAAAATCTACAGAAGATTTTGCTAAATATTAGTAGACTAAAAATAGCAAAAATAAACTGTTATATCTATAATTTTTGGTTATTTTTAAGCTAAATTTAGTTGAATGCAAATAGCAGTCTATAATGTTAAATTAGCAGAAATATTTACTAAAAAATTGTAAAACTGTAAATTTAACAGGTTTATTTTTGCTGTTCTTATTTTATTTGTATTTAGCAAAAAAAAAATCTGCTAATTTAACAGTTTCTTCTGCAGCATCATTTTTAACTAATTTTTAGTTACTTTTTCTGCTATTTTTACAGATTTATTTCTATGAGTGTACTATTTTGAGGAAATTTCAATATGTTGTAGAAGCAAAAATTCTACGAAGAAAATGTCAGTTTTTGATCACCTCGGTAATTTAAGTGGTCAAAATATGGGGTAAGAATAGGTTCGTCAGTGCTGAAAGAAAATATGAGACAGGTTGATCTTAGATTTCTTTTCACCATCAAATATCAAAACTTTATACTATTCTGAGCAAATAGCATTCCCTGCACGAGGTTTTCTTCAGAAAAAAGATGCATTTTTCAGAGTTTTCTATAAAAAACATTTAAAAATTTTATCAAAAGGGAGGGAGTTATTTTTAAAAGTCTTTTTTTGTATGAAAAAATCGAAAGTGTTTTTTAAGATTAAGGGTCTGAGAATGGGCAAATAAATAGTCAAACATAAATGGGGCTCTTGCCCACCCCAGAAAAATGATCTAGGTACGCCTATGCAAAAATAGATGAAATATTTTATTTTCTTATATTCTCTGTCGTATATTTTACACAATACCAAAATATAATAAAAACGACAACGCCTGCTGTCGTAATACGACAACGACAACCGCAATCAGGCTGATAGGCGAAAACCCACATAAACGTCCTTTTCCTTCTAGCATTGCTAATTTACGAGATATTTGCAATTTTAAAATCCAGAAGAGTTAGGTGAAATTTGTTTTCGCTAAAGGGGTTCTATGGGTGTATTAACACCCGTAGGGCAAAAATTTTAACCGTTTTGCTCTATCTCGCTTAGTTTTCGAGATATAGGCGAAAACCCAAATAAACGTCCTTTTCCTTCTAGCATTGCTAGTTTACGAGATATTTGCAATTTTAAAATCTAGAAGAGTTAGGTCAAATTTGATTTCACTAAACGGGTTTTATGGGTGTATTATCACCCGTAAGGGAAAAATTTTAACCGTTTTGCTCTATCTCGCTTAGTTTTTGAGTTATAGGCGAAAACCCAAATAACTCGAAAACTAATCGTGATAGAGCAAAACGGTTAAAATTTTTGCCCGTCGGGTGTTAATACACCCATAGAACCCCTTTAGCGAAAACAAATTTCACCTAACTCTTCTAGATTTTAAAATTGCAAATATCTCGTAAACTACCCAGTCAGGAAAATACAAACCGGAAAGCGGTGGCAAAGCACTTTAACAGGTGGAACAAGTACTGGCAAAAAGTGCTTTCCCATTCCCAAAATGATAACATCATTAGACAAAAGCACCGGCTGTTCAAAAAGCGCCGGAAAAGCACTGGAGGAACAAAATTTTCAAACGTTGGCAAAACCAATAAATAGGTGGTCTGGAAATATATTTTCCAAAATAAAATTTAAAAAGTTCATATGTATTTTTTTTTGGTCCTGCCGTGATTTAAACCCAGCCCGTCAGATTGGCAGACGATTTATTTATTTGGTCTATGGATACAATAATTATCCTTACAGACTAGCAACTATAACAATAGTAAATAACTTAAAATAACTTATTTAATAAAACTTTAAATTGAGAATGAGGAACAGTTATATCTAGTTGATTACAATAATCATTAAATAATCTCAATGCTTTAGTTAGAGGTTCATTCAGTGCATAATTAGTTTTATGAATATCAATAAAGAAGAACTTATCTATAATCCTTAGGGATCTAGGAGGAACATAGATTTTAATTGAGTTTAATAATTCAGAGGAATCAACTGCGCCACAAATAAGTAAAAAAATTGATCTCGCGCAATATCTAATCATATCCAATTTGATATTGTTTGAGATCTGCTGTAATATCTAGCTGATCCAATTAGTATATTTACCCGAGTAAAAAAAAATTGATCTCGCGCAATATCTAATTATATCCAATTTGATATTGTTTAAGATCTGCTGTAATATCTAGCTGATCCAATTAGATCTCAAAATTGGGTGTATCCAATCATATCGTATTAGATCCCATTGTATATATGGGGATAAACTAAGATCAAGTTATATCTCAAAATTGGGAGGTCCAGTGATATCTTTGGGGATAAACCTAGATCTAATTTGATCCGAAAAATGGCGGATCCAGCTATATATTTGCGGATAAACTTTAATCTAATTTGATCCGAAAAATGGCGGATCGAATTAGATCCAGCTATATATTTGTGGATAAAATTAGATCTAATTTGATCTCAATTTTGGCAGATCGAATTAGATCCAGCAATATATTTGTGGATAAACTTAGATCTAAGTTGATCCGAAAAAGTGGCAGATCGAATTAGATCCAGCAATATATTTGGGGATAAACTTAGATTTAATTTAGATTTTTAATATAATTAAGATATCATATATACTTCTTTATTTCGATATCGTTAATGATATTATATTTTCATCGAATAGTGATAAAATAACGACAAAAATTTTTCAATGTGACGAAAATATTATCGCATTGCCTAATATTTTCTATATCATAACGATATCGTTATTTCATGAAAAAACGATATCATTAACGAATGTGTACTTTTCTTCACAGTACCTATTACTTATGAATCGTTAATGATATCATTCTCGGACAAACGTATCATCGAAATGATATCGTTACGAATTCGAAACGATATCGTTTGGTTTGTTGGGAAATCATTCAGATATCGCTCAGATTGCATTAAACGGTCCATTCTATTGAAATTATTTCTTGATTATCATTATGTTACATCCAATTTTATATAATTAGAGAAACTTGTTTTTCGGATCGTATTTCATCATATTAGATCAAAGGTGGATCTAAATTACTGCAGTACGATCCACCATTTTTCGAATAAAATTTTATTTTGGCCGGTATCAAAAAAAGATATGATTGTATGTTGTACTTCATTAATTTTTTTAATAGGGTATCCACAGAAATGACAGATAAAAATAGATCCCGCATTATATTTGGGTACTATGTAAGATCTTCAATTATTTGGGATTAAATAAGATCCCAGCCAGATATTGCCAACTGTTCAAAAAATAATACACTGGCAGAGCACTGATTTTATAAAAATTACAAAATTTTGTTAAAATAGCTTTAAACTCAGAAGGTCTCGAGTTGGATTATAAAATGAATTTCTTTTTATAAAATTATAATTTTTTTTTTTTCTATAAATTTTTTTATAAAATTATATTTTTTTTATTAAATTGAATTTTTTTAATAAAATAATTTTACTTTTTTTTTTTTTTAATTTTATTTTATCGGGATATACATTAATTGCATCAAAGGAACCAAATATGCCAAAAATCCCAAACGTATTTAACAAATTGTGAAAAATAATCCGCTGCAGGCATGTCCCTATCCGGATTTCATTCTTGCCTAAGGAAATCGTCAGGGGACGACGTTTTTAGAATTTCTGGAAATATTTGTTAAGTTAAATTACAAACTCAATGAGAATTTTTTGTTCTCGTCTAGGAGCGTTATTAAACATTTAAAATATCAAAGAAAAAACAAAAACAACAACAGAAAATTTTCCATTTCCAATTTTTTTTATTTAATAAAATATTTTATTATCGCAATAAATACATTTTTTACTAAGTGTCTTTAGTACGATACTAACCTAAGTAAAAAATGTATTTACTGCGATAACTTTTGCAAATGGAAACTGTTTTGCTTGAAATTTTGCAAAAACAGTTTTTAGAGGTGACCCCATATTATACTAAAAGTTGGACTTTGGGGACAACTTGGAAAGCTATGCTGCCATATAAAATTTTTCAAAAGTCGCGATTTTAACGTATAGGCCACTACAGATAAATACATTTTTTTTGTTGAAATATTTCCGTTTAATTGCTTCTTTACAAAGCAATATCATTTATTAAGGCCGATTTTGCTTTCAGCGATTCAATTGGCTAAAACCGTAAAAATCAATATAAAATGCGAACAGTGGTTTTAATATTAAGTTTTATGCATCAGATTTTAAGCCTAAATATGAATAAAGGTCCTGCTCCTACATTTCATCACAAAAAAATTATATTGATTACATTTGAAAATGTTTGTATATAAAAAACTAAAGAGTTAGGTCAAATTTGATTTCACTAAACGGGTTTTATGGGTGTATTATCACCCGTAAGGGAAAAATTTTAACCGTTTTGCTCTATCTCGCTTAGTTTTTGAGTTATAGGCGAAAACCCAAATAACTCGAAAACTAATCGTGATAGAGCAAAACGGTTAAAATTTTTGCCCGTCGGGTGTTAATACACCCATAGAACCCCTTTAGCGAAAACAAATTTCACCTAACTCTTCTAGATTTTAAAATTGCAAATATCTCGTAAACTACCCAGTCAGGAAAATACAAACCGGAAAGCGGTGGCAAAGCACTTTAACAGGTGGAACAAGTACTGGCAAAAAGTGCTTTCCCATTCCCAAAATGATAACATCATTAGACAAAAGCACCGGCTGTTCAAAAAGCGCCGGAAAAGCACTGGAGGAACAAAATTTTCAAACGTTGGCAAAACCAATAAATAGGTGGTCTGGAAATATATTTTCCAAAATAAAATTTAAAAAGTTCATATGTATTTTTTTTTGGTCCTGCCGTGATTTAAACCCAGCCCGTCAGATTGGCAGACGATTTATTTATTTGGTCTATGGATACAATAATTATCCTTACAGACTAGCAACTATAACAATAGTAAATAACTTAAAATAACTTATTTAATAAAACTTTAAATTGAGAATGAGGAACAGTTATATCTAGTTGATTACAATAATCATTAAATAATCTCAATGCTTTAGTTAGAGGTTCATTCAGTGCATAATTAGTTTTATGAATATCAATAAAGAAGAACTTATCTATAATCCTTAGGGATCTAGGAGGAACATAGATTTTAATTGAGTTTAATAATTCAGAGGAATCAACTGCGCCACAAATAAGTAAAAAAATTGATCTCGCGCAATATCTAATCATATCCAATTTGATATTGTTTGAGATCTGCTGTAATATCTAGCTGATCCAATTAGTATATTTACCCGAGTAAAAAAAAATTGATCTCGCGCAATATCTAATTATATCCAATTTGATATTGTTTAAGATCTGCTGTAATATCTAGCTGATCCAATTAGATCTCAAAATTGGGTGTATCCAATCATATCGTATTATATCCCATTGTATATATGGGGATAAACTAAGATCAAGTTATATCTCAAAATTGGGAGGTCCAGTGATATCTTTGGGGATAAACCTAGATCTAATTTGATCCGAAAAATGGCGGATCCAGCTATATATTTGCGGATAAACTTTAATCTAATTTGATCCGAAAAATGGCGGATCGAATTAGATCCAGCTATATATTTGTGGATAAAATTAGATCTAATTTGATCTCAATTTTGGCAGATCGAATTAGATCCAGCAATATATTTGTGGATAAACTTAGATCTAAGTTGATCCGAAAAAGTGGCAGATCGAATTAGATCCAGCAATATATTTGGGGATAAACTTAGATTTAATTTAGATTTTTAATATAATTAAGATATCATATATACTTCTTTATTTCGATATCGTTAATGATATTATATTTTCATCGAATAGTGATAAAATAACGACAAAAATTTTTCAATGTGACGAAAATATTATCGCATTGCCTAATATTTTCTATATCATAACGATATCGTTATTTCATGAAAAAACGATATCATTAACGAATGTGTACTTTTCTTCACAGTACCTATTACTTATGAATCGTTAATGATATCATTCTCGGACAAACGTATCATCGAAATGATATCGTTACGAATTCGAAACGATATCGTTTGGTTTGTTGGGAAATCATTCAGATATCGCTCAGATTGCATTAAACGGTCCATTCTATTGAAATTATTTCTTGATTATCATTATGTTACATCCAATTTTATATAATTAGAGAAACTTGTTTTTCGGATCGTATTTCATCATATTAGATCAAAGGTGGATCTAAATTACTGCAGTACGATCCACCATTTTTCGAATAAAATTTTATTTTGGCCGGTATCAAAAAAAGATATGATTGTATGTTGTACTTCATTAATTTTTTTAATAGGGTATCCACAGAAATGACAGATAAAAATAGATCCCGCATTATATTTGGGTACTATGTAAGATCTTCAATTATTTGGGATTAAATAAGATCCCAGCCAGATATTGCCAACTGTTCAAAAAATAATACACTGGCAGAGCACTGATTTTATAAAAATTACAAAATTTTGTTAAAATAAGCTTTAAACTCAGAAGGTCTCGAGTTGGATTATAAAATGAATTTCTTTTTATAAAATTATAATTTTTTTTTTTTCTATAAATTTTTTTATAAAATTATATTTTTTTTATTAAATTGAATTTTTTTAATAAAATAATTTTACTTTTTTTTTTTTTTAATTTTATTTTATCGGGATATACATTAATTGCATCAAAGGAACCAAATATGCCAAAAATCCCAAACGTATTTAACAAATTGTGAAAAATAATCCGCTGCAGGCATGTCCCTATCCGGATTTCATTCTTGCCTAAGGAAATCGTCAGGGGACGACGTTTTTAGAATTTCTGGAAATATTTGTTAAGTTAAATTACAAACTCAATGAGAATTTTTTGTTCTCGTCTAGGAGCGTTATTAAACATTTAAAATATCAAAGAAAAAACAAAAACAACAACAGAAAATTTTCCATTTCCAATTTTTTTTATTTAATAAAATATTTTATTATCGCAATAAATACATTTTTTACTAAGTGTCTTTAGTACGATACTAACCTAAGTAAAAAATGTATTTACTGCGATAACTTTTGCAAATGGAAACTGTTTTGCTTGAAATTTTGCAAAAACAGTTTTTAGAGGTGACCCCATATTATACTAAAAGTTGGACTTTGGGGACAACTTGGAAAGCTATGCTGCCATATAAAATTTTTCAAAAGTCGCGATTTTAACGTATAGGCCACTACAGATAAATACATTTTTTTTGTTGAAATATTTCCGTTTAATTGCTTCTTTACAAAGCAATATCATTTATTAAGGCCGATTTTGCTTTCAGCGATTCAATTGGCTAAAACCGTAAAAATCAATATAAAATGCGAACAGTGGTTTTAATATTAAGTTTTATGCATCAGATTTTAAGCCTAAATATGAATAAAGGTCCTGCTCCTACATTTCATCACAAAAAAATTATATTGATTACATTTGAAAATGTTTGTATATAAAAAACTAAATGGCAAACCACCCAGCAAAAACTTTCATTACCATGTAATGAGTTTTAGGTATTGAAATCTTAAATGTTCACTAGTTACCTTTTAATTACTGAACTACTTATTTTAACATGGTGATGTCATTGGAGGAAAGTCATTACACTGATGTTACCTGTAAGTAGTTTATCAACTGTTCTATAAATAGATGTTGAATATAAATTTAAAAAAGTATAAAAATTTAAAAACTAATAGGAGCTGACACGAATTGATCAGCGTACCTCACGGTTGTCAGGCAAACACTCTAACCATTACACTACGACATCGTTATAATTTTTAATGCTTAACGTATGTACACATTTATTGTGGCAGCTGTTATACATGTCTCTTTTTCACAAAACTTGTTGTTATTAAATACTGCTTAATGAACATCAACATTTCTATAAATAGATGTTTAATATAAATTACAAAAAAAAAAAAAAACGAAACAATGGAAGCAGACACGAATTGATCAGCGATCAGGCAAAAACGCTAATCACTAGGCTACGCCATAGTTATGATTTTTAATGATTTATAACATATATTATTTGTTTCAGCTATTGTGAATTAGTAATGTGTGGGGTATAATTATGGGTAACTCATTACATTCAGTTTAAAAGTAATTCAAAGGGTAAGGAGATATGAGATCTAAGTAATGCATGTAGTAATGACCAGTCATTACCAAGTTTTTGCTGGGCACTAAACTTTAAAGGCATTTCGCGGAAAATATGTAGGTACCTTAGATCGAAAAATAAAGTACGCCATTATAATCAGCATGTCCAAAATATATAAAAGTGATGGTCAGAGATCTATTAATTTTTAAAAGTCAAGATTGTGTCATGCAGTGTTATGTTTATTTGTGAAAATTCAAAAAACTTTGTTAAAAAATAGCGTTTTTCTTTTGAACCCATTGGCGTTCGAATTTGAAATTTGCACAGTCTGTAGCTGAAATGTTGAGTTATCTGCTTCCATAATTTAAAGAAAATTAAAGATGGTTTTTTTGAGATATTTTTCAAATTTCATTATCCTTTTTCCACTACACATTTTATTTTTGCAATTTATTTTGAAAGTAGATTATATAGGCATTGCTAGGTGAACATTTTATAACAATCGGATAACGTGTTCAAAAGTTGTAATCATTTGAACGTCATGTATTTTTCAAAAATTTAATGAAAAAAACAACTTAAAACAGCGATAGAACGCGTACCAAAATAAATTTGGAAAAAAAAATTTACGTTTAATATCGTGACACTTAGCAGAATGTATGTACCAAGTTTTGTAAAAATCGAAAGGGGTCATGTCCAAAATCTTCCATTTTTGTATCCATTTTATATGGAATGATACTTATGGCGTTTTCTTTTCTGGAAAAAAATGTTGCCTTGTTAAAAGGCAACATTTTAAAAATGTTGCCCTCACCCCATTAAAATGTTACATTTTTTCAATCAGAATAGAACACAATAAAATCACTGTTGCATTTTTCTTAACATATGTATGTGTATTGTATACTCGTATGCAATATTGTTTACGCAAATTATTACTAATTGTAGCCTAGTGGTTGTGATGCCTGCCTTTGACATAGGCTGGACGGGTTCAAATTCCAGACAAAGTAAAAAATAAATTTTTTTATGTGTATTTTCTTTTTTCAATTAAATTTTTTTTTTTTCATATTTAAAGCAAATTGTATAATTTTTTATTTATTTTTAGCCTAAAAAATTGTTAAATACTAAATAACAGCAAAACTATAAAAATCTAATTAAAATTTTATAAAAACAAAAAAAAAAACAAAAAAAAATATTGTGCTCCAACCGGGGTTCGAACCTGCGACCTACTGCATCAGAAGCCATGATAGTACCCCCTAGGCCACCAAGTTGTGAGTTAGCTGGCAAAAAACATTACAGTATATACACATGGCGTTGACATAAAGAAAAAAACAGGGCAACACTCTACCCCGTAAATTTTTTGAGGGCGAAAAATGTTGCCTTTTTGCCCTTTATTTAGGCAACATTTTTAGAAAAGAACACCTAGCCCTCTTAGAATGTTACCCTTAATTTAGAAAAGAACACAAAAAAGGCAATTCAAAAGCAAAATGCAAAAAAAAGGCAACATTTTTTTCAGAAAAGAAAACGCCATTAGTGTTAAATGAAGATAACTAAAATATTTGTTTAAATCAGTGTTTCAACCGAAAATTTGTTAAAAATTTTTAAAATCGATTTGAAACCCGTTTGACAGATTTTTCTACTGACGTATTATTTTAAGTGTACCCACAAATACATACTCAACAAAAACAATAACTCCAACCACATCTTACATTCAGTCCATGGCGGAAACATTAACAACATTTCCAATATTTTCAACCTTTAACCCATAACATTTACACGTTATATCTAAAAGTGTTTTGCCTCAAACAATAATGTCAACTCCCTTACCTAGTGTCTTCAAATGCAATAAAAAATGCCATAAAATTTTCGAATTACACATATTCGTTGCTATTGCCTTGTGTGTTATTTTCAAATATTTTTTGATGATTTAACTTGAGTTTAAAAGGTATTGTAGTCTGTTTCAAATATAAGGTTACAAAATAGTCATATTCTTATTGTCCCAGCAACACCGTCTATACCCGGTAACGAGTTTTCTAAGGTTATTTTCTATTACAAACCACATTATTTTTACAACGACATATCCTGTTAATTTGCCAAACAAAATTTCAAGATTTTATTAGAACCCTGAAATACATTATGATGACATTAGGTTTTTGTCGGGTACTTACATGATTAACAGCATTTAAAACAATGTTGAGTTTTTGTCTTTGACCCTCTTCGGATTGAGTGACTTCAAGGACATCTAACTTTTTCCCAGTTAATTTCTCCCATAGTTTGTGCAATACCTATTTAAAATAAATTTTTTTAATTTACACAGATAAAAATATCACCAAATTTTAAGTAAGAAAAAAAAAATAATTGTAAAAATTCAATTTCCATTTCAACAATATATTTAATTGAATAAATTAAATATTTTATTGATATGACAAATTTCAAAGTTTTTTTTTTGTTTGTTGAAACTCAACAAGTTTTTTTGCTGTCATTTTCATAGATTACATAGATATTTTACTTTTCTTCTTCTTTTGTCAACAAACAAATTTTTACGCACACATTAAAATATTTTTTGTATAGGTATCAGAGAACGGTTTGAGTGCCTTATTTTATGCCTTTTAATGCAATCACAAAAAATGTGCATATTGTTGTCAATACACATCATTTCAGTAAAGCAATACAGACACAATTGAAAAAAATTGAGTATGACGAAAGCCATGCATTGCACTGCATGTCTTCTGTTAATCTTACCTAACACTCACAAAAGCAACGAATATAAAATGATTGGTATGAATACAAACCGATTGTTACGAATGGTCTCAATGTTGGTTGTATAAAAATTGAAAATTTGTTTCTGTCAAATATTTTAGTATATTTTTCGTGTTTATTTTTTTCACTTAAACATTAAAAAAATGAGAAAATATATACATATTTCATATTTAAATAAAAAAAACTGGAAATTTCTTCACACTGCATTTTTCAAAATACTGCAACAGGTCAACGAATACTAAATGAATGTTGTGATTGATTTTTTTTTTAATGCGTCATCTCTTCATTTCGTTGCTTGACATGTAGTGGCAATATAAAAATAATGCGTAAAAACCACTCATCAAAAACAATGAATGTATATAATAGCAATAGCATTAGTTATTTTTGTTGTATGAATACATGGCAAAAGCAATGAATGGTATGACTGCACTATAAAAACGAATGTACTCAAACCGTTCTCTGATAGGTATATGCCGTTTTCCAACACATTCTCATGAGATACGTTCACTGACAGCGAATGTCAGTGGTGTAATCCATTGTCATCGCCAATTCGAGTCAGTTAACAAGTTCGTTAAATATGTTCTTTTTTGTTTTGAGGTGTGACTGAGCTGAGTCTCGTGAACTGATTTGCTCGTTTCACAACTTTTTAACGCACTATTCGCACTTTACATCCCTACCGGCAACTGAAATAACTTTTAATGTACTTAAATATAACTAATTCAACTAGTGGTGGTTGATACTTGGATTATTTTTAATGGAGCCAACTGACTATTTTAACATTGCGATGTCCTACAGACAAAAAAATTCGTGAGGGTGTATTGCCTTGGGTGGCATAGGTAGTGTATTTTAATATACCATTTAAAAAAATTGTATTATTACTTTGCCACTAGGAAAGAATTTTACCTATCCATAATGTAAATTTTATTATCAGAAATTGGTAACACTTCGAAAAAATATTTTGAAATTTATAATGTCAAACCTTAATAAATTTCCTTTTATATTATGCAAACAAAATTTCAACAGACAGCAATGAATCGGTGTTTTATTTTAAATTAAAAGACAATAAAATAAAAAAAGAACATTATTAAGGTAAATATATTTATTGTGATATTTATGTTAACCTACTGTTTGCAATCTTTAATTCTTTAAAAAAATTTTAGATGCAAAATTATTGGATGCTGTGGCCTCAGCAAATACAAAAAGTATGCATCTTTTCTGGGCGATTATGTGGAACTACAATCATTGAAATGTATATCCCTCTAACAAAGCAAGAAGTTTTACGCAGCTGCATTTTTTTTTCTTTTGCCTTGCAGTTAAGATAGAAAGAGCTTGCACAGAAGAGCAAACAAATTTTTAATTCTCTCCATTACGTAATCAAAGCATTTTCGCTATGTTATCTTTTTATATTTGTACACGCTCTTCCTTATTTGACTGCAACGCAGTCAAAACTGCACTTAAAAAAATGGAAAATAGTAACGGAACGCGAAAAAAGACTATGGTACAAAAATTTTATTGAAAAAACTAATTAGCGATTAACATTGTAATTGTAATTAACAAAAGGAAAATTCTTCCATCAATAGATTTGTTAGCAGAATGTAAATCGCTGATTAAGTTTTTAAATAATTTTTTACCATAAATCCATTTTTCGCGTTTCGCGATTATTTTGCAATTTTTTAAGGGTGTTTTTTTTTTTAATTCACAATCTAGGGACTATAATACCAATTTCATATACCAAAGTTTGGTGCTTAGTTTGCAAAAAGAAATTCGCGAAAAAAAATTTTTCAAAGTGGAAAATTTTTGCATCATTATATTCGTTTGCAGAATGTTAATTGCTGATTATGTGTTTTAATATATTTTTTCTACCATAAAGTATTTTTTCGCTTTCCGCTATTATTTTGCAAATTTTTGTGTTCGGTTTTATAAAATTTATAATCTAGGGACTATAATACCCATTTCACTCATTTCAAGTTTGGCGGATAGTTGCAAAAAAAAAATCGCCCAAAAAATTGCAAAAGGAAAAATTTTTACATTAATATATTTGTTTCCAGACTGTAAATCGCTGATTAAGTTTTTTAGTTAATTTTTTGTACCATAAAACCTTTTTTCGCGTTCCGCGATTATTTTGCAATTTTTTAAGTGTGTTTTTTATAGTGTTTCCAATTCGATTAATCGATTAACCGATTCCTCGATTAATCGCCTCTATTTCGGTTAATGTCGAAACAAATAATTTAAAACTCAAATAATTATTCGATCCGCATAATCGGTTAAAACAGGTCGATTAACCGGTTACACTTTTAATGGAATTTTTCCCTTATTTTTTTCCCAAAACTTCATAATTTTCTTAACTTTGGTTAAAAAATTACAAGAAAAGCTTAGAATAAACATCAAATTACAAAAATACCATCAAATTGTTTTAAAATTGAGTGAAAGAGGCCGTTAAGCCTTTAGATACCTTTTTTAATAAAGGCGTTTCTAAAACTACCCAAAATACACGAATGTCTGGCTGGATCAGCGTCGAAATGCTCTATAGGCTTTAATCAATACAGTACACGCAGAAAAAAAAACAGGTGTATCTTTTAAAAAGCCTGCTATGTAAAATTTGCATAGTAATGAACTAATACAAAAATACAAGCCCCAAATTCCTGGTAATTAATTGATATGCATTTTTGCTAAATTACGAATGCTTTTTTTGTTAAGTTGGCTAAGTACGTGCTTTGTTAAATTTACATTGGTGAAATTTATTTAAAAACGTACTATGTAAAATTTGCATTGATCAAATTTTGAAAATAAAATAAGCAATAAGTATATTTTTCTAATAAGACAGGTAAATGTCAAAAAGCGCTTAGAGTTTCCTTTGACATATGCAAATCAATATGGTGGAATAAAAGAACAATGATGCTGGATTTTCTCAAGTTTTTATCTTTTAATATTATTAAGGCAAACAAATATAAAAAATATTAATGCAAATAAAAACATAATATATTTTTATTGTAATTTTCATGTCGAAATTGCTTACTTGTTGAAAAAATACAAGCCTAAAAGTATTGAGTAATTACTTTTCAGCATTGGGTACCCTAAAAAAAAGTCGGAAATGAGTACTCGGTACCAGAGAAACAAGCCAGCCGCCGTAAGCCGCCGCCGCCGCCGATTTTTTTCGGCTCATTTCGGCTGGAAGTATCAATTTTCCAAAATAAAAAAATTAAAAGCAAATGTCATTTTTAAAACAAATTTTCTACTTCATCATTTCCTGAACCATCACGAGTATTTTTTTTAGTTCAAAAGAAATAAAAGAACCAGTTTTAAGGTCAGAGCTAAGAAGGATTTTTGTCATAAATATTTATTAAGTTGGAAGTTTTGCTTGAAAACTTCAGACAGATTTCGCTGAAATTTGGATATTCAATAGAGGAGAGAATCCAAATGAACACGTCTTTAGCACCCATAGTTTTGGATACAAATTACAGTGTTACAAAATAAAATAAAAATATATATACTTTTCAAATGACCAAGTTTAGATTGTAGGCAGAGCTTCGAAAGAATTAATTCAATTTTAGCTTAATTCGCACAAAACCGAATTCAGCTTTAGAAATTGAATATATATCATACCATCAAACCATTCCTTTATAATTAATTCATATGTTTCATGCCCAAAGTTTAATATTAAATAGAATGCATTCTTATGTTGAATACATTCCTTATAGAATTACAATCAATTTAAATAATTCATTTTTTCATTAATTCTAATCTTGTACAAAATGGCTTATCAAAATTGTCTTTTTATTCAATCAGTAAAAGATCTAAGGTATGAATATACTAATGATTCTGACAACACTTTAGTTTACAATTACAAATTAAATAAAAATGTGGCTTATTTTAGGGATTTAATATTGATATCATATACAAAACCCAAACAAATAATTAAAAACGCAACATTTGTTTTAATCTTTTAGAAACCGAATGAAACGTGAAAGATCATTATAAAAAGAATGAATTCATGAAAGAATTCATTCACTATGCATGAAAATTAAAATAATGAAGGAATAGTATAAACGAATGATATGTTAGTAAATTTTAGTTAAAAGTCCAAAAGTGAATTAAAGAATTAATTCATTCGAATTTATGGTCGTAGATTTGGTTAAGTAGATCACATCACATTTTTCAGAAATTTCAGTACACCTGAAATTATTATCAAAAGACACATTTTTAAGACATTGCGTACGAAAAAAATGTTAAGTAAGTTATTTCTCGGTCGACTTATAAAATTGGGGAGATATTTACAATAATCGACGCTGTTCTGAGTTCCGAATCCACAAAAAAATTCTAAAGTGCAACATTCCGAATTTTTTTGCTGTTCCGTGATCCACATCCGAGTTATTTTTTTCGTTTTATTTCTTGTAGAAAAAGCTTGATGATAGTGAAACGAATATATATTTTTTAACGACAATTATTATATAATAATTTATTTTAAAATTAGTCTATGAATATTAAAATTTGGTAGAAACAACAAATTTTCGAAAATTTTAATTCCGTGTGATTTTACAAATCAACTCTAATTAAAAAGTTTCGGAACCCAAGAACAGGGGTGAATATCTGAATTTTTTAACTTTGCTTCTAAGTTTTTCAACTTTGACATCTTTTTGAGCATAATTTTTTTCGAACCATATTTTTTTTTAGTTTATTCTAAAAACACATTTAATTTTGAGTGAAAATAGAGTTTGTTTATTTCAAAGTTCCGAATCCATATATGAAATTCTAAAGTGAAACATTCTGAATTTTTTTGCTGTTCTGTGATCCACATCCGAAATATTTTCTTCGTTTTATTTCGTGTTGGAAAAGTTTGGTGAAAGTAAAACGAATATTTTGTTGCAAAAATTAATATGTTAAAATTTATTTTAAAATTTGTCAGTATGCTAAAATTTGTTCGAAACATTCAATTTCCGACATTTTGAATTTTGTGTGATTATACAAAACCACTCTAATTAAAAAGTTTCGGAATTCAGAACAGGGGTGATAGTGCCATTGTGGGTGAAATTCAGCAATTTTTCAACCGATTTTGAATCTTGTAACATTTTTGGAAAGACAAAAAATTTAGCTTTCCAAATATATATAGAATTATTTATTTGTAACTGAAACATGTTGACAGTTTTTTTTTAAATATTAAAATAAATTCTTTTTTTAATTTGTATACTTTGACGGCTTTTTTACAGTATCAAACAATTCTTTACTATTGTAATTTATTCTGAAAGTGGGTTTAGTTCTTAGTAAAATCAGATTCTTTTGTTTAAATTAATTTAAAATAGAAAAAGATATCGTAATTTTTCTAAACATTTAATTTGAGCTATTATAAGACAACTCGATGTTCTGGTTTGCACACTCATTAAGGTTAATATTTTCAATTTTCTTAAGGCACATCTACACGAGAGAGAAAACTGCTAGAGATAGAGTAAAAAACACCTCTAATTAGCTCAATTGGGAATGATTTAAGCTATTTAGAGGTGTTTTTTGCTCTATCTCTAGCAGTTTTCTCTCTCGTGTAGATGTGCCTTTATAAATACAAAGATTCCATGTTTATAAAAAAATGTATAACTTTGACAATTTTAAAGCGATTAAAGTAGAACTTCATTTTACCCTGAATTAAGAATAAATTAGATAAAAATTAGTTTTTTTAAACAAAATATTGCAATTAAAAGCCGTCAAAATTAAACAAAATAAGAAAAAATTAAGAAAATCAGTTTTATTTGAAAATATTTCCACACAATTTTGTTGAATATATAAACATCTCTATATATAAAAGAATAACGTGACTGACTGACTGACTGACTCACTCAACATCGCCCAGCCCAAACCGCTGAAGCTAGGAAGTTGAAATTTGTTATGTAGGTTCCTCTTTCGGGGTAGACGTCCACTAAGACGGGATTTTTGGAAATTCCTACCGGAACGGGCAAAAAGGGGGAAAGTGTCCCCCTTGACGGCCTGCCAAAACCCCTTTGGCTAGAAAGCTGAAATTTAAGATATGTGTTCCTTGGAGTAGGGGCTAACTTTTCTGGAAAGTACTTTCTAGAATTTTGGACAGGGACGTTGTAAAAATGGGGGTTAAAAAGGGGAAAAATGCCCCCCTTGACGGCCTGCCCAAACCGCTGGAGGTAGGAAGTTGAAATTTCGTATAAAGGTTCCTCCACTATCGTAGACATCCACCAAGACGGGAGTTTTGGAAATTTTTACAGGGACGGGCAAAAAGGGGAAAAAGTCTACCCCTTGACGGCCTGCTCAAACTGCTGGAGCTATGAAGTTGAAATTTGGTATGTAGGTTCCTCGACCGGTGTAGAGGTCCGTTGAGACGGCATTTTTGGAAATTCTTATCGGGAGGGGCAAAAAGGGGACAAAAAAAGTACCTTTTTCCAAAAAAGTACCTTTTCCCAAAAAAAGTACCTTTTCCCAAAAAAAGTACCTTTTTCCCAAAAAAAGTACCTTTTTCCAAAAAAAGTACCTTTTTCAAAAAAAAGTACCCTCTTCCAAAAAAAGTACCTTTTTCCAAAAAAAGTACCTTTTTCCAAAAAAAGTACCTTTTTCCAAAAAAAGTACCTTTTTCCAAAAAAAGTACCTTTTTCCAAAAAAAGTACCTTTTTCCAAAAAAAGTACCTTTTTCCCAAAAAAGTACCTTTTTCCCAAAAAAGTACCTTTTTCCAAAAAAAGTACCTTTTTCAAAAAAAAGTACCTTTTTCCAATAAAAGTACCTTTTTCCAAAAAAAGTACCTTTTCCCAAAAAAAGTACCTTTTTCCAAAAAAAGTACCTTTTTCCAAAAAAAGTACCTTTTTCCAAAAAAAGTACCTTTTTCCAAAAAAGTACCTTTTTCCAAAAAAAAGTACCTTTTTTCAAAAAAAGTACCTTTTTCCAAAAAAAGTACCTTTTTCCAAAAAAAAGTACCTTTTCCAAAAAAAGTACCTTTTTACAAAAAAAGAACCTTTTTCCAAAAAAAATTCCTTTTTCCAAAAAAAGTACCTTTTTCCAAAAAAAGTACCTTTTTTAAAAAAAGTACCTTTTCCCAAAAAACATACATTTTTCCAAAAAAATAACTTTTTCAAAAAAAGTACCTTTTCCAAAAAAAAGTACCTTTTCCCAAAAAAAGTACCTTTTTCTAAAAAAATGTTCCTTTTCCCAAAAAACATACATTTTTTCAAAATAAATACCTATTTTCAAAAAAAGTACCTTTTCCAAAAAAAAGTACCTTTTCCCAAAAAAAAGGACCTTTTTCTAAAAAAATTTTCCTTTTCCAAAAGAAGTACCTTTTCCAAAAAAATACCTTTTTCCAAAAAACATACATTTTTCCAAAAAAAAACACCTTTTAAAAAAAAATACCTTTTCCAAAAAAAGTACAAATAAAAACAAAGTATCTTTTTCCAAAAAATTTCGTTTTTCCAAAAAGTACCATTTAAAATAATATATAATTTCAAAAAAACTACTTTTTTTCCTCCCCCCACGGATATCTCCACTAAACAAGGTTTCTTGATATTCGGCATAGACGTGCGCTAAGACGGGATTTTTGGAAATTCATACCGGAACGGGTAAAAAGGGGAAAAGTCTCCCCAAAAACAGTCTCACAAATTGGAAAAGTGCCTGCCCAAACCACAGGAGGTAAGAAGTTGAAATTTGGTATAAAGGTTCCTCCACTGTAGTAGACATCGACTAAGTTTGTATTTTTGGAATTCCCTACAGGATATCCCAAAAGGAAAGTCGGTATGTGAGTTCCTCCTTCTGTGTAGGCGTCCGCTTAGACGGAATTTTTGAAATTCCTATCGGGAGGGGAAATAAGGTAAAAGTCTCCTCCTGACGGCTTGCCCAATCCCTTTTGGCCAACCTAAAATTTTAAATATGTATTCCTTGGAGTAGGACTAACTCACCGGCAACGTAATTTTTCTATTTTGGAACAGGAACATAGTAAAAATGGTGGTTGAAAGGGAAAAATGTCCCCACTAACGGCCTGCCCAAACCGCTAAGGCAATGCAGTTGAAATTTGATATGAATGTTCCTCATCCATCGCAGATAGCCGCGAAGATGGAATTTTTAAATTCCTAAAGCGAGGGGCAAAAAGAAGAAAAGACTCCCCTTGGTGGCCTGTAAAAACCCCTTCGGCTAGAAACCTGAAATTTAAAATGTGGGTCCCTGGAGTGAAGGCTAACTTATTAGAAAGATACTTTTTTGAATTTTGGAGAGGGTCGTTATAAAATGGGGGCTCAAAAAGGGAAAGTTGCCCCTTAACGACCTGTCCAAACTGCTGGAACTAGGAAGCTGAAATTCGGTACTTAAGTTCCTCTCAGCCTGCTCAAACTGCTGGAACTAGGAAGCTGGAATTCCCTGTCGATGGATTTTCGGAAATTCCTACCGAGAGGGGCACAAATAGTAAAAGTTGGCTAGAAACCTGAAATGTAAAACATATGTTACTTGGAGTATGTGCTCACTTACCGAGAAGGTGCTTTTTGGACAGGGACATTCCAAAAATGGGGATTAATGAAGAGAAAAGTGCCGCTTAAAGGCCTGCCCAAACCGCTGGAGGTAGGAAGTTGAAATTTGGTATTAAAGTTCCTCCTCTATTGTAGACATCCGCTAAGATGAGATTTTTGGAAATTTCTACAGGTAGGGTCAAAAACAGGAAAAGTCTCCCCCTTAACGGCCTGGCCAAACTGCTGGAACAAGGGATCTTAAATTGGGTTCCTTCTCCAACGTTGACGTCCCCTAAGATGGTATTTTTGGAAATTCATACCGGGAGGGGTAAAAAGGGAAAAAACTTCCCCCTTGACGGCCTGGCCAAACTGCTGGATATAGAGACCTAAAATTATGTATGTAGTAGGTTCCTCCTCCAACGCAGACGTCCTCTAAGACGGAATTTTTGGAAATTCCTACCGGGAGGGGTAAAAACGGAATAATTCTCCCCCTTGATGGCCTAACCGAACCCTTCGGCTAGAAATCTGTAATATATAATATGTTTTCCTTGGAGTATGGGCTAACTTATCGACAAGGCATTTCTAGGACTTTGGACAGGAACGTGGTAAAAATGGTGGTTCAAAAGCGGAAAATTGCCCCCCCCCCCCCCCGTTAACGTCTGCGTCTTTAGCTAGAAACCTAAAACTTAAAGAACAAGTGTATATGAAACACTAAAATTAAGAAACTAAATAGGAAACGAGTGGGATTGAAACACTACACAAGTGGAATGAAGTGGATATAAACGTTGAACGAGTGGAATTGAAATTATAGACAATGCAAATGGATTGGAAGAGGGAATTACCTGTTCAAACACTATCAACGGAATATGAAACTTATGTAGCATTGAAACATACTCTCGAAAAAGTAAAACAAATTTTCTAAAAGAGAAAAAACCTTAGAAAAGGAATGGAACTTATATATTCCGATATTTAAACTTCATGTAACGAAGCACAGGTGGAAGAAACCGACGCAGTAAATTTTCCAACTGAATTTGTGAATTTACTTGAATTGCCAGGTCTACCTTTACATAAACTGGAATTAAAAAAAAACTTTAAGACACGCTAACAACGTAGCTTTGCCCGCAATTTTTAATATTATAAAATGCTTTCCAACCCTGCTTTACGTTATTTATTTTCATTCAAAACACAAATGAACAAAACTACTTACGGGTCTATCTACCTAAGTTCGCACTTTACCAAATTATCTTAACATACACACGTATATTGCAATTTATTATGGATTCATTACTAACAATCCACTTTCATGAGAAAAAGTGATCAAATATTTATTTATTTTAAACCCATTGTTGTGCAGAATTATTTATTTGTGGTGGCTGGGTGAAGGCTTTTATTATAAAAACTGTACTTTAAATAAAAAGCGAATTTAAAAAAAATTGTCGGGGGTAGGGGCGCCCCCCCCCCTAAACCTTAAGGCACGCCAACAACGTAGCGGGCTGCGACCGCTATCTTTAATATTATAAATCGCTTGCCAACCCTGCTTTACGTTTTTTATTTTCATTTAAAACACAAATGAATAAAACTTCTTACGGGTCTATCTACCTAAGTTCGCACTTTACCAAATTATCTTGACATACACACGTATATTGCAAATTATTATGGATTCATTACTAACAAACCACTTTCATGAGAAAAAGTGATCAAATATTTATTTATTTTAAACCCATTGTTGTGCAGCATTATTTATTTGTGGTGGCTGGGTGAAGGCTTTAAATAAAAAAACTTTAAATAAAAAACGAATTTAATAAAAATTGTGGGGGGCGCAGCCCCCCGGGGGGGAGGGCGAAGCCCCCCCCCTTAACCTTTAAGGCACGCTAACAACGTAGCGGGCTGCGCCCGCTAGTATGTATATATTTGGAAAGCGGAGAGAGATACTTGTGGCTCCGTTCAAAAACTAAAAATCCTAAATTTGTAATTTTTATCGATGAATCTAACTTAAAATTATTTTTTATTTGATAATTCCAAATTTTTTGTACAATTTTCTACTGCTATATTTTGGAAAAAACCTTAAACATCTTTAAATTACGTGTATAATGTTCCATCATTCCATTTTGTTTTTTCAAAATGTGTATTATAATTCGCATTTGTTTTTTAGACAAATAGTTTATATACCCTACGGAGAATGAGGAGTCAATGGCCCTCCAAGGACCTATCCCGTGACCGGTCAACCGAAGGCATATTACTAAATTAGTACAAATATGAACAAAAGAAAATGAATTAATTTTCTAATTATTTTCTGATCCGTTATTTTCACTGTTGCTTTTAAAAAAACTTGACCAATACCGAAATAAAAACAAAATATTTTTTATTTATTTTACTCTTTTATTTATTTTTAACTTTTATTTTTTTATTTTAGCTCTTATTTTAAATTTCTATAATGTTTTGCTAAGAAATTTTAAGTTTTGTATTTTCAACGTTTTTTTAATGTTAAAGCTGTTTTAGTTTTAACAATTGGTATTTCATTTAACTTTTCTTTGTAACTTAAGAAGAATTTTTAAAATTTTTATTTATATTATCAGTTTTGAGGTAATTTTCTAATTTTTAATTGATTTTTTAATTTAATTTTGGCCAACGAAAAAAACAAGTCAACTGCCATTAAGGGACCTATCCCATGACCGGTCAATCGGGGGCATATTCAAGGCACTTCCACCATATTTGTGTGTGTGTTAATGTTGTTTTCTTTTCTATTTTTTTCTTTGCCATGTTTTTTTTATTTGCTGTGTGTGTGTTTGTTTTTCATTCTCTTTTTTATTTGAACAGAAACGAAAAACATAACTTAACCATCAGCCAGCCATCACGCATAAGCAACGTTAGCTCAAACGGTAGAGCGTTTGCCTTACAAGCAGAAGGTTGTGTTATCGAGCCCTACTTCGACGCCAAGTAGGGTAGAGGGGGGATCCATCCCCAGTGGGGCACATACACTAATCCCATTTTTCTCCGCTATTAAGGGAGATAAAAAATTGGAAAAAAATATATTTTGTGCATTTTTCAATTATCTCTCCTTGACATCCACTTTGATGAATTTATATCACATGTGGTCGCAGACAGACGTGTTTTTGTGTTTTTTGGGTTGCCAAAAAAATAATAGGAAGCAACTACATTTTGCAATAACTTCCTCAAATCGTGTGATAAGAAAATAATTTTTCATTATGTTAGACCTACGATCCTAAGGTTTCGAAAAATAATAATCTTATTTTAATAAATGCTTAAAAAGTATGAAAAATATTAATTTTATTTTAGTGCCTATCTCTGGGGCACAATCACCAGATGGCCCCTGGAGCTATAAAGAGTTATTGTATCCCTGCCTAAAATGCTCTAGAAGACTTTTGTATATGTTTAAAGTATGTTTAATAGTAAATTAGAACAACCGTGTTCATTCTTAAATTTATATTAATTATTCAGTTTTTTGTAATTTTGAAGAATCATTATATTATAGTTTTAAATAATTTTTTTTTAATGTAGTGGACATTTATTGATTAAAAAGAATCACATATCTTAAAGAACTTATTATAAATTATTTATTTCAGTCATTAAAAGATTGAATTTGCTGTATTAACAAAGTTTTTTGTTGAAATTGTATCTAGCTCTTTTGGCGAATATACCCCAGGTTTGGGGCAGTTACGCCGAATTGAGTTACTTTGAAAATCATTAAAAAAATAATAGAAAATATGCAAATAATTAGAATAAAAATCATAGAAATTAAAGCCAAGATATGTATGTTTTCAATTTGAAAGAAATTTTTAAAAATAATTAGGGGTTAAGAAATGACAGTGCTTTGAAAAAAAAAGTGGCGAAGGATCCCCCCTCTACCCTAGATTATTTTTAATTCTTAATTTTTTATTAGTTTATTTGAAAAGCTATTTTTAGACACACCACCTTACTGCCACAATGTGTCTAAACTGTGGCAATTGGTCATTTCCAATGACAACGCCATGTTAAAGTGATATGTCTCTTTCAAACAAAAAGACCGATCAGCGACCGGTCTCCGCCCCCTTGGGACATATCCTGCGTGTCATCTGGGACCGCTCCCTTTCCCCGTAGGGTATATACATCATTATTATACCTACAGTTATTGAACGGAAATGACGAATAGAGCAATGAAGGGTTGATAAACACAAAACACAATTACAGTTCGGCAGCAGAGGAATTGAGGGCAAAGAAAAATATTAAAATATAAATAAAATTTAATTATTTATAAATTAAACCAAAATAAAAATACAGAATTTGCAATTTTTCTTTTATTTATTTAAAAAATAAACCATGTTTTTTTACTAAAAGAAAAAAGTTTATTTTCCTTCGCGTGTTGTTATATTAACAAAGGCTTCGATTTAATTACATATATATCTCTTTGAAAATTTACCTAAGCGTCTTGACAAATTTGTCGTTAATTTTATGTAGTTGTATATCTACCACGGAACTTTGTAAACTTTTACTCTAATTTTTGTAAATGTTACACCTTTTTTTTCTGCGTGTAGGCGATTTTTGATTCTGTTCAAGGTTGCATTTTTATTTTATTTATTTTATTTTTTCAAATATGTGTCCCACAACTGTCAACTGACATCTTAATTCTGTAGAAACTCTACATTTTCTCACATCTCCAAAGAAACTGTGTATAATCGATTCAAAACCACATCAATTCTACAACATCTCCAACTACACCATTTTCAGTTTTATTTAAAAATTGTCTAAAAATGTTTTAAAATTATCCAAATATATTTTAAAATTGTCTAAAAAGGTTTCAAAATTGTCTAAAATGTTTCAAAATTATCCAGAAATTTTTAAAATTTTTCCAAAAATATTTTAAAATTGTCCAAAAATCACTCAAAATTTTTCAAAAATGTTTTAGAATTATCCAAATATCTTCCAAAATTGTCCAAATATTGTTTAAAATTGTCTAAAAAACTTTTGATATTTGTCCAATTGCATTTCCAAATTGTCCAAATTGTATTTTAAAATTTTTAAAATGGATTTCAAAATTACAAATATATTTTAATATATTTTATTTGTATTCAAGAAAATTATATTTGTATTTTAAAATTGTTCAAATACATTTCAAAATTATTCACTTGCATTTAAAAATTTTAAATATGTATTTCAGAATTGTAAAATTGCATTCAAAATAATTCCATTTGTATTTCAAAATTCTCCAAATGTATTTCAGAAATTTCCAAATGTATTTAAAAAGATTCTATTTGTATTCCAAAATTTTCCAAATGTATTTAATAAAATTCCAATTGCATTTAAAATTTTTCCAAATGTATTTCAGAAATTTCTACTTTTATTTTAAAGCATTTTTACAAACATACATGTTTTCTCTTTCATAACGAAAATTTTATAGGAATTATGAGAATTAAGAGAAAGCATGTATGTTTGAAAAAATGCTTTTAAAATAAAAATATAAATTTCTGAAATACATTTGGAAAAATATACCCCTCAATTCATAAATGCTTTTTAAAGTTATAGCAGCCCGAGTAAAAAAAATTATATATAATCATATATGGCATATATTACAATATATAATTAGACATGTGGTTATGTATATCCATATATAATTATATATGACGTTTTTTCCGAAAAATTTTCCTTATATTATGCCATATATAATTTCATCTAATTAGATATCGGCCTTCATAATATTAGATATGGCATATATAACTATATATTACATAACATGGTTGATCTTATTGCATATATAGTTATATATAGAACTATATCTTAATATATATGGTGGCATTTTAGCAATATATAATTATATATGGTATCATTTAAACAATATATAATTATATATGGTGACAGTTAAACTAGATATTATCATATATGGTGCCATTTAAACAATATATGGTCATATATGGTACCTCATAAACAAAATCTTTAATTCAGTTCCAGATATGATAATATATGGTATTATATATAGTGCGATATATATTTATATATGGTGTTATTTAAGCTATATATGATCATATATGGTGCCATTCACACCATATATTATCGTATATGGTGCCATTCAAACCATATATTATCATATATGGTACCATTTAAACCATATATTATCATATATGGTGCAATTTCAACAATATATGTCCATATATGGTACCTCATGAACAATATTTTTAATACAGTTCCACATATGATAATATATGCTACCATATATAGTGCCATATATTTATATATGGTGTTATTTAAGCAATATATTACCATATATGGTGCCATTTAAACCATATATTATCTTATATGGTGCCATTTCAACAATATATGCTCATATATGGTACCTGATACCATATATAGTACCATATATTTTGATATATCGTATCATTTAAACAACAAGAGGAAAAATAGTTACATATAGTTATATATGTGATTAAGTTATATCTGTATAAATATACAGTTTCATCCGAAGAATGGCCCGATATATTTTTATCAATTGTTTATCAATTTTTATCTAAATGTATCAGTTTAGATCTGACCTGATTCAATTATGTTTTAGTCAGATGAAATTGTATCAGATTTTTGATCTGATACAATTTTATCGGTTTGATCGTAATTGGTTCAATTTTATATAAATAAAATATAATTGTATCCGACATTTGCCTTATACAATTGTATCATAGTTTTAAACTGATATCAGGTCAAAATTGGGATATAACTATATAATTTTGTATACAAATATATCTATTTGGACCTAAACTGATACCATGTAATATAAACCAATAAAATTGTATCAGGTCAAAAATCTGATACAATTTCATCTGATTAACACATAATTTAATCAGGTCAGATCTAAACTGATGCAATTAGATAACAACTGATACAAATAAGAACTGATACAATTTTATCGGGCCATTTTTCGGATCAAATGGTATATGGATGAATCTAAGTTATATATTACCATATAAAGCTCCATATTGGTGCCATTTAAACAATATATTGTCATATATGGTGCCATCATATATGGTAACTCATCAGCAACTACAATTTTACTGTATTTCAGAAGCTATTAATTGTATTTCAGAAATTTTAAATGTATTTTAGAAATTATGGAATGTATTTCAGAAATTTATTAATTGTATTTCAGAAATAATCAAATCTATTTCAGAACTTGTTGATGGTTTATTATAGTTAATAGAGAAAAATTTCTAAATTACATTTCATAATTTCTGAAATATAATTGATAATTTCTGAAATACAGTTTGATAATTTCTGAAATACAGTTGTGAATTTCAGAAATACAATTAATAATTTCTGAAATACAATTGATAAAACTGAAATTCAATTGACTAGTTCTGAAATACAATTCATAAATCTGAAAAATAATTGATAAGTTCTGAAATACAATTGATAAAACTGAAATTCAATTGATTATTTGTGAAATACAATTGATAAATCTTAAAAACAACTGATACAATTGCAAATGGTGTAGAGCGTTAAAAATATGTAAATAAAATTATTTTTTAAAAAAAAATTCAATTTCCCATGTGAAAATCGAAATATATATGAACACACATGATCATACATTGACTTGTATATGATCATGCATGGGCATACATTGTCATATACGTACATGCATAGTTCAATGTATGACCATACATGATCTCATATATTTCCATATACATATCTTTGGATCCGAAAATTTGAGGGTATATGACCGTACATGTTCATATATGACCATATATGCTCACATATGATTCATGTATGTTCATATATGGACATATACCTCCATATACCCTCAAATTTCGGATCCAAAGGTATATGGAAATATATGAGATCATGTATGGTCATACATTGAACTATGCATGTACGTATATGACTATGTATGCCCATGCATGATCACATACGAGCCAATGTATGATCATGTATGTTCATATATATTTCGATTTTCACATGGGTTAATAAAAAAAATATAATTTTATAAAAACATTTATAGAAAATAAAATTATAATTTTATAAAAAGAAATTCTTTTGAATGGGGGAAATGTTTTTAGTTGATCTGTTATTTTTAAGTACCCATGTGAAAATCGAAATATATATGAGCACACATGATCATACATTGGCTCGTATGTGACCATGCATGGGCATACATAGTCATATACGTACATGCATAGTTCAATGTATGACCATACATGATCTCATATATTTCCATATATCTTTGGATCCGAAATTTGAGGGTATATGGAGGTATATGGCCATATATGATCATATATGAGCATACATGAATCATATGTGAGCATATATGGTCATATATGAACATGTACGGTCATATACCCTCAAATTTCGGATCCAAAGATATATGGAAATATATGAGATCATGTATGGTCATACATTGAACTATGCATGTACGTATATGACAATGTATGCCCATGCATGATCACATACGAGCCAATGTATGATCATGTATTGTCATATATATTTCGATTTCACATGGGTAAATGAATATTATTTTAGTTTCACTCAAGATCATAAATTAATATCACTTTCTGTTTAAATTATTTTCAAATCAAAGAAAGATGATACAATTTTTACAAGTAAATTACAAAGAATAAAAATTATTGAAAAAATTTCGATAAGACCAGCAAGGCAGAATGCGCATTTTTATAAAAAAAAATGCATAGCCGTGAAAGGTATCGAACTCGAGACCTTCTGAGTTTAAACCTTATTTTAACAAAATATTGTAATTTTTATAAAATCAGTGCTCTTCCAGTGTATTATTTTTTGAACTATTGTCAATATCTGTCTGGGATCTTATTTAATCCCAAATAAATGGAAATCTTACGTAGTACCCAAATATAATGCGGGATCTAATTTTAGCTGTCATTTTTCTGGATAGTTTTAGATGTCAATCTCCAAATATATTGCTGTTTCTAATTCGATCTGCAATTTATGGGATAAATTAAGACCCTACCAAATCCCCAAATATATCACTGGATTTAATTCGATCTGCAATTTATCGGAAAAGTTAAGATCTTACGCAATCCCGAAGTATATTACTGGATCTAATTTTATCTGTAATTTTTTGGATAAATTTAGATCTTACTTAATCCCCAAATATATTGCTGGATCTAATTCGATCTTCCATTTTTCGGATCAAATTAGATATAATTTATCCACAAATATATTGCCACTTTTTCGGATCAAATTAGATCTAAGTTTATCCACAAATATATTGCTAGATCTAATTAGATCTTCCAAAATTGAGATCAAATTAGATCTATGTTTATCTCTAAATATATTGCTGGATCTAATTCGATCTGCCACTTTTTCGGATCAAATTAGATCTAAGTTTATCCACAAATATATAGCTGGATCTAATTCGATCTGCCATTTTTCGGATCAAATTAGGTCTTACTAAATCCCAAAATATATTGCTGGATCTAATTTGATCTGCCAATTTTCTATTCAATTTATATCCAAGTTTATCCACAAATATATTGCTGGATCTAATTCGATCTGCCATTTTTCGGATAAATTTAGATCTAAGTTAATCCACAAATATATTGCTGGATCTAATTTGATCTGCCATTTTTCAGATCAATTTATATCTAAGTTTATCCACAAATATATTGCTGGATCTAATTCGATGTGCCATTTTTTGGATCCAATTAGATCTAAGTTTATCCCCAAATATATAGCTACATCTAATTCGATCTGCCACTTTTTCGGATCAAATTAGATATACGTTTATCCACAAATATATTGCGGGATCTAATTTGATCTGCCAAAATTGAGATCAAATTAGATCTAAGTTTATCCCCAAATATATAGCTGGATCTAATTGGATCCGCCATTTTTTGGATCAAATTAGATCTAAAAATATCCGCAAATATATAGCTGGATCCGCCAATTTTCGGATCAAAATAGATCTAGGTTTATCCCCAAAGATATCAGTGGACCTCCCAATTTTGAGATATAACTTGATCTTAGTTTATCCCCATATATACAATGGGATCTAATACGATATGATTGGATACACCCAATTTTGAGATCTAATTGGATCAGCTAGATATTACAGCAGATCTTAAACAATATCAAATTGGATATAATTAGATATTGCGCGAGATCAATTTTTTTTACTCGGGAGGTTAACAAAACGTCATTTTTATACAAAATTTGTTCAATAAACCTCCTATAATTTTACAAAGCGTTTATGAATTTAGGGGTTAGAAATTTATTAAATACATAAATACAGAAGGGAATGTTAACTCAAACTTTGGATAATTTTTTTTTTGTTGTCAATGGCCCTTAAAAACGGAAAAAAGACTGAGAAATTTAACAATTGTTTATGATATTCTTTAGTCTACTAACTCTGCTATTCAGAAAATTTTTTTGCAAATTTTTGTAGAGTAAATTGGTATTTTCATTTAACTAATATTTTACTCAAATGGAACTAAATTTCTTTTTATTTCTTCAGGGGAGGAGGAAGAACTTTGGATAATAATTTTTTTAAATGCAATATTATATTTATTGTAGTATTGATTAAATTTGCATTCAAAGAAATTTTGTATCCAAAGTTTTACAGATTAAAAAAAATTTCGTAAGTAGTAAAAAATCTACCTTGAGTTATGTTATTTTTAACTTAGGTACTAATATTTAGAAAAAAAATCTCCTAGTTTCAGCAGTTTCTTTTTGCCATTTTTAACAATTTTTAATGGCTTCAGCTATATTTTACATATCGCACATTTTTATATTAGTATAAGAAATGTTTCAATTTAGATAATCTCAGATTCCGAAACTTTTCAACCTTAAGGTACATTTACACGCGAGAGAAAACTGCTAGATATGGAGCAAAAACACTCCAAAATAGCTAAACTCATTCAAAATAGAGCTAATTAGAGGTGATTTTTGTTTTATCTCTAGCATTTTCTCTCCAGTGTAGATGTGCTTTTTTAATTTGAAAATTTTTTTTAAATACATCGTGTTCATGTGTCATGTTGATATTTAACAAAATACAGGAATCTGTTAGTGTTTTTGTTGGTAAAAAGTTAAGGAAATACATTAATTTTGTTTTAAACGATTAATCGATTAATCGCCAATTTTCTCGAATAACCGACCCGAATAACCGATTAATCAGTTTTAGTGATTTTTCGAATAATGCAATAACCGGTTAACCGCCTATGTCGAATAATTGGAAACAGTAGTTTTTTATATTTAATACCTGTTATTTGGATAATGAAATCAATTGTGAAATTTCCATGTATTTGTATATATTTCTTTAATAAATTTATATTTAATAAAAATTTAAAATATTTTAGTGGCTTTTTGCAATAAGAAATACATAATATCAAAGTAAAATGATCAATATTTCAACTTCGTTAAAGTTGGTAAAACATCAATTGTTCTTAGGTAATTTAGCAATAATTATAGGTGATTTTTCGAACTTAAAAGTCAAATTGAATTATTGTTATATTATCGTAAAATATAGCAAACTCTATGTTGTCTTTGAAAATGGGTGATATCAACCTATAGCTTTAGGCAATATTACCTATGGTTTTTTTTTGTGTGTAGGCGATTGTCCGACTCTGCATGACTTTTCAACTAACTTAAAACTAGTTGAATAAAAGTTATTTATAGCTATACACTAATTTTATTTTAGTTGACTATAAATTGACTTTATAAAAATCATCTATTAGTTAGGTTGCTATTAGCTACTTCCCAGCAAAAAAATTTTAGTATTTTGGAAGCAGTAAAAATACGAAGCGCTTAAAAAAGCGCTACAAATTCTGCTTTACAGAGTTGCGCCACTTTATGCGTATACAATCAGAGCTTTGAAGAATTAATTCCTTAATTCAATTTTTCAATTCTGAATTAAAAATTCTATGAATTAATTCACTAAGCACCATATATTGAATGGAATTAATTCATATTTGCTTTCGTTCGATTTATTTTGTTACGAATTAATTCAATTGCAATAGTTCTTTTTATTAAATCAAATGAATTAATTCACCGGTGAATGCGTTCGATTTTATAAATCGAACGGAAAAAAGTGAATTAATTCCTTACTGAATTAATTCACCACTGAATTCATTCAATTTCATTTTCATTCAGTGAATTAAAAAATAATAAAATTACATTCAGTGAATTAAAAAAAAAATAATAAGTTCACTGAATTGAAAAAAAATATAATAAGTTCACTGAATTCAAAGCCTGTTGTCTGCCGTTCAGTAGAAGAAAACAATAATGTACAAATAAAATTTTTAAATAAGCAATTTTACAGTGTGTACTAGTAACAAATTAGAAACCGGATGCTGTTTATCAACATACATGATTAAAAAAATAAGCCTTTTACTATTAAAAATAAAAACTTTACAGATATAGATAAATTTGGAAAAAAAAATATAACTATATAACTAGTTTGAAAAATTAATAGTTATATTTTTTCCAAATTTATCTATATCTGTAAAGTTTTTATTTTTAATAGTAAAAGACTTTATTTTTGAATCATGTAGGTTGATAAACAGCATCCGGTTTCTAATTTGTTACTAGCACACGCTGTAAAATTGCTTATTTAAAAATTTTATTTGTACATTATTGTTTTCTTCTACTGAACGGCAGAAAACAGGCTTTGAATTCAGTGAACTTATTTTATTTTTTTTTTCAATAGTTTTAATATTAAATCACAATTTGTTTACAGATTAAGAATTTGAAAAGAAAAGAAGCGTTCAAGATTCCAAAGGGAGGACTTCCAAAATAAAATTCGATGAATATGGCGGATTCAGAGGATTTGCAAAGGGTAACATCTTATATATTAAAATTGTAAATTTTGAAAATATTAATAAAAAGTCGTAATCGTTGCTATCAACTATTTTTAAAATTAATTCCACTTCAACTAGAAAATCATTGCTAATAACATTCTCCATAGTTGATTTCTTTATTTAAAATAAACCTAGTTAGATTTCACTACTTTGTACCCACTATGACATAGTGAGGGTTATTTCACCTATGATATAGTTGCAAAAATAGTGTTCATCAACTACGTAATTTTTAGAGTGTATGATTACATAAGGCAACAAAATCGAAAAAATTTTAAAGGCTTTAAAAACCACTATACAATTTTGATGTGTTGTGGTTCAAATATGGTCCAAATTTAAAATTCTATGGAGAAGTTTTTTTTAAACAATTTTTTAGTAAAATTATAAATTTTTTTAGAAGTTTCTCCACATAATTAATGATAACTCAAAAAGGGTTAGTCCGATCTTATTAAAATAAACCTACACCCAAAAAAATACATAGTTGATGAACACTATTTTTTCTACTATGTCATAGGTGAAATAACCCTCACTATATCATAGTGGATATGGGGTAGTGAACGCCAACTATGTTCAATTTGAATATATAAGTCAACTATGGAAGAAGTCACTGGCAACGATTTTATAGTGGAAATTTTAAAACTTTTGAATATAGTATAAATCCACTATGTGCCATATGTAAGGGACACAAATCTGTTTACACTGAACCAAAAGTCGTAAGTGAAATCAACATAAAAATTTTGTTACTTTTTGATGAAATGAATTGTTAAAACAATATATTTTTTATTCAAATTAATGTGTGTTTTTTGTAAATCAACTAGTTTTTTTTTAAATGAACATACTTATTTCCGTCAATAATTCTCTACAAAACAATTGTTGTTTTGATAATTTTTTGTCCATTTTTTAACAAAATTTAATTTGTTAACTCTAAAAAAATTTTGTAAAAAGGCAGTAACGTAAATTTGATATAATTTTTCTTCAATTTTAAAAAAAAGTATTAAATCTGTGGAAAAAAGTTTTGTGGGGTTAGTTTTGTCGCGTCATTACTCGTGCTAGCATGTGTATTTGTAATTGTCGGAAATATCAATAAATTGACATTAAGTGTTTTTGTTTTTCAAAGTATAGATAATTAACAAATTCAGTGACTTGAAGTGAATTGCTAATTGAAGATTTATTAATTTTAATTTAAATAAATTTATATAATTTTGAACGTTCTCAATTAAATCGTACATTTAAATTTCTGTCATTAATTTTGATATTATCTATCTTTTTGTTATTTTGTTTAAGGCAAACTATTAATGAAAGTTATATAATGTATTTGAATAATTAATTTAAATAAAGTTATATGTTTTTATATATAAAATGGTACATGTGTTTTAAATAAAGAGTTTTTAGTATGTGCTATATTATAATTTCAATTTTATATTTCATTATTTTTTATATTTTATCAAATGCATTATAAAAAAGACATTGTATGTATAAAGCTTAAAAAAATTTGATATTGGTGAAATATAAAAAATAATGAAATATAAGTCTAAAAATTTATAATAAATCGATAAAAAATCAATTAATTAAATAAAATGAATTGTTGAATTTAATAAAATGAATTGGTAAAACAACAAAATCATTATGCAATTTAATTAAATATAATTGTTAAGACAACTAATTTTTGTTAATACATTTGACGATATTTTGTCAAATTAATACCACATAAAATAGTTAAACGTCAAAATATAAATCATCAATTTAATATGGATTTTAGTTGATTTCACAGCTGTTTTTGGTTCAGTGTATATGGATGTCGTTTTTTTAAATAAATACAAACGCTAAATTTTTTTTTAAATTTTTATGTAAGAATTTACGTAATACGTTACGTTAAGAATTTGTGTTCTCCATTGCCCAAATTTGAATTTTCTTTATGTGCATATATTTCAGAATTTTCTCTGCTTGATCACATTTGGGTTCATTCCACCTTCAATCTAAAAAATAAAGTTTATTATTTTATATGTTTTTAATTACAAAGAAAACCAATTAACTTACAAAACAATAACGAAATAAGTTTTTTTATTTTGTTTATTCTAACTTCTTTAATTGGTTCATCAAATTTTTGTTTCAAACTTTTTTGTCAATTTAAATTTTATTTGAAATATCGGATCACAGAAAACTATAAAAATTACTTTTTCAATGTTCACGTAGTTGATAATGTGATTTACAAATAATGTGAAACCACTATGGATTTCGTTAACTATGCAATTATGTAATTTTTTGGGTGTAGAAAAATTGTTGATATTTACATAACCTTTAATCCGTTTATATATTGCGTTTCAATCGGCTCAGTAGTTTCGGAGTTATAATAAAAAATTTAAGCAAAAAATATATTTTTTACGTGAAAATAGCATTTTTTTTTGTTTTAAAAAAATCATGAAAAATCGAAAACGCAAAAATTGTTCACATTTATTGCTTTATCGCAAAGCACATCTAATAGCAATAAAATGAGATATCGATCATAAAAATCTATTGATTCTTTTCGAATTTATTCACAATTAAGTGAATTACCTCATTTTCACAAAATTTTAGTTTATTGTTTGATATATATAAAATTGAGTAGTTAATGTTCTTTCGATTTATTGAATTTTAAAATCATTTGCCACATGATATGTAATAATTTTCACATCGAAAATTCATTACATAGTAACATTTCTGTATTTTTTGGCAAACCGCTACCTACAATACTGATTCTATTCTTCGGAAAAACATTTGATTTGGATGAGTTTAAATTAGAGTTTGCTGTTTTAATCGAAACCGAAACCGCGGTTTTCCAAGCCTCAAAATCGAAACCGAAAACCGACAAAAATAAGTCGGTTTTTAACAAATACTTTAAACAATTAAAATAAACAACTAAATTGCATATTATTGAATCTTGAATTTCGAAAAGTTTCAGCTCCTATTTGTCAAAATTTTGTACTTAATTCTAAAATAATTTAAAAATCGCTTTAAAGAATTTTTTGCTTTTGTTATTACCAGAGAAGACAAAATTGATATTTTTGCTTTTTATACTTTTTATTGCTTGTTTTACTGATATGTGCTTCTTTTTGCTATTTTTTTGGATTTTCCGTTTTAAAAAAGCTTTTTCTTAAGATTTTTGAGCTTTGAGTAGGGTTTGGGATTCGGGAATTCCCGGGCGGGAATTCTCGGGAAATTCCGGGAAAAGTTTGCCGGGAATTCCCGGGAAAATAATATATTTTTCCCGGGAAAACGGGAAATTTTAAAAATATAAAATTTTTTGAATTGTTTTTGTTTCGAATAGGATTTTTTAATTTAAGTCATAAAAAACATTTTAAATACCAAAACAAAAATGTCATTGTTAAAATCTTTTAAAAGAGAATACATTTATTTGTCACACAAATAAAATATTTTCCAAGTAATTAGGAGCATTTTTTAAAGATTTTTCGCATAACTTATTCAAAATTTAAGTAGTAAAACCTAAAAACTTGGTAAAATGTTTAAAAGAAATATGAAAAAAAGCTTTGTTTCTTACAAATAATCGCCCTTACTATCTAAATTTTTCAAATGTATAATTTAGGTAAAGTCGACTTTAGTTAAAATATTGGGTGGCAATATACCTTGACTTGGTGTATTTTTGGAGCATTCTGATTGGTTAATTTATTTTCAACCAATCAAAATATTTGAAAATATAAATATTTTTGTAAGGTTTTCATACACAAAATGAACAAAACCGTTTGATTAAAAATAAAGTCGACTTTAAATTTAGAATACTTCTTTATATTAAGGGTCAATAATTTTGTAAGTAACGTTTTCATTAATAAATGTGAAAAGAAAAGACTAATGGTTAACGGTGGTATATAAATTTGGTTATCCGAGATCTAAATTTGGTTCACAACAAAAAAAAAAATTTAAGAAAACAACAACAAGAATAACGTTTCAGCTAAAATTAGCAAAGAACCCGAAGAAAAAAGTGTAATATGAATAGGCAAGGTTTTATGGTAGGGCAAACATTTCCTGAAATGGTATACAAATTAGCCGCAGTCATTCCGCACCATAACTAGATCTTCGTTTATTCGAGAAAGTTTTTATAATAAAAACCTGGCATTGCAAAAAAATTAAACCGATGTAAAGAACATTATATTAATTTACTACTATCATGTAAAAGATATCATGATAAAAGAAATATTGAGCAATATTTCTAACAATAGGAGATTTACTATAATCTTAGATGAATGGACAAGAATATCACAAAAGAGATATTTGAACATATGTAGGTATAAACGGAAATAATTTATTTTATAACCTGGGGTTGGTTTATATATCAGGAAGATGTAATGCTGATGAAATAAGAAGAATTGTAGAAATAAGACTAGAAGAGTTTAATTTGTCTTTGGAAAATAACATTGTGGCCACCATATCTAATGGGCCAAGTGTGATGAAACGGTTTGTTTCCGACAGTCCAGTAGTAGGTGCTTTCTGCTGGAATCATGCAATTCATTTGGCAGTGCTACGAGTAATTTATGTGAAATCAAATGTTCAATATTCTGATATTTTTACTTTGAATTCTCACTACACAGACTGCATTTGTACTGAAATAGTGTTTTTTTTTTAACAAAAATTACTTATATAGGTGGTTTTCATTAACAATTTTGTTCAAAAATATTTCCCGGGATTCCCGGGAATCAAATTTTTTCATTCCCGTTTCCCGGGAAATAAAAAAGTCCGGGAAATCCCAAACCCTAGCTTTGAGTTGCTTTTTTAAGACGTTTTGCCCAAAAATACTTTTTTGCTGACAAAAATTTATTTTTTCCCTTAAATTTGAATTTTTTTGTTTTAAAACCTGTTCTTTTTCCAAGTTTTTTTACTTTTGCTTTTTTACTGCTTTTTTTACAATATTTTTTTGCTTTAAACTCATTGGATTTTGCTTTTTTCTGTCTTCTCTGGTTATTACGGATAACATAAACGAGGCTTATAATTTTAGAAAAAAAATTGCAGCAAAAAGTCAAGTGGTTTAAGAAATGAGTTTTACTATTCAGTTACGATTTATACCGCGTATTTTTCAAAAAGCCTTATTTCATATTCCGTGAAATTTATAAAATTTTAACTTTATATTGTTTTAAACAAATTCCCAAAAATTTAAATTTAAACTCTTTAAAATACAGCTTTAATTGCCGAAAAAAGAAAAAAATTTAATTTATAACGGATTTCCCCGTTTATTTCTTCTCCCGGAAAGGTTTTGAAATGGCGGTATTGCCTTTAAATATTCGAGTGAGAAATTCAATCCAATTTTTAAAGATATCTTGGACGTACCTTATAAACCATAAAACGATATTGTATCATTAACGATTTCATATTAAGTATCATAATAGCTATCGTTTATGATACAAAAATATGCACTCGTAATGATATAATAATTTTTTAAAATAACGATAAAGTTCCTGAAAAAATCATTTGTTTGTTCTAATTTAATCGTTAAAGATATTATATATATTTGTTTATTTCGATATCGTTAATGATATAATATTTTCATGTGATAAAATAACGACAAAAATTTTTAAATATGACGAAAATATTATCGCGCTGCATGATATTTTCGATATCATAACGATATCGTTATTTCATGAAAAAACGATATTAATTAATGTAAATTTTTCTTCACAGTACCTATCACAATATGAATCGTTAATGTTATCATTAGGACAAACTTATCATCGAAATTATATCGTCACGAATTCGAAACGATATCGTTTGGTTTGTTGGGTATTAAACTATTTAATTTTTATGCATATTTAATTATTATATATTTAGTTAGAATAATGTTATATTTAATTATTTTAAAACAATTCTATTAATATCACAAGAAAACCGAAAAATAACCGAAACCGCGGTTTTTATAATTTTGAAAAACCGAAACCGCGGATTCCAAATTTTTCGGTTTTTAGCAAACTCTAGTTTAAATGTATTAAACAGTAGAAAATTTATATTCTATTATTTAAATTTATTATAAGAAATAAAATAAGAAAATAAATAAATAATTATTTTAATTTTTGCATTAAAAAATACAAAAATTGTTTTTTGCGGACTTTCTATATTTTCATATATTTAGTTAGAATATTCTTCCACCTCAAGTCCAAATTCTAATATGATATTGTCATATTAGATTTTTATTTGTTGTTTCAAAAAGGGTCGATCATTTTCATGATAGACAATATAATTGTTTCGTAGACATCACTCTACTCTTCAGTTGTCCGCAATAAGAAAATGATAACTTTCTTACTCAAACCGAGACATTACATAAGGTACAAAAAATCAACGGGACGAGAATTTTGTACTTTCGTATATGAACTGTCTGATTTGGTAAAATCGAAAGCAACAATTACATAAAAGTACCCTTTGGGTACTATTTATATGTATGTCTGTTGTCAATACATTTTGTAAAAACAACTAATTTTAAACTCAAAACAAAATAAATATTTGAATGAATGAATTTTACTAAAAAATTATTTTAAAAAAAATTTATCCATAGAACTGAAAAATTTTACCATTTTTGTACTTAGGTATCCATGATGCATCAAATCTATATAGTGGTTATTCAAGCCTTTTTTTGCTGTTGACCTGTGTAATTAGTTTCGCGAAAATCAAATTGGCTTCAAATTATTATTTATCGTTTTATTTGACGCCGGACATTTAAATTAGGAAATAAAAAATAATTGGTACTGTAAAGATCGTAAAATATTTACCATTGAAAATCAGATCGTTTCGTTTTCTATATTTATCACATGCCTGACTATCAGCCAGGGCTACTGTTGATAATGATAGGTCAAGGACTTTCATGCAAATGCATGTTTGTAGTCAATGGCCCAAAAATGATTTTGACCAAATACTTTTCCGAATCAAAGAATTTGCAAAAAAAATGGCATCGATTTGTTGTTGCATATTTTTGCATATTTCGTTATAAATGCATATTTTTGCATATCTTGCTTTTAAGTTCATATTTTATTGCATATTTTATGATTTTTATTGCATATGTTTGCATATTTTGCACATTATTGCATATGTTTTAAGATTTTTAAATATGTAATTCGATTTAAGAATTCATACTTTAAAAATAAAAAAAAATCTAAAGAATTAATTATTTGGAAGCTCTGTTTGGAATATAACACTACACTAGAAAGAGAAACACATAGCATACAATAGGGCACTCCAACCTTGTATGGGCAAAAAAAAATGTCAGTTATTGTCTGGGCCCATCCCCCTCAAAATATGTATTTGGGAGTAAAACAATTTCTCCAAAAAAATTAGGACAATCGGATAAGAGGAACACGTGCCTCAACGGCCCTGAAGTTTGAAATACGATTTACAAGGCGAAAAAAATGTTGGTCTTCTTTCAAAATACTGGCCCTTTAGTAACCGTATTTTTGGAAAATGTAAATAGAATCATAATCTAGACTGAATTATCTTTCGGTTGGAAAATATTTTAGTAATTGCAATTTCCTCAGAGCATTGTAGGGTTAAAATGAGATAAATTCTGAAAATCGTAAAAAATAAAATATTTTTTTTCAAAAATTTACAATGTTATACTCTAGTTTCATTTCTAAGATCCACAAATATTCATATAATAACCTAGTCCCAGGTATGGCCAAAGATGGGATTTGTTTTTTTATAAATTTGCAAAACTCTATATTTGAGTTTTTTAAAATTTTGTTCAACAAAATAGTGTAAAAAGTGGTCAACGTATAGGGGTTTATTAAATACATCTTAGAGAATAATTCTACTGAAAATTACACATATCCCTCTCTTAACTTAACAGTGACGGCGTTTTAGATTTGAAAATTTTAGAGAAAAGTGTAATTTTGGCCAATAATTTAGATAATTGTATTAATTTTTATGTTTTTAGCCAGCTGGAACAAAATCACTTCCGATTACCTTTAAGCCTGATACAAGAGCTTGTGTTCCGAAAATTTTGTAAAACTCCGACAACGTTAACCCTTTCTTTAACAAGATCAAAGGTGAAATTTTTTAAATTTTTCGATTTTTCCTGGAAGTATATCAAAACAATGTGTTGTTTCTTGCGGTAAAAGTTGTCCAAATAACTCTGTTAACACCAAATTTTATACATAGTAATAAAAATTTAGAAATTAACCCTTATAGGCACATGGGGTCAAAATGTCCCCAAATTTTTGAAATGTAAAAAAGTGTCATTTGACATGAAAATCGATATAAAAACTTTTAATTAAGCATTTTCTAGAAAAAAAATCAAAATTAACCTGTTTGAGAACATGGCGTCAAAATGACCCATTTTGTATGTTAAATAACGCTGGTTGGCTGAAAAATATATTTAGAAACCTCTTTCCCGATTGTACTAATTTTTTGGGAGAAATTGTTTTACACCCAAATACATATTTTGAGGGGGGAGGGGGGGGGGGGGGGCCCAGACAATAACTCACAATTTTTTTTTCTGGAGCACCCTAGTGTACAATATGTTGTCATCCACTAACACATTTTTTATAGATGTAATTTTAAATTAACGTTTTCGGGTGTTATTGCTCACAAACAGAAAGTTGAATAATTTTATAAAAATTATTTTAAGGAAACTTGTCCCCGAGCATTAATTTCTGCCACTTTTTTCTCTGAGTTACGAAAGTGAGTACGATTTTATAGTACACATATTTACCCAGGAAAAAGAGTGAAGAAAAAGAAGTAGTTAAAGCACTGCAACTGTTGAATAGGGAGTTGTTCTTTTTCGAGTTTTTCACCGAGGAATTTAACATTGGCTTGTCATAGGAAGGAAGTTGTTCGTTTTTAAAACAAAGTATGTATACTTGAACCGATGATAAGGAAGTTGTTTTTCACTTCTTTCTATTTTAATTTAATTTAAAAAAAATCATCATGCATCGTGTGGGGTTTGAACCCACACTCGTTGGCATTTCAAGCAGACGCTCTAGCCCCCATGCTATCGCTTGTTATAACTGATAGCTGACTTTTAGCAGTCTTATTCAGTAAATTGTTTTTATCTTCATTTCTTTCATTTTTTATTAACAAAAATATATAAAGCAGCGACTACATTAAGGAACATTGAGTAGGGAACATAAAATATCAAACAATTTTGTAAACACGAATTGCACGAACATTAACAACACGAACATTAACATACACAAATCAACATTCGTAAAAAAATTGCCATTTTTTCACTAATGTTCCTTAGTATATTTCCCGCTTAACATATTGGAAAATATATAATGTTGTTATTTTTTAAAGTGTTTTTTTATAAAAAATAATCAGGGTTGGCAGGCAATGCCGCTAAAATACCGTTATCGATTCAAAACCCTTTCAACTGACTACCCCTAAAATACCGCTACCGAAATAACCGAAATATCGTTATCCTTAAAATACCGTTACCGAAATAACTGAAATACCGTTATCCTTAAAATACCGATACCGAAATAAATGAAATAGCGTTACCCTTAAAATACCGTTACCGAAATAATCTAATGCCGTTTTCTTTTCTGAAAAAAGTGTTGCCTTTTTTCTGCCCTTTTTGTACAAAAAGTCTCTTAGTTCATAGTAATAAAAAGTAAACATAAACAAATCTGGTATCAAAATAAAGGTATTTTAGAGATCTATCTGACTGTGTATAAACCATGTCTAAACATGCCTTAATTTTTTGGGCAATTTAAGAAATTGTCGCATTTCTTGATATTTTAATAATTTATTAAATAAGTTGAGCATGCTTGGAAATATTTTCAACACGGATAAATAGGTTTTTTAAATACCTTTAATTCGACACCTAATTTGCCTTTATTTACTTCTTGTTTCAATGCACAAAAACACATTTTGTAAAAGAAGGGCAGAAAAAAGGCAACATTTTTTTCAGAAAAGAAAACGGCATAAAATAGCGTTACCCTTACCGATAACCGCATCGTTTCGGTTACCATCCATGAAAATAATACACTCATATAAAGAAATAAAGCTGTAAAAACCCAGCAAAACCTTGGTAATATGTTGGTATTACAGAACACATTACCTGGTAATACCATACTTATAATACTTATTACCAATGATATATTTAAACACCTCAAAGAAAAGAGCTACTTGTAATACACAACATAAGTTCTAAATAATAGCAGCGACTTATTACAGATGTGATATTTAAAACCGTAAAATAAGGAGTTACTTTTAATGTGATACGTGATCACTTAATAGAAATAGCCACTTATTACCGATGGTGTATTCAAAAACCTCAAAATAAGGAGTTATTTGTAATGCGATACATGAGTGTTATTTTCTATTTAAAATATTCGATACAAATAATTTATATGTTTTAAACATATTGACTGAAATATTTTTTATGTTTTTTGATAACTTTATATTAATCTGAGTAAATATTAATTAAATATGAATATGCTTCGTTTTAGCATTTATAAAAAACCAACACGATAACATCTTATTTTAATTTTTTTTGTAAAAAGTAAGTATATATTTTTATACAGTAAGTAAGCGCATAATTTTAATGTGTTATTTCAGACCTGTTTGTAACAAATTTTTTTGGCCTTACTTTAAGCTGTTATGTAAGTAGTATTGTGCTCAGTATCGGTTATGTAAGTGGTTCCGTAACTCCTAACATGTAACATTAAAGTAACATGTTCTTATGTTGTTACCTAGCCCTCTTTTGGAAAGTACATACCTCCAATGACATGCCCTTGTTAAAATAATAGCTGTTGGAACAGCAAAGTAAGAGGTTACATACCTTAATTTCTTCTTACAAACCTTATTACCAGGTAATAGAAAGTTTTGCTGGGTAGTTAATTAAAAATAACGAATTACCTTGCTAAAATCCGTAAAAAGAAATTTGTAACCGATTATGGCCTATAGGCCAGGTTATTGCAATAAATAAAGAAATTAAAAAAAAAAATTTTTTTGAAGCATATTAGTACACTCATAAAAAATAGTTAGTACAAAAGTCTGTTAAACGCGTTCTAATTCAGTTGAACTAAACTTTCCGGTTGTTTTCGTTTAAATCCGTTGTTTAGCTAAAGTTGTTAGTTATCCAATTTCTGTACTTGAACTAATTTTTCCTCCTGATATTTAGCTATTTTTTTTATAAACGATTTTGACAATATATCAGCTAATATAGATAAATTTGTTTGCAACTTTTTTAATATTTGTGGTTTGAAAAGAAAACGATTGGGGCGCTAGAGTATAGTGATTGATGGTGCTTGATGGCGCTTGATGGTGAGGTGTGTATCAGGGTTCCAAGCCGACCCAAAATTTTCGGCGGCGGCGGCGCAACCAAAACAACTACGACGGCGGCGGGGTTTATGTATATAAACCGGCGGCGGCTGGATTGACGGCTCGAATTGTTTTTTATGCACTGTTAATAACAGAGCTTTGAAAAATAAATTCTTTTCTGATTGAATCCGCATAAGACCTGTTAACTTATCTCAAAATAAACTGAGTTTAGTGCTTAACCATAGTTAACAGTTAGTTAACCATACAAAATATATGAAAAAGCAATTGTCGTTGTCGACCCAGTTCTGATTAATCTCTAAAATAAGAAAAATAAATTTAAAAAAATGGCGGCGCGAAAAAAATTCGGCGGCTCTTGTTTTGGTCGGCTGCCCTTTTGAGCCGAAGCGAGTTGTCTGAAACGGCTTTTGCGCCGGTCGGCCTTATTGTGTATTTTAATGTGTGTGATGAGTCATCACTGATGACGCTTAAGCCCCGTTCACATTATCACACAAGTGCTTATACTTTTCTTCACACAAGTATGACAAAAAGTATGCTGAAATTGTCTGGTTGTCAAAAAAGTATAAAAGAAAATATTTTCAGTGTTCAGACTGTTATCGACACACACAACAAATACATTAAAACAGTTATTTTTTCTTCTATTATTACTTTTTTTCACCACTAGTTGTTTTTAATCTTTGTTTAACATTTATTTGTGAATAACACAACACTTGTGTTGAGACAAGTGGTAACTTTATGAAATATTTCAAAAATTAAATCTTGTCAAAAAAGTGTGACCGTATTTTAAAATGTGTGCACCCATTTTGACATGTGTGTAACGAACAGTGTTCACACTATTATACATTTTCGTTATACAACACATTTCTGACATGTATAACACACTTGTGTGATAATCTAAACGGGGCCTTACTAATACAAATAAAAATAATATGGCGTGTTAAGAAAGTTCTAGTAAAGAAAATAATATGACAAGAGCATGTTTTCTTTTGTTTCTGTTAGTCAGCAAAGGAACGCAAAAGAAAACGGAGGTATACTGGACTTTAACATTTCGCAGTTAAAATTGTTAAAGAAAAAATAATAGCCCTCGAAGTGGCACATGGTTCTGGCCAGACATATTTCATTTTCATGCTTCAATTTAGCATACTTCTATTTTAGGTACATGGCTGTAATTTCAGGTAATCTCCCAAAATATTGTGGCTTTCGATGTATAAATTAATAATTGAAAAAAAGTCCTTGGAACAGGACAAAAAAGCCAAATAAAAAATCTTCACCTTACTTTTGGTACATGGTGTCTGGCCAGACCCCTATGCATTATGTATGAACGCATAGGCAAAGCACATGGCACGAGTTGGAAATTTGTATTTACTTAATTCTTTTATGCTTCTTTCTTTCTTCTGATTTTGTTTGTGAGTTAGTTATTCATTGAACGTTGAACAGTGAAGAAGTAATCTAGTTTTTGTGCGGTAATTTTGAACTTGTGAATAATTTTACGCAGGTAGATTTGTTGCGTTGTTAGTATATTATGGCTGATGAACTGGAATTTATTTATAATACACGCTTGCGTAGCGCGAATTTGCAACCCCAATTGTCAGAGGCATTAGTGCGTGATTTTCAAAGTCAGGTAGAAGCTGATGAAAATGATGTTTTTGAAAACGATGGTGACGACACTGCTGATTATGTGCCAGAAGATGATGCATCAGACATAGAAAATGATTTGGAAATTGAACCTAACGAACTTTATGATAGTGATGAAGACGTAGATGAAGAAGAAGAAAGTGGAAATGATGCTGAAGCAGCAAATGAAGTCGACTCAGGCTGTTTTTATGGTAAAGACGGTACTAAATGGAAAGAAACTGAACCCCCTGCATCTCGTTTGCGCCAGCATAATATAATGCGTTTTCAATCTGGAACAAAAACAAGGCTCACCAATCCAGTTGAGGTATTCAAGCTATTTTTCTCAACCAATATTACGTTCGTCATCATTAGTGAAACAAATCGGCATGGGCGAGAATCAATTAGAAAATGGAATGAAGAACATCCAGAGTCTACCCAAAGAAAATGGATTGATTTGACAAGCTCTGAGCTAGATGCATTCATTGGGATTTTGTTGGCTTCTGGTCTCAGCCACAATAATATGCAAGACTCCAGTATATTGTGGCGTTCTGATTCGCTGCCCGTGCGGCTAAGTCGCACAAACGATTCATTTCTCTGTCCAGATATATTCGTTTCGATAACAGTCGTACGCGGGCATTCCGACAGCAAACAGATAAAGCAGCTCCTATCCGGGACCTTTGGAATTTTCTCAATGAAAATCTGCAAAATTATTATGAACCTTATGAAAATATTACCATCGATGAGCAGTTGTTTCCGTATCGTGGGCGCACAAAGTTCACCCAATATATCCCATCAAAACCTGCAAGGTATGGGATCAAAGTTTGGTGGGCATGCGATGCTAAGACTAAATTTCCATTGAAAGGAAAACTATACACTGGAAAGGAAGGAGACAATCGGGAGATAAATCAAGGTGAAAACGTTCTAATGTATTTCGCAAATTGTTACGCAAACAGCGGCAGAACAATTATTTCTGATAATTTTTTCACCTCATTGAACGGCGCTAAACGACTTGCTGCTATGGGACGGCATTTGTTGGCACCATTCGAGCAAACAAAAGATGTCTTCCTAAGGAAGTTATGAAGAGCACCAGACGACCAATTCTTTCAAGTGTGTTTGGTTTTCATGAAAATCTTGTTGCACTTTGCAGCTACGTGCCCAAAAAAAATAAGGCAGTCAATTTAATTTCAACCGTGCATTACACGAAACATGTTGAAGGCGTAGCCATGAAACCGGAAGCAATTTTATTTTATAATTCAACTAAAGCCGGAGTCGATACGATGGATCAAATGCTAACTCATTACACAACAAAACGGTCAACCAGACCCTGGACATACGCGTTTTTCTGCAACATGATTGATGTGATGGCATTGGCAAGTTACATTATATGTAAGCTAAATGATGAAAATACAAGAAAAGAAAGAAGACGCATATTTTTATATAAACTTGCAAAGCAATTGGTACTGGCCAACGTTGAAAATCGCATCAATAATCCGCACATTGTGGCTCAACCAACAACTCGTATAGCATTTGAAGCGTTCTTTGGGAGACCTCTCAATATAGCAAACCTTAATGTGGCTTCACGCAGTGGTCCAGACACATTAGCTGCCAAAAAAGATTGCAGAATTTGCCTGCAGCAAGGTGACAAAATACGCCGTAAGACACGCTTTTTTTGCTGCAAATGCAACAATCCTGTTTGTCAGCAACATTCAAAAGTAGATTATTTATGTTTTTGTTGCCTTCCGCAAAATTCTGAATAAAAAAATCAATGTATTCTTCATAATAATTTTCTATTTTGTCATAAACATTTATTACTTTACCTATAATAAAGAGAAATATATATAGAACAAAAAAATTGTTGCCCTTTTCATTCCAAAGATTTTTTCAGGTCTATTTTTTCATCCTCAGGTAGCTAATAACATAGTAAAAAGAAATAGAAACACAAAATATAACAAATATTTTCCTATCTTAGTAAAAAATTTAATGGCAAACAGCCCTTATTTCCATACAAATGCATGTAAATGTATAGGGCCAGACACCATGTGCCAGAACTAAGGGCTCAAAATATGTGCCACTTCGAGGGATAGAGGTTTGTTTGATGATATAAACTATATTTATTTACGGGAATACTATTAAATATGTTATTGTTTTTATTTCAGCCCTTTAACATTTTCATCTGAATTCTACCAAGTAGACGAAAAAAAGGAACGTAAAAGAAATCGGAGGTATACTGGACATTAACATTTCGCAGTTAAAATTGTTTTAATAAAATAATAAGGTTTGTTTTATAATATAAACTATATTTATTTACGGGAATACTATTAAATATGTTATTGTTTTTCTTTTATTTCAGCCTTTTAACGTTTTCATCTAAATTCAGACGTAATGTTTTCAGCAGTACGCGTACTTTTTTTTTTACTGATTGTACTGCTTTCTGCATAACTCCCAAAGAAGTACGCAAATGTACTTCTTTTTTTAACCTGTGTACTTCTTTTTGTACTTTTTTTTGTTAAAAACATTAAATAATACTAAAATGTTCGTTATTTGATAACACTATTAGGAAAATTTTTTTTTTTGGATTTCCTGCCCTTGCAATACATCTTATGTTTATAATATTGACGCGTCAAACACAAATTGGCAAAAAAAATTTAATGGGGCGAGCAGTTTTCCAGATTTTTTCGAATTTATATTTCATTTAAACCCCTGTTTTCGGCAGTTTTGGTTCAATTTTTTTACGTTTTTGAAATCAACAGAAGTTATGCTTGAATAAAGATGTTTCCTGAATTTTGTAAGAATTGAGAAAATTCTATTTTTTGGTTTAATCCTTAAGTGGAGTATACACGAAGGAACATTCGTGAAAAAATTCCCATTTTTCACGAATGTTCATTTGTGCATGTTAGTGTGTCGTTTTGACATTCGTGCAATTCGTGTTATCAAAATTTTTTGATTCTTTTTTGATTCCAAACTCAATGTTCCTTCGTGTATACTTCGCTTTATACTACAACAGTTAATTGATTTCGTTGTTTTGTATTAATATAAAGCTACACACTTTAATGTACTATGTTTATTTTGTATCAAAGTTGCAAAAATATTAGATATGCCCTAAAATATTTTAAAAGCAAATCAAAATATCAACTTTAATTTTATTATTGTTTTTTTTGATTTTATTTATATAAAAATCGATTTTAATTGTTAAAAAATTAACTTACCAACATTATCATAAACTCCATTTTTTGATATAAAAAATTTTAATTTTGGTTGAAATTCCGAATTGTTTTTGAAATATTTTTTGACATATACAAATAATTTGCAACTGTGATACAAAATATTGATCACGAATATTTCTAGTTTACGTATTATCCTAGAACAACGAAATCCATTTAAAGTAAATATTAAATAAATAGAAATACATCTCTAATAAAACATGATTGACATATTTTGTTATGAATTCTAAATACATAAATTGTTACTTTTTTGTGTACTGAATTTTATGATATTTTTAAAGAAAAAAGTGTACTTCTTTTTCACTAATTGTACTGCCTTTTTTTTCCTCGATGTACTTTTTTCGTCGATTTCATATCTGGCAACACTAAACCTACCGCTGGCACACATATTGGAAAGAAAATACAAGTGATATTTAGTGCAAATAGTGTTTTTGGATTGTGTAATTTATTCGAAAATAAACAATAATTACATGATACATGAAGTTGTTTTTATTCAATTAATAACAAAAAGTGATTTTCATTTTAGCAGCATGTTTTACAGATTTCAACTGACCCACTTTCATTTCTATTAAACGAAAATTCTTCTAAATTTTTGAAAAGTTAACTAAATTTTTTACCTGTTTATAACCAACTAAAATTTAGCAGAAAACATGTGCTGATTTCAGCTGAGTAATTTTCATTTCCATTAAACAAAATTTCTTATAAATTATTGTATTTGAACTAACTTTTTTACCTAAAATTTAGGTCACCTAAATTTAGCAGACCATGATTGTCAACATCATTGAAATTTCTGCTGGCGTAAATTCAGGTACTATTTCCTGTTATTTTAGCAGAATTTTTAACTATTTGTACGGGCTTTTATATAGTTTTTTCTGCAAGGTAATTTTTAACTTATTTTTACTAGGTCTAACTAACCCAGCAAAATATTGGTAATGACACCTCATTACTATCTGCATTACCAAAAATGATATATCATTACCTTTTGCATTATTTTATAATATAATATAATGACTTCCTAATAACGGCCTATGGTATTCATTGTTTCTAAATATAAAATAATGACTTACTCGTATTAGTTTAAATAAGTGCTTTTTATTTAGTTAAATTTTATTATAATATGTAAATATGTTTTATGTTTAAATTTTTATGACGAGTCCTAAAATTACACTAGAGAAAACTTAAATTTTTCTGAATGTATTTCCTTAGGCTAATAGTATTTGCCTAACTCCTTATTTTAAAGAATCAAGTAAGCAATCGGATAACCACTTATAATTCAACTTTTTGTAAGCATGTGTGTAACCACTTATTATTCAAAATCTCATAACTACTTATTTCTCATTTTTTCGTAAGCGAGCGGGTAAGCGTGACTACTTATAAAAACGACAACGCCAAACAAAAATAATGAGTTTAGACGCCAAAAAATAAGTTGTGCGGAGCTATGAATTTCTATTATATAACCACTTATTTGGTAATGAAAGATTTTGCTGGGAAGATGTTTACAGAATTTTTCTTTTTCTGTTATATTTAATATGTATGTTTAGTAAAAATTTGATCAAAATGAATTTTTTAAATTAGAATTTTTTAAATACAAACAAAATTGTGATATTTACCTTTTTGGTATTTTAACAAAAAATATTTGAAGAATTACATATTTATTTAGAACTTTTATATTTCCATAAATTTTCATTAAAAATTAATAGAAAATTAAAAAAAAAATTTTAAATCGTTTCAAAAATTAATTTTTGAGTGTACGAAAATAGAAAAAAATAAAAATTTTACAGGGAAAACTACAAAAAATTATTAATGTGTAATTCCAAAAAAATTTTTTCGACCTGGTGGGATTCGAACCCGCAACCCTCTGATTTCTGTGCCAGCACGTTCCTATACAAACCCCATACAAAATATTAACTTCTTATGACCCATGAAAAAGAACTTCTGGCTAGCATATGTATATTTATTGCAGCATTAGATATTGTTTAAAACCCATTCCTAAGGGAGTAATTCTTTGTGAAGGAAGTGATTCATTTAGAAGTCATTCCATTTATTTTTGCTGGTTAAGTTCTATTTTATAATAAAGTTTTTTTCAGGTAAAATGACACACACAAAAATATATTTAACTATGTGTATTTGAAGCCATATTCAGTGTGTTCGTTTACCCAAATTTCTTACTAATTTTACTACAATTGCAGTCTTTTTTACCTTTTATATTGAATTTTTCCAGCTGTAGTAAATATAGTAACTTGTAGTAAGTAAACGAACAAGCTTATTGTAACCAATACCTGAATTTTTACGTTTATGTTAGTTTTTAATAAATATAATTAAAAAAACATTTATTTTTAATTGCATATTTTTTGGTTTTTAGTGCATATTTCGTTATAAATGCATATTTAAGTGCATATTTTCCATTTTATAGTGCATATTTTAAGCGCATATTTTCGATTTTTTAGTGCATGAAAGTCTTTGCCCTGGTGATCAGAATAAGGCTATCAAAATCAATGCCTTGTTGAAGAAGAATCCCAACATTTCACGGAGAAAACTCGATCAAAATGTAGATTGTTTAGAGTTTTTTGTACGCAAGGTCACAAAGAACGCTGGCCTGAAAACTTTTAAAGTACAAAAAGTTCCAGGCAAGAATGCTGTAAAGAACACGCGGAAGCAAAACAGCGACGACAAGACGCATGTTTTAGCTGACTTCTCACAGCTTCCAGGCCAGGGATACTACATTGCAGACTAACGGGGGAATGTGGTTGACAAATTTAAGACAAAAAGGCAATCGAAAATTCCTGGTATGGCAAGCCATCTGCACTTGTGGTAAGAGGAGCAAGTCTTTCCTGACCACAGGTACAATAGACTCGAAAATGTATATCAAAGAGTGCTTGGAGAAACGACTAAAGCTTTTTGTTAGACAGCATAAGGCAAAATCAAATCTACCAAACTGTCCAAACTCAGGCCAATTGAAAGGCACTGGTCTTTGACCAAAAGAGAAATTACGGCAACCAAAAAAGTCTCCAACTATGCCAAAGATTTCTGCAAAAAGTGATATTTAACAGCTTGAAAGGTATCTAATAATAACTTAAAAGCGTTGACGAAAGGGGTACCAGAAAAAAAAAATTTTGTAAAATATAACTACACTCATAAAAAAAGTCCGTACAAATAGGTCAAAATTGTGCTGGCGTATTATTTCCTGTTATTTTAGCAGAATTTTGACCTATTTGTACGGACTTTTTTAGAGCAAATAACAGAAAAATTAGTTCAATTTATTCAGGACGCATTTAACAGACTTTTGTACTAACTTTTTTTTATAAGTGTACTTTGTATGTATAGTTTTATAATGATTTTAATAAAAACATGGTTATAAAATAGTTTTTATTTTTAAAATTGAATGACTGGTTTAGCAGATTTTTGAATTATGTGATGAATAAATATTTCAAACGCAGTCTTTATGCTCCACAAATATTACTTACTCCATGTAAAATGCTTAATGCTTTTTAATAGCAAGCTCGTCATTAACATTTCGCAGCTAAAATTGTATTTAAAAAATAAAATAAGAGGTTTGTTTTATAATATAAACTATATTTAAGGGAATACTATTAAATATGTTATTTTCTTCTTTTATTTCAGCCTTTTAACATTTTCATCTAAATTCTACCCGCAGGTAGACGAAAAAAAGGAACCAAATAATACAACTGCAGCGGAAGTTTAACATATTGGCAAGAAAATGAAAGTGCAAATAGTGTTTTTGGATTCTGTAATTTATTTGAAAATAAAATTAACAATATTTACATTAATTTGTTTTTATTCAATTAATAACAAAAAGTGATTATAATTTTAGCAGCATGTTTTGCAGATTTCAACTGACCCACTTTCATTTCTTTAAACGAAAATTCTTCTAAATTTTTGAATGTTAACTAAATTTTTTACCTGTTTATAACCAACTAAAATTTAGCAGAAAACATGTGCTAATTTCAGCTGAGTAATTTTCATTTCCATTAAACAACATTTCTTATAAATTATTGTATTTGAACTAACTTTTTTACCTAAAATTTAGGTCACCTAAATTTAGCAGACCATGATTCTCAACATCATTGAAATTTCTGCTGGCGCAAATTCAGGTACTATTTCCTGTTATTTTAGCAGAATTTTTAACTATTTATACGGGCTTTTTTTATGAGTGTAGTAATATGTTATTCTGAACTTACATGTTACGCTTACCTATTACCTCTAGGTTACAAAAAACCTTAAAATAATACTTTTGTCTTAAAATTTCAATTTGTTTTATATTGATTATTAAATTAAGAATTACATATTTTTAACAAAAAATTTTGTAAAAATTTTTTTTATAAGTTTTGATTATGAAAATAAACATTTTGTAATGAAGAGGGTAAGCTCTTACTTTTCTATTACTAGACCTATTATGTTATCAAGGGTAACATGTTATTCTGAACTTACAGATAAGGAGTTTTGAAAAACATTTTGTTTAAATTTTAATTTTTTAAACCGAATATCAATTTTAAGTTTACGGGTTTTTAACAAAAAATAGAATTTCTAAAATTTTCTAGAAAAACGAATTATTTATACCAATAAAACATCCAAACGTATGAATGTGGTATTTACAAGTAATGCAAGGGTAAGGTGTAAGGGTCCAAAGTAATTCAAGGGTAAGCGGTTTGATATATTACCAAGTAATATGCATATTAGTACACATATATTACCAAGGTTTTGCTGGGTGGCAAATTCGAATACATCCGAATCGTTCCGGCAAATAGACCGAAAGCCGTGGGAACAACTCGGTCGTCAGAGCCACGTCAGCGTTTATAGGGGACACCATGTGAGGTTGGCATTTGGAAATAATTTCCCTTGATTTGATGTGATTCTAGTTGGTGCTTGCTTTTTTCTAAGCTTTTCTTATCAGAAAAAGATAAGAAACTTGAGGTTTGGAAAAAATTACTGTTTCCAATTATTCGACATAGGCGGCTAACCGGTTATTGCATTATTCGAAAAATCACTAAAATTGATTAACCGGTTATTCGGGTCGGTTATTCGAGAAAATTGGCGATTAATCGATTAATCGTTTAAAGCAAAATTAATGTATTTCCTTAACTTTTTATCAACAAAGACACTAACAGCTTCCTATTTTTGTTAAATATCAACATGACATATGAACACGATGTATTTAAAAAAAATTCAAATTAAAAAGCACATCTACACGAGAGAGAAATGCTAGAGATAAAACAAAAATCACCTCTAATTAGCTCTATTTTGAATGAGTTTAGTGTAGTGTTTTTTGCTCCATCTCTAGCAGTTTTCTCTCGCGTGTAAATGTATCTTAAGGTTGAAAGTTTCGGAATCTGAGATTATCTAAATTGAAACATTTCTTATACTAATAGAAAAATTTATTTAAAAATATAGCTGAAGCTATCAAAAATTAGTTAAAAATGGCAAAAAAAAACTGCTGAAACTAGATTTTTTTTCTAAAAATTAGTAAGTTAAAAACAGCATAACCTAAAGGTAGATTTTCTATTTCTTTACGAAATTTTTTTTTAATCTGTAAAACTTTGGATACAAAATTTCTTTGCATGCAAATTTAATGAATACTACAATAAATATAATATTGCATTTAAAAAAATTATTGTCCAAAGTTCTTCCTCCTCCTCCGAAGAAATAAAAAAAAAGATTTAGTTCCATTTGAGTAAAATATTAATTAATTCAAAATATCAATTTACTCTACAAAAATTTGCAAAAAAAAAATGTTCTGAATAGTAATTATCCAAAGTTTGAGCTAACATACTTTATTGAATCAATGTAAAAATTCATAAATAGAATGTAGACATTTCTCTCAGTGTACAGTTACAAATGACAAATTCCATTTAATTTTGATTTTTTAGCTTTAATTTTGTGTTAACTTTAGGTTATTTCGTTATTATTAATGTCACAAATGCAAATTTCAGTGATACGGTTACGGGTTCCCTTGTATTCTACACCTTTTTCAATTTCATTTCAGAAAATTCCAAATATATTTCATAATTGTTTTAAAATGTTTTAAAATTCTCCAAAAATGATTTTAAATTGTCCAAAAATGTTTTAAAATTGTCCAAATATATTCTAAAATGGCATAAAAAGGTTTCAAAATTGTCTAAAATGTTTCAAAATTATCCAAAATTTTTTTAAATTTTTCCAAAAATGTTTTAAATTTGACCAAAAATCATTCAAATTTGGACAATTTTTAAAATTGTATAAAAAGTTTCAAAATTCATTTCAAAATTGTTCAAAATGAATTTTAAAATTTTTAAAATGTATTTCAAAATTATACAAATATATCAATCACATCGAACTAGAGGCTGAATAATATCTGCCCTCACTAATTATACAAATATATTTTAAAATATGTATTACAAATATATTTTAAAATATTTTATTTGTATTTAAGAAAATTCTATTTGTATTTGAAAATTGTCCAAATACATTTCAAAATCATTCATTTGTATTTAAAAAATTTAAATCTGTATTTCAAAATTGTCAAAATGCATTTCAAATAATTCCATTTGTATTTCAAAATTTTCTAAATGTGTTTCAGAAATTTCCAAATGCATTTAAAAAGACTCTATTTGTATTCCAAAATTTTCCAAATGTATTTAATAAAATTCTAATTGCATTTCAAATTTTTAGAAGTCTATTTCAGAAATTTATATTTTTATTTTAAAAGCATATTTACTAACGTACATGTCTCATAATTCCTATAAAATTTTCATTACGAAAGAGAAAACAGGCATGTTTGTAAAAATGCTTTTAAAATAAAATAGAAATTTCTGAAATACATTTAGAAAAATTTGAAATGCAATTAGAATTTTATTAAATACATTTGGAAAATTTTTGAATACAAATAGAGTCTTTTGAAATACATTTGGAAATTTCTGAAATACATTTGGAGAATTTTGAAATACAAATGGAATTATCTTAAATGCAATTTTACAATTTTGAAATACAGATTACAAATTTTTAAATACAAGTGAATAATTTTGAAATGTATTTGGACAAATTTAAAATACAAATAGAATTTTCTTAAATACAAATAAAATATATTTGTGTTTATGTTTCTTGTAATTTTTGAGCCAAAGTTAAGAAAATTATGAAGTTTTGGGAAAAAAATAAGGGATAAATTCCATATTAAAATTGTAACCGGGTAATCGACCTGTTTTAACCGATTATTCGGATCGAATAATTATTTGAGTTTTGAATTATTTGTTTCGACATTAACCGAAATAGAGGCGATTAATCGAGGAATCGGTTAATCGATTAACCGAATTGGAAACACTAGAAAAAATACATATTTAAAAAAAAATTTAATTAATTTAATCCACCTATTTTAAAAGATAATTCGGGTCGAATAATTATTAAGGTTTTAAATTATTTGTTTCGACATTAACTGAAATAGAGGCGATTAATCGTGGAATCGATTAACCGAATTGGAAACATTAGGTGAAATACTTTAAAGATCCCAGCAAAAAAAAACCGAATGCATTCTATAAGAATGCCTTTTTCACTGCATATAAAGTGGCTATATATGCTGATTACTTACTTCCAATAAACGTATTTTAAATGCCATCCAAAATGCCATTAATTAAAAACATTTCTTTACTTCCCAGCAAAAAAATACCTGACCAAGATCCGTAAAAGCACCTATACTGTTCGGCACAAATGCGTTCAAATTGAGGTTTTTTAACATTGGCTTGTCATAGGAGAGAAGGTGTTTATGCTACTTTAAGTCTGCTTTGCACGTCATGAAAATGTGTGCTTGGATGTTCTTTTTTATATAGGAAAGCAATTAATTTTTTTCACTATCTAAGGAGAGATGAAAAGTGATATTTATGACTTTTGAATGCATTCACAAGAAGTTACTTTTCATCTCTCCTTAAACAGTAAAAAATGAATTGCTTTCCTATATAAAAAAGAACATCTAAGCACTCATTTTTATGACGTGCAAAGCAGACTTAAAGTAGCATAAACACCTTCTCTCCTATGACAAGCCAATGTTAAAAAATGCGTTTTTCACCTCAATTTGAACGCATTTGTGCCGAACAGTATAGGTGCTTTTATGCATCTTGGTCAGGTATTTTTTTGCTGGGATATCCTGAAATTGTAAAAGAAAAAACATTTCATGATTATTCACAACTGAAAGCTTAAGCTTAACCAATTGTTTTGCACCAACTTAAAAAATATACAAGAAAAAATATGAAAAATAAAAAAAGAAAAGAATTCTTGAATGCAATAAACATTTTTGCTGTAAATCAAGTAGCAATAATTCGAAACCCCTTTAAACGATTTAAACGCAATTCGGAACAGGTCACGTTTCTCAATATTATTTTAAATATATGCATTTGTGAAAAATGGGACAAATCTGGGGGTGTTAGCATTTAAAATTGACAATTCGTAACACCTTATAGTACATACACTTAAAATTTTTATTAATTTACCTGGCCATCGTACATATCTTCATCTATACTTTGAACTATAATACGCTGTTCGGCCAATTCGTCATTTATCCAATCAATTAAAATCTGTTGGAGTTTTCTTACTTCAGGATCATGCATCGACTGAGGATCTATTACAGCACGCTGTTCATGATCACCTGATAATATATCATTAAAGTTTAGTGTTTTTTTTTTATTACAAAACTACAAACCACTTACGTAAGGCATAATCCTCCGGGGGTATGTCAAACTGACTAGGCGAACCTGGGGAATCTATTGCATGTTTACCCTCTTCTTGAACCTTTTGGACTAGAAAAAAAAATAGTTTTCAAAATTAAAATATGTCTATTAGTGTTTAAGTAGCGGGTAATGACAAAAAATTAGAGTCTTTTTAAATTACTATAATTTGAAATCTATCTCATTGAATTAGTAGGCCTTGATTTTTTGTTGTTACCATGGATACCTAAGTTATTTGCTTAATTTTTGCTGTTGAAAACCAGTCGCAGTTTTCATTAAAATGCCATCGAAGCAACATATCCTCCGCGAGCGCGTTGTACTATTTTATAAAATCAACGAAAAGCTTGGCAAAAAATTTACAGTGAACCATTTTAAAAGCGAAGGTGTTCCGAAAAGTACTTTATACAGAATTCTTCAGACTATGGAAATTAAAAGAAAATGTGGAAGTGGAAGGATTCCATCAATAATGGCCAAACATTTAACAATAAGGATACCATAAGTCAACGTGATGCAGCTGCTGATATGAAATACGATCAAAGTTATATTTGCAAAACATTGAAAAAATCTTCAAATGGAGTGTCGAAAAAAATCACATCGCCAGAGTACACCGTTAAGCAAATATCCACAATAAAATCACAATGCCTCCAAATTATGGCAAAAAATCATACGTTATGGATGATGAAAGTTATTTCTCGATCAGCAAATCTCAAGTGCATGAAAATGATCGAATTTACTCAAATGACGTTTCTAAATGTAATTCTAATGTGAAATGTTCAAGCATAAATTTAAAGGAAAGGTTATGCTCTACATTATCCGAAAAAGGAATTTCGAAGCCTTGGTTCAAACCAAGTGGACTTGATCCCTTTTCTGAAAGAGCATCATTCTGATGGCAATTATGTCTTCTGGTCTGATAAGGTATTGTCACATTACGTTATAAACACGCAGGATTTCCTTAATAAGAAAATAATTGAATTTTTGACCAAAAGAGCGAAATCCAACAAACTTGCCTTAATGTCATCCAATTGAAGATTTTTTTTGGAAATATATGCTCATTGGTATACAAGAACAATTGGAGGGCTAAAAACTGTCAAGAACACGAAAAACGAATTCGTGCGTGTATTCGTTAAATAGACAAATGCTGTCCAACGGTCCTTCAGAGGTATCCCATCAAAGCTGCGCCGTTACACTGATCAAGGACCGTTTTCAACCATACATTGATTTTATATTAATCTTTTGTATCTTACATACAGTTGTGGCCAAGCATTTAAGTCAATTCAAGTTTTGTTCTATTTTTATTGTTGTTGCCTTTATTTTTAATTATCAAATTAGTGTCTAAATTCGCCACGAGAGGCAACGAGATGGTTCAGAAAATTGTACAGAATTGTAGCGTAATGTTTATTTTTTCATTTTGTCACTTGTTTTAAGTGGGCGTGGCTTTTAACGAAAAATTAGCGATATAAACCTCTTATCAAATTACATAGTAAAATTTAGGCAGTACTGATCGGTTCTGTACATACTGTATATTTTTGGAAATCTTATAAAATTTTCTTAAGTCTTGCATTATCTTTATCTACAAATAGTTACCACACTTAAAATTGCAGCACTTTAAACATGACCAAATTTTTCTTTGTTTTTAGCGATTTTAAAAGAAAGTTAACAACACTGAAATTTTAACAGGAAATGCTTTTTACTATAACGTAAAAAAAATCTTGACTGATTTACTATATTGTGGTAAGAAAAGCATAAAACTATTCACTTTAAAATTTTAGTGCTGTTAACGATATTAAAAACCGTTAAAAACAAATAAAAATTTGGGCATGTTTAAAGTGCTGCACTTTTAAGTCTGGCGACTATTTGTAGATAAAAATAATGCAAGACTTAAGGAAATTTTATAGGATGTCCAAAAATATACAGTTTGTACAGAACCGATCAGTACTGCCTAAATTTTACTATGTAATTTGATTAAAGGTTGATATCACTAATTTTTCGTTAAAAGCCACGCCCACTTAAAACAAGTGACAAAATGAAAAAAACAAACATTACGTTAAAATTCTGTACAATTTTCTAAACCATCTCCGTGCCTTTCGTGGCGAATTTAGATACTATTTTGATCTTTAAAAATAAAGGCAACAACAATAAAAATAGAAGAAAACTTGAAATGACTTAAATGCTTGGCCACAACTGTATATTTTTGTTATAAACTTTTTTTATGAAAATAAAATAAACTTTTTTACACTCATAAAAAAACCCCGTACAAAAGTTAAAAATTCTGCTAAAATAACAGGAAATAGTGCCTGAATTTGCGCCAGCAGAAATTGCAATGATGTTGAGAATCATGGTCTGCTAAATTTAGGTGACCTAAATTTTAGGTAAAAAAGTTAGTTCAAATACAATAATTTATAAGAAATGTTGTTTAATGGAAATGAAAATTACTCAGTTGAAATCAGCACATATTTTCTGCTAAATTTTAGTTGGTTATAAACAGGTAAAAAATTCAGTTAATATTCAAAAATTTAGAAGAATGTTCGTTTAATAGAAATGAAAATGGGTCAGTTGAAATCTGCAAAACATGCTGCTAAAATTGCAATCACTTTTTGTTATTAATTGAATAAAAACAAATTAATGTAAATATTGTTAATTTTATTTTCGAATAAATTACACAATCCAAAAACACTATTTGCATTAAATATCACTTTTATTTTCTTGCCAATATGTGTGCCAGCGGAAGTTGTATTTTTTGGTTCCTTTTTTTTGTCTACCTGCAGGTAGAATTTAAATGAAAATGTTAAAGGGCTGAAATAAAAGAAAAACAATAACATATTTAATAGTATTCCCATAAATAAATATAGATTATATTATAAAGCAAACCTCTATTATTTTATTTTTTTAATACAATTTTAACTGCGAAATGTTAATGTCCTATATACCTCCGTTTTCTTATGCGTTCCTTTGCTGACTAACAGAAACATGCTCTTATCATATTATTTTATTTACTAGAACTTTCTTAACAACCCCATTGGCCAAATAGTCTGACATGAAATTGTCGTCAAGGATGTCTTCAAGACATTTTAGAATTTGTCGTGTATATTACACTGTTGAGGACAAGTTCGTCGACAAGATCGTATATTTTGTCGTGTTTTCAGCCTTATTAACGACTAGATGAGCAACAAATTCACAAACTTGTCTTAAATAAGATTTTATTGAGGACCAAATGAGCGACCATTACATGCATTTTGTCGTGTTTCATACCAAATTGACGACTAACTGAGTGAAAATGTCTATAACTTGTCCGTAATAAGATTTTATTAAGGACAAAATGAGCCACCATTCCATCTATTTTGTCGCGTGTTATATAACATTGGCGACTTGATGAGCGACAATGTCTAAAGAAAAAATGCAAAAAAACGGGACAAAAAAAACACAAGAACCAAAAAAAGCGTAAGAAACAATGTAAAAATATTCAATTGATTCTCGAAAGTGCGGGTGAAAGTCATATTTCTTATCGTATTTCAATGTGCGTGTACGTAAACATTTTATAATTAATAGCTGTCATATTAAATGCTCTTTACGGTAAGTAACTATAAAAAATTAAATTTTTCTTTTATGATTTTCAGACAAATTCAAAACTAGATTAAGTTTTGAATCGTGCCTTAAAAACAGAATCCACCAAAAGAAAGAGTAACTTATGTAGCCTATAAAGGGTGAACACACCAAAATTGCGACACTTAGAAACTAATACTAGAAAAAAACTAGATGGCTTTGAAATAAATTTTTTTTTATTCGAATACTTTGAAGTTTAGAGGTAATAATAGTATTAAAATATTAGTTATTATTTGTTCCATATGCAACTGATCGGACTTTTCGTCGCACACGCGAAATCATCTTTTGCACGAGTGCATCATCGACTTTTCGCGACGCCGACAACCACTTGGTTTTGAATTCTGCAATATATTTTACCAGTTCACCTGTCTTCTTCAATATTCCCTTCACTATTGACCAATATTCCTCAATAGGGCGTAGCTCTGGGGTATTGGTGGATTGCAGTCGCGAGGTATAAAATCGATTTTATTTGCATTGTACCACTGCAATGTGTCCTTGGCATAGTGGCAGCTTACCAGGTCCTGCCAGAACAGTAGTTTGGTGATGTGACTCTTAATAAATGGCAGAAGACGCTTTTTGAGGCACTCATCCCGATAAATTTGAGCGTTCATTGTTCCAGATGCGATGAAAGGGCTGCTTTACCGATCACAGGAGCAAATGGCTTGCCAAACTATGTATTTTTTTTGGAAACTTGGACTTCATTTTCAATTTACAGCTTTCAGGAGCATCTTTACGACTTGCAGCAGTATAAAAATCTTGGCCAGCAATATATTTGAAATTTTGACAGCAGTAGGTTTCGTCCTCCATGACAATGCATTCATATTTCGCGATTTGGGATTCGTACAACTTGCGGCTGCGGGATTTTGGCGTAACATTCTGCTTTGCGTCTCGATCTGGTGCCGTTTGAGCTTTAAAACTTCTCAGTGAAGCTTGCCGCTTTACCTTTTGTACGAAAGACTGAGATTTTCGTACAGATTTTGCAACAGAACGTGAGGAATTCTTCGGATCTTGCGAAAATGCCCTGAGGACCTTCCGAGTACTGTTTGTATCATTTTGTTCATGCTCACCTCCGCTACCAGGCTTTATAGCAATTGCCAGGCCTTCTCTGTAGCGATGTAAAACCCTGGAAACTGTCGAGTGGTGAACTTTTACATTTTTAGCTATTTTACGCGCACTGAGAACCGGATTTTTATATTATCGTGCAAAATAATTTGTCTCGTTTCTAACTCGGTGGTCATTTTTGACGAAACTAAAAGTGAAATTCTAATGAAATTTCTTATACATGAAATTTAGGTCATGGCCTACTCAGGGCATTTGAATTTCAAAATATATAATTTTTTTGAGTAAGTTATAAGCTTTCCAAAGTGTCACAATTTTGGTGTGTTCATTTCGCTCAGTATTCCATCGTTTCAAAACTACTATTAATAGAGTAAATGGCAGAAATTAAGAGTAAGAAAAAACAGTGGGCAATCAAAGAAAACGACAAAAACGAAGAAATCAAATAAATGCTTATTACTAAAATAATTGTTTTAATATGTAATTTTCAAAATAATTCGATAAATTTTTAATTTCTATTTTATTTTTTAATATAATTTTAGTAAAAACTAATTAAATTAATTTAAAACATAAAACTAATCTCAAAAAATACATCTACAAATTTTATTTTACAGAAAAAATTGTATTTTTTCTATTCAGGAGTAGAATCTTTGGACATATATATATACATATACAGGACATATATATATATATACATATATATATATATCTTGGGTGCTCGCTGACGATATAAACAGAACACTGTCGTTCACACTCTGGTCGACGACAATGTAGGGTATATTGTCGTCAACGATAATACAACAAAGAAGTCGCCTATATATTAATCGAAGACAGTGTGATGCATATTGTCGCCCATGTGATCGTCAACGACATTGTGAGCGATAATGTCGCCCAAATCGTCGTGTACGATTTCGCGGACATTTGTATGAAAAAGTCGTCGACGATTTACAAGGACGGTCGCCAAAGTGTCGTTTACGATTTACTATTGTCGTGCATGCGTCTTCAAGGATGTCTTGCCAACAGGGAAGCGCCATATTATTTTTATTTGTATTGGTAAGCGTCATCACCCTGCAAGAAGCCTGGGTCACCAATTTTGTCGACTATTTTGGGTGACTCTTTGGTGACATTGTCAACAAAGCGTCAACACTTTTCATTTTGCAGTGCTTCTTCTTGATTTTTTTTATTGCTTCATTTTGTTTTGAGCAAACCGCGTGGGTAAACGTAAAATTAAAGTTTGAGAAAAAAGTGAATTTAAAAGGTAAATTTGACAAAAAAAATATATCATGAGTAAAAGAAATTACAAAAGGCTAGTGAAAAAATAATCTATTTTGTATAAAAATAGAAATAACGAGAAAAAGCCAACAATTTTTAGTGAAAGTTCTAACATTGGAGATTTTGTGGAGCCTGTTGAAGATTTTGTGCAGTGTTTTGAAGATTTGTCTACTCCAAATTTGAATTTACGCGAAAAATTAAAAAAGTGATATATTGAAACATCACCTTCCATAAAATGTTTGGAGAAACTGCTGGCTATATTACAGGAGGATGGTCTGGAGGTTCCGCTTTCAGCAGCAGCATTGTTGGGCAAAAAGCATCAAGTTTCAATAAGAAAAGTTTTCCCCGGAAGTTATTGCCACATAGGAATTGAAACTCAGCTAAGAAAAGTTGGAGACGTTTTGAAAAACTACAACGAAATTCAACTGGATATAAATATTGACGGAATCCCTTTATTTAAATAGCTCTCGAATCCAGCTGTGGCCAATTCTTTTGAAAATAGTTAATTTAAAAGAGAAAGTGAAACCTTTTCCTGTAGGAATATATATAGGGCATACCAAACCGAGTTGTGTTAGAGACTTTTGCAAAGATTTTGTCGAGGAAGTACTTACGCTAAAAGATGGATTTATTTTTAATGATAAGAAAATTAACATTGTGTTCCATTGTTTGTCATGCGACACGCCGGCTAAAGCTTTCGTTTGTGGTGTCCCAGGTCATACTTCATCGCGTGGTTGCACTAAGTTTATCGAAAAAAGTTGGGCATGTGCTAACATATAGTACTTTTAGTGGCACTTCTTAGTGGTTACTTCTTGGTGGCAATGCTGAACGCAACCTACATCAGGTATTTGGACACGGTATAATTAGGGATTTCAATGTTGATGGATCTTTCGGCAAAAAGCGATTACGGGACTACGGAAATGTGTTTACTGCTATGATAGGTAAAAACTGTGTTAAACGATGTTTTCAATTTTAGTTTTTAATATTTCAACTTTTTTTCTATACCCAGATGCTATATCAACTTTCAGCGATTCTTCTGATAAAACATTGAGAGCAGCTTTTCAACGACAGAAGAAAAATATTTTAAACAAATTAGTCGCAGCAAAGCCAAAAATAAGGAACAACATGAAAACGAAGGCGACACTTCTGACAAAGAAGAATAATTTTTTTTTTATGAATTCAAAATGCTGAAAGGTTTGGCCAGCCTTGAAGAAAATGAGCCTTTTTATTAAAAACAATTTTATACGGAGAAATATGTATAAAAACTTTTAAGTTGTTATTATAAAACAGTATTTTAAATTTAAAGTCGACTTTCTTTTTAATCATACGGTTTTATTCATTTTGTGTATGAACCCTACAAAAATATTTGTATTTTCAAACATTTTGATTGGTTGAAAATAAATTAACCAATCAGAATGCTCCAAAAATAAACTAGGTCAAAGCATACTGCCACCCAAGTTTTTAACTAAAGTCGACTTCAACAAAAATATACATTTACAAAATTTAGGTAGTAAGGGTGATTAGCTTTAAATCAAAAAAAACTTACAGAAAAAGACTGTAACGCAAAACTACTTTACTGAAACTATTGTAATTTTCTTTTATTAAATAAAACATATAATTTAAAAAAATGCACCTGTTTTATATTTATACCCCTTCCAATATTACTAGTGTACAAAAAATCTAGTACAAAATTCCAAAAGTATACACTAGAATTGTTAAAATGTACTAGTGAATCTTTGGTTCCAATGTCTCCATATGATCCCACAAGAACTATATAATCAATAGTTCTAAAGCCATTATTACTATTATGGAAATTTAATAAAAAGTACCAAAAGTGTAGACTACAATTATTAAATTGCACTATTGAATCCCTGGTTCCAATGTCTCCATATGGTTCCATAAGAACCATCTAGTCAATAGTTCCAAGGGCACTAGTGGATTCTCAATGAGAAGCACATGTTAAATGTCTACAGCAGAAAGCTTTGTATGGGGTATAACTCGTCAGTAGTACTGGTGACAAAGTCAATAGTGAATCAGTAAAGTTTTACTATCGACATTTCTTACAGGGCAGTGATGACTCATCACACACATTAAAATACACTTACTAGAAATTTTCTAATTTGTATTGGTCGGCAAACTCACCAATACACACTTCACCATCAATCACTTATTGTTTTCTTTTGAAAACACAAATATTAAAAAAGTTGCTAATAAATTTATCTATATTAGCGGATACATTTACATTGTCAAAATCATTTATAAAAAAATAGCTAAATATCAGGAGGAAAAATTAGTTCAAGTACAGCAGAAATATGTTTTTGTGGTGAAATTGGATAACTAACAACTTTAGCTAAACAACGGATTTAAACGAAAACAACAGGAAAAATTAGTTCAACTGAATTAGAACGCGTTTAACAGACTTTTGTACTAACTTCTTTTTATGAGTGTATGACGATTTTAAAAGTCTTATTTTTTGTCATCACTCGTTAGAAATGATTATTAGTTTGGGGTAAAAAATGGCCCCATTTTTCGCTTTTTCAGTTTATTTTATATTTGTTCCAAAGTAACTATAGGAAAATTAGATGTCAAACGAGAGATAGTTGAGAAGCCAATTTACCGGAGTATAAAACATGATTAATCATGCTCATTTGCTTGTGGTATAACACATGACATCAAAAATTAAGGTGGTTTTGTATGGGGATGTACTTATAAAGGGATAAGGGTCAAAATCACATATGGAGACCCTAGATTTAATAGTCCATATCTACAAAAATACAACTGTTAAGGAAGCCAAAAAACCGATTCACTTTTTTTAATCCATCTATCTAATTCATATGTACTCTTTCAAAGTATTAGCAATCAAGTAAGGATAATGCTAAAAATTGCATTACCATTAGTTTCAATGAAATGAAATCCTCGATTAATTTGTTCCTATAATTAATTAGTCCCATGTATGCTATAATACTACAAATTCAACATTTACAAGAGATATGTTAAGATATATTAATATTGGAAAGAAAAAATTGAGTCCTCAGAAAGGTATTGGCGATACTGAAAAACGAAATACCCAGCCAAATAATGGTAATGACACCTCATTGCTGTCTGCATTACCAATAATGATATTCCATTACCTTTTGCATTATTTTGCAATATAAAATAATGACTTCCTAATAACGGCCTATTGTAGTCATTGCTTTTAAGTATAAAATAATGACTTACTCGCAATAGTTTAAATAAGTACTTTTTACAAAGTTAAATTTTATACATTTATATTTATTACATGTAAATATGTTTTGTGTTAAAATTTTTATGACTAGTTCTAAAATTACATTCTAGCAAAAACTTTAATTTCTCTGAATGTATTTCCTGAAGCTAATAGTATTTGTGTAACTCTTTATTTTTAAGAATCAAGTAAGCACTCGGATAACCACTTATAATTCAACTTTTTGTAAGCATGTTTGTAACCACTTATTATTCAGAATCTCATAACTACTTACTTCTCATTTTTTCGTAAGCGAGCGGGTAAGCGTGACTACTTATAAAAACGACCACGCCAAACAAAAATAATGAGTTTAGACGCCAAAAAATAAGTTGTGCGGAGCTATGAATTTCTATTATATAACCACTTATTTGGTAATGAAAGATTTTGCTGGGTAAGAATGATCCTTTGAACAGTACGAATGATACCTTGAATAATAATCCAAATGCACTTTTGGAGGAAGATAATCCCCAAAATCCGAATACTACTCCCGGTCCAAGGGTCTCAAAATCCGCTCCAATATTCCTTATGGAAAATAGTTTCAATCTGTTTGTGAAAATACTTTCAGAAAGGGAGACGAAAGTCCGACGAATTATTTCGTAAATTTGTTTAAAACTAAGCCTAATGAAGAAGAAATCAAAAACATAATTCTATATTTAACCCCGTATATTGTTCATATTTTGCGAACATATATTTCAAACTTCATGTAAAAAAAGTACTTTTCTCTAGGCTGGCAAGACCATTTGAAAATGCTGCGACAGAGCGATATTTGGATGAGTTAGTTTGTAATTGACTGAAAAAACTAGTAATTTTCAAAGTTTTTGTAACAGCGAAATTTGTTCCTGTAGTTTCCATGATCAGAGAAAATGTTGTTAACTCATCACAGTGGTTCAGAATCAAATTATTTTGAAAATAATTCAGCAATTTAGTAATAGTTAACCTAGAAAGGTTTCTTTTAACTATGAATGACACCATGTAATTCACTATTTGAAGCCTGAAAAATATATTGCATTTAATTTTTCTTTAGATGATAGAATATTGTTTTGCAAACATAATCAATATTTTTCAGAAAAATTGGCTTTGATTTGGCTCTGCAGAAAACTGGACCAGGTTATTGAAAAAATGCAAAATTTCAGACAGCCTTTCACAATGCTCGAGGGGGTGGCACTGTGAGCTCGGCCGAAAAAACTTAAGTTCGAAATTACTTTGACTTCGACCCTGAGAAATTTCATAGTAATCCAACCAGTCGGTAAGAAATCACTACATTATTTCCAAAATATTTTGATTCTGTCTCACAACGCGCAGAAGAGTTGTTCTAAATGGCCTCATATATTATTTGGAAAAATAAAAAAAAAAAATTTATAAACTTTTTTGTGTAATTTCATACAGTTTTGGATAATTTTTGACCTACAGTTGTGTAATTTTTTGTTTTACTGGTGGCAACAGTGGTCCATACACACAGGACAAAAGTATAGAATAAATATAACATTAGAATATATATCAAAAATATAATAAAATTTTAAATTTAACAAAAAATTAAAATAAAAATTATAGAAATTCTAAGAATTTGGCTAGCTAGTTAAGAAAAAAAAGACGGAGAAATAGATGAAAAGGATGCAGAAAAAATAATTTTTGAAACGTTAAAGAGCTAAGGAAATAAAAATTAGTATTTGAAGCTAGTCGTTTCGAGTAACATAATCGAAGAGCTTTTTTAAAACTGTTTCCTCTCTGTATAAGTTTAAACCTTTTATTGGTAAGGTTCTCCACAGACTAATGGCGTTAACGAAAAAGAATCTGCTAGTGTTCAAATAGATATAATTAGGCAAATTATACCCCCCGAAATGATTTGACAAATTTTGAAACGTTACAAAATACGCCGAAAGCAACAAAGTTTTTAAAAAAATGTAATAAAAATATTTATTTTTTGTTTAAAACAAATAGCAAATGGCCAGGTTTCTTAAGTTTTTATAAATAAAATAGACCCGAAATTCAATTGCGAAAACTGTTTTCTAAAAAAAAATTTAAACTATTTAATGCCCATAGAAACTGTTTTTGTTTATGGTTTTTTTTTTTGTTAAATCTTGAATAGTTATGTATGCTAGGTATAATCAAAGAGGTTAGAAAATAAATAGAATGCAATCCTCGCTTTTACCGAGAAAAAGTTTATAAAATGTGGCTGCAAATAGAAAACTGAAATTTTTTTCCCACCTTTTAATTAATAAGTGGATATTTTTTATTGTTACTACTAATAGTTTTCATCATATTTATTAATAAAAATTAGGTGTAAAATTGATAAATTAACCTTTCGTTTTCCATAAAAATTAGCAGTTCCCTTCTTGCAGGCACAAGCTATTACTATAGGTCAGGGCTGGCAAAACTATGACATTATGACGAGTGGATTTTAGGTGGCACGCGACATTTTGTTGGATATTTTCAAAAAATTTAAACTATTAGAAGACCAGCAAAAAATTCAGTTAAATGTTAAATTTCGCTACAAAAATGTGTGCTTTAACTCCATAATGGTGAAATTTTTCATAGAGCTTGTAAATCGTCTTTTAAAATGAATAAAACTCTGTACTGCCACCATTTTTTGTTTAAAGAAATATGGTTAATACAGAACTCGCAAATTCGATTATCAGAAAATTCTGGGAAATTTTCTAAAGAAGTTTCTAAGAACTTTAAATGTTTCGATGAGAAAATGCCTCAAAATCAGAGAATTAAAAAGTACCAGAAAATTGCACAAAAATGGAAAACAACTTGTAATAAAATTGGACGTAAAAAATTTAGTTTTTTTAAGGGAAAATATGTGCTACGAAATAACCCTCAATGAAATAAAGGCTGAAAATAAGTGTCATAATGAAATAACCCCCTTTGTTGGGATTTGAAATTGTGTTTTTATTGTGTTTCGCAGGGCCATTTCATCTAAAATAGAAATTTCTCTGTTCAAATACATAATATTCGCTTTTTATACATTATTATTTTATTTTATACGATTTATTTTAACAAAATCAATTCTTACGTACTTAAATTTGACCGTTGCTGGCACGCAGCGAAAAAAGTCTTGTCCCCTGCCATAGGTTAATAATTTGGCATAATTCGACATTTTACAATTTTTTTCCCACCAGAAATTTATTCTGGAAGTGACTGTAAAGCTTTAACAAAAATAGATTCTGCGGTTTTAGAAGATCTTGCAAAATGACCATCGCGGTCAGCATCAATGAGTGCGTTTACCAGACGCTCAACTGTTGCTAATCCGCTACTCAACAATCTGGTGAACGATTTGATTAACTACCGCCCAGGAAAAAAAGTAAGGAAAAGAAGTAGTAAAAACATAACAACAATTGAATAGGGAGTTGTGAAAATTTCTGGTTTTCACTGATGAATTTAACATTGGCTTGTCATAGGAAGGAAGTTGTTCTCTTTTGAAACAGATTATGTATATTTGAACCAATGAAAAAGAAGTTCTTTTTCACTTGTTTTTATTTTAATTTAATTAAAAAAAAAAATCGTCATGCATCGTGTGGGGTTTGATGAACCCATACTCGTTAGCATTTCAAGCAGAAGCTCTACCCACTATGCTATCGCTTGTTATAACTGATAGCTGACTTTTAGCAGTCTTGTTCAGTAAATTGTTATCTTTATTTCTTTCTATTTTTATTAACAAAAATATATAACATATTGGAAAATATATAAAGCTGATTTTTTTAAAGTTTTTTTTTATAAAAATAATACACTCAGAAATAAAGCTGTAAAAATAGGAGAAAAAGCTACTAAAAATTATGTAATTAAAAATGACCTTGCAAAAAAAACTGCTGATATTAGCAGATTCTTTTTTTTGCTAAATACTAGTAAGATAAGAAGGAAAAATAAAACTGTTAAATTTACAAAATTTTGGTTACATTTAAGTAAACTTTTAATACGAATTAGCTTGATAAAATCCGGAAAAAATTTTGCAGCATATTAGTAGATAAAAAATTGTTTTTTCTGCAAGCTAATTTTTAACTTATTTTTACTAGTTCTAACTAAAATGTTTACAGGATTTTTCTTTTTCTGTTATATTTAGTTTCTAAATATATTTAATAAAAATTTGATCAAAATGGATTTTTTAAATTACAATTTTTTAAACACAAACAAATTTGTAATATTTACCTTTTCGGTATTTTAACAAAAATTTTTTGAAGAATTACATATTTATTTAAAACTTTTATATTTCCCTAAAATTTCATTAAAAATTAATAGAAAATTAAAAAAAAAAAATTTTAAATCGTTTCAAAAATTAATTTTTGAGTGTACAAAAATAGAAAAAAATTAAAATTTTACAATGAAAACTACAAAAAATATTAACTTCTTATCACCCATGAAAAAGAACTTCTGACTACAGATATTTATTACAGCATTCGATGCTGTTTAAAACCCATTCCTAAGGGAGTAATTTTTTGTGATGTAATGAAGGAAGTGATTCATTTAGAAGTCATTCCATTTATTTTTGCTGAGAGCTAAGTCAACATGTTGTGGTAGCGCTACCTTGTTTTGGTAGCGTAAAAATTGTACGCTACTTGTGAGCAGTTAATGATACATCAGCTGTCGTTTGTTTTTTTGTATATTTTTTTTTTAAAGAATAATAAAAATATACAAATATAATTATAAAGGAATAAAAAATTGCGAAAAAATCAATGAAACATCTACAAATATTTTAATTTTGAAACAAAAACAAAAGTAGCATCGTTCACCAGATTAAATAATTTTGAGCACCGTTTTTTTGTTTGCTATTTTTTCCGCATTTTTTCTATCAGTATAAGATTATATTATGTCAATGGTTTCAATAATTCCGAACAAATCAAAGAACCGAAAGGAACAGTGAAATTTAACTTATTCGTGAACGCGAGAGAGCTCCTAAAGGCTCCATTAGTCTTTGCTTTCCGTGACGTTTCTGTAACGTGCCGTGCCGGATGGCTCTTTTGTGTAGTTAGTTTTTTCCGTAACAACGTATCATCTGTTTAATGTTGTTTTTCTCAGCAGAGATCTTCGCCAACCAGATTAATCGGTTGCGGTGGCTAAATAAAAAAATTGCAGCGGCGGCTTAAAGCTGGCTGTGAGCTAAAAGCTGATCGGCTAGCCAACTTTAAGTTGACACACAAAACATCGGCTTAATGGTAAAAAAAAAGAAAATTAAAACGAGTAAAAAGGTTAAAGTCGGGCATGCCGACTATACAATACCCTACACCACTCTGGTGTATTGTTTGGATCCGAAATTCGAATGGGTTAAAATGGGGCTTGTGTCAAAATTTTCTATAATGTGAGTCAGCGCACCAAATTTCATTAAAATATCTTTATATTTGCGACCTGCAGTTTGTAACCAAGCCAATTTTGGGGGGACCCTTATATGGGCACTAGTTCTAAATATGGACCGATGTTCACCAAAATCAATAGGCTTCGTCCTTGGGCCAACATAGGTCTATGTACCAAATTTCATCAAAATATCTTAATATTTGCGACTTGCAGCGTATAAACAGTATAATTTTGGTAGGACCCTTATATGGGCACTAGGTCTAAACATGGACCGATGTTCACCAAAATCAATAGGCTGCGTTATTGGGCCAATATAGGTCTGTGTACCAAATTTCATCAAAATATCTTAATATTTGCGACCTGCAGCGTATAAACAGTATAATTTTGGTAGGACCCTTATATGGGCACTAGGTCTAAACATAGACCGATGTTCACCAAAATCAAAAGGCTGCGTTATTGGGCCAATGTAGGTCTGTGTACCAAATTTCATCAAAATATCTTAATATTTACGACCTGCAGCGTACAAACAGTATAATTTTGGTAGGACCCTTATATGGGCACTAGGTCTAAACATGGACCGATGTTCACCAAATTTAATAGGCTGCGTTATTGGGCCAATATAGGTCTGTGTACCAAATTTCATCAAAATATCTTAATATTTACGACCTGCAGCGTATAAACAGTATAATTTTGGTAGGACCCTTATATGGGCACTAGGTCTAAACATGGACCGATGTTCACCAAAATCAATAGGCTGCGTTATTGGGCTAACATAGGTCCGTGTACCAAATTTCGTCAAAATATCTTAATATTTACGACCTGCAGCGTATAAACAATATAATTTTGGTAGGACCCTTATATGGGCACTAGGTCTAAACATGGACCGATGTTCAGAAAAATCAAACTTGTTCGTCCTTGAGCCAACATAGGTCTGCGTACCAAATTTCATCAAAATATCTTAATATTTGTGACCTGTAGAGTGCGCACAAGATTGCATGGACAGACAGACAGACGGACGGACGGACAGACGGACATCGTTAAATCGAAATAAAAAAAAATTCTGAACCGATCGGTATACTATAAGGTGGGTCTACGACCAATATTTTTTGGTGTTACAAACATCAGCACAAACTTATAATACCCTGACCACATAGTGGTGTAAGGTATAAAAAATATATACTATTTTTAGATTTTTATCGTGTAAAAAAATTTTCGACGGCGGCGGTGGCAAAAATTAGATGGCGGCTCGGCTTAGCATGTCAGCGGTCAACTCGCTGTCACTTAGCGGATAACAAAAATTCTGTTTGCAACAGGTTCATCCGGCACGGCACGTTACATTACGTAATTAATGAAAAGTTAATTTTCTTGTTTTGAGATATCGTTGAAACTGGCGGTTGATACTACAATTCTACAGGTTTCCGCATTATAAGGACTGCGTTTGAAAAAAATTTCCTTCACAAAATCCAAAAAAAACTGATGAAACAGTCATTAAATTTTAAAAATAAAAGACATTTTATAACCGTATTTTTTAAGATTATTATAAAGCTACTACCTCCGTTCCGAAATGAGGTTTACATTTCTATATTTTTGCTGGGATTATGGAGGTTTTTTAAAAAAACTATTTTTTTGAATTTGAATTTATAGACAGCTTTTCAATTTTTTTTTTTTAATTTATTTTTAATTCGATGTCAAAATTGAAAATTAGAATTAAAATAATTCTTTAATTTTGTGTGAAAAAATTAATACATTCAGATAAATTAGAAAACGTATTTTTGACATTACAAACATGTATGGATTCCTACTTTACTACTTTCTCTAAACAATGAAAAACCGATTTTCTTTAATTCAAGTAAAACTATATTTTTTTTTAAGTTGTACCACAAACAATATTTGTGCAAGAATCTAAAAATGAAACGGTGTTATTAATAAATTAATGGATATATTGCAACTTCTCAAGCCGGTTTTGTAATACATTCAGCTAGAACTGCAACCTATATTATTAGGTCATTTGGCTTGTAAATTTTCAGTCTATCCCAGTGTTAGTAATCACATTGTATATACGTGAATAGATTTCGAAAGCTCCAATTATAATAAAATCCATTAAACAATTGTCTTAATTAGTTTTTGAGTTTTTAATAAATTGTATCAATTCCGTGAAAATGAGCAGTGCAAGCGAAATAAAATTAAAAATTGAAAGTGGCATATATTCTACCGGGAAAAAAAGTTCAAAAAGGGAGTTATTTAATATATTTGAAGAAATAAAAAATAACGGTAAAGTCAGTTTAGTTTGTTCAAATTCACTCTAGATTTTGCGCAATTCGCGATTTTACTTTTTTCCAATTTTCACAGATTTTTTCAATAAAAAATTTATAATTTAGTACACTAATAGAAAAAAGTCTGTAAAAAATTTAGTTAAAACTACTAAAAATTAGTTATAAATGATGCTGCAGAAAAAACTGCTAAAATTAGCAGATAATTTTGCTATATATTAGTAATATAGACTCAAAAAAATAAGTTAGTAGAAAAATTAGTAAAACGTCTTGTATATCAAGATTACTTGTTTTCAGCAATTTTTTGCTGAAATTCCGTTTTCAGCAAAAGTTTTAGTTATATTTTTTTAGCACTAAACTAATTTTGAACTAATGTTTTACTAATTTATTTTGCTACAGAAATTGTGCTGATAACCGCATTCATAGCGTGGACGACAACCAGATAGGCAAGATGTAGATGTCGCAGCTTGTCTGGAAACGGAAATGACAAAAAAAGGAGAAACAACTCTACACATATTCCATATTTAAATTTTCAGCAAATAAATTAACTAAAGTAAAATTTCGCTACAAGTTTTTTGAGTTTTTTTCAGTCTACTAATATTCAGCAAAAAGTTTAGTGATTTTAGCAAGGATTTTTTTAATTTGCAGTCGACTAAGTGTTAGCAAAACTTTTGCTGAAGATTACTATTTTTTGGTAAAAATCAACTCGCTGATTTTCAGCAAACCCTTTGCTGAAATTACCAACTTTTTTGCAAGCACGCTCCTGACTAAAAATTTGCTGACACAGCAACATTTTTTGCTGACTCTACTGACTTTTTTTGAGTGTAGGAAGAGCAAAAATAAAACTGTTAAATATACAGAATTTTAGTTATATATCAGTTAAATTTTTGTTAATTGAAAATAGCAAATTAGCCTGTTAAAATGAGCAAACATTTTTTTTATAAATTTGTACCCTAAAAATCACAGAAAAATTTAAAATTTTCGAAGTTTTTTTCGTTTTTTTTTTTGAAAAGCAAATAAAAATATAGACTTTCGAAAACAGCAGTTTACAATTTTTCTTTACCAAATATTTCTGCTGATTTTAGCAGGATAGACTGCTATTTGCATCTAACTAAATTTTGCTTAAAAATATCAAAAAATTTGTAGATAAAACAGTTATTTTTGCTATTTTTTCTGCAGCATCATTTTTACAAGCTTTTAGTAACTTCTTCTGCTGTTTTTACAGATTTATTTCTATGAGTGTAACTATAGCCCAAGAACAAAAAATCATTTTACAGTGTAAGCTTGATTCCATGTACTATTTTTCAAAATTAAGTGTGTATCAGTATCTCAATAACTTTTGTAACTATAGTCACTCAAAATCAAAATTTCAATATTTTTTTAGGTTTTAAAAAAAATTTTAATATAACACATTGTCCGATGGTAATATCAAAGCCAATTTGGAAAGAAAAAAATTAAAAATTTGTATATATGTCATATTGAATAAACTTTGAAACTTACAATAATTTCACAACAATATCAATAGTGAATGAAATCTGATGTTAAAAAAAAAGAATTCAGTAATACGAGTAGTACCTACAGTAATTTTTAGTACAGTAAACTATTTTTTTTTTGAAGTATAAATTTAATTAGAAAAGGTTCGAAAAGTGCATGTAATTTATTTATGCAATATGACATACATAATATGTATCTTATATTAAAAAATGATAAAGAATAATAAATATTTTCATACAAGGCATGATTAAACAGTATTAAAAACATGCTGCAGAAAAAACATTAAAGGCATGGTATTGAACACAACAACGTACAACAGTTTAGCTAAGTTGCAATGACATGCTATGACAGTATGATTGTGTTGGCACAACATGGCATAACACCTCGTTTGAATTGACATGACATAGCAACGCATGAAATTTTTGATAATGACATTTTTACATAAAATGTTGAAGTGTGCAGTACTTTAATACAGACAGCTATTTTTATCTAGCATATTGTTTAATATCCAAGCGTTGGATATTTTTCGATAGCCGCTATAAATAAAAAAATTTATATATGCTAGATATTTATTTCTGTTGCTTTTAGCTAGCATGTTGTTATATATCACAACGTGTTTACTATTTTTAGATATCTTTCATGAAAATTATGAAATATTGGATATTTTTGGATGCTGTTAGCAGTTTTTTTTAAACCCTGGTTTGGATATATCATTTAGGCCCATTAACTTTTCTCGAGAAGTTAACTTTACCTTAACCATGGGTAACTAACCAATACTAAATATTTATCCCTATGAAAATTTAACCATAATAACTTATCAATATTTTAACTCTGGGTAGTTAACCTTAGTATGAAATGTCAGAATAAAAACAAAAATAAAAACAAAAATTAATAACAAATTTTTTTTTCAATACGGGAAAATTAAAAGTTTTTCTCGCGGTTTTTTATGTGTTTCTGGTCGTAAAAAAAATAATACACTTGACCACGTCGTTTTTTTGAAGATTCGCGGTCGCTAAATGCTATAAAATGATTGTGACTTTTTGCATACTACGAGAGGTGATTTAATTAAATCCATTTGGTAAGTCTATAAAATAAAAGTGGATTATTGGAACTATTAATAAGTATTTCGTTCTAATCGAGACAACCGCAAAAAGATTCGCGCATAAAATTAAAAATAGTGGAAATTTTGTGATAGATTATTAAATTAAGGCAATTTATGTGATCAGCACATCAAAGTGAGTAGAAAAATAATCGCTGTGCATGATTTTATATCTTTTTGTAATTGCGAGTCAAAACTGTGGGTTGTCCAGGGGTTCCTCACATACGTTTAAAATATTTAAAACATGATTGGTTCACATTTCATAAATTCAAGAGTGATTTCTATGCGCCTTTTTATATTTAAGAATTAAATTCAGTAGTCTTGTACTTCATTCAGTAGTCTTGAGCTTTGATACATGATTCATTTTGAATTTGATACGCTGATTCCAAATTCTTAAATGTAAGTTACCCAAAATTGATGTAACAATTGTTTTTCTGAGAGTGGTTTTCAAAAGAATTTTTTTCTATAACGGTACACAAATTAAGAAAATGTTGTCCTATGTATTTTAGAGAACAAAATTTATTCTTTACTACCATCGTAACAAAAAGTCTTATGCTATTTGAATGCGTTTTGTATAGTATTTTAAAATTCGTAGAAAGCTATTTTTCGCGTTTTTAATCACAATTTTCTCAAAATTGAGAGGTGATAGAGAATTCGGAATAGAGATTTGGAATCAGCAAGTAAAATACTAAAAGTATATATCAAGCTTCTACCAACAGCGACTTATCATTTTGTAGAGGTGTATAATTCGTGTCAAATTGTTGTAATATTGGTCACCATTTTTGGTTATAATTATTAAAGACAGATTTTGGCTCCCTGAACCAATAAAAAAATAAATTTTTCCTATTTCCTTATATGAGGCCAATTTCTGTAAGCTATCACAGAAACCTAAATCCTAAATAGCAAAAATTTGTGCACGATTTAAGTACTGATGCAATTTTTATAAGTTTTGGTAAAGTCGGGCAAATGCACATCGAAAATATTTACATGTGTCATAAACAATTCTTAGTCAAAGTTTGGTTAAAGCTGCGCTTTAGATTTTTTTAATAATCATCATTACAAGTCTAATGTATTAAAATATCTTATGTAGGGTGAATTGTTCTAAAATAGCCTTGGTTAAGTTTCTTAACCACAGAAATTTCTATGGTTAAATTTTAGCATTGGTTAGAAGAAATGCTTGGTTAAAGTTTAGATAAGTTATTCAAAAAATATGTTTACCAGTGGTTAAGGCAAGTAGAGGTCTTAACCAGGGTATAAATTGAGATAAGTTAACGGGCCTTAATTTATATGTTTTTAACTTCGGAATGCGTTATCTGAACGGAACGAAATGGCTGTCATTAAATATCTTATTCAAGCACCTTTAATCCGGCATAAAAAAATTTTCGAAACTACTAACCCATTGCGGCCCAGCACATGATTTTCTGTTTTTGAAATGGAATTTTTCCAAGAAAAATGCTGTTTTCTCAATATTTTGCCTAATTAATGTACAAAATAACTATTATTTATTTGTAGATAAGGCTTTAACCTTTAATATAAAGTATAATTTAAGCCTTTCACCCTTCTAACAGCGCAGATATTAAGAGTTGTTTGATATTTAATTTTTCTATTTTTGAACTTTGCACAATTTTGAGTTGATTTGAGTAAATTTTTTCTTAGTATTCGGCTTTCGGCCGGGCTTAGGGGTTTTTCCTATGTGATAGGCAGTTTAGTGGCAAAAATTTTGACCTGATCGGAGCTGTGCCACTAAACTCAAAACCAAAAATTTGGAGAACTGCACTAAACTCAACTTGATACTTTCGGGTAACAAGTTGCTCCCTACGGAAGAAACTTTCACAATACGGAAATGATTATTGCCGGCAAAATTTTCCTCTCACCGTATGATCGGGGCATCTTCTTCGCATAACGATGTTTGTTGGGATAGCACGAGTTTTTTTATTGTTTAATCTATATTAAGAAATGACGTAACGAAATTGCTAATGTTTAGTAAATAACCATCTGCATCAAAAAAATGTGTACTTCAAGTTTATGTTACGTTTTAACCACAAATAAATTTTATTTTATTATTGCTAAATAAATAAAAAGTCGATATACATTTAAGAAAATAGTAAAAATACAAGTTTATGGTTAATTACCTTCCTTAGTTCCTTTCTTCCTCCCTAAGGTACTAAATTTATCCCAAAAACTTTCTTCTTTTTCGCCAGATTTGATGGCACTGCTGGAGTGCGGAGATTTCGGGCGACTTAATGTACTCATTTAAAATAAATAATAATGCACTAATAATCTTATCAAATACAAAAACTTTTATTTGTCAACAATTTACAAGTTGTAGTTACAGAGGGCGAAGCCGATCTAAAATTGCGGTCGGCGGCGGCACACCAAAAATAACTCGACGGCGGCAAAAATTCGGCTTGGAGCCGATTATTTTTAAGAAATTAAAAATAATTTAAATTCACTAAAAAAAATTGACAAAAACTAATTTATTGACACATTTTAATTAAATTAGTAAGATTTTGAGAAAATTGGTTCTACCACTTATATTTTGAATGAAGTTACTAAAAATACCATTGGATTTCCTCCTAAATCGATTGAATTAATTTTTAACCATTCGCAGGGGCTTTGGAATTCATTCGATCGAATTTACTTTTAAGGAATTTAATCAGTTTACCCTATCCGATTTTGTCAATCAGTGAATTCAATCGTTAAGAATTTATTCAACTTCTTACCATTCGAGTTTGTATCATTTGATTTAGCAGTTTGGAAATAACATTCAATTTTATTATTTGAACAGAAAAATTGAAGATTACTTTCAAGTACAAGAGGAAAAAAAGAAAACATTGAATTCACAGTTAAATCATAAATTTGTATGATTTTCGAGTTTAAACAATTCCAAACCTACAGAAAAAGCTTAAATTCATAAGTTATGTAAAATAGTAATTACTGGAAATAGTTTAAACTTTGAATGTCATCAAAAAATTATTGTCTAAAATCATACCCATTATTGAAATTGAAATATTGTTGAAGTGCTCTTTATTATTCGTGCTTTAACTACTTCTATGAGATCTGTATAATTGTTAATTGCAATATTATTTTGTTTTTAGTTTTTTTGTATTTATAAAAATTATTAAATTCCTTTAATAAAAACTAATAATCCAATGTGATTCCCAAATTATTCAATAGAATAAACTATAAATCCATTAAACTCCCAAACTTTTCAATTGATTATATTTATAAAGGCACATTTACACGCGAGTGAAAACTGCTTGCGATAGAGCAAAAAACACCTCTAAATAACTCAATTGTGAATTATTTAAGCTATTTAGGGTTGCCTTTTGCTTTATCTCTAGCAGTTTTCTCTCGCGTGTACATGTGCCGTAACGATTGAATTCAATCACTGAAATTGAATGAAGAAAAAATTATTGAAGCTTAAATCGAATGAGACCAATTAAGTCTTCATTCGACGTGTAAAATTGCAGCTTGAGAATTCAATCATTCCATATTCAATCAGAATTGTCCATAGAATGAGGGATTAACGTCCTTCGATGTTTACTAAATATATATGAAAACAGCTTCAACACTATTACATTTTCGCGCCGTTTAATTCCAACTAATGTCAAACAACAACAATGTAAAAATATAAAATATACGGAACTTGACTTTCTATGCAAGTTCTGTGCACGGAAACTTTCTAAATATGCTCAGTAAAACTTACAATTTTCGCAATTGAGAACTTACCGTACATCAATAATAACAAAAATATTAAATATATCAAGATTTCTAAATAACCTGCTTAATTAAAAAATTATTATCTAAAAAAAATAATGAACCAGTCGGCTAAGAATTTTACCCGATTTTAGCCGCATCTTCGGTGGCGGCTCTTACAACTATGAATAGGTCGGCGGCGGCTTTTAGCCGACTCGAAGCCGCTCAACTTCGCCCTCTGTTTACAACATATAAATATGCACTAATGTCAACTATATTTGCTGTTGCCAACTATTTTTCACTGTTGCCAACTATTTTCATTGTTGCTAACTCAGCGCTTTTGCACCAATCGTACACGCAAAGAAATAAAAAGTGTAGGAACAAATCTACTTCACGGTAGAGTTGTAAAAGTATTGAGTATTCCGGTACTGAGTACTCAATACTGACTGTTTTTTTTGAGTACTCAATACTAAAACGGTACTACTCAATACTTTTAAAGATGCAATTTTCCGTAGAAATGTGTATTTTTCGTATAAAAATACAGTACTCTAAAAAATAGTACTCTAAAAATACAGCTCTAAAATTACAACTCTATTTGTGAAGCAAAGAAATTTGTAACGAATTTTTGGGAAAAATTATTTAATTAATTTATTTAAAATGTTTTAAATTAATTAAAATGTAAATAACAATAATTATTTAACACGTGTATGTGAATTGTGATAATTTTTCCTAATAAATACGAATTCATAACATTTTTATTTTTAAATTAAAAAAACCGTTAAAAGTATTGAGTAGTATCGAGTACTCAATTGAAAAGTATTGAGTAGTATTGAGTACTCAAAAAATACCGAAATTTCACAACTCTACTTTACGGGCATAGCTCAAAAAAACCGAAAATAGGGGTAAAATAGGTCAGAGCTTTGAAGAATTAATTCCTTTTTGAATGAATTCACTACCAATCGAATTCAATTTTCTCTAGAATTGAATGAATTCCTTTTCTTAAGTAATTCACTGAATTCATTCAACTGAATGCGTTCATCAAACAACAAATTCAAAGAATTAATTCAATTGCAATAGTTCTTTTTATTAAATCAAATGAATTAATTCACCGGTGAACGCGTTCAATTTTATAAATCGAACGGAAAAAAAAGTGAATTAATTCCTTACTGAATTAATTCACCACTGAATTCATTCAATTTCATTTTCATTCAGTGAATTAATTTGAATTAAATGAATTGAAAAAAAATAAAATAAGTTCAATGAATTAAAAAAAATAAAATAAGATCACTGAATTCAAAGAAAACAATAATGTACAAATAAAAGTTTTAAATAAGCAATTTTATAGCGTGTGCTAGTAACAAATTAGAAACCGGATGCTGTTTATCAACCTACATGATTCAAAAATAAAGCATTTTACTATTAAAATTAAAAACTTTACAGATATAGATAAAATTGGAACAAAAATATAACTATATAACTAGTTTGAAAAATTAATAGTTATATTTTTTTCCAAATTTATCTATATCTGTAAAGTTTTTATTTTTAATAGTAAAAGATTTTATTTTTGATCATGATGCTGTTTATCAGCATCCGGTTTCTAATTTGTTACTAGCACACGCTGTAAAATTGCTTATTTAAAAATTTTATTTGTACATTATTGTTTTCTTCTACTGAACGGCAGAAAACAGGCTTTGAATTCAGTGAACTTATTTTATTTTTTTTTAATTCAGTGAACTTATTTGATTTTTTTTCAATTCAGTGAACTTATTATTTTTTTTTTTTAATTCACCGAATGTAATTTTATTTTTTTTTAATTCACTGAATGAAAATGAAATTGAATGAATTCAGTGGTGAATTAATTCAGTAAGGAATTAATTCAGTAAGGAATTAATTCACTTTTTTTCCGTTCGATTTATAAAATTGAACGTGTTCACCAGTGAATTAATTCATTTGATTTAATAAAAAGAACTATTGCAATTAAATTAATTCGTAACAAAATAAATCGAACGAAAGCAAATATGAATTAATTCCATTCAATATATGGTGCTTAGTGAATTAATTCATGGCTTTTTTAATTCAGAATTGAAAAATTGAATTAAGGAATTAGTTCTTCACAGCTCTGAAATAGGTGAGTTCAGAAAAAAAATTTTGTGTTGGCGGCCCATATTTTCCGAGTTATGGGCTTCTTAAGTTTTGATATATCATTTAATTTATATTTATTTACTGAAATATACTTTATAAATAAATTTACAAAATATACAAAAAAAGCGCGTAAAATATACAAGAATGCGCGTAAATTATTATAACTTATAGATAACAGACGTGCCGGAATAACAGCAACACGTGACAAAACCATTACCTTCACAATGGAGGTTCAGCGAGATGAGGCCCCAACACGCCACAAAAAGAACAAATGCCGATCAGAGCTTTGAAGAATTAATTCCTTAATTCAATTTTTCAATTCTGAATTAAAGATTCGATGAATTAATTCACAAAGCGCCATATATTGAATGGAATTAATTCATATTTGTTTTCGTTCGATTTAGTTTGTTACGAATTAATTCAATTGCTACAGTTCTTTTTATTAAATCAAATAAATTAATTCAATTTTATAAATCGAACGGAAAAAAAGTGAATTAATTCCTTACTGAATTAATTCACCACTGAATTCGTTCAATTTCATTTTCGTTCAGTGAATTAAAAAAAATAAAATTACGTTCAGTGAATTAAAAAAAAAAAATAAAAATACGTTCAGTGAATTGAAAAAACCAAAAATTTAGTTCACTGAACTCACAGCCTGTTTTCTGCCGTTCAGTAGAAGAAAACATTTATTTACAAATAAAATTTCTAACTAAGCAATTTTACAGCGTTTGCTAGTAAAAATCAACAAATTACATATATATTAAGTATTAAAGAAACCCGATGCACTTTATCAAGCTACCAAGCCCTGACCATTCCCATATTTTTCTGGAAAGCACTCGTAAAATTTTTATTTTTAAATTTTTAGCATATAAAAATAAAATTTATGGTCAACGTTTATGGTCGGTTGAAAGCCCCATGGCGATTCGCCAATATTGGACATAACTGAAAATATTGTCGGGCTCTTGTAAATGCCATGGGTATCCAATTCATCGGAGGAGCGGAGAAAATGTACGGCCATATTTTTCAAATTTGCCAAAAATTAAAATTTATGAATGACTTTGAAAGACCAAAATGGGACATACCTACCTTAAAATACTCTTGGACTCAAGTAGAGTCCGTTGGAATATGACTCATTTTCCAAATTATCGGACAAGCTAAGAAAATAATGATAAATTTTTTAAAAATTTACATTTTGGTACAATTTAAAAAATTACAATAAATTTTAAACCCTGCACTCGATTTTTAAAATGAAAAGTGTTTTTGCATTTACAGATGATGCTTGGCCTATAAAGAAATAGTTTATCTTCTGATCATTCCTAATTTTACCTGCATTGGGTATTAAATAAATTATTTTTAGAAATCTGGGTTCTAACACATAAAACATTTTTTTCTCTAAAACCTACATTCGATATTTGATAAGAAATTTTTTTCGGAATCTACGGTTTTCATTCTTAGATTCTAGGCACTGTTCAAACCCTGACCATTCCTATATTTTCATGGCAAGCGCACGAAAAATTTTTATTTAAAAATTTTTACCATATAAAAAACCAAATTTATGGACAAATTTTATGGCCGGTTGTAAGGCCCCATGGCGATTCGCCAATATGGGACATACCTTAAAATATGCTCAGACTCTTGTAGATTCCATGGATATGTGTGCCATAATCCAAATCGTCTGAGGAGCGGAGAAAATTGTACTGCCATATTTTTCAAATTTGCCAAAAATCAAAATCTATGGATGACTTTGGCAGACTGTTTGTAGTGCACAGGTTCGATTCGCCAATATAGGACATACCTTAAAATATGCTAGGACTCTTGTAGATTGCATGGGTATGTGTCCCAGCATCCAATTCATCGGAGGAGTCGAGGAAATAGTCTTGAAATATTTTCTTACATGGCCGTAATTCAAATCCATGGATAACTTTGTCAGACTCAAAATCTATGGATGATTTTGTAAGACTGTTTGTATTGCACAGGTGCGATTCCCCAATATGTGACATACCTTAAAATATGCCCGGACTCTTGTAGATTCCATAGGTATGTCTCCCATCATCCAATTTATCGGAGGAGCGAAGAAAGTTGCACTTAAAATTTCCATTTACAAAGTAAAGGAAAATAGTAAATATACATTTCCACAGCACTTGCATTGTATTCAAATTAAAAAAAAAACGCTTTAAACATTAAAATTCATTTATTTTTAAGTAATTTTATTGACTAAATTCGACTTATTTTAATTATTTTATAAAACAAAATTGTGTTCCACTTAAGTTCTACCCGAGAAAAATCTATGGATAACTTTTTTATGGATAATTTCACACACATTATATTTTTTTCAAATTCATCTATATCTGTAGTTTTTATTTTTAATAGTAAAAGGCTTTATTTTTTAATCATGTAGGTTGATAAAGAGCATCGGGTTTCTCTAACACTTAGTGTTTCCAATTATTCGACATAGGCGGTTAACCGGTTAATGCATTATTCGAAAAATCACTAAAATTAATTAACCGGTTATTCGGGTCGGTTAATCGAGAAAATTGGCGATTAATCGATTAATCGTTTAATAAAAATTAATGGATTTTCTTAACATTTTATCAATAAAAACACAAAGGGCAGACTTTTTTTAACATTAAAAACTAGAAGAGCCTTTCGCATTGAGCCATCAATATAAAAAATGTTAAGATTTATTTGAAAATACCAATTTGCTCTGTAAAAATCAGCAAAAATTTTTTTTAATATTGTAATTAATATAGGGTGACCATTTTTTCTGACTTCAAATCAGTACAAATTTTAAAAAAGTATTATCATCATCAAAAAAATTATTATGCAGCCAACCTAATTTGTTTCCCATAGAATGGTTTGGTTGAGGCAACAAACTTTTTCGGTTAACCATCATACCATCCTAAAAAACCTTACCCATTTCTTCCTATACAGACCCCAAAACAAAACAATTTTTTTTGCATGAACAAATCCAGTTTTTTAAGTACAGGAAACGGACCCATTATTTAGAAATTTCAATGATCTGTTACCATTCATTTTCTAGTTTTTTTTTTGTAACAGATCGATGAAATATAGCTATGAATGGATCAAATATGACACCAGGATAGTATGAACGTTAATTCTTCCGAATTTTTATTCAGGCCAACGAATTTCTGTCGTCACGACCAAATTGCATTGTCTAAACTAATTTTCTGTAGATACAAATTAACCAATTGATTGGCTACAAATTTAGTTGTCAGAACAAATCTTTTTTCTCTCTGCTAATTTCTGCATGATTTCTGAAATAGAAAACCTTCACGTTTTGGCTACGTTTTTCAACAAAAACACGTAAAATTTTTAGAAATGATTCGAAAATTTTTCCATAGAAATACCCACATACGATATATATCTTCAGATTTTAAGGATTTTTGTACGAAAAAATCTTCAGCTTTTGAGGTCGTTTCCAACACTCAGAAAACAGAATCATTCTGACAGTAGCTGACAACCGGATAATTAAAATATTTTTATCACAGTCAAATAACTGTTGTATCAACTGATTTTCTATTGTCGCAATGTAACCAATTGATGGATTCGGCTGTCACCACGAATCGTCTCTATGTATGAAACTACATATTAGATTAAGAAATTTACATATAGGCAAATCATTTTGAATGCTTTCTGGTAGAGAAAACCGCTCACATTCATAAAAATTTATCCTATAAAAAAACTACATTGTACTTGTATTTTGGCTTTTTTTTTACTAAAAAAAATGTAATATTTTTTTAAATGCCAAAAATCAGTACAATCAGTACAAATTTTAAAAAATCAGTACAAATCAGTACACGACTTTTTCATCAGTACACGTGACCAAAAATCAGTACATGTACTGATCAAATCAGTACGAATGGTCACCCTAAATTAATATGCAATTTTATCAATTTTAATTAATAGATTTGAGGTTAAGAAAAAGAATAAACCTTATTCTCTAAAAATTATGAACACATTATAATTTTCAGATCAGACTAGATCTAGTTTCTGTATTTTTTTTTGTATGGACAGGCGTCGTCAGTGGTTTTCCATTAAATTTTATTAATTATTTATATGTTTTTATTCTCAGATTGTCTCTATATGATAATTTTTTTCAACAACCCGTCACCAAAGTAAGGCCTTGAATGCAATGTAACTAATTCGATGTTTTCTTTCCTATTCAGCTATTCAACTTTATCACAGATTTTCGGAAGTGGGAGCAGTTTTTCAGCTTTTCAAAATTATATGTTTGCAATAATAAAATTTTAAAAATTAATACGCACTGTTTTTGTTAAAATAAATATAAATAAATTCATCGACTAGAGGCTGAAAAACTGCTCTCACTTTAGAAAATTAATTTTACATTTTAAAAGAATTGAAAAATTGTCTATTGCATTTCCTAAAGCCTGCTCCAGCAAGCACAACGTTAAAGCATTTTTTTTTACAAATAGAAACTTTATTATTATGTTTAAAAAATTCAAAAAAATTTTATTAAAAATTAATTGCGATAATGTAAAACAAATCCGTTTTAAGAGTATCTTTAAACCCATGACGTGTCTCGCTGGTTCAATGTCGACTTGCTTGGAGTTGCTCAAAAAATTGTATCTAAAGGTTTCTCCTTCAATCGATTTCAAAACAATTTGATCGTATTTTAGTTAGTATTTGTTTTTTTAAGCGTTTCTTATAATTTTTTAGCCAAAGTTAAGACAATTATGAAGTTTTGGGCAAAAATAAAGCTAAAAATTACATATTAAAAATTTAACCGGTTAATCGACCTATTTTAACCGATTATTCGGGTCGAATAATTATTTGAGTTATAAATTATTTGTTTCGACATTAACCGAAATAGAGGCGATTAATCGAGGAATCGGTTAATCGATTAACCGAATTGGAAACACTACTAACACTTAATATACATATATGTAATTTGTTGATTTTTACTAGCAAACGCTGTAAAATTGCTTGGTTAGAAATTTTATTTGTAAATAAATGTTTTCTTCTACTAAACGGCAGAAAACAGGCTTTGAGTTCAGTGAACTTAATTTTTGGTTTTTTCAATTCAGTGAACTTAATTTTTTTTTTAATTCAGTGAACGTATTTTTTTTTTAATTCACTGAACGTAATTTAATTTTTTTTTTAATTCACTGAACGTAATTTTATTTTTTTTAATTCAATTAACGTAATTTTATTTTTTTAAGTTCACTAAATGAAATTGAACGAATTCAGTGGTGAATTAATTCAGTAAGGAATTAATTCACTTATTTTTCCGTTCGATTTATAAAATTGAACGCGTTCACCAGTGAATTAATTCATTTGATTTAATAAAAAGAACTATTGCAAATGAATTACGTCTTTGAATTTGTTTTTTAATGAACGCGTTCAGTTGAACGAATTCATTGAATTACTTAAAAAGAGGAATTCATTCAATTCTATAGAAAATTTAATTCGATTGGTAGTGAATTCATTCAAAAAAGAATTAATTCTTTAAAGCTCTGCTACCACATAATTTTTTACTGATTAATATATTCTCAAGATTAAAAACTTTTGAGATGTAGTTAAAATTTTATCACTTCAAACACCGAAGATATTAGAAGTCAAACCTAATTTTTTTGCAGATGGTACAAAAGATACAACTTTGACTCTAACCAACAATTATACTGAATTAACTCATCGGGAATCGAACATATTTTGGGAGTAAACACATTTTAAACCTATTGTCGGTATTGAGATTTTTCATTTGTCAAAAGTTAGCCATACTTTGAAAGAAAAAAATCTCATATCAAATGAAAGCTTTTCGTCTTGATAACATACTAATAAGCACAATTTTTGTTCTTATATAGGTTTTTTATGGAATAAAAACATTAAAAGAAAAAAAAAATTAAAATTCCTATGCCGAATCATAATGGGTCAACAAAAAAATGCTATCCTAAAGATATTTTTATTACCTTTCCAATGGTGTACATATTGTTCCAATCCTATCATAAATGAAAAAAATATAGTTAAGTTCATTTTTAAACTTTAAACCGAAGTAACTCCCCATACAGGCTTTTCGGTGAAAAAAAACTTCTTCGGGCCCCCAAAAAAGAGTTATATCAGTAGTACAAATTTAGAATCAATCGGTGAGGTGCCTCTAAAGCCAACATACGTCCAAACTGTGCAATCGAATCAAAATTGAATCAACAAATAGGAACAAATCTTATCTCACTTTATTCAATGTCCAATCATTGATTTAAAGGCATTAAGAATTATTCAGTAATTTATAAAATGAATCCAATTTTATGCATATAAATTCAAAAAAAGAATTATCTCTTTTAAGGTCTGGGTGTGTATGTATTTTTTACTTATTCAGTAACAACAACAACACACAGTTAATATATTGTTTCGTTTTTACCTTTTAAAAACGTTGGTTTATTTCCCTTAAATAAACCGGATTCTTTTCTATTGCAATCAAAATAACCAGTCCCAACGCTGACACCAATTGTTACGTTTTACCTTATAAAACGTTCGTTTATCTCCCTTAGAGTATAAGCACAATGCAAAGGTCCCCGTTTTTTTCCATACAATTTGACAATTAAAATCGTGCAACGATTTCCGTGAGAGATAAAACTTATTTTATTTTCTCAACGGAATTTCTTATTCTCCTGTTTTTACTCTCAGATTATTTTACTAATGTTGCCAGATTTTCACACAATTTCAATCACAGTACAAGTATAGTACGATTACATGGTTGATTTCGTCATGCACATGCATTACTAATATCAAAGTATTTAACTTTATACATTTATAAAATATATAAAAAATAGCAATAACACAATAACACTTTCATAGCCTTTTATTCTAACTAATATAAACCAATAACAATACGTTGGAATGTGGCAAGAAGAAAAATATAAAATATAACCAACTTGACTTTCTATGTGTTCTGTATTGTAAAAGTGAGATTCCGTTTCCGTTGCTATTTTGTTCACTTTTTTTCCGTCACGATTTAAGATTCCTTTTCCATTTGTATTGTGCTTATTCTCTTAGATAAACCGTCCAGGTGCACTCAAAAAAAAAAGTCAGTAAAGTCAGCAAAAAATGTTGCTGTGTCAGCAAATTTTTAGTCAGGAGCGTGCTTGCAAAAAAGTTGGTAATTTCAGCAAAAGGTTTGCTGAAAATCAGCGAGCTGATTTTTACCAAAAAAATAGTAATCTTCAGCAAAAGTTTTGCTAACACTTAGTCGACTGCAAATGAAAAAAATCCTTGCTAAAATCACTAAACTTTTTTCTGAATATTAGTAGACTGAAAAAAACTCAAAAAACTTGTAGCGAAATTTTACTTTAGTTTATTTATTTGCTGAAAATTTAAATATAGAATATGTGTAGAGTTGTTTTTCTTTTTTTTTTGTCATTTCCGTTTCCAGACAAGCTGCGACATCTACATACATCTTGTCTATCTGGTTGTCGCCCACGCTATGAATGCGATTATCAGCACAATTTTTGTAGCAAAATAAATTAGTAAAACATTAGTTTAAAATTAGTTTAGTTCTAAAAAAATATAACTAAAATTTTTGCTGAAAACGGAATTTCAGCAAAAAAATTGCTGAAAACTAGTACACTTGATATACAAGACGTTTTACTAATTTTACTACTAACTTATTTTTTTGAGTGTGCTATCACAGCGAAAATAACAACCAATTATAATAACCAAAAACGAATACACTTAAGTTTGAAATAGCTTAGACACTCGTATTTATTTACAAACTATTACTTATTAAGAAACTCTCTCTATTACAGTGGTCGGCACAAAGAATGTATTGTGTTTCTGCACTGTGAGAAATTAGTTTATCATTTTTAAATTTATATTTGTATATTAAGAACATGAATTAATGAAGAAATGTAATAATGAATGCATGAATGAATTAAAGAAATAAAAAAAAATAATTTATAGTAATTTAATTTTTTAAAATAATTCATAATAAATTTTATTATACACATTATTTAAAAAATATTTATTTTTTTGTATATAAATTATTTATTCTTAAAAAAGTATTCCATTAGTTAGTAAATTTTAATGAACTTAAGAAATAAAAATAATTCATAATAAATTTCCTGTTCTTGTAAAATTTTAAGAGTGTAATAATGCTTTGTTGAAAGCTACCATGCCAGGGATGATAAAGTTAGTACTATAGTACTTTTTGTGGTACTATTGGAACCTCAAAAGTACTATGGTACTCCTCTGACTCACTTAGTACTATTTACACATTTTTCAATTATTAAATTTTTTGTGCTTTTTTAATTTTCAGAGATATTATTGTGTTTTCAAATATCGGAGTTGTAAATAAAAAATACTTATGTTGAAAATATTTAAAATATTAGATGTTACTATTGATAACTCAAGTTAAACACATAAAAAATGTTCTTTCCCTTTTTTTATTAAAATACGTATGCATACAAAACAGAGCTTTGAAGAATGAATTCACTACCAATCGAATTCAATTTTCTTTAGAATTGAATGAATTCATTTTCTTAAGTAATTCACTGAATTCGTTCAACTGAACGCGTTCATCAAACAATAAATTCAAAGAATTAATTCCTTTGCAATAGTTCTCTTTATTAAATCAAAGGAATTAATTCCTTTGCAATAGTTCTCTTTATTAAAACAAATTAATTAATTCACTGGTGAACGCGTTCAATTTTATAAATCGAACGGAAAAAAGTGAATTAATTCCTTACTGAATTAATTCACCACAGAATTCGTTCAATTTCATTTTCGTTCAGTGAATTGAAAAAAATAAAATTACGTTCAGTGAATTAAAAAAAAATAAAATTACGTTCAGTGAATTAAAACAAAAATTAAATTACGTTCAGTGAATTAAAAAAGAAAAAAAATACGTTCACTGAATTGAAAAAAAAAACTAAAATTACGTTCGCTGAATTCAAAGCCTGTTTTCTGCCGTTCAGTAGAAGAAAACATTGTATTGTAAAAACGTATAAATGAAATACGTCATAGTGAAGCATCTATATTTTACTGGGAAGCATAAGTTTTCAAAATTAATAGTTATATTTTTTCCAAATTCATCTATATCTGTAAAGTTTTTATTTTTAATAGTAAAAGGCTTTATTTTTTAATCATGTAGGTTGATAAAGTGCATCGGGTTTCTCTAACACTTAATATATATATATATATATGAATTAAAAAAAAAATAAAATTACGTTCAGTGAATTAAAAAAAAATAAAATTACGTTCAGTGAATTAAAGCCTGTTTTGCAACTAAGCAATTTTACAGCGTTTGCTAGTAAAAATAAACAAATTACACACAAATTATATATATATTTTATTTATATATATATATATATATATATATATAATATATATATTACACACAAATTATATATATATATATATTTTATTTATATATATATATATATATATATATATATATATATATATATATTATATATATATATATATATATTATATATATATATATATAATATATATATATATATATATATATATATATATATATATATATATATATATATATATATATATATATATATATATATATATATATATATATATATATATATATATATATATATATAAATAAAATATATATATATATATATATAATTATATATATATATAATTTGTGAGTAAAAATAGCAAAAATAAACTGTTATATCTACAAAATTTTTTGTTACTTTTAAGTTAAATTTAGTTGAATGAAAATAGCAGTCTATCCCGCTAAAACGGAAATGGTTGCTAAAAATGGAACGGAATGGTTGCTGATTTCAGAAGACTAGATTTTTATTCGTATTAAAAAAAAATAGAAAAAAAGCTTTCTACATTTAAAATTTTTAGTGATTTTTAGTATACTAATTATTATTTATTAATAATTTTAGCAGGTTAAATTGTTATTTTCTGTTAACTAAAATTTATTCAAATATAACTAAAATTTTGTATATGTATTTGGTTTGGTTTTTCCTGTACTTATCTTACTAATATTTTACAAAAGTAATCTGATAGAATTTTTTTATGCAACTTAATTTTTAACTAATTTTTAATAGTTTTAACTAAAATTTTTACGTTTTTCTATTGCTCTATGAGTTAGATAGTATAAAAGAACTCTTTATTTTTTTATGAGTTTTTATTTGTTAATTTATAATGATAAAAAAATTTAATGAAAAAAATTTTTGGTACTATTTTAGAAATCCCATTTATCATCCCTGTACCATGCTACTGAATAAATTTTACGCTCTTAGTTGAGAGTTTTGTAGCCATTCCTGTTGTGTACGTGTGAAAAGCCCATTATGATCGGCCACTGGTGGCTATGGGTGCCGACCACTGCTCTATTATGACCATTACTAGAGTCCTACTAACTTTAACACGATACTAACTCGCGGTCTTAACAGCACAAATGTTAATAATAAACTTCCCCTTCACTAATGTTAACGCGCGCCTTATATAGTAAAAAATCAACAGTGAAAAAATGTTTAGCAAAAAATTCTGTTAATTTCAGCAGGATTGTATGTCGTTTTCATTTAACTGAATTTAACTTAAAAATAAACTAAATTTAACAGAAATTTTGAGAATTTAACAGTTTTGTTTTTGCTGCATTTATCTAACATTTATCAAGCAGATTCTGCTGATATCAGCAGCTTTTTCTGTAGGGCTCTTTTTAACAAATTTTTAGTAGCTTTTCATGCTATTTTCACAGATTTATTTATATCACACAGCGAGAATTCCTTGGACGAGTTTTAATGAAATTTTTTCACTAAACTAATGAAGTGTTCTTCACAATAGGAATGAAAAATTTCTTAAACTCTATGAAAAAGCTTCATAGTTTTAATGAAAATATTTTTAATGAAACTTTTTCATTAGTCGTATTAAATTTTTAATAAATAATATGAAATTTTTCATTAACTTTTATGAAAAATTGCATTAATTTAATGAAAAGTTTCAATGCCCAAGTAAAAAAAAGTGATATGGAGCCATATGAAGTTATATTTAATTATATATAATCTTTTATGTAATTAGATATAATTATATCCGAAAAATGAGAACATCTTATTGTATACAATTGTATACAATTTGGTACAATTTGATACAATTTTATGCAATTCGATACAATTGTATCCGAATTTTGTCCTCATCCAATTACATCAAATTATATCTTTTTGTATAAAATTATATAAAATGTTATAAAAGTGGACATAGTTTGATACAATTATATCTAAATATTGACCTTATACTTTTTATCATATTATATAGGACCATATCTAAAAATATACAAAAATTATTTTTTTAAATAAAAAAGATATGCAATATCTGGAGATCAGACCTGGGCGATTTCAATTACAATTGCAAATAAATGTAACTGAAATTTAAAAAAAACACAATTACATTTCATGTAACTGTAATTGAAAATTTTCAATTACAAGTAATTGTAATTGAAAGTGATTTCAATTACAAATTTCAATTACATTTAGAATTAAAGTGTTTTTTGTTAAAATTTTGTAGAAAAAACTGACTGGGATAGGTTGGATAGGCGTGGATAAGTATAAAAAGAATACGTCATGTTGGGCTGACCCCTCACTTGTGCTTTTTGTCATTATTTCTTTTCCGAAAAAAATGTAATTGTAATTGAAATTTTTTCAATTACAATTATATGTAATGTATAATTGCAAATTTTAAATTACAAATTACTTGTAATTGTTTTTTTTTAATTACAATTACAAATAATATGTAATTGTAATTGATTTTTTTTTTCAATTACAATTACATGTAATTGTGTAATTGCATGTGTAATTAATTTCCAAATATAATGATTAACCCAAAGGTCTGCTGAAGATCCTCTAATTTCGATAAATCTTCCATTACTTTTATCCAGATTTACCATGACAGTGCATTAAACATGAACAAAATTTTCTTTATTTTTAGTAATTTTAAATTAAAGTTGACAAGACTGAAATTTTAAAGTTAATACGATCATGTTATATGTACAACCAAGATATAAGAAAAATAGTAAAAAAAAAAATAGTAAAATAACACAAAATAGTAATAATTACTAAAAATATATGATGCAAAACATAAACTCACACGAATCATGCACGGGTTATATATTCTTATTCACGCTCACGCACGAATCACTTGAGTATAGTAATTACTACTCACGATCGCGTGTTATTCACAGAGATGTTCGTGACTCACGAACATTTCTAGTCACGCGCCAATCCCTAGTAATTACTAAATCTAAATTTAGTTCAAAATCAATTTTAACATAGAACCACATATAATATAATACGGTTTTATATGGACCTTATATATTTTTATATAAAATCACTTTGAAATAATTGCTTATGTGGGATGATATATAATTATAGATGATTTTATAAAGAACGTTAATTGTTATATATTAAAGAAAACATGAAATATTGTAGATATGGAACCGTACTAAGTTATATATGGGTTCTTATTCGTCAATATATAATCATATCTAACACAAATTATGAAATATTTCTTATATGGCTCCACATATAGTTTTATATTATTATGTATAGTGTCATACTAAATTATATATAAACGTATATGTAATTATATCTGTAATATGTTACTTTATGTACTTATATATAGCACATGCAATTATATGTAGGCCAGTATGTAATAATATAAAATCACATATGCCTCCATATTAAAACCTTTGAGGAAAAAATATCTAACATATGACTATATAAAAGTATATCTGCTTGAATTTAAAAGCATATCCTGCCATATGTAACTATAAGTTACTAAATGCAATTACATAAAATAATATATGATTATATCAAAACTTTTTTACTCGGGTGGACGAATTTCAGTGACAATTCATACCTCTAATGCAAAAATTCATTGATATCATGCAGATAATTCTCTCAGTGCAGTGTATTAATATTGCTGCAGCAACTCATAAAATTAAAGTACATTTCGAATAAAATGTAGGCCTTGACTTAAGAATGTGGTGTTCATTTTGATTTCACTTGAATTTTTGTAGTGCTTACTGGGTAAAACTAAAAGCATAACTTGTTAGAGTAGTTATCAGCCGATTGCACAGTAACAGAGCAACAAAAAATTTAAACGGCCTATGAGACTTTAAATAATTTTTTTTGGGCAAACTTACAAAAAAATATATATATATTAAGAAGGGCTATAGCCCCCCCCCCCCCCCCCCCCCCCCTAGAAAAATGGTCTAGCTACGCCGGTGACATACGCTTAAACACTATACACACAACCATCTATACAATATTACTCTACATTAGCCTTAGCATTATACATACACACAAACAGTTCAGTAGTGATTGTCGTTTAAACAAGTTCATTTTTATTTTTTCTTCCTAATGCAGTCTAATACTGCTTGTGTTAGTTGCTTTAGAGCTGTTGGTAGTATATTTATTAGATGCATAACATGCAGTGGTCTATTCCATAAAGGGTGTTCTGGTGTCAATAGTGATCGTGATTTTAATGTTTTAATTTCCTCAAATAATATTGTTTATAACTGCAATAAATGCGCTAAAGGATCTAATAATTTAATTGCTATGATAACTAGGGTTTGGGGTTCGGGAATTCCCGGGCGGGAATTCCCGGGAAAATAATATATTTTTCCCGGGAAAACGGGAAATTTTAAAAATATTAAATTTTTTAAATTGTTTTTGTTTCGAATAGCATTTTTTAATTTTAGTCATAAAAACATTTTAAATACCAAAACAGAAATGTCATTGTTAAAATTTTTTAAAAGGGAATACATTTATTTGACACAAAAATAAAATCTTTGCCAAGTAATAAGGAGAATTTTAACTAATAAAGATTTTTTGCATAACTTATTCAAAATTTAAGTAGTAAAACCTAAAAACTTGGTAATATGTTTAAAAGAAATATGAAAAAAAAGCTTTGTTTCTTACTAATAATCGCTCTTACTATCTAAATTTTTCAAATGTATAATTTAGGTAAAGTCGACTTTAGTTAAAATATTGGGTGGCAGTATACCTTGACTTGGTTTATTTTTGGAGCATTCTGATTGGTTAATTTATTTTCAAACAATCAAAATATTTGAAAATATAATTATTTTTGTAAGGTTTTCATACACAAAATGAACAAAACCGTTTGATTAAAAATAAAGTCGACTTTAAATTTAAAATACGCCTTTATATTAAGGGTCAATAATTTTATAAGTAACGTTTTCATTAATAAATGTGAAAAGAAAAGACTAATGGTTAACGGTGGTATTTAAATTTGGTTATCCGACATCTAAATTTGGCTCACAAAAACAAAAAAAAAATTGATGGTCATGCAACTTCTCTTGGAGAAAACAACAAGAATAACGTTTCAGCTAAAATTAGCAAAGTACCTGAAGAAAAAAATTGTAAGCTGAATAGGCATTAAAGGTTTTATGGTAGGGCAACCATTTCCTGAAATGGTATCCAAATTAGCTGCAGTCAATCCGCACCATAACTAGATCTTCGTTTATTCGAGAAAGTTTTTATAATAAAAACCTGGCATTGCAAAAAAATGAAACCGATGTAAAGAACATTATATTAAATTACTACAATCATGTAAAAGATATCATGATAAAAGAAATATCGAGCAATATTTCTAACAATAGGAGATTTACTATAATCTTAGATGAATGGACAAGAATATCACAAAAAAGATTTTTGAACATATGTATAAACGGAAATAATTCATTTTATAACCTGGGGTTGGTTTATATATCAGGAAGATGTAATGCTGATTAAATAAGAAGAATTGTAGAAATAAGACTAGAAGAGTTTTATTTGTCTTTGGAAAATAACATTGTGGCCACCATATCTAATGGGCCAAGTGTGATGAAACGGTTTGTTTCCGACAGTCCAGTAGGAGGTGCCTGCTGGAATCATGCAATTCATTTGACAGTGCTGCGAGTAATTTATGTGAAATCAAATGTTCAACATTCTGATATTTTTTACTTTGAATTCTCGCTACACAGACTGCATTTGTACTGAAATAGTGTATTTTTGTTAACAAAAATTACTTATATAGGTGGTTTTCGTTAACAACTTTGTTCAAAAATATTTCCCGGGATTCCCGGGAATCCCGGGAATCAAATTTTTTCATTCCCGTTTCCCGGGAAATAAAAAAGTCCGGGAAATCCCAAACCCTAATGATAACAATTTTGTCAAATGAAGTAAGAGAATTAAAAAAGTTATTCAATGCCTGTATATACAACAACAATGCAGTTGAGAGTGCTTCTTTTAAATATAAAAACATACATGCTGAGTCAAGCTTAAATTCAAAAAATAATGATTTACAACTAAAAGGTCGTTCAACTCTGAGTGATTCCTTTTCTTCAAGTTCTGCTAATTATGCTTTTCGTAAAGATGTTGTTAATACTACTGAACCAAATAATAATGTTTTAAATTCTAATATGCGAATACGTAGAGCTAGTCTTTGTCTTTCTTTACATGATGATGATGATATTCATAATGATGTTATTGCTGCTATTAAACCAAATGATGTTATTGCTGCTACTGAGCCAAATGCCGTTTTAAATTCTAAACGAAGAGCTAGCATTTGTTGTTCTCAAAACTCTGACAATACTGTTAGCTCAGCTTCAACTGCGTACTCTCAAGTAGAAAGTAATATCCCAGTTAACAATACTGGATGGACTAAAGTTAACTACAAAAAAAAGAAACGTAAGCATGTGATGTTTGGAGATAATAATTCCAAAGACTTAGAAGTTATCGCTAATCAAAAATGGGTGCATATTTCCTCATTTAAGCCCAGCGTAACAGCAGAACAAATCCTGAGTTATGTTGCAAAAGGTGCTAATATTTCCAAAACCCATCTAAAATGTTTTAAATTGGTTAGAAAGGAAATTGAGCAGAACACATTGAGGAGTGTTTCTTTTAAAATTGGGATCTCCGCTGAATTATATGATAATCTATTTGAGCCTTCCTTGTGGCCTACTAATGTAAAAGTGCGTCCGTTCTTGTTCTTTCAAAAGCCTATATCTTAAAACATGTATAATATTAATTAATATTTATAATTATTTTATAGTTTAATCATAGTCTGTAAGGAAATGATGTTCCATAGACTGAATAAAGAATAATAACACTTATAATCAACCAACTATACAATATTACTCTACATTAGGCTTAACATTATACATACATACAAACTCTTATAATAAACCTACATTACGCTTAAAGACTATACACACACACAAACTCTTATAGTCAAGCAACTATACAATTCTAATGCGTAATTAATCATAGCATATACTTAGGTGGACAATTAAATATAGTACTACGTTGACAGATTGATGTATTTTGTCCATCTCGTCTCTTGGGCTATTTTCTTCCAGAAAAGTCCAGATTTTTATATACTAGGCCAAGCCATTTTCGTAACAATATTTTTTCATGTTAATATGGAAAATTCTAGAGGTGCTTTTACATTTTCATTCATAACTTTTAAACGCCTGCACCAAATATGCCTATTTCCAATACCAAACTGCTTAAGAAATTGGACAAACATTTTGACTAAAAATTAACATCCTAGTACAACTATTTTGAGCGTGATCGTGACAGACAGACGGACACGGCTATATCGGTTTCGCTATTGATAACGATCAAGAATATATATTTTTTTTATGTCCCAGATTTTTTTTTCGATGAGTTACAAACGGAATGACAAACTGATATATACCCTCCTGCACAGTGGGATGGAGGGTGTAAAAAACTCAAAAAACTTGTAGCGAAAATTTACTTTAGTTAATTTATTTGCTGAAAATTTAAATATAGAATATGTGTAGAGTTGTTTTTCTTTTTTCGTCATTTCCGTTTCCAGACAAGCTGCGCATCTACATCTTGTCTATCTGGTTGTCGTCCACGCTATGAATGCGGTTATCAGCACAATTTTTGTAGCAAAATAAATTAGTAAAACATTAGTTCAAAATTAGTTTAGTGCTAAAAAAATATAACTAAAATTTTTGCTGAAAACGGAATTTCAGCAAAAAAATTGCTGAAAACTAGTACACTTGATATAAAAGACGTTTTACTAATTTTTCTACTAACTTATTTTTTTGAGTGTACGGATTTTTCGCTAAATGTCTTTAAAGTTTGGCGGTTGTCCATTCAGTTTTTTATATAAAATTTTTTTTTCAAATTCAATTAATATGAATTTTTTGTGTTAAAATGAAAGCACAGGACCTTTGGCCATATTTACCATATAAATGCGATGTGCTAATCTTGATATTTAAACCACTACTTAGCGTTTTATATAGGTTTTTATGGTTTTTTGCTATTTCAGCGACTTAAGTGGCCGAATGTACAATCGACCTCAATAAATGTAATGCCTTAGTAAGAAAGCAATTAAAAGGAAAATATTTCAATAAAAAAATGTATTCGTCTACAGCGGCCTATACGTTAAAATCGTGATTTTTCAAAAATTTTGTATGGCAGCATAGCTTTCCAAAATATCACCAAAGTCCAACTTTTAGTACACAGAGAAAAAAAAGCATAATTAAATTAAATACTTTTAATACTTGATTTAAAAATATTAGATGTTTAAAAAGCATTTCTAAAATATATTTAAACGCACTTAAAATAAATATATTCATACTTATTTTTGGCAAAAAATAGTTAAACCTCTACTCACATCTCTTTCGTACTTCCAGACTAATGACAAAAAATAAATAAACATTAAATTTTGTGATCAAAAAATACATCTTTAATTAGAAGTTCGTGAATTTTCACTACTTATGTTAATATTTTTTTTGTAAATAAATGGTAAGTACATAATTATAATGCCATAAATAGACATATCCTACTTGTGCAATATTTTCAAGGAAAGTCATTGTTAAAGTTATTATGTAATAAGTTGTCTGAATATGTACAAATTTTTAATTTCAGGTTTTTATCTCTGAAAAATAACTAACTTCATAGCAGCATCGATCTTGCACATTTCTGCAAGAAACCTGCAGCAGTCTGGAGCGTCATTTTTTGTTTTTTACTTCATGCAAGTGGTGACTTATTTGTAAATAAGTTAAAAATCCTTTTATTATAACCTTTAAATAATTAATTTAAACTTCCCGAGTAAAAAAAATCGATCTCGCGCAATATCTAATCATATCCAATTTGATATTGTTTAAGATCTGCTGTAATATCTAGCTGATCCAATTAGATCTCAAAATTGGGTGTATCCAATGATATCGCATTAGATCCCATTTTATATATGGAGGTAAACTAAGATCAAGTTATATCTCAAAATTGGTAGGTCCAATGATATCTTTGGGGATAAACCTAGATCTAATTTGATCCGAAAAATAGCGGATCGAATTAGATCCAGTTATAAATTTGTGGATAAACTTAGATCTAATTTGATCCGAAAAATGGCGGATCGAATTATATAGAGCTATATATTTGTGGATAAACTTAGATCTAATTTGATCTCAATTTTGGCAGATCGAATTAGATCTAGCAATATATTTGTGGATAAATTTAGATCTAATTTGATCCGAAAAAGTGGCAGATCGAATTAGATCCAGCAATATATTTGGGGATAAACTTAGATCTAAATTGATCCGAAAAATGGCAGATGGAATTAGAGTAGTATGGATATGCGGGTTCTGCGCCAGAGGAGGAGTGTTTTTATGAGGAGAATTGCTTTTCTACTATGAGGAGGAGTGTTTTTGTGAGGAGGAGTGTTTTTTATGAGGAGGATTGCTTTTCTATGAGGAGGAGTGTTTTTGTGAGGAGGAGTGTTTTTTATGAGGAGGATTGCTTTTCTATGAGGAGGATTGCTTTTCTATGAGGAGGAGTGTTTTTTATGAGAAGAATTGCTTTTCTATGAGGAGGATTGTTTTTTCTTTGCTTTTCTATGAGGAAAATTGTTTTTTCTATGCTTTATATTTGAGGAGGATTGTTTTTCTTTGCTTTATATTAAATAAATTAAAACGATCATTAATGCTGAGTATTACATTTTGGACGTTCATTCAAATATACATACAAACATACATACATAAATCAATATTGCAAATAAATGCAGAAATATATTTTTTTTTTTACATTCACTTTTTTTTTCATTAATTTTTTTAAATCAAACATAACATATAATATACAAAAATTATTGAAATCTGATAAACTCATAAATGACGCATTTTTGAATTTAACTCAAACAAAAAAATTAAAGAACATCCCGATTAAAAAAGATGATATGGTGATATATCTAATTTGATAGAATAGAATAACTAATCAGATACAATTTAATCCGAAAAATGGTGAATACAATTGTATCTACGTGGATCACATTGGATTTAATTACTTTAAATTATATACAATTTAATCCGAATTTTGACCAGACATTATTGTATTAAATAATATCTTCATATTTAAAATTTGATGCAATTAGGTCCAATTTGATAATAAAAAAAAAATGTTCGAATTTCTGCTTTTATTAAATAATGTACTGAAAAACAATGAGGGATTCACGTAAGGTTTCTTGAATGGTGTAAACTAAGTAAATCTAGTAAGTTTGCGAGTCTTTATGTGAAACTGCATACATAAAAAGTATCTACACATTAATCAGTACTTATACGAGCTATAGTATAGTTTAAAAATAATCCATAACATAAAAAATCTAAAAATGAAATTTTAAATAATTTTCCATAAATCATTACTGGATTTTTCTTTAAAAGTGAGATTTTCATTTTGAAAGTCAGAAAAGTTCAAATGAACATTTAATTTTTGGGCTATTCATTTTAAAGAGAAAAAAATACATTAAAATTATGATAACAAATTTGACATGAAACAGTTTTTAATAAAATTAAATGACATGAAATAATCGTTTAAAAATATTTTAAATTTGTAAATAATGTATCGTATGAATAAAAAACTAGATTTCACTAATATTGGGAATTATTTATTAGGGTTTTAAGTTATTATTACACAATTTTAGTCTGCTTGCGGGTAGACAATTTTTTTTTGTTTTAATTTTCATTTATATTTTATGGTATCCTTCAAGCCTATGGATAAATTTGGTGCTGCGTTATTCCTAAACCAAAATAATTATTTCGAAGAATTGGCTAACTTTTATTAATATGACCCAATATTCAATTTAAAAATAAAAAAATCTGTTGTTTCGATGTAAATTGATACCATTTTAAATGAAAATTATTGTAATTTTAAATTTACTAAGATATTAAGAAAGACTTCATTTGAAACAAGAATATACCATAGATTATATACGGAAAATAAATGTTTCTTTTTTAAATCAATAGGCTTGTTTTGTTGCTATACATATCTGGTACGAAATCCCATGCAGTCTGACTGCGTATGCTATTAACTCTTTTAACACAATATTTTCAACGTATATAATGTATGGGTAACTGTCACATCTCATTCATATTCTATACAAAAATATTTTACTGGTTTTTCGTTTTCATATTATTTTTTAAATCACTTGAACTTTATATGAAAATTTGTTTTTCTAAAAAAATATTTTAAAATTAAAAATGGATTGTAATTGATTTCAATAAAATCTTTTTTAAATTTAAACTTGAAACTGAGATATATTTGGCAGGGGTATGGCATCACCAAAAAAATAAGTTATAAAAACATCGTTATCACTAGATAATTTAAATTTAAATTTATTTTTATTTAAATTTAAATAATAATAAACAAGAAAGCAAAAAAAAACGGATATCTCAAATTTTATTATTTGAATATATCTTCAACTTGACTTGGATAACTTTTATAACTGGTGTAATATTAACCTCATGGAACTTAACTTAACAAAATGCAAGCACATGCGTTTTTCCAGAAAATGGAATTCTCTTGGTTTCTATACTTTTGGTGACAGCCAACTTGAATTAGTCAAAGAGATTTTAGATCTTGGTGTTTTACTTGATTCAAAATTAGATTTTATAAAACACATTACGTCAATGATAAACAAAGCTCGTGGAGTACTTGCTTTTATTTTTATAAAGCGTTGGGCAAAGGAGTTCACTGATCCTATAATTACAAAGCAGTTATACACATCTTTGGTATAACCAATCATCGAATATGGTTCCATTATCTGGGATCCTGATTATGATGTTCACATAAATCGAATAGAATCTGTCCAAAAACAATTTTTATTGTTCTGCTTAGGGAACTCAACTTGGAACCCTTCTGAAGCTCTTCCATCCTATTCAGTTAGACTTGAACGAGTTAAATTGCCTACACTAGAAAGCCGAAGAAAAATGCATAACATTACGTTTTTAGTTAATTTGCTTAATGGTAATGTTTGTTCTGAATTCCTGCTTAATAATGTTAAATTTAACGTTCCGCAACGATCAACTCGCAATTTTACACCATTGTATCTTCAGGTCTTTCAAACAAATTACGCAAATTCTGATCCTTTTCGTAGAATATGCAGAGATTTTAATGAGATGTATAATTTTATTGACTTTTCTTTGAGTGTTAGTGTCATTAAACGTAGTATTATCTTGTTTTTAAATACATAGCCTTATAATATTGTTTGTAATTAAATTAAATAATATTGTTTGTAATTAATTTAAATAATATAGTCTGTAAGGATTTAAAATCCATAGACTTAACTAAATAAATAAATAAATATTCCGCGCTGGTTTTTTTTCATTATTTTGAGCAGTTTTCAGCAGTTTTTGAGTTTTTAAATATAGGCTCAGCTGATATTAAATAGTTGCTCAGGCAATACTATATTGTAGCGCCCTCTATCGGTTAGTAGTGTAAATTTTATTTTCCTATCTCTATAATTAATAGTCTCTGATATTTGGTCTTACAATTTAAATTGCATGGGCGAACTCTGATTAAATTGGACAACATACATATGTAAAAAGATATATTTAGATATTGGGTCATATAAAATTTGACGGAAAGACGAAAATTATGTCTTATTATATATAGTGACATACAAAGCAGTATATAACGAGACATAATTGTATTAAATAATATAAAATAATGTATAACCCGTTTTACTCGGGATTGACATTTTTTAATTTACACAAAAAGTCTCATAAATTTCAAGGTTAGAATTTAAAAATAGTGTTAAATGAAGATAACATATTTTTAATAAAAATGTTTTAGTCAAAATATTTATGACGTATGTTTTTTAATTTGTATAAAAAATTTCATAAATTTTAAGGTCGTAATTTACAAATATTATTAGGAAAACCAAAATTTTTTGCCTGAATAAGCTAAATTTGTAGAATTTACAATAAAATGTAAACCAAAAGTTTAAAATTTATTTTTCAATTATTCAATTGTGTCTCAATTTTTGAACAATTAACGTTAAATATCTTTTATTAAAAATAAAATAAAAAAAATAAAAATGGAATGCAACAACTGCAAAAAGTCCTTTTCAACAAAATATAATTTGGAAAAGCACGTTAAAACCAAACATAGTGCCTTAATAAGTTACGAATGTAACAAGTGTGGAAAATCCTTCGTGGTAAAATATAATTTAAAAAGACATGAAGTAATTAATTGCCAAAAAGAAAAAAATGTTCCTACATCAAATAAAAAAAGAAAAATCGATGAAAATATTTCAAAAAGTGATGAAAAATTTGATGCCGGAACCGAAAAAATAAGAATTGACAAAATAATTTCGAAAAGTGTGACAAACTTGAGGCTGGATCTTCATCAAGTATCTATAAGGTATGTGATGTATGGGAAAAAGATATTCCGGCTAGAAATTGGAATCTCCATATTCAATCAATGTCACACCAACAAAAATTAGAAATTGGTAACGGATCTGCTCCAACTGAAAAAAGTATGTATTTTAAAACAATAAACCCAGGTTTCCAGAATAGAATTAAAACACTGGTGTACGAAAACCATGATGAAGGAAACTTGTTGGCAGAAAAGTTTATGAAAAATGCTATAGAAAATTTACCTGCGATCATTGAGACAGACTTGAAGTCCCATAACGCAATTAAGTTCAACGTTAGACTTTTTGCGTTTTATTTACATACCAATGAAAAAGATGAGGACAGATCTGAAATAGAAATAAAACATTTCCAGACAAAAATGATTGCCATTTTCAGCATAGATGAGTTTGTTGAAGAAAACAGAAGAAAAATATATGTAATTCTAAAACAGATGGAGGAGTTCCAGGAAACGGACAGTGATTGGGCTTTGTTATCTTTAATACGTTTGGAAATCAACATTAATAAATACCAACCCCTAAAAGGGTCAACATACATTCCCTTACCACCAAAGCTGGATTTAAAACATGCATGTATTAATATACAAAACAATGATGCTTATTGTTTTAAATGGGCAATTATATCAGCCCTAGCACCAGTAATGAGATATGAGCATGCATACCGGCCCTCCAGTTATAAGATTAATATAAATTCTGCTGAAATAAGTATCAACGGGTGGATTTTAAATTTTAATGGATTGAAATTTCCATTAAAAATAGAAGACATTGGGAATTTTGAGAAGATGAACCCGACTATTAGTGTAAATGTTTCTGGATATGAGGAACATTTGGGTTTGATAGTGGGGCCATTTTACAAATCCAAGAATATAAAACAAAAACATATAAATATTCTTTATATACAAGATGACTCTGGAGAAAACGCCCACTATGTTTGGATTAAAGATATGTCAAGGTAAATTTATAATAAAAATTAAGAAGTAATCATTTATGTATATACATTAGGGCGGGTCGATTTAATAATCGCCCATCGCTCAGTGAAAATCGTATTCTAGGGATCAAAATAAGAAGGAACCATACCTCTAAAACGAATTCTACTACCCCCCAACTGTTGACTTTTGTCCCGTAGGGTCAAGTTTTAAAAAATCCCACTTTGACCCATTTAGAGTGCCCCAATCGAGTCCAAATGTATGACCGACCCCCACTAACTTTGGAGGGCCGATCCACCCATGCCAGTGGCACACCCCATGGAACATTTTAAAAAATCACCATTTTTGGCACTTTATTTTATTATTTTTTATTTATTTTTATTATTTTTTATTTATTTTTATTATTTTATTTATTTTTTCTCTTTAGAAATTTATTTAGTCAGAACATATGTAAATGAAAAAATTAATTTAACTTAGTAATAGAAAAGAAAATAAAAAAAATTACTGTTTGAAGTCTTTTTTGCTTTCAAGTCTGGGCAATTTCGCACGGCTCTCTAATGTCGTCACCATAACAGCCTCTACATTTTCCGGTATAACTCGTTTGGAAACGCTAGCTAGCAATTGAACGTGTCGTTCTATTGCAGGTCGTAAAATAGATTGTGTGGGTTTTTTAAGCCACCACAAGACACAGCTGCATGTCGTAAACTTACTTAAGCTAAATCGGTTACAGGTAGAATTGAGCATAAAATTATCATAAAGGATTTTCCAGAAGTAATAAAAGGCGCACTTGCTTAACAGAATTTGTGGTCAGATTAACGTTTAATTTACATGTAAGTACTTTATGGGCAGTTCTGACAACAAAATCGGTTACAGGTAGAATTGAGCATAAAATTATCATAAAGGATTTTCCAGAAGTAATAAAAGGCGCACTTGCTTAACAGAATTTGTAGTCAGATTAACGTTTAATTTACATGTAAGTACTTTATGGGCAGTTTTGACAACAAAATCGGTTACAGGTAGAATTGAAATTACCATTTCATTCTTATTACCTCGTCTCCTAGACCATATATAACGCAACAGTTTTTGTGAATGCATTAAGTCGTTGTGCAGAACTCGAAGTGTGAAGTGCTAATTTGAGATAAAAAAATATTTAAAAAAAAATCATTCCAAATCAAGAAGTTTACAATGAATCCACCATCCTCTACACCGCAAGATGAAGCAATAACAACATCAACAACTATCGAAAACCCAATGAGTCATATACACAGGCACGATGTTACTGTTTTTGGTGTGTCTACTGATTTGACTGATCTTAATTTACCAACCCATCTGGATATCTTGAGATATTATTTTTACTTGAGCGAACAAAAAAAGTTGTCCTATAAAGCATTCACTATTCAAGTACAAGATAAGTTGATTGGAATTTGGGAAAAACTTGGTATGGAAATAATGCTGAAAAAAAGTGTATGTAATAAATTGAATAGATTGCTTGACAAATATCAAGAGCAAATCAAGAGAAGAAACAAACCCCAACAATTTACAGAGTATGTAAAATCTCTGGAAACAATTTTTTTCATTGGAACATGTAAATGCGATTTGAAGGCAGCTCCATGTGCATGCGGTTTGGTTCCCGAACGCCTCAAAGAGTTTATGCACGATCAACATAATCAGAGAAGTCTAACAATGGATGGATTTGCGATGGAAATTGAAGAGCAAGGAGCAACGTCTATGTCATCAATGCCAACATACCAAGATCCCGATGATTCAACATACGCACCGCCACCGGTTCAAGAAGATTTGGATATAAGCACAAGTTCACAATACACACAGAGATACGATTGTTTTAACTTTGCCTTGGTATGTGACAGATTTGGCGTGCCTGATAGAGTAGCATCAGCAATGGGAACAGCTCTTTTCCAAGATTTTAAAATGAAAGATATCCATGGCAAACCTCTCATCATGGATAAATCGAAAGTTCGCCGAGAAAAAGAGAAATGCAGACAAGAAGTGCTTCGCAAACGGTTAGATGATACCAATTTGTTAGCATTTTCATTCGATGGCAGAAAAGATGATACTTTAACGAGAGATACAAGTATCATACTAGAATGGTAAAAGAACCTCATCTTGTTATTTTGAGAGAACCGAATTCTGAATTGATTGGTTACGTAAGACTGGAACATGAAACCGCTGAATACAAAACAACCAAATTAAATGATTTTTTCAACGATAAAAATATATCACTGGATGCATTAATTGGCATATGCACTGACGGTGAGCCAACAAACACTGGCCCAAACGGTGGAATTATACGACGATTCGAATTGCTGTTAAAAAGACCATTGCATTGGTTCGTTTGCCTTCTACACTTCAACGAACTTCCGTTTCGGCATTTGTTTGAAGCTTTGGATAAATCAACCAGCAGTGGACCAAGATCGGCAACCGGAAAATTGAGCCGTCAAATCGAAACTTGTGAAACTCTTCCGGTAAGTTATTGCTATCACTCATTTATTATAATTGTCAACCGTTTTTAATTGTTTTATTTTTATATATTTTCAGGTGGTGGATGGCTTTCAGAAAATTGAGTTGAAAAATATGCCCCCTGCTCCAGAAAAAATTGAATTTTCCACCGATTCCAAGTACTTATACGACATGGCCCATGCAATTTCTAGCGGCGTGGTTTCAGTGGATCTGGCAAACATCAAACCAGGGAAAATTGTACATTCTCGGTGGCTCACCAAGGCCGCTAGACTATTACGATTATATGTGACAACGGAAAATCCAGATGCAAATTTAAGAATACTGGTTGAATTTATAATTACATGTTATGTGCCAATGTACTTCAATATCAAGTATTACAGCTCTGTCGTGTACGGTAGATTATTTTCCAAATTCATTAGTTGGTCAAGATTTCTAGAACCTCGTTTACGCAAAATTGTCAATAAAGTAATTACAGATAATTCATATTATGCGCATTCGGAAAATATCTTGTTATCAATGTTGTTTGATGATAGCAAAGAAAAGCGCGACTGTGCTATCAAGATAATTCTACGCTATCGAACCGATGTTGACGACCCAACGGGACTTAGAGCTTATAAAAAACCAGATATAAACTTTTATTGCACAAGTTACACGGAAATGATCAATATGAATGACATAAATGACGTATTTGAACCACCATTCACGCGAAGCATTCCATACGATACTTTGAAAGAATATTTAAATCAAGATGATCCACCGTTTAATGATCCAAAAATTCCATCACACATACAAGAAACAGAACGACACGTTCAATTGCTAGCTAGCGTTTCCAAACGAGTTATACCGGAAAATGTAGAGGCTGTTATGGCGACGACATTAGAGAGCCGTGCGAAATTGCCCAGACTTGAAAGCAAAAAAGACTTCAAACAGTAATTTTTTATTTTTTCTTTTCTATTACTAAGTTAAATTAATTTTTTCATTTACATATGTTCTGACTAAATAAATTTCTAAGGAGAAAAAATAAATAAAATAATAAAAATAAATAAAATAAATAAAAAATAATAAAATAAAGTGCCAAAAATGGTGATTTTTTAAAATGTTTGTATGGGGAACCCCCCAGGGGAGTTCCAGGGGGTGTGCCACTGGCATGGGTGGATCGGCCCTCCAAAGTTAGTGGGGGTCGGCCTCCCCACAAATCGACCCGGCCTAATATACATACATGTTTAATATTCGCTTTGCTAATATCATTGTTATTCTCCATATTTTCAGATTAATTGGTAAACAAACAAGTAACAATAAGGGAAAGTTATATTACTGCGACTACTGTATACAACATTTTTATACCGCAGAACATTTATCATCCCACATCCAAGACTGTAACAAAATAGTGTCTTTGATGCCAAAAAAAGATAAGTCTATTTTAAGCTTTAGTAATTATAAAAGAAAATTAGACGTACCGTTTGTAATATATGCTGATTTCGAGTGTATATTACAAAATATCGATGCATCTGATTCCAATACCCATTCTACAAAAAATATTCAGCAGCATATTCCATATGCTTTTGCATATTATATTAAATGTAGTTTTGATTCTAGAATTAATAAGATTTGTAGGTATGAGGGATTAGATGCATCTAAAAAATTTGTATAATATTTAGTTAAAGATGTAAAACTTATATATAATAATTATTTAAAAAATGTAAAACTAATGAATCCCTTAACACATCAAGAAAAAAATGATTTTCTTCATAATAACATTTGTCACATTTGTGAAACCCCAATTATAAATCAACAAAAACTTAAAGACCATTGTCACCTTACGGGTCAATATAGAGGACCTTCTCACAAAGAATGTAATTTCCATTTTAGAATTGTTCAATGTTCCCAAAGACATTCAGTTGCCAATAATAAGTATATGTCGGATTTCAATAAAGAGCTACCATCCACATATCTTATGTATTTAGATGCAAATAATTTATATGGTTGGGCGATGTCGCAAGCATTGCCAGAGGGTAAATTCGAATGGGTAAATAACGTTGAAAATTTTGATTTAAACTCTATGTTTTCTAGTGATAGTATTGGCTATATACTGGAGGTAGATTTAATCTATCCTTTCCAAATTCATGAACAACACAATGATTTACCATTTTGTTGTGAAAATAAAAAACCACCTAATGGAAAACAAGAAAAATTAATAGCAGATTTAAATGATAAAGAGAGATATGTTATTTACTATAAAAATTTAAAACAATGCTTGCGACATGGCTTAAAGCTCAAGAAAATACATAAAATATTAAAATTTAATCAATCACCATGGTTAAAGAAGTATATTTTATTAAACAATGATCACAGAACAATGGCTAAAACTACCTTTGAAAAAAAATTTTTCAAATTATTAAATAATGCCGTTTATGGTAAAACTATGGAAAATGTTGATAAAAGAAAGATTGTTAAAATTGTAAGCCATTGGGAAAATGATGGGAAAAGGTTAGGGGCCCGTGCTTTGATATCCAAACCAAACTTTAACTCGGTTAGTGTATTCGAAGAAAATATGGTAGCGGTTGACTCAACTCATTCCTATTATAATAAACCTATTTATTTAGGGTTTTCAATTTTAGAGTTATCAAAATGGAAAATGTATGATTTCCATTATGATTTTATCCCAGCAAAATCTTTCATTACCAAATAAGTAGTTATATAATAGAAATTCATAGCTCCGCACAACTTATTTTTTGGCGTCTAAACTCATTATTTTTGTTTGGCGTGGTAGTTTTTATAAGTAGTCTCGCTTACCCGCTCGCTTACTAAAAAAATAAAAGTAAGTAGTTATGAGATTTTGAATAATAAGTGGTTACACAAATGGTTACGAAAAGTTGAATTATAAGTGGTTATCCGACTGCTTACTTGATTCTTAAAAATAAGGAGTTACACAAATACTATTAACTTCAGGAAATACATTCAGAGAAATTAAAGTTTTTGGTAGTGTGTAATTTTAGAACTCGTCATAAAAATTTTAACACAAAACATATTTACATATAACAAATAAAATTTAACTTTGTAAAAAGTACTTATTTAAACTAATGCGAGTTAGGCCGGATTACTGAATGTCCAGTTAGCAGCTAACTGGGACTTTAAATGACACATTTCTTGTTGTTTCCCATATAAAATTTGAATTTAACTGCCGGCTAAATTTTAACTGGACATTCAGTAATCGGGCTTAAGTCATTATTTTATATTTAAAAGCAATGACTACAATAGGCAGTTATTAGGAAGTCATTATTTTATATTACAAAATAATGCAAAAGGTAATGATATATCATTATTGGTAATACAGACAGCAATGAGGTGCCATTACCAATATTTTGCTGGGATGCTACCGAAATATGGTGATAATATATCTTTAAACTACATGGACACCGATTCTTTTATTTACACAATTAAAACTGATGATTATTATAAAGATATAATAAGTGATATTGATGACCACTTTGACACATCTGAATATCCTATAAATATAAATAAATAATCCTTTTAACATTCCGCAAAAAAACAAAAAAATCTTAGGCATGATGAAAGATGAAAATAATGGTGTGATTATGAGGGAATTCGTTGGTTTAAGATCTAAAATGTATTCCATATTATTAGATAATAGCAAAGAAATAAAAAAAGCTAAGGGAGTAAAACGAAATGTTATCGATAGATTAAAAATAATTAATTATAAGAATTGTATATATAATAATAAGATTTATTATGGAGATATGTATGTCTTTAGATCAAAATTACATAAATTATACACTACTCATATTAAAAAAGTAGCTTTGAGCTATCTAGATGATAAGAGATTTATTTGTGAAAACAAAACAGATACTTTAGCATGGGGTCATTTATATCTTGAGCTTTTAAAAGATCCAAATTTAAATATAAATAAATAATAAAACAAACAAAATATACATGTGTTTTTTTTCAATGTTTTTATTCAATATTTTCCCATTTTAAATTTGCAGTTTAAAAATCATTTTGTTTTTTTTGCTTTCTAGTTAAACGAGATGAATATTGATATGGCAATGTCGTTTGTTTCAAACTTGATATAATTTTATCCATTGACAGTTTAATTATTTTTGGTAACCCCTTGTTTGAAAAATTTTTAAGTCGCTTGGCTGTAGAAGATGCTGATGAAAGATTGGTTTTATGTATACCCGAGTAAAAAAAATTGATCTCGCGCAATATTTAATCATATCCAATTTGATATTGTTTAAGATCTGCTGTAATATCTAGCTGATCCAATTAGATCTCAAAATTGGGTGTATCCAATCATATCGTATTAGATCCAATTGTATATATGGGGATAAACTAAGATCAAGTTATATCTCAAAATTGGGAGGTCCAATGATATCTTTGGGGATAAACCTAGATCTATTTTGATCCGAAAATTGGCGGATCCAGCTATATATTTGGGGATATTTTTAGATCTAATTTGATCCGAAAAATGGCGGATCCAATTAGATCCAGCTATATATTTGTGGATAAACTTATATCTAATTTGATCTCAATTTTGGCAGATCGAATTAGATCCAGCAATATATTTGTGGATAAACTTAGATCTAATTTGATCCGAAAAAGTGGCAGATCGAATTAGATCTAGCAATATATTTGGGGATAAACTTAGATCTAATTTGATCCGAAAAATGGCACATCGAATTAGATCCAGCAATATATTTGTGGATAAACTTAGATATAAATTGATCTGAAAAGTGGCAGATCAAATTAGATCCAGCAATATATTTGTGGATTAACTTAGATCTAAATTTATCCGAAAAATGGCAGATCCAATTAGATGCAGCAATATATTTGTGGATAAACCTGGATATAAATTGAATACAAAATTGGCAGATCAAATTAGATCCAGCAATATATATGGGGATAAACTTGGATCTAAATTTATGCGAAAAAGTAGATCTAGGTATATGTGACCTTCTCCGAGAAAAGGGACCTAGTATGTCAAAAAACGGGTTTGGACTTAAGAGTGGATTCTGGTACCTAAAAGGGTGTAGAATAAGATGAAATGAGTTGAGGCACCTAACCATACCAAATCGCATCTCCCAACTGAAGGTGTGTTTAAAGTGATAATGCGTTATGAAACTTTAAATGCGTTCTTCTCAAAACTTAATTTTCACACACTAGGTCCCTTTTCTCGGAGAAGGTCACATATATATTTCAGGATTAAGTTGTATCTAACTTTATCTGGAAAACGGCAGATCGAATAAGATCGAGGATTATATTTGGGGATTACGTAAGATCTAAATTTATGAAAAAAATAACAGATGAAATTAGATCCAGTAATAAATTTCGGGATTGCGTAAGATCTCAACTTTTTCAATAAGTTGCAGATCGAATTGAATCCAGTGATATATTTAGTGATTTGGTAAAATCTTAAATTTTCCCATAAATTGCAGATCGAATTAGATCCAGCAATTTATTTAGGTATTAAAATGGCAGATAGAATTAGAAACAGCAATATATTTGGGGATTGACATCTAAAACTATCCATAAAAATGACAGATAAAATTAGATGCCGCATTATATTTGGTACTACGTAAGATCTCCATTTATTTGGGAATAAATAAGATCCCAGACATATATTGCCAACTATTCAAAAAAGAATACACTGGCAGAGCACTGATTTTATAAAAATTACAATATTTTGTTAAAATAAGGTTTAAACTCAGAAGGTCTCGAGTTCGATATGCATTTTTTTTACAAAATGAATTTCTTTTTATAAAATTAAAATTTTTTTTCTATAAATTTTTTTATAAAATTATATATTTATTTTTTTATTAAATTGAAATCTTTGAATAAAATAATTTTATTTACATCTTTTTAACGCTCTACACCATTTCAATTGTATTAATTGTTTTTAAGATTTATTAATTGTATTTCAGAAATAATCAATTGAATTTCAGTTTTATCAATTGTATTTCAGAACTTATCAATTATTTTTCAGATTTATGAATTGTATTTCAGAACTAGTCAATTGAAGTTCAGTTTTATCAATTCTGTTTCAGAAATTATTAATTGTATTTCCGAAATTATCAAACTGTATTTCAGAAATTATCAATTGTATTTCAGAAATTATGAAATGTAATTTAGAAATTTTTCTCTATTAACTATGATAAACAATCAACAAGTTCTGAAATGGATTTGATTATTTCTGAAATACAATTAATAAATTTCTGAAATACATTCCATAATTTCTGAAATACATTTAAAATTTCTGAAATACAATTAATAGCTTCTGAAATACAGTTAATATTGTAGTTGCTGATGAGTTACCATATATGACCATTAGGGTGGGTCGATTTAGCAATCGATATTGTGCCATCGATTTTTCGATAGCTTTTGGCATGAGGAATATCAAAAAAATCATTTTCGAGGCGCCCAAATTTCAATATTTTGCAATTTTTAAATAAATGCTAGATTAGCGCCATCTTGCGTTGGCTTTTTGTTACAACTAATGAAGTTGTAAACAATATAACATTACAACCTTTCCAGAAAGGTATTACTTATGAAAATCGGATAATAAATATGGCAACTAGCCAAAAGCTATCGAAAAATCAATGGCACAATATCAAAAAAATTTTGTCCATACAAATCGCCCCACTCTAATGACCATATGTTGTTTAAATTGCACCATATATGGTATGTTCCCTATTAAAGAAAACAATATGGAGCTTTATATGGTAATATATAACTTAGAGTCATCCATGTACCATTTGATCCGAAAAATGGCCCGATAAAATTGTATCAGTTGTTTATCAGCTTTTATCTAATTGCATCATTTTAGATCTGACCTGATTAAATTATGTGTTAATCAGATGAAATTGTATCAGATTTTTCACCTGATACAATTTTATTGGTTTATATCACATGGTATCAGTTTAGGTCCAAATAGATATATTTGTATACAAAATTATATAGTTATATCCCAATTTTGACCTGATATCAGTTTAAAACTTTAATACAATTGTATAAGGTAAATGTCGGATACAATTATATTTTATTTATATAAAATTGAACCAATTACGATCAAACCTGACACCATTACATATAAACCGATAAAATTGCATCAAGTCAAAAATCGGATACAATTTCATCTGATTAACACATAATTTAATCAGGTCTGATCTAAACTGATACAATTAGATAAAAATTTATAAACAATCGATAAAAATATATCGGGCCATTCTTCGGATGAAACTGTATATTTATACAGATATAACTTAATCACATATATGACTATATGTAACTATTTTTATTCGGGTTGTTTAAATGATACGATATATCAAAGTATATGGTACTATATATGGTAGCATATATTATCATATCTGGAACTGTATTAAAAATGTTGTTGAAATGGCACCATATATCATAATGTATGGTTTAAATGTCACCACATATGGTAATATATTGTTTAAATGATACCATATATCAATATATATTGCACCATATATAGTAGCATATATTATTATATCTGAAACTGTATTAAAAATGTTGTTCATGAGGTCCCATATATGAGCATATATTGTTGAAATGGCACCATATATGATAATATATGGTTTAAATGGCACCATATATAGTAATATATTACTTAAATAACACCACCCGAGTAAAAAAAATTATATATAATCATATGTGGCATATATTACAATATGTAATTAGACATGTGGTTATGTATATCCATATACAATTATATATGACGTTTTTTCCGAAAATTTTCCTTATATTATGCCATATATAATTTCATCTAATTATATATCGGCCTTCATAATATTAGATATGGCATATATAATTATATATTACATAACATGGTTGATCTTATTGCATATATAGTTATATATAGAACTATATCTTAATATATATGGTGTCATTTTAGCAATATATAATTATATATGGTATCATTTAAACAACCCGAGTAATTATATCCAATTTGATATTGTTTAAGATCTGCTGTAATATCTAGCTGATCCAATTAGATCTCAAAATTGGGTGTATCCAATCATATCGTATTAGATCCCATTGTATATATGGGGATAAACTAAGATCAAGTTATATCTCAAAATTGGGAGGTCCAGTGATATCTTTGGGGATAAACCTAGATCTATTTTGATCCGAAAATTGGCGGATTCAGCTATATATTTGCGGATATTTTTAGATCTAATTTGATCCGAAAAATGGCGGATCCAATTAGATCCAGCTATATATTTGGGGATAAACTTAGATCTAATTTGATCTCAATTTTGGCAGATCAAATTAGATCCGGCAATATATTTGTGGATAAACGTATATCTAATTTGATCCGAAAAAGTGGCAGATCGAATTAGATCTATCTATATATTTGGGGATAAACTTAGATCTAATTTGATCCGAAAAATGGCACATCGAATTAGATCCAGCAATATATTTGTGGATAAACTTAGATATAAATTGATCTGAAAAATGGCAGATCAAATTAGATCCAGCAATATATTTGGGGATAAACTTGGATCTAAATTTATCAGAAAAATGGCAGATCGAATTAGATCCAGCAATTTATTTCGGTATTAAAATGGCAGATCGAATTAGAAACAGCAATATATTTGGGGATTGACATCTAAAAGTATCCATAAAAATGACAGATAAAATTAGATGCCGCATTATATTTGGGTACAACGTAAGATCTCCATTTATTTGGGATTAAATAAGATCCCAGACATATATTGCCAACTGTTCAAAAAATAATAGACTGGCAGAGCACTGATTGTATAAAAATTACAATATTTTGTTAAAATAAGGTTTAAACTCAAAAGGTAACGAGTTCAATTTGCATTTCTTTTACAAAATGAATTTCTTTTTATAAAATTAAAATTTTTTTTTTCTATAAATTTTTTTATAAAATTATATATTTATTTTTTTATTAAATTGAAATCTTTGAATAAAATAATTTTATTTACATCTTTTTGACGCTCTACACCATTTCCAATTGTATTAATTGTTTTAAGATTTATCAATTGTATTTCACAAATAATCAATTGAATTTCAGTTTTATCAATTGTGTTTCAGAACTCATCAATTATTTTTCGCATTTATGAATTGTATTTCAGAATTAGTCAATTGAAGTTCAGTTTTATCAATTGTGTTTCAGAAATTATTAATTGTATTTCCGAAATTCACAACTGTATTTCAGAAATTATCAAACTGTATTTCAGAAATTATCAATCGTATTTCCGAAATTATGAAATGTATTTGAGAAATTTTTCTCTATTAGCTATGAAATTCTGAAATAGATTTCATTATTTCTGGACACAACTAAATAAATAAATAATTAAATTTGCGTAATATTGTAGTTTCTGAAGTGCAAATAATATTTTGTGATATACAATTAAAATTTTCTAAAATATATTTAATAATTTCTGGAATACCTTTTTTCGATGCTTATAAGTTAGCTCGAAATACTTTTATCATTCATTTAATTTGTAGCTATCACACATCTACAACAAGTCTCGTTAGATTAGAGTGTAGAGGTCTTGGCTGACAATCTGGTGGACTGGGTTAAATTTCATGTTTTTAAAAGCAAATATTAAAAAAGTTTTCTCAATTTTTTGAAAAATGTTTTTTGAAATCTATTTTTTTGCCAAGATAGTTAATGCAACGTTCTGCCAAAGCATAACCGACCATCGCCAACGGTTTGCCAGCATTGTATATTAACATTAATTAACACTATATTTTTATTTTTAGGAAATACATTTTTCTTTTATTATAAGTTAACATTAAATTAAATTTTAGATAATGGCACCAATTTGTAGTTGTAATTATTATATATTAAATCGTATATTCATAAACATTCTATACAGTTAGACGAGGTTTATGGAACTATTTGACTTTATAAAGTGTTTATAAATTATAACTTAAATGTACATATATATATGTTAAATGTACGTGAACAAATTGTTGATATGGACCCACAAATTGTATCTCAACTGATATTGGAATTATTGTACCATTACCATACATCAATATATATTGAATGATGTACATATATTACAATATATGACACTGTATTATAAATATTGTTAATGAAGTAACATATCTGATAATATTTTTTATAGCGCCATACAGTTTTACATTATTCAAATTAAACCATATATGGAATTGTATTCAAAATGTTGATGTGGTACCAAATTTGACCATATATTGTTTAAATTGTGCCATATATGACAATATATTGTTTAAATAATACCATATATGTCTATATATTAATATTGTTTAAATGACACCATATATCAATATATATGGGACTATATATGGTAGCATATATTATCATATCTGTATCTGTATTAAAAATGTCGTTCATCAGGTACCATATATGAGCATATATTGTTGAAATGGCACCATATATGACAATATATGGTTTAAATGGCACCAAATGTGGTAAAATATTGCTTAAATAACACCATATATAAATATATATGGCACTATATATGGTAGCATATATTATCATATGTGGAACTGTATTAAAAATATTGTTCATGAGGTACCATATATGGGCATATATTGTTGAAATTGCACCATATATGATAATATATGGTTTAAATAGTACCATATATGATAATATATGGTTTGAATGGCACCATATATGATAATATATGGTTTGAATGACACCATATATGATAATATATAGCTTAAATAACACCATATATAAATATATATCGCACTATATATAGTACCATATATTATCATATCTGGAACTGAATTAAAGATTTGGTGTATGAGGTACCATATATGACCATATATTGTTTAAATGGCACCATATATGATAATATCTAGTTTAACTGTCACCATATATAATTATATATTGTTTAAATGATACCATATATAATTATATATTGCTAAAATGCCACCATTTATATTAAGATATAGTTCTATATATAACTATATATGCAATAAGATCAACCATGTTATGTAATATATAATTATATATGCCATATCTAATATTATGAAGGCCGATATCTAATTAGATGAAATTATATATGGCATAATATAAAGAAAATTTTTCGGAAAAAACCTCATATATAATTATATATGGATATACATAACCACATGTCTAATTATATATTGTAATATATGCCACATATGATTATATATAATTTTTTTTACTCGGGAGGTCAAAATTGGGATATAACTATATAATTTTGTATACAAATATATCTATTTGGACCTAAACTGATACCATGTAATATAAACCAATAAAATTGTATCAGGTCAAAAATCTGATACAATTTCATCTGATTAACACATAACTTAATCAGGTCAGATCTAAACTGATGCAATTAGATAACAACTGATAAAAATAAGAACTGATACAATTTTATCGGGCCATTTTTCGGATCAAATGGTATATGGATGAATCTAAGTTATATATTACCATATAAAGCTCCATATTGGTGCCATTTAAACAATATATTGTCATATATGGTGCCATCATATATGGTAACTCATCAGCAACTACAATATTAACTGTATTTCAGAAGCTATTAATTGTATTTCAGAAATTTTAAATGTATTTTAGAAATTATGGAATGTATTTCAGAAATTTATTAATTGTATTTCAGAAATAATCAAATCTATTTCAGAACTTGTTGATGGTTTATCATAGTTAATAGAGAAAAATTTCTAAATTACATTTCATAATTTCTGAAATACAATTGATAATTTCTGAAATACAGTTTGATAATTTCTGAAATACAGTTGTGAATTTCGGAAATACAATTAATAATTTCTGAAATACAATTGATAAAACTGAAATTCAATGGACTAGTTCTGAAATACAATTCATAAATCTGAAAAATAATTGATAAGTTCTGAAATACAATTGATAAAACTGAAATTCAATTGATTATTTCTGAAATACAATTGATAAATCTTAAAAACAATTGATACAATTGGAAATGGTGTAGAGCGTTAAAAATATGTAAATAAAATTATTTTTTAAAAAAAATTCAATTTAATAAAAAAAATATAATTTTATAAAAACATTTATAGAAAATAAAATTATAATTTTATAAAAAGAAATTCTTTTGAATGGGGGAAATGTTTTTAGTTGATCTGTTATTTTAGTTTGACTCAAGATCATAAATTAATATCACTTTCTGTTTAAATTATTTTCAAATCAAGGAAAGATGATACAATTTTTACAAGTAAATTACAAAGAATAAAAATTATTGAAAAAATTTCGATAAGACCAGCAAGGAGAATGCCCATTTTTATAAAAAAAATGCATAGCCGTGAAAGGTATCGAACTCGAGACCTTCTGAGTTTAAACCTTATTTTAACAAAATATTGTAATATTTATAAAATCAGTGCTTTTCCAGTGTATTATTTTTTGAACTATTGTCAATATCTGTCTGGGATCTTATTTAATCCCAAATAAATGGAGATCTTACGTAGTACCCAAATATAATGCGGGATCTAATTTTAGCTGTCATTTTTCTGGATAGTTTTAGATGTCAATCTCCAAATATATTGCTGTTTCTAATTCGATCTGCAATTTATGGGATAAATTAAGATCCTACCAAATCCCCAAATATATCACTGGATTTAATTCGATCTGCAATTTATCGGAAAAGTTAAGATCTTACGCAATCCCGAAGTATATTACTGGATCTAATTTTATCTGTAATTTTTTGGATAAATTTAGATCTTACTTAATCCCCAAATATATTGCTGGATCTAATTTGATCTGCCAATTTTCTATTCAATTTATATCCAAGTTTATCCACAAATATATTGCTGGATCTAATTCGATCTGCCATTTTTCAGATCAATTTATATCTAAGTTTATCCACAAATATATTGCTGGATCTAATTCGATGTGCCATTTTTTGGATCAAATTAGATCTAAGTTTATCCCCAAATATATAGCTACATCTAATTCGATCTGCCACTTTTTCGGATCAAATTAGATATACGTTTATCCACAAATATATTGCGGGATCTAATTTGATCTGCCAAAATTGAGATCAAATTAGATCTAAGTTTATCCCCAAATATATAGCTGGATCTAATTGGATCCGCCATTTTTCGGATCAAATTAGATCTAAAAATATCCGCAAATATATAGCTGGATCCGCCAATTTTCGGATCAAAATAGATCTAGGTTTATCCCCAAAGATATCACTGGACCTCCAAATTTTGAGATATAACTTGATCTTAGTTTATCCCCATATATACAATGGGATCTAATACGATATGATTGGATACACCCAATTTTGAGATCTAATTGGATCAGCTAGATATTACAGCAGATCTTAAACAATATCAAATTGGATATAATTAGATATTGCGCGAGATCAATTTTTTTTACTCGGGCATGTATAAATATATATTGCACTATATATAGTATCATATATTATCATATCTGGAACTGTATTAAAAATTTTGATCATGAGTTACCATATATGGCCATATATTGTTTAAATGGCACCATATATAATAATATATGGTTTAAATGGTACCATATATGATAATATATGGTTTGAATGGCACCATATATGATAATATATGGTTTGAATGTCACAGCCCGAGTAAAAAAAATTATATATAATCATATATGGCATATATTACAATATATAATTATACATGTCGTTATGTATATCCATATATAATTATATATGACGTTTTTTCACAAAATTTTTCCTTATATTATGCCATATATAATTTCATCTAATTAGATATTGGCCTTCATAACATTAGATATGGCATATATAATTATATATTACATGACATGGTTGATCTTATTGCATATGTAGTTATATATAGAACTATATCTTAATATATATGGTGGCATTTTAGCAATATATAATTATATATCCCGGTGAAAAATGTCCATATATGAACATTTATGGTTCAACCATATATGTATGGATCCGAAAAATGAGGTAACACCTAAGTATATGATCATATATGGACATATACGAACATATACATTAATTAAATATATGCAAATACATGCGAACGTTGCTGTCCTTTATTATAAGGTTGTATGTACTATAGATATAAATTTATGTATGACCAGTGGGTATCGATCCCCCCTTGTCTCGCTCAATCGACTCTCTTTTTATTTGTTCACGAACTCGGGCACAAGCAAAATAACACATTTTGCTTGTGTAAAATCAAAGAGCGTAAAATAAGGAGAAATTCCAACTATAATACAGGGGAATTGCGGGGAAATTAGATGCTTTTAAGGGGAACGAGATAATTTCCTAATGCGTCATAATTTATTTTAATGTGTTCACTGTTACAAAAACACAAAATTTAACATGAAAAGTGCTAGGAATCGAAAAAAACGTAATGTAGTGTCTACAAATGAAATAAAATACGCAATAAAATTTTAAAATAATTTGGTGTCTCCAACACACATTAGGTTTAATATTTTTTTTTATCAATTAACTTCAAAATCAATCGCAGTGAACATTATTTTACTTGGAGAGTATATAATTCAAACACCTGTTTGTAGGTGTAATGATGTAGGGAAATGATGAAAGCATACTTATTAAAAATTTGTTCATTAAAATTTGTGGATATTATCAAAGAGTATACATATAGAGAGAGACGATCCTTCCTATGACTCTCTTATATTTTTAGCGAACTCGGGCGATCAAATAAAAACCGGGTGAAAACAGTTTGCGCACACAAAAGATGCTGTGAGTACTGTGAGGGGAAAAATGTGATGATGTAAAATTTCCTTTTTCATTATTCTTCTTTGAAATGAGTGTTGTCAACTTCTAACACAACATCATTAACACAATGAAGTACACAATTTATACAAAACTTGATAATATCAAAGAGTATACATATAGAGAGAGACGATCCTTCCTATGACTCTCTTATATTTTTAGCGAACTCGGGCGATCAAATAAAAACCGGGTGAAAACAGTTTGCGCACACAAAAGATGCTGTGAGTACTGTGAGGGGAAAAATGTGATGATGTAAAATTTCCTTTTTCATTATTCTTCTTTGAAATGAGTGTTGTCAACTTCTAACACAACATCATTAACACAATGAAGTACACAATTTATACAAAACTTGATAATATCCACAAATTTTAATGAACAAATTTTTAATAAGTATGCTTTCATCATTTCCCTACATCATTACACCTACAAACAGGTGTTTGAATTATATACTCTCCAAGTAAAATAATGTTCACTGCGATTGATTTTGAAGTTAATTGATAAAAAAAAATATTAAACCTAATGTGTGTTGGAGCAAAGAGTATACATATAGAGAGAGACGATCCTTCCTATGACTCTCTTATATTTTTAGCGAACTCGGGCGATCAAATAAAAACCGGGTGAAAACAGTTTGCGCACACAAAAGATGCTGTGAGTACTGTGAGGGGAAAAATGTGATGATGTAAAATTTCCTTTTTCATTATTCTTCTTTGAAATGAGTGTTGTCAACTTCTAACACAACATCATTAACACAATGAAGTACACAATTTATACAAAACTTGATAATATCAGTGGGTATCGATCCCCCCTTGTCTCGCTCAATCGACTCTCTTTTTATTTGTTCACGAACTCGGGCACAAGCAAAATAACACATTTTGCTTGTGTAAAATCAAAGAGCGTAAAATAAGGAGAAAATCCAACTATAATACAGGGGAATTGCGGGGAAATTAGATGCTTTTAAGGGGAACGAGATAATTTCCTAATGCGTCATAATTTATTTTAATGTGTTCACTGTTACAAAAACACAAAATTTAACATGAAAAGTGCTAGGAATCGAAAAAAACGTAATGTAGTGTCTACAAATGAAATAAAATACGCAATAAAATTTTAAAATAATTTGGTGTCTCCAACACACATTAGGTTTAATATTTTTTTTTATCAATTAACTTCAAAATCAATCGCAGTGAACATTATTTTACTTGGAGAGTATATAATTCAAACACCTGTTTGTAGGTGTAATGATGTAGGGAAATGATGAAAGCATACTTATTAAAAATTTGTTCATTAAAATTTGTGGATATTATCAGTGGGTATCGATCCCCCCTTGTCTCGCTCAATCGACTCTCTTTTTATTTGTTCACGAACTCGGGCACAAGCAAAATAACACATTTTGCTTGTGTAAAATCAAAGAGCGTAAAATAAGGAGAAATTCCAACTATAATACAGGGGAATTGCGGGGAAATTAGATGCTTTTAAGGGGAACGAGATAATTTCCTAATGCGTCATAATTTATTTTAATGTGTTCACTGTTACAAAAACACAAAATTTAACATGAAAAGTGCTAGGAATCGAAAAAAACGTAATGTAGTGTCTACAAATGAAATAAAATACGCAATAAAATTTTAAAATAATTTGGTGTCTCCAACACACATTAGGTTTAATATTTTTTTTTATCAATTAACTTCAAAATCAATCGCAGTGAACATTATTTTACTTGGAGAGTATATAATTCAAACACCTGTTTGTAGGTGTAATGATGTAGGGAAATGATGAAAGCATACTTATTAAAAATTTGTTCATTAAAATTTGTGGATATTATCAAAGAGTATACATATAGAGAGAGACGATCCTTCCTATGACTCTCTTATATTTTTAGCGAACTCGGGCGATCAAATAAAAACCGGGTGAAAACAGTTTGCGCACACAAAAGATGCTGTGAGTACTGTGAGGGGAAAAATGTGATGATGTAAAATTTCCTTTTTCATTATTCTTCTTTGAAATGAGTGTTGTCAACTTCTAACACAACATCATTAACACAATGAAGTACACAATTTATACAAAACTTGATAATATCCACAAATTTTAATGAACAAATTTTTAATAAGTATGCTTTCATCATTTCCCTACATCATTACACCTACAAACAGGTGTTTGAATTATATACTCTCCAAGTAAAATAATGTTCACTGCGATTGATTTTGAAGTTAATTGATAAAAAAAAATATTAAACCTAATGTGTGTTGGAGACACCAAATTATTTTAAAATTTTATTGCGTATTTTATTTCATTTGTAGACACTACATTACGTTTTTTTCGATTCCTAGCACTTTTCATGTTAAATTTTGTGTTTTTGTAACAGTGAACACATTAAAATAAATTATGACGCATTAGGAAATTATCTCGTTCCCCTTAAAAGCATCTAATTTCCCCGCAATTCCCCTGTATTATAGTTGGAATTTCTCCTTATTTTACGCTCTTTGATTTTACACAAGCAAAATATGTTATTTTGCTTGTGCCCGAGTTCGTGAACAAATAAAAAGAGAGTCGATTGAGCGAGACAAGGGGGGATCGATACCCACTGATATTATCAAGTTTTGTATAAATTGTGTACTTCATTGTGTTAATGATGTTGTGTTAGAAGTTGACAACACTCATTTCAAAGAAGAATAATGAAAAAGGAAATTTTACATCATCACATTTTTCCCCTCACAGTACTCACAGCATCTTTTGTGTGCGCAAACTGTTTTCACCCGGTTTTTATTTGATCGCCCGAGTTCGCTAAAAATATAAGAGAGTCATAGGAAGGATCGTCTCTCTCTATATGTATACTCTTTGCTCCAACACACATTAGGTTTAATATTTTTTTTTATCAATTAACTTCAAAATCAATCGCAGTGAACATTATTTTACTTGGAGAGTATATAATTCAAACACCTGTTTGTAGGTGTAATGATGTAGGGAAATGATGAAAGCATACTTATTAAAAATTTGTTCATTAAAATTTGTGGATATTATCAAGTTTTGTATAAATTGTGTACTTCATTGTGTTAATGATGTTGTGTTAGAAGTTGACAACACTCATTTCAAAGAAGAATAATGAAAAAGGAAATTTTACATCATCACATTTTTCCCCTCACAGTACTCACAGCATCTTTTGTGTGCGCAAACTGTTTTCACCCGGTTTTTATTTGATCGCCCGAGTTCGCTAAAAATATAAGAGAGTCATAGGAAGGATCGTCTCTCTCTATATGTATACTCTTTGGTATGACATTCAAATTAGGCGCTACATATGTTCCTTTTTTTATTCATGGCATTAAATGTAATTCCATATTTATGCAAATATGAGTTCCTTTTACACATATGGAAAAATGTATTCTTGCAAATATGTTCATATACAAGTCCCGTTTGCATAAATTGAATAAAATATACTTCCATATTTGTCCATATATGAGTGCCATTTCCATATATGAAATAACAGATGCCTCCATATATGTCTGTATATGAAATCTTTCTCCGTATATGGAATCACATATACTTCCATATATGTTTACCTAAAATCCATATATGTTCATAAAAAATCCATATTTGTTCATATGTGTCCAAACATAAACCATATATGAACATGTTTGAGCGAATATGAGTATTTTTCACCGGGATGGTATCATTTAAACAATATATAATTATATATGGTGACAGTTAAACTAGATATCATATATGGTGCCATTTAAACAATATATGGTCATATATGGTACCTCATAAACCAAATCTTTAATTCAGTTCCAGATATGATAATATATGGTACTATATATAGTGCGATATATATTTATATATGGTGTTATTTAAGCTATATATTATCATATATGGTGCCATTCAAACCATATATTATCATATATGGTGCCATTCAAACCATATATTATCATATATGGTGCAATTTCAACAATATATGCCCATATATGGTACCTCATGAACAATATTTTTAATACAGTTCCACATATGATAATATGTGCTACCATATATAGTGCCATATATATTTACATATGGTCCCGGTGAAAAATGCTCATATACGCTCAAACATGTTCATATATGGTTTATGTATGGACACATATGAACAAATATGGATTTTTTATGAACATATATGGATTTTATATGAACATATATGGAAGTATATGTGATTCCATATATAGAAAAAATTTCATATACAGACATATATGGAAGCATCTGTTATTTCATATATGGAAATGGCACTCATATATGGACAAATATGAAAGTATATGTTATTCAATTTATGCAAAAGGGACTTGTATATGAACATATTTCGAAGAATACATTTTTCCATATATGTAAAAGGAACTCATATTTGGATAAATATGGAATTATATTTAATGCCATGAATAAAAAAGGAACATATGTAGCGCCTAATTTGAATGTCATACATAAATTTATATCTATCGTACAACCTTATAATAAAGGACAGCAACGTTCGCATGTATTCGCATATATTTAATAAATGTTTATGTTCATATATGTCCATATATGAACATATACTTAGGTGTTACCTCATTTTTCGGATCCATACATATATGGTTGAACCATAAATGTTCATATATGGACATTTTTCACCGGGTGTGTCCAGAAATAATGAAATCTATTTCAGAATTTCATAGCTAATAGAGAAAAATTTCTCAAATACATTTCATAATTTCGGAAATACGATTGATAATTTCTGAAATACAGTTTGATAATTTCTGAAATACAGTTGTGAATTTCGGAAATACAATTAATAATTTCTGAAACACAATTGATAAAACTGAACTTCAATTGACTAGTTCTGAAATACAATTCATAAATGTGAAAAATAATTGATGAGTTCTGAAACACAATTGATAAAACTGAAATTCAATTGATTATTTCTGAAATACAATTGATAAATCTTAAAACAATTAATACAATTGGAAATGGTGTAGAGCGTCAAAAAGATGTAAATAAAATTATTTTATTCAAAGATTTCAATTTAATAAAAAAATAAATATATAATTTTATAAAAAAATTTATAGAAAAAAAAATTTTATTTTATAAAAAGAAAATAATTTTGTAAAAGAAATGCATATTGAACTCGTTACCTTCTGAGTTTAAACCTTATTTTAACAAAATATTGTAATTTTTATACAATCAGTGCTCTGCCAGTCTATTATTTTTTGAACAGTTGGCAATATATGTCTGGGATCTTATTTAATCCCAAATAAATGGAGATCTTACGTAGTACCCAAATATAATGCGGCATCTAATTTTATCTGTCATTTGTATGGATACTTTTAGATGTCAATCCCCAAACATATTGCTGTTTCTAATTCGATCTGCCATTTTAATACCGAAATAAATTGCTGGATCTAATTCGATCTGCCATTTTTCTGATAAATTTAGATCCAAGTTTATCCACAAATATATAGCTGGATCTAATTCGATCTGCCATTTTTTGGATCAAATTAGGTCTTACTAAATCCCAAAATATATTGCTGGATCTAATTTGATCTGCCAATTTTCTATTCAATTTATATCCAAGTTTATCCACAAATATATTGCTGAATCTAATTCGATGTGCCATTTTTCGGATCAAATTAGATCTAAGTTAATCCACAAATATATTGCTGGATCTAATTTGATCTGCCATTTTTCAGATCAATTTATATCTAAGTTTATCCACAAATATATTGCTGGATCTAATTCGATGTGCCATTTTTCGGATCAAATTAGATCTAAGTGTATCCCCAAATATATAGCTAGATCTAATTCGATCTGCCACTTTTTCGGATCAAATTAGATATACGTTTATCCACAAATATATTGCGGGATCTAATTTGATCTGCCAAAATTGAGATCAAATTAGATCTAAGTTTATCCCCAAATATATAGCTGGATCTAATTGGATCCGCCATTTTTCGGATCAAATTAGATCTAAAAATATCCGCAAAAATATAGCTGGATCCGCCAATTTTCGGATCAAAATAGATCTAGCTTTATCCCCAAAGATATCACTGGACCTCCCAATTTTGAGATATAACTTGATCTTAGTTTATCGCCATATATACAATGGGATCTAATACGATATGATTGGATACACCCAATTTTGAGATCTAATTGGATCAGCTAGATATTACAGCAGATCTTAAACAATATCAAATTGGATATAATTAGATATTGCGCGAGATCAATTTTTTTTACTCGGGAGTATATGATAATATATTGCTTAAATAGCACCATATATAAATATATATCTCACTATATATAGTACCATATATTATCATATCTGGAACTGAATTAAAGATTTTGTTAATGAGGTACCATATATGACCATATATTGTTTAAATGGCACCATATATGATAATATCTAGTTTAACTGTCACCATATATAATTATATATTTTTTAAATGATACCATGTATAATTATATATTGCTAAAATGCCACCATATATATTAAGATATAGTTCTATATATCACTATATATGCAATAAGATCAACCATGTCATGTAATATATAATTATATATGCCATATCTAATATTATGAAGGCCGATATCTAATTAGATGAAATTATATATGGCATAATATAAGGAAAAATTTTGTGAAAAAACGTCATATATAATTATATATGGATATACATAACGACATGTATAATTATATATTGTAATATATGCCATATATGATTATATATAATTTTTTTACTCAGGTAGTTGTATCCATATCAATTAAACTGTTCTCATGTTCATCATTTGTAAAAACCTCTTCTGGTAAATTAAAGTTTGCTTGTGTACCAGCATTTATTAATTCATTTTCCAAAGTTTGGGTATTGGCATGTTTTTTATAAATTTTTCTAGTTTGGGTTTCATTGTCACGTAAGTTTTTCCACTTATTTAAATAATTACTTTCCACTGGAATATTAGTTTTTTGTTTTCCTATCATATATTTTGCTAATTCTTGCTTTATTTCATACCATTTATTTATATCTTTGAGAGAATGAGAAGCATATATTGGTAATAGTTTGCATTGCAAAAATTCAGAATCAAAAGATGTTTTATTAAATTTATCAAATGTTGATTGATTAAGAACAATAAATTTTGATAAATTATTTGACATTTTCTAAAATTTTTCCAATTACTCCACTTAATACTGAAGAAATTATTATTGGCAAAAATCCTCCTTTTTGAATGAGATGTTTTCTCTTTAGTTTCATAGACGTTTTTGGTGAACAAACTTTGCGAAATGTGTTTTTATACGATTTGATTTTTTCATAAACTGATTTGTTAATTTTATGATTTTTAGTTATAATATTAAACATTAGGCGTGTTCGTTTACTTACTACAAGTTACTACTTTTACTACAGCTGGAAAAATTCAATACAAAAAGTAAACAAAACTTTCCAATTGTAGTAAAAGTAGTAAGAAATTCGAGTAAACGAACACACTGATTATTTCATTCAAAGTTTTAATAACAACATCATCCACATGTATTAAAATTGCATTCCTTAGTTTTGGTTTTGCTTGCTTAAGTACAAAAAGAATATGTTTGTTATCCTTCAATAATTTTAAATTTGATGTCATTATTGTTTAGTGAATATATTGTAAAATATAGTGGGTTAAAAATGTCAGCTCTAAATCGTAATGCGTAAATGTGTATTTGCTGAGTAAGATCAATTAAGAAATAACCATGAGCGTGTTGTGTGCACTTATTATATACATTAACCAACGATTTTGAATTTTCTGGATAGACTTGGCGAGCTAGACATTGAAATTGCAATTTATCTCTAGGATTTTTAAACATTACTATATATTTCGAATTTAAAGAAATATCTCTGGAATATGCACCTTTGTGAAAAATGTTTTGTGTCACCAAAATAACAGATAAATTTCTATGATGTGAACCTTTAGTAAAAAGTTCACAAACTTTTTTGCTAGATGATTCTAACATTAAATCATCCAAAATTATTAAGGTTGATTCATTATCATTAGTTGTAAAGTTTTCCGGAATTCCTTCTATGAATTCAACATTAGCAATTGATGGTAGAGCATTTTTTTCAGCATAACACCAAATAATTTTTTCAATATTTTCGGAAACTAAATGAGGATTTTTTATTAAATTTACAATAAATATTGACTTTCCACAACCTGAGGGTCCGCAAACCATCATTGTGAATGGATATATAAACTGATGAAACATGTATTTGTATTTGTATTTTATTTAAATTGTACACCAGTGCAGTAAGATATAATTATCTTTTAAATTTAGCACTGTAAACATATAGTGGCACACTAAAATTGTTATACATATTAATATATTATAGTAAAATTAAGAAAAAAAATTATTATATAACAACATTAAATGACTTTTAAAATTTAATAATCAAAGTATAAAAAGTAAAAAAAAAAAAAAATTATTAATAATAAAATAAATTAAAAATAAAGTAAAAAATACATGTAAAGTTATTTATTTTCAAAATAGCTAAAAATTGCTTTCCTAAACTGTATTGCGTTGCTTAAATTTTGAATATTATGGGGAAGTTTGTTCCAGAGAGTTATAGTAGAGATAAAAAATTGGCAATCAGATGATTGATATCGGCGCATAATCGGAGTTATTATTTTGCCTCTATTTGATCTGGCAAAATGTAACTTTTCAAACAAATAAGGGGGTTGTTCCGTATACACTATTTTCTGCAAGAAAATAAGACTTCTGCATTTTAAAAGATTGTCAAACGACACACCAAATATCCTCTTCGAGAAATTAGAAACTCTATCACTGCTCTTTAACCCAAAGATATATCTAGCGATATTATTATACGTTGTCCTTAGTTTCCGTTTATCAGTTGAGTTACAACCGGCAAATAGCTCACAACCATATAGGAGCGTAGGAACCAAATACGTTTTTGCCAATAACATTCTTATCTTAATGGGAGTAAAATATTGATGTGCCCACAAAGTTCTTAGCATCCCATACGTTTTACCAGTTGCTATTTTAATTTGGTTAGACCATGAGAGAGTTGTATTGAAAATGACGCCTAGATTCTTGGCTGTTGGCACCATATCTATTTTAGACGATCCAAGAAGCACATTAATATTGTTTAGAGGTTCCATGGCAGTTCTCGAAATCTGGATGCACTTAGACTTAGTGGAGTTTAAACGTAATCCATTTGCAATCGCCCACTCATATATCTTTAACAGGTCTGAATTAACCTTAATGATGCAATCATTGACTGTAGAGAGCTTGCATCCTATAAACAGCTGTACATCATCGGCATACATTTGTACATTCATAAATTTCAATTGTTTTGGCAAATCATTTGAGTACATCGAATATAGAAGTGGCCCAAGAATTGATCCTTGTGGAACCCCCCTTGTCACACCCAACCAAGATGAGTGTCTGGTACCATCAAATACAGCTTGATATCTGTCACTTAAGTATGTTGAAATAAGCTTGGTGGAAGTTGATGAGAAATTGAAGAAAAGTTTAAGCTTCTTACACAATGTGGCATGATGAACTGTATCAAAGGCTTTTGAATGATCTAACAGTACTAAAAACGTGATTTGATCACCATCAATTTTGCTTCTAATATCCTCAACTACATCTGCAAGAGCAGTTAAGCAACTATGCTTTGGTCTAAAGCCAGACTGACGACTTGTTAATAACCCTTTATCAAGAACATATTGCTGGATTTGTTTATGAATAAGTTTCTCAAATACTTTTGAGATATATGGCAAAATAGCAATCGGACGATAATCATTACCAGCTTTTGGAACCGGTATAATTTTTGCATATTTCCAAAGAGAAGGAAAATTACTTGTTGTTAAAATGGAATTAAATAAATGTGTAATATAACCAATTAGATGGGGCAGTAAAATTTTCAGAAACTTTGGATGTATATCATCATATCCAACAGAATTCGATTTAATAGACAAAAAACATTGTAAAACGTCAGCTTGATTAAAACGCTGAAAATGGAATGTTTTATCTTTCATTGACAAATTTTGAATGAACCGTAAAGATGAGTAAAGAAATTCTTATAAATGAACTTCATCGACAAGCGAGAAAAAATTTTAAGCGCCGACGTTTTCTTCAAAAAGGAATTTTAGATACATGGCAAATCGGTTTAGTGGAAATGATCCCGTACGCAAAATTTAATAACGGATATAAATATATGTTAACTGCAATAGACGTGTTTTCAAAATATGCTTACGCTCTACCAGTTAAAAATAAAAAAGGCTTGGAATTTACAAAAGCATTCAAAAAGATTATAGATTTAAACAAAAATAAATATCCAAAAAATCTTCATACTGACCAGGGTAAAGAGTTTTATAATTCTCATTTTAACAGTCTTATGAAAAAACTAAATATAAATCATTATCATACATATCCAAAATGAAAGCATCAATAGTAGAAAGATTTAATAGAACTTTAAAGAATAAAATGTGAAAGAAATTTAGTTTGCAAGGCAATTACAAATGGACCAATATATTAAGTAAATTATTACAGGATTACAATAATTCATATCATCGTAGCATAAAAATGTCGCCTACTTCAGTTACTAAGAAAAATGAAAAACTTTTGTTAAATACTGTATACAATAATTTAAAAACTTTCAAGAGAGGAAAATATAAAATTAATGATTTTGTCCGCATAAGCAAATTTAAAAATATATTTGAAAAGGGATATACCCCGAATTGGTCTTCAGAAGTATTTAAAGTAAATAAAGTTTTTATAACAAATCCTGTAACCTATCAGTTAGAAGATATTAATGGTAATATTATTAAAGGTGGATTTTATGAAGAAGATTTAATGAACACTAAAGTTCCAAACACTTATTTAGTTGAAAAAATATTAAGACGAAGAGGTAGCCAAATATTTGTTAAATGGTTAGGATTTGGAAATAAATATAATTCATGGATTAATAAAAGTGATGTAATCAATTGAATTTGAAATTGTATATAAGAAGCTAAATTTATTAAAACAAATCATTATAATGAAAGATGAGTTTGATTTCACAAGACGATAATATTTTTGTTACATTGTTAAGTAATGATTCAATAAATATTTTTAAAAACACTCCAAATACTTTTACTAATTTATTAAAACACCATATATAATAATATATGGTTTAAATGGTACCATATATGATAATATATGGTTTGAATGGCACCATATATGATAATATATGGTTTGAATGTCACAGCCCGAGTAAAAAAAATTATATATAATCATATATGGCATATATTACAATATATAATTATACATGTCGTTATGTATATCCATATATAATTATATATGACGTTTTTTCACAAAATTTTTCCTTATATTATGCCATATATAATTTCATCTAATTAGATATTGGCCTTCATAACATTAGATATGGCATATATAATTATATATTACATGACATGGTTGATCTTATTGCATATGTAGTTATATATAGAACTATATCTTAATATATATGGTGGCATTTTAGCAATATATAATTATATATGGTATCATTTAAACAATATATAATTATATATGGTGACAGTTAAACTAGATATCATATATGGTGCCATTTAAACAATATATGGTCATATATGGTACCTCATAAACCAAATCTTTAATTCAGTTCCAGATATGATAATATATGGTACTATATATAGTGCGATATATATTTATATATGGTGTTATTTAAGCTATATATTATCATATATGGTGCCATTCAAACCATATATTATCATATATGGTGCCATTCAAACCATATATTATCATATATGGTGCAATTTCAACAATATATGCCCATATATGGTACCTCATGAACAATATTTTTAATACAGTTCCACATATGATAATATGTGCTACCATATATAGTGCCATATATATTTACATATGGTCCCGGTGAAAAATGCTCATATACGCTCAAACATGTTCATATATGGTTTATGTATGGACACATATGAACAAATATGGATTTTTTATGAACATATATGGATTTTATATGAACATATATGGAAGTATATGTGATTCCATATATAGAAAAAATTTCATATACAGACATATATGGAAGCATCTGTTATTTCATATATGGAAATGGCACTCATATATGGACAAATATGAAAGTATATGTTATTCAATTTATGCAAAAGGGACTTGTATATGAACATATTTCGAAGAATACATTTTTCCATATATGTAAAAGGAACTCATATTTGGATAAATATGGAATTATATTTAATGCCATGAATAAAAAAGGAACATATGTAGCGCCTAATTTGAATGTCATACATAAATTTATATCTATCGTACAACCTTATAATAAAGGACAGCAACGTTCGCATGTATTCGCATATATTTAATAAATGTTTATGTTCATATATGTCCATATATGAACATATACTTAGGTGTTACCTCATTTTTCGGATCCATACATATATGGTTGAACCATAAATGTTCATATATGGACATTTTTCACCGGGTGTGTCCAGAAATAATGAAATCTATTTCAGAATTTCATAGCTAATAGAGAAAAATTTCTCAAATACATTTCATAATTTCGGAAATACGATTGATAATTTCTGAAATACAGTTTGATAATTTCTGAAATACAGTTGTGAATTTCGGAAATACAATTAATAATTTCTGAAACACAATTGATAAAACTGAACTTCAATTGACTAGTTCTGAAATACAATTCATAAATGTGAAAAATAATTGATGAGTTCTGAAACACAATTGATAAAACTGAAATTCAATTGATTATTTCTGAAATACAATTGATAAATCTTAAAACAATTAATACAATTGGAAATGGTGTAGAGCGTCAAAAAGATGTAAATAAAATTATTTTATTCAAAGATTTCAATTTAATAAAAAAATAAATATATAATTTTATAAAAAAATTTATAGAAAAAAAAATTTTATTTTATAAAAAGAAAATAATTTTGTAAAAGAAATGCATATTGAACTCGTTACCTTCTGAGTTTAAACCTTATTTTAACAAAATATTGTAATTTTTATACAATCAGTGCTCTGCCCGTCTATTATTTTTTGAACAGTTGGCAATATATGTCTGGGATCTTATTTAATCCCAAATAAATGGAGATCTTACGTAGTACCCAAATATAATGCGGCATCTAATTTTATCTGTCATTTGTATGGATACTTTTAGATGTCAATCCCCAAACATATTGCTGTTTCTAATTCGATCTGCCATTTTAATACCGAAATAAATTGCTGGATCTAATTCGATCTGCCATTTTTCTGATAAATTTAGATCCAAGTTTATCCACAAATATATAGCTGGATCTAATTCGATCTGCCATTTTTTGGATCAAATTAGGTCTTACTAAATCCCAAAATATATTGCTGGATCTAATTTGATCTGCCAATTTTCTATTCAATTTATATCCAAGTTTATCCACAAATATATTGCTGAATCTAATTCGATGTGCCATTTTTCGGATCAAATTAGATCTAAGTTAATCCACAAATATATTGCTGGATCTAATTTGATCTGCCATTTTTCAGATCAATTTATATCTAAGTTTATCCACAAATATATTGCTGGATCTAATTCGATGTGCCATTTTTCGGATCAAATTAGATCTAAGTGTATCCCCAAATATATAGCTAGATCTAATTCGATCTGCCACTTTTTCGGATCAAATTAGATATACGTTTATCCACAAATATATTGCGGGATCTAATTTGATCTGCCAAAATTGAGATCAAATTAGATCTAAGTTTATCCCCAAATATATAGCTGGATCTAATTGGATCCGCCATTTTTCGGATCAAATTAGATCTAAAAATATCCGCAAAAATATAGCTGGATCCGCCAATTTTCGGATCAAAATAGATCTAGCTTTATCCCCAAAGATATCACTGGACCTCCCAATTTTGAGATATAACTTGATCTTAGTTTATCGCCATATATACAATGGGATCTAATACGATATGATTGGATACACCCAATTTTGAGATCTAATTGGATCAGCTAGATATTACAGCAGATCTTAAACAATATCAAATTGGATATAATTAGATATTGCGCGAGATCAATTTTTTTTACTCGGGAGTATATGATAATATATTGCTTAAATAGCACCATATATAAATATATATCTCACTATATATAGTACCATATATTATCATATCTGGAACTGAATTAAAGATTTTGTTAATGAGGTACCATATATGACCATATATTGTTTAAATGGCACCATATATGATAATATCTAGTTTAACTGTCACCATATATAATTATATATTTTTTAAATGATACCATGTATAATTATATATTGCTAAAATGCCACCATATATATTAAGATATAGTTCTATATATCACTATATATGCAATAAGATCAACCATGTCATGTAATATATAATTATATATGCCATATCTAATATTATGAAGGCCGATATCTAATTAGATGAAATTATATATGGCATAATATAAGGAAAAATTTTGTGAAAAAACGTCATATATAATTATATATGGATATACATAACGACATGTATAATTATATATTGTAATATATGCCATATATGATTATATATAATTTTTTTACTCAGGTAGTTGTATCCATATCAATTAAACTGTTCTCATGTTCATCATTTGTAAAAACCTCTTCTGGTAAATTAAAGTTTGCTTGTGTACCAGCATTTATTAATTCATTTTCCAAAGTTTGGGTATTGGCATGTTTTTTATAAATTTTTCTAGTTTGGGTTTCATTGTCACGTAAGTTTTTCCACTTATTTAAATAATTACTTTCCACTGGAATATTAGTTTTTTGTTTTCCTATCATATATTTTGCTAATTCTTGCTTTATTTCATACCATTTATTTATATCTTTGAGAGAATGAGAAGCATATATTGGTAATAGTTTGCATTGCAAAAATTCAGAATCAAAAGATGTTTTATTAAATTTATCAAATGTTGATTGATTAAGAACAATAAATTTTGATAAATTATTTGACATTTTCTAAAATTTTTCCAATTACTCCACTTAATACTGAAGAAATTATTATTGGCAAAAATCCTCCTTTTTGAATGAGATGTTTTCTCTTTAGTTTCATAGACGTTTTTGGTGAACAAACTTTGCGAAATGTGTTTTTATACGATTTGATTTTTTCATAAACTGATTTGTTAATTTTATGATTTTTAGTTATAATATTAAACATTAGGCGTGTTCGTTTACTTACTACAAGTTACTACTTTTACTACAGCTGGAAAAATTCAATACAAAAAGTAAACAAAACTTTCCAATTGTAGTAAAAGTAGTAAGAAATTCGAGTAAACGAACACACTGATTATTTCATTCAAAGTTTTAATAACAACATCATCCACATGTATTAAAATTGCATTCCTTAGTTTTGGTTTTGCTTGCTTAAGTACAAAAAGAATATGTTTGTTATCCTTCAATAATTTTAAATTTGATGTCATTATTGTTTAGTGAATATATTGTAAAATATAGTGGGTTAAAAATGTCAGCTCTAAATCGTAATGCGTAAATGTGTATTTGCTGAGTAAGATCAATTAAGAAATAACCATGAGCGTGTTGTGTGCACTTATTATATACATTAACCAACGATTTTGAATTTTCTGGATAGACTTGGCGAGCTAGACATTGAAATTGCAATTTATCTCTAGGATTTTTAAACATTACTATATATTTCGAATTTAAAGAAATATCTCTGGAATATGCACCTTTGTGAAAAATGTTTTGTGTCACCAAAATAACAGATAAATTTCTATGATGTGAACCTTTAGTAAAAAGTTCACAAACTTTTTTGCTAGATGATTCTAACATTAAATCATCCAAAATTATTAAGGTTGATTCATTATCATTAGTTGTAAAGTTTTCCGGAATTCCTTCTATGAATTCAACATTAGCAATTGATGGTAGAGCATTTTTTTCAGCATAACACCAAATAATTTTTTCAATATTTTCGGAAACTAAATGAGGATTTTTTATTAAATTTACAATAAATATTGACTTTCCACAACCTGAGGGTCCGCAAACCATCATTGTGAATGGATATATAAACTGATGAAACATGTTTTATCTTTCATTGACAAATTTTGAATGAACCGTAAAGATGAGTAAAGAAATTCTTATAAATGAACTTCATCGACAAGCGAGAAAAAATTTTAAGCGCCGACGTTTTCTTCAAAAAGGAATTTTAGATACATGGCAAATCGGTTTAGTGGAAATGATCCCGTACGCAAAATTTAATAACGGATATAAATATATGTTAACTGCAATAGACGTGTTTTCAAAATATGCTTACGCTCTACCAGTTAAAAATAAAAAAGGCTTGGAATTTACAAAAGCATTCAAAAAGATTATAGATTTAAACAAAAATAAATATCCAAAAAATCTTCATACTGACCAGGGTAAAGAGTTTTATAATTCTCATTTTAACAGTCTTATGAAAAAACTAAATATAAATCATTATCATACATATCCAAAATGAAAGCATCAATAGTAGAAAGATTTAATAGAACTTTAAAGAATAAAATGTGAAAGAAATTTAGTTTGCAAGGCAATTACAAATGGACCAATATATTAAGTAAATTATTACAGGATTACAATAATTCATATCATCGTAGCATAAAAATGTCGCCTACTTCAGTTACTAAGAAAAATGAAAAACTTTTGTTAAATACTGTATACAATAATTTAAAAACTTTCAAGAGAGGAAAATATAAAATTAATGATTTTGTCCGCATAAGCAAATTTAAAAATATATTTGAAAAGGGATATACCCCGAATTGGTCTTCAGAAGTATTTAAAGTAAATAAAGTTTTTATAACAAATCCTGTAACCTATCAGTTAGAAGATATTAATGGTAATATTATTAAAGGTGGATTTTATGAAGAAGATTTAATGAACACTAAAGTTCCAAACACTTATTTAGTTGAAAAAATATTAAGACGAAGAGGTAGCCAAATATTTGTTAAATGGTTAGGATTTGGAAATAAATATAATTCATGGATTAATAAAAGTGATGTAATCAATTGAATTTGAAATTGTATATAAGAAGCTAAATTTATTAAAACAAATCATTATAATGAAAGATGAGTTTGATTTCACAAGACGATAATATTTTTGTTACATTGTTAAGTAATGATTCAATAAATATTTTTAAAAACACTCCAAATACTTTTACTAATTTATTAAAACAACCATTAAAATTGAATGAACAATGGGTAGTTGGATTATCAGACATTTTGTTTTCCTCAAAAGATAGTAATGAAGAAAGTAATCAAAATATTATCAAACGTAGAAAACGTAATATTTTAAATACATACAGTCAATCTCCAGATGTATATAAAACTAAGATAACGAAATTTAATGAAAGTAATGAACATGAAGAAATTAAAAATAAATTTAAAAAATTGATGAATTTATCACTTAAACAAGAATCGAACATTTTAAAAACTGATTCTGCAAATATACCTGATATAATTTTTCAAAATGATTCCTCAAATATACCCGATATAATTTTGAAAAATGATTCTTCGAATAAAACTGATGTAATTTCAAATACTGATCCTTCAAATAAAACGGATATAATAGTTTTAAATAATGATACTAATCAAACAAACACATTAGAAGAAATTTTCGAAAATAAAAACAAAAGTAAAGTTAATAAAAAAAGCAAAGAGCAAATCGCAAGTTTTGAATCAAGTAATGGTAACAATGAACCAATTTTATCATCATCCAATTACTTTTTGGAAAATTCTCTAAATAAACTAATAGATATTATATCAAACTATTTTGGTAAAATAATAGCATCTGAAATAAACGACATTGTTTTTATTTATACTGATATAATGAAACCAAGACATGTTGGTAATAAAAAAACAAAATGTTTAAAAATATTTTCAATTTCTAAACCCCAAAATTATATAAATTTCTACACAGTGGAATATTTTCCAATTGAAACCTTTAATATAAATGACATATCTATTATGATTCGAAATGATGAAGGACAAAAGTTAAATTTAAAAGACTCCATACCAGTTTATTGCACGCTACATTTTAAAAAATTGACTATAAAATGATTGTTAATTATTCCAAATAAATCATTTTCGTTATAACCATGGATGCGTTGTACACAAATTATTATAGTAAACAATCTGGAAAAAATATTCATAATATTGGTGAAATATATCACTTCAGTATGGACGAGGCATTGGATCACTATTCTCTTCTTTGTTTTCACACTTGAAACCATTATTTAAAACTGGACTAAGTGTTTTAAAAGATAAGTCTATTGATATAGGAAAAGAATTATTGGAAGAAATCGGAACAAAACCAATGAAAGAAGTTTTAATAAATCAAGGAAGGAAAGTTATAAATAATATTAAAGAAGCTGCTATTGATAAATTAAAAACAATGCAGAGAGGTAAAGGCAAACATATAAAACTTAAACGTTTAAAACAAAAGCCACAGATTACATCAAAACGTTGTAGAGTAAGAACGTTCAAGATATTTTTGGAAATTGGAAATGTCGGAGTTTATAGAATGTATGAAAAGCGAATTGGATTTATTTGAATCACCACCAATACAAACTAGCGTTATTAAAACTGAAGAAATATCCTACAATCCAATTGCTTCATTAGATACACTCAGGGAATTATGTAGGTAAAATCAACTGCAAATGACAGTTAAAATAACTGCATTTGCACTTAAAAAGGTGTAGACTACATTTGCAGTTAAATTAACTGCAATATGAAGTAATTTTTAACTGTTAAAAATCAACTGACAAATGTGGTAAAAACAACTACAAATGCAATTGAAACAACATACATGCAAATTATTGTAAAACTGTACAAACAACTTGCAAATGTAGTTAAAAAAACATAAATAAATTTTTTTTTTTTAATTATTAATTTAATAAAAAAAACAAATTTATGTAAACACTATTAACTTAATTTTATTCTATAAAAAATTTAAAATTGAGAAATCAAAATTTACACTTAATGTCACTTTTTTTTCACAATTAAGATATTGTTGTACATGTCCGTCTGTGAGGGATGAAATATGCTGTTGTTTGGCTTCCTTTTTTTTTCTCCAGGTAGAAAGGGATGAGAATATAAAAGAACTGAAAGAAAATAAATACAATATTTTTTTAACATTCCCCGTAAATAAATTTATATTATAAAACTTACCTTATTATTTTAGTAATTTAATAAAAAATATATAACCTTTTCCGTATTACGCGTGCTCACTCTTTGGCGTTGTTTTATGACTAAGACAAGAGAAAACATGTTATACTCATATTCTTTCACTAGAAATTTCTAAACAAGTGATTCATACACATACTTCTGTTTGCTTCGTGTGTGTGCATACACACTTGAAAATTTAAGTATTTGTAAATAAAATTCAAAATAACTGCATAAAATAAATGTTACTACAATGTAGTAATTTCTGTAGTTTGTTTAAAAAAATAACTGTCAAAAACATTGAAAAATTTTGTTCTAAGTAAATTAACTACAATTGTAGTTAAAATAACTACAACCGCATTACTACATAAATAACTGTCATGTAGTAACTGCAGAACTTTTCTGAGTGTAACTCAAGTACAATTGAGTTTGTATCATTAGGAAATGGTGAAACATATCGAGATCTTAATAGCATTTACCTCAAATTAATTGTCGAATTTAAAGGAAATGGAAGTATTGTAAACAATTTACTGCATTCACTATTTCACTATAGAGCATATTTTGAAACTTTGTTAAATTATGGAAACGATGCTAGATCTACTCATCTCGAATCGTGTGGGTGGTCAGTTGATATGAACAAAATTAATTCATTAATTGATAAAGAAAACCCTGGGTTAGATAAACGTAAAAAGTTATTCAAGGATGGTAAAAAAGTAGAACTTTTCGGAAAACTTCATGTAGATATATTTAACCAACATAAATACTTACTTAATAATGTTGATATAAAAGTAACATTAAACTTAGAAAAATCCGAATTTTATATTTTAGAAAGTGATGATAAAAATGATTCTTTTATAAAAATTCATGAAGCTAATCTATATATGAATCACCTTACTATCAACAATAATATATTGATGGCACATCATAACGTATTGCAATCTAAAAATGCTATTTATCCATATAAGAGAGTAGAAATGAAAACTTTTACTATTCTCTAATTCTTGATAATGTGGTTCTCGGTCAATTACCTAACTTTTTAATATTTGGAATGGTATCTAATAAAGCATATACTGGAGATCGAAAGGAAAATCCATTTAATTTTCAACACTTTAATTTACAAAGATTTAATTTTGTTTTTAATGGAGTACAAATCCCCGCACAACCAATTGAATTTAACTATACTAATGGTGGCTTAATAAGTACTCGTGGTTATCAAACACTATTTAAAGGAACTGGAATTCATCATTTTGATAAAGGTCATCAAATTACGAAAGAACTTTTTGATAACGGATATTTTTTGCTAGCTTTCGATTTAACACCAGATCATAATAATAATTCAAATTGTGGTAATTTAATTATTCAAGGAACCATTCGTATTGAAGGTCGTTTTGGAAAACCAATAGCTGAAGCCATTACCTGTTTAGTATATTGTGAATTCGATAGTATACTTGAAATTGATAAATCTCGCACAATTATTCAATCGTTATGAATTCTATGAAAATTGTACAAACTTTAAATTCGAATGATCAAACGAGTCAACATTTTGAAGGAGTGTTTCCCTGCGATAAACTACCAAAGAAATCAATAACTAAGCCTTCATTCTACGTTGCCAACACTGACCCCTCATATAAACCTGGACAGCATTGGGTAACTTTTTACTTTCCTAAAAATAAGCCTGCTGAATACTTTTGTCCAGCGGGTCACTTTCCTATCAAACCTTTTATTTCATTTTTAAATAGAAACTCTAAAACATTTATCTGTAATAAAAAACGTATTCAAAGTGAAAATTCAATGTTATGTGGTATTTATTGCTGTATTTTTATTTATTTTAGATGTAAGAATGTGTCTTTTAACAATATTTTAAATTTCTTTAATTATTCAAATCTATTTTTAAATGATATTTTAGTTGTCAGTATTTTTAAAAAAGTTTTTAAATTTTAATTGTAAAATAAATAAAATTTAGAAATTAAAAATATGTGTTTTATTGAAATAAAATTATGGTTTGTTTATTTGTTTGGAAAGTATCAAATTAAAAAAAATATATAAATGCTTACTTTTGTAAAATTATTTTTTTTTTTTTTTGAAAAATTAGTTAAAAGGGAAGTCAGAGCATTCACCTGTTAAAGAGTTAATGAATATTATTTTAGCATTTTCAGAAATGCTTATTTTGTAAAATTAGTTTTCTGGGTTTCAGGCTGAAGGCTTTTGAGTTAACTTTTAGTTAGCCCAAACATTTGTTGTTCTTTTGTTTACAATTTGTTAACATTTTCTATGGCTTAATAGTTAACTTCAAGTTAACCCTATAGTATGAGACCCTGTAGTCTCAGAAATAAAATTTCTGTTCAATATTTAAGGCGTTAGGGGAAGAAAATTTTAATTATTACAAAAATGTCCCGCAACTATTGTGTATTTTGTAAGAGAAGTTTTTCCAATAGGCAAAACATGAAACGGCATTTTATGTCGATTCATAATTTTGCCTCCAAAAAGGCAAAACTTTTAATTGGTAAGTAAAAATTAATAACATTTTATTTATAATATTTTCTATTTACATATTTTGTTATTTTATATTTTAGTAAAAGAAATGGCGAAAGTTACTGAAACGCCATCTGATCCTGAAGTCCCATCCGAACCTAAGAATGCTGTCGAGGTACTAAAAGTAGAGGTGCTACCGCCGATTGATATCCCTTCTTATCTTGCCCTATATGATGGGCAAGATAACATTTTGATAAAAGCATGGGATAATGCAAAAGATTTACTGTCACTTTATGATGGTGATGACGGATTTTTGACAGAGGCTGTCTAAAACTATTAAAATTTTTTGTTATTTTATTTGTTTATATATTAAGTCTTGTGTTTTTTTTTTTTTTTTTAATAAAATATTTCTAATTATTTATTTTTCTAAAAACAAATAATAAAAAATTATAATTGTAAAATAAATAAAAATATAAAAAAAATAAAAAACATATTTTTTTATTTTTCTGATAATCTATTTTATTTAAATTAATTTAGGTATATACCCAGCAAAATCTTTCATTACCAAATAAGTGGTTATATAATAGAAATTCATAGCTCCGCACAACTTATTTTTTGGCGTCTAAACTCATTATTTTTGTTTGGCGTGGTCGTTTTTATAAGTAGTCACGCTTACCCGCTCGCCTACGAAAAATTGAGAAATAAGTAGTTATGAGATTTTAAATAATCAGTTGTTACACACATGCTTACAAAAAGTTTAATTATAAGTGGTTATCCGATTGCTTACTTGATTCTTAAAAATAAGGAGTTAAGCAAATACTATTAGCTTAAGAAAATACATTCAGAAAAATTTAAGTTTTTTCTAGTGTGTAATTTTAGGACTCGTCATAAAAATTTAAACATAAAACATATTTAACTGTGTAAAAAGTACCTATTTAAAATATTACGAGTAAGTCATTATTTTATATTTAGAAACAATGAATACAATAGGCCGTTATTAGGAAGTCATTATTTTATATTATAAAATAATGCAAAAGGTAATGATATATCATTTTTGGTAATGCAGATAATACCAATATTTTGCTGGGTAGCGTATGGGATTTACATTGATAATTTAAGTCAAAAATTGCAAGACCATTGGGTGAAATTCTACCTTTGTAGATGATAGTCCATTCTTTTTCGTTCATCATTGCGAGATAGAGGTCTTGCTTTGCTAAACATTTGCTCATTCGATGTGGTAAATAGAACCATTTATTATTGTCTAAATAAATAGCCACTTAAGTTCCGTAATTGGTATCTCTCCATTGAAATTTAGTTACATTAAAAATTGTATTTTGTGAGAGGTTGTCTATTTTTGTATATTCAGGTTTAATCCCTTGAGCCAGATCTATAATATCCTGAAAATTCTAAATAAAAAATAATATATTTAATAGAATAGTTAAACAAGAATTATATATTACATGAAAAAGTTATCATACCATTATGGATTTGTTTAGTTGACGAGATAAATTTTATTAATGTGATTTTAAAAGTAATAATGGTCTTTTTATATGATTTTTGTTAACAAAAAAAACTTTGGCGTGCAAATTTAAAACATACGTCATAAATATTTTGACTTAAAAATTTTTATTAAAAATATGTTATCTTCATTTAACACTATTTTTAAATTCTAACCTTGAAATTTATGAGACTTTTTGTGTAAATTAAAAAATGTCAATGTTCTTTAATTTTTTTGTTTGAGTTAAATTCAAAAATACGTCATTTATGAGTTTATCAGATTTCAATAATTTTTGTAAAGTATATGTTATGTTTGATTTAAAAAAATTAATGAAAAAAAAACTGAATGTAAAAAAAAATATATATTTCTGCATTTATTTGCAATATTCATTTACGTATGTATGTTTGTATGTAAGTAAAATACAACACAATGGTTTGTGGGTTTTTTATCAACTGTTTATTTCTACAAAATATTTTCATTCAGTGTGTGAAAATGATGTGTTTGCATTTTGTTCTTAAATAACAAAAGGCAACAACATCATTCTGACACCGCATGTACTTAGTAGACGCTAACGTCAGCACCAAGTGCATGCGCTACTTAATTTACTATGGTATGTTTATGTTACTCCTCCCTTCTTCAGAGGTTTCAATGTCCTCATTGATTCTTCTTACACATTTAGTCTTAATATTATTGAATAATTTTGTTCTCTGTGTTGTTAACAATATTAGAATTAATATTATAAAAAAGATTAATGCGTATATAATATAATTGTTTTCTTTTTTTGAATAATGTTTTTGATAATCGTTTCTTAATTCTAGTTTGGTAACATAGTCTTTGGTATTCTTTATAAGATTTTCGGATGTTTTTACAAATGGAACAATGGATGTTTGTGCAATGTGCATTTTACTTTCAATTTCAAAAGATAAAATTTTAAGTTTACAGTTATTAATAGTTAACAAATTATTTCCAAAAATTAATATGTTTAAATCGTTACAATTTTGATGCACTGCTGTTTCATTCAAATTTTTGGTCAATACCATATTAGGGGGTACAAAAGTTATACTTGTTTCTTTATTTGTCTTAAAAGTACAGTTTGATAATTGCCTATTTAATAAATTTTCTAAACATAGATCATTTAAAGGTTTAATTTTCCGGTTTTCTAATTTAAACAATTTTTCATTTTTCTTAATAAAATCTATGTCTGAATTTAATACTAGTTCTTGATTATCATCATCTGGAATTGGTAGTATTTTGAATTTATGATACTTTGTAAAGGTTTCAGGAATAGTTAAAACAAAATACACCATATTTTCCCTTATCCAAACGGACGTTCTAATTAGTTCAAATTGTTCGGTATTCAAATGGGATATGGTTTCAATATCAACAAGTTTTGGGTTTACAATGCCCAATTTAGCCAATTGAATTCCCAGTTGAACATCTTGAATATGTTCCAAATAGGTTTTCACATTGTCAAGAAAAGTATCAGAAATAATTTTAGTAACAAGTGCATTCTGAAGAGTATTCGTTGAGTTTTTCAATTCATTTAATAACGCAATCCCTGCATTCACGTGCTCAATGATACTATTTTTATCCAAATCATTGTTATCAATTCTGTTCTTTATATCACTTATGGTCTCTTCTATCACATCCCTATCCTCACTGTCAAGAGTTCCAAAAAGAAATTTCAGGCCACTACCCAGAGCATTAAAAAGGCCCCTTTTATGTCGCCTAATAAATAAGCGTTTCTCCTGTTCAGCCATTTTGAGATATTTAGTTATGATATCAGACTGTAAAAATTCGTGTTCATAATATTCACCAGACAATGCATTGAATGATGTTTCCAATTCGGTGGTGTTAATCTCTATAATATGATTATTATATTCGGTAGGAATCATGACTTCCCCCTGGTTAATAATGATATAGCCAAAATTATCCCTTAAATTGTCAACATTAATGGTCTGAGCAATAATTTCCGATATCAAATGCAGCAAAACCGTGACCGTGACAAGTTTCCCAAAAGTCCCAAGTTCAGTGGGATGATTCCGGGCTCTCTTCGGTTGGGGGCGCTCCCCCGTTATTCCTGGAATCATAATTATGTGTTATTCTTAGGGTTTGGGATTTCCCGGACTTTTTTATTTCCCGGGAAACGGGAATGAAAAAATTTGATTCCCGGGATTCCCGGGAATCCCGGGAAATATTTTTAAACAAAATTGTTAATGAAAACCACCTATATAAGTAATTTTTGTTTAAAAAAAAACACTATTTCAGTACAAATGCAGTCTGTGTAGTGAGAATTCAAAGTAAAAAATATCAAAATGTTGAACATTTGATTTCACATAGAAACTGCCAAATGAATTGCATGATTCCAGCAGAAAGCACCTACTACTGGACTGTCGGAAACAAAAAGTTTCATCACACTTGGCCCATTAGATATGGTGGCCACAATGTTATTTTCCAAAGACAAATAAAACTCTTCTAGTCTTATTTCTACAATTCTTCTTATTTCATCAGCATTACATCTTCCTTATATATAAACCATCCCCAGGTTATGAAATGAATTATTTCCATTTATACATTGTTGTGATATTCTTGTCCATTCATCTAAGCTTATAGTAAATCTCCTATTGTTAGAAATATTGCTCGATATTTCTTTCATATTGATATCTTTTACATGATTGTAGTAATTTAATATATTGTTCTTTACATCGGTTTAATTTTTTTGCAATGCCAGGTTTTTATTATAAAAACTTTCTCGAATAAACGAAGATCTAGTTATGGTGCGGATTGACTGCGGCTAATTTGGATACCATTTCAGGAAATGTTTGCCCTACCATAAAACCTTTAATGCCAATTCAGCTTACACTGTTTTCTTCGGGTACTTTGCTAATTTTAGCTGAAACGTGATTCTTGTTGTTTTCTTCAAGAGAAGTTGCATGACCATCAATTTTTTTTTTTTTTTTGTGATCCAAATTTAGATGTCGGATAACCAAATTTAGATACCACCGTTAACCATTAGTCTTTTCTTTTCACATTTATTAATGAAAACGTTACTTATAAAATTATTGACCCTTAATATAAAGGAGTATTTTAAATTTAAAGTCGACTTTATTTTTAATCAAACGGTTTTGTTCATTTTGTGTATGAAAACCTTACAAAAATATTTCTATTTTCAAATATTTTGATTGGTTTAAAATAAATTAACCAATCAGAATGCTTCAAAAATAAACCAAGTCAAGGTATACTGCCACCCAATATTTTAACTAAAGTCGACTTTACCTAAATTATACATTTGAAAAATTTAGATAGTAAGGGCGATTATTTGTAAGAAACAAAGCTTTTTTTCATATTTCTTTTAAACATTTTATCAAGTTTTTAGGTTTTACTACTTAAATTTTGAATAAGTTATGCGAAAAATCTTTATTAGTTGAAATGCTCCTAATTACTTGGCAAAGATTTTATTTGTGTGTCAAATAAATGTATTCCCTTTTAAAAGATTTTAACAATGACATTTTTGTTTTGGTATTTTAAATGTTTTTTTATGACTAAAATTAAAAAATCCTATCGAAACAAAAACAATTTAAAAAATTTAATATTTTTAAGATTTCCCGGGAATTCCCGCCCGGGAATTCCCGAACCCCAAACCCTAGTTATTCTACCTCTCTTAAATTGATTCTTATATTTTCTTACATTTCTATTTCTAAATTTTACAATAAAATGTTCCCCATCTTCTCCTTGTTCTAGTACTTCTGCATTCTTAAACGGATTATCTATCTTACTCAATCTTTTTCTACTATTTTCCGCGTTAACATATTTCGTATTGATCGGATTTTTAATTCTCTTTCTATTCGCATTATCGATTCTGATTTTCTTAATATATTGCGGGTCGATTGAAGGGTTAAATTTATTGAAAAATATATTGTAAGGTTTCTCATTAGTACTCGAGTGATTTATATTGTGATTGTACACAAATATTGCCTGTTCTACACAAATGTAAATTAATTCCCTGTCCTCTGACGTATTAATAATTCTAAGCTTTTCATTCAGTGTCTTATGGAAACGTTCAATATCACCTATACCAGTTTTCCCAGTAGTAATCTCCAAAGCCACATTCAATTGCTCACACCACCTTTTAATGTTCACATTATTCATACCCTGATCTTGATCAAACTTCAAAGTTTTCGGAGGCCCCATAGTATTAAAAATTCTAAGCAAAGCCCGTTTTGTTTCCAGCCAAGTTAGATTCGAAACTTTTTCAGCCGTTGCAAACTTCGAATAGAGGTCAATACAGGTTAAATAATTCTGCTTATTCCATTGCCAAAAATCGATAACAAATTTCTCCCGTGTTTCGTATACCGGTGGTGTCAGTTTGAAAGGTAACTTATGGGCTATGTGATCGGATTTGCACAGATTACATAATTCACATGCATTGATGATCTTCGAAATTTCCTTAACGTAATTTGGATAATAGTACTTTCTCGAAAACACATTCACAATCTTCTCTATTCCCTGATGCAAACCCTCCAAATGCAATTCATTAACAATAGTCTTAAACGTAGAGTATTCAATGACATTATCCAATTCCCTCATTGCTCTCACCAGTCTGGTGCCTTTTGCCTGTATCAAATCCTTATATACATTCTGGAATCGAACAAAATCAACATTGTCCGGCATAAAGATGGCAGAGTTCCTTCCAAATAAGTGCTTCTTAATAATACCCTTGATAGTATCATCATCTAACTCTATATATTCCACTGTTGTCACTGTATTTGAAAATATTTTCCGCTTTGAAATTCCCTCAGAACTGGATTTAATAAGTCTCAATTGATTTCTGAATGTATTCAATGCCCTCTCCGATATCGAAATGTAGTTCGCGTTATCCTCCTCCGCCGAGTGGACGGTGGCCATGTCGGAACGCATTTCCTCATTCATATTACATTCATCCAGTTTTATTCTGGAAAGCGCATCCGCGACATGGTTCTCCCTGCCAGGAATGTGCTTCATATCAAAATCAAATTCATTCAGCTTAATCTTCCATCTCTGAAGTTTAATATTTGGTTCTTTCAAATTGTGCAGCCATTGAAGAGGCTTATGGTCGCTATTCACTATAAATCGTCTACCAAAGAGATAAGGGCGGAAATATTTCGTTGCCCATACCAAAGCCAAAAGTTCCCTTTCAATGGTTGAGTAATTAAGCTCTTGCTCATTCAGTGTCCTGCTAGCAAAGCATATCGGTTTGTCCTGCTGGCTCAGAACGGCGCCCAGTGCCACATTTGAGGCATCAGTAGTTAATGTAAAAATTTTCCCATAGTCGGGATATGACAGAATAGGCTCGCTAGTAATTAGAATCTTTATCGTCTCCACTGCGTTTATGTAGTCCCTGCTATTGTAGTCTATCTTATTCCCCTTCTTCAAACAGAAGGTCAGAGGTTTCGTTATCTTAGCAAAGTCCCTGATAAACTTTCGATAAAAACCAGCCAAGCCCAAGAATTGTCTTATTTCCTTCTCGGTCTTTGGAACTGGATACCCAATTATAGCACTCGTATTCCTTGGGTTTGGTCTGACACCATTAGGTGTCACAATATGCCCCAAAAATTCAGCCTCCCTCTGCAAAAACTCACATTTATCTAGTTGGATCTTTAGATTCGCCTCCGATAATCTCCTAAAGACTCTGTCGAGCGATTCGACATGCTCTTGAAGAGATGCACTAAATACGATAATGTCATCTAAATAAACCAAACAGTGCCTTCCCACCAGGTCGCCCAATATCCCATTCATTAACCTTTGAAATGTTGACGGGGCATTTTTCAGCCCAAATGGCATTCTCAGAAACTCGTAATGACCATTTCTAGTGGAAAACGCTGTCTTCCTCCTATCAGAGGGATCCATCTCTATTTGATGGAAGCCCTTAGCCAAATCAAGGGTCGAGAAATAGAGGCATTTGCCCAACTTATCCAAAATATCGTCCATATTTGGAATGGGGTACTTGTCCGCTACAGTGATTTCGTTAAGTTTCCGATAATCTACGATAATTCTCCACTTCTCCCTCCCAGAGGCATCAAGCTTCTTCGGAACCACCCATATTGGCGAGGAGTAAGGAGAAGTACTGTGACAAATTATATTCTGTTCCAGCATCTCCCTGATCTGCCTGTCAACCTCCTCCCTATGGATTTCAGGGTACCTATAGGATCTCGTATAAATCGGATCCTCGTGTTGGGTCCTAATGCAATGTTTTGTTGCATGAGTGAAGGTCAAATTCTCACCTTCCCTATAAAAAATGTTATCGTAATTACGTAACAATCTGTCTAAAAATTTGCGTTCCTCCGAGTTGAGATGGTCCGTCCGAAATTTGGATTTCCCTTCGTCTGGCTCAAGTTCATGAATATTCAACCTATGTTTCACTAGCTCATAACCACTACCGTCAATGGTGTCATTCCCTATTCTATACTCGAATCCATCTAAGACTAAACGACCGTTGGCAACATCAATCTGTGCATTCAACATTTCCAGTGAGTCATAACCCAATAATCCCTCATAATTATCCGAAAAATCATATACATAAAGTCTCAACCATTTACTACCCAAACCAATATGCTGAATTTTATTTAAAATCATTGAGCCCGTAGCTGTTCCCAAATTAAGTGGAATAGTTTCCTCTACCGCCGACGGTAAGACGTTTGCCCTAATAATGCTAACGGAAGATCCCGAATCAATTAGAAAAATATATGGTCTATGATCTATATAAAGTATTACGGTTGGCAATTTTCCGGGGCCTGTAAATGAAAATTTGGTGTATCCTGTTCCATTGGGGTAGGTGCTCCATAACGTCTTATTCTTGACTGGTTGGAGTTATTCCCCCTGGTTACCGGGGTACTTCCACTCGAATGCCCCTGTTGTGGACCATTATTGTGACCGAATTGGCCATAACCATAAGAACCAACTTGATTAGGATTATTAAATGACTGGTTTGGATTTTGCTGTAAAAATTGAGGAGCATTGTCCTGAAATTGGGGTACGTATGAGCAATTTGGCGTTCCCAAAAAATGGGGGATGAAGTGACCCTTTGCCGTCTGTGGATATTCAATATTTGAGACATTTCCACCCTTTTTGATTTTTCTATCTCTAAATTCAAATAAGTACGAACCACTTTCCCTTAATATTTTAAGGGCAGTTTTAAAATCTGCCACGGGGTTCGAATTAAGTAAAGCAGTAATATGGTAAGGTAACCCTTTTTTTAAGACTTCTAAGCTAAATCTATCTACTTCCGTTTTATACATATTCTTTCTAGTTTCACTATCTTCGCTCAATTTTATGCAATCTCTAATTCTGCAAATTTCAGTATTCAAACTATCGCAAAATAACTTAACACTATTGGTAAATTTAATATTATTTAATTCTAATATAAGTGTTGATATTGACTTTTTCTCACCAAATTCTTCAATAAGTATGGTTCTTAATGTCCTCCAGTCGCTGGGATTCTCCCTTCTAAGTAGATCCGCTGCTGGTCCACATAATTTTCTCTGAATGGCGTTAAAAAAAAGTTGTTTTTCTTCGGCAGCCAGGCACATTATCGAGGACACTATAGAGTCTATGTGCCCGATGAACAATGCAAGCGCTGTGGTATCTCCATTAAAGGATTCAATGAACTTAAGATTTTGAAGGGCAAACTCCCTTTTCTCCCTGTTATCTGGCATATCACTTGGATCACTGGAGATATTAATATTGTTTAAAAGTTCGTTTATTTGTTCTATTGACATAAATTGTTTATGCTTTCAGTTCTTTTCACTTTAATTAATTTTTAGTTATAATTTATATTTTTATACTTTTGTTGTTGCTGTTGTGTTGTTTTATTTGAATTGTTAAAATTCGTTTCTTCTTTGATTGATGTTTTTTCTTTTTTTTATCAAACAAATTGAAATTTTTTTTTTTTCAAATATATAATATTAACTTATAAAATAAATGCAGGTTCGTTGGAACCGACTGCGCCAGTAAAATACAACACAATGGTTTGTGGGTTTTTTATCAACTGTTTATTTCTACAAAATATTTTCATTCAGTGTGTGAAAATGATGTGTTTGCATTTTGTTCTTAAATAACAAAAGGCAACAACATCATTCTGACACCGCATGTACTTAGTAGACGCTAACGTCAGCACCAAGTGCATGCGCTACTTAATTTACTATGGTATGTTTATGTTACTTGTATATTTGAATGAACGTCCAAAATGTAATACTCAGAATTAATGATCGTTTTAATTTATTTAATATAAAGCAAAGAAAAACAATCCTCCTCAAATATAAAGCAAAGAAAAAACAATCTTCCTCATAGAAAAGCAAAGAAAAAACAATCCTCCTCATAGAAAAGCAATTCTTCTCACAAAAAACACTCCTCCTCATAGAAAAGCAATCCTCCTCATAGAAAAGCAATCCTCCTCATAAAAAACACTCCTCCTCACAAAAACACTCCTCCTCATAGTAGAAAAGCAATTCTCCTCATAAAAACACTCCTCCTCTGGCGCAGAACCCGCATATCCATACTACTAATTAGATCCAGCAATATATTTGTGGATAAACTTAGATCTAATTTGATCCGAAAAATGGCAGATCGAATTAGATCCAGCAATATATTTGGGGATAAGTAAGATCTAAATTTATCCAAAAAAATGACATCAAATTAGATCCAGTAATATATTTCGGGATTGCGTAAGATCTTTACTTTGCCGATAAATTGCAGATCGAATTAAATCCAGTGATATATTTTGAGATTTGGTAGGATTTTAATTTATCCCATAAATTGCAGATCGAATTAGATCCAGCAATTTATTTCGGTATTAAAATGGCAGATCGAATTAGAAACAGAAATATATTTGGGGATTGACATCTAAAACTATCCAGAAAAATGACAGATAAAATTAGATCCCGCTTTATATTTGGGTACTACGTAAGATCTCCATTTAAATGGGATTAAATAAGATCCCAGACAGATATTGACAACAGTTCAAAAAATAATACACTGGCAGAGCACTGATTTTATAAAAATTACAATATTTTGTTAAAATAAAGTTTAAACTCAGAAGGTCTCGAGTTCGATACCGTTTACGGCTTTGCATGTTTTTTATAAAAAGAATTTCTTTTTATAAAACTATAATTTTATTTTCTATAAATGTTTTTATAAAATTATATTTTTTTTTTATTAAATTGAATTTTTTTAAAAAAATAATTTTATTTACATCTTTTTAACGCTCAACTGTTTTTAAGATTTATCAATTATCTTTCAGAAATAATCAATTGAATTTCAGTTTTATCAATTGTATTTCAGAACTTCCCGTGAAAAAACGATTAGATTTGATCAAGTTAGGTTTGATCCAATTGTATCTATTCATATTAGAGAGTGAATAAAAACGTATAAAATTAAATATGAGTTTATCTGCGATTCCGATTTTCAAAATTTTCTTATTCGTTGCCTCATATAATCATATCTTAAAATATATTTTCTCTTATATCATTTTATATGCCATATACAAATACATATACGTTTGAAAAAACAACACTTTACTATAGAAAGTAAAAATGCTCTGTTGGCTGTCCGTCTCCAATATACACAAATTGCCTGCACTTGTACGTACAAACCATACGTCAATGTGGCAATATTTGTGAAAAAAAAGGAGACACGGAGGAAATAAGATAAACAGAGAAAATCTGAAGTAGAATGTTTGTATATGTCTGTTTGATCACTTCTGAAATTATTCATATAGAGACAATCTGACAATAAAAATATATACAAAAATACAAATTAATGGAAAAATCACTGATGAAGCCTGTCCATAAAAAGGCAGAAACTAGATCTAGTCTGATTTGCAAATTTAATGTGGTTATAACTTTTGAGGAAGGTTTATTCTTCTTCTTAACCTCAAACCTACTAAATTAGAATTAATAAAAAATACATATTAATGACAATATTAATTGTATTTGGTCTATACGACGCGTTTGAAAAAACAACACTTTACTAAATTATATCTCGTTGAAGATAAATTTGTATATTGCTTCGAACAACACTTTATAAAACTAAATGTGACCCAAGAATATTTTAGATAAAACTATTTACTATCTCGAATCGAACAAAATGTATGTGGATTTAAATACAATTATATACTTAATAATTCAATACAAAATTAAAAAGCTGAGCTTATATGTTATGTTGCATCTAGGGTTTCTAATGACCCAGAATTTTTTCATTTCTGGGATAAATGAGACATACCAATGTCGCACTTTTTTAATTATAATATCTAATTTTAAATCTAATGAAAGAAATAATAAGAAAAGTAATAAGAAAAAAAAAACTGAGATTTGTGTGATTTCAAAGCTGTTTCTATCTTAGTAAACGTTGTTTCTGTATGATTTTAATTTTTTTCTTCTGTGTAGTTACTACTAACTGATAATGGATTATATAAATCACACAGAGAGAAGTTTGCTGGACCAGATTTAATGAAATTTTTTAGTAAAAAATAAAGTTTTCTTATAAATAAAATGAATATTTTGACAATATTTTATCAAAAATTCCAATAATTTACTAAAAAGTTTCAATGGACGAGGCCTAGTGAAATTCATCGGTTTTGTGCAAAAATTTATTAATATCATTCAGATAATTCCCTCAGTTAATTAATTGGTTGTTTTCTTACACTATACATATTCATATAAACAAACAAAATTTAATGCAATTAAATAAGACCAAAACTCCGATAAAATTGGATGAAATTATATCAATTCAAATATCTTTTTTATTCGTTTATATACAATTTGATTAATGTATTTTCCGGATAAAATTTTATATAATTTAGTATCATGCCAAATAAAAAAAGATTTGCTACCGAATAATTTTTTTTTCATGGGTTATCAATTATTTATGAATTGTATTTCAGAACTAGTGAATTGAATTTCAGTTTTATCAATTGTATTTCAGAAATTATTAATTGATTTCCGAAATTCACAACTGTATTTCAGAAATTATCAAACTGTATTTCAGAAATTATCAATTGTATTTCAGAAATTATGAAATGTAATTTAGAAAATTTTTCTCTATTAAAAAGTTTCAATGGACGAGGCCTAGTGAAATTCATCGGTTTTGTGCAAAAATTTATTAATATCATTCAGATAATTCCCTCAGTTAATTAATTGGTTGTTTTCTTACACTATACATATTCATATAAACAAACAAAATTTAATGCAATTAAATAAGACCAAAACTCCGATAAAATTGGATGAAATTATATCAATTCAAATATCTTTTTTATTCGTTTATATACAATTTGATTAATGTATTTTCCGGATAAAATTTTATATAATTTAGTATCATGCCAAATAAAAAAAGATTTGCTACCGAATAATTTTTTTTTTCATGGGTTATCAATTATTTATGAATTGTATTTCAGAACTAGTGAATTGAATTTCAGTTTTATCAATTGTATTTCAGAAATTATTAATTGATTTCCGAAATTCACAACTGTATTTCAGAAATTATCAAACTGTATTTCAGAAATTATCAATTGTATTTCAGAAATTATGAAATGTAATTTAGAAAATTTTTCTCTATTAACTATGATAAACAATCAACAAGTTTTGAAATAGATTTGATTATTTCTGAAATACAATTAATAATTTCTGAAATACATTCCATAATTTCTGAAATACAATTAATAGCTTCTGAAGTACAGTTAATATTGTAGTTGCTGATGATATATGACCATATATTGTTTAAATGGCACCACATATGACAATATATTGTTTAAATGGCACCATATATGGTATATGTTCCCTATTAAAAAACAATAATATGGAGCTTTATATGGTAATATATAACTTAGAGTGATCCATGTATCATTTGATCCGAAAAATGGCCCGATAAAATTGTATCACTTTTTATCTAATTGCATCAGTTTAGATCTGACCTGATTAAATTATGTGTTAATCAGATGAAATCTGATTTCTGACCTGATACAATTTTATTGGTTTTTATCACAAGTTATCAGTTTGGGTCCAAATAGATATTTTTGTATACAAAATTATATATTTATAACCCAATTTTGATCTGATATAATTGCATCAGTTTAAAACTTTGATACAATTGTATAAGGTAAATGTCGGATACAATTATATTTTATTTATATAAAATTAAACCAATTACGATCAAACCTGACACCATACCAGGTCAAAAATCGGATACAATTTCATCTGATTAACACATAATTTATTCAGGTCAGATCTAAACTGGAACAATTAGATAAAAATATATCGGGGCATTCTTCGGATGAAACTGTATATTTATACAGATATATCTTAATCACATATATGACTATATGTTACTATTTTTACTCGGGTCGTTTAAATGATACGATATATCAAAGTATATGGTACTATATATAGTAGCATATATTATCATATCTGGAACTGTATTGAAAATGTTGTTCATGAGGTCCCATATATGAGCATTTATTGTTGAAATGGCACCACATATTATAATATATGGTTTAAATGGCACCATATATGGTAATATATTGCTTAAATAACACCATACATAAATATATATGGCGCTATATATAGTGTCATATATTATCAAATCTGGAAATGTATTAAAAATTTTGATCATGAGGTGCCATATATGACCATATATTGTTTAAATGGCACCATATATAATAATATATGGTTTAAATGGCACCACATATGCTAATATATTGCTTAAATAACACCATATATAAATATATATGGCACTATATTTAGTAGCATATATTATCATATATGCAACTGTATTAAAGAATTTGTTCATGATGTACCATATATGACCTTATATTGTTTAAATGCCACCATATATGATAATATATAGTTTAACTGGCACCATATATAGTTATATATTGTTTAAATGATACCATATATAATTATATATTCCTAAAATGCCGCCATATATATTAAGATATAGCTCTATATACAACTATATATGCAATAAGATCAGCCATGCTATGTAATATATAATCATATATACCATATCTAATATTATAAAGGCCGATATGTAATTAGATGAAATTATATATGGCATAATATAAGGAAAAATTTTGGAGAAAGACGTCATATATAGTTATATATGGATATACATAACGACATGTCTAATTATATATTGTAATATATGCCACATATGATTATATATAATTTTTTTTACTCGGGTTATTAAACAAAAAGTTTTTTATAAAATAAATTGTTTTATTTGCAACAATTAAAAAGAACAAATGGAATGGAACACTAGAAACCCACAAAAATTATAGTATATTTATATTAATTATAAAAATATTTAAAATAAGTAAAATCATAATTTGTTGTAAATTGAATCTGTTTTCATCCATTTTAAGTAGGTTTCTACTTGATTTTAATATTTATTTTTCTTAGTGTATAATATGAGGTCACCTCTAAAAACTGTTGTTGCTAAATTTCAAGCGAAACAGTTTCCATTTGCAAAAGTTATCGCAATAAATACATTTTTTACTAAGGGTAGTATCATACTAAAAACACTTTAGTATCTCAAAATGTCTTTAGTACGATACTAACTAGGGATGCCAAACAGAAAATTCCGAATCCAAAATCCGGAATCACGGGATTATTTCTCAAAAATCCAGGGATTTTCTTATTTTTTAATCTATATATATAAAAATAAGTTGGTATATGTTCGTCATTTTATAACCCGAGAACCACTCAACCGATTTACAAACCAATACATGCGTTGCAAAGGTCTACTTTTACTTATTTCAGGCATTTTTCGTCATTCTTAAAATGACGAAAAATGCCTACGCATACGTGTTATACGCACACTTTTGTGATCGATATACAAATTTTTATTTTTCAACGGATTTCTGTTAACCGATTTCAGGGTACGTTGAGGATGGTCTGTAGATGGTTTATGTGAAGTTTACACGAAATTGGCCCAGTGGTTCCGGAGATATGGCGTCCCTATATATAAAATTTTCGTGTTGCTATGACAACCAGGCCTTGGCGTTACTATGACAACCAGGCAGCACTTATAGCATTAACCTAATCTAATCTCAGCTCATTCTATCTTATTTATCTCATCTCATTTTTTTTTTTTGTGGAAACACTTTTTTTTGTGGAAACTTATTTATCCTATCTTATTTATCTCATCTCATTTTTTTTTTGTGGAAACACTTTTTTTTTGTGGAAACTTATTTTTTTTTAGAAACTTTTTTTTTGTGGAAACATTTTTTTTTTGTGGAAACTTTTTTTTTGTGAAATATTTTTTTTTGTTGAAACTTTTTTTGTGCAAACATTTTTTTTGTACAAACACTTTTTTTTTTGTGGAAACACCTTTTTTATGGAAACATTTTTTTTTGTAAATTTTTTTTTTGTGGAAACTTTTTTTTTGGTGGAAACACTTTTTTTTGCGGAAACACTTTTTTTTTGTGGAAACACTTTTTTTTTGGAAACTCTTTCTTTTTTTGTGGAAATACGTTTTTTTTGTGGAAACACTTTTTTTTTGTGTAAATTTTTTATTTTGTGGAAACACTTTTTTGTGGAAATAATTTTTTGTGGAAACATTTTTTTGGTGGCAACACTATTTTTTGTGTAAATTTTTTTTTTTACACACTGTTGGGAAAGAAAATTTGTCCACGGCCACTTTATTAAGGAAAGTAATATAGAGTTTGTTTAAAACCATTTTTTTTTTGTTTTTTTAACACTTTTTTTAACACACTTTCGGGAAAGAACGGGGAAATTAAACGGGGAATAAGTGGAATTGAAACTCGAGAAAATGGCAATAGAACAGAGAACGAAATGGAATGCGGAACGAAATTAAAGAGAACGGGGAACGAATGGATTCGCAATGACAATAAACAAATCGCAAAGAGAGTCATAGTGTTTATATATAAGAGTGACTGACTGACTTATTTTACCCTCTAACCGGCCTATGCTTTTTCACCAAAGTATAAATAAAAACCAAAAATTAAATTTTTTGTGCCTTTGGTTACGAAGATGTAACGATTTTCGTTTTTCAGAAACTACGAAATTGAGCGAAAACGGGTCTTAATTTTAATAAATATTGGTACTATTACTAAATTTATTCTTTTTGTCAAATTTCATAATAATTCGTTTTCAAGTTAAGACGATGTCCCAGGAAGGTATCCTGATAGAATCCTGTATGTGCTTGGACCAAAGTAATGACTTTTTTTAAAAGCTAAAGCTGTCTTACTTTGTGTGTATTTTCAATGGTTTAAAAGTAACTTAAATATATATATATATATATATATATATATATACTAGGGCGGGTCAAATTGTATGGATAAAAATTTTTTGATATTGCGTACTCGATTTTTCGAAAGCTTTTAGCATGGGGAAAAAAAAGTTCCACTACGACATATAAAAAAAAATCATTTTTGAGGCTCCCAAATTTAAATTTTTTGCAATTTTCTAATAAATCTAGATAAGCGCCATCTTGAGGTGGCTTTTTGAAACAACTAATAAAGTTGTAAACAATATAACATTACAACCTTTCCAGAAAGGTATTACTTATGAAAATCGGATAAAAAATGTGGCAACTAGAAGTAAAAGTATATAAGTAAAATTATTTTCTTGTTGTTGTCATCAACATCATTATCACCATTTCTCATCATTATCATCATTTCATCATCAAGCAGAAAATAATTTTACTTATATACTTTTATCTCTAGTTGCCACATTTTTTATCCGATTTTCATAAGTAATACCTTTCTGGAAAGGTTGTAATGTTATATTGTTTACAACTTTATTAGTTGTTTCAAAAAGCCACCTCAAGATGGCGCTAATCTAGAATTTATTAGAAAATTGCAAAAAATTTAAATTTGAGAGCCTCGAAAATGATTTTTTTGATATGTCGTAGAGGAACTTTTTTTCCCCATGCTAAAAGCTTTCGAAAAATCGAGTACGCAATATCGATTGCTAAATCGACCCACCCTAATATATACTGAATAATCATTTTTTAAATTATTTATTTTTTATATAAGCTCCTAATAAGCATTCTCATTGAAGGGGGCTTTAATTTTGAAGATTTTTACATTAATAAAAAACATTGTATTTTATTTTCATAAAAATATTTCATTCCTATACAAAACAAATTACATTGTAAAATTTAAAGCACGCTAATAGCGTAGCGGGCTTGCCCGATATGACAAAATTCGTGTTCGGTTTAACTGACATCCCAAAAACTAGGCCCAAGGCACGCTGCTAAATCTAGCGGGCTTGCCCGCTAGTATTAATATAAACGCAAATAAAAAAATGAGCAATTTTAGATTACCTACTTTTTTCTTGAATTTTCTCATATTTACAAGAAATTGATGCCAAGATATTGGTAAAATTATAAATTAAGTAGCTTATTCGAGTAAACAATGCAAAGACTGCAGAAAAATTTAGTAAAAAATGTTAAGTTATTGAGTAATTTATGCGAAAAATCAAGTTTGTTTGTTATTTTACCGGTTTATTCTTCCAAGAGAAATTCAATTTCTGAAACCTAATTTTGGTTGGGACTGTAAGTTTGAATTCTTCCATGAAAACATTTCATAACGATAACCAAACAACTTTGTTGTCCAATCGGAAATTTTGTCATTAAATCCGTAAAGTAGATTTCTAGAATCCAACTATTGGAAATTTCCTTAAGAAAAATTAAAACAAATTCCTCATTCTTTTATTTGTACGGAAATTTTTAAACGCAAATTTCTTATATTGGATTCTATATATCTTTACGGATTTTATAAAAAAAGAAAATTTCCAATCCGATTAAAATTGTTTCATTAAATTAACTTGCACAGAAATCTTTACAGTTGAACCTCGATTATCCCGGCCTCCATTAACCGGGTACATCTGTTAACTGGCATTCTGGTATTTGAAAATATACCTCTTTAACCGTGGATTAACTCTATTATCCGTGCTTTCAGAAGTTAAAGATAATTGAGGTTCGACTGTATTTATTTATTTTTTAACGAAGAAAACAGTTTTTAGTACACTGAACGAAATTGAAATTCAATTAATTCGGTAGTGAATTAACCCCCTGTTTTTATAAAGCGAAAGGATATATTCTTCCAGAGGAATGTGTATATTTTGTTACAATAACAAAATACACACATTCCTCTGGCGAAATTATTCCGCTCGCTTTATAAAAACAGGTAGTAAGTCAATTTTTAGTACACTGAACGAAATTTTATAAATTCAGTAGTGAATTAATTCAGTGGGAATTAATTCAATTTGTATCCGTTCGATGCATTAAATTGAACGCGTTCACAAGTGAATTTTTTCATTTAATTTAATAAAAAGAACTATAGTACAATCAAATTAAAATTTTAATTTATTCCATTTAATGTACAGTGCCACAGAAAAGTATACATACCTCCTTAAAAATCCAGTTTTATGAAATATAATTGCATTTCCGAAAAAAAAATTATGCAAAATAGTATATTTCTTTTCATTTAAAACATTAAGTATGAAAAAAAAAATTTCTATTTACTTCTTACCTTGTCTAAACGAGCAAAAGTACCTTTTCATGACACAGAAAAGTAAACATACTACCCACAAATAAACAACCAAGTGCTGAAACAGTGCACCCAACTGTTGAATTTTTTTTTTTTAATTTACCGTTATATTGATAAAAATAATTTAGTAAATTTGTTTGCATAAATAAAAGTGTAAATTTTAAAAAATGAAGCAAATAGGAAAAGAAATGAGTTTGGATAAGAGCCGAATTATTATAAAGCTTCAAGATGAAGGAAAACCTCTTAGGTGATTTGGTTGGATGTTCAAAGGCTACTATCCAAAAAATAATTAGAAAATATAACCAAACGAAAAGTTTTGCAAGTAAGCCTAGAAGTAGTCGACCACTAATAGTGACTCCTAGAGTTCGTCAGATACACTCAGAAAAGTTCTGCAGTTACTACATGACAGTTATTTATGTAGTAATGCGGTTGTAGTTATTTTAACTACAATTGTAGTTAATTTAAATAAAATTTTTCAATGTTTTTGACAGTTATTTTTTTAAACAAACTACAAAAATTACTACATTGTAGTAACATTTATTTTATGCAGTTATTTTGAATTTTATTTACAAATACTTAAATTTTCAAGTGTGTATGCACACACACGAAGCAAACAGAAGTATGTGTATGAATCACTTGTTTAGAAATTTCTAGTGAAAGAATATGAGTATAACATGTTTTCTCTTGTCTTAGTCATAAAACAACGCCAAAGAGTGAGCACGCGTAATACGGAAAAGGTTATATATTTTTTATTAAATTACTAAAATAATAAGGTAAGTTTTATAATATAAATTTATTTACGGGGAATGTTAAAAAAATATTGTATTTATTTTCTTTCAGTTCTTTTATATTCTCATCCCTTTCTACCTGGAGAAAAAAAAAGGAAACCAAACAAGAGCATATTTCATTCCTCACAGACGGACATGTACAACAAAATCTTAATAGTGAAAAAAAAGTGACATTAAGTGTAAATTTTGATTTCTCAATTTTAAATTTTTTTATAGAATAAAATTAAGTTAAAAGTGTTTACATAAATTTGTTTTTTTTTTATTAAATTAATAATTAAAAAAAAATTTTTATTTATGTTTTTTTAACTACATTTGCAAGTTGTTTGTACAGTTTTACAATAATTTGCATGTATGTTGTTTCAATTGCATTTGTAGTTGTTTTTACTACATATGTCAGTTGATTTTTAACAGTTAAAAATTACTTCATATTGCAGTTAATTTAACTGAAAATGTAGTCTACACCTTTTTAAGTGCAAATGCAGTTATTTTAACTGTCATTTGCAGTTGATTTTACCTACATAATTCCCTGAGTGTACTGGATGAAATAAAAAAAAATCCTAGGACACTAATAGTGGAAATTGCTAATCACTTGAATCTAATGAATGAAACAACGGTTTTCATAGTCTTGTACATAGAAAGAAGCCATACATCAGTGAAGTGAAGAAACATGTTGGAAAAGATGAAATTTTTTGGGCCAATGTTATGTTTAGCGATGAAAGCAAGTTCAATTTATTCGGATCTGAGGGCAAACAAAAAGTACGGTGCAAAAAAATGAAGAATTGATGGAGAAAAATCTAGTTCCAACAGTCAACATGGTGCAAGTAATGTCATGGTCTGGGGTTGTATGTATGTCTGCGGCTAGGGTAGGGAATTTGGTATTTCAGCACCCAAATCGCCAGATCTAAATCCCATAGAGCAACCGAGGGATGAATTGGATCGCCGTATCCGAAAAAACATCTAAAAAAGTACGATGGATCTCAAAAATGCTCTTTTGGAGGAATGGAACGGTATTACGAAGGATGTTTTACTAAAAAATTCGTTTTTTCTATGAAAAACTTATTGACAGCAGTTTTAGCACTTGTAGGTGGACACACAAAGTATTAGATAAGAGTTTTTTACTATAAAATATTTCTCATTTCATTTCTCATTTCTTTATTTTATAAAGTCTATGGATAACAATGATCCTTACAGACTACTCGCTAAAAATAAAATTAATACAAATTATTTAAGTAAAGTTTAAACATATCTTTTGAATAACTAAAATCTGAAACAGTATTGTTGTCTAATTTATTAAAATTTTTAAGCAATTGTGGATTGATGTTACACTTGATGTTGATCCAACGGCTTTTTCTGAAAAACTGAAAAGGACGCATTCTAATGTCAGAGGTCCACAACTCAGGTTTAAACAGATTTTCATACAATTCAACTGAAATTCCAAGTTTAAAATTAACAAATTTTAAATCAGAAACGGAGCATGAGAATATTATTATTAAGTTCAACAGTATGTATACTTTTCTGTGCCTTAAATATAGTTTTTTTATGTTTTCGTTAAAAAATAATGTATAATTACCAATATTTTGATAGGTTTTTGTTATTGTTCATAGATTAATTTCATATGGAATAGATTTTTCTCTTACAACATGCATACATTCTGTAGAACAAGCATTTTCAAGGGGGTATGTATACTTTTCTGTGCCACTGTATATGGGTGTTATCAAAAAATATGATAAAAACCGTGTAACCACCGAATTTCTAATGCATGGATTACATTTGAGTTACATATTTCGATATATATCAGCACATTGTCACCTGTTTTACAAAATTTATAGCAATCTGACCAATTTTTGTTTAATACATAAAATTTGTGACCAATTTTATAGGCCAAATGTAAACTCCGTAACAAGTAACTCATAAGGTTTTTTAACTTTAATAGCTTATATTTTAATAACCAATAAAGCTAAACACTAACGGTAAGAATTTTTATGAAGAGGAAAAGTGCCGTTTTTAATAAAAATTAATACATTTTACAAACTTTTTCGTATATCTTAGCTATCACGACTTCAACTCTGTAACGATTTTTCGTCATAATTTTTGATAAAAATGCGTATACCAGAATTTTGGAATTATCTATTATTTATATTGCGAAAAGTACAATGTTATTTATACTCAAATAATCGTTGGACTGTAAGTAATCATCCAGTATAACAGACTTGAAGCTTTTCTGCAGCATGTAACATTCTCGAGATGAAAACGGATGTCTTTAATAAGATTTGAAAAAATGTTGTAAACTCCGTTCCTAATTTTTACACCAAACTATTTAACGAGTAAGAAAAACAATGTCATATTTGGATTCACCTTGTAGGCATCATGCGATTTTGTTTCGGAAAAAAAATTCTGACAAAGCGTTTCTGAAAGAAAACGAAAAAAGTAACCAAATGTAAACTCCGTAACTGTAAACTCCGTAACCACAATTGTTTGCATCAGGTTTCATTCAAATAAATGTAGATAAATGTTTAAAATATTTTAAAATAACCATAAACAGAGGTGATTCAACTAATATTTATGCGTCAAAAGACGATTCAACTAATAATTTTGCTTCAAATCAAAAAAAGTTATCAGTTTTTTACCCTAAGCTGCTGGTGCGAAAAACGATTGATTTTGCATTTCATTGGTTTTGAATCGATATTTCGAGTCATTACTGACATTAGTTTGACAAATGTAATTTGTTTCACACAATTTAAGAATTTTTTGATCGTGAAATGTTATGTTTTTAATGTATTATTTTGTAACTGCGCAACCGCAGTTTGGATTTTAAAAAATTTTATATTTTTGAAAATCATTTAAAAGGACCAAAAATACAAAATTAAAAAAAAAAAAAAAATTTTTCGCGGAATGAATTGTATTTTTATTCGCGAAACCGCCAATTTGATAAATACAAATTATATATCGTTGGAAAGCAAGTTGAAAACCCAAATACGAAAAACTAATCAATTGAAGAAAATTCGTACGCAATTTTTTTTTGTTATATCTTTTGCTTGTGAAAATGTAAACTCCGTTACCACAAAAAAAATTAAAATTGTGCAAAAAAAGTTATTGCGACAACTTGAAGAAGAGATTTTTTGCAATTAGGTTTATAATGACTAAACTTACTGATTCCATTAATAAAAAACCGAAATATTAACACTTCTCACAAATTTGGGCCAAAAATTTATCACATTTTTTGATTTCACCCATATATTTATGAATAAATTAATTAAATTTTCTATTCAGAACTCACAAATTAAATTAAGGAATTGATTATCCTAAGCTCTGGTTACTAAGGGTTAACTTGCTCGGAAATATTAATATAATGAGGGGCTAATCCTTTTGCGATGTCCAATGTGGAAACCCGTAAGATTATGGTATCAACAAAAACCGCTTAGTTGTGCTACCGCTAGTTTGATGTTTTTTTTTACTTTTCAGATAATTATATTTAAACAAATTTTATAAATTTTCAAAAAAATAAATATCTTTGCATTTTTCTGTCGGCTTTAGCCGAAAATTGGCTAAGTCGATTATTGTCGGCCGCTGAATCGGCTTTACAAAGGTGTCGGCTGGCGGCGGCTGACCGGCTAAAGTCGGCTGGCTAGTATCTCTGCTTGGGACGCACCCTGTTCTCGTGGTTCCTCAAATCCAGACGCGTCTGTTTCGCATAGTGGGCGGCTTCCTGGTCCGCGTCTGTTTTACCTAGTAGGCAGAGAAACAAGCCGATCAAAATAATCGGCGGCGGCGGCGCAAGCAAAAAATCGGCGGCGGCGGCAGCGATTAAGGTTGAGGCGGAAAAAATCGGCGGCGGCGGCGCAACCAAATAATCGGCGGCGGCGGCGGCTTGATCGGCTTGATAGAACATTATACACGTAATTTAAAGATGTTTAAGGTTTTTTCCAAAATATAGCAGTAGAAAATTGTACAAAAAATGCTTATATATTCAACAAAATTGTGTGGAAATATTTTCAAATAAAACTGATTTTCTTAATTTTTTCTTATTTTGTTTAATTTTGACGGCTTTTAATTACAATATTTTGTTTAAAAAAAAACTAATTTTTATCTAATTTATTCTTTATTAAGGGCAAAATGAAGTTCTACTTTAATCGCTTTAAAATTGTCAAAGTTATACATTTATTTATAAACATGGAATCTCTGCATTTATAAGTAAATTGAAAAAGTTAACCTTAATGAGTGTGCAAACAAGAACATCGAGATATCTTATAATAGCTGAAATTAAATGTTTAGAAAAATTACGATAACTTTTTCAATTTTCAATTAATTTAAACAAAAGAATCTGATTTTACTAAAAACTAAACCCACTTTCAGAATAAATTACAATAGTAAAGAATTTTTTAATACTGTAAAAAAGCCGTCAATATTTTTTAAAAAAACTTTCAACATATTTCAGTTACAAATAAATAATTTTATATACATATATTTGGAAAGCTAATTTTTTTGTCTTTCCAAAAACGTTCCAAGATTCAAAATCGGTTGAAAAATTGCTGAATTTAAAATTGTTAAGTGCTTGAAGTCGCTCAAAAACAGAGTGTTGACACTATAACCCCTGTTCTGAATTCCGAAACTTTTTAATTAGAGTAGTTTTGTAAAATCACACAAAATTCAAAATGTCGGAAATTGACTGTTTCGAACAAATTTTAGCATACTGAAAAATTTTAAAATAAATTTTAACATATCAATTTTTGCAACAAAATATTCCTTTTACTTTCACCAAGCTTTTTCAACACGAAATAAAACGAAGAAAAAAATTCGGATGTGGATCACAGAAGAGCAAAAAAATTCGAAATGTTTCACTTTAGAATTTTTTTATGTGGATTCGGAACTTAGAAATAAACAAACTCTATTTTCACTCAAAATTAAATGTGTTTTTAGAATAAACTACAAAAAAATATGGTTCGAAAAAAATTATGCTCGAAAAGATGTCAAAGTTGAAAAACTTAAAAGAAAAGTAAAAACATTCAGATATTCACCCCTGTTCTGAGTCCCGAACCTTTTTAATTAGAGTTGATTTTTAAAATCACACGGAATTACAAATTTCGAAAATTTGCTGTTCCTACCAAATTTTAATATTCATAGACTAATTTTAAAATAAATTATTATATAATAATTGTTGTTAAAAAATATATATTCGTTTCACTATCATCAAGCTTTTTCTACACGAAATAAAACGAAAAAAATAACTCGGATGTGGATCACGGAACAGCAAAAAATCCGGAATGTTTCACTTTAGAATTTTTTTGTGGATTCGGAACTCAGAATAGCGTCGATTATTGTAAATATCTCCCCAATTTTATAAGTCGGCCGAGAAATAACTTAACATTTTTTTCGTCCGCAATGTCTTAAAAATGTGTCTTTTGATAATAATTTTAGGTTTACTGAAATTTCTGAAAAATGTGATGTGATCTACTTAACCAAACCTACGACCATAGATTCGAAAAAAATAATTCTTTAATTCACTTTTGGATTTTTAATTAAAATTTACTAATATATCATTCGTTTATGCCATTCCTTATGAATTCATTCACTGGCATCATTCTTTTAATTTTTATGCATAGTGAATGAATTCTTTAATGAATTCATTATTTTTATAATTATCTTTCACGTTTTATTCGGTTTTTAAAATATTAAAACAAATGTTTGCGTCTTTAAATTTTGGTTAATTACCTTCATTATTTTTATTATTTGATATCAATATTAAATCTCTAAAATAAGCCACATTTTTATTTAATTTGTAATTATAAACTAAAGTGTTATCAGAATCATTGGTATATTCATACCTTAGTCTTTTACGGATTGAATAAAATTATTTGATTGATAAGCCATTTTGTAAAAGATTAGAATTAATGAAAAAAAAATAGGAAAATTCTGTGATACTAGTCGTTAGGTTAAACTGTGATTTATTTAGGTTGTAATTATTTATTTAAAGTTTTTATTAAATTGCGTGTTGTGATGTCCAATTTTTATTCAATTTTAAATAAAATACTTGACTATGTAAATAAGAAAATCAAATTAATAAAATTCGCACTCCAGAAGAAGTTGAAATATCGTCAACGAAACGTCGAGTGAAAAGGATGAAATAATTTGATTTTTATTTCATTTTAACATTTAATTGACCATAATTAGCCCGTGGATAGAAAATTCTATAAATAAAGTATTGGTCACAAAATAAACCCGAAGAAATTAATTATTTAAATTGATTGTAATTCTATAAGGAATGTATTCAACATTAGAATGCATTCTATTCAATATTAAACTTTGGAAATGAAACATATGAATTAATTATAAAGGAATGGTTTGATGGAATTATATACATTCAATTTCTAAAGCTGAATTTGGTTTTGTGCGAATTAAGCTAAAATTGCATATCCTAATTTCAGCGAAATATGTCAGAAGTTTTCAAGCAAAACTTCCAACTTAAGAAATATTTATGACAAAAATCCTTCTTAGCTCTGACTATAAAACTGGTTCTTTTATTTCTTTTGAACTAAAAAAAAAATTCTTGATGGTTCAGGAAATGATGAAGTAGAAAATTTGTTTTAAAAATGACATTTGTTTTTAATTTTTTTATTTTGGAAAATTGATATTCCAGCCGAAATGAGCCGAAAAAAATCGGCGGCGGCGGCTGAGGCAAAAATGACCAGCGGCGGCGGCTTAAACGGCTCACGGCGGCTGGCTTGTTTCACTGCTAGTAGGTCGGCGGTAAAAATTTTTAACGATGTTTGGTAGGAGAAAGAACAGGGAAGCACAACACGGAAAGAAAGAAATCCTGGCGGTAATATACGCCAAAAACGTCGGTGTAGCAATGACTGCGACAACCGGCAGGCACGGTGGAGACAGCGGATCTCCTCTGCGTGTCGCTAGCAGTCCACAATGTATATGGCAATGGACACGGTGCGGGCCGTACCATCCTCATCAAAAGGAAGTACGGCGATCTCCAAGGACAAATCCTGCAGGCCCAGTGGAAAGCGGCAGAGGTCTGGTGAGACGCAGGTGTCAGAGGGTGAGCGGTTGAAACCATCGGCTAACTTTCCATCTGCATCAGAGCTACAGGTAGCCATTGTAGACCGGAGTCATCCTGAAGGTAGGATTGCAACGGACAGATGGCTGGTCTAGGATGAACACTCAGGGAATTATGTAGGTAAAATCAACTGCAAATGACAGTTAAAATAACTGCATTTGCACTTAAAAAGGTGTAGACTACATTTGCAGTTAAATTAACTGCAATATGAAGTAATTTTTAACTGTTAAAAATCAACTGACAAATGTAGTAAAAACAACTACAAATGCAATTGAAACAACATACATGCAAATTATTGTAAAACTGTACAAACAACTTGCAAATGTAGTTAAAAAAACATAAATAAAAATTTTTTTTTAATTATTAATTTAATAAAAAAAACAAATTTATGTAAACACTTTTAACTTAATTTTATTCTATAAAAAATTTAAAATTGAGAAATCAAAATTTACACTTAATGTCACTTTTTTTTCACTATTAAGATATTGTTGTACATGTCCGTCTGTGAGGAATGAAATATGCTCTTGTTTGGTTTCCTTTTTTTTCTCCAGGTAGAAAGGGATGAGAATATAAAAGAACTGAAAGAAAATAAATACAATATTTTTTTAACATTCCCCGTAAATAAATTTATATTATAAAACTTACCTTATTATTTTAGTAATTTAATAAAAAATATATAACCTTTTCCGTATTACGCGTGCTCACTCTTTGGCGTTGTTTTATGACTAAGACAAGAGAAAACATGTTATACTCATATTCTTTCACTATAAATTTCTAAACAAGTGATTCATACACATACTTCTGTTTGCTTCGTGTGTGTGCATACACACTTGAAAATTTAAGTATTTGTAAATAAAATTCAAAATAACTGCATAAAATAAATGTTACTACAATGTAGTAATTTTTGTAGTTTGTTTAAAAAAATAACTGTCAAAAACATTGAAAAATTTTGTTCTAAGTAAATTAACTACAATTGTAGTTAAAATAACTACAACCGCATTACTACATAAATAACTGTCATGTAGTAACTGCAGAACTTTTCTGAGTGAACGAATACTGAAGGCACTAGTTGACGCACTCGCACACAGTGGAGATGATTCCTTCACTGCGTTCGATGGCGCCAAGTGGCAGAAAGGTGTCAAGATAGTGGGTTGTGGCAATGAGAAAGCGTTGAACTTTCTCAAAAGCAAAATCCAGGATCTTGACGAGCTTTGGCCGGTGTGGGTTCCTCCTCCAGTGATAGAGGATGAAGCCATACTGACACTGCTGAAACATCAGAATGAAAGACTTGGTTCATTTGATTGGAGAATCATCAGGGGACGAGCGAGGGACAAAGGAGACGGAAAGGACCTCTGGCTAAAAGTCGGCTCGGAGTCTTTGCGCCTCTTCAAGGGATCGGTGAAGTTTGGGTTGAACCATCTTAAGATGATTCTACCCACGGAAGATACCAGCAATGCGTCCTAGATGCAGATAAATCTGCATCACTGCGAGGCAGCGACAGATGGATTGCTGCATTTCATGGAGACGGAGAACATGGGCGTAGCCTTTATTCAAGAACCTTGGCTTTCTGGCAACAGGGTTCGGGGACTTTGGTAACCCAACTTCATGCCTCTCTCTCCGCTATGTGAAGGTAAGATTAGAATCGAAAATCAATTTATATGACTCAAAATTCACAACTGAGCAAAAGGATAAAGGATTTAATTCTCAAACTACCACAAAACCGCAACTGCAACCCTAGCCACGGAGTAATGTATTACAAGTATGAAACTAAACCCCCTAAACGCTGTCCATACGATCAAGGTCCGGCGGGATCCGTCTTTCCGGTAACTTCAGTGGTGGGGAAGTTCTTGGCCACGACCGAACAGTCCACCATTACTAGTTAATATTACAGAGTCCCGCAAAATGAGTGCGGCTAACAAACTTGAATAATTTGGACCTAATTTTAAGAGCTATTGAATCCCCCAGGGATAAATGAAAAGAATAACCCAAACAGTATTTTGAAATTTAGACCAATCATATTCGATATCGAGTTTCTGGGGTGATGATAACCTAACCCCTGTGCTCATAACCCCCCTAACCATTGCTCTTCAATACACAAAATTTTTTTTCCAAGAACCCGATAACTACTTTAGATTTTAGTCGCTAATTTTGCACTCATAAATCGGTTTGACTTGAAAACCAGATAATTATAACTGTTGCAGAAACGTGGTGATGAATTAATGTTTGCATATGGAAGCGTAGGGGCATACAACAATTATGTACAATATATAGTGTGCCTTTAACGCTATATATATTTATCTCTTTCACCCGTTATGGTTTTGAATGTTGCATAGTTTTGGTCTCATTATTGTTTTATTTTGGTCATTAAACTAAATTTTACTAAGTTATCTTCTATTTATTTATGTGTTATATAAATAAGAAAAAATTATTTTAGGTAAAATTACAGAAAATTAAAACTAAGGCGGTTTTGCTTACAATCCGAAAATTTTGGTTTTTACAATTTTACCTGCTATAACTTTCAAAAGTATTTATGAATTGAGGGGTTAATCTATAAGTTTTAAGACTGGCAATTTAATAAATATGTCAACAGCAATATTTTAAACTATCAACATTTCTTGAATCAATTTAATCCCACTTAATCTTTTATAAAAATCCATCTGTAATATTTACATCAAACTACTTCCAAAACCACTTTATTCGAACATTTCGAGTGTTTTTTTTTGTTGTAAGAGACAAATATATATATTTTAAATTACTTTTGCATAATTTGTTTGTTTAAATAAAAAAAATTTTTTAATTTGATAAATACAAATTATATAGGTTTTAAACTCAAAATTATTTTAAGCAAAAATTTAACACTTTGTATAAAAACATCTAAACATACCATCTGCAAACCACTTGATATCACCAATATAATGCCTTGGACGGCGACAATGATTACGAGCTGCCTCTATACTGGGCATAGGCGCTCTATAAGTTGTCTCCATCTTTCTCGACGTGCGGCTAGATCTTTGAGCTCTCATATGTTGTTGACAGTTCTACCAAGGCTCTGAGATATGGAATTTATTTCCTGCAATGTAAATCATCTCCAGGAGGTTTTAGGACGTCCTCTTTTTCTACTTCCCTGTGGGTTGTAAACAAGGGCGTGATTACACACTTCTTCAGGAGGTTTTCACAGGGTGTGGCCAATCCATCCAAATTTTCTTCTACGGATTTCTGTGTTAACATTGCCAACACCAGTTCTGACCCAAAGTTGTTCATTTGTGCGAGGCCAGAAAATTTTAAGAATTTTGTGAAGACATCGATTAAAAAAAACTTGCAATTTATTTTGTATTACGTCTATAACAAATAAAGTTTCGCAACCGTAGAGAAGTACTGAAAGAACACAGGCTTTAAAGATGTGTAGTTTGGTGTTGACACTGTAACTCGAAGAGTTCCAAACATTGTGGAGTTGTGTAAATGAGCCTATTGCCTTTCTGATTCGATTCACAACGTCCTTCAGAGTTCCTCCGTTCTCGGTAATCGTGCTACCCAAATATTGAAACTTTTTAATTACTCAATTAATTACTCAAAAAACAAATTTTAGATTTAAGCACCGTAAGTTGTTTCAATTTCACGTGAAAAAAAACTGTTATACTCCATATAAAAAAATTTATTTTTCACGATAACGAGTTTCACGTGAAAATTGTGTTGAGTTTATCTTCACGCAAATTTAATGTACAAGACTATTATTTTTCTTGGGAAAAAGTGACATTTTGTGTTTATTATGATTGTGTCTTTTAGCGGCCCTATGTTCCACTGGGAATTAAAGGATTAAATATATATGATTGTGTCTTTGTTATAAAATTAAAAAATTGTTCATTTTTATAAATTAAATTGCAATTTGAGGCCTTTAAGTTCGAGAACATGAAATAATACCCAAAGGAAAAAAATGAATTAACTCCCAAAATAAATGAAATAACCCCTGAACGAAAAAAGAAATTAAGGCCAAATATTGGCCTTTATTTCATAATGAAACAACTCCCAAAAAGAAATATGAAATAACTCCCAATGAAATTGACCCCAAAAAAATGAAATAAAGACCTAAAATATTTCTTCAGAAATTTATTTTATTTTATACGAATATACATTAGAGCGTACCACCTTACAGGCAAAAAAAAAAAATTCGCCGTACACCCTCCAATATGAAGTATTTTTGCAAGGAACGTAGGGGTCGCCATTTTACATTTTTCGTTATATCTTTGGCATTTACAGTCGGATCTTAAAGTATGATACATCGATGTTTTTCTCTCGATGTTTTGACCTCAAGTATCCCGTTCTAGAAGTTAGCCACCAGATCTCAGTTGCTACCACGCTAATGTCAGAAAATTAAAGCTCCATCATGCATGGTAACTAGTGTTTCCAATTCGGTTAATCGATTAACCGATTCCTCGATTAATCGCCTCTATTTCGGTTAATGTCGAAACAAATAATTCAAAACTCAAATAATTATTCGATCCGAATAATCGGTTAAAACAGGTCGATTAACCGGTTACAATTTTAATATGGAATTTATCCCTTATTTTTTTCTCAAAACTTCATAATTTTCTTAACTTTGGCTCAAAAATTACAAGAAACATAAACACAAATATATTTTATTTGTATTTAAGAAAATTCTATTTGTATTTTAAATTTGTCCAAATATATTTCAAAATTATTCACATGTATTTAAAAATTTTTTAATCTGTATTTCAAAATTGTAAAATTGCATTTAAAATAATTCCATTTGTATTTCAAAATTCTCCAAATGTATTTCAGAAATTTCCAAATGTATTTCAAAAGACTCTATTTGTATTCCAAAATTTTCCAAATGTATTTAATAAAATTCTAATTGCATTTCAAATTTTTCTAAATGTATTTCAAAAATTTCTATTTTATTTTAAAAGCATTTTTACAAACGCCTGTTTTCTCTTTCGTAATGAAAATTTTATAGGAATTATGAGTCATGTACGTTAGTAAATATCCTTATAAAATAAAAATATAAATTTCTGAAATAGATTTCGAAAAATTTGAAATGCAATTAGAATTTTATTAAATACATTTGGAAAATTTTGGAATACAAATAGAGTCTTTTTAAATTCATTTGGAAATTTCTGAAATACATTTAGAAAATTTTGAAATACAAATGGAATTATTTGAAATGCATTTTGACAATTTTGAAATTCAGATTTAAAATTTTTAAATACAAATGAATGATTTTGAAATGTATTTGGACAGTTTTCAAATACAAATAGAATTTTCTTAAATACAAATAAAATATTTTAAAATATATTTGTAATACATATTTTAAAATATATTTGTATAAATGTTGTATAATTAGTGTGGGCAGATATTATTCAGCCTCTAGTTCGATGTGATTGATATATTTGTATAATTTTGAAATACATTTTGAAAATTTTAAAATTCATTTTGAACAATTTTGAAATGAATTTTGAAACGTTTTTATACAATTTTAAACAGTGATTGGACAACTTTGAAAAATTTTAAAACATTTTTGGACAATTTTGAATGATTTTTGGACAAATTTAAAACATTTTTGGAAAAATTTTAAAAAAATTTGGATAATTTTGAAACATTTTAGACAATTTTGAAACCTTTTTAGGCCATTTTAGAATATATTTGGACAATTTTAAAACATTTTTGGACAATTTAAAAACATTTTTGGAGAATTTTAAAACATTTTTAAACAATTATGAAATATATTTGGAATTTTCTGAAATAAAACTGAAAGAGGTGTAGAATACAAGGGAACCCGTAACAGTTTCACTGAAATTAAATTTTTATTCGCATTTGTGACATTAATAATAACGAAATAACCTAAAGTTAACACAAAATTAAAGCTAAAAAATCAAAATTAAATGGAATTTGTAACTGTACACTGAGAGAAATGTCTGCATTCTATTTATGAATTTTTACATTGATTCAATAAAGTTTCGCTGAAGTTCGTACATTGAAAATTTTTATGAAGCTTTCCATTCATTTTGTTAAGAAAACTTCATTAGTTTAGTGGAAATTTGTATTAAAACTGGAATAATAAAGATCCCTGTGCGTATGTTAGCTCAAACTTTGGATAATTTTGTTTATTGTCAATGGCCCTTAAAAACGGAAAAAAGACTGAGAAATTTAACTGTTTATGATATTCTTTAGTCTACTAACTCTGCTAACTATTCAGAACATTTTTTTTTGCAAATTTTTGTAGAGTAAATTGATATTTTGAATTAATTAATATTTTTCTCAAATGGAACTAAATCTTTTTTTTTATTTCTTCAGAGGAGGAGGAAGAAGTTTGGAAAATAATTTTTTTAAATGCAATATTAAATTTATTGTAGTATTCATTAAATTTGCATTTAAAGAAATTTTGTATCCAAAGTTTTACAGATTAAAAAATAATTTCGTAAAGAAATAGAAAATTTACCTTTAGGTTATGCTGTTTTTAACTTACTAATTTTTAGAAAAAAATCTCCTAGTTTCAGCAGTTTTTTTGCAATTTTTTCTATTATTATAAGAAATGTTTCAATTTAGATAATCTCAGATTCCGAAACTTTCAACCTTAAGGTACACGCGAGAGAAACCTGCTAGAGATGGAGCAAAAAACACTACAAAATAGCTAAACTCATTCAAAATAGAGCTAATTAGGAGTGATTTTTGATTTATCTCTAGCATTTCTCTCTTGTGTAGATGTTCTTTTTAATTTGAATTTTTTTTAAATACATCGTGTTCATATGTCATATTGATATTTAACAAAAACAGGAAGCTGTTAGTGTCTTTGTTGATAAAAAGTTAAGGAAATACATTAATTTTGCTTTAAACGATTAATCGATTAATCGCCAATTTTCTCAAATAACCGACCCGAATAACCGGTTAATCAATTTTAGTGATTTTTCGAATAATGCAATAACCGGTTAACCGCCTATGTCGAATAATTGGAAACAGTAATGGTAACCGAAACAATGCGGTTATCGGTAAGGGTAACGCTATTTGAGATTATTTCGGTAGCGGTATTTCAAGGGTAACGCTATTTCATTTATTTCGGAAATCTTGACCGTTTACATTTGCACTTTATGACAGTAGCGAGATTTCGATTTGACAACTGCACTTTTTTTGTAAACAAAGTACCATAAAAAATAACCTTAAATTAAAAATATTTCTAAAAACCATTTTATTCATTGGCGGAGTACAATTTACATTATTTAATGTAAAGATGTAACGCTAAAAATGTTAGTAAATTTAATTTTTTATAAGGACGACAAGCTAGAAGCCAGAATTTGCAATATTTTGGCGGAAGGAAGACATGCACTTTCCAATGCTTTCTTCATAGTTATGCTTCGCGGGAAGCAAAAAGTAGAACCGCGCAACACTTCTTATAATCATTAGTACATTTCCATTGGGTTTAAAGTCATATTTATTAAATTAATAATAATTTTTTTATTTCATTATTTTGTGTTATTTTTAGGTTATTTTCTTAGACAGCTGTTGACAATCGTTGCCACTTTTTCATGCAAAAACTCTACAAATTAAGTGAAACACAGTGTTGTATTCTGCAAAAGTCTGCAGATTTGTGAGATTTTCATGATATTTCTTAGGTTGCGTTTACATCTGCACCGAAATCTCGAGATTTCGATATTCACCACTCTGAAAAAGCAATGGAGGAAAGCTTATAGATGTTCAATTTTGAGTACAGTAAACATATTTAGTTCTAATGCAGGGATCGGCAAACATATACAACCTTATTTTGTGCTTGTATGAGTGAGTTGCAGCCTCTCACTCTCAATGCACTGACAAAGAACGTTTGTATAATAATTCGAAAATTTTAAATGTTTATAATGGGAATATAAAATAAAAATTTAAAAGCAAACAACAACTACGAAAACAAATATCAAAAAACAACAACACAAAAAAAATAAAAACAAAAAAACTTAAAAATAAATTACCAAAAAATGTATCAATAAACATTATGCAGAGTGTAAAAAATCTGGCAAACATGCGATGTGATAACCTACTTCATTGAAATCTTGTATGCGACTGATTATTTTTTTGTTCTATGTGTGAGCTTATGTAGGTGTGAGAGAGCGCCCATGGGCATAGGTGATGCCGACCTCTGTTCTAATGGCACATCTACACGAGAGAGAAAATTGCTAGAGATAGAGCAAAAAACACCTCTAATTAGCTCTATTGTGAATGATTTAAGCTGTTTAGAGGTGTTTTTGCTCTATCTCTAGAATTTTTCTCTCTCGTGTAGATGTGCCTTAATAAATACATTTTCCAAAAAAATTAAAGTTAATACGCATATCTTCACTCTTTTTTCGGAGTGGTGAATATCGAAATCTCGGGATTTCGGTGCAGATGTAAACGCAGCCTTAGAAATCTCGCAAATTTACGGGTTTTCTTTTGTATGGGGAATCTCGAGATTTCACATGAGATTTTCACTGAAATCTCAATTTTAGTCGAAATCTCGGGATTTGGGTGCAGATGTAAATGCAACATAAATGTACACGCAAAAAATAAAAAGGGGGAAATAACATAAAATAAGGGTATAAATTACCTAGTTTTAGTATGTATTATAGCTCTACCCAAGTTTTGGGTATAACTTCTATAATATGCTTGGTATAAAATAAGAAAACAGAAACTAACAATAACTATACAAAAAAAAAACTTGGCAAATATTTTTTATTCTGTTTTTGGAATTGTTAGCACTAATTTATTAAACTTAAGCCATATTTTATTTATTAATTTATGTTAAATTATTTAGGTCTTTCAGTCTCCCTTATTAAAACAATTTGATTAATTTATTTAATTATTTATTTTATAATTATACTGGTATTAATTGTTAGATACAAATTAAAGCATTATAATCTTAATTTTTGCTTTAATATATTTAATTTGGAAAACTATTTAATTACAATATAAAAACTAATTTCTTAATTTGTTACCATTCCAAACATAACATTGTCAGCTTGTCCCATTGTAATACTAATTCCTTTTCCAGTCTAAATAGTAAGGTCATTAAATAACAGCCTTTAAGCCTAAAACACTAGCTTGTGACTACAACTATGAAAAATAACAATCAGCACATTATAAATAATCAGCCAACGATTTCCAGATGGTATCAAATTGTTAAAAACTTAAACTGCAATGCAAATAACAATGAAAGTTATTAACTATTTTATTTTGATTATATTAATAGTTACTAACCAAAAAGTTTTGGGTGAACCCATTGATGAAAATGTGGACGATAAATTTGTAAACGCACCGATAGTTGTGTCTTATGTGAATATAAAGCCATATCCGTTTGAAATTGTCCATTAGGCTTACCTACCGACAATTCCATATGACAGTTAGCATAAAATTTTATATTATTTTACATTTTTCAAACTTTTTCACTTTTGGCATCTACTTTTCGCCATATTGTTTTATTTTCTTTATTTTTTTTTTGCAATTTTAATTTTTGGCAATTTTAATGCTATTTTTAGGAATTATACACATTTTACAAACATCTGGCAACAAATAAATTAATTGTAAAACTTCCTAAGTTTATTTTGGGTTTCGTACATATAATTTTTTATCATTTTCCCATAACCCCCAGTCTAGACTAGCAATAAATATGTTGACATATTTATATTGCAGCAAATGACAAAATTATGTTATCTTCAGTGTAGACCCCCAAATTGCGTACATATTTATTGCTGGCAATTTATGTCGCAATAATTGTTACCTAGTGTCTTGACATGCAATAAAATGATAGCAAGCAATTGTCAAAATGCTCTCATCTCAAGTGAAGACACTCAATTTCAATTTTATTGCAATATCATGATATCGCTGACATGCCATCGGATCTTGCAATGATGCCAGAGATCAAATGTCACTTTTAGTTTTCATTTTAATTTTGTAATAGAAAAACAACAAAACATTTGGTAAAAAGGAATGGAAAAGTGTTTAGTTTTTTATTATTTGTCGGTAAACATTAATGTTTCATAAAATTTGTTTTTTTTCGAAGAAAAATCTATGATATTTCTTATCCATGAAATGGTCAAGTGTTCTCCACCACTCTGCAATTGATATCATTTTGACGTTTCGCTGCCATGGTTTTGACATTTCATATCATATAATTTATTGCATTTGAAGACACCGGGTTAACGAATCTTCGTTAAGGCTGCGTTTACATCTGCCCCGAAATCCCGAGATTTCGATATTCACCACTCCGAAAAAGCAGTGAAGATATGCGTATTAACTTTAATTTTTTTGAAAAATGTATTTATTAGAACTAAATATGTTTACTATACTCAAAATTGAACATCTATAAGCTTTCCTTCATTGCTTTTTCAGAGTGGTGAATATCGAAATCTCAAAATTTCGGTGCAGATGTAAACGCAACCTAACAATTATTGCCGACATATTGCTGAGATGAAATGTCAAACTCAGATGACATTTTAGTTTGACATTTATAAAAAAGGACGCCACTAATAAAATAAAGCAAGAAAAATAAAAAAACTAATTAAATTAAGAAGAATTAAATACAATTCAATTAATTATAAATAAAAAAACAAAAAAATGTATAGATTTTGGATTTTTTCAAGGGTACCCAAAAAATTAGCGTATGTTATATTATACAAACATGCTTGGTAAAAACGATTTCCTATTGAAAAAAAATAGTTTTCATTAGCTTAGTTTAAATCAAACCCTTAAATTTTTATATAAATCACCTAAAAATATAATTTTTTTTGGTACATTACAAATTCTTTTGTAAATTATGTTAAATCACTTTATTTTCTTATCTATTTAAAAAATTGTCAATATTTAGTTACATTATCGAAAAATGATAAAAAATTTCATGTACGCGACCCAAAATAATCTTAAGGCATATTTACACGCGAGAGAAAACTACTAGAGATAGAGCAAAAAACACCTCGAAATGTCTCTATTGTGTATAATTTAAGCTATTTAGGGTTGCTTTTTGCTCTATCTCTAGCAGTTTTCTCTATCGTGTAGATGTGCCTTCAGGTAGTTTTACAATTCATTTATTTGTTTGTAAAATGTGTATAATTCCTAAAAATAGCATTAAAATTGCCAAGGTTGAAAATTGTTAAAAAGAAATAAAGAAGATAAAACAATATGGCGAAAAGTAGATGCCAAAAGCGAAAAAAGTTAGAAAAAATTTAAAATAATATAAAATTGTATGCTAAATGTCATATGGAATTGTCTGTGGGTAAGGCTAAAGGACAATCTCAAAGGGATATGGCTTTATATCCACATAAGACACAACTATCGGTGTTGCGGCAGTAACTTCGCTATGGTATAGAAATAATAAAAATGCTTCGTCAATTAACAAAAAACTTCGTGAAGTCAACGTAGGGTTGCCATCACTACCAAATAAAACTCAAATAAGCGATAAAATAGAGTTGACAACTTCACTTTAAAAATTCAAATTAAATAAAAAGCCGTTAATCAAATAATGATAATATTAATCTGCAACAATCGGTGCGTTTACAAATTTATCGTCCACATTTTCATCAATGGGTTCACCTAAAACTTTTCGGTTAGTAAAACTATTATATAATCAAAATAAAATAGTTAATAACTTTCATTTTTATTTGCATTGCAGTTTAAGTTTTCAACAAGTTGATGCCATCTGGAAATGGTTGGCTGATTATCCAGAATATGCTGATTGTCATTTTTCATGGTTGCAGTCACAAGCTAGGGGTGATCAACATGTTTTAGACTTGATGGATGTTATTTATATGGCCCAACGATTGAGACTGGAAAAGGAATTAGTATTACAATAGGACAGGCTGACAATGCTTTGTTTGGAATGGTAACAAATTAAAAAATTAGTTTTTATATAGTTTTCCAAATTTAATATTTTAAACAAAAATTCAGATTATAATGCTTTAATTTGTATCCAACTATTAATACCAGTAATAATTATAAAATAAATAATTAAATAAATTAATCAAGTTGTTTTAATAAGGGAGAAGGAAAGAGCTAAATAATTTAATGTAAATTAATAAATAAAATATGGTTTGAGTTTAATAAATTAGTGCTAACAATTCAAAAAACAGAATAAGAAATAATTACCAAGTTTTTTCTGTATGGTTATTGTTAGTTTTTGTTTCCTTATTTTATACCAAGCATATTATATAAGTTATACACAAAACTTGGGTAGAGCTATAATACATACTAAAACTAGGTAACTTATACCCTTATTTTAAGTCATTTCACCCTTTTTTGTTTTGTGCGTGCAGGAAAAAGAAGTAGTAACAAAATAACAACAGTTGAATAGGGAGTTGTGAAAATTTGTGGTTTTCACTGATGAATTTAACATTGGCTTGTCATTGGAGGGAAGTTGTTCTTTTTTGAAACAAATAATGTATATTTCAACCAATGAAAAGGAAGTTCATTTTCACTTGTTTTTATTTTAATTTAATTAAAAAAAGAAAAATCGTCATGCATCGTGTGGGGTTTGAACCCACACTCGTTGGCATTTCAAGCAGACGCTCTCCCCACTATGCTATCGCTTGTTATAACTGATAGCTGACTTTTAGTAGTCTTGTTCAGTAAATTGTTTTTATCTTCGTTTCTTTAATTTTTTATTAGCAAAAACAAATAAAGCGGCGAATACGAATACGAAATATATAACATACTGGAAAATATATAAAGTTGTTTTTTTGAGTGTTTTTTTTTTTATAAAAATAATACACTCAGAAATAAAGCTTTAAAAATAGGAGAAATAGCTACTAAAAATTATGTAATTAAAAATTACCTTGCAAAAAAACTGCTGATATTAGCAGATTGTTTTTTTGCTAAATACTAGTAAGATAAGAAGGAAAAATAAAACTGTTAAATTTACAAAATTGATAAAATCCGGAAAAAATTTTGCAGCATATTAGTAGATAAAAAATAGTTTTTTCTGCAAGGTAATTTTTAACTTATTTTTACTAGTTCTAAAGTTGCGTTTACATCTGTTTTCAAATCCCGAGATTTCAATGGAAATCTCGAACCGAAATCTTGACCGTTTACATTTGCACTTTGTGACAGTAGCGAGATTTCGATTTGACAGCTGCACTTTTTTTGTAAACAAAGTACCATAAAAAAATAACCTCAAATTAAAAATATTTCTAAAAACCATTTTATTCATTGGCGGAGTAAAATTTACATTATTTTATGTAAAGATCTAACGCTAAATATGTTAGTAAATTTGTTTTTTTATAAGGACGACAAGCTAGAACCCTGATTTTGCAATATTTTGGCGGAAGGAAGACATGCACTTCCCAATGCTTTCTTCATAGTTATGCTTCGCGGGAAGCAAAAATTAGAACCACGCAACACTTCTTATAATCATTAGTACATTTCCATTGGGTCTAAAGTCATATTTATTAAATTAATAATAATTTTTTAATTTCATTATTTTGTGTTATTTTTAGGTTATTTTTTAGTCAGCTGTTGACCATCGTTGCCACTTTTTCATGTAAAAACTCTACAAATTAAGTGAAACACAGTGTTGTATTCTGCAAAAGTCTCCAGATTTGGGAGATTTTCATGAGATTTCTTCGCAATCTCGCAAATTTACGGCATTTCCTTTGTATGGGGAATCTCGAAATTTCACATGAGATTTTCACTGAAATCTCAATTTTAGTCGAAATCTCGGGATTTGGGTGCAGATGTAAATGCAACATAACTAAAATGTTTACAGGATTTTTCTTTTTCTGTTATATTTAGTTTCTAAATATATTTAGTAAAAATTTGATCAAAATGGATTTTTTAAATTACAATTTTTTAAATACAAACAAAATTGTAATATTTACCGTTTTCGTATTTAAAAAAAAATTTTTTGAAGAATTACATATTTATTTAGAACTTTAATATTTCCATAAAATTTCATTAAAAATTAATAGAAAATTAAAAAAAAAATTTAAATAGTTTCAAAAATTAAGTTTTGAGTGTACGAAAATAGAAAAAAATAAAAATTTTACAGTGAAAACTACAAAAAATTGTTAATTGTGCAAAAAAGGTTCCAAAAATTTTTTTCCACCTGGTGGGATTCGAACCCGCAACCCTCTGATTTCTGTGCCAGCACGTTCCTATGCAACCCCCATATAAAATATTAACTTCTTATCACCCATGAAAAAGAACTTCTGACTAGCATATATTTATTGCAGCTGTCAAACTTACTGTGACGGTCGTTTGCGAGGAGCGAATTTAACAACACCAAACAAAAATACGTTTCCAAAAAAGAACCACATAGTTGTTTAATTTGTGTGTATTAATATATATACGAGTGCGTTTATTTCTATAAAACAATAAATGTTACAAAAAGTACAATAAAATATTTTACGTTTAACTTACCGCAGTGTTTTTCCCTCACAAACTGACTTTACTAACAATGTTAAAAAAGCAAAGAACTAAATTCTTATTTGTATAACACTACTTCTTATGTGTTATACAAATGTCCTTTAATATAAAAAACTTGACGACTATATAAACCCACTGCAGTAAGATCAACATCAAAAGGAAATATGCAATTATAAACAATAACAATATGCGCAGAACAAAACGTTACTTTAAATTGGACATTAGGGAACTTCACAGAACACACTCAGGGAATTATGTAGGTAAAATCAACTGCAAATGACAGTTAAAATAACTGCATTTGCACTTAAAAAGGTGTAGACTACATTTGCTGTTAAATTAACTGCAATATGAAGTAATTTTTAACTGTTAAAAATCAACCGACAAATGTAGTAAAAACAACTACAAATGCAATTGAAACAACATACATGCAAATTATTGTAAAACTGTACAAACAACTTGCAAATGTAGTTAAAAAAACATAAATAAATTTTTTTTTTTTTAATTATTAATTTAATAAAAAAAACAAATTTATGTAAACACTATTAACTTAATTTTATTCTATAATAAATTTAAAATTGAGAAATCAAAATTTACACTTAATGTCACTTTTTTTTCACTATTAAGATATTGTTGTACATGTCCGTCTGGGAGGATGAAATATGCTGTTGTTTGGCTTCCTTTTTTTCTCCATATAAAAATATATATAAAAGAACTTAAAGAAAATAAATACAATATTTTTTTAACATTCCCCGTAAATAAATTTATATTACAAAACTTACCTTATTATTTTAGTAATTTAATAAAAAATATATAACCTTTTCCGTATTACGCGTGCTCACTCTTTGGCGTTGTTTTATGACTAAGACAAGAGAAAACATGTTATACTCATATTCTTTCACTAGAAATTTCTAAACAAGTGATTCATACACATACTTCTGTTTGCTTCGTGTGTGTGCATACACACTTGAAAATTTAAGTATTTGTAAATAAAATTCAAAATAACTGCATAAAATAAATGTTACTACAATGTAGTAATTTTTGTAGTTTGTTTAAAAAAATAACAATCAAAAACATTGAAAAATTTTGTTCTAAGTAAATTAACTACAATTGTAGTTAAAATAACTACAACCTCATTACTACACAAATAACTGTCATGTAGTAACTGCAGAACTTTTCTGAGTGCATTATAAAACAAATTGAAACATAAATCAAAAAATATTTGTTGCGAGACCTCAATGGCACTAGGTCGAATCAGCTCCGGCTATAAGTTAACAGACTCCCTATTCGGGGTGTGCATCCCATCCCTTCGACCTAGCCCAAGGACCGCCACAATTAAAATTCAAAAACTACAAACTCAAACAAAAACGCTAATTTACAAAACTTACCACCGCTGGAGTGGGAGGAAGATGGTGTCCTCCAGCCGCCCATGCCCAACCTTGGTCACCAGGTTATCCACCTGATTAACGGTGACCCCACAAATCCGCACACACCGCACCACTTACCTTAGTTTAACATACCCCAAATCAAATCTAACCACACATAGTTTAATTTTACAACTTCAATACATAATTTATTAATTTATAACTTAGTTTTCCTGATATATACTCTATACTTATCTAATTTTGATTCTAATGTACAATTTGAATTTATATTTTAAGGTCAATAATTAAACAAAAATTATAATTATAAATTATCTGAATCTTGACTGGCGGGAAAATAAATCGAAATAAAATGTAAAACTACTTTATTTTCCTTTAAGATCCACAACATCAATTTAAACGTTTTTTTTTTTTTTTTTCGTGTTTTATTTATTTATTGAATCTTCACTAAATATGTGTGAACTAACAATAAGTATTCAAATCTTAAGACTAAATAAAAGTATTAAGTCCAGCCAGTGCCAGACAAAAATTTTGTGCTTTCATTCTAATTCCTTCTCTATAAGTGGACCAAGTCAGCAGTATGTCTCCTTCTTAGTCGCAGGTGACCACTGCTATTTAGAAGATTCCGGGCTAGTGTATTCGGATGTGTTTCTAGTTTCTTTAAATAGTTTTCGCTATGTCTTCTGATTTCATCTCTAACAAGGTTTACATTGAGATCCTTATGTATGTTGGAGTTTCTTATATACCAGGGTGCACACGTGATCATTCTAAGAAGCCTGTTTTGACGTCTTTGCAATTTTTCTATGTTAGATGCTGAGGCGGTACCCCAGAGTTGAATTCCATAGCACCATATGGGTTTAATTATCGAGTTATAAAGCAACAGTTTACAATCTAAGGCAAGTAAAGAGTTCCTACTCATAAGCCACGTAAGCTCAACCGTTTTTAACTTTATCTGGGTAAGTTTCGCATCTATGTGATTTTTCCATGTAAGGCGACGGTCAAGGTGTATACCGAGATATTTCACATTTGATTGTTGGGGTATATTATTATTATTTATTTGAATCGGTGGACACGATTCTCTTCTTAAAGTAAAAGTTATGTGTATACATTTCTGTTCATTCACTTTAATTTTCCATTTATCTAGCCAAGTTTCCAATTGTGATATATGATTTTGTAACAATCTTGACGCTACTAATGGGTCATTGTGGACACTAAGGATAGCTGTATCATCAGCAAAAGTGGACGTATGGGTATTCAAGTTTAATGGCATATCAGATGTATATAGGATATACAGAAGTGGTCCCAAAATACTACCTTGCGGTACTCCAGCACAAATGTCCTGGGGAGAGCTGAAGAAACTTTTTTCCGCGAGAACGAATTTACGATTTGTTATATAGCTTTCTAGGAGCTTATGGGTGTTTGACGGTAACAAAAGTTTTATTTTAAAAAGAAGTCCCTCATGCCAAACTTTATCAAAGGCTTGTGAGACATCAATAAAGAGAGCAGAGCAGTATTTTTTTTCCTCAAATGCCTTTCTTATTACAGTGATTAGCCTATGTACTTGTTCGATGGTTTTATGTTTTCTCCTGAAGCCAAATTGATGTGCTGGTATAGTATTGTTTTCGTCTACATACAAGGTCAACTTATTCATGAGTAGCTTTTCGAACAGTTTTGATATATTCGGTAAAAGACTAATTGGTCTATAGGATTCAACTTTGGTGTGGTCTTTGCCTGGTTTGGGTATCATTTTAACAAGTGATACTTTCCATTCCGCGGGATAGTACTCAAGGCGTAAAATAGCATTAAAAATAAAGAGAATAATTCTTAATGCTATACGGGGTAATTCTACAAGCATTTTATTACTTATCTTATCGATGCCAGGTGCTTTTTTTGGGTCTAATTCAATAATAGCTTTTTCAACCTCTCGCATTTCAAACATAAGCGGGGGACATACTATGTGCTGGGATGTAGTAGGAGGCGGCTCTATTATAGTACTAGATAAGTTTGGCGTAAAAACTTCCTTCAAATGATCCACGAACAGATTTCCTTTTTCCGTGTCGTTTCTGGCCCAATTTCCATTTGGTTTTCGCAAAGGAGGCTTACATGTAACGGGTCTTTTAAGATTTTTTGTAGCACGCCACAAAGAGTAATCAGTTTTAGCTGATGGATCTAAGTTTTCGAGGTATCTGCTAAGCGATTCAATTCTTTTTTCTTCAAGAAGTCTTCGCAAATTCTTCGTGCATTCTTTAAATCGTTCCTTTAGTTGTGGAGATCTGTGCTGTTGCCATTCTCTTCGTGCAATTCTTTTATCATTTAGGAGTCTTTCGACATCTATAGAAAAAATTCTGTTTGGTCTTTTGTGTCGGCGGGGCTTTGTAGCCAGTTGAGCAGCAAGTTTGATTTGTAATTCTAGATTTTTAACAGAGAGGTCAATATCGTCTGTTGTTCTTAACCGTATATTTTCCGAACAATGAGAACTAATAAACATTCTGTATTTTAGCCAATCTGTATTTTTTCCCGTAAGCGCTGAGTCACCATATGGGTTTACAATTTCTCGGGGGCCCTGGATACAAACAATGGTGGGTGTGTGATCTGACGACAAATCTAATGACGATTCTACCTGTACTAATTCCCTTGAAATAGCCTTTGTCACTCCAAAATCTATCAAATCTGGTATTTTTTGCCTATCTGTTGGCCAGTAAGTGGGTTATCCGCTTGATATAACATCCATACCCATTTTTGAAATTGTATTAAATAAAACACGGCCCTTGGGAGTAATCAGCCGTGACCCCCAGAATGTGTGTTTGGCATTGTAGTCACCAGCTGCCAGAAAGCGGGGACCTAACGATTTAAAGAAGTCCGTGTACTGGATTTCTGTTATCGGAAATCTAGGAGGGGAGTAAATTGATGAAATAACAAGGTTCATGTTAAATTCTTCGAGGCATATAGTGCTGGCTTGAAGATAGTTTTCACGAAATTCGGGCATTGGAAAGTGTTTTAAACGAGACTTTATGATAACCGCTGCACCACCGCATCCTCTGTCTCTGGGGTCTTTTGTGTCATAAATTGTGTATCCTTGTATTGAAAAAGAACTTCTTGGGGTTAAATGCGTCTCAGAAACAAGCATAACGTCAATTTGCTTGTTTCCGAGGAAATAATTTAGTTCGTTTTTGTGTAAGCTTAAGCCGTTTGCGTTCCAATAACATATTTTTAAAACGTTCATTTTTTATCTAAGAAAGCCTGCATAAGCATGCCTTGGTTGCGGAGTAATTCTTGCATCATTCCTTGCATATTGGCCATGAAGTTGTTAATGGTTTGAACTAAAGTTTCAATTGAGTTTTCCAGCGAGCTTTTCTGGGGAGGAGAAGGCGTTTCCAGCGAGGGCAGTGGGTATGAATTGGTTTGCGTAGAACCAACGCTTTGGGAAGTGGCGATTTGTGCATACGAAAAATTGCTTGTACTGGCACTATGAGAAGTAGTGTGTTGGGCATTTGAAGGAGTACGATCAGTCGATCGAGAATTATTGGGCAGATTTGGGAATTCTGTTGGCTGGTATTGGGGTCTATGAGGTCTTTTCATTGTCCTTTGTCTAATATTTATGTATACTGGACAGCCTCTGTAATTCGCAGTGTGGTTTCCACCGCAGTTGCTACATTTTTTAACGTTTGGGTCAGATCTAGAAGATGTACATTCCGACGATTTGTGAATATCACCGCATATTACACATACAGGTGGTAATTGGCAATACCCCCGTGTGTGGCCAAATTCTTGGCAATTTACGCATTGGGGTAATCCATTGCGTTTACGAGGCTCTTCAACACTTATTCTTCTATGCAGAAGATATCGAAGGCTATAGATCGGGTGTGTTTCGTTCTTTTTAAGTTTTTTAGAATCGAAGTTTAATTCTACTCTGAACAGGGGTTGAGGAATTTTATTTTTATTGATAATGTTGTTTATAGACTTAATTTCATAGCCCTCCTTTTCTAGAGCCTCCTGAATTTCCTTGGTTGGAACGTTGCTTTCTATACCTTTTAAAACAACCATTAGGCCTTTAGCACTTTTTAATTGGAAAGTATAATAGTTTTTTCTTTTGGTATCAAGATATTGAGTAATGGATCTATAATGATTTTCAGTGAATGTTTTAATTTTAGTTTCCTGAACATTTCCCACTCGTGTTGATACTACATAAAAATTATTTGTTCCTACAAGCTTGGCTAAATCATTAACAAGATCGTTAGAGTTCGGTTCACGGAGATGAATAGGGGGAGGTGTAAATTCTTTTACAGATTTCACTGGGGTTTCTTCATTATCATCTGTGTTTAAAATGGAAAAGCGATTTTGACTTACCATATTCACAGGATCGGTATTTTTAGTTTGCTTCGGGGAAGGCTTTACTTTTGCGGATTTGGGGCTTAACTTACGCTTAGTGATCGTAATGTATCTATCGATGCCAGTTGGTATTTTTTTCGTTGTTATATTACTCGGTGTTTTAGATTTTATTATTTGAGGTATAGCACCTCTTGATGCGACCACTGCCGACTGCTTTGGTGATTGTATGTTTGATTGTTGTGTGTGTGTAGTTGTTAGATTTACACTCTTTGTTATTAAATTATTGTTTGTTATGCTCTCCTGCTCATTCATTGTGTATGCTTGGGTTTTGTTTAGGAGATTTTTGGTAATGTACGAATTACATGTGGGAATAATCGATATAAGGGGGGAATTTATGGATGTTGTAACTGTGGTAGTATTGGGTAATTGTGTAGTTACTGTAGAGAATGATGCTGATGTTACACTTGTTAGAGGAAGAGTAGCTAAAGACAGGGGATGGGGTAAAAAAACTTTTATTTGATGATGTTGTAGTTGGTGTAGAACACTCTATAGACCAAGGGAGTACTTTTTTTTGCGCATGCGCAGTGAGAGAAGAGTGATCGTATACATTTATACTGGATGTGGATGCATTTTGCGCGGGAGAGCTTTTATTATTTATTGCTGGAATTAGCAAGGAATTTGGAGTAGGCGGAGAGCGCCTAACAGGCATATTATTTGTTATTATTTTTCTTTTTTTGCACTATTGGTTCTTGATGTTTTAGAAATTTTTATTATTATTAATATTTAAAATCTTTATTTATCTTAACGTACATTTATAAAGCGTCTTTTCGCATTATTAAACGTAATGACAAAATCTGAGTATATTTATCCTTTGTAATTAAAACCAAACTTACAACCACATAAAAATAATTAAAAATCATAAAAAAACTTGTTGAATTATTGACACAAAAATACGTAAGTAAAAAAATGTAATAAACAACAAAAGAAAAATAACCACAATTAGATAATTTGTATATAAAAGAAAATTTGATACGAATAAAAAAAAACCAGTTGTTCACCTCTAGACTACAATGGTGTTGCCCTCAGTTTTATGATTCACACCGCTATTGCTTATGGATTAATTTCCAGGGATGGACGTTGATTTCCAATTGTAAAAAAAAACGTTATCAAAAGAAACCTGAGTGAGCTCACTAAGGCCTAAATGTGTTCGAGTAATAACTCCTCACGAATTCTAACTCTACACCGTAGCTCATGTGAACCCTAACTTTCATTTAGCTTTAGTCTAGAGTCTTCAAATGTTATACTGGGGGCAGAGAAACAAGCCGACCAAAATAATCGGCGGCGGCGGCGCAAGCAAAAAATCGGCGGCGGCGGCGGCGATTGAGGTTGAGCCGGATTAAAATCGGCGGCGGCGGCGCAACCAAATAATCGGCGGCGGCGGCGGCTTAATCGGCTGAAAACAACATTTTGTAATGTGATTTGAAAACGTTTAAGTTTTTTTTACGAAAGATAGATATTTTACTATCTCTCTATATGCCTGACCATCTCTCAAAAATTTGTACGAATAATCTTCAAGGTTTACTATTTTTGAAAAGTTATTCATCATCGCTCTTATATCTGAAACATTTGGAATAATTATTGGAGGCGGTTTTTCTTCAGAAAGCTCTTTGTTAGCATTATCGTTAATATAATTATCATCATCATTATTGTCTACATCAAGTGCAGCAAACATGTTGTTGCTAGTAGGTACTTGGTGTATCATCATTAGGGCAAGGAATTTCATGCAATTAAAAATGAAAAATATGCGCCTAAAATATGCGGTTAAAAAAGAAAAATGTGCACTAACAATATAAGAAATATGCACTAAAAACTATAATTTTTGCAAAAATAATGCACTTTAAAACTTAAAAATATATTTAAGTTAGTTATTTTGCAAACAGACACAGAACTCGAAGATTTCCCATAGGTCAATAAAGTTTTAAAAATGTTTATTTTGATTGAATCAAAATATGAAAACGTATCAATAAAAAATGCTACTAAAAATGATAAATATGCACAAATATGCATTAAAAAGCACAAAATATGCATTAAAAAGCAATCAAATATGCATTTAAATTCGAAATATGCAAAAACATGCATTTATGTCAAAATATGCAACTACAAATCGATGCCAGTTTGTTCTAAATTTGATGAGTCGGATAAATGTTTAGTCCATATTAGTTTTGGACTATCGAGAAATAACATGCATTTGCATGGAATTCCTTGCCCTAATCATCATTAGCCGTTTTTTCTAATCACTTGGATTTAATAAATCCAAAAAGTATTTCTAAAAGTGCTCAACAGATGGGGTTAGATTTTTCCTATTTTAAAAAAATTTTCTGTCCGACACTTCTTTCACCCTAATTTTTAATACCGAATTCGATGATGAAGGATTCTACTTTAACTTTTAATTTATAATTATATTTTATAATCGACCCGCCCTAATATATATATATATATATATAAAATTCGACAAATATATACAAAAATTTATTAAAATTTATAAAATTTCAATAGCAATTTAAAAGTAAATTGAAATCCAGAACGAATTTCAAATTTGAAAATTTTCAGTATTTATTAAACTTCTACAAAAAATTTCAAAAACTTAAGAAAAAATGGTGAATGTTGTTGTATTTGCGTTTTGAGGATAATTTTTTTGAAATGAAAGACTATAGTTGTTTTCTGTTTCTTTGGCTTTTATTTTTATTCAGTAATTTACTCTTAGAAGTTTTAGTTAAGATTGCCTTACAAATAATATTTACGGTGCTTATATACTATTTTAAACTCTATAATAACAAAGAACACAAAAGTGAAATTCCAAACAATAAACAATTACTCACATACGGCAAACATATGTGGGTCAGTTAGAAATGCCAAAACGTCTAGGTAATTGTACTTGAACAGCTTGGTTCCAATGTCAGCCACTATACGTATGACATAAAAAAAACCATGAGTATCATATGAAACCCTTTTTAATGTTTATTTAGAGTGTACATGGAAAATTATGATATTTTAAACATTCTGGTTATTCCAACTAAAGGTTAAATTATTTTATTGTTTTCCCCTTTTGTAAACCATGTACGTTAAGTATGCACACATTACACCCTCGTCCTCAAGAGAAATCATCAAATTTCTGTGAAAAGAAAATTAACAGAAATTGGAGGATTTATATGATGTGAGTTTCTAATTGTACATACCCATAATATTACGTTCTTATAGTTTATAAAAAAAAATATTTCTTCGTAATATAATACCATAAAATTTAATGACTCTATATAAACAAAGTTTATTATTTAATCGTTTTGTTCTTTACTTATATTTTATTTTCATATGTTAGTGTAATTACAATCATTTATTTTCTTTTTGTATATTGCAAATTATTTACAAGAGATTACTTTTGTATAATTTTTATTTCCTTTGATTAGGTATGATATTTTTTTAATAAATTTTTATGATATATCTTAATGTTATTCCCTACCTTAACAGATACGTTTTAATCATTAATTGCTACTATAGTATAAGGACCTCTATATGGTGCCTCATTTTTCTTTCTACTTTCTATTCTAACTAACACTAAATCTCTTATTTCTAACTCTATACTATTGGTTCTACTATAGGATTCTAATCGTCTATCTTTTTTTATCTTTTCAGTAATTTTCCTAGCATAATCCAGTGAATGTTTCAGTCTGACTTTTAGTTCATTAGCATAATTGTCGAGATTATAAACCTGGGGATGATTTGCGACTTCATCACCTGGTAAATTTGGTAATCTCCCAAATAGCAATTCGAATGGAGAGTATTCAGTATCTACATGAGGAGTTACATTGTATGCAAATTCATAATAAGGAATCCATTGTTCCCAATTATCACCTTCTACAAAAGATAAAAAGTATTCATTTAGTACTCTATGGTTTCTTTCCACAGTGCCTAGGGTTTCATGATGATACAGAGTTGAAAATCGTTGTTCAATCTTCAATAACCCGCATATCTCTTTCATTAACTCGTTCATAAATTCTGTTCCTCTGTCAGATTTCAGTGTTCTAAATATCCCATATTTCAATATAAGGTTTTCAGTTAAAGCCTTGGCTATGGACTTCGCCTCTTTTATTTCTATGGGGCATGCTATAATATATTTTGTTAGTTCGCATTGCATAGTCAAAATGTATCGATAACACATCGAAGGACGTAACGGTCCGACTGTATCGATTACAACCGTTCAAAAACTTTGTGTAGGTGTATCAGTAACACAAAGAGGTTCCCTGGTGCGTCTCACCTGTTTGTTCCTCTGGCATAGATCACACTTAGAAATATATTCCTTTACCATTCTAAACATGTTTTTCCATATGTACCTTTGCTTCAATTTAAGCAGAGTTTTTCGAACTCCAAAATGGCCTCCCTGTGGAGTATTGTGAAATAGTTCTATCAGTTCCACTTTTCTATCTTCGCCTAGTATTTTCTGTGGTTTTCTAAATAACATTATTTTCACGTTATTATTATTCGATTTATTTGCCTCATTTTACTTGGCCTTAAGTTCTTCCGCGGGAATTATACTAAATATTGCATCATCTCTGGCGATGGAAAATTTTTCAACATTACTGTTCCTTAAATAGGATCAAAGCTTCTCCAATAGAGTACCTAAGCACTTTGGATTATCACTACATCTAATGCGCAATTCATTATTAAATTTATCTTTTTCTGTTATGTATCTATATATATCTTCTTTTGGCCTTTTCTCTAATATAAATTTCAGTTTGCATGCATGCTTGATATCATTGATGGAAATGCAATCCCACATATGGAGTTGATCAGACTCACTATGAGATTTGCCATTGGTATTTTCGTTCACCGATGATTTCCTTTTCATACCTCTCGTCAGTACTAGTGTTTTCTTAATGCTCTTTTAATTGAACTCAGGAGAGTGCTATTTGTCTAACCTTATTCTGTACTCTTGACGTTAACTTCGTCCTAAAGACAAAGTTGAAAAATGAAGTATGTTTTTCTGGAGCAATTGTCTCCCTTACCATTTCCACGTTTGCTATAAATGGTTCGAGTTCGTCTCGAGTACCATTGAAAGTAGTTAATAGTTTCGAGATATTCGCTAACTCGGTAGTATTCAAGGTAGTAGTCGCCATTGTGTTCGTTTCCGTAAGATCCTCTTCCTCTTCTGTCTCGTTGTATTTGTCTTCGTGTAGTTGGAGAACTTCTAAAGCCTCCTTTTTCAATTTAGCAAATCTTTCCGTGTGTCCCTGTTTGTCCGTTTGTGAAATTTTAGTACTTCCCAAAATAGTCACTGATTCGGATTCTAGCCTTTCCAATTCTACTCTCTTAGCTTGTATGGTATCTGGTACGTAAGTTTTACTTAGTGATTTTTTCGCATTAGTTATTATTGCCTCTATTTGTTTGTATATACTATCCATTGGTCTCCAAGGTAAAAAACAAAATCATTACAATTTTCTTTTAAAAGTTCATGTTCATTAATACTTCTTCAAAAAAAAAAATTTTTTTTTTTGTACATATGTGCTCTTACTTGTCTAAATTACTTAAAAATTCTTTCACTGATATTAATTTTTCCATTGCCTCGGATTTCTCTACTTCTTCTACTAATGCGTTTACTTTATCCACTACTTGTAACTCTTGAACCTTTTCTACTACATAATCTTTTACCCGTTCTGCTTGTTCTAAAGCCGTGTCTGTTAAGTAATTCTTTACCTGAATTGACAGTATTGATATAATTGTTGTTATTATTATGGTTACTATTAACACTACTGCAATAGTTTTTAGCATATTATAAATTTCTGTTTCTATTTATTTCTATATTGATTTATTTTAACATATATATGTACTTAATTTCTACTTGAATTTTTCTTACGTTCTTTCTCTCTTTGTTTTTTTAATTTCTTGTATTCTTTTATTTCCTGTAATATTTTATCAAATCTTAGTTTTAAATCTTCTAATCTTTTTGTTAAATAGGTTTTCTCTTTACTATATTTTTCTAAAGTTGTATTTTTCTCAATTGATTCTATTTGACTTTCTATTAGTGTTAATTTTAATTTTCTAGTTCCTGTATATCCTCTTCCTTTTAATCTTGTCTTCTGAACTGGATAGATTGGATATTTAGGATCTTCTATTCTACTTTTTTTTCAAAGGTTTAGGACCCAATAACAGTATCTCTGGTTTTTCTATTACTTTTCCTAACTTCCACCGTTGCTGTGCAATTTTTATTTCTTTTACAATATTCTCGAAATCTTTACTGTTCATAGTATTTTGTATATTTATTATGTTCCTTTTCGTACAATTGTATTTGCGCGTTGCGGCACTTAATACAATTGAAACGGAAATGAATTAATTAACGTATCTTAAGAATTATTTTATACTTAGTGGCAGGAATTTGGTTTCTCAGCCGGATTGTTCTTCATAGGCAGTCTTCTCCTTCGGGTCCGTCTTCTTCTTCGGATCTGGATATCTTCAGTTCTTCGGTTCTTTAGCTGGTCTGGATCGCCATGTCGTATTTGGGTTTGAGGATAATTTTCTTTTAAATGAAAGACTATAGTTGTTTTCTGTTTCTTTGGCTTTTATTTTTATTCAGTAATTTACTCTTAGAAGTTTTAGTTAAGATTGCCTTACAAATAATATTTACGGTGCTTATATACTATTTTAAACTCTATAATAACAAAGAACACAAAAGTGAAATTCCAAACAATAAACAATTACTCACATACGACAAACATATGTGGGGGGGTCAGTTAGAAATGCCAAAAACGTCTAGGTAATTGTACTTGAACAGCTTGGTTCCAATGTCAGCCACTATACGTATGACATAAAAAAAACCATGAGTGTCATATGAAACCCTTTTTAATGTTTATTTAGAGTGTTCATGGAAAATATGATATTTTAAACATTCTGGTTATTCCAACTAAAGGTTAAATTATTTTATTGTTTTCCCCTTTTGTAAACCATATACGTTAAGTATGCACACATTACAATAGGTAATTTAATTATTTATTTATTAAATTACCTATTTAATAAATTACTTACCTTCTTACTTACTTTCTTACTGACTTTTTTTTTTTTGTTTATTTAAATTGTTGAATAAAAATAAAACAACTGAAATAAAAATGTTTTGTAATTAATTTTTATAAAATGCCACACATGACTGCAATTTTATTTGTTTTAAAGCTATTTAAAGTCTTATTATAGTTAAAATTAAATATATAATAGAAAAATTATTAAAATTAAATGGTAGTATTTTATTGAATAAATAAAAAAGTGAAAATGGAATAAAAATTATTACGTTAATTTGCTTTTTTTAAGCCAAATTTATTGAAATTTCATCTCTGATGGAATTAGCCACGCCTGACTCTTCGTTAGACGCTTCAATAATGTCATCATTAACATCATCGTCTAGATCTATGTTATCAAACGGATGCAAATTATTTTTATAAAAAATGCAAATATTGTGTAGGGCACAACATGCATTTACAATTTTTGTTGTTTTGTCGGGACTGTAATGTAATCCTCGTGAACCAATTATATACCTAAATCTGTTTTTTAGTACACCATTGCAGCGTTCGATTACATTTCGTAACTTGCTGTGTTTTTCATTAAAGTTTTTTTCTCTAGCATCTGTTGGATTTCGATAGGACGTCATCATATACGGCAGTAACTTGTATCCACCATCACCTAATAAAAAAAAAGTGATTTTTTATAAACAGTAAAATATACAAAAGTAATTCAGAACATACCAAGAAGCCAAGTGTTTCGTTTTCCTTTAAGATAATTACTTTTGAAATAATAATAATGATTAGCTCCTGGGTGCCTGGCATCTACATACATGATGACCATATTGTGTTCACATACCTGAACAAATTTATCAAGCAACAATTAATTTCATGAAGCTTTTTTAATAAAATTCGTTGAATATATACCACAGAATACTCACCAACATCACGTTAATACTGTAGTAACCTTTGCGGCTATAATACAAATGCTTTAAATCATCTCCTGGTGATTTTATGCGAACATGCGTTCCATCGACGCACCCCACAACACCAGGTATTCCACCACTACTGTAGAAACTTTCTTTAATTTTATTTTCCTCTTCTGCGGCTTTTCCTAAAACGATCCACTTTGGGCACAAGTGCTCTTCGTGTTTTTTAATCACCTGGATTTAGAATTTTTCTTACAAAAAATGGATTTATTAAATCCAAAAAAAGCTGGATTTAATAAATCCACAATAAAAGCACGAATATATGAAACAGCCTATTAATTTAATGTCAGAAAAAAAATACGAATGAAAATTAAAAGAAAAACAAAAAAATTGAAAAACTGACAAATAAAAGGTTTTTCTTAAATTTTTTTTTATGAAATATGTTTAAAAAAAAAACTACACCTCACCAAATACATATTTTTCATCTTGTACATGGAGAAATAGCTCAAATAGAAATGGCAATTTTTCACTCTACAGTAAGTAATTTAATTAAATCCAATTAGTGAATACTAAATATTGCAGTGGAATTTTTCAATTGTGAAAAAATATAAATTGAAGTGATAAAACTGAAAAGGCAGACTGTTTATCGCTGTTTTATGTAAAATATAATTATAAATTAAAAGTTAAAGTAGAATCCTTCATCATCGAATTCGGTATTAAAAATTAGGGTGAAAGAAGTGTCGGACAGAAAATTTTTTTAAAATAGGAAAAATCTAACCCCATCTGTTTAGCACTTTTAGAAATACTTTTTGGATTTATTAAATCCAAGTGATTAGAAAAAACGGCTAATATCGCTTTCTTCAGTAGACTCGCTGCTATTATCCATTCTGCTGTAACAGCAGAGGATTAGTATAGCAGAATATTAATCCCTTTGTTTACTACTTAATAATAAGTAATAATTTGTTGTTGATTTCAATATACAATGTATTAAAAAAAAAGTTTTTTCTTAAAACAATAACAATGTTATTGCTTTTAATTTTAAATAGAATTATAGAAAAGAGATCACAATTAACTTCTGCACTTTATCACGGTCAGAAAATCACTCGCAAAAAAATATATATAAAATCAATTTATATAAGATTTGTTGTTGGTTCACGTGTAATTTGTTTCATGTTCGCACAGATCCATGGCTAGTCAAGATTATATCTAACAAATGGTCCTAAATATTTAATATAACATACAAGTTTTATTTAATAAATTATAAACATACCCTTTTAGTACCAAGTCCTTTTCGTTGAAACATAACTTGCAAAATTTTAATTTTGCCAGCATATTTTTTTGCCAATGTAAAGAGCTCCAAAGTAATCCCAACATTGGGAAAATGTAACCCCCTTGGAACTCAAAACAATTTTTGCCTCATCGAATTTTCAGACAATTAAAGCATACTGGGAATCAATTTTTTTATTTATTCTTTTTAATTTTAACAAATTAAGGAATAAATAAAGGCCATTGAAAAAAATACATATCGATTTGTTAGAAAGTTTGGGCAGGATGCACATATCTTGTAGGGACCCATTTTAATTAGATGCCCAATCAATAATGTCCTTAAATGATGAAATTATGTGATCTATTCGTACATTGGTTTGAGCATTTTATCCGTTAAAGTGTCCTTTTCTAAATATTATAGAATTTTACAATATCTTTTATCTTTACTTTTTTATTTATTTGTTACGAAATGTTTAATTTATCCAAAATAGGGCAAGGAATTTCATGCAAATGCATGTTTTTTCTCGATAGTCCAAAATTAATATGGACTATATATTTATCCGAATCATCAAATTTTGAACAAAATGGCATCGATTTGTAGTTGCATATTTTTGCATATTTTGTCATAAATGCATGTTTTTGCATATTTTGACTTTAAATGCATATTTGGTGCCTTTTTAATGCATATTTTGTGCTTTTTAAAGCATATTTGTGCATATTTTTCATTTTAGGAGCATTTTTTATTTTGTAAAAAAATATAAAAAATTGATACGTTTTCATATTTTGATTCAATCAAAGTAAACATTCTTAAAACCTTATTGACCTATGGGAAATCTTCGAGGTCTGTGTGTTTGCAAAATAACTAACTTAAATACATTTTTAAGTTTTAGAGTGCATTATTTTTGCAAAATTAATAGTTTTTAGTGCATATTTCTTATATTTATAATGCATATTTTTCTTTTTTAACAGCATATTTTAGGCGCATATTTTCCATTTTTAAGTGCATGAAATTCCTTGCCCTAATCCAAAATATTCAACTGGATCATTTTTAAAAATGTATTTTAGAATTGAAAAATCATATATGGGTGATATCAAAAAATGTGATAAAAACCATGTAATCAGATAATTTCAAATGCACGGATTACATTTGAGTTATATATTTCGATATATATCAGCGCATGGTCACCTGTTTTACAAAATTTATAACAATCTGACCAATTTTTGGTTAATACATAAAATTTGTAACCAGTTTTATAGGCCAAATGTAAACTCCGTAACTAGTATCTCATAAGGTGTTTTAACTTTAATAGCTTATATTTTAATAATCAATGAAGCTAAACACTAACTGTAAGAATTTATATGAAGAGGAGAAGTAACGCTTTTAACAAAAATTAATACATTTTACAAACTTTTTCGTATATCTATGCTACCACGACTTCAACTCTGTAACGATTTTTCGTCATAATTTTGAATAAAAATGCATACACCAAATACATATATTGAGTTTTAAATGCAAAGTTAAGCAGTTGTATTATTTTATTAATTGATTTTTTACACATCTGCAAAGAGTTGCAATCTGAAGTATTATATTAACCCATTAAGAACTTTTTTTTAAAAAATTTTTTTCGCAGTATAAATTTACATAAGCTTTTATAGCTTAAAAAATTATATTTATAAAAATTTAATATTTAGAAGATTTTAACTTTTTTCTTTTCATATAAAAAATTGGTTTTAGCTCTGGTTGTTCAAGTTTAATGAATTAGTAAATTCTTTTCAAAAAATGTATTTATTTTTAAATTTTTAATATTTGAAAATTGATACTTCCAGCCGAAATGAGCCGAAAAAAATCGGCGGCGGCGGCTGAGGCAAAAATGACCGGCGGCGGCGGCTTAAACGGCTCACGGCGGCTGGCTTGTTTCTCTGACTGGGGGTATTCGTTTCGCATTTGCTCTATAGTGCCCTATATACACTGATGTTTAAAAAAAAATTTAAAATCTTTTTGATAGAAATATTCTTAAAAATAACAGTAAAATACACTAATATATACTAACACTAAACACTGACGTTTTAATTTTGGCTTATAGTTTTTCTCGGCTTTTATATTTATTTTTCTCTTTTCCGGCTAGGTTTTCTTCAACTATGGCAGCTTGTTACTGGATTTCATTTTTTTCTTACAAAATGACCGCGCTTAAAAAAATGTTATTTTTGGTTACCTGGATAGAAGTTGGTGTTTTTCGACTCTCGAGTTCTAAATTCACCTTCAATAAAATTTTTGGAGAACTTCTGGTGGTGCTTCCCAGAAGCTACTGGACTCCGGTAAAAAGTAATTTCTGGCCCTGCTCCAGCCGAGACCAGTCCCAACTAATTCACAATAAAAACTCTATTTTAATCCCCGCGCTTTATTATTCTGACCAATAGGGAATACTCACGTCCTCAAATTTGCCCAAAAAATCTTTACAGGGAAGGTATTTGAATCGCCGATAGTTTTTCTAGCCAAAATGGTTTCCTACCTAAACATAATGGTGGAAATTTATAAACTCTTCATTGCTTATAACCACAAAAAAAACTCACTTGTATTTTATTTACGGCTTTTGTTTTTTTTTTCCAAAAATTATTCTCGAACTACAATTATCTTCGAAGGCCTTTACTAATTTTCACAACCATTTAACATTTACCCACAATTAGCGGTATAAAACACTTCAAATATTTTAATTTACTATCTATACTTTAAAAACTTTTGACTTTTTTAATTTTTCGAAAAACACCGCACCTTCACGACCACTTCAATCAGCGATTTTATATGGAATGATTCCTCTAAAAATGGCTATGGCAATCTTAGGTATAAGATACTTCCAACCCAACCATTTTTCTATGATCCTCCATATTAATTTTCCCTCCTTCTAAAATATCTCTTTCGGATGTTGAGTATGATTTCGATTATTTCTTGTCCCTTTCTATTCTCTTGAGTTCATAAATCCCTTTTACCGCCAACTCAACTTTAAATTTAAATCTAAAAGAAAACGACAATTTCATTCATGAAAACGTTTTGATTGACCCCTTTACCCCTGCATTTCCAAAACCGTACCGAATCGCACTTATAATTAGGCTACCCTACCAAAAACTACTACTTTTTCCAACGGGGTAACGTAACTATATATACCATCGTGGTTTTTCTTTTTTTCGTCTCCCTTGCTTCCCTTTCTTTCATTCCTTTTCAATCCATTCGATAGACAGACGCTTTTTATTTCTGGTGATAAAAACCCAGAAAAAACTTCGGCAACTACTTCAGCCGCTGGTGGCAAAAAGGACACAGCAGCTAAGCCCGCTGCTGCTGGTGTTCATAAACCAGTAACCAAGAAGCTCTCTTCTTCCAAAAAGGTTGCTGCCAAAGCTAAACCCAAAACTAAGGATGCCACAAAGAAGGTTGCTGCTGGCACGAAACCTCAATCCGTCTTGGCCAAATTGTCCCCGAAGGCTCGCGCCGCCGCTAAAGGCAAGAAGGTAGCTGTTAAACCTGGTTCTGGATGTAGCTTTGTTAAAGGCCAAGAAGGCCCAACTAAGATCATAAAGGGTGCTTTCGGTAGTCGTACACGTAAAGTACGCATCAATGTACATTTCCGTAGACCCAAGACCTTGAAGTTGCCCGCACCCCCAAGTACTACAGAAAATCTGTCTCAACCAGAAATCGCATGGATGCCTACAACATCATCAAATATCCAACAATACTTTAGTGTTCTTGACTCATTTGTGTGCCCACAAGAACCACGTACGTGCTGCTGTTCGCCAACTTTATGATATTAAAGTAGCTAAAGTTAACATTTTGATCAGACCCGATGGTCAGAAGAAGGCTTATGTTCGATTGGCTCGCGACCACGATGCGTTGGATATTGCCAACAAAATTGGCATCATATAAATTGTCAAATATAAACAAATATATTACTTTGTTTCCTTCTATATCGAAATATAGACCATAAATTAAAGATCTAAAAAAAAACTTAAAAAAAATGGAATACCCATGGCCACCGCAACATATTTAAATGGACAAATTTATTATGAGCCTTTGAGCGACAGCAGCATTAGATGTTGTTTAAAGCCCATTCCTAAGGGAGTAATTCTTTGTGATGTAATGAAGGAAGTGATACATTTAGAAGTCATTCCATTTATTTTTGCTGGGTATTTATTAGTAAGCGTCGCATAACCTTCTTCGTTGAATTATTGCAAATTACGTAATAGTATTTACGGAAACCTGGTTAAAAGGCAATGTCTTTGATGCTGAGATATTATGCAATAAATATCATATTTATAGGTTAGATCGAAAAACTGAGACTATCGGTGGTGGTGTATTAATTTCTGTCTCCTGTCAACTCCCCTCTGAGGAAATACATTTTAATTTACAGAATAATTTTGAATTTATTGGTATTCTTATAAAAATTAATCATAAACAAATTTTTGTACCCTGTTCCTATATTCCTCCTTATTCGGATCAATCAATTTTTAATGCTCATATAGAATGCATTAAATCTGTCGTATCGAGAGCAAATCCAGATGATTCTATTCTAATATTTGGTGATTTTAATTTGCCTTCAATTTCCTGGAAATTTGTAACTGATTCTTTTTATTATATTGCAACTACCTCGAATGATGATTTTACTAATGAATTACACAGTACAACAGCCAATCTGGGGGGTGAGAAATTCCAAGTCAGGGTGATGGTACTAGGTCAGTATAGTAAAACCCTCAAAGGGTTTGGCGTTCGTATGTGTCATGACCTTTTAAATTTTTTTCTTATCTTGATGTTTTTTCGCTTAGTTGTAACTCGAGAACCACTTGTCCGATTTTGATGAAACAAATTTAGAAAAATTTAGAATTACAATTTCTTTAATCCGTTCATATAACATTTTTCTTTATAATCAACAGTTTTGCCGGTAAAAATAAATTTGTGGAGAAAAAAAAATATTTTTTTGCCTAAAAATTAAAATTTTTTTTAAATTCATAAAAAATTCTAAATTTTTCTAAATTTGTTTCATCAAAATCGGACAAGTGGTTCTCGAGTTACAACTAAGCGAAAAAACATCAAGATAAGGAAAAAATTTAAAAGGTCATAAAAAAAAATGACACATACGAACGCCAAACCCTTTGAGGGTTTTACTATACTGACCTAGTACCATCACCCTGACTTGGAATTTCTCACCCCCCCCCCCCCCCCCCCCGACAATAATCCCAAAAATGTTCCATAGTGTTATCAGACAGAGCACAAAACAATTGTCAAGACTGAAAAACTTAAAAAATAAAAGATATAAGAAATATAAAGAAACTGGTTTATGAACTGATTATAGTAAATATTCAGTTACTCGTGCTGAATACAATATACTTAGTACAAAACTTTATGAAAATTACCTGGAAACTATGAAACTCAATTTGAAAAGAGATCCTAAATCGTTTTACAAATTTGTAAATTCAAAGAGAAAATCTACTGGCTATCCAAATGTTATGAAGTATCTTAATCGGAAATCCCGGGATGATGCGGTAATTAGTGACTTGTTTGCGGACTCTTTTGGATGCTCAATATCACTTATTGTGATGCTCAATACGATTTGTCGAGAGTTTATCCACTTCCAGTTGAAGGACATCAATTAATTAATTTTTCTGATATCGTAAAAAATTTAAAACAATTTAAATATTCAACAAACTGTGGACCGGATGGTGTTCCTAGTTGCATCTTGATCAAATGCGCTGAAGTTTTGGCGTATCCCTTAAGTATAATTTTTAATGTCTCCATTAAAAATGGTTATTTTCCAAAATTCTGGAAAGACTCTTATATAATTCCACTATTTAAATCAGGAAATAAGTCAAATATTATTAATTATAGAAAAATTATTTGAAAAATTTTAACGGACTCTCTCTGTCACCAAATATCTTCTTTATTATCACCTCTTCAACATGGTTTCCGTAAGGGATGCTCAAATACAACAAATCTTTTACAATTAACAACATTTGTAAATCGTAGTTTTCTTAAAGGTCAACATACTGACGTTATTTACACTGATTTCAGTAAAGCTTTGACAAGGCAAATCACAATCTTTTACTCAAAAAATTATACTAGATGGGTTTTGCTGAAAACTGTTTAAACTGGATAAAGTCATATTTAGAAGACAGAAATCAATGTGTTTACTTTAATAATAGTACATCGAAAAATATTAGTGTAACAACTGGGGTGCCTCAAGGTAGCCATCTTGGACCGATTTTATTTTCTCTTTTTATTAATGATTTGCCGTCTGTTATTAAGTTCTCATATGTTCTTATGTATGCTGATGATGTAAAGATTTTTTTTTTAGTTTCAATAACTATTCTGATCAAATCTATCTCCAACGTGATTTGAATAGTTTCTACATATGGTGTTGTTTGAATTTATTGGAATTGAATTTGAAAGAATGTAAACATATGCACTTTTCAAGAAGACTTGGTTCTTTTAGTCCTTACTTTTTGAGTGGCCAGCAGTTGGAACTAGTAGATGACATTCAGGATATGGGTATTCTATTTGATTGTAAATCAGACTTCGGGCAGCATACTTTAATGACAATAAATAAAGCTCGTGGAGTTCTGGCTTTTATAAAACGATGGGCTAAAGAATTTACTGACCCCAAAATTACAAAACAATTATATACGACGCTGGTAAGACCAATTTTGGAATATGGTTCTGTAATTTGGGATCCTTCTTCAACATTTCGAAGTAACAAAATTGAGTCAGTTCAAAAACAATTTTTTAATATTCACAACTCTTCCTGGCTTCGCCATTCAAGCCATACAACTCCCGAGGGCCTTTATGTTGAGCTGTTTGCCGCGCACAACCACCTGGCGCAATTAGTGAATGAACCAACGCACATTCCCTGCGTTGAAGATGAACACCAGAATACTCTTGTACTCTTGTATTCTGGTGTTCATCATTGATCATGGATCATTGTACCATTTCCGCATCTTTTTCGTTCTCCGGACTTCGAAACGTTTCGACAACAGCTGCGAAGCGCTCAATTTTTATTTACGAAAAAGCACGTTGGGCTGAGCTCAACGATTTTTTCCGGCATTTTAATTGGAAACTCTGTTTCCTCGACGACAACGTCGATACCGCGGCGAAAATGGTTGAACAAGTTATATTGCTTGGAATGAAAAATTTCATTCCCTCGAAGCAAATTTCGGTTAAACAAGTTGATAACACATACTGCTTGTCAAATTCAGTTGAACTTGAAGCTGTGACGTAGGCTGCATGCAACTTGATAGTCAATTTTGCTTTCAAGATGCCGTCGTCAAGGAAAGAACTAAAAATGCTCTCCTCTGTGGGCTGTTTCCGCACTGTAGGGTGTTCGAAAAGACTTTATTTTTTTCTTAACATATTCCACAGACATTTTCATGTCAGCAGAAATTGATTTTTTATTTATTTTTAAATCATTTCGTCGATATACCGAAATATTCACATTCCGTATTTTATCAAACGTGTTTTATTGAGGCACAATATTTGTAAAAAGAAAAACAAATTTACAAGAAATTGATCAGCTGTTTAAAACTTGACCGTCAAGTTTTCTCAAAACTTGAAAGCAAAAATTGATATCTAGTTGCTGTTCAATTTTTAAAATGTGAGTGTGTTAGTAAAAAAATGTGAGTGTATTGAAACTTGAAAGCCAAAAATTGATCGTGTAACCCCTATGTTAATAAAAAATTAAAGAAATGAAGATAGAAACAATTTACTAAACAAGACTGCTAAAAGTCAGCTATCAGTTATAACAAGTGATAGCATAGAGGGTAGAGCGTCTGCTTGAAATGCCAACGAGTGTGGGTTCAAACCCCATACGATGCATGATGATTTGTTTTTAATTAAATTAAAATAAAAAGAAGTGAAAAAGAACTTCCTTACCATCGGTTCAAGTATACATATTTTGTTTTAATAACGAACAACTTCCTTCCTATGACAAGCCAATGTTAAATTCATCGGTGAAAAACTCGAAAAAGAACAACTCCCTATTCAACAGTTGCAGTGCTTTAACTACTTCTCTTACCTCACTCTTTTTCCTGGGAAGTATCTGTATTTTTATGTTGCAAATCAATTTATATTTATAAACCTAAAAAAATATATTTTTCTATTCAGTCGTTGCCGAGGTATTTAAATACAAAAATACTGCTAGTACTAAGTGCGCTATAATTTTGAGCAGTAGTTTATATTGATTCAAATTGGAAGCATTGAAAAATATTCATGAAACTCTTGATAATTCGTATCAAGAAATTATAAAAATGTACATTCCCGAAAATATATGCAAAAAATTTGTTAATCGTTGGTGGTTTTTGTTTATTCACACGCAGAAAAAAACAGGGGGAGTATTACCTAAGAGCTATGTAAATATACAACTACATAATTTTAAAGTTAGTTTTACAAAGTTCTAGCAAAATATGCATATTTTTTTGTAAAATATATACAATCCTTGCAAAATATATACATGAGTAGTGGAAAATATCCGAAAAAATACATATATTTTGCCAGAAAATTGAAAAACTTCGAACTTATGTAGTTGTATAATTACATAGCACTTAGATAAAGTTTCCCCTGTTTTTTTCTGCGTGCAGGTACTACTAATTTTAGTTCAGAATTATTTGTTATCTTAAGCTGCGTTTACGTCTGCACCGAAATCCCGAAATTTCGATATTCACCACTCGGAAAAAAACAGTGAAGATATTCACCACTCTGAAAAGGCAATGAATGAAAGCTTATAGATGTTCAATTTTGAATAAAGTACACATATTTAAATATATTTTCCAAAAAATTCAAGTCTATACGCATATCTTTACTGTTTTTTCAAAGTGGTGAATATCGAAATCTCGGGATTTCGGTGCAGATATAAACGCAGCTTTATCTTTTTAATCAAGGCCCAGTGGACGCCAGAAAAAAATTTAATCCAAAAACTATTTCTAGTTATATTTCTGATATTATTAGTTATATTTTTGATATTAATTTTCAAGAGTTTTATGAATATTTGAAGAAATGCGATAGTAATATGTATATTGATTCAAATTGGAAACGTTGAAAAACATTCCGGAAACCTTTTACAATTCGTATCAAGAAATTATAGAAATGTACATTCCTGAAAATGTATGCAATCATCAAAAAAATATGTTATAAAAACATCGTTATCACTAGATGGCACTTTGTTCAAAAAATTAATTTTTTTATTTAAATTTAAATAATAACCAACAACAAAGCAAAAAAACAAACGGATATTTCAAATTTTATTATTTTAATATATTCCGCGCTTGTTTGAAAATGGTTGAACAAGTTATATTGCTTGGAATGAAAAATTTCATTCCCTCGAAGCAAATTTCGGTTAAACCAAAAGTCAGATCAAGAGAGTTAGCGTTCAATAATTGGCGGGATAACAAAAACGCCAATACTGATATGCTTCGCAAACGGGCGAGATACGAGTGTTCCAAAGTACTTAGACGTGAAAAGTTTCTTTACGAACGACGTCTTCGTACTAAAGTTCTTTCTGCTCCTAGGGGTAGTAAGAGCTTTTGGTCATTCGTTAAAAGAGTAAAGGATAATGCTAGTTCAGCTATCCTAACTCTTATAAAGGATGGCCAAATATTCACTGAACCGGTTGATAAAGCTAACCTTTTAGCTGAGATGTTTGCAAGAAATTCATTCCTGCCGGAAAGCGATCAACCACTGCCCGAGCTTGAAAGAGTATCGAGTACTATGCCTAAGATATTCTTTCGAGCTCGAGCAGTTAAAAGGGTTCTTGCCGACCTCAACGTAAATAAGTCAACGGGGCCGGATGGCATACCAGCACTGGTGCTGAAACAGTGCTTTCGACGCTTGCTCGTCCATTGGCTAAACTTTTTGGCGCTTCTTACCATGCGGGAGTTTTCCCCTCGTGCTGGAAGGTTGCCAATGTACAGCCAATCCCTAAAAAGGGTGCAGCTAACAACCCTGAAAATTACCGCCCGATCGCAATATGCTCTGCGCTCTCTAAGGCGATGGAGAGTATGATTAATTACCATCTTGTGAATTATCTAGAGTCTAACTCACTTCTTAATGACCGACAGTATGGCTTCCGTAGAAATCGTTCTACGGGAGACCTGTTAGCGTTTCTCTCGGAGCGTTGGAGCCGGTCCATCCACCGTTTTGGTGAAAGTAAAGCGGTTGCTCTGGATATTTCAAAGGCCTTTGATCGTGTATGGCACGGGGCGCTTGTATCAAAGCTTATTGCTTTTGGTGTGGGTAATGACTTCGCTCGTTTCATTTCGAGCTTTCTCAGAGATCGCACTATTCGTGTTTTATAGATGGGATCTCATCCGACGAGTTTCAGCTGAATTCAGGGGTACCGCAGGGTTCTGTTCTTTCTCCTTCCCTATTTCTTATCTTTCTCAACGACCTTCTTGGTCAAACTTTCAACCCTACTCTTTTGCAGATGACAGCAACATTTGTCATTCATTTTCCTTCAATAGTAGGCCAAGCCGTGACCTTTCTACAATCTCAGAGTGTGGTCGTGTGAATAAGGTCGACTTTAATGCACGTAAGACCCAATGTTGTATGTTGACCCATAGGGCTGTGGGGTCAACACTGCCATCTGTAAATCTGGGGGATATCGATATTGAGGAATCGGATACTCTTGATGTTCTGGGCATGAAAATTCAATGTGACGTCCGTTTGAATAAGCATGTTTTCCAAGTGTCGAAAGAAGCATTCAAGTGTCTAGGTTTTCTACGTCGGTGCAAGAAGTACTTCACTCCATCCGTTTTACTCAATATTTATACCACCAATATCCGACCGAAAATGGAATACAACTCCCATATATGAGCAGGAGCTTCGAAGTCTATTTTGGAGCTTCTGGACCGTGTGCAAGGGAGGGCGTCGGCGCTTATCAATGACAGTAGAGTATCCAGCTCTATTGACTCATTGAAGCATCGTCGGAATGTGGGTTGCGTAACTCTGTTCTATCGATATTACCACGGGAAGTGTTCTGCTGAGATAAGTGAACTTATCCCCAGAGCCCGAGTTTTTATTCGTAATACTCGCCTATCAAGTAGAGCACATCCGTTTGTAGTCGATTGTCCAGTGGATCGCACAACGCATTACAGAGAGAATTCGTTTATCAGTCGCACCAGCCGTTTGTGGAATAAACTCCCCGCAGAAGTCTTCCCTGTTACTTACAATGTAGAGAAATTCAAATGAAATATTCACAAACACTACTCCCTCTTTCCTCCTCCCCATAACCTATTTTCCTAATACCACCACAATGCACTGCGTTAATAGGGGGCATCCCCTGAGTGTTGGTCCAAAAAAAAAATTTTTTTGTTGTTCTGCTTACGAAGCTCCTACTCTGACACAATTAATAATCTACCTTCTTATACAACCAGACTAGCACGTATCAATCTTCCCACTCTGAAGAGCCGAAAAACAATGTTAAACGTTACGTTTTTAATGAAACTAATAAATGGTGATATATCTTCTGGTTTTCTTTTAAGCAATATTACATTTTTCGTACCTCCAAGATCAACACGAAATTATATTCCGTTATATATTCCTTTCTTTCGTCAAATGTATGCTGATGCAGATCCATTTATAAGAATGTGTAATGATTTCAACGATCTTTATAATTTATTAGATTTTTTGTTTTTAAATACCACTAATTAATTATCTAATGTAAATTTTGTAAAAAAAAACAAATTGTAATTATCTGTTTTTACAGTCTGTAAGGATTTATTTCCATAGACTAAATACATAAATAAATACATAAATAAATACATAAATAAATAAATAATGAGTTAACATAATTACGTGTTCTCATACCCTTAACATAAGCCCGGCAATAAAAAAAAATTGTAATTATCTTTTTTTACAGTCTGTAAGAATTTATTTCCATAGACTAAATACATAAATAAATACATAAATAAATACATAAATAAATAAATAATGAGTTAACATAATTACGTGTTCTCATACCCTTAACATAAGCCCGGCAATAAGCAATTTTATGACGTTATTCTGCCGACGTACTTAACTTTTTGCAAATGTTGCATTTACATCTGCACCCAAATCCCGAGATTTCAACTAAAATTGAGATTTCAGTGAAAATCTCATGTGAAATCCCGAGATTCCCCATACAAAGGAAATCCCGTAAATTTGCGAGATTTCGAAGAAATCTCATGAAAATCTCACAAATCTGGAGACTTTTGCGGAATACAACACTGTGTTTCGCTTAATTTACAGAGTTTTTGCATGAAAAAGTGGCAACGATGGTCAACAGCTGACTAAAAAAATAACCTAAAAATGACACAAAATAATGAAATAAAAAAATTATTATTAATTTAATAAATATGACTTTAGACCCAATGGAAATGTACTAATGATTACAGGAAGTGTTGCGTGGTTCTAATTTTTGCTTCCCCCGAAGCATAACTATGAAGAAAGCATTGGGAAGTGCATGTCTTCCTTCCGCCAAAATATTGCAAAATCTGTGTTCTAGCTTGTCGTCCTTATAAAAAAACAAATTTACTAACATATTTAGCGTTAGATCTTTACATAAAATAATGTAAATTGTACTCCGCCAATGAATAAAATGGTTTTTAGAAATATTTTTAATTTGAGGTTATTTTTTTATGGTACTTTGTTTACAAAAAAGTGCAGCTGTCAAATCGAAATCTCGCTACTGTCATAAAGTGCAAATGTAAACGGTCAAGATTTCGGTTCGAGATTTCCATTGAAATCTCGGGATTTGAAAACAGAAGTAAACGCAACTTAAGATATTTTTGTTTTTAAACTAGACGGGGGGTAATGTAACTAAATATTGACAATTTTTTAAATAGATAAGAAAAGAAAGTGATTTAACATAATGTACAAAAGAATTTATAATGTACCAATAAAAAAATATATTTTTAGGTAATTTATATAAAAATTTAAGGGTCTAATTTAAACTAAGCTAATGAAAACTATTTTTTTTCAGTAGGAATTCGTTTTTACCAAGCATGTTTGTATAATCCCAGCAAAAATAAATGGAATGACTTCTAAATGAATCACTTCCTTCATTACATCACAAAGAATTACTCCCTTAAAGCACATCTACACGAGAGAGAAAACTTCTAGAGATAGAGCAAAAAGCACCTCTTATTAGCTCTATTGTGAATGATTTAAGCTATTTAGAAGTGTTTTTTGCTCTACCTCTAGTAATTTTCTCTCTCGTGTAGATGTGCCTTTAGGAATGGGTTTTAAACAACGTCTAATGCTAAGGAACTAAGGAACATTAGTGAAAAAATGGTAATTTTTTTTACGAATGTTTATTTGTGTACGTTAATGTTCGTGTTGACATTCGTGCAATTCCTGTTTACAAAATTTTTTGATATTTTATGTTCCCTACTCAATGTTCCTTAATGTATTCGCCGCTTTATATATTTTTGTTAAAAAAAATTAAAGAAATGAAGATAGAAACAATTTACTAAACAAGACTGCTAAAAGTCAGCTATCAGTTATAACAAGCGATAGCATAGAGGGTAGAGCGTCTGCTTGAAATGCCAACTAGTGTGGGTTCAAACCCCATACGATGCATGATGATTTTTTTTTTAAATTAAATTAAAATAAAAAGAAGTGAAAAAGAACTTCCTTACCATCGGTTCAAGTATACATATTTTGCTTTAATAACGAACAACTTCCTTCCTATGACAAGCCAATGTTAAATTCATCGGTGAAAAACTCGAAAAAGAACAACTCCCTGTTCAACAGTTGCAGTGCTTTAACTATTTCTTTTACCTCACTCTTTTTCCTGGGAAGTATCTGTATTTTTATGTTGCAAATCAATAGAGTTGGGCTTAATCGTTCTTTTGTGTGACTCAGTCATTATCGTTCGTATCTGTTGACTGAACTAGTTCGTTCACATCGTTCATCGTTCTTTTTTTATGTGTACATAAATGAACGATATATAAAGAACGAAAAATAAAGAACGGCACATAAAGAACGACACATAAGGAACGATGAATAAAGAACTTCATAAAAGGCAAACAGCTGACAAGATTATATTTTACAAAACAAAACAAAAACTGCATTGTTTTAATGGTAAGTAAAAACTAAAAGCATTAAAAATATTAATAATCTATTTATCAATTATTGTCAACAGGTTACAGCAAATGTTTGCAACAGCAATACATGTGATGGTGCGTCCTAAGATTATATTTTACAAACGAAACATTGCATTGGTTTAATGGTAAGTAAAAACTAAAAGCATTACAAATTAAAAATATTAATTAACTATTGTTCAATTATTGTCAACAGATTACAGCAAAAGTTTACAACAGCAAAACATGCGATGGTGCGTCTTAAAAGTTAATTTATCTGCTCAAATAAATTTAATACCTGTGGTAATCAATCAATTAATCCTGCTTAAATAAATTGGCGAGTGCACATGATTCAACTGCTGTGGAACTGTCTTTGACAAAATATATTAAATCATTGACGTACGTACAACCGATGAAGGTTTATTGCATTTTGTTTATAATATAAACATATACCAAAGCTATGGTTTATACTAATTTGCATTAGAATACCACTTTTGCTTGGTGTATCTTTAGAAAAACGTTACAAAATCATATCGATCAGATAATGTTTTTATATAATTAATGTATTATAAAGCTTGCTTTAGTACACATGCAAAATTAATGCATGTGTACTCTCAATTGCTTAAAACATCTTAAAAAGGTAGCCAACAATCTAAAATTATTTAAAGTTAACTAAAAATTATTTGGAGATTACTAGAATTAAAGTAACTAGCAATTTAAAATGATCGGGGGTGTTCTGAAAAACGAAACCACATAAAATTATTCGGTTTCACATAAAATTATATGTTGTTGTTGTACAAAAACGAATAATTTTATGTGGTTTCGTTTTTAACAACACCCCCGTATATAAAGTTATCAACACCCCCGTATATAAAATCAAATAATAAAACTATGTTAGAGATAACAAAAGAAGTTTTTTGTGTATGGAATAAAATTGCCATTAAAGATTTTAAAAATGTGAAGATCTTGCAACAATTTTTGAATAAATATTGAACGCTGAAAATATAAAATGAATAAGTTTTTTACTCTTATAGAAAAAATCAAATTTTGAATAAAATCACCAGTTATATGACTAGGATCTTCCAAGCAGATATATGTTAAATTTTCGATAAAGAATTGTGAGAGGATTTTATATGTTTTCATTTAAACAGACTTTTTAAAAAGTTTTTCCTTCAAATTATAAAACAAAAACACAGGTAGTATTAATTAAATATTTTAATAAAAGAAAATAAAAAAGTGTGGATTTAGTTTAACATAAGAACAATATAACAATATATATCATTAAAGATATTCATTTAAAGTATTAACGCCTCGTATACTGTGTATATGATGTAAGTTTACTCGATTAATGTCAAAACTAGTTTACGAGCCCTCGTAAATATACGCTTACATTTTAATGTGTAAACTTTTTCGTATTTATACCCAATAAACATTTACCCTTAAAACTAAATTGAATTCGATTTTATAACAATAATTTTTTCAAATATTAGCCTTATACTACGTGCACAGTACGATTGTTAAACACGTTTATGTAAAAGTTAAACTATCAGTTCACACTTAAAAATGAAGTGTTTAAGTTAAACATCTCGAATAGATGTTCCTTAACAATTGTAAAAAAAAAACAAAAATTTGACAAAATTTCCCAAAAAGTAGTTTTTTCTTCGGCCGGAGGCAATAATTAATAATTTTTGGCATTATCCAACGTTATAATTGCTATAAAAAGTGAAATAACATTATCCGCCCCAGTCGGAAACAAGATTTTTCAATTTTTAGTTAAAGGACAACTTCATGGCTGTTTTTGGATTTTTCGTTCACCGGAATTTGATATCAAATAGAGAATTTCAAATTTCTTTAAGGCTTGAATCGATGTTTATTGGGTACACACATTTGAATATTGTCAAAAATAAAATTATTTTTTATTGTTTTGTTTGTCGTTTTTTATTTGTTTTTAAATGATACAAATTTAAAAAATTCTGTGTTTAATTTATGGAAACACAAAATCAAAAAGTGGCTAAATGCAAAATTGAAGTGTGAATAGTTTTAAAAGGTGCGTTCATTAAAATAAACAGTTAAAGTTACAAATATACGCGATTACAAAAATATACGGTTTACGAGTGCATAAATGCAGTTAGATGAATACCACTATTATAACTCGTAAATTCCTTGTAAACCTTGTATAAATACAATCCATATTTTTTATGTATGGAGTTTGACATTAAACTTATCAAATTACCAGGTTTACTTTACGTATAAAATACAAGTTTATATAAGAAGGCTTAGTATAAAAAATAACAAAAGTACTATTTTTAAAAATAGCATAACAAAAAAATATATGTTAAGGCCGGAGCATGGATTAGAACCTAAAAAATCGATTTTTTTCTGAAGTTTTGAGTTCAGGTGGGTTATTATGTAATTCGATTCGAAACTGAAATGCTTTCGAACAGAATTTTCCGATTGAAAATCAAGTTCCAAAAAACAGTTTTTGATGGGGGACAATAGCTGTGTTTGTGCGGCACGCTCTCAACGTTTGCTTATGTCATTTCCATGCAAATTTGACATTAGTAACTTTAAGAGTTAACACTAAACGTTGGTTTATGTCAAATTTATATGTGAATGACATAAACCAACGTTGATAGCTTGCCGCACAAACACGGCTAATATTGAAAACGTGTATGCTAGATTTTCGATGTGAAAATTCTGTTCGAAAGCATTTCCGTTTCGAATCGAATTACATAATAACCCCCCAGTAGGCTATAATTTTGAGACTACTTACAATTTCGTTCTGAAATTTTTATATGATATTTTTGTGTAGATGTACTATGGATTTATGACAAAATCAATACATTTCTTAAATATTATAAATTAGGATCCGGCCTTAAACATTAAAGGCAAACATAAAAATCACTTTGTCTAAATTCAGTCTTAAAAAATTTAAATAAAAATATTTGTATTAGGTACTACTTTGCCATCTACGAAATTGAAATGTACACAATTTCTTATTTTAAAGTGGAATGAAGTATAATGACAGTTTAAATGATTTTTTAAAAATATTAAAAATAAAATATTTTCAGCTAAAAATTTATTTTTTTTATGAAAAGCAATTTGAATTGCATCTGATAGCAATATCTGATGAAATATTAATATTGTTTGATTTGGAAATTTTTCCTTTTGCCTTTCATTTACAATTTGCCCAGTGGCAGAAAAAATACGTTCACAAGGAACAGAAGTTGCTACAATACACAGACGTTTTAAAGCAAATAAGTAAACCCGAGGATATAAGGCCTTGCGTTCTTTCCACCATACTAGTGGATCTTTTTGTCTATCCAAATATTCCTCACTTATATATTTATCCAACTCTTTGATACAAGCAGCAGCATTGTTATCTGGTCTTGCCGTCTTATTGAAATCTTGATCATAATCTTTCCATATGCTGCTACTTTCCACGTTGTTAGAGATTTGTAAAGGAGTACTGCTCTCATTTACTTCATAAATATTTGGCAATCTAATATGACAGATTCTAGTTCTTAACGTTTTCAACGCATGCTCATATGCCATGTCGTTTTTAAAACCTTTTTTTTTAAAACGGGGATCTAATATTGTACTTTCCGCATATAAATTACTTCTTTCTAAATTAGCAAAACGGGAAAGAAGTTCGCTTTGTAACGTTGTTAACATTAATTTTACTTTATTACTTGAAGAGTGGCATTTTGCAATAAAGGCTTCTAAAAGGTTGCACAAAACTGTGACCTTGGAAAGAGTGACGTTTTTTTCGGCTGACATTTCTACTGTCACTTCGTAAAAAGGCTTTAGGATTGGTATTATTTCTTTAATTAATTGCCAATCTTCAATAGGCAAGCTTAAATCTGGACGAGTAAGCGAAAGGGTAGCTATAACAGCATCTTGAATTTCAACAATTCGTTGAAGCATTTCATATGTTGAGTTCCAGCGGGTGATTACATCTTGTTTTAGTTTCAAATCAGGAAGGTTCATTTGTTTTTGTGTTTCTTGAAGCCTTTTCAATCCCTGTGAACTTTTATGAAAGTACTCAACAATTCTTTTTACATTTGCTATAACATCACTGACTTCATTTATAGCAGCTTGAACAATTAAATTTAAAGAATGGGCAAAGCACCCAATTCCCCGCCAACCACCATAACGGATTGCTGCTGTAATATTTGGTGCATTATCACTAACTATTGCAGTTACTTTGTTTGTTATTTCAAAATCAGCAATTATGTTTTTCAAGAAGTAAGACAAATTCTCAGCAGTGTGTCTCTCAGTAAATTCATTGCACGAAATCAGATGGGATCTAAGGGTCGTATCCTCATCAATAAAATGGGCTGTTACAGCTAAATAGCTAGCATTTGTCATTGACGTCCAACCATCAGTAGTTAGGCATATTGCTGACGCTGACCGAATTTCTATTTTAATTTTTTCTAATATTTCCACATGGACGCTCTGTAGTAAATTATTCGATAACGTTTTTCTTGTGGGTAAAGTGTACCCCGGGCACTGTGAGACAACTTGGATCAATTTTTTGAATTCAGGTTCTTCCACTATTCGCAAGGCATGGTGTTCTTTAGCTACCATCTTTAGAACCTGCTTATCAATTTGCTCTACCTTTCGAATAGGAGGAGGCCTACGGATGAATTGAGTAATATTTGGCTGTTGTGCTTGATGTATTCGGATTTGTGAACTGGTTGAAGGTTGATCATTAATTACCACCACATCAGGGTCTAAATTGGTTTGGGTTGATTCAGGCATTGGGACCTGCCTTTCCAAAACCATTGGCATAAGTGGGTGTTTTAGTTTTAAGTGCCGACTCAAATTACTATGGGAACCACCGACAATACTCAAAGACGACTTACAATACTTGCATTTTGCCCTTTGTTCTCCATCTTCATCAAAGTGCAACCACAATGAGCTGTGTTTTCTTTTATTACCAGTATTAGACATGATTATTAAAATATTTTATTTTTTTTATTTATTTTATAAAAAAGTATATAAGCGATATTTTTTTTATATTTTATGAGAAGATCTAAAGAGAGAAAACAACGTCTTTTTATTTGATTTAAATAAAAAAAAATTGTTTGGCAACTCCGTATTCATATACACAAAAAAAATTAGTTGAAAATGGCAACTTTAAAAGCAGATTGGGAAAAGTCAGAATGAGAAAGATGATAAAAGAAATGTAATGAAAAATTGAACGATATGAACGATATGAACGAAATGAACGATAAGAACGATTATGAATGAACGAATTCAATCGTTCAAAGAACTGAATCGTTCATTTGAACTAGTTCGTTCATGAACGACACAACTCTACAAATCAATTTATATTTATAAACCTAAAATATATATTTTTCTATTCAGTCGTTGCCGAGGTATTTAAATACAAAAATACTGCTAGTACTAAGTGCGCTATAATTTTGAGCAGTAGTTTATATTGATTCAAATTGGAAGCATTGAAAAATATTCATGAAACTCTTGATAATTCGTATCAAGAAATTATAAAAATGTACATTCCCGAAAATGTATGCAAAACATTTGTTAATCGTTGGTTTTTTTTGTTTATTTACACGCAGAAAAAAACAGGGGGAGTATTACCTAAGAGCTATGTAAATATACAACTACATAATTTTAAAGTTAGTTTTACAAAGTTCTAGCAAAATATGCATATTTTTTTGTAAAATATATGCAATCCTTGCAAAATATATACATGAGTAGTGGAAAATATCCGAAAAATACATATATTTTGCCAGAAAATTGAAAAACTTCGAACTTATGTAGTTGTATAATTACATAGCACTTAGATAAAGTTTCCCCTGTTTTTTCTGCGTGCAGGTACTACTAATTTTAGTTCAGAATTATTTGTTATCTTAAGCTGCGTTTACGTCTGCACCGAAATCCCGAAATTTCGATATTCAGCACTCGGAAAAAAACAGTGAAGATATTCACCACTCTGAAAAGGCAATGAAGGAAAGCTTATAGATTTTCAATTTTGAATAAAGTACACATATTTAGTTCTAATAAATATATTTTCCAAAAAATTCAAGTCTATACGCATATCTTTACTGTTTTTTCAGAGTGGTGAATATCGAAATCTCGGGATTTCGGTGCAGATATAAACGCAGCTTTATCTTTCTAATCAAGGCCCAGTGGACGCCAGCAAAAAATTTAATCCAAAAACTATTTCTAGTTATAGTTTTGATATTATTAGTTATAATTTTGATATTAATTTTCAAGAGTTTTATGAATATTTGAAGAAATGCGATAGTAATATGTATATTGATTCAAATTGGAAACGTTGAAAAACATTCCGGAAACCTTTTACAATTCGTATCAAGAAATTATAGAAATGTACATTCCTGAAAATGTATGCAATCATCAAAAAAATATGTTATAAAAACATCGTTATCACTAGATGGCACTTTTATTTTATTTATTTATTTGTCATTCCATACACAAGACTTAAGTCTTATATTACAGTATGGAACTGAGTATGCGTAAAAACAATAATTTAGTAAATACTTATAAATATAATTACAATTACATTAATGACATAGAATAGATAAATATTTTTGAACGAAACAATTTTAAAATTACTGTAAACTAAACAATTTTAGAATTTAATGTAACATAAACATAATTCAAAATTATTAACAAATAAAAATTCAAAATTAAAAATTCGAAATTAGAATCAAACATTAGAATCAAAACACACACTCAAAAAAGTTCACCGGTGGAAACCTATTGCAAATAGCAGGTAAAACAAAAGGCGACAAAATAAATTAACAACGAAAAAAAAAAAAAAAAAAGTAGTTATTTTTAATTGCTGAAAGAGAAAAAAAAAAAATAAAACTAACAAAAAAAAAAAAATAATAAAAATATAACTAACAAATGCATCGAAAATTACTAAGAATGTAAAATTGTCAGTTAAGTTTGCTAAAAATATTTTTAAATAATTGACAAAACAGGCAAAAAGTACTGCTATTTTCAGTTAATTAACTCTCATAATAGTTGTTTTGTATTTTTATATAAAAAACAACTATATATACAATTAAAACAATAACTATGGATTACTACACTGTCAAACTTTTTTGAGTGTATATTATTCAATTAGAGAAATAACTAATAATGTTTTTTCTGAATTGTTGTGCGTTACTAATAATTTGAGTGCTATGTGGAATTCTGTTCCAGAGACCTATTGCATTAATATAGAATTGGTATTTTGAAATCTGAGTACGATGATTAAAAGTTAATAGTCTTTTGCCTCTATCAAGTGTTGAGAATTTTAATCGCAAATGTAGATGTTCAGGTTGGCGGGTATATATTATTTTATGCATAAAAATTAAAATCCTTGTTTTAACATAATCATCAAAACTAATGCCATAAAGTAGATTTGCAAACGATGAAATATGATCAAATCTTTTCAGGCCATATACATAGCGGACAATACTATTAAAAGCTACGTTCAGTTTTCTTTTGCTTTTGTTGTCACAGCTGGCAAAAAGTTCGATACCATATAATAAGATCGGCATCAAATAAGTTTTTGCAAGAAGGATTCTAAACTTAGTTGGAGTACAATACTGAGTTTGCCAAAGATTTCTTAACATTGAGAATGATCTACCGCAAGCATAATTAATATGGTTCGACCAAGTGAGAGTATTATTGAAGTAAATACCAAGATTTTTAGCATACTCAACGATTTCTATAGATTATTTATTAATCTTTTTTTTAGTAATCTTTTTAATTTTAGTAATCTTTTTTTAATAATAAGGCATTTGGACTTGCTAGGATTTATTCCAAGACCATTAGCGGTAGCCCACTCATAAATTCGATGCAACTCCTGGTTCAGGGTTCTGACGCATTCTTCAATCGCTGTAACTTTGCAACTTATGTAAAGTTGGACATCATCAGCATACATTCTAGCCTTGCAGTTTTCTAGTTTGTTTGGAAGATCATTTGCGTATAATGAGAAAAGAAGTGGGCCTACGATCGATCCTTGAGGAACACCTCGGATTACAGGCAAAAAGTTAGATTTTGTGGTTGTTGTTTCAACATACTGATATCTCTCTGTTAGATATGATGATATCAGATGTGTTGCGGTTGATGAAAAATTGAACATATGTTTTAATTTATAACATAAAATGTTATGGTCAACCGTATCAAACGCCTTAGAATGATCTAAAAGAACTAAAAACGTAACATTTCCACGATCTACCTGTTGTCTGATTTCCTCGGCAACATCTACGAGAGCTGTTATGCAACTGTGTTTTTTACGAAAACCAGATTGTCTATCAGTTAGCAAATTATTGGTATCCAAATATTGAGTAACTTGATTGTGAATTAATCTTTCAAAGACTTTAGAAAGAAATGGTAATATTGCTATCGGCCTGTAATCAGATTTAGATTTTGGTATGGGGATAATTTTAGCAAGTTTCCAAATTTTTGGATAACTACAGGTAGTAAGTATCTTATTGAAAAGAAATGTAATGAGAGGAAGAAGTTGTGGCAAAAGTATTTTGAGAAACCTTGGATCTATCCCATCCACACCAATTGCATTGGACTTAATTGACAAGACACTGGATAGCACATCACATTGGTTAACATTAGTAAAATAAAAATTTTCATTTGAAGTTTCATCAGAGTAATGGTAGTAATTCTGATCAGGTTGTACAATTGGAATGTTTAAAAATTTTTCATTGAGAGTATCTGCATCGACAGCACATGGTTCTTGACTATCAACCTTGCCGATACCAATTTCGCGAATCGTCCTCCATGTTTCGAACCTATGGCTGTAGAGAACTTTGAAGCATAAAAGTCTGATTTGGCTTTTTTAATTAGTTGATTGGTTTTATTTCGCGCTATTCGATATTCTTCATGTAATTCCGTGGTTTTAAAACGCTTCCATCGCGAATATAAAAAATCTCTATGATTAATTGATTGTCTTATATTAAAAGTAAACCAGGGTTTCTTCTGTTGACTTATAGTTTTAGTTTTCAGGGGTACAGCAAGATTATATAAATAGTTCAGGTTTTGTTGCAAAAAAGATAGTTGATCATCTGCCGAAGTCATGGTATATAATAATCTCCAATTAATATTGAAAAATTCATCTTCTAAACCCCTATAATTAATGTTTTTGTAGTCGCGATAAGTTATTATTTGTTCAGGTACTAGTAACTGAAATTTATACGTAATGAAGATGAGATCATGTCGCGAAAAACTTTGTTCAAAAAAATTAATTTTTTTATTAAAATTTAAATAATAACCAACAACAAAGCAAAAAACAAACGGATATTTCAAATTTTATTATTTTAATATATTCCGCGCTTGTTTTTTCCTTATTTTAAGCAGATTTTAGCAGTTTTTTAGTTTTTAAATAAGGCTCAGCTTATACTAAACTGATACTAAATAGTTGCTCAGGTAATACTAAATTTCAGCGCCCTCCATCGGTGAGTAGTGTAAATTTTTATTTCCTATCTCTATAATTAAGTCTCTGGAATTGGTTAAATGCTATGTTTTTTGTTTGTTTATTTATGTACCACTAATTTAAAGTTCAGAATGATTTTTTTGTGTTTTGTGAATTTTTATTTAGTGGGAATAAAAAGTGTTTTATTTATAAAATAAATTTTTATTTGTTTATTTTATCGCGTTGTTGATTTTTGTAAAATTAATTTATTAAAAAAAATTGTCCTCTTTTTAAGAGAAATGTCCTCCATTTTTAAAGTTGCCGTCCTCTCTTTCTCAAAATGGGAATGGCAACCCTATGTGCAGCAGTGATAGTATTTGAGAATTTTCGTTTGGTGCCTAAATGATGCCAAAAAAGTGCCAAAAAAGCTTTAAAAGTGCCAAAACAAATTAAGCAACATTTAATGTTTCAAAAAAACTATGTTCAGCTTTTATTTCAAATATTTATACATTTAGCCAAAGAACGATACGATAGCGAAATCGCTACCACCTTAAATATCAGAAAACGATATTATATTCCAATAAGATTATAATATCGTTTTCGATAATATTTTAAGCAGCCTACACACTAGGGAACATTCCATTCCACATGGCCATTTTTTTATGAATGTTGAAATGTGTATAGCATTGTGTCATGTTGACCTTCGTGTTTATAAAATTTTTTGATATTTTTTGTTTCCAAACTCAATTTTTCATCGTGTGTATCGATGTTACTGTTTTTGCTGTATTTAGTTCATTGATAGCAGTCACGCTATCAGGAGCTTTTGTAATGACGCATTTGAGAAAATGAAAATGACGACAATTATAAATAATGGAAACTGCATTATTTTTATAAATGAATATATTTGCGAGAATTATGGGACATAAAATGTGATAACTAAAAAAATAAATCTAAAAAAACAGCAGCATATGGAAAACTAACAATTAACAAATTAATTAATTTGATTTTCTTCCGCCCATATTTCATGTGATCAGTTCTACAAACAAACAAAAATGATGTTTCGTTGGACGTTTTGTTGTCGTGTGTGCATCGTCTGTATAAAAAATGAAAAAAAGTAGAAACACATGTTCTGTCACGAATGTTCCACAGTTTAGGCAGGTTTATGATAAAGTATACTTCAAAATATTCTTTATTTACAAAAATTCAAACAGTTTTCAGAAATAAATAAAATTTATAAAAACTTGCAATTTTTACTTCGTTTGGCTATTCACATTCTATTTTATTGGACAATTATAGTTGCAAAATCTAGGAGAGTTCGACTTTTCTTATGAATATGACGATTTCATTATCAATTTTTCATTATGACTTCATTTCATCTCATTTTAAAAGAATTCCGGTTTCGATATCATATATGATATCATTTTCGATATCGAAATCACCTGGAATGATGATAGTGTTTGGATGCTGGACCAGATTTTGGCGATTTTACTATCGTTATTCCAGAGAATTTCGATAGCGAAAACATAATTTCTTGGAAATATGATAACGTTACGAAAGATACATTTTAGAACAAAAAATCTATCGTTTTCGTATCACAAGTGATTATCATATATGATAATAAATATCACCTAGCTGATATCGTTTCGATATCATGACGATATTGTTTGGTTTATTGGGATAGAATCAATTAAAGTTTTTCTAATTTTATCCCCGTTGCTTTTATTTTTAAAGACAAAAATAATAATTAAATTGTCGCCGAAGAACTTGGAGGTGGTCCAGAAAATTGTAGATATTTTTACTGTATCGTTTGTTTTTTAATTTTGCTACCCCTTCTTAGTAGACGTGGCTCTTAATGAAAACCAGCGATATCGACCTTTTTTCAAATTTAATAGAAATTTTCTTAAAAAGTGCTAAAATTCTATGGAGAGTAGAGTTGTGAAATTTCGATACTTTTTGAGTACTCAATATTACTCAATACTTTTTAATTGAGTACTCGATACTACTCAATACTTTTAACGGCTTTTTTGAATTTAAAAATCAAAATGTTACGAATTCGTATTTATTAGGAAAAATAGTAACAATTCAAACACACGTGTTAAATAATTATTGTTACTTACATTTTAATTAATTTAAAACATTTTAAATAAATTAATTAAATAATTTTTCCCAAAAATTCGTTACAAATTTCTTTGCTTGAAAAATAGAGTTGTAGTTTTAGATTACTATTTTTAGAGTTGTATTTCAAACGAAAAGTACACACTTCTACGGAAAATTGCATCTTTAAAAGTATTGAGTACTACCATTTTAGTATTGAGTACTCAAAAAAACAGTCAGTATTGAGTACTCAGTACCGGAATACTCAATACTTTTACAACTCTAATGGAGAGTGCTAAGGTGTCATTGGTAGCATTCGGCAGAGAAACCTTAAACTGCTACCGGTGTCTTGCAGCGCTTTATGATTACTTACACTGCTGAACTATGTTTTATTTGTTTTGTTTTTAAATACACTTTTTCTATAGTTTCCTTTGATTTTTTAAAAATTTTGATTTTAAATTATATTTGTATGTTTTAATTGTCATTCTTGCAAAAAAAAATTTCTTTTTAAATCAACAACAACAAATGTATCACTATTTGATCAAAAGTAGCAAACATTGGTAGCATTCGGCAGAGAAACCTAAGACTGATACCGGTGACTTGTAGCGCTTTGTGATTACTTACTCTGCTGAACGATGTTTTATTTGTTTTGTTTTTATATACATTATTTCTATAGTTTCCTTTTATTTTTTAAAATTTTTGTTTTTAAATTATATTTCTATGTTTTTATTTGTCATTCTTACAAAACATTTTTTATCGTAAATGAACAACAACAAATGTATCACTTATTGATCAAAAGTAGCAAAAATTTTTTACGCTACCAAAATATGACAGCGCTACCTGAGCGCTCAGATTGAGCGGTTAGTGAGCAGGTCGTTCAGCAGATATTTGTACAACTGTTGTGGAACTGTTGACTATTAAATTGTGTCTGCCGAACGCACCCATTTTCAACGCTACCAAAATATGACAGCGGTACCTGAGCGCTCGTATTAAGCGCTTAGTGATCAGGTCGTTCAGCAGATAGTTGTACAACTGTTGACTATTAAATTGTATCTGCCGAACGCACCAATTGAACATCCAATTGTGCCACAAACAGAGAACGACGCCGATATTAAATTGGTGCCGGCGGCTCCTGATCAAAAATATAGCTGGCGGCGGCTGAAAGTCGACTAAAGCCGAAAAATCTTCGGCTTTAGTCGACTTTCAACCGCCGCGGCTAAACGGCGACGGCTAAACGGTAAAAATTCGGCGGCGACTAAATGTCGACTAAAGCCGACGATTTGTGAAGAAATCTCGTATATTTTTTACGATACAACAGTTAAAAAAAGTTATATTGAAAATCTTAAGCTGCGAGTTCAATAGGGACTAAAAGCTGACTACAGCTGACAAATTTCCTACAAGAAATTTTTTGTAATTGAAATTAATTAATTGTATAAGAAAGATTTAAAAATCTCATTTCTACCGGCTTAGCTGATACAGTCGGCTAATATTTTATAGCCGATATTAGTCGTACAAGTCGGCGGCGGCTCCAGTACCTGAAAAATGGTCGGCGGCGGCTTAGCCGTGGCTATAAGCCGATCGGCTTCGTTTTCTGTGGGCGCTGTGGTGTAATGGTTAGCGCGTTGGACTGTTACACGCGAGATTGCGGGTTCGAGCCCCAACCAAGGCAACATCAATTTATGAAATATAGTCATTTGTATGAGTTTTTTCTATCCCTCATACACGCAGAAAAAAACAGGTGGAACTTTATCTAAGTGCTATGTAATTATACAACTACATAAGTTCGAAGTAAGTTTTACAATTTTCTAGCAATTCTCCAGTACCTGAAAAATGGTCGGCGGCGGCTTAGCCGTGGCTATAAGCCGATCGGCTTCGTTTTCTGTGGGCGCTGTGGTGTAATGGTTAGCGCGTTGGACTGTTACACGCGAGATTGCGGGTTCGAGCCCCAACCAAGGCAACATCAATTTATGAAATATAGTAATTTGTATGAGTTTTTTCTATCCCTCATACACGCAGAAAAAAACAGGTGGAACTTTATCTAAGTGCTATGTAATTATACAACTACATAAGTTCGAAGTAAGTTTTACAATTTTCTAGCAAAATATATGTAATATTTCGGATATTTTCCGCCACACATGTATATATTTTGCAAGGATTGTATATATTTTAGAAAAAAATTTGCGTATTTTACTAGAGCTTTGTAAAACTAACTTGAAAATTATGTAGTTATTTAATTACATAGCTCTTAGGTAATATTCCCCCTGTTTTTTTCTGCGTGTACATATCGCAGCGTCCTCCTTCGGTGTTCCCATAGCACTTAACCCCACCGAAGTAAAATAATATAACAGGGCTATAAACTAAAAAGCTTCAACAAAGTTCGCCAACTTACCATCAGATGGCGCGCAACAACTGTTCTAAAATTCAACATCTCGCGCAATTACAGTGTTGCCATATTTGAAGCCCTTCATCTTTCACCACCTTTCACTACTAATCTATCCCCTTTCCGAAGGAAGCAACACGTTAATTAATAGGAAGAATTTCCTGAGTGTTGCTTCTCTTTATAAAAAAAAAAAAAAAAAATGGCACTTTTGTGCCACTTTTGCTAACAGTGATGTGCAGCCGAATATTTTACTCAGCTGTTTAAAGCTCGGCGCAAAGCCGACCAAGTTCCGCCGCCGAAGTATTTTGCTCTTCAACCCAGGGATGGAAAATGAGCTTTTAGATTTTATACCAACCAGACAAAAAAATTGTACTTTTTCGACCCTCACGGTACCAAAATATTTTATATAAATAAACAATTTGCTTAAAAGTTTTGAACTTTTCCGACCTCATCAATTTATTTTTAATATTCGATACGAGGGATTGCTAATTTATTTTAAAATTACCAAAGTTTAGTACTTTACTGTAGTTATGAAAGTCAAATTTATATGAAATTATTGGTAAACTTATAACACGGGATATTTTTTAGATAATTTACCATCTCTAAAAGAATAATGTAACATATTATTAATTTTTCAAAATACATAAATGCTAAAAAGGCGGGTTTAAAAATTACTTTTTTGAATGATACTATATATCTGAAAATTCTCGAGTTTCATGTGGTACTAGTACATAGCACTCAAACTTTGTGTATGGGTGTAAATTGTTGGACCGCTACAAGTTTGAAATTGGTTAAAAAAAGTCTCGTTTCAATTATTTTTCAGCTTTGGGCCAAAAGTAGGCATTTAAAACCATGAATGATTTTCGTCTACTTCAGCAATTCGAATATTTGTTCAACGCTTCAAAGAACAGCAAGTTGATATCAATACAAAAATTTTAAATTTGGAATATTTTGAAATTGTACCAAATGAATCGCGGTAGTACCAAGGTACCAACGAAGTAGAGTTGTGAAATTTCGGTATTTTTTGAGTACTCAATACTACTCAATACTTTTCAATTGAGTACTCGATACTACTCAATACTTTTCAATTGAGTACTCGATACTACTCAATACTTTTAACGGTTTTTTAATTTAAAAATAAAAATGTTATGAATTCGTATTTATTAGGAAAAATTATCACAATTCACATACACGTGTTAAATAACTATTGTTATTTACATTTTAATTAATTTAAAACATTTTAAATAAATTAATTAAATAATTTTTCCCAAAAATTCGTTACAAATTTCTTTGCTTCACAAATAGAGTTGTATTTTCAGAGCTGTATTTTTAGAGTACTATTTTTAGAGTTGTATTTTTATACGAAAAATACACATTTCTACGGAAAATTGCATCTTTAAAAGTATTGAGTAGTACCGTTTTAATATTGAGTACTCAAAAAAACAGTCAGTATTGAGTACTCAGTACCGGAATACTCAATACTTTTACAACTCTACAACGAAGGCTAGAATGTACCAAAAAAAGTACAATTGTACCATCTTTTCCATCTCTGCTTCAACCGCCGTAAAATATTTTTATTGACGTGGTTTTCTGCACGCCTAGACACTAGGATGTTGTGACAAGGGTGGGAGTAGCGTGTTTTATTACCTGTGTATATCATGGAAAATCTGTCTACTAAAAGGCAAACGGAGTCTCAATATATTAAAAAGGCCAACAGTAATCGTTATCAGAAAAAGAAGCCACCACCAAGGCCAAGAAAGAGGCAAAACGATATCTACATAACAACAAAGTCGAACTTTAAGGTATTTTCTATGAAAATCTATTACATACTGAATGCAAAAGTATTAACTAAACAATTGAAATAATTTTCCAGGCCCAACAAAAGCTTTGCGAGGATCTTCTGAACGCAGGCATAAAGGAAATATATTTGCATTGTTTAGGGAATGCAATAATTCGTGGTCTTAATTTAACGCTAAACTTGATTGGCAACTCTAATGAGACACTATCCTATGCTATAAACACTTCTACAATACATCTAATAGGTAAATTCAATTTATCAAAAATACTGAAATTTGGTTCACAAAATTTTATAAAAGTGCTGTAGGACCAGGGAACGAAGTCGATAAGAAATTGTTGCGGGCGGCGGCTGATAGTCGACTAGAGCCAGGCTTGCCATTTTAGCACTTTAGGTGCTAGATCTAGCACTTTTTTGTGTGAGAGCACCCAAGAATTTAAAAAAAGTGCTAGGTGCTCGTTTAGTACTTTTTTAAAAATATTAAAATTTTTAGCACTTTTAAATAATTCAATATATATATTTATGAAAAATGTCTTGAATTCGAGAAGAGTTCAAGAAATAATAGGATTAACAAATAACACAGTCCACACGCAAATATACAGCTTCTCTGAATTGTGTTAAAGTTGGAAAGTGAATAAATATATTTACTAAGACAGTCATGCCAACTTTTTGTTAAATATTGGCTTAACAATATTTACAAATTTCTAAAAAAAAGAAATAATGGTAAAAATGAGTTTCGAAAAGAAATGTTGCTAAAACTCTGGTGCTCCTGCATGTATATTAAAAATATTCTAAAGAAAAGTATAGGACTGACAAAAAATATTGTTCAGTAAAACTATTCTGAATTTTAAATAGTTTTTCTACAGCAGGAAGAATTTAAAATTAGATGGTTTCTCTATATAAAAATTATTTTCTTGAGCGCAACAGGCATCAGAATCTGAAGATTTATCAATATAAAAAAATATTTTTAAAATCTGAAGGCATTTCTGTGAAAAAATTTCACATAATTGATGATTTTCCTAAGGAAATAGTTCACAAAACCTAAAATTTTGCGTATAAAGCTACATTCACAGTGATGGAGTACACCACTATGCAGAGTGGAGTGTACTAAAATAGAGATGGCATGATACAAAAAATATGTAGGTGCGCAAAAGAAAGGAACAAAATCCACTCTGTAGAGTGGAGTTCTCCATCACTGTGAATGTAGCTTAATAGCTAATCTTTCTGTAGAACCTGATATGTTTCAGCCTCAAAATCTGAAATTATTTCTATGGACAAGCTTTACTAATGTATCTCCAAATTATGGGTTTTCAATTTCTTTACTGATTTCAAGCCAGCAATAAATGCATTGTTTTTTTAACCCTAAACCCTAAAACCACACCTGGTATATTCAAATGCAATAAATTATATGATATGAAATGTCAAAGCCATTGCAGTGAAACGTCAAAATGATGTCAATTGCAAAGTGGTGGTGTTGCGGTGGCCATGGGTATTCCATTTTGTTTATATTCCATTACAATTGATGACGGAGAATCTTTTGATTTTACTTTTTTGGAATTTTGAATTCCACATTGTTTGCTTTTTAGTATTTCTTTATCTTCTAATTCTTCCTCTGCGTGTTCTTCAAGCGGCTCTTTCTGCTCATTATCTGCTTCCCCAAAATTCAAACGATCATCATATTCATCTTCAAAATCTATAGGTCTTTCGGGTTTAAATAGGTTACTTGCAAGTTTTGTACGTTCTAACACAGATTGCAAATACGTATCAGAACTTCTACAAGTTTTACGAAAATATACTGCATATTGTAAAACAGAAATACATTTTTGACAAATTTTATCTGGTAAGCTATCATTTGGTTTCATTGTTATTCCCGAGCACCCGAAAATTTGTTTTGGCAATTCATTATCCTCACTGAATATTTGTCTCATCGGTACTTCATTGGAATTTTTGGCATTCTTCTGCTCCTCTTGAAGGCACACTCGACTTATATTCCGAGTTATGCTTATTTCCATATTACAATTATTTTTAGCAAATGATTTATTGATACTGATGTATATGAATTAATTTTTATTTTATATTTATAAAAAAATGATGTACAAATTCAATGTAGAAGCAAAGATGCAATAAATGAAAAAAGGCGTCGGTCTATCAAGTGAATTAAAAAGGAATGAAAGCAAGGGAGACGAAGAAAAGAAAAACCACGATGGTATATTGTTACGTTACCCCGTTGGAAAAAGTAGTAGTTTTTGGTAGGGTTGCCTAATTATGAGTGCGATTCGGTACGGTTTTGGAAATGCAGGGGTAAAGGGGTCAATCAAAACGTTTTCATGAATGAAATTGTCGTTTTCTTTTAGATTTAAATTTAAAGTTGAGTTGGCGGTAAAAGGGATTTATGAACTCAAGAGAATAGAAAGGGACAAGAAATAGTCGAAATCATACTCAACAGCCGAAAGAGATATTTTAGAAGGAGGGAAAATTAATATGGAGGATCATAGAAAAATGGTTGGGTTGGAAGTATCTTATACCTAAGATTGCCATAGCCATTTTTAGAGGAATCATTCCATATAAAATCGCTGATTGAAGTGGTCGTGAAGGTGCGGTGTTTTTTTTTGAAAAATTAAAAAAGTCAAAGTTGTAAAGTATAAATAATAAATTAAAATATTTGAAGTGGTTTATACCCCTAATTGTGGGCAAATTTTAAATGGTTGTAAAAATTAAAGGCGTTCGAGAATAATTTTTGGAGAAGAAAAACAAAACCGTAAATAAAATACCAGTGAGTTTTTTTTTTTTTGTGGTTATAAGCAATGAGGAGTTTTATAAATTTCCGCCATTATGTTTAGGTAGGAAACCATTTTGGCTAGAAAAACTATCGGCGATTCAAATACCTTCCCTGTAAATATTGTTTGGGAAAATTGGAGGACGTGAGTATTCCCTATTGGTCAGAATAATAAAGCGCGGGGATTAAAATAGAGTTTTTTTTGTGAATTAGTTGGGACTGGTCTCTTCTGGAGCAGGGCCAGAAATTACTTTTTACCGGAGTCCAGTAGCTTCTGGGAAGCACCACCGGAAGTTCTCCAAAAATTTTATTGAAGGTGAATTTGGAACTCGAGAGTCGAAAAACACCAACTTCCATCCAGGTAACCGAAAATAACATTTTTTCAAGCGCGTTCATTTTGTAAGAAAAAAAAAAGAAAATGAAATCCAGTAACAAGCTGCCATAGTTGAAGAAAACCTAGCCTGAAAAGAGAAAAGTAAATATAAAAGCCGAGAAAAACTATAAGCCAAAATTAGAACGTCAGTGTTTAGTGTTAGTATATATTAGTGTTTATTTTAGTGTTATTTTTAAGAATATTCCTATCAAAAAGATTTAAATTTTTTTTTAAACATCAGTGTATATAGGGCACTATAGAGCAAATGCGAAACGAATACCCCCAGTATAACATTAGAAGACTCTAGACTAAAGTTAAATGAAAGTTAGGGTTCACATGAGCTACGGTGTAAAGTGAGAATTCGTGAGGAGTTGTTACTCGAACATATTTAGGCCTTAGTGAGCTCACTCAGGTTTCTTTTGGTAACGTTTTTTGTATAATTTGAAATCAACATCCATCCCTGGAAATTGATCTATAAGCAATAGCGGTGTGAATCATAAAACCGAGGGCAACACCATTGTAGTCTAGGGGTGAACAACTGGGTTTTTTTTTGTTGTATTTGCAGCAAATTTTCTTTTATATACAAATTATTTAATTGTGGTTATTTTTCTTTTGTTATTTATTACATTTTTTTTTTATGCTTACGTATTTTTGTGTCAATAATTCAACAAGTTTTTTTATGATTTTTAATTATTTTTACGTGGTTGTAAGTTTTGTTTTAATCACAAAGTATAAATATACTCATAGTTTGTTATTACGTTTAAATTAATTTTGTGGATCTTAAAAGAAAAAAAAAGTAGTTGCCACGTTTTATTTCGATTTATTTTCCCGCCAGTCAAGATTCAAATTTATTGGCCGCAACGGTCACTTTTCGTCGGAAAGACGTTATAATTTTTGTTTAATTATTGATCTAAAAATATAAATTCAAATTATACATTAGAATCGAAATTAAATCAGGAAAACTAAGTATAAATTAATAAATTATGTATTGAAGTTGTAAAATTAAACTATGCGTGGTTAAATTGGTTAGTTAGGGGTATGTTAAACTAAGGTAAGTGGTGCGGTGTGAGCGGGTTTGTGGGGTCACCGTTAATCAGGTGGATAACCTGGTGACCAAGGTTGGGCATGGGCGGCTGGAGGACACCATCTTCCTCCCACTCCAGCGGTGGTAAGTTGTGTAAATTAACGTTTTTGTTTGAGTTTGTAGTTTTTGAATTTTAATTGTGGCGGTCCTTGGGCTAGGTCGAAGGGATGGGATGCACACCCCGAATAGGGAGTCTGTTAGCTTATAGCCGGAGCTGATTCGACCTAGTGCCATTGAGGTCTCGCAACAGTGGAGAACACTTTACCATTTCATAGATAAGAAATATTATAGATTTTTCTTTGAAAAACAGAAAATTTTATCAAACATTAATTTTTATGCACAAATAATAAAAAATTAAACACTTACCCTTTCTTTTTTTTTACCAAATTTTCTGTTGTTTTTTTATTACAAAGTTAAAATGAAAACAAAAAGTGACATTTCATGGCAGGCATCATTGCAAGAGCCGCCTGCATGTTACCTAGTGTCTTGACATGCAATAAAATGATAGCAAGCAATTGTCAAAATGCTCTCATTTCAAGTGAAGACACTCAATTTCAATTTTATTGCAATATCATGATATCGCTGACATGCCATCGGATCTTGCAATGATGCCAGAGATCAAATGTCACTTTTAGTTTTCATTTTAATTTTGTAATAGAAAAACAACAAACAATTTGGTAAAAAGGAATGGAAAAGTGTTTAGTTTTTTATTATTTGTCGGTAAACATTAATGTTTCATAAAATTTGGTGTTTTTCGAAGGAAAATCTATGACATTTCTTATCCATGAATTGGTTAAGTGTTCTCCACCACTCTGCAATTGATATCAATTTGACGTTTCGCTGCAATGGTTTTGACATTTCATATCATATAGTTATTTACCCGGTGTCTTCAAATGCAATAAATTATATGATATGAAATGTGAAAACCATGGCAGCGAAACGTCAAAATGATATCAATTGCAGAGTGGTGGAGAACACTTGACTATTTCATGGATAAGAAATATCATAGATTTTTCTTCGAAAAACACCAAATTTTATGAAACATTAATGTTTACCGACAAATAATAAAAAACTAAACACTTTTCCATTCCTTTTTACCAAATGTTTTGTTGTTTTTCTATTACAAAATTAAAATGAAAACTAAAAGTGACATTTGATCTCTGGCATCATTGCAAGATCCGATGGCATGTCAGCGATATCATGATATATCAATAAAATTGAAATTGAGTGTCTTCACTTGAGATGAGAGCATTTTGACAATTGCTTGCTATCATTTTATTGCATGTCAAGACACTAGGTTACAAAAAGACTTTTAAAAATAACTCCCTTATTTTTGATAAAATGTTCAAAACTTTCTAATGGTTTTTATAGAAGACTCTGAAAAATGCATCCGATTTTCTAAAGAAAACCTCGTGCAGGGAATGCTATACGCTCAGAATAGCCAGAACTGAGATCGATTTATTTTTTAAATATTTTTTAAGTAAGTATTTTTAAACAACATTTCTTATTTAAGAAATATTAAAGACAAAAATCGATATTAGATGTGGCTGTAAAAACAAATTATCTTCCTAGGAAACTAGAAGACATTTTCCCACTCAAAAACACAGGATTAAAAAAAAATAATCTTAGAACAAGAATTATAGACAGATGTTTTTTAAATTCTGGGGTGGGCAAAAAGCAGTCTAGACCTAGACCGGCCTAAGTCCGCCAATCAAAACCGTTTAACCTAAAAGACCCTAACGAAAAAATTTTAAATATCCTAGGGACCATCGTTAACCTTAAAATACCACTAAAGGCTGGTTTACACTATAAGATCTTCGGTACGATCGTTATACCGTTAACCCTAAAATAACTTAACAAATTAACTTATTATACTGATAACCTTAAAATACCCTAACGAAATAAAAGGCTAGTTTACACTATAAGATTTTCGGTACGATTTTGCTTTAGTACACATGCAAAACATATAGGCAAGGTTGGAAAATCTTACCGAAAATCTATTCAACTGGCCTTAAACCTTATAAATCGGTTGCCAACCCTGATAACTTATAATCCCAGTTGGCTCTGTCTTGAAGACATCCTCGAAGCTGGGTGCACGACCATGGAAATTCGTAAACGACATACTAGTGACAGTCCATACAAATCGTTGACGACGTTTTCAAACGATTGTCTGCAAAATCGTACACGACCACCTAGTGACATTTTCGCTGAGATTGTCCTTGAATTATATTTGACCATTTGGACTACAATTTGCCCCACTTTGTCGTTGACGACGAAATAGATGACATTGTTCACAATGCTAACGTAGACGACCTTGCTGGTGACAGCTTCGCCTAGATGGTCACTGACAATGATTTCTTTATTATTTTTTTCAAACAAATTTAAACTAAAAATTTATCATCGAGTTAATATTTTTATTTACTTAAATGTGAAACAAACGGTTTTTAATTTTTTTTGCATATGTAAAAATATTTTTTTTTATAATTTAAATTATATTTATTATTAGCTGTTAATTTGAATTTTTATTTAAACAATTTAACTCATTTAAATAAACAACATTTCATTTCAAAAATTGTTTTATTAATTTTAAAATAAAGCGCTTGTATTAATCAATGTTAATACTAAAAGTTAATATCAATGTTTTATATTTAAGCAATAAAATGATGAACTAAATGAGAGTTTCTAAAAATAAGACATCTAAAGACAATGTCGCTCATCTTGTCGTCAACGGAGTCGTAAGCTGACAGTAACAATATTTTGTCGCTCACCATTTGGTCAACATAATGGGTTATACAACAAATACATTAGAATGTCGCTGAACTTGTCACCAACAGAATGTTATACACGATCAGCTAATATTTTGTTCATGCAGCTAATCGTTAAAGATGATTTCCTTTACATAGTCTTTCAAGACAATTTCAGCGACAAATGTCGTTAGCGAAAAATTCTAAAATGTCTTAAAGAAATCGTTGAAGACCATTTCATAGATGATGATTGGCCAACTGGGATGCATGTTAAAAAAAACTAGCACCTTTTTTGGCACTTTCTATTTTGAATCTAGCACTTTCTAGCACTTTTTTTCTACGATCTAGCACCTTTTCCCATTTGTCTTCTGGCAACACTGACTACAGCCGACATTTTTGCAAAGAAATTTAAGGCTGAGTTACCCAACCGTAAACGTATCTATAACGAATCAGCTGTTTCGAAACCACAAGAAGAAATGTATACGAATGGTTATCGATTATCGTACACGATATTACTATTTAGCATCTATTTCATGTGGTTTTATATTTTATACTAAATTTTTCCATTTGTTAATTTTTATTCCTTATTTGTTGTTTGAATCAATTTTCTTTATTCATTTCAACATCATTCTGATTTCAACAGAATGATCCGCAAAGTTCGTTTACATGTACGTGTTAGTAACCATTCGTATACATTTCTTCTTGTGGTATCGGAACAGCTGATTCGTTACAGATACGTTTACGGTTGGGTAACTCAGCCTTAACACGTAAATGTAAACGTACTTGCCGGATCATTCTGTTGAAATCAGAATTTTCTATCCGGCATCGAAACAGCTGAATGATTTTAGTCGGAAAAAATATGAAATGAATAAAGAAAATTGGTTCAAACAACAAATAAGGAATAGAAATTAACAAATAAATGGAAAAATTTAGAATAAAATATAAAACCACATGAGAGAGAAGAGGTGGAGTTGTGGCGTTATTTTTATCAGACAGTATAAAGTACAGAACAGTATTTATGTCTGATGTCAATGATGCTTGCGAAGCTTTGCTCGTAGAGATTGCTGTACGAGATATTAAGTTGTTGGTTGGCGTTTGCTATTTGCCTGATGGGGACTTAAGTGCTTTTGAGGAAGCTGTAGGGGATTTAATTGTTAGGTATTCTAATGTTATAATGGGCGATTTTAATGCCAATATATATTGTCCAATTGATTCCGTTTTAGTACGTTCTGTGTGTCAGCGATTGGATTTAGCTTACCATCATAATTGTATACCGACTCATTACCATGTATGTTGGGATAGAACATCTCTAATTGATTATTTTCTTTTAAGTAACACATTTTCCTTGGGCACATCTGGTCAAATGCAATGTCCTGGTGTGTCTTGGCATTCCCTCATTTTTATAGCTGTTGACTTTCAGAATCCGTCCGTAGAGCATTTTATATCGTATCCGGATTATAAATCATTGATAATGGCGAATTTACAAGCAGCTGTCCATGATTGTGATTTCAGTACCATGTACTTGACTGATGATGTAAATTTGCAACTTGAAATTCTCATGTCGAATATTGAGACCTTACATTCCTCGTCGTAGGGTTGGTTTGGATAGTAATAATTGGTTTAATGACAGAGAAATTTCGTATCACGTTTCTTTGAGGGATTTATCGTATAATTATTACCTCCGATATAAGACCCCACGTAACTGGGCTATTTACTGTGCGAACAGGAATAGGGTGAAAAGAGTTATAAGAAAGTTAAGGATGCGTGCTCACACAGCGGTTTTCCAGAATTTTAGTTCGAAACAGATGTGGAATTTTTTGAGAAATAATGGTTGTCTTGAGTCAGAGGAACATTTAAATTTCTCCGATTCAGATCAGATAAACGATTATTTTGTTGCTTGTCAGATACCTGATCCAGGTGACTATTGCTGTAATATGGATCATTCTATTGCAGGTTTCTCCTTCGCATGTGTTGATACTTATCGAGCATTGCTCAGTATCAAGTCTAATGCTGTTGGTCACGGTTCTCTGTCACTGAAATTTTTGAAAATCGTTTTCCCTTTTATTTCCTCACATTTGCTTCACCTCGTGAACACTATAGTAGTGGGAGATTGGGAAGTCAATTTGGTTTAATTGCTTTTCGATGAGAAGTAAATGTGGTTTAATTGCTTTTCGATGGGAACTCAATTTGGTTAATTGCTTATTGAGTGCCCATAGTGTAAAATGGTAATTGGGAACTAAATGTGGTTTTATTGTTTTTCCATGTGACTTAAATTTTTTTAATCATTTTCCACTATGGGATTTAAATTCTGTTAATTGCTTATTGCATATTGTGTGCCCATAGTGTAAAATGATTGGTGCCTAAAAATCGGTTATGTCTTCCCATAGTGTAAATAGGTGGTAATTAAAAAATCGATTGTGTTCCAGTAGTGTGAAATGATTGGTGAAAAATCAATTGTGTGGTGGTGGAGTATCGTTTTGAATTCTACAGTTTGTTTTGTGGGTTGTAAATGTAGTAGTGTGAAATGATCTGAGCCACTTAAGAAAAAATTGTCCGTTGTGTGTTTTGATTTAAGGAAAAAAATAAAAAATGTAATATTAAAATGAAAAATCAATTGTGTGGTGGTGGTGGAGGATCGTTTTGAATTCTACAGTTTGTTTTGTTTGTTTCTGCCTCTTCTAAATATTCTATATTATTTTGTTTTGGATTTTTGGGGTTGTAAAATCTCGTATTGTGAAATGATGGTTTTATTGTTTTTCCATGTGACTTAAATTTTTTTAATCATTTTCCACTATGGGATTTAAATTCTGTTAATTGCTTATTGCATATTGTGTGCCCATAGTGTAAAATGATTGGTGCCTAAAAATCGGTTATGTCTTCCCATAGTGTAAATAGGTGGTAATTGAAAAATCGATTATGTGTTCCAGTAGTGTGAAATGATTGGTGAAAAATCAATTGTGTGGTGGTGGAGTATCGTTTTGAATTCTACAGTTTGTTTTGTGGGTTGTAAATGTAGTAGTGTGAAATGATGTGAGCCACTTAAGAAACAATTGTCCGTTGTGTGTTTTGATTTAAGGAAAAAATAAAAAAATGTAATATTAAAAATGCAGATATAGGTAAGGCAAGTGTTTTGTTTAGTTCTGCCTCTTACTTGTCCGTTATGTGTTTTGATTTAAGGAAAAAATAAAAAAAATGTATACTAAAAATAAATTTCATATATTTGATTTTATTAGAATTTTAATTTATATAATAATTCATAAATAAAAACATTATTAAATCTTTGTTCATAAATTAAAATTACTAAAAATTTACATATTTATAAGATCGTAAACACTATTTTTTCTAAATTTATAGATGACGCAATTGCAAGTATCAGGCCCTTCAGTACACCCATCATCAGAAAATGCTCTCCATGTGCTGAAAAAACAATCTCTTTATTCTCATATGAATCGAGATAAGCAGCATTCTGTAAAAGAAAGTTTAAATCTTCTAGAGACATAAACTCCTTATATTCATTAAGGAATTCTATAATATTTTCTCGCATTGACATCTTAATCGTCTGAGTATTTCTTTATTTCTGAATCCATTAGTTTTAAATACAGCAACAATAAATTGTTGTTTTCATAATACTGTGAAATAGAGAGTCAGCACTCAATCTGTCCATATAAGGTATTTGCATCTAAATAAGTGCTTTTTTCGTATTGGTCCGTTGAATTTATTCTACTCTCTGGGGGAATTCTAAAGAAGTTAATTTAAAATTTAATTCATCTTAAGGTTTCATTCTAAAAACAAAAGTCGTCGAAGAAGAAACCACCACCATGAAATCAAAATCATTGTTAAACAAATTTGATGACCTCAACAACAAGCCTATTCTCCATACAAAAGATTTGGAGGATCTTAAATTATATAATATTTTGAAAGCTATTAAAATGCAAACAAAATATGGAGAAAGTATCCAGATTGAGGTGGAAAACTATGTCATCTTTCTGCCAAAAAGATTTAATGCTATAACAGAGGAAGAGGTAAAGGAGTTTTCATCGGGCAAATACTGCATCAAAAAAGTACCTGCAGTAGGTGAGCAACCCTTCCGATTTGTGTTGGAGGTTTTTGATCTTAATGAATTTATTATTCCCAAAATTTGGGAATATCCGCAATGGAATTGAAATTGCTAAAATGTATAAACTATTGCTCTAAATAAATCGAAAAAATAAATAAAATATATTAAAATATATTAAAATATAAATAATAATTGTTTTTATTTATCATTAATTTCATACAAACATTTTAGGCATAAGTGACCACAATTAAATGAATTATATTTTTGATGTTGTCTATAATTGTACTCTATATTAGAGCCTAAATATATAACTAATTCGAGTGGTGGCTGCAAATTTCCAAAACTATCAAAATATTCCTTATGATCTTTATTTTTGTAGTATTCTACCCAATGCGTGCCGTCTCCAATTGAGGAGTCTAGGTTGATAATACCACATTCTATTCGTCGAGGGTGTTTGGGGAGTGAATCTCATAAAAATCCCTCTAAAGTTGGGAATATATGCGCTGAACTTAACTAAATCGATGTCAGTAAGTGGTCTCTTGGGCAGCATCTTTAATAGTTTTTTGACATTTTATCGAATACAAGACCATACCCCTTCTTATATGGTTTAAGGTAAAGACCTTTTCCCATTGCTATTGCCTCCATACTCTTATTGTGTCTAGAAGCCTCTTCGAGTTGTTTCTTAGCATCTTTTGCAGCATTAATAGCTTTCACAAAAGCTGCTCCACCAGATGATAGACCACCTAAGGCTCCTAGGTGGTAATGCGAGGTATAACAACTTTTGATTTTTTTCCTTTCAGCGATTTATTTAAAATTTTACGAGCAATTTTGATTGCATCATTTATATCTGCAGGTTTATCCTTCTTTAAAGTTGTCGTAGCCATTCGTATTGCGGTGCTAAAGATCTTCTTTTCAAATTTATTTTTTTCCTCATGCCTAATTTCACTTTAGCCTTCATTGTGTTAGTTATAAAATATGCGTTCGTTTTTTCTCCGATACTGCTGTCTTTGGATAAAACTCGCTCCCAAGCTCGATTTTCGAGTATTTTATCCGCTTGATGTCGCTTATTGATTTTCTTATTTTGAGAATAAGCTATATCGTGCTCTCTACAAGCAGCATCACCTCTTTTCAAACGTTTTTGCAGCTTATTACCTGGTCCAAAAAATTCATAGCCGGGTAAATGAAGTTCAAATGGTAGAGAATTTATAACTCTATCTACTAATCCACCTCCAGTGACAGAAATCATATGATTAATAGGTCTGTGATATTGAAACATCTATTTATATAATCTGAACGCTAATAAAAAATACATTAGCTTTAGTTGTTAAAATGCGGTTGATCAAACAACGTAACAATGTATTTGTGAGGGATGTGGATTTCACAACAAACACAGATAAGAGGAGAAGAAGGCACAATCCTCTATTACCGAATTCTATAAGAGCACTTATAGTAGGACCTTCCAACTGTGGAAAGACTAACGTAATGATTAGCTTGATTGAAAGTCCGAATGGAATAAAATTTGAAAATATTTATTTATATTCGAAATCATTTCAACCTAAATATGAGTACTTAAAGAAGCTCATATCACCGATTAATGGAATGGGGTATTTTACATTTTCTGACAATGACAGCGTTATCCCACCACACGAAGCTAAAAATAACTCTATAATTATATTTGATGACGTTGCATGTGAAAATCAAAATACTATACGTGCATACTTTTGTATGGGTCGTCATAAAAATGTGGATTCATTTTATTTATGTCAAACTTATACCCGAATTCCTAAACATTTGATGCGAGATAATGCCAATATGATTATATATGTTTAAGCAGGATGAAATGAATATGAAGCATGTATATAGTGATCATGTTGGAACGGATATGACCTATGGGCAATTTTCTAAAATATGTCGAGAATGTTGGAAAGAAAAATATGGATTTTTAACAATAAGTAAAGATGATGAATTAAATGCTGGCCGCTATAGAAAGTCATTTAATATTTTTATTGAAATATAAGTTGGCTGCAATAATAAGATGACATTAGTAACGCTTCAAATCTTGAATCGGATGGATTACCAAGTCAAAAAGTTTAAAATTTATTACATCCTTTTATAAATTAAACTGATACTGAATAAACTTAATCTGTTTCTGATCTATTCCTGGTCTGTTTCTGATATATTCCTGGTCTGTTTCTGATATATTCTTGGTCTGCTCCTGATCTGTTTCTGATTAATATGACTGAAGTGTTGGAAGAACTAGTAAAGGCAAGAAACGTTTTAAAGAAGAAATTCCGAAGCATAAAAACGGGTGAAGTCAACACACATGAAATACTCGAAGATACTTTTAAGCCCGTAACTAATCCGTTGAAAGAATTAATTAAAATTTCTAGTAAAAGGAAGAGAATTTCTATAGGCGAAAAAGAAGAAATTAAAAATGAAATCAAAAAAGAAATGGAAAATGAGAGTAGTTTATCGCTTAGGAAATTACCAATGAAACTGGAGACAAGTACCCCAAAGAAAGATTATACGAATAACGAATACAAAACAATTGATGATGAGGATGAGGATGATTTTTACTATCAAACTGAACCCCCAGTTAATGTTACTAACAATAATACAACAACAAGCTCAATCGATTTATCCCCTTTAGGTCAAAAAAATGAACTAGATACGCTTTATGGTCCTCACAAAGACTCGAATTGTGAGTGGAAATTTGGCAACAGCTACATTAAGTTGAATGAGGATAAAATTATGATAGGATATCAAAATTGGTTACTAACGCCTGGTCTGCTTCAGCTAATGTTTCATAGAATACCTAAAAGCTATGATAAAACAGAATTAGATATTTACAAAAATATTTTAATGGATACAAATGCTCACAAAAGAGATTATATATCTGATGGCCAAATAAAGAGTACAAGGGCCTACAAGTATCAAAATATTATCAGCAAATTATTTAAAATTGATAAAACAGGGAGCGGTCTTATGAAATTAAATTCTAGTAAACCTAACTATATGTTGTTTAGTTTATTCGACCTTTTTATTATTAATTTTAAAAAATAAATGTTCAGGCTCGAGGTCAAGGTTGTTTTAATATAAATATTATTTATTTATTATTCTTTCAATATTTCGCTTTTCATTGAAAAGCATCATCAGGAATAGTACTGAAATACACAATACAAATATATAAGTACAAAACATCAAAAAAGAAAATATGCAAAATAACCAAACAGTAAAAAAACAACAATTAATTCTTACATTTAATATTTAACACAAAACACAAATGCTTAAAGCTATTGTTGTGTCTTCACCATCGTCTATTATTGCACTGAATTAACAAGCGTATTGCACTAAGAACGTTTGTTAACGAGATGTCTGTATGTTTGAGCGCAACTCTCTACATCGGCTTTAAAATTAACTCTCTCTTTTGTTGGTATATTGATGATATGCAGCATTTCTAACATGTAACGTCGTTTATAATTATTTTCAGTCTGCAGGACTTGTACTCTATCAAAATTTGGTGTATGTTTATCATATGCACAGTGATTCACTAATGCCGTTTTTTGTGTAGAAGAAGTGGTTCTTAATCTTTGGTCCGATTTATGCTGCAATATCCTAGTTTTTAGTTTGTTCTTAGTGGTGCCTACGTAAACTTTTTTGCATTCTTCATATTCATTACCATTGCACGGTATTTGATATATGACGTTCGATTTTTCTAGTTTATTTAATTTATCCTTGGTTTTACTATACACTTTCGATAGAGTATTATTAGTTTTATGGGCAATTTTGTAATTTTCCTCAAAGAATAATTTAGATTTTTCAAATCTTTCGGACAATTCTGGAATATATGTGAGTGATTTAAATATTTTGGGATTTTCAGCATGTTTCAAGTTTATTTCCTTCTCTTTTTTATTATATTCTCGTATTAATTTATTCGTTATTTTCTCCGGGAAATTATTATCAAATAATATATTTTTTATCTTATTAATATTTTCTTTGTGGAATTCAACGTCACTAATGTTCAAAACCCTTTTTATAAGATTATTAGCCGTGTTTATAATAACTCTTTGGATGTTTTGAGTAGTAATTAATAATTCGGCCAGATGCACTAGGTTTTTGATACGAATTTATTTTTAGGCTGTTGTTAACCCTAGTGACTATTGTATCAAGATATGGAAGTCTTGATTCATATTCCTTTTCAATTGTGAACTTAATGCTGGGATGAAAACTGTTTAAATTCATCAAGATCTCTTCTATTGCACTTTCCCTAATTACTCCAAATAAGTCATCTACATATTTCGTCAAAAACTTAGGGGTTTCTGATAGATTTCCGATACAGGTTGCCAGTAATTTTTCCATCACTATATCAGCAATAATTGGTGATGCAGGAGAAAACTACTTTCGTCCAATAAATTTAAATGATGATTATCAATCCTTCCACATCATACCTTTAAGAGTTCTATTGAAGCGTTCAATAATAGACGTCTTCATTACACTATACGTTGAGTAGTGATTAATATTATGCTTTTTCATCAATTTATCAAAGATTTTATTAAAGAATTCCTTGCCGTCATCAGTATGAAGGTTTTCGGTATACGACCTAGGCCGAAAATATTTTCCATTGATTTGCAAACATCAGATGCACTTTTAGATTTAAGAGGTGCGGCCCAAGCAAATTTTGAGAATGTGTCAATTACTGTCAACAGATATCGATATTCCTCTTTATCCGATGAATAATTCCCCATTTCAACCAGATCAGCTTGCCATAAGTCATCTATACCTTTCATTATAACTCTTCGACGTTTAAAATTTTTTCGAGCTTGTTTATGCAACTCTTTCACCAAAATTCTCTTATTCATTATCGATATTATATATTAAATAGTTTATTATTGTATCATTCGTCTTTATACCATTGCTTAAATATTTTATTTTATTTAGACACCGCAACAAACCCCTCTTCCTCTGACACGAATTTTAGTACTAAAGTTTTCAAATAGTTAATTTGTTGACGCAACAGCTCAAGTTTTTCGTCAATGTACGATTTTAGTCTTTGATTCATATTGGAAATTGTCTCATACCTATCATCATCTTTGTTATATATATTCAAAAGTACGTCTGTTTGAAATTGGTTGATTTGTGAGAGAAGAAAATCTTTTGTGACGGCGTCGTTTTCTTCCATAGGGCTCGCAACATTTTTAATCCTTTTGTAGATTAAGGTTTTTATCACTATCCAAAACGACATTAAACATTTTCGACTCATTCTTCCTTATTATATTATTATCATAGTTTAAAAGTATCTTCTTATTGTTAAAAATCCATATTTTTCTTTCCAACATTCTCGACATATTTTAGAAAATTGCCCATAGGTCATATCCGTTCCAACATGATCACTATATACATGCTATATACTATATATATTCATATTCATTTCACCCTGCTTAAACATTATAATCATATTGGCATTATCTCGTATCAAATGTTTAGGAATTCGGGTATAAGTTTGACATAAATAAAATGAATCCACATTTTTATGACGACCCATACAAAAGTATGCACCATAACCGTTTGTAAAATACCCAATTCCATTAATCGGTGATATGAGCTTCTTTAAGTACTCATATTTAGGTTGAAATAATGATTTCGAATACAAACAAATATTTTCAAATTTTAGTCCATTCGGACTTTCAATCAAGCTAATCATTACGTTAGTCTTTCCACAGTTGTAAGGTCCTACTATAAGTGCTCTTATAGAATTCGGTAATAGAGGATTGTGCCTTCTTCTCCTCTTATCTGTGTTTGTTGTGGAATCCACATCCCTCACAAATACATTGTTACGTTGTTTGATCAACCGCATTTTAACAACTAAAGCTAATGTATTTTTTATTAGCGTTCAGATTATATAAACAGATGTTTCAATATCACAGACCTATTAATCACTGGAGGTGGATTAGTAGATAGAGTTATAAATTCTCTACCATTTGAACTTCATTTACCCGGCTATGAATTTTTTGGACCAGGTAATAAGCTGCAAAAACGTTTGAAAAGAGGTGATAAGGGGATAAATCCGTTGGATGCTTCTTGTAGAGAGCACGATATAGCTTATTCTCAAAATAAGAAAATCAATAAGCGACATCAAGCGGATAAAATACTCGAAAATCGAGCTTGGGAGTGAGTTTTATCCAAAGACAGCAGTATCGGAGAAAAAACGAACGCATATTTTATAACTAACACAATGAAGGCTAAAGTGAAATTAGACATGAGCCAAAAGGAAAAAAAATAAATTTGGAAAGAAGATCTTTAGCACTGCAATACGAATGGCTACGACAACTTTAAAGAAGGATAAACCTGCAGATATAAATGATGCAATCAAAATCGCTCGTAAAATTTTAAATAAATCGCTGAAAGGAAAAAAATCAAAAGTTGTTATAGCTCGCGTTATCAGTGTACCCAAAATAGGAGGTTTCTTACCGCTAGTACCAATACTAACTGCTCTAGGAGCCTTAGGTGGTCTATCATCTGGTGGAGCAGCTTTTGTGAAAGCTATTAATGCTGCAAAAGATGCTAAGAAACAACTCGAAGAGGCTTCTAGACACAATAAGAGTATGGAGGCAATAGCAATGGGAAAAGGTCTTTACCTTAAACCATATAAGAAGGGGTATGGTCTTGTATTCGATAAAATGTCAAAAAACTATTAAAGATGCTGCCCAAGAGACCACTTACTGACATCGATTGAGTTAAGTTCAGCGCATATATTCCCAACTTTAGAGGGATTTTTATGAGAGATTCACTCCCCAAACACCCTCGACGAATAGAATGTGGCATTATCAACCTAGACTCCTCAATTGGAGACGGCACGCATTGGGTAGCATACTACAAAAATAAAGATCATAAGGAATATTTTGATAGTTTTGGAAATTTGCAGCCACCACTCGAATTAGTTATATATTTAGGCTCTAATATAGAGTACAATTATAGACAACATCAAAAATATAATTCATTTAATTGTGGTCACTTATGCCTAAAATTTTTGTATGAAATTAATGATAAATAAAAACAATTATTATTTATATTTTAATATATTTTATTTATTTTTTCGATTTATTTAATGCAATATTTTATACATTTTAACAATTTCAATTCCATTGCGGATATTCCCCAATTTTGGGAATAATAAATTCATTAAGATCAAAAACCTCCAACACAAATCGGAAGGGTTGCTCACCTACTGCAGGTACTTTTTTGATGCAATATTTGCCCGATGAAAACTCCTTTAACTCTTCCTCTGTTATAGCATTAAATATTTTTGGCAGAAAGATGACATAGTTTTCCACCTCAATGTGGATACTTTCTCCATATTTTGTTTGCATTTTAATAGCTTTCAAAATATTATATAATTTAAGCTCCTACATATCTTTTGTATGGAGAATAGGCTTGTTGTTGAGGTCATCAAATTTGTTTAACAATGATTTTGATTTCATGGTGGTGGTTTCTTCTTCGACGACTTTTATTTTTAGAATGAAACCTTAAGATGAATTAAATTTTAAATTAACTTCTTTAGAATTCCCCCAGAGAGTAGAATAAATTCAACGGACCAATACGAAAAAAGCACTTATTTAGATGCAAATAACTTGATTGAGTGCTGACTCTCTATTTCACAGTATTATGAAAACAACAATTTATTGTTGCTGTATTTAAAACTAATGGATTCAGAAATAAAGAAATACTCAGACGATTAAGATGTCAATGCGAGAAAATATTATAGAATTCCTTAATGAATATAAGGAGTTTATGTCTCTAGAAGATTTAAACTTACTTTTACATAATGCTGCTTATCTCGATTCATATGAGAATAGAGAGATTGTTTTTTCAGCACATGGAGAGCATTTTGAAGATTGTCCATGGTCTGATGATGGGTGTACTGAAGGGCCTGATACTTGCAATTGCGTCATCTATAAATTTAGAAAAAATAGTGTTTACGATCTTATAAATATGTAAATTTTTAGCAGAGACCCAAAATAACTGTTATATTTCTAAAAAAGTCACCACCCAAATTTATTTAATTATAATATTTCAATAATGCACTATATTTTATAAATCATATTGCACAAAAAAATCACAAAGTTTGGCAAAGATTTTAATTTTTTCAATTTTTATATTTTACTCTATAAATTTCTGTTGTTTTTTGATTTTTATTTTAAAACTTTTTATAAAAGTTACAGAATGATTTTTTTGAAAAAATTAAGCACTAACTTTTTTATTTGATAATAAAATAAAAATTAAAAATTGACCTAAATTGAATGCCGGAAGTTGCTGGAATATACATATTTACTCACTTTAAATCACTGTTCAATCTTTTATTAACACTAGTTGACATCATCAGGATATTATAATTGGTGAAGTCATTGGTTCCATGGCTTTTGATTTATATTCTTAATTGTTATTTTTTGATAAAGAAAAAAAATCACAAAATAACTTTTATTATTTTTGAAAAAATAAAAATCGTGTTTGGATTGTTTTTGTTTGAATTAAAAATATAAATCAAACAGAACAAATAAACAGAAAATTAAAAATACTCAAACAGGAAATAATTGTAAAACAATCACTTTTTTGAATAAAAGTTATAACTGTTACGTCCCTGATTTTTAGTAATTTTAATTTATGAACAAAGATTTAATGATGTTTTTATTTATGAATTATTATATAAATTAAAATTCTAATAAAATCAAATATATGAAATTTATTTTTAGTATACATTTTTTTATTTTTTCCTTAAATCAAAACACATAACGGACAAGTAAGAGGCAGAACTAAACAAAACACTTACCTGACCTATATCTGCATTTTTAATATTACATTTTTTTATTTTTTCCTTAAATCAAAACACACAACGGACAATTGTTTCTTAAGTGGCTCACATCATTTCACAATACAAGATTTTACAACCCCAAAAATCCAAAACAAAATAATATAGAATATTTAGAAGAGGCAGAAACAAACAAAACAAACTGTAGAATTCAAAACGATCCTCCACCACCACCACACAATTGATTTTTCATTTTAATATTACATTTTTTATTTTTTTCCTTAAATCAAAACACACAACGGACAATTTTTTCTTAAGTGGCTCACATCATTTCACACTACTACATTTACAACCCACAAAACAAACTGTAGAATTCAAAACGATACTCCACCACCACACAAGTGATTTTTCACCAATCATTTCACACTACTGGAACACATAATCGATTTTTGAATTACCACGTATTTACACGGGAAGACATAACCGATTTTTAGGCACCAATCATTTTACACTATGGGCACACAATATGCAATAAGCAATTAACAGAATTTAAAAGTGTGGAAAATGATTAAAATAGTGGAAAATGATTAAAAAAATTTAAGTCACATGGAAAAACAATAAAACCACATTTAGTTCCCAATTACCATTTTACACTATGGGCACTCAATAAGCAATTAACCAAATTGAATTCCCATCGAAAAGCAATTAAACCACATTTACTTCTCATCGAAAAGCAATAAAACCACATTTACTTCTCATCGAAAAGCAATTAAACCAAATTGATTTCCCAATCTCCCACTACTCACTATTATCGCATCGTCTAGTTTCCCTAGTAATTAGAAAATAGCTAGAGTTGTCCCTATAAAGAAGGAGGGCCGGTCTACTGAGTTTGGTAATCTGCGTCCTATTTCGGTACTTCCAGTCCTTTCATCTTGAACACATTGACACGGTGCAAAAATATAATTTAATAACATACATTTAAATTTAAATTTAACGGTTCGTTGTAATTCAAACATCTGTGTTTATCATACACAGAGTTGAATAGAATCAGCTGAGATATCTTAAGAATTAAGGTTCAAAGCAAAAAAGAGTAATAATAACAAAAGGATAAAAATAGCATTGTTAAATTTCGTTGATGTTAGTCTAAGTTGAGTTGTTGATAACAAACTCGATTTGCTTTCAACAGTCATATAAGTAGACGAATATCAAAATATTAACCCACTCAAAGGCGAAAGGCACTGATGATGGCTTTGTAGCGAAAGCCGAAAATGCGCATTCTGCCTTGCTGGTCTTATCGAATTTTTTCAATAATTTTTATTCTTTGTAATTTACTTGTAAAAATTGTATCATCTTTCTTTGATTTGAAAATAATTTAAACAGAAAGTGATATTAATTTATGATCTTGAGTCAAACTAAAATAACATTCATTTACTTAAAATAACAGATCAACTAAAAACATTTCCCCCATTCACGTTGTCGAGCATATTTTGAAAGACCAAATGATTGAGTACCTTGATCTCAGGTCACTTGTTCATCCATTGCAATCAGGGTTCCGACGGGGGTATAGCACGACCTCTCTACTGCTGGCTTTGACTGACTCAATTAGACAATTTCTAGATGGCCGTAAGAATGTAGTGCTACTTTCGGTAGATTTGTCTAAGGCTTTTGATAGAGTGATACATACTAGATTACGGTTTAAATTGTTTAGTCAGTTCAAGTTTTCTTATCTGGCTTGTGAACTAATAAAATCCTACACTCAAATAAAAAAGTCTGTAAAAGTTACAGAAAAAACTGTAATATTACAGAAAAATAAAAAAGTCTGTAAAAGTTACAGAAAAAACTGTAATATTACAGAAAAATTAACTAATATTAGGCCAGCAGACCGATTAGCTAATTTTAGCAAAATGTGTCTGTAATTATTAGTAAAGTCAAAGTTGTGGAAAAAATTTGTAATAGTTACTAAAATTTAGTATAATTTTAGTATATTCATAATGGAAATCAATTTGCTAAAATTAGCCAAATTCCTTACTAAATATTAGTGAAATTCATTTAGAAACAAAAATTAGTAATTTTACTATATATTAGTAAAATTTCTGTAAATTTAAAATGGAAATAAAATAGTACTTATACTAAATATTAGTATGCATACTGTATTTTATTTCCAAAAAATCTAAAATAAAATCCATAAAAAATGCTTACGAATAGTAAAATTTATTTCTTTTTAGTTATAAAATGAAATGTAATTTTAAATACGATTTAATTATAAGTCAAGTTTTAAAATTTAAATAACTTTTAGATGAATGATACATTGAATGTATGTATATAAAAAGATTTATTATAAATATATGTACTAAATAATAGGCTTTTGAGATCAATATCAAATTGATATTCTCATTTAAATTAATTTTTGGAGTATTAATATGTATAAGTATTTAAAAGAAAGTCACAAATTCATTTAATGCAAATTTTTATAAGTATTCACTTTTAAAAGTATAAAAAAATGCCCACATTTATTCCAAATTAATGTAGGTACATTTTATTATTTATCTATTACGCTCGGTTTCATATTTAAAGTTAACTTGAACTTAACGATATTGAAAGATAAAATGTAAAAAATTGTATACGAAATAACAAATTAAATAACTAATGCTTAACTCAAAAACCTTCAGTATGAAAACCACCGTGTATGTTTTTGAGTTTACTTTTATTAATCCATAATTTTTTGTTGTTTCGTATACAAATTTCTTGGCATTTTCTTTTGTTTAATAGTGAAGTTAAAGACTTCAGTATGACACTCAGCTGTAAAGATTATAATTAGAAGTTAAGAATTTCAAAGTTAACAAAAGTAGGCAATTGTTGTTTCCTTTAATTAATAAATTGATGCGAAAACAACGAAAAATAACATGTTTTAAACGACTTAAAATGTGGAATTATCAAATTAACTAACATAGGAGTAAAACTTATAAATTTTTCTCTTCATTTATATTTTTTAGATAAGTTGTCAGGCTAAGTTGCTGTTGATAACTTGTCTTTAGGAAAATTGATTCCAAAAAAATGTGATTGAAGAGCCATACATGTTTACATTCAATCGGATATTTAAAATGAAAAACCACATAAATATGATAAGACATGTCAAAGCCTCTAAAATACTTTCTAGTTTATAAATAACAGTGTCAAATTTTACAAAAATATATTTATAAACTGCGTGCTATTAAATCATTGATACCATTACCACGATCGCCGTATTCGCCTCCACGCTTAAAGGATACCGACACTTTATTCTTCCAAGCTTCACGTGGGCTACAAAACTGTAGATAAAAAAATAGAAGTTAATTTTTGCTACATATAAATTAATATAAAGACAATAAACTTACTAAAAATGCACACATAAATTCACTAACAGCTTGAACCTTTGTACCCACTGTAAATATCTCATGAATAATATCTTCCAAACAAATAATGGGTGATTTTTTGCCATTGCCTTTTTAAATACCAATTCACGTATGGTACCAATATTGGGATAACCATATGTAATTGTAAAATTATGTATCGTTTTCCATAATTTTATGGTTTTGTCATTTTCCAAAGCCGCCGAAGCAATAATATTCTCTGTTGGATGACAAGCAGTATACAACACAGTGTCGGTGTGACCCTGTCATTTCTGGACCACCTCTTTCGATTGTAGATTCCAGATGTAAACCATATTAACTGCCGGAAACAACCCACAAAAAAATATTACAAACATTTAAAACAAATTTATAGATAAAAAAAATTCTTGCCTTTAACTAACATTTCCTCCAGTTACTGAAAAATTTGCAAAAATACAATATTTTTCATTTTTACGTCCAGTGTAGGTTTTTAAGCATTTTCCTTTTGAATAGTCCAATAATTTCAAAGAATTATCCAAAGTAGCCGCCAATATATACTTGCCATCATCTATTAAAGTCTTCAAACACTGACCACTGGCTGTATCCCAAATACGACATAAGCCAACATAGCTAGAAGAGACAATTAACGAACCATCACGATTAAAATGAACGGCCGGGACAGGCCAATTCATAAGATTTCGAAATTATTTGTTTTCCCACTTCTGGTACTCACATGAACTCGCCAACCATTCCCCATTGGGTGAAAACAGCTGATACTGCCTTGGTATGACCAGCCAAAGCAAACTTTAAAGTATAATTGGGTTTTACGGATAAAGACGATTTATTTGAAGATGAGGATGTTGTTCCGGTCGAAGATGATGTTTGAAGAGTATTAGGACCACTGGGTGCGGTGGGCAAATATTGTGGAGCAAGTACCCCAGGATGATCACCATGTACTGGTCCAATATGTACCATTGTTATTGATTTTTAAAAGTTATTATTTTAATTCACTTTATTTTTTTAACTATCAAAACACTACCGAAATGCTACCGAATGTTTTTGTTGAAAAACCTTGTCGTTGTGTCGTTCATGAACGAACTAGTTCATTTGAACGGTTCAGTTCATTGAACGATATGACATCGTTCACCATTATTCGTTCTTTTCGTTCAATCCTTCATTTCGTTCAATCGTTTATTTCGTAATTTTTTTTTAGTCATAGAAAATTTGTATCCCTTTCTTATTAATTTTATGACAGAATTTAATTTTTTTCTTAATAATTTAAAATTTTTAATAAAATTGTAATTTTCTGACGCTATTAGTCTATGCACAATAAAATTAATACAAACATCATATCGCTGGCATGCAATCGGCTCTTGCAGTGATGCCAGAGATCAAATGTCACTTTTAGTTTTCATTTTAATTTTGTAATAGAAAAACAACAAAAAATTTGGTAAAAAAGAATGGAAAAGTGTTTAGTTTTTTTATTATTTGTCGGTAAATATTAATGTTTCATAAAATTTGTTGTTTTTTGCGAAAAAAAAATCTATGATATTTCTTATCCATGAAATGGTCAAGTGTTCTCCTTTGCAATTGATATCATTTTGACGTTTCGCTGCAATGGTTTTGACATTTCATATCATATAATTTATTGCATTTGAAGACACCGGGTTAGCACGCGTGCAATTTACAGTTGTTTATATTATATATGTTTAAAGGAAAACTGGTCAATATTTTGTTACAATTTATATTTAAGGATTTTTTTCTTAATTGTCTATAAATTTTTATATTCATTTATAAAATTAATGCAGTTTTCATTATTTGTAATTGTCGCCATAATGCGGAATTACAAAAGCACCTCCCAGTACGACTGCTCTTAATGAACTAAAACAGCAAAAACAGTAACATCGATACACACGATGGAAAATTGAGTTAGGAAACACAAAATATCAAAAAATTTTGATAACACGAATGTCAACACGATACATTAGCGGCCATATAGACTTCCAAGTATGCTGTACAGCATGCTGGCCGGCTGTATGAATTTGACCATGTAATGTCTAATTTGACGGTTTGTCAAGCATGTTGGACGAAAAACAAAATTTTTTGATTTTTCGGCAAGTTTGACAAACACGCTTTACCGTATATTGAAAAAAATCATCAAACATTGGAGAATTTTACATTTTTAATAAGTTATTTTGTGACAAGAAAGGGATAACGTTAATAAATAAACTAGGGATGTGCGATTAATCGATTAATCAAACAGTATGATTAATCAGAACTTTGATTAGTCAATTAATTGATTAGTTGAAAATTTGATTAATCAGAATTATGATTAATCGATTAATTTGAATTTTGATTAATCAAAACTTGAATAATTTCAATTAATATTTAAAATAGAAAAATACGGAAATTTTATCCTTGTTTTGTGGCGATACTTTATATAGCTCCAAATAAAGAGAATAACAAAGGTTGTTTGCTCACTGGTCAGACTTGACCAACTCCGTTCCTAAGTTTAAAGTCTCTATTTTGAACTGGCGTTAAAAAGCGTCGTCAATGGAGAAAAACAAGATATTCAATTATTCATAAATTTGATTAATCAAAATCATGATTAATCAATTAATCATTATTTTAAATAATCGAAATAACTTAATCGATTAATTATGTTTTTGATTAATCAAAATTATTGAATAATCGACTAATTGATTAATCAGAATTTTGATTAATCAGGAAGTTTGATTAATCGATTAATCGCACATGCCTAAAATAAACTAAAAAATGCAAAAACAGAAATTCAAAACTGAAATTCCAAGAAAAAAATTAATAAAAATAATTTCGTCATTATCATCCGCTGTGTTGATTTTGTGGTTTTGAAGTAAAGTTTTACAGCATGCTTGTCCGTGTATTCCAAAAACCATTTTTTGTTTGTCAAACAAGCTGGACAGCGTGCTTGCTCGTATATAGGCCGCTATTGACATAAGCGGACTTTATACGATCAAATACACGGTCAAGGATGCTGTAAAATGTTCCTTCAAAAACACAAAATTAACACAGCGGATGATAATGACGAAATTATTTTTTTAATTTTTTTTTCTTTGAATTTAATTTTTTTTATTCTGTTTTTCCATTTTTTAGTTTTTTTATTAACGTTATCGCTTTCTTGTCACAAAATAACTTATTAAAAATGTAAAATTCCCTAATGTTTGATGATATTTTCCATTACACTGTAAAGCGTGTTTGTCAAACCTGCCGAAAAATCAAAAAATTTTGTTTTTCGTCCAATATGTTTGACAAGCTGTCAAATTAGACACTACATGATCAAATTCATACAGCCGTCCAGCATGCTGTACAGCATGCTTGATTTTCTATAGGTCGCCATACACGAAGGGCATTTTGTGACGAATGTTCCTTCGTGTGTAGGCAGCTTTAGAAAAGAAAACAATTGTACCATTTACAGTAAAATTCTTTTAAGCTAAACTTGGTTAAAGACGAATTATCGGTTATTACGAACTAATTTGAAAGACGTTTTGGCATCAATTTTCGTATAAAAAAGATCATCTGCTTTATGAAACGCTTCGTCATATTTATTGCCGATGATTGATTTAGAAAGCAGTTTCATCAATATGATAACTCTTTTTTTCACCGAGTGAACGAATATGGATGATAAAAATACATATTGAAAAAATTGCAAACTAATTTGTATTTATAGCAAAGAAATATTCGAAAAAAGCACAAAAAAAAACGTGGAAATATAAACATTAAAAAACAACAAAAAAATTTAGAGAACAAATCTATTTTTATTATAAATGGAAAAAAACGCTTAAAAACAACTTGGTTTTCTGGTAATCATATTGCAACAAAAATTTCTATCAGGTTGTGTATATTTTCAAAAAAAATAAAAAAATTAAACTTCCAAAATAAAAAAGATTAGTAATTTTTTTTGCTAATTTTAGCTAATCGGGTTTCAAAATTTAGTAAAATTAAATTTGTAGATTTAGCAACTCAAATTAGTAAAAAATTCTGTAATTTGTAAAATGAGAATACCAAATTATTTTACTAAAAAACAACTTTATACTAAAAATTAGTATAATACTAGTATAATAAAATTGGAAACCGTTTTACTAATTTTTATACTAACTTTTTTTTTTTAGTGTACCTTTATGATAGGTACCAATATGTATCTGTTTGTACTGCTATCTCACGAACTCGACGGATCACTAGTGGTGTCCCACAGGGATCCGTTATCGGACCACTTTTATTTATGATTTATTTAAATGACCTTTTACAAACGGTTCCCGTGTAAAAAATATCATATCTGGTCAGATCTCAGCACATCTTACCAGATCTAATTAGATCTCAAAATTGGGGACAAATTTGAGATCTAATTAGATATGATCAGATCTAGGCACATCTGGCCAGATCTTCGTAGATCTTACCAGATCTAATTAGATCTCAAAATTGGGGACAAATTTGAGATCTAATTAGATCTGTTCAGATCTGGCGAATTTGTCCAGATCACATTAGATTTGAACAAATTTGGCACTAGATCTGATCAGATCTTGCCATAAGATATTATCACATATGCCATATCTGATCATATTTGATGTGATCTGGTACAGGATCTAATTAGATTCAATCATATATATTGAGAACCAAAAAGATCTGGTCAGATCTAAACTTTTTTACACGGGTTATGGCGTTTCTTGCGTGCCTTTTGTATACGCTGATGATGTTCAGTTCGTTTGTTATTCGAATGCTGAATTTGTAGATGTGTCAAGAGGGTGTCAATTACATAATTCGGGAAGTTGTGTCTTGGGCGTCTGATAATGGGCTTAGTGTCAATCCGGCAAAAACAAAATTGATGGGGTTTGGATTTGATACTGATGACTAGGGCAACCAAAAAAAAGCTCTAAAAGCAATGTTTTAAGCTTTTAAAAAAAGCTCTAAAAAACAGTAAAATAAGCAGTTAAAATGCAAAAATAAGCCCTTAAACTTCATTATTTCTTCATTAAAGTCCTCATAAAATAGAAATTTTTTAATTATTACAATGCTATATTTCTTGGAACTTCAGGAATCAGACAAAGTTGTCACATTCTTAAATTTGTTTTCATCGGGAAATACATCAATTGCATTAAAGGAATTAACTATGCTAAAATCCCAAAAATTGTGAAAAATAAACTGTTGAAGGCATGTCCCTATCCGGATTTCATTTTTGCCTAACGAAATCGTCATTGTCATATTTGTACTATTACAATTCAGGCTGGAAGAATTAAAAGTTTATTTTAACAAAAAAAAAATTTTTAATTTAAAATAAATGTTAAAAAACAAATTTTAAATAGAAAAATTTATGTCGACTTAAAATAATTTTTAAAACTACTGATTTTATGAAAAAAAGCTCTATTTTCGCATAAAAAACATCAAATAAGCTTAATTTTTAAAGAAAATAGCAAAAATAAGCCAATATCTATAAAATAAGCAAAAACAAGCAAATTTAGATGAAATAAGCAGAAAAAATCTCTAACAAATATAGCTTTAAATTCTTATATTTTTAAGATCAGAACTTGTATTTAATCTAACTTGTTCTATCTTTTCAAAAAAAAAAACCTGCTCTGGCTTCTTTTTGGTTGGCCTACTGATGACATAGATATTAGAATTGGTAGCATTTCTGTTGAGTTTGTCGATAAAATAAAATGCTTAGGTCTTGTCTTGGATAATCAATTAAATTTTTCTCCACATATTAATTATTTATCCTCACGGGTATCATTTCTTTTGAAGAGGTTGTATTCTTTGAATATTTATTTACCTCGTTCAGTTAAAAGGCGGGTTGCCACTTCTATCTTGATGCCACATATATTGTACTGCATGGAGATCTTTTCGGGTACTGGGAATTACGCCTTGAGGAAATATCACCTTACCTTTAACAGGATTATCCGTTATGTTTTTAATTTGAAAAGAACAGATCATGTATCTCAACATACATTTAATTTTCTTGGATCATCTTTTAAGAATTTTATTAGCATTAGGATATTACTGTTTTTTTATAAATCCATTATTAATGGTTATCCTGTTTATATAGTTGATCAATTTAATTTCACTCGTTCGATTAGAAATTCCCAGATAATACCACCTATAAAGCATTTAAATATTTTTGTGAAATCATTTCAGATTCGTGTGTCAAGAATATGGAATGCTTTGCCGAGAGAATAAAGAATGTTTAATTATACATTGCTTCAATTCAAGTCCAAATTAGTGGAATTTGCGAAACTGCATTTGTTGGAGGTTTTGTAAAATGTATGTTTTTGAAAGTAATTTAAATAAATAAAGGATAATATATATATATATATATGTTTTTGAAAGTGCGAAAGGAAAGAATGTTGAAATAATTAGGTTGTTCATAACGGGTGTGCTATCTGCTGTGTCGTTGTATCGTCCTAAAAAAAACAGAGTTGTTAAAATTTTTACTTGTTTTTAACAACGATTTGCTATTCAGTTTTCTATCTGTTAGCACACTCAAACAAAGGACACTAAACATACGTAAAAATGTTCTATCGTGCTATTCTCAAATGATGTATTTTTTCAATTTAATTTTTAACAACTCTGTTTTTTGTTAGGACGATACAACGATACAACAAATAGAACACCCCTTGTGAAAACCCTTAATATGTATTTATCTTTGTGATATTAAGGCTTCTTATGGAAATTGATTCTTGGCATTCACTGTGATTTTATTTTGGTTCTTTTTTTTTAAATTTGTAATGCTTTATTTTATGTGATCTCATATACATATGTAATTATGAATTTTTTATATTGTGATTTATTATATATTTTAATAATTAACTTTAATTTTATATAGAAGTTTGTTATTTAGTTAGTAGCTTTAATTAACCATATAAGGCCCTAAGGGCTCGGTTATGTAATTGAAGAATTAATAATATATCATATTTTGTCACGCTAAATGCATTTAAAAACAGCTGGAGTTGATGAGAAAATAGCGAAATTGACAATAGAGGAAAAAAGTAAATATGGAGTGTATTTACAATCGCGATTTGCACATGATGGAAAAAAGCCGAGATTTATTTGTATTTTCCAAGCATTGGGTATGCAAGAGTATCAAATGCGACCCGGGAGTACTACGGTACTTTTTTGAATCAAATAGTATCAAAAAAAGTACGATCGTATCAACTTTCCCATCCCTGATGTAGACTGCATTGAAACTAGGGATGCCAATCAGGATTGATATTTGAAAATCCCGGGATTCGGGATTTTGTATGAAATCCCGGGATCCCGATCTCGGGATTCCGGGATTTTCGGGACTACGGGATTTTTCGGGATCCCGGGATTTTACGGGATTTCGGGATTTTTCGGGATTTAAATTTTCCTTTATTTGTAAAAATTTTTATGTTATTTAACTAATTTTTTTTATAGAATAAAGCGTTTTATAATTATTTAATAGTTGTTAATTAATAATGTGGTACATTTTATGAATATTGAAACATCTCAGTCAGAAATTGATAGTGGTACAAAAAATCAATTACTTGCATACCACTGGGTAACCGCGATGTTAAAAATAAATGACTGGCAGAACACTCATTTGGGATGCTTTGCCAGCGTTTGCAAAAATCGTTTTGCCAGTACATATTTGTTTTACAAAACATCATATGAACTTTTTTTAAATTTTATTTTCGAAAATATAATTCCAAACCACCTATTTATTGGTTTTGGCAGCGTTTTGCAAAAGTTAAAAATTTTGTTTCTCCAGTACTTTTCCGGCGCTTTTTGAACTGCCGGTCCTTTTGTCTATTGACGTTATCATATTGGAAATGGGAAAGCAATTTTTGTCAGTACTTGTACCACCTGTTAAAATACCTTGCCATCGCTTTCCCGTTTGTATTTTTCTGGCTGGGATAATATATGAAGGCCTGTCATTAAGTACACTTGCGCCCAGTATTTTGTAAGCAGATTTTAAAGCAGATTCGTTGCAATAACCTTGCCCACTAAATCGTGTAATTACAGCAACAAAGTTATTTGGTTATCGTTATCAAATGTTTTCATGGAAGAATTCAAACTTAAAGTCCCAGCCAAAACTTACAGTCCCAGTTTCAGAAATCGAATTTCGCTTGGAAGAATAAATCGGTAAAATAAGAAACAAACTTGGTTTTTCGCATGTATTACTCAAAAACTTAATATTGTTTACCAAAATTTCAAATTTTTCTGCAAAGTCTTTGCATAGTTTACTCGAATAATCTACTTAATTTATAATTTTACCAATATCTTGGCATCAATTTCTTGTCAATATGAGAAAATTCAAGAAAAAACGTGGGTAATCTTAAATTGCTCACTTTGTTTATTTGCGTTTATATTAATATTAAAAAATATGAAAATCCCGAGATTTTTGAGAAATAATCCCGGGATTCGGGATTTTGGCAATCCCGAAAATCCCGGGATTCGGGATTTCCCGTTTGGCATCCCTAATTGAAACCAATTATATTATAGAGATTAGTTTCATCATCTGCAATATTTGTTTCCACTAATATTATGACGTTGATTATGTTGTGTAGGGTTGTTAAAAATGGTGTGAAACCTGATCGTAATGAACGAATACTCATGTATGTTAACGATATGGGATAACTTAGTTATTTTGTATTAATTTGATTAAAGCTATCCAATTTAAAATTGTTTATAACATTCATTTTAGGTTTGATAAAAAGAAAAAAATATGTAAAAAAGAAAAGTGCTTTTCTGTTTTTTGTTATAATTTAAGTTGTATGTTTTTGTTTTAAAAGAAAAATTATTTATTGCGAAATAGTTTCAATACCAGCAGTGTTTTTTATTAAGACAGCGTTTGAATTTTCATTTCTTCTTGCGAATATATTGCCATTATTATACCAGACAAACTTCCAGTTCGATTCTTTTGCCTTGGTTTTAGCTGGCCAAAGTAATCGCCTGTTGTAGGGTGTCATTTCGTCGTTTATATACATAAAGTTTTTATCATTTTCTTTAATAATTTTGATTTTTATTCGTTGTTTTTGTAATATTTTTTTAAAAAATTTTTCAAAACACTTGATTTTCTGAGTTTTTATTATATATATTATTATTGATTTCACAAATTATTGAGTATTGAAACAAATTTAGTGGTTTTTTATCTGCTTTTTCTTCAAAATATTACGATTTTCACACCGATATTAAAAAGATTTTGCATGTACAAGCTAAACACGTCCGTTCGCAATGAAAGCACGATATATATGAACTACGGTCTTCCAAGAGGTTATTCCTGAAAGACCAATTGACAACATAGAAAACCGAATATCATCCTGTGTCGATAGACTCTCACATCGTATTTATACTTTTGATGAAGCTTTTCTAGCGGAAGAAAATTAAGATACTTATCATTTTACCAACGTGAGTAATATCAGAATGCACATTAACAACATCAACAGCAAAAAGTCTTTTGGCTTTGATGACATCTCCAACTTTTTAATTAAAAAATTTCCCAATGTAACATTAAAATTATTAGCTGCTATATTTAACAACTGTATTAAGGGGGTATCGACTCTAGGAAAATTTTTGTTTTCGAATTTTTTCTACATTTTACAGTAATTTTGACTTAGCTGCACAACCAACTTTTGCAAGAATTTTTGTGCAGGTAAGCCAAAAGCACAGCTAAGTCAAATTGTTTACCTGCCTTAATGTGCAGGTATACCAATACAGACTGAAAACAAACAAAACAAATGAAGCCAATGATGACAACTCTGTCCAGATCTTGCGATTTTTATTTTTAAAAACGACTAAAGTATGATATTTTTGTCACAAAAAAAGTTTACAACACATTTATTTTATTGTGTTTTTTTTTCTAGAATTGAAAAACAAAGCAAAACACTGTGATCTTTTTTATGAAAATAATGTAAAACTGTCAAAAATATGAGGCAGTTATCTTAAATGCGCAGATACAAAAAGTGCACTTAAAGAAGACAATTGCGTATATAATTTTGTAAAATAGAAACGAAACCAAAATTTTGTGCAGTTATAGCAAATGTATTTGGATGGAGCATACTTTTCTCTATATGCTCCATAAATTTCAATAAAAAATTCGAAGAAATTAAATTTTCACATCTTTTTTTGTAAAATATGTTTTAGTCCCAAAGTAATACTCTATGTGGTAAATTTGTGTGTAACACTTTTTGTTTGCATTTTTATTAACTTGTTTTTATTAGAAATCGCATATCTTATAACAGGGCAGAATAAAAAGATAAAAACTACATCAAAAGATGTAATAATTGCACGCAATTTTCAAAGAAAAGCAAATGACGATTCCTTGATGGATGTTGAAGACACGTCATATGGGGCAGATGCTGATGGCTTAATATAAGTTATAAAAGTAATCAATATATATAAAAATGGGGAAAAAATACGAAATAAATTTAAAAATGTACAAAATTATAGAATTTTTACAAAATAATATGAGTAGCATTATGTATAATAATATAACTACCATCGCTTTTAAGACTTAGATTTAATATATCAATGCCTATTAACCGATTTGTCCCAAATTTGGTGGACATGTAGTAAGCTAGGAGATATAATTTTTCTTCATTCCCATTTTTTAAAATTTTGCTGTTTTCTTAGCTTAAAATTAACTTTAAGACTTCAAACGCGTTTTTCTCACAGCCATGAGTTCAAAATCGGCTGCCACTGTACAGCCAATGTGGGTTAACCGATTTCGATCCGGTTTTTTTCTTTCGTAGTCAACAAAAAACTGTAGTCCTTATCGTGGCCCTTTTTGTGAATTTAGGTCAAATAAATTTTATATTCTAAATTGTTTTTACTAGCCTTTTTTGGAATATTCAAGTTTGTGTGGCAACTTAGTTAAAAAAAAATTAAAAAATAAAAATCGGGCCACGATAAGGACTAGAGAATTTATCTGGTATTAAGAATCACTTTACATTTTTATTTTCCAATAATTAATGAAGGCTGTACAGTGGCAGCCGATTTTGCAGTTTTTTGAAAAAGTCTAATAATGAAGTGGCAACCCTGGCGATTTTGGTTGGATAAATTTAAAACTAATATTTTTGAGAACACTACAATAATATATATTTTAAATAAAAAAAATAAGATAATAAAAATATTGTTATTTGAATTTTTGACAAACGTTTAAATATGCCTCTTGAAATTCTTTTGTTACAGTATTTAACCCCCTTAATAACGGTTATTTTCCATCGGTCTGGAAAAATGCCAAAATACTACCGATAAAAAAAGCAAGACAATAAAAAACCTGAGGATTTTCGCCCAATATCTCTTTTATCTAATATTGGTAAATTATTTGAACTTGTATTGAGGGAAAAAATAGAAAATGAGTTCAATGTGGAACCAATATCGGAACTCCAGTTTGGATTTAAAAGAACTTATTCAACACAACACGCATTGTTGAAATTTCACAATGATGTATCCTGCAACTTAAGGGAACAAATATGCACCGTGGCTATATCATTAGACATAGAGAAGGCTTTTGACTAATAAATCTGGGCGTTGATCCGTTTCTAGTCAAAATACTTAGCAGCTACCCAGGAAAAAAAGTGAGGAAAAAGAAGTTGTAAAAACAACAACAGTTGAATAGGGAGTTGTGAAAATTTGTGGTTTTCACTGATGAATTTAACATTGGCTTTTCATAGGAGGGAAGTTGTTCTTTTTTGAAACAAATTATGTACATTTGAACCAATGAAAAGGAAGTTTCTCTTGTTTTTATTTTAATTTAATAAAAAAAAAATCGTTATGCATCGTGTGGGGTTTGAACCCACACCCGTTGGCATTTCAAGCAGACGCACCCCGTATGCTATGGCTTGTTATAACTGATAGCGTACTTTTAGCAGTCCTGTTCAGTAAATTATCTTTATTTCTTTCTATTTTTATTAACAAAAATATTAACATATTGGAAAATATATAAAGTTGTTTTTTTAAAGTGTTTTTTTTATAAAAAAATACACTCAGAAATAAAGCTGTAAAAATAGGAGAAAAAAAATGACCTTGCAAAAAAACTGCTGATATTAGCAGATTGTTTTTTTTGCTAAATACTAGTAAGATAAGAAGGAAAAATAAAACTGTTAATAATTTAATTAATTTTGGTTACATTTAAGTTAACTTTTAATACGAATTACCTTGATAAAATCCGTAAAAATTTTTTAGCATATTAATAGATAAAAAATAGTTTTTCTGCAAAGTAATTTTTAACTTCCCAGTGTAGAAACGGTAATGACATATCATTACTTTTTGGACTACCAGTAATGACAACCACTTACCTTCTGTATTATTTTAAAACATATAATAATGAGTTACTGATAATGACTTATTTTTATCATTATTTCAAATAGAAAATAATTTTTTAGATTTTTTTGAAAATTTTTTGAAATCTATTTTTAGACTCAATATTTTTTAAACACTGTTAAGGATATATGTAACCACATATTTTTTGATTTTTTGTATGTTGGCGAGTAAGCTACTTGTGTGCAGCAGGTCAATTGTGTTTTTATCTATTAAATATTACATGTCGATATAGCTTAGATGGTAGAGCTGTTGACTGGCAATCTGTAGACCCAGGTTCGATTCCCGCACCAGCAAATTTTATTAAAAAAAAAATACAATAAAAAATATTTTTTTTTATATAATTTATTTTTTAGAAAATCTATTTTTAGACTCATTATTTTTGTCAGTACTGGTAAGCACATAGGTAACGATATATTTTTTGATTTTTCGTATGCTGGTGTGTAACGACAACTCATTATTTTTCGCGACATCGCCATATAAAGGTAATAAGAAATGTAATAACAAAAGTAACTAGTTACCATTACCAAGTATGTAGTTACATAACCACATATCTGGTAATGATTTTCTACACTGGGTTATTTTTACTAGTTCTAACTAAAATGTTTACAGGATTTTTCTTTTTCTGTTATATTTAGTTTCTAAATATAATTAGTAAAAATTTGATCAATGGATTTTTTAAATTACAATTTTTTAAATACAAACAAAATTGTAATATTTACCTTTTTCGTATTTTAACAAAAAATATTTGAAGAATTACATATTTATTTAGAACTTTTAATTTCCATAAAATTTCATTAAAAATTAATAGAAATTTAAAAAAAAATTTTAAATCGTTTCAAAAAATAATTTTTGAGTGTACAAAAATAGAAAAAACTAAAAATTTTACAGTGAAAACTACAAAAAAATTATTGTGTAAAAAAAGTTCCAAATTTTTTTTTCTACCTGGTGGGATTTGAACCCGCAACCCTCTGATTTCTGTGCCAGCACGTTCCTATGCAACCCCCATAAAAAATATTAACTTCTTATCACCCATGAAAAAGAACTTCTGACTAGCATATATTTATTGCAAAAAATCATTTAAGTTTCTATAATAAAATAAAAATTATAACAAATTTCGAAAAATCTTGAATTAATGTATCCACTTTAGTCAACTACTCTATTTACCAATATATACCAATTTGTTATAATTTTTGTTTTATTATAGAAACTTAAATGATTTTTTTAAAGCATAAAACTAATAAAACATTCTTCTACAATAAAAGCATAAATACAGTAGACTATCATCCCTGTTCTGAGTTCCGAAACGTTTTAATTAGAGTGGATTTGTAAAATCACACGAAATTAAAAATTTCGGAAATTAGCTGTTTCGAACAAATTTTAGAATTTTTAAACAAATTTTTAGATAAATTTTTATATATTAATTCCCAGTGTAGAAAATCATTACCAGATATGTAGTTATGTAACTACCCAGTCAGAAATCGCCAGTGGTACAAAAAATCAAGCACTGGCATACCACTGGGTAACCGCGGTATTAAAAATAAATGACTGGCAGAACACTAATTTGGGACGCTTTGCCAGCGTTTGCGAAAAGCGTTTTACCAGTATTTGTTTTACAAAAATTTCGGTGGTTTATAAAAAAAACCACTGGCAAAGAATTGGCTTAGAGTGATATGCCAAGGTTTGCAACCAGTGGTTATCCAGTGCTACCTAGCCAATGCTACCAGGCGTACAAAAATCAATTCTCTGGAAAACCAATGATTTTATAAAAATGGTGACGCTTCGTTAAAAAATGTTTGTAGTCGGAAGGTTCCGAGTTCAAATCCGGTTGCAAGCAAAAAATTTTTGTTGGATTTTTTTTAATTTAAATTTTTTTTTGTTTTATAAAATCAATTTTTTTGTTTGTGGAAAAGCTCCTTCAAGACCAACTTTTTTTTTGCCCTCCCAACACTGGCATACTAGTTACAAAAAATTGTTTGCCATTACTAGCATTTTGGCACAGCCAGTAGTTGTGCAGCTATTATCACTCATTTATGTGTTTAGCCATTAAATATTATATGTCTCGTTAGCTCAGTGGGTAGAGCAATCGTCTGCCAATCTGACGGCCTGGGTTCAAATCACGGCACGACCAAAAAAAATCCATATGAACTTTTTTTAAATTTTATTTTGGAAAATATATTTCCAGACCACCTATTTATTGGTTTTGCCAGCGTTTTGCCAACGTTTAAAAATTTTGTTCCTCCAGTGCTTTTCCGGCGCTTTTTGAACAGCAGGTCCTTTTGTCTAATGATGTTATCATTTTGGGAATGGGAAAGCACTTTTTGCCAGTACTTGTACCACCTGTTAAAGTGCTTTGCCACCGCTTTCCCGTTTGTATTTTTCTGACTGGGTACATACTTGGTAATGGTAACTAGTTACTTTTGTTATTACATTTCTTATTACCTTTATATGGAGATGTCGCGAAAAATAATGAGTTATGGTTACACACCAGAATACGAAAAATCCAAAAATATATCGTTACCTATGTGCTTACCAGTACTGACAAAAATAATGAGTCGAAAAATAGATTTTCAAAAAAATAAATTATATTAAAAAAATATTTTTTATTGTATTTTTTTTTTTTTTTAAATAAAATTTGCTGGTGCCGGAATCGAACCTGGGTCTACAGATTGCCAGTCAATAGCTCTACCATCTGAGCTATATCGACATGTAATATTTAATAGATAAAAACATAATTGACCTGCTGCACACAAGTAAGCTTACTCGCAAGCATACAAAAAATCAAAAAATATGTGGTTACATATATCCTTACCAGTGTTTAAAAAAAAGATTTCAAAAAATTTTCAAAAAAATCTAGAAAATTATTTTCTATTTGAAATAATGATAAAAATAAGTCATTATCAATAACTCATTATTATATGTTTTAAAATAATGCAGAAGGTAAGTGTGGGTATCATTACTGGTTGTCCAAAAAATAATGATATGTCATTACCGTTTCTACACGGGGTTGTTGCAAAAAATGTATATATTCGTTTTACTTTCACCAAGCTTTTTCTACACGAAATAAAACGAAGAAAATAATTCGGATGTGGATCACAGAACACCAAAAAAATTCGGAATGTTTCACTTTGTAATTTTTTTATGTGGATTCGGAACTTAGAACAGCGCCGTATATCATTAAGAAGCTAATGATATTTAATTTAAAGTACTGAAAATACAGATTTTAAGCTATAAATTCAATACTGGTAGTTTTAATAAGTAAAATTATTATCTATAAATTTTTTGTAAAAAAAAAAAACTCAAGATTATAAAATAAAAAAATTGTAATTTTTATATAAAATAATAAATACCGGTAAAATACCGGTAACTACCCATAAAAATAACGGTATCGGTAACGATAACGGTATTTAGAAATTTTTTTTAGAGGTATCGACAACGGTAACGGTATTCAATTTGAAATGGTATTTTAGCGATAACGGTATAATAACGATAACGGTAACCAACCTTGCAAAAAGGCATTTTTATATATGAAAAGGAATACGTAGTTTATTAAATCTGGAAAAAGATATTAATATTAAACAAAAGGTTCGATTTATTTACATATTTATCTCTTTAACACATTTAAACAAGCGACATTACCGATAAGCCTTTGAAACTTTTACGCTAATTTTTGTAAATGATACACATATTTTTCTGAATGCATAAAATGAGCGATTGAACTAAAAGAGCTATTAGTTGTGAACTAGGTCTTTGGTTCAAATAAGTGAATAGTTCAATTGAACTAGTTGAATTCAACAGATTATAAAAACAATTTACCCAAACTTACACGAAAAAAAGTCTGGGCTTCTTCGTGCAAGATGAACAAGAATATTACTCTCTCATGACAGCTCTTATTTACCCAATTGTGCAGTAAGAAAACGCTTTTTGGTAAAATTAGGATCCCGCGGTATCCCAATGTTGAGTACCCGAACACACCTATTATGAATGACTGTTTATGCCTTTTTATGTTAAAAGAGGTAAATTTGTAAATAAATCAAAGCTTTTGTTTAATATTAAAATCTTTTCCAGATTTAATAAACTATGTATTCTTTTTTGTAAATAAAAATGCCTGAGAAGGAAATTTTTATAAAATTTTTGATTTAAAATGGGGTTTAACTAGAAAAATTGAACAAGATCTAGAAAGAGCACTCACCAAAACGAACTATAATGCACAAATCTATTGACATTTGTTTTTGGTCTTCAAATATGGTTTTTCGCGTTTGTTTACTTTTGTGCATTGTCACTTCATGAGAGTATTTCTTGTTAACTCTCATTTTACCGAACTTTACCCAAAAAGTAAAGAAACACACCTAATGTATGGGATACCCGGGTATGGTGGGTGTATGTTAAAGGTTAAAGATAGGTTAAAGATTTTGTTGTAAAAAAACATAAGTTTTTAAGTGTTTTATATGGAATTCCGAATTCACATTATATTTTATCCTATTTAGTTTATGCTCACAAGTATTCTTTTTTGGTTTTTACTAGTATGCTTTTTCGTTTTAAAGAATTTTTCCCCAACCCCTTTCCTAGTACTTTTTAGAACAACTTGGCAATCCTATCAAAAGCCTGAAACATATAAGATCCATTTGATTACTTTTCTTAGTCAAGTCCAGTAAGAATTACTCAGTACCAATTTACAGGGATTAAGACAAGATTTACTCTCAAAATAAAATTTTCCCAAACATATACGCGAACAGATAATTTGCAACAATTTGCAAGTTTGTAGATACAGCTGATTACAACACCAAATATACAAATAAATTTTAGCTGGTCGTTGAATTTCCATAAAATAACATAAGCTGTGATTGTGCGGCAGGTTATCAACGTTGGCTTCTGTCATTCCCATTCAAATTTGATATTAGTAACGTTGAAAGTTAACACTAAACGTAGGCTAATGTCAAATTTATATGGGAATGACATAAGCCAACGTTGATAGTTTGCCGCGCAAACACATCTATAATTGTAAAATATTCTTTTTTGTTTTCAATAAACAAACATGTTTTCGAATCATGTGTTTTTTTCTGCTTTCAAATTCTTACTGACAAAAATTTATCCAGTAAAATTTGCAAAAAAAAAGAATACTTAGAAACTCTCATCATAGAACCGTCACTTTATTCTCTCTTTTTTCTTTCTGTTTACTGAGTATTTGTGTTAACGAACGCCATCCAGTAAAAATTTGTACAAATTATCCAGTAATCGAATGGACCTATAATAAAACTTCCTCTTCTAGATCATAAAATATCGATATTCCTATATTTAAATAGTAATTGTTGCTTTATATAATTTATTTTTAATTACAGATGAGTATCATCCATTATGCGATGACGAAGATATTTCACTTCAACGACGTAATAATTCAGCCATTCACATCAAAATAGCAAGAAATTCGGTTTATGACGTTGACATTGCCTGTTCTTTTTAATAAAAAGAAATATAAACCACATTCGCTAAAAAATGTTTAAACTATCGGAGCTCGTTCGGTGGCTAGGACTTACTGAATTTGAAATAATGGTCAATTTATGTGGTCTTCTAGTTTTCACAATAACGCTAGCTTTTCGAATATCTGGTACGATTGGTAAAAATACTGTGGATTGGTTTACAATCTTTAGTCCGCTCTTTTGTATTGATATATGCAATGCATACTTTTGTATTATAGTTGGAATTCGCATGTACTTAGATTCAGATAATAAACGTAAAGCATTGCATCGTTTTATGTGGAGCACTTACTTTTTGTTTCTTGTTGCAATCTTTAAGTATTTGCTTTGTTTAAAACTTAGTGGACAAACAAATTTGGAGTACAGTGAAGTATTTTCACCCATCTTTGTCTTACTTCAGTTAGTTGCAGTACGAGCATGCCAGCTCCCAAACTCTGTATGATAAATTAAGTGAATGATGTTTAAGATTACTGTTTTAATTAATATGTACGTATTTTTATTACTGTTTATTTTCTTTTAATATACTATAAAATAATAAAAAAAGGAATGTAAAAAAGAGAGTTCTTTAACAATAACGAAAATTATATTCAGTGTTTAAGAATAAAATATATTTATATATAAAAAAAATAATGAAAAATAATTAGTATTTTAATTCATAAGCATGGTTTTAAATAAAATGAGATTTAGGATCCAATTTTTTCCATTTCTTCAGTATTGTCAGCATTAAGCTCTTTAATAGTTTTCTTAAAGTGATTTTCAATTGTACGACAAATTGCCATTGATTTTTCACTATCTACCAAATTAATAGCGATACCATTTTTGCCTGTGGAAAGAAGAATATATATGTAGATAGTTCATTAGAAAATAAAAAAGTGCGGTAATACCGAATCGTCCAGTTCTTCCTATACGATGGAGATAAGTTTCACAATCTGCATTGCCTTTTACGTCCATTGGCAAATCAAAGTTAACGACAATAGTTACTTGTTCAACATCGATACCTTTAAATAATACCATCACATTACAAAAATCGTTAGCAGCATTAAAAAGTAATTTCCAAACTCATTTACCTCGCGACAACACATTTGTCGTAATCAACACCTTTTCTAATCCTATCCTAAATCGATCGAGGACAGCTAATCGTTGTTCCACTGTAAGATCGCCCGATAAAACAGCAACCGAGTGACCGTCAGATGACAATTTTCCAGCAAGCCAGCCAGCTGTTTTACGAGTCTAAAACGATATTACAATTTCGTGCTTTTATTAACGTTTCCAGTACCAATGTTGCATACATGCAACATTGCTATCACCTAATGTCTACAAATGCACTGAAATGTACAAAGAAATTTGAAAATAACACACAAAGCAACAACAACGAAAATAATTTTGTTATTGCTTTGTAATTCGTAAATTTTATGGCATTTTTTATTGCATTTGAAGACACTAGGTTATGTGCCCATAACTATCGTTATATTTTTTTTTATAACGATTTTTTACTCAGTAGCATTGCAGCTCCACAGTGCGTGTGTATAATTTCATATCGCAAGCTTTGAAAGTGTTCATTTGCGAGCTGTTTTTCATAGTGTCCACACAATTTTTCAACTTTTCGGTTTTTAATCAAGAATAGCATAACATTTAAGAATTAAAAGCATTCAACTAATTTTGTTAATTTAATTAACCGCAACAAGTTGTTTGCTTCTTCCCAAAATTTAGTTAATATGTAACGAACGAGTTTTGCATCTCAGCTACTCATATTAAAGTTTAAAAAGGAAAATAAAATTTTACTAATTCAACTAATTTTGTTAATTTAATTAACCGCAACAAGTTGTTTGCTTCTTCCCAAAATTTAGTTAATATGTAACGAACGAGTTTTGCATCTCAGCTACTCATATTAAAGTTTAAAAAGGAAAATAAAATTTTTGTTTTAATATATATATATATATATATATATATATATATATATATATATATATATATATATATATATATATATATATATATATATGTCATTTATTTATTTAAATTACGTAGTAAAAAAAGAGATTGTTTTAATTACCCGATCAAAAAAAATTATATATAGTCATATATAGTAATATCTTGTTTTATCTTATATGTGAATATATATGTTATCATGACTAGCAACCCGAGTAAAAAAGTTTATATATCTTATATATAAGAATATAAAATAATCATATAAGTGTTTATATAATCTGATCGGCAAAATGGGTCTATAAAATAATATCAGATTGTATTATTTTAGAAACAATTCAATCTAATATTATACAATCGCATATACTCTGATGCAATTGCATCCCAAAATTGGGCACATCTAATTGAATCGTATGATATCTAATCTGATATACCTAGTTATATACTATTTAATACAATTGGATTTCAAGATTTATACCCAAAATATGTTGGGTTTTGAAATATGTTTGAATTGTAAAACTGACATAAAAAATATTTTCCTTTCGAAATTTTTTCTGATTTTAAGTAATCCCGAGTAAAAATAGTTATATAGGAAATTATATAATTTAATATGGACTATCAGTCTTGCATTATCATTTGATGTGTTAAGTCATAGTTTATTCTGTTTCCTTAAAGTGTAATAAAAGTTAACGGTTTATTTTTTTCTTTATCTCTTGTTGTTATTGTTTGTTAACAATATCTAAATATCATAAAAACAAAAACAAAATTAAACGCAATCGAGTAGAAGATGTTGATGCCTGCTCTGGGTATAACATGAATAGAAAAAAAGGCCACAAACAGCTCTCAGAGAGCTAGCAATTCAAATCATTTTGCACCTCTGCAAACTATTGATGATGACGTAATGATGAAATAATTATCGAACCAGCTGTTAAAGTTAACATACCACCAATAACAATCTTAAAATGTAAGATTGAACAGGTTCATGAAATGTGTAGAATATTAAAAATCAAAGATTACTCTATACGTAAAATTTCCATCGGTCTAAAATTGTTTTGCACAAATAACGTAGATTTTACTACCGTTTGCGACTCTCTCACTAAGAAGTTTCAGCTCGAATATTTCACATATGCTGCTAAAAACGAAAAGCCTTATAAGGTTGTACTATTAGGTCTAGATAAAACAGACCCATCAGTTGTTAAGTCCAGACTTTTAGACATGGGCCTTAAATGTATCGATGTTAAAATTGTTACTAGAGCCTATGCTGCAGCTAGGGACAGTAACAACGAACAAATTATATTTATTGTCTACTTTGAAAAAAAGTCGATCACGTTAAGAGAATTAAGGCAGAACTACTCAGGCATCAACTACATAAAAGTCAGGTGGGAATACCAAAAACAAAACTGACCCAATGTTATAATTGTCATATGTATGGACACGGTGCCAGCAGATGCAATGTTAAAACATTTTGTGCCCATTGCGCCGGGAATCACAAAACTGAAGAATGCAAGTCAACCATTGTAAAATGTGCTAATTGTAAAGGCCCCCATAAGGCTATGTCCCCTGAATGCCCTAATAGGGAAACATATAAGCAAATAAGGCAACGTGCTCAACCAAAGAGTACCAGACAAAGAAGCCAACAATTCAACAATCAATCAAATTACAACGTTAATTTTCCAAATGCTTTAAATCAGAGCGAAACACCAAATCCATCTAGAACGGGTTATAACCAAACATTCACCCAAAATAACGATAATAATAATTTATTCTCTTTAGAAGAATTAAAAAATCTTACGTTTGAATTAATTTCAAATTTAAAAAAATGCAGGTCTCGTGAAGAGCAATTCGAGGTTGTTACAAACCTTGCATACAAATTTTTGTACCAATGAACAGCAACATAACGTTATTACAATGGAATGCTCGTAGCATTCGCACTAAAAAAGACGAATTATTCCATTTCTTGGACAAAACCAATATTGACATTTGTTTACTTTGTGAAACCTGGCTAAATAAAAAAAATTACAATAAAACATCAGAACTTCTACTGCTACAGATACGATCGACAACGTGGTGGATGAGGTGGAGTAGCTATTTTAATTAAAAAACACATTTAGCATCAACTTATACCTCCAATTAACACAGAACTGATTGAAAATATAGGTGTTAAGGTAAAATCTTAATTGGTAAAAAATTTTTTGAAATTGTTCTACCAATAGACATGATAATAGCTTTTTAAATCAGCGATTTTTTTAAATTCAAAAATGAATTTGAAAGTCATCCGAATTCCGTGAATTAACAAATTTTAAAACAAGATAGTATAAAATAGCTATGCGAAGACGCCAAATATATAATATGGTGTAGTACCCAACAGTGCAAAACTATAATTATTTAAAAACAGCTTTTACAAAACTGCAAAATAATCGCGGAACGCGAAAAAACACTTTATGATGCAATAGATTTTAAAAAAGTTAATCGGTGGGTTAAATAAATAGGTAAAAATATTTTTTGTTTTTTTCGAAAAAAATTTGTTTTGCTAAAATTTCCAATACTTTTTATAACTTTTTGCAAGTAAAAATCACAGAGGCTGTTTATATACATACCCTACGGGAAATTTTAACAAACTGTCACCGAACTGGCCCCTTTATATGAAATAGACTGGTCACTTTTACATGGCGTTGTCATAGGAGGGGAAAATTGACCCCTTGTGACATGTCACAAGACAAATCCCAGGACAGGTCCCTGAACTTTGTTTTTTATAAGAGTTCAGTAACCTGTCCTAGGATTTGTCTTGTGACATGTCACAAGGGATCAATTTTCCCCTCCTATGACAACGCCCTGTAAAAGTGACCAGTCTATTTCATATAAAGGGGCCAGTTCGGTGACAGTTTGTTAAAATTTCCCGTAGGGTACTTATATATCCCAATATGTAATACAAAAATATTGGATAACGAAAATCTATTTTAAATACCATTTTAAAGAAAATTTACCAATCATTAAAGGGCTGGTTACAAATTTTTATATCAAAATATAACATATCCGAAGGCTATCTACAAGAAAATAGTGAAAAAAATGAAACTTTAACAAAAAATGTATATGTGACGCGCAAAATAGAAAGGGACCTAAGGGGACCTTTTTCAGGAGGGCATGGGATCGGTCTCATTCGATGCTCAGATGTTGTCCACATCAAAAAAAAACTTGATTTTTTACCCTTAGGTCCCTTTCTCTATGCGCTGTCACATATGTAGGTGAGAATTAGTAGAAATTTTTATCTAAACTGGGGGCAAAAAACGGGGGGACATGGTAACATGTAAGTGGGTGGACACACTTACATGTGTGTGGGTACTCAATGTCTCACGATTTCAAAAATGTAATTTTTTGTTAAATCCATAAAACGTAGCCCTAACTAGAGCCATTTTAGTCCCTTAAGAGGGGGGACTGAAAATGATGAAATTTTTTTTGTATGGTAAAATGGTACTCAAATGATAAAAAATGTCCCCCCACGATTTCAAAAACTATTTTTTTTTTCAATAATCGATAAACGCATTAAAAATTTAGACATTTACATAAAAAAATAAACATTCTTTTGGAAAAATCGCTCGATTTTTACAAAAAAAATTTTCCCTGCGGCGCTATAACAGTATATCACTTCTGAAATTGCATTTTCCATCAAAAAATTTAATTTTTATATCATCTAAAAAGATATAAAAAAATAACATTTTTGGAATCGTGAGACAATTTCCTTTAATTTAAGTACCCACACTTACATGTTACTATGTCCCCCCGTTTTTTGCCCCCACGGGCCTGCCGGGGCCGAGGCCCTCTCAAAATTAATTTCGGTTGTTTTCTTTTTTAATTCCAGAGGGGGTCATATTTTTTTTTGCCCAAACCCCATAAACTGCAGTTTTGAGCATTTTTTATAACTAATTTTGAAGGTTAATTAAGAACAATTTTCAGAATACGTGAATTAAATGGTCTTTCAGCTTTCCTGAACATTCAGTTTTCGCAGATAGCACTTATTGAATATAAGCCCCCGATATGTTTTTATAGTTTTAAAACTTTTTAATTTTGATTTTTTCTTCTCGGAGAGTTGCATTGCACCGTGCTAAATATCTTAGCGGAGTAGGATTTTTTAATATTTTTCTATCAAAAATTAAACTCTGAAAATATCTAGTAATTACTTTAACGTATCGATTAGTCGAAAAATACTCGACACCCACTACCCAAGTAAAAAAGTTTTGATATAGTCATATATTATCATATACAATTTTGTATAATTATATATTGGCACATATATACTAAGATATACTTATATACAATTTTACGAAATTATATCCTAAATATATAACTATATCTTCTTATATATTGCACAATATATAGCGCAACATATTACAATATCCAATTATATATAGAGCTGTATTTATTTACATATGCCTCATATAATTATGTATAATTGTATTGAATTATATACCATTACATCTAGTTGGATATGATTATATTATATGTCATACATTTGGATGAGGACAAAATCCGGATAAAATTGTATCAAACCATATCTTATTCCATCAAATTAGATCTAATTGTGTCAAATTAGATCTAATATGACCATAATACGATCTAATTTGATTCAATTATATGTTCTCATTTTTCGGATGTAATTATATATAATATCAAAACTGATATAATTTTTTTTAGTAGGGTACTCATTTTTTATCAGCGCTAACATGGAGCATAACCAATGCATTTTTAGTGTTGTAATCATCTTAGATACTTACATGGCAAAAAATAATAGCTTGTCCAATTGTAATACTGCCATATATGTTTTGAATTGCCTGATACTTTTCTTCTTCAGAACGGCATCTAACGTAGTACTGCTTTATATTGTCAAGAGATTCTTGCTCTCGCTGAAGTCTGTAATAATAAAAATTTTCAATGTACAATCATCAATAAAAATAAATAAAAACAATAATATACTTTTACCTTATTATATTCGCTTCTGGTACAATATGTTCAGCGAACTCCATTACCTCTCTATCATATGTAGCTGAAAAGAATAACATCTGACATTGTGGAGAAAGTTGCCTGTAAAAAATACAAATGGTATAATCAATCACCGCAAAAAATAACATCCACTGTTTAAGCATGACTTTTTCTCTATATGTGACGCGCAAAATAGAAAGGGACCTAAGGATAGAAAGGGACCTAAGGTCAGGAGAGCATGGGATCGGCCTCATTCGATGCTCAGATGTTGTCCACGAAAAAAAAAATTGATTTTTTTACCCTTAGGTCCCTTTCTCTATGCGCTGTCACTATTTAAAATAAGAAAATGCAAAAATAAAATACTACAAACTAGTGTTTTCAAACCGGTTAACCGTTTAACCGAAAACCCGGTTTTTGTTTATATTTCGGTTTTTTTGGAAACCGGTTAACCGCAAATCTTAAATCTCTGTTAACAGAAACCCGGTTTATTTTCAACGGTTAACCGGCTCAAAAATCGTGGTTCATACTAGGGATGTCAATCGGGATTGATATTTGAAAATTCCGATCCCAAAATCCCGGGACTTTCGGGATCTTTTTGGATTCCGCGATTTAAACTTTCCCTTATTTATAACAATTTTTATGTTATGTAACTACCCATCCAGAAATTGATAAATTGATAAACATAAAAGCGTTTTGAAAGCACTTTGTAGGGTGGTTGAAGCGTTATCAAAGCAACATATTTTTGGTTTTTATAGTGTTCTCAGAACACTAAAATGATAACCATGTTTTACGTTCTCATGTTTGTATTTAGAGTATTTTAGAAACGTGATTTTAAAGCTTTAGAATTTTTGTTTATAAAACGTTTTTAAAAATTAGAAAAACTAAAAATAAAGTGATTTTAAAGTGCATTAATAAAAAAATTCTTCCGAGAATTTTAAAAACCAAAAGTAGAGCAATTTTCCAGTACTCTAAATACAAAAAATAAAGTAATTTCTTAGTAATTAAAAAACATTTGTTATTTTTGTATATATTTTATTACAACTTAAATTAATTTTAAATGATTAAGATACCAAAATAAGAGATCAACTAAACATTCCCCTCATTCATCTTAAACACACATTGACACGGTGCAAAAAAAAATATTTAAATAACATACATTTGTGACCTTCTCCGAGAAAAGGGACCTAGTGTGTGAAAATGAAGTTTTAATTTAAACATTAAAATTTTAATGTTTTTCTCATTTTTATCGATTTTTCTACTCTTAAGTCCAAACCCGTTTTTGACACACTTTTCTCGGAGAAGGTCACATTTAAATTTAACGGTTCGTTGTAATTCAAATAATCTGTGGTTATCATACACAGAGTTGAATAGAATCAGCTGAGATATCTTAAGAATTAAGGTTCAAAGCAAAAAAGAGTAATAATAACAAGGGATAAAAATAGCATTGTTAGATTTCGTTGATATTAGTCTAAGTTGAGTTGTTGATAACAAATTCTATTTGCTTTCAGCTGTCACATAAGTAGACAATTATTAATTATTAACCCATTCAAGGCGAAAGGCACTGATGATGACTTTGTAGCCAAAGCCGAGAATACGTATTCTGTTTTGCTGGTCTTATCGAATTCTTTCAAAAATTTTTATTCTTTGTAATTTACTTGTAAAAATTGTACCATCTTTCTTTAATTTGAAAGTAATTTAAACAGAAAGTGATATAAATTTATGATCTAGAGTCAAACTAAAGAACATTCATTTAAATGATTAAGTTCAAAAATTATAGGATATTAAGAGAAATGTAGATGTGTTAAATTTTTTGGTGGTGTAGGGTTCTGACGACTATGAAATAGTTAAAACTGAAGTGTTTGATGAAGAAGTAGTAGAGGAAAATTTAGATTCAGATGATGAGGACGTTGGTACCCAGGAAAACTTTGGTAATGGGTGCGATATACTCACGCATTACCTTGTAATGATAGCTCGTTACCTTCTGAATTATTTCAAATCAAATAGTAATGACTTACCGATCGCTGATTACGTAATGCATGATTTACAAAAGCAAAGTAATGAATAAAACTTTTTTAAAAATCTATTTTTAGACACATTACTTTATGTTTATTTGTGAAAGGAACCTCCGGTTACTCCGGGTTTGAAGCTGGGATAGCTCAGCTAGTCCAGGGTCCTCACACTAAATTTATTTATCCACGTAGGATTGATTAAAACACTTTATTTATTATTTTCGGATTTTACGCCGGGTTTATTTATTATTTAGCACTTTCTATATTTTTTTGTACAATATATTTAAACTTCAAAGTACTCCCGGTGATAGTGCGACTGGGCCGTCTCTTTGCTGCTCCTCCAGGCTGCAACGTGTGAAATCCTAACACTCCTGTCTCTTGCTGTTATCCTGCTATATATTCGGATATAATCCGAGTGTCGGATGGAAATCCAACAGTGGTGGATAGTAATTCGCCCCTAAAACTGCGTCGGATGAGTATCCAACCCCTTCGACCTCTGAGACCTCTGCCTTTAAAACTCCTGCTTATATACCGTCGTCCGGCTGCAGTGGTTTTGTTTCGTGGTTACCACATTCTCTAAAATATTGCTGATTATGTGTAACGGTTGTTGTTGCCAGTTGTGTGTCAATTTTAAGTTACACATGATTTCTGTTTGTAATTTTGTGGCGTGAAGTTTTAGTTTCGTGGTTGTTCTCCTCGTACTCATTCTCTTTGTAGTTCTCTCTTTGTAGTTCTCACTTTGTAGTTTCTCTCCTAGTAGTTCCTTCTTTATAGTTTCTCTTTGTAGTTTATCTCTTTGTAGTTTCTCTCTTTGTAGCTTCTCTTTTTGTATTTTATCTCTTTGTAGTTTCTCTTTGTAGTTTTACTCTTTGTAGTTTCTCTCTTTGTGGTTTCTCTTTTTGTGGTTTCTCTTTTTGTAGTCCCTCTTTGTGGTTTCTCTTGGAACGTCGTGACGGAAGAAAATCCGTCCCCCATGTGATGGATAAAAATCCATCCCAAGTGTTATGGATGGAAATCCGTCCCCAATGTGATGGATGAAAATCCATCCCCAGTGTGATGGTTGCAAATCCGTCCCCCATGCGATGGATGAAAATCCATCCCAAGTGTGATGGATGGGAATCCGTCCCCAATGAGATGGATGAAAATCCATCCCCAGTGTGATGGATGAAAATCCGTCCCCAGTGTGATGGATGGGAATCCGTCCCCAATGTGATGGATGAAAATCCATCCCCAGTGTGATGGATGAAAATCCGTCCCCAATGTGATGGATGAAAATCCGGCCCCAGTGTGATGGATGGGAATCCGTCCCCAGTGTGATGGATGAAAATCCGTCCCCACCGTGACCCATTTGACTTTAAAGTTAATTATGTTCACTTACTCAGTTGTGGGCACAAATTTTCACCCAAAGATTTGGGTCCTCACACTCCCCCTCTGCTTACCGGAAGGATGACACTACTAGCCAACATGCTTTTTTTAATACTTGGTACTATCACTCACCAAAACAACTATATTTAATTACGCGTATCGTACTTTACCTCGCGGCTGCCACACTTGTTCTGTCGATCGCCAATATCATTGTCTTGATTTGACCCGCTATTATTCTCTGGTGTTTTGTTTCTCTGCAGTTAAAGGGATGTTGCTGGTATACGTACTTATTAGTTTTACCCCTTCGTATGTTGTTATTGTAATCACTGACTGCGATGCTGTTTGGCTACTTTTTTTTCCCTTTTGTGTTTTCTTTTTACATTCTTTAATAAGTTACAACTGCATAATTGCCTGATATGTTTGTTTACTTTTTTTCTTTTTGGTTACTGTGCTTGTTGGCTGGTAAGTTTGTATATTATTGTGGTTGTTGTTCCTAACATTCCACAACGTTAGGGTGATCCTTACTTCTGTCGTTTATTATTTCTCGTAAAAAAAAATCTTTTGTCATGGTTGTTTTTGCCGTTGACCGGTAAACTTGTATATTGTTGTGGCTGTTGTTTTTAAATATCCACAACGTTAGGGTGACCCTTATTTTCATTATTTATTATATCTTGTCATCAAAAATTTTCCTTTTTTTCCTGTTGTTGCTCCCGTTGGCTGGTGTGCTTCTACATTGTTGTGATTGTTGTTATTTACATTAGGGTGACCCCTACTTTCGGTTTTTTTAATTTATTTTTTTTAATGGTTTTTTTCATAAAAATATTTTTTTCCCCTGAACTGAATAATGTAAATATTTTTTTTTACCTTTTTTTTTTTTGAAAAATTTTTTTTTTGATTTTTTTTTTGTAAAATTTTTTTTTGCCTTCCGGTTTTGTATACTCTTTTCATTGCGTTTCTATTTCTGGTAACGGGTAGGCCTCGGTAACGGTTCGAGGTAGCAGCAAACTGTCGTCGATGCAGAGTTGGTAGGAACCATTTTTCTGGATTTCGTTGCGTGTACCTCTGCCTGATCGGTCTGCCATCTTTTGGCACCATTTTATGTTCTGCCAACGGCGTTGGGCATTCTACATTTTCAACCTTCGCCAGCACGTCTCTTGGGCGCTTCTCGATAGTCTGCGGCAGCAGTCTATTGTTCGTATATCTCGTCGTCCACATTCCCAGCAAAACAGTACGCTTGGATTTTGGCAGAAAAGGAAACCATGGCCACCTTGTCCACATCTTCTACACGCCGTTCTGGGGTTTATGGCTTGTGGCTCTTCTTGTATTACCTGTCTAATGCGCTCATCCCGTCGAGTTGTGTTTTGGCGGCTATCTCGGTGGTCTCGGCCTATTCCTGGGTGATTCGCTCTAAGACACTCGTACTCTTCGGCCATTTTGATGAGTTCACCAAGGTCGTTCAAATCTCTTCTCCTGATGTACATTTGGTAATCTACGTGTGAATTACGGAAGATTCTATCGAGCTGCTTCTCTCTCGGGTAATTTGAGTGGCGCATCATATTCTGCATGACAATAACATAGTCTTTAAAACCTTCGCGGCCTCTCTGTTGTCTCTTTCGTATATCATCATCTAAGCCTTCAAAATATCTGGGCAGTAGGAAAAATGAAAGGAAATCAGCCCGGAAATCTGCCCACGTTTGCCAGTGTCGGTTGTTGTTGCGGAACCACATGAGTGCCTTGTCCCTTAGTAACTCGGGCATCGTACGAGGTATCATGTTGCGCTCTAAGCCGTAGACTTCCGCTAATTCTTCAACGCGCTCAATGAAGCCAATGGGGTCCTTACCACCATCATATTTGAATGACCACTTTCGTACAGTGTCGATCACAGAGATGTACGGCATTTCGTGAGCTGGGGTTGCACCTGTTGCCTCACTATGGGATGGCGCCACTATCGACGGTGGCGGCATACCGACATTAATTCCCGCTGGTGGGATGGGGGATGGGACTCTACTGTGTTGCACCTCCAACTGCTCCAAAGAGTATACATAATAACGAGATTGGGGGACTCTCTATCACTGAGAAAGCATTTGTTCTATTATGTGCCTTGGAACAGGAACATACTCAAACCAATATCACCCAGCAAACATGGCAATACGAAGAAGATTCTCCGAACATATCGCCAGGAAGAAAACATTTATTGCCGGCAATATCAATTTCGTATTCCGGAAGTTCCCTCCGTCGAAAACAACTGTTACACTAAAACAATACTTCCAGGCAATATGAAAGCAATAACTCATATGGAAGATAAAAGGGATATCGCTAAATAAACTCCCGGTACAATAAAAAAACGATTTAATTTTTTCATTATTAAATTTAAGCCTGAAAAACAATATCTGCATACATAATCCATTGACCAGCTTATAAATTATCTTGATTTCATCTAAGCCGATTTTTCCCGCGCAATTAATCTTAACTTTTCACGAGTTTATTTCCTATATATCTTTTGATTGTTTTTGTACAAATTTAGTTTTAATATTTTCCAAATTGATAAAAGATTTCAAACAAATTTGCTTTATCTTCCAAATGATACAAAGATGATATTGCCGAAATATTGTCATAAAAAGTTATGACAAAAGACAATATTTTTGAATTACTTTTTTCCAAATATCGTCGAATTATCTTCCAAGTGATAAAAGGAAGACAATTTCAAAGTAAATACTACTTGATTATTTTCATTCAAATGAAATATCTTCTTGGAAGGTATCTTTTAAATGTTTGCAGGGTCATTATGTGCGCTCTTTGTATGACTCAAAACATCGATTGTAACCAGGGATGGAAAATAATAATTTAGTTATAAAAATCAAGAATGGAACTATACTATGGAATTATACTATTCCAACAGTATTATAGCCCTAGATATGAGTTTTAAACAACCCATACGTAAAAAATTGCAAAATAATATCGGAATGCGAAAAAAGGCTTTGGGGTTCAAAAAATTAATTAAAATATTTATAAAACCAATCAGCGATTAACAGTCTGCAAATGAATACAATGACGCAAAAATTTTCGTTTTTGCAAATATTTTTTTCGCGATTTATTTATTTATTTATTTTTTTTTTTTGCAAACTAAGCACCAAACTTTTGTGTATAAAATTGGTACTATAGACCCTAGATTATAAATTTAAAAAAACCACACTTAAAAAATTGCAAAATAATCGCGGAAAGCGAAAAAAGGCTTTACGGTACAAAAAATTGATTAAAAAACTTAATCAGCGATTTACATTCTACAAACAAATATATTGATGAAAAAATTTATCCTTTTTGCAAATTTTGTTTTTCGCGATTTTTTGCAACTAGCCACCAAACTTTGTTGTATGAAATGTGTATTATAGTCCCTAGATTATAAATTAAAAAGAAATGTACTTAAAAAATTGCAAAATAAAAGCGGAACGCGAAAAAAGACTTTGTGGTACAAAATATTAATTAGGAAACGTAATCAGCGATTTAGATTCTACAAACAAATATATTGATGCAAAAATTTTGCTTTTTACAAATTTTATTTTTCGCGATTTTGTTTGCAACTAGCCCCCAAACTTTGTTGTCTGAAATGTGTATTATAGCCCCTAGATTATAAATTAAAAAAAAAACGCAAGAATTGCAAAATAATAGCGGAATTTGAAAAAAGGCTTTATGGAACAAAAATTTAATTTCTAGGTTATATATTTAAAAAAACCGCACTTAAAAATTGCAAAATAACGGCGGAATTCGAAAAAGGCTTTATGTTACAGAAAATGAATTTAAAGAGGTAATCAGCGATCGACATTCTGCAAGCGAATATATTGTTGCAAAAATTTCGCTTTTTGCAAATGTTTTTTTTCGCAATTTGTGCTAATATTTGCTCATATCTAAATATTTAATTTTTATGTTTTTTAACGAGCCAAAGGAAACCTATTTTTTAGTTACTTACATTTTTAAATATGTAAGAGCGATCTAACATTTTTTGGTATAAGAGCCCGATTAAGTGAGCCTTTTACATCCCTGATTAACCAGTCGGAGTTCGTTCCTGTTCCAAGCCGCCTAATATTTTTTCAAAAAAAAATTATTGAGTGAGTTGCAAGGCCATTGGCTGCTCTAATCTAGCGAGAACTTTCTCTTTGTGGTCACATTGACTTATAAACCCCGCAAACCTCCTTCGCAGTTCTTCTACCGTGCCACTCACCTCTAAGCTAAATTCAGTCATGCAGTGCCGATCCAGTTACAACGCACCATGCTTTCTTTGTTCTTAGGTTGATTTTCTCGTGCTCCTTTCGGTTGATTATTTACTTTTGTATTTCTGCTGTCACCTTGGCATATAGTCCCTGCTCGGGCGCCAAATGAAAGGAACCTCCGGTTACTCCGGGTTTGAAGCTGGGATAGCTACACTAAATTTATTTATCCACGTAGGATTGATCAAAACACTTTATTTATTATTTTCGGATTTCACGCCGGGTTTATTTATTATTTAGCACTTTCTATATTTTTTTGTACAATATATTTAAACTTCAAAGTACTCCCGGTGATAGTGCGACTGGGCCGTCTCTTTGCTGCTCCTCCAGGCTGCAACGGGTGAAATCCTAATACTCCTGTCTCTTGCTGTTATCCTGCTATATATTCGGATGTAATCCGAGTGTCGGATGGAAATCCAACTGTGATGGATGGTAATCCGCCCCTAAAACTGCGTCGGATGAGTATCCAACCCCTTCGTCCTGGTTGTAAAACCGGGAGCCTCTTCATTGTACCCTGTCTTTAAAATCCTGAACTCTTAGCTGGATGTGAATCCGGCGATAAATAGATGTAATCTGCCACTAAGTTAGTTAGATGTAAATCTAACTCCCTAAACTTTCACACTTTTGCTGCTCCAGGTGTTAGCTGCTTACCGATTGTCGAACTAAGAGACCTCTGCCATAGTATAATATAGTAGCTTTACTCATTTTCTGTCATTTGAAAAAATGAAGTAGTGTTTGTAATTTTACTTATACATATGGTTCTTAATACCACTACAACTACATGAGATAGGGACAAGCTCTCAATTTTTTAATGAGTGGAGCTACTATAGTATACTATGACCTCTGGCTTCAAAACTCCTGCTTATATACCGTCGTCCGGCTGCAGTGGTGTTGTTTTGTGGTTACCACATTCTCTAAAATATTGATGGTCCAATGTTACTGCTTACGGTGCCACACTAATACTCCTGTGGTTGTTTCAAGATAACTATTGCTGATTATGTGTAACGGTTGTTGTTGCCAGTTGTGTGTCAATTTTAAGTTACACATGATTGCTGTTTGTAATTTTGCGGCGTGAAGTTTTAGTTTCGTGGTTGCACTCCTCGTACTCATTCTCTTTGTAGTTCTCTCTTTGTAGTTCTCTCTTTGTAGTTTCTCTCTTTGTAGTTTCTCTCCTTGTAGTTCCTTCTTTGTAGTTTCTCTTTGTAGTTTATCTCTTTGTAGTTTCTTTCCTTGTAGTTTCTCTCTTTGTAGCTTCTCTTTTTGTAGTTTCTCTCTTTGTAGTTTCTCTTTTTGTGGTTTCTCTTTTTGTAGTCTCTCTTTGTGGTTTCTCTTGGAACATCGTGACGGATGAAAATCCGTCCCCCATGTGATTGATAAAAATCCATCCCAAGTGTGATGGATGGAAAGCCGTCCCCAATGTGATGGATGAAAATCCATCCCCAGTGTGATGGATGGAAATCCGTCCCCAATGCGATGGATGAAAATCCATCCCCAGTGTGATGGATGGAAATCCGTCCCCCATGCGATGGATGAAAATCCATCCCAAGTGTGATAGATGGGAATCCGTCCCCAATGTGATAGATGAAAATCCACCCCCAGTGTGATGGATGAAAATCCGTCCCCAGTGTGATGGATGGGCATCCGTCCCCAATGGGATGGATGAAAATCCGTCCCCAGTGTGATTGATGAAAAACACGCGCACAACCGACCCACTATATATCTGAAAATTCTCAAGTTTCATGTAGTACTAAGAGCACTAAAACTATGTGTATTGAGAATAGCACTGAAATTATGTGTATTGGAGTATATTTTTGGACAGCTACAGTTTTGGAATTGGTTGAAACAAGTCTTGATTCCATTATTTTGCAGCTTTGGGCCAAAAGTTGTCAGTTAAAGCCAATATAAGAAAATATTTATAAGTTTTGGTAGCATTATTTTCGTCTACGTCGGCAATTCGAATATTTGTTCAAGCTTTAAAGAACATCAAGCTGATATCAATACAAAAATTTTAAATTTGGAATATTTTGAAATTGTATCAAACGAATCGTGGTAGTACCACGATATCAACGAAAGTTAGAATGTACCAAGAAAAGTACAATTGTACCATCTTCTCCATCCTTGGGCTGCAGGTTTTAAATTAACGGAAAACGAAAATTGCTGAAAAAAATTTCTTTGTGTGAATATGAAGGCAACTTTAAAAGAGAATTGACAAGAATTGCCGCAAGAAAAGTTGCTCTGTGTGAAACGGGACTAAGAGAGCATAACTTAAAGGCCTTTATTCCCTTATTTTGTTTAACGACGGTTATATATACAGTAGTCGCTCGGTTATATGAACTAATTCAAACAGAGCCTGTTCACTAAATGGAGAAGTTCACATAATCGAGAGAATATAAAATAAGTAATTCAAATGATTTTTATTACATTAAGTTTTTGGTTCTAATAAGTTTTTTAATAATTAATATACATGAAAGTAGTCGGTTATATTTTTTGTACTTTTTTTGCTTCAAGGGATTTCTGTAGTGCCTTGTCCGTGCATTTTCGCAATGCCAAAATATCATTAATATCAGATATATTATTTTCACTCCAAGCAATAACTTTATTGAATGCTTCGATTGCCTCCGTTGTGCTAATTTCAGCTGTTGTTACGATGCACTACTCTTGATCATCATCTTCAACTTCGCTATCTATATCTTCGCTACCAATGTCTTGATTCCACGTCTGAATCTCTTCCCGTGAAAGCTGTTCACATAATAGAGATAGGCTGTGTTCACTCTTTAGAACCTCCTGTGTTTAAATTTTGTTGTTCACTATTCTGGAAGTTTACATAACTGGATATTCATATAACCGAGCGGCTACTGTATATCATGTTATATATCACTGGAAAGCATATAAAAAAATACATGATCTAATGTGGAAATAGGTATAACATTTTATATAAAAAAGATGGAGTATGTAAAAAACGCATTTTTTTAACTTTTTGTATGGGAGCACATTTCAAATTTACGAAATTAAAAAAGAGTATATAACAGGATTAATATATCCATCAAAATATGAAGTTTGATGTACATATTTCCTATGTTTAGCACAGAAAGCGGCCTTAATTCTTTAAAAATGTAGCAAAAAAGGTGTTTCGGGGAAAATTTTGGCAAACCTTATGTAGTGAGAATATGGAAAAACGCAAAAACATGTGTCCGCTTAAATTTAATAAGGAATAATATATATAAATTTAGCAGCCATAGCAGTATACTTCTCCATATAAAGTACCCAAAATTTTGGAAAATTTTAAAACATCAAATTCGAAAGAGCCAAAAAGTACCAAAAAGGTACCAGTGAAAAGCCCTCAAAAATTCCTTTCCAACAATACCACACTTGCACATTATTCCTTTGGTCGAAATATCTTTAAAAGCAAAAAAACCTAAAAACGACCCATTTTTGAACCCCCTTTTGGACCCTTAAAACTCCGAGGTGGCCGATAAGCTGAGACAGATCGATCTTAGATTTTTTTTCTCTATCACATATCCAAATTTCATCAAAATCGGAGTGTTTAGGCTGAAGTACTTCCCTTGTCAGTCGTAGAGTTCTCAGCTAACATGCAGGGATCCCAGGTTCGAATCCCAACGCAACCACGCTTATTTAATTAATAAAAATAATATTGAAATAAAATTTTTTTTTATGAAAATCTATTTTTAGACACATTACTTTTCATATCCTTGTAACCACTAAGTAACCACTTACCTTATAACTTCCTCCCCATGCTTTACTTTGGGGCTCATCAACTGTAAAATTCATCAGCGAAGTAAGGTGTAAAGTAATGCATCGGCCACTATGGATACACATTACTTTATACATTATTTGGTAATGTGTGAGTATATCGCACCCATTACCAAAGTTTTCCTGGGTAACCGCATTATGTTTTTTCATTAGATCTACTGAACGATATTTACATGGATTCTTGAATGAGTTGGACTTTACGTCTTTGCAATAAATAAATTATGATCACCAAATTAAAATTCGTTTAAAACACAATTTGAAAATTTTCAATCAAGAACATTTTTTTTGTTATTAAGAGCATGTTATTTAATGGAATGCAACCCAATTGCAATACACCCTTTTTGGAGATAAGGATTTTTTTAAAATTAATTTCTTGTTCAGATATATTCCTTTTAGAAGAAAAGATAAAGTCGTCTTATAAATCATTCGTTGAAAAAATATTATGGGTGTGAACAAGTTAAAACATTATAAATCTCTTAATTTCATTTCCAACAATTGTATTAACATTTACTATTTTTTAATATAGCTAGCATTTGCAAGCAATGTTGAAGAGTATCGCCAGAGTATCCTTTTATAATCTGTAAAAACTTGATAAATTTTGGAATTCAAGTTGGAAAGTTGTCGAATAATCTCTACTTGATGTACAATAATTTATGTTTATTAATTCCTGAACTTATTTTAAAATTTCTAAATTGTTAGTAGCGTGTAAATAGATGTATTATACGATAGATTTTGTATTATTATGGTAACGGAGTTTACATTTCCACAAGCAAAAGATATAACAAAAGAAATTGGTTACGAATTTTCTTCAATTTATTAGTTTTCCGTACTTGGGTTTTCAACATTCTTTTCAATAATATACAATTTGTGTTTATCTAATTGGCGGTTTCGCGAATAAAAATACAATTCATTCCGCGAAAAAAAAATTTTTTTTTTTTTTAATTTTGTATTTTTGGTCCTTTTAAATGCTTTTCAAAAATATAAAATTTTTTAAAATCCAATCAGCGGTTGCGAAGTTACAAAATAATATATAAAAAATATAACATTTCGAGATCAAAAAATTCTTAAATTGTGTGAAACAAATTTAATTTGCAAACTAATCTCAGTAATGGCTCGAAATATCGATTCCAAACCAATGAAATTCAAAATCAATCGTTTTTCGCTCCAGCAGTTTAGGGTAAAAAACCGACAACTTTTTTTGATTTGACGCAAAATTATTAGTTGAATCATCTTTTGACGCAAAATTTTAGTTCAATCACCTCTGTTTATGGTTATTTTAAAATATTTTACACAATTACCTACATTTTTTTGTGATGCAAACAATTTTGGTTACGGAGTTTACAGTAACGAATTTTCTTTCCGAAACAAAATCGTATGATGCCTACAAGGTGAATCCAAATATGACATTGTTTTTCTTACTCGTTAAATAGTTTGGTGTAAAAATTAGGAACGGAGTTTACAACATTTTTTCAAATCTTATTAAAGACATCCTTTTTCATCTCGATAATGTTACATCCCAGGAAAATTTTTTACAATCGGTAGCCAACCACACCCATTCTACAACTGGTTCCACCTCAACCGATTCCATGGAACTGGTTCCGGAACCAGTTCCTGCGATCCTATATGGAAGGTGTGGGTGACGTAGAATCAGTTCCAGAACTAGTTCCAGAACTGATTCTAGAGCAACCGATTCCACTTTGGAGCCATAGAAGGGGTTGCTTTTGGGACAATTTCAAACAAAAAGAATCGGTGTTAGAATCGACAGTAGAAGGGGTTGTGAATGAAAAGTAGCTATTGCACAACCGATTCTTTGGAACAGAAAATTTTCCTGGGATGCTGCAGAAAAACTTCAAGTCTGTTATACTGGATGATTACTTACAGTCCATTTGAGTATAAATAACATTATACTTTTCGCAATATAAATAATAGATAACTCCAAAATTCTGGTATATGCATTTTTATCAAAAATTATGACGAAAAATCGTTACAGAGTTGAAGTCGTGATAGCTACCCAGGAAAATTTTTTACAATCGGTAGCCAACCACACCCATTCTACAACTGGTTCCACTGCAACCGATTCCATGGAACTGGTTCCGGAACCAGTTCCTGGGATCCTATATGGAAGGTGTGGGTGACGTAGAATCAGTTCCAGAACTAGTTCCATAACTGATTCTAGGGCAACCGGTTCCACTTTGGAGCTATAGAAGGGGTTGCTTTTGTGACAATTTCAAACAAAAAGAATCGGTGTTAGAATCGACAGTAGAAGGGGTTGTGAATGAAAAGTACCCAGGAAAATTTTTTACAATCGGTAGCCAACCACACCCATTCTACAACTGGTTCCACTGCAACCGATTCCATGGAACTGGTTCCGGAACCAGTTCCTGGGATCCTATATGGAAGGTGTGGGTGACGTAGAATCAGTTCCATAACTAGTTCCAGAACTGATTCTAGAGCAACCGGTTCCACTTTGGAGCCATAGAAGGGGTTGCTTTTGGGACAATTTCAAACAAAAAGAATCGGTGTTAGAATCGACAGTAGAAGGGGTTGTGAATGAAAAGTAGCTATTGTACAATCGATTCTTTGGAACAGAAAATTTTCCTGGGTAGCTATTGTACAACCGATTCTTTGGAACAGAAAATTTTCCTGGGTAAGATATACGAAAAAGTTTGCAATATGTATTAATTTTTATTAAAAACGGCACTTTTTTAAAAAAATTCTTACAGTTAGTGTTTAGCTTCATTGGTTTTTAAAATATAAGCTACCCAGGAAAATTTTTTACAATCGGTTGCCAATCAGACCAATTCTGCAACTGGTTCCAGTGCAACCGATTCCATGGAACTGGTTCCGGAACCAGTTCCAGGGATCTCATATGGAAGGTATGACGGTCATAGAATGGGTTCTAGAACTAGTTCCAGAACTGATTCTAGGGCAACCGGTTCCACTTTGGAGCTATAGAAGTAGTTGCTTTAGGGACAATTTCAAACAAAAAGAATCGGTGTTAGAATCGACAGTAGAAGGGGTTGTGAATGAAAAGTAGCTATTCCACAACCGATTCTTTGGAACAGAAAATTTTCCTGGGTATTAACGTTAAAAAACCTTTTGAGTTACTGGTTACGGAGTTTACATTTGGCCTATAAAATTGGTCACAAATTTTATGTATTAAGCACCGAAAGTTGTTCCAGTTTCACGTGAAAAAACTGTTATACTCCATATAAAAAAATGATTTTTCACGCCAATCAGTTTCACGTGAAAATTGTGTAGTTTGTTTTCACGCAAATGTAATGTACAAGACTATTATTTTTCTTGGGAAAAAGTGACATTTTGTGTTTATTTTAATTGTGTCTTTGTTATAAAATTAAAAAATTGTTCATTTGTTTAAATTAAATTGCAATTTGGGGCATTTAAAGTTCGAGTGAAATTTTTCCACGTGAAAAACAACTTACGGTGCCATAACCAAAAATTGGTCAGATTGTTATAATTTCTACTATATATGTTAACTTTCAAAGAAAAATATTTTGAGAAGTAAACTCAAAAATTTTTACTTATCCATTTCGTATTATGTACAACGAAAATCAAAGCTATTATTTTTCTCTATGTTATAGTTGCTACTTTTTATTGAAGCTCCTTTAATGGCAAATCAATGATTCGTCCTTTTTAACATTCAAGCTTTTAATTCTATTTATAGTGATTAGAACGAAAGCAAAGAACTTTTACACGATTGTTTGTTTTCTGTATAACATCCTAACCCATCATGCCGTTTGGAATGTATCTTGTCTGTGGGTATTTTATTGTGAATTTTTAGTTGATCTGAAGATTGTTATAATGAGTGTTATTTTTGTTCGGTTTAAGATCAAATATTACAAATTCCAAATTGATTAATTGTGAATTAGAATTTTAGTGTATGATTAAATCAAGAAAAAAGTTGATTTTGCAGTTCTCTGACGCTTTATAAAAACATCAAAAAATGTACCGACAGAATTCCAGAGGAAATCATTTTATTTGTTAGATTTGGTCATGTACTATGCTTTCAACACATACACTTCCTTCGGTTGTAGTAGATTTTCTTCCGTCTATGTTTTCTTGTTTTTGGGTTTTTTTTGTTGTTGTTAACTCACATTTATATTGCGTAGTCATGATTCGTTATAGAGGTGGGCGCGTGAGTGATTTCTGACTCACGCTCACGCACTCTCACGAATAAAAAAGAAATAATAACTCCAGACTCGAGGACGAGCACTTTTTTCAACTCACGCTCACACACAAAACTACTCACGATTACGAAATTTTCACGAACAACAATAAAAATTACCAAAAATCTGATGAAAAAACTAAACTCAAGCATGAGTTTTTTATTCTTACACACGCTCACACACGATTCACGTGTAAATAAAAGTAAAAATATAAAATTAGTAATTTTACTCACGATCACGAGTGAATCACATGACTCATGAACATTTCGTGCCACGCGCCTGTCTCTAGTTCTGTGACAACGGCAACAAACTACATGCAAAACAATAACAAATTAAAATTGATGTTGTTTCAAAACGGTACCTGTTTCAAAAACACTTTCAATAGGTGTTGATAATTTAACGGGTTTCTCGTCAGTTTGAGACATGCTTATAAATAAAATAGATTTATCTTGTAGGGGTTTTTTTGCAAAACGATTTGATTTTTTAAATCAATTTTTTTGTTATTAATTTTTTTTAATAAAATTTAGGTAAATTTCTTAGTTAAATTTTAAAAGCTACGAAAACTAAGCGAGTTTTTCGATAAATGTTTAATTAAAAAATTCAAAAGTATCAAAAATTTTGCTATTATATGCCAGAATCTCTACAGAATTTTATTATTTTTAGCGATTCTAAGCTTTTTATAACGATATTTTTAGAAGAAAGGTGGTAACAATTTGTTAGGAAATTTCGGGTTTTAAAGAAATATTTTGGAAATGCATAATTCTACTAAATTTCTTAAAAAATTTCGCGATATTTCTAAGCGGTATAAAATGAGTTAAAAGAATATTCAAATTTAGCAGCACATCGTGAAAAATATTTAACCCTCTAATGCCCAAAGCCGCTAAAAAGCGGTCTTCAGATCTTAAATAGTTTTTGGCTAAATAACAATTTTTTATTAAACAAGTTATATTACATCCATAGACAACATAATTACCTACTTTTTTGCCTTCAAACTTTGTATAAGGAACAATTTTCAAGCGAGAAGGATGTAAACTGAAAAATTTGCAAATTTAAAAAAAATCAACAGAAAAAAATATTTGAAATATCGTCAAAAATACATTTACGATCTAGCATATATTATCGTTTATAATAAAGCTAGATTGGATTCTCTAGTTCAGTTACAATTTTTGGTCCAGGACTCACAGAATAACGTCAGGATTCGTCTTACGAATATCTCTGTAACTCAAAAACTAGCGCACAGATTTTTTTGAAACTAAAACAGATTATATACACATAGTAAGTAGTAAGAAAAACCAATTTCTTCATATTTCGTAATTTTAGAAAAGCGAAAATCGCCATAACTTCTTAAATAACAACACTAGATAAACAATTTTCGTTATGTGATATTATTTTACTGATAGTGTTATTTATAGTAAAAATCGAAATTATTGGCTATGGAATTTCTTGATTCGTCTTCAACCTTTATTGTACTATATCGCCAAAATTATATAATATTATATAAATTAAAATTTTAATATTTGTTCCATAGTAGATTTTCAATGCCAAATATATAATTCAAATATTATCGCAATCAGAAGAAAAAGCATTAGAGGGTTAATATACGGCTTTAATTTATTTTTTCAAATAACAAATAATAAGTGTATAATGATCAAAGTACTTAGGTAAAATACTACAAGTACAAAACTATTTTGTTGAAGTTATTAAAAAATACAAGTAGGTTTAAAATTGTTTAGAAGGTTTTGCCAGCTTGGTTAAGGTTTTGTGCCATTCCATTTCTACGCGTTGTAAAATATGTTAAGTTAGTTAAGTTTTTTTCTTTTGTAACTTATCTTAGAAAATATTAAAAATATATTTAAATTTAATAAAAAATTTTTTAACATAACAAAAAGCTTTTGAAGTTGTATTTCTCCGAAGTATTTTGTTAAACTTGTGTAAATTTTGTTAATCTTGTGTTAATCCATTGTGAATGAAAATGTTCTTATTGTAAAGGAAAATGTGCCGATTATAATTTGGTATTCCATTTATTTGATATTTTTCTTATTTGGAAAAGCAACAGAATTGCCGCTAACTGCTAAAACACATCTTCCCGCAATGAGCAATAAAAAAGCGCCAAGTTGGCAACAGCGACTTAATATAGTATATTTTGGCAGTGGTGCTAGACCTTTTCGGTCAAAAATGTAAAAAATCGTCCGTAGTGTTTTCGAAAAATCGTCATCAGCAGAATTGTTTTGTTGCTCACACTTACCATGAATACGAAAAAAACGACAACATATTTTTGTATACAATCTGGCAGTTGCCCGAACATAATCGACATTAAAAAATTGTAAAGGTCTCGTTACTAGATCGTAAATGTAACGAGAACGAGTCGTAACGTGGTATTTTATTTTTGCTAAGTTACTCAAAATATGTAACGTGCTATTAAGGATTGATAAATTTGATTTTCAGAATAGTACCAACCAGTTTAAAAATTGTACATTTTCGACCCCTATAGTACCAAAACTTGCACTGTTTTATAAAATAACAAGCAAGAACTTTCATAAAAATTCATTGTGGATTATATTTTATCCCTGAAAATCGGATTCAATTTCATTTTAAATCGAAAATAATTTGTAGTCGATTTAGCTCATTTGATTCATTCAATCATTAAATTAGTTTTTATTTTTTATTTACTTAATTTGTTTACTTTTCAAATATAATATTTTATGTGTTCGTTTTAAACAAAAGTTTTTGCCCATTAATTTCTTTTTTAAATAAACTGGATTTCTATAGAATATTTGGAAATAACAAAAATGTGCCAGTGTACCAATCAAACTTTGATTGTGCCAAACATTGTACAATTGTGCCACAAATTCCATTACTGATATGCAACTAAAAACAGCTGTTTTGCTCTCTCACGTAAAAACGGAGAAAAAATTCTGTTTTCAACAGAAATGTCCGGCACATTACGACTCGTTTACGTCTAGTACTCAGCACTATGTGTTTCTCATTAAGCAGGTTGAATCACCTGATTCGTCACGTTACATTTACGTTCAAGCAGTGTTGCCAACTCCTGAAGGCAGGAAAGCACCGTGAGCATTGTGAAAACGATATTAATTTTTTGAAAAATTTAAGTCCAGAATTTAAAAAAACATTTTAGTTTTGTAAAATCGTGTTAAAAAGATTAAAAAATAACTAAAAAAGGGGTAAAAAAGCACCAAACTAATATTTTAAAATTTTGAAGTTTAAATATAACGAAGTTGCTATTTAAAATTTGTACTACAAACACTGGAAAAATGTATTTTTTTTATAGTTTGTATTATTTTTTCAACTTTGACAGAAAATTGAAGAAAAATTAAAAAAATGCGAACAAATACCAAAAATATAAACTGTACAAAAAGCACTAAAAGCACTGCCAAAAATTTGTAAAAGCACTGTAAATACCCGCTTTTTTTAAGCGGGTATTTGTAAAAAATCACCGGGTACGCGAAGGAAAAAAGCACCAAAAAATACCCGAAAAGCACTGAAATGGCAACACTGCGTTCAAGTAATTTGGGCTTAAAGCTGCCTACACACTAGGGAACATACTTAAAAAAAGAGAGCATTTTTTGTGAATGTGTGAGTGCGTTTGTGTGTGTGTGAGTGTTGAGAGCGTGCATTTCGTGTTTACAAAATTTTTTGATATTTTTTGTTCCCTCAACCATGTTCCCTAGTGTGTAGGCAGCTTAAGAGTTAATACTTAAGCCCAATCCAGATACTCACAGTTGCAGTGAACTGCAGCAGTGCTATCAAATTTGTTTCTGGAATTTCGCGAAAACTATTAACTATTTTTACAAATTTTTTATTGAGTTTTGTTTGCAGGCAGCCCTTGTTTATTTAGAACATTTTATAATTTCTCGGCAGTGAGAAATGAAGAAAATAGAAAAACTTGCTTTATCGACAAAACGTAGCACTGCCGACTTTAGCCGGTCAGCCGCCGCCAGCCGACACCTTTGCCAAGCCGATTCAGCCGCCGACAATAATCGGCTAAGCCAATTTTCGGCTAAAGCCGATAGAAAAATGCAAAAATATTAATTTTTTTAAAAATTTATGAAATTTGTTTAATAAACATAATTATTTGAAAAGTAAAATTTTCTTGTTTTTAGATATCGTTGATTTTTAAAATTTTTTGCATCAAACTGGCGGTAGCACAACCAGGCGGTTTGGTTGAAACTACAATTCTACAGGTTTCCGCATTAAAAGGACTGCGTTTGAAAAAAATGTCCATCACAAAATCCAAAAAAAAAACTGATGAAACAGTCACTCAATTTTAAAAATAAAAGCTATTTTGAAACCGTATTTTTTAAGATTAAGATTATTATAAAACTACCCAGTCAGAAAAATACAAACGGGAAAGCGGTGGCAGCACTTTAACAGGTGGTACAAGTACTGGCAAAAAGTGCTTTCCCATTCCCAAAACGAGAACATCATTAGACAAAAGGACCGGCTGTTCAAAAAGCGCCGAAAAAGCACTGGAGAAACAAAATTTTTGAACGTTGGCAAAACGCTGGCAAAACTACTAAAAATAAGTGGTCCGAAAATATATTTTCCAAAATAAAATTTAAAAAAAGTTCATATGTATTTTTTTTGGTCCTGCCGTGATTTGAACCCAGGCCGTTAGATTGGCAGACGAATGCTTTACCCACTGAGCTAACGAGACATATAATATTTGATAGCTAAACAGAAATTAGTGATAATCGCTGGACAACTACTGGCTGTGATAAAAAGCTAGCACTGGCAAACAGTTTTTTGGAACTAATATGCCAGCGTTAGAACAAAAAAATTTTAAAATTAAAAAAAAATCTAAAAATTTGTTTTTACTTGCTGCCGGACTCCTGACTACAAACCTTTTTTAACGAAGCGTCAGCATTTTTATAAAATCATTGATCTACCATTGAATTGGTTTTTGTACCACTGGTATCATTGGCTAGGTAGCACTGGATAACCACTGGTTGGAAACCTTGGCATATCACTCTTAGACCATTCTTTGCCAGTGGTTTTTTTATAAACAACCGAAATTTTTGTAAAACAAATGCTGGAAAAACGCTTTTTGAAGGCGCTGGCAAAGCGTCCCAAATGAGTGTTCTCCCAGTCATTTATTTTCAACACCATGGTTGCCCAGTTGTATGTCAGTGCTTGATTTTTTGTACCACTGGCGATTTCTGATTGGGTATATACAAATTTTTTCTATTTTTATTTCACAAAATTTTTTAATTTTTCTGATTCCTTTCCATCAGATTAATATTAAATAAATAGCAGCTCAAAAGCATTAAATAGCTTTTGAGCTGCTAAATACCACTTTCTGCGGAAATCTTCGACATCGTTGGCGACTTTTTTGATTCCTTAGTTTCTCTTTTAACAAAGTCCAGAATTAACGAATTAACTCTTCAAAGCTCTATTAATTAATTTGTAACAAAAGAAATTGAACGAAAACAAATATGAATTAATTCCATTCAATAAATAGTCTTTAGTGAAATAATTCATTGAATTTTTAATTCAGAATTCAAATACTGAATTAAAGAATTAATTCTTCAAAGCTCAGGGTGAGGTAAAGCTAGGAATAGTCGAATTTCATTTCCATTTCTTATATTTTAACAAAAAATTGTGTAAAATTTAACAAATCTATGTATAATTTTATCGACATTGTGAAATATAAACTCAATTTTTATAAATTGGGAAAACTACACTCAAAATAATAAGTCTGTTGGCTGAACAGAAAAAATTGTTACTTTAACAAAATTTATTCCTGTTTTTGGCTTAAAATAAAATTTGTTGATTTAACACAAATTTAACAAATCAATTTAAGTAAAAAATTTGTAAACCTTCAGTTTTATCTGAAGGGAATATAAGGGCTCTCCAATGGATCAAACATTTTGTCCGCTTTGCTCTATCTCGCTTAGTTTTCGAGATATGGGTCATTTTATGAAGTGGAACATTTTTATTAAAAATTTCCGGGGGTCCAAGGCCCCGCCAAGGTCCATTTTTGGATAGAGATAGCCCCTTTTTTTGGGGTATTACACGGTTAGAGGTATTCGAAATTTTCATCAATTTTGCTCTATCTCTTAGTTTTCGAGATATGGGCCATTTTAAAAAATCGGGAGGGAAAGAAATGGCGCCATCTTTAAAACTTCGGATACATTGGTGAAAATTAACACTAAAAACTAAAGTACTGCAGATTTTTAGTATAGTGTTAAATGAATATAACTAAAATCTTTGTTTAAATCAGTGTTTCAACTAAAAATTTGTTAAAAATTAGTCGAATCGATTTGAAACCGGTTTGACAGATTTTTCTACTGACATATTATTTTAAGTGTACCTATAAAAAAATTACAAAGTAGACTTCGATATTTTTGCAGTTGCTTTTTTGCGTGTATTTATCTGTTGAAATTCTTGGAAAATGTACCTTTTAGCCGACGTTAGCTGGTTAGCCGCCGCCAGTCGACACTATTTTTTTTAGCCAGCCGCCGCCGATGCGTTTGCGGCTCAACTTTAAAAATCAATCGCCGCCGACCATTTTAGCCATTAGCCGCCGCCAGCCGAGAGAATGGACCGGCTTGTATCTCTGGTGCCGACACTGCGTTTATCTGGTTTAGACTTTAATATGCCCAATGTCAAAATTTTTATGGGATTTCGTAACACGTATACGAACAAAACGAGGCTAATATAAGAACACTACACATAATTATATGTTTACCAATAAATTGTGTAACATATCCATGATTTTTTTTATTTTTCATTTATTTTTAAAAAATCTAAAACCATATAAATACACAATTTGGATAGAGCTATTTTGCCGAATTTATAGGGAAACATTTTTTGCGTGTTTTTAAATAATTTTATAAATATTTTATTTATAAACAAAAGCACCGTTCACTGTATTAAGTTATCATAAAATGCTGCAACTAAACGACCTTTTTCATTTCTTTCTTAAGACATATAGCTCTAAATAGTTCTATTTGAATCTTTTTCTCTCGCGTGTACTTATGCTAAAATACTAAAGCTGGTTTCACACCTGTCACTTTAGGACCCATATGTAATGCTGTATGTCTGTCAAAATGAGCAAATACATAAGGTTTATAATTTTTGCGTTTAAACCAAGGTTGGTTACCGAAACGAATAACGGTAAGGGTAACGGTATCAGATTTCGTTTGTTTAGGTAACGGTAAAGGTAACGGTATTTAAGACTGTTTCGGTAACGGTATACCGTTATCGAAACAGCAATACCGGTACGTACCGGTATTAAAAATTATGTTAAAAACATATAAAAACAAGTAAAAACATGTCATATTTTTATTTTAAGTACTGAAAATACAGATTTCAATACTGGTAGTTTTAATAAGTAAAATTATTATCTATAATTTTTTTGTAAAGAAAAAATACTTCAGATTATAAAATAAAAAATAAAAAAATTTAAATTTTTTTATAAAATAATAAATACCGGTAAAATACCGGTAACTATCCTTAAAAATAACGGTATCGGTAACGATAACGGTATTTAGAATTTTTTTAGAGGTATCGATAACGGTAACGGTATTCAATTTGAAACGGTATTTTAGCGATAACGGTATTATAACGATAACGGTAACCAACCTTGGTTTAAACGTACATGTGTATTTACGTCTGACATTGCTTGCTTTTAACAGCTTTTATCAAATTTTTCCAGTTTTTACTTTGTGTTTTTGCCGCCGGTTTCTTTTTTGTTTTGCCAAAAACAGCTGATTACATTTGGTTTGTCAGGTCAAAATAGAACGCGCTCTATTTAAAATATTGTCATATGACTTTTGCATATGGGTTTTACACATGCAATGTTTGAAAGGGTTCACACGGCATGTATAAATTTTACAATGTAAAAAGTGACAAGTCATATGACAAATACATGTCGTGTAAAACCAGCTTAACCATTGTTTAAAAAAAAATGTTCCATTTTTCAAAACTTTTTTATTTAAGCGGAGTATAAACGAAGAAACATTGAGTTTGGAAACAAAAAATATCAAAGAATTTTGATAACGAATTGCACGAATGTCAACACTACGCATTAACATACACAAATGAACATTCGTAAAAAAATGGGAATCTTTTCACGAATCTTCCTTCGTGTATACTCCACTTTATGATTTTGCCAATGGTCAGCAGATTTCCAAAAAAACAAAAATCGTCAAAATGTAAAACCGTCACGTCTGGCACCACTGTATTATCATTTTGTAGAAAAAAAAAACAAAATCAAAGCGGCAAACATACCATAGATTACAGAGAGCTCTTACTATTTGACATTTGCTGTCAGTAATAATACGTAACTCATGAGGATGTTTGGACATACGTTCTATACCTATACAAAAATATTTGATTGTGTGCAGTGTTGCCGTTTTTGTTATTTTTAACCAAAATTGGTTATTTTTTTTCCAATGTGGAGATGTGAACTTTTTTTCATTTTGGTAACTTTTTTGGCAATCAAGTATACTTATAAATTTTTTTTCTGTGTTTTTAGGTTTATGTACTGCTTATGCTTGTAAGAAGCTTCCCGTACAAATTGAATAACTTTGTAGGAACATTTGTAACTTTTTTGCGCATAATTCGAAACATATTCTTGAATTTAAAGAATTTTAAGATTATTGCAGTGTAGAGTCATATAAAATATGACTGACACTATGTAATGTAATCAATCGTATAACTGAGCAGTGGCCTGTTTTGCATTTATATTTTATATCGTTCGACTTATATTTTATGTCGTTCGACTTGGACGTAAACGGTAAAAAGCTTGTGAATTGGGTTAACTATTAGGCGATACTAGCATTAAGGTTTATTTTTTATTTCTCCCATATATTCTTAATATAATAAATAAAGAAATTCAATCGGAAGAAATGCGTCTTCCATATGTTAATGGTCAATTGAAATTAAATTTTAAATTAGTTTTGAGCAATTTCACCAAAAGTAATTATGTTAATAGTTTAATTTCATTAAAAACGGTTAATTTACTTGATGAAATTAATTGATGTAATTAATTATATGTATAAAAAATTTTATTTTCCGTAAAGCTGAACTATGTTTAACCCTTTCACTACCGACTTTTTGTTTGCGGATGTATCGTTATTTTGACTTCAGATTCTTGTTAAGAGTCCTCAAATTAGAAAAAAATATGTAACAACAAAAGTACCTTTTTCCAAAAAAAGTACCTTTTTCTAAAAAAATTTTACCTTTTTCCAAAAAAAAGTACCTTATCCAAAAAAATACCTTTTCCCAAAAAAAGGACATTTTTCCAAAAAAAAAAATTAATTTTTCCTAAAAATAACTTTTTCAAAAAAGTACCTTCTTCCAATAAAGTACTTTGTAAAAATAAAGTATCTTTTTCCAAAAAATTCCATTTAAAAAAATATAATTTCACAAAAAGTACTTTTTTTCCTACCCCCACGGTTATCTCCACTAAAACAAGGTTTCCTGATATTCGGCATAGACGTCCGCTAAGACGGTCTCACAAATTGGAAAAGTGTCCCCCTTAACTGCCTGCCCAAACCACTGGAGATAAGAAGTTGAAATTTGGCATAAAGGTTCCTCCACTGTAGTACACATTAGGGATGCCAATCGGGATTGATATTTGAAAATCCCGGGATTTTCGGGACTACGGGATCCCGGAATTTTACGGGATTTCGGGATTTAAATTTTCCTTTATTTGTAAAAATTTTTATGTTATATAACTAATTTTTTTATAGAATAAAGCGTTTTATAATTATTTAATAGTTGTTAATTAATAATGTGGTACATTTTATGAATATTGAAACATCTCAGTCAGAAATTGACAGTGGTACAAAATATCAAGTACTTGCATACCACTGGGTAACCGCGATGCTAAAAATAAATAACTGGCAGAACACTCATTTGGGACGCTTTGCCAGCGTTTGCAAAAATCGTTTTGCCAGTATTTGTTTTACAAAACATGACGGCAGCAAAGATACATATGAACTTTTTTTAAATTTTATTTTAGAAAATATAATTCCAAACCACCTATTTATTGGTTTTGGTAGCGTTTTGCCAAAGTTAAAAATTTTGTTTCTCCAGTATTTTTCCGGCGCTTTTTGAACTGCCGGTCCTTATCATATTGGCGTTATCATATTCGAAATGGGAAAGCAATTTTTGTCAGTAGTTGTACCACCTGTTAAAATACCTTGCCATCGCTTTCCCGTTTATATTTTTCTGGCTGGGATAATATATGAAGGACTGTCATTAAGTACACTTGCGCCCAGTATTTTTTAAGCAGATTTTAAAACAGATTCGTTGCGTGTAAATCGTGTAATTACAGCAACAAAGTTATTTGGTTATCGTTATCATATGTTTTCATGGAAGAAATCAAACTTACATTCCCAGCCAAAACTTACAGTCCCAGTTTCAGAAATCGAATTTCGCTTGGAAGAATAAATCGGTAAAATAACAAACAAACTTGATTTTTCGCATGTAGTACTCAAAAACTTAATATTGTTTACCAAAATTTCAAATTTTTCTGCAAAGTCTTGGCATAGTTTACTCGAATAATCTACTTAATTTATAATTTTACCAATATCTTGGCATCAATTTCTTATCAATATGAGAAAATTCAAGAAAACACGTAGGTAATCTAAAATTGCTCACTTTGTTTATTTGCGTTTATATTAATATTAAAAAATAAGAAAATCCCGGGATTTTTGAGAAATAATCCCGGGATTCGGGATTTCCCGTTTGGCATCCCTAGTAGACATCGACTAAGTTTGTATTTTTGGAATTCCCTACAGGATATCCCAAAAGGGGGATGTTTCCCCCTTGACGGCCTGCCCAAACTGCTGAAACTATGGAGCCGAAATTCGGTATGTGAGTTCCTCCTTCTGTGTAGGCGTCCGCTTAGACGGAATTTTTGAAATTCCTATCGGGAGGGAGATAAGGGGAAAAGTATTCTCCTTGACGGCCTGCCCAATCCCTTCTGGCCAACCTAAAATTTTAAATATGTATTCCCTGGAGTAGGACTAACTCACCGGCAACGTAATTTTTCTATTTTGGAACAGGAACATAGTAAAAATGGGGGTTGAAAGGGAAAAATGTCCCCAAAAACGGCCTGCCCAAAACGCTGAGGCAATGAAGTTGAAATTTGGTATGAATGTTCCTCATCCATCGCAGACAGCCGCGAAGATCGAATTTTAGTAAATTCCTAAAGGGAGGTGCAAAAAGAAGAAAGCATCCCCTTGGTGGCCTGTAAAAACCCCTTCGGCTAGAAACCTGAAATTTAAAATGTGGGTCCCTGGGCTAACTTATTAGAAAGATACTATTTTGAATTTTGGACAGGGTCGTTATAAAATAGGGGCTCAAAAAGGGAAAATGGCCCCTTAACGGCCTGTCCAAATTGCTGGAACTAGGAAGCTGAAATTCGGTACTTAGGTTCCTCTTCCAGTCTAATTCCAACCGGGAGGGACAAAAAAAGAAAAAATGCCCCACTTGACAGCCTGCTCAAACTGCTGGAACTAGGAAGCTGAAATTCCCTGTCGATGGATTTTCGGAAATTCCTACCCAGAGGGGCACAAATAGTAAAAGTTGGCTAGAAACCTGAAATGTAAAACAATCAAAAGGGTTCTTGCTGACCTCAACGTAAATAAGTCATCGGGGCCAGATGGTATACCAGCACTGGTGCTGAAACAGTGTTCTTCGACGCTAGCTCGTTCATTGGCAAGCCTTTTTAGTGCTTCGTATTATGCGGGAGTTTTCCCCTCGTGCTGGAAGGTTGCCAATGTCCAGCCAATCCCTAAAAAGGGTGCGGCTAACAATGCTGAAAATTACCGCCCGATCGCAATATGCTCTGCGCTCTCAAAGGCGATGGAGAGTATGGTTAATTACCATCTTGTGAATTATTTAGAGTCCAACTCACTTCTTAATGACCGACAGTATGGCTTCCGCAGACGTCGTTCTACGGGAGACCTGTTAGCGTTCCTCTCGGAGCGTTGGAGTCGGTCCATCCACCGTTTTGGTGAGAGCAAAGTGGTTGCTCTGGATATTTCAAAGGCCTTTGATCGTGTATGGCACGGGGCGCTTATTTCGAAGCTTATTGCGTTTGGTGTAGGTAATGACTTCGCTCGTTTTATTTCGAGCTTTCTCAGAGATCGCACTATTCGTGTTGTTATATATGGGGTCTCATCCGACGAGTTTCAGCTGAATTCAGGCGTACCGCAGGGTTCTGTTCTTTCTCCTTCCCTATTTCTTATCTTTCTCAATGATCTTCTTGGTCGAACTTTCAACCCTATCTACTCTTTCGCAGATGACAGCAACATTTGTCATTCATTTTCCTTCGATCGTAGGCCAAGCCCTGAGGAGATTGGGGGCAAAAGGCAGATTATGAATGACACACTGAATCGTGACCTTTCTACAATCTCTGAGTGGGGTCTTGCGAATAAGGTCGACTTTAATGCACGCAAGACCCAATGTTGTATGTTGACCCATAGGGCTGTGAGGTCAACACTGTCATCTGTATATATGGGTGATATTGATATTGAGGAATCGGATACTCTTGATGTTCTGGGCATGAAAATTCAGTGTGATGTCCGTTGGAATAAACATGTTTTTCAAGTGTCGAAGGAAGCATTCAAGTGTCTAGGTTTTTTACGTCGGTGCAAGAAGTACTTCACTCCATCCGATTTACTCACTATTTATACCACCTATATCCGACCGAAGATGGAATACAACTCCCATATATGGGCAGGAGCTTCGAAGTCTATTTTGGAGCTTCTGGACCGTGTGCAAAGGAGGGCGTCGGCGCTTATCAATGACAATAGGGTATCCAGCTCTATTGACTCATTGGAGCATCGTCGGAATGTGGGTTGTGTGACCCTGTTCTATCGATATTATCATGGGAGGTGCTCAGCTGAGATAAGTGAACTTGTCCCCAAAGCCCAAGTTTTTATTCGTAATACTCGCTTATCAGGTAGAGCTCATCCGTTTGTAGTCGATTGTCCAGTGGATCGCACGACGCATTATAGAGAGAATTCGTTTATCAGTCGCACTAGCCGTATGTGGAATAAACTCCCCGCAGAGGTCTTCCATGTTACTTACAATGTTGAGAAATTTAAATCAAATATTCACAAACACTACTCCCTCTTTCCTCCTCCTCATAACCTATTTTCCTAATACCAACTCAACGCACAGCGTTAATAGGGGGGCATCCCCTGGGTGTTGGTCCATCAAAAAAAAAAAAATATGTTCCTTGGAGTATAGGCTCACTTATCGGCAAGGTGCTTTGTGGAATTTTGGACAGGGACATTGCAAAAATGGGGATTAATGAAGCGAAAAGTGCCGCTTAAAGGCCTGTCCAAACTGCTGGAGGTAGGAAGTTGAAATTTGGTATTAAAGTTCCTTCTCTATTGTAGACATCCGCTAAGATGAGATTTTTGGAAATTTCCACAGGTAGGGTCAAAAACAGGAAAAGTCTCCCCCTTAACGGCCTGGGCAACTGCTGGAACTAGGGAGCTTAAATTCGGTATTTGGGTTCCTTCTCCAACGTAGACGTCCCCTAAGACTGTATTTTTGGAAACTCATACGGGGAGGGGTAAAAAGTGAAAAAACTTCCCCCTTGCCGAGTTGGCCAAACTGCTGGATATAGAGACCTAAAATTATGTATGTAGTAGGTTCCTCCTCCAACGCAGACGGCCTCTACGACGGAATTTTTGGAAATTCCTACCGGGAGGGGTAAAAACGGATTAATTCTCCCCCTTGATGGCCTAACCGAACCCTTCAGCTAAAAACTTGTAATCTATAATATGTTTTCCTTGGAGAATGGGCCAACTTATCGACAAGGCATTTTTAGGACTTTGGAGGAACGTCTGCGTGTTTAGCTAGAAACCTAAAATTTAAAGAAGGAGTGTATATGGAACACTAAAATTAAGAAACTAAATAGGAAACGAGTGGAATTGAAACACTACACAAGTGGAACGAAATGGATATAAACGTTTAACGAGTGGAATTGAAATTATAGACAATGGAAATTGATTGGAAGAGGGAATGTAAAAGGAATGGACGATAAAACGAAATGGAATGAGGAGCGAGATGGCATAGAATGGGAAACGAGTGGAATTGAAACACTGCAGTTAAGAGGAAAGGAACGGAGCAAGTGCAAAGAAATGGAATGGAAAGAGAAGCGACTGATATCAATATCGATACACAAGACAGTAGGAACGAAATGGAATGAAACGGGGAACGAGTGGAATTGGAATAACAGATAATGGGAACGAAATGCAATGGAATGGTGAACGAATTGGAATCTTGGAAGGAGTTGCATTGGAACACTGAAATTGTTAAACAAAATGGAATGGAATTTGAATGATTCAAACTGCCGGAGTTTGGTACTTGAAATTTCGCATGCGATTGAGGCAAGATTATATATATTTGGGATTTTTACTGGGTGGAACAAAAAGGGGTGAAGAATTCCTTTTAATTACCTGTTCAAACACTATCCACGGAATATGAAACTTATGTAGCATTGAAACATACTCTCCAAAAAGTTAAACAAATTTTCTAAAAGAGAAAAAACCTTAGAAAAAGAATGGAACTTATATATTCTGATATTTAGACTGCAGGTAACGAAGCACCGGTGGAAGAAATGGACGCAGTCAATTTTCCAACTGAATTTGTGAATTTACTTGAATTGCCAGGTCTACCTTTACATAAACTGGAGTTAAAAAAAAAAACTTCAATGCACGCTAACAACGTAGATACGTAGCTTTGCCCGCTATCTTTAATATTATAAATCGCTTGCCAACCCTGCTTTACGTTATTTATTTTCATTCAAAACACAAATGAATAAAACTACTTACGGGTCTATCTACCTAAGTTCGCACTTTACCAAATTATCTTGACATACACACGTATATTGCAATTTATAATGGATTCATTACGAAAACTATACTTTCATGAGAAAAAGTGATCAAATATTTATTTATTTTAAACCCATGGTTGTGTCAGAATTATTTATTTGTGGTGGCTGGGTGAAGGCTTTTATTATAAAAACTGTACTTTAAATAAACAAAGCGAATTTACCTAACCAACCACGAATACGACCTATCTACGCCGATGGCTTGAACAACATACAATTAGTTGTTACATTCTCACGTGTTGGTATACTAAATGATTTAATTATATAAAAATGAAGAGGCAAAAAATAGTGTTTTTACTTAAACATTACAATAAATTTACCTTAACAATTATTTTATCTTAATAACAAATATTGTGTTTTATTTTATCTAAAAGAAATTTAATTCTAAACTTTAAGGCACGCTAACAACGTAGCGAGCTGCTTTAAATGTTTTTTTTTATTTTCATTTAAAACACAAATGAACAAAACTATTTACGGGTCCATCTACCTATGTGCGCACTTTACCAAATTATCTCGACATACACACGTATATTGTCAGAATTATTTATTTGTGGTGGCTGGGTGAGTGAAGGTTTTTATTATAAAAAACTGTATTTAAAAAAAGCAAACTTTAACAAAATCAAAAAAAAAAACCATCAACCACGAATACGACTTATCTATAATAAATTTACCTTAACAATTATTTTACTTTAGCAACAAAAATTTTGTTTTATTTTATATAAAAGAAATTTAATTCTAACCTTTAAGGTACGCTAACAACGTAGCGGGCTGCGCCCGCTAGTATTTACATATAATAAATAACAATGTATAAAATTTAACTGTGTAAAAAGTACTTATTAAAACTTTTACGAGTAAGTCATTATTGTATATTTAGAAACAATGAATACAATAGGGCGTTATTAGGAAGTCATTATTTTATATTATAAAATAATGCAAAAGGTAATGATATATCATTTTTGGTAATGCAGATAGTAATGACGTGTCATTACCAATATTTTACTGGGCATATAATTTATTTGAAGTCCAAGATCCTAATAAACTTATTTGCAAAAAGTATAAAAAATTTTTTCCACTATTAAATTTTATATATTCTTTTAAATATGTGTACACTGTAGTGTACAAGGGTAGTGAAAGAGTTAAACGAAAGTAACTTGTCAAACTTAAAAAAATATGAAATTAAAAAAAACACAATCTTTTTATATAGAACTTTTAAAAGAAATCTCAAAATACTTTGAATTTTCAAGAAAAGATTTAAAACATCTTGCCATAATAACACCAAATTAAATTGTAAATACCCGACTAAAAAAGATATTATATAATCATATATCACCATATACTAACCCATATATACGTCCATATCTAATGTGATCCGAATATTGGAATATATAATTATATCAAGCGAGATAACCATGTTATCTAACCTGATACAATTTGATCCGAAAAATGGGTCTATCTAACTTCATCAAATTATATATTAATACATATAATTTGATGAAGATTTTCAAATAAAATTTTAGTAAATATTGTTGAGATCACTTATTTTCATTCATATTAAATACTAATGATTAATGTTTAGAAACATTTTTGTTAATAAACTTGGAAATAGCTGACAAAATAAAACATTACAAAAATTTGTCGGAACAACTGTCTTATAAAATAAAAAAAATAACTTTCAGAATTAATTTTTTTTCACAGAAAAAATAACTGAACTTAAACCATATTTATTTCAACATATGTTTTTCTAATTTTTATTTTTAAATTTAAAAATTGCAATTAAACTTTATAAAATTTTGTATAATTAGATATCATGTCAGATATAATTATATATAAAATTAATACAATTTTCTATTAACTTTGTTATATATTTTGATATAATATGGTTTATAAAAGCTTATATGCCATTATATATAATTATGTATGAACTATATTTGCAGATCTCTTAATATATTGCTGGAGACCAAATCGCATATGATTATATATAACGTTATATCAAACATATTTATAAAACCAAAGTGTTAATATAAATGTATATGGTTATATAAAGCCACGCATATAAACATTTAAAGTTATAACAAATAATATAAGATTATATAAAAACTTTTTTAATCGGGTAATTTAGAAATAACTTTGGAGCCTTTATTGCCATTTTTTCCAAACTTAACGAGCGGTAATGAAGAAAAGATTTCAACCCAATAGAAATTATTAAGATTTTCGAACATTACAGAATTAAACAGTGACATGGATATAAGTTGAATTTTGGGATGAAGAATCCAAATACAAAAAGGGAATGGATGAAAACTGTTTTGAATAACTAATTTATTTTGGTCACAATCCACTGACATTGCCACATAGTTTAGTTGCTGCCGAAAGAAAATTTTCACAACTTATTTTAATAAAAACAAAGTTTCGAAATAACCATGATTTTATTAATAATATAATGCAATTAAAAAAATTGTGCAAAAACCAAAATCATTCCCACTATGGCCCATTAACTTTTCTCGAGAAGTTAACTTTACCTTAACCATGGGTAACTAACCAATACTAAATATTTATCCCTATGAAAATTTAACCATAATAACTTATCAATATTTTAACTCTGGGTAGTTAACCTTAGTATGAAATGTCAGAATAAAAACAAAAGGAAAAACAAAAATTAATAATAAAATTTTTTTTTCAATACGGGAAAATTAAAAGTTTTTCTCGCGGTTTTTTGTGTGTTTCTGGTCGTAAAAAAAATAATACACTTGACCACGTCGTTTTTTTAAGATTCGCGGTCGCTAAATGCTATAAAATGATTGTGTCTTTTTGCATACTACGAGAGGTGATTTAATTAAATCCATTTGGTAAGTCTATAAAATAAAAGTGGATTATTGGAACTATTAATAAGTATTTCGTGCTAATCGAGAAAACCGCGGAAAGATTCGCGCATAAAATTAAAAAAAAAAAATAGTGGAAATTTTGTGATAGATTATCAAATTTAGGCAATTTATGTGATCAGCACATCAAAGTGAGTAGAAAAATAATCGCTGTGCATGATTTTGTATCTTTTTGTAATTGCGAGTCAAAACTGTGGGTTGTCCAGGGGTTCCTCACATACTTTTAAAATATTTAAAACATGATTGGTTCACATTTCATAAATTCGAGAGTAATTTCTATGCGCTTTTTTATATTTAAGAATTAAATTCAGTAGTCTTGTACTTCATTCAGTAGTCTTTAGCTTTGATACATGATTCATTTTGAATTTGATACGTTGATTCCAAATTCTTAAATGTAAGTTACCCAAAATTGATGGAACATATGTTTTTCTGAGAGTGGGTTTCAAAGAATTTTTTCCTATAACGGTACACAAATTAAGAATATGTTGTCCTATGTATTTTAGAAAACAAAATTCATTCTTTACTACCATCGCAAGAAAAAGTCTTAAGCTATTTGAATGCGTTTTGTATAGTATTTTAAAATTCGTAGAAAGCTATTTTTCGCGTTTTTAATCACGATTTTCTCAAAATTGAGAGGTGATAGAGAATTCGGAATAGAGATTTGGAATCAGCTAGTCAAATACTAAAAGTGTGTATCAAGCTTCTACCAACAGCGACTTTTCATTTTGTAGAGGTCTATAATTCGTGTCAAATTGTTGTAATATTGGTCACAATTTTTGGTTTTAATTATTCAAGACAGATTTTGGCTCCCTGAACCAATAAAAAAATAAATTTTTCCTATTTCCTTATATGAGGCCAATTTCTGTAAGCTATCACAGAAACCTAAATCCTAAATAGCAAAAATTTGTGCACGATTTTAAGTACTGATGCAATTTTTATAAGTTTTGATAAAGTGGGGGAAATGCACATCGAAAATACTGCACTTTAAATTTTTTTAATAATCATCATTACAAGTCTAATGTATTAAAATATCTTGTGTAGGGTGAATTGTTCTAAAATAGCCTTGGTTAAGTTTCTTAACCACAGAAATTTCTATGGTTAAATTTTAGTATTGGTTAGAAGAAATGCTTGGTTAAAATTTAGATAAGTTATTCAAAAAATATGTTTACCAGTGGTTAAGGCTAGTAGAGGTCTTAACCAGGGTATAAATTGAAATAAGTTAACGGGCCTATGTGTGGTCTGCCAAAGAGATGTTTTAACCTTATAGAATAATATTTTTTATACTTCAAATAACACAGTGATGAATTCTACCTGAAACTAATATGTTGATCTCTATTTGGAATGAAATTAAATTCAAATTTTTTAGTTATTAACGGCGGGTCTCATACTGAAGGTTTTAGAGTATGAGAACCACCGAAGTATTTAATATGTAAAATAATCTAAAATACAAATTTTGTTAATAATTAAATTTAAATAATAACCCCTCAATTCATAAAAGCATTGTGAAGTTATAGGAGGTTTACAAAAAGAAATCTTCATACAAAATTTGTTCAATAAACATCCTATAATTTTACAAAGCATTTATGAATTTAGGGGTAAATATTTTAATATATTTAGATAAAAACTAAGAAACTTTAAAGTTTGGTTATTTTTTTTCTCATTTGGTAACTTTTTTTAAACATTTTGGTTACAAAAAATTTTTGATTGTGGCAACACTGTTGACAACTAGTGATTGAAAACATGTTATCTAGAGATGAGCGATCCGGTGATTTTTGAATAACGCTGCTACCAGTGATCGTGATTTTCAAATCACGGTTCTTTTAAACAGTGACCGTGATCACGGGTTTGTAATAGAGATGGGCGATCCGGCGATTTTTCAGTAACATTGTTCTCAGTGAATGTGATTTGCAAATCGGTTCTTTTAAACTGTGATCGTGATCACGGTTTTTCTATGGAAAAGACTGCGATTTTCTGATAAATAAACGAAATAATATTTATGGCGAGTTTTTAAGATGTCAGTTAAACTTGGTTTAGTTAAACCGAAAACAAATTTGTTCAGCCATTTCAAAGTTTATTAACAAAAATTTGCCGGAAAAACTTTTTCTCGAGTATAATTTATTTCTTTATTGAAATAAAACAAAATAAACCACATTTTTAAAGCAGTATTCCAGTTACAAACTGCGTTAAACTAAGTTTTATTCAGAAGAGTGTGAAAGCAAGTCACTGTTATTGAAAAAAAACCTTGTGCACAATGAAGTTTACAAGAAAGAATAGTACAAAAATATTAAAAGAACGACATTCCGAGTAACTGCGACTTGAAATATTTGATCACTGCCGTTACCAGTGATTTATCAATAACTGTGATTAAATCACCGGTATGAAAATATCGCTCATCTCTAATGTTATCCATAACGTGAACAGCTGATCTCCCACAGCGTTGTCACTAGGGATGCCAATCGGGATTGATATTTGAAAATCCCGGGATTCGGGATTTTGTATTTAATCCGGGATCCCGATCTCGGGATCCCGAGATTTTCGGGATCCCGGGATTTAAATTTTCCTTTACTTGTAAAAATTTGTATGTTATGTAACTAATTTTTTTAGAGAATAAAGCGTTTTATAATTATTTAATAGTTGTTAATTAATAGTGTGGTACATTTTATGAATATTGGGTCATATGAATAAAACTTAGCAATTACTTCGAAGTAATTACTTTGGGCTTAGGAATGGCTTTTAACTCCAAATTTACCAATTGGCTGGTAGAATAGCATGAAATATAAACGAAAATTAAAAAAATTAAATTTCTAGTGTACTCCCAAGCAGACTAGATTTGTGAAGTAATTGCTTAAAAAACCCTGTATTTCCCCCTATTAGTAATATCTATTTTTTATTCATATGAGCCATTGAAACATCTCAGTCAGAAATTGACAGTGGTACAAAAAATCAAGTACCTGCATACCACTGGGTAACCGCGATGTTAAAAATAAATGACTGGCAGAACACTCATTTGGAACGCTTTGCCAGCGTTTGCAAAAATCGTTTTGCCAGTATTTGTTTTACAAAACATCACGGCAGCAAAGATACATATGAACTTTTTTTAAATTTTATTTTAGAAAATATAATTCCAAACCACCTATTTATTGGTTTTGGTAGCGTTTTGCCAAAGTTAAAAATTTTGTTTCTCCAGTATTTTTCCGGCGCTTTTTGAACTGCCGGTCCTTATCATATTGGCGTTATCATATTCGAAATGGGAAAGCAATTTTTGTCAGTAGTTGTACCACCTGTTAAAATACCTTGCCATCGCTTTCCCGTTTATATTTTTCTGGCTGGGATAATATATGAAGGACTGTCATTAAGTACACTTGCGCCCAGTATTTTTTAAGCAGATTTTAAAACAGATTCGTTGCGTGTAAATCGTGTAATTACAGCAACAAAGTTATTTGGTTATCGTTATCATATGTTTTCATGGAAGAAATCAAACTTACATTCCCAGCCAAAACTTACAGTCCCAGTTTCAGAAATCGAATTTCGCTTGGAAGAATAAATCGGTAAAATAACAAACAAACTTGATTTTTCGCATGTAGTACTCAAAAACTTAATATTGTTTACCAAAATTTCAAATTTTTCTGCAAAGTCTTGGCATAGTTTACTCGAATAATCTACTTAATTTATAATTTTACCAATATCTTGGCATCAATTTCTTATCAATATGAGAAAATTCAAGAAAACACGTAGGTAATCTAAAATTGCTCACTTTGTTTATTTGCGTTTATATTAATATTAAAAAATAAGAAAATCCCGGGATTTTTGAGAAATAATCCCGGGATTCGGGATTTCCCGTTTGGCATCCCTAGTAGACATCGACTAAGTTTGTATTTTTGGAATTCCCTACAGGATATCCCAAAAGGGGGATGTTTCCCCCTTGACGGCCTGCCCAAACTGCTGAAACTATGGAGCCGAAATTCGGTATGTGAGTTCCTCCTTCTGTGTAGGCGTCCGCTTAGACGGAATTTTTGAAATTCCTATCGGGAGGGAGATAAGGGGAAAAGTATTCTCCTTGACGGCCTGCCCAATCCCTTCTGGCCAACCTAAAATTTTAAATATGTATTCCCTGGAGTAGGACTAACTCACCGGCAACGTAATTTTTCTATTTTGGAACAGGAACATAGTAAAAATGGGGGTTGAAAGGGAAAAATGTCCCCAAAAACGGCCTGCCCAAAACGCTGAGGCAATGAAGTTGAAATTTGGTATGAATGTTCCTCATCCATCGCAGACAGCCGCGAAGATCGAATTTTAGTAAATTCCTAAAGGGAGGTGCAAAAAGAAGAAAGCATCCCCTTGGTGGCCTGTAAAAACCCCTTCGGCTAGAAACCTGAAATTTAAAATGTGGGTCCCTGGGCTAACTTATTAGAAAGATACTATTTTGAATTTTGGACAGGGTCGTTATAAAATAGGGGCTCAAAAAGGGAAAATGGCCCCTTAACGGCCTGTCCAAATTGCTGGAACTAGGAAGCTGAAATTCGGTACTTAGGTTCCTCTTCCAGTCTAATTCCAACCGGGAGGGACAAAAAAAGAAAAAATGCCCCACTTGACAGCCTGCTCAAACTGCTGGAACTAGGAAGCTGAAATTCCCTGTCGATGGATTTTCGGAAATTCCTACCCAGAGGGGCACAAATAGTAAAAGTTGGCTAGAAACCTGAAATGTAAAACAATCAAAAGGGTTCTTGCTGACCTCAACGTAAATAAGTCATCGGGGCCAGATGGTATACCAGCACTGGTGCTGAAACAGTGTTCTTCGACGCTAGCTCGTTCATTGGCAAGCCTTTTTAGTGCTTCGTATTATGCGGGAGTTTTCCCCTCGTGCTGGAAGGTTGCCAATGTCCAGCCAATCCCTAAAAAGGGTGCGGCTAACAATGCTGAAAATTACCGCCCGATCGCAATATGCTCTGCGCTCTCAAAGGCGATGGAGAGTATGGTTAATTACCATCTTGTGAATTATTTAGAGTCCAACTCACTTCTTAATGACCGACAGTATGGCTTCCGCAGACGTCGTTCTACGGGAGACCTGTTAGCGTTCCTCTCGGAGCGTTGGAGTCGGTCCATCCACCGTTTTGGTGAGAGCAAAGTGGTTGCTCTGGATATTTCAAAGGCCTTTGATCGTGTATGGCACGGGGCGCTTATTTCGAAGCTTATTGCGTTTGGTGTAGGTAATGACTTCGCTCGTTTTATTTCGAGCTTTCTCAGAGATCGCACTATTCGTGTTGTTATATATGGGGTCTCATCCGACGAGTTTCAGCTGAATTCAGGCGTACCGCAGGGTTCTGTTCTTTCTCCTTCCCTATTTCTTATCTTTCTCAATGATCTTCTTGGTCGAACTTTCAACCCTATCTACTCTTTCGCAGATGACAGCAACATTTGTCATTCATTTTCCTTCGATCGTAGGCCAAGCCCTGAGGAGATTGGGGGCAAAAGGCAGATTATGAATGACACACTGAATCGTGACCTTTCTACAATCTCTGAGTGGGGTCTTGCGAATAAGGTCGACTTTAATGCACGCAAGACCCAATGTTGTATGTTGACCCATAGGGCTGTGAGGTCAACACTGTCATCTGTACATATGGGTGATATTGATATTGAGGAATCGGATACTCTTGATGTTCTGGGCATGAAAATTCAGTGTGATGTCCGTTGGAATAAACATGTTTTTCAAGTGTCGAAGGAAGCATTCAAGTGTCTAGGTTTTTTACGTCGGTGCAAGAAGTACTTCACTCCATCCGATTTACTCACTATTTATACCACCTATATCCGACCGAAGATGGAATACAACTCCCATATATGGGCAGGAGCTTCGAAGTCTATTTTGGAGCTTCTGGACCGTGTGCAAAGGAGGGCGTCGGCGCTTATCAATGACAATAGGGTATCCAGCTCTATTGACTCATTGGAGCATCGTCGGAATGTGGGTTGTGTGACCCTGTTCTATCGATATTATCATGGGAGGTGCTCAGCTGTGATAAGTGAACTTGTCCCCAAAGCCCAAGTTTTTATTCGTAATACTCGCTTATCAGGTAGAGCTCATCCGTTTGTAGTCGATTGTCCAGTGGATCGCACGACGCATTATAGAGAGAATTCGTTTATCAGTCGCACTAGCCGTATGTGGAATAAACTCCCCGCAGAGGTCTTCCATGTTACTTACAATGTTGAGAAATTTAAATCAAATATTCACAAACACTACTCCCTCTTTCCTCCTCCTCATAACCTATTTTCCTAATACCAACTCAACGCACAGCGTTAATAGGGGGGCATCCCCTGGGTGTTGGTCCATCAAAAAAAAAAAATATGTTCCTTGGAGTATAGGCTCACTTATCGGCAAGGTGCTTTGTGGAATTTTGGACAGGGACATTGCAAAAATGGGGATTAATGAAGCGAAAAGTGCCGCTTAAAGGCCTGTCCAAACTGCTGGAGGTAGGAAGTTGAAATTGGGTATTAAAGTTCCTTCTCTATTGTAGACATCCGCTAAGATGAGATTTTTGGAAATTTCCACAGGTAGGGTCAAAAACAGGAAAAGTCTCCCCCTTAACGGCCTGGGCAACTGCTGGAACTAGGGAGCTTAAATTCGGTATTTGGGTTCCTTCTCCAACGTAGACGTCCCCTAAGACTGTATTTTTGGAAACTCATACGGGGAGGGGTAAAAAGTGAAAAAACTTCCCCCTTGCCGAGTTGGCCAAACTGCTGGATATAGAGACCTAAAATTATGTATGTAGTAGGTTCCTCCTCCAACGCAGACGGCCTCTACGACGGAATTTTTGGAAATTCCTACCGGGAGGGGTAAAAACGGATTAATTCTCCCCCTTGATGGCCTAACCGAACCCTTCAGCTAAAAACTTGTAATCTATAATATGTTTTCCTTGGAGAATGGGCCAACTTATCGACAAGGCATTTTTAGGACTTTGGAGGAACGTCTGCGTGTTTAGCTAGAAACCTAAAATTTAAAGAAGGAGTGTATATGGAACACTAAAATTAAGAAACTAAATAGGAAACGAGTGGAATTGAAACACTACACAAGTGGAACGAAATGGATATAAACGTTTAACGAGTGGAATTGAAATTATAGACAATGGAAATTGATTGGAAGAGGGAATGTAAAAGGAATGGACGATAAAACGAAATGGAATGAGGAGCGAGATGGCATAGAATGGGAAACGAGTGGAATTGAAACACTGCAGTTAAGAGGAAAGGAACGGAGCAAGTGCAAAGAAATGGAATGGAAAGAGAAGCGACTGATATCAATATCGATACACAAGACAGTAGGAACGAAATGGAATGAAACGGGGAACGAGTGGAATTGGAATAACAGATAATGGGAACGAAATGCAATGGAATGGTGAACGAATTGGAATCTTGGAAGGAGTTGCATTGGAACACTGAAATTGTTAAACAAAATGGAATGGAATTTGAATGATTCAAACTGATTTTTGAGAAATAATCCCGGGATTCGGGATTTCCCGTTTGGCATCCCTAGTAGACATCGACTAAGTTTGTATTTTTGGAATTCCCTACAGGATATCCCAAAAGGGGGATGTTTCCCCCTTGACGGCCTGCCCAAACTGCTGAAACTATGGAGCCGAAATTCGGTATGTGAGTTCCTCCTTCTGTGTAGGCGTCCGCTTAGACGGAATTTTTGAAATTCCTATCGGGAGGGAGATAAGGGGAAAAGTATTCTCCTTGACGGCCTGCCCAATCCCTTCTGGCCAACCTAAAATTTTAAATATGTATTCCCTGGAGTAGGACTAACTCACCGGCAACGTAATTTTTCTATTTTGGAACAGGAACATAGTAAAAATGGGGGTTGAAAGGGAAAAATGTCCCCAAAAACGGCCTGCCCAAAACGCTGAGGCAATGAAGTTGAAATTTGGTATGAATGTTCCTCATCCATCGCAGACAGCCGCGAAGATCGAATTTTAGTAAATTCCTAAAGGGAGGTGCAAAAAGAAGAAAGCATCCCCTTGGTGGCCTGTAAAAACCCCTTCGGCTAGAAACCTGAAATTTAAAATGTGGGTCCCTGGGCTAACTTATTAGAAAGATACTATTTTGAATTTTGGACAGGGTCGTTATAAAATAGGGGCTCAAAAAGGGAAAATGGCCCCTTAACGGCCTGTCCAAATTGCTGGAACTAGGAAGCTGAAATTCGGTACTTAGGTTCCTCTTCCAGTCTAATTCCAACCGGGAGGGACAAAAAAAGAAAAAATGCCCCACTTGACAGCCTGCTCAAACTGCTGGAACTAGGAAGCTGAAATTCCCTGTCGATGGATTTTCGGAAATTCCTACCCAGAGGGGCACAAATAGTAAAAGTTGGCTAGAAACCTGAAATGTAAAACAATCAAAAGGGTTCTTGCTGACCTCAACGTAAATAAGTCATCGGGGCCAGATGGTATACCAGCACTGGTGCTGAAACAGTGTTCTTCGACGCTAGCTCGTTCATTGGCAAGCCTTTTTAGTGCTTCGTATTATGCGGGAGTTTTCCCCTCGTGCTGGAAGGTTGCCAATGTCCAGCCAATCCCTAAAAAGGGTGCGGCTAACAATGCTGAAAATTACCGCCCGATCGCAATATGCTCTGCGCTCTCAAAGGCGATGGAGAGTATGGTTAATTACCATCTTGTGAATTATTTAGAGTCCAACTCACTTCTTAATGACCGACAGTATGGCTTCCGCAGACGTCGTTCTACGGGAGACCTGTTAGCGTTCCTCTCGGAGCGTTGGAGTCGGTCCATCCACCGTTTTGGTGAGAGCAAAGTGGTTGCTCTGGATATTTCAAAGGCCTTTGATCGTGTATGGCACGGGGCGCTTATTTCGAAGCTTATTGCGTTTGGTGTAGGTAATGACTTCGCTCGTTTTATTTCGAGCTTTCTCAGAGATCGCACTATTCGTGTTGTTATATATGGGGTCTCATCCGACGAGTTTCAGCTGAATTCAGGCGTACCGCAGGGTTCTGTTCTTTCTCCTTCCCTATTTCTTATCTTTCTCAATGATCTTCTTGGTCGAACTTTCAACCCTATCTACTCTTTCGCAGATGACAGCAACATTTGTCATTCATTTTCCTTCGATCGTAGGCCAAGCCCTGAGGAGATTGGGGGCAAAAGGCAGATTATGAATGACACACTGAATCGTGACCTTTCTACAATCTCTGAGTGGGGTCTTGCGAATAAGGTCGACTTTAATGCACGCAAGACCCAATGTTGTATGTTGACCCATAGGGCTGTGAGGTCAACACTGTCATCTGTACATATGGGTGATATTGATATTGAGGAATCGGATACTCTTGATGTTCTGGGCATGAAAATTCAGTGTGATGTCCGTTGGAATAAACATGTTTTTCAAGTGTCGAAGGAAGCATTCAAGTGTCTAGGTTTTTTACGTCGGTGCAAGAAGTACTTCACTCCATCCGATTTACTCACTATTTATACCACCTATATCCGACCGAAGATGGAATACAACTCCCATATATGGGCAGGAGCTTCGAAGTCTATTTTGGAGCTTCTGGACCGTGTGCAAAGGAGGGCGTCGGCGCTTATCAATGACAATAGGGTATCCAGCTCTATTGACTCATTGGAGCATCGTCGGAATGTGGGTTGTGTGACCCTGTTCTATCGATATTATCATGGGAGGTGCTCAGCTGTGATAAGTGAACTTGTCCCCAAAGCCCAAGTTTTTATTCGTAATACTCGCTTATCAGGTAGAGCTCATCCGTTTGTAGTCGATTGTCCAGTGGATCGCACGACGCATTATAGAGAGAATTCGTTTATCAGTCGCACTAGCCGTATGTGGAATAAACTCCCCGCAGAGGTCTTCCATGTTACTTACAATGTTGAGAAATTTAAATCAAATATTCACAAACACTACTCCCTCTTTCCTCCTCCTCATAACCTATTTTCCTAATACCAACTCAACGCACAGCGTTAATAGGGGGGCATCCCCTGGGTGTTGGTCCATCAAAAAAAAAAAATATGTTCCTTGGAGTATAGGCTCACTTATCGGCAAGGTGCTTTGTGGAATTTTGGACAGGGACATTGCAAAAATGGGGATTAATGAAGCGAAAAGTGCCGCTTAAAGGCCTGTCCAAACTGCTGGAGGTAGGAAGTTGAAATTGGGTATTAAAGTTCCTTCTCTATTGTAGACATCCGCTAAGATGAGATTTTTGGAAATTTCCACAGGTAGGGTCAAAAACAGGAAAAGTCTCCCCCTTAACGGCCTGGGCAACTGCTGGAACTAGGGAGCTTAAATTCGGTATTTGGGTTCCTTCTCCAACGTAGACGTCCCCTAAGACTGTATTTTTGGAAACTCATACGGGGAGGGGTAAAAAGTGAAAAAACTTCCCCCTTGCCGAGTTGGCCAAACTGCTGGATATAGAGACCTAAAATTATGTATGTAGTAGGTTCCTCCTCCAACGCAGACGGCCTCTACGACGGAATTTTTGGAAATTCCTACCGGGAGGGGTAAAAACGGATTAATTCTCCCCCTTGATGGCCTAACCGAACCCTTCAGCTAAAAACTTGTAATCTATAATATGTTTTCCTTGGAGAATGGGCCAACTTATCGACAAGGCATTTTTAGGACTTTGGAGGAACGTCTGCGTGTTTAGCTAGAAACCTAAAATTTAAAGAAGGAGTGTATATGGAACACTAAAATTAAGAAACTAAATAGGAAACGAGTGGAATTGAAACACTACACAAGTGGAACGAAATGGATATAAACGTTTAACGAGTGGAATTGAAATTATAGACAATGGAAATTGATTGGAAGAGGGAATGTAAAAGGAATGGACGATAAAACGAAATGGAATGAGGAGCGAGATGGCATAGAATGGGAAACGAGTGGAATTGAAACACTGCAGTTAAGAGGAAAGGAACGGAGCAAGTGCAAAGAAATGGAATGGAAAGAGAAGCGACTGATATCAATATCGATACACAAGACAGTAGGAACGAAATGGAATGAAACGGGGAACGAGTGGAATTGGAATAACAGATAATGGGAACGAAATGCAATGGAATGGTGAACGAATTGGAATCTTGGAAGGAGTTGCATTGGAACACTGAAATTGTTAAACAAAATGGAATGGAATTTGAATGATTCAAACTGCCGGAGTTTGGTACTTGAAATTTCGCATGCGATTGAGGCAAGATTATATATATTTGGGATTTTTACTGGGTGGAACAAAAAGGGGTGAAGAATTCCTTTTAATTACCTGTTCAAACACTATCCACGGAATATGAAACTTATGTAGCATTGAAACATACTCTCCAAAAAGTTAAACAAATTTTCTAAAAGAGAAAAAACCTTAGAAAAAGAATGGAACTTATATATTCTGATATTTAGACTGCAGGTAACGAAGCACCGGTGGAAGAAATGGACGCAGTCAATTTTCCAACTGAATTTGTGAATTTACTTGAATTGCCAGGTCTACCTTTACATAAACTGGAGTTAAAAAAAAAAACTTCAATGCACGCTAACAACGTAGATACGTAGCTTTGCCCGCTATCTTTAATATTATAAATCGCTTGCCAACCCTGCTTTACGTTATTTATTTTCATTCAAAACACAAATGAATAAAACTACTTACGGGTCTATCTACCTAAGTTCGCACTTTACCAAATTATCTTGACATACACACGTATATTGCAATTTATAATGGATTCATTACGAAAACTATACTTTCATGAGAAAAAGTGATCAAATATTTATTTATTTTAAACCCATGGTTGTGTCAGAATTATTTATTTGTGGTGGCTGGGTGAAGGCTTTTATTATAAAAACTGTACTTTAAATAAACAAAGCGAATTTACCTAACCAACCACGAATACGACCTATCTACGCCGATGGCTTGAACAACATACAATTAGTTGTTACATTCTCACGTGTTGGTATACTAAATGATTTAATTATATAAAAATGAAGAGGCAAAAAATAGTGTTTTTACTTAAACATTACAATAAATTTACCTTAACAATTATTTTATCTTAATAACAAATATTGTGTTTTATTTTATCTAAAAGAAATTTAATTCTAAACTTTAAGGCACGCTAACAACGTAGCGAGCTGCTTTAAATGTTTTTTTTTATTTTCATTTAAAACACAAATGAACAAAACTATTTACGGGTCCATCTACCTATGTGCGCACTTTACCAAATTATCTCGACATACACACGTATATTGTCAGAATTATTTATTTGTGGTGGCTGGGTGAGTGAAGGTTTTTATTATAAAAAACTGTATTTAAAAAAAGCAAACTTTAACAAAATCAAAAAAAAAAACCATCAACCACGAATACGACTTATCTATAATAAATTTACCTTAACAATTATTTTACTTTAGCAACAAAAATTTTGTTTTATTTTATATAAAAGAAATTTAATTCTAACCTTTAAGGTACGCTAACAACGTAGCGGGCTGCGCCCGCTAGTATTTACATATAATAAATAACAATGTATAAAATTTAACTGTGTAAAAAGTACTTATTAAAACTTTTACGAGTAAGTCATTATTGTATATTTAGAAACAATGAATACAATAGGGCGTTATTAGGAAGTCATTATTTTATATTATAAAATAATGCAAAAGGTAATGATATATCATTTTTGGTAATGCAGATAGTAATGACGTGTCATTACCAATATTTTACTGGGCATATAATTTATTTGAAGTCCAAGATCCTAATAAACTTATTTGCAAAAAGTATAAAAAATTTTTTCCACTATTAAATTTTATATATTCTTTTAAATATGTGTACACTGTAGTGTACAAGGGTAGTGAAAGAGTTAAACGAAAGTAACTTGTCAAACTTAAAAAAATATGAAATTAAAAAAAACACAATCTTTTTATATAGAACTTTTAAAAGAAATCTCAAAATACTTTGAATTTTCAAGAAAAGATTTAAAACATCTTGCCATAATAACACCAAATTAAATTGTAAATACCCGACTAAAAAAGATATTATATAATCATATATCACCATATACTAACCCATATATACGTCCATATCTAATGTGATCCGAATATTGGAATATATAATTATATCAAGCGAGATAACCATGTTATCTAACCTGATACAATTTGATCCGAAAAATGGGTCTATCTAACTTCATCAAATTATATATTAATACATATAATTTGATGAAGATTTTCAAATAAAATTTTAGTAAATATTGTTGAGATCACTTATTTTCATTCATATTAAATACTAATGATTAATGTTTAGAAACATTTTTGTTAATAAACTTGGAAATAGCTGACAAAATAAAACATTACAAAAATTTGTCGGAACAACTGTCTTATAAAATAAAAAAAATAACTTTCAGAATTAATTTTTTTTCACAGAAAAAATAACTGAACTTAAACCATATTTATTTCAACATATGTTTTTCTAATTTTTATTTTTAAATTTAAAAATTGCAATTAAACTTTATAAAATTTTGTATAATTAGATATCATGTCAGATATAATTATATATAAAATTAATACAATTTTCTATTAACTTTGTTATATATTTTGATATAATATGGTTTATAAAAGCTTATATGCCATTATATATAATTATGTATGAACTATATTTGCAGATCTCTTAATATATTGCTGGAGACCAAATCGCATATGATTATATATAACGTTATATCAAACATATTTATAAAACCAAAGTGTTAATATAAATGTATATGGTTATATAAAGCCACGCATATAAACATTTAAAGTTATAACAAATAATATAAGATTATATAAAAACTTTTTTAATCGGGTAATTTAGAAATAACTTTGGAGCCTTTATTGCCATTTTTTCCAAACTTAACGAGCGGTAATGAAGAAAAGATTTCAACCCAATAGAAATTATTAAGATTTTCGAACATTACAGAATTAAACAGTGACATGGATATAAGTTGAATTTTGGGATGAAGAATCCAAATACAAAAAGGGAATGGATGAAAACTGTTTTGAATAACTAATTTATTTTGGTCACAATCCACTGACATTGCCACATAGTTTAGTTGCTGCCGAAAGAAAATTTTCACAACTTATTTTAATAAAAACAAAGTTTCGAAATAACCATGATTTTATTAATAATATAATGCAATTAAAAAAATTGTGCAAAAACCAAAATCATTCCCACTATGGCCCATTAACTTTTCTCGAGAAGTTAACTTTACCTTAACCATGGGTAACTAACCAATACTAAATATTTATCCCTATGAAAATTTAACCATAATAACTTATCAATATTTTAACTCTGGGTAGTTAACCTTAGTATGAAATGTCAGAATAAAAACAAAAGGAAAAACAAAAATTAATAATAAAATTTTTTTTTCAATACGGGAAAATTAAAAGTTTTTCTCGCGGTTTTTTGTGTGTTTCTGGTCGTAAAAAAAATAATACACTTGACCACGTCGTTTTTTTAAGATTCGCGGTCGCTAAATGCTATAAAATGATTGTGTCTTTTTGCATACTACGAGAGGTGATTTAATTAAATCCATTTGGTAAGTCTATAAAATAAAAGTGGATTATTGGAACTATTAATAAGTATTTCGTGCTAATCGAGAAAACCGCGGAAAGATTCGCGCATAAAATTAAAAAAAAAAAATAGTGGAAATTTTGTGATAGATTATCAAATTTAGGCAATTTATGTGATCAGCACATCAAAGTGAGTAGAAAAATAATCGCTGTGCATGATTTTGTATCTTTTTGTAATTGCGAGTCAAAACTGTGGGTTGTCCAGGGGTTCCTCACATACTTTTAAAATATTTAAAACATGATTGGTTCACATTTCATAAATTCGAGAGTAATTTCTATGCGCTTTTTTATATTTAAGAATTAAATTCAGTAGTCTTGTACTTCATTCAGTAGTCTTTAGCTTTGATACATGATTCATTTTGAATTTGATACGTTGATTCCAAATTCTTAAATGTAAGTTACCCAAAATTGATGGAACATATGTTTTTCTGAGAGTGGGTTTCAAAGAATTTTTTCCTATAACGGTACACAAATTAAGAATATGTTGTCCTATGTATTTTAGAAAACAAAATTCATTCTTTACTACCATCGCAAGAAAAAGTCTTAAGCTATTTGAATGCGTTTTGTATAGTATTTTAAAATTCGTAGAAAGCTATTTTTCGCGTTTTTAATCACGATTTTCTCAAAATTGAGAGGTGATAGAGAATTCGGAATAGAGATTTGGAATCAGCTAGTCAAATACTAAAAGTGTGTATCAAGCTTCTACCAACAGCGACTTTTCATTTTGTAGAGGTCTATAATTCGTGTCAAATTGTTGTAATATTGGTCACAATTTTTGGTTTTAATTATTCAAGACAGATTTTGGCTCCCTGAACCAATAAAAAAATAAATTTTTCCTATTTCCTTATATGAGGCCAATTTCTGTAAGCTATCACAGAAACCTAAATCCTAAATAGCAAAAATTTGTGCACGATTTTAAGTACTGATGCAATTTTTATAAGTTTTGATAAAGTGGGGGAAATGCACATCGAAAATACTGCACTTTAAATTTTTTTAATAATCATCATTACAAGTCTAATGTATTAAAATATCTTGTGTAGGGTGAATTGTTCTAAAATAGCCTTGGTTAAGTTTCTTAACCACAGAAATTTCTATGGTTAAATTTTAGTATTGGTTAGAAGAAATGCTTGGTTAAAATTTAGATAAGTTATTCAAAAAATATGTTTACCAGTGGTTAAGGCTAGTAGAGGTCTTAACCAGGGTATAAATTGAAATAAGTTAACGGGCCTATGTGTGGTCTGCCAAAGAGATGTTTTAACCTTATAGAATAATATTTTTTATACTTCAAATAACACAGTGATGAATTCTACCTGAAACTAATATGTTGATCTCTATTTGGAATGAAATTAAATTCAAATTTTTTAGTTATTAACGGCGGGTCTCATACTGAAGGTTTTAGAGTATGAGAACCACCGAAGTATTTAATATGTAAAATAATCTAAAATACAAATTTTGTTAATAATTAAATTTAAATAATAACCCCTCAATTCATAAAAGCATTGTGAAGTTATAGGAGGTTTACAAAAAGAAATCTTCATACAAAATTTGTTCAATAAACATCCTATAATTTTACAAAGCATTTATGAATTTAGGGGTAAATATTTTAATATATTTAGATAAAAACTAAGAAACTTTAAAGTTTGGTTATTTTTTTTCTCATTTGGTAACTTTTTTTAAACATTTTGGTTACAAAAAATTTTTGATTGTGGCAACACTGTTGACAACTAGTGATTGAAAACATGTTATCTAGAGATGAGCGATCCGGTGATTTTTGAATAACGCTGCTACCAGTGATCGTGATTTTCAAATCACGGTTCTTTTAAACAGTGACCGTGATCACGGGTTTGTAATAGAGATGGGCGATCCGGCGATTTTTCAGTAACATTGTTCTCAGTGAATGTGATTTGCAAATCGGTTCTTTTAAACTGTGATCGTGATCACGGTTTTTCTATGGAAAAGACTGCGATTTTCTGATAAATAAACGAAATAATATTTATGGCGAGTTTTTAAGATGTCAGTTAAACTTGGTTTAGTTAAACCGAAAACAAATTTGTTCAGCCATTTCAAAGTTTATTAACAAAAATTTGCCGGAAAAACTTTTTCTCGAGTATAATTTATTTCTTTATTGAAATAAAACAAAATAAACCACATTTTTAAAGCAGTATTCCAGTTACAAACTGCGTTAAACTAAGTTTTATTCAGAAGAGTGTGAAAGCAAGTCACTGTTATTGAAAAAAAACCTTGTGCACAATGAAGTTTACAAGAAAGAATAGTACAAAAATATTAAAAGAACGACATTCCGAGTAACTGCGACTTGAAATATTTGATCACTGCCGTTACCAGTGATTTATCAATAACTGTGATTAAATCACCGGTATGAAAATATCGCTCATCTCTAATGTTATCCATAACGTGAACAGCTGATCTCCCACAGCGTTGTCACTAGGGATGCCAATCGGGATTGATATTTGAAAATCCCGGGATTCGGGATTTTGTATTTAATCCGGGATCCCGATCTCGGGATCCCGAGATTTTCGGGATCCCGGGATTTAAATTTTCCTTTACTTGTAAAAATTTGTATGTTATGTAACTAATTTTTTTAGAGAATAAAGCGTTTTATAATTATTTAATAGTTGTTAATTAATAGTGTGGTACATTTTATGAATATTGGGTCATATGAATAAAACTTAGCAATTACTTCGAAGTAATTACTTTGGGCTTAGGAATGGCTTTTAACTCCAAATTTACCAATTGGCTGGTAGAATAGCATGAAATATAAACGAAAATTAAAAAAATTAAATTTCTAGTGTACTCCCAAGCAGACTAGATTTGTGAAGTAATTGCTTAAAAAACCCTGTATTTCCCCCTATTAGTAATATCTATTTTTTATTCATATGAGCCATTGAAACATCTCAGTCAGAAATTGACAGTGGTACAAAAAATCAAGTACCTGCATACCACTGGGTAACCGCGATGTTAAAAATAAATGACTGGCAGAACACTCATTTGGAACGCTTTGCCAGCGTTTGCAAAAATCGTTTTGCCAGTATTTGTTTTACAAAACATCACGGCCGGTCCTCTTGTCTATTAACGTTATCATATTGGAAATGGGAAAGAAATTTTTGTCAGTACCTGTACCACCTGTTAAAATACCTTGCCATCGCTTTCCCGTTTGTATTTTTCTGGCTGGGATAATATATGAAACCTGTCATTAAGTACACTTGCGCCCAGTATTTTGTAAGCAGATTTTAAAACAGATTCGTTGCGATAACCTTACCCACTAAATCGTGTAATTACAGCAACAAAGTTATTTGGTTATCTTTATCAAATGTTTTCATGGAAGAATTCAAACTTACAGTCCCAGCCAAAATTAGGTTTCAGAAATCGAATTTGGAAGAATAAATCGATAAAATAAGAAACAAACTTGATTTTTCGCATGAATTACTCAAAAACTTAATATTGTTTACCAAAATTTCAAATTTTTCTGCAAAGTCTTTGCTTAGTTTACTCGAATAATCTACTTAATTTATAATTTTACCAATATCTTGGCATCAATTTCTTGTCAATATGAGAAAATTCAAGAAAAAACGTAGGTACTCTAAAATTGCTCACTTTGTTTATTTGCGTTTATATTAATATTAAAAAATAAGAAAATCCCGGGATTTTTGAGAAATAATCCCGGGATTCGGGATTTTGCCAATCCCGAAAATCCCGGGATTTCGGGATTTCCGGTTTGGCATCCCTAGTTGTCACCCATAATTCAAATTAACGGACAATAATATTATTTAATAAGAAAAATCATAAGATACATATACGAAATTTTATATAACTAATTTAATTCATTTGTGTGGGCCAAAACGAATTCTATGGACTTTGGTACTTCACAGTCTATAACTTTGAAAAAATGTTTATTCTTCTTCTTAACCTCAAACCTACTTAATTAAAATTAATAAAAATGCATATTAATTCAATATTAATTTGGTCTATATGACGCGACTGAAAAACAACACTTTACTAGAATTTTTATTATTTTTTTTAATTATCCACAAAATATTTAATATTCCTAAAAAGAAATTCAAGTATTATAAAATTTTTTAATTTGATTTCTCAAATAACTTGTTTGCAATATATTTAAGAAATTATGTTTGTGTGTTTGGTCAAAATTTGTCAAAATACAAAAAAAAAATATATATATAAAAATTTTGGAAAATTCTTATTAAAAATGGAAAATATTATGAAAATTTTTTTGTGGGACCAACATAAACTGTTCGTTGTAACCGAAGGTTCGTATTAAGCGAGTTCGTATTAACGGATGTTTTTTATATTGAGATTATTGCCAAAAAAAGTCGGGACTTTCAAACTAGTTCATATTAACCGAGAATTCGTCTTATCCGAGTTCGTATTAAACGGGTTTTACTGTATTATCCTAAAAACTAAAATTATTTTTAACTAAAACTTAAAAAAAATTTTTAATTTTAGCAAAAATTGTTTTTTCGGACTTTCTACATATGTATATTTTTTTTTATTATCGAGAGCCTATATTCAAAATATGTCAACTTAAATTTGGTCAAAATGAGTTTCCGATGGCAAATAGCTCCCCTATGCAATACCCATCTGTGATATAAATTTCAAAGCAAAAAGATAATTAGTTCTCGAGTTATATAAATTTTTGTTATTATGCTATCTCAAATTACATTTTTTTTTGGTGAAAATAAAATGTATTTTTAAATTTTGACTTTGACCAACTATATTTAGAAAAGTTATTGAGATATTGATACACACTTAAGTTTTAAAAATAGGGCATGGAATTAAGCTTAAACAGTGTAAAGCGTTTTCCTTCTGAAGCTATAGTTACTAAATTATAAATTTGTTATTGAAAAAATCGGCTGAAAAATTTAAAAAATTTAAATCGCGAATTGCGCAAAACCTAGAGTCAATTTGAACAAACTGGTTACAGATTCGAAATCAGCACCCCCTAATTATCCTAAAACCACTGCAATAATATTCACCTTTTTTGTAAAGCAGTGAAATAAACATTTTTCAAAAAAATCGTATTTTTATTTTCCGACAAAATATGCTAACTCGAAAAAATATTTGTGTTTTGTTATACTAAAATATGCTATCTCAAAAAAATACTCAAAAAAGGTAAAATATGAAATTTTTTACATAGGTATAAATTAGTAATTATATTTAAACCATCTTATGGAAGGTACATTGTTTATTTTTACAATAGTAAGCGAAATCAGGGATGATAAATGGGATTTTTAAAATCGTACCAACCAGCTTAAAAAATAGTACTTTTTCGACCTCTATAGTACTAAAATTATTTTTTTTCATTTAATTTTTTTATCATTATAATTTAACAAATAAAAACTCATAAAAAATAAAGAGTTCTGTTCTGTTATCTAACTCATACAGCAAAGCATAAAAAATGCTATCAGATTATTTTGTAAAATCACCATTAAGGTGTTTTAAGAGTGCGTAGTTTCCTAAAAAACTTCACACACGAATGAGAAGAAAAACACAAGGAATTTAAAAAAATTTTACAAAATTTAGTTATATTTGAATAAATTTTAAAAAACAGTAAATAACAACTTAACCAGCTAAAATCAGACTAAAAAATCACAAAAAATTTTAAATCTTGAAATCTTTTTTTTGATTTTTTTTAAAACGAATAAAAATCTAGTCTTGTGAAATCACCAGTTTACTATTTTTAGCATACATTTCCGTTGATTTGAGCTGGATAGACTGCTTATTTCATTCAACTGAATTTAACTTAAAAATTTTGTAGCCAAGTAAAAAAGTTTTGATATAGTCATATATTATCATATACAATTTTGTATAATTATATATTGGAACATATATACTAAGATATACTTATATACAATTTTACGAAATTATATCCTAAATATATAACTATATCTTGTTATATATTGCACAATATATAGCGCAACATATTACAATATCCAATTATATATAGACCTGTATATATTTACATATGCCTCATATAATTAAGTATAATTGTATCGAATTATATACCATTACATCTAGCTGGATATGATTATATTATATTTGATACATTTGGATGAGGACAAAATCCGGATAAAATTGTATCAAACCATATCTTAGTCCATCAAATTAGATCTAATTGTGTCAAATTAGATATAATATGACCATAATATGATATAATTTGATACAATTATATGTTCTCATTTTTCGGATGTAATTATATATAATATCACAACTCATATACTTTTTTTTAGTAGGGTAGATATAACAATTTGTTTTTGCTATTTTTAGTCTACTAATATTAATATTTTCTGCAGATTTTACAGTATAATTTGTTATTTTCAATGAACTAAAAGTTAACTTAAATATAACTAAAATTTTGTAAATTTAGCGGTTTTATTTTTGCTAATCTTACTGTATTTAGGAAAAAAAGCTGCTAATCTTAGCAGTTTCTTTTGTAAGGCCAATTTTACTAGATTTTTCTGCTATTTTTACAAGCATATTTCTGTGAGTGTAGGGTTCAGAATTTCGAGTCCTTGAAAACCGTATTCAACTTCGTTTTAAAGCGAATATTATTTTAAAGGTACTTACGGGTCTATTTCACCTTGTGAATGTCATAAGAATATTTTCGAATGAACAAATGGATTGACAGTCGAATCAAATGATTTAGGTGGATTAAGAATTCGTTCGATTCTTCGAAAAAGGGTTGAGGTATTTAATCATTCAAAAATAAAAATCGAATGAGTGAATTCTTTAAGAGCTCTGATTGGAAAAGAAATTTTGCGCGTTTCAACAAACACAAAAATTTCGAGATTTCTTAATTCTCCTAATTTTTAATATTTTTTTTTATATACATACGTATTTTATTAAAAATGCGAAAGAACATTTTTTATGTGTTTGAGTTTTCAATAGTAACATCTATTATTTTAAATATTTTCAACACAAGTACTTTTTATATATTTAGTTAGAATATTCTTCCACCTCAAGTCCAAATTCTAATATGATATTGTCATATTAAATTTTTATTTGTTGTTTTTTATTTAAAATTCCGATATTTGATGTGTTCGCTATAAAAAGAATAATATGTATAAAAATTAAAAAAGTAGAAAAAATTTAAAAATCGGGAAAATGTGTAAATAGTACTAAATGAGTCAGAGGAGTACCATAGTACTTTTGAGGTTCCAATAGTACCACAAAAAGTACTATAGTACTAACTTTATCATGCCTGAGCGAAATACTAGTTTTTTAGCTCTCCTGAGAAATTAGCTTTTTGAATTGGCATTTATTGAATATAGAGCTAGATATAGTTGTTTAATTTTACTACTTTTCTTTTTTTTTAATTATTTGAATTTAAAAAATACAAAAAATTTGTTTCCGACTTTCTATATTTTCATATATTTAGAAATTCTAATATGATATTGTCATGTTAAATTTTATTTGTTGTTCCAAAAAGATTGCAGTTGTCTGCAATAAGAAAATGATGATTGGAAAACTCAAACTTGAGGTAGAAAAATATTTTATCTAAATATATAAACTTAAAATTTTAAGGAAGATATTCCTTTAAAGAAAAGAAATCTGTTTTTTGTAAGTATGTAGATCGCGTAAAAAAACTTTCATCAAACGAAAACTAATTTCGATTAATGCGCTTTTACGTATTTGTATATATACATATTTTCGGATAAATGATTCCCCGCTTAAAAGCTCAGAAAACTCTGCATTTTTGAAGGCGCATTTCAGCGGGGACTACTTGCAAATCTGATATTATTTTTTCAACAAATTTTTTTGTATGGTAATTGATGTTATTACATATCCCCAAATCTGGCTCCACTAACTACATAAGCCATTTAAAACTAATCAAAATATATATAGTGACCGATATGATTATATATGGTTCGATTCTAAGTTATATAACACTGCATGTATCGTCATACTAAAAATACATTCTTGTAATTTCATATAACTTTCTATATAATTTCATACAAATTAGTTAATAGTTCAGTCCTGTGACAGGTTCATTTATTTCAGTCCTATGATAGGTTCTTTTGTGTCAGTTCTGTGACATGTTCATCTGCACCAGTCCCGTGAAAGGTTCATTTGCGCCAGTCCTGTGATAGGTTCTTTTGTATCAGCCCTGTGACAGGTTCTTTTGCGTCGGTCTTGTGACACGCCACAAGGGGCAATTGACCCGCCCCTAGGACAAGCCCATGTTAAAGTTACCGGTCCTTTTCATATAAAAGAACCGGTCCCACGACCGGTCCTGCTCCCCAAGGACCGGTCACGTGACGTGTCCTGTGACCGGTTCCTTTTCCCACAGGGATTTCATACAAATTAATATATAGTTCAGTCCTGTGACAGGTCCCCAAGGCCCGGTCACGTGACGTGTCCTGTGACCGGATCCTTTTCCCACAGGGAATTACATCAATTTAAAGGTATTTTAGACATAAATCTAATTGTTTATAAAACTTATCCAATCATTCCCTAATTTTCGCCCAGTTTAACAAAATCTCACATTTTTCTATATATTTTTGTTTTGTTAAATAAGTTGAGCATGAAATATTTTAAAGACCGTTAAATAGGTCTTTGGAATACCTTTAATTTGATACCTAATTTGCCTATATTTACTTTTTGTTTCTATGCGTAAAAATATATTTTGTAAAAATAGGGCAGAAAAAAGGCAACATTTTTTTCAGCAAAGAAAACGTCATAAGATTAAGAGTTTGAGAATGCGCAAATAAAGCGCCGAATATAAATGGGTCCATGCCCAACCCAGAAAAATGGTCTAGGTACGCCTATGTATTCAACATAAAACCTCTCATACTTTGAAAAGTTATATATTCTGATATATTTCAATAAGTATACTCAGGTTTCGATAAATTTGTTCTCTTGAAAAACTCTGAAATATATTTGTCACTGTTACTGTTTTTTAAACTATGATCACAATATATTTTCCATAACCGATTGAAGTTTATATAGAAAGCAATAGGTAAAGTTTGTTTTCAGTTGAAAAAGAATCAATTAAAATACATATTTTCTGTAGGGGTTGATATTTTTAGTCAAATGTTCTATTTTTAGTTTTCTATTTTTAGAAAAAATAATTTTAATAATTTCGATGTTTTCTGTTTTAAAACTAAAAATTTTAATAATTTCGGTTTGTTTTTTGTCAAAATAGTTTGTTTATATACAAAATTATTTCAATCCAAATAACAAAGAAATTCTTCACTCATACACACAGCATAGCCAATAAAAATATGAACCTGTGTGTTGTGTGTAGTAGTGTTTTGAAAATTCAAATAAAAAACCTTCAGATATGTTAAATATTGTTTGTAAGTTAAATATTAAAGATTGTTTTAACAGACTTTTCGATTGTTTTTATTTCTTTTATACATTATTTAAACAACGTTTGAATATAATGAAAAATTAGTTAGTAGTTCTCTTTTTAATTGTGTTTTCAATTAATTTTATATGTATTGTTACGAATTTGGTTTAGTCCAATATCGAAAACTCTTGAATTTTATGGAAGAAAATATCCCGAGAAACGAGATTTACTAAACACGTCAATCAGACATAAGAGTTATAATTACAGGAGCACTGAAATTTTCTACACTCAGATAAAAAAGTTAGTAAAAAAAATTTGTAAACAGTTTCCAATCGAACTTTACTATTTGTATATTGATTTTTAGTAGAATTTTTTTTAGTAATCATTTTTGCTATTCTCTTATTACAAATTACGAATTTTTTTACTAATTCTCGCTGCTGATTTCAGCAAAACATTTTACTAACTTTTCAAAATCGAGTGCTAAATTTAGCAGAAAAATATACTAATCTAATTTTTTTTTTTTTTTGATTTTTTACAATTCTTGTTTAGTTTATATATGTTACTATTGATATATTCTTAGTTTGGAAATAACACTCAGAAAATTTTATTGTATATCCAATGCATAAAAAGGTAATAACTGGAGAAAAAAATTTTTTTATAAATTTTTTTTAGATTTTACAGATATCAATTTACAACAATTTACTGAAATTTAGTAGCTGCAACTAATTATTTATACTAATTTCATTGTACTAAAATTATTGATATTTAGTAAGTTTTATTAAATGATTTCAGCAAATCGATTTTGAATTGCAGTTTACAACAATTTTGCTAAAATTTAGTAGCGACTACTAATTTTTTCTACTAATTTTGTTGTACTACAGATCAGCAGGCATGTGTTGCTAAAATTAGCAAAAAATACCCCTGGGCTCAAAACAGTTAAATTTCCCGTAATAACAGCAAAATTTTCAGTAGCCATTACAGACTTTTTTGGTTGAGTGTACAAGTAAACTACAGAGAAAAAAAATTTTAAATAATTCGATAAGGCCAGCAGGATAGAATACGTATTTTCGGGTCCCGCTACAGACCCATCCTCAGTAATAATTGAAGGTTAATAATTGATGATGATCTAATATTGAATTTAAGCAAATAAACAAATATCAACAACTCAATTAGACTAACATCAACGAAATTTTAACAATGCTGGTTCTATTCAACTCTGAATCACAGATTTATTGAACGACAACGAACCGTTAATTTAAAATTTTTTAAGTGCATATTCAAATTATTTTTAACCTACAACATAAATTCATGTTGATAGTAAACAATTAGGCATATTAAATTATATTTTTACTGTATCTAGTGTGTTGAGATGTATGGAGGTATGTATAGTTGATATTTCAATTGGTAAATGAATGTTTTTCGTTTGATTTCAGATCATACAAGTCAACTACAGATGAGAAAAAATTTTAAAAATTCGATAAGGCCAGCAGGATAGAATACGTATTTTCGATTTTTTTTTCTCTGTAGTTAATTTCGTGAAATTCCGTTAATCACGCGTGTATGTGAGTAGAAAAAATGTTCGTGAGTGATTGCACGTGATCCAAATAGTTCACTCGTGAGTCTGTGTGAGTGTGCGTCATGTTTACCATATTGTATGACTGTATGTTAAAAAAATGTTATACTTACTTATGAATACGAATGCATTGATCGTGATGTCCCTGTGTGGCTATCATAACATCGGCTTCATCTAATACAAAAACACGAATTTTTTTTAAATCTATGACTCGGTATTTTAGACCCCAATCAAGAACTTTTCCAGGTGTACCGATTATTATGTGTTCAGTTATTTTGGTACCAGGAACAACTGTACAAAGAAACAATAGAATAAAAAAGTCATTACAGTTGCTGTATATTCGCCTGTGTTTTTTAATAAAGTTACCTTCTTCCCCACGGACAGCAAATTTTAACTTTATATCAGGACAAAATTGTGCCATTCTGGCAGCAGCTTCACCAGTTTGAATAGCTAATTCGTACGTGGGAGACAAACAAAGTACCTAATAGAAAGTAAGTTAGTAATAGAGCCAGTTTTTTAGTCAGAACTAAGATAGATTTTTTTCTTAAATATTTCTTAACTCAGAAATTTTCAAACAAAATTTCTTATGGCCGGTTTTTGAGTCAGCACTGACAACGGAATACTCCCTACGCCGACCCGCAGATATTAATTACAAAGCAAAAATTTTTACAATCAGTTGCCAATCACAGCAATTCTGCAACTGGTTCCAATGCAACCGATTCCATAGAACTGCTTTCGGAACCAGTTCCGCCGATCTCATATGGAAGCTATGACTCACGTAGAATCAGTTCTAGAAATAGTTCCAAAACTGATTCTAGGGCAATCGGTTCCACTTTGGAGCTATAGAAGTGGTTGCTTTTGGGACAATTTCAAACAAAAGTAATCGGTGCACAGTGGTTCCAAACCAAAAACAAATGGTAATAATTATGGATCTTCTAAACTACTGATCCAATCGGAAAAAAATGTTCACAAAAACTGAAGAGAAAGATCTGTGCTTTTAGGAAATTAGTTTTGTAGCCACCCTGTTTTATCACTGGGTGTGCTAAAGGGTGTCAAAGTTGACCATCTCGGGTATACAAAAGTTTTATTGTCGTATAACTTTTACAAATGTGAACCGATTTTGCTGATTTTAGACTTTTTGTAATCTAGGTTATAAGATATATAAACACGCTTCAAGTACAAATTGCAGCACTTTAAACATGACCAAATTTTTGTTTGTTTTTAGCGATTTGGAAAGAAAGTTAACAACACTGAAATTTTAACATGAAATGCTTTTTACTATAACGTAAAAAAAATCTTGACTGTTTTGTTATATTGTGGTAAGAAAAGCATAAAACTATACACTTTAAAATTTCAGTGCTGTTAACTTTATTAAAAATCGCTAAAAACAAAGAAAAATTTGGTCATGTTTAAAGTGCTGCAATTTTAAGTCTGGGGACTATTTGTAGATAAAACTAATGCAAGACTTAAGGAAATTTTATGGAATTTCCAAAAATATACAGTTTGTACAGAACCGATCAGTACTGCCTAAATTTTTTTTTTTTTTTTTTTTTGAAGTATTTCACGTATGGTCATATATGATTCATGTATGGAGATTTATGTAACCATGTATGGTCATGAATGCATGTTTATGGCCATGCATGAACATACATTTAACCTGTATGGATGCATATATGTCGATTTTTAGCTGGGTAGGTAAAAATTAAATATAACGTATGATTACATATTTTACATGATTTGAAAATCACATGAGAAGTGTTTCTATATTTTGCAATAAATAATCGTTAACTTGTTCCTTAAACGTTGAAAGAACTTGAATATTTCGCAAATTTACTGGCAATTGATTATATTCAAGAGGTCCAGCATATGCAATGCGCTGCTTAGTTAAATCCAAACGACATCTTACAGAGCTTAAGTTTAAAGGAGAGGTCGGCATCACCTATGCCCATGGGCGCTCTCTCACACCTACATAAGCTCACACATAGAACAAAAAAATAATCAGTCGCATACAAGATTTCAATGAAGTAGGTTGTCACATCGCTTGTTTGCCATATTTTTTACACTCTGCATAATGTTTTTTGATCCATTTTTTTGGTAATTTATTTTTAAGTTTTTTTGTTTTTATTTTTTTTTTGTATTCTTGTTGTTTGATATTTGTTTTCGTAGTTGTTGTTTGCTTTTAAATTTTTATTTTATATTCCCATTATAAACATTTAAAATTTTTGAATTATTATACAAACGTTCTTTGCAGTGTTGCCATTTCAGTGCTTTTCGGGTATTTTTTGGTGCTTTTTTTCCTTCCCGTACCCGGTGATTTTTTACAAATACCCGTTTATAAAAAGCGGGTATTTACAGTGCTTTTTCAGATTTCTGGCAGTGCTTTTAGTGCTTTTTGTACAGTTTATATTTTTGGTATTTGTTCTCCTTTTTTTTCAATTTTTCTTGAATTTTCTGTAAAAGTTGAAAAAATAATACGAAATATACAAAAAATACATTTTTTCACAATGTTTGTAGTACAATTTTAAATAGCAACTTCGTTATATTTAAACTTCAAAATTTTGAAATATTAGTTTGGTGCTTTTTTACCCTTTTCTGGTTATTTTTTGAACCTTTTTTACACGATTTTATAAAGCTAAAATGTGTTTTTAAAATCTTGACTTAAATTTTTCAAAAAATTATTATCGTGCTTTTTTACCTCATTTTTGGTAAATTTTTACCCTTTTTACCCGTTTTCACAATGCTCACGGTGCTTTCCTGCCTTCAAGAGTTGGCAACACTGGTTCTTTGTCAGTGCATTGAGAGTGAGAGGCTGCAACTCACTCATACAAAACAAGGTTGTATATGTTTGCCGATCCCTGGTTTAAAGCTTGTCTGGTATTTCTTTGTGTACGTACTACATTGTGGGTAAACTGTATGGGCTCATGAGTATTTTCTCTGATTGTTTTTAAAATATACATGTTTATATAGACCACGAACTGGCAAAACATTTTTAGCATGTATTTTAAAAAGATCCAATGTGGAATACCGTATTGATAGATTCAATACGAGTTTTAGAGCTTTATTTTGAGCAGATTGAAGAGATTTTAAGGAAGCATTTTCTTTGTAGCCGTAAATAATTGGTAGATAAGTCAAATGGGAGTGTATGAGTGCTTGGTAAATCAGCATTTTTATATCAGAGCTAAGTTTATTTTTAAACTTGTAAAGAATACCGATTCCAGACGAAATTTTCGATTTTAATAAATTTATGTGCGTATCCCAAAGTAAGTTGTGGTTTAAATGTATTCCTAAATATTTCCCCATATCTGATTCAGTTATTGGAGTACCATCGATGTGCACTACTAATTTATCTTCATTTATAGAACGGTATGGTTTAAATTTCACAAGCTTTGTCTTATCTGAATTAAGAACAAGTTTATTAAGTCTCGAGAACTCTGAAAGTACAGCAGAATCATACTCAATGTTCGTTTGCAAAACTTTAACATGTTTATATAGATAAAATAGGCATATATCGTCTGCGTACATAAACAACTTTCCGTTGAAATTAATATTTTTAACATCTATTTATTATTTTACTATGAAATTTGATAAAAGGTTGATACCGCTAATTTTTCGTTAAAAGCCACGCCCACTTAAAACAAGTGAGAAAATGAAAAAACAAACATTACGTTAAAATTCTGTACAATTTTCTGAACCATCTCCTTGCCTTTCATGGCGAATTTAGCCACTATTTTGATCTTTAAAAATAAAGGCAACAACAATAAAATTAAAAAAAAACTTGAATGTCCTTAAATTCGTGGCCACCACTGTATATCATGAAGTTATAACTTCAGTGGACTATAAAAAAATACCAAAAAAAGACTATATATTTTGATATAATATTTTTACAAGTATGTACTTCTTAAAAACTTGGTTTCCCTTCCCCCTTCTTCCCCCTTTAATTTTTATTTACAATTGATTATTGAAGAAATTTGAAGAAAAAAGAGAAAATTCGATTGAAAGATGAAGCAAGCGATTCTGAATATGATAGTTTGAGTGAATAAATATTAGAGATGGGCACGTGAGCAGAATTTTGCGTAATTCCCATGAATCACGCGTGAGTGAGATCTTAATTTACTCACGTGAACGTGAGTGAGTGTGATTAGAAAAAAATTGTTCGTGAGTGTACGTGTGCGAAATTCTTGCGTGAGTGTGCGTCAGTTGAATTTTATCAAATTTTTTTTTTCGACGTTTAATAAATATTTCCATAAATTTTTTGCCGACTTTATATAAAATAAATTATAAAACGGCATATTTATAGCAATTTTATGTTTAATATTTATTTTTTTCGATAAAGATATTATTTCGTGAATTGGCGAAAATCACGCGTGATCACTGGTGAGTGTAAGAAAAATCCGAATTCAATCACATGAACGTGAGTGTGATTAGAAAAACTTATTCGTGAGTGATTGCGCGTGATTGAAAAATTTCTCTCGTGAGCGTGGGTAAAAATCCACTCACGTGCCCATCTCTAATAAATATGCATATTCTTCAATTTTTAATTCTTGTTGAATATAATTGTTTTTTAATATTAAAAATAATTTTAAAAAATACGTCTTCAAAATGCTCATATATTCTTTATCTCTGTGAATTATTTTTGGATGTAGTTTAAAGTTTTCCGATTTTGTAAATTTTTGGTCACAAGGACATATGGGAGATGGGCATGACCTATGTCCAATTTTTTTTAAAATTTGGTTTTGAGTCATTACGGACCCAAAAAAACTAATGTGCAAAATGTCATTGTTGCAGGTGTACTCCTTCCATTTTTATAAATTTTTGGTTAAAAAGACATATGGGAAGTGGGCGTGACCTTAGCCCAAATTTTCCAAAATTTAGTTTGAAGTCATTATTGACCCAAACAAACATTTGTGCAAAATTCCATTGCTTTACGATTACTGCTTCCATTTTTATACATTTTTAGTTGCAAGGACATATGGGAGGTGGGAGTATCCTTTGGACAAATTTTCCAAAATTTAGCTCAGAGTCTTTATTTGACCAAAAAAGCATATGTGTAAAATTTCATTATTCTACGATTACTCTTTCCATTTTAGGCCGCTCGTTATATGAACTCACGACACTGTGCGGCCCCTCATTAATTTTAAAACAATCAAAAAAATGTTGAAAATTTTAAGCAAAACTAAAAAAAAATTCAAATTAAATTAAAAAAAATTTTCAATTATAATTAAAAAAATTTTTTTAATTATAATTAAAAATTTTTTTTAATTATAATTAAAATTTGTTTATAGTGGTCTACGACACTTTCCTAAAATCTGTATTTTAGTTTGAATTACTATTTTTTTAATTAAAACATAAATAAGAATATAAGTTTTTTAGTATCTTAATTTTTTTGGTTTTATTCAGTTTTTTTCCTTCTCATGTAAAGGAACGAAAAGTCGAGATATGACTTTTCGATAATTATCTTAAGTACTGATTTAGGATAATTTAACACCCATTAACTGTAAGATAAATTACTTATTATAGTTTTAGACGAGTGTAATATATATTGCGAAATATAAAAAATAAAAATATCCTAATTTCATTAAGAGCGGAGGGAATCCATTGGGAAAGCATTATCAACTACTTACATTTGTTTAAATTTGTTTAAAACTGTGAGATGTACAAAAATTTGTCGAAAAAAAACTTAAATTTGGTGTGGAATACCTAGGAGTTTATAAATAGCATATAGGGCCACCCAGGAACATTTTTTACAATCGGTAGCCAACCACACCAGTTCTGCAACTGGTTCCACTGCAAACGATTCCACGGAACTGGTTCCGGAACTAGTTCTTGGGATCCTATATGGAAGGTATGACCGACGTGGTATCAGTTCTAAAACTAGTTCCAGAACTGATTCTAGGGCAATCGGTTCCAATTTGGAGCGTAGAAGTAGTTGCTTTTGGGACAATTTTAAACAAAAATAATCGGTGTTACAATTGCCAAAAGAAGGGGTTGTAAAGGTAAATTAGCTATTCTACAACCACTTCTTTTGTCAATTCTACCCAGGAAAATGTTTTACAATCGCTAGCCAACCACACCAATTCTGCAACAGATTCCAATGTAACCGATTCCATGGAACTACTTCCGGAACCAGTTTCGCGGATCTCATATGGAAGGTATGACTGACGTGGAATCAGTTCTAGAACTAGTTCCAGAACTGATTCTAGGGCAACCGATTCCACTTTGGAGCTATAGAAGTGGTTGCTTTTGGGTTATAACTAGGGTTTGGGATTTCCCGGACTTTTTTATTTCCCGGGAAACGGGAATGAAAAAATTTGATTCCCGGGATTCCCGGGAATCCCGGGAAATATTTTTGAACGAAATTGTTAATGAAAACTATCTATATAAGTAATTTTTGTTAAAAAAAAAACACTATTTCTGTACAAATGCAGTCTGTGTAGTGAGAATTCAAAGTAAAAAATATCAGAATGTTGAACATTTGATTTCACATAAATTACTCACAGCACTGCGAAATAAATTGCATGATTCCAGCAGAAAGCACCTACTACTCGACTGTCGGAAACAACCCGTTTCATCACACTTGGCCCATTAGATATGGTGGCCACAATATTATTTTCCAAAGACAAATAAAACTCTTCTAGTCTTATTTCTACAATTCTTCTTATTTCATCAGAATTACATCTTCCTGATATATAAACCAACCCCAGGTTATAAAATGAATTATTTCCGTTTATACATATGTTCAAATATCTCTTTTGTGATATTCTTGTCCATTCATTTAAGATTATAGTAAATCTCCTATTGTTAGAAATATTGCTCGATATTTCTTTTTTTTGCAATGCCAGGTTTTTATTATAAAAACTTTCTCGAATAAACGAAGATCTAGTTATGGTGCGGATTGACTACGGCCAATTTGGATACCATTTCAGGAAATGTTTGCCCTACCATAAAACCTTTAATGCCTATTCAGCTTACACTTTTTTCTTTAGGTACTTTGCTAATTTTAGCTGAAACGTTATTCTTGTTGTTTTCTTCAAGAGAAGTTGCATGACCATCAATTTTTTTTATTTTTTGTGAACCAATGTTAGATGAACCAGTCTTTTCTTTTCACATTTATTAATGAAAACGTTACTTATAAAATTATTGACCCTTAATATAAAGGAGTATTTTAAATTTAAAGTCGACTTTATTTTTAATCAAACGGTTTTGTTCATTTTGTGTATGAAAACCTTACAAAAATGTTTATATTTTCAAATATTTTGATTGGTTGAAAATAAATTAACCAATCAGAATGCTCCAAAAATAAACCAAGTCAAGGTATACTGCCACCCAATATTTTAACTAAAGTCGACTTTACCTAAATTATACATTTGAAAAATTTAGATAGTAAGGGCGATTATTTGTAAGAAACAAAGCTTTTTTTCATATTTCTTTAAACATTTTACCAAGTTTTTAGGTTTTACTACTTAAATTTTGAATAAGTTATGCGAAAAATCTTTTTTAGTTGAAATGCTCCTAATTACTTGGCAAAGATTTTATTTGTGTGTCAAATAAATGTATTCCCTTTTAAAAGATTTTAACAATGACATTTTTGTTTTGGTATTTAAAATGTTTTTTATGACTAAAATTAAAAAATCCTATTCGAAACAAAAACAATTTAAAAAATTTAATATTTTTAAAATTTCCCGTTTTCCCGGGAAAAATATATTATTTTCCCGGGAATTCCCGGCAAACTTTTCCCGGGATTTCCCGGGAATTCCCGCCCGGGAATTCCCGAACCCCAAACCCTAGTTATAACACCACACAGTGGTTCCAAACCAAAAAAATGGTAATAATTATGGATCTTCTAAACTACTGATCCATAATTTCACAGGGTGTGTTTTATCACAGGGTGTGCTACAGGGTGTCAAAGTTGACCATCTCGAGTATACAAAAGCTTTATTGTCGAACAACTTTAACAAATGTGGACCGATTTTTCTGATTTTAGACTTTTTGTAATCTAGGTTATAAGATAAATATAAAACTTCCTTCAAGTATCATAGTATCCCCGAGTAAAAAAAATTATATATAATCATATATGGCATATACTACAATATATAATTATACATGTCGTTATGTATATCCATATATAATTATATATGACGTTTTTTCACAAAAATTTTCCTTATATTATGCCATATATAATTTCATCTAATTAGATATTGGCCTTCATAATATTAGATATGGCATATATAATTATATATTACATGACATGGTTGATCTTATTGCATATATAGTTATATATAGAACTATATCTTAATATATATGGTGTCATTTTAGCAATATATAATTATATATGGTATCATTTAAACAATATATAATTATATATGGTGACAGTTAAACTAGATATTATCATATATGGTGCCATTTAAACAATATATGGTCATATATGGTACCTCATAAACCAAATCTTTAATTCAGTTCCAGATATGATAATATATGGTACTATATATAGTGCGATATATATTTATATATGGTGTTATTTAAGCTATATATTATCATATATGGTGCCATTCAAACCATATATTATCATATATGGTGCCATTCAAACCATATATTAATATATGGTGCCATTCAAACCATACATTATCATATATGGTACCATTTAAACTATATATTATCATATATGGTGCAATTTAAACAATATATGCCCACATATGGTACCTCATGAACAATATTTTTAATACAGTTCCACATATGATAATATATGCTACCATATATAGTGCCATATATATTTATATATGGTGTTATTTAAGCAATATATTACCATATATGGTGCCATTTAAACCATATATTGTCATATATGGTGCCATTTCAACAATATATGCTCATATATGGTACCTGATGAACGACATTTTTAATACAGATGCAGATATGATAATATATGCTACCATATATAGTCCCATATATATTGATATATGGTGTCATTTAAACAATATTAATATATAGACATATATGGTATCATTTAAACAATATATTGTCATATATGGCACAATTTAAACAATATATGGTCAAATTTGGTACCACATCAACATTTTGAATAAAATATATGTATATCATTTAATATATATTGATGTATGGTAATGGTACAATAATTCCAATATCAGTTGAGATACAATTTGTGGGTCCATATCAACAATTTGTTCACGTACATTTAACATATATATATGCACATTTAAGTTATAATTTATAAACACTTTATAAAGTTAAATAGTTCCATAAACCTCGTCTAAATGTATAGAATGTTTATGAATATACGATTTAATATATAATAATTACAACTACAAATTGGTGCCATTATCTAAAATTTAATTTAATGTTAACTTATAATAAAATAAAAATGTATTTCCTAAAAATAAAAATATAGTGTTAATTAATGTTAATATACAATAGGTTTAAGTTTAACATCCCAGACAGAAAAATATAATCGGCACAATGCTGGCAAACCGTTGGCGATGGTCGGTTATGCGTTGGCAGAACGTTGCATTAACTATCTTGGCAAAAAAATAGATTTCAAAAAACATTTTTCAAAAAATTGAGAAAACTTTTTTTAATATTTGCTTTTAAAAACATGAAATTTAACCCAGTCCACCAGATTGTCAGCCAAGACCTCTACACTCTAATCTAACGAGACTTGTTATAGATGTGTGATAGCTACAAATTAAATGAATGATAAAAGCATTTCGAGCTAACTTATAAGCATCGAAAAAAGGTATTCCAGAAATTATTAAATGTATTTTATAAAATTTTAATTGTATATCACAAAATATTATTTGCACTTCAGAAACTACAATATTACGCAAATTTAATTATTTATTTATTTAGTTGTGTCCAGAAATAATGAAATCTATTTCAGAATTTCATAGCTAATAGAGAAAAATTTCTCAAATACATTTCATAATTTCGGAAATACGATTGATAATTTCTGAAATACAGTTTGATAATTTCTGAAATACAGTTGTGAATTTCGGAAATACAATTAATAATTTCTGAAACACAATTGATAAAACTGAACTTCAATTGACTAGTTCTGAAATACAATTCATAAATGTGAAAAATAATTGATGAGTTCTGAAACACAATTGATAAAACTGAAATTCAATTGATTATTTCTGAAATACAATTGATAAATCTTAAAACAATTAATACAATTGGAAATGGTGTAGAGCGTCAAAAAGATGTAAATAAAATTATTTTATTCAAAGATTTCAATTTAATAAAAAAATAAATATCCCGACTAAAAAAGTTTTCATATAATCTTATATGATTTGATATAATTATAAATGTTTATATGTGTGGCTTTATATGACCATATACATTTATATTAACACTTTGGTTTTATAAATGTGTTTGATATGACGTTATATATAATCATATGCGATTTGGTCTCCAGGCATATATTAAGAGATCTGCAAATATAGTTTATACATAATTATATATAATGGCGTATAAGCTTCTCTAAACAATCTTATATCAAAATATATAACAAAGTTAATATAAAATTGTAATAATTTTATGTATAAATTTATCTGACATGATATATAATTATACAAAATTTTATAAAGTTTAATTGCACTATAAAAATTAAAAAAAAAAACTCAGAAATTGTGGATCTGGTTTTGAATTTTGCACTTTGACATATAAATAAATGTTTATAATTGAATTTAACATATATTTTCCAAATAGTTAGCGAAATACTCTTTATTAAACTCAAAATTATTTTAAAGAAATAAAGGATTTTTTTTTTTATTGTGGAATTAAAGGTCGAAATAATTATTTTTACTTTTAAATTTAAAAATTAGACAAACATATGTTGAAATAAATATGGTTTAAGTTAATTTATTTTTCCGTAAAAAAAAATTAATTGTGAAAGTTAATTTTTTATCATGTTGGTTTTTAATTTTTATTTTAAAAAATAGAATTTGTTTTTTTCGACCTTTTTAATTCATTAATTAGAAATTTATTAATTCAATTCGAGGACTATTTCCTTATTATGAATTAACATAATAAGTACTTTTTTCAAAAACTGTTTTTTTTTCTCTTCATCAGGATACTCTCCTGACAAATACTTCACAGAGTTTTTGCTTTCAAAAAACCTCTACACTTTCAGGAATGAAAAGAGGATCGTTTCGGGGATTTTCCAGGTCCCCTTCATCAGTTTTCTTTAGAAAGTGGTGGCGTAATCCCCGAAACGATCGACTTTTCATTCCTGAAAGTGTAGAGGTTTTTTGAAAGCAAAAAATCTGTGAAGTATTTGTCAGGAGAGTATCCTGCTGAAGAAAAATAGCAGTTTTTGAAAAAAAGTACTTATTATATTAATTCATAATAAGGAAATTGGCCTCGAACTGATTTAAAAATTTCTAATTAGTTAATTCAGTTATTTTATAAGAAAGATAAAAACTCTAACCTAGAAAAAGTTGTTCCGACAAATTTTTGTAGTGTTTTATTTTGTCACCTATTTCCAAGTTTATTAGCAAAATTGTTCTAAACATTAAGCATTATATTTAATATGAATGAAATAAGTGATCTCAATAATATTTACTAAAATTTTCTTTGAAAATCTTCATCAAATTATATGTATTTATATATAATTTGATGCAGTTAGATAGACCCATTTTTCGGATCAAATTGTATCAGGTGAGATAACATGCTTATCTCGCTTGATATAATTATATATTCCAACATTCGGATCAAATTAGATATGGACGTATATATTGGTTTATATATGGTGATATATGATTATATAACATCTTTTTTAGTCGGGATATAATTTTATAAAAAAATTTATAGAAAAAAAATTTTAATTTTATAAAAAGAAATTAATTTTGTAAAAGAAATGCATATTGAACTCGTTACCTTCTGAGTTTAATCTTATTTTAACAAAATATAATCCCAAATAAATGGAGATCTTACTTAGTACCCAAATATAATGCGGCATCTAATTTTATCTGTCATTTTTATGGATAGTTTTAGATGTCAATCCCCAAATATATTGCTGTTTCTAATTCGATCTGCCATTTTAATACCGAAATAAATTGCTGGATCTAATTCGATCTGCCATTTTTCTGATAAATTTAGATCCAAGTTTATCCCCAAATATATTGCTGGATCTAATTTGATCTGCCATTTTTCGGTTAAATTTAGATCCAAGTTTATCCCCATATATATTGCTGGATCTAATTCGATTAGGAATTTTTCGAATAAATTTAGATCTAAGTTTATCCACATATATATTGCTGGATCTAATTCGATCTGGCATTTTTCGGATAAATTTACATCCAAGTTTATCCCTAAATATATTGCTGGATCTAATTCGATCTGCCACTTTTTCGGATCAAATTAGATCTAAGTTTATCCACAAATATATAGCTGGATCTATTCGATCTGGCATTTTTTGGATCAAATTAGGTCTTACTAAATCCCGAAATATATTGCTGGATCTAATTTGATCTGCCAATTTTCTATTCAATTTATAGCCAAGTTTATCCACAAATATATTGCTGAATCTAATTCGATGTGCCATTTTTCGGATCAAATTAGAACTAAATTAATCCACAAATATATTGCTGGATCTAATTTGATCCGCCATTTTTCAGATCAATTTATATCTAAGTTTATCCACAAATATATTGCTGGATCTAATTCGATGTGCCATTTTTCGGATCAAATTAGATCTAAGTTTATCCCCAAATATATAGCTAGATCTAATTCGATCTGCCACTTTTTCGGATCAAATTAGATATACGTTTATCCACAAATATATTGCGGGATCTAATTTGATCTGCCAAAATTGAGATCAAATTAGATCTAAGTTTATCCCCAAATATATAGCTGGATCTAATTGGATCCGCCATTTTTCGGATCAAATTAGATCTAAAAATATTCGCAAATATATAGCTGGATCCGCCAATTTTCGGATCAAAATAGATCTAGGTTTATCCCCAAAGATATCACTGGACCTCCCAATTTTGAGATATAACTTGATCTTAGTTTATCCCCATATATACAATGGGATCTAATATGATATGATTGGATACACCCAATTTTGAGATCTAATTGGATCAGCTAGATATTACAGCAGATCTTAAACAATATCAAATTGGATATAATTAGATATTGCGCGAGATCAATTTTTTTTACTCGGGACCCCTAGATCTATTTTGATCCGAAAATTGGCGGATCCAGCTATATATTTGCGGATATTTTTAGATCTAATTTGATCCGAAAAATGGGGGATCCAATTAGATCCAGCTATATATTTGTGGATAAACTTAAATCTAATTTGATCTCAATTTTGGCACATCGAAATAGATCCAGCAATATATTTGTGGATAAACTTAGATCTAATTTGATTCGAAAAAGTGGCAGATCGAATTAGATCCAGCAATATATTTAGGGATAAACTAGGATGTAAATTTATCCGAAAAATGCCACATCGAATTAGATCCAGCAATATATTTGTGGATAAACTTAGATCTAATTTGATCCGAAAAATGGCAGATCGAATTAGATCCAGCAATATATTTGGGGATTAAGTAAAATCTAAATTTATCCAAAAAATGGCAGATCAAATAAGATCCAGTAATATATTTCGGGATTGCGTAAGATCATAACTTTTCCGATAAATTGCAGATGGAATTAAATCCAGTGTTATATTTGGGGATTTGGTAAAATCTTAATTTATCCCATAAATTGCAGATCGAATTAGATCCAGCAATTTATTTCGGTATTAAAATGGCAGATTGAATTAGAAACAGCAATATATTTGGGGATTGACATCTAAAACTATCTAGAAAAATGACAGATAAAATTAGATCCCGCATTATATTTGGGTACTACGTAAGATCTCCATTTATTTGGGATTAAATAAGATCCCAGACAGATATGGACAACAGTTCAAAAAATAATACACTGGCAGAGCACTGATTTTATAAAAATTACAATATTTTGTTAAAATAAGGTTTAAACTCAGAAGGTCTCGAGTTCGATACCGTTCACGGCTATGATTTTTTTTTTTTTTATAAAATGAATTTCTTTTTATAAAATTATAATTGTATTTTCTATAAATGTTTTTATAAAATTATATTTTTTTTTATTAAATTGAATTTTTTACAAAAAAATAATTTTATTTACATCTTTTTAACGCTCAATTGTTTTTAAGATTTATCAATTGTATTTCAGAAATAATCAATTGAATTTCAGTTTTATCAATTGTATTTCAGAACTTCCCGTGAAAAAACGATTAGATTTGATCACGATTAGATTTGATCAGGTTAGGTTTGATCCAATTGTATCTATTCATATTAGAGAGTGAATAACAACGTATGAAATTAAATATGAGTTTATCTGCGATTCCGATTTTCAAAATTTTCTTATTCTTTGCCTCATATAATCATATCTTAAAATATATTTTCTCTTATATCATTTTATATGCCATATACAAATACATATACGTTTGAAAAAACAACACTTTACCCTTTAAAAATGCCCTGTTGGCTGTCCGTCTCCAATATACACAAATTGCCTGCACTTGTACGTACAAACCATACGTCAATGTGGCAATATTTGTGAAAAAAAGGAGACACGGAGGAAATAAGAAGATAAACAGAGAAAATCTGAAGTAGAATGTTTGTATATGTCTGTTTGATCACTTCTGAAATTATTCATATAGAGACAATCTGACAATAAAAATATATACAATAATACAATTTAATGGAAAAATCACTGATGAAGCCTGTCCATAAAAAGGCAGAAACTAGATCTAGTCTGATTTGCAAATTTAATGTGTTTATAACTTTTGAGGAAGGTTTATTCTTTTTCTTAACCTCAAACCTTTTAAATTAGAATTAATAAAAAATACATATTAATGACAATATTAATTGTATTTGGTCTATACGATGCGTTTGAAAACACAACACTTTACTAAATTATATCTCGTTGAAGATAAATTTGCATATTGCTTCGAACAACACTTTATTAAACTAAATGTGACCCAAGAATATTTTAGATAAAATTATTTACTATCTCGAATCGAACAAAATGTATGTGGATTTAAATACAATTATATACTTAATAATTCAATACAAAATTAAAAAGCTGAGCTTATATGTTATGTTGCATCTAGGGTTTCTTATGACCCAGAATTTTTTCATTTCTGGGATAAATGAGACATACCAATGTCGCACTTTTTTAATTATACTATCTAATTTTAAATCTAATCAAAGAAATAATAGGAAAAGTAATACGAAAAAAAACTTGAGATTTGTGTGATTTCAAAGCTGTTTCTATCTTAGTGAACGTTGTTTCTGTATGATTTTAATTTTTTTCTTCTGTGTAGTTACTACTAACTGATAATGGATTATATAAACCACATAGAGATAAGTTTGCTGGACTAGATTTAATGAAATTTTTTAGTAAAATAATAAAGTTTTCTTATAAATAAAATGAATATTTTGACAATATTTTATCAAAAATTCCAATAATTTAATAAAAAGTTTCAATGGACGAGGTCTAGTGAAATTCATCGGTTTTGTGCAAAAATTTATTAATATCATACAGATAATTCTCTCAGTTAATTAATTGGTTGTTTTCTTACACTATACATATTCATATAAACAAACAAAATTTAATGCAATTAAATAAGACCAAAACTCCGATAAAATTGGATGAAATTATATCAATTCAAATATCTTTTTTATTCGTTTATATACAATTTGATTAATCCATTTTCCGGATAAAATTTTATATAATTTAGTATCATACCAAATAAAAAAAGATTTGCACTGCTTATTTCATGGGTTATCAATTATTTTTCAGATTTATCAATTGTATTTCAGAACTAGTCAGTTGAATTTCAGTTTTATCAATTGTATTTCAGAAATTATTAATTGATTTCCGAAATTCACAACTGTATTTCAGAAATTATCAAACTGTATTTCAGAAATTATCAATTGTATATCAGAAATTATGAAATGTAATTTAGAAATTTTTCTCTATTAACTATGATAAACAATCAACAAGTTTTGAAATAGATTTGATTATTTCTGAAATACAATTAATAATTTCTGAAATACATTCCATAATTTCTAAAATACAATTAATAGCTTCTGAAGTACAGTTAATATTGTAGTTGCTGATGATATATGACCATATATTGTTTGAATGGCACCACATATGACAATATATGGTTTAAATGGCACCATATATGGTATATGTTCCCTATTAAAAAACAATAATATGTAGCTTTATATGGTAATATATAACTTAGAGTGATCCATGTATCATTTGATCCGAAAAATGGCCCGATAAAATTGTATCAATTTTTATCTAATTGCATCAGTTTAGATCTGACCTGATTAAATTATGTGTTAATCAGATGAAATCTGATTTCTGACCTGATACAATTTTATTGGTTTTTATCACAAGTTATCAGTTTGGGTCCAAATAGATATTTTTGTATACAAAATTATATATTTATAACCCAATTTTGATCTGATATAATTGCATCAGTTTAAAACTTTGATACAATTGTATAAGGTAAATGTCGGATACAATTATATTTTATTTATATAAAATTAAACCAATTACGATCAAACCTGACACCATTATATATAAACCGATAAAATTGTATCAGGTCAAAAATCGGATACAATTTCATCTGATTAACACATAATTCATTCAGGTCAGATCTAAACTGAAACAATTAGATAAAAATTGATAAAAATATATCGGGGCATTCTTCGGATGAAACTGTATATTTATACAGATATATCTTAATCACATATATGACTATATGTAACTATTTTTTCTCGGGTTGTTTAAATGATACGATATATCAAAGTAAATGGTACTATATATAGTACCATATACTATATATGGTATATATATAGTACCATATAAAGTATATGGTACTATATATATACCATACCATAAAAACCAGTACCATATAAAGTATATGGTACTATATATAGTAGCATATACATATTATCATATATGGAACTGTATTGAAAATGTTGTTCATGAGGTCCCATATATGAGCATATATTGTTGAAATGGCACCACATATGATAATATATGGTTTAAATGGCACCATATATGGTAATATATTGCTTAAAGAACACCATACATAAATATATATGGCAATATATATAGTGTCATATATTATCAAATCTGGAACTGTATTAAAAATTTTGATCATGAGGTACCATATATGACCATATATTGTTTAAATGGCACCATATATAACAACACAGCTATACAAAATATGACAATATTTATAAGTTGCACAACTTTTCAGTGATTTAGGTTAATTAGTGGGTGCTGATTTCGAATCTGCAACCAGTTTGTTCAAATAGGATCTAGCTTTTGCACAATTCGCGATTTAAACTTTTTTAATTTTTCAGCCGATTTTTTCAATAAAAAATTTATAATTTAGTAACTATAGCTTCGGAAAGAAAACGCTTTACACAGTTTAAGCTTAATTCCGTGGCCTATTTTTAAAACTTAAATGTGTATCAATATCTCAATAACTTTTCTAAATATATTCGCTGAAGGCAACGAGAATAAAATTAGGAAAAACTTGAATCGTTTCTATTATATTTTTTACCACTGTAGGTACATAACATATTTTTAAATATTGAAAAATGAAAAAATATTGAATTTAAACAAATTACTTATAAATATTAAAAAAAAAATTATAAAAAATTAAAAAAATATTGGTCCCACCGGGAATCGAACCCGTGATCATGTTTGGAAATACCAAATGATACCAAAATCACTTTTTAGGATCACTTTTAGAGCAATTATGCTTTAGAAGCAGTACTTAAGTGATTTTTTGGAAGTTGTTCAGAAGTAATTCTAAAAACGCTGTAAAAATATACTAACGGATACTTTGGAAGCAATGATAGAAATAATTTTTTGAAGTTGTTCAGAATTACTTCTAAAAAAGCAGTAACGGATACTTGCTAAGTAGTGAAAGAAGTAGTTTTTAAAGCATTACTTCTAATTTTTTTGCTAAACTATTATACAAAACTTTTAGAGACCTAATAAAAAATAGTGTTTTAATTCAAATTTGAAAAACATCAAAATTATTCATTTTTATTTTAAAATTAAAAATTTTCGTTTTATATTAAAGACATGTCAACTGAGAATGTGACATTCAAGAACTAATGCGTATTTTAAATAAAAAAAATAAAATAATATTTTATATTTTCAAATAGTTTTTTTTTTTTAATTTAAATCGATATTTTATTTCAAGTATACAAAATTTAGAGGAAAATTACTGTAAGAAACAATATAACTGAAAATTGCATTAGAAAATTAAAATTTCTTTAAAACTTTTACGATGTTATTCAAAAAAACTTTTTAATTTAGCTTTAAAACACGAATTTTGCTAAAGCATTCATTATCTCTATTAAACCTTTATTAAAAATTTGTATTCAAAAACATACAATAAAAGTTTATTAATTTTGTTTTTAATTCTGGCAACACTTTGTATATCCTCTCTTTTTATTGTTAGTGATACATGAATTTTGTGAACGACTGACTCGGTAATTGTAGGTAAATATATTCTTTTGTAAATTTTGGAAATTAAAATGTTTTATTACAAACCAAAACATATTAAAAAACGATTTTTAAACATTACTGAGAAGTAATAATGGGAACAAATTGTGTTAAAGAATTTTTTATATTACGAATACTGAAAGTATTCGAATATCGAGTATGGTTTTATTATAAATGCATCACTAATTTATTGAATTTGTTTTTATTTTATTTTCATGCAAATTTGGGAAAATTTTCGGAAAAAAAAGTTTAGTCTTGGAATTTTTGCAGTTTTTTTGTTTTGGTTGGATACAAAATGTTGTATTCCATCTATTCTTGGGTGGATGACTCTTAAACAATTAATTTAATCATTGTAAATTCACGTTTTTTAGGTTTTTACTGTGGTTTACTTTTTCCAAACTTTATCAAACAGATATTTTAGGCTATACCCTGCTTTAAGCGTTTAATAAATTTTTCTTTATTAATCATTTGTGAATATTCTTTTTGCCAAATCAGCCTAAAAATCTGTAATTAGGCTATTTTAAAAAAAGTTTTTGAATAACACAGTTAATATTTAGTTTATTGGGATTGATATTTGAAAATCCCGGGATTCGGGATTTTGAAAATCCCGATTCCGAGATTTTCGGGACTACGGGTTCGGTATTCCGGGATTTAAATTTTCCTTTATTTATAAACATTTTTATGTCATATAACAATTTTTTTTTTTTATAGAATAAAGCGTTTTATAATTATTTAATAGTTGTTAATTAATAATGTGGTATATTTTATGAATATTGAAACATCCCTGTCAGAAATGCTAGTGGTACAAAAAATCAAGTACCGTCATACCACTGGGTAACCGCGGTGTTGAAAATAAATGACTGGCAGAATACTCATTTGGGATACATTGCCAGCGTTTTGACAGTATTCGTGTTACAAAAATGTCGGTGGTTTATAAAAAAACACTGGCAAAGAATGGGCTTAGAATGCAATACCAACGTTAGCAACCAGTGCTACTACCTAGTCAAAAATTGCAGCGGTACAAAAATCAATTCACTGGTACAGCATTGATTTTATAAAATTGATGACGCTTCGTTGAAAAAAGTTTGTAGTGAGAAGGTTCAGTGTTCAAACCCGGTTCCAAGTAAAAAAAATGTTTTTTTATTTAATCTTTTTTTGTTTTATAAGATTAAATTTTTTGTTTGTGGAAAAGCTCCTTTTATGCTAACTTTTTTTTTGTTTTCCCAATGTTGGCATATTAGTTCCAAAAAACTTTTGCAAGTGCTAGCATGTTAGTACAGCCAGTTGTCCAGCTGTTATCATTAATTTACGTTTTTAGCTACCAAGAATTATGTGTCTAGTTAGCTTAGTGGGTAGAGCTGTAAAAAAAGATACATATGAACTTTTTTTTAAATTTTACTTTGGAAAATATAATTCCAGACCAGCGGTTTGCCAACGTTAAAAATTTTGTTTCTCCAGGGGGGTTATTACGTAAGCGGATTCGAAAAATATTATTCGAATTCGGAAATTTTAAAACTCTTGTGAAAAGAAATCCGTTCTTGAAAGTTCAACTTTTTTTTTTACTTTTCACTTTTACTAGACATTGCCTACACGTTTCCAACATTTTCCATCACTAAAAACAATTTTCTGTTACTGAATTTTTAATGTAAAAATTCTGTTCGAAAGCGATTTCTTTTCGAATCGAATTACATAATAACCCCCCAGTACTTTTCCGGCGCTTTTTGAACAGCCGGTCCTTTTGTCTAATGACGTTACCATTTTGGAAATGGGAAAGCAATTTTGCCATTACTTGTACCACCTGTTAAGGTATTGTACCTTGCCATCGCTTTCCCCTTTGTGTTTTTCTGAATGGGATAATATGTATTTATATGAAGGCCTGCACTCAAGTACACTTGCGCCCAGTATTTTGTAAGCAGATTCATTGCGACAACCTTGCCCACTGAATTGTGTAATTATAGCAACAAAGTTATTTGGTTATCGTTTGTTTTGATGGAATAATTCAAACTTACAGTCCCAGCCAAAATTAGGATTCCGAGTCGAATTTCGCTTGGAAGAATAAACCGGTAAAATAACAAACTTGTTTTTCGCATGAATTACTCAAAAACTTAATGTTTACCAAATTTTCAAATTTTTCAGCAAAGTCTTTGCTAGTTTACTCAAATAATCCACTTATTTTCTAATTTTACCAATGTCTTGGCATCAATTTCTTGTAAATATGAGAGAATTCAAGAAAAAACGTCGGTAATCTAAAATTGCTCACTTTGTGCATTTGCGTCAGGGTTGGCAGGCAATACCGCTAAAATACCGTTATCGATTCAAAACCCTTTCAACTGACTATCGTTACCCCTAAAATACCGTTACCGAAATACCGTTATCCTTAAAAACCCGTACCGAAATAATTGAAATATCGTTATCCTTAAAATACCGATACCGAAATAAATTAAATAGCGATACCCTTAAAATACCGTTACTCCTAAAATACCGTTACCGTTATTTTTAATTTTCTGCTTTTGGTAATTGCACATGGGTATTGAGTATTTTTCGTACTTTAAGTTGGTAAATTAGTTTTGTTTTTAATCTCGTTTGTTTCTTGTAAAAAAAATTGCGGGGTGCATCAAAATAACTGATAACGGTATCCTTAAAATACCGTTATCGAAATAACTGAAATATCACTAACCTTAAAATACCGTTACCGAAATAATAAAAAAACCGTTATCCTTAAAATACCGATGCCGAAATAAATGAAATAGCGTTACCCTAAAAATACCGTTACCGAAATAATATAAAATAACGTTACCCTTACCGATAACCGCATCGTTTCGGTTACCATCCATGATTTGCGTTCATATAAATATTAATAAATAAGAAAATCCCGTGATTTTTGAGAAATAATTCCGGGATTCGGGATTTTGTCAATCCAGAAAATACCGGGATTTCCAGGGATTTTAAGCGTCGAGGCATTGAATTTACTAAATTTTCCAGAGACATATAATATAGAGATGCAACATCGACAAAGTTGTCAAATATAAAGATATAACAAAAGTTGCCAATATTATACACCAGATGGCAGGCATTTCCAAATAACGCTAACGAGTACTATTGAATAACGCTTATGAGTACTACCGGAAGTCGTTATTAAAATAATTTGACAAGAGAAAAATAAACACCCTAAAATAAACACCCTACACTATAAATTTAGTTAATATAAATTTTATTTCTCGGTTTGCAACATTAAAATTTAAATATGAAAACAAAATAGTCGCGCAAACTAATTAACATTTTGTAACACAAAGTAACTGAATACAAATTTTTTTACAAAACAGGATTTCCAGTTTTTTGAATTCAATATAGAAAAAACTATTTGCTTTTGCATTTAAATAAAATTCAGAATCCCACCGACCGGTTTCGGCAAAAACCCTATATTTGGCAACTTTTCTGAAAAATTGTGGCCAAATGCCGAAACATTTAAAATTGTTTTAAATATAATTTAGAGAAAAATACTAGCGGTAAATCAGAAACACATCTACAAAAACTAGATTGTGAATGATTTCTGCTATTTGGAGCTTATCCTATCTGTTTTCTTCCCTCATCTAGAAGTGGCTTAACATAACGTCTTTTGTTAATTTTATTTTCATAATAAATAGAATTGATCTCATTTAAAATTTAAGATCTTATTTTCAGTTTTTTTCTAATTACGTAATTTTAAGGAAAATATTAACAAAAACTTTCGGTTTCTTCCGAATAAAGGGAATATTCGGTTTTGTTTTTAAAGCTAGATTTCAGATTTCGGGATTTAAAAATTACACTGAAATAGTAATTAGAATATTATCAGACATGTTATAGGTTTTTCGGAATAGATTTGATTTTGCAATTTCACTTTCGCAAACTTTTTTATAAAACAGTTGAAAACAATTTTTTCTTTCGGAATTTGAGGTTTAAGTTGTTATAGACAATTTTGTGTTGAAAAGATTTTTTTTTTAAATATCGACTATGCTACGGGCTTTATAGTGGTAATTAGAATGTTAAAAGCTTCTCAAGAAGAAGTAAAACAAAAAAATACTTTTTTTTCACTTTCGGAAACCAAAATGGAATTGATATTTAGAGTAGCTTTAACTCACAAAAAGTATTTAAAGTGCTTTGTATATACATATACCCTAAAATGTCTTTAACTATTTTACTTAAAAAAATATATATTAAAAAAGCTTTTTATTGGTATTTTTTTCTGAAAAATTAAAAAACTTCACTCTGTTCGGCGATCCTACTTTTCTATAAAAACTAGCAATTGAAACACAAAATTACCACCAACATTTTTTCTTACCTTTTAAGAATTTAAAAGGTAAAACCCATTCCTAACATGTAATTGGCTATGATTATCTATTATATTTGGTATAAATATGCAAAAATATCATTTATTTCGGGAGAATCAATTTGCGTTTATTTGTTTTAATATTAATATTTTAATATTAATTTTACCAACATAATTCTCCGAGTTCCCCTAATAAAAGCTTTTATGAACTGAGATATTGTTGGATAGAAAAATTTTTTTTAATGTGTAATAGTATATAAATGTGAACATTTAGCTGAAACATAAATTCAAATTTCTATCATTACTTAGATAACTTAATTTTTTTTTGATTTTCACTCCCTATAACAAATCCTAAACACAAACATTTAAAAAATGTTTCAACTGAAATATTTCTAGTTCAACCTAAAGACAAGCCAAACAATGAATAGTGTAGGGTAACATATTTGTTGTGATTTTTTTTATTTCAACAAAAAGAAATTGTTTAATTTTTGTACAAATACATTTCAACACTTTGATGGTTATATATTCTTTTATGGTATAATTATTATTTATCTACACGAATTTTAACTATGTGTTTTATTTATAAAAGTTGCAAAAACACTACAAAACCATGAATATTTTTCAAAATTTAAAATTTAATTTAAATTTTTATTTTTTGTTTTGATTTTGATATTTTGATTAACCCTCTAACCGGCCTAAGCTTTTTTGCAATGAAATTTATACCATGTGTTTCTCACGAAAAATAAACAATAAGTTCTTCTACAAAATTTTTTTTCGTTGCCTACTTTAGGCGATATGGGCCAAAATAGTTTAAGGGTGAATCTCGAAAACTAGCGCATAAAAATTACTAGGTTTAGGTACAAATTATTTCTCTTACCAAGATGTAATTACAATAAAAAAATTACATTTTTTGTGCTGTTACTTAAGAAGTTGTAGCGATTTTCGTTTTTCGAAAAATGCGAAATTGAGCGAAAACGTAGCAAAACTTCAATATATATTATTCAAACTTATAAGCTTTGCTACCTATACCAAATATATTCTTTTTACCAAATTTCAGAAAAATCCGTCCATTCGTTTTGAAGTTAAGGCGATGTCCTTTAAAGGTATCCTTATGGAATCCTGTGCGTCCTTGGACCAAGGTAAGGAACTTTTTGAATAGCTTAAGCTCCAATCTTACTTCATGGTCACTATCAATTGTTTTAGTGAATTTAAATATGTTTTTAAGATTTTTGAAACTTTTGGTTGTTTTAAAATATTTAATTTTTGAAATTTTACGAAATTTTATCTTTGACACTTTCTCGCTTCCAAACCGTACATTGTATACAAAAAAATTCTTCACAAAAAATTTTACAAATTTTGTTTTCTGTTGAAAAAGCATAATTTCTTATTATAAAATACCCATTTGGCGCATTTCTGGTCAATTTAATATACCCCGCCTGGAGGCGGGCTTGCCGGTTAGAGGGTTAACAGCCATATTTGTTTAGAAAGAATTTTCAAAATAATGACACAAAAATGCAGTGACAATAACGCCATCTGTTGGAAATTTTTGGAACTAAACAGGGATGCATTTTGTTACATCTTTAGGTTAGAGGTCTTTGACATCGATAATTTTTTAAACAAACTGTAGATGTCGCTAGAATGTGGGAAATTTTTTCAAGGGAGGATTTTTTTATGTCAAATGAGGTTTTACAGAGTTGTTAGGTAAGGGAATTGGGCCCAAATTAGCGATTTCGACTTCGTTTTGGGGACAGATCAAAAAATTTGTAAATTTTAAAAGATTTAGTTTTAGGCCCATAATAAGAAGAATTTTGGTATAAATTAAAGTCGATAAAATTAGGTCTGTTAAAGAATTTCAAAATTTCTACAAAATATTTGAATTATTGAAGAAATGTTCTGCAAATATTTATAAATCTTGAAATAACAAAAAGCAACCAAGCTGAATAATTAATCAAAAAATTTTCTATTTTCCAAATACTCAAATTGTTACATGCAAAACACTCAGAAAAAATAAATTTTGCGTAGGCTCAAAAAGTACCAGGGATTTTCATATAACCTCTTATGTACCTTCTGAATCGTGTAAACTCGACTTATGCAAACTTAATGTTCAAAAGAGTTTACGAGCCGTACTACTTACACCTACTAGAATTACACTTAACCCAAAACTATTAGTTTTTGAAAACTACTCGTATTTACTTGTCAAATTCCATAAAAATTTTAGAAAAAAAAAAGATTTTTCACCATAATGAACTTCGTGTGAAAATTGTGTAGAATTTTTTCTCTCGAAAATTTAATATACGACTTTTATTTTGAAACGCTGACATTTCAGCTTAATTGTGATTTGTCTTCCGTATAATAAATTTTTTTTAGTTTCACAATTTTAACAAAGATTTGAGGCCTTTAAAGTTCGAGTGAAAACGTAAAAATTTTTTATAAAATATTAAATTGTATTTAATTTTCTCACTCATTTCTTAATAATTTTCGGAACTTAAGAGCGATGCTAACTTAGCTCCTATTTTTTTTCTTTTGAGTTTTTGTTGAAATTAAAATGAATTGGGTATACCATTGGGGATTTAAACATTTAAAATGGGAATAAGCTAAAACTTTTCGGGCAACACTGCTCCCCAATAAAATGAAACAGTATTGCCAGAAAAAACAAAACAGCAGTCTGCGCCATCTGTTGCATTAAAAACCGGTATTGCCATTCATCAGGACCATGGGGGACCCCTGAAATTTTCTGTAATTTCTAGAGTTATTTTGTCCAGTCTCTGTTTAAAGCAGTTTTCAGGCTTTCACGGCTGCTAATTTTATATTTTCTGACTTTTTTTGCAAAACATACCAGATGTGTTCTATAGGATTTAAGTCGGGTGATTGTGGTGGGGAATAGAGTTGTCTGGGAGCATAATATAGAAGCCAATCCCGAACAATATGTCTTGCTGGAAAATCCAGTGGTTTCCAAGACCCAAGTTGTCAATAGATGGTTTCAAATTATCTTCCAAAACTCAGTATGCACAGTTTCGAGGCGGTTCATTTTTTCGAAACTTTATCGAAGTTTTATCGAAAAACTGAATAGAAATCGATATGAAATGGGGTCATCATTTTAAGTTTTCTGGAACACATTTTTTAATCGAAAATTTTATCGATATCGTAATTTCTCAATTTATTGTATTTTTTATTATTCGCAAGTTTGGTTCTTTTTCGATATTCCGTCCAATCTATTTCAAGTCTAAATATTGAAATTTCTCGATATTAATTTTCATCCAAAAATTACGCGAATAATTTTTTTTTATGCTTTTTAGTGTTAAAAACGTAGTTTACCTAAGAAAAGTAAAAAAGGGTATACATAGTTACATAAAAAAAAAAAAATTTTTTTGGGCTGTAATAGAGATTTGAACCATAGTATACTATAGTAGCCCCACTCAATAAAAAATTGAGAGCTTGTCCCTATCTCATGTAGTTGTAGTGGTATTAAGAACCATATGTACAAGTAAAATTACAAACACTACTTCATTTTTTCAAATGACAGAAAAAGAGTAAAGCTACTATATTATACTATGATTTGAACCACGACCCTCATAAATTGAAATTTTGTCTATGTCTAGGGTGACCATTCGTACTGATTTCATCAGTACATGTACTGATTTTTGGTCACGTGTACTGATGAAAAAGTCGTGTACTGATGAAAAAGTCGTGTACTGATTTGTACTGATTTTTTAAAATTTGTACTAATTGTACTGATTTGTGGCATTTAAAAAAAATATTAATTTTTTTTTAGCAAAAAAAAGCCAAAATGCAAGTACAATGTAGTTTTTTTATAGGATAAATTTGTATGAATGTGAGCGGTTTTCTCTACCAGAAAGTATTCAAAATGATTTTCCTATATGTAAATTTCTTAATCTAATATGTAGTTTCATACGCAGAGAAGATTGATGGTGACAACCGAATCCATCAAATGGTTCCATTTCGATAATAGAAAATCAGTTGATACAACAGTTATTTGACTGTGATAAAAATATTTTAATTATCCGGTTGTCAGAGCTACTGTCAGAATGATTATGTTTTCTGAGTGTAGGAAACGACGTCAAAAGCTGAAGATTTTGACGTCGTCTGATGAAATATATGTGGGCATTTCTATTGAAAAATTTTCGAATCATTTTTAAAAATGTTACGTGTTATTTGTAGAAACACGTACTTAAAATGTGAAGGTTTTCTATGTCAAAAATCAAGCAGAAATTAGCAAAGAGAAAAAAGATTTGTTCTGACAACTAAATTTGTAGCCAATCGATTGGTTAATTTGTACATACAGAAAATTAGTTTAGAAAATGCAATTTGATCGTGACGATAGAAATTCGTTGGCTGAATAAAAATTCGGTAGAATTAAAGTTCATACTATACTGGTGTCATACTAAACTCCATTCGTAGCATGGCTATATTTCATCAATCTGTTACAAAAAAAAAACTAGAAAAGGAATGGTAACAGATCATTGAAATTTCTAAATAATGGGTCTGTTTCCTATACTTAAAAAACTGAATTTTTTCATGGGAAAACATTTTTTTTGGTTTGTGGTCTGTATAGGGAGAAATGTGTAAGGTTTTTTAGGATGGTATGATGGTTAACCGAAAAATTTTGTTGCCATAACCAAAGCATTCGGTTGACAAGAAATTAGGTTGGTTGCATAATCATTTTTTGATGATGATAATATTTTTTAAAATTTGTACTGATTTGAATTCAGAGAAAAATGGTCACCCTATCTATGTCTGACCTTCCAGACATTTACACGACTTGAAAATTGTATGAATTAAATTTTAATTTAAAATATTTTGACATATCTATAATGTGAACAAAGGGAAATATAAGCAAATAAATGTACCCAGCAAACAATTTGAATTTATAAACACGAGGTTTTGTAGCTGCACGACAAGAAAAACTGGACAACTGTAAACTTCATTTTATATCTAAATTCTTTTGTTTGTTTTATATTAAATATTTGAATATTAACTGATGTGAATTCAACCAGAGTTTATGACAAAGAAAATTTTTTTTTAAGAGAAGCTACACTCACAAAATTTCTTCATTTCTTTATTTTTATAAAGTCTATGGATAACAATGATCCTTACACTAAAATTAAAATTAAAAAATTAAAGCAAATTATTTAAATACAGTTTTGAATAACTAGAATCTAATACAGTATTATTCTCTAATTTATTAAAATTAATCTGAGATCTAATTAAGGGTTCATTTAACGAATAATTCGTTTTATGTATACATATGAAAAAATAGCCATGGTTTCTTAAAGATCTAGAGGGAACGTTGAAATTTATCAGTGATAATAACTCAGGGCATTTTATATTTGAATTCACTTTGTGTTTGCAAATTAATTAAGTTGCAACGAATATTATAGGGTACGTGTTCAGTAAAATTAATAGAAGAAAGAGCAATTTTCGTAAATCTTCTCTGAACTTACTCCAAGCGGTTAATATGACAAGCATTAAAAGGGCTCCAAATAACAGACGCATATTCCAACTTCGATCTAACAAAGGAACAATATAATAATTTTCCAGTGTAAGGATCCTTCAAATCCTGAAAATTTCTCCTCACAAAAGACAGTAGAGCATACGATTTAGGGATAATATAATCTAAGTGATTAATAAAAGATAACTTTTGATCAAAAACTACATCAAGTCTAAAACCTTAGAATTTTGGTATAAATTGAGTAATTAAAAGGGACTGTTAAAACTTTCCTGTGAAAACATAAATAAAAACATTTGTAAACATTAAATTGAAGTTGGTTACGATCGGACCACGAAAATAATTTATCAAGACTTGTTTGGAGTTCCAATGCATCCACAGAATTGCGAACACGATTAAAAATTTTTAAATCGTCTGCGTAAAGTAAAAATTTAGAGTTATCAAAACACAAAGCGATATCATTCATATATAATATAAAAAATAGAGGTCCTAAAACACTGCCCTGGGGTACACCAGAGGTATCAACTTAAGGAAGTGATACGAAATCATCAATGTTGACAAACAAATACGATTACTCAAATATGAGTCAAACCAATCCAACACACTTGAATGGAAACCAATTTTATCCAACTAGGCATTCTATGAAATGCCTTGGAATAATCAGAATATATGGAATCAATCTGATGTCCTATCTCAAAATTTGAAATGCAATATTGAGAAAAAATTGCTAAATTAGTAGTAGCTGATCTACCACGTACAAAACCATGTTGTTCCTGAATAATTATATGCTCAACGAAAACAGATATTTTAGAAATTACTGAATGTTCAAACAACTTTGAAACCGTCGATAACTTAGATATCGGTCTATAATTTCTAATATTACATCTATTACCAGATTTAAATACTGGAGTTATTATTGAAAACTTCCATCTCTCCAAAAAAATTCCCAAACTCAATGACTTATTAAAAATAAGTTTAAGAGGAAAGAAAATTGATGAACTGCAATTCTTTATAAAATAAGAACATAACCCATCTGAATCACAACCAAAAGTATTCTTCTGATTAGAAATGCCAGAAATTACATCGGAATCCGATAACTGTAAACTAGCAAACTGACCAGCGGTAACTACATTATCCAAAACGGAAGTATCGAAAGCATTATGTTCCTTAGCTAAATTTGATTTAAAGTAATCAGCGAAAAGATTAAACGACTCCATGGAACCATTAGAAATCCTTTCATCAAAAAACACAGATGAAGGGCTATGGATTTCCCATTTTTAGATCGTATAAATGACCAAAAAGATTTGGGATTTACATTAATCGAATTCTCAAATCCTAAGATATATTGTTTATACAGAAATCTATTCAAAAAACTAAAAACATCCCTTAAATAATGATTATATAACCTCAAATGTTCAGGATCATTACTCAATGTGTGCTTGTTAAAAAATTTATTTCTTAAATTTTTTAATTTCTTCAATCCTGGTGTTTGGCCTCAACTTTGGCACATCTGCAGTACAAATTTCGAACACATTTATAAGAAATAATTCATAGCAATCCACGAGAGATTTACCACTAAATAGGTCAAACCAATCAATAGAACTAAAAGCATTATTTATCAATAATTACATAATTTAAAATTATAAGATACCTTATTATTTAACTTAACATTATCATAAGCATAAAACACTATCATATGACAGTTTGTTAAAATTTCCCGTAGGGATAATACTCAAAGGAATATGATGCATATCAGAATTGCACAGAAAAGTTGGACTATTAGTAAGATTAGATCTCAATTCATCGGATATGAAAACTAAATCCAATATCCTATTTAAACTATTCGGAATATTATTGATCTGTCTCAAATTTAGGCTTAAGAATGAATCAATTAAATTAATTTCATTCGAATCATTAAAAGTTCAATTTCATTGCCTGGAATATAAGACCATGATAAATTAGATAAGTTAAAATCACCAATAACAAATAACTCAGTTTCATTTGAAACTGATTCAATCAAATGCATAATATTTTCAACGTGCAAATTGTAAAGTTCATTATTACTGTAAGGAGGTATATATGACGCAATTATTTTAATATTTTTATGAACACTGGATACTTTTACGCCTAACTGATCTACAAGAGGATTATTATTATTAAACATTAACAATTTAGATTTTAAAGAACGTTTTACAGCAATCAGAACTTCTCCTCCTCTAGAACGCCCCGTTGCTCCAGGATCCCTATCTTTTCTATAAACTTGAAAAAGATTTAAATTAAAAAATTCACCGTCATGAAATTTAGAATTTAACCATGTTTCGACTATAACATAAATATCATAACGCATTTGAGAAGTAAATTTATTTCTCATTCCCGAAAAATTCTGATAGTATATACGTAAACAATTAGATTTCTTTGAGATATCAACTAACTCACCGATTGAACTGGGGTTCGTTTCTGAAAGTTTTTGAAATGACGCACTCTTATGTTAGAAGGCCAAATAGCAGGATTAAAAAGTTCGTTATAAAATTGTGCAGAAATACCTAATTTAAAATTAACTTTTCTAACATCATCCAAATTAACATCTTTTTTAATTAGTCTGAAACAAGCTATATTCTTTATTAACTTTAATTCGCTTAGCAACATAAGTTTTAATTTGGTCCTCTGTTACAGAAGGTTTAAAAAATGATAAATGCACCCATTTTCTTTGTACAATAACATCCAATTCACTGTTAATACTCTGACCAACAATCATATTCCTTTTTTTATTTTTCTTATAGTTTTCACTATTAGTACGTCTAGATCCACCGTGCAATTCATTATTATTAAGGGAAGCTGCAGAAGAGGTGGATGGACAGACATTAAAACCAGATTTACCATTAACACTAGCAATAGGCGACAGCAATACATTCGTAACAAAAGCAAGAGATTTTCAGTTCATTTGTATGTTATTGCTCTCACTACCATCAACACGAATTATTTCATTTAAAGAACGATCAGTAGGTATTGCAATATTATATGAGCCCCACTGAGCACACTTTTATTATTAAGAGAAGCAGTAGAAGAAGTATATGGACAAATATTAAAACCTGCTGTATCATGAATACTAGCATTAGTTAACGACATTATATTCATAACCACCAGAAACAGATTGAGACTTTTGAAAACCACTTACATTAGCAACAACATCAGACTGCAAATTAGAGTCAGTTTAATTAATAAGAGCATCATCCGAATAGGAGTTATTAGCATGTAATTTAAAGGCAGATTGAGAAGTAACATTTGCACATCCATATTTAACGTTCCTTAAGAGATCGATTACCAAAGCAGAAACCGTTGAAATTAACTCATTAGAAGAAATTAAACATTTATTAAAATTGAATACAATGTTTTTATTAGAATTTAATGATTTTAAAACGTATTCATCTTTCAAATTTATACAAATATTATGTAAGTGGCGTTTACAAACAGCACAAGTAATTAATTCTTGCTGTGAAATATTATGAAAACAGAACGAACAAATCAAATCTTGATCCGACATTATAAACGCGTCTTACTCAATCAAGTAGGAGATACAGACTGAAGAAATTCTTCCTATTCATTAACGTGTTGCTTCCTTTGGAAAGGGGATAGTGGAGAAGTGAAAGGTGGTGAAAGAAGAAATGCTTCAAATATGGCAACACTATAATTGCGCGAGATGTTGAATCTTAGAACAGTTGTTGCGCACTATCTGATGAAGAGTTGGCGAACTTTGTTGAAGCTTTTTAGTTCATAGCCCTGTTTTATTATTTTACTTCGGTGGGGTTAAATGCTATGGGAACACCGAAGGAGGACGTTGTGATATGTATGAGGGATAGAAAAAACTCATACATAGTAGTATTTTTCATGAATTGATGTTGTCTTGGATGGGGATCGAACCCGCAACCTAACGTGTAACAGTCCAACGCGTTAACCATTACACCACAGCGCCCACAATTATCGAAATCGATTGTCAAATTTATTTGAATTGTTAGTAAAAATGTTTAAATTGATTTGATAGTCACGGGGTTACCGGGTTGTAAAAATGTGAAGAAATCTCGATGTCAGTTGCTATCAATAGGGTTGACATATACGACTTAAATGTTCACCACACAAATAGTTATAAAAACTAAAAATATAAAATACAAAAATAAAATTTAAAAACAAAAACCTTTTTATAATGCCCTTTGCGGCCTTTTTACAGTTTTTTATTTTTAATTTTACGTGGAAGTAAAAAGGACAGATTTTATATTTTATGAAATTTTTAAATTTATTCTGTTTTGTCAAAAAATTTTATACGTGTAAGAAAATAAGAAAATAGAGAATTATAAATTTTATTCAAATAAAAGTTTAACTTTAAAAATCAAAAAAAGTAAATATAACGCAAGTTTTTCTCAATTAACATTGAATTTTATAAACTGCAGTTAACCACTAAATGCTAGGTACTTTGATTTATGCAAATTTGTATTGCTGACTAACTAATCTTATTCTCATCTTAATTCAGAGTGTATTGTCACTTTTAAAGAAATTATCTTCAAACAGGGCGGTTTCAAATCGTTTAGATTATTTCAGGATATACATATTTTTATGCAATTTTGCTCCAAAGTTTAACCCTCTAACCGGCAAGCCCGCCTCCAGGCGGGGTATATTAAATTGACCAGAAATGCGCCAAAGGGGTATTTTATAATAAGAAATTATGCTTTTTCAACAGAAAACAAAATTTGTAAAATTCTTTGTGAAGAATTTTTTTGTATACAATGCACGGTTTGGAAGCGAGAAAGTGTCAAAGATAAAATTACGTAAAATTTCAAAAGTTAAATATTTTAAAACAACCAAAAGTTTCAAAAACCTTAAAAACATATTTAAATTGACTAAAACAATTGATAGTGACCATGAAGTAATATTGGAGCTTAAGCTATTCAAAAAGTTCCTTTCTTTGGTCAAAGGACGCATAGGATTCCATAAGGATACCTTTAAAGGACATCGCCTTAACTTTAAAACGAATGGACGGATTTTTCTGAAATTTAGTAAAAAGAATATATTTGGTATAGGTAGCAAAGTTTATAAGTTTGAATAATATATATTGAAGTTTTGGTGCGTTTTCGCTAAATTTCGCATTTTTCGAAAAACGAAAATCGTTACAACTTCTTAAGTAACAGCACAAAAAATGTAATTTTTTTATTGTAATTACATCTTGGTAAGAGAAATAATTTGTGCCTAAACCTAGTAATTTTTATGCGCTAGTTTTCGAGATTCACCCTTAAACTATTTTGGCCCATATCGCCTAAAGTAGGCAACGAAAAAAAATTTTGTAGAAGAACTTATTATTTATTTTTCGTGAGAAACACATGGTATAAATGTCATTGGCTTAACCTTAATACCATTCCGGGGTCATATTTGACCCAAGGGGGGTTTCATTTCTAAATATTTCTTTATCTATTCAAAAGAAAAAAAAAACGATACTTTAAGTATTTGAAAATTTTGTAATTCTGCATCAGAAAAACATAATTTGAATTTAATTACATTTTTTTTTGCACTGCTAGTAAAAAACTTACATATTCCTAAAAATGAATTGCAATAGATCAGCAGAATGTGAATAAGGTATTAATGAGAAAATTACCGTTATTTTCGTACTATTTCGACATAAACAAGACGTGTTTTCTTGTAAGTAGTGAAAATATATTGCAATTTATGATTTCTGTACCAATATATTTTATAGATAAAGAAATTGACGAAATTATAACAATTAAATTTCAATTACAATTGCAAATACTTGTAATTGAAAATTTTCAATTAAAATTACAAATAAATGTAACTTAAATTAAAAAAGTCAATTAAATCCACAGGTAATTGAATATTTTCAATTATAAATTACACATAATTGTAATTGAATGTGATTTTAATTACAAATTTCAATTACATTTTCAATTACATTTAGAATTAGAAAATGTTTTTTGTAAAAATATTGCAAAAAAGAATTGGCTGGGTGGGCGGGATAGGCGTGGATAAGCATAAAAAGAATACGTCATATTGGATTGATCCCTTAGTCGCGCTTCTTGTCATTATTTCTTTTCCTAATAATGTAATTGTAATTGATATTTTTCAATTACAATTACATGTAATGTGTAATTGAAAATTTTCAATTACAAATTACAGTTACATGTAATTGTGTAATTAATTACAATATATAATGGTTAACCCTCAGGTCGCAACAGCGAGTTTTTACCTGAGCTAAGTGACACTGGTTGTGATGATTATGAATCCTACAACCTAGCACCATTGTCGAATATTGAAGACGATGAAATTAATCCATCATTTATGGATAAAAATAGAGTGGAGTGACAACCGCAACCATTTGAGAATCAGTATGGAAAAGCACGCAAAAGAATGTATTATAACATGGAAACCAGGTGTGACACGATATGCAAATGTTTTGTTTTTATGTTTTTGTGAATATCTGAATAACAGAATTAAGTTTTGTGTAATTTTGTTTCTTTTTTTTACCAAAAACAGATAAATTTTAAATGTGGTCAATGTCGACCTCGAGGGAGGAAAGTGTAAGTTTTTTTTAGAATGGTATGAAGGTTAATGAAGAAAGACCATAACTTCATTCTTAATTTATATTGAAGGGAATGCAATACAAATCTAAAAGCCTTCGATATAGAGTTTATCTGAATGATTTTTTTATTTATACAAAAAAAGTAAAATAAAAAGTATAATCAAAGTTTTTCAGATTTCCTTTTCGTCTAATGAAATATTAAGTCGAGTTAGGGCCTTTCTGTATTAAGCATTAAATTTATTTACGAAAAATTGGAAAAGAACAGCATATTCGTTCCCAGCAAAAAAAAAAGAGATGCCGAAGCAGTAGAAAAAGCACTACAATTGATGATCTAGATATACTTCTTTTTTAACATAAACACTAATGATTTTAACATTGAGTTGTCATGGGAGAGGAGTACTCCAACTTCAACATTTTTCAGTACTTTTTGAACGAACGCAAAGGAAGCTCTTCTTCACCAATTAAAAGTTTAAAAAAATTCTTCGCAAAAAATTATATTTTTTTATTTTACAAAAATTTTTATTGCCGCCACCGGGTATCGAACTTGCGACCTCACGATTGCTACTAGTCTAGCGCTCTACCGTTGAGCTATTCTTCGATATGAAAGTTGACTGGCATAAAAACACCACTTTGTTACTGCGAGATATTGTTCCTTATTCTCTTCAATAAAAGTACTTATTAAACAAGTGTAAAAGGTGCACTCCAATTCAAAATTGTTTTCAGTACTACCCAGAAAAAACTTGGTAATGACTGGTCATTACTACATGCATTACTAAGATCTCATATCTCATTACCCTTTGAATTACTTTTAAACTGAATGTAATGAGTTACCGATAATTATACCTCACACATTACTATTTCACAATAGCTGAAACAAATAATATATGTTCTAAATCATTAAAAACCATAACTATGGCGTAGCCTAGTGGTTATCGTTTTTGCCTGACAGACATGAGGATAGCTGCTCAACTCGTGTTAGCTTCCATTGCTTTTTTTTTTTTTATTTTATATTAAACATCTATTTATAGAAACGTTGATGTTCATTAAGCAGTTTTAATAACAACAAGTTTTGTGAAAAATAGACATGTATAACAGCTGCCACAATAAATGTGTACACACATTAAAGCATTAAAAATCATAGCGATGTCGTAGTCTAATGGTTAGAGTATTTGCCTGACAATCGTGAGGAACGCTGATTAATACGTGTCAGCTCCTATTGGTTTTTAAATTTTTATACTTTTTTAAATTTATATTATATATTCTATTTATAGAACAGTTGATAAACTACTTACAGGTAACATCAGTGTAATGACTTTCCTCCAATGACATCACCATGTTAAAATAAGTAGTTTAGTAATTAAAAGGTAACTAGTGAACACTTAAGATTTCAATATCTAAAACTCATTACATGGTAATGAAAGGTTTTGCTGGGATGGTAATGAAAGGTTTTGCTGGGTATCTTCACAGGTACATAAAAAGCAATTTCTCACCATTTTTATACCCTACACCACTACGTGGAGAGGTTATTATAAGTTTGTTCTGATGTTTGTAACACCAAAAAATATTGGTCCTAGACCCACCTTATAGTATACCGATCGCCTCAGAATTTTTTTTATTTCGATTTAACAATGTCCGTCTGACCGTCTGACCGTCCGTCCGTCCCTCCGTCTGTCCATGCATTCTTGTGCGCACTCCACAGGTAGCAAATATTAAGATATTGACGAAATTTGGTACACCGACTTACGTCGGCCCAAGGACGACGCCTATTGATTTTGGTTAAAAGCGGTCCATGTTTAGACCTAGTGCTCATATAAGGGTCCCCCCAAAATTGGCTCGGTTACACGCTGCAGGTCGCAAATACGAAGATATTTCAATGAAATTTGGTTCGCTGACTTACATGGTCCCAAGGAAAAAGCCTATTGATTCTAGATAGGATCGGTCCATATTTGGACCTATCGCTCATATGGGCTATATTTTCGATTTTCTCTTCTTTTATGATTTTATAGAAAATTTTGACACAAGTCCGTTTTAACCCATTCAAATTTCGGATCCAAACATTAGTTGGCTTTAAGTCAGACTGGTGTAGGCTATTATATAGTCGGCATGGCCGACTTTAACCTTTTTATATATACATATTTTTTTTTATTTGACATATCGTCTTTTCATTCCTGAAAGTGTAGAGGTTTTTGAAAGCAAAAACTCTGTGAAGTATTTGTCATGAGAGCATTCAGATGAAGAAAAATAGCAGTTTTTGAAAAAAAGTACTTATTATGTTAATTCATAATAAGGAAGTTGGTCTCGAACTGAATTAATGAATTTCTAATTAATTAATTAAAAAGGTCTAAAAAACTATTTTTATTTTTTAAATAAAAATTGAAAACCAACATTTTGACAACACTCATAGTACGGAAAAAAAACAAAGAAGGGTAAAAATAAAATTTGTATTTATTTATACCCAAGTAAAAAAAATTGATATGGAGCCATATGAAGTTATATTTAATTATATATAATCTTTTATGTAATTAGATATAATTATATCCGAAAAATGAGAACGTCTTATTGTATCATATTGTATCGAATTGTATACAATTGTATACAATTTGGTACAATTTGATACAATTTTATGCAATTCGATACAATTGTATCCGAATTTTGTCCTCATCCAATTACATCAAATTATATCTTTTTGTATAAAGTTATATAAAATGTTATAAAAGTGGACATAGTTTGATACAATTATATCTAAATATTAACCTTATACTTTTTATCATATTATATAGGACCATATCTAACAATATACAAAAATTATTTTTTTAAATAAAAAAAAAAGTTCAATTACTTGTAATTGTTCTTTTCTGAATTGCAATTACAATTAATTGTAGTTGAGTTTTTTTCCAATTACAATTACATGTAATTGAGTAATTGCATGTGTAATTAATTACAAAATGTAATAGCAAATTGAAAGAAAATAACTCAATTAGGCTAACATCAACGAAATTCTAACAATGCTATTTTTATCTTCTGTTATTACTGTTTTTGCTGTTATTTTGTTTTAGTTTTTGCTGCTTCCTATGGAATTCAACTCTGATCGACAACTTATAAAGCACAGAGAACGACAACGAAAATAATTCCTAGATAGTAGATCGCGATTTAAGCTGTTAAACGAACTGTTCTAGAAAAAGTGGAAGTCATGGATGTTTTATATTTAGCCCTTCTTTCAGAATATATTAAGTAGATTTTGTCATTTGTACAACCAAAGATGAACTTTGTCGGACGGTGTTTTAATAGAAATCGAGTTTTTCAAGTACAACATATGTCGGATTTATTTATTTTCTATTGAGCGGGAATTCCCGGGATCCCGGGAAATTCAGAAAAAAATCCCGCTGTCCCGGGAAAAGAAAAACCCTATATACAACCACGATATAATATAAAAAATCAGTCAAGTGTAAGTTATAGAATAGAGAATTTCGTATTAGAGCTTCAGTGTTGTTAATGTTATGGGTGCGTAAGCCATTTTTGACTCATGCTCCTAAACAAAACAAATTACATGAATGTTATTTTAGTTTGACTCAAGATCATAAATTAATATCACTTTCTGTTTAAATTATTTTCAAATCAAAGAAAGATGATACAATTTTTACAAGTAAATTACAAAGAATAAAATTTATTGAAAAAATTCGATAAGACCAGCAAGGCAGAATGCGCATTTTCGGCTTTGGCTACAAAGCCATCATCAGTGCCTTTCGCCTTTGAGTGGGTTAATATTTTGATATTCTTCTACTTATATGACTGTTGAAAGCAAATCGAGTTTGTTATCAACAACTCAACTTAGACTAACATCAACGAAATTTAACAATGCTATTTTTATCCTTTTGTTATTATTACTCTTTTTTGCTTTGAACCTTAATTCTTAAGATATCTCAGCTGATTCTATTCAACTCTGTGTATGATAAACACAGATGTTTGAATTACAACGAACCGTTAAATTTAAATTTAAATGTATGTTATTAAATTATATTTTTGCACCGTGTCAATGTGTTTAAGATGAATGGGGGAAATGTTTTTAGTTGATCTGTTATTTTAAGTAAATGAATGTTATTTTAGTTTGACTCAAGATCATAAATTAATATCACTTTCTGTTTAAATTATTTTCAAATCAAAGAAAGATGATACAATTTTTACAAGTAAATTACAAAGAATAAAAATTATTGAAAAAATTCGATAAGACCAGCAAGGCAGAATGCGCATTTTCGTTGATGTTAGTCTAAGTTGAGTTGTTGATAACAAACTCGATTTGCTTTCAACAGTCATATAAGTAGACGAATATCAAAATATTAACCCACTCAAAGGCGAAAGGCACTGATGATGGCTTTGTAGCGAAAGCCGAAAATGCGCATTCTGCCTTGCTGGTCTTATCGAATTTTTTCAATAATTTTTATTCTTTGTAATTTACTTGTAAAAATTGTATCATCTTTCTTTGATTTGAAAATAATTTAAACAGAAAGTGATATTAATTTATGATCTTGAGTCAAACTAAAATAACATTCATTTACTTAAAATAACAGATCAACTAAAAACATTTCCCCCATTCATCTTAAAAACAAATTACTCACGCACGAGCATTTCGTTTCTTACTCAGCACACATGAGTATATTAAAAACTTACAATCAGAAAATTCTCACGCAAAACAGTAAAAATTACTAAAAACATATGATGCAAAAAATAAACTCACACACGAATCATGCACGGATTATTCTTACTCACGCTCACGCACGAATCACTTAAGTATAGTAATTATTTCTCACGATCACGTGTGAATAACGTGACTCACGAACATTTCGTGTCACTCGCCAATCCCTAGTAATTACTAAATCTCAAACTAGTTCAAAATCATTGATAACATGGAACCAAATATAATATAATACGGTTTTATATGGACCTTATATATTTTTATATAAAATCACTTTGAAAAAATTGCCTATGTGGGATGATATATAATTATAGATGATTTTATAAAGAACGTTATAAGTTATATATGGGTTCATATTCGTCAATATATAATCATAACTAACACAAATTATAAAATATTTTTTATATGGATCCACATAGTTTTATATTATTATGTATAGTATCATACTAAATTATATATAAACGTATATGTAATTATATCTTTTATATGTAACTTTATGTACTTACATATAGCACATACATATATATGTAGGCCAGTACAGTGCACGCTCGATAACGTGAACACTCCAAAACGTGAACACCCCAAAACGTGAACAATTTTTTTTGTACATTGACTACTCTAAAACGTGAACAAAGCAAGAAAGCTCTATAACGTGAACAATAGACATTTCAACGTTTCAGAGGTTGAACATTGTTTTTCTGCATTGACACCACTCTAAAACGTGAACAAAGCAAGAAAGCTCTATAACTTGAACAATAGACGTTTCATAGTTAGCTTTGATTTCAAATACATACCAGAGAACGGTTTGAGTGCCTTATTTTATGCTTTTGAATTCAATCACAAAAAATGTGCATATTGTCGTCAATACACATCATTTCAGTAAAGCAATACAGACACAATTGAAAAAAAGTGAGTATGACGAAAGCCATGCATTGCACTGCATGTCTTCTGTTAATCTTACCTAACACTCACAAAAGCAACGAATATAAAATGATTGGTATGAATAGAAACCGATTGTTACGAATAGTCTCAATGTTGGTTGTATAAAAATTTATAATTTTTTTCTGTCAAATATTTTAGTATATTTTTGGTGTTTATTTTTTTCACTTAAACATTAACAAAATGAGAAAATATATGCATATTTCATATTTAAATAAAAAAAATGGAAATTTCTTCACACTGCATTTTTCAAAATACTGCAACAGGTCAACGAATACTAAATGAATGTTGTGATTGATTTTATTTTTTAATGCGTCATCTCTTCATTTCGTTGCTTGACATGTAGTGGCATAATGAAAATAATGCGTAAAAACCACTCATCAAAAACAATGAATGTATGTAATAGCAATAGCATTAGTTAGTGTTGTTGCATGAATACATGGCAAAAGCAATGAATGGTATGACTGCACAATAAAAACGAATGTACTCAAACCGTTCTCTGATACATACATAATTCTGTTTCTTGGGAGTCCCCTAATAGGAAGTTATTTGGCTTTTCGTTTGTAAATGTAACACACAAATTATTTTAGTCGCAATTTTGGCTTTGTACTGCGCGTTTCGCCTTATATTCGCTGGGTAAAAATGAGTTGTAAAAAACCTGTGTGCTTGACATTAAAACAAAAAGCAGAAATTCTCGATTTTTTGAAGAAAGGATCAAAGGTCAAGTGTGTAATATATTATATTATATGTATATAATAAAACAATCTATTTCTAAGATATTTATTTCTGTTGCGCACAAACGATTGTACAAATAAACAATAAAATATGAACTTAAATGTGTATATGTGCTTATATTCTTTATACGTATTTGGCATTCGAAAACGTGAACACTTTTGTTAACGTGAACTCCCTTGGTTTTAATTAGTTCACGTTATCGAGCGTGCACTGTATGTAATAATATAAAATCACATATGTCTCCATATTAAAACCTTTGAGGAAAAAATATCTAAAATATGACTATATAAAAGTATAAATGCTTGAATTTAAAAGCATATGTGGCCATATGTAACTATAAGTTACTATATGCAATTAGATAAAATAATATGTGATTATATCAAAACTTTTTTACTCGGGTACCGATGGTATGAAATACAAAAACAAAAAAACTTTCATAATATTTCTATTGTTGGCTATGCTTTGCAGAAGACTTTGAAAGCATATTTTATTGTTTGCTCCAATCCCATTTTGTTAATGTAGCAGACTACATTTAGTGAGATTTTGATGCTTCAAATTGCATTCCACTACTGCCACCACTTTCTAAAGAAAACTGATGAAGGGGACCTGGAAAATCCCCGAAACGATCGTCTTTTCATTCCTAAAAGTGTAGAGGTTTTTGAAAGCAAAAACTCTGTGGAGTATTTGTCAGGAGAGTATCCTGATGAAGAAAAGCAGTTTTTGAAAAAAGTACTTATTATGTTAATTCACAATAAGGAAATTTGCCTCGAAGTGAATTAATGAATTTCTAATTAATCAAAAATGTTATTGTTAAAATCTTGTAAAAGGGAATCAATTTCTTTGACACACAAAAAAATCGTTGCCAAGTAATTAGGAATATTTCAACTAATAAAGATTTTTCGCATAACTTATTCAAAATTTTTGAAAGAAATATGAACAAAAAGTTTTGTTTCTTTTCGCCCTTACTATCTAAATTATTCAAATGTATATTTTAGTTAAAGTCGACTTTAGTTAAAATATTGGGTGGCACTATACCTTGACTTGGTTTATATTTGGATCCTTCTGATTAGTTAATTTAGTTTCAACCAATCAAAATGTTTGAAAATATAAATATTTTTGTAGGGTTTTCATACACAAAATGAACAAAACCGTATGATTAAAAATAAAGTCGACTTTAAATTTAAAATACTCTTTTATAGTAAGGGCCAATAATTTTATAAGTAACGTTTTCATTAATAATTGTGATATTTTCAAGTAAGTTTACTTTAATACACCTGCTTTCAAACTAATATATTTTTTTATATTAAAGAAGAATAAAATGTCAGGAGTATGGAAATACTTTACAAAAAAGGACAATACATCGCAGTGCAATATTTGCCCTAAAAGACTAATGGTTAACGAAGATAGCTTATCCGACATCTTAGCATTATCCGACATCTAAATTTGGTTTACAAAAAAAATTGATAGTCATGCAATTTCTCTTGAAGAAAACAACAAGAATAACGTTCCAGCTAAAATTAGCAAAGTACCCGAAGAAAAACGTGTAAGCTGAATAGGCATTGAACGTTTTATGGTAGGGCAAACATTTCCTGAAATTGTATCCAAATTAGCAGCAGTCGGCGGAATATCAATCCGCACCATAACTAGATCTTCGTTTATTCGACAGTTTTTATAACAAAAACATGGCATTGCCAAAAAACCGATGTAAAGAACATTATATTAAATTACTACAATCATGTGAAAGATATCATGATAAAAGAAATATCGAGCCATATTTCTAACAATAAGAGATTTACTATAATCTTAGATGAATGGACAAGAATATAACAAAAGAGATATTTGAACATATGCATGTATAAACGAAAATAATTCATTTTATAACCTGGGGTTGGTTTATGTATCAGGGAGATGTAATGCTGATGAAATAAGAAAAATTGTAGAAATAAGACCAGAAGAGTTTTATTTGTCTTTGGAAAATAACATTGTGGCCACCATATCTAATGGGCCAAATGTGATAAAACGGTTTGCTTCCGACACTGCAGTAGCGGGTGCTTTCTGCTGGAATTATGCAATTCATTTGCCAATCTTGGAGTAATTTCTTTGAAATCAAATGTTCAAAATTCTGATATTTTTTTGAATTCTCACTACACAGACTGCATTTGTACTGAAATAGTGTTTTTTAACAAAAATTACTTATATAGGTGGTTTTCATTAACATTCTCGTTTCCCGGGAAATAAAAAAGTCCGGGAAATCCCAAACCCTAGTTCTTACACTTACGGCATTTCTTTTAACTTTAACAGTCATGTTTGTTGAGTAATATGAAGTTTATAAAGGTATATTCAAATAAAATAAAAGCAATTTGAATTATAAAAAAATGTTTATGAAACTATATGTATGATTACGGTTTGGCTCAAGGGGTAAGGCGATGAACTTCTAAACCAAAGGACGTTGGTTCGAATTGTGGCTGGTGTTGGAAAAAAACAAAATTGCTTTGAATTTAAAATTTAAGAAAATTAAAGAGAAATAAAAAAACAAACAAACAAAGATAAAAGAAGAAAAATATTTTTTTTTTCGTTTTATTATATTTTCCCTCGAAAAATATTCGTTGTTTCGATGAAATATCAAATCTATAAATCCACAATTTTTCGGATCTATATCACGCGATATCGATGAAATTTTACGAGAAAATGATTCAGTTTCGATACAAGCTCGACTCATTTGGCATACTGGGAAAAAGTAACGGTCAATTGTACCTTCAATAAAAACCAAATTACCACATCCGGATGATGCCATGGCTCCCCAATCCATAACACTGCCACCTCCATGTTTGTCCGTGGGTATAATATTTTTTGGATCTAAAGCTTTGTAGCGTTTTCTCCAAACTTTGGAACGGCCGTCGCTTCCAAAAATGTTGTATTTACTTTCATCGGTAAATAAGACACGTTTCCAAAAGTCCGTATCCTTATTAACCCTTAAATGCATGATCTCTTCGATTTTAACCATTTTTTTATATGTGACGCGCAAAATAGGAAGGGACCTAAGGTCCCCTTAGGTCCCTCTCTCAGGAGGGCATGGGATCGGTCTCATTCGATGCTCAGATGTTGTCCACATCAAAAAAAAAAAAATTGATTTTTTACCCTTAGGTCCCTTGCTCTATGCGCTGTCACATATATGATTTCTAAAAGCGTGTACAGTTCAAGAAAAATACCAAAATAAAATTTATTTTTAAAAAAAAGGTGATTTTTATAGAAAAATTATTGTGAGAATACCACTTTAAATATTTAAACAAATATTTTTGAATATTACACTTTTTGTAAAAAAAAGCGTGTTTTAGATTTTTCACAAATATACAGAGCAAAACCAAGATTTTTACTCTAACTGTTTAAAAATTCTGCGCTAAACTATAGGAACACTATGTACAGAAGGGGAACTTAATGTCCAAAAATGCAGTTTTGTGCATCAATTGGGTTTTTTTATTAAAAAACCGGTATGTTGCCAAATGGCTACAACATGCATTTAAGGGTTAACATGTGTTTTAGCAAATTCAAGGCAGAGTTTTCGGTTTTTAGCAGATATAAGTGTTTTTTTACGTGTAACTCTGCTTTTAAAGCCTTTCTCATGCAAAGCTCTTTGTATAGTTTTTGGGTGGACATTCTTATTGGAACGCTTTTCAATGTGTTTCACCAGTTTTGGGGCACTAACTTTCGGATACACACTTACTTCTTTAAGAATACTGCTACATAATATCGCGTCGTGACAGCTTTTTCGGTCCGCCAGATCAAGGTTGATTTTCAGTATTTCCTTTTTTATTATTGTTTCTAATAAGGGTTTGCACTGTAGAACGACTTAATTTTTCTGTTTTAGCAATTTTTTTTTTCTCTTTTCGGAGATTTATTAAAAATTTCTTACTGAAATAGATATTTCTTGGCGCTTTTCCATTTTAAAGGTCAATGAATTATGTAAACCCAATATTTAAATATTATGTTAGAAATTGTAATGATGGCAAATATAATATCAGCTAAAACAACGGGATTCCCCTACACAGAACGAATTTACAAAATTCTAATTACATTTTTAAACACCATTCTCATACCAAATTTGTAAATACAAAAAAAAGAAACTTTTTAAAAAGGCACCAACAAAGAAATTTGTAAATCCCAAAAAAAAAAATTCTTTTATTTTTTGTAACTTTGATTTTTTTTTTTAAATTTTTATATGAAAGATAACAATTTACAAACGAGTTACAAAAATTTCAAACAAAAAAATTGTTGGGAATAAAATTTCAATTTAAAATGTGATTGCTTTTACAAATTCCCATTGTTGGTGCCTACTGTTTTTTCTGTGTAGTTTTGTTTTATGTTTTTCAAGTTTTCCTAGAAGTAGTCACGTTGTATGTAGAGTTTTGTCCCACTTATAATCATGTTTGTGGCTTATAATTTTCAAGTTATGTTGTTTTAAAAAAAATTTTTTACAAATAACCTTATTTAATAGTGCTTTAATTATTGACACAAAAAAATAATCTTCATATGTATTTGAATACGAAAATCACAGATTCAATAAAAAAATTTTTGAATTTCCTGCGATGACGATTTTTGCAGAATTGATAATGAAAATTGTAAGCAAGTTGTTGAAATTATTTTGTTTTTCGGACAATAAAGAAAGTTGTTGATTTGATAAAACATATTTATTGAATTCTTTGTGATTTTTTAATAAAATTAAGAGTTGATTTAATAAAAAGTTTTAATTTAAATTTATTTATTGAAAAATAATAAAAAATATTATAATTTTAGAAAATCAAAGGTGCCAAATGATTCTAAACGTGTTTTATTCTGCAATGCAAACAACTACATATTACTTTTTAATTGAAAATATGCCATTTTATAAGTTTTACCTTCATCATATATGTGACCTTCTCCGAGAAAAGGGACCTAAGGGGCAATTCTGTAACTTTTTAACGATAAAATTCGGTTGTTAACTTGACAAGTTTTCATAGTAAACTGACAACTTAACAACCGAATTTTGTCGTTAAAAAGTTAGAGAATCCCACTACTAGTGTGTGAAAATCAAGTTTTGAGAAGAACGCATTTAAAGTTTCATAACGCATTATCACTTTGAACACACCTTCAGTTGGGAGATGCGATTATGGGGTAAATAAATTTTTATCAGAAATCTAACTCATTCCATCTTGCTCTACACCCTTTTAGGTACCAGAATCCAATCTTAAGTCCAAACCCGTTTTATGACACACTAGGTCCCTTTTCTCGGAGAAGGTCACATATTATAAATTTATTCAGTAATAATAAATTTATAATTTCATCAAACTTTTGCGGTTCGCACATAATATGAAACGTGCAACCGTATCATAGTTCAAAGAGCAACTAAAATATAAAACTTCAAAGGTAATAAACACATTAACAAAAAGAAAACAAAAAGTAGCATGCCTTGACAAAATAATGGCCAAGATTAAAAAAAGGATTTTTACTTTGTTTCAAGTATTATTTTTATTGAAAATGAAAATTTATTCAATTATTTATTTATCAAATGAATTTTGTTGAGTGTTATTTTTAAAAATTGCAATATTGATAAACATAGTGTTTGAATTAAATACGAAGGGTTATTGTTTTTAACTCTTATTTCAAACAAACCAGTTTGTTGAATTTTTTCCCGTATATTTTTTTGTGTGTGCTTAATAGGGTGGACCTTATTATGTCAACTTGCGACTTAAGGCCGTCCCACTATGATTCGTCCCATGGACAAAAATAAAAAAAAAAATTTTGTCTCAAATTGTGATTTAAGAAGGATTTTTTTAAAGATAAGAAAGTACCTCAAACAAATGTGAAAAATATTCTGAGTGATTGCTTTTGCCGCCAAGAGAAGGCGCTAAACTCAGAGATTTTTATGCAAAAATGAAAAAATGGGTTTTAATTGTTTTACGAAAATAATTCTCAAAAATACATTTTTTTAAAAACTTGTTCGAAGATTTGTTTTTTAATTAGTTAAATTGAAATATGGATTTTAGTATATGTTTACAAAACAATTATTTTTTATTGCTCCGAAAAACACATTTTCTTTTGTTGAAAAGCCAAAAATTACTTAAGTTTGATGGAGTATAAAAAAAATTGTATAAAATTAGATATTTTTTTTCCTTTTTTTTGTAAGTTTATACTGTTATATAATAGATCATTAAAAAATTAGTTACTATTTTTTACCACAAATTAAAAAAAAATGGATTTTTTGAAATGCCTAAATTCAAGATTTTTACACAAATTTCACGCATTTTAGAGTGTATAGTATTCAAACCATGCGAACCTTCCATTTTAGGTATAGAATGTGTTGAGCAGACTTTTGTAAAACACCACAAGGAACATTTTTGTGGAACATTCTAACCCTCTAACTCTTAAATGAGGAATTTTTTGGCCCCTTTTTAAAAGGGGACAAAAAATTATCTAATATAATCAGGGACGTAACAGTTATAACTTTTATTCAAAAAACTGATTGTTTTACAATTATTTCTTGTTTGAATATTTTTAATTTTTTGTTTATTTGTTCTGTTTGATTTATATTTTTAATTCAAACAAAAACAATCCAAACACGATTTTTATTTTTTCAAAAATAATAAAAGTTATTTTCTGATTTTTTTTCTTTATCAAAAAATAACAATTAAGAATATAAATCAAAAGCCATAGAACCAATGAATTCAACAATTATAATATCCTGATAATGTCAACTAGTGTTAATAAAATATTGAACAGTGATTTAAAGTGAGTAAATATGTATATTCCAGCAACTTCCGGCATTCAATTTAGGTCAATTTTTAATTTTTATTTTATTATCAAATAAAAAAGTTGGTGCTTAATTTTTTCAAAAAAATCATTCTGTAACTTTTATAAAAAGTTTTAAAATAAAAATCAAAAAACAACAGAAATTTATAGAGTAAAATATAAAAATTGAAAAAATTAAAATCTTTGCTAAACTTTGTGATTTTTTTGTGCAATATGATTTATAAAATATAGTGCATTATTGAAATGTTATAATTAAATAAATTTGGGTGGTGACTTTTTAAGAAATATAACAGTTATTTTGGGTCTCTGAATATAATATAATAGAATAAAATAAGGAGTTATATAAATACTAAGCTTAAAGAAATACATTCAGAAAAATTTAAGTTCTTTCTAGTGTGCAATTTTAGGACTCGTCATAAAAATTTAAACATAAAACATATTTACATACAATAAATAAAAATGTTAAAAATTTATCTGTGTAAAAATTACTTATTTAAACTATTACGAGTAAGTCATTATTTTATATTTAAAAGCAATAAATATAATAGGTCGTTATTAGGAAGTTATTATTAAATAATACAAAAGGTAATGATGTATCATTTTTGGTAATGCAGATAGTAATGAGGTGTCATTACCAATATTTTGCTGGGTCCTTATTTTTAAGAATTAAGTAAGCAGTCGGATAACAACTTATAATTCAACTTTTTGTAAGCATGTTTGTAACCACTTATTATTCAGAATCTCATAACTACTTACTTCTCAATTTTTCGTAAGCGAGCGGGTAAGCGTGACTACTTATAAAAACGACCACGCCAAACAAAAATAATGAGTTTAGACGCCAAAAAATAAGTTGTGCGGAGCTATGAATTTCTATTATATAACCACTTATTTGGTAATGAAATATTTTGCTGGGTATAGCCAATTAAGTGTTCAAATTATTTTGCAAGTTTAATTCTGGATAATGGATAATTCGAAAACAAAATTTAAAATTTTTGACAGATGGTACAAATTACCTGTGGATAATCCAATTTTGTATCAACTCTACTTAACATTGCTAGAACGAAAGCCGCTGTTTTGCCAGTTCCGGATTGACTTTGGGCAATCATATTTTGTGGAGGATCAGCTAATAATATTGGTAAGGCATTTTCTTGAATTTTCGATGGGGCGTTAAAGCCCATTGCGTAAATGCCCTTTAAAATTTCTGGTTTCCTAGATAAGGTAATATAGAAGTCCATTTTTAAATTACATATACAATCATATAAATAAACCTGTAAGAAAGTAGAAAAAGCTACTAAAAATTAATTAAATATTACCTTGCAGAAAAAACTACTGAAATTAGCAGATCTTTGGAATATTAATATCTACAAAATCTTTGTAATATTTAGGTTAAATTTAGTTGAATGCAAGTAACAGTTATCCTGCTACAATCTAAAAAATATGTTTTTAATCTACCAATATTCAGCAAAATCAATTTTTGCTATTTTAGCAAGGTCAATTTTTATTTTTAATTAACTAAAATTTAACTCAAATGCAACTAAAATTTTGTATACTTATCTGTTTTTATCTTACTGATATCTGTTAATTTTAGCAGTTTTTTCTGAAGGGTAATTTTTAACTGAATGTTAGTAGCTTTAGCTAAAATGTTTACTGTTCACTGCGTATTATAACTATAGCCGATCTTCTTAAACAACTGATACGTGAGGCTCTAAACATGAGGCTCGAACACAATACATCGGAGGAAAATTGAAAACACATATTATTAAATATATATATCTATATATATTAGGGCGGGTTAATTATTTTTTGATGAAGCGTATAGCAAAAACATAATCTATAGGTGATTCTGATTCAAGAGACCATAGCTCTAAGTCGGATTTGGAGCCCCCCAAAATTTCAAAATAGATATTTTTCCATTTATACATAGAATAATTTAATTAAATTCGTCATAAAATCGGTTAGAATTATAGTAGATTTCTTAATCTGGGCTTGTTTGAAAGGTATTTTTATCACCTTTCGGAATCTGTATAGATACCAATATTTTTTTTTATTTTTAGTAGAGATATTAGGAATTTTTTGTCGAAAAATAGCCTAAAATGAACTTTTAACTAATAAATTCTGAATTTTCTTCGATTTTTTTCGAGTTTTTTTTTTTTGCAGATTATGAAAGTTCAGATAATTTCCAACAACTTTTATAACGATAATTTTTTTGTTTTCGAACTCCTTTTTGTAGGAAAATCGATCTGATAAAATAAACATTTTCAAGATTTCAACAAAAAAACACTATTTTTACATTTTTAATTCAATTTATTTTTAAATATTATTCTCGACCTACAATTTAATGTTTTAACGTGGTAATATTATTTTTTAAGGTCCTTTTTACTTTCCATTGGAGGAGTTTTCTTACGACTTTCTAATGTCACTGCCACAACTCCTTCACGATTCTTTTCTATAACTCGTTTTGAAACACTCGTTAATAATTGTACATGTCTTTCTGTTCCTTTTATGTGCATTGGAATTTGTGGATTAGCCAGTGGTGGTTAATCGAAATCTAAGTATTCTACCAAGTGATCATATGGAATCTGTCGAGTAAATGCTGGTTCAAATAATATATCGTCGTTATTCATATCAACCATATTGACATAATCGGTAGCATCGAAATTTAATATATATTTTTTGTAAACTCTGAGTTTAGTTGGATCGTACAATTTTTCTCGATAGTGTAAAATCTTTTTGATAGCTCTATCCCGTATTGCTTTTCGATCATCAAATAACATTGTTAATAAGATATTTTCTGGATGTGCGTAATATGAGTTGTTTTGAAATACACCATCTACAATATTACGTAAGTTTGGTTGTAAGTATCGTGTCCAACGTATAAATTTTAATAAAAATGCACTGCCGTACACAACAGAGTTATAAAACTTCACATTGAAGTACATTGGCACATAAACTGTAATAATATAAACTACCAAAGTTTTCAAATTGGTCGATGGTGTATTAGTTGTTACATATAATCGTAGTAATCTACTTGCTTTGGTTAACCAACGAGAATGTGCAATTGGTCCTGGTTTAATGTTAGCTAAATCAACTGGAACAATACCATTCGAAATTGCTTTAGCTATTTGATATAAATATTTAACATCTGTTGATAGTTCGAGCTCATGTTCATGATCCATCATTGCAGGCATATTCTCCAGTGGTATTGGATCAAAATCAGCTACTACCTGAAAAATGAAATGTTTAGATCAATTAAAATGCAATTATTTTATTTTAACTTTATTCCAATCCAAAAACTAAAATAATGACAATAAATAATGATAATAAATGATGATATTAAATAAAATAAAGTGTTACATACCTGCAATATCTCACATTCTTGAATAGCTTTGAATAAATTTCCACTTGCTGCTCGTGGTCCACTGGTGACTGTTTTGTCCAAGCTTCATATAAATGACGAAATGGCAGTTCATTGAAATGAATCAGACATATAAACCAGTGAATTGGTCTATTTAATTGTTTTTCAAATAATCGTAAAACACCATTTTCTGTTCCAGTATTTGCTGGCTCACCATCACTGCATATGCCAATTAATTGCTCAACTGTTAATGTTTTATTGTTGAAAAATTCATTCAGTTTTCTGTGTTTGGTTTTTGCATCTTCTTGACTACTCAAATTTACATATCCAAGTAACTCATTATAGGGCTCTTTCAGAACAACTACCCAGCAAAATCTTTCATTACCAAATAAGTGGTTATATAATAGAAATTCATAGCTCCGCACAACTTATTTTTTGGCGTCTAAACTCATTATTTTTGTTTGGCGTGGTCGTTTTTATAAGTAGTCACGCTTACCCGCTCGCTTACGAAAAAATGAGAAATAAGTAGTTATGATATTTTGAATAATAAGTGGTTACACACATGCTTACAAAAAGTTTAATTATAAGTGGTTATCCGATTGCTTACTTGATTCTTAAAAATAAGGAGTTAGGCAAATACTATTAGCCTGAGGAAATACATTCAGAAAAATTCAAGTTTTCTCTAGTGTGTAATTTTAGGACTCGTCATAAAAAATTAAACGTAAAACATATTTACATATAATAAAAAATTTAACTGTGTAAAAAGTACTTATTTAAACTAATATGAGTAAGTCATTATTTTATATTTAGAAACAATGATATACAATAGGCCGTTATTAGGAAGTCATTATTTTATATTATAAAATAATGCAAAAGGTAATGATATATCATTTTTGGTAATGCAGATAGTAATGAGGTGTCATTACCAATATTTTGCTGGGTAAATGCGGTTCTTTTACCATAACGGTATGAAATTTGTCATTAATTTTCTCTGTAGTTAATGAGTCATCTTTTCTACCATCGAAAGAGAATGCAGTTATGGAAGAATTTGTATGTCGTGTACGAAGCACTGCATCTCTAGATTTAACTTTTTCTCTAGCCACTTTTGATTTATAACAAGATTACCATGAACATTTTTAAAATTTATATCTTCGAATAAAGCTGTTGCTAAACATGAAGCGATTCTATCTGAAACACCGAATCTATCACACATCATAGCAAAATTTAAGGCATCGTATCTTTGAGTATAACGACCTCGTCTCATTTGAACAGTTGCTTCTGGAACTTCTGTTGTTGCTTCATTTTCATTTTCATCTTCATCCATGTGTAATTCAGGTGGTTCGTATGTTGGATCATCGGTACCAGTTGTAAGTGTTGGTATTGTTGTAGCTACTTCTTCAACGTCTTCCGTATATTCAGGTATTGTGAATTTTCTATCATTATGCTGGTCCATCATAAATTCTTTTAGATGTTCTGGAATCAATCCACACGAGCATTCTGTTGTTTTTAATTTGCAATTACATTTTCCAATATAAAATAATTCGTTTATTGAATCAACAAATGCTTTAAATTCATCTCTTTTGTTTCTATGTTGTACATGTTTCTGGTATTTATCAAGCAAACCAGTTAATTTTTTGAAAATACTCTTTCTATTAATGATTTCAATATTTAATTTACACCAAATTTGGATCAATTTATCTGTTACGTTAGGAGTAAAAGTTTTATACGAGAACATTTTGTTTTCAAATTTAGCACGATCACTTAAAAAAAAATAATATTTTAAAATGTCACATTTAGTCGGCAAAGTAAGATCATTTAAATCACTTGATAAACTAAAAACAACAATATCTTGCTGAGGCATGTTAGTCAATCTAGAGTCAAAACTTGTTGATGTTGTTGCTTCCATTTGCGAATTTGCGAAGGCAACGCAGACGATGTTGATGGTTCTTGATTATCCATAATAACTTTGATATTATCACTGCACTCTTTGATTGTGTCACACTAAATTTAAAAATTAAAAAAAAATATTGGTATTGTGATAACCGAGATTTTATTTAAGTATTTTGGCAAACTGCGTGCGCATTGCACGATGAACGATTAAGAAAGAAGGAAAAGCAAGCTTGGCAACGTTTAGTGTTGGTAAACGTCATTATTTTGTAACGTCATTATTCAGTGTTACAAAGTTGTTCAATTGAACAATGCTGCCATTGACGACTTATTCTACATTCTACAGGTATCAATACAGATTCTGAAAGGTGATAAAAATCCCTTTCAAACAAGCCCAGATTGAGAAATCGACTATAATTCTATCCGATTTTATGACGAATTTAATTAAATTATTCTATGTATATATGGAAAAATATCTATTTTGAAATTTTGGGGGCTCCAAATCCAACTTAGAGCTATGGTCTCTTGAGCAAAATTTCTCAGAATCACCTATAGATTACGTTTTCGCCATACGTTCCATACAATTTGACCCGCCCTAATATATACATATATTAGGGCGTCCCTTAAAAACAGATTTGTCATTGCACCCCCCAGTTTTATTGGAAATGGTCCAAAATGGAAGAAATCAATTTTTTTTTGGAAAATGTTAACCCGTGCCGAAAGTTGGACGAAAATGGCCCATTTTGGAAAAAAAAAAGTTTATTAATATTAAAAATTCCCAAAATTCGAAAATTCGAAAAAAAAACTATTTTTTATTTCATTGATTCATTTAATATAGCCAAAATGATTCAGATATGGAATTTTGACTTCATCGGATATCATTAACCCACTTTAGCCTGGAATCCAAAATGACCCACAAATTTGATAAAAATGCAAAAACGTGTTTTTTTAAATTAATTTTAAAGATTTTGTAAAATGCCCAATTTGGAGATGTCGATTGCTATTTGTAACATATAATAGTTGATATTAAAAAAATAAATTGGAAAAATGATAATTCGAGTTTGTGTTTGGAGCGACTGCTTTCCAGGACATTTTACAAAAATTGCTTATTTTGTCAAAAATTTAAAAAAATTTTAATGTTTTCATCAAATTTTACATAGTTTTCGGGAAAATATCACTTAAATTTAGTTAAACTATAATTATCTTTAAATCTGTTTAAAAAATCTGTAACCCTTAGTGACCTGGGGTCAGAAAAGACATATGAAACTTAATATTAATTATGACTACGAGATTGTAAAGCCATCAAATTGATAAAAAAAAATCTCAACTGGATAAAAATAATTATTTTATGTAACGTGATCCATATGGGGTTAATTTTTATACTAAAAAAAAATTTTCAATTGACAAAAATTATTATTTTGTGTAACTTGATCCATATAGGGTTAATGTTTTCAGTTTTCACAAAAAAGACCCACTAGGAAATTTACAGAATAACATTATCAGATTTTTATTTTTATATTGGGATATGCGATAGAGGGCACAAAACTAACGAACAAGCATAATTCTCTATAGCCCCAATCTTATTTGTAAGGGTTAAAAAGGTGGGGTCAAAAGTGTCCGTATGTTAATAGTAATTTTAGTTTTGTAATCGTATTAGATTCTAATTAAAAGCTTTTGTTTATTATGCATTTATTGCTTTCTATTTGGAAAGACGTCATTCTGAAAATTTCCAAGTGGAATTTTTTGCCGAAAAGTGAAAACATTTTTTTTAATAAATTAATTTTACAAAAATCAACAACACGATAAAATATACAAATAAAAATTCATTTTATAAATAAAACAATTTTTATTCCCATCAATCATTCTGAACTTTAAATTAATGGTACATAAATAAACAAAAATCAACGATTAACCAATTCATTGAATACATTTTCAGGAATGTATATTTCTAAAATTTCTTGATACGAATTGTAAAGGGTTTCATGAATGGTTTTCAATGCTTCCAATTTGAATTAGTATAGACTGCCGCATTTCTTCAAATATTCATAAAACTCTTGAAAATTCACATCAAAAATTTATTTGAATTTAATAATATCAGAAATAGAACTAGAAAAAGTTTCTGGATTAAATTTATTTCTGGCCTTGATTAAAAACAAAAGAATTTACCAAAAAAAATATAAAAATCATTCTGAACTTAAAATTAGTAGTAGGGGAAGTGCGACACACTTGATCCGGAAAAAGTTGAAGTCGAATATCTTCTAAACTATTCAATATTTTTTATTGTTTTAATATTTTTCTGAAAGCTTTCTGAAATAGGTATTTTCTATTTCTGAGTAATAATTAAAAATATAAATCGCTATAAAAGGATCAAGTGTGTTATACCATGAATACACTTGATCCCTATATGTAACACATATGATCCCGGGGATCAAGTGTGTTTGATCCCGGGGATCAAATGTATACTAGAAAAAAGTATTTATTAAAATTAATACATCAGATTTAAATAATTTAGTCAAAGCGTTTTATTTCTAAAAAAAATAAAAAATACAAATTTTTACTATGTCTTTACCCAGGTGAAAATTATGTGTGGTAGCAAAAAAGAAGCACTGGCAAAGCGCAAGTAGACCGCGGTCTTACAAAAAAAAGTACTGGCAAAGCACTAAATTTGGACGCCTTCCCAACGCTTTAAAAGGGTGAATTCCCAGCGCTTGTTTTCCTATAACATTATTTTGTTTTTGAAAAAGAAACTCCAAAAGAGTGAATATTTAAATAATATTTGACTCCACAATACAATAACTCCAAGAATCGTCTATTTTTAGAGTAATTTAAAATTCTTCAGTGATGAGGGCTCATAATTTGATGGCAGGGAAAACACTTGATTTTTATGTTTCATGGAGCTATCTCAATACTTTGCAAAGCATTAAATAGATCGGTGTTATCATTTGGGTGTCAAGAAAGCACTTTAATTTTTTTATTTGAGCGTTGGCAAAGCATTTTATTTTTATGTTTATGGGTGCTTTCCCAGGGCTTGGTAAAGCATTGGCACCACCGTGGAACGGTGTTATCATTTGGGGGTTGGGAAAGCGCTGTTAACAAGCACTCATACCACCCATTTCGGTGCTTTGCCAGTGCTGGCCCCTTTGTAATTTTCTACCTGGGTAATGTCATTTTTCTATTTTTGTCATAGTAAAAAATTACGAGATGAAATACGGATTTTTTTAAAACGTGGAATAACATCTTACACAATAGTTTTTAAAATTACATAACCAACATTTTTGTATTTAAAATAGGAACTTCAGAAACATTTTCTAAGTAAGAGCACAAAATAACAGAAATGAGAAAATACAGGTGATGATGCCCAGAAGTTAAAAAAACCTAAAAAAAGTGAAAATAAAAATTAGTGTAAAGTGATGAGCGCAATATTTGGACCCATCGATAGAAGAAATTTTTTTTCTATGTTATGTACTTTCCGAGATAGTAGGGGGGGGGGGGCAATTCTTTTAAAGGATCAAGTGTGTCGCACTTCCCCTAGCTGTGGCATAAAAAATGTCTATTCAAGAAAACCAATTAAAGTTAAGTAACTATTTAATAATGTTGTAGTGTCTTTTTTTATAAAACGATTTAGGCGAATTTGCCTAAAAATTTGTGTGAAAATACTCACTTTTAAACTTTTTTATAAAAATAATTCTAGACGGATACTTCTGAAAATCTGCATAGAAAGATACAAAATATCTGGAAATAGAAATTTTCGGATTTCATATTTAAGAAATATTTTAGCAACAAATCGATCTTATTTCTGACTATAAAACTGGTCCCACTCAATTTTGCACGCATTAACAATTCCAAAATATTCTGAAAAAGGGGATGAAGATAAAATACCCGTGTCTTTCACTTTTTCTATATCAATTGGTTTAACCGTTTAAACCGCGAATTAATATTTAATTTATATATTTCTAAGAGTTTTTTAAAATTAAGACGGCCTTCCATATAAATATATTACCCAAATATTAATCGAATTGATCCAGAAAAAGTGGAAGACATGGATATTTTATATTTAGCCATCCTTATATATAATATATTAAGTGCATTTTCTCATGGGTACAACCAAAAGATGAACTTTGTCGGACGGTGTTGTAACAGTGATCGAGTTTTTCAAGTGCAACATATGTCGAATTTATATATTTTCTAACGAGCGGGAATTCCCGGGATCCCGGGAAATTCTAAAAAAAATCCCGCTGTCCCGGGAAATGAAAAAGTCCGGGAAAAGAAAAACCCTAGTTCTACGCCTTTTAGGTGCCTACTTATGGGTTAGCAAAGTTTATATTTGTGGAAAAATCAATTTTACGGGAAGTAAAATAAAATATTTAAAATATTTAAAAATTTTTTTATTTTTTATGTTTTTTTTTTAAATTATTCCTGAAAAGATTTAAAAAAATTTTTTTTTTAAATTTATTTTTAAATTTTTTTGTAAAATATTGCTAACAATCCGTAAAAGGTACATCTAAAAGCCTAATCATTTCTGAACTATAATTATTTTCTAACTCTTTTCGTGACTTTGCATGCCGCAGTGATGAAATAAGTGGATCGGAAGATGCTGCTAACATGTTGAAGAGGTCCTCATTTTGTCTCACCCTTGATTATTTGAAAGTGTTCAGTCTATATTTTTTATAAACTCCATACACCTTATTCTTGCGTGCAATGGTGAGACTCCATATTCATAATTCTCTTCGTTTGTAGAATCGTTTAAATTGCCGAAGTTCTTTTGCGTCTTTTTGCAAATTGGGCATGACAATGTTGAGGTTGTATTTTTCAGTACATTAACGACTTTTCCGTCAACCTGTGGGCGCTGTGGTGTAATGGTTAGCGCGTTGGACTGTTACACGTGAGGTTGCGGGTTCGAGCCCCAGCCAAGGCAACATCAATTTATGAAAAATAATATGTATGAGTTTTTTCTATCCCTCATACATATCGCAGCGTCCTCCTTCGGTGTTCCCATAGCACTTAACCCCACCGAAGTAAAATAATATAACAGGGCTATGAACTAAAAAGCTTCAACAAAGTTCGCCAACTCACCATCAGATGGCGCGCAACAACTGTTCTAAAAATCAACATGTCGCGCAATTACAGTGTTGCCATATTTGAAGCCCTTCTTCTTTCACCACCTTTCACTTCTTCTCTATCACCTTTCCAAAGGAAGCAACACGTTAATTAATAGGAAGAATTTCCTGAGTGTTGCTTCTCTTTCTAAAAAAAAAAAAACCATTGTTTATTTGTTCTTGAATGTCCTTCACTGTGGTCCTTATGGGTTCCGGCGATTCCCTTACAAACTGAAACATTTTTGGTGGACAATAATGTATTGATGACAGTCGTCAATTTTTAGAGTGTAAGGAAACATCAGATTTTAGCCGCAAAGGAACAACAGATGCCATAAACATATTTCCGTCCGATATTGTAGAGTCATCGGAAGATATCGTTTGCTTATAAACGCTTTGTCCGGATGATCCATCGCAGCACTATTTACTTATCAATGTCTCTTATTACAAATTACGGATGTTTTTACTAATTCTCGCTGCTGATTTTAGCAAAACATTTTACTAATTTTTCTAAACCTTGGCACTCGGTTTAGCACAAAAATATACTAATAAAAAATTTTTTTTTTGGATTTTTTACAATTCTTGTTTAGTTTATTTTTGTTACTATTGATATATTCTTAGTTTGGAAATAACATTCAGAAAATTTCATTGTATCTCCAATGCATAAAAAGGTAATAACTGGAGAACCGTTTGCAATTTTGACTCCAAATTTCAAGTACGATCGAAAGAAAAAGTTTTTTTTATAAATTTTTTTTTAGATTTTACAGTTTTTTTTTTAATTTTTTAGTACACTTTTTTCTAATTTCAGCACATTGTTTTTAAATTACAGTTTACAACAATTTACTGAAATTTAGTAGCTGCAACTAATTATTTATACTAATTTCATTGTACTAAAATTATTGATATTTAGTAAGTTTTTTAACTGCGATTTTGAATTGCAGTTTACAACAAATTTGCTAAAAGTTAGTAATGACTACTAATTTTTTTTACTAATTTTGTTGTACTACAGATCAGCAGACATGTGACCTGTAGTACAACAAATTAGCAAAATACCGCTGGGCTCAAAACAGTTAAATTTCCCGTAATAACAGCAAAATTTTCAGTAGCTTTTTTGGTTGAGTGTATACATATGGGCTTAGGTCAAGTTATGTAATTCTGATATCATGCACGTGTCCGAATAAGATTCGTGCCTACCTGTATTGGATGTTTGACTATTTGTACGTCAACGCAATTTCTATATTAGGTGCGTACCTTTATTTGTACATCCTGTATCTGCACCTGAATTTAGGGAGCAGAATTGGACAGAGGATCTCAGGTAAGCATTACAGAATGAAAAATAAAAATCATATATCTTAACAATAACGAACGAAACAATAACAATAAGAATGGGTTTTCACGGTTATATGTCACAAATTACCCAAAAATGCATGCAATACATTTTTGGAACCATGTCTTTTTTCAAAATTTTACCTCTAACAAAAAATGGGGCAAGGACGGGCAGCTGGAAATTTTTGCATTATACCGGCCAATAGCAATATTATGTTATCTTTCTAAGGTTTTTGAAAAGATATTGCACACTCAAATGAGTACATATGTTTATGAACATGGTTTAATGTCAGAAAAACAATCAGGGTGTCGACCTAATCACAGCTGCGTGACTGCACTGGCTGACGTCTGTGAGGAGATAAGACGCGATCTTGATGACGGCAATGTTAATTTCCTTGTTCTTCTCGATCACTCTAAGGCTTTCGATACTGTTGACCACCCAACACTTAGTATGAAGCTACAAAGTTTTTTTAATTTTTCATCCTCTTCAGCACAACTGTTGTCATCTTATCTTCTAAATCGCACCCAATCAGTTTATGTCAATGACACATTATCGGGACCACTTAATCTTACAAGAGGTGTACCCCAAGGGTCAATTTTGGGGCCTCTTCTTTTCTCCGTTTATGTCAATGACTTACCTGAACACCTTGACTACTGCAGGATACACATGTACGCAGACGATATTCAACTTTACCTGAGCAGTCCAGTTCTATCGATTAATGATAATATTGATAAAATAAACTATGATTTACAAAAAATACACCTGTGGGCTATTGCTAATGGGCTATGTATAAATCCTAAAAAATCAAAGTGCCTTCTAATACGTCAAAGAATGAGAAACCCAGTTTTTGATAAGGACATTATTATAGATAGTCAGAAAATTGAAGTTGTTTCCACAGCAAGAAACCTTGGTATAATATTAAATAGCACGTTAACATGGTCAAATCATATCAACGCCATAGTTGGACAGACATATATGAAACTAAGATCACTTTGGTTAACTCAATCTTATACCCCTTTGAAAATAAGATTGCTTTTAGCCAAAGCTTACCTTATTCCTGGCATTTTGTACGGTTGTGAACTTTTTTCTCATTGTGACACCATAAGTATGGGGAAGTTAAAAGTTGTATTTAACAGTGTAGTAAGATACGTTTTCGGGTTAAGAAGATCCAGGGGAACGTCGTTCTACTCTAAAAGCATTTTTGGGGTGTCCTTGGAAAGTCTTATGAAGATTAGAGTGCTCTTATTCTTACACAAAATCGTTTACACAAAAAAGCCCCATTATCTCTATGAGAAACTCCGTTTTGGCATCGGAACGAACAGAGGTAATAAGCTAATTCCACCAAGTCATCGCTACCTCGTATCTGAATGGCAATTCTTCATAAATTCCGTAAGCCTTTGGAACATGCTCCCTCAAACTCAACAGCTAAACAGCAACGCTTTGAGTTTTAAAAAATTTCTGTTTGAACACTATGCTCGATTTTAATTTCAATTCAATTTCATTTTTAGAATTAATATTTCTTTAATTTTTGCAATATGTTTTTGTTTTAATTAACTATTATTTTTTTATTTTTAATTATTTATTTGATTATTTATATTAATTATTTTATTACTATTATTAATGTGACGATAACTTTTTAAAATCAAAATTTTAGCACTTAAAATTCCTGTACTATAATTATAAGATTAATTCTTGTTGTACTGGAATGGAAATAAATAAACTAAACTAAATTAGGTAAAGGATTTTATTTGAAGCTTGCTATAGTTAAAGTACATATTTCGCTTAATAAAGAGTTATGAGAAATCTTGATTCATAATCGTATTTTAACTAGAAATTAATTTTTCGATTTGATACTGGCAACACTATTGTTTATTCTCTCTATTTTCCCAAATAAGTCGTAAGTGATGTACAAATTTAGTAAACGATTTACTCGGTAATCGGAAGTGAAAATGTATTTTCTTAAATTAGAGAAAATTTTTTTGAACATATCATTCGAAGCATACAAAAGTAATCGAATTTCGAATAATGTTTTGATAGTCTGTACATCACTATTGTTTTGTTTTTATTTTTAATTTTATTTTTACATTTTTTGTAACGCAATTGTTGTAGCTTTTTTCAGTTTGATGGATGGAAGTTGTTGGAAGCCACACTATCTAGGGATGAAATAATTAACAATTAAATGGTGGCTTCCTCACTCCAAACTTTATAAAAGGTATAAAGTTAATGAGTATCGACTATAAACCTATATTATTTTTTTTTTTTTGGTTATTAAGCAAATATGAATACTGTTTTTCACAAATTAGCTTAAAATCCTGCAATAAGACTGTTGTAAAAGTTTATGAATTAGACCATTATAGTTTTTTTATTTTCCATCAAAGTTGAGAAATATTGAAAAAATGGATAGCTGGTAAATATCGATTTACTGGACAAACACAAAGCAAACAGTACAATATTTTTTATTATTTTCTTAATAAATAGATGTATCAATAGAATCAAAAAAAATGACGATCCGTTACCTAGTTTTCGAGATACTGTATCTGAAAGCAGACCAAATTATCTAAAAATGGTCTGTTTTTTGAACAATGAAAATCAGTCAACTTTGAAGGGATATATCTTCAGAACCAAAAATCTGATTGGAATAACAGTAGCATATTTGTTTTTTTATGAGAGTTCAGTAACCTGTCCTAGGATTTGTATTGTGACATGTCACAAGGGGTCAATTTCCCCCTCCTATGACAACGCCATGTAAAAGTGACCACTCTATTTCATATATAAAGGGGCCAGTTCGGTGAGAGTTTGTTAAAATTTTCCGTAGGTTCACTAACGTTCCGCACACATTTTTTTTTTTAATTTTGCCTATGGGACAAAGCACTGTGCGCCAATAACCACTTGGTTTTGAATTCTGCAATATCTTTTACCAGTTCACCTGTCTTCTTCAATATTCCCTTCACTATTGACCAATATTCCTCAATAGGGCGTAGCTCTGGGCTATTGGGTGGATTGCAGTCGCGAGGTACAAAATCGATTTTATTTGCATTGTACCACTGCAATGTGTCTTTGGCATAGTGGCAGCTTTCCAGGTCCGGCCAGAACAGTGGTTTGGTGACGTGACTCTTAATAAATGGCAGAAGACGCTTTTTGAGGCACTCATCCCGATAAATTTGAGCGTTCATTGTTCCAGATGCGATGAAAGGGCTGCTTTACCGATCACAGGAGCAAATGGCTTGCCAAACTATGTATTTTTTTGGAAACTTGGACTTCGTTTTCAATTTACAGCTTTCAGGAGCATCTTTACGACTAGCACCAGTATAAAAATCTTGGCCATCAATATATTTCAAATTTTGAAAGCAGTAGATTTCGTCGTCCATGACAATGCATTCAACATTGCAACAGAACGTGACGAAATCTTCGGATCTTGCGAAAATGCCCTGAAGACCTTCTGAGCACTGTTTGTATCCCTTTGATCATGCTAGCCTCCGCTACCAGGCTTTCTAGCAATTGTCAGACCTTCTCTGTAGCGATTTAAAACCCTGGAAAGTCCCGAGTGGTGCACGTTTACATTTTTCGCAATGAAATTTCTCATACCTGAAATTTAGGTCATGGCCTACTCAGTGTATTTGAATTTCAAAATATATAAATTTTTTTAAATAAATTATAAGTTTTCCAAAGTGTCGCAATTTTGGTGTGTTCACCCTTTATGTATTCATGTATGGAAAAACATTCATGTTTATGATAAGAAGAACGCATTTAAAGTTAAATTAAAAATAAAATTTTAATGTTTTTCTCATTTTTATCGAAACCCGTTTTTTGACACACTAGGTGCCTTTTCTCGGAGAAGGTCACATATGTAGATTTTCAGCCGGGGTATTATTTTTATTGATTTTTTTGGTATGTACAGTATGAATACGAGTGTTATTTTGTGTTAAAATTAAAAATAAATGAATTATTTTTGTATGGAAGTAGATTTCTTTTTTATACGGATTTATTTTATGCGGCTTTTTTGGAACACATCTACCGCATAAAAAAAAGACTTATACGTCGTTCACATATACGTGTTTAACTCGATTTGACGTGTTTAAGCGTTAAACATGTTTAAGTGAGATGTTTTACAGTACGCTAAATTATCGTGTTTAACAACAACACAACAAAAAAAAAAAAATAAAAAAATTAAAATTGAATAAAATAAACTAAATTTAAATAAAAACCAGTTAAAATGTGTTTTTTTCTTATTAAAGTGATAGATGAACAAAATAATTAATTAAACTTTGCTTCCGGTGAAGGAAAAATTCAAAAACAGCCATGAAGTTGTCCCTTACCTAAAAATTGAAAAATCTTGTTTTCGACTGGGGCGGATAATGTTATTTCACTTTTTATAGCAATTACAACGTCGGATAATGCCAAAGATTATTAATTATTGCCTCCGGCCGAAGAAAAAATAAATTAAATTTTTGTTTTTTTTTACAATTGTTAAGGAACAGCTGCTCGAGATGTTTAACTTAAACACTTCATTTTTAAGTGTGAACTGATATGTTTAACAATCGTACTGTGAACGTAGTATTAAGTGTATATGAGGTTTTGATTTTCGTCTTATTTACGATGCCTTTTACAGGTCTAAATTACTGAAAACCTAAAGTATCAGCTGTTTTATTGGTGCGGCTATAGTTAGAATACGTTGGGTATATATAATTAAAAATATATATATTTATACTTACAAATGTAGTTTTTCAAAAGTTTTTACCGAATACAATGGGGATGTTGGATCTTGACGTTGTACCTCCAAATCCTGTTTAGATTCAACTAAACCTTTTCTTATAATTTTCAGCAATAGACTTGTTTCTGCAGGACTAAAAAAATACATTGTTTTATTATCTTATTCCATAATTTTATCAAATTTTTAAATTTATTAAACGTTTTCTTTGCAATCGTATCAAATTTGTTTGAAACAATTTTCAAATGTCAATTCCCGCATTCCCCAAACTTTTGAATGTAGTAAAAATGTTATATTAATTTGTGTACTTGATCAAACTTTTTAAATTTCCTTTAGTGCATGTTTCAAGCAAAGGAATCCGAGGAGTTCACCTAATTTTTTCAAGAAAAACATTCATCTGAATAGTTTTTGTATAAAACATTTTAAGTCACATTAGTGCTAAACAAAAGTAAAGACAAATTCGTCCATTGATTTTTAAACATTCCCAAGTATGTTAAAATTTGTGTTTATAATTTTTCAAAAATTTTCCCAATTTGCTGAAATTGTTTTTTATTTATTTATTTATTATATGGGTGAAACCAAAAAATTTGATGATAAGTTTTTGGACCAAATTTGTGAGAAGCAAAAAGTTTTAGAGTAGTATTTTGGAAGATGACAAAGCAAATTGTGGTAAAATGTTTTGTTTTTGTTTTTTCTTTGATATCTTATATGTTAAATGACACTCCTAGACGAGAACAAAAAATTCTCATTGAGTTTGTGATTTAAGCTACACTCAGATAAAAAAGTAAGTAAAAAGTAAGTAAATTTGTAAACAGTTTCCAATCGCACTGTACTATTTTTATACTGATTTTTAGTACAATTTTTGTTTTTAGTAATCGCTTTTGCTATTCTCTTATTACAAATTACGGATTTTTTACTAATATTCGCTGCTGATTTCAGCAAAACATTTTACTAATTTTTCAAAACCGAGTGCTGAATTTAGCAGAAAAATTGACTAATTTAAAAAATTTTATTTACAAGAATTCATTGATTTTTTACAATTCTTGTTTAGTTTATATTTGTTACTATTGATATATTCTTAAGTGCCTATGCATAATAATTTGAAAACCTTATAACACATTTATAAAATTAATTTTGTATGGAAAATTTGTTTTATAAGTCACTTATAAATTTTAAAAGCGATTATGCATATGACTCTTAGTTTGGAAATAACATTCAGAAAATTTCATTGTATCTCCAATGCATAAAAAGGTAATAACTGGAGAACCGTTTGCAATTTTGACTCCAAATTTCAAGTATGTTCTAGTAAATACAGATTTTTTACAACTGAAAGAAAAATTAATTTTTTTTATTAAATTTGATTTTAATTGTTTTTTTTTTTTTGATTTTACAGTTTGTTTATTTTTTTGTATATTTTTTTTGCTAATTTCAGCAGATTGATTTTAAATTACAATTTACAACAATTTACTGAAATTTAGTAGCTGTTAACTAATTATTTATACTAATTTCATTGTACTAAAATTATGATATGTATTTTAGCAAATCGATTTTGAATTGCAGTTTACATAAATTCTACTAAAATTTAGTAGCGGCTACTAATTTTTTCTACTAATTTTATTGTACTACAGATCAGCAGACATGTGTTGCTAAAATTAGCAAAAAGTACCGCTGGGCTCAAAACAGTTAAATTTCCCGTAATAACAGCAACATTTTCAGTAGACATTACAGACTTTTTTGGATGAGTGTAATAAATATAGATATTTTGATGTTTTTCGACCTTTATATATTTATTTAAAATTTTTTTTTGGAAAATAATTAAGCTCGAGGTCAGTTTCATTCAATAAATTTATATTTATTTTATTTTTCAATCAATATTTCGCCACCCTTTGGCTGGCATCCTCAGGAATCTTATAATAATACATAAAAAATAACAAATAAAAATATAATTTTAGTTTTCAAAAATTTTTTTAAATTTTCAAAAAATAAATCATAGTTTTACACCACTGTAACAAAATAACACCCGAAACTTACGAGTAACAATAATCAAACAATAACAAGTACGACTTAATTATTACACATTTAATATTGTACTAACGATCACAATTTCTTTTTGTTTACAATGTGCCTATAGCTTTGAGCGCAATTTATTATATCTGTTTGGTAGTTCATTCGTTGTTGTTGCGGTATATTTATAATATGAAGCATTTCCAGTGTAAAGCGCCGTTTATATTTCTCTTCTGTTTGTAATATCTCTACGTTTTCAAAATTTGGCGTATGTGCTCTCTCTGCACAATGGGCTGCAAGAGCTGTTTTTTGTGTTGTTGAGTTATTCCTGCATCTTATATCTGACCTATGTCCTGATATTCTTGTTTTAAGTTTGTTTTTTGTCGTACCAAAAACCAACATCCTCGGGAAGGCTGGTGAATTATTTTTCATGCCAACCCAAGAATATCATTATGAACACGGCCAACAATTTTATTAGAAGGGTGTTAACAATCAGCGACTCACAATTTCATAGTGAAAATATCCTGAAAATCAAAGAAATACTAAAAAGAAATTCATTCCCTGAGAACATTATTAAGAATCTCATATATAGGAACCGAAGGACGAATGATATTGGACCAGAAAGGCCGCCAAAAATATATAAATCAATGACATACATACCAAAGATCTCAGAAAGAATTGAACATTCCGAAATTTACGATAAGGAGAAATATAAAATTGCACCAAAAGCTGGAAACACTCTTAATGAATTATTTTCTAACACGAAAAGCAAAGTAGACAAGATGGATAAATCGAATTTAATATATAAAATAAAATGCTTAGGTGCCGGAAGCACAAAATGTGAGAAAGTATACGTTGGTACGACAAAAAACAAACTTAAAACAAAAATATCAGGACATAGGTCAGATATAAGATGCAGGAATAACTCAACAACACAAAAAACAGCTCTTGCAGCCCATTGTGCAGAGAGAGCACATACGCCAAATTTTGAAAACGTAGAGATATTACAAACAGAAGAGAAATATAAACGGCGCTTTACACTGGAAATGCTTCATATTATAAATATACCGCAACAACAACGAATGAACTACCAAACAGATATAATAAATTGCGCTCAAAGCTATAGGCACATTGTAAACAAAAAGAAATTGTGATCGTTAGTACAATATTAAATGTGTAATAATTAAGTCGTACTTGTTATTGTTTGATTATTGTTACTCGTAAGTTTCGGGTGTTATTTTGTTACAGTGGTGTAAAACTATGATTTATTTTTTGAAAATTTAAAAAAATTTTTGAAAACTAAAATTATATTTTTATTTGTTATTTTTTATGTATTATTATAAGATTCCTGAGGATGCCAGCCAAAGGGTGGCGAAATATTGATTGAAAAATAAAATAAATATAAATTTATTGAATGAAACTGACCTCGAGCTTAATTATTTTCCAAAAAAATTTTAAATGAGTGTAATAAATATTTCTAGAAATTCTAAAATGTCGTACCCTGACGATTTCCTTAGGCAAGTATGAAATAGGATAGGGACATGCCTCCAACAGATTGTTATTCACAATTTGCCAGATAAGTTTTGGGATTTTAGCACATTTAATTCCTTTAAAAAGAGTTAATATTTCCGTTTTTTCTTTTTTGGAAGAAAATCTCTTCTACAAGTTGTCGCAATAACTTTTTTGCACAATTTTAATTTTTTTTTGTGGTAACGGAGTTTACATTTCCACACGTAAAAGATATAAAAAAAAAATTACGTACGAATTTTCTTCAATTTATTAGTTTTTCGTATTTGGGTTTTCAACATGCTTTTCAATAATATACCATTTGTGTTTATCAAATTGGCGGTTTCGCAAATAAAAATACAATTCATTCCGCGAAAAAATTATTTTGTATTTTTGGTCCTATCAGCGGTTGCGAAGTTACAAAATATATTAAAAACATAACATTACGCGTTCAAAAAATTATTAAATTGTGTGAAACAAATTTAATTTGTCAAACTAATGTTTATTCTGCAAATAAACTTATTTCATCATATCTTTTAAACCGCAAACAAGTTGTCTCCTTGAATGGCTTAACTTCCAATGCTGTTGATGTTGTTAGAGGGGTCCCACAGGGCTCTATTCTTGGTCCACTCCTTTTCTGTATATACATTAATGATCTTCCTGATGCTCTGAATCACTGTGACATTCAAATGTATGTGGATGATGTACAGCTGTACTTAAGCACCAAAATGGAAGATTTGCGTCATTGCATTGAATGCATTAACTATGATTTGAATAAAATTCATAATTGGGCGACTGCAAATTGTTTGTGTATAAAATCAAAATGTATATTCTTATCAAAAAATAATAGGAAAAGACTTGCTAATGACGATCTGTTGATGATAAATGACAATAAAATCGAACCTGTTCCATCATCAAAAAATCTGGGAATAACGTTTAATACTGAACTTTCTTGGAAAAATCATATTAACATTTCGGCTGGGAAAGTTCATGGAATGTTGAGAAACCTGTGGGCTGTTAAAGCCTCGACTCCCTTTGAAATACGGATGCTTCTGGCTAAAACATATTGTTACGAAAATGGCTTGGCCTAGTATAGAAAACTCTGGACTTTTCTAGAAGAAAATAGCCCAAGAGACGGGATGGACAAAATACATCAATCTGGCAACATAGTACATTTAATTATACACCTAAGAATATGCCATGATTAATTACGCATTAGAATTGTATAGTTGGTTAATAATAAGTGTTTGTAATGTAGAGTTATATTGTATAGTTGGTTAATTATAAATGTTTGTTTGTCTGTATAGTCTCTAAGCGTGATGTAGACTTATTATAAGTGTTTGTGTGTTTGTATAGTGTTAAGCCTAATGTAGAGTAATAATGTATAGATGGTTGTGTATATAGTCTGTAAGCATGTAGAGTTAAGTCAGTGGGTATCTATACAACTCTTGCTCTGTTAACCTTTACTCTTTATTTTTGTTCGTGAAGTCGGGAAAGAAAACTAAAACATGTTGGTAAACATTGTAAAAAAATGAGAGATTGAGTGTTTTTTTTACACATTTCCCTATATAAAAAGCATTGAGGTTGAGTGAGTTTTTTTAGATTTTTAAGAGAATTTTGAGATTTTTAAGAGGATTTAAGAGAGTCCAATGTTGCCTCAACATTCAAAAAATTCCCGTGCCAACAAACATTTGTCAATAGTGTCAATTTTGGGTTTTTTAAAACTAATACTGATAGTTAATATAGTTTTATTTTTTAAAATATAGTTTATTTTAACAAAAACAATATACATTTAAATTAACAAGAACGGTGAAAATGAATTATATATTATTTGTATAATAAAATAAATTATTTACAAAATTTTCAAATAATATTAACAAAAATTATTAAAAACATAAGTTGAGTTATATATTATTTGTATAATAAAATAAATTATTTAAAAATTTTTAAAATAATATTAACCCTCTAACCGGCAAGCCCGCCTGCAGGCCAGACCAGAAATGCGCCAAAGGAGTATTTTATAATAAGATATTATGCTTTTTCAACAGAAAACTAAATTTATTAAATTTTTTGTGAAGAATTTTTTTGTATACAATGCACGGTTTGGAAGCGTGAAAGTGTCAAAATTAAAATTTCGTAAAATTTCAAAAATTAAATATTTTAAAACAACCAAGATTTTCAAAAATCTTAAAAACATATTTAAATTGAATAAAACAATTGATAGTGATCATTAAGTAAGATTGGGGCTTAAGCTTTTCAAAAAGTTTCTTACTTTTGTCCAAGGACACACAGGATTACATAAGGATACCTTTAAAGGACATCGCCTTAACTTCAAAACGAATGGACGGATTTTTCTGAAATTTGGTAAAACGATAATATTTGGTATAGGTAGCAAAGTTTATAAGTTTGAATAATATAAATTGAAGTTTTGGTGCGTTTTCGCTCAATTTCGCGTTTTTCGAAAAACGAAAATCGCTACATCCTTCTAAGTAACAGCACAAAAAATGTAATTTTTTTATTGCTATTACATCTTGGTAAGAGAAGTAATTTGTGCCTAAACCTAGTAATTTTTATGCGCTAGTTTTCGAGATTCACCCTTAAACTATCTTGGCCACTTTCGCCTAAAGTAGGCAACGAAAAAAAATTTTGAAGAAGAACTTATTGTTAATTTTTCGTAAGGAACACATGGTATAAATTTCATTGCAAAAAAGCAGTAGTTGAACAAAATTTACTACACTCATTAAAAAACCCCTAAATGGAAAATCAAACTTGACAACATTGATCAAAGAATTTTTTTAGAAAAAAACGAAAAAATGTTTCTCAAAATGCTCTTCCAATTCAGTTTTTCTCTTAACAACATTATCAACATGTTTTCTTAGCCTTTCCCAAGTTCGCCACACAACAACAAAATTTGGTGAGGACGGTAGTTTCTCTATAGGTTTATACTTGTTGGTTAAGTATAGCATGCTAGAATTATCCAGTGTGTTGTAGAAGTATGGCTGTTACTATATAAGGCGCGCGTTAACATTAGTAGAAAAAAAGTTGATAATTAACAGTTGTGCTGTTAAGACCGCGAATTAGTATCGTGTTAAAGTTAGTAGCGCTCTAGTAATGGTCATAATAGGGAGAGTTTGTAAATAAGTAATAGTGTGTAAATAAATACGAGTGTCTAAGCTATTTCAAACTTAAGTGTGTTCGTGTTTTGGTTATTGGCTAATTGGTTGTTATAATCGCTGCGACAGCACCAGGACGGTTTATCTAAGGGAGATAAACGAACGTTTTGTAAGGTAAAACGTAATAATTGGTGTCAGCGTTGGATCTGGTTATTTTGATTGCAATAGAAAAGAATCCGGTTTATTTAAGGGAAATAAACCAAAGTTTTTTAAAAGTAAAAACGTAACAATATTTAATACCTGTTCTACTATATGGGTGTGAAATATTTGCCAATTGTGACTGTATTGACTATTATCGACTTGAGGTCACGTACAACAACATAGCCAGATATGTATTTTATCGTGGTAGAAGGCATAATATTTCATCATTTTCATATCAGTTAAATAATTCTGATCTGATTTCCCAAAAATATAAATATCTTTTGTCTACAAGACAATTTTTCAATTATACAATCGGTCTTTGGAATGATTTACCCAATTCAATTGCTTAGCAACACATTATGTTTAAAAAAGGAACTTTTAAATTTGTTTAAACTTAATTAAATATATTTATTTTATTATGTTTTATGTTTATTTTGAATTTATATTTAACTATGTTTACTTTTAAATTTTAATTTAATTATAAATGTTATTGAATGACTAATAGATTTATTCTTGTTGTGATAGCTATTGAAACAATAAATAAACTAAACTAATATCTGTAATGGCTTGAAATATCGATTCCAAACCAATGAAATGCAAAATCGATCGTTTTTCGCTCCTGCAGTTTAGGGTAAAAAACTGATAACTTTTTTGAATTGACGCAAAATTACACTATGCGACAGTCAAAATCGGGATGGGATGAAACCAACGGGAAATGCTATATCGGTCAAAAACAAGTTATACGTGTCCCGAAGTTTCGCTGGATCAACCCTAGGAATCGAGGTATATCTTTTTTTGACATAACTCGAGAACCACTAGTCCGATATTGCTCAAACAATTTTAAAAAAATTAAAAATTACAATTCCTTTAATCTGTTCATATAACGTTTTTCTATATACTCAACAGTTTTGCCGGTAAAAATAAATGTTTGTTACCGCTACCATAAAAATCAATAACCTTTTGTTTATTTTTTTTTTTTAATATTTTAGGCAAAAAATATTTTTTTCTTCATACATTTATTTTTACCGGCAAAACTGTTGAGTATATAGAAAAACGTTATATTAACAGATTAAAGGAATTGTAATTTTTATTTTTTTTTAAATTGTTTGAGCAAAATCGGACTAGTGGTTCTCGAGTTATGTCAAAAAAAAGACCACCAAAGGTCAAATCGATATATCTCGATTCCAAGGGGTGACCCAGCGAAACGCCGGGACACGTATAACTTCTTTTTTACCGATATAACTTTCCCCGGTAGTTTGAACCCTTCCCGATCACTGACCCCTACCATTTGTCTCACAGTGTTATTAGTTGAATCATTTTTTGAATTATTATTTTAAAATACTTTAAACATTTACCTAAATTTTTTTGAATGCAGTTACGGAGTAGTAACGGAGTTTAAATTTAGTTTCTTTTTTCGTTTTCTTTCAGAAACGCTTTGTCAGAATTTTCTTTCCGAAACAAAATCGTATGATGCCTACAAGGTGAATCCAAATATGCCATTGTTTTTCTCACTCGTTAAATAGTTTGGTGTAAAAATTAGGAACGGAGTTTACAACATTTTTTCAAATCTTATTAAAGACATCCTTTTTCATCTCGAGAATGTTACATGCTGCAGAAAAACTTCAAGTCTGTTATATTAGATGATTATTTACAGACCAACGATCATTTGAGTATAAATAACATTATACTTTTAGCAATATACATAATTAATAGATAACTCCACAATTCTGGTGTATGCATTTTTATCAAAAATTATGACGAAAAATCGTTGCAGAGTTGAAGTAGTGTTAGCACAGATATACGAAAAAGTTTGTAAAATGTATTAATTTTTGTTAAAAACGTTACTTTTCCTCTTCATAAAAATTCTTACAGTTAGTGTTTACCTTCATTGGTTATTAATAGAGCAAGGAATTTCATGCACTTAAAAATGGAAAATATGCGCCTAAAATATGCGGTTATAAAAGAAAAATATGCATTAAAAATATAAGAAATATGCATTAAAAACTATTATTTTTGCAAAAATAATGCACTCTAAAACTTAAAAATGTATTTAAGTTAGTTATTTTGCAAACAGACACAGAACTCGAAGATTTCCCATAGGTCAATAAGGTTTTAAGAATGTTTATTTTGATTGAATCAAAATATGAAAACGTATCAATTTTTTATATTTTTTTACAAAATAAAGAATGCTCCTAAGAATGAAAAATATGCACAAATAAGCATTAAAAAGCACAAAATATGCATTAAAAAGGCACCAAATATGCATTTAAAGTCAAAATATGCAAAAACATGCATTTATGACAAAATATGCAACTACAAATCGATGCCATTTTGTTTTAAATTAGATGATTCGGATAAATATTTAGTCCATATTAGTTTTGGACTATCGACAAAAAACATGCATTTGCATGAAATTCCTTGCCCTAGTTATTAAAATATAAGCTATTAAAGTTAAAAAACCTTATGAGTTACTGGTTACGGAGTTTACATTTGGCCTATAAAATTGGTCACAAATTTTATGTATTAACCAAAAATTATTCAGATTATTATAAAATTTAGAAAACAGGTGACAATGCGCTGATATACATATGTCGAAATATATAACTAAAATGTAATCCATGCATTAGAAATTCACCCATATGCTAATAGTATTTAAAATACTTTAAAAATTATACCTTTTACAGTTTAAGCACCGTAAGTTGTTTTTCACGTGGAAAAATTTCACTCAAACTTTAAAGGCCTTGAATAGTAATTTAAATTCTGAAAATGAATTTTTTTATGTAATTAAAAAGCCACAATCACAATAAACACAAAATGTCACTTTTTCACCAGAAAAATAATAATCTTGTACATTAAAGACCTGCAAATGTTGAACTATACAACACTGCAACATGTGTCGCATCATGCAAGTGTTATGTCTTGCTATGCGCTCACACATGTTTGACAATTACATTTGAAGCAGAGAACGGTTTGAGTGCCTTATTTTATGCTTTTGAATGCAATCACAAAAATGTGCATATTGTTGTCAATACACCTCATTTCAATAAAGCAAAACAGACACAATTGAAAAAAAAGTGAGTATGACGAAAGCCATGCATTGCACTGCATGTCTTCTGTTAATCTTACATATCACTCACAAAAGCAACGAATATAAAATGATTGATATGAATACAAACCGATTGTTACGAATGGTCTCAATGTTGGTTGTATAAAAATTGAAAATTTTTTTCTGTCAAATATTTTAGTATATTTTTCGTGTTTATTTTTTTCACTTAAACATTAACAAAATGAGAAAATATATACATATTTCATATTTAAATAAAAAAAATTAAAATTTCTTCACACTGCATTTTTTAAAATACTGCAACAGGTCAACGAATACTAAATGAATATTGTGATTGATTTTATCATCTCTTCATTTCGTTGCTAGACATGTAGTGGCATTATAAAAATAATGCGTAAAAACTACTCATCAATAACAATGAATGTGTATAATAGCAATAGCATTAGTTATTGTTGTTACCAGTATTGCCAGATTATTTGGGCACAAAATCGTCAAATATATTTGAAAAAATCGTCAAAATCGTCTTGAATATCGTCAAAATATTGTTAAAAATCGTCAAAAATTTAAAAATCAAATATTTTTATTATTACACAGTGCAGCACTAAAATCTTGAACCAATTGAGACCCCCAAAATCTGAAAGCTTATGATGGTAGAAGAAAAACCCTAGCTGGGTTTTGATTAGCTAAGGTTTTTTTTTAATTCATTTTTGAAGTTTTCGACTGGGAGGAGGATTTTAGTACATTTTTCAAAGAACATGTACTGATTCTTCAGTATATATCTCGTGAACTATTCGAAATATTGCTTTTCTCTCTTCAGCAAATTTTTACCTCTTAATTAGATCTAAAAATTTTGCCTTGAGATAAAATCAAAAAAACAACATCTTACTCAAAACAGCAAAACTGTCAAAAAACGTAAAATTTCATCATATTTTTTTATGGTTTTTCACACTTATTTTAGAAATTGCTACGAACTCGACCAGACAATATATGACAAAAAGATAGCCAAAATCAAAACAAACAACTCTTCTTAAAAAGCCGATTTCATTTGATGACTGCTTCACATAGTTATAGCCCCACAAAGTCATCAAAAATTCAATAAAAAAAACCAAAAAATCCACACTTTTAAGTGAACGTTTGGGCACATAAATACCACAAACGTAACAAAACACGTTCAGCAACAACACTTTTCGATATCAACTTTTTCTTTCTGCAATGTATGCCGTATTATTTAAATTCCCCAAATTTATTTAATTCGAACGTGCCATCAAAACAATGCAAATTTTTTGACATTTGAAATATGCCGTTATTTTGCATCAAACAATCATTCAAATGGGCGGTGTTTACATGGTACAGATTTCTCTGCGACATGTGGACGGTGTTTACTCGGTGCATAGCCGCTGCGACATGTATTCGATCAAAAACTCAAAGGGCCCCAAAAATTTTCATTATTTATTTCTATTTTGTACCTGTTCCATTTAAAAAAGCATAGCATTTTTAATTTCGATAAACATACAATTGAAAGTGATTTCTTGGTTTTTTATTGAATTTTTGATGACTTTGTGGGGCTATAACTATGTGAAGGAGTCATCAAATGAAATCGGCTTGTTAAGAAGAGTTGTTTGTTTTGCTTTTTGCTATCTTTTTGTCATATATTATCTGGTCGAGTTCGTAGCAATTTCTGAAATAAGTGTGAAAACCATAGAAAAATATGACGAAATTTTACCTTTTTTGACAGTTTAGCTGTTTTGAGTAAGATGTTGTTGTTTTTTTGATTTTATCTCAAGGCAAAATTTTTAGATCTAATTAAGAGGTAAAAATTTGCTGAAGAGAGAAAAGCAATATTTCGAATAGTTCACGAGATATAGACTTAAGAACCAGTACATGTTCTTTGAAAAATGTACTAAAATCCTCCTCCCAGTCGAAAACTTCAAAAATGAATTTAAAAAAAAACCTTAGCTAATAATTCAAATCCCAGCTATGGTTGTTCTTCTACTATCATAAGCTTTCAGATTTTTGGGGTCTCAATTGGTTCAAGATTTTTAAGTTGAAAAATGTGCTACTGTGTTATAACCCTAAACTCATAATATAAAATGAAAAAAATCACCCGATTTTCGGGGTCAACTGTAATTTAAGAAAAATTCTAAAACTTTAGTTTTTTATTTGATTGGTTGAAGTTAAGGAAACTTTCAATGTAAATTGATTTTGTAACAAAAAGAATTTCTATAGAAATAACGCAACACTTCGCCGAAGTGTTTTATAAAAATTTTTTATGTATGTATTGAAAATTTACCATGTACTGAAATTAATTGTTCGAAAGAAAAAGTTCTCTTAAAAAAAAATTTTCGTATCGAAAAAACTTTAGGTTTTAATGTACTTAGTCTAGAGATATTTCACAGATACCTACTAAAGAATTTACATGAAAAGTGTCCGATATGAGATATACACCCCTTCGAAAAACACGTTACATTTATTAGAGATTTAGGAAAAACTATTTTAAATAAAAATAATTCCTAGATTCTGTGTTAGTTTTCCTACAAAAAACCATCAGATTCTAAAATGACTACCTTAAATAAAAATTTTATGATAAATATTTATAAATTACCTGAATAAATTTTCAGATTTATTGATTTTGATAATTGAAAAATAACGTATTCTTGAACAATTGTTGCTATATTTCCTATTGAAAAAATCGTCATTTTGAAGAGGAAAATCGTCAAATCGTCATTTGGCTATTTTCGATAGTAAAAATCGTCAAAATGACGATAAATCGTCAAAACTGGCAACATTGGTTGTTGCATGAGTACATGGCAAAAGCAATGAATGGTATGACTGCACAATAAAAACGAATGTACTCAAACCGTTCTCTGATATGAAGACATTGTCGAAAAAATTAAAATCAAATCTATGCATACTTTTAACAGTGATTTTGCATACATGGACATACAAAATGAACATGTCAACAAGTGCGACACATGCGACATATGCAGCATATGTTGTTATTGATGCATTATAATCATTTCTATGTCTCATTATATGCAATAAAACTGCAAATAAAATAAGAAGACTTATTATAAAATATGAAAATTTCTTTTAACACGGTGCTACAAAAAAAAAAGTTGTAGGTCTAGCTGAGTAAATTACACTCACAAAATAAATACAGTCACTTTTTGTTAGTTGTTTCTGAAGTTTTTCCGTTGAGTTGTTTTTAAAAATAATAACAGTTGTTCGTAGAAGAAAAATACTTTTTAACTTTTTTCACAAGTTATTTAAAAATTTAACTAAATAAAAACAACGATGTTTTATAACAGTCAAATTTTCTAGTCAATTTTTATTGTTTTAAAATAAAATTTAAAAAAATGAACCAAAAAAAGGTAGTGAAAGTTGTTTGAAATAAAAAAACCATTATAAAGTTATCCAATTTGTGTTTTTTTTTAATTTTTTAGTAAAATCAAATATAAATTTAGTTCTTCGCACCATTTTGCTTGTTATTTTTATAGTAAAAATAAATTAACTTTAAGTTGATTTTACGGTCTCTGATAGTCAATGATTGATGGTCAAAAACAAATAAAAAAATTGTTAAATTAAATAAAAATGTGAGTAGACCGGTTTTTAACTGAATTTTATTCGTTTTAAATTGGATTTTTAGTTAATTTTTCCTTTCAAATAATTTGTGTGTACAAAATTTGTATTTTTGTGACTGGCGCATTTAAACATTTGTAACTAACTCAGTAACTTTTAAACCGATATTGAATTTTTAAATTGTATTTAAAAGAAACTTGCCTGGTCTTTCCTAATATACAGTGGGGAGCGTTATTGAGTACATGTCAGTACTTGAGGAAACTTACAAGTGCAGACATAAAAATATCAGTCAAGGGGACTAAAGTATACTTTTCTGAAAGCAAAAGGTTCGCTTAATCTAAATCTGGCCTCAGAAATGACCTTCCTTATCAGACTTTAGAGCTATATAAATGGGAAAAACTTAACTTTTCTTCAAAATATTTCGAATCGTATATTTTCTTGAAAAATATTTTGAACAAGATTCGTAACGGCATCTGAATATACTACTCTTCCTCTTTAAAATGATTTTTGAATTCTTTTGATAACATATTTTTTTACGGATATATCGTTTATTGAAATTTGGGCCTTCACCGCAATTTCAAAGACAATTGTAAAAAAAATAAAATACCCAAATTTCAAAAAACGATATATCCGTAAAAAAATATGTTATCAAAAGAATTCAAAAACTATTTTAAAGAGGAAGAGTAGTATATTCAGATGCCGTTACAAATCTTGTTAAAAATATTTTTCGAGGAAACATACGATTCGAAATATTTTGAAGAAAAGTAAAGTTTTTCCCATTTATATAGCTCGAAAGTCTGATATGGAAGGTCATTTCTGAGGCCAGATTTAGATTAAGCGAACCTTTTGCTTTCTGAAAAGTATACTTTAGTCCCCTTGTCCGATATTTTTATGCCTGCATTTGTAAGTTTCCTCAAGTGCTGACATGTACTCAATAATGCTCCCCACTGTATATGTGTTTTAAAACTTTTTCAACTTTTTTCGAATCTACTTTTAAGACAATAATATTCTTAAAGTTAGTGTTTTCCTCAGTATAATGAGCCTTCGCTTGTTAAAATTGGTTAAAAATTGACAAAGTTATGGTCCAACTAAATTTAAGTGATGTTTTTCCAAAAACTGTGTAAAATTTGATGAAAACATTCAAATTTTGTTAAATTTTTGATAAAATGAGAATTATAGAAGAATTATCCAAATTTAGGGTATCGGGCATATAAGGGCACTCCAGTGGAGCAAACATTTTGTCCGTTTTGCTCCAGTTTTCGAGATATGGGATATTTTATGAAGTGGAAAATTTTTATTGAAAATTTCTGAGGGTACAAGGCCCCTCCAAGGTCCCTTTTTAGATAGAGATAACCCCTTTCGTTGGGGTTACATGGTTAGTCGTAGTGGAAATTTTCATTCATTTTGCTCTATCTCTCTTAGTTTTCGAGATATGGACCATTTTAAAACTTTAGATACATTGGTGGCGCCACACAGTGGGGTTTTTGATACCAAAAATGGGAATTAATTGCAAAATTAAATTTAAGAGAACCGAATAAATTTTTGTAGTCGGTAAAAGCAGAGACAATTAATTATAGAGATAGGAAATCAAAACTTACACTACTCACCGGTAGGGGGCGCTGAAATTTAGTATCACCTGAGCAACTATTTAGTATCAGCTGAGCCTATATTTAAAAACTCAAAAATTGCTGAAAACTGCGCAAAATAAGAAAAAATCAAGGGGAAAAAATTTGTTCAAATAATTCAATTTGAAAATTTCTTTTTTTATTTGCGTTTTTGTTTGTTATTATTTCAATTTAAATAAAAAAAGAAAATTGTCAATTTTTTGAACAAAGTGCCATCTAGTGATAACGAGGTCGTTATAACTTTTGTTTTTGGTGATGCCATACCCCTGGGTAAAAGTACACAACATTCCACATCACTAGTGCAAAAATTTTGTTTTTGACAACTACCGTTATGTCACTATACAATTTTAAAGTTTGAGTTATTTGACGTTTTCCTCGCGTGCAATATAAATTTCAAGTTTTGGTGTCTTAAAAATTAGTTTTAAGTGTTTTCTAAAGTGATGATTAAAAACATTTTAATGGAACCTTCAACCTCAGGTTAGTAAGATTAATTTGTGTTTTTTATTTTTATGTGTAATTTGTGTTATTATTTTTAATTAATTTTCACGCGTAAGCCTAAAAATTAGTGGAGTTCGGGAAATATGTCGATAAATAGTTATGAATAAAGCCAAATTAAGAAAAAAAAACTTTTTTTTCTAAAAATATAAACGCTTTTGAAAATATGTATGAAAAATTTGTCTCCACGTTTTTGCACATTTTAAAATAAAATTTAAATATATTGTTGCACCTACATACATATAAAAAATCACCTTTTTATAAAAAGCAATACAAACATTAGTATTATTATTGCTTTTGTTTTCATGAGAGCCTGCATTTACTTATTAAATTAGAGTAGATAAAAACATATTAAAAGAAGAAAGGGAAAACAATAACAATTTTAAACATTAATAGCAACAAAAACAATAAGTAACCAGAACAGTAATATTGATAAGAATAAATATATTGAAAAAAAGGAATACAGTGTATGTAGGCAAATTAGTTGTTTACTTCAAATAAAATGTAAGAAGATGTGAAACAATTTTTATATGAGACAGTGGTTCCCAAAAAGTTTTAAAAGAAATATATTTAAAACCACAAGAATAAAAATATTTTGTTTACCTAATAATTTAAAAGTTTTTAGGTAGTTCTTTATGGCATAAAAGCAAATAAAAATAGGTTTTACTTGTTGTGATTTAAAAAGTAGTTATTTGTCTTTGTGCACTAAGTGTAATAGTTCTTCGTGTTTTTTTTTAAGTTTTGTATAAAATCATAGGACCGTATTTATTTAATCATAGGCACATCCTCGAAAAGGATTTTTATTTCTCGACGAGAGCTTTTTGAAATAATGATGAAGTCGGATTGTGAAAATATCCATGAACAATTGACCTTTCTTAAAGAACAAATGCTAAAACTTTTATTGCCAAGCGAACATAATATAAAAGTTTTCAATAAAACGATGAATACTTTTTGTTTTCAATTCAGGACTCGCTGGGCTTCATCTTTGCTAATAAAGGAACGTTTTGTTCTGAATAATACGACATGGCTAGATTCTTCAATAGGCTTCCCTCGTCAATCTGGTATTAAACGTGGTAGAAAGGAGCTTGATTTCGAAGATTGTGGTGAACGAAGCAAAAACAAGAAGACCATTGCTTTGAGGAAAACTATTCCTTCATCCTTGTTGGCAAACGCGACACAAATGAGTCTGAGGGCAGATGGTAAATTAAAAGCTTCAAAAATGGTCAAAAAAAATAAATAACAACCACTTCACCATCTGATGTAGACAAATTTTACAAAAGTTTTTTAAAACCTTCTACAGTGACCCAAATGTCTAGAGAGGAAGCATTGGCTGTTTTGGTTGAAGCCAAGTTGTCACGACATCAATATATTATCAGTGTTTCCGCTCATGAAAGATTTCCATCATATTCACAAGTGCAACTAGCGAAAAAGGATTGCTACCCCTAAAATGAGTGCCTTACAATTTGTGAAACTTCAGCAAAAATAAGTTTACAGGCTCTTTTGAACCATACCGTAGAGCGCATTATATCACTCAAAAACAATATAATTGATTTATTAAAGGATGATGAGTTAAACAGTTTCTGTCTATGCATGAAATGGGGCTTTGATGGTAGCTCTGGTCATACACCTTATAAGCAAGCATTCCATGATCCGAATGCTACTGACTCATCGGTTTTTATTACATCAATCGTGCCAATAAAATTAATGTGAAACAGCATAATTATATGGCAAAATCCTCGTCCAGCATCTCCTAGATATTGTAGGCCATTGAAAGTGGAATTTGTAAAAGAAACCACGATTGTTGCTAAGAACGAAAAAGATAGAGTGGATCAGGAAATAAAAAACCTTAAAGAGTCTGTCATTTCTTATGGAGAAAAACGCTTGAGAGTCAATCATAAGTTGGTCCTATCCATGATAGATGGAAAAATATGTAATGCACTCACAGAAACTACGTACACAAAAATGCTTTTTATGTGGTGCTACTTCCAAAGAATTTAATAATATTGACAAAATGATTTCTTTGCAAGTAAAAACAGAAAATTTGGAGTTCGGTTTGTCGATTCTGCATGGATGGATCATATTTTTTGAATGCCTGCTCCATTTGGCATATAAGCTTCCAATAATGAAATGGCAAGCTAGATTGGACATCGAAAAACAAGTTGTTGCAAAAAATAAAGCACGTATTCAAGAGGAGTTCAAAAATAAAACTGATCATCCGAAACCTGGCTTTGGAAATTCGAATGACATCAACAAAGCTCGGCGCTTCTTTCAAAATGCGGACATTTCAGCGCAAATTACAAAATTGGATGCAAAATTGATAAAGACAACTGCATTCAATTATGGTTACCGTTTCTAGTGGTTTTCAAATAAACACTAATGCCTTTCGAGATTTTGCTCTTAATACCGCAAGGTATTTTGTACAACTGTATCCCCAACTATCCATAAATTTTTATTCTATGGACCAGAAATAATAAATCACGCTTTATTACCAATTGGACAGTTGACGGAAGAAGCACAAGAAGCTCTAAACAAAGATTTCAAAAATTTAAGGGAGCATTTTTCGCGAAAATGTTATAGAGAAAAATCAAATGAAGATATATTTAAAAGACTATTAGTTACTTCAGATCCAGTAATATCAAATATGAGAAAATTAAAAGAGAAAAAAACCCACAATTTGCCTATGGAAGCAATTCAATTGTTAATATTTGAATCAAATCTCGATGGTGAAGAAGATTCCAATAATGATGATAATGATACCTATACTAATTATAGTGATAATGATGATGATAATAATTGATGATGATGATTAGGGCAAGGAATTTCATGCAAATGCATGTTTTTTCTCGATAGTCCAAAACTAATATGGACTAAATATTTATCCGAATCAGCAAATTTAGAACAAAATGGCATCGATTTGTAGTTGCATATTTTTGCATATTTTGTCATAAATGCATGTTTTTGCATATTTTGACTTTAAATGCATATTTGGTGCCTTTTTAATGCATATTTTGTGCTTTTTAATGCATATTTGTGCATATTTTGCATTTTTAGGATCATTTTTTATTTTGTAAAAAAATACAAAAAATTGATACGTTTTCATATTTTGATTCAATCAAAATAAACATTCTTAAAACCTTATTGACCTATGGGAAATCTTCTAGTTCTGTGTGTTTGCAAAATAACTAACTTAAATACATTTTTAAGTTTTAGAGTGCATTATTTTTGCAAAAATAATAGTTTTTAGTGCATATTTCTTATATTTTTAATACATATTTTTCTTGTTTAGCCGCATATTTTAGGCGCATATTTTACATTTTTAAGTGCATGAAATTCCTTGCCCTAATGATGTTAAAGAATTGAATAAGGAATAGAAATGTGTGAATAAATATTATTCTTTTTATTTTTTTGGAAGTATGGCAATTTAAAATAAATAATATTAATGGAAAATAAATAAAATAATATTAATATAAATAAATAAGTAAATGAATGTTCTTTTTAGTTTGACTCTAGATCATAAATTAATATCACTTTCTGTTTAAATTATTTTCAAATCAAAGAAAGATGATACAATTTTTACAAGTAAATTACAAAGAATAAAAATATATTTGAAAGAATTCGATAAGACCAGCAACACAGAATACGTATTTTCGGCTTTCGCTACAAAGCCATCATCAGTGTATTTCGTCTTGTGTGGGCTAATATTTTAATGTTGTCTACTTATGTGACCGCTGAAAGAAAATCTAATTTCGTATCAACAACTCAACTTAGACTAACATCAACGAAATTTAACAATCCCGGGTAAAAAAAATAATATGATGTTATATGTAATGATATCTTATTTAATATAATTGGAGATATGCTATGATCCGAAAAATGGTGGATAAAATTATATCGGATAAGATCTAAATATATTGAATCATATAGACTCTTATCCGGATTTTGACCCGATATAATTATATCTAATTTGATGTAGAAAGACAATTTTATAACGCTTCATACTTCAAGATCAAAACAAAAACTATTAAAAAGTACTGAAAAATAACACCCTCAAGTTAAGAAATAAAAATTTAAATAAAAATTTAGAAGAAGTTGTACGTAATTGTAACCAATCCTTCTCATATAAACTTGTATTCTACCCGTAAACTGTGTAAACCTGGTATGTTTATGAGTTTATTTATTTATTTAGTTATGTTCTCATATCCTGTAGAACAAGATTAAATCTTATAATTAAAGTACAGGAAAGCAGTTTGTGAAAAATAGATATTGCAAAATATTTAAAGAAAAACTTAAAATTACACTAAATATGCTTTAGAAACGTAAACTATCTAAAAAATCACAAATAGTTGCAAAAATAAATATATTAATTAGACTAACAAATTGTCAATATTGTAGAAAACAAAATTAATTCTGTTTAAAAAATTCAAATAGAAATTGTTTGAAGTTGCTTGCGTTGCTGTTGAGTTGTTGATTGGATGGAAGATCTCTCCAAAGACGTGCGGCATTTATGAAGAAGTGCCATTCAGACACATGATAACTATGTTCAGGTATAATAGTCTTTCTACCCCTTGGGGATAATGCAAATTGAATAATTTCAAAAAGATATAAAGGATTTTTTGTATAAATGATTTTGTGATAAAACAAAAGTACTCGAATTTTTAGAAGACTTTCAAAAGATACTCCATAGAACGCTCAAATCTCGTTAGTCCATAAACATATATAACAATATTATTTTACAAAATGGTTAATTTGCGTTTGCAAGTCGTGTCACAATTCCCAAAAAGCTCACAACCATAGATTAAACCGGGGATTAGGTATGTTTTAGCAAGTAGAATTCTTACTTTTAAAGGAGTAAAAAATTGTGTTGACCAAAGAGACCTTAACTTGGCGTAAGTTTGACCAGCAAGTGAATTGATATGGTCTGTCCAAGTTAAATGTTTGTTGAGAACGATGCCAAGGTTTTTAGCTGCTTCAACGAACTCAATTATTCCTCCATTTATCACAATATCATGTTCAATTACTGGCACGCTTCGTTGCCTGTGAATTACTATACATTTAGATTTCCGCGGATTAAGGCAGAGCCCATTTGCCGAAGGCCATAAAAAAATTTTATTCAAATCAGAGTTAATCCTACTAATATTTTCCGTAATTAATTGCATTGGACTGCTCAAATACAATTGCACATCATCCGCATACATATGTATTTTGAAATACGAAAGCTGATTAGGCAAATCATTCGCGTACAATGAAAAAAGGAGGGGGCCAAGAATCGACCCTTGAGGCACACCTCTAGTGAGAGAAAGTGGATTAGACCAGACATTATTTACATATAGGGATTGTGTACGATCAGTTAGATATGAAGATATTAATCGAGTAGCAGTCGAAGAGAATTTAAAAAATTTTCTGAGTTTCATACATAGTGTAAAATGGTCTACTGTATCAAAGGCCTTAGAGTGGTCAAGGAGTACCAAGAAATTAACTTTACAATCATCCAGTTCACGTCGTATATATTCAGACACATCTGTCAAGGCTGTAACGCAACATATCTAAACATATCTAAAACAACTTAGAAAAAAAATGAACATTGAGCTATATAAAACTTTATATAATTTCCGATAAAGCCATTTTTAATTATATATGACGATGTATTAAAATTGTCATAGCATATGTAAATAGATATGGCACATATAAATATATATGGGGACATGTATATTTATACTGATCTATATATGACATCATATAAGAAATTTTTTAAAAACTCAAAGCTATACATAATTATATCCGCAAAGATATAGTGTTACACTTGACTATATATAAACATATTAGTCCATATTAAATTATATAATTTCCTATATAACTATTTTTACTCGGGATGCCATTTTTATCCTTTGTTATTATTACTCTATTTTGCTTTGAACCTTAATTCTTAAGATATCTCAGCTGATTCTATTCAACTCTGTGTATGATAGATAGATTTTTTAATTACAACGAACCGTTAAATTTAAATTTAAATGTTTATTATTTAAATTATATTTTTGCACCGTGTCAATGTGTTTTTTAAGATGAATGGGGGAATGTTTAGTTGAACTCTTATTTTTAAGTAAATGAAAGTTCTTTTTAGTTTGACTCTAGATCTTAAATTAATATCACTTTCTGTTTAAATTATTTTCAAATCAAAGAAAGATGATACAATTTTTACAAGTAAATTACAAAGAACAAAAATATATTTAAAAGAATTCGATAAGACCAGCAATACAGAATACGTATTTTCGGCTTTCGCTACAAAGCCAGAGTCAAACTAAAAAGAACATTCATTTACTTAAAAATAAGAGATCAACTAAATATTCCCCCATTCATCATAAATACCCGGGTAAAAATCTTAATATGGTGTCATATATAATTATATCTTATTTGATAAGTCCCCATATACAACCACATACAGCTTGATCCGAAAAATGGGTCATCTAGATGTATCTAATTATATAAAATTAGATATAATTTGATACAGTTTGATCCGAGATTTGTCCATATCCAGGACATCATATTATATCTAATTCGATATAAAAATATCTGATTTTATATAATTTTGTCTGATAGTAGCTATACTTTTTATGCATAACAGCTATTAAATTGACATTGAAATTTGTATAGTTTGAACAATTTTAAAGGCCCAAATTTTATAACATAAAATAAAAATTTAGTTGAATTATTTTATCTTCTAAATCGTGCGCATCATTTTTTAATATGAGTTTACATGAAAAAAAACCACGTGAAAATTATTTGGCTATGAGTAATTAACTCTTAATTTGCAGACTACTAAATTTGATGTTGAACTATATATTAATTTCTACGGGATTATATAGAAAGTTATATAAAATTACAAGAATATATTTTTAGTATGACGACACATACAGTGTTATATAACTTAGTATCGAACCATATATAATCATATCGGTCACTACATATATTTTGATTAGTTTTATATGGCTTATGTAGTTATATATGGAGTCAGATTTGGGGATATGTAACAACATCATTTATCATACAAAAAATTCGTTGAGAAAATAATATCAGATGTAGTTGTATATAATGATATGTGTCTTAAAGTGACTCCATTCATTGTCAGATATAACCCAATCACATTATATATGACAATATATAACTATTTTTACTCGGGTAAATAATATTAAAAAATTAATTAGTCTTACTTCTTAAAGTGAATTTGATTAAAAAAAAAATTAAAATTAGAAACAGGGAAAGTTACCTCGAATTAATTCCCATTTTGGGTATCAAAAACTCGACTGTGCGCCATCTACCGGGCAATAACAGTAAAATGAAGATATTATATTTTAACAATAAATTTTGTAAAATTTAACGAATGGGTTCTTAAAAATTAGTTTTAAATAATTTTTAAAATTAGCACTCAAAATTAGTTAAAGTAGTGAGGATTTTTAGTATTGTGTTAAATGAAGATAACTCAAATCTTTACTTAAATCAGTGTTTCAACTAAAAATTTGTTAAAAATTAGTCAAATCGATTTGAAACCGTTTTGACGGATTTTTCTACCGACGTATTATTTTAAGTATGATTGTGTGGAGGAACCAAAAAAGGCGATTAAGGGGGGTATCGACTCTAGGGAAAATTTAGTTTTCAAATTTTTTTTATATTTTATTTGGATGGAGCATACTTTCTTCTATATGCTCCGAAAATTTTAACACAAAATTCGGAGAAATTAAATTTCTACATGTTTTTTTTGTAAAATATGTTTTAGTCCCAAAGTAATACTCTATGTGGTAAATTTGTGTGTAATACGTTTTGTTTACAATTTTATTAAATTGCTTTTATTAGAAATTGTATATCTTATAACAGGGCAGAATAAAAAGATAAAAACTACATCAAAAGATGTAAGAATTGCACGCAGTTTTCAGATGACGATTCCTTTAAGGGTTGTTGAAGACACGTCATATGGGACAGGTGCCGATGGCTTAATATCCCAGTGTAGAAAATCATTACCAGATATGTGGTTATGTAACTACATACTTGGTAATGGTAACTAGTTACTTTTGTTATTACATTTCTTATTACCTTTATATGGCGATGTCGCGAAAAATAATGAGTTGTCGTTACACACCAGCATACGAAAAATCAAAAAATATATCGTTACCTATGTGATTACCAGTACTGACAAAAATAATGAGTCTAAAAATAGATATTCTAAAAAATAAAATATATAAAAAAAAATATTTTTTATTGTATTTTTGTTTTAAATAAAATTTGCTGGTGCGGGAATCGAACCTGGGTCTACAGATTGCCAGTCAACAGCTCTACCATCTGAGCTATATCGACATGTAATATTTAATAGATAAAAAACAATTGACCTGCTGCACACAAGTAAGCTTACTTGCCAACATACAAAAAATCAAAAAATATGTGGTTACATATATCCTTACCAGAGTTTAAAAAATATTGAGTCTAAAAATAGATTTCAAAAAATTTTCAAAAAAATCTAAAAAATTATTTTCTATTTGAAATAATGATAATAATAAGTAATTATCAGTAACTCATTATTATATGTTTTAAAATAATACAGAAGGTAAGTGGGTGTCATTACTGGTAGTCCTAAAAATAATGATATGTCATTACCGTTTCTACACTAGGTAAGTTATAAAAGTAATCAATATATATATAAATGGGGAAAAAATTCGATATAAATTAAAAATTTACAAAATTATAGCATTTTTACAAAATAATATGAGTAGCATTATGTATATTAATATATCTACCATCGTTTTTAAGACTATTAGTTTTAATATATCAAATATCCATTAACCGATTCGTCCCAAATTTGGTTCACATGTAGAAAACTGCGAGATATAAATTTTGTTCATACACGGTTTTTTTAAATTCTGCTGTTTTCTTAGTGCAAAATTAATTTTAAACTTCAAACACGTTTTTCTCACAACCATGAGTTCAAAATCTGCTGCCACTGTACAGCCAAGGTGGGTTAACCGATTTCGATCCGGTTTTTTTCTTTCGTAGTCAACAAAAAACTGTAGTCCTTATCGTGGCCCTTTTTTTGAATTTCAGTCAAATTAATTTTATATTCCCAAGTAAAATTGTTTTTTCTTGTCTGTTTTGGATTTTCAAGTTTGTGTGGCAACTTTGTTAAAAAAAATTAAAAACTAAAAATCGGGCCAATATAAGGACTAGAGTATTAAGAATAACTTTACGTTTTGAATTTCCAATAATCAATGAAGGCTGCACAGTGGGAGCCGATTTTGCCTGTTTTAAAAAAGGCTAATAATAAAGTGGCAACCCTGGTTAGACAAATTTAAAACCAATATTTTTGGAAAATACTACAAAAATATATATTTCAAATAAAAAAATAATATAGTAAAGCTATTGTTATTTGAATTTTTGACAACCGATTAAATATGCCCCTAAAAGTTCTGTTGTTACAGTATTTATCCCCCTTAAAATAAGGGAAGCTGTCGACATCTTTAAAAATGCATTGGAGTGGGCTGAAAGTGAAAAGGTTGAACAATGGGCCTTAAATATTTTGTGGGAGTTACGGGATAGGGCAATTTTAAGAGTACTTGAGCAAAACAGCACAGAAACAGCAAAAGAGGATAACCGATTTTTGCGCTAATTATGTTAAAACTTTTTCTCGAAATTGAGGCAGAAAATAAATTTATGTGTGCATTATATTTTTGGTTTACATTCATTCTTGTTAATTTCTTATGTACACTCAAAAAAAAGTCAGAAAAGTCAGCAAAAATGTTGCTGAGTCAGCAAATTTTTAGTCAGGAGCGTGCTTGCAAAAAAGTTGGCAATTTCAGCAAAAGGTTTGCTGAAAATCAGATCCCAAGTAAAAAAAATGATATGGAGCCATATGAAGTTATATTTAATTATATATAATCTTTTATGTAATTAGATATAATTATATCCGAAAAATGAGAACATCTTATTGTATCTTATTGTATCGAATTGTATACAATTGTTTACAAATTGGTACAATTTGATACAATTTTATGCAATTCGATACAATTGTATCCGAATTTTGTCCTCATCCAATTACATCAAATTATATCTTTTTGTATAAAATTATATAAAATGTTATAAAAGTGGACATAGTTTGATACAATTATATCTAAATATTAACCTGATACTTTTTATCATATTATATAGGACCATATCTAACAATATACATACAAAAATTATTTTTTTAAATAAAAAAAAATTTTCAATTACTTTTAATTGTAATGTTCTTTTTTGAATTGCAATTACAAATAATATGTAATTATAGATGAGTTTTTTTTCAATTACAATTACATGTAATTGTGTAATTGCATGTGTAATTAATTACAAAATGTAATGATTAACCCCAGGCCTGCTGGAGATCTTATAATTTCGATAAATCTTCCATTACTTTTATCCTGATTTATCATGACAGTGCAATAAACATGAAAAAAAATTACTTTTAATTTAGTAATTTTAAAATAAAGTTAACAACACTGAAATTTTAAAGTTAATAGGATTATGATATAAAACCAAGATATAAGAAATCAGACAAGTGTACGTTATAGTATAGGGAATTTCGTATTAAAGCTTCAGTGTTGTTAATGTTATGGGTGCGGTGCGTAGGCCATTTTTGACTCATGCTCAAAAAAAAACAAATTACTCACCAGAGCTTCGAAAAATTGAATTGAATGAATTCCTAACTTGAATCATTCAAATTGCATGTTCGTTCACCATTTTACTAATTGAATGAAGAAATTTTATTACCATTCACTTAGTGCAGTGTAGTTTGAAACTAACATATAATCAAAACCAAAGCATACATACAAGCTGTAACAAAACATACGATACTATTTATTTCTTTTAGATGAATTTTAAACGTTTTTCATTTGTATTATGCTAATATTCAGCAATTACATGCAAATTTAAATTTTTCATTTGATTAAGTGAATGAAAACAAATCATTTTTCATTCACCTTTTTATTAAATGAATTCAAGTAAATTGGGTTTCATTCAGTTAGAATTCAATCAAAATAGAATGAATTCATATAATTTAAAGCTATTGGGAATTAAGCTATAGAATTAATTCAATAAGAATGCTATTAGGGAATGAAATTTAACCCAAATTTCATTAATTTTTAAAAAGTGAATGAAAGAATTAAGCCTTTTAAACCTTTGTTACTCACGCACGAGCATTTCGTTTCTTACTCAGCACACATGAGTATATTAAAAACTTACAATCAGAAAATTCTCACGCAAAACAGTAAAAATTACTAAAAACATATGATGCAAAAAATAAACTCACACACGAATCATGCACGGCTTATTCTTACTCACGCTCACGCACGAATCACTTAAGTATAGTAATTATTACTCACGATCACGTGTGAATAACGTGACTCACGAACATTTCGTGTCAAGCGCCAATCCCTAGTAATTACTAAATCTAAAACTAGTTCAAAATCATTTAAAACATGGAACCAAATATAATACAATATGGTTTTATATGGACCTTATATATTTTTATATAAAATCACTTTGAAAAAATTCCCTATGTGGGATGATATATGTCTAAGTTATATATGGGTTCATATTCGTCAATATATAATCATAACTAACACAAATTATAAAATATTTCTTATTTGGAACCACATAGTTTTATATTATTATGTATAGTGTCATACTAAATTATATATAAACGTACATGTAATTATATCTTTTATATGTTACTTTATGTACTTATATATAGCACATACATATATATGTAGGCAAATATGTAATAATATAAAATCACATATGTCTCCATATTAAAACCTTTGAGGAAAAAATATCTAACATATGACTATATAAAAGTATATCTGCTTGAATTTAAAAGCATATGTGGCCATATGTAACTATAAGTTACTATATGCAATTACATAAAATAATATATGATTATATCAAAACTTTTTTACTCGGGATCTGATTTTTACCAAAAAATAGTAATCTTCAGCAAAAGTTTTGCTAACACTTAGTCGATTGCAAATAAAGAAATCCTTGCTAAAATCACTAAACATTTTGCTGAATATTAGTAGACTGAAAAAAACTCAAAAAACTTGTAGCGAAATTTTACTTTAGTTAATTTATTTGCTAAAAATTTAAATACAGAAATTGTGTAGAGTTGTTTTTCGTTTTTTTTTTATCATTTCCGTTGTCTGTACTACAACTAGACATGCCGATTTCGAAAATCTTGTCTATCTGGTTGTCGTCGAAGCTATAAATGCAATTATCAACACAATTTTTGTAGCTAAATTAATTAACAAAACATTAGTTCAAAATTAGTTTAGTGCTAAAAAATTATAACTAAAACGGAATTTCAGCAAAAAAATTGCTGAAAAATAGTACACTTGATATACAAGACGTTTTACTAATTTTTCTACTAACTTCTTTTTTTGAGTGTATGCAATTAGATATGGTACATATTAATATATATGAGGACATATATATGTATATATACTGATCTATATATAGCATCATATAAGAAATTTTTGAAAAGCTCAAAGCTATACATAATTATATCCGCAAAGATATAGTGTCACACTTGACTATAGCTGTGTTTTCGACTTAACTATATCCGTTAACTCATAAAAAAACTCAAAGTGCGTAAAAAACTCGTTTAAGACGAAAACTAACATATTACTTTTCGTATGCACGTTAACTTTCAACACTGATAACACAGTACAACAGCCAATCTGGGGGGTGAGAAATTCCAAGTCAGGGTGATGGTACTAGGTCAGTATAGTAAAACCCTCAAAGGGTTTGGCGTTCGTATGTGTCAAATTAAAATTTTTTATGAATTTAAAAAAAAAAATTTTTAATTTTTAGGCAAAAAAATATTTTTTTTTCTCCACAAATTTATTTTTACCGGCAAAACTGTTGATTATAAAGAAAAATGTTATATGAACGGATTAAAGAAATTGTAATTCTAAATTTTTCTAAATTTGTTTCATTTTTTATGAATTTAAAAAAAAAAATTTTTAATTTTTAGGCAAAAAAATATTTTTTTTTCTCCACAAATTTATTTTTACCGGCAAAACTGTTGATTATAAAGAAAAATGTTATATGAACGGATTAAAGAAATTGTAATTCTAAATTTTTCTAAATTTGTTTCATCAAAATCGGACAAGTGGTTCTCGAGTTACAACTAAGCGAAAAAACATCAAGATAAGGAAAAAATTTAAAAGGTCATAAAAAAAAATGACACATACGAACGCCAAACCCTTTGAGGGTTTTACTATACTGACCTAGTACCATCACCCTGACTTGGAATTTCTCACCCCCCAGACAATAATCCCAAAAATGTTCCATAGTGTAATTATCAACGTTGAAAACTCAACGTTTATACATTTTCACATCTAACGTAGTTTATTCGCGTTACTTCCTAAAATTTTTTGCTGACGTACGTTCGATTATAACGGAACAATTATAAACATAACCTTTTTAAAATTTTTTATACCACAATCGGTATAACGTAGATTTGCTTTAAATACTTAACGTTGATAGGCATGAGACAAAATACAGCTGATATATAAACATATTAGCCCATATTAAATTATATAATTTCCTATATAACTATTTTTACTCGGGTTATTACATATTACAGATTTTTTTACTAATTATCGCTGCTGAGTTCAGCAAAACATTTTACTAATTTTTCAAAACCGAGTGCTTTATTTAGCACAAAAATATACTAATTTAAAAAAAAAAATTTTTGGATTTTTTACAATTCTTGTTTAGTTTATATATCCCACGAAAATTTTCTGTTCCAAACAATCGGTTGTACAATAGCTACTTTTCATTCACAACCCCTTCTACTGTTGATTCTAACACCGATTCTTTTTGTTTGAAATTGTCCCAAAAGCAACACCTTCTATAGCTCCAAAGTGGAACCGGTTGCTCTAGAATCAGTTCTGGAACTATTTCTGGAACTGATTCTACGTCACCCACACCTTCCATATAGGATCCCAGGAACTGGTTCCGGAACCAGTTCCATGGAATCAGTTGCAGTGGAACCTGTTGTAGAATGGGTGTGGTTGGCTACCGATTGTAAAAAATTTTCCTGGGATGTTACTACCCAGGAAAATTTTCTGTTCCAAAGAATCGGTTGTACAATAGCTACTTTTCATTCACAACCCCTTCTACTGTCGATTCTAACACCGATTCTTTTTGTTTGAAATTGTCCCAAAAGCAACCCCTTCTATAGCTCCAAAGTGGAATCGGTTGCTCTAGAATCACTTCTGGAACCAGTTATGGAATTGATTCTACGTCACCCACACCTTCCATATAGGATCCCAGGAACTGGTTCCGTAACCAGTTCCATGGAATCGGTTGCAGTGGAACCAGTTGTAGAATGGGTGTGGTTGGCTACCGATTGTAAAAAATTTTCCTGGGTATTGATATATTTTTAGTTTGGAAATAACAATCAGAAAATTTTATTGTATCTCCAATGCATACAAAGGTAATAACTGGAGAACCGTTTGCAATTTTCACTCCAAATTTCAAGCACGATGAAGTAATTTTACGCTTGTTACAATCGAAAAAAAAAAGTTTTTATAAATTTTTTTAGATTTTACAGTTTTTTTTATTTTTTAGTACACTTTTTACTAATCTCAGCAGATTGATTTTAAATTACAGTTTACAACAAATTAGTGAAATTTGGTAGCTGCAACTAATTATTTATACTAATTGCATTGTACTAAAATTATTGGTAATTAGTAAATTTTTTAACTGATTTTAGCAAAACGATTTTGAATTGCAGTTTACAACAATTTACTGAAATTTAGTAGCTGCAACTAATTATTTATACTAATTTCATTGTACTAAAATTATGATATGTATTTAGTAATTTTTTTAACTGATTTTAGCAAATCGATTTTGAATTGCAGTTTACATAAATTTTACTAAAATTTGGTAGCGGCTACTAATTTTTTCTACTAATTTTATTGTACTACATATCCACAGACATGTGTTGCTAAAATTAACAAAACATACCGCTGGGCTCAAAACAGTTAAATTTAAAGTAATAACAGCAAAATTTTCAGTAGGCATTACAGACTTTTTTGGTTGAGTGTAGGGCAAGGAATTTCATGCAAATGCATGTTTTTCCTCGATAGTCCAAAACAAATATAGCCTAAATATTTATCCGAATCATCAAATTTAGAAAAAATGGCTTCGATTTGTGAACGTATTTTTTTTTTAATTCACTGAACGTAATTTTATTTTTTTTAATTCACTGAACGAAAATGAAATTGAACGAATTCAGTGGTGAATTAATTCAGTAGGGAATTAATTAACGAACGAATTCAGTGTATTACTTAAGAAAAGGAATTCATTAAATTCTAGAGAATTTATTTTCACTTATTTTCTTTAGTAAATGGATCTTATAATCACAAATTTTCTTTTGTTTGGTAATCTTTTTAATTTTGTATAGAACTTTTAATAATTTCTTTCACTACTATTTTTATTTTATTTTAAATCGTTGCTCGACGAACAAACAATCCTTGACAAGCATCAGACCAAGACTAAAAATTAAAACGCAATCCCATTTTATAACGGTAATTCCTGTTTCTCTCTTTCCCAGTTAAACTAACAGGGTTACCATCTAACTTTTCCTACCAGGTAACCGGGGAAAATTCTCAAACAGATTTCCCGTTTAATTTGTTGGAATCCCTAACAGTTTTTGAAAGCAAAAACTCTATGAAGTATTTGTGAGCAGAGTATCCTGATGAAGAAGAAAAATAGCAGTTTTTGGAAAAAAAAGTACTTATTATGTTTGTTTAAACGCAAACTCTTAATTAATATACATTTGTATCTTGTACCCTTCGATTTACCTCTTCTCTTTGTAGGGTTAATAATTTTTTAGATTCAAATTTTTACTCCTCTTTTTATATACCCTATTTAAAAAGAAGAAATAAGAAAAGTTAGTTTGGCATTTCTGACTTAAGTTCACACTAGATCATTTCCAAAAGAGTTCCAATTTGAAAACCAACATCTGATTGTTAATGGCAATCGAAATGACCTTAAAGGCAATCGAAATGAACTTAAAGTACAGCCCGAAAACCCTGTTTGAGGTTGTTAGCAGATTTTTAAACTTTTGGAAAGAATGGTAAAAATCTGTTTCGAAAAGAAATATTGCTAAGACTCTGGTGCTCCTGCATGTATATTAAAATTACAAAAGTATAGGACTAACAAAAAATATTGTTCAGTAAAAATTTTCTGAACCTTAAATAGTTTTTCTACAGCAAGAAGAATTTAAAATTAGATGGTTTCTCTATATAAATATAATTTTCTTGATCGCAAAAGGCATTAGAATCTGAAGATTTATCAATATAAAAAAATATTTTCAAAATCTGAAGGCATTTCTGTGAAAAAATTTGACATAACTGATGATTTTTCTAACGAAATAGTTAACAAAACCTACAATATTTCGTATAATAGCTAATCTTTCTGTAGAGTCTGATATGTTTTAGCATCAAAATCTGAAATTATTTCTATGGAGAACGTTTCTAATTAATCTCCAAATTATGATTTTTTAATTTCTTTACTGATTTAAAGCCAGCAATAAATGATGACCCTTTGAAACGGCGACTGTATGAAAGGCATAGTTTTTTTTTTATTAATAATTCAATATATCAATAAAAACCATGGTTTGTCAACACTAACCCCAAAACATCAATAACGATTTAAAATGATTTCAAATAACTACAATTAACCTAAAAATACCATTAACGAAATAACTTAAAATATCACTAACCGCAAAATACTTTAACGAAATTATTTAAATTACCGTTTAACCTAACAGACCCTAACTCAAAAATTTTAAATATCCTAGGGACCATCATTTACCTTAAAATACCACTAATGGCTGGTACATTACATTATAAGATTTTCGGTGTGATTTTGAAATCCAGCCTATATGTTTTACATGTGTACTAAAGCAAAATCATACCAAAAATCGTACAGTGTAAACTAGCCATAACGATATAACTTAAAAAGCCTTAAAATAATCAAACGAAATAACTTTAAATACCGGTAACTCTAAAACAACTTAACGAAATAACTTATTATACCGATAACCTTAAAATACCCTAACGAAATATTTATGAAATAACTATAAGATTTTCGGAAAGATTTTGCAACCTTGTCTATATGTTTTGCATGTGTACTAAAGCAAAATACTACCGAAAATCTTATAATGTAAAGTGGCCTTAACCTTATGAATCGGTTGCCAACTCTGATAAAAACCCATAATGCATGTTAAAAACAAAAAAAATCTAGCACCTTTTTTAGCACTTTTTATTTTGAATCTAGCACTTTTTTTCGACCATCTAGCACCTTTTCGCATTTGTCTTATGGCAACACTGATCTTAGCTTTACAAGCAATATTTCTACTCTCCTTATCAGTGTTGCCAACAAATTTTCAAAATAAATGGCTAGATGAGACCCAAAAATCGCTAGAAAATCCCTAGATTATAAACACAGCAAAAATTTTGCGAAATTTCTACTCTCCTTATCAGTGCTGCCAACAAATTTTCAAAATAAATGGCTAGATGAGACCCAAAAATCGCTAGAAAATCCCTAGATTATAAACACAGCAAAAATTTAGCGATATTATCGCTAGATTGTTGAAATTTTGTACTTAAAGGAGTTTTTTACTTAAGAATTTCTTTAATATGTTCATAAGAAGTGTTATAAACTCTTAAATAATAAAAAATTTTACGATTAAGCTTTAAATAATGAATCCCGATTTTCATTGAATTAATATTAGTATTTAAAGTACTCAATAGAGGGCATTGTGCGGTAAAAAGTACATACCCATATTTTATGGAAATGTGCATTTATTAGAAAGTTTTTTTTACTAAAATCGTTTAAGAAGTTGTTTTTTATAATAAAACATCAATATGCGAATTTTACAATATTTTTCAACATAAAACCGATTTTTAGAAATTATATTACGGGTTATAAAAAATCGCTAGATTTTTGGCTAATAGCTACTGGACAATTTTTCCCGCTAGGGGCGAGATAAAATAGCTAGATCTGACGAGAAAATCGCCGTTATGGCAACATTGCTCCTTATATGAAGGTAATATTTTAAATTTAAAATAAACTAATCCCGAGTAAAAATACTTATATATTGTTATATATAATGTGATTGGGTTATATCTGACAGTGAATGGAGTCACATTAAGACACATATCATTTTATACAACTACATCTGATATTATTTTTTCAATGAATTTTTTGTACGGTAATTGATGTTATTACATATCCCCACATCTGACTCCATCTATAACTACATAAGCCATATAAAACTAATCAAAATACATGTAGTGACCGATATGATTATATATGGTTCGATACTAAGTTATATAACACTGTATGTATCGCCATACTAAAAATATATTCTTGTAATTTTATATAACTTTCTATATGATCTCATACAAATTAATATAAATTAAGAGTTAATTTCTACACAGCTAAATAATTTTCACGTGATTTTTTTGCATATAAAATTTATATTAAAAAATTATGGGTACCCGGGTAAAAATAGTTATATATGGTCATATATAATGTGATTGTGCTATATCTGGCTATGAATGGAGTCACATTAAGACACATATCAATATATACAACTACATCGGATATTATTTTTTGAACAAATTTTTTATATGGTAATTGATACTAGTATATGTCCCCAAATCTTACTCCATATATAACTGCATAAGCCATATGAAATTAATAAAAATATATGTAGTGATCGATATGATTATATATGGTTCCATGCAAAGTTACATAAAAATGTATGTGACGCCATACTAAAAATATCTTTTTGTAATTTTATATAACTTTATATATAATCCCATGCAAACTAATATATAGTTCAACATAAATTTTAGTTATCTGTAAATTAAGATTTAAATTAACATGGCTTCACATATAACCATATAAGGCTCCATAAACAAATGAAGTTATTTTTTTATATATAATTTCATATTAAAAAAGTTATGCGTATGTTTCCTAAGCCAAAAGCATTCAAATGCATTTTTATAAAACACAACCAATTTTTGTAGGAAAATTTTTAAACATTGGGTTATTTTTTCTAAAATTTGGGCCTTTAAAATTGTTTAAAATTTCAATTGTCAACTTAATAGCTGTTATGCTTAACTTCCAGTCATAAAAAGCCTACCTACTATCTGGTTTAATTATATAAAGTCAGATATATTTATATGGCAGTATATATAATTTGATATCCTGGATATGGACAAATCTCGGATCAAATTGCACAAAATTATATCTAATTTGATATAATTAGACACATGTAGATGACCCATTTTTCGGATCAAATTGTGTGTGGTTGTATATGGGAACTTATCAGATAAGATATAATTATATAAGACACCATATTAAAATTTTTACCCGGGATCCTAATTGTACTTTTCGTGTTTTTATTTCTTTGGAACCTGCATTTACGGCAAATATTTGGTCCATTCAAACTGGATTCCAAATAAAAACGACAAAAAGTGGAAATAATTTTTGTGTATTTTAAGAAGCCTACATATTTTTTGTGGCATCAACCATAGAACAATTTTTTTTTTCGAATAACAGGTGCGTATAGTCTATGAGTTTTTAATGTGTAAAACTTCGAGTTAAGGAGTGAGATCATAAAAATGTTAACACACATTTTTGCATATAACTTTGGTTTAAAGCTTCTCATATGAAAATCGAATAAAAAATGTGGCAACTAGAGGTAAAAGTATATAAGTAAAATTATTTTCTGCTTGTTTTTATCAACATCATCATCATCATTTCTTCATCATTTCATCATCATTATCATCATTTCATCATCAAGCAGAAAATAATTTTACTTATATACTTTTACCTCTAGTTGCCACATTTTTTATCCGATTTTCATAAGTAATACCTTTCTGGAAAGGTTGTAATGTTATATTGTTTACAACTTCATTAGTTGTTTCAAAAAGCCACCGCAAGATGGCGCTAATCTAGCATTTATTAGAAAATTGCAAAAAATTGAAATTCGGGAACCTCGAAAATGATTTTTTTGATATGTCGTAGTGGACTTTTTTGCTCAGTACAATCCCAAGAATCAGAAACGCGAAGCGCCCATTAAGATGTTCAAATCGCCCCACCCTAATGGACATCCAAAAAAATTGCCAAAGAAACTAATGTATGCCGCCAAACAGTTTCAAAAGTGGTAAAAAGGTATCTGGAACACCTAACAATTGAAAGGAAGCCGAGAACAGGAACAACGACTGGTTATCATAACATTGGTAAGGCATATAAAGTTAAAAGCATCCTTAAGAGAGCTCCTAACACATCTGGCAGAAAAACAGCTCGGTTAGCCCAATGCTCGGACTTTTTTATACGTGAAACGTAAGGCAGGACTAAAATCCTACAAAGTTCAAAAAGTTCCCGATAGAAACGCTTTTAAAAATTTGGAGGCCAAAACCAGAGCTCGAAAATTTAAATCAAATTTTATACAAAAATACAACTTTTGTGTAATGCACGACAAAACTTATGTCCTGGCTGATTTTTCGCAGCTCCCTGGTCAAGAATTTTATGTTTCCGATGTTCGAGGAAATGTTGCGGAATAATTTAGGTCGAAAAAGCAAACTAAATTCCCTAAAAGTTCCTAGTATGGCAAGCCATATGTAGCTGCGGCCAAAGAAGCCAGTCATTTGTGACACTGGCTTTATAAACAGCGAAATTTATATCAAGGAGTGTTTGCAGAAGAGACTTCTTCCATTTTACAGTCAGCACAATGTATCTTGTCACTACAGCAAGAAAGCGCTGGAGTGGTGCCCGGAGCTCAGGCCAGTGGAGAGGTATTGGGCTCTTGTTAAAAGAGAATTAAAGGGCACGAAAAAGGTCCCCCAGGACATGCAAGATTTCAAACGTAGATGGACCACCTGCTCTAAAAAGGTGACAGAAACTACCATAAAAGCCTTAATGGGAGGGTTTCCGGAAAAAGTGGATAACTTTGTTCGTAGTGGTTAGAATTACATGCGGTTTTTTTGTTTGATTTTGTATTAAATTTCATTTAATAAAAATTTGGTTTGAAGTCTTAAAATTCAGTGGTTTGTTTTTTATTTAACTTTATGTGTGTTAACATTTTTATGATCTCACTCCTCACATGAAAGAAAAATAGTGAAAATATTAAAATTAATAAAATAAAATTTAGTTGTTGCTAAATTTAGTGTTGCTAAAATTACGGACTTTTTTGGTTGAGTGTTTTGCCACAACACTGCATCGAGAACAAACATAAACCTGATTTAAATAATGTGAGAATACTAGACAAGGAGAGAAAAGAAAACAAACGTTATACTTTGGAAAGCTTCAGGATACAACAAAAATATTATAGTGCAATAAATTTAAAAGAAGACAAAGACAAAACAAATGCAAATTTTCCTATTGTTATTGTTTAGTTTAGATATTGATTTCAACTGTGATACTTAGGCCGGATAACACAATGCCCAGTTAAAATTTAACCTTAAGTTAAATTTAAAATTTATATGGTAAACAACAACAAATGTGTCCGTTAAAGTCCCAGTTAGTAGCTAACAGGACAATGCGTTAATGGGGGTTAGCGCTATAACATAATAAGTATGTTATAAGCGGCCTATATACGACCAAGTATACTGTACAGCATGTTGGACGGCTGTATAAATTTGATCATGTAATGTCTAATTTGACGGTTTGTCAAGCATGTTGAACGAAAAAAAACATTTTTTGATTTTTCGGCAGGTTTGACACAACACGCTTTACCGTCTAATGAAAAAAATCATCAAACATTGTAGAATTTTCCATTTTTATTAATTATCCAGTGTAGAAAATCATTACCAGATATGTGGTTATGTAACTACATACTTGGTAATGGTAACTAGTTACTTTTGTTATTACATTTCTTATTACCTTTATATGGCGATGTCGCGAAAAATAATGAGTTATGGTTATACACAAGCATACGAAAAATCAAAAAATACATCGTTACCTATGTGCTTACCAGTACTGACAAAAATAATGAGTCTAAAAATAGATCTTCAGAAAAATAAATTATATAAAAAAAATATTTTTTATTGTATTTTTTTTTTTTTAATAAAATTTGCTCGTGCGGGAATCGAACCTGGGTCTACAGATTGCCAGTCAATAGCTCTACCATCTGAGCTATATCGACATGTAATATTTAATAGATAAAAACATAATAGACCTGCTGCACACAAGTAAGCTTACTCGCCAACATACAAAAAATCAAAAAATATTTGGTTACATATATCCTTACCAGTGTTTAAAAAATATTGAGTCTAAAAATAGATTTCAAAAAATTTTCAAAAAAATCTGGAAAATTATTTTCTATTTGAAATAATGATCAAAATAAGTCATTATCAGTAACTCATTATTCTATGTTTTAAAATAATGCAAAAGGTAAGTGGGTGACATTACTGGTAGTCCAAAAAATAAATAAGGATATATGTATGTCATTACCGTTTCTACACTGGGTAGTTATTTTGCGGCAAGGGAAAACGGTAATAAATAAACTAAAAAATGCAAAAACAGAAATTTAAAAATGAAATTCAAAGACAAAAATTAAAAAAATAATTTCGTCTATCATCCGCTGTGTTGATTTTGTGTGCTTGATGTCAAATTTTGCAGCATACTTCACCGTGTATTCCAAAAACCATTTTTTGTTTGTCAAACAAGCTGGACAGAATACTTCATCGTATATAGACCGCTATAGAGAACGGCTTGAGTGGATTCGTTTTTACTGTGCATTCATATATTCACTGCTTTTGCCATGCATTCATTCAAGAACACCCTATAAACATTTTCACTGGAATTCAACTTGAAATCAAGTTCAATTCCAGCCCTGTTTTCCAGTTTCAAGGCTTGAATTCAACTTTTATTACATTTTATTTCAATAGCATACTCCAGCAAAAGGGAAACAAAAATTCAAGTTTGAAATATTTTTGTTAAATAAACAAGTGCTAGAATTTGAAATATACTTTACTTCAAGCAAAATTTAAAGCACTTGAATTTTTAAAACCTATGTGCTTATTGAGACACCTACGAGGAAAGGGACCGGTCCAATGTGACACGCAGGATAGGTCCCAAGGGGGCAGGGACCGGTCCTTGATCGGCCTTTCTGTTTGGAAGAGACACGTCACTTTAACATTGGAAATGACCAATTGCCACAGTTTAGACACCTTGTGACAGTAAGGTGGTGTGTCTAAAAATAGCCTTTCAAATAAACTAATAAAAAATTAAGAATTAAAAATAATCTACTTGACGTCGAAGTAGGGCTCGATAACAAAACCTTCTGCTTGTAAGGCAAGCTAAAGCCGTCTGAGCTAATGTTGCTTATGCGTTATATCTGGCTGATGGTAAAGTTATATATTTTTCATTTCTGTTCAAATAAAAAAGAAAACACAAACACTACAAGCAAATAAAAAAAGAAAACAACATTAACTCACACACAAATATAGTGGAAGTGCCTTGAATATGGCCCCGATTGACCGGTCATGGGATATGTCCTTTAATGGTAGTTGACTCGTTTTTTGCGTTGGCCATAATTGAATTAAAAAATCAATTAAAAATTAGAAAATTACGTCAAAAACTCTGATAATATAAATAAAAATTAAAAAATTACCCTTAAGTTAAAAAGAAAATTAAATGAAATAACAATTGTTAAAACTAAAACAGCTTTAACATTAAAAAACGTTGAAAATACAAAACTTAAAATTTCTTAGCAAAAAATTATAGAAATTTCAAATAAGACCTAAAATAAGCAAATCGTAAAAAAAATAAAGTTCAAAATAAATAAAAGCGTAAAATAAATAAAAAATAATTTAAAATATATTCCGCGAATTTAGTTTTCTATTTCGGTATTGGTCAAGTTTTTTAAAAGAAACAGTGAAAGTAACGAATTAGAAAATACTTAGAAAATTAATTCATTCTCTTTGGTTCATATTTGTACTAAGGAGTGTAACTTTTCAAATCTGGAATTTTTAAACTAGGCTATGCTCCAAATCATTAAAACTAAAATGAAAAAATTTATAGGAAAATATTCAGTACCTTCATAAAATTGTGTCAACATAATATTTTTTTTGAGTGATATTTTTTTTTTTTTTTAAAGAGAAGCAACACTCAGGAAATTCTTCCTACTAATTAACGTCTTGCTTCCTTTGGAAAGGGGATAGAGAAGAAGTGAAAGGTGGTGAAAGTTGAAGGGCTTCAAATGTGGCAACACTGTAATTGCGCGAGATGGTGAATTTTAGAACAGTTGTTGCGCGCCATCTGTCGGTGAGCTGGCGAACTTTGTTGAAGCTTTTTAGTCCATAGCCCTGTTATATTATTTTACTTCGGTGGGGTTAAGTGCTATGGGAACACCGAAGGAGTACGCTGCGATATGTATGAGGGATAGAAAAAACTCATACATATTACTATTTTTCATAAATTAATGTTGCCTTGGTTGGGGCTCGAACCCGCAACCTCACGTGTAACAGTCCAACGAGCTAACCATTACACCACAGCGCCCACAATTTTTGAGCAATTATGAATCAATTGGAACAACGAAGATTAATTATCGACAAATGGAATGAAAATCCATACCGAGCAGTACATTTTATTTCAAAAGATTTAAAAATGGCAAGAACTACGGTAGATTCAGTCCTGAAACCTTATTTTGAAATATCTATCGGCATTGAAATGTTTGGTAAGAAGTATCTCGTTTGACATAAAATTTGCCAATGCGGCGAAAAGACATCTTCATATATAACAACAGGTACAATTAATGGAGATGTGTACAGGGAAGAGTGCCTAAAAAAAGATTAATTATTAATTATTCTGGCCTGATTTGGCTCCAGCTCACTATGCTTCAACTAACTTAAATCTGCTCAGAGCTAATAATATTGAATTTGTTGGAAAAGACATGAACCCACCAAATGTCCCACAATATCGATCCATTGAAAGATATTGTGTTCTAATAAAAGCGAATTTAAAGAAGACCAAACAGACTGCTAATGACATAAAATATTTTGAAAAAAGTGGAAAGTTGCATCCAAAGCAATAACAAACAGCACTGTCAAAAACTTAATGGAAGGCATTCGGAAAAAGCTAAGATTGGAGGGGACCACAAAATGAAATGGATATTTTATTGTTCTTATATACTTTTAATACTCTTATTTATCAGACAAAATAATAAAAGTAAAAATAACTATTTATTTAATTGTTGTTTTTTTCTTACAAAAATTCCAGATTTGAAAAGTTACACTCCTTAATTTAGTAATATGCCTTCGGTTGACCGGTCACGGGATAGGTCCTTGGAGGGCAATTGACTGCTCATTCCCCGTAGGTCAATAACTGATGCTGTTGCTATTTTATATATTCATTGTTGAGACGAGCAAAATTCAGTGAATTCTTTTTTGCGTCTCATGTATATATATAAAATGAATTTTATTATTGGTTCCTTATCAGTGTTCTAATTTATTTAAATTATATTTGAATTTAACAGTTTTTTATTCAAAATGCCATCTAGATGTCAAACATAACCAATGTTGCCAACAAATTTTCGAAATAAATGGCTAGATCAGACCCAAAAATCGCTAGAAAATCACTAGATTTATAAACAGTGCAAGAACTTAGCGATTTTATCGCTAGATTGTCGAAAAATGGTACCTAAAGGAGTTTTTTACTCAAAAATTTCTTTAATATGTTCATAAGAAGTGTTATAAAATTGTAAATAATAAAAAATTTTACGATTAAGCTGCATATAATGAATCCCGATTTTCATTGAATTAATATTAGTACAGAGAATATTCAAAAGAGTGCATTCTACGGTGAAAAACTACATACCCACATTTTATCGAAATGTACATTTTTTAGAAAGTTTTTTTACTAAAATCGTTTAAGAAGTTCTTTTTTTATAATAAAAGGATATCAATATGCGAATTTTACAATATTTTTCAACATAAAACTGATTTTTATAAATTATATTACGGCTGATAAAAAATCGCTAGATTTTTGGCTAATAGCTACAGGCCAATTTTTACCGCTAGGGGCGAAATAAAATCGCTAGATCTGACGAAAAAATCACCGTTATAGCAACACTGACTGTCGTTCAACACCTTTAACCAACTAAACTACTTAGGACAGCTGACGATAGGGACGGCTACGTGAGCTATCGCTCTGTGCCATAACACGGACTAACAGCGGAAGCGTGAACTATCGTTCTGCTCAGTGACAATCTTCGCCGTGAGCGTGAGCTATCGCTCTGCTCAAATCTCGCCGTGAGCGTGAGCTATCGCTCTGCTCAATCATCGCCGTGAACGTGAGCTTTCGCTCTGCTCAATTCTCTCCGTGAGCGAGAGCTATAGCTCTGCTATATCTTCGCCGTGAGCGTGAGCTATCGCTCTGCTCAATACTCGCCGTGAGCGTGAGCCATCGCTTTGCTCAATCCTCGCCGTGAGCTATCGCTCTGCTCAATCTTCGCCGTGAGCGTGAGCTAACGCTCTGCTCAAATCATCGCCGTGAGCGTGAGATATCGCTCTGCTCAATCTTCGCCGTGAGCGTGAGCTATCGCTCTACTCTATCTTCGCCTTGAGCGTGAGCTATCGCTCTGCTCAATCAGCGCTGTGAGCGTGAGCTATCGCTCTGCTCAATCTTCGCCGTGAACGTGAGCTAACACTCTGCTCAAATCATCGCCGTGAGCGTGAGCTATCGCTCTGCTAAATCATCGCCGTGAGCGTGAGCTATCGTTCTGCTCTACACTCTAAAAAATGCATGTAAAATTACTACTTTAAGTATGTAAGTTTTTTTTTTTTTTTTTTTTAAAAACGTTTATTTATTTTATTTATTTAATTTTTTTCACATATTCTGCACAACAAGATTAAATCTTATAATTAAAGTACAGGAAAGCAGTTTGTGGAAATTAGACATTGCAAATTTTATAAAACTTAAAACTACATTTTAACATATAAGTATCATAATTTATTTTATTATCACAAATTGTTAAAAACAAATATAAAATAATTTGGTAATTTCGTTAAAATGTCAACAAAGATAGAAACAAAACTAAATATCGGCAAACAAATTGAAAAGAAATTGTTTAAAGTTGTATGCGTTGCTGTTGAGTTGTTGGTTTGCTGGAAGGTATCTCCAAAGACGTGCAGCATTTATATAAAAATGCCATTCAGAGACATGATATCGATGATTTGGTATTATAGTCTTTTTACCCCTAGGGGATAAGGCAAATTCTATAACAGTATACAGATATAGAGGGTTTTTCTTGTAAATAATTTTATGGTAAAATAAAAGTACCCGAATTTTTAGAAGATTTTCAAAAGATACGCCATAGAGTTTAGTCGCAAATGATGAAATACGTTCAAGCCTCCTTAATCCATAGACATATCTGACAATATTGTTGTACAACACAGTTAACTTGCGCTTACTAACAGCATCACAATTTTCAAAAAGCTCACAACCATATATTAAGCCAGGAATTAGATACGATTTTGCGAGTAGTATTCTAATTTTTAATGGGGTGAAAAACTGTGTTGACCAGAGGGACCTTAATTTAGCATAGCTTTGACCAACAAGTGAGTTTATATGGTTTGTCCAAGTTAAATGTTTGTTAAACAGTATTCCGAGATTTTTAGCTACTTCAACGATCTCAATTCTTCCTCCATTTAAAACTATGTCACTCTCCAAAAACGGTACACTACGTTGTCTATGAACTAATATACACTTAGATTTTTGTGGATTTAGACAAAGCCCATTTGCTGAAGCCCATGAATGTATTTTATCCAGATCATAATTAATGTTCTTAATGTTTTCCTCAATCGATTGCATTGGGATACTCAAATACAATTGGACGTCATCTGCATACATGTGCAGTTTACAATATGATAGCTGATTAGGCAAATCATTCACATACAACGAAAAAAGGAGAGGGCCAAGAATCGACCCTTGTGGCACTCCTCTAGTAAGGGTTAACGAATTGGACCAAATATCATTTACAAATACAGATTGCGTACGTTCAGATAGATATGAAAGCTGAGTTGCTGTAGAAGAAAATTTGAAAAAATTTCTTAATTTCATACATAAAATGAAGTGGTCCACCATATCAAAGGCTTTAGAGTGGTCGAGCAGTACTAGGAAATTTACTTTACCATCATCTAGTTCACGTCGAATATTTTCCGATACATCGATACAAGTTTTCATGTAAAAATTACAGAAAATGCGTAAATTTAGGCATAACGTGTTTGAAAAACTTATTTACACACTTTTGTCTACAATAATACCAGTGTTGCCAACAAATTTTCAAAATAAATGGCTAGATCAGACCCAAAAATCGCTAGAAAATCACTAGATTTATAAACAGTGCAAGAATTTAGCGATTTTATCGCTAGATTGTTGAAAAATGGTACTTAAAGGAGTTTTTTACTCAAAAATGTCTTTAATATGTTCATAAGAAGTGTTATAAACTTGTAAATACTAAAAAATTTTATGATTAAGCTGCAAATAATGAATCCCGATTTTCATTGAATTAATATTAGTATTGAAAATATTTAAAAGAGTGCATTCTACCGTGGAAAAACTGCGACCCATATTTTATCGAAATGTGTATTTTTTAGAAAGTTTTTTTACTAAAATCGTTTAAGAAGTTGTTTTTTTATAATAAAATAATATCAATAAGCGAATTTTGTAATATATTCGAACATAAAACTGATTTTTAAAAATTATATTACGGCTGATAAAAAACGCTAGATTTTTGGCTAATAGCTACAGGACAATTTTTATAGCTAGGGGCTTAATAAAATCGCTAGATCTGACGAGAAAATCGCCGTTATGGCAACACTGAATAATACGCACAAAATGCAGTATTTTGTATGTTGGTAAACATGTTTATAATTTTATAGACACATTAACTTTATAATTAGGCTATTATATGTAAATTACAATATTAGGCATATTGTGTGTAAAGGTACCTACTTAATAATAGTAATAAAAAAAATTGTCAAATATTATTAAAAATCCCAAAATTAATAGAAATAAATTTATTCTTTAAATATTTTGAGAAAATATCACACGAAGCGGAAAATAATTAAGAAAAATTGCAAGAATTTTTGCTAAAGGTATATTCTAATATATATTGAGAAATGTGATTTAATGGCTACTAAAAAGTTTAATATTTTTTCAGACATGCATAGAAACGGATTACAAATGCACTTTTTTTTAATTAAGCCCAAAAACTATATTTTGCGTGTTACCGGATATTGTAAATAACTTTCAAACTTGCTTTTGGCCAGATAAAAAATCTTTTCATCATCCACCAGTTTTAAAGAAATGGAATTTGCAATGTCGTAAGATCGCAGGCAGTACAAGCTTAAGAGGGGCAGTTTAGAAATTCACGATGCATGCTTAAATCGAATCAGGCGGCAAAAATTGTTCATCTTAGTTGTGTCTATATTGTGGAGTACTTTTGGTTAAATGAAGGAAAATTTTCCCTTTTGGCCAAATTTGTGAATTTATTATAAAATGCATCCATTCATTTCGAGTATAAAATGCATCCATTCTGCTACAAGAATTCAGGTCAAAATTTCCTTTCCGAGTATTTACCATTTAATAAAAAAATTCTGTTATTCTTGATCTATTCACCTTTTGCCTAGTTCGTTATCAGCGTAAAAAACGAAAAGCTACACATTTGCAGTTTTACAACTGACAAAACCTAAAATTTCGCAGGCCAATATATTAGGTGTAGAAAATTTAATGAATTTTATGTCTTTTTGAATTGCATTTCTGTTCATTTGGTAAATTGTCCAATAAAATGCTAAAAAAATTGTTTGCGTTTTATATACTTTTTTTAAGCCGAATTACATTTAAAATTAAATAAATTTTAAAAATGCAATTTTTATCCAATTTAGGAATGTAGCTTTTAGGGTATTCATTTTTATCAAAACTTGTTCGAATAATTTAAAATGCCCAAATTTCGAACAATGAATAATTCGAATAATTTCATACGATTAATTGATTAATCGAAATTGGTAGAAAATTACAAAAATGTTTAAAAAATATAAATTTTTTATTAAAGTAAATGTGCTAAAAACTCAAAATTTTTTTAAAAAATTGTGACAAATAATTTGCTGTATGCTTGTACCTATCCGGATTTCATTCTGACCTAAGAAAATAATTAAGGGACGACCTTTTAGAATTTCTAGCAATATTTGTTAGCTTCAACTCAATGAGAATTTCTAAAAACAATATAAAATTATCACAGTTTGCTCTATCATCTTCCAAATTACTACCCTGTTGTTGTGACTTTTATCTAGTAAAGTAGTGGTATCTCTTTACGTATAATAAATTTTTAATTATTTTTTACTTTTTAAACGTTCATATTAAATGAAAGCAGTAATAATTATTGTAATTAGTGATTATTAAAGTTATTAATTATAATTAATGCTCAATGTAATAAGCTTGTTTAGTGATCACTCTGAATTAACAAAATAAAATAAAAGGATGGAGGTACGGAAACGTAGAGGGAAAACAAATTCTCAATGGAATTCCTCTCTACATTTACGTTTTTTATGTATTTAATGCATACGAAAGAGATACAAATTAATGAACGGGGTCTTATATTCTTCTTTCGGGCGTGATTCTGCCCGATTTGGATAAAAAAATTTTTAGATTAATCGATTAATTTTAAAATTTTGATCGATTAACCGGTTAAGTAAAAAACCCGAATAATTATTTGCACGATTAATCGATTAAAATAAAAAGCCGATTAATTGAATACCCTAGTAGCTTTGCATATTTAAAAATGTATTTTTTACTATGAAAATTTACATTAATTGGTTATGTTGCTAAACATTGTTAGACACTAAATATAGTACATTTACATACTTTATGCTTTTTCATATAACATACCATGCGTAAAAATTTTAATTTCCTATACGGAATCATTTAGGTTGTTTAATATAAAGCACCAAGAATTTATATCATATATACATATTTTACGTGTGTTTGTAAGCACTTTATCTGGGTCTTTACATATTTTTGAATGCTATTTTAAGCACAAACTCTGTAATTTTACATGAAATTCGTATGTTCCTAAACATCTTTTAAGCACATAAATAGGTATGATTACATACTTTATGCCTAATTAATGTACACACAATGTATGTAAGTATTTGAATTTAGGCACAAAAATGTATTTTTACTGAAATCATAGTAGGAGAAAAATACCTACTATAAATGGGGTAAAGTTACATGAATTTTTATTAGAATGTACCCCACTACAAAGTACTGCCGTTCGCTACGGGACCGACTTCTGCTGGCTATAAAAATAAATATTCGTGTCGTGTCAACTTGTTACGTGTTAAGAATAATTAAATAATAAAGTTTATAACGTGTTATGAAAAAATGTTAAAATTGCACAGTGTTTTCTTCTCTTATAGAAATATAAATAGTTTGTAACGGATCCTGGGCACGCTGAGTATGCCCCAGCTTAAAAAGTGAAAACACGTCGTTACATTGTTTTTAATGACTGTCTTTTGAAGAATCTTTTTTTATATTGACATTACATGTCAAGCAACGACATGAAGTGATGACGCATTAAAAAAATAAAACCAATCACACCATTCGTTTAGTATTCGTTGACCTGTTAGAGTATTATTAAACTTTCTCATGTATTTAAAAGTATTTTTATGTATATAGGTCATTTCATCTCAAATCGACCAATGGTTGGAATCGACCCCTTTCGATTTGGATGAATTTTGGTCAGAACTTTTCTTTCATCATATAACGAAGTTTTGCCAAAGGAAAAAAATTACAAAATTTTTTTTCGATAGTTATGCAATATTTAAAATTTCAAAAAATGTCATAATTTTTTTATTTTTTGTTTTATTAATTCATTTCCGTAATATAAAGCCTATAAGGCCAAAAAATATATTACAAAGTAACAATAAACCTGAGTTATTTACATTAAAAAAATATATATTTACATACTGAATAGATAAATCAAATTGGTATAAATCTAATTGGCTCCCCAGCCACAATGCATTTTAAAGCAAGAAAAAAAGTTAAAAAAAAAATGACAACAAAATGGTCTAAATTAGTGGTAACATAATCAATGCCAAGGAAAAGAAAGTCAAGTCTCAATGACTGTCATTCTAGGCCAAAATAATATTCCATTAGTTTTAAGCGAAATATATTATTAGATTGTGAGAAAATACGTAAGTAATTTGGCAATGAATTCCAACTGTGAGGAATTCTAATTAAAAACGATCGATTAAAAGCAGGGGGTTATTATGTAGTTTGATTCGAAACTGAAATGCTCTCGAACAGAATTTTCACATTGAAAATCAAGTACCAAACCCCAGTTTTTAATGGGGGAAAATATTGAAAAAGTGTATGCTTGACAATCTCATACACGTTTTCAATATTTTACCCCATTAAAAACTGTTTTTTGGTACTTTATTTTCAATGTGAAAATTCTGTTCGAAAGCATTTCCGTTTCGAATCGAATTACATAATAACCCTCCAGATCTCACAATCCGTGGGATTACAACCTGACAATTTCTCCTAGACCGCGAAAAAACAAATGTATTATAAGGAAACAAAGGTGTACGACTTTTAATAACCCTATGGAAAAGACTCAAGGCTCCATTAGTCTTTGCGCTCCGTGACGGTTCTGTAATGTGCCGTGCCGGATGGCTATTTTGTGTAGTTAGTCTTTTCCGTAACAACGTATCAGCTGTTTAATGTTGTTTTTCTTAGCAGAGATCTGCGCCAACAAGATTAATCGGTTGCGGTGGCTAAATAAAAAAATTGCAGCGGCGGCTTAAAGCTGGCTGTGAGCCAAAAGCTGATCGGCTAGCCAACTTTAAGTTGACACATACAAAACATCGGCTTAACGGTAAAAAAAGAAAATTAAAAAAAATATATACTATTTCTAGATTTTTATCGTGTAAAAAAATTTTCGACGACGGCGGTGACAAAAATTAGATGGCGGCTCGGCTTAGCCGGTTTAAGCCATTCGTCGCAGATCTCAAAATAGCAGCTGTCAACTCACTGTCACTTAACGGATAACAAAAATTCTGTTTTCAACAGGTTCATCCGGCACGGCACGTTACATTACAGACAAACTAACGACTCAAATGCTTTTTCATAGAACAAAAACAAATCAGCTGATTCGTCACGACTAGGGTTTGGGGTTCGGGAATTCCCGGGCGGGAATTCCCGGGATATCCCGGGAAAAGTTTGCCGGGAATTCCCGGGAAAATAATATATTTTTCCCGGGAAAACGGGAAATTTTAAAAATATTAAATTGTTTTTATTTAGAATAGTATTTTTTAATTTTAGTCATAAAAACATTTTAAATACCAAAACAAAAATGTTATTGTTAAAATTTTTTAAAAGGGAATCAATTTCTTTGACACAAAAAAATCGTTGCCAAGTAATTAGGAGCATTTCAACTAATAAAGATTTTTCGCATAACTTATTCAAAATTTAAGTAGTAAAACCTAAAAACCTTGTAAAATGTTTAAAAGAAATATGAACAAAAAGTTTTGTTTCTTACAAATAATCGCTCTTTTTATCTAAATTTTTCAAATGTATATTTTAGTTAAAGACGAGTTTAGTTAACATATTGGGTGGCAGTATACCTTGACTTGGTTTATATTTGGAGCATTCTGATTGGTTAATTTATTTTCAACCACCCTAGTAAAAATGATTTTTATATAATCAGATATGATTTTTATATAATCATTTATGATTTTATACAATTATAAGTTGTCGAGTAATGTGAAACATATATTTTTATATGATTATATCAAAAGATATTTAATTATATAAAATTATATTAACCAGATCCACCATTTTCCGGATCAAATCATGTATGGGTTAATATAATTATATAAAAAATATATTATCTGATCCAAAAAATGGTGGATCTGGTTAATATAATTTTATATAATGATATAATCATATAAAAATATATGTTTCACAATACTCGACAAGCTATAATTGTATAAAATCATAAATGATTGTATAAAAATCATATATGAATATATAAAAATCATTTTTACTAGGGCAATCAAAATGTTTGAAAATATAAATATTTTTGTAGGGTTTTTCATACACAAAATGAACAAAACCGTATGATTAAAAATAAAGTCGACTTTAAATTTAAAATAATCCTTTATATTAAGGGCCAATAATTTTATAAGTAACGTTTCCATTAATAAAATATTTTCAAGTAAATTTACTTTATTTAATTACATCTGCTTTCAAACTAATATATTATTTTATATTAAATAATAAAATGTCAGGAGTATGGAAATACTTTACAAAAAAGGACAATACAGCGCAGTGCAATATGCGCCCTAAAAGACTAATGGTTAACGGAGGTAGCTTATCCGACATCCTAGCCTTATCCGACATCTTAATTTGGTTCACAAAAAAAAAATTGATATTCATGCAACTTTTCTTGAAGAAAACAACAACAAGAATAACGTTCTAGCTAAAATTAGCAAAGTACCCGAAGAAAAAAGTGTAAGCGAATAGGCATTGAACGTTTTATGGTAGGGCAAACATTTCCTGAAATTGTAAACAAATTAGCCACAGTCGGCGGAATGTCAATCCGCACCATAACTAGATCTTCGTTTATTCCAGAAAGTTTTTATAATAAAAACATGGCATTGCTTAAAAATAAAACCGATGTAAAGAACATTATATTAAATTACTACAATCATGTAAAAGATATCATGATAAAAGAAATATCGAGCCATATTTCTAACAATAGGAGATTTATTATAATCTTAGATGAATGGACAAGAATATCACAAGAGATATTTGTACATATGTATTAACGGAAATAATTAATTTTATAACCTGGGGTTGGTTAATATATCAGGAAGATGTAATGCTGATAAAATAAGAATAATTATAAAAATAAGACTAGAAGAGTTTTATTTGTCTTTGGAAAATAACATTGTGGCCAACATATCTAAAGGGCCAAATGTGATGAAGCGGTTTGTTTCCGATAGTCCAGTAGTGGGTGCTTTCTGCTGGAATCATGCAATTCATTTGGCAGTGCTTAGAGTAATTTATGTGAAATCAAATGTTCAACATACTGATATTTTTACTTTAAATTGTCACTATACAGACTGCATTTGTACTGAAATAGTGTTTTTTTTAAACAAAAATTACTTATATAGGTGGTTTTCATTAACAATTTTGTTAAAAAATATTTCCCGGGATTCCCGGTATTCCCGGGAATCAAATTTTTTTATTCCCGTTTCCCGGGAAATAAAAAAGTCCGGGAAATCCCAAACCCTAGTCACGACACACTAATTATACCTTCAGACCTCGATATTTAACAAATTTATCAAAAGAACATCCAAGGAAACGTGTCACATATTCAGAAATGTGATCACGACGTGTTACATTATATACAAATCGGGCAATAGTATTGACAATGCGTTTCAATCGAGTAATATTTATTCCCATGGTACCAGAAAATATCTCAAGGCCGTACAACACAAGTGACATTAACAGTGCATTCGCTAATCTAAGTTTTATACGATGAGGTAGAAAAATATTAGAATGATAAATTCTACGAAGGGATCCCCATACTCTGCCTGATAATTGGTCAATGTGGTGTGTAAACGACAGTTTACTGTCAAGCACAATACCCAAACACATGTGATGACTAACAAATTGTATTTCATCACCTCCCAAAAAAATGTTCATATCAAAGTAAAAACGATTAGTAAGTCCAAATTGCATTGCCCTAGATCTTGATGAATTGATAGTTAAGGAGTTACCAGTAGACCATTGCAAAACACGATCAAGGCAGGAATTTATATTACTTTCAAGAACTTCAAAATACCTACGGTTACCTTGAAACAATAAGAACACATCATCAGCAAATAAAAATGTATTACAGTCTCTAGTGTTAGTTACCTCAGGATGATCATTTATATTCTCTATATATAAAAGAATAACGTGACTGACTGACTCAACATCGCCCAGCCCAAACCGCTGAAGCTAGGAAGTTGAAATTTGGTATGTAGGTTCCTCTTTCGGCGTAGACGTCCGCTAAGACGGGATTTTTGGAAATTCCTACCAGAACGGGCAAAAAGGGGAAAAGTCTCCCCCTTGGCGGCCTGCCAAAACCCCTTTGGCTAGAAAGCTGAAATTTAAGATATGTGTTCCTTGGAGTATGGGCTAATGTGAATTTTGGGCAGGGACGTTGTAAAAATGGGGGTTAAAAAGGGGAAAAAGGCCCCCCTTGACGGCCTGCCCAAACCGCTGGAGGTAGGAAGTTGAAATTTGGTATAAAGGTTCCTCCACTATCGTAGACATCCACCAAGACGGGAGTTTTGGAAATTTTTACAGGGACGGACAAAAAGGGGAAAAAGTCTCCCCCTTGACGGCCTGCTCAAACTGCTGGAGCTATGAAGTTGAAATTTGGTATGTAGGTTCCTCGACCGGTGTAGACGTCCGCTGAGACGTCATTTTTGGAAATTCTTTTCGGGAGGGGCAAAAAGGGGACAAAAAAAGTACCTTTTTCCAAAAAAGTACCTTTTCCCAAAAAAAGTACCTTTTTCCAAAAAAAGTACCTTTTTACAAAAAAAGTACATTTTTCCAAAATGTACCTTTTTCCAAAAAAAAGTACCTTTTTCCAAAAAAAGTACCTTTTTCCAAAAAAAGTACCTTTTTCCAAAAAAAGTACCTTTTTCCAAAAAAAGTACCTTTTTCCAAAAAAGTACCTTTTTCCAAAAAAGGTACCTTTTTCCAAAAAAAGTACCTTTTCCAAAAAAAGTACCTTTTCCCAAAAAAAGTACCTTTTTCTAAAAAAATGTTCCTTTTCCCAAAAAACATACATTTTTTCAAAAAAATACCTTTTTCAAAAAAGTACCTTTTTCAAAAAAGTACCTTTTCCAAAAAAAGTACCTTTTCCCAAAAAACATACATTTTTCCAAAAAAAATACCTTTTTCAAAAAAAAAGTACCAAGTACCAAAAGTTTCCAAGAAAAAGTACCTTTTCCCAAAAAAAAGTACCTTTTTCTAAAAAAATTTTCCTTTTCCCAAAAAACATAAATTTTTTCAAAAAAATAACTTTTTCAAAAAAAGTACCTTTTCCAAAAAAAAGTACCTTTTCCCAAAAAAAAGTACCTTTTTCTAAAAAATGTTCCTTTTCTAAAAGAAGTACCTTTTCCAAAAAAAGTACCTTTTTCCAAAAAACATACATTTTTCCAAAAAAAAACACCTTATTAAAAACAAATACCTTTTCCAAAAAAAGTACAAATAAAGTACTTTGTAAAAACAAAGTATCTTTTTCCAAAAAATTTCGTTTTTCCAAAAAGTACCATTTAAAATAATATATAATTTCAAAAAAACTACTTTTTTCCCTCCCCCACGGATATCTCCACTAAAACAAGGTTTCTTGATATTCGGCATAGACGTGCGCTGACGGGATTTTTGGAAATTCCTACCGGAACGGGCAAAAAAAGGAAAAGTCTCCACATAAACAGTCTCACAAATTGGAAAAGTGCCTGCCCAAACCACTGGAGGTAAAAAGTTGAAATTTGGTATAAAGGTTCCTCCACTGTAGTAGACATCGACTAAGTTTGTATTTTTGGAATTCCCTACAGGATATCCCAAAAGGAAACTCGGTATGTGAGTTCCTCCTTCCGTGCAGGCGTCCGCTTAGACGGAATTTTTGAAATTCCTATCGGGAGGGGAAATAAGGGGAAATTCTGTTCCTTGACGGCCTGCCCAATCCCTTTTGGCCAACCTAAAATTTTAAATATATATTCCTTGGAGTAGGACTAACTCACCGGCAACGTAATTTTTCTATTTTGGAACAGCAACAGAGTAAAAATGGTGGTTGAAAGGGAAAAATGTCCCCAATAACGGCCTGCCCAAACCGCTTAGGCAATGCAGTTGAAATTTGGTATGAATGTTCCTCATCCATCGCAGATAGCCGTGAAGATGGAATTTTTGTAAATTCCTAAAGGGAGGGGCAAAAAGAAGAAAAGCCTCACCTTGGGGGCCGGTAAAAACCCCTTCGGCTAGAAACCTGAAGCTTAAAATGTGGGTCCCTGGAGTAAGGGCTAACTTATTAGAAAGATACTTTTTTGAATTTTGGACGGGGTCGTTATAAAATAGGGGCTCAAAAAGGGAAAGTTGCCCCTTAACGACCTGTCCAAACTGCTGGAACTAGGAAGCTGAAATTCGGTACTTAGGTTCCTCTTCCAGCCTAATTCCAACCGGGAGGGACAAAAAAAGAAAAAGTGTCCCCCTTGACAGCCTGCTCAAACTGCTGGAACTAGGAAGCTGAAATTCCCTGTCGATGGATTTTCGGAAATTCCTACCGAGAGGGGCACAAATAGTAAAAGTTGGCTAGAAACCTGAAATGTAGAACATATGTTACTTGGAGTATGTGCTCACTTACCGAGAAGGTGCTTTTTGGACAGGGACATTGCAAAAATGGGGATTAATGAAGCGAAAAGTGCCGCTTAAAGGCCTGCCCAAACCGCTGGAGGTAGGAAGTTGAAATTTGGTATTAAAGTTCCTCCTCTATTGTAGACATCCGCTAAGATGAGATTTTCCGAAATTTCTACAGGTAGGGTCAAAAACAGGAAAAGTCTCCCCCTTAACGGCCTGGCCAAACTGCTGGAACAAGGGAGCTTAAATTCGGTATTTGGTTTCCTTCTCCAACGTTGACGTCCCCTAAGATGGTATTTTTGGAAATTCATACCGGGAGGGGTAAAAAGGGAAAAAACTTCCCCCTTGACGGCCTGGCAAAACTGCTGGATATAGAGACCTAAAATTATGTATGTAGTAGGTTCCTCCTCCAACGCAGACGTCCTCTAAGACGGAATTTTTGGAAATTCCTACCGGGAGGGGTAAAAACGGAATAATTCTCCCCCTTGATGGCCTAACCGAACCCTTCGGCTAGAAACCTGTAGTATATAATATGCTTTCCTTGGAGTATGGGCTAACTTATCGACAAGGCATTTCTAGGACTTTGGACAGGAACGTGGTAAAAATGGTGGTTCAAAAGGGGAAAATTGCCCCCCCCCCTTAACGTCTGCGTCTTTAGCTAGAAACCTAAAACTTAAAGAACAAGTGTATATGAAACACTAAAATTAAGAAACTAAATAGGAAACGAGTGGAATGAAACACTACACAAGTGGAATGAAAAGGATATAAACGTTGAACGAGTAGAATTGAAATTATAGAGAATGCAAATGGATTGGAAGAGGGAATTACCTGTTCAAACACTATCCACGGAATATGAAACTTATGTAGCATTGAAACTTACTCTCCAAAAAGTTAAACAAATTTTCTAAAAGAGAAAAAACCTTAGAAAAGGAATGGAACTTATATATTCCGATATTTAAACTTCATGTAACGAAGCACCGGTGGAAGAAACCGACGCAGTAAATTTTCCAACTGAATTTGTGAATTTACTTGAATTGCCAGGTCTACCTTTACATAAACTGGAATTAAAAAAAAAACTTTAAGACACGCTAACAACGTGGCGGGCTTTGCCCGCTATTTTTAATATTATAAAATGCTTTCCAACCCTGCTTTACGTTATTTATTTTCATTCAAAACACAAATGAACAAAACTACTTACGGGTCTATCTACCTAAGTTCGCACTTTACCAAATTATCTTAACATACACACGTATATTGCAATTTATTATGGATTCATTACTAACAATCCACTTTCATGAGAAAAAGTGATCAAATATTTATTTATTTATTTTAAACCCATTGTTGTGCAGAATTTTTTATTTGTGGTGGCTGGGTGAAGGCTTAAAATACAAACTTTAAATAAAAAAACGAATTTAATAAAAATTGTGCGGGGCGCAGCCCCCCCCCCTTAACCTTTAAGGCACGCTAACAACGTAGCGGGCTGCGCCCGCTAGTATAGAATAAACAAGAGAGGCCCCAAAACAGAACCCTGAGGAACTCCAGAAAAAAGTGAAAGAATGCTGGATTCAATGAAAACTACAAATTGAGATCTACAATTTAAGTAAGACAATATAAGTCTGCAAGCCGACTTAGAAAAATTGAATTAATTTTTAAGCTTCAAAACCATTGTAACGTAATTAATTGAATTAAAGGCTTTAGTGAGATCAAGAGAAATTAAAACACTAAATTTATCATTATTAATATTTTCTCTTATTGAATATGTAAGTTTAAGAAGCATGGATGTAGTATTAAAACCTTGACGAAAGGCATATTGTGACTCATAAATTTTCCCTAGAGTAGTTTGAAGCATCTGGTTCTTTAGAATATGCTCAGTTACCTTCGATAGAGCAGGAAGTATTGAAATAGGTCTAAGATCATCAGGACCATGGACAACTTTAGACTTTGGCATTGGTACAACACGAGCCGTCTTCCAAGCAACAGGAAAAATAGATGTTAAAATCGAATTAATTAAGTGCAATATTAAACCAGACACATATGGAAATATAAGTTTAATGAAACGGATTGAGACACCATCCACTCCCACTCACCCAGACTTCACTTTACATAATGCCTTAAATAGCTCCAATTCACTCACACAGCAAAAAGAAAAGGAATCCTCGGAATCATACAAATTATTAAGGTCTATGTATCCGTCACCACTAGCACCCGTATTAACAAAAAAATCATTAATAGTATCAGCATCATGTTCAAGAACGACATCGTCATCACCAACACCCCCAGCTCTTTGAAAAACTTTCCGTAGCCCAGCAGAGTCTAAACCATCAAATAGTTTGGAAAAATGCTTCCGTTTATGTTTCCTAATAACATTCTTAGCCCTATTTCAGAGCCGGCAATAAGTGCGCCAATTTTGCCAGAGTTAATCCAGTCGCTATCCCTATAGTGAACTTTTTTCCTAACAACAGGAACATAGAAATATAAACCTTCAAAAAGAGAGCTAATAAAGGAACACTTAAGGTCAACATCAGAGGTATTATAAATATAAGATAAATCACATTCATTCAGATATTGAACCCCATCCCAATCTATGCTATTAAAATCACGATATTCAATAAATTCCTCAATACGTTCAATATTAAAAGAAAAGGTAGCATATATAAGAGCATGATCAGACACAGATGGATTCTGTACTTGGTTAGAGTAAGTTACCATTGAAACATTGCTTGCCAAAAAGTAATCAAGTAAAGATATGGACCCATGTTACATCTCATGCCAAGTTACACCTCAAACACAAAGAACGTAATAAATTAGCCCTAGAAGGGTTAAACAAATTGCAATTGAAGTCTCCAGCAGCAATTATGTTTGAGTATTTAGATAAGAGATCACGATGGTGCTTCTCAAATTTAGGTAAATTTACATTAGGGAGATAAACAACACCTACTAAAAGTTTAGCACTAGAAAAATTACATTCAATAAAGCGACTCACAACCAGACTCTAATATCTTAAGAATTGCTCGAAATTTAATTTTATTTGATATATAAATATACCACTTCTGGAAGGATCCATACGATCATTTCGGATGATTTTATAACCCGGAATTTCAACTGATCGGTCAGAAATTTCACTGTTAAGCCAAGTTTCTGTAACAGCAAAAACATTATAATTTGAAATAGATCTAAGCTTGTCAAGTTTAGAAGAATTAGTAGATGGCGAGATAATACGATACTACGACAGTTCATGGGAGCCATTTTAAATTGATTTGGATATGGTAGTAAAGTGGAATCTAAATATGTATTACCACTTACTATACGACCAAGATTATCGTTAAAAGACATCAAAATTAATGAAAATATTTATGGTGGGGAACCAAAAGAACAATTCATATAATGAAAAATCTATATTCACACATAACCAGCTGATCACAAGTTCATGTATAACTCAAAAAAAAAAATATTAAAGGAAAAAAAAAATAAAAATCAACCATTTTTGCCACTCTATCAACCGCTCACTGGCTCAAAACAACAACATGCATAAGCATATAGGTAATTTCAGCCGAAAGCGAAAGATTTTTGACAAAAATGATCACAAGAAAATACAAAAATAAAAATTAGAAAGAGAAATCAACAAGATTCTCATTAAAAAGGAAATAAAGAATAAACAAAATTGTTAAGCAAAAATAGAAAAATAAAAATATTTAAAAATAGATATAAAAAAACTGTATAAAAACCAATCTACAATGCAGGAACTCCATTATCCTTCAAAAAAGTAGCACATTCAGTAAGACCAACCAAAACTTCTTTTCCATCAGCCAAATTAACCTAGCTTTAGGCTTATCAGCATCCATAACCTTAAATTTTATGACAACCTTGTCATATTTTCTAATTTTTTGCTTTGTTACGAGGTTATTTTTTGAATATCTCGAAAACGATAATGACGATAGAACCATTTTTGTTCTTAGCTCGTTTTAAAGAAAATATTGAAAAATAAAAAAAATTAAATTTTGCAATTTTAAAAATCGAAAAACTCAAAAACCTATTTTTATTTTGCTCAATTTTTTTTAAATAAAACCTCTAACTGATCTTAAAAGATCCTGAAATTTTCAAAAGGACGTTTTTTTTAAAAAAAAGATATGAATTTTTGAATTTTTTATACTCTTTTTTAAGTTGAATCTTAATACAATAATTAATTAGAAATTTATTAATTCAGTTCGAGGTAAATTTCCTTATTATGAATTAACATAATAAGTACTTTTTGCAAAAACTGCTATTTTTCTTCATCAGGATACTCTCCTGACAAATACTTCAGAGTTTCAAAAACCTCTACACTTTCAGGAATGAAACGACGATCGTTTGGGGGATTTTCCAGGTCTCCTTCATCAGTTTTCTTTAGAAAGTGGTGGCAGTAGTGCAATGCAATTTGAAGCATCAAAATCTCATATTAAATGTAGTCTGCTACATTAACAGAATGGGAATGGAGCAAACAATAAAATAGGTTAAATACAAATTTTATTTTTACCCTTCTTCTTTGTGAATACAAGAAGAGGCAAAAACATTTTCTCCGTACTGTGAGTGTTGTCAAAGTGTTGGTTTTTAATTTTTATTTAAAAAATAATTCATAATAAGGAAATTGGCCTCGAACTGAATTAATAAATTTCTAATTAATCAATTAAAAGGGTCGAAAAAACAATTTTTGTTTTTAAATAAAAATTAAAAACCAACACTTTAATAGAATAATATTAAACAAATATCCAATTTTGAAATTTTGAGCAATAAAAAACAAATTGAAGGCTTTAGAAGCACAGAAAAATTTTTAAATCGAAATTACGCTTTTATTTTTCAAACTATTACCAAAAAAAATAAAAGCGTAATTTCGATTAAAAAATTTTTCTGTGATTCTAAAGACTTCAGTTTGTTTTTTATTGCTCAAAATTTCAAAATTGGATATTGTATTAAGATTCAACTTAAAAAAAGAGAATAAAAAAATTAAAAAATTCATATCTTTAAAAAAAACGCACTCTTGAAAATTTCAGAATCTTTTAAGATCAGTTATGGGTTTTATTTAAAAAAAATAAGTTTTTGAGTTTTCCGATTTTTAAAATTGTAAAATTCCAATATCTAAAATTTTTTTTTATTTTTCAATATTTTTTTTAATACGCCTAAATATCCTCTTTAAAACGAGCTAAGAACCATTTTTGTAGCTATTATAGCCCCAGCAAAATCTTTCATTACCAAATAAGTGGTTATATAATAAAAATCCATAGCTCCCCACAACTTATTTTTTGGCGTCTAAACTCATTATTCTTGTTTGGCGTGGTCGTTTTTATAAGTAGTCACGCTTACCAGCTCGCTTACGAAAAAATGAGAAATAAGTAGTTATGAGATTTTGAATAATAAGTGGTTACACACATGCTTACAAAAAGTTGAATTATAATTGGTTATCCGATTGCTTACTTACTTAAGGAGTTAAGCAAATACTATTAGCTTAAGGAAATACATTCAGAAAATTTAAGTTTTTTCTAGTGTGTAATTTTAGGACTCGTCATAAAAATTTAAACATAAAACATATTTACATATAATAAATAAAAATGTATAAAATTTAACTGTGTAAAAAGTACTTATTTAAACTATTACGAGTAAGTCATTATTTTATACTTAGAAACAATGAATACAATAGGCAGGCCGTTATTAGGAAGTCATTATTTTATATTATAAAATAATGCAAAAGGTAATGATATATCATTTTTGGTAATGCAGATAGTAATGAGGTGTAATTACCAATATTTTGCTGGGAGTTTTCGAGATATTCAAAAAATAACCTCGTAACAAAGCAAAAAATTAGAAAAATTATAACATTTTTTGAAATTTTTTTCCTTTGGCAAAACTTCGTTATATGATGAAAGAAAAGTTCTCACCAAAATTCATCGAAATCGAAAGGGGTCGATTCCAACCATTGGTAGATTTGAGATGGAATGACCCATATATTTTTTCATATCATGTAAAAATGGAATTTCTGGGAGCTTAATTTTATTTTTCAATTTTTTTAATTAAATATGAAATATGTATATATTTTCTTATAGCCAAATGCAGACATTTTGTAGATTTTTATAACAGTCTTATAAATCAAATTAACATGCAAACCACAACAAAATTTTTCTTATAAGACTGTTATAAGAACCAAAAAAATTTATGCATTTGGCTACTAATGTGTAAGTGAAAAAAAGAAACACCAAAATAATAGTAAAATGTTTAACAGAAAAAGCATTGAGATCATTCACACCAATCGTTTTGTACACAGATATGAATCAGCTGATTTGGACAATATGAACAGAAAATGAGCAAAATGAAATGCAAAAATTTAAAAAAACCACAAAAGAGAGAGCACAAAAGTCTAAAAAGAGACATTTATATACAAAAAATGCGCAATACAAAATGTATGGAGATGTTATACATATTGTTATATCCCTCTTGACATGACTTCCATCTAAACAAAACCATACGGTTCGAGAATACTTTTTTGGAAAAACCAGCTGATTCATATCTGTATATTAATCTGTGGCTTTGTATTCACACCAATCCCCCATACATTTGCAATATTATGTGCAATATAATGGCACAGTATTTTTCTCGTTTTGCCACACACCATACAATAAATTGCAACATATATGTAACAAAAGATCGCCAAGATATTTTATGCAATATATGAATTCAACATAACCTCAAAATGCACACAAACATAAACAGCGCAAAATTAAAATTGCAGTGTTGCCAATAGATTATGCAATATTTCAAGTTGTCCAATAAAAATCAAGAGTTTTGATTCACTACATAATATTGCTCAAACTTCAATTTAATACATACACGGTCAATATGCTTGCACCAGTTGGAAAGTTGTACCATAATATTGCAAATATATGGCCCGCTTAAGGTAAGATTAGCAGAAAACATGCAATGCATAGTTTTCGTCATACTCACTTTTTTCAATTGTGTCATGCATTGCTTTACTGAAAGGATGTGTATTGACAACAATATAATATATTGACAACAAATAAATATATAATTATAATTTTGTTAACACCCTACACCAATACAGAATAAAAAAATTATTAAAGAAAATTTTTATGAATTTGCAACGAACTCTATACAAATATACATATACATATGGGTGAAATCAAAAAATGTGATAAAATTTTTGGGCCAAATTTGTGAGAAGCAAAAAGTGTTAATATTTCGGTTTTTTCTTTTTTTGCGTTTGCTAGTAAAAATAAACAAATTATATATTAAGTGTTGGAGAAACCCGGTGCAGTTTATCAACCTACATGATTAAAAAATAAAGCCTTACTATTAAAAATAAAAACTTTATAGATATAGATGAATTTGAAAAAAAATTTAGCTATTAATTCTTATGATTCCCCGTAAAATGTAGATGCTTGACTATGACGTATTTCATTTATACGTTTTTACAATACTAAGAACTCTACAAGCTATTAAAATATGTTGTTGCTTCTCATTTGAATTCAGTGAACGTAATTTTTTTTTTCAATTCAGTGAACGCATTTTTTTTTTGATTCAGTGAACGTAATTTTTTTTTCAATCCAGTGAACGTAATTTTTCTTTTTAATTCACCGAATATGAAATCGAACGAATTCACTGGTGAGTTAATTCAGTAAGGAATTAATTCACTTTTTTTTTCGTTCGATTTATAAAATTGAACGCATTCACCACCCAAGTAAAAAAAATGATATGGAGCCATGTGAAGTTATATTTAATTATATATAATCTTTTACGTAATTAGATATAATTATATCCGAAAAATGAGAACGTCTTAGTGTATCATATTGTATCGAATTGTATACAATTGTATACAATTTGGTACAATTTGATACAATTTTATGCAATTCGATACAATTGTATCCGAATTTTGTCCTCATGCAATTACATCAAATTATATCATTTTGTATAAAATTATATAAAATATTATAAAAGTGGACATAGTTTGATACAATTATATCTAAATATTAACCTTATACTTTTTATCATATTATATAGGAGCATATCTAATAATATACAAAAATTATTTTTTTAAATAAAAAATTTTTTTTAATTACTTGTAATTGTTCTTTTTTGAATTGCAATTACAAATAATATGTAATTGTAGATGAGTTTTTTTACAATTACATGTAATTGTGTAATTGCATGTGTAATTAATTACAAAATGTAATGATTAACCCCAGGTCTGCTGGAGATCTTATAATTTTGATAAATCTTCCATTACTTTTATACAGATTTATCATGACAGTGCAATAAACATGAAAAAACTTTTCTTTTAATTTAGAAATTTTAAAATAAAGTTAACAACACTGAAATTTTAAAGTTAATATGATTATGATATACAACCAAGATATAAGAAATCAGTCAAGTGTACGCTATAGTATAGAGAATTTCGTATTAAAGCTTCAGTGTTGTTAATGTTATGGGTGCGTAAGCCATTTTTGACTCATGCTCCTAAACAAAAACAAATTACTCACGCACGAGCATTTCGTTTCTTACTCAGCACACATGAGTATATTAAAAACTTACATTCAGAAAATTCTCACGCAAAACAGTAAAAATTACTAAAAACATATGATGCAAAAAATTAACTCACACACGAATCATGCACGGGTTATTCTTACTCACGCTCACGCACGAATCACTTAAGTATAGTAATTATTACTCACGATCACATGTGAATAACGTGACTCATGAACATTTCGTGTCACGCCCCAATCCCTAGTAATTACTAAATTTAAAACTAGTTCAAAATCATTGATAACATGGAACAAAATATAATATAATACGGTTTTATATGGACCTTATATATTTTTATATAAAATCCCTATGTGGGATGATATATAATTATAGATGATTTTATAAAGAACGTTATAAGTTATATATGGGTTCATATTCGTCAATATATAATCATAACTAACACAAATTATAAAATATTTTTTATATGGATTCACATAGTTTTATATTATTATGTATAGTGTCATACTAAATTATATATAAACGTATATGTAATTATATCTTTTATATGTTACTTTATGTACTTATATATAGCACATACATATATATGTAGGCCAGTATGTAATAATATAAAATCACATATGTCTCCATATTAAAACCTTTGAGGAAAAAATATCTAATATATGACTATATAAAAGTATATATGCTTGAATTTAAAAGCATATGTGGCCATATGTAACTATAAGTTACTATATGCAATTACATAAAATAATATATGATTATATCAAAACTTTTTTACTCGGGCAGTGAATTAATTCATTTGATTTTACAAAAAGAACTATTGCAACTAAATTATAAACTAATTAATTCTTTGAATTTATTGTTTGATGAACGCGTACACTCAAAAAAAAGTCAGTAAAGTCAGCAAAAAATGTTGCTGTGTCAGCAAATTTTTAGTCAGGAGCGTGCATGCAAAAAAGTTGGTAATTTCAGCAAAAGGTTTGCTGAAAATCAGCGAGCTGATTTTTACCAAAAAAAATAGTAATCTTCAGCAAAAGTTTTGCTAACACTTAGTCGACTGCAAATGAAAAAAATCCTTGCTAAAATCACTAAACTTTTTGCTGAATATTAGTAGACTGAAAAAAACTTGTAGCGAAATTTTACTTTAGTTAATTTATTTGCTGAAAATTTAAATATAGAATATGTGTAGAGTTGTTTTTCTTTTTTTGTCATTTCCGTTTCCAGACAAGCTGCGACATCTACATCTTGTCTATCTGGTTGTCGTCCACGCTATGAATGCGGTTATCAGCACAATTTTTGTAGCAAATAAATTAGTAAAATATTAGTTCAAAATTAGTTTAGTGCTAAAAAAATATAACTAAAATTTTTGCTGAAAACGGAATTTCAGCAAAAAAATTGCTGAAAACTAGTACACTTGATATACAAGACGTTTTACTAATTTTTCTACTAACTTATTTTTTTGAGTGAAGTTGAAAGAATTCAGTGACTTACTTAAGAAAAGGAATTCATTCAATTCTAGAGAAAATTCAATTCGTGAATTCATTCAAAAATGAATTAATTCTTCAAAGCTCTGCTCCAGACTCAAGGACGAGCACTTTTTCAACTCTCGCTCACATACAAAACTACTCACGATCACGAAAACCAGTAAACATTACCTAAAATCTGATGAAAAGACTAAACCCTAGCATGAGTTTTTTTATTCTTACTCACGCTCACACACGATTCACGTGTAAATAAAAGTAAAAATATAAAAGGTATTAATTTAAAGTATTTACGACACGAATACTGTGTATATGTTGTAAGTTTACGTGATTAAAGTCAAAACTAGTTAACGAGCCCTGGTAAATATACGCTTACATTTTTGTGTATAAACTTTTTCGTATATATACATACATTTGAATATTGTCAAAAATAAAATTATTTTGAATTTTTTTTTGTGTTGTTTTTTATTTTCTGTTTTATTTGTTTTTAAATAATACAAATTTAAAAATTCTATGTTTAATTAATGAAAAGATTGCAAAAGTGGCGAAATGCAAAATTGGGATCTGAATAGTTTTAAAAGGTGCGTTCATTCAAATAAACAGGTAAAGTTATAAATATACGCTATTACAAAAATACACGGTTTACAAGGGCATAAATCCAGTTCGATGAATACCACTATAAAATTAGTAATTATAACTCACGATCACGAGTGAATCACATGACTCACGAACATTTCGTGTCACGCGCCCATCTCTAGTTCTATGACAACGGCAAACAAACTACATACAAAACAATAACAAATAAAAATTGATGCTGTTTCAAAACGGTACCTGTTTCAAAAACACTTTCAATAGGTGTTGCTAATGTAACTATTTTCTCGTCAGTTTGAGACATACTTATAAATAAAATACGATTTATCTTGTAGCGGTTTTTGCAAAACGATTTGAGTTTTTTTAAATCAATTTCTTTGTTATTAATTTTTTTAATAAAATTTACCTAAATTTATTAGTTAAATTTCAAAAATTAAGAAAACTAAGCGAGTTTTTCGATAAATTTTTAATTAAAAAATTCAAAAGTATCAAAAATTTTGCATTATATGCTAGAATTTTATTATTTTTAACAACGAGCGTTTTTTTTAGCGATTCTAAGCTTTTTATAACGACATTTTTAGAAAAAAGGTGGTAACAATTTGTCAGGAAATTTCGGGTTTTAAAGAAATATTTTGGAGAAAACTCTGATTATAAATGCATAATTCTACTAAATTCATTAAAAAATTTCACAGGATTTCTAAAGGCACATCTACACGGGAATGAAAATGAATGGAAATGGAATGAAAATGTTCGTATTGTAAAGGAAAATGTGCCGATTATAATTTGGTATTCCATTTATTTGAAATTTTCCTCATTTTGAAAAGCAATAGAATTCCCGCTAAAGCCCAGTATTTTCTTCAAAAGAGCGAAAAAATTTCGCTCTATGTTTGGAGCTCAAAAACTATAATAAAAACATTAAAATGCACAAATTTTTTATGGTGTATAAAAAGTTACAATCATAATTAATCCAAATGTCACTTTTTCGGTACATTTTCAAATGGTCCTGACTATTTAATTGATGCGAAAAAAATTTCACACCAATTTCGCAACAATTCCACGCAAGTGAAAAATCATTTTTTTTATATGGAGTTTGACAGCTTTTTTCGCAAAAGTACGAACAAAATACCGGGCTTAACTAATAAAACACATCTTCCCGCTATGAGCAATAAAAAAGCGCCAGCTTAATGGAAAAAGCGCCAAGTTGGCAACAGCGACTTAATATTGTATATTCTGGCAGTGGTGCCAGACTTTTTCGGTCAAAAATGTAAAAATAAATCGTTCGTAATTTTTTTTGAAAAATCGTCATCAATAAAATTGTTTTGTTGCTCACACATACTATGAATACGAAAAAAACTACAACATATTTTTGTTTACAATCTGGCAGTTACCCGAACATTATCGACATTGAAAAAATTGTAAGAGTTAACATTTAAGCCCAATCCAGATACTCGAAGTGCCAGTGAACTGCAGCAGTGCTGTCAAATTTGTTTCTTGATTTTCGCGAAAACTATTGACTATTTTTACAAATTTGTTATTGTTTTGTTTGACGGCAGCCCTTGTTTATTTAGAAAAATTTATAATTTCTTGGCAGTGACAAAAAAAGAAAATACAAAAACCTTCTTTATCGACAAAACGTGGCACTGCAGCAAAACATCTGGTTCATGCTTTAATATACCCAATGTCAAAATTTGTATGGGATTTCGTAACACGTATAGGAACAAAACGAGGCTAATATAAGAACAATATACATACTAAAATGTTTACTAACAAATTGTGTAACATATCCACGATTTTTTTTCGGAAAGTTTACCAAGTTTTTGGCTAAAAAATCTAAAACCATATAAACATACAATTTGGATAGAGTTATTTTGCCGAATTTATAGGGAAACGTTTTCTGCGTATTTTTAAATAAATTTTATACATATTTAAAAATAAAAGCGCCATTAACTGTGTCGAGAACGACAGTTTGTTAGTTAATTTTTATAATTATTTTTGTCAGTGTTTGAACACTTTGTAGATTATTTAGTAATCATAGAATTTGTTCGTAACAATTTATTTGTCACAAAAATTTGTTAATTGTTCGTTTGTCGTTGTATTTGTCGGTAGAGCAAAATTGTAATGTAAGTTCTTTATTAAAATTTCAAATATTTCAGATAATTTGTTAATTATACCTCTATTTTGTTTAGAATAAAACGCAGTTAAATAATTAGAATTTCGCTGGAGTTTTATTTCCGCTCGACGACAAATTTTTTATTATTACAATTTTGCTCTATATCGTGTGCTGTTTCTTGTGCAAGATCTTAGAGATTTGAGTTGGTAAGAGTCTACACTCAAAGGTCTGAAGATATCAACAGCTAATAGTGTGTTCTGTAAAATTTTTGTAAGAAGCCTTTTACTTCGTGTGATTATTTCACATATTAAGATAAGTAACACCTTTAAGAATGCCGGCTCATCGAACGCCTAAGAAAGGCAAAGGACAAAAGACAAATTCTCAACTAAATAGAACGTTTGGTGATTCAGAAGAACCAAATGCGTTAGATTTAAATTCATCACCACCATCTATTATGGAAAATGTGGAGTCGGCACCAAGTGTAGTTATTTCAGATGGCATCTCGCAAGAAATTGAGAAGAAGCTTGAGGTAATGCGTAGAGAATTTCAACAACAGATGTTTGAAATGCAAAGGGTGGTTATGGCTCAAATCCAGGAGCTATCTCGCCATAATGTATCACATGTTCAGCCTTATAATGAACATTCTGAAGCTAACCAAAATCTACCTCGGACCGAGTCCGAAGGGCGTAACCAAAATTTATTTGGTATCGAATCTGAAGTACCTATACTAGATCAACCGGTTATGGTGGTTCAAAAGCCAAAAAAGATATATCCACTACCAGAATTCAGTGGTTCTCCTGAGGAGTGGTCTATATTTAGTGAAGAGTTCCGGTGTACGACAAGTGAGTTTGGTTATTCTAACTTACAAAATATAATGCGTTTACGGGAAGCATTAAAAGGCCGTGCAAGGGAGACCGTTGAAGCCTTGCTTTCATATTCGGATAATGTAGAAGACCTCATGGAAACCCTACAGGAAACATTTGGAATTAAAAATGATGTAAAACCCCTATTAACTGCTGAGGAGGAACGATCGAAAACAATTTTAAATAATACGGTTAATAGAAGTGGTGATCGATTTGAATGCGGTTTACTTTGGAGAAAGGATTTTCTCGCATTTCCTCAAAGTTTTCCCTTAGCTTATAAGCGTCTATTAACGGTTGAGAAAAAGATGGAACGTGATCCCGAATATGCAAAAAAATATTGTGAAAAAATAGATGATTATGTTACAAAGGGTTATGCGAGGAAATTAAGTGTAGAAGAAACCAAACAAACTTCTCAAAAATCTTTTTATTTGCCACATTTTTGTGTTACCAATCCAAACAAAGATGGTATTCGACTTGTTTTCGATCCTGCTGCCAAAATCAACAACATTTCCTTCAATGATGCTTTGCTGTCAGGACCAGATTTTAATAAGTCACTTATTTCTATCCTGATGAAATTCAGACAAGCTCCATATGCTGTAGTTGGAGATATAAAGGAAATGTTTCATCAAATACGAACTATAGAAAATGACCAACAGTCTCAAAGATTTTTATGGCGAAATGGTGACAGTTCCAAACATGTCGATACCTACGTAATGCAGAGAATTATTTTTGGTGCAACATGTTCTCCTTCAATAGCACAGTTTGTAAAAAATTTTAATGCAGAACGATTTAAACTAAAATTTCCCCGTGCGGTAGAAGGAATAGTGGATCGTCATTATGTCGATGATTACGTTGATTGTTTTCAGAGCGAGGAGAAGGCTCTTGAAGTAGTTGGAGATGTAATAAATATACATAAAGACGGAGGCTTTGAGTTGAGAAAAATTCAATCAAATTCTCCGAAAGTGATGGTTAAATATGGTGAAGCAAACGCAAGTGGTATAGTAAATGTTGAAGGCAATGATAGCCGAATTCTAGGTATGTATTGGTCTTCAAAATCTGATACATTTAGTTTTATTCTTAAGCTAAATAAAGTTAAACCTGAAATACTCAACTTCCAAAAAAGACCAACAAAGAGAGAGCTGTTGTGTCTTACAATGTCAGTGTTTGATCCATATGGATTTTTAGCAGACTTTATGATAACAGCAAAACTACTAATGCAAAATGTATGGAAATTCGGTATTCAGTGGGACGATGAACTTCCAGATGATCTGTATAAAAGTTGGAAGTTGTGGATTATCGAACTGAAGAAAATAGAAAATTTTCGCGTAGATCGCTGTTATTCAGCTTATTTCGAAAAATCTGGTGTAGATTTACATGTATTCGTAGATGCTAGTGAACACGCTCTTTCTGCCGTAGCATATTGGAGAATAAACGAAAACAATAATATTAAAGTAGCATTTGTCATAGGGAAAACATCATGTGCCCCTACTCGATATCATACTATTCCGAAATTGGAATTGCAAGCCGCTGTGATGGGTGTTCGTCTTAAGAATCTGATAGAGCAACACCATACTATCAAAATTCGAAAGTTGTATTTTTGGAGCGATTATAATTCAGTTATTCTTTGGATTCGATCGGATCATCGTCAGTATAAGCAATATGTTGCAAACAGAGTTTCAGAAATTTTAGAAAGCAGCAAAATTGAACAATGGAATTGGTTACCTGGAAAAGAAAACCCTGCCGATGAAGCGACTCGCGCAAAGATACCTCCGAAATATAATCCAAATGGGAGATGGAAAAATGGTCCTGAGTTCTTAAATAAAGATGAAATATTTTGGCCTAAGGAAGAAGGCATGAAACATAGCCCCAACAAATCTGAAGATGAGCTAAGAACAAAATATACTTTAATGACTTTAGCTCAAGTGGGTATTATTCAACCTGATGTCAAAAGATTTTCGAAGTACTCAAAATATAAACGAACTATGGGATGGATCTTTCGATATTTGTCGAATTTGAAAAGAAAGTGTAAAGGCGAGCCATTGATGAAAGGTCAACTTTCAGGTGAAGAAGAGATTGAAGCCGAAATGTATTTGATAAAAATTGCTCAAAAGGATATGTTCAAAAAAGATTATGTCAATCTACAAAATGAGAAATCAGTTGAAAAGGACAGTTCAATAAGAACTCTAAGCCCATATTTTGATAACGGCATTATCAGATCAAAAGGCCGTATTGAGAATGCGGAAGTTCTTCCGTTTGCTGCTCGGAGACCAATTATTCTCGCTAAAGATAATTTATTAACAAAACTCATTGTTGAGGATTACCACAGAAAGTTTCATCATATAAATAGTGAAACCGTTATCACAGAAATTCGACAAAAATTTTGGATTATTTCGGTTAGAGTTATTTTGCAATCTATTAAAAGTTATTGTCAGTTCTGCAAAATTAGAAAATCTAGCCCGATTACTCCACAGATGGGTATACTGCCAGCTGATAGAGTTACGCCATATGTTCGCCCGTTTACCTACTGTGGTGTAGATTTATTTGGACCGTGTAATGTAACAATTGGAAGAAAACAGGAAAAACGTTGGGTCGCTATATTTACATGTTTAACCATAAGAGCCATTCATATTGAGATTGTAACGAATCTCTCAACTGATTCCTTTTTACTTGCTCTCCGAAAATTTATGAATCGTCGTGGAGTTCCCGTTCAATTTAGAAGTGATAACGGAAAAAACTTTGTTGGTATTAAAAAAGAATTAAAAGGGGAATCAACATTTATTGATTTTGATAACGTTACATGCAAATTGGCACCTCTTGGTGCAAAGTGGATATTTAATACGCCTATGAACCCTAGTGAAGGATGAGCTTGGGAAAGACTTATACAGTCTGTGAAAAAGGTTTTGGCTGTAGTTCTTAAAGAAAAATCACCACGCCTAGAAACATTTCAATGTTTGCTTATTGAAGCTGAAAATGTTGTAAATTCAAGACCGTTAACTCATTTACCAATAACGATTGATGAGCCTGAACCACTCACACCAAACCATTTCTTATTGGGGTGTACTAATTCAACTCAAACTCCATCACCATATGATCCCAAAGGATTGTGTCTTCGTAAACAATGGCGAATTCTTCAAAACCTTAAAAACTGCTGGTGGCGAAGATGGATTTTGGAATACCTTCCTGATTTAACGAGAAGAACAAAATGGTGCTTTCCAACAAATCCAATTACAGTTGGAAGTGTAGTTTATATATGTGATCCTGATGTTGCAAGATCAAAATGGAAACTTGGAAGAATCAGGCAATTATTTTATGGAAAAGACAAAATAGCTCGGTCTTCAATTATAAAAACATCAGATGGTTTCTGCAAGAGACCATTATCTAAGTTGGCGGTTATTGAAGCAAATTAAGACTTTTTGTAAATCATCCTCTTAGTTGATTTACGGGGGATAGTATGTCGAGAACGACAGTTTGTTAGTTAATTTTTATAATTATTTTTGTCAGTGTTTGAACACTTTGTAGATTATTTAGTAATCATAGAATTTGTTCGTAACAAATTTTTGTGACAAATAAATTGTTACGAACAAATTCTATGATTACTAAATAATCTACAAAGTGAAGACACATAGCCCTAAATAGTTCTATTTGAATCTTTTTCTCTCGCGTGTACATATGCTAAAATACTAACCATTGTTTTAAAAAAAACTATTTTCCATTTTTTCAAAATCTTTTTATTTATGATTTTGCCAATGATCAGCATATTTTCAAAAAAAAAAAAATCTTTAAAATGTCGTAAAAAAACATCAGGTCTGGCACCACTGCATTGTCATTTTGTAGAAAAAACAACAAAAACAAAATCAAAGCGGCAAACATTCTGTGGAAGTAACGCTTGTGGAAAACCCTGGCAATATATGTTTTGTTAACATTGCCGTCCATAACTTATGGTCTTGACTAGCCATGGATTTGTGTGAACATGAAACGAATTACATGCAAAACAAAAACTACAAATAAAATTTGTTGTTGTTTCACGTGTGATTTGTTTCATGTTCGCACAAATCCATGGCTAGTCAAGACTATAAGTAAGTTTTAGTCATGACTAGCCATAGATTTGTGCGAACATGAAACGAATTACATGCAAAACAAAAACAACAAATAAAATTTGTTGTTGTTTCACGTGTGATTTGTTTCATGTTCGCACAAATCCATGGCTAGTCAAGACTATAAGTAACTAAAGTCAGAAAAAAAAGTAAAGCGGCAAACAGACCATAGATTACATAGATCTCTTACTCTTTGACATTTGCTGTCAGTGCACGTAACTCATGAGAATGTGTTGGGCATACGTTCTATACCTATACAAAAAATATTTGTCTGGGTGTGAACAAATGTGTTTGGGACAAAAGAAGAAGAAGAGTAAAATCTCTATGTAATCTATGAAACAGACGGTAAACGAACTGTCTTCGGTTTAAGTATGCGCTCAGAGACTGGTACATACTCGAAGCGCTTACGTTCGTCATCTCTCAATCCTACTGTACTGTATTCAGGTTGTGTGCATTCTAGAGGGCTGAATGAATGTCTTACAAGACATTCTCTTGCATGCGCTGATGAGAGATTTGACGATTTTTAATACTAAATATAACAAAAATTGACCATTTTACTTATTTGTAGTTACCCTACGGGAAATTTTAACAAACTGTCACCGAACTGGCATCTTTACATGAAATAGACTGGTCACTTTTACATGGCGTTGTCATAGCAGGGGGAAATTGACCCCTTGTGACATGTCACAAGACAAATCCCAGGACAGGTCCCTGAACTTTGTTTTTTATGAGAGTTCAGTAACCTGTCCTAGGATTTGTCTTGTGACATGTCACAAGGGGTCAATTTCCCCCTCCTATGACAACGCCATGTAAAAGTGACCAGTCTATTTCATGTAAAGGGGCCAGTTCGGTGACAGTTTGTTAAAATTTCCCGTAGGGTATTTACAAGATGTTAAAATTCAGATCATTACAAAAAAAAAAATAAAGCAGAAAACAAAAAAAAATATTTTGGTGTTGTATAAGAAAATGTTTTGTGAATGTCTTGCAAAATATTCATACTGGCCTCTAGTGCATAGACACAAACGTTAAGTAGAGAGATATCGTATGTGTCGTTTTTTGTAAGGAATGTATTTGCGTACAGTCTGCGAGGTATGCGGTACGCAAACGCTAAAGTACCGTTCGTTAGAGTTTATTTTCCTACTCTGATTGTTAGTAGTAATCATAAAGGTTTTAAGATTTGCCATATTAATTATAAACGTCTAAACACCTTTAAAATTTACTATATGAATTACATTTTATCCACCTGCTTTATTGATGTGCTTTGTGTCACGGAGACGTGGTTTAATCAGGACAATGATGATGATATTTATAGTCTTTTTAATTTTAATATTGTACGTAATGATAGGAAAACTGGTGCAAAGGGAGGAGGAATTGCGATTTATCATAAAAAAGGTTTGGAAGCTAAAATTATTATGAATTCCGAGGGCAACAATGCAGTGGAGTTCCTGGGATTAGAGCTTGAGGGCGTAAATGGATCAAAATGCTGCGTGGTGTGTGTCTATAATCCTCATAAAATGAATGTGCTAACCGATGAACTTAATAATTGCATTGTTCACTATGAAATTATAATAATGTGTGGTGATTTTAATATTAATCTGCTATGTGACAATGTAAGATCAGTCAGTCATTTGGATAGGTTGAGCTCTTGCGGATTACACGTTGTGAATTCTTGGCATACACGGTTTTCACATAATGTAAAACCTGCATTACTTGATCTTATGTGTACTTCCGATGCTTCTACTACTATACACTTTGATCAGTTTTCACTCGTAGGAATTTCTGACCATGATCTTCTGTTCTATATTTGTGATATTGATATGAATTATATTGAGACTGAAAATCATTTTCTTTGGCATGACTTTAAAAGAATTAATATTCAACAATTAAGTTACGATGCGGCTAATATTAATTGGAATGATTGCTGGTTTTTTGATGATAATATAATGTTATGTTGCTGTATGAAAAACACGTTCCTGTCAAGAGGATAAAAATTACAAACTCTAAGCAGCCTTGGTTTAATAGAGAAGTCAAATCAGCCATCAAACGACGAAATTTGCTACATTCTGCTTGAAAATCTAATCCAAATGACAACAACTAGGAAAATGATCGTATTGCCAGAAATAAGGTTCATGTAGTAACGAAAAATATGAAAAGTTTATATTATCAAAGTAAACTGAATACTGATATGCCAGCTAAAGAGCTGTGGAAAAACCTTGGAAAAATTGGTGTGAAAAATAAAAAACTAAATGCGATATTTGTCCGGAAACAATGAATGACTTCTTTTTGGGATACACTGTTACAAATAATTAAATTCTTTCCATGTAAATACAAATCTTTTGTACGGTGGGAACTTATTTTATTTTGAACCTTTTACTTCTGAGGATATAGGAAAATCCATAACATCGATAAAGTCTACTGCAGGTTGATATGATGGTACATATAAGCATTAAGTTTATTAAACTCTTATTACCTTTTGTACTCCCTGTCCTAACTCATATTTTTAATCATATTGTCACTACATCCAGATTTCCTGACTATTGGAAGATTGCTAATATAATACCTGTTGGTAAGAAAAATCAACTTTACTCACCGGAAGATTATCGACCAATTAGCATTCCTCCAGCAATATCTAAATCTTTCGAACGTCTTCTCTCGAACCAAATTGTAAAACACCTGGTATCCAATAACCTTCTTACTGAAGTTCAATCTGGTTATCGCCCTGGTATGATCTGTAGCACATCATTACTGAAAGTTCTGGAAGATATTCGTCCGATGTACTGATGAAGCTTTCAAAGTACTTTGGATTTAGTGATTGTACCTCTAAACTTATTGGGTCGTATCTTTCAGACGGCTATCAGAGAGTTCCTACTAAAAATTAATTTTCTTCTTTGAAACCTATTTTTTCGGGTGTACCGCAGGGCTCTATCCTTGGCCCAATACTCTTTAAGGTATTTATCAATGATATTGTACACTGCTGCATCATCTCATCTTTATGCTGATGATGCACAAATATATTTATCTCTTCCTATTGGATTGATTGAGGACTTAGTTTGTCGTCTAAATGAGGATTTACGGGAAATATGTCGATGGTCTTTGGACAATAACCTTTTAATTAATGCTTCGAAAACTCAAGCTCTTGCTATACAAAGTGGTGGTTTTACCTGATATTTTGATGCAAAATCAGGTTGTGAAATATGTCAATGTTGTGAAAAATCTTGGATTTGTACTTAATTCTGATCTTAATTGCAAGGATCACATTAATTATACTGTAATGAGAATGTATAACGTTCTTCGAAGGTTATGGCATTCTTCTGCATATATTTCGAGTGAAATAAAACTTAAACTTGTAAGAGCATTAATTGTACCCATAATTAAATAAATTACGTTAAATAAATTACAAATGACTATAAATAATTCTGACAGATATGTTTACAACAAACGGAAATATGACAGAATATCTCAGTACTCCATAAATATTTTGGGATGTAGCTTGCAAACGTATTTCAACATCCGTAATCTTACATTTTTACACAAAGTTATTTATTCGCAGGAACCAAAGTATTTATTTGAAAAGTTAACTATCGGTCAATCTAGTCGCACAGGCAATCTGGTAATGCCTTGTTTTAACTATTTATCGCCCTCAAGAATGTTCTTTGTTAGTGCTGTGTAGAGGCCAGTATGAATGTTTTGCAAGACATTCACAAAACATTTTCTTATACAACACCAAAATATTTTTTTTTTGTTTTCTGTTTTATTTATTTTTTTTTTTTTAATGATCTGAATTTTAACATCTTGTAAATAACTACAAATAAGTGAAATGGTCAATTTTTGTTATATTTAGTATTAAAAATCGTCAAATCTCTCATCAGCGCATGCAAGAGAATGTTTTGTAAGACATTCATTCAGCCCTCTAGTGCTGTGCAATTGTGGAATGATTTACCTAATCACATTAAAATCGGTCTCCGTGTTTTGTTATTTAAAATGGCAGTTACTAATTATTTCAATAATTAATTATTATGTTTTTACTAGAATGTGTTTTTAATTTTGGTTTTAATCTATTCGAATTTTAGTTCGTTGACCATGTTATTTGAAGCCGATTCATATATATATATTTAAGTTATTATAACAATTGCAATTGTGTTAAATTATTAATTTAATTCTATTTAATTATGTTAATGTACTATTGTTGATGTGTTTTAAGAGACTTTAAGTCTTATTTGCACTAAATAAATAAATAAATAAAAAATAAATATCGGCATACCCAAATGTTGTAGAATGCGTTAAAGACTGTTTCGGCACGAATCTCCGGTAACGGTATTGCTTCCGGCCAACGACTAACGCGGTCAACACACGTAAGTAGATATGTGAACCCCTCGGCGGTAAAGGTCCTACAATATCCAAATGCACAACTGCAAAACGAGCTGTTGTTGTAGGGAATGTACAGAATTCACTTTTGGTGTGCTTGGAAACTTTAGAGCGTTGGCAGTTTAAACATGTCCTAGTCCAATCATTGACGTCTTTGTTCAAAGACGGCCAAAAAAATTTCCTGCAGATTAGCTTGCGAGATGCACGGATTCCAGGATGAGAAAGGCTGTGTAGATTGTGAAATATTTGCTTACGGAAACTTTCTGGAAGATATGGACGTGAAGAGCCGGTTGAAATATCACACCATATTTTAAGGTCCGTACTTGGAATAGTCACAGCCACAATTTTAACATTTTGGATTAATTTAATTTGTTGTAGTTCACCATCTTCTTCTTGAGCATGTGCAAGTTTTCCGTAATCCAAAACTTGCATCCTTATAGCATCAATTCGTGACAAGGCATCTGCAGTTATGTTCTGCGAACTTGAAATATGTCTTACATCAGTTGAAAACTGCGCAATGAAATCCAAGTGATTGCGTTGCCTCGGGGATGCTTTTTCTAATTTATGCTTAAATGGTAAATTCTCTTGCCTCCAATAAGTAACGAAAATGCTGAATACTTTTATATATTGCCAAAAGCTCTCGGTCGTAGGTGCTGTACATTATTTGAGTTTGAGTTAACTTTTTCGTGAAAAATTCAAGAGGTTGCCAGGAATTGTTAACATATTGTTCAAGAACTGCTCCTATAGCGAAGTTTGATGCATCTACTTTTAAAACGAGAGAAGCATTTGGCACAGGATGAGTATGAAATGATGCAATAGAAAGTTCTTGTTTGCATACATCGAAAGCTTTTACTTATTCTTTTAACCAATCAATTCTTCGAGTGTCGTTCTTCTTCGGCGCGCCTTTAAGCATATCATTATGTACGTTCCCGTACGTTACCGCGTGTACCCGCGGAAACCCAAAACAGCCCAAACAACAACAATTTACACGCAATTTTGAGTACGGGAACGCCTTTGGGCTAGTTTGTGTAACTTCGGTAAAGTACGGGAACAGACATATTGAGTACAGCTTGTGACATTGCACCTCGAGGTAGAAATTTACGATAAAAGTTAAACATTGCCAAGAAACGTCGAAGATCTTTGATAGTTTTCGGTAGTGGAAATGATCGAATTGCGTCAATCTTTTCTGGCAATGGGCTGATTCCATTTTGAGTAATTGATGGCCAAGAAAATCAATCTCGGATAATCCAAAGACGCATTTTGCAATTTTTTGTTAATACATAAAATTTGTGACCATATTTTATAGGCCAAATGTAAACTCCGTAACCAGTAACTCATAAGGTTTTTCAAATTTAATGGCTTATATTTTAATAACCAATGAAGCTGAACACTAACTGTAAGAATTTTTATGAAGAGGAAAAGTAACTCTTTTAACAAAAATTAATACATTTTACAAACTTTTTCGTATATCTATGCTAACGCGACTTCAACTCTGTAACGATTTTTAGTCATAATTTTTGGTAAAAATTCATACACCATAATTTTGAAGTTATCTATTAATTATGTTGCGAAAAGTATGTTATTTATACTAAAATCATCGTTGGACTGTGTGTAATCATCTAGTATAACAGACTAAGTTTTTCTGCAGCATGTAACATTCTCGAGATGAAAAAGAATGTCTTTAATAAGATTTGAAAAAATGTTGTAAACTCCGTTCCTAATTTTTACACCAAACTATTTAACGAGTGAGAAAAACAATGGCATATTTGGTTTCACCTTGTAGGCATCATACGATTTTGTTTCGGAAAGAAAATTCTGACAAAGCGTTTCTGAATGAAAACGAAAAAAGTAACCTAATGTAAACTCCGTTACTGTAAACTCCGTAACCAAAATTGTTTGCATCAGATTGCATTCAAATAAATGTATGTAAATGTTTAAAATATTTTTAAATAACCATAAACAGAGGTGATTCAACTAATATTTATGCGTCAAAAGATGATTCAGCTAACAATTTTGCGTCAAATCAAAAAAAGTTATCAGTTTTTTATCCTAAATTGCTGGAGCATTGCTGACATTAGTTTGACAAATTAAATTTGTTTCACACAATTTAAGAATTTTTTGATCGCGAAATGTTATGTTTTTAATATATTATTTTGTAACTTGGCAACCGCTAATTGGATTTTAAAAATTTTTATATTTTTGAAAAGCATTTAAAAGGAGCAAAAATGCAAAATATCATGCGAACAAAATTTTTTATTTAAAATTGATTCGGTAGTCTCATCGCTTACCGGAGAATTACAGGCGATAGAAAAAGCTATTGACATTATAATAGAGGATGGCATTCAGAAAGCAGTAATCTTCACAGACAGCAGAAACGCATGTATTTTATTAAAAAAAAAATTCTTCATATAATCATTTAGTTGGAACTATTCTCAACAAGATTGACGACTCCTGCTTAACTGAAATAGTACTAGTGTGGACTCCGGCTCATGTGGGAATTCATATAAACGAAACTGCAGACACTTTTGCTAAACAAGCTGTCAACATGGGCAGTCAAATTCAAATCAGCCTATCCTTGAAAGATGCATGTAAATACGCTTATGACACCTTGTGGAATGAATGGACAAATGAATATAGGCAAACCTCGCTTACTAAGGGCAGATTCTTCGCAAATATCTTTCCCCATCCCCCAACAAAACACTGGTTCAACAACGTACCACTACCTCCCAAAAAGATTAAAAGACTAAATAGACTTTTCACCGGCCATTCATATGGCACAAGCTATCTCCACCTGATTGGAGTACAAAACCGTATCAACTGTGATACCTGTAACGTGCCAGAGGATGAAAACCATGTTATATTTCAATGTCAAAAATTTTCAAGCTACCGTATTGAATTCAAATTTTTCAACAAGTTCAATAATCTTCAAGCACTTTTGCAAAGCAGAACAACCGAAGATCTTTAGCAGCTTTCCAATTTCATTGACCAATGTAATGTCGAACTATAACATACTCCGACAACTCGAGGATACCTCTGCCATTAACGATAAAGACGACACAAAATCTTATAAATGAAAATGAAATTTGTTGTTTAAATTAGATTAAGAGCTACCTTTGTAAAAGGAAAAAATGAACAGTTCTGGTATATGATACTAAATGTATCAACCAACAACAAATATAGCACTAATAAAAAAAAAAAAAAAAAAAGGAGCAAAAATGCAAAATTTAAAACAAAAAAAAATTTTTGCGGAATAAATTGTAGTTTTGTTCGCGACACCGCTATTTGATAAACACAAATTGTATATTATTGAAAAGCATGTTGAAAACCCAAATACTAAAAACTAATAAATTGAAGAAAATTCTTACGCAAATTTTTTTGTTATACCTTTTGCTTGTGGAAATGTAAACTCCGTTACACAAAAATATTAAAATTGTTCAAAAAAAAGTTATTGCGACAACTTGTAGAAGAGATTTTTTGCAACTAGGTTTATAATGACTAAACTTACTGATTCCATTAAGAAAAAACCGAAATATTAACACTTTTTGTTTTTCACAAATCTGGCCCAGAAACTTACATTTTTTGATTTCACCAAATGTAATTAAAATTGTTCTAAGACGAAAGTGTATTGTTGTTGTTTATAAGTAGAGCAAGGAATTCCATGCAAATGTATGTTTTTTCTCGATAGTTCAAAATTGATATGGACTAAATATTACTCCGAATCATCAGATTTAGACCAAAATGGCATCAATTTGTAGTTCCATATTTTGATAAAAATGCATAATTAATAAATTTTTATATTTTTATTAAATCAAACTTTTTTGTTATTTTATAGTTCTATTGTGAATGATGTAAGCTATTAAGGGCTGTATTTTGCTAAATTTTCAGCAACTTTTTCTCGCGTCTTACACGCAAAAAATAAAAAGGGGGAAATTACATAAAATAAGGGCATAAGTTACCTAGTTTTAGTATGTATTATAGCTCCACCCAAGTTTTGGGTATAACTTAAATAATATGCTTGGTATAAAATAAGAAAACAGAAACTAACAATAACTATACAAAAAAAACTTGGTAAATATTTCTTATTCTGTTTTTGGAATTGTATTTTATTTATTAATTTACGTTAAATTATTTAGTTTTTTCCTTCTCCCTTATTAAAACAATTTGATTAATTTATTTAATTATTTATTTATTTTATAATTTATTTATGTATTTAATTATTTATTTATTTTATAATTTGTATTAATAGTTGGATACAAATTAACCACTAAATTCATAAATGCTTTGTAAAATTATAGGAGGTTTATTAAACAAATTTTGTATAAAAATTACGTTTTGGAAACCTGCTATAACTTTACAAAGCATTTATGAATTGAGGGGTAAATCATTATAATCTTCATTTTTGTATAAAATATTAAATTTGGAAAACTATTTAATTACAATATAAAAACCAATTTTTTAATTTGTTACCATTCCAAACAAAGCATTGTCAGCCTGCCCTATTGTAATCTAATTCCATTTCCAGTCTCAATCGTTGGGTCATATAAATAACAGCCTTCAACTATGAAAAATGACAATCAGCATATTCTGGATAATCAGCCAACCATTTCCAAATGGCATCAACTTGTTAAAAACTTAAACTGCAATGCAAATTAAAATGAAAGTTATTAACTTTTTTAATTTGATTATATTATAGTTTTACTAACCGAAAAGTTTTAGGTGAAACCATTGATGAAAATGTGGACGATAAATTTGTAAACGCACCGATAGTTGTGTCTTATATGAATATAAAGCCATATTCGTTTGAGATTGTCCATTAGCCTTACCCACCGACAATTCCGTATGACATTTGGCATACAATTTTATATTATTTTATGTTATTTTCTAACTATTTTCACTTTTGGCATCTACTTTTCGCCATATTGTTTTATCTTCTTTATTTTTTTTTACAATTTTCAGCTTTGGCAATTTTAATGCTATTTTTAGGAATTATACACATTTTAAAAATATCTGGCAACAAATAAATGAATTGTAAAACTACCTACCCTTTAGAAAAACGTGTAAGGCCACACAATGTAATCGATTTGGTGTACTTCATTTTGTGCGTACTTACGATATGGGATACCTGTGTATAACAATTGTATATGAAACACAACATTTTTGAAAATTTTCAAAAATTTTGTCTAACTTACATGCCACTATACTTGTGTGTACTTACGAAGTATATTGGCTTGTGGGCCATTACATTTCGGCCATACCCTGGGTAAAGTAAGCCAGCTTGTGTGTAGAGTTTGAAAGTACTCGGAGATACTTGTGTGTACTTACTAGTATCTCCGAGTGCTTTCAAACTCTACACACAAGCTGGCTTACTTTACTCAGGGTATGGCCGAATTGTAATGGCCCACAAGCCAATATACTTCGTAAGTACACACAAGTATAGTGGCATCTAAGTTAGACAAAATTTTTGAAAATTTTCAAATATTTTGTGTTTCATATACAATTGTTATACACAGGTATCCCATATCGTAAGTACGCACAAAATGAAGTACGCCAAATCGATTACATTGTGTGGCCTTACACGTTTTTCAAAAGGGTAAGTTTATTTTGGGTCGCGTACATGCAATTTTTTATCATTTTCCTATAATAGCTGTGTTCGGGTACTCAACATTGGGATCCCGCGGGATCCCAACTTTACCAAAAAGCGTTTTCTTACTTCACAATTGGGTAAATGAGAGCTGTCATGAGAGAGTAATATTCTTGTTCTTCTTGCACGAGAAAGCCCAGACTTTTTTTTAGTGTAAATTTGGGTAAATTGTTTTAATCAGCTGTTATATCATCAGTTGGGTGCAACTAGTTCAATTGAACTCTTCACTGATTTGAACCAAAGACCTAGTTCAAAACTAATAGCTCTTTTAGTTCAATCGATCATTTCATTCATTCAGAAAATATGTTTATCATTTACAAAAATTAGTATAATAGTTGCAAAAGCCTATCGGTGATTTTACAACTCCATAAAATTACCGACAATTTTGTGAAGACGCTTGTTTAAATGTGTTAAAGAGTTAAATATGTAAATAAATCGAAGCTTTTGTTTAATATTAAAATCTTTACCAAATTTAATAAAGTACGTATTCCTTTTTGTATATAAAAATGCCTGAGAAGACAATTTTTATTAAAATTTTTTATTTAAAAAGGGGTTTAACTGGAAAATCTATCTAGATTTTTACAACAAATTGAACAAGAACTAGAAAGAGCGCTCATCAAAACGAACTATAATGCACAAATCTATTGACGTTTGTTTTTCGGGCTTCAAATATGGTTTTTCGCGTTCGTTTACTTTTGGGCATTTTTGTCACTTCGTGAGAGTATTTCTTGTTAACTCTCATTTTACCGAACTTTACCCAAAAAGTAAAGAAACACACCTAATGTAACTAAATATTGACAATTTTTTAAATAGATAAGAAAAGAAAGTGATTTAACATAATGTACAAAAGAATTTATAATGTACCAATAAAAAGTTATATTTTTATGTAATTTATATAAAAATTTAAGGGTTTCATTTAAACTAACCTAATGAAAACTATTTTTTTCTGTAGGAATTCGTTTTTACCAAGCATGTTTCTATAATATAACATACTCTAGTTTTTTGCGTGTAGGTTAGGTTGAGCTGGTTGGTCAAAAGACCTCGCATAGACCACTAGCATAGATTACACAGATATCTTACTCTTTTTCTTTTGTTAACAAACAAATTTTTTCAAATACAATCAAATAATAGGTCCATTCGATTACTTTTCTCAGTCAAGTCCAGTAAGAATTACTCAGTACAAACTTACAGAGAGTAAGACAAGATTTAATCTCAAAATTACAACACCAAATATACAAATAAATTTTAACTAGTCGCTATGAAAGAAGAGAATTTTTGATGTTAAACCTTAAGCAGAACATATTTTGAAGGTTTTTTTATCTTTCCCATAATTTATTTTGAAAGTTTCACTGATTTGCATTTCCATAAAATAACATAATTCGAAAATATTTTTTTTTATTTACAATAAACAAACATATGTTTTCGAAACATGTTTTTTCTGCTTGCAAATTCTTACTGGCAAAAATTTTTACAGTAAAAATTTGCAAGAAAAAGAAGAAGACTTAGAAAATCTCAGCATAGAACTGTCACTTTATTCTCTCTTTTTTCTTTCTGTTTACTGAGTATTTGTGTAAACGAACGCCATCCAGTAAAAATGTGTACAAATTTGTACAAATTATCCAGTAATCGAATGGACCTAATTTTGTATAGTTATAGGACGTATGTCCAACACATTCTCATAAGTTACGTGCACTGACAGGAAATGTCAAAGAGAAAGATATATGTAATCATACATAAGTGATGGTACCTAAATTACCCCACTCTCTTCGCAAAAGCCTGGAGTTTCAAGATTCCGATTCCAAAGATTTCCTCCAGATCTCGGAATAAATGGTCTATAAGGCAACTAGCCGTGGAGCGGGCAAGAGCCGGACAGTGGCATATGATAGCAAAAACACCTCTAAATAGTTCTATTGTGAATGATTTAAGCTATTTAGGGGTGTATTTTTCTCAATTTTCAGCAACTTTTTCTCGCGTGTTAACTTAGATTTTTTGACGTTTTCAAGTGCTTTTTTTTGCAAAAATTAAGATTTTTAGTGCATATTTTTTATGTTTTTAATACATATTTATCTTTTCTAGATGCATTTTGTAGGCGGATATTTTTTTAAGTGCATGAAATTCCTTGCCATATTTATAACTAATTGTTTTTTCTTTATTATATTTAATGTTGTCAGATTTAATAAAAATATCCTTGAAATTCTTAGGAATATCCAACGAAAAGTTGGATGGAAAATAAATATTTTATTTAACCCCTCGTTTCCACATGCAAGTTCGAAAAACTCAATACATTCACACTTTTTCACTAATACAATCACACTTATACAACTTGCGGCTCAACTTGCAAGTAAATTTTGAAGACAGTGGATTTTCGACACTTGCGGCAAGTAAAATGACAGGCGGTCAAGGGAAATTATTTCCAAATGCCAACCTCACCCACAGTCCACCTTGGACATGGTGTCCCCTGTTAACGCTGACGAGGCTCTGACGACCGAGTATGGGCGGTATAACCCGATTCCCACGGCAATCGGACTATGTGCCGGAACGATTCGGATGTATTCGAATCTTGGAATTTATCCGAGCAAGGATTGCCACTCCGTCTTTAAATGAGAATTATTAACTACAAATTCTCATTTTAAGGCCGTTACAACAACAACAATAGAGTAAGAAAACAGTGTTGCTTAGTAAAGTTTTCTATTAATTTACTAGTATTTGGTAAAGTAAGAGTTGTAATGCAACTGATTTTGTATTTATTTGTAAAAAAAAGTAAAAAAGAACACAATGACATATCTTAATGGTAATTTAAAATATAAGTTTTTGAAAAAAAAATTGTTAAGAACAAATTTTTTCCCAGTTTTGTTATAATATTGCATACTTGGCAATACTGGAGTCCTATTTAGTGACAACCTATGCCTTCGACAACATTTTAAAAATGATCTTGCAGCAAGTAGTGTGGACACATGTAAAATTTTCATGTTTTTTCGGTCATTTTCGAAATTTTCGTTGCAACCGTTTACTTGCATGTGGAAGCGGGGCGTAACTTGAGAAATCATATTACCTTAAAAGCCCGATCTGGAAAATTCTAGAAAAATATAGAAAGATAATAGAAAGGGTCGATAATTTCAATAATCAATTATAAAGCAAGTTTAACTGACATCCGAAAAACTCGGCCGAAGGCTCTCAACTACTGTTAAAATTCTTAAAATCTGTTTCAGAACCATCAAGAGTGATTAACGGAGGTTGGGTATCCTGCAATCTCTTGAGATCCTATACAGAAAGAATTTACAAAATTCTAATTAAATTTGGCTGAGTTCCAAAACGTCATTTGCAATGCAACTGAACAAAGTCATGCATTCGTAAACGCAATTGATGCGCATATAAAAAGTAAACTGTGCATCATAAATGTTGTTGATGCTTTGTTGACATGTTTTTATTACAAAGTAAGCAACAAACTTGTTTGCTTTGTATCGAAACAGTAGTAAAACCGCAAACACTGCAATGTATTTTGACGTTTAGGAACTCACCCTTTTTAAACACCTTTCTCATACCAATTTTGTAAATACAAAAAAAAATTTTTTAAAAAGGCACCAAAAAAGAAATTTGTAAATCCAAAAAAAAAATTTTTTGTTTTTTGTAACTTTGAATTTTTATTTTTAAACAATTTTTATATGAAAGATAACATTTTACAAACGAGTTACAAATATTTCAAACAAAAGAATTTTTGGAAATAAAATTTCAATTTAAAAGAAAATGTGATTGTTTTTATAAATTCCCATTGTTGGTGCCTACTGTTTTTTCTGTGTATGCTTGTTGGTTAAATGAGGCATTATTTTTTTGCCAGTCACGGACCTTTCAAGTTATCGTGTCTCAATAATTTACTCCAAAAAGCCTTTCCGCGTAACCGATCTTTGGCTGAGCTGAGGTTTTTCTACTCTGTGGTATGTCCGAAAAGGGCTTCGCTGAGTTGAAGTTTACGTGCGTAGCCGGCTTTCTGCCGGGCTTAGCGGTTTTCACCTTTGTGGTATGTCCAACAACAACTTCTCTAAGTAAAGCTCCTTAACTTTCGAATGCTTGCCCACTTTACTGGAGGCACGGCCGACAACTATTTTGCACTATTCAACTCAGAGTGGGCATTTCAGTCGATGCAGAAATTTTTATCAATTTCTTAGCCATTTCGTTAAACTTTATTTAAGCCATTTATTTTTGGAATTAACATTTTTTATATATAAGAACAACTTTACAAAAATGAAAATATGAAATATCAAAATTAACTCTTAATATCTTCGGTGTTCAAAGGGTTAAAATTTCAAATTACGTATATCTTAAATTAAAGCTTATAGCCTTATCTACGGTTAAATACTTATTTCGAACCTTAATATTATTCAAATATTGAGATAATAAGCTTTATTTATAAAAACTTCGGTTACAAAACGAACTCTTTCAATTCAACGCTTAACGGGTTAATGGATCCCGGAGTATTATACTTTAAATGAAAGTCATCCCGTAAACTAAAGTTTAGACTACATTTTTCCTATAAAAACATTCTTGCATTTGCCACAAGGTATGTTCGAAGCCGACTTCGCTTAACAGATTTATAAATACCATCTTAAAATTTTTTCTATAGAGGTTAGCATTACTAAACCCTGAGTGAGCCTTTCATTCAGTGTAAACATTTTTAGAAGTTTGGAAGGTGGAAGTAAATTTAAGTTGTTCTGCACTAATTCACTTAACATTACCTTACAACATCGGGTTCCTCCTCAGTTGTTTCCTTTGGTTCCTCTTCTTTTTTTTCAATTTCCAAATTGTCAACCTAAATATAAAAGGGCTTAGAGTTATAGGAAATAAGTACTACTTTTTATAATCCTCACCAACTTGGATATTTGATCTTCAGCTTTTTTGGCCCAATCCATTATTTTGTTAACTGTGTAGAAAAATTATATGAATGTTAATTGTAACTGGAAAAAATATTTTAAGTGCATGTGCATATGGCCAATATGCCGGTCATGTGCATAACAATAATTTTTTTAATCATAAATCAGACTGAATATTAAAAAATTGTTTTACTATTTTACTACAAATTTACCTATAATTGATTTAAAAATCCAAAGAAACTATTAAAACCAATTCTTTTACAAACAAATGCGTTTTTCTATTCAATGAATGGCAAAAATCAGGGATGATAAATGGGATTTTTAAAATAGTACTAACCAGCTTAAAAAATAGTACATTTTTGAACTCTATAGTACCAAAAAGTTTTTTCATTTAGGCCCGTTAACTTATCTCAATTTACGCCCTGGTTAAGACCTCTACTAGCCTTAACCACTGGTAAACATATTTTTTGAATAACTTATCTAAATTTTAACCAAGTATTTCTTCTAACCAATGCTAAATTTTAACCATAGAAATTTCTGTGGTTAAGAGACTTAACCAAGGCTATTCACCCTACATAAGATATTTTAGTAAATTAAACTTGTAATGTCGATTATTAAAAAAAAATCTAAAGTGCAGCTTTAACCAAACTTCGACTAAAGAACGTTTATGATGCATATAAGTATTTTCGGTGTGCATTTCCCGAATTTACCAAAACTTACAAAAATTGCATCAGTACTTAAAATCGTGCACAAACTTTTGCTATTTAGGATTTAGATTTCTGTGATGTAATGTAATGATGATCATGTAAGAAAATTGTAAAAATTTATTTTTTTTTAAATGGTGACCAATATTAGTATAATTTGACACGAATTAAACACCTCTACAAAATGGAAAGTCGCTGCTGTTAGAATCTTGATACATACTTTTAGTATTTTACTTGCTGATTCCAAATCTCTATTCCGAATTCGTCTTTCGCCTCTCAAATTTGAAAAAAATCGTGATTAAAAACGCAAGAAATAGCTTTTTTTACCTATGTATTTTGAAATACTATACAAAACGCATCCAAATATCTTAAAACTTTTTGTTACGATGGTACTAAATAATGAACTTTGTTCTCTAAAATACATAGGACAAAATTTTTTTAATTTGTGTACCATTATAGAAAAAATTCTTTTGAAAGCCACTCTCAGAAAAACAATTATTCCATAAATTTTGGGTAACTTGCATTTGAGGATTTAGAATCAGCGTATCAAATTCAAAATGAATCATGTATCAAAGCTCAAATCGCTGAAAGTTTGTTAAGGTACACGTGAAGTACAAGACTACTGAATTTAATTCTTAAATATAAAAAAGCGCATAGAAATCACTCGCGAATTAACGAAATGTGAACCAATCATGTTTTAAATATTCTAAAAGTATATGAGGAACCCCTGGACAACCTACAGTTTTGACTCGCAATTACAAAAAGTTACAAAATCATGCACAGCGAATATTTTTCTACTCCCTTTGATGTTCTGATCGTATAAAGTGCCTTAATTTAATAATCTTTCACAAAATTTCCAAAATTTTTTGGTAATTTTATGCGCGAATCTTTCCGCGGTTGTCTCGATCAACACGAAATACTTATTAATAGTTCAAATAAAACACTTTTATTTTATAGACTTGCCAAATGGATTTAATTAAATCAACTCACGTAGTATGCAAAAAGACACATTCATTTTATGGTATTTGGCGACCGCGAATCTTAAAAAAAACGACGTGGTCATGTCAAATATTTATCCCTAGGATAATTTAACCATAATAACTTATCAATATTTTAACTCTGGATAGTTAACCTTAGTATGAAATGTCAGAATAAAAACAAAAGGAAAAACAAAAATTAATAACAAAAAAGTTTTTTTTTAATACGGGAAAATTAGCAGTTTTTCTCGCGGTTTTTTGTGGGTTTCTGATCATAAAAAAATAATACACATGACCACGTTGTTTTTTTTAAGATTCGCGGTCGCTAAATACTAAAAAATCATTGTGTCTTTTTGCATACTACGCGAGGTGATTTAATTAAATCCATTTGGTAAGTCTATAAAATAAAAGTGGATTATTTGAACAATTAATTGGTATTTCGTGCTGATCCAGACAACAATAATTAAATTGTGATAGATTATTAAATTAAGGCAATTTATGTGATCAGCACATCAAAGTAAATAAATAATCGCTGTGTATAATTTTGTATCTCATTGTAATTGCGAGTCAAAACTGTAGGTTATCCAAGGGTTCCTCACATACTTTTACAATATTTAAAACATGATTGGTTCACATTTCGTCAATTCGCGGGTGATTTCTATGCGCATTTTTATATTTAAGAATTAACTTCAGTAGTCTTGTACTTCACGTGTACAAAAATTCTGCAAATTCTTGATAACACACCTCACCAAACTTTCAGCGGTTTGAGCTTTGATACATGGTTTATTTTGAATTTGATACGCTGATTCTAAATCCTTAAATGCAAGTTACCCAAAATTGATGGAATAATTTCTGAGATTGGGTTTTAAAAGAATTTTTCCTATAACGATACACAAATTAAAAAAATGTTGTCGTATGTATTTTAGAGAACAAAGTTCATTCTTTACTACCATCGTAACAAAAAGTCTTAAGCTATTTGGATGCGTTTTGTATAGTATTTCAAAATAGGTAAAAAAAAGCTATTTTCCACTTTTTCAATCACGATTTTTTCAAATATGAAAGATGAGAGACGAATTCGGAAATAAAAGATTTTGAATCAGCAAGTAAAATACTAAAAGTATGTATCAAGCTTCTAACAGCAGCGACTTTTCATTTTGTAGAAGTGTGTAATTCATATCAAATTGTTCTTATATTGGTAACCATTTTGGTTTTAATTACTCAAGGCAGATTTTGGCTCCTTGAACCCATAAAAATATAAATTTTTCCTATTTTGTTATATGAGGCCAATTTCCGTAAGCTATCGCAAAAACCTAAATCTTAAATAGCAAAAATTTGTGCACGATTTTAAGTACTAATGCAATTTTTGTATGTTTTGGAAAGTGGGGAAATGCACATCGAAAATACTTATATGTATCATAAACGATTCTTAGTCAAAGTTTGGTTAAAGCTGCGCTTTCGATTTTTTTAATAATCATCATTACAAGTTTGATGTATTAAAATATCTTATGTAGGGTGAATTGTTCTAATATAGCCTTGGTTAAGTTTCTTAACCACAGAAATTTCTATGGTTAAATTTTAGGATTGGTTAGAAGAACTACCTGGTTAAAATTTAGATAACCCAACAACAATTCGTTCCGTTTACGCACCGTTTTCGGTCTATCGTAAACGAAATCCAACTCCATATACGTACTGTTTTCTGAATCCGTATACGGACCAGAAAACGGAACATCGAAACTGATTCGAATCCGTTGAAAATCCGTCAATGACGGACCGTTATGTCGTGTTAAAAACTGACAAGTCCGTTTAAAGTCCGACCGTTATGTCATGTAAAAAACGGACTAGTCCGCTGAAAGTCCGTCAATGCCGGACCGTTTCCGGACCCTTATGTCGTGTAAATAACGAAGTGACTCCGTTTTCAGAATGCCGTCTCGGACTTTTATAGCTACCTAGATTGACACATTACTAACTTTAATATTGTATGATTTTTAATAGATTTATTAAATTATTTATTAATTTTATTAAAAATTATGTTTACAGCCGGTGCAATATTAACTTCATTAATCGGCAAAATACAAAACAGCAAAATCAAAATTCGCAAAATTGACCCATAACTAGATCCAATGTATATCTACAAGCAAAAGAAACAATTTATTAATTGAGGTTTAATTAAATTTATTCACGATTAAGGGTTTTCATACGATGATAATTCGAATACTTTTTTACTAAAACGGTTTAAGCGGGGTTTACATTATATCATAAGTCATAGAACCTGGCCAAAAAGAGATGCAGATAGCCAAAATCCTATAGTATAAACACATTATGACTGATAAGTACAGATTGAAATTTTGAGTCAGATTTTTTTTTAAATATTTCATAACATTATAAGAATTCGATGTTAACATCTCTTTTCATCTGATTGCATTTTATAGTGTAAACACATATACAAGATTTTTTTTGACAATCACATCAGACGTAAAATCAGATAAATAAATCAGTTAATGTAAACCCAGCTTTAGGATACGAGTACCATAAAATAATTATATTTGCCTAATTGCATTCGGTTACACAAACTATCGTGAAAAAACATAAAATTTCATAAACACTTACTATTTAATGATTCTGTGTGAATTGAAGTAATTTGGCTACTGCGGCAACGGCCAAGACAAGATGCTCGTTTTTGCGACATCCAAAAACTTTTTTAACCGACTTTACCGCGCGACCCGTATTAAATTATTTAAATAATTCTATTTTGATGACAAAAATTCACGAATACTCTGAAGAAAGACGACACCGTTACCTCCGGAGTTCAAACTGATGAAAATTGGTGAAGTCCGTATTTAACGGTACAGAAACGGATATACCAAAACGGATTCAAAACGTATTATATTCGAAAATCGGAAAGTACGGTCCGTTATTGTTCCGTACACGTACAAGCTTTGACGGATACCTGTTTCACGGACCGATAATGTTCCGTAAAAGCCGGATTGATGATTCCGCACATGCCGGAGAGTCCGTAAAAATGTTTCTTGGGAAGTTATTAAAAAAATATGTTAACCAGTGGTTAAGGCTAATAGAGGTCTTAACCAGGGCATAAATTGAGATAAGTTAACGGGCCTTAGTACCTAATTTCGTAAAACACTTGGTTCAAGTGAGGGGAACTTTTAATGTAAATTGTTTTTGTAACAAAATCAATTTCTATAGAAATAACGCAACACTTCACCCAGTGTTGCCAGTTTTTTTCAGACTTTATCCCCAATTTTCAAATTATTATCCCCAAAAATCCCCAATTTTCAATTTGTTATCCCCAAAAATCCCCAATTTTTATTTTCTGGAAATATTCGTATTCGTTAACTTTTTTTTTTAATTAATGTAAAAATGCCTTATTTATTTAATTCTTTTCGGTACCTTATACACTCAAACTCAATAAATTTTGTAATTCTAACAAATTATAAAAAAGGACAAATAAATTTAAATAACAGCATAAAAAAATGTGAGCCAAGTTTTTTCGTTTTAAATATTTCAGAATCAAAATTTTCCGATTCATCAGCTTCAGACATTTTGTTGCGTATGGTACTGTATAAAAAAGTTTTAAATTTCAGCAGATGGATTGAATTTTTTACAATAGAATAACATGTAAAGTATATATTTAATTTAAGAAAATCTTCTTATAACTCATATTACATCCGAATAACCTTAAATATTTTGGGACCAAAAGGAATTCAAATTTTCACCAAAAGGAATTAAGGTTTGTACGCACATTAACTTTCCAGGCACAAATTTGTGTAGCCTAAAATCATGCACTATTATCATCATACTTAAAAGAAATATATAAATATTTAGAATTATCAGGGTTAAATTCATAAAAATATAAAAAGGCAATAATATGTTATCCCCAAAAAGCAGAGCTTTGAAGAATTAATTCCTTTTTGAATGAATTCACTACCAATCGAATTAAATTTTCTCTAGAATTGAATGAATTCCTTTTCTTAAGTAATTCACTGAATTCGTTCAACTGAATGCGTTCAACTGAATGCGTTCATCAAACAACAAATTCAAAGAATTAATTCAATTGCAATAGTTCTTTTTATTAAATCAAATGAATTAATTCACCGGTATATATATATTTGTTCCTTTTACTCCTGCAAGGAGCATAGGGCATTCACCGGTGAACGCGTTCAATTTTATAAATCAAACGGAAAAAAAGTGAATTAATTCCTTACTGAATTAATTCACTACTGAATTCGTTCAATTTCATTTTCGTTCACTGAATTAAAAAAAATAAAATTACGTTCAGTGAATTAAAAAAAAAATAATAAGTTCACTGAATTGAAAATAAAATAAGTTCACTGAATTAAAAAAAAATAAAATAAGTTCACTGAATTCAAAGCCTGTTTTCTGCCGTTCAGTAGAAGAAAACGATAATGTACAAATAAAATTTTTAAATAAGCAATTTTACAGCGTGTGCTAGTAAAAATGAACAAATTAGAAACCGGATGCTGTTTATCAACCTACATGATTCAAAAATGAAGCCTTTTACTATTAAAAATAAAAACTTTGCAGATATAGATAAATTTGGAAAAAAATATAACTATATAACTAGTTTGAAAAATTTATAGTTATATTTTTTTCCAAATTTATCTATATGTATCTGTAAAGTTTTTATTTTTAATAGTAAAAAGCTTTATATTTTATTCTAAATTTTTCCATTTATTTGTTAATTCTTGTTCCTTATTTGTTGTTTGAATCAATTTTCTTTATTCATTTTATATTTTTTCCGACTAAAATCATTCAGCTGTTTCGATGCCGGATAGAAAATTCTGATTTCAACAGAATGATCCATCCGGCAAGTACGTTTACATTTACGTGTTAGTAAAGGTTCAATTAGACGTGCCATATCGCCATAGCCGTAACCATATCGCCATAGCAGAAAACCAAAATTCAATTGGTATCTACGGTTATGGCGTTATGGCATGTCACCAATAACACTGTGAGACAAATGGTAGGGGTCAGTGATCGGGAAGGGTTCAAACTACTATATCGGTAAAAAAGAAGTTATACGTGTCCCGGCGTTTCGCTGGGTCACCCCTAGCAATCGAGATATATCGATTTGACCTTTGGTGGTCTTTTTTTTGACATAACTCGAGAACCACTAGTCCGATTTTGCTCAAACAATTTTAAAAAATTACAATTCCTTTAATCTGTTCGTATAACGTTTTTCTATATACTCAACAGTTTTGCCGGTAAAAATAAATGTATGAAGAAAAAAATATTTTTTGCCTAAAATATTAAAAAAAGTAATAAACAAAAGGTTATTGATTTTTATGGTTCTCGAGTTATGTCAAAAAAAAGATATATCTCGATTCCTAGGGGTGACCCAGCGAAACGCCGGGACACGTATAACTTGTCTTTGACCGATATAACATTTCCCGTTGGTTTCATCCCATCCCGATTTTGACTGTCGCATAATGTAATCGAATACATTGTAGTCCATAAGATTGGTTTGAACAGCTGTTTTATATGGTTATGGTCACAGGGTATACCAGTGAAGTCAAAAGTGACAGCTGTCAAACGAGTAAACAGAAACCGTATGGTGTGGTTGTTGTTGTAATTTTTAACCGAAGTGCGGAGGAGATTTAAAAAAAAGTTTATATACGAAACCCATGAGTTAAAGTAAACAACTATACAGCATGTTTTCAAACATGTGTTCACAAAAAAAAAGTAAAAGATAGCCTATAAAGTATGAAGATACACACCATGGTTGTATTGGGCACACAGTTTAACTTCCCTGGTGTGTTACAAACTCACAAAATAATTATATATTTGTAATTACACATTTTAATGAATAAAACAATATTAATTTAAACTTTTTTTATAAAATTTGTGCACATTAATGCCCTTTATTAACAATAAAGAAAACTTATACAGTACTATTAAACATAACACAACATACAACAAACTCTCACATCCATATGTTCTGTGAAATGTATAATAAAAACACAAACGCACTCACAAAACAGATTTATATTATTTATTATTATTTGACAACATAAAATATTCAATCATTATTTGAGCTATATAATTTTATTTTGTTACAAAAACGATGCCGTGAAGAAAACTTATTAAACAAACTAAAAAAAGCACAACATATCGTCAGCTTAGTACTGGTTTGGTCGATATGCCAAAAAGTCTTTATCCAGAAAAACGATAGATTTACATCTTTTTAATTTGTGTATGCACTAGGTATCTCAGATATGATATATAATAGCAAGAAGCTGTCTCAAAATCTGAATGAAAATATGTATTTAATAAATTTTCTAACTCGATATTTTCAAAAATGGCCAGTGGGCCAAACCAATAATAATGCGACGAATTGGAAAACTTTTGGGAAAGAGAGACAGAACTAGTTGTAATATATTTGTTTCTCTCGCACTTACGTTTTTGGTGCAGCTCTGCTAGTTAGTTGCAGAGTTGCAAATTTCGGTAGTTCTAAAAACGTCCGCCCGCAGCGCTAGTGCGTGTCTTCATTGGTATACCCTGTGGTTATGGTTATGACAAGTCTAATTGAACCTTTACCATTCGTATACATTTCTTCTTGTGGTTTCGAAACAGCTGATTCGTTACAGATACGTTTACGGTTGGGTAACTTAGCCTTTATTATGATAATTCATAATAAGGAAATTGGCCTCGAAATGAATTAATAAATTTTTAGTTAATCAATAAAAAGGTCAAAAAAAATTTTTATTTCTTTTGAATAAAAACTAAAAACCAACATTTAAATAAAATTTAGTTAATAGAAAATAACAATTTAACCTGCTATTAGTAATAAATAATAATTTGTAGACTAAAAATCACCAAAAATTTAAAATGTAGAAAGCTTTTTTTCTATTTTTTTTTAATACGTATACGTATTTTAATAAAAAAAATGCGAAAGCACATTTTTTATGTGTTTAACTTGAGTTTTCAATAGTAACACCTAATATTTTTAACATAAGTGTTTTTTATTTAAAACTCCGATATTTGATGTGTTCGCTATAAACAGCGATTTTTTTTTGCCCCTAGCGGTAAAAATTGTCCTGTAGCTATTAATTTAATTTCTTTATTTATTACAATAACCTAGCCTATAGGCCATAATCGGTTACAAATTTCTACTAAAAAAAAATAAAAAAAAAATTTGACAAAAATCTGGCGATTTTTTATCAGCCGTAATATAATTTATAAAAATGTTGAAAAATATTGTAAAATTCGCATATTGATATTCTTTTATTATAATAAAACAACTTCTTAAACGGTTTTAGTAAAAAAACTTTGGTTTTAGTAAAAAAACTTTCTAAAAAATAGACATTTCGATAAAAATATGGGTGTGGTTTTTCACCGTAGAATGCACTCTTTTGAATATTTTCAATACTAATATTAATTCAATGAAAATCGGCATTCATTATTTGCAGCTTAATCGTAAAATTTTTTATTATTTACAAGTTTATAACACTTCTTATGAACATATTACTGAAATTTTTGAGTAAAAAACTCCTTTATGTACCATATTTCGACAATCTAGCGATAAAATCGCTAAATTGTTGCCTGTTTATAAATCTAGTGATTTTCTAGCGATTTTTGGGTCTGATCTAGCCATTTATTTTGAAAATTTGTTGGCAACACTGGCTATAAACACAATGGTTGCATTCGGCAGAGAAAACTTAAACTGATACCGGTGACTTGTAACGCTTTTTGATTACTTACTCTGCCGAACGATGTTTTCTTTGTTTTATTTTTAAATACACTTTTTCTATAGTTTTCTTTTATTTTTTAAAATTTTTGTTTTCGAATTATATTTGTATGTTTTTATTTGTCATTCTTACAAAACAATTTTTATTGTAAATGAACAACAACAAATGTATCACTATTTGATCAAAAGTAGCAAACATTTTTTACGCTACCAAAATGTGACAGCGCTACCTGTGCGCTCAGACTGAGCGAATAGTGATCAGTTCGTTCAGCAGATAGTTGTACAACGCACCCAATGGTAGCATTCCGCAGAGAAACCTTAAACTGATAAAGGTGACTTGTAGCGCTTTGTGATTACTTACTCTGCTGAACAATGTTTTCTTTGTTTTGTTTTTAAATACATTTTTTCTATATTTTCCTTTGATTTTTTAAATTTTTTGTTTTTGAATTATATTTGTATTTTTTTATTTGTCAATCATACAAAACAAAGTTTTTAAAAACAACAACAACAAATGTATCACTTGTAGCGGTGACAGAGTTGCACAGAAGTGCACGTCTGCTGTACCAGGTTGACACTTCAACTTTCCAATAGCAATCAGCTGTTGATTGTTATTGTTTAGAAAGTGGGTGAATAAACATAAAATAAATGAGGGTAGAATGGGGTGAATGAAAATAAATTAAAATGGAATGAAGGACAAGGAGATTGGTTTTTTTAAAATAACCGCCAAGTGCTGTTTTTTTCTGTTCGCCTGGTATCAGAGCCAGAAGAACATGAATTTTTGGCCAGGAATCTAAGGTTTTAATGGCCGAATGCGATTCATGGTCAAATATTTCGGCGGTTATTGACCTGAGGGTGCCATCTTTTTGTTTATGGATAATATTTTGTTTTAATTATGAAGGAAGATATTGACAGAAAAGATGGAGGATTAAGAAAAAATGGTATTATGAGATATAGGGCCAAATAGAGAGTAGAATAGAAGATACACAGAAAAAGATAGATATAGGCAGCTAACTTTAAGAATTAGGGGCGGTGCTAAACAAGTTTAGCTGAATTTGTTTAGAACAGCGGCTTGGCACAAAGTTAATTGTCGCGGTAAATTCATGACTGCTTGAATATTGGATAGAGTCGCTGGCTGCGGTAGAGGTTTGCCTTTATTTTTGGTAAAAAGTATTGGGACTCGAAGTAGAGGGATAACCAGGAGTTTTTTTTTGGAAATAACTTCGGAGCTTCTGGCTGCCAACCGTGTTTTTCTATGCCAAGCCGCTGGACACCGCTTAAGTAGCTACTGCCGTGGAAAAGGAAAAGGTAACGCCATTTTTTTTGTGTACGTGCGGAAGAAGGGCTACAACCCATCAACTGCCGAGGAAGCAAGAACGGGTTGTAGTCCACAAATTTATTTTACGGTACAACATTGCGGTCGTTATTTTTCCGGTACAACATTCTGGTATTATTTGTCCTATCCAACATTCCTATTCTATTTTCTGGAGGACATATTTTTGGTCAACCGGCTCTAGACTCCTTGGGCAACATTTTTTTTATATTTGGATCAACTGTATATTTTTTGGTTCTCAACATTTTGCCGCGGTGGCCGCGTAAAATCAACCAACTTAACATAACAACATAACTTGTGGCAGTATACCAGAATAATAAATTGGTTTGGTGAGTCCGTAAAAAGTAATTGAAAGTAATTTGATATAAAAGTGAATTGATATGAAAATGAAATATCCGGCAGTGTTAGATATCTTATTAAGAGAAATTGGAAAATTTTGAAAAATTTCAATTGAGAAAAAAGAATATTAAAGAAGTTAAAAAAAAAAGGAATTAAAAGAAATTAATTAAGAAGGAAAAAAAAATCTAAAAATTCAAAAAGTGGTAAAAGAAGAAACAGTAATTATCAAAAATTTTATTTAGTTCAGTGTTAAAATTTTTGTAGTGTTAAGTGTTTATTGTGAGCCCGAAAATTTTCTTGTTAAAATACCCTTTATTTTTTTTAATAACCCGCGTATACGGTCAATTTAGCCGTGAGGAAAGAAAGATATATTAGAGAGCTCTCTCATATAGGAACGCGTTAGTTTTATTTTTAGGAAATATACCAAAATTTGGTTAGGGTATTCAGAAAATTATTTTTGGGAGATAGAGTAGGATTTTATTTTTATTTGTTAATCGTTTAGAAAATAAGATAACATCCTTTTTAATTAATATTTAAGTTTTGATTTTTGTTGTAGTACTTACTTGTGTTTAATTTAATATCTTATTAAATTTTTATCAGCCATTTTTTTTTGGTATCCATATTATACTTACGGTTTCTTTTCGTTACTCCATTTTAAAAATCTTAAATAATTTAAATAAAACAAGATTCCATTTTTGTATTTTAAATTTAAATTTCAAATGTTTTTATTTAGCTGACATTGATAAGATAATGTCTGGTTAATAATTTCAGTGAGTGTGTTAATGTAAGTATGTAGGGTGACCAGTGACCGTGTTATTAGTGGGATAGCCTAGTAGAGTTAGGATTAGGTTATCATGGAGGGGAGGGCGACTAGCGGGACATATACCATCTGTTGTCCCTATAAAATCTATTGTTTGTTAAATATTGCTTGTTTTTTTTGTCTGTCGGTTTCGTAGGTTAAAGTAACTTGTACATTTGTGGGTTTTTTTTTGGTTTTGTGGGACTTGTAGTAAGTGCCCATCGTTAGTTTTTTTTGGTTTTTTTTGTATATAAAATTTATATACAAAGGTTTTTTGAGTTTTTAGTTATTATAGTTTTTGTTTGAGTTTTGTTAGTTTTTTTTTAGAAATTTTATTGTTCTGCCCTCTTCCCAGATGATCGGTCGATCCCCCCCTGACGTCCCTGAGCTAGGCGGTCAGTATGGGTCATTCTGGGAAGCTTTGGTCAAGGGTTTTGCAACAATATGGCGCCCAAAGAAATAGATTTAAAAGTTCATCCGTGGAGCTAATCATTTTGTTTACTCCAAATATAGTGGCTTGGCTATTGACCAATTGCATGAAAATTTGGAGGCAGACAGAATGAGGAACTCTAATGGATATTTTTTCTAGTCTGTGATATTTTGAGAATTATTTTTGCGTTTTTTATTATTAAATATTAATATGATGAAGGCCGTAGACATGGTTAGAGCTACGTAGCTTCATCGTAATTTAGGGACAGTGACCTTTTGTATTCACAATGACAAATGTTCGCACTGTCATGTAGAGAGGGATTTAGCAATATACATTAGGATAATTTGGGTTGGGTTAGGTGCAATATTTAACTGTGATAATAGATGTAGGATACTAGTTAGTAAAATAGGTTTAAATAACTTATTTTGAAAAATTTTTTTTTGGTCACCCTATATAAAATACTTATATTAACACACCGTCATGTTTATGTTATATAAAGAAAAGAATTTAATTTGCAAATTTTTTTTAACCATAATATTTTTCATTTATTTTATTCATTTTTTTTAATTACAAATTAATAAATTTATAAAATTGCTTAAAAATGTCTAATGCGAATAGTCTGGAAAAGACCAAAGGTCAAAGGCAATTGCAATTCGACAAAAATCGCCCACCACCGGTTATGCGAACCCCAATTACGAATCCTATTTATAGAGACCCAAACGTAACAGATCTTTCAAGAACAATAAATCAAAATGCTAATATGTCTCAGTTACCGTCAGTGTCAGGAGTAGGAAATCTTCCAAACGATACTCCAGTAGTACAGAACCAAAATATTATGCCTGAAGATAATGACCTAATCGATATAGGCGAAACTGCCGGAGGGGAACCTGTAGTGGCAGAGGCTACAAGTGTTCAGAATAAATTACCTACTGATATGACCGTTAGTATAGATAATGCTGTTATAAAAGCTCAGGAATATTATGGTCAGGTTTTAAGGGCGGAAATGGGACGCTGGATTCAGACCACTATACAGGAAGGTTTTAAGAAAATTATGGACGAAGTAGATGTCCGTTTAAAACCGCAACAGCAAGAATGTGCTGCGGCAATTGAAGTAGGAAATCCTTTCGGGAATAATGAATCCAGTAGAAACAGTTCATCTTCGAGAGAAAAGGTTCCTATACCGAATAACCATACGAATACAAGAGGCGATGCTATGTATTTTGATAATTACCGCCAACAAAATTCGCATGCTACTGGTAGGGTAAATATAAATGCTTTTCAGGGACCCACGGGTTCAAACGTATTGAACGGTTTAGGCGGGCAACTTGAAGATTGCAATCCGAGATTTTCTGATATGCTGGCTAATGGTCCAACATTTACCACATATGAACCAAATTTTAATGTAGAACCCGTAGAGGGGAAAGTACGTATTGATAAATGGGATGTAGTTTTTGATGGAACAAGGAATAGTATAACTATTGAAGATTTTGTTTTTCGTGTAGAATATTTGAAAACACACTATGGTATTCCATGGGCAGAAGTTCTCAGAGATTTTCATAGACTCTTGCGGGGACAGGCAAAGGAGTGGTACTGGCTGTTTTTGAAGACTTACAATCTCAAAGTGAGCTATGAAATTAATAAAAATAATATAAATCCCAACATTAATACTAATGAGGGAAAACTAGATTGGCCCACTTTAAGATTTAGTCTTTTAAAACAGTACCAGTCCAACCGCAGTGATTTTGAAATAATGTGTGAATTCGTTAATAGAAAACAACAAGCCCATGAAACCATAGATGAATATTTTCAAATAATGCTAACTTTGAGATCTAGGCTTCGCACCCCTATTCCTGATTATGAAATGATCAAAATTTTTAAAACTAATTTGCGAGAAAACCTGGCTAGAATGATTTATCCTATGGCAATATATAGCATAGAACAACTTAGGGAGGAATGTAAGGAGATAGAAAGGAGATTCCCAAAGCGCGATTTGCGTTCTATTCCACCCCCACAAAATATAAGATACGCGGCCCGTAAACATTTAGATGAAATTTACGATGAAAATTTAAATCGGGAGGCGGATGAAGATCCAGACGTACTTACAGTGGATGAAATAACTCAGCGTAGGAAAATCGAATTAAAATGCTGGAACTGTAAGCTTCCCGGCCACACTTATATGGAGTGCGATTCTTCAGTGGTCAGTAGATTTTGTTATAAATGCGGGATGGAGAACACAGTGACTCCTAAATGTCCCAAGTGTAATCCGGAAAACAGTCGGAGGAGCTTGACAAAGGCGGGCGAGTCACGCTCCACGCAAACGTCCGCAATACAAGAACCATAGGTACGAATACTGTAAATCATTCGCCTGTAAAAGATGAAAATTTTAATATTTTAAATAGAAAATTAGAGAACGATACATTACCCATCAATACTACTAAACCAATTTTGAAATCGTATGAGGAGAGAATGAAAAATTATATATCTGTCAGAAATCGTATATTTGGTAACGAAGTTAGGGAACCACTGCTTTCATCACTGCCAAAATATAGAAAGGCAAGGTCTAGGTTTGCGAAACGTAAAGCTATCCGAAAAGCAGTTATAGCAGCCGTTGAATCTGTAGATAATGGTGATCCAAGAGTTTTTGCGGATATAATTCTAGAAAATAAAGATATAAAAGGATTATTGGATACTGGAGCTTCTGTGAGTCTGTTAGGAAAAAATTGTTTTGAACTTTTAGAAGAAATTGGCGTTAGGTCGGATCGGTTTTACTCAAACGTTCGTACAGCCGCTGGACGTGCTCATAAAGTGTGTGGTAAAATTAAACTTCGGGTAAAATTTCGTGATCAAGATCATCCAATACTATTTTATTTATGCCCATCATTGGAGCAAAACGTATATTTAGGCATTGATTTCTGGCGACAATTTAAATTAGCGCCAGATATCATTAGTGTGGATGAAATTGATATCGAAAAAATTGCAATGCATTTTAAACAGGCCGTAAGGAAAACACCAGAACAACACCAATTGAGCACCGAACAGCAACGTAAACTAGAGGAGATAAAATCATTATTTAAAACGTTTGAAAAAGATGGATTAGGAAAAACAAACCTCGAAAAACACCATATCCAGTTAATACCCAATTCAGTTCCATTCAAGGAAAGACATTACCCAGTCTCGCCAAAAGTTCAAGAGCTTTTATATGAAGAAGTAGATCAAATGCTGGAATTAGGAGTAATTGAGAGAAGCGAAAGTCCCTGGAACAATAGGGTAACTCTGGTTTCCAAACCGGGAAAAAATCGACTATGCTTGGATGCTCGCAAACTTAACGATCTAACTGTTAAGGATGCATATCCCATACAGAATATAGAGGGAATTCTCAGCAGGATAGACGAAACAATCTTCATCAGCAGTGTCGATTTAAAATTCGCTTTTTGGCAAATAGAGTTGGAGCCAAAATGTAGAGAGTTGACGGCATTCACTATTCCAGGCCGACCGCATTACCAATACACAGTCATGCCTTTTGGCTTATGCAATGCGGCGCAACGACTTTGTCGTTTAATGGACAAAGTAATTCCACAAAAGCTAAGGAATAACGTTTTTATATATTTAGACGATTTGCTCGTCATCTCTCCAGATTTTGATACCCATATGGCACTGCTGATGGAAGTTGCTACCTGTTTGAGAAAAGCAAATTTAACTATTGGTATGAAGAAAAGTGTATTTTGTTTCAAAGAACTTAAATACCTGGGTTTTGTAATTGGTGGAGGTACCCTGCGTACAGACCCACAAAAAGTAGAGGCTATTAGAAGCATTCCAGTTCCAAAGACTCCAAGGCAAGTCCGTAGCTTCTTAGGAACAGCTGGTTGGTACAGGAGGTTTATGAAAGACTTCGCTACGATTTCTGCACCACTCAGCGATACGCTTAAGAAGAATAAAAAGTTCCAGATGACAGAAGAGGCATTAACAGCTTTTAAAGAATTAAAAACAGCTTTAACAACTGCTCCGGTACTGGTTCATCCAGACTTTAAACGACCGTATTTTATTCAATGTGATGCTTCACATATTGGCGTTGGTGCAGTATTATTCCAAAAAGATGATGATGGTTTGGAAAGGCCAATAGCTTTCTTTTCACAGAAACTAAATGGTGCTCAGCAAAACTACACTGTTACCGAGAAAGAGTGTCTGGCAGCAGTACTTGCAGTTAAGCGTTTTAGGCCGTATGTGGAATTAATGCCATTTACAATTATTACGGACCACGCAAGCCTTAAATGGCTGATGACGCTTAAAGATTTAAGCGGCCGTTTGGCACGGTGGTCTCTCCAATTGCAGACATTTAATTTCCAAATTGAACACAGAAAAGGTTCAGATAATGTGGTTGCTGATATGTTGTCGCGTTCTGTTGATGATCTAGAGGCAGATGAATTGGAATTAATAGATTTTGAAACAACTGAATTTGAATCGCCAGAATATCTGGACTTAATAGAAAATATAGAAAAGAACATTGATCGGTTACCTGACCTTAAAGTAGACAATGGTATGGTCTACAAACGAACGTCATTTGCCAGAGATGACAGTGGCTTGGAGTGGAAACTTTGGGTACCTGACAATTTGATTTCTACTATAATTTCGAAAAACCATGACGTAGAAATAACATCACATGGTGGAATCGCTAAAACGCTGCATAGAATTCGGCAATTCTATTACTGGCCGAAAATGTTGATGCACGTACGTAATTACATAAACAACTGTAGAATCTGTAAGGAAACAAAATCACCAAATTATGAGCTACGTCCAAGAATGGGGAATGAAGTTATAACTTACCGTCCTTTTCAAAAGATTTACATAGATTTCTTGGGTAAATATCCACGTTCTAAATCCGGTAACGCCTATATTTTTATCGTCCTAGACCATTTTTCAAAATTTATATTTTTAAAGCCAATGAGGGAAGCCACGTCTAAAGCTGTGGTCGATTATCTGATACGTGTTATTTTTCATACGTTCGGTACGCCGGAAATTATCCATTCCGATAACGCCAAACAATTTAAATGCGCTGATTTTAGGAAAATGACCGATGCCTTCGGAATAAACCATATGTTTTCGCCAATTCATGGCCCACAATCCAATGCCTCTGAAAGGGTGAACCAATCCGTGCTTGCAGGGATTAGGGCATACCTTGATGAGGATCATTGCGATTGGGATGCACATATATCCGAAATAGAATGCGCGTATCGCAGTTCCAGGCACGAGGCGATTGGTATGAGTCCATATATGGCATTATTTGGCCAAAATATGTTTTGCTGCGGTTCCGATTATGCGCTGGCCAAAAAGTTAAAATCGTTGGAGGAGCCAGACATTGAAGTTCTGCAAAGAAAAGATCGGTTGGAATTAATGCGTGAAACTTTGAAAGAAAATTTACATAGGGCTTATGATAAAGGAGAAAGGCAATATAACAGGCGTAGTAGGGAAGTTCATTTTGTACCTGGTCAGGAAATCTTTTATAGAAATTTTGCTCAGAGTAATTTTAAGAAAAATTTTAACGCAAAATTTGCCTCAGTTTTTAAACCGGGTAGAGTAAGAAGTGTAATTGGCAACAACACTTACGAAATTGAAAACCGTCAAGGAAAAAGAATTGCAATATTTCATGCAAAGGACTTGAAGCAATAGAATCTGTGATATTAGTTTAAAAGGGATAGAGCAATATTTTATTATTTTAGTTTTTAAAGTTTTTACCTGTTTGTATCGTCCCTTATTTACTTATTTATTTCGAAAATTATACACTTGAATGTTTTTGTGGAAAGTCCTCTTTACAACTTGTACGTCTGTGATATTCGGTGATTATTGCCAATTTATGCTCTCTAACGATACCTGAAACAGAAAAAAATAGAAACAAATTTTAAACAAAGTACCGTATTTTGAAAACTGAATCAAATAAGTTTACTTCCCGTAAGTCCAGATATCGTAATTTCATTTCTTCTTTCCGTCATCTTCTAGCAGCACTCACAGAGTTCCGGTTATTGATAATTCTTTGTTAATATAGTTTCCCATCATTTGAAATCCATAAGTTCTCTTGGTAACAGAATTAGCAGAGCATATTCAGGGCTTGGCAACAGTGATCTCGTGAACCTGCTTCTGTTTAAATTTATTGTCACGCTGGATGTAAAAGAAAATAAATCTGAAAGATATATATTAGGGAAACTGAATTATTAAAATTTTTTTTTAATTTTCAGTGGCATATTTTTTTTTTGTATTTTTGGGTAGAGGAGGACATTCTCTAGAGGCACGGCAAGCTGGCCCATTCTTTTAAATGTTTTTTTTTGTTTTGTGTTAAGTTAGGAAACTTGAACGTAATATTAGTTTTCTTTTGGCGTCACACGATGCTCAGAGAATAGAAAGGCAAAACTTAATATATGATAAAGAAGAAAAAAAAAGAAAAAAGAACGAATATTAACTCAAAAGGAGTAAATTTGTTAAAATAAAAGGAATGGAAATTAGAAATTAGTATAGAAATTACCTCCTATACTATATGTATAGGCGGAAATTATAAGCAACCATATCTCTTTGACTGGATTTTAAGATTTAATGGTTGTACTATTTTGACGGTCTGAGGATTCATCAACGAATATTATGAAACATAATATTTGATTGAAATGAGTCTTCAGTTGCAAGATAGTAGGACCGATTCATTTGGAGTTTTTTTTATTTATTATCCTGGGGGATATATGGGTTGCGTTGGCACATAGGTGCGCTCGATTTAGAATTTGTATAAATTGGCCTATTAATGCTAAGTAATTGCATTTAGTTTTGCCTCTGATGTGTGACGTCATTGTTTGATTATTTGTGTTTACGGCAATAATTTTTTTATTTTATCCCCCAAATAAAATTATAAAGTTTTGTTTGGATTATTATTTATTTATTATTATAAATTTTTTTTTTGCGTGCCAGTTTTCCTCTTGAAAACTTTTAAAATTTGTCAAATTTTCAATTAGAAAAATTTATGAAATGGGTTACGTGCAACTTTTATCTGACCTAAAAAGAAGAATTTTCATTGTATTTTGGTTTTTTTTCTTTTGATTACTTGATTTTTTTTTTGTAAATGCTAAGGTTTTTCTGATATCAAGGACCAGAAAGCGGTCCAATGTAGTTTCTTTTGTACTACCGGCCCGTGAATTCATTGGTCCTGGTAATGAGAAATTCAAAGTTTTGCTCGACTAATGAACCAACGTTTCTAAGCTGGATACATGTGTAACCGTCATTGTACCAAAAGTGCACCTCCTTGCAAATCTGCGTTGCAGACTAACACCCTGGAGAACTATGCCAATGAGGGCTGGGAGTTGTTAGTCACCTAGTACAATAACACTATTCTGAGTCCGTATTTACGGAGAGTTGAGACAAAAGTTTGTGAATTTTACAACCAATGTTTTTATTAAAACAAATGGTTGGCTCATTACCGAGATCGGAATTTTCGGACTGGTGTACAAATAGAATCACATTTGGATTCGCGATCGAGGCCGGGATATCAGATTGTGCCTTTTCAATTCTAAGCAAAGGAAATTATTTTTTTTTCTTAAATTCTGATGCACATTTTTTTTTGGTCGTCACTGTATTAGTACCCAGGTAGAGAATTAAAAGGTGCCAGTACTTATTTTTGTTACCATACATAATTTCTACCTGGGTATTTATCGTTGTTGGGGAAAAAGAGAATTCAAGCAACAGTAATAATTCAATTGATGATTCTGAAATTCAATTGATTGTTGCTGAAGTATAATTGATTTCTTGAGGATATTTGATAAAACCGAAATATAATCGATGATTTTGGATATATAATTTGTTAAAGTTGAAATGCACTTGATAAATTTGGAATGGAATAGGAATCAATATTTTTTCCTACGGAAAGGAAAATAATTGCAAGGTTTGGCAGATTTTGAAATAAAATCACGTTTACAGTGATTATTTTTTTTTATTGATAATAATTCATGTTTTTATAATTTGTTGTCATTAACAACAAGAACAAACTGATATGAAACTAATATTTCAATATTAGCCACACACTTTGCAATAACATGGAATTAAGAAAATAAAAAGGCAAAACATTTTGAATTTTTCAATGTGAATAATATAATTGTACTTAGAACTTACATTTCTGGAATCTTCTTTGAAAATAAGTGTTGAACCAGCAAGACTTCCGATATATATAGTTGTCAGCCGGCCAACCGCCGCCGCCGACACAGTAGAAGTAGATTTCGGACGCCGTCAGTAAGTTTGATGAATCAACTAGCATCTCTGGTACGAACGCTTGTAATTCCATTCACACGTTTGTTTTTCACATTTCCTTTTGGTTGGTTTATTTTGGATTTTTTTTTCTCTTTAGTTCACTAATTTTGCTTATTTTCTTTTCACGTTTTTTTTAATTACTTAAAAATTTTTTTTTTGCACATTCTTTTCATATGTTTTTCCGGTTTTTTTTTGCATTTACTTTAGATTTTTTTTAATGTGCAATTTTGTGTTGCTTTCTTTAAATTTTTTTTTTGTATTTCAATTTTATTTGCACGCATTAGCCGTTTTTTTTTAACCACTTGGATTTAATAAATACAAAATGTATTTCTAAAAGTGCTCAACAGGTGGGGTTAGATTCTCCCGAAAAAAAAAAAGGATTTTCTGTCCGACACTTCTACCACCCTAGTTTTAATACCGAATTTGATGATAAAGAATTTTACTTTAATTTTTAATAATGTTTTATTTAAAACAGCGATAAACAATCTGCCTTTTCGGTTTTATCACTTCAATTTATATTTTTACACAATTGGAAAATTCCTTTGTAATATTTAATATTCACTAATTGGATTTAATTAAATTACTTACTGTAGAGTGAAAGATTGCCATTTCTGTTTTAGCTATTTCGCTATGTCCAAGATTAAAAATATGTATTTGGCGAGGTGTAGTTTTTTTAAACATATGTCATGGAAAAAATTTAATAAAAACCGTGTATTTGTTAGTTTTCAACTTTTTTTGTTTCTCTTTTAATTTTCATTCGTATTTTTTTTATACACATTTTTTATTTTTTTGTTTGGGTTTTTTTTTAAGTTGCTGGATGCACCCTTATTCATTTTACACACACTTTTCATTTTTTTTTTGCACGCCCGAATTTTTTTTGTTTGTGCGCTGTACTTTGTGTTTTTTTTTACACATTGCCGTTTAATTTTTGTTAGGGTTTTCATTTTTTTTTAGAATTAAATTATAATAATTTTTTTTATTTAATCTTTGCATATTTTCTTTTGTACATTTTTTTTTGTTATCTTCCTATTTTTTTTTTACTCTTCATTTTTTTTGCCATACTTTTTTTTTTGGTTCAATTTTTTTTATCTCTCTTTCTACTTGCTTTTACCCGTTCTTTGCATCAGTCGGAAATAATTTTTTTTTACATATTTTTTTATCTTTCTTTCAATTTTTTTCGTTATCTTTCCACGTTTTTTAAGATGCACATTTTTTTCATATTACTTCGCATTTTTTTATCACATGCTCGTAGTTATTTTTGTGTACAGCACACTTTCAATTTTTTTTTATCAACCGTATTGTTCAATTTGGTTTTCACACATTTTTTTTGTGAACACAATTTTTTTTTGTTACTTCATTCATTTTTTTTTAAACACTTCATTTTTTATTGAACTTTGTTCGGTCCTTTTTTTTTTTTTTTTTTTGTACACATTTTTGTTTTATTCCATTTGGATTTTTTTTTACGCACTTTATACATTATTTAAGTTTTTCTGTTTTCTTAAATTTTTCTAAGCGAAGAACACACGAGGGAACATGCGTGAAGTAATGTTTTTTTACGAATGTTCATTTGTGTATGTTAATGTGTCCTATATATTTTGTTTTTTTATTTTTTTGTTTCCGACTCTATGTTCCTTCATGTATTCTTCACTTTCTTAATTTTTTTTTATATGCGTTGTATTTAAGTTTATGTTTAATTTTCTTTAACATATTTTTTTTTGGTTGTTGTTTTCCTTAATCTTTCCACATGTTTTTTTTACAGCGCACTTTCCTTTTTATTATGACACGGCCGTTTTTTTTCTAGAGCACACTGTGTTTTTCTAGAGCACATTTTATTTTTTTCACACACGACCGTATTTTATTTTGTGCGGCACACTTTTGTTTTTTTTTGTTAAACACCGGTATTTTTTTTTGGTTTTCACACATTTTTGTGTGAATACAGTTTCATTTTTTTCACACGCACTTAATTTTTTGTTCGCACTAATGTTTTTTGTACAATTTTCATTGTATTTTAATTTTTTTTTACACACATTATTTCACTTTATTTTTGTGCATCTTTATTTTATTTTTTCACTGATTGTTTAACACGGACGGCGCGGTTGTGGAAGATTCCAGTACGAACGCGGAAATAGTTTTTTTCATTACCAGCGTGTTTGTCAATGACATCTGGTGTTGCAAAGGTGTTGGTTACTTGGGTACCCGGTACTAAATACCGACTTAATTTGCAGAGTTGCCAGATCTGAATCTGTCAGAAACAGGGGAAACGTAACGATTTCAGTGTTGCCAAGTATTGAATTTAAATTCCACCGTTTTTGAGAGTGAAGATTGCAAATTTTTGGTTTGTTTAGGAATTTGTTGCCCGGTTAGTTTTACGGTAGAGCATGGTATTGTTCTCAGGGTGTGGGCGTTTGCCTACGTTGGGCATAGGATTCGTAATCGGGACCGCTCTTTCACTTTCCTGCAGACGGGCATTGAAAATCGAAAGATTTGTAGCGGTGACAGAGTTGCACAGAAGTGCACGTCTGCTGTACCAGGTTGACACTTCAACTTTCCAATAGCAATCAGCTGTTGATTGTTATTGTTTAGAAAGTGGGTGAATAAACATAAAATAAATGAGGGTAGAATGGGGTGAATGAAAATAAATTAAAATGGAATGAAGGACAAGGAGATTGGTTTTTTTAAAATAACCGCCAAGTGCTGTTTTTTCTGTTCGCCTGGTATCAGAGCCAGAAGAACATGAATTTTTGGCCAGGAATCTAAGGTTTTAATGGCCGAATGCGATTCATGGTCAAATATTTCGGCGGTTATTGACCTGAGGGTGCCATCTTTTTGTTTATGGATAATATTTTGTTTTAATTATGAAGGAAGATATTGACAGAAAAGATGGAGGATTAAGAAAAAATGGTATTATGAGATATAGGGCCAAATAGAGAGTAGAATAGAAGATACACAGAAAAAGATAGATATAGGCAGCTAACTTTAAGAATTAGGGGCGGTGCTAAACAAGTTTAGCTGAATTTGTTTAGAACAGCGGCTTGGCACAAAGTTAATTGTCGCGGTAAATTCATGACTGCTTGAATATTGGATAGAGTCGCTGGCTGCGGTAGAGGTTTGCCTTTATTTTTGGTAAAAAGTATTGGGACTCGAAGTAGAGGGATAACCAGGAGTTTTTTTTTGGAAATAACTTCGGAGCTTCTGGCTGCCAACCGTGTTTTTCTATGCCAAGCCGCTGGACACCGCTTAAGTAGCTACTGCCGTGGAAAAGGAAAAGGTAACGCCATTTTTTTTGTGTACGTGCGGAAGAAGGGCTACAACCCATCAACTGCCGAGGAAGCAAGAACGGGTTGTAGTCCACAAATTTATTTTACGGTACAACATTGCGGTCGTTATTTTTCCGGTACAACATTCTGGTATTATTTGTCCTATCCAACATTCCTATTCTATTTTCTGGAGGACATATTTTTGGTCAACCGGCTCTAGACTCCTTGGGCAACATTTTTTTTATATTTGGATCAACTGTATATTTTTTGGTTCTCAACATTTTGCCGCGGTGGCCGCGTAAAATCAACCAACTTAACATAACAACATAACTTGTGGCAGTATACCAGAATAATAAATTGGTTTGGTGAGTCCGTAAAAAGTAATTGAAAGTAATTTGATATAAAAGTGAATTGATATGAAAATGAAATATCCGGCAGTGTTAGATATCTTATTAAGAGAAATTGGAAAATTTTGAAAAATTTCAATTGAGAAAAAAGAATATTAAAGAAGTTAAAAAAAAAAGGAATTAAAAGAAATTAATTAAGAAGGAAAAAAAAATCTAAAAATTCAAAAAGTGGTAAAAGAAGAAACAGTAATTATCAAAAATTTTATTTAGTTCAGTGTTAAAATTTTTGTAGTGTTAAGTGTTTATTGTGAGCCCGAAAATTTTCTTGTTAAAATACCCTTTATTTTTTTTAATAACCCGCGTATACGGTCAATTTAGCCGTGAGGAAAGAAAGATATATTAGAGAGCTCTCTCATATAGGAACGCGTTAGTTTTATTTTTAGGAAATATACCAAAATTTGGTTAGGGTATTCAGAAAATTATTTTTGGGAGATAGAGTAGGATTTTATTTTTATTTGTTAATCGTTTAGAAAATAAGATAACATCCTTTTTAATTAATATTTAAGTTTTGATTTTTGTTGTAGTACTTACTTGTGTTTAATTTAATATCTTATTAAATTTTTATCAGCCATTTTTTTTTGGTATCCATATTATACTTACGGTTTCTTTTCGTTACTCCATTTTAAAAATCTTAAATAATTTAAATAAAACAAGATTCCATTTTTGTATTTTAAATTTAAATTTCAAATGTTTTTATTTAGCTGACATTGATAAGATAATGTCTGGTTAATAATTTCAGTGAGTGTGTTAATGTAAGTATGTAGGGTGACCAGTGACCGTGTTATTAGTGGGATAGCCTAGTAGAGTTAGGATTAGGTTATCATGGAGGGGAGGGCGACTAGCGGGACATATACCATCTGTTGTCCCTATAAAATCTATTGTTTGTTAAATATTGCTTGTTTTTTTTGTCTGTCGGTTTCGTAGGTTAAAGTAACTTGTACATTTGTGGGTTTTTTTTTGGTTTTGTGGGACTTGTAGTAAGTGCCCATCGTTAGTTTTTTTTGGTTTTTTTTGTATATAAAATTTATATACAAAGGTTTTTTGAGTTTTTAGTTATTATAGTTTTTGTTTGAGTTTTGTTAGTTTTTTTTTAGAAATTTTATTGTTCTGCCCTCTTCCCAGATGATCGGTCGATCCCCCCCTGACGTCCCTGAGCTAGGCGGTCAGTATGGGTCATTCTGGGAAGCTTTGGTCAAGGGTTTTGCAACACACTATTTGATCAAAAGTAGCAAACATTTTTTACGCTACTAAAATATGACAGCGCTACCTGAGCGGTTAGTGATCACCTCGTTCAGCAGATAGTTGCACAACTGTTGTAGAACTGTTGACTGTTAACTTGTGTCTGCCGAACGCACCCAATAATATCTCTGAACATTAAAAAATCGAAAAATGTGTAAATAGTACTTAATGAGTCAGAGGTAGAGTTGGAAAAGTATTGAGTATTCCGGTACTGAGTACTCAATATTGACTGTTGTTTTGAGTACTCAATACTAAAACGGTAGGTACTACTCAATACTTTTAAAGATGCAATTTTCCGTAGAAATGTGTATTTTTCGTATGAAAATACAACTCTAAAAATAGTAATCTAAAAATACAACTCTATTTTTGAAGCAAAGAAATTTGTAACGAATTTATGGGGAAAATTATTTAATTAATTTATTTAAAATGTTTTAAATTAATTAAAATATAAGTAAAGATAAATATTTAACACGTGTATTTGAATTGTTATTATTTTTCCTAATAAATACGAATTCGTAACATTTTTATTTTTAAATTCAAGAAAACCGTTAAAAGTATTGAGTAGTATCGAGTACTCAATTGAAAAGTACACCGATAAAATTTCTAAGTTACTCAGTTAGAGAATTTCTTAGTTAAAACCGAAAAAATTTAAATTAACTGAAATTGGTTAAATACAATTTTGTTTCAGTACCCTGTATGTACAAATAATTAAAACTATTAAAACTGTCAAATATTTGTAAAAATAAAGAAATTCATTTCATTTTAACTTGATATTTTATAAAAACACACATTTGGCCACTAAGGAAAGGAAATCGTTTTCAATAATAAATTTGAAAGATTGAAGCGGCTTGTTCGAAAAAGGTAAGATTTATTTTTAAGCTGAAATTTAAATATATGTATGTGTATAACAAAATTAAAATTTTTTAGATCATGTAAAAACAATCTCAACGAAATTATGCATGTAATTTAACAATAATTGAACCGATTGGCGAGTTAGCAAGAGCAAGGGAGTATTATAAGCAAAAATTACAAAAAAAATTAATTTTATTTAAATTATTTATACAATAAAATAAAAATTTTAGAATGACAGGAATTTTCTATTCTTTTTGATGGCTTTTGGTTGATTATTGCTAAAATTCCATATTTATTTATTTTAACTAACAGTTAGGTTTTCAGCAACTGAGATCTCAGTTAATTTTTTCGTTTCGAAAAATTGGTTATTTTTAATTAATTTAAACAACTGAGGCTCAGTAAGGGGTATTTCACCTGAGACTCAGTTGAAAATTTAGTAGCCAGCAACTGAGGAAATTTTTCGGTGTATTGAGTAGTATTGAGTACTCAAAAAGTTTCGAAATTTCACAACTCTAGTCAGAGGAGTACCATAGTCCTTCTGGTTAGAGTTGTGAAATTTCGATACTTTATGAGTACTCAATACTACTCAATACTTTTCAATTGAGTACTCGATACTACTCAATACTTTTAACGGGTTTTTTTTAATTTAAAAATGAAAATGTTATGAATTCGTATTTACTAGGAAAAATAATAATTCACATACACGTGTTAAATAACTTTTGTTACTTACAGTTTAGTTAATTTAAAACTTTTTAAATAAATTAAATAAATAATTTTTCCAAAAAGTTTGTTACAAATTTCTTTGCTTCACAAATAGAGTTGTATTTTCAGAGTTGTATTTTTAGAGTACTATTTTTAGAGTTGTATTTTTATACCAAAAATACACATTTCTACGGAAAATTGCATCTTTAAAAGTATTGAGTAGTACCGTTTTAGTATTGAGTACTCAAAAAAACAGTCAGTATTGAGTACTCAGTACCGGAATACTCAATAATTTTACAACTCTACTTTTGAGGTGCCAAGTACCACGATAAGTACTATAGTACTTACTTTAGCATCATTGGCACAAATTGCAAAAATCAGCGCTGCCAACTTTTTAAAAACATCAGAAAAAAGTTCTCAGAATTTTGACGTCAAAGTGCTGCCAGAATTATCAAGTTTTTGGTAAAAAAAATCGTCAAAATGCAAAAATAAATCGTCAAGAATTTAGTCAAAAATCGCCATCGTTAAAATATTAAGCGGCCCATACATTAAGGAAAATTCGTGAAAAAAATTACCATTTTTTTACGACTGTTGATTTGTGCCGAAAACCGGTTATTATTTGTCGTTTAATTGGTTTTTTAAAAGATATTTTTATCAAAACTATTTTGAAGCTAATCATTGGAAAATTCAATATTTTGACTGCATTTTATTTTTAAAGACTTAATTTTAATAAACGAAACTGCAGTTGTTCTCCTTTGTATAAAAACTAGCGGGCGAAGCCCGCTACGTTGTTAGCGTGCCTTAAAGTTAAGAATGAAATTTCTTTTAGATAAAATAAAACACAATATTTGTTAAGGTAAAATAATTGTTAAGGTAAATTTATTGTAATGTTTAAGTACAAATACTATTTTTTGCCTCTTCAATTTTATATTATTAAATCATTTAAACGTAAAGCACGGTTGGAAAGCATTTTATAATATTAAAGTTTTTTCAATTCCAGTTTATGTAAAGGTAGACCTGGCAATTCAAGTAAATTCGTAAATTCAGTTGGAAAATTTACTGAGTCGGTTTCTTCCACCGGTGCTTTGTTACCTGCAGTTTAAATATCAGAATATATAATCATATATATATTAGCGGCCCTATGCTCCTTGCAGGAGTAAAAGGAACAAATATATATATATTAGAAAATTTGTTTAACTTTTTGGAGAGTATGTTTCAATGCTACATAAGTTTCATATTCCGTGGATAGTGTATGGTGTGTGTGTTGACTGTCACGTATGGCGATTGTCTTCTCAAGTAAAAAAAAAGACGTTTCTTTTTTCTGGTTGTAAATTTACTTTATTAATACAATCGGCGTTGCCGTTTCGTTTAACTCTTTTCTTAACACTGCCTTAATTCTAATTCTACACAAACTTATATACTAAATTTGTCTGTACTGTAACAAAGGGGAAACGTCAAAACAAAACAAACATTGACCCACTTCAAACATCTGCCTGCCAGACTATTATAGTCGCAGCGCTTCAAAGTGTCACATGTATTTGTTGCACTTGAAATGTGTGAGGTCTAGTATCAAATAAATAAAATATTTTACAATGGTCAGTACTACAAACAATGTAACATGAAACCCTTTAATACGTTCTCATTCATGGGTATTCATAATTGTTTTCTTTATTGTTAATTCGTTCTGACTAACTTCAACTTAAGGTTGAAATACAAACTGTTGTTTTCCCTTTGTACACTATGTACCGTGAGTATGCACACTACAAGTGTTTGAACAGGTAATTAAAAGGGGTTCTTCACCCTTTTTTATTCCTCCCAGTAAAAATCCCAAATATATATATTCTTGCCTCAATCGCATGCGAAATTTCAAGTACCAAACTCCGGCAGTTTGAGTCATTCAAATTCCATTCCATTTTAGTGTTCCAATGCTACTCCTTCCAAGATTCCATTTCGTTCACCATTCCATTGTATTTCGTTCCCATTATCTGTTATTCCAATTCCACTCGTTCCCCGTTTCAATCCATTTCGTTCCTACTGTCTTGTGTATCGATATTGATATCTGTCGCTTCTATTTCAATTCCATTTCTTTGCACTTGCATTCCATTCCTCTTTTAACTGCAGTGTTTCAATTCCACTCGTTCCACATTCTATGCCATCTCGCTCCTCATTCCATTTTGTTCTATAGTCCATTCCATTTCGTTCCCTCTTCCAATCCATTTCCATTGTCTATAATTTCAATTCCACTCGTTCAACGTTTATATCCATTTCGTTCCACTTGTGTAGTGTTTCAATTCCACGTTCCTGTCCAAAGTCCTAAAAATGCCTTGTCGATAAGTTGGCCCATACTCCAAGGAAAACATATTATAGATTACAGGTTTCTAGCCGAAGGGTTCGGTTAGGCCATCTAGGGGGAGAATTATTGCGTTTTTACCCCTCCCGGTAGGAATTTCCAAAAATTCCGTCTTAGAGGACGTCTGCGTTGGAGGAGGAACCTACTACATACATAATTTTAGGTCTCTATATCCAGCAATTTGGCCAGGCCGTCAAGAGGAAAGTTTTTTCCCTTTTCACCCCTCCCGGTATGAATATCCAAAAATTCTTAGGGGACGTCTCATTTTAGCGAATGTCTACAATAGAGGAGGAACTTTAATACCAAATTTCAACTTCCTACCTCCAGCGGTTTGGGCAGGCCTTTAAGGGGCACTTTTCGCTTCATTAATCCCCATTTTTGCAATGTCCCTGCCCAAAGTCCCAAAAAACACCTTCCCGATAAGTGAGCCCATACTCCAAGGAACATATGTTTTACATTTCAGGTTTCTAGCCAAATTTTACTATTTGTGCCACTCTCGGCTGGAATTTCCGAAAATCCATCAACAGGGAATTTCAGCTTCCTAGTTCCAGCAGTTTGAGCAGGATGTCAAGGTGGACAATTTTTCTTTTTTTGTCCCTCCCGGTTGCAATTAGGCTGGAAGAGGAACCTAAGTACCGAATTTCAGCTTCCTAGTTCCAGCAGTTTGGACAGGTCGTTAAGGGGCCACTTTCCCTTTTTGAGCCCCCATTTTATAACGACCCTGTCCAAAATTCAAAAAAGTAACTTTAGCCCTTACTCCAGGGACCCACATTTTAAATTTCAGGTTTCTAGCCGAAGGGGTTTTTACAGGCCACCAAGGGGAGGCTTTTCTTCTTTTTGCCCCTCCCTTTAGGAATTTACAAAAATTCCATTTTCGGGACTATCTGCGATGGATGAGGAACATTCATACCAAATTTCAACTTCATTGCCTCAGCGGTTTGGGCAGGCCGTTATTGGGGACATTTTTTTCTTTCAACCACCATTTTTACTATGTTCCTGTTCCAAAATAGAAAAATTACGTTGCTGGTGAGTTAGTCCTACTCCAAGGAATACATATTTAAAATTTTAGGTTGGCCAAGAAGCAAGCCAACCGCCGTAAGCCGTTTAAGCCGCCGCCGCCGGTCATTTTTGCTTCAGCCGCCGCCGCCGATTTATTTCGGCTCATTTCGGCTGGAAGTATCAATTTTCCAAAATAAAAAAATTAAAAGCAAATGCCATTTTTAAAACAAATTTTCTACTTCACCATTTCCTGAACCATCAAGAGTATTTTTTTTTAGTTCAAAAGAAATAAAAGAACCAGTTTTATAGTCAGAGCTAAGAAGAATTTTTGTCATAAATGTTTCTTAAGTTGGAAGTTTTGCTTGAAAACTTCTGACAGATTTCGCTGAAATTTGGATATTCAATAGAGGAGAGAATCCAAATGAACACGTCTTTAGCACCCATAGTTTTGGATACAAATTACACAGTGTTACAAAATAAAATAAAAAATATACATATATACTTTTCAAATGACCAAGTGTAGATTGTAGGCAGAGCTTCGAAAGAATTAATTGAATTTGAGCTTAATTCGCACAAAACCGAATTCAGCTTTAGAAATTGAATATATATCATTCCATCAAACCATTCCTTTATAATTAATTCATAGGTTTCATTCCCAAAGTTTAATATTAAATAGAATGCATTCTCATGTTGAATACATTCCTTATAGAATTACAATCAATTTAAATAATTAATTTTTTCATTAATTCTAATCTTTTACAAAATGGCTTATTAAAATTGTCATTTTATTCAATCAGTAAAATATCTAAGGTATGAATATACTAATGATTCTGACAACACTTTAGTTTATAATTACAAATTAAATAAAAATGTGGCTTATTTTACGGATTTAATATTGATATCATATACAAAACCCATAAAAATAATTAAAAACTCAACATTTGTTTTAATCTTTTACAAACCGAATGAAACGTGAGAGATGATTATAAAAAGAATGAATTCATGAAAGAATTCATTCATTATGCATGAAAATTAAAAGAATGAAGCTAGTGAATGAATTCATAAGGAATAGTATAAACGAATGATACATTAGTAAATTTTAGTTAAAATTCCAAAAGTGAATTAAAGAATTAATTCATTCGAATTTATGGTCGTAGGTTTGGTTAAGTAGATCACATCACATTTTTCAGAAATTTTAGTACACCTGAAATAATTATCAAAACACACATTTTTAAGACATTGCGGACGAAAAAAATGTTAAGTTATTTCTCGGTCGACTTATAAAATTGGGGAGATATTTACAATAATCGACGCTGTTCTGAGTTCCGAATCCACAAAAAAATTCTAAAGTGAAACATTCCGAATTCCGGAGTTATTTTTTTCGTTTTATTTCGTGTAGAAAAAGCTTGATGATAGTGAAACGAATATATATTTTTTAACAACAATTATTATATAATAATTTATTTTAAAATTAGTCTATGAATATTAAAATTTGGTAGTAACAACAAATTTTCGAAATTTTTAATTCCGTGTGATTTTACAAATCAACTCTAATTAAAAAGTTTCGGAACTAAGAACAGGGGTGACTATCTGAATTTTTTAACTTTTCTTCTAAGTTTTTCAACTATGACATCTTTTCGAGCATAATTTTTTTTTGAACCATATTTTTTCTAGTTTATTCTAAAAACACATTTAATTTTGAGTGAAAATAGAGTTTGTTTATTTCAAAGTTCCGAATCCACATAAAAAATTCTAAAGTGAAACATTCTGATTTTTTTTTGCTGTTCTGTGATCCACATTCGAAATATTTTCTTCGTTTTATTTCGTGTTGGAAAAGCTTGGCGAAAGTAAAATGAATATTTTGTTGCACAAATTCATATGTTAAAATTTATTTTATAATTTGTCAGTACCTATGCTAAAATTTGTTCGAAACAGTCAATTTCCGACATTTTGAATTTTGTGTGATTTTACAAAACCACTCTAATTAAAAAGTTTCGGAATTCAGAACAGGGGTGATAGTGTCATTGTGGGTGAAATTCAGAAATTTTTCAACCGATTTTTAATCTTGTAACATTTTTGGAAAGACAAAAAATTTAGCTTTCCAAATATATATAGAATTATTTATTTGTAACTGAAATATGTTGACAGTTTTTTTTTTAAATATTAAAATTAATTCTTTTTTTTAATTTTTATACTTTGACGGCTTTTTTACAGTATTAAACAATTCTTTACTATTGTAATTTATTCTGAAAGTGGGTTTAGTTCTTAATAAAATCAGATTCTTTTGTTTGAATTAATTGAAAATAGAAAAAGTTATCGTAATTTTTCTAAACATTTAATTTCAGCTATTATAAGACAACTCGATGTTCTTGTTTGCACACTCATTAAGGCTAATATTTTCAATTTTCTTATAAATACAAAGATTCCATGTTTATAAAAAAATGTATAACTTTGACAATTTTAAAGCGATTAAAGAAGAACTTCATTTTACTCTGAATTAAGAATAAATTAGATAAAAATTAGTTATTTTTAAACAAAACATTGCAATTAAAAGCCGTCAAAATTAAACAAAATAAGAAAAAATTAAGAAAATCAGTTTTATTTGAAAATATTCCAACACAATTTTGTTGAATATATAAACATATGTATATATTTGGAAAGCCCAACTATCTCTCCTTCTAGCTCCGTTCAAAAACTAAAAATCCTAAATTTGTAATTTTTATCGATGAATTTAACTTAAAATTATTTTTTATTTGATAATTCCAAATTTTTTGTACAATTTTCTACTGCTATATTTTGGAAAAAACGTTAAACATCTTTAAATTACGTGTATAATATTCTATCAAGCCGATTAAGCCGCCGCCGCCGCCGATTATTTGGTTGCGCCGCCGCCGCCGATTTTATCCGGCTCAACCTTAATCGCCACCGCCGCCGCCGATTTTTTGCTTGCGCCGCCGCCGCCGATTATTTTGATCGGCTTGTTTCCCTGCTCACATACCGAATTTCCTTTTGGGATATCCTGTAGGGAATTCCAAAAATACAAACTTAGTCGATGTCTACTACAGTGGAGGAACCTTTATACCAAAATTCAACTTCTTACCTCCAGTGGTTTGGGCAAGCACTTTTCCAATTTGTGAGACTGTTTATGGTGAGACTTTTCCCTTTTTTGCCTGTTCCGGTAGGAATTTCCAAAAATCCCGTCTTAGCGCACGGCTATGCCGAATATCAAGAAACCTTGTTTTAGTGGAGATATCCATGGGGGGAGGAAAAAAAGTACTTTTTTATAAATTATATTTTTTTAAATGGTACTTTTTGGGAAAAGCGAAATTTTTTTGAAAAAGATACTTTGTTTTTAGAAAGTACTTTATTTGTACTTTTTTTTAAAAATGTATTTTTTTTGGAAAAAGGTACTTTTTTTGGAAAAATTTATGTTTTTTGGAAAAAGGTACTTTTTTGGAAAAGGTACTTTTTTTTAGGAAAAGGTACATTTTTTTAGAAAAGGTACTTTTTTCGGAAAAAGGTACTTTTTTCTGAAAAAGGTACTTTTTTTTGGAAAACGGTACCTTTTTTGGAAAACGGTACTTTTTTGAAAAAAGTACTTTTTTTGGAAAAAGGTACTTTTTTTGGAAAAAGGTACTTTTTTGGAAAAAGGTACTTTTTTTGGATAACTAGTTTGAAAAATTAATACCCAGGTAGAAATTGCCGACGTTACAACAAAAGTTGTACTGAAAGAGCACTGTTTTTTACGAAATGCCGGTACTACTTAAAACGTGCTTTGCCAGTACTGTTTTCTGAAAATTAACGAGCTTTTTTTAATCTATTAAAATTAACAATTTTATAAATTTTATATATTTTTACATCTATTACACAATTATTTATGTAAGAGAGACATCACCATTCTTTTCTTGTGAAGTTTCGAAAGAATACATTAAAAATTTGTGATGTACACTAAGAGGACAGTAAAGTTCTAGCAAACTACTAAATTTGTTATTAAATGTACTGGGATAATACCAAAAAAATAAAATCCCAAGCCTGCGCCAACGTTGGGAAATAACTACGGCCAAGCGTTTATTGGTGTTATCATTTCGACAACATGCCAGTACAGTAAAAGTTAAAAATCAGACGCTTTGCCAGTACATGTACTACCGTCTCCGATACCGGGCCGACATTGTGCCGTTTGTAGTTTTCTACCTGGGTAGTTATATTTTTTCCAAATTTATCTATATCTGTAAAGTTTTTATTTTTAATAGTAAAAGGCTTTATTTTTGAATCATGTAGGTTGATAAACAGCATCCGATTTCTAATTTGTTTATTTTTACTAGCACACGCTGTAAAATTGCTTATTTAAACATTTTATTTGTACATTATTGTTTTCTTCTTCTAAACGGCAGAAAACATGCTTTGAATTTAGTGAACTTATTTTATTTTTTTTTTCAATTCAGTGAACTTATTTTTTTTTTTTAATTCACTGAACATAATTTTATTTTTTTTTATTTCACTGAAGGAAAATGAAATTGAACGAATTCAGTAGTGAATTAATTCAGTAAGGAATTAATTCACTTTTTTTCCGTTCGATTTATAAAATTGAACGTGTTCACCAATGAATTAATTCTTTTGATTTAATAATTGCAATTGAATTAATTCGTAACAAAATAAATCGAACGAAAGCAAATATGAATTAATTCCATTCAATATATGGTGCTTAGTGAATTAATTCATCGAATTTTTAATTCAGAATTGAAAAATTGAATTAAGGCATTAATTCTTCAAAGCTCTGAATTCAACTATAGATTATGTTTAACCACACCACTATAGAATCTTTTCGGTGTAGCGGGATTTTTATTTTCATGATCTTAAAACATAATGCATATTTGGAATCCTAGGACATTTTCATTTAATTTAAATAGGCACACTTGCCATTTTAACCGTGTAACACCAAATAAAAAAAATTTTCCTTTTTTAATTCCAGAGGGGGTCATATTTATTTAATTTTTTTTTGAGCGGTTCCCGAAAACACTAACTTTCCTTTTTTACTACCTAAAATTTCCTAAAATGGACCTAGCTCGAATTTTATGATGTTGAAACAAAATGCATATTTGGAATCGTGCGAAAATTTCCTTTAATTTGAGTCGTCACACGTGTTTGGGCGTGTTTCGGTGTTTTGGACCTAGCGTGGCCCGGCCCCCTTAACACCATATAGAAAAAATTTCTTTTTTAATTCCAGAAGGGGTCATATTTTTTTTTTTGTGAGTGGTGCCCGATGAAGTAAATTTTTGCCTATTAAAGCAATTAAAGTTAATGTCACGTGGGGACTCAGAGTCAGAGAGCGGTTAACAGTAGTTGAGCGACTTGAATAGCGGCTGGCATAACATGCGTTTTTATAAAGCGGCTCATACATTAAGGAACATTGAGTAGGGAACAAAAAATATCAAACATTTTTGTAACCTAGTGTCTTGACATGCAATAAAATGATAGCAAGCAATATCATGATATCGTTGACATGCAATCGGCTCTTGCAAGTTTTCATTTTAAATTTGTAATAAATAAACAACAAACAATTTGTTAAAAAAGAATGGAAAATTTGTGAAAAGGGTACACGGAGGAAATAAGAAGATAAACAGAGAAAATCTGAAGTAGAATGTTTGTATATGTCTGTTTGATCACTTCTGAAATTATTCATATGGAGACAATCTGACAATAAAAATATAAACAATAATACAATTTAATGGAAGATCACTGATGAAGCCTGTCCATAAAAAGACAGAAACTAGATCTAGTCTGATTTGCAAATTTAGTGTGTTTATAACTTTTGAGGAAGGTTTATTCTTCTTCTAAACCTCAAACCTACTAAATTGGAAAAGTGTTTAGTTTTTTATTATTTGTCGGTAAAAATCAGAGCTTTGAAGAATTAATTCCTTAATTCAATTTTTCAATGCTGAATTAAAAATTCGATTAATTGAATGGAATTAAATCATATTTGTTTTCTTTCGATTTATTTTGTTACGAATTAATTCAATTGTTATAGTTCTTTTTATTAAATCAAATGAATTAATTCACTTGTGAACGCGTTCAATTTTTTAAATCGAACGGAAAAAAGTGAATTAAATCCTTACTGAATTAATCCACCACTGAATTCGTTCAATTTCATTTTCGTTCAGTGAATTAAACAAAAATAAAATTACGTTCAGTAAAGTAAAAAAAAAAGAAAAATAAGTTCACTGAATTAAAAAAATAAAAAATACGTTCATTGAACTCAAAGCCTATTTTCTGCTGTTCAGTAGAAGAAAACATTTATTTACAAATAAAATTTGCAACTAAGCAATTTTACAGCGTTTGCTAGTAAAAATAAACAAATTACATATATATATTAAGTGTTAGAGAAACACGATGCACTTTATCAACCTACCAATCAAAAAATAAAGCTTTTTACAATTAAAAAATAAAAACTTTACAGATATAGATGAATTTGGAAAAGATATAACTATTAATTTTTCAAACCTATGCTTCCCAGTAAAATGTAGATGCTTGACTATGACGTATTTCATTTATGCGTTTTTACATTACAATGTTTTCTTTTACTGAACGGCAGTAAAACGGCTTTGAATTCAGCGAACGTAATTTTTGTTTTTCGATTAAGTGAACGTAATTTTTTTTTCAATTCAGTGAACGTATTTTTTTTCTTTTTTATTCACTGAACGTAATTTAATTTTTTTTAATTCACTGAACGTAATTGTATTTTTTTTAATTCACTGAACGTAATTTTATTTTTTTTAATTCACTGAACGAAAATGAAATTGAACGAATTCTGTAGTGAATTAATTCAGTAAGGAATTAATTCACTTTTTTCCGTTCGATTTATAAAATTGAACGCGTTCACCAGTGAATTAATTCATTTGATTTAATAAAGAGAACTATTGCAATGGAATTAATTCTTTGAATTTATTGTTTGATGAACGCGTTCAGTTGAACGAATTCAGTGAATTACTTAAGAAAAGGAATTCATTCAATTCTAGAGAACATTGAATTCGATTGGTAGTGAATGCATTCAAAGAAGAATTAATTCTTCAAAGCTCTGTGTAGTGACTACCTTTATATCAACAAAAAGTAACAGAAAAATGGTGTTAACTAAAAAACGTGATTTTTTTTGCAATAATTGCAAAAATTTAAAAGAAAAACAATGTAAATATATTTTCAAATGGAATTTGCTTACTATGATGTATTCGGATTTTCAAATTCTCTTGAAATGTAACCACAAACAGTTTTTCACCTTTACTGAAAATTTAAAAATTTTGAGTTAATACCCTCTTGTTAATCAAGTGCGACATATAAAATATATGGGCACTTCTAAAATTTCGGAATAGAAGTGCCCATATATTTTATGTAGAGTTTGCTAAAAACCGAAAAATTTGAAAACCGCGGTTTCGGTTTTTCAAAATTATAAAAACCGCGGTTTCGGTTATTTTTCGGTTTTCTTGTGATATTAACAGAATTGTTTCTAAATAATTAAATATAACAATACTTTAACTAAATATATTATAATTAAATATGTATAAAAATTAAATAGTTTAACACGTTCAATATATTTTTAAAAATTCGATTGAATTTCTCACTCGAATATTTAAAGCCAATAACGCCGTTTCGGAACCTTTCCGTAAGAAGAAAAAAAACGCGAAAAGTCGTTTTAAATTAAAATTTTTTATTCTTTTTTCGGCAACTAAAGCTGTTTTTGAAAGTTAAAGTTAAAATTTTATAAATTTCGCGGACTACCAAACAAAGCTTTTTGAAAAATACGCCGTGAAAATCTGTACTGAATATGTGAAACTCAATATCTCTTAAACCACTTGACTTTTTGGTGCATTTTTTGTTCTAAAATTATAAGCCGCAGTTTATGTTATCTCTGTAATAACAAAAATAAAAAATTCTTTAAAGTAATTTTTAATGGAGAAAATGTTTATAAAATACAAAATTTTTGTAAAATAGGAGCTAAAGCCTTTTCGAAATTCAAGATTTAATAATATGCAATTTAATTAATTATTTTAATTGGTTAAAATATTTATTAAAAACCGACTTATTTCTGTCGGTTTTCGGTTTCGGTTTTGAAGCTTGGAAAACCGCGGTTTCGGTTTCGATTAAAACCGAACAGCAAGCTCTAATTTTTATGTGTTTTCTTTTCTTTAAATTGATTGCTGTAGGTGGCATATACAGAATGTTTAGTGTATTTCAAATATTTCAAAAATTTAAAATATTTAAAATATTTTAAATATTTCAAAAATTTCAAATACTTCAAATATTTTAAATATTTCAAATATTTTAAAAATTTCAAAATATTTCAAAAATGTAGATAAGTAATTTACTTAACTACATATTTCATTTATTTCAAAATATTTATATTTCAGCTTTGAAATGTTAATATTTTTGGAAATATTTATATTTCAGACTTGAAATATAAAATATAAATATTTGTTTACTTAAAAACTTTTTTAAGTAAGTAATAAAATACTTATACTTGAACTTTCAAATATAATTACGAAAAATATTTCAAATTGTTAATTTAAGTAAATATTTTTAAGTAACTATTAGGGATACCAAACGGGAAATCCCGAATCCCGGGATTATTTCTCAAAAATCCCGGGATTTTCTTATTTTTTAATATTAATATAAACGCAAATAAACAAAGTGAGCAATTTTAGATTACCTACGTTTTTTCTTGAATTTTCTCATATTGACAAGATATTGATGCCAAGATATTGGTAAAATTATTAATGAAGTAGATTATTCGAGTAAACTATGCAAAGACTTTGCAGAAAAATTTGAAATTTTGAAATTATTCTTCCAAGCGAAATTGGATTTCTGAAACAGAGTCTGTAAGTTTTGGTTGGGACTTTAAGTTTGAATTCTTCCATGAAAACATTTGATAACGATAACCAAATAACTTTGAATAATTACGGGTTAAGGGGATTTAAAAATGGTTTCTACGATCCTATGTACAAGTCCTATATGGCGGGAACTTGTACATTTGTAAATAAAAAGATGGAGGTTTTTTCTTTTTATCGTTATAAAAATGGGGGTTTTTATTTAACTTTAAGTTAAGTTTTAAAACTAAGGTTTTTGCACAATTCAATTTGAGGGTAAGTATTTAGAAAATTAAGGTTTTTTCATTGACAATTTGTTCTTTATAATTTTTTTTTTTTAAGTTTTAGCAAATTTAACAACTTTTAACATTATTTTTAAGTTTGCACTCTAGCTTTATGTTTTAAAAACTGCGACACGATCAAAGACGACTAGTTGCTCGTTCGACGGATTGAATATTTTTGATCTTTTGATTTTTTTGCAGGTTTTCTTTATTGACAAGCAAATGTCATTAGGTGGGAAGGGTTGATGGTGGCATCTTTGGTACCATCGTACGGTACATTTTGTTTACAAAGTGAACAAACTTTGTTGCTGTAATTACACGATTTAGTGGGCAAGGTTATCGCAACGAATCTGCTTTAAAATCTGCTTACAAAATACTGGGCGCAAGTGAACTTAATGACAGGCCTTCATTGTTTAACCGCCATTGCCACACAGATAACCAGCGGTCTAAATCAGAGCCGCCCTTGCGAAAGGACGGTTCTAGTGGCGCTTGACCTATCGAAGGCATTTGATACGGTCAGCCACGCGACCCTCTTCAGAGACATCGCCGGATCCAGTCTCCCAAATGGTACGAAGAGGTGGATAGCGAATTATCTGTGTGGTCGCCAGTCGTTTGTGGAGTTTCGTAACAAAAGATCCAAACCTCGTAGGATTAAACAAGGAGTTCCTCAGGGTGGAGTTCTCTCCCCGATATTGTTTAATTTCTTATGCCGACGACTGTACGATACTGGCGACGGATCACGACATTGATGGCTTATGCGGTAGGTTGAACAGTTATCTTCGAGATCTTACGAATTTCTTCACTGGAAGGAATATGCAGCTCTCCCCTGCAAAATCCTCGGCGACTCTTTTTACCACTCGGACGAAGGAAGTAAGGCTGGAACTGAATGTAAGGTCCTCAAGTCGCTAGCCGGCAGCTCTTGGGGTACGGACAAAGAAACCTTGTTGGCAACCTACAAAACAATTGGTCGGTCGGTGGTTAATTATGCTGCGGCAGTGTGGTCGCCTAGAGTCAGCGATACCCAGTGGAGAAAGCTCCAAACCTGCCAAAACTCTGCCCTCAGGACAATTACAGGATGCCTACAAATGTCCTCGGTTCAACATCTTCACGAGGAAACGAAGGTCCTAACAGTACAGGAACACTGCCAAATGCTCTCGAAGCAGTTCCTGCTGGGATGTCATCGGAGGAACCACCCGAATCACTATCTTACGGAGGTGGATCCAAGGACCATTGATTATGAGGATGTGCAAAGACTGCTTGCAGTGGGTGAAAAAATAAAATCGAGATTAGATGGCATTTTAATATGGTGACCGTTTTTTGGGTTGGCATTAGGGTTTGGGGAAAAGTTTGCCGGGAATTCCCGGGAAAATTATATATTTTTCCCGGGAAAACGGGAAATTTTAAAAATAATAAATTTTTAAAATTGTTTTTGTTTCGAATAGGATTTTTTAATTTTAATCATAAAAACATTTTAAATACCAAAACAAAAATGTCTTTTAAAAGGGAATACATTTATTTGACACACAAATAAAATCTTTGCCAAGTAATTAGGAGCATTTCAACTAATAAAGATTTTTCGCATAACTTATTCAAAATTTAAGTAGTAAAACCTAAAAACTTGGTAAAATGTTTAAAAGAAATATTTAAAAAAAGCTTTGTTTCTTACAAATAATCGCCCTTACTATCTAAATTTTTCAAATGTATAATTTAGGTAAAGACGACTTTAGTTAAAATATTGGGTGGCAGTATACCTTGACTTGGTTTATTTTTGGAGCATTCTGATTGGTTAATTCATTTTCAACCAATCAAAATATTTGAAAATATAAATATTTTTGTAAGGTTTTCATACAAATACTCCTTTATATTAAGGGTCAATAATTTTTTAAGTAACGTTTTCATTAATAAATGTGAAAAGAAAAGACTAATGGTTAACTGTGGTATCTAAATTTTGGTTATCCGACATCTAAATTTGGTTCACAAAAAAAATGTATGGTCATGCAACTTCTCTTAAAGAAAACAACAACAAGAATAACGTTTCAGCTAAAATTAGCAAAGTTCCCGAAGAAAAAAGTGTAAGCTGAATAGGTATTAAAGGTTTTATGGTAGGGCAAACATTTCCTGAAGTGGTATCCAAATTAGCTGCAGTCAATCCGCACCATAACTAGATCTTCGTTTATTCGAGAAAGTTTTTATAATAAAAACCTGGCATTGCAAAAAAATTAAACCGATGTAAAGAACATTATATTAAATTACTACAATCATGTAAAAGATATCAGATAAAAGAAATATCGAGCAATATTTTTAATAATAGGAGATTTACTATAATCTTAGATGAATGGACAAGAATATCACAAAAGAGATATTTGAACATATGTATGTATAAACGGAAATAATTCATTTTATAACCTGGGGTTGGTTTATATATCAGGAAGATGTAATGCTGATGAAATAAGAAGAATTGTAGAAATAAGACTAGAAGAGTTTTATTTGTCTTTGGAAAATAACATTGTGGCCACCATAACTAATGGGCCAAGTGTGATGAAACGGTTTGTTTCCGACAGTCCAGTAGTAGGTGCTTTCTGCTGGAACCATGCAATTCATTTGGCAGTGCTGCCAGTAATTTTTGTGAAATCAAATTTTCAACATTCTGATATTTTTTACTTTGAATTCTCACTACACAGACTGCATTTGTACTGAAATAGTGTTTTTTTTTTTTTTTAACAAAAATTACTTATATAGGTGGTTTTCATTAACAATTTTGTTCAAAAATATTTCCCGGGATTCAAATTTTTTCATTCCCGTTTCCCGGGAAATAAAAAAGTCCGGGAAATCCCAAACCCTAGTTGGCATAAAAAAGCAGACCAAAAATGTGCAATAGCCATGGCAATAAGCCATTTGTGCTGGTGAATTTGAATTTTTTTAAGAAATTGTAAAATGGCACAATCAGTATGTGTGGTGAAAAGTTATTTTTAGACATTATTGATTATACTTAGTTTATGTGTATGTATTGTATATTACTGTGAAGGGGTGTTTGTGTTCAAATCTCGATAGAGGAGAAAAGAACTTTTTTTTTATAAAATTGATTGTGGGATAAATTGAAAAATTAATAAAACAAAAACTGCTATGTTGCGACATTTCATTTGCTGGATGCAAATGGTTTAAAGTTTGTGTTCATTATCAAAAATCAACAAATGCAAAGAAATATGAAAAATAAATTTAAAAAACATACATAAAGAGCTAAAGAAATTGTGAAGTATGAAATATGAAAAATATGAAATGGATAAAGTTTTTTGTACTAAATTATGTTTTATAAAATTTTTTAAAGCTACAAAATTTAATAAAATTATAATTTTTTCACAATTTGTTTCTTATTTAATTTGTACCTATTCAATGTTAATATTTTTTATTCGTAATAATATTGTTTTCACATGAATTATTGAATAATGTGACTGTATTTTTGTAATTATCAAAATAGTAAAGAGAAATAAATTTTCTAACTCAAAAAACAGGTATATTTTTTAACAACATTTTTTGAAGTTATGTTTAAAAACAGTTGTGATTTTATTAAAAAAAAGAAAACATTTTTGTTGTTGTCAGGAATAATTTGAAAATCTAAAATAAAATAAAGGAAAAAATAATTTTTCCTTTTTTATGAAGATTTTGTTAAGAGAAAAACAAATTTGATTGAAATTTAATTTTTTATACTACAATAAAGTGTAATAAAAAATATTTGGTATTACAAGGAAATTATTATTTTTATAATAAAAATATTCGTATTTAAAATTGTTAAAATAATAATAAACACTTTATAAAATTATTATAAAAATTTCTAATAAAATAAATAATATTATTTTATATAATTTTTTGATCAGCAATTTTTTGTTTTATTTAATTGTTTTGTCAAAACTTCTTTTCTAAATATAAAGAACTTTTGAAAAAGCAACTTATCATATGGCAATATAATAATTCTTACGGAAAGGAAAAAATTTTCTTTTCTTTAATTCTTCTGTAAAATTCTTTGGAAAAATTATTACATTTTATGTTGTTTCTTTTTTGTAAATTTATTTTTATCATATAAAATAAATTTTAGATTTCAATGAAAAACTTTATACATGTTGTACGAAAAAGAAAATTTTTAATAATATTTCATAACAAAAAAGAACGTTAATAGAACAAAAGAACAGAACATTTATTTAAAAAAATAACAAGTTTAAAAAAATAACAAGTTTTTGTTTATTTTGTTTTTTAAAATTTTTGAGATAATTTTTTATGAGAGAATTTTTTTATTACTTTTTATTAAAAATATACATAGTTTGTTTTCTTAAAATCCACTTTTTCAAATTCATATGAACGGTTTATTTTGAAAGTGGTGTGAATCCAATGAGATATAAAAGGGTTTGCGTTTTAATGTGTTTAAAAATATGGGTGGTTCTGTTCAAGAAATTTTACACGTATTTTTAATAACATATAGTTAAGTTTTTTATATCACAAAGAATTTTTAATATATGTTGCGAAAATAGCTATTTTTTTCAATGGTGAGTGGACTCATACCACTTTCAAAATTACAGTTTTTATCATTTTGTTATCTTACGTGGACTTAGTTTTTTTTTAAATATTTTTTATTCGCTGAAACGTGCTGAAAGTGCTCTAAAATCAAAAGCATCAGAAAAAGCACATGATCTTAAGCTGGCTAAAAAATATAAAAGAATGAATCTGTGAAAATTCTTTACAAATTTCATTGAAACCAAATATTTTCTTAATTTAATTTTTCCAAATATCTCCAAAATATCTTCCAAATAATAAAAGGAAGGCAATTTCAAAATACTACTTGATTATTTTCACTCAAATAAAAAATAGAAGATATCACTTTATTATCTTCTTGGAAGATATCTTCCAAAAGTTTGCAGGGAACAATTGTATAACAATACTTGTACACGCACACACATCAGAGAAAACGATTTTTGTATCAAAAACACAATTATCAAACTATCAAGTTTGTGTCTTAAGTCTTTTGTATAAAATCTTCACTTAAATACAATTTTTCTAAAAAAATTATATTTTATTAGTAGAAAATTCCACTGCACTTTTGCACACCACCACTGCACTTTTGAAAGGGTAAAGGTGCAGTGCAGTGTCGCGAAAAAATATTCTCGGTTAATACGAACTAATTTAGAAGTCCCGAAGTTTTGGCAGCAATTTCAATATAAAAAACATCGGTTACTACGAACTCGCTTAAGACGAACACTCGGTTAAAACGAACTGTTTGTGATGGTCCCACAGACAAATTTCTATACAATTTTCCACTCTTAATATGAACTTTACAAAATTCGACAATTTTTTATATATATTTTATGTTTTCTGACAATTTTTAAACCGAATACAAAGACATTTTTTCTTAAATATATTGCAAACAACATATTTAGGAAACCAAATAAAAAATTGTAAAATTTTTAAACTTGTTTCAAGGAAATTTTAATATTTTGTCGATAATTAGAATATTTTAAATAAATATTACCCCGGTTAATACGAACCTCGCTTACAACGAACTAATTAATCTAGTCCCCCGGAGTTCGTCTTAAGCGAGTTTTACTGTATATATATAAAATATATGTATACATAGCGCATGCTACGGGGACATTTTTTCGATCTAAAGTTTACTATGGAGACATTTGGTTAGTTTGGGGACTGTCCTCAAACTCCTCCTAGGTCTTGCGAATACTTTGAAGACATTTGTGATTAATATACTGCATAGTTTGGCACCTTTTTTGGCTATGTATAATAAATAATAGTCCAATAAATATTTGTTCACTTTTGTGTCTACGATTTCCCAGTATTGATGATGGGAATTGTCAAATTTGTCCAAATTTTCTTTCTAAATTTCCTAAAAAAGGAATAAAAATAAAAATTATTTTTGATTACGTTAATTTTTTGATTCACGCGAATTATAATTTTTTGTTTTTATTCAGGATTTAAAAATTTTTTTGTTTTGCGAATTAATTTTATTCAATAATATGTTTTCGCAAATTAAAAAAAAAATGGAAAAATAATTCGTGCGAATTATCTTTATATTTTTTGATTCGCGAATTTATAACTTAGCTTTTTTTAACATCTTTTAAAATAATTATTTTGAATCAATTCTTCAAAGCTCTGATCTGATTTATACTTCGCGAATTATCTCTTAAAACAAGTTATTCAATCGAATCAAAATCGAATCAATATAAATTAGACCAAATCATTATCTCAGTTTGTTCAATATCAAATAATTGATTTAAAATTATTTCAAAATATTCACTGATCCATAAAATGAATAAATTTTGATTCGAATTGATTCAAAAAAGAATTATCTTTTTGAAGCTCTGAATGAAACACAAGAGAGAAGATTAAGCATGCTTAAAATCAATAATTTTTGTACACAAACCGTGGATGTGCCTTTCAATTGTTTCCTTCAATTTTTAGGGAAATATATATGGGCACTAAGTCCAAACATAGACCGATTTAAACCAAAGACTGGTCGATATAAGTCGGTCTACCAAATTTCATCGAAATATCTTAATATTTGCGACCTGTAGCGTGCGCACAAGATTACATGGAGAGACAGACGGACGGACGGAAAAATTAAAAAACAACATTATTTAAAATCGATAATGAAAAGTTTATTCGTTTTCGAATAAACTTACCGTGATGATTGCAAAATTTGTGTCATCATTAACTCGAGATAAAAGTGTGTAAAAACAACTCAAAAATAGCAAAAAAAAAAAAGGTTTTTATTAACTTTGACCTCAATTTGCTCAAAAATTAGATGTGTTGGAAAAATTTGGAAACCAAATTCGGACTCAGCACGGAAAGGTTACTTGGTCACATGCCCGAAAAATCCAAAAATTTAAAAATATTTATTATTATTAAAAAATGAAAATTTATCTGTATTTTCTAACTTGAAGAATTTATTACACTATGCGACAGTAAAAATCGGGATGGGATGATACCAATGGGAAATGTTATATCGGTCAAAAACAAGTTATACGTGTCCCGGCGTTTCGCTGGGTCACGTCTAGGAATCGAGATATATCTTTTTTTTGACATAACTCGAGAACCACTAGTCCGATTTTGCTCAAACAATTAAAAAAAAAAATAAAAATTACAATTCCTTTAATCTGTTCATATAACGTTTTTCTATATACTCAACAGTTTTGCCGGTAAAAATAAATGTTTGTTACCGCTACCATAAAAATCAAATAACCTTTTGTTTATTACTTTTTTTTAATATTTTAGGCAAAAAATATTTTTTTCTTTATACATTTATACCGGCAAAACTGTTGAGTATATAGAAAAACGTTATATGAATAGATTAAAGGAATTGTAATTTTTAATTTTTTTCAAATTGTTTGAGCAAAATCGGACTAGTGGTTCTCAAGTTATGTCAAAAAAAAAGACCACCAAAGGTCAAATCGATATATCTCGTGTCCCAGCGAAACGCCGGGACACGTATAACTTCTTTTTTACCGATACAACTTTCCCCGGTAGTTTGAACCCTTCCGGATCACTGACCCCTACCATTTATCTCACAGTGTTATTATTTACTATTTTAATGATGAAAAAAAAAAACAAAAATTTGTATGTATATAAGGGTTATGATTTTTTTTGCAAATATCAAATTTTAGCCAAAAAGGCCATAAAAAATATTAAGAAATGCAATCTTACTTTTTCGCTGCTGTCAAAAAAGTTCCCGCACCAAAAGGGTTGGAATTTGGTCTATAGAGTTTTAGTTTAACTAAAATATTTCTCCGAAGTTTTAAACAATTGAGCCTCAAACGATACTAATTAAAAGCTATTTACTGTAAAAATTACGAAACCTTTTTGGAGGGACTTTTGGATACATTTTTTGTCGTTTACAATAATTTTTGTAATAATTGGTTATGTAAATTAAACAAAATCCCCGAGCAAAAATTATTTTTAGAAATTGCATTTGGTGCGGAAGGTTGTTTTGCCGAAATGACCCGCAAACACGATTTTTATTATTAATTTAGTATCTTTTTGTTCTTTTGTTCTATTGACTTTCTTTTTTGTTATGAAATATTATTAAAAATTTTCTTTTTCGTACAACATATATAAAGTTTTTCATTGAAATCTAAAATTTATTTTATATGATAAAAATAAATTTACAAGAACGAAACAACATAAAATGTAATATTTTTTATAAAGAATTTTACAGAAGAATTAAAGAAAAAAAAAATTTCATTTCCGTAAAGGTGCATTTATAATGATGGAGTACTCCAATCTGTAGCAAATTTAGTTACTTTCTCTTTCGTATTAATATATATTTGTATTTTACTATCTCTTTTTATTCCACTCCATAGTAAAACTTGTTTGACTCTGGAGTATAGATTTGCTTCACTCCAGAGTTAACATTGCTCTGTTAACTGTTTAACATGACAAATATACCTAAAAAAACACATCACTAATTTGTTCACATCCTTAATTGTCAAAAAATTAAAAACAATTTTTTTAAAATGCAAAAAATAAAACGAAATTTTTTTAATAAATAATATAAAAGTAAAAAGAAAAAAATTAAATACGAAAATAAATTGCGGTGGTGGCATAGACTATGCGAAAATAAAATGTAAGAATTAATGTGTCATAAATATTTGAAGTAACTCTACTCTGTATTTTGAACAGTTAACATTTTAATCTGAGCCGCAGAGTAGAGTCACTCTACTATTGTGAAAGCACCTTAAGAATTATTATATTGCCATATGATAAGTCGCTTTTTCAAAAGTTCTTTATTTTTAGAAAAGAAATTTTGACAAAAGAATTAAATAAAACAAAAAATTGCTGATCAAAAAATTATACAAAATAATATTATTTATTTTATTATTATTATTTAAAATAATCAAATTAAAAAAAAAAATTTTATAATAATTTTATAAAATAGTAAATGAATGTTCTTTTAGTTTGACTCTAGATCATAAATTAATATCACTTTCTGTTTTTAAAATTATTTTCAAATCAAAGAAAGTAAATTACAAAGAATAAAAATATATTTGAAAGAATTCGATAACACCAGCAATACATAGAAATTCGGTTTTCTTTCAGCGGTCACGTAAGTAGACAATCATTAAAATATTAACCACTCAAGGCGAAATACACTGATGATGGCTTTGTAGCGAAAGCCGAAAATACGTATTCTGTATTGCTGGTCTTATCAAATTCTTTCAAATATATTTTTATTCTTTGTGATTTATTTGTAAAAATTGTATCATCTTTCTTTGATTTGAAAATAATTTAGAAAACAGAAAGTGATATTAATTTATGATCTAGAGTCAAACTAAAAGAACATTCATTTTCTTAAAAATAAGAGATCTACTAAATATTCCCCCATTCAATTTTACAAAATGTTTATTAATATTTTAACAATTTTAAATACGAATATTTTTATTATAAAAATAATAATTTCCTTGTAATACTAAATATTTTTTATTATAAAAAATTAAATTTCAATAAAATTTGTTTTTCTCTTAACAAAATCTTCATAAAAAAGGAAAACTTATTTTTTCCTTTATTTTATTTTAGATTTTCAAATTATTCCTGACAACAACAAAAATGTTTTCTGTTTTTAAACATAACTTCAAAAAATGTTGTTAAAAAATATACCTGTTTTTTGAGTTAGAAAATTTATTTCTCTTTACTATTTTGATAATTACAAAAATACAGTCACATTATTCAATAATTCATGTGAAAACAATATTATTACGAATAAAAAATATTAACATTGAATAGGTACAAATTAAATAAGAAACAAATTGTGAAAAAATTATAATTTTATTAAATTTTGTAGCTTTAAAAAATTTTATAAAACATAATTTAGTACAAAAAACTTTATCCATTTCATATTTTTCATATTTCATACTTCACAATTTCTTTAGCTCTTTATGTATGTTTTTTAAATTTATTTTTCATATTTCTTTGCATTTGTTGATTTTTGATAATGAACACAAACTTTAAACCATTTGCATCCAGCAAATGAAATGTCGCAACATAGCAGTTTTTGTTTTATTAATTTTTCAATTTATCCCACAATTAATTTTATAAAAAAAAAGTTCTTTTCTCCTCTATCGAGATTTGAACACAAACACCCCTTCACAGTAATATACAATACATACACATCATTGGGCCGTACTTCTTCCGTGATGATCAATACCGGCACGTTACTGTGAATGGGAATCGCTACCGTTCAATGATAACCGAATATTTTTGGCCCCAATTGGATGCTATGGACTTCGAGGATATGTGGTTCCAACAGGACGGCGCCACAAGCCACACAGCGAATGTCACAATCAATTTATTGCAAACCAAGTTTGGAGAACGTGTTATATCACGAAATGGTCCAGTCGATTGGCCGCCTCGGTCGTGCGATTTGACGCCGTTGGACTATTTCCTGTGGGGCTACGTCAAATCTATGGTCTATGCCAACAAACCAGCGACGATTGATGAACTTCGTACGAATATCGGCCGATTTATGCTTGAAAACCGTCGAAAATTGGGTTCAGCATCTGGACTTCTGCAAGCGTGCCCGTGGTGGCCAGAAAAAAATTTTTTTGGTATTGGTAACGGTATTTTAGCGATAAGGGTATTTAAACGATAACGGTAACCAACCTTAGTTTAAACCATTGATATTCATCCAACAGCATAAATTTTATAAAATTTCAATAATTTAATAGTTTTAAAAATCTAAGTTAAAATTTAAATAAATGTTTTAGTGACCAGCTTTACTAACATATTTGTTTATTTTAGATCGTTGACGGGAGACGATTCTTATCTCGTCCAGAAACCGGAAGTGATTAAAACTTGTTTAGAAGACCAAATTTAATTTTGTTTAAGTATTTATCATATCAAAAATAAAAAAAAGTAAATATGAAAATTAAAAAAATTAAAATTTTTTGTAACATACATTATTCTTAATTTTATTTCGAAATTTTTAAATTATTTTAAGTAAATCAAAGATAAATTTAGGTATTATTTAAAAATAATATTTTTTAAGATTTAATTCAAACATTTAATTTAAAAATATCAAAACTGACTTATTTTTCTTCAAAATTTTAGAAAAAAAACTAAAAGGATTTTAAATTTTCAAAAATTTCATATAAAATTATTTGACCCACTATTATTAAGAGGTGGTTAATACTTTTCAAAAACTGTTGGTCTAAATTTTCTGTTAGCATCTAGAAATGTTAAATTTTCGAATTTTAATTAGTATAACTCTTAATCAAATAGGAACAGAATATTATAGTACACATACATATTTATATCTAAATTTTTAATTCATAATATTAAATATTTTGTATTAATTTTAGGTATATATATTAACTGAAATAAATCTATATTAATAAAATATAAACTTGTTGTAATTATAATTTTCTTTTACTATAGGGCACATTTATACAAAACGAAGAAATATATACTCACACTAAGTACATTAATTGAATATAATATCTTTTTTTGTATTTACTTTAAATAAAAATTAACTTATTCATAGGACAATTTCATAAATTTTCTCTAAATTAGGAGATATTGTAACGTACTTCAAATAAATAAAATTTCATTACTTTAAGTTTAAATTCCTAAAAATAAACTAAATGTTAGTAATTTTTCCTTATGTAGGATATTTTTCTGTAGTTTTTGAACTTAATTCTTGTAATTTTAACTTAAATTTGATGAAAAAAAGGAAACACACGGTAAACTAAAAATGAGTACAAATACCCCAATTTATAATAAAATTGGGTTTCACTTTAGTGTATATGTACTCAATTTAACGCAAATATTTCTCAAAATTTAAACCTTTTTGGCAATGCATTAACTAAATTTCTGGATTTTTTTTTATTTTTTTAGTTCAATTTTATTCCCGTATAATAAATTTTTGGACTAAATGATTGTACTTTTAACTTAAATTTCATAAAAAATGAACGCATGGCAAACTGGAAATAAGTACAAATAACCCAACTTCTAGTAAAATTAGGTTTCATTTTAGTTTATATATACTCAATTTTATGCAATATTTCTTAAAATTTAGAACTAATTTGCCAATACCTTAAACTAAATTTTTGGATTTTTTTGTTTTTTTTAGTTCAATTTTATTCCCGTATAATAAACTTTTAGTTAGTTTTACTAAATGAATACCAATATCAAGTTTAATAAGTTTCCTTTTAGTAAGTAAAATCATGAACTTGTTCGTAGTTAAAATGGCTTTAGCACTAAATCATTATCAGTTTTCCTCATTTTTAGTTCAAATTCGTAATTTTTAGTTCATATTTTTTTTGAGTGTAAGAAATAGAAACAGAATGAAATTACAGGCCAACGAATGTAATGTAGATTTGATGAAGGGTGTAAGAGGCCATACTATTATTTCAATTATACCAAGAATTGATATTGCAAAATGTGTTATTCCTGAATACATGCATTCAGTTCTTTTGGGTGTCGTAAAACAGTTCATCAACATATGGCTTAACAAAAAAGGACCGTGGAAAATTACAAAAAATATTAAAGAAATAAATCGTTTTCTATTAAATATCAGAATTCCTAAAAAATTCAGTCCCTTACCGAGCTCTTTAAACAACTTTCATTCGTTTAAAGCAACGGAATTTTACAATTTTGTAATTTACTATTCTATTCCTGCTTTATGTAACTATTTGCCAAAACTTTACTAGAACACTGGATGCTATTATATATATATATATATATGTCCTTTATTTATTTAAATTACGTAGTAAAAAAAGAGATTACACATAACACTTAAATAAAAGTTCACGAAGAACATAGGGCGTCAAATGCTATTAGTAGTATCCGTTTATAATTTGCTAAAAGAACAAATTAATATTGTATCTAGGGTTTGGGATTTCCCGGACTTTTTTATTTCCCGGGAAACGGGAATGAAAAAATTTAATTCCCGGGATTCCCGGGAATCCCGGGAAATATTTTTGAACAAAATTGTTAATGAAAACCACCTATATAAGTAATTTTTGTTTAAAAAAACACTATTTCAGTACAAATTCAGTCTGTGTAGTGAGAATTCAAAGTAAAAATATCAGAATGTTGAACATTTGATTTCACATAAATTACTCTAAGCACTGCCAAATGAATTGCATGATTCCAGCAGAAAGCACCTACTACTGGACTGTCGGAAACAAACCGTTTTATCACACTTGGCCCATTAGATATGGTGGCCACAATGTTATTTTCCGAAGACAAATAAAAGTCTTCTAGTCTTATTTCTACAATTCTTCTTATTTCATCAGCATTACATCTTCCTGATATATAAACCAACCCCAGGTTATAAAATGAATTATTTCCGTTTATACATATGTTCAAATATCTCTTTTGTGATATTTTTGTCCATTCATCTAAAAATATAGTAAATCTCCCATTGTTAGAAATATTGCTCGATATTTCTTTTATCATGATATCTTTTACATGATTGTAGTAATTTAATATAATGTTCTTTATATCGGTTTCATTTTTTTTGCAATGCCAGGTTTTTATTATAAAAACTTTCTCGAATAAACGAAGATCTAGTTATGGTGCGGATTGACTGCGGCTAATTTGGAACCATTTCAGGAAATGTTTGCCCTACCATAAAACCTTTAATGCCTATTCAGCTTACACTTTTTTCTTCGGGAACTTTGCTAATTTTAGCTGAAACGTTGTTCTTGTTGTTGTTTTCTTCAAGAGAAGTTGCATGACCATCAATTTTTTTTTTTTTTTTGTGAACCGAATTTAGATGTCGGATAACCAAATTTAGATACCACCGTTAACCATTAGTTTTTTCTTTTCATATTTATTAATGAAAACGTTACTTATAAAATTATTGACCCTTAATATAAAGGAGTATTTTAAATTTAAAGTCGACTTTATTTTTAATCAAACGGTTTTGTTCATTTTGTGTATGAAAACCTTACAAAAATATTTATATTTTCAAATATTTTGATTGGTTAAAAATAAATTAACCAATCAGAATGCTCCAAAAATAAACCAAGTCAAGGTATACTGCCACCCAATATTTTAACTAAAGTCGACTTTACCTAAATTATACATTTGAAAAATTTAGATACTAAGGGCGATTATTTGTAAGAAACAAAGCTATTTTTTCATATTTCTTTTAAACATTTTACCAAGTTTTTAGGTTTTACTACTTAAATTTTGAATAAGTTATGCGAAAAATCTTTATTAGTTGAAATGCTCCTAATTACTTGGCAAAGATTTTATTTTTATGTCAAATAAATGTATTCCCTTTTAAAAGATTTTAACAATGACATTTTTGTTTTGGTATTTAAAATGTTTTTTATGACTAAAATTAAAAAATCCTATTCGAAACAAAAAAAATTTAAAAAATTTAATATTTTTAAAATTTCCCGTTTTCCCGGGAAAAATATATTATTTTCCCGGGAATTCCCGGTAAACTTTTCCCGGGATATCCCGAACCCCAAACCCTAATTGTATCCGATTTGCAAGTATCAGAACAACTACTGTCAGAATTTGTGTGTAATATTAAAGAATTATACGGTGAGCAAGAATTAGCATATAATGTTCACCAACTACTTCACTTGTGTTTGAGCGTAAAACGATGGGGACCCTTATGGGCCAATTCCGCTTTTATGTTTGAAAATCAAAATGGATTGTTGGCCAAAAGCGTCCACGGAAAAAATAACTTCGGGAAAGAGATGCTCAATAATTTACAAATAATACAAGCCACACAATTAATGAAATTTTTATCACAACAGTCAAATGAAATTCGAAAAGAAAACACCGCAGTGCTGGGAAAAAATATATCTTACAACTTGAATGATATCGAAAAATCTGTTTTTTTATCTGTAGATGTTGATGTTAAAAATGTAAAATTTTTCTTGAGAGCTGAAATTAAAATACTTTGGTTTCTTCTATCTTATATAAATATGTTAAATATAATAACTACACTGTCCTGGTTAATTCACATGGATTTCAATATTATGGATCTATAAAATTTTTCTTTACACAGGAAAAAAAATAGTTTTTTCTATTAATCAAGTTTGATATTGATGATAACAGATATTTTATTAATTCTAAAACAGGATTTAAAGTGGAGCATATATTACCAATTAAAGAAGCTAAAAACTGTCTTATATTTAAAATAGAAGACACAAATTATATAAAACATGTTGTTAGAGTGGGTAAATATATATTTTTGATTCCAAACTTTTACAAAGTTTTGTTTTAAAAAAATAAAAAAAAAATATTTAATCATAAACCTAAATAAGTTTGTTTTTATTTTGCATGTTTTAAATGGCAAATGGGCTGACATACATATATCCTTGTATATTTGTTTGTATATACGGATTCTGTTTTAAATCAACCTATATATAACCTCATATAAATCCAGATACAACTATATAAGGCATATATAATTATATATTGTGCTATATATAATTATATATGGCACCATATAAGAAACATTGTTAAGAACTCTTTCAGATATAATTATATCTAATTATATATGGCATCATATAAGATTATATATAATTATATCTAATGCTATAAATTATATATAAACTTTTTTACTCGGGTATGCAGTCTGGAAATTGATTTCTTATTATTATTATTTTTATTATTATTATTAAAGGTATTCATTTAAAGTATTTACGCCTCGTTTACTGTGTATATGTTGTAAGTTTACTAGTTTACGAGCCCTGGTAAATATACGCTTGCTTTTTGTGTGTAAACTTTTTCGTATTCAAATGTATGTATAATACATTTGAATATTGTCAAAAATAAAATTATTTTGAATTTTTTTGTGTGTTGTTTTTTATTTTCTATTTTATTTGTTTTTAATTAACACAAATTTAAAAAAATCTGTGTTTAATATATGAAAAGATCGAAAAAGTGGCTAAATGCAAAATTGAGATGTGAATGGTTTTAAAAGGTGCGTTCATACAAATAAACAGGTAAAGTTATAAATATACGCGATTACAAAAATACACGGTTTACGAAGGCATAAATCCAGTTAGATGAATACCACTATTATTTTATATTAATTTAATTATTAATACAAATAAATAAAAAATTTAATTTGTCAACATTTCTATAGATAAAAAGTGATTTTATTCCTGGGATTAACATATTGTGGGTATTACAGTATCGAAGGTATGAAATGCTAGTTAGGTATGTTACATACCGTCGGAAAGGTTAATTTGTCTAGTTTCACAGCATAAGTTTTATTTTTAAAAAAATTAAAAATAGCGCATATGCTAAACATTGAAAAACCCTGGTCTTGAGTTAGAAATAATTTTTTTTATACATATCCCAATCGCATCCCACTAAGCGGCCAAAACTACCTTAAAGCAAAAGACATAAGCTTTCTTTTGAACCAAAAACAAGTAACCATTTAAAAAAATAAAAAAAAAGTTTTAATTTAAAAAAAAAATATTGAAAAAATTTTTTATAATTTAAAAAAAATAATTTTTTTCCAAAGATTCCGGAAATGGCTATATAATTTGTTTGGGACAAATTTTGTTTACACCAATAGGTAATACGTTACATGGATGAGAAAGAACACCTGTTTGGCCAAAATGTCAAATTTTGACCCCCTCTAACTCAGAAAATTTTTACCGATCTTGTTGAACAGTGGTGCAAATTTCATCCAAATCGGAAGACATCGATTTCAAAAGTTGGGTCACTTGACATGAAATCCCCCATATTTCAAATTTCAACAAAATCACACCACGGACTTTGTGTTTAGTAAAAAAAATGGGTTAATGCCAAACGTTGCACTTAAAAGTAGGTAAAATATAAACAAGCTAGCATACATGGGAATTTTTCATTACCATTCAAATTTTATTACCATTAGTTGCCACCAGTGTTGCCAATTTAGCATATTTAATGCTAGATTTAGCATTTTTTAATTCATTTAGCATGAAAAAAATGTATCTAGCATATGGCATTTTTTCAGCATTTTTCCAACAAAATTTAGCATATTTTTAGCATTTTTTACAGTTTTATTTTCTGTTTTTTTTAGAATATTCTACATTAATTTGAATTTTTGCTATAAAAATATTATTGATGTTGTTTCCGATATAAAAACACAACAAACAGTATTAAATAGTGTTTCCAATTCGGTTAATCGATTAACCGATTCCTCGATTAATCGCCTCTATTTCGGTTAATGTCGAAACAAATAATTTAAAACTCAAATAATTATTCGACCCGAATAATCGGTTAAAATAGGTCGATTAACCGGTTACATTTTTAATATGGAATTTTTCCTTAATTTTTTCCCCTAAACTTCATAATTTTCTTAGCCTTGGCTAAAAAATTGCAAGAAAATCTTAGAAAAACAAATACTAACTAAAAATACCACCAAACTCTTTAAAAATCGAGAGAAAGAGGAGCTTAAGCCTTTAAATACCTTTTTTGGAGAAACCCCAATCAAGTCGGCATTGCAACAGCGAGACACGTCATCTGTTTTAAGAGACTGGTAAATTTTAATTAAATTTGTTTGCAAATATTTTAACAAAATATCGAAGTTTCTATTTGTAAAAAAAAACTTTAAAAACATCGCGAAGGCCCAAATAAAGGTGTTTTTTAAAACTTTTTCAAAACATACGACGTGTTTGATAGAATAGACAATGCTTCATTTTTGTTTTAATTCTTTTAAAAATTAAAACTAATTATATTTCATGTCCCCTAGACAAGATTGCATTTGTTTTAAAACTGGGTCACACAATTGACATAGTAATTCTGTAAGAACTCTAGCTTTTCTTACTTCTTTCAAGAGAGTGCGTACAATCGGTTTAAAACCACATCAATTCTACGACATGTTCCACTAGAATACCATGGAACCCGAACCCGTTTCAATGAAATTAAATTTTTATTCGAATTAAAACAAATAACCAAAAAGCAGAAAATGAAAGTTAAAAAATTGAAATTTATATGCGATTTGACATCTATAACCAACCGCACACTGAGAAAATTGTGTACATGCTATTAATGAATTTTTACATTGATTCACTTAAGTTTCGCTGGAATTCATCCATTGAAAGTTTTCATTGAACTGATGCAGTTTTTGATAAAATTTTATGAAAAATTTCATATTATTTATTAAAAATTTTATACACCCAAAAAAAGTTTTATTAAAAAGAGCTTCATAAAAATAATTCACTTTGGGAAGAAAACTTCATTAGCTTACTGAATCAGTTCTGAAACTAGTTCTGGAACTGATTCTAGAGCAACCGGTTCCACTTTGGAGCTGTAGAAGGGGTTGCTTTTCAATTTCAAATAAAAAGAATCGGTGTTAGAATCGATAGTAGAAGGGGTTGGGAATGAAAAGTAGCTATTCTACAACCGATTCTTTGGAACAGAAAATTTTTCTGGGTTCTTAATTATAAATTTATCAAATTTGATTAAATATATAAAACATTAAGGAAGCTGTAATTTTTTTTATAGATTTTTTTTGCAAAACCATTTTTTTATGCAAATAAAAATGATATGTTATGTTATTTTGTGTATATTCAATAGGGTTTAGAAAAATATTTAATAGAGTTAAGAAAAAAATTTCTTAAAAAAAAAAAAACAAAAATCGCAAAAAAAAAATGTTTCTGGGGAAAAAATAGCGAAAAATGGTATTTAACAGAGTTGGATTGAATGAAATTCAAAAATAATCCCAAAAGTATAAAAAATATTGCTTTATGGTACTTTAATATTAAAATTTTAAATCGGCATGCCCGGCTTTAACTTTTTTACTCGTTTTACTTTTTTTTGTTATGGTGAAGGAGTGATTTTGCCAAAAAATACTGTTTTTTTTAGGTTTGGGTCATAGAGAGTAATGTGGATAGCGTTTGTGATAAATAGCGTTTTCCTATCTTTTAAGAATTTCAGTGAATTTTGATTTTTTTACTGTAACATCTATACACTTTTTCATTTAATCATACCGAAAATCTTACAACGGCAACCAACACCACAAAAAGTATTAACCCTGATCGCGAAAATTATTTTTTTAAAGAATTTCATGAAGGTAAGCCCAAAGATGCAGAAATTTGAAAACGGTAAACAGAGCGTGCACAAAAAACCATTAAATTAATTTGGAGTAGATAAATTAAGGCTGAATGGGAAATTCATATTACCCGCCACATTACCACCTATTTTAGAAATAAAACATTTTGGGGTAGGTACTTTTGTTTATCCGCCTTTAACTTTTTGAGATAACATATTTTCAGTGACACAGTTGGGAAATCAAATAATTATAAATTTATTTTAAAGGATTTTTGAACTTTTTTACAAGAATTAACTTTTGAGTTGTTTTTAATTTTTCTTTTATATAATTTTAGTTAATAAAATGAACTGAATTCATAATTAGAGATGACTTATTTTCAGTCTAATTGTAAAAAGTCAATAAAATAGTATTTTTTTTTAAACAAATTGAACCATTTTTTATAAACATTTTTTAGCATATTTTTTCTAGCATATTTTTTAGTTTTTAGCATTTTTTGCAAAAAATCTAGCATTTTTTCCTAAATAGGTTTTGGCAACACTGGTTGCCACTTATGATAATAAAAAAAATGTCATAATCATTTAATGATAATGAAATATTTCAGATTTGAAAAAACATTACTAATGGTAATGAAATCACACTAATGTAAAAAAAATAATTAGAATTGATTAAAAAACCATTTGTTTATAAAACTAATGATATATAAAATCGAACATTAGGTTTGGACAAAGAAGCTACAATCAGGGATGGAAAAAGCTCTCAAGCGAGCCAATTTGCAATTTAACCACCAAACTTTGGTATGATATACACCCTTAGAAATGGGTAATAACTAGGGCAAGGAATTTCATACACTTAAAACTAAAAATATGCGCCTAAAATATGCGACTAAAAGAGAAAAATATGCATTAAAAATATAAGAAATATGCACTAAAATCTATTATTTTAGCAAAAATAATGCACTTTAAAACTTAAAAAATATTTTTAAATTAGTTATTTTGCAAACAAACACAGAACTTCAAGATTTTCTATAGGTCATAAGGTTTTTAAGAATGATTATTTTCATTGAATCAGAATATGAAAACGTATAAATTTTTTATATCTTTTTACAAAAAAAAAATGCTCCCAAAAATGACAAATATGAACACATATGCATTAAAAAGGCACCAAATATGCATTTAAAGTCAAAATATGCAAAAACATGCATTTTCGACAAAATATGCAAAAATATGCAACTACAAATCGACGATATTTTGTTCCAAATTTGATGATTCGGATAAATATTTAGTCCATATTAGTTTGGGACTATCGAGTAAAAATATGCATTTGCATGGAATTCCTTGCCCTAGTAATAACTTTCATATTATTTTGAGAAAAATTAATTAATTATAGTTTAAAGTTTCTTTAGAAAAGTATACATTTATTCCATACTTAATATTTAAAATTTTTTAATTTTTATTATATTTACATTGAAAAACTGGTAAATTCAGAAGGAAATAGATATATGGTACAAATAAAACCCCAAAAAAAAGTAAAAACATAAATTATTCATGAAAGTTATTCAAATATAGTTTTTAATAATGAGTATGACCTCCACGATTCATGATAACTTCATTTATTCGATTTAGCATCGTGTTAATTAGCGATTGTAAGGAATCTGGAGGTACTTTTGCCCATTCTTCTGTAATTGCATTTTTAAGCTGTTTCAAAGTCTCATATGTTTTACCGTTTTTATAAATACTTTCACTTAGTATTCCCTACAAATTTTCAACCGGATTTAAATCCGGACTTAGGGCCGGCCAGTCTAAAACTGTTATATTTTTATATTCAAAAAATTGTTTCGTTTTTCGAGCTGAGTGGATAGCAGCATTATCTTGTTGGAAGGTAAAATTATTACCATAATTTTCCTCAGCAAAGTCTATAAGCACGCTGTCTAATTATTCTATGTAGTTCTCGGCGTTCATTTTATGTGAAATAAAACAAATTGGAGATTTTTCTTTATATGCAAAACCCACCCAGGTCATAAGGGAACCGCCTTTAAAATTTCTAGCTATTCTAGATCGCTTTTCTAGGCCTTTTGCTCTCCAATATCCTTGGAAACCATCTGGACCAACAAGGTTAAACTTTTTCTCATCACTAAATAAAGGGTGTTTTTTTATGCTAGATAGAACTTTAAATTGTAAAAAGTAACACAAAAAATTAAATTTTGATGAAACATTTTTTTTTATTTGTTTCAGTATACTCTGACAAATCATCATGAATAGACTCACGCTTGAACAACGCTACGAAATTATCCAAATTTACTTTGAAAATCAGTCGTCGATTCGCGCAACTTATAGACGCAAAATTGTGTTCAGCGATGAGGCGCATTTTTGGCTTAACGGGTTTGTTAATAAGCAAAATTGCCGCATATGGAGTGAGACCAATCCACAAGAGACCCTACAGACTCCATTACATCCAGAAAAATGCACCGTTTGGTGCGGTTTTCACGCTGGTGGCATCATCGGACCTTATTTCTTCAAAAATGAACCATCGACAACCATCGACTTATTGAAATCAAAATTTGGCGATAAGTTGATTCCGAGAAATGGACCTGTCAATTGGCCTCCAAGGTCGTGCGATTTGACACCTCTCGATTATTTCCTGTGGGGCTACGTGAAGTCACTGGTTTATGCTGATAAACCAGCAACAATTGATGCCTTGGAGGACAGCATTGATCGTGTTATTCGTGACATACGGCCAGCAGTGCTCGAAAAAGTGGCCCAAAATTGGACGTCCAGAATGCGCTTCGTCAAGAACAGCCGCGGTGCCCATATGCCCGAAATCATTTTCAAATGTTAATGTCACGTATTGATCTTTCCAATAAAAAAAAAATTTTGATTACAATTTAATTTTTTGTGTTATTTTTTACAATTTCAAGTTCTATCGGGCTTAAAAAAACACCCTTTATAACGTTTCTCCACTCTTCCTCCCAAAACTTATACTTTTCAGCAAAAGCTAATCTAGCTAATTTATGCCTGGGCTTGAGGTAAGGTTTTGGCGTCATTTTTTGTTGGTTAATGTTAAGACCTTCATTGAAAATTTGATTAATTCGTCTCACCGTTACGTTTAAATTGAGTTGCGATTTTATTTGGCGACAGCTTATGTTATTCAAAACTGCCAAACGTTTAATTTTCCTCTTATCGCGCTGAGATATTACTGGTTTGGGTCCACATTTTCTTACAACTCCATAGGATGATGGATCTTGCAAGTAGTTTTGTATTGTCGTCTTGGATCGATTAAGTTTTAAAACATTAAAACGATAAACATTAATTTTTGTACGCTCTGTAACCGACAGCTTGGTTCCACGTGGCATGTTGGGCTAAAATATTTTATTTATTTAAATCATAAAATAAAAGCTACATCTTTTTAGAAAGAATATTTACCAAAAAACAAAAAAAAAACTTTTAACTTTATACTGTAAACACTTTTAACTCTTAGAAAACGATTTAATTAATGCTATTTAAAAAAGTTCTATGTATTGAACCATATAACCATTTCTTTTGAAAACACTGATAATTAAAACAAGAATTTCATATAACGGTAATTCTATGAGAGGAATGTAAAAGTAAAACAAATGTTTTAATTGGAAGCTAGTACAGCGTTGTGAAAAATAGTAAATTTCTGGGGGAAGGTTACCTACTTTCAAATTGGATCATATTTACACTTTGTACCATATATCCATTTCTAGGGGTGTATACATAGGTGTAATAGAGTCCTTAGATTGTAAAATAATGGTGGAATGCGAAATAAGTCTTTGTGGTACAAAAAATTAATTAAAAAACTTAATTCGCGATTTACATTTTGCAAACGTATGTATTAATGGAAAAATTTACTTTTGGCAAAAACTATTTTTCGCGATATTTTTTTTTTGCAAACTAACCACCAAACAAACTTTGGAGAAATGGGTATTATAGTCCCTAGATTATTAATTTAAAAAACCGCACTTCGAAAATTGCAAAATTATGGCGGAACGAGAAAAAAGACTTTATGATACAGCGATTTACATTCTGCAAACAAATACACTGATGCAAAAAATTTCCTTCTTACAAACATTTTTTTCACGTTTATTTTTATTTTTTTTTTGCAAACTAACCACCAAACAAACTTTGGTATATGAAATGGGTATTATAGTCCCTAGATTTTAAATTAAAAAAAACTGCATGCAAAAATTGCGAAATAATGGCGGAACGTGAAAAAAGACCTTATGGTTTTTTTTTTGCAAACTTTGGCGTTAGTCCCTAGATTACAAATTTAAAACAACCGCACTTAAAAAATTGCAAAACAATGGCGGAACGCGAAAAAGACTATGGTACAAAAAATGAATTAGAAAACGTAATCAGTGATTTACATTCTGCAAAAAAATATATTGATACAAAAAATTTCTATTTGTAAAAAATTTTTTTCCCGATTTTTTTTTTTTTGCAAATTAACCACCAAACAAACTTTGGTGTATGAAATGGGTCTTATATTCCCTAGATTATAAATTTAAAACAAACGCACTTAAAAAATTGCAAAATAATGGCGGAACGCGAAAAAAAGACTTTATGATACAAAACATTAATAAAAAAACGTAATCAACGATTAACATTCTGCAAACGAATATAATGATGCAAAAATATTACTTTTTACAAAGTTTTCGGTAATTTAATTTAATTTATAAATAAGTATTATTAGACCCTAGATTATGAATTGATAAGAACGACTTGTAAAAAATTGCAAAATAATGGCGGAATGCGAAAAAAGTCTTTGTGGTAAAAAAATTAGTTTCAGCGAATTTTCTGTATTTTTCGAAAACCTTATCTGTCAATGGTAACTATTTTTTTTGATGCATTTTCAATGGTAATGAAATTAAAAACCATTGTCATTGTGCAATGAAATCAAATTCCAAAATCATTAACATTAATTTGAAAAAATGGTAATGAAAATAATTTCATTACCATTGATATCAATGCAATGTTAATGAAATCGTCCACCTAATTCATTAGTCCCAAGTATGCTAGCTAGTGACTATTTTATTTAACAGGTAAAAATATGCAATAAAAAGTATTCGTTTTATTATTGTTTGTTACTCAAAAACTGAGTTATATATTTTTACTCATTTTTGACGCTCAATCTCTCTTAACAGAAAACATGGCTTATGATCACCTGGCTTATGATACCAACAATATTTACCTGTTCGGTAGCATGTTTAGTAGTTAACTAGAGTTGGGCTTAATCGTTCTTTTTGGTGACTCGGTCATATCGTTCAATAAAATTCATTGAACTAGTTCGTTCAAATCGTTCAATCGTTCTTTTTTGTTATCGTTCTTTTTTGTCATGAGCTGTGTCTGAACAGTGATTCGTGAACGGCTTCGTTCATTCGACAATTTATTGGCGCACTACATGTTACATGTTTATATTAATTTTATTGTGCATAGACTAATAGTGTCAGAAAATTACAATTTTATTAAAAATTTGAAATTATTAAGAAAAACATTTAATTCTGTAATAAAATTAATAAGAAAGGTATACAAACTTTTTATGACTACAAAAAAGAACGAAATGAACGATGAACGAAATGAACGAAAAGAACGAATAATGGTGAACGATGTCTATCGTTCAATGAACTGAACCGTTCAAATGAACTAGTTCGTTCATGAACGACACAACTCTATAGTTAACCCATCGTCTTAGGAGTAAAAACAAAAATTCAGATCGTTTCTCATGGACAATTTGTGAAAAGACATAGATACAAACGAACAAAAAACCGGTTTTGCTTAAACATATTTTAAGTTTTGATTTGGTTTTTATTTAAATAGCAGTGATTAAATAGTTTTAAAAAATTGTGTGAAATTTTTAAAAATAAAAAACACCAACAAAAACAAATAAAGAAATCCAAAATGCCCTGCTCCGCTGTTACGCTTTCTATAGCTACAATATCCGCCATTATTGCAACTGCTTTATTGGCAATTGCATTTTCTACAGATAACTGGTTGCATTATGAAGTGAAAAGAAATAATATACAGGTGTGTACACCCCTCCCCCATTAATGCAAGCATTTCTACTACATATGTATGTATATGTACCTACATTTTTCAATACCAAAAAAAAAAAAATTATAAATAATGAAAAATATAGCATGTGTATTACAAAAAATTAAAATACAATATTTTAAATTTATTTCTTTAATAAATATTCCAACAAACAAAAATATACTTTCATAATCGATTACAAATAAACTTTAATAACGTTTTGTTAAAAAAGTTTTTCCAAAACACAAACTTTCTACAAATTTAGTAGTGCCACCATTTAATAACTTTTTCTCTAAATTATACTACTATTGATGTTTTAGTTTGTATGCTTATATGTATAGGTATATTTGGGTAGGTCTGTTGACTACGTGTGAGTTTCGTTGGAATGCGATTTAAAAAAAAAAAACTAAGCTTAACATAAAGAGAAACACAAAAAATATCGAAAAAATCAAGTCTTCAGTCTAAGAACCTGCTTTTATAAATAATAATAAATGAACAAATACGATTAATAAACAGTATTTTTCTTCAAAAAATATTTATTTCTCCGAATCTATGTATGTGTAATTAAATAAATCCCTTTGATGCATGAAACTCCAGATCTTAATGAAAGTCGTATATTTTGATATTGAATAAATAGGTGTCTACTACCTATTTTGGCGACTTTAAAAATTTTCACTTTCAACGATTTCATTAACGAACACCGAAAACAGCAAAAATTTCGGATCACTCAATAAACGAAAATATAGCGAACATATAAAATATGTAGATTGGAAAGTTTAAGCTGATACCAAGAAGGGTATAAGACTAGGAGATACAATCGACAGAACATTGTCAGACAGTCGATTGAAAAATGAAGAAAAAAGTGGAAGTAAATTGGCAGAAACCAAAATTACAATTAAAATTTAAAAAAAATATTAGAACTAAGAAAAAATGAAAAAAATATGAAAATATCGGAAATAACAAATAAGCAGAAATTAATGTTCAAATTTCATTCTCAAAAATTTGAAATTTAGTCAATATTAGCATGCCGCGGGATATCAATTTAACTACAATGTGTTCCTCACGAAAAATAAACAATAAGTCCTTTTACAACATTTTCTTTAGTTGTCTATTTTAGCCGATATGGGCCAAAATAGATTAAGCGGGAATCTCGAAAACTAGCTCATAAAAATCACTAGGTTTAAGCATAAATTATTTTTAAAATGCCCTCGAACTGAATTAATAAATTTCTAATTAATAAATTATTTCTCTTACCAACATGTAATTACAATAAAAAAAAATACGTTTTTGTTCTGTTACTGAAGAGGATGTAGCGATTTTCGTTTTTCGAAAATTGAGCGAAAACGCACCTTAACTTCTTTTTACCAAATGTCAAATATATTCTTTTTACCAAAGACGATGTCCTTTAAAGTAGTGCTGGTAAATTCGGTTACTTTCGAAAACTCGATACTACTCGATATTTTTGATTTGAATACTCGATACTTTTAACGGTTTTTAAATTTGAAATTTTTTTAAATTTTTTAATAAAATTCTTTGAAAATGTTTACGTTAATTCAATATTTAAATTTATAAACATATTGCATTTTTTATAGTTTTTTTAACATATACTTTTAATTATTTTACTTCTGATTTTTTCTTTTAGGAGAGTTGTAGTTTTGTGATAAATATTTTAGCGGAGTCACATTTCTGTGGTAAATATTTTAGCTGATTCACATTTTTATATATTTTCTCTGTCCAAAATGCAACTCTGAAAATATCGAGTAGTAGTTTTGAGTATCGAGTACCCAAACAAAAAGACAAATACTCGATATCCACTACTCATATTTTACCAGCACTACTTTAAAGGTATCCTTATGAAATCATGTGTGTCTTTGGACCAAAGTAAGGAATTTTTTGAATAGTTTATGCATCAATCTTATTTTGTGTTTATTATCAATTGTCTTAGTCAATTTAAATATGTTTTTAAGATTTTTGGAAATGTTGTTTGTTTTAAAACATTTATTTTTTTCGAAATTTTACGAAATTTAATTTTTGACACTTTCTCGCTTCCAAACCGTGCACTGTAAAGCACCATACACTCAAATAAAAAAGTTTGTAAAAAAATTTGTAAACAGTTTCCAATCGCACTATACTATTTTCATACTGATTATTATTTTTAGTAAGCATTTTTGCTATTCTCTTATTACAAATCACGGATTTTTTTACTAATTTTCGCTGCTGATTTCAGCAAAACATTTTACTAATTTTTCAAAACCGAGTGCTAAATTTAGCGGAAAAATATACTAATTTAAAAATATATTTTTTTTTATTTTTTACAATTCTTGTTTAGTTTATATTTGTTACTGTTGATATATTCTTAGTTTAGAAATAACACCCAGAAAATTTTATTGCATCTCCAATGCATAAAACGGCAATAACTAGAGAACCGTTTGCAATTTTGACTCCAAATTTCAACGATGAAATTACGATGAAGTAATTATACCCTTGTTACAATCGAAAGAAAATAAAAATTTTTTTTAGATTTTACAGTTTTTTTATTTTTTAGTACAATTTTTTGCTAATTTCAGCAGATTGATTTAAAATTACAGTTTACAACAATTTACTGAAATTTAGTAGCTGCAACTAATTATTTATACTAATTTCATTGTACTAAAATTATGATATTTAGTAAGTTTAGCAAATCGATTTTGAATTGCATTTTACATAAATTTTACTAAAATTTAGTAGCGGCTACTAATTTTTTCTACTAATTTTATTGTACTACAGATCAGCAGACATGTGTTGCTAAAATTAGCAAAAAAAAAATACCGCTGGCCTCAAAACAGTTAAATTTCCCATAATAACAGCAAAATTTTCAGTAGCCATTACAGACAAATTACTTCTCCAGAAGTAAGTGGTATTTTTGCATATTTAGATCAAATATAACAGAAAACATAATTAATTATAAGTTAAAAAATGCTGCTTTTAATAATTTCACTTAAAAAGGTTTTTGTAAGAGAGCATATTTAAAGTTTTAACACATATTTCGCATAAAATTAATATGATTTCGATGTACAATTTCCTAACTATTTACTTTTGCGTTTTCTTAAATTCTAAAATGTTAAAAAAATTGTTTTTGTGGTAAATTCGTGTTCTAACTGCTAAATTTTGATATAAGTTGCCATTTGTAGTTAAAAAAGAGAAGATCGCCGATCAAAATTTAAAATTTTAATTTTTCAGAAAAAATTACGTTTTGCTAAACAATAAGAAAATAGTTGAATTTACCAACAAAAAGTGTTTTAAATGTAAATTTTTTTAAGTGAAATAGTTAACGACACTTTAGGGAATACATACCAAGCACTACTGAAAAGCTTTTATGAGTTTAAGCTGCTCTAAATACCAATTCCACTTCGGTTTTTGAAAGTGGAATGAAAACGATTTTTTTCACTCTAGGAAAAAAATTGCAGAAGTTAAATTGCGAAATCAAATTAATTCCGAAAAATCCTGTGACATGCCTGTATATAATTAAAACGATATTTGATGAATTACCACACTACCCAACAAACAATTCGTTCCGGTTACGCACCGTTTTCGGTCCGTCATAAACGGAATCCAACTCCGTTTCCGAACCGTTTTCTGGATCCGTATACGGACCAGAAAACGGAACTTAAGGAACATCGAAACTGATTCGAATCCGTTCAAAGTCCGTCAATGACGGACCGTTTACGGACCGTAAAGTCGTGTTAAAAACTGACAAGTCCGTTTAAAGTCCGTCAATGACGGACCGTTATGTCATGTAAAAAACGGACTAGTCCGTTGAAAGTCCGTCAATGCCGGACCTTTTCCGGACCGTTATGTCGTGTGAATAACGGAGTGACCCCATTTTTAGAATGCCGTTTTCGGTCCGTATTCGTACCGTTTTTTTTTAAACAAAAACGGATTTGCATGTCTACCTATATTGACCCTAAGTAGTACTTTTTAAGTTTTTTATACATTTATTAAAAATGGAATTTATTTTTTATATTTACACTATATTTATATTTGGTGCAGCTTACGTCTCTGTCCAATATCCATTTCCAATATCCAAATTCAATACCTGCATGCAAAAGAAAAATTAAATTAGATGAGTTTTAACTAACTGTAATCACGATGGTGTTTTGCATACGATGCAAATTCGCACATTGCTATCAAAACAACTGAATGTTGTGTCATCAAATATTTCTTATTTGCACTCGCATACAAAAAAACAACCTTTAAAACACATATTAAGTTAAATTAATCTTACCATTTGATATATGTGACTTCAAATTCTTTGGTTGATGGGGTGTTAGGAGGGATTCACGCTACTGCGACTTATTTTTCCTCGAAATAATATTTTTTAGCAGCTAAAGGGCTTTTTAAAATAATTTGTGTACTTTTTTCCAAAAAAAACTGATATCGACAAAGTCCGTATTTAACTGTACGGAAACGGATACACAAAACGGAGTTAAAACCTGCTGTATTCGAATCTGATGAAAATTGGTGAAGTCCGTATTTAACGGTGAGGAAACGGATATACCAAAATGGATTCAAAACGTATTGTATTCGAAAATCCGAAAGTACCGTCCGTTATTGTTCCGTATACGTACAAGCTTTGACGGATACGTGTTTTACGGACAGTTAACGTGCCGTAAAAGCCGGATTGATGATGCCGTACATGCCGGAGAGTCCGTAAAAATGTTTCTTGGGTAGACTGGTCCAAAAAAAAGTTAGAATTTTCACGCTCCACAACCCTAAAATTATGTCATTCCCATTCTTCGTCAAACATTTCGTTCAGGGTAACGCTAGCAACATGCGTCGACAAAACCTCATCAAACGAATGCTCAAGCACCCAGAAAACAGATTCGGTGCTGACAACCCCATTTGTTGCCAATCGAAAGGTTCAGTTGCACCAAATGAATTTTACGGTTGTGGCTACCGAATTATTGTCGATACGACTGAAATTCCGTTGTCACAGTCAAATTAGTCCTGTCTCAATTGGTTTTCTGTTGCCACAACTGAAAAATTCAGCTACCACAACCGAAACATGCGATTGGCTACAAATACGGTTATCAGAACTGAATCTGTTTTCTGGGTGAGCGAGGCTGAATAGATTTGTTTATTTTTATTCAATGTGTGAGCGTATGTACACCCAGAAAAAAGATTGGTTGGAATTCGATCAAAACTACTAAAATGACTTTGCCAGGACGTTATTTTATTTGGAGTTACCTATAATTGAATACTACACCAAAAATATTTTACTAGATATTAAAAATAGGGAAAATGAACTAAAAAACAATCCTTTTAACAAATTATTGTTATCTCTAATCAATTTTAAAATTAGTATCAGTCTAGTAATTCTATGCAGTAGAATCAGCCATTTATTTAGTGAATATACAAGAAAATTGGTGTTATCTATAACTTTTATTAAAAAAATTTCAATATTCGAAAGTGGTAACTACAAATACGGGTATTCTAATCAAATATGACCTTAAAGTCGAGTTTTTGTAGTACTAACCGAATTGTGGATTGTATTGATAACACACACAACTATTGATTGGTATTGGTAAACGAATTTTTTACTATATTTGTTTTCCAAACACTTTTATTCAATAGAGAGAGTTTTCTGGATAAAAATTTAAATGAATTCCCTTCACGCAATAATTCATTAACATTATGCGGATAATTCATTAAAATCATGCAGATAACTCACTGAATGTGTCATTGCAGACCCCTACGTACACCTAAGGGGCCTAGAGACGATTCTTTGGATGGCCAGTTCCCTACTTAGGTCATCGATGATCTAACTACCCTACAGGTCCGTCAGTCCGGTAATCCTGCGGAAAGACAAAACAGGGGGAAAAGGAGCCCTAAAATGTCAAATTTACCGGTTCCTTCATCCATTGCAACACCCTGCTAACAAATTGGACAAAGAAACCACACAGATTCTAACAACAGAAAACTAAAATCGAAAAAACTCCAGCACCCGTGCAATAACATAGACGTGTAGGCACTTGGGCAATTCCTGAAGCGCTTTCGTCCCCTGCCAAAGGGACTCATCAGCAGGATTAACCTACTAGTTCCGTGGAACCCCTGTGAGTTGCATATATAATATGCTCCCGAATATAACAAACAAAATCCTAACCCGTCCCAAAAAACCATAAATCAAAACAATACAAAAAGCCTTCACCATCCATCCCAGTACCACGCCCGAGAACCAATAGCAGCCGGTCACAACACCCGCGGACTATAACACACACTCGCGAAACCACACAATAAAATTCAAACAACAAAAATAACCCATCACCCATATACAGATTTCCCAAAAAACAATAAATTCAAAAACTCACCCCATCGACTCCATGCAGCACTCGCAAACGACACCTTCCGCTTCCATAAAGACCACCATACACGTTCCCACCAATCACAATCGCGACAAGAAGAAAAAATAAAAACACAATACCGAACCGAACAATTCAAATAAAATAGAAAAATATTTCCAAATTGTCAAAAAATAACAAACCCCATGTGATCAGGTCCCCAAACACAAATCACAATCAAGATACCAACCCTATCAGTAAGCAGCGGCAGTAACACCAAACTGCCTATCCCGTGAAATCAGTCCAATAACCCCATTACCCCCGTCACATCCAAGTGACAATCCCAATCCACCCAGCGGATCTACACCCAAAAAATTCCATCGGCCACATCAACGTAACACAATACATTCAAAGCCAAGGAATACAGCCCAACTCGTGCAGTATACGAAACAAAATCAAAAATAAAAATGCCAAAAATCAGCACTCCAAAAAATCCCACAAAACACGCGGAAATCCCTTACTGCGAAAAACTACAAAAAACCCATGAATGGACGTCACCAATAAATTGACAAAATTAAAATAATCCCTAAAAACATTCAATAAAACATAATCAACACATCCACAGAACCTGAGAGAGATACCTACCGAAACGTGGATTTGTCCACTAACTTTATATAATCTATCGCTCAAGAAAATCCAATTGATGAACGTGATTTTTTCTCAATAACATTTTCAAGGCAAAAATTCCTATAAAGTCAATAGGCAGTATTAATTCCCACCTAAAGCTACGTGGAGATAAGAGGGAGGTACGGGAGCCATCTCCGGAATAATAATGGGTCCTATGAAATCCTAATACGTCGGATTTCCGAGTTCAAATCCCGGAACAGACAAAAATTTAAGTTTTCTTTAATTAAAATAAAATATTCATATGTATAAACAGTAAATATGGCTAAGAAAATTAAAAGTAGTTGTGGTGCAGTGGGTAAGAGTGTGAACTATTAACCTGAGTGGCCGGGTTCAATACCAGAAAATTCAAAAAAAGTTTTTTAATTTCAATAAAATTTTGTGGAACATAATAATATTTACATATGTGGAACATAATATTGAATTAGACAACCGAATATTGGCTTTCACGACGAAAAATATAATTTAATATAAAGATAGTTCCCGTAACCGCACGAATTCGATTGGCAACAAATTCGGTGGCCACAACTGAGACTTTTTTCTGGGTGTAGGTGTGAGTGAGTTGCATGCGTGCATAGTAATGCCTATCACTGGTTTATAGGTAAGCACATCGCAATTGAAGTTTCGGGGTTGTACTTGTTCTATTATTTTTAATTAATTAAAAATAAAGAAAAAAATAAGAAAAATTAAATATTATTATCAGGGCAAGTTTTTTTTTGGCATTTGCCATTAAATGCCATTTTCCCACTTATTTTGTAAAAATGACATTTTTACAAATTCTTGCCAGAAAAAGACATTTTGTCGATTTTTTAGGCTTTTCATGAAAAAATGGCTATGAAATACAGTAACAAATCAGCTTTTGTAGATAATTTTTTTAAAAAATTTACAAAAAAATATTTAACTTAATGTTTTCTTTGTTAGATTTGAGCATAGGCGTAGATAGACCGGTCTGGGGGGGGGGCTAAGCACCCCCAGAAATAATTTAGCCCCCCCCCCCAGATTTTTTTAACATTTCATTTTTACTTGAAATAAAAATTCTTATCCATTTCTGACTCAACTTTCTTATGAAAGTCAGTAATGACCAGGGCAAGAAATGTTGTAAAAATCGTGTTTTATATACATAAAAAAGTATATATTAAAAATCGGAAAGTTTTTTTACAAAGTTTTTAAACTTGAATTTATTATTTATTTCAGCGTTCTCGATATTATTTTTGTTAAGCAGGCTATAGTGTTATTATCTTAAAAGTAGTTTAAAAGTTAGTAACTACCATACGGAGAATGAGGAGTCAATTGCCCTCCAAGGACTTATCCCGTGACCGGTCAACCGAAGTCATATTACTAAATTAGTACAAATATGAACAAAAGAAAAAGAATTAATTTTCCTAGTATTTTCTGATCCGCTATTTTCACTGTTGCTTTTAAAAAAACGATACCGAAATAAAAAACAAAATTCGCGGCATATTTTTAAAAATATATTTTTTCACGATTTGTTTATTTTAGCTCTTATTTTAAATTTCTATAATGTTTTGCTAAGAAATTTTAAGTTTTGTATTTTCAACGTTTTTTAATGTTAAAGCTGTTTTAGTTTTAACAATTGGTATTTCATTTAACTTTTCTTTTTAACTTAAGGGTCATTTTTTAAATTTTTATTTATATTGTCAGAGGTTTTGAGGTAATTTTCTAATTTTTAATTGATTTTTTAATTTAATTATGGCCAACTCAAAAAATTAAGGGACCTATCCCATGACCGGTCAATCGGGGGCATATTCAAGGCACTTCCACCATATTTGTGTGTGTTAATGTTGTTTTCTTTTCTATTTTTTTCTTTTCCATGTTTTTTTTATTTGCTGTGTGTGTGTTTGTTTTTTTCTTCTCTTTTTTATTTGAACAGAAACGAAAAACATATAACTTAACCATCAGCCAGCCATCACGCATAAGCAGTGTTGCCAATACTTATTTAGGAAAAAATGCTAGATTTTTTGCATAAAAATGCTAAAAAATGCTAAATACTAAAAAAATATGCTAGAAAAAATATGCTAAAAAAATTTTATAAAAAATGTTTCAATTTGTTTAAAAAAAAACTATTTTAGTGATATTTTAAAATTAGACTGAAAATAAGTCATCTCTAATTATGAATTCAGTTCATTTTATTAACTAAAATTATATAAAAGAAAAATTAAAAACAACTCAAAAGTTAATTCTTGTAAAAAAGTTCAAAAATCCAAGAAAAATACCAAAAAAAAATTATTTAAAAAAAAGGTGATTTTTATTGAGCAATATGGTTTTTTGACAAATTTCTAAATTGTGATTATTTTACCGTGTATGAAAAAAAAACAAAAAAAAATTCTATAAACTGTAATTTATACATTTATTGTCGCCAAACTGAATTTTATTGCGAGAATAACACTTTAAATATTTAAACAAATATTTTTGAATATTACACTTTTTGTAAAAAAGCGTGTTTTAAATTTTTCACAAATATACAAAGCAAAACCAAGATTTTTACTCTGTTTAAAAATTCTGCGCTAAAATATAGGAACACTATGTACAGAAGGGGCCTCTAATGCCCAAAAATGCAGTTTTATGCATCAAGTGGGTTTTTTTTATTAAAAAACCGGTATGTTGCCAAATGGCTACACCATGCATTTAAGGGTTAAAATAAATTTATTATTATTTGATTTCCCAACTGTGTCACTGAAAATATGTTATCTCAAAAAGTTAAAGGCGGATAAACAAAAGTACATCAAAATGTTTTATTTCTAAAATAGGTGGTAATGTGGAATACTTTGGGGGGTAATATGAATTTCCCATTCTGCCTTAATTTATCTACTCCAAATTAAGTTAATGGTTTTTATTGCACGCTCTGTTTACCGTTTTCAAATTTCTGCATCTTTGGGCTTACTTGCATGAAATTCTTTAAGAAAATTATTTAGGCGATTAGGGTTAATACTTTTTGTGGTGTTGGTTGACGTTGTAAGATTTTTGGTATGATTAAATGAAAAGTGTGCAGGTGTTACAGTAAAAATAATCAAAATTCACTGAAATTCTTAAAAGATAGGAATTTATCACAAACGCTATCCACATTACCCTCTATGACCCAAACCTAAAAAAAATCAATAAAAATTGCAAAGATTAAAAACGAACCTTATCAACATTTTGCAATTCTATTAATTCTATTTGAAACTCTATTCTTTAAATTATTATTATTATTTTTTTTTACCAAAAATTGGAGTATTTTTGTGCAAAATCACTCCTTCACCATAACAACAACAAAAGTAAAACGAGTATAAAAGTTAAAGCCGGGCATGCCGATTTAAAATTTTAATATTAAAGTACCATAAAGCAATATTTTTTATACTTTTGGGATAATTTTTGAACTTCAATCAATCCAACCCTGTTAAATACAATTTTTCGCTATTTTTTCCCCAAAAACATATTTTTTTTCTTTCGCGATTTTTGTTTTTTTTCCGAAAGAAATTTTTGTTCGTAACTAAATATTTTTCTAAACCCTATTGAATATACAAAAAATAACATAACACATACTTTTTATGTGCAGAAAAAATGTTTTTGCGAAATGTTTGCGAAAAAAAATCTATAAAAAAAATTTCGTGAAAAAAATGACAGCTTCCTTAATGTTTTACATATTTAATCAAATTTGATAAATTTATAATTAAAAATGATCCCAGAAATATAAAAATAACATTTTTTTAGTACCCGTCAAAATTTTTAATTGCGAATGTCGCGAATACGAGAGCTAACTTTGAAAACTGCTATCACCATTGAATTCAGCGTACTCGAATTAGCTTTACCAGTATGGTTCCCAGCTTGTTAAAATTTGCGACTGCACAGTGTAATTAACGTGTACGTATAAAAATAGTTCCTAGAACTTACTATAAAAGTAAAAAAATATTTCTTTTTCATATTACATTTAAATTCAAATTAATGTAGAATATTCTTAAAAAAAACAGAAAATAAAACTGTAAAAAGTGCTAAAAATATGCTAAATTTTGTCGGAAAAATGCTGAAAAAAATGCCATATGCTAGATACATTTTTTCATGCTAAATGAATTAAAAAATGCTAAATTTAGCATTAAATATGCTAAATTGGCAACACTGAGCATAAGCAACATTAGCTCAGACGGTAGAGCGTTTGTCTTACAAGCAGAAGGTTGTGTTATCGAGCCCTACTTCGACGCCAAGTAGATTATTTTTAATTCTTAATTTTTTATTAGTTTATTTGAAAAGCTATTTTTAGACACACCACCTTACTGCCACAATGTGTCTAAACTGTGGCAATTGGTCATTTCCAATGACAACGCCATGTTAAAGTGATATGTCTTTTTCAAACAAAAAGACCGATCAAAGACCGGTCTCCGCCCCCTTGGGACCTGTCCTGCGTGTCATCTGGGACCGGTCCCTTTCCCCGTAGGATATATTTATCGAACACTTTCGTCTCCGTGAATTAAAAGATCCAAAAAATGTTTATAAATTTAAGGAACAAAATTATTTTAAATGTAAATTTTCCAAAAAAAAAAGAAACTAAGATTTTGATAGAATCAAAAGTACGATTTGTAACATCTATTTTTAGCAAAATATGCAAAAATATGCATTTATTGGCATAATATGCAGTAAAACATGCTAAGCTACAATATATATTAAAATATGCACTTATAGCAAAATATGCAAAAATATGCACTTCCCCAGCAAAAAAAGTCATTACAAAAAAGTTATTTTAAAAGCACTCCGAATAGCATCAACTGATTGTGAAGTAGTTGCAATTTAGCTCTAACACTGATTTATTTTACACGTGATGTCCCATGTTGTAAGTAGTTCAATTTAAGCATTTTGTTAGTAATTTAAAAGTGATTACATAATGTTATTAAAGTATGGTTTTTAGGTATACACTTTCATCGTATCAATACGAGTACACTTTGTTTACATTTTTAGAGTGATTCAGAAGTACTCTTTAAAATATATAATATAATATATTTTTAAAAGTGATTTATATGTGCTTTTTATAATGTCTGAAATAGCATATTTTAGAGGCAATTTTAATGTTTATAGCCTTTACAGAGCCCATTTCTGAACATATTGTATAAAAGCTTCAATTTATTATTATTTGAAGGCAATATTAAGGAAACACTTCTTTTGCATCTGAATCAATTCGACTAAGTCAAAATCAGACAAAACCAATATTTTGTTTAATTTTTGTTCAACAGTTTTTTTTTTAAATAAGTTTGTAACATGTTGACTTCAGTCTTTAAATTTAAAAAAGATACGATATTGAATTAAATAAGATTAATACATTAAGACCAAGTTTTTGGGATGTCAGTTAAACTTGGTTTAGTTAAACCGAAAACGAATTATATCAGCCATTTCAAGTTTATTAACAAAAATTTGCCCCAACAACGTTTTCTCGTTTAGAATTTGTCTTCATTGAAAGAAAATAAAATAGATTTTAGAAGCAGTATTCCAGTTGTAAACTGCGTTAAACTAAGTTTAAAGATAATCTACATCCTAAAAGCTTGGCCTAAAAGTTATATGTAACCCTCTGATTAATTTTTTTAAAAACATTACTCAAGGAATTTTCAGAATATTAAAGCGTACTAGGAAACTATTTTTTCATAAATATATTTTTTTTGTCATTTTAACAAATAAAGGAAAGAAAGGCATCGAAATTTTACAACTGTACAGTAATAAAGCGATCATTATAAATTTGCTGAAGCCGCAGATCTATGATTGAAATTTTGGCTTTAAACTCATTATAGAATCCGAGAACCGTTGGTGGACAGTTTTTCCCCAGACATATTTCGAAGGCGAATACCATGTCGTCATTTGGATTTTGCAAGTCAACCATCTAGCTTAAAATCAACCTTTTCATTAAACGATGCATTAAGTTCCAATGCTATAATTTGCAATCGTGATTATTTAAATTCTTATGTTGAAGAAGTTCATTTAGCAAAATTTTAACTTTAATTAAAATTTGGAACTTTAATTTTAAAGTTGACGGCAGTTATTTTTTTAAATCTATTTTTGAGTTGAAGAAATAATATATTTTTTGTCACTATAGAATTATTAATTCAGTTTGATTTTACGACTTTTAAGGTGTAATAGCAATTAAAGCATATCGACATTTAAAACAGGTGACATTTATAGAACTTTTTATGTATAAGCAAAGGTAAGGGACCAACCTCCGTTAACGAACCTCTTGATTGGTCTGTTTTAAACGATAAATTGTGTTAACATTGCAACAAATTTTATTAACATATTTCTTTGGCGTACGCGAGCAACTTACATAGAGCCTTAACAATACATTTTATTTGTTAAGTTTTATATATTTGCATTTAGTGAAAAAAAGAATTCATATTTGGGTCATAGTCCAGGAGATTCAATGTGATCCAATTCTTTATTTCCTTCCCTTTTTCAATGGGAACTGTAATTGAAGTATCTTTTAAAATATGTACGGATAATTAAAAAATATGTAAATAATCGTAAATTAATAAAGTACGTGAATAAAATTAACTATTTTGTTAATTTCGAGATAAAAAAATGGAATCTCTAATAAATTCGTAATTTACAAACAAATAGACAGTTGTGGCCAAGCATTTATTTTTAAAGATCAAAATAGTGGCTAAATTTGCCACGAAAGGCAAGGAGATGGTTCACAAAATTGTACAGAATTTTAACGTAATGTTTGTTTTTTCATTTTGTCACTTGTTTTAGATGGGCGTGGCTTTTTTTAATAATCGTACTGCCTTTTTTTCTTCGATGTACTTTAATTTCATTATCAGTAAATTTTTACTGTTAATGAAATTTAATTTGCATTACCAGTTAAATCTTACTGATTACTGGAATTTTTTTCAGTAATCAGTAAAAATTTACTGGTAATGCAAATTAAATTTCATTACCAGCAAAAATTTTCTGATTACTGGAATTTTTACTGGTAATGCAAACTAAAATCATAATCAGTAAAAATTTATTTATCTCACTATAATTTTGATTTAAAAATAAAATTATATCATTCACTCTTAATACACAGATCTACAAAAAAATAGTATTTATAAGTCGCGCAACTTTGCAGTGGATTTAGGATAACTGAGAGGTCCTGATTTCGAATCTCCAACCAGTTTATTCAAATTAGTTATAATTTTGCACAATGCTTAATTTTACTTTTTTTGATTTTTTAACCAATTATTTCAATAAAAAATTTTAAATGTAGTAATAAATTTATAATCTAATAAATAACAAATTAAATTTGATATATATTAAGAAGATGTTGGTTTTATTAAGTGTCTAAATGATTTCATTCCTGCACTCAACCAAAAAAGTCTGTATTGGCTACTGAAAATTTTGCTGTTATTACGGGAAATTTAACTGTTTTTAGCCCAGCGGTATTTTTTGCTAATTTTAGCAACACATGTCTGCTGATCTGTAGTACAATAAAATTTCAGTAAATTCTTGTAAAATGTAATTTAAAATCAAACTGCTGAAATAAGCAAAAAAAATGTACTAAAAAATAAATAAACTGTAAAATCTAAAAAAAAATTAATAAAAAAAAACTTTTTTTCTTTCAATTGTAACAATCGTATAATTACTTCATCGTACTTGAAATTTGGAGTCAAAATTGCAAACGGTTCTCCAGTTATTAGCTTTTTATGCATTGGAGATACAAAAAAATTTTCTGGGTGTTATTTCCAAACTAAGAACATATCAATAGTAACAAATATAAACTAAACAAGAATTGTAAAAAATCAACAAATTCTTGTAAATAAAATTTTTTAAATTTGTATATTTTTCTGCTAAATTTAGCACTCGGCTTTAAAAATTAGTAAAATGTTTTGCTGAAATTAGTAGCGAAAATTAGTAAAAACATCTGTAATTCGCAATAAGAGAATAGGAAAAATGACTACTAAAAATAAAAATTGTACTAAAAATCAGTATAAATATATTATAGTGCGATTGGAAACGGTTTACTAATTTTGTTACTAACTTTTTTATCTGAGTGTAACAATTAATAAAAATACTCAATTTCAAACTAAAACAGAAATATTCTTAAAAAATATTTTTTTCACACTTGCTTTACTTCTATATTCGTTGTAACAGGGTGTATCCAAAATTAATTATAAATGATACCGGGTGTAACAAAAATGCACATTTCAGATATTTTTACTTGGTTTTTGGCAAAAACCAGGTAGAACCTGGTTTTCAGTTTGTATGAAAATTGTATGGAAAAACTAAATTAAGTTTGTTGTTTTCGGCTCAAAACCTAAAAATGGCCAAAAACTACTACCCAGGAAAAAAAGTGAGGAAAAAGAAGTAGTAAATAGAAAGTAGTGATAATTTGAGGTTTTCACTGATGAATTTAACATTGGCTTGTCATAGTCTACAAAGATGTGATTTTATTTTCATCTCATCAACGTCCACTATCCCAGCAAAAAACAAGTCATTACCGTATAGATTACCAAGTAAATACAAACGATAAAATATAAAATAATGACTTACTTAAAATAAGTTATAGAAGTATTTATATATTCTATTAAAATAATTACTTGCAGGTAATTGATTAAATAACTACCGACTTAATATTAGCTGTGTTCTCGACTTAACTATATCCGTTAACTCATAAAACAACTCAAAATGCATAAAAACGCGTTTAAGACGAAAACTAACACATTACTATTCGTATTCACGTTAACTTTCAACACGGATAATTATCAATGTTGAAAACTTAACGTTTAAACATTTTCACACCTAACGTAACTTATTCGCGTTACTTCCTAAAAACTTTTGCTGATGGACGTTCGATTATAGCGGAACAATTATAAATATAATCTGTTTAAATTTTTTTTATACTATAATCGGTTTAACGTAGATTTGCTTTAAATACTTAACGTTGATAGGCATGAGACAAAATACAGCTATTGTTTTCTATTTTAACACATTTATTAATTGGTTTTAAAAATTTACTAAATACTAAATTCAAAATTTTTACAATTAAGACCCTGTGCGAGGTGGCTAAATAAATTAAACTAAATACAAATTGAGAAAAGGCTTGAAAATTTTTTCAAATTTCATATAAATTTTGAAACCTGAATTTAGTTTAGGTTTTATTTAGCCGGTTTGCACCCACCCTAAATAGAAAATTTTCCAAAGCAAAAATTGTTTTGCAAAAATCTAAATATTTTAAAGGGTTCCTAAAAAAAGCAAAAGTTTTTTAGATGTTCTTATCTATTTTTAGATTTATTTATTTAAAGAGTATCCAGGAAGTTCTAGCGACAAATTATTTTACAATGTAGAGTAACCACTTATTTCCTAACTTCTGGGTAACCACTTATTTCCTAACTTTTGGGTAACCACTTGATCTTTCACTGTGGGCAACCATGCTGACAACTTGTTATTCGCACTTGTTTTGTAAGCGAGAGGGTAATGACCAGCCATGAATTTTGGGACATCGTGAACAAAAGTAATTAAGCGAGTAAATAGCCTGGTAAGTAGTGAAACCATTTATGTGCTACTTACTCGTTTAATTACTTGGTAATGTCTAATTTTGCTTGGATACGCTCTTTATATTTATAATTCTTATTTTTTTTAATACTTTTTATAGGCATTTGCAGCAAAGCACTCGGATGCTGAAACATTAATAAGTAACTTGAACAACAAATACTACTATTACACAAGAACAAGAGGTTTATTTAGAATATGCTATCCCAAAGAGAGACCACCAACTAGTGCAGGTAAGCAACAACATATATAACAAGTATATTTAGATATTTGTAATTATCTATAACTTATTATTTCAGTGCCAACATATTTGTCCCCAATTGAAACACATTGTTCAAATATTGATTATTTTCCTCAAACGGATGAGGATAAGAATTTCAGTGAAGATTCCACTTCAAGATTACATTTAGCACGTTCCTGTGTGGCAATGTTTATATTAAGGTAAAGCTTCTTAAAATAATAAAATAATTTGAAATAGATAGACGTTAGATCTATTTATTTTCGTCTGGAATTGATTTAAATTACCCCTGAGTAAACAACTTTATATGTAGTCAGTCACATATTGGTTTATCTTACTATAATATATATTCACATATACATATATATTTCCTATGTGGTACTTTATATAACCATATATTTTTATATAATGTACTAGCTGACCCGACAGACGTTGTCCTATCCAACTTAGAAAAATGTTTGTGTTCGATTTGTGATTTTGTGAAAAGCTGTTTCACCTACTTTCTTAATAGGCACTATTCTACCAGTTTTCCAACCAGATGGAAAGATTGATGTGATAATTACGCTGTTGATAAGATGCAGAATATAATTACCATCATAAGGTAAAATCAATTTCAAAAATTTCAAGGAAAGCCCATCACAACCTGCAGCATTCGATTTAATAAAAGGTTCTTCAATAAGAGCTCTACAAAAGTTTTTTTAAATAAAAAAAAAACGGTTTTGGATATCAATGAAATTCTTTATTCCTATGCCATTATGTATGGAAATCGATCTCTTTTGCATGGCCACCACGGGCACGCTTGCAGAAGTCCAGACGCTGAACCCAATTTTCGACGGTTTTCAAGCATAAATCGGCCGATATTCGTACGAAGTTCATCAATCGTCGCTGGTTTGTTGGCATAGACCATAAATTTGACGTAGCCCCACAGGAAATAGTCCAACGGCGTCAAATCGCACGACCGAGGCGGCCAATCGACTGGACCATTTCGTGAGATAATACGTTCTCCAAACTTGGTTTGCAATAAATTGATTGTGACATTCGCTGTGTGGCTTGTGGCGCCGTCCTGTTGGAACCACATGTCCTCCAAGTCCATATCATCCAATTGGGGCCAAAAATATTCGGTTATCATTGAACGGTAGCGATTCCCATTCACAGCAACGTGCCGGTCTTGATCATCACGGAAGAAGTACGGCCCAATGACGCCGCCGGCCCATAAACCGATCAGGGGGAAATTTCTCCAGACGGTCAGCGATCTCATGGAGTCGGCGCTTACGATGCTATCCAGGTGGGCAAGGGAGAACGGTCTGGGAGTCAATCCATCTAAAACCGAACTTGTTTTGTTCAGAAGGAAGTACAAACCGGAGAGGTTTGATCTCCCAAGATTGGACGGAGTTACTCTTCAACTCTCGGGGGAGGCAAAGTATCTGGGTGTCATTCTTGACTCTAAATTTTCCTGGAAGAGGAATACCGAGGAGAGAATGAGAAAAGCCTTGTATGCTTTTTACACCTCTAGAAGGACCTTTGGGAAGAGATGGGGTCTACAGCCGTATATCATTCACTGGATGTATGCGGCGATTATCAGACCAATCTTGACCTACGGGGCACTGGTGTGGTGGAGGGCGGTGGACACGGGTTCATATCTCTCCACTCTCGCAAAGGTGCAACGACTGGCTTGTCTGGGTATTACGGGGGCGGCTCGTTCTACACCTCAGGCAAGTTTGGAGGTGATGCTTGGCATCCCACCACTGGATATTTATATCAGGGGCACGGCGGCAAAGGCAGCTCTCAGACTCAGGGAGATGCAGGAGCTGAGGCAACGCACTTGGGGGCACAGTACCATTCTGCATGGGAGTGGTGGTGCACTACTGGATCGTGAAACGGACTCTATTGTACCGGTCATGAATTTCCAGAGAACTTTTGAGGTGATTGTACCGACCACGGAAGACTGGGCAGCCGACTCCGTTATTCGGAGTGGTGATATCTCAGTGTTCACGGACGGTTCGAAGACGGACATGGGGACAGGGTCGGGAGTTTACTCCGGCGAACTGAACCTTCGAATCTCCATACGACTCTCGGGCGATTGTAGCGTGTTCCAGGCGGAAGTGTATGCAATTTACGTGGCCGCACGGATGATAATGGAACGGGATTTGGATCCATCGTCCATTAGCATCTTTGCGGACAGTCTTGCTGCTTTGAAAGCCCTGGAATCCGATACTGTCAGATCGGGGTGTGTGCGGCACTGTATTGAATCCCTCGACCGTATTTGTCGGCACTCGGTAAGGCTGGCGTGGGTCCCTGGACACGCTGGGATTGCGGGGAACGAGCGGGCTGACGAGTGCGCGAGGAATGGTTCCGAGTCGGTTGAGGACCCTATACAGACGGAGGTCCTGGTTCCTCTGGTGGAGCTATTCGGTGTGATAGGGGATATATCGGATAGGGAGACGAGGGCAAGGTGGACAACCTTGACCAACTGTAGGATATCTCGGACCCTATGGCCACTGTCTGATCCGGGGAGGACAAAGATTCTTCTTCGATTTGGCAAGCGGACGGTCGGGATGCTTGTAGGAGTTCTAACGGGACACTGCGCGATAGGCCGAATGGCTGCTCGTTGGGGTTACACCCAGGCGGACTACTGCAGGGGCTGTGGGGACGAGGAGGAGGAGGAGACAGTGCATCATCTGCTTTGTGAATGTCCGGGACTGAAGGAACGGCGACTCAGATATCTGGGGTGCAGGTTCTTCGACGACCTGGACAGTCAACGCGATGTTTCTCTGTCTGGTCTTGCGAACTTTTTAAGGGGATCGGGATGGTTCTAGATTTCTCGGGTCGTGGTATTTCTTTCCATGTGGGGAAAACTAAGGGAATCACAATGGGCCCTATAGCCTCCGAGTGAACTCGCCGTTCTGGCGGGCTCCCATTCAACCCAATCCAACCCAAATAATCTTGTATTTTTAGTTGGGAAAATGTCTACTGGTTTCCTAGGAAGATAATTTGCTTGAAAAATTCTGACACAAGAAATATTTAAGAAACAAATCGACCTTAGTTCTGATTATAAAACTGGACTTAAGAGTTTTCCTTTAAGAAAAATTATTACAATAGAATCGCAGAGCTGTTCAGTAAGCATCTGAAGGCATTTGATACGAAAATGGAAAAGGGTTTTTAATAGGAAAATATCGTAGAATCTTTTTTGGTGAGATAAATATGTTAGATTTAATAGTTTTCTAAACCAATAATTAGTTAATATCTAACAGGGAAGTCACTTTAAACTAAACACTACTATTTTGATGAAATTTTAATATGTTGTAGAAACAAAAATTTTAAGATCATCTCACGGTTTTTGGCCACCTCGGTAATTTAAAAAATATAGGGTTAGCAGGCACGTAGCTAGGAATTTATTTCGGGGGGAGGGGGGGGGGGGCTTTTCAAAATTTTTTTCTTTAATTTTCCCCGTTTTTTTTTTGCTTACTAGGGAAGCTTATAAAACTTAAAAAACCACTCGCTATTTTAAGTTAAGTGTGCTCCTTTTCTTTTTGTGTAAAGTTCAATAAAATGAGAGTACGCACAAAATCCTCTATCTAAATTACAAAATTACCCAAAAGTGCGGGAACGCACAAAATCACTTTTCTAACCCAAAACTATTTAAAAGAAAAATCATTAAAATGGAAGATAACAAAGCAAATTGTGTAAAATTTTCTGTTTTTTTTGTTTTTTCTTTGATATTTTAAATGTTTAATAACGCTCCTAGACGAAAACAAGAAATTCTCATTGAGTTTGTAATTTAACTTAACAAATATTTCCAGAAATTCTAAAAACGTCGTCCCCTGACGATTTCCTTAGGCAAGAATGAAATCCGGATAGGGACATGCCTACTAGAGGGCTGAATGAATGTCTTACAAGACATTCTCTTGCATGCGCTAATGAGAGATTTGACGATTTTTAATACTAAATATAAGAAAAATTGACCATTTTACTTATTTGTAGTTATTTACAAGATGTTAAAATTCAGATCATTACAAAAAAAAAATAAATAAAACAGAAAACAAAAAAAAAAATATTTTGGTGTTGTATAAGAAAATGTTTTGTGAATGTCTTGCAAAACATTCATACTGGCCTCTAATGCCTACAACGGATTATTTCTCACAATTTGTTAAATACGTTTGGGATTTTAGCATATTTAATTCCTTTAATGCAATTAATGTATATCCCGATAAAATAAAATTTTATAAAATGCGTATAGTTTTAGTCTCAAAAATCGCACCGAAATACATATTTTTTGCATTTAAAAGTTTTTTTGACTTCGTTTAGTAATTTTTATATATAGAAGTTTTATTTTGTGTATTTCTTTGCTTAATTAAAATTTAGAATTTTCACAATGGTGTTATTTGTTTATCATTGTTCCAGCTGTCCCGTTTACAATTTTTTTTTAATAGTAAAAGGAGAAGTTAAAAGTAAACGGAGGCAGAAAATGTTATAAAAATATTTGTAAGAACGCAGTAATATCTGTATGGGCCTAAAGGTTTTTAAAACTTGTTTAATATTACCACTAAGAATGGCTATAACTATAAAGGAGAATTTAATTTCTAACGCATTTTCTAAGTTCTAAACTAAATTATATACTTCAAGTGTAATTTGATTTCTAGGTAATTTCAATTTACAAAACTTTCAGTTTTTTTGTCAATATTTTAAATTTTGTTACCCATTTTCTGCCAAGCATGGATTCCGTGCGCATTTTCTGACAAAACTTCGTAGAAGGATAGGTAGACGTGTCTTTAAAGATATGTTCGTAAAAAATGGGTTAAACAATTTAAATACTGTATCTCATAGTTTTGGTACCTGATTTTAAATTTATTAAATTATTTTTAAATTAAATTAAATTTTAAATTTATTTGTGCGGTTTGCTTGTTCCATATTAGTTTTAAAAGATTTTATTACAATTTTATAGATTATCGGAAAGGTCAAATATTAAAAGTAATTTACGTCATTATTATTTTGATTTCGAATGGAGTGCGCCATTCCGATATGATCTTAGACTAATTTCAAACCGCAACAATAATTTCAAGCCCGATGGTTCCAACGCGAAATAAAAGTAAAATTCCAGAGGATTTTGCAAAGTTAGCTTGGTTTTTTATTTTATGACCTCTTGAAATATCTGTATGGCGCGAAAGCCCAAAAATGTTGCACATTTTTAGAGTTAGGAACTCTCTCGCGGTCACGAATAAGTTTAATTTCAACTGTTCTTTTCGGTTCTTTTATTTTATTCGGAATTATCAAACAAACGACTGATATAATATAAAATTATACTGATAGAAAAATCCTGAAAAAATAAAAAATAAATACTCAAAATAAGTTAAAAGGGGCCCTGCATAGAAAGCTTTTAAAATTAGTAAATCCTTTTTGGTAAATTTTAGTAATATAACGAAAATGCAACTGTTTAAGTAATATTTGAGTTAAATTTCGTATAATTGAATTACAAATTTACCTTGCTAATATTCGCTAAAACAATATTGCTGAATATGAGCAGACAAAAAGCAGTAAAAAAGTGTTATATATTCAAAATTTAATTTATGTTTAAATTTAATTGAGTTGAGTACAAATAATGAACTCTACTGCTACAATAAACAGAAATACTGGACTGCTTTCTGCAGTGTACATTTTATTCGCATTAAGAAAATAAAAATAAAAACCAAAAATTTTAAATTCTTTGTGATGGTTTAGTCGACTAATTTCCAGAAAATTTTTTGCTGATTTTAGCAGCGTAAATTGTCATTTTCGATTTACTAAAATATAGCTGAAATTTTGTAAATTTAACAGATTTTTTCTTGCCGTTTGTATCATTCTAATGTTTAGCAAAAAGATTCTGCTGGATTCAGCTGGATTTCAGCAAGAATTTTTAATGACTTTTATATTAGTGTATGAACAACTGAAAAAATTTCTCGAATGAACAAGTGAACTAAAAGAACACACTAGTTAAAAAATAAAATTCATTGAAATGAACTGTGAACTGTAATGCCAAATTCTAGTCATTTTTATTCCGATTGTTTGTTTGTACAAAATGTTTTATTTTACATGAAAATTTCCGGGTGCCTTCACATTTCTACTCACTATTTCTAATTTTTTTTTACGATAGACTAACACTCAGCCGATGCCCCCTACTTATGCTAGTGCATTGTGTTAAAATTAAGAAAATAGAATAGATTTCGACAATTTTTAACACCAAACTGCTAATAACAAAGAATATGAATAAAAAGCAACTGATAGTGTGTCTTTGTGACGAGAACGTGATTAAAATAGACACATGTTTCAGGAGGCCATCAAATTAAAAACCGCGCCAGATTTGCAAAACACTTTGAGGGTTTTGTTTTAGCAACAGTGTACTTTCATTTCGCGTTTGAAATATTGATTCATTTTGCAGGATCTTCTAAAACCGCAGAATCTAGCTTTGTTAAATATACTGCAAGAAGCTTCTTGGGACAAATCCGAATTTATATATGTATTTAATTTACAGCCACTTCCAGAATAAATTTCTTGTTTCTCCTAAAGTCCGCTTTTTTATCGACAGTTAATAATTTTAATTTAAAAAAAAATTATGAAAAGCCAACATTATAATGCTTAATTTAGGGTGGAAAAAAAATTGTAAAATGTCGAATTATGCCAAATTATCACCCTATAGTAAAAGCTTGTGCCTGCAAGAAGGAAACCTGTAATTTTTAAGGAAAACCAAAGGTTAAATTATTAATTTTATGTTTACCTTATAATAAATATGACGAAAACTATTAATAGCAACAATAAAAAATATTATTAATTAAAAGTTGCAAAAAAATTTCTGTTTCCTATTTGCAGTCACATTTTATAAATTTATTCTCAGTAAAAGAGAGGATTGCTTTCTATTTATTTTCTAACCTCTTTGATTATGCCTACACAGAACGAATTTACAAAATTCTAATTAAATTTTTAAACACCTTTCTCATACCAAATTTGTAAATACAAAAAAAAAAACTTTTTAAAAAGGCACCAACAAAGAAATTTGTAAATCCAAAAAAAAATTAATTTTTTTTTGTAACTTTGAATTTTTATTTTTAAACAATTTTTATATGAAAGATAACAATTTACAAATGAGTTACAAATATTCCAGACAAAAAAATTGTTGGGAATAAAATTTCAATTTAAAAGAAAATGTGATTGCTTTTACAAATTACATTGTTGGTGCCTACTGTTTTTTCTGTGTAGTACTGTCGCATTTCAAATATTCATGAAAATCGTGAAAATTCATATCAAAATTTAATTTGACTCTAATAATATCAGAAATACAGAAATAGAACTAGACATAGTTTCTTGATTCAATTTCATGAATATTTTTCAACGCTTCCAATTTGAATCAATATACATATTACTGTCGCATTTCTTGAAATATTCATAAAATTCTTGACACTTCATATCAAAATTATATTTGACTCTAATAATATCAGAAATATTTTCTGGACTCAATTTATTTATTGTTGGCGTCCACTGCGTTGGCATTATGTGCTGGTAAGAAAAAATAAAACCTAAAAAGTTTTTTCATTTCATAGCAAACATCATTTTTAATAAAAAAAATCGTACCAAAACCTGTTATCAGTCATGTTAATTGAATTTAAGTTTTTTACATAATTTTTTAGGACAAGGAATTCATTAAATAAATTTTCATCATTAAAACCAATGTTAATTTTTTTTAATTCAACTGTTGGCTCACTGCTGATAAGCTTCAAATTTGGCAATTAAAGTAAGTGAAATAACAGTGACAAAACAGCGATGCTAACAATAAAAAAAAAAGTTATGGAGAAACGTGCAAAAAATAGGACAACGCCGGACACTTACTGAAAAAGGAGGACTGCCGCGGACGCCCTAAAAAAGAGGACGGTGTCCGGGGAAAAGAGGACGGATGGCAACCCTAACTAAATATCACTTTTATTTTCTTGCCAATATGTTGTATTATTTGGTTCCTTTTTTCGTCTACCTGAAGGTAAAATTTATATGAAAATGTTAAAGGGCTGAAATAAAAGAAAAACAATAACATATTTAATAGTATTCCCGTAAATAAATATAGTTTACATTATAAAACAAACCCCATTTATTAATGTATTCGCCGCTTTATAAGCGCCATATTATTTTTATTTATATTGGTAAAGCCCCGTTCACATTATCACACAAGTGCTTATACTTTTCTTCACACAAGTATGACAAAAAGTATGCTGAAATTGTCTGGTTGTCAAAAAAGTATAAACGAAAATCTTTTCAGTGTTCAGACTGTTATCGATACACACAAAAAATAAATTAAAACAGTAATTTTTTAATCTTTGTTTAACATTTATTTGTGAATAATACAACACTTGTGTTGAGACAAGCGGTAACTTTATGAAATATTCCAAAAAATAAATCTTGTCAAAAAAGTGTGACCGTATTTTAAAATGTGTGCACCCATTTTGACATGTGTGTAACGAACAGTGTTCACACTATTAAACATTTTCGTTATACAACACATTTCTGACATGTATAACACACTTGTGTGATAATCTAAACGGGGCTTAAGCGTCATCAGTGATGACTCATCACATACATTAAAATTCACTTACTAGAAATTTTCTAATTTTAAGAAAACCATCAAGCATCATCAATCACTATACACTAGCGCCCCTATCGTTTTGTTTTGAAAACACAAATATTAAAAAAGTTGCCAACAAATTTATCTATATTAGCTTATACATTGTCAAAATCGTTTACAAAAAAAAATTAGTTCAACTGAATTAGAACGCGTTTAACAGTCTGAGACATTCGTTTGCATGCACTATGTTTTTCTTGCTTTTTTAAGAAACGAAAAGGTAGAAATTAATTTTCTTTTTATACAATTATTTGTTTACTTTGTAGTGAACTTGTAAAATAACAATTTTATGAAAATTAATTTTTTTTGCGCTAGATATGTGGAAAAATCTTGAAATTAGGTGGCACATTCGTTTGCACGCACTTTGTTTAAATAATAAAAAACGACAAATTTAATTATTAATTAGTTTTCTCTTGCATACTCGTATATTTGTATTTAGGAGGATTTGAAATTTATAAAAATTTCCAAATAAAATTTATTTTATTTTTCCTGAAGCTATAAAATACTAAAAACTGGCTGATTCCCATAAAAAGCATATTTATTTAAGCTATATTTAGGATTAAAATTGTGTATTATGTTAATAAATTAATCCAGTTATGCCTTCTATTAAATATTTAAGGTGGTTGTGACCAGGACTGAACGTGTAGCACACATGGGAATTTTTCATTACCATTGAAATTTCATTACCATTATTCATACTAATGACAGTGAAAAAAATTTCATTACCATTTAATAATAATGGAATATTTTTCATTAGAAAAATCATTACTAATGGTAATGAAATTACACTAATGTATAAAAAAACTAATTACAATTGATTAAAAACCATTTTACAAAAAAAATTCAGGCAAATGAAAACGAACAACGGGTTTGGCCGGGGAAGTTATAAAACATAATTTTTTAAGGAGGATCCATTCCATTGCGTTAAATTTTACCTGGATACAAATAACAATGGAATGGAAAGTAATATTTAATTTCAAATGAGCATCTTCAATTTCATCGAGTTTTACTCCATTTTTACGTTTTTCTGTCAATGGCAATTCTTTTTTATACCCTACACCACTATGTGGTCAGGGTATTATAAGTTTGTGCTGATGTTTGTAACACCAAAAAATATTGGTCGTAGACCCACCTTATAGTATACCGATCGGTTCAGAATTTTTTTTTATTTCGATTTAACGATGTCCGTCTGTCCGTCCGTCTGTCTGTCTGTCCATGCCATCTTGTGCGCACTCTACAGGTCGCAAATATTAAGATATTTTGATGAAATTTGGTACGCAGACCTATGTTGGCCCAAGGACGAACAAGTTTGATTTTGGTGAACATCGGTCCATGTTTAGACCTAGTGCCCATATAAGGGTCCCCCCAAAATTATATTGTTTATACGCTGCAGGTCGCAAATATTAAGATATTTTGACGAAATTTGGTACACAGACCTATGTTAGCCCAATAACGCTGCCTATTGATTTTAGTGAACATCGGTCCATGTTTAGACCTAGTGCCCATATAAGGGTCCTACCAAAATTATATTGTTTATACGCTGCAGGTCGTAAATATTAAAATATTTTGATGAAATTTGGTACACAGACCTGTATTGGCCCAATAACGCAGCCAATTGATTTCGGTGAACATCGGTCCATGTTTAGACCTAGTGCCCATATAAGGGTCCTACCAAAATTATACTGTTTTTACGCTGCAGGTCGTAAATATTAAGATATTTTGATGAAATTTGGTACACAGACCTACATTGGCCCAATAACGCAGCCTATTGATTTTGGTGAATATCGGTCCATGTTTAGACCTAGTGCCCATATAAGGGTCCTACCAAAATTATACTGTTTATACGCTGCAGGTCGCAAATATTAAGATATTTTGATGAAATTTGGTACACAGACCTATATTGGCCCAATATTAAGATATTTTAATGAAATTTGGTGCGCTGACTCACATTATAGAAAATTTTGACACGAGCCCCATTTTAACCCATTCGAATTTCGGATCCAAACATTAGTTGGTGTAGGGTAGGGTATTGTATAGTCGGCATGCCCGACTTTAACCTTTTTACTCGTTTTAATTTATTCATTATCAATGGTAATGAAATTTAAAATTATTGTCATTAATCAATGAAATTAAATTTTAGAATCATTACCATTAATTAAAAAAAATGGTAATGAAAATAATTTCATTACAATTGATATCAATGCAATGGTAATGAAATCATCAAATAATTAGTCCACCTAATTAATTAGTCCCATGTATGACGTGTAGGTGCATTGTATAAACGTTGCAATATTTGTCCAAAAACAACGATTTTTTCCATTTCAAAATTTACATTTAATACAAAATTTGACTAAATCCAAAAATTTCTGTAGCTAGGGAAACGAAACATATTCTGTACAATTCTTAGCAAAAAAGGGCATTCATTTTTTATGATATAAATCAAAAACAAATCTTAAATTTCCATGTCAACGCTTTCCTTCGCTTGAGAATTCCCGCACCAATTTCACGACCCAATCTAAAATATTCCTTGAGCTCAAGATCAGGATAAAAGTTACAATGACAGTCAAAAATAAGGCGCTAAATACAAATAATGTTAACATTCTTTAATTTATGAGGACTTCGATACGAGTTTTTGCTTGTCCCAAAAGTTAATCCTAACGGAGGTTGGTTAAACGTACATTAATTCAAAATGTTTTAAATTTTATTGATGATTTTTGGAAAAAATGCAATTATTATTCTGTACGCTTAATTCAAAATGCAGTTTGTTCCTTACAAATGCCAATTTCTTGCCGTTTCATATCAAAATCATCAACCCCATAAGAGACATTTATGTGATTTACAGTTAATCCCCGGCTTAACTCCCAATTTAGTAATTTATTTATAATAAATTCGTACTAAATATTTAATAAGGCTTCAGTAGAACATAATTTGTTTATTTTAATCTTCATATTTAGTCAGAGATTTAAAGAAATTCTTCTCCATTTGATTTTATAGACTTTCTCAAGGAGTTTCTTCAAAAAGGTTAAAAAATAATTTACTTGCAATCCTTAATATTCGTATGCTTGTACGAACTGAATACCATCCTGCCTTAAATAATTAAGTACAAAAATCCTATCTTTCTTTATATATATTAAATTAAATCTAAATTACATATAACGCACGCGAAATCAATTTTTTCGATACTGCGTGCAAACAAATGTATCACTAAAAGTCACTAAAAACTAGACAATTTTACAAAAAGTACAAAAGTTTGCTAAAAAGCTGCGATGCCCTTACAGTTGTTTTTGTTTTGGAAATCCTACTAAATAAAGTAAATAAAAACCAAAAACAAAAACTTTTATTTTGGTTTAAAAAGAAAATAGAACAGCAAATTTAAACTATTTATTCAAAAAGTACTGAAAAAATGTTGAAGTGGCAGTACTCCTATCCTATGACAACTCAATGTTAAAATCATTAGTGTTTATGTTAAAAATAAAGTACAAATATATCATCAATTGTAGCGATTTTTCTACTGCTTCGGCATCTCTCTTTTTGCTGGGTATATATATCCCTTTCTTATATCACCACAATTTTTACATTCCATTTCATTCATTTTTTTAGCAATATATTGATCAAATATAATAATTTTTCTCAAAAATTGTTCGAAAAATTTAAAATGTCAAAATTTCGAATAACAAATAATTTCATACGATTAATCGATTAATCGAAATTGGTAAAAAATTACAAAAATGTTTAAAAAATATAAATTTTTTATTAAAGTAAATGTGCTAAAATCTCAAAACTTTTTTGAAAAATTGTGATAAATAAATTGCTGTAAGTAGGAGCGTTAATAAACATCTTAAATCCCAAAGAAAATAAACAAAAAAACATAAAATTATCACAATTTGTTTTGTCATCTTTCAAATTACTACTCTGTTGTTGTGAGTTATCTAGTAAAGTAGTGGTATCTATTTATATATCTTCCTCTAACTCCCACTGGAGCATAGGGCGCTTATTTACGTATAATAAATTTTTAATTATTTTTTACGACTTTTTAAACGTTGATATTAAAGGAAAGCATTAAAATTATTGTAATTAATGTTTATTAGAATTATTAATTATAATTAATTCCCAATGTAATAAAGCTTGTTTAGTGAGCATTCTAAATTAATAAAATAATTTAGAATGCCTCCAGGAAACGTAGAGGGAAAATCAATTCTCAACAGAATTACTCTCAATGCAATGCATTAATGTACGGGGTCTTATATTCTTCTTTACCTCTTTAACTCATTGCGGTGTGATTCTCCCCGATTTGGATAAAATTTTAATATGTGAAAGATGGGACAAAAAATAAAAATAATGACAAAATCTGATCTCAATTATTATTTTTTTTTTTATTTTTATGAATTTCAGAAGAGTTACTTAATTTGTTTTTGTTCCCTTTTTTAAATAAAATTATTAAAAACACAACAAGTGTATGTATATTATTTTATAGCAAATTTTTTCGGTTAATCGATTAATTTTAAAATTTTGTTCGATTAACCGGTTAAGAAAAAAACCCGAATAATTATTTGCACGATTAATCGATTACAATAAAAAGCCGATTAATTGAATACCCTAGCTGATACCCATCTGTATAAATATAACAAACATGGGCAAATACGACCCGTCAAACAATTTCGTTGGGCCCTTTATTAGTTTCATAAATAAATAAAAAAAAAATAAAATTTGAATTTAAAAATATAATGCAGAAAACACCGATAAAAACTTAGTAAATATGCATCGCATTTTAGTTTTAAAATTGAAAATTCTTTGATATTTTTGCAAAACTACGAAAAAAAATAAAAACTTAAAAATTAAAAAAAAAACTGATAATGACAGAATTCATGGTTCGTACTTCTTCAAGTAGTAAATTAGAATTTATCGTAAATTTAACAATTTTCTTTGGGTTCAGCTTCAAAAATAATATTATTTTATAACGATAGCAAGTTAGCTCTTAAACCTCGAATTCCTTCAATGTTTAAACTAAAGGTGTAAATGCCGAACAAAAATCTTATATTTTCTTTTGAATATTCGTAAACATTTCTGTCCGAAAGTTGTGGAAAAGGTATCATGGTAGCCTTAGTATAAAATCACCCGTTAACGTTCACAGAATAAAACTTTGTTTATACTTTCCTTTTCAATAAATAAAAGTAGGGGTCAAACTTACAAATTCATTCCAGTAGATTCAAAAATATTTGAGAAATGAATGGAACAGGGTTTATTGAGTTGTTTGCAGCTACCAAAAATAATGAGCGCAGATTCACATAGTATACCGATCGTCTCAGAATCACTCACTTGTTCAGTTGATTTAGCGACTGCCCATGTATCCTTGTAATCCAACTACAGATCGATATTCTGAAGATAATTGGACGGAATTTAGTATATATGTTAAGATTATGTTGCCCAAAGGACGAACACTATTAAAATTGGTCCATAATCTGACCTGGCCGTCATAGAACGGTCATAGCCGAACTTGTAAATGGTATTACCAAACAAGCGATTTATATATATAATTTTATTCATTACTCAGTGCTCGTCCCAGGTTCAACTTTGGCTCCGTTTCTCCCGCTTCTTTTTTATATCGTTTCGAAGGCCGAAAAGTTCGAAAATTTTATTACTCTTTGGTATGAAATTAAAACTCGAGGTCTAACTGGACGCCTGATCCGCCCAGAAAGCCAGAAGTTTGACGTGTATAATTTAAAGGCCACAAAAAACCAAAAAATTCAGAACCAGAATTTTTGATTTATCTCGGAAACTATTTACGAAACGTACCAATTCGGAAACGAGAATATCAGACCTAATAATAGATTCTATTTAAGATTTTTCTTTTCCCGGACTTTTTCATTTCCCGGGACAGCGGGAATTTTTTTAGAATTTCCCGGGAATTCCCGCTCGTTAGAAAATAAATAAATGCGACATAGTTCATCTTCTGGTTGTACCCATGGGAAAGTCTGCTTAATATATTCTTAAAGAAGTTCTATATATAGAATACCCATATCTTCTACTTTTGCAAGATCAATTCATTTAACAGTTTAAATCGTGAATTAATATTAAGGTAATATATTTATATGAAAGCCGTCTCAATTTTAAAAAACAATTTCAAATATATTATCTAAATATTTAGCTTGTTTTTTAATCACTTGGATTTAGAATTTTTCAGACAAAAAATGGATTTATTAAATCCAAAAGAAAGCTGGATTTAATAAATCCACAAATAAAGCACAAATATATGAAACAGCCTATTAATTTAATGTCAGAAAAAAATACGAATGAAAATTAAAAGAGAAACAAAAAAATTCAAAAACTAACAAATAAAAGGTTTTTATTAAATTTTTGTTTATGAAATATGTTTAGAAAAAAACAACTACACCTCACCAAATACATATTTTTCATCTTGGACATGGAGAAATACCTGAAATAGAAATGGCAATTTTTCACTCTACAGTAAGTAATTTACTTAAATCCAATTAGTGAATATTAAGTATTGCAATGGAATTTTTCAATTGTGTAAAAATATAAATTGAAGTGATAAAACTGAAAAGGCAGACTGTTTATCGCTGTTTTATGTAAAATATAATTAGAAATTAAAAGTTAAAGTAAAATCCTTCATCATCGAATTCGGTATTAAAAATTAGGGTGAAAGAAGTGTCAGACAGAAACATTTTTTAAAATAGGAAGAATCTAACCCCATCTGTTGAGCACTTTTAGAAATACTTTTTGGATTTATTAAATCCAAGTGATTAGAAAAAACGGCTATTAACTCCATTTTCAAATGGTAAACGAATGGATTTACTTAGAAAGAGTGAAAGACATGGGTATTTTATTTTTATCCCTTCTTTCAGGATATATTGGAATTGTTAATGGACGGTGAAATAACAAATTTGTTAAAATGAAGTTTTAGAGATATTTAAAAAATATATTTAGACGTTTCGCATATAAAATTGTGGACCATGTTTTTTATTTTTTCCTTTTTCTTCTTATGCAAATTTTAAATTTGAGCCCTGGTTTATATATTACGATGTAAAACGATACATAGGTGCAGTTTTATTATTTTTTTTCTTGCTTAAATATTTTTTAAATGTGGAATCAAAAAATTTATATTTCTAGACATTTTGCTTCTATGCAGATTCTCAGAAGTATTCGTCTAGAATTATTTTTATAAAAAAGTTAAAAGTGAGTATTTTTGGCAAATTCGCCTAAATCTTTTTAGAAAAATAGACACTAAAATATTATTAAAGAGTTTTTTAACTTCAACTATTATTTTTTGAATAGAAAGTTTTTATGCCACAGCTACTTCAAAAAAAATAATTTAATTTTCATAGTTGCACATCAAATTAAATTATAAACAAATCCAAAATAATTTAAAAAAGCATTTGATGCTATATTTTAAAAATAAATAAAATTTAAAAAATCCAATTAAAATAAAACAATATCAATTTAAATGAAATTATTTGAGGTAAAAAAATACTTATATCAACTAAAAATACGAAAATATTACTAATTTTGGAGGTATTTGGAATTGAAATACTGATGTTGAAATATTGTATAATTGCTTTATTTGAACAAAGATCACACTGTTGCCAACTTTTTTCCTAAAAGTATCGCTAAATCAAACTAAAAAATCACTAGAAAATAGCTAAATTATAAAAAACTTAAAAAATTTGGCGATAAATCGCTGAATTTTATGACCTATATTTTTAGAAATTTTTAAAATTTTCTTAAAAAATTATCGGTTTATCGCTGAATTTTTCGAGCTTTTAAGTTTCACATAAAAATTAAGCGATAAATCGCTAAATAATAACGACTCAAAAATTCTGCCGAAGAAATAAATGTAAAAAAATGCTAAGAAAACGTCAAGACTGACTTAAAAAAAATCGCTAGTTTTCCCGCTAATAGCTAAATCATATTTTATCCCGCTAAACAAGTTGAAATATCGCTAGATTTGACGAGAAAATAGCTCAATTGGCAACAGTGAAAGATCATAAAGATCATCATTTTAAAGAACAATTTTTTCCGAGGTACGACAGATTTTGTTGGTAATCTACGTAACGACTTTAAAATTTATTTTCGGTTTAACTTACTGTTTCCAATTATTCGACATAGGCGGTTAACCGGTTATTACATTATTCGAAAAATCACTAAAATTGATTAACCGGTTATTCGGGTCGGTTATTCGAGAAAATTGGCGATTAATCGATTAATCGTTTAAAGCAAAATTAATGTATTTCCTTAACTTTTTATCAACAAAGACACTAACAGCTTCCTGTTTTTGTTAAATATCAATATGACATATGAACACGAAGTAATTAAAAAAAAAATCAAATTAAAAAGCACATCTACACAAGAGAGAAATGCTAGAGATAAAACAAAAATCACCCCTAATTAGCTCTATTTTGAATGAGTTTAGCTATTTTGTAGTGTTTTTTGCTCCATCTCTAGCAGTTTTTTCTCGCGTGTAAATGTACCTTAAGGTTGAAAGTTTCGGAATCTGAGATTATCTAAATTGAAACATTTCTTATACTAATAGAAAAATTTATTTAAAAATATAGCTGAAACTAACAAAAATTAGTTAAAAAGGGCAAAAAAAGCTGCTGAAACTAGAAGATTTTTTTATAAAAATTAGTAAGTTAAAAACAGCATAACCTAAAGGTAAATTTTCTATTTCTTTACGAAATTTTTTTTTAATCTGTAAAACTTTGGATACAAAATTTCTTTAAATGCAAATTTAATTAATACTACAATAAATTTAATATTGCATTAAAAAAAATTATTGTCCAAAGTTCTTCCTCCTCCTCTGAATAAATAAAAAAAAGATTTAGTTCCATTTGAGTAAAATATTAATTAATTTAAAATATCAATTTACTCTACAAAAATTTGCAAAAAAATTTTCTGAATAGTTAGCAGAGTTAGTAGACTAAAGAATATCATAAACAGTTGTTAAATTTCTCAGTCTTTTTTCCGTTTTTAAAGACCATTGACAATAAACAAAATTATCCAAAGTTTTTAATGGAAAGCTTCATAAAAATTTTCAATGTACGAACTTCAGCGAAACTTTATTGAATCAATGTAAAAATTCATAAATAGAATGTAGACATTTCTCTCAGTGTACAGTTACAAATGTCAAATTCCATTTAGTTTTGATTTTTTAGCTTTAATTTTGTGTTAACTTTAGGTTATTACGTTATTATTAATGTCACAAATGCGAATAAAAATTTCATTTCAGTGAAACGGTTACGGGTTCCCTTGTATTCTACACCTCCTTCAGTTTTATTTCAGAAAATTCCAAATATATTTCATAATTGTTTAAAAATGTTTTAAAATTCTCCAAAAATGTTTTTAAATTGTTCAAAGATGTTTTAAAATTGTCCAAATATATTCTAAAATGGCCTAAAAAGGTTTCAAAATTGTCTAAAATGTTTCAAAATTATCCAAAATTTTTTTAAATTTTTCCAAAAATGTTTTAAATTTGTCCAAAAATCATTCAAAATTGTCCAAAAATGTTTTAAAATTGTTCAAAAATTTTTCAAAATTGTCCAAACACTGTTTAAAATTGTTTAAAAACGTTTCAAAATTCATTTCAAAATTTTTCAAAATGAATTTTAAAATTTTCAAAATGTATTTCAAAATTATACAAATATATAAACGGTCCGTCAATGGCGGACTTTCAACGGACTTTTGAAAGTTTTTTACACGACATAACGGTCCGGAAATGGTCCGCCATTGACGTACTTTCAACGGATTCTTATCAGTTTCGATGTTCCTTAAAATCCGTTTTCTCGTCCGTATACGGATCCGGAAAACGGTACATAAAGGGAGTTGGATTCCGTTTATAGCGGACCGAAAACGGTACGTAGACGGAACGATTTGTTTGTTGGGATGTCTCATAATTCCTATAAAATTTTCATTACGAAAGAGAAAACAGGCGTTTGTAAAAATGCTTTTAAAATAAAATATAAATTTCTGAAATACATTTAGAAAAAGTTGAAAATTTTGGAATACAAATACAGTCTTTTGAAATACATTTGGAACTTTCTGAAATACATTTGGAGAATTTTGAAATACAAATGGAATTATTTTAAATGCAATTTTACAATTTTGAAATACAGATTAAAAAATTTTTAAATACAAGTGAATAATTTTGAAATGTATTTGGACAAATTTAAAATACAAATAGAATTTTCTTAAATACAAATAAAATATATTTGTGTTTATGTTTCTTGTAATTTTTGAGCCAAAGTTAAGAAAATTATTAAGTTTTGAGAAAAAAATAAGGGATAAATTCCATATTAAAATTGTAACCGGTTAATCGACCTGTTTTAACCGATTATTCGGATCGAATAATTATTTGAGTTTTGAATTATTTGTTTCGACATTAACCGAAATAGAGGCGATTAATCGAGGAATCGGTTAATCGATTAACCGAATTGGAAACACTAGTTTAACTAAACCAAATTCAATTGGTATCAAAAATAGTATTTTATTTAATATAAATTCTGTTTATTGGATTTGAAATCGCATTTTTTAATTTGAATATATATTATTTAAAAAACAATCAGTGATTAAAATAAAGCTTCCAAAATTGTAATATACTGCTAAAACTTCTGTAAAAGAATAAAAAAAAATTCCGGGAATTCCCGGGACATAAACCCTAATTCTATTCCATCCCTACGGGGAATCAGGGGTCAATTGCCCTGAAAGTACCTATCCTGTGAGTGGTTAAAGCAACACATTGTTACAGGATTGGTATAATTTACCATTGCTGTGGGTTAAGCACTTTACACTTAAAGGACTAGTCCCATGACTGGTGAAACGGTGGCATACCACTTAATCGTCCTCAAAGTACCTATCCCGTGACTGGTAAAAGAGAACATACCACTAAATTGCCCTCAAAGTACGTATCCCGTGACTGGTTAAAAAAGGACTTGCAGCAGGACTGGTATAATTTACTACTGCTGTGGGTTAAGCAGTGTCAATTATACTTAAAGGACTGGTCTCGTGACTGGTGAAATGATGACATAACACTGAATTCTCCTCAAAGTACCTATCCCGTGAGTGGTTAAAGATGGTCTTGTTGCAAGACTGGTACAATTTATTATTTCTATGGGTTAAGCGCTGTCAATTATACTTAAAGGACTGGCCCCAAGACTGGTGCAAAGAGGACATATCACTTAACTGGATAAGTGTGTTATAAAAAACCCCACAAGTAAGACTTTATTTTTTTATTTTTTAAAGAAAAGCAACACTCAGGAAATTCTTCCTATTAATTAACGTGTTGCTTCCTTTGGAAAGGGGATAGAGAAGAAGTGAAAGGTGGTGAAAGATGAAGGGCTTCAAATATGGCAACACGGTGATTTTAGAACAGTTGTTGCGCGCCATCTGACGGTGAGTTGGCGAACTTTGTTGAAGCTTTTAAGTTCATAGCCCTGTTATATTATTTTACTTCGGTGGGGTTAAGTGCTATGAAAACACCGAAGGAGGACGCTGCGATATGTATGAGGGAAAGAAAAAATTCATATATATTACGATTTTTCATAAATTGATGTTGCCTTCGTTGGGCTCGAACTCGCAACCTCACGTGTAAGGGTGCGTACAGAGTGGCCGCTTGTTGCCGAGCCGAGCCGACTGACGCTTATTGCGAGAACCAATGCGAGAAAACTGGTACTATACAAATTAGTACAAATAAGCGCGAACAGGTCATAGTGGGCGCCGAGCTGGTCAGAGCGCAAAGCTGATTGAATGCGAGAAAACAGTTCCAAAGCGTTTTTCAGCGCCGAAAACATTGTTTATGTTATGTTAATAAAATAAAAATTAAACAAAAAAATAAAAATTCAAATAAATAATAAAAATTAAATAAAATTATAACAATTATAAAAAAATTAAAAAAAACTTATAAACAAATTTTAAAAAAAAATTTAATAAAAATTTCAAGAATAATTGAAGAAATGCGTTAATAAGTATAAATTTTTTTCACAAACACGAATGAACAACAAACCCAAATGTATACAAACATACATAAAACACAAATAATAGATAAAATATCAGCGCTGATTCTCGCATCCACTATGCACACCCAAACTTGTTGCTCGCATGAACAAGTTCTCGCAATAAGCGTCAGTCGGCTCGGCTCGGCAACAAGCGGCCACTCTGTACGCACCCTAACAGTCCAACGCGTTAATCACTACACCACAGCGCCCATAATTGGTCGGTTTCCCAGTACACTTATAGAATTATCCTTCATGATGAACAATTTCATATAATTTTTTTCGTAAGTTCAATGAAGAATTTCGTTAAATAAAATTATCAAAAAATCGTAATTTGTGAAAAATTACGATTTTTTGATAACCCAGGAAATTTTTCTGTTCCAAAGAATCGGTTGTGGAATAGCTACCCCAGGAAAATTTTTTGTTCCAAAGAATCGGTTGTACAATAGCTACTTTTCATTCACAACCCCTTCTACTTTCCATATAGGATCCCAGGAACTGGTTCCTGAACTAGTTCCATGGAATCGGTTGCAGTGGAACCAGTTGTGGAATGGGTGTGGTTGGTTACCGATTGTAAAAAATTTTCCTGGGAATTTTATGAAATCTTAAATGAAATGAAAACTTAAAAAATGTCCAGAAAGCGCAGAACGCGAGAGAACTAGTTCTAAGCACTTAGAGTTTTCTTTAAATTTTAGCATCAAGCCCCAAAAATTCCGTGTTAATACGTAATCTTTTGGAGGATTTTGCAGGAATTTTAGAATCGGTAAAAGGTTCGACGCATATATATATCTTATATCTTAAAAGAACATTATAAAAAAGGAATATGTATTTCATATTGTATTTCTGTGAAAAAACATACCAAAATTCTTCAAAAAAAAAAGAAATTTTTATATTTTAATTTGTTGACAATTGAAAATATTTGTGCTTTTTATTACATAACAATTTTGTCAAGGTTTTCCATTCACCTCAGTTTTGTCACAGTTTTTGTCAGTTTTGTAATGGGACTGGTTCTATTTCAGTTCCTTTTAGGTTAGTTGGGTGACATGTCACAAAATATACAAAGTGTGACTCATTCTGTGATGGATCCTTTTGGGTTAGTTCGGTGACATGTCTCTTTAAGTCAGTTAGGCGACATGTCCTTTTGGGCTAGACCTGCGACATGTCAAAAAGTGTCTAATCTGTGGCAATACGTCATTTCCATGACAACGCCATGTTAAAGTGATATGTATCTTTCAAAGAAAAAGACCGATCAACGACCTGTCTCTGCCCCCTTGGGACCTATCCTGCGTATCATCTGGGACCGGTCCCTTTCCCGTAGGGATGCTTTAGAAGCAATACTTAAGTATTGTTTTGTTTGTTGTTCAGAATTACAGATACGTTGGAAGCAATGAAAGAAGTGAGTTTTTTGAAGTTGTTCAGAATTACTTCTAAAAAAGCTTTAAAAAAACACTTACGATTACAATGAAAGAAGTGGTTGGTAAAGCATGACTTTAATTTTTTTTTTTTGCTGGGATGTTAATAATTTTAATTCTATTATCTTTGTATAAGTAACAATAAATTTAAAATAACTAATTACTTTCCATTTAAGCTTTATTACAACGTTTTGTGCTTTTTGGACTGGATTATCTGGATGCTGGAAAAGATCATCAGGAGCCATAACAGCTACATCAATATTATTGTTAGCGACATGTCTGCTCGCTGCTGGTGCTATGGGCCTATGGCATACTGTAGAATTCTTCGAAAAGGAGAAAGTTGTTGGCGAGGACTTCTACCAACAGTGGAATACTGTTAGTATTGAGTTTCGAGTAATCGTTATCAAAATAATTATATTGATATATTCACATCTATATTTGCAGGTTTTAAGGGATAATACTAAAATCACATATGACTGGTCTTACGTTGTGGCCTGGGCTGGAGTTGGTACTTGTCTACTCGCCGCGATATTACTATCAGGTGCTGCTGTCTGTTTAAGAAGTGAACGCGAAAAGGAAGAACAACTAAATTTACAATACCTTATGCCAGGTACGATAGTACTTTTTACATATCCTTACTGAAAATTTTATTAAATAAACAATGCACTCGCAAGAAAAGTCAAGAAAAGTGGACTCTCAGATCATAATGAACCACAACAAATTATTAGCCTAAAGTATCTAATTAAATATTTGTTTAAAATAACATTAGTTTTTAAACAAATATTTAATTGAATCGGTTAAATATTTGAATTGTTTATTTGAATCAATTAATCGTAGACAACTTTTAGTAATTAATAATTTGCGTGATAGGTGCAAAATAAATTAAATCAATTAATTAATCTCGTGTTTAATTTTTTTGTGTACGGCAATAGTACAATACCCAGCAAAAACAGACATTACCGAGTAATTAACCGAGTAAGTAGCACACAGAGGGTTTCACTACTTACCAGGCTATTTACTCGCAACATAACTTTTGTTCGCGATGTCCAAAAATTAATGGGTGGTCATTACACTCTCCCTTACAAAAAAAAGTGCGAATAATGAGTTACCCATAGTGAAAGAATAAGTAGTTACTCACAAAGATAGAATAAGTGGTTACTCAGAAGTTAGGAAATAAGTGGTTACCCTACATCGTAAAATAGTTGGTCATATTGACAAAAAAACTTTTTACCTTGGAAAATTTCCTATTTAGTTCAAAACAAATTTATAAATAAAATTTTAATATAAAAAATACTTAATCAGTACTTATTTAATCAACTACCAGTAAGTGATTACTTTGCACGAACATATAAGTACTTCTATAACTTATTATCGGTAAGTCATTATTTTGTATTTTAAAGTAATGCAAAAGGTAATGACCTATCATTACTTGGTAATCTGTATGGCAATGACCTGTCATTACCATGTTTTTGCTGGGTACATACATACATATATGGACATTAGGGTTATGACTAGGGTTTGGGATTTCCCGGACTTTTTTATTTCCCGGGAAACGGGAATGAAAAAATTTGATCCCGGGAAATATTTTTGAACAAAATTGTTAATGAAAACCACCTATATAAGTAATTTTTGTTAAAAAAAAAACTATTTCAAAACAAATGCAGTCTGTGTAGTGAGAATTCAAAGTAAAAAATATCAGAATGTTTAACATTTGATTTCACATAAATTACTCGCAGCACTGCCAAATGAATTTCATGATTCCAGCAGAAAGCACCTACTACTGGACTGTCGGAAACAAGCCATTTCATCACACTTGGCCCATTAGATATGGTGGCCACAATGTTATTTTCCAAAGACAAATAAAACTCTTCTAGTCTTATTTCTACAATTCTTCTTATTTCATCAGCATTACATCTTCCTGATATATAAACCAACCCCAGGTTATAAAATGAATTATTTCCGTTTATAGATATGTTCTTTTGTGATATTCTTGTCTATTCATCTAAGATTATAGTAAATCTCCTATTGTTAGAAATATTGCTCGATATTTCTTTTATCATGATATCTTTTACATGATTTTAGTAATTTAATATAATGTTCTTTACATCGGATTCATTTTTTTGCAGTGCTAGGTTTTTATTATAAAAACTTTCTCGAATAAACGAAGATCTAGTTATGGTGCGGATTGACTGCGGCTAATTTGGATACCATTTCAGGAAATGTTTGCGCTACCATAAAACCTTTAATGCCTATTCAGCTTACACTTTTTTCTTCGGGTACTTTGCTAATTTTAGCTGAAACGTTATTCTTGTTGTTGTTTTCTTCCAGAGAAGTTGCATGACCATCAACTTTTTTTTTTTTTTGTGAACCAAATTTAGATGTCGGATAACCAAATTTAGATACCACCGGTAACCATTAGTCTTTTCTTTTCACATTTATTAATGAAAACGTTACTTATAAAATCATTGACCCTTAATATAAAGGAGTATTTTAAATTTAAAGTCTACTTATTTTGAATCAAACGGTTTTGTTCATTTTGTGTATGAAAACCTTACAAAAATATTTATATTTTCAAATATTTTGATTGGTTGAAAATAAATTAACCAATCAGAATGCTCCAAAAATAAACCAAGTCAAGGTATACTGCCACCCAATATTTTAACTAAAGTCGACTTTACCTAAATTATACATTTGAAAAAATTAGATAGTAAGAAACAAAGCTTTTTTTCATATTTCTTTTAAACATTTTACCAAGTTTTTAGGTTTTACTACTTAAATTTTGAATAAGTTATGCGAAAAATCTTTATTAGTTGAAATGCTCCTAATTACTTGGCAAAGATTTTATTCGTGTGTCAAATAAATGTATTCGCTTTTAAAAGATTTTACCAATGACATTTTTGTTTTGGTATTTAAAATGTTTTTTATGACTAAAATTAAAAAATTCTATTCGAAACAAAAACAATTTAAAAAATTTAATATTTTTAAAATTTCCCGTTTTCCCGGGAAAAATATATTATTTTCCCGGGAATTCCCGGCAAACTTTTCCCGGGAATTCCCGCCCGGGAATTCCCGAACCCCAAACCCTACTTATGACTCATTTTTAACAAAAATTTTACTTATTACCATGTGATAAACAATAGATGTATTTTGTCTCATGCCTATCAACGTTAAGTATTTAAAGCAAATGTACGTTAAACCGATTGTAGTATAAAAAAATTTTAAACAGCCCAGGTAGAAAAATACAAACGGCACAATGTCGGCCCGGTATTGGAGACGGTAGTACATGTACTGGCAATGCGTCGGATTTTCAACTTTCACTGTACTGGCATGTTGTCGAAATGATAACACCAATAAACGCTTGGCCGTAGTTATTTCCCAACGTTGGCGCAGGCTTGGGATTTTATTTTTTTGGTATTATCCCAGTACATTTAATAACAATTTTAGTAGTTTGCTAGTATTTTACTGTCCTTTTAGTGTACATCACACATTTTGTCGAAACTTTACAAGAAAAGAATGGTGATGTCTCTCTTACATAAATAATTGTGTAAAAGATGCAAAAATACATAAAATTTATAAAATTGTTAATTTTAATAAATTAAAAAAGCTCGTTAATTTTCAGAAAACAGTACTGGCAAAGCAAGTTTTAAGTAGTATGTACCGCCAATTCGTAAAAAACAGTGCTCTCCCAGTACAATTTTTGTTGCAACGTCGGCAATTTCTACCTGGGAGGTTATGTTTATAATTGCTCCGTTATAATCGAACGTATGTCAGCAGAAGTTTTTAGGAAGTAACGCGAATAAGTTACGATGGATGTGAAAATGTAAAAACGTCGAGTTTTCAACGTTGATAATTATCCGTGTTGAAAGTTAACGTGCATACGAAAGGTAATATTTTAGTTTTCATCTTAAACGCGATTTTATGCACTTTGAGATTTTTTAGGAGTTAACGGATATAGTTAAGTCGAAAACACAGCTAATACTAAATTAATAATAAAAACCGTGTTTGGGGGTCTTTTCGGCAAAAAAACCTTCCGCACCAAATGCAATTTCTAAAAATAATTTTTGCTCAGGGATTTTGTTTAATTTACGTAACGAATTATTTCAAAAATAATTGTAAACGAGAAAAAATGCATCCAAAAGTCCCTCAAAAAATATTTCGTAATTTTTACCGTAAATAGCTTTTAATAAGCATCGTTTGAGTCTCATTTGTTTAAAACTTCGGAGAAATATTTTAACCAGTCGGAGTTCGTTCCTTTTCGAAGCTGCATAATAATTTTTCCCATAAAAAATATTGAGAGAGTTGCAAGGCCATTGATTCAAACAACAAATAGGAATAAAAATTAAAAAATAAATTGAAAAATTTTAAATAAAATATAAAACCACATGAAATAGATGCTAAATAGTAATGTCGTTTACGGTAATCTAGAAGTGTAATTTTTAGCTACGGCACGGTACAGTTACATCACATTTACGTTTACGGTCCCATAATCTGCCCTTTATTATCACACAACCATGTTTAATTAGGATTTAAAGGTCCTCCACACAAGACCTCCCTTGTTAGCATTCTTTGTTAAATAATAATCATAATTTACTTTTTTTATTTTCAGTATATTCACAAAAGCAGCCTAACTATCCACCATATGCCAATTATCCACAACCTCAAATGTTTGCCGGACCATACTACCATGGATCTCAATACGGTCCATACAATTACTAAGCCTGAACATACATAGACATGTGTATCCACCAACAATATCACAAACAATAAATCAGTAAGGGTTGTCACAACAACTCATATTTCTCTTAAACCTTGTATAACTACAAGGCCAATTTTTTCAGTATGGAGTTTGACGTTAAATTTATAAACTTACTATAATATAAGGTCGTTCACAAGGTGTGCTACTTGTTGTATGTTTAGTATTGTCCTAAAAAACAGGCTTGACGATGATATCAAAGAGTACATACTTTATAGAGAAACTATATTACTCACGGTTCTCTCGATAATTAGCGAAATTAGAGAAAAATGCATAAGAAATCCTATTTATAAAAAATACCACAAAATAAATAGAGCCCACTAATAAATACCCACTGATGATATTTAATCGGGTTTTTTCTTTGTTAGCAGACTTACCCATATCACATTAGACACATGTAGGTAGAAATGTTGATCCGTCCTATCATCTTGATCCGTATTATGTATTAAAATATTTTTTTGTTTGGACAATACAACTCATACAACACTTAGCACTCCCTTTTTGAAGAACCTAACTGTTTACAATTAATATACGATTTATCAAAACTTTGAAGAATATGTTCAAACTAAATTATTTTCAAACCCAGCTAAAAGTCGACATATGTATATGGATCCATACAGGTTAAATGTTCGTGCATGCTCATAAACATACCCAGTAAAAAGGTAAAATCCAAAGAACTAGTTGCAGAACACCTTATACTGTGTTATCATAGGTTATAATTGTGTTCTACAACCGGTTCTTTTTATATACAGCGTAACCCAAAAGCAACAGGTTGCTTTAGAGCCCTCCAGCACTGGTTCTGGGACAGTGAAACCTTACATTTTGACTTTTGGGAAGCAGTTTTAGAACCGGTTCCATTGAACCTGTGATAAAAATACCTGTTCTAGAATATAATCTGAGATAACCGATTCTAAAAAATGTTGCTGGCTACATTTATGTCCATTCATGGATACACACTCGTAAATCTCCATATATACATCATACATGTGCATTAACGAAATTTGAGGTAATATCAACATATGTATGTATGTGATCATTCATGTTCATAAATGTCAAATACATGTTTATGTGCATTCACGAACATTCATTCATATAAATACATATGTCGATTTTTGGCTGGGAAGTTAATTAAACAATTATGATTTTTGAATTCGCGAATCAAAAAGCAAAAAGATAATTCGTGTAAATTATTTTTTTGTTTTACAATGACAATTTTTTAATTCTTCAAAAGGACATGATTTCAATTTTGGACATTGAATTATTAGGATTAAATTCATTTTGTATTTAAAATTCTCATTAAATCAATGTACAAATCGATGTCTCGTCAAGACGCTAAGTAATGAAAGTTTTTTTCTTACAAACATCAAGATTTAATTTGCGAATCAAAAAATTGCATTAATTCATGTTTAGAAATTAAATTATTAGTAATGATTGAATAATTTTTTAAAGGTCTGTATTATATGAGAACCCTTGATGTCTTCTTTTTAAATATTTAACATACATAGTTTTTAAGCTTATAAATATAAAGTATTGTTGGAAAAATTAATAGTGAATTAAAACTATTGATGGACGAAATTTCTAGTGAAGAACTTCAAAATTATTTATTATAATTTATATACATATTTTTTATTGTTAAGTATTAATTAATATATACTTGAGGTCACTTATAGTCACTCGCGGAACAATTTTTCCGCGCACAATCACTCAAGCTGACGTGCGCTAAACTTAGCCTCAAATTCACACGTGATTCGCGAGAAAATACAACGAAAAAGACGAATGAATAATAAACGTGATACCTGAATTTCAACAGTCAGAAAACAGAATTGTGCTGACAACCAAATATTTTGTCAATCGACTGAATTTTTCTGTTCTGACTACTGAATTGTCAATCGGGCAACCAAAATTTTGTTGTCACAGTCAAATAATTCTTGTTCTTAATGGTTTTCTGTTATCACAATAAAACCATTCGATTGGCCAGTTGTCAGCACAAATCTGGCTTCTCTGTAAATGAATGTGTGGTATTGATATTTATTTTTTTTGGCTAAAATTGACAAAATAAAACTGAAATATTAATAAAAAAATTCACATCAAATCACACGCACTCTCTTACGTTCTCGTGTGTATTAAATATTTCACTCACATTCCCATGAATCGCGCCATCACGCGCCCTATCTCTAGCTTATACTTATGTTACATACGAAAATCGCAATTTTTGAGGAAGTAAAGCTAGATTTTAAGGATCTAAAGCAAAATATATACCAACTATTGGAAGAGAAGAGTTTAATTTGTTACGAAAAGCTCTTTTTTAACCTTCGCACTCCTAAAGCTTTTTACATACGTAGTATACTGAAACCCACTCGGGTGGGTTCTTCATATTTTACATACATTTTAAATGGAAAAAAATGTATTTACTCCAACATATAATGGGTTACATAATGGGTTAATGAAGAAAAGATGAAAAAAGAATAATAACAAAAATATAGAAAGTATGGCTAACAATACATACCGTGAAGCATAAGCATAAATATGCATAATTTCTTGTTCAAACTTCTTGTAATTTGTATCAACAAAGTATTTAAAAAGGGACTAACAATGAATAATAAATTTTAGATAAATTTGTCAAAATATTATTGTATTTTGAATAATAAATGAATAAAAACAATTGGGTTGTTCATAAGGGGTGTGCTATCTGTTGTATCGTTGTATCGTCCTAACAAAAAACAGAGTTGTTAAAATTTTTATTTGTGTTTAACAACGATTTTCTATTCAGTCTTCTATCTGTTAGCACACTCAAACATAGGACACTAAACATACGTAAAAATGTTGTATCGTGCTATTCTCAAATGTTGTATTTTTTCAATTTAATTTTTAACAACTCTGTTTTTTGTTAGGACGATACAACAAATAGTACACCCCTTGTGAAAACCCTTAATATTTTTAAAAAGTAATTATGCTTTCTGCATTATTTTTATACCAAATAGTGATAAAAAACCCAATATTCGGAAACAAGTCCCCTGGGTGGGTTTTAGACGACAACGTAGAAAAATTGAAAAACTAAAGAAAAAAATTATAAAGAATTTTCGAATCTTGAATAATTTAAAAGTTTCTGATAAAAGTAAAAAAATTAGTCACTGAGTCGAAAGCATTTTTTGTTTTGACCAAAAATCCTAAAGTTATCGATTATTGAAAATCTAAAAAACCCGGGGGGGTTTCAGGAGTGCGAAGGTTAAATGTTTTTGTACAGGAGAAAACTGTTCATAATTTTTTCTTAGTCTTATAAAAGGTTGTTAGCGATCAAATTTGAATATTAGGTGTAAAATGAAGGAATTTTAATGACGCATAACCGAGCGTTACCAAGGTTTTAAGTTGCTTAATAAAGTAAAAATATCTCTAGTGATACCTTGCGATCACGAATAATGTAAACAAACTCCAATTTGCTCATAGAAATAAGTATGCACTTAATATAGGGTTGCCAGACGGGCTTGATTTGGCTTGATTGTCAAGCTTTTTCAATTCATGTCAACAATAAAGAAAAAATGTCATTTGTTAAGCTAAAACGGAATTTTAGAAAATTTTCCATCAAATTGATAAGAAAAATCAAGAAAAATTAACCATTAGGAAAAAAAAATAATTGTTTTTAAATGTACCATAACTAATTTTTACGGATAAATGATTGTTTTCATGGTAGTAAAGCTAATGCTATCATAAAAAGTCTTTCTTTTAATGAAAAGGAAACGTTTGAGCTAGAAGCTAACCAATTTTTACAAAATGCTGTAAAATACTTAGAAAAAAGATATGATTTTGGAGAAAATCAGCTTTTTTTAACGAAATTGCTGTTTTAAATATAAAAAACTCGTTGTTGTCAAGAAATAATTTAGCAGAGCTGCCATTTATTTTAAAAATATCAAATTCAATTAATACTGATATGTTGTACGCAGATTACTGCTGCCTTCGGGAAGTTTTTGAAGAATTGCCAAAAGACATATCCATTGAACATATGGGCCCATTTCTTTAAAAAATGTGGTACAAAGAATGTAGAAAATCTGCATAAATTAATATCATTTAAATTTTCAATGATTTAATGAATGCTATTTTTTTTTGCCAATTTAACTGAATTTTAAATTGTCAAGAAAAATCAAGCTTTTTCCTCTGAATGTCAAGCTTTTTGCTAATTTCGATCTGGAAAGCCTAACTTAATAGTGCATTTAGACTACGCATAACCACCTAATTTTTGGTTTCACTAGTTTTTACTTGTCAAAAAGCAAATATAAAACACAAGCAAAAACTGTGCCCAGATTCTATAAGACGATAGACGATTATCGTCCACTTTTCGAAGTTTAATATCTATCATATTACATAAAAGTTTTAAAATATTATAACAAATTTGGTGAAAGACAACAATGTTGCTTCATATAAATATTTCAACATTTTTGTAACTAACACCTTTAAAATATTATAAATTTGACTTCGAAAAGTGGGCGCTGTTTTTGTACGAAAACTAGATAGTTTTTGGCTCTTGATAGTTTCTTGGATATTTTGTAATACAAATGCAACCAAAATAGGCTTAGCAATTCGGTTGGCAATTTCTTTTCCTGTGTGATAATATTCGGATTTTTATTTAAACTCGACACTCAACATTGCATTAATTCAGCTTTTAATATATTTTCTAATGTCAAAATTTGTCCATAATACCTCCAAATAATAAAGGGTGGTTAAATTTTAAGGGCCGATGTTGATTTTGAATAAAACACAAACTATTTAGGAAATTATTGTCATTTCTTTTTATTATGATATATTGGTATGGTTCAATTATGCATGAAACAAAATATCGGCCAAATGGCCGCCGCGACCTCGGCGGCACACCTCCATCCGATGGTCCAAATTTTTGATGACGCTGGGGCATAATTGCGGTTCTATGCCGTTAATGTGTCGAATTATCTCATCCTTTAGCTCTTGAATTGTTGCTGGCTTATCGACGTACACCTTTTCTTTCAAATAACCCCAAAAAAAGAAGTCCAACGGTGTCAAATCACATGATCTCGGCGGCCAATTGACATCGCCACCACGTGAGATAACATGGCCATTGAATTTGTCGCGCAAAAGAGCCATTGTTTCGTTAGCTGTGTGGGAAGTGGCACCGTCCTGTTGAAACCACATATCGTCCACATCCATATCTTCCAATTCGGGCCATAAAAAGTTCGTTATCATCTCACGATAGCGAACACCATAAACCGCGCCAAACAGTCACTCTTTGTGGGTGCATTGGTTTTTCGACAATCACTCGTGGATTCTCATTTGCCCAAATGCGGCAATTTTGCTTATTGACGAATCCACTGAGGTGAAAATGTGCCTCATCACTGAAGATGATTTTCTTCGAAAATTGATCATCCACTGTTGCCATTTCTTGCCACCATTCTGACCATTGACGACGTTTGGAATGGTCAAGAGGCTTTAGTTCTTGAGTCAATTGCACCTTGTAAGCGTGTATATGCAAGTCTTTATGCATAATGTTCATCAACGACGAGCGTGAGAGGTGCAATTATTGGGCACGACGATGAGTTGAGGTGAACGGCTCCTCAGCCACACTATCGCGAATAGCAGCAATATATTCTGCAGTACGAGCTGTACGAGCATGCACTGGTGTTTTCACATCTCCTACAGAACCGGTTTGCTCAAATTTTTGCACGATTTTTCCGATTGTACGCTCATTTGGACGATTAAATTGACCGAAAAAATCACGAAGTGCACGATATGCATTTTGATTTGAACGCCCATTTTCATAATAAGCCTGAATAACTTTAACGCGTTGCTCGATTGTGTATCTTTCCATGGTTCAAATTGAGTTAATCTGAAATTGAGAAATGTCAAATGAAATGCAGAAAAAAAACTTGACGTTTAGGTGTGGTTCACATTCAACATCGGCCCTTAAAATTTAACCACCCTTTAAAAATAATTCGAACAATTCCCGACCCACATAACATTTAAAAATAGCGCAGTTTTGATGCCTACCCTATAAGGCAATACACCACAATTTTTTCACTTTTTAAAAATGTAAAATTTCATATTTTAAATTCTCTGTCTTGCCATGATTTTTTTTTAATTATCGCTCTTTTTGAAAAAATATTTCTGGCAACGCTATGCAAAACCTAGTTTCTTATTTTTGTCTCCGGCGAAGAAAATCTTTACAAATATGTATTAACCCTTAAATGCTTGGTGTAGCCATTTGGCATTTTTGTTTAAATGTTTAAAGTGGTATTCTCGCAATAAAATTAATTTTGGCGGCTGCAATAAATCTGTAATTCATAGTTTGTATATATTTTTTTTATACACGTTAAAATAATCACAATTTAGCTATTTGGCAAAAAAACATATTTTCCCATAAAAATCACCTTTTAATACCCTATATGTGGTCAGGGTATAATAAGTTTGTGCTGATGTTTGTAACACCAAAAAATATTGGACCTAGAACCACCTTATAGTATACCGATCGACTCAGAATCACGTTTTATTTCGATTTAACGATGGCCGTCTGTCCGTCTGTCTGTCCTTGCATTCTTGTGAGCACTCTACAGGTCGCAAATATTAAGATATTTTGCTGAAATTTGGTGCACCGACTTATGTCGGCCCGAGGACGAAGCCTATTGATTTTGGTTAAAATCGTTCCATGTTTAGACCTAGTGCCCATATAAGGGTCCCCCCAAAAATGGCTTGGTTACACGCTGCAGGTCGCAAATATTAAGATATTTTAATGAGATTTGGTTCACTGACTTACATGGTCCCGAGAACAAAGCCGATAGATGCTAGATAGAATCAGTCCATATTTGGACCTATCGCCCATATGGGCTTTATTTGCGATTTTTCTTCTTTTATTATTTTATAGAAAATTTTGAAACAAGTCCCATTTTAACCCATTCGAATTTCGGATCCAAACATTAGTTGGCTTTTAACCAGACTGTTGTAAGGTATTGTATAGTCGGCATGCCCGACTTTAGCCTTTTTACTCGTTTTAAATAATTTTTTTGGTATTTTTCTTGAAATGTAAACGCCTTTAGAAATCATATATGTATGTATAAAAAAACGGTTAAAATTGAAGAGATCATGCATTTAAGGTTTAAAGTCCTGAACAATTCAACATTTTATGTAAAAATGTGATTATCAAAAATATCATGCATCGCTATATCATTTCAACTCAAAGAAGGTGTTATGCCATGTTATCCCAACTCAAACTACTGTCTTAGCATCTCATTGCAAATTAGCTAAGCTGTTTAACGCTGTTCTGTTCAATTCCATCCATGAAGTACCAGAAGTGCTGACTATAATACTGATCCATAGAATTGCACGTACTAAAAAGCCGTTTACATTATAGAATTGAGTCATATGATTTTAAGTAAAAGAAATCATAAGACTGGCAATATTATCCTAATTCAAATCTTAAAGACTTTAAATGTGAGAGAGCTAACTGAACAGAGATGACTTTGTGTGTGCAAATCTTATGAGAATGATTTTTTGAAAAAAGTCTAAAAATAAGAAATCCGATAAAAAATCGTATGACTGCCAAAGAAAATCTTAAGCACATGGTCTTTTGACAGATCCTAGCACTCAATCCTATAATATATAATCCTACTCTTAACTGATACTGCCAATAAAATACCTATGCCGAATTATCCATAATTTATTATTTGTCCAATTTTTCGTTTGAGTTTAGAATTAGTGTTTTCATTTCTTTAAATGTTTTTGTTATATGCAACAAAAATGATGTTGGTTGCTGACACGTTAAATTTATGTGTGTATATATCAAAAGCATTTTTTTAAATTTTTTTTGTTAAAGTATGCTCGGCTCTAAAGCTTTCAATACAATTTCTTTTATCGAAAAATGCAATTTACATTGTCCGATTTAACGTTTGATTAACCTTATGTACCTATGAATTTTTCCGTAATACCACTGGTTGTAATATTTGTTCGTTTTCTGTTTTCCTTATTTTCTAGCCCATTTTCCTCAATAGGGCTTTGCGATATCATAACCACATTTACAAACAATACTTGAGTCAACGACATTTGGAAATTAAACAACGAATCTTAAGTGTAAAAAAATATGTATTGTATATTCTAGTATACTATTTAAGCTGCAATTTAAAATGTATTAATGTTTGTCTTCCAATAATAAAAACAATAAATGAATATAATTAAAAATTAAAATATATATAATTAAATATATAGCCTTTATGGAACTTGTTTGATTTTCAAATTTTCTTACATTTTTTTATGGGTTTTATCAAAAAGGGTAAAAACCTAAACAGATTGCAATTCAAGAAGTGATGCTGAATGACTACAGAAGGGAACAAAAATTTCTTTGCTTGGTGCCGGAATATTAATTAGCGTTTCTCATAACCTTTGGTGTGCTGATTCCAAATCTGGTTTCATAAGCTTTCATAATCATAATCCAGGTTAAGTTTTTTAACAAAATAAGTTTAAAAATAAAATAAAAATTATTTAATTTTATTATTTTTTTTAATTTTTGTTTGTTGTGTAAAACGTTTTTATTGTTTTCTTTTTCCATTTTAAATTCCATGGGCGCAGTAATTTTTTTAAATTCGCTTTTTTATTTAAAGTACAGTTTTTATAATAAAAGCCTTCACCCAGCCACCACAAATAAATAATTCTGACACAACAATGGGTTTAAAATAAATAAATATTTGATCACTTTTTCTCATGAAAGTGGGTTGTTAGTAATGAATCCATTATAAATTGCAATATACGTGTGTATGTCAAGATAATTTGGTAAAGTGCGAACTTAGGTAGATAGACCAGTAAGTAGTTTTGTTCATTTGTGTTTTGAAAGAAAATAAATAACGTAAAGCACCGTTGGAAAACATTTTATAATATTAAAGATAGCGGGAAAAGCCAGCTACGTTGTTAGCGTGCCTTAAAGTTTTTTTTAATTCCAGTTTATGTAAAGGTAGACCTGGCAATTCAAGTAAATTCGCAAATTCAGTTGGAAAATTTACTGCGTCGGTTTCTTCCACCGGTGCTTCGTTACCTGCAGTTTAAATATCAGAATATATAAGTTTCATTCCTTTTCTAAGGTTTTTTCTCTTTTAGAAAATTAGTTTAACTTTTTGGAGAGTATGTTTTAATGCTACATAAGTTTCATATTCCGTGGATAGTGTTTGTACAGGTAATTAAAAGGCGTTCTTCAGCCCTTTTTGTTCCTCCCAGTAAAAATCCCAAATATATATAATCTTGCCTCAATCGCATGCCAAATTTCAAGTACCAAACTCCGGCAGTTTGAGTCGTTCAAATTCCATTCCATTTTGTTTAACAATTTTAGTGTTCCAATGCAACTCCTTCCAAGCTTCCATTTCGTTCACCATTCCATTGCATTTCGTTCCCATTATCTGTTATTCCAATTCCACTCGTTCCCCGTTTCATTCCATTTCGATCCTACTGTCTTGTGTATCGAAATTTACCCCTTTTGAACCACCCTTTTTTACCACGTTCCTGTCCAAAGTCCTAAAAATGCCTTGTCGATAAGTTAGCCCATACTCCAAGGAAAACATATTATAGATTACAGGTTTCTAGCCGAAGGGTTCGGTTAGGCCATCAAGGGGGAGAATTATTCCGTACTTACCCCTCCCGGTAGGAATTTTCAAAAATTCCGTCTTAGAGGACGTCTGCGTTGGAGGAGGAACCTACTACATACACAATTTTAGGTCTCTATATCCAGCAGTTTGGCCAGGTCGTCAAGGGGAAGTTTTGTCCCTTTTTACCCCTCCCGGTATGAATTTCCAAAAATACCGTCTTAGGGGACGTCTACGTTGGAGAAGATACCCAAATAGCGAATTTAAGCTCCCTAGTTCCAGCAGTTTGGCCAGGCCGTAAAGGTAGAGACTTTCTGTTTTTGACCCTACCTGTGGAAATTTCCAAAAGTCTTATCTTAGCGGATGTCTACAATAGAGGAGGAACTTTAATATCAAATTTCAACTTCCTACCTCCAGCGATTTGTGCAGGCCTTTAAGCGGCACTTTTCGCTTCATTAATCCCAATATTTGCAATGTCCCTGTCCAAAATTCCAAGAAGCACCTTCCCGATAAGTGGGCCCATACTCCAAGGAACATATGTTTTACATTTCAGGTTTCTAGCCAACTTTTACTATTTGTGCCCCTCTCGGGGAATTTCAGCTCCTGTTCCAGCAGTTTGAGCAGGCTGTCAAGGGGGACACTCTTTCTTTTTTTGTCCCTCCCGGTTGGAATTAGGCTGGAAGAGGAACCTTAGTACCGAATTTCAGCTTCCTAGTTCCAGCAGTTTGGACAGGTCGTTAAGGGGCAACTTTCCCTTTTTGAGCCCCCATTTTATAACGACCCTGTCCAAAATTCAAAAAAGTATCTTTCTAATAAGTTAGCTCTTACTCCAGGGACCCACATTTTAAATTTCAGGTTTCTAGCCGAAGGGATTTTTACAGGCCACCAAGGGGAGGCTTTTCTTCTTTTTGCCCCTCCCTTTAGGAATTTACAAAAATTCCATCTTCGCGGCTATCTGCGATGGATGAGGAACATTCATACCAAATTTCAACTTCATTGCCTCAGCGGTTTGGGCAAGCCGTTATTGGGGACATTTTTCCCTTTCAACCACCATTTTTACTATGTTCCTGTTCCAAAATAGAAAAATTACGTTGCCGGTGAGTTAGTCCTACTCCAAGGAATACATATTTAAAATTTAAGGTTGGCCAAAAGGGATTGGGCAGGCCGTCAAGGAGGAGACTTTTCCCCTTACTTCCCATCTCGATAGGAATTTCAAAAATTCCTTCTAATCGGACGCCTACACAGAAGAAGGAACTCACATACCGAATTTCCTTTTGGGATATCCTGTAGGGAATTCCAAAAATACAAAGTTAGTTGATGTCTACTACAGTGGAGGAACTTTTATACCAAATTTCAACTTCTTACCTCCAGTGGTTTGGGCAGGCACTTTTCCAATTTGTGAGACTGTTTATGGGGAGACTTTTCCCCTTGTTGCCCGTTCCGGTAGGAATTTCCAAAAATCCCGTCTTAGCGCACGTCTATGCCGAATATCAAGAAACCTTGTTTTAGTGGAGATATCCGTGGGGGGAGGAAAAAAGTACTTTTTTTGAAATTATATTTTTTTAAATGGTACTTTTTGGAAAAAGCGAAATTTTTTGGAAAAAGATACTTTGTTTTTACAAAGTACTTTATTTGCACTTTTTTTGAAAAAGGTATTTTTTTGGAAAAATGCATTTTTTTTGGAAAATGGTACTTTTTTGGAAAAGGTACTTTTTTGAAAAAGTATATTTAATTAAATTGCATAATGATTTTGTTGTTTTACCAATGCATTTTATTAAATTCATCAATGCATTTTATTTAATTAATTTTTTATCGATTTATTATTAATTTTTAGACTTATATTTCATTATTTTTTATATTTCATCAATTTCAAATTTTTTTAAGCAATAAACATACAATGTCTTTTTAATAATAAATTTGATAAAATATAAAAAATAATGAAATATAAAATTGAAATTATAATATAGCATATACTAAAAACTCTTTATTTAAAACACATGTACCATTTTATATACAAAAACCAGGGACGTAACAGTTATAACTTTTATTCAAAAAAGTGATTGTTTTACAATTATTTCCTGTTTGAGTATTTTTAATTTTCTGTTTATTTGCTCTGTTTGATTTATATTTTTAATTCAAACAAAAACAATCCAAACACGATTTTTATTTTTTCAAAAATAATAAAAGTTATTTTGTGATTTTTTTTCTTTATCAAAAAATAACAATTAAGAATATAAATCAAAAGCCATGGAACCAATGACTTCACCAATTATAATATCCTGATGATGTCAACTAGTGTTAATAAAAGATTGAACAGTGATTTAAAGTGAGTAAATATGTATATTCCAGCAACTTCCGGCATTCAATTTAGGTCAATTTTTAATTTTTATTTTATTATCAAATAAAAAAGTTAGTGCTTAATTTTTTCAAAAAAATCATTCTGTAACTTTTATAAAAAGTTTTAAAATAAAAATCAAAAAACAACAGAAATTTATAGAGTAAAATATAAAAATTGAAAAAATTAAAATCTTTGCCAAACTTTGTGATTTTTTTGTGCAATATGATTTATAAAATATAGTGCATTATTGAAATATTATAATTAAATAAATTTGGGTGGTAACTTTTTTAGAAATATAACAGTTATTTTGGGTCTCTGACAAAAACATATAACTTTATTTAAATTAATAATTCAAATACATTATATAACTTGCATTAATAGTTTGCCTTAATCAAAATAACAAAAAGATAGATATCAAAATTAATGACAGAAATTTAAATGTACGATTTAATTGAGAACGTTCGAAATTATATAAATTTATTTAAATTAAAATTAATAAATCTTCAATTAACAATTCACTTCAAGTCACTGAATTTGTTAAATATATATCAAGGTTGGCAACCGAAACGAATAACGGTAGAGGTATCGGTATTGGTATCGATTTTTTATTTGTTTCGGTATCGGTAACGGTATTTTAATCATTTCGATATCGGTATAACCGATACCGAAACATTAATACCGGTATATACCGGTATTATTGAAAAAATTTACAAAAATATAAAAAAAACGTTCTTAATTATAAAAAAACTCAATTTTATTAAATTTTTATAAAGGATAAGTATTTAAGTTATTAAAAATTTCTAACAACGGAAGTACTTCAGCCTAAACACTCCGATTTTGATGAAATTTGGATATGTGATTGAGAAAAAAAATCTAAGATCGACCTGTCTCAGCTTATCGGCCACCTCGGAATTTTAAGGGTCCAAAAAGGGGTTCAAAAATGGGTCCTTTTTAGGTTTTTTTGCTTTTTAAGATATTTCGACCAAAGGAACCATGTGCAAGTGTGGTATTTTTGGAAAGCAATTTTTGAGGGCTTTTCACTGGTAGCTTTTATTGGTACTTTTTTGCTCTTTCGAATTTGCTGTTTTAAAATTTTCAAAAACATAAACATAAACATAGGAAATATGTACATCAAACTTTATATTTTGATGGATATATTAATCCTGTGATATACTCTTTTTTAATTTCGTAAATTTGAAATATGCTACCATACAAAAAGTTTAAAAAACATGCGTTTTTTACATACTCCGTCTTTTTTATATAAAATGTTATACTTATTTCCACATTAGATCATTTATTTTTTTATAAGCTTTCCAGTGATGTATAACATGATATATATATATAACCGTCGTTAAATAAAATAAGGGAATAAAGGCATTTAAGTTACAGAAAAGTACCAATGGTTATTTTGCAGAATATAAGCCCTATATTAGAGTGTTTTTTTTGTTTTGTTTTTGATTTTCGGAACACAAGTTGATTCACTACAAATATTTTATATTTGTATTGAGATCATATAATAAAATAAAAAAAAATAAGTTTATAAAATTAATAAAAGGATTCTCTAAAAGAAACTGTAAATTCAATTAAAGGTTTAAGAAACCAGTTTATATATTAAATTATATTTACTAAATTTGTCACAAGTTAGAGAATATTTATGAAGTTAAATAAATTAAAAACAATGTTGCCAATGCAAACTAAAGGCTGATAACCGCACTTTGAATTTATAACACGATTTTCTATTAACAATGGATAATAAAGTTTAATTGTTTAACAATTTTATATTAAAAAAATTTGTATTTTTGCTAAAAACGTGAAAAAAACAATTTTTTAAAACCGATTCCATACCGGTACGATACCGGTATTAAGGGAAAAAGTTTTTGAATACCGGTATTTTTTGAAATCAAGAATTTCGGTATTGGTATCGGTATCGGTTGTCAATTTGAAAGGGTTTTGAAACGGATAACGGTATTATAACGGTATCGGTTGCCAACCTTGTTATATATACTTTGAAAAACAAAAACACTTTAACAAAACACTTCAATTTATTGATATTTCCGACAATTACAAATACACATGCTAGCACGAGTAATGACGCGACAAAACTAACCTCACTAAACTTTTTTCCACAGATTTAATACTTTTTTTTCAAATTGAAGAAAAATTATATCAAATTTACGTTACTGCCTTTTTACAAAATTTTTTAGAGTTAACAAATTAAATTTTGTTAAAAAGTGGACAAAAAATTATCAAAATAACAATTGTTTTGTACAGAATTATTGACGGAAATAAGTATGTTCATTTTAAAAAAAAGTAGTTGATTTAAAAAAACACACATTAATTTGAATAAAAAATATATTGTTTTAACAATTCGTTTCATCAAAAAGTAACAAAATTTTTATGTTGATTTCACTTATGACTTTTGGTTCAGTGTAGATTTAGCGGCGTGCCTTAGGCCTAGTTTCTGGGATGTCAGTTAAACCGAAAACGAATTTTGTCGCATCGGGCAAGCCCGCTACGTTGTTAGCGTACCTTTAAGTTTAAAATGTAATTTGTTTTGTATAGGAATTAAATATTTTTATGGAAATAAAATACAATGTTTTTTATTAATGTAAAAGTCTTCAAAATAAAAGTCCCCTTCGATGAGAATGCTTATTAGGAGCTTATATAAAAAATAAATAATTGCAAAAATTATTATTCAGAGGAAGCGTAGATTAAAACAAATGTTCTACTTTTAAGTAAAAATGAAATCAAATAAACACACTTGATAATTAACAATAAATAACGATGACGATGTGAGAGCTGTGGTGTAATGGTTAGCGCGTTGAACTGTTAGACATGTGATTGCGGGTTCGATCCCCAGCGACCGCAACATCAATTTGGAAAAATAATGTTTATGATTTTTTTATCCCTAATACAGTGTTCTCCTACACTATTCCCATAGTGACCATTTTTTCTGACTTCAAATCAGTACTAATTTTAAAAAATATTATCATCCAAAAAAAAAAATAAAATGCAGCCATCCTAATTTGTTGTCAACCAAATGGTTTGGTTTAGGCATTAAAATTTTTCGGTTAACCATCATACCATCTTAAAAAACCTTACACATTTCTCCCTATACAGACCCCAAAACAAAAATTTTTGGCCTGAAAAAATCCAGTTCTTTAAATACAAGAACCGAACCCATTATTTAGAAATTTCAATGATTTGATACCATTCCAAATATGACTCTCAGGCTAACGAATTTCTGTTGCCACTAGCAAATTGCATTGCCTGAACTAATTTTTAGTAAATACAAACATTGGCTACAATCTACAATCGATTGGCTACAAATTTAGCTGTCAGAACAAATCTTTTTTATACCCTACACCACTATGTGGTCAGGGTATTATAAGTTTGTGCTGATGTTTGTAACACCAAAATATATTGGTCCTAGAACCACCTTATAGTATACCGATCGGCTCAGAATTTTTTTTTATTTCGATTTAACGATGTCCGTCCGTCCGTCTGTCTGTCTGTCCATGCATTCTTGTGCGCACTCTACAGGTCGCAAATATTAAGATATTTTGATGAAACTTGGCACACCGACTTATGTCGGCCCAAGGACGACGCCTATAGATTTCGGTTACAATCGGTCCATGATTAGACCTAGTGCCCATATAAGGGTCCTACCAAAATTATATTGTTTATACGCTGCAGGTCGTAAATATTAAGATATTTTGATGAAATTTGGTACACAGACCTATGTTAGCCCAATAACGCAGCCTATTGATTTTGGTGAACATCGATCTATGTTTAGACCTAGTGCCCATATAAGGGTCCTACCAAAATTATACTGTTTATACGCTGCAGGTCGCAAATATTAAGATATTTTGATGAAATTTGTTACACAGATCTATATTGGCCCAATAACGCAGCCTATAGATTTTGGTGAACATCGGTCCATGTCTAGACCTAGTGCCCATATAAGGGTCCTACCAAAATTATACTGTTTATACGCTGCAGGTCGTAAATATTAAGATATTTTGATGAAATTTTGTACACAGACCTATATCAGCCCAAGGACGAAGCCTATTGATTTAGGCGAACATCGGTCCATGTTTAGACCTAGTGCCCATATAAGAGTCCTACCAAAATTATATTGTTTATACGCTGCAGGTCGCAAATATTAAGATATTTTGATGAAATTTGGTACACAGACCTAGTAACGCCCAATAACGCAGCCTATTGATTTTGTTGAACATCGGGCCATGTTTAGACCTAGTGCCCATATAAGGGTCCTACCAAAATTATACTGTTTATACGCTGCAGTTCGCAAATATTGAGATATTTTGATGAAATTTGGTACACAGACCTATGTTGGCCCAATAACGCAGCCTATTGGTTTTGGTGAACATCGGGCCATGTTTAGACCTAGTGCCCAAATAAGGGTCCCCCCAAAATTATACTGTTTATACGCTGCAGGTCGTAAATATTAAGATATTTTGATCAAATTTGGTACACCGACCTATATCAGCCCAAGGACGAAGCCTATTGATTTAGGCGAACATCGGTCCATGTTTAGACCTAGTGCCCATATAAGGGTCCTACCAAAATTATATTGTTTATACGCTGCAGGTCGGAAATATTAAGATATTTTGATGAAATATAGTACACAGACCTATATTGGCCCAATAACGCAGCCTATTGATTTTGGTGAACATCGGTCCATGTTTAGACCTAGTGCCCATATAAGGGTCTTTTTTTTTAATTTTATTTTATCGGGATATGCATTAATTGCATTAAAGGAATTAAATATGCTAAAATCCCAAACGTATTTAACAAATTCTGAAAAATAATCCGTTGTAGGCATGTCCCTATCCGGATTTCATTCTTGCCTAAGGAAATCGTCAGGGGACGACGTTTTTAGAATTTCTAGAAATATTTGTTAAGTTCAATTACAAACTCAATGAGAATTTCTTGTTCTCGTTTAGGAGCGTTATTAGACATTTAAAATATCAAAGAAAAAACAAAAACAACAACAAAAAATGTTCCACAATTTACTTTGTCATCTTTCAATGTACAACTCTGTTGTTTTGACAGATCTAATCGCACATATTCTAAAATTTTTCTTTGTAAATACCCACGTATATTTCTTTAGATTTCAAGGATTTTTGTACCGAAAAATCTTCAGCTTTTGATGTCGTCTCCTACACTCAGAAATCAGAATAATATAACAGGGCTATGAAATAAACAGCCTCAACAAAAGTTCGTCAACTCACCATCAAATGGCGCACAACAACTGTTCTAAAATTCAACATCTCGCGCAATTAAGGTGTTGCCATATTTGAAGCCTCTCATCTTTCACCACCTCCTATCTCTTCTTTATCCCCTTTCCAAATAAAGCAACACGTTAATTAATAGGGAGAATTTAATAAGTGTTGCTTCTCTAAAAAAAGAAACAAAAAATTCGAATATGAAGTCCAAATTTCAAATTGCTCAACAGCTATTGCGACATTGGTAGCATTCGGCAGAGAAAACTTAAACTGATACCGGTGACTTGTAGCGCTTTGTGATTACTTACTCTGCTGAACGATGTTTTCTTTGTTTTGTTTTTAAATACATTTTTTCTATATTTTCCTTTGATTTTTTAAATTTTTTGTTTTTGAATTATATTTGTATGTTTTTATTTATCAATCATACAAAACAAAGAGTTTTAAAAAACAACAACAACAAATGTATCACTATTTGATCAAAAGTAGCAAACATTTTTTACGCTACCAAAATATGACAGCGCTACCTGAGCGCTCAGACTGAGCGGTTAGTGATCAGGTCGTTCAGCAGATAGTTGCACAACTGTTGCAGAACTGTTGACTGTCAAATTGTATCTGCCGAACGCACCCATTGTTGAAATAAAATAGATGTTTTTTCCTTAAAAGATTTCCAGGTTTAACTTTCAATATTGAAATTTTTACATTGTATATTTTTGCTTTATTCAAAAAAAATATATCCCTATAAATTCTACTTTCGAATAACACTGCTCTACAAAAAAAGGTGAATGTTATTGCAGTTGTTTTAGGATAATTACGGGGTGCTGATTTCGAATCTGCAACCAGTTTGTTGAAATTGGCTCTAGGTTTTGCGCAATTCGCGATTTAACTTTTTTCAATTTTTCAGCCGATTTTTTCAATAAAAAATTTATAATTTAGTAACTATAGCCTCAGAAAGAAAACGCTTTACATAGTTTAAGCTTAATTCTGTGCCCTATTTTTTAAACTTATGCTTGTATCAATATCTCAATAACTTTTTTAAATATAATCGCTTAAAGTGAGGATTTAAAAATTTTTTAAGGTTTTTCTTTTTTCTTTAAATTTTAATTCGAAGTCCGATTTTAAATATCAAAGCCAATTTGGAAAGAAAAATGTCCAAAATTTTTGCGTATGCCATATTCCGTTAACAAATTATGTGCACTTTTAGAGCCTTTTGTAATTAAATTATACTTAAAATGAACAAAAAAATATTTCACTGTACTAAAAATCTAATGTCATCATTTTTTCTAAAAACATCAGATTTCATTCACTATTGATTTTTTTGCGAAATTATTACGGTTTGCAATATTTTTGTATGCATTCAAAATGAGTTCGTCGAGCAATAATTGTAGAAAGAGTCCGAAGGCATTATTTAAATATAAACTTTGCAAATCGCAATAATTTCGCAAAAAAACCGATAGTGAATGAAATCTGATGTTTTTAGAAAAGAACGAGTAAAAAGGTTAAAGTCGGGCATGCCGACTATACAATACCCTACACCAGTCTGGTTAAAAGCCAACTAATGTTTGAATCCGAAATTCGAATGGGTTAAAATGGGGCTTGTGTCAAAATTTTCTATAATGTGAGTCAGCGCACCAAATTTCATTAAAATATCTTAATATTTGCGACCTGCAGTTTGTAACCAAGCCAATTTTGGGGGGACCCTTATATGGGCACCAGGTCTAACCATGGACCGATGTTCACCAAAATCAATAGGCTTCGTCCTTGGGCCAATGTAGGTCTGTGTACCAAATTTCATCAAAATATCTTAATATTTGCGACCTGCAGCGTATAAACAATATAATTTTGGGGGACCCTTTTATGGGAACTAGGTCTAAACATGGACCGGTGTTAACCAAAATCAATAGGCTTCATCCTTGGGCTGAAATAGGTCGGTGTACCAAATTTCATCAAAATATCTTAATATTTGCGACCTGGAGCGTATAAACAGTATAATTTTGGTAGGACCCTTATATGGGACCCTTATATGGACCGATGTTCACCAAAATCAATAGGCTGCATTATTGGGCCAATATAGGTCGGTGTACCAAATTTCATCAAAATATCTTAATATTTGCAACCTGCAGCGTATAAACAGTATAATTTTGGTAGGACCCTTATATGGGCACTCGGTCTAAACATGGACCGATGTTCACCAAAATCAATAGGCTGGGTTATTGGGCCAATATAGGTCTGTGTACCAAATTTCATCAAAATATCTTAATATTTGCGACCTGCAGCGTATAAACAGTATAATTTTGGTAGGACCCTTATATGGGCACTCGGTCTAAACATGGACCGATGTTCACCAAAATCAATAGGCTGCGTTACTGGGCTAACATAGGTCTGTGTACCAAATTTGATCTTAATATTTACGACCTGCAGCGTATAAACAATATAATTTTGGTAGGACGATTATATGGGCACTAGGTCTAAACATGGACCGATTTTAACCAAAATCAATAGGCGTCGTCCTTGGGCCGACATAAGTCGGTGTACCAAGTTTCATCAAAATATCTTAATATTTGCGACCTGTAGAGTGCGCACAAGGATGCATGGACAGACAGACAGACAGACGGACGGACGGACAGACGGACATCGTTAAATCGAAATAAAAAAAAATTCTGAGCCGATCGGTATACTATAAGGTGGGTCTAGGACCAATATTTTTTGGTGTTACAAACATCAGCACAAACTTATAATACCCTGACCACATAGTGGTGCAGGGTATAATGACCACATAGTGGTGTAGGGTATAAAAAGTGTTGTGACAAAGAAGAACTAAATAACCAGTGTAAATGACTTGGCTTTCGCAATTCAGTTTTGTACAAAAACCAACTGGTTTTTGTTCAGTCTAAATTCAGTATTAGTCAATTTTAACTTAAAACGAGTAAAAAGGTTAAAGTCGGGCATGCCGACTATACAATACCCTACACCAGTCTGGTTAAAAGCCAACTAATGTTTGAATCCGAAATTCGAATGGGTTAAAATGGGGCTTGTGTCAAAATTTTCTATAATGTGAGTCAGCGCACCAAATTTCATTAAAATATCTTAATATTTGCGACCTGCAGTTTGTAACCAAGCCAATTTTGGGGGGACCCTTATATGGGCACCAGGTCTAACCATGGACCGATGTTCACCAAAATCAATAGGCTTCGTCCTTGGGCCAACATAGGTCTGTGTACCAAATTTCATCAAAATATCTTAATATTTGCGACCTGCAGCGTATAAACAATATAATTTTGGGGGACCCTTATATGGGCACTAGGTCTAAACATGGACCGGTGTTAACCAAAATCAATAGGCTTCATCCTTGGGCTGAAATAGGTCGGTGTACCAAATTTCATCAAAATATCTTAATATTTGCGACCTGGAGCGTATAAACAGTATAATTTTGGTAGGACCCTTATATGGGACCCTTATATGGACCGATGTTCACCAAAATCAATAGGCTGCATTATTGGGCCAATATAGGTCGGTGTACCAAATTTCATCAAAATATCTTAATATTTGCGACCTGCAGCGTATAAACAGTATAATTTTGGTAGGACCCTTATATGGGCACTCGGTCTAAACATGGACCGATGTTCACCAAAATCAATAGGCTGCGTTACTGGGCTAACATAGATCTGTGTACCAAATTTGATCTTAATATTTACGACCTGCAGCGTATAAACAATATAATTTTGGTAGGACGATTATATGGGCACTAGGTCTAAACATGGACCGATTTTAACCAAAATCAATAGGCGTCGTCCTTGGGCCGACATAAGTCGGTGTACCAAGTTTCATCAAAATATCTTAATATTTGCGACCTGTAGAGTGCGCACAAGAATGCATGGACAGACAGACGGACGGACGGACAGACGGACATCGTTAAATCGAAATAAAAAAAAATTCTGAGCCGATTGGTATACTATAAGGTGGGTCTAGGACCAATATTTTTTGGTGTTACAAACATCAGCACAAACTTATAATACCCTGACCACATAGTGGTGCAGGGTATAATGACCACATAGTGGTGTAGGGTATAAAAAGTGTTGTGACAAAGAAGAACTAAATAACCAGTGTAAATGACTTGGCTTTCGCAATTCAGTTTTGTACAAAAACCAACTGGTTTTTGTTCAGTCTAAATTCAGTATTAGTCAATTTTAACTTAAAACGAGTAAAAAGGTTAAAGTCGGGCATGCCGACTATACAATACCCTATACCAGTCTGGGTAAAAGCCAACTAATGTTTGGATCCGAAATTCGAATGGGTTAAAATGGGGCTTGTGTCAAAATTTTCTATAATGTGAGTCAGCGCACCAAATTTCATAAAATATCTTAATATTTGCGACTTGAAGTTAGTAACTAAGCCAATTTTGGGGGGGACCCTTATATGGGCACTAGGTCTAAACATGGACCGATGTTCACCAAAATCAAATGGCTTCCTCCTTGGGGCAAAATAGGTCTGTGTACCAAATTTCATCAAAATATCTTAATATTTGCAACCTGCAGCGTATAAACAATATAATTTTGGGGGACCCTTATATGGGCACTAGGTCTAAACATAGACCGATGTTCACCAAAATCAATAGGCTTCGTCCTTGGGCTAACATAGGTCTGTGTAACAAATTTCATCAAAATATCTTAATATTTGCGACCTGCAGCGTATAAACCATATAATTTTGGGGGGAGCCTTATATGGGCACTAGGTCTAAACATGGACCGGTATTAACCAAAATCAATAGGCTTCGTCCTTGGGCCAACTTAGCTCTGTGTACCAAATTTAATCAAAATATCTTAATATTTGCGATCTGCAGCGTATAAACAATATAATTTTGGGGGGACCATTATATGGGCACTAGGTCTAAACATGGACCGATTTTAACCATCGTCGTCCTTGGGCCGACAGAAGTCGGTTTACCAAGTTTCATCAAAATATCTTAATATTTGCGACCTGTAGAGTGCTCACAAGAATGCATGGACAGACAGACGGACGGACAGACGGACATCGTTAAATCGAAATAAAAAAAAATTCTGAACCGATCGGTATACTATAAGGTGGGTCTAGGACCAATATTTTTTGGTGTTACAAACATCAGCACAAACTTATAATACCCTGACCACATAGTGGTGTAGGGTATAAAAACCGCAAACATTTTCGCTAATAAATATTTTAAAACTTTTGGATTTTTCGGGCATGCGACCACACATTTTCAAGTAACTTTTCTATGCTGTCCATGTTTAGACCTAGTGCCCATATAAGGGTTCTACCAAAATTATATTGTTTCTACGCTGCAGGTCGCAAATATTAAGATATTTTGATGAAATTTGGTACACCGACCTATATCAGCCCAAAGACGAAGCCTATTGATTTTGGTTAACACCGGTCCATGTTTAGACCTAGTGCCCATATAAGGGTGCTCCCAAAAATTGGCTTGGTTACAAACTGCAGGTCGCAAATATTAAGATATTTTAATGAAATTTGGTGCGCTGACTCAAATTATAGAAAATTTTGGCACAAGCCCCATTTTAACCCATTGGAATTTCGGATCCAAACATTAGTTGGCTTTTAACCAGACTGGTGTAGGCGATTGTATAGTCGGAATGCCCGACATTAACCTTTTTACTCGTTTTGAGTTGTTTTTACACACTTTTACCTCGATTTAATGAAAAAAGATGACACAAATTTTTCAATCATCACGGTAATTTTATTCGAAAATGCATAGTCGCGCTATATTTCCATTATTGATTATAACACTATGCGACAGTCAAAATCGGGATGGGATGAAATGTTATATCGGTCAAAAACAAGTTATACGTGTCCCGGCGTTTCGCTGGGTCACTCTAGGAATCGAGATATATCGATTTGAAGTAAGTAACTATCATATAGGGGAAATTGTCACCTTTGGTGGTCTTTTTTTGACATAACTCGAGAACCACTAGTCCGATTTTGCTCTAACAATTTTCAAAAAAAAAAATTAAAAATTACAATTCCTTTAATCTGTTCATATAACGTTTTTCTATATACTCAACAGTTTTGCCGGTAAAAATAAATGTATGAAGAAAAAAAATATTTTTTGCCTAAAATATTAAATTTTTTTATTTTTTAAATTCATTAAAAATCCAAAACGGGAAAAAAAGGCAAGTCGTATTACTTTCACGCAAAGTCACATAACCTTTAAACAAAATGAGACATAGATCATGAAAATCGAGGGACGCGTTTCGCTTTTATTCACAATTAAGTGAAGGTATCTCATTTGACAAGAATATTGATTTTATGTTTCAATGAGTTTGGATAATATTTATTATATATTATTTATTATTAACACGTAAAATTAAAAATTATTACAGGTAATTATTAGGTTATTACATAGATACATAGGTTATAAAAATCGATGAACGCAAAACTTATTTTCGTTTGTTTGCGCCCTTTACTTTCTTGCGTGGTGGTTCACCCACTTGTTCAGAGTCTGTATCGGATGAGGATCTGTCTTCATCTGGAAAAAATCAATTGTTTTTAAGCAGTCAGTTAACTTCATTTTTGTGACTTACCCTCGGAGGAAACTCCCATTGTATATTCTTCATCTTCATTGTCGGGATCGTACGTCTTTTGCGACCACCAACAAATTTCAGCCAGCAGCGAATCGAGCCTTTTGCCTTTATATCGCGTTTCCATTGGCATTGCCACTTGATGGAAGCGCTCGCCATGTTCATCCGACTCTGAGGCTAGCTGCTTGCTGAAGTATTCGAGATGGTGATGCAAGAAATGAATTTTGAGGGACATATTCACTCCAATTTTCTGGAAGTAGTGCAACATCTTGGTCACAAGAGCGGGGTAATTGTGTGCTCGCGTACTTCCCAAAAAATATCGTATGACTTTCTTCACTGCCCTCCACGCAAAGTAATCATTACCGTCTAAAGCACCTTTAAATTCCTTTGATTTCATGAGCTTTCGTATATCCGGCCCATTCAGAACATCTTCCTTCAATTTTGCTTCGCTGATTCGTGGGAAAATATTATTCAAACAATCAAGAATTTTCGGTTGCTTCACAATGGCCTTGATGAAATTTTTTACGATTCCCAGTTTGATATGGAGAGGGGGCATGAGGACGTTCTCCATTGGCAACAGTGGATCATTTACGCAGTTGTGTCCTTTCTCCGTTGGATCTCGAGGAAGCCAGTAATGCGTTTCGTATTGGTTTCCTTTAAATCGGGTATCCCAAAGACACAAGAAACACATGCTTTTCGTATAGCCTCCTTGGAGACCTCTTAGCATCGCCACGACTTGCAGATCACAACTGATCCGCCACATGTGATCAGTGTAGCAAACTTTATCCAAAATTATTTTCATCGAATCGTATGTTTCGCTCAAGTCTGTGCTGTAGCCAATGGGAATGCTTGGTTTTTTATTATATTTATGTAGCAAAACGACTTTCAGGCTTGATTTCGAAGAATCGATGAACATTCGCCAATCAGCTGCGTCATAATTAATGGCCATCGCCTCCATCAGTCCCTTTATATCGTGGCAGTAAACAAATGTGTTCCCTTCGTTGAGTGTGTAGTACCGTTGGAATAGCAATTGTCGTCTTCGATATCCAGTGACTTTGACATTAGGCTCCAAATTGTTGCCTTCTTTCAAAAGCTGGGCAAGTTTTTCTGCTTCACGTTGAGAAAGGTTTAATTCTGCAACAATCTTGTCCATTCTTGCTTGTGATATTGGAATTATTTTGTTCGATGGACCGGCTTCTGGTGTTGGTTTATAGGTGAAATCCGATTGATCCATTGTTTCAATAGAAAAAGAAGTTTCTCTGTCAGGACTTGGAAGCGGTGGAATTGGTATTTCATCCGAATGCGGTAGAGGTATTTGTGCACTTCTAACAGATATATAAACTCTTCGTTTAAGGCATTTACGATTTACTCCACATATTTTGTTTGCGCAAGCGTAACAGTTATCGGAATTGTGCTCTCCTGGATCAGTCCAAATCATTGGTACACCAAAAGAAAGTGAACTGCGTTTCCCTTGGATCCACATGTTAAGAGCATTGTAGCACGTTTTACAAATTTTGTCTGGGGCCGACGAAACGCCGCGAATTATTTCGGAATCAAAATAAAGTTTAAAAGCACGCTCCATTTGTTCAGTGAGTAATGCAGTATTTGTTGAAAAAGCTCTTTTGCCACAAACGTAACAAAATAAATTGATATTTTCTGGACAATTTGCACTCATTTCGGTTTTATACTTTTATTACTTTTTCGTCACTTTAAAAAAATCGTACTTTATGCGTTCGGAGACACCTGTTGAATGACAAAAATCGATCAATGAACACCTATAAAAACTACATAAGTTTCAATATTTTACTGAGACGTACTTATGAATTGGCGCATCTTTTAAGGGTGGCTATATACCTGATTCGTGTGCGTTTTAAATTTTTCGAAACGTTCTAAAACATAACCACTCATAAATGTGGGTGCAATTTGTGTAACAAAATCATGCAGGTAGCCAACGGAAAAAACCCAAATAATTAAAAAAGTGCACTTTCCATTTTTCCTTTTAATTGTCCACGCACATATATGACCGTTTTTTAGTTTGTTACCGCTACCATAAAAATCAAATAACCTTTTGTTTATTACTTTTTTTTAATATTTTAGGCAAAAAATATTTTTTCTTCATACATTTATTTTTACCGGCAAAACTGTTGAGTATATAGAAAAACGTTATATGAACAGATTAAAGGAATTGTAATTTTTAATTTTACAATTCCTTTACGGACTAGTGGTTCTCGAGTTATGTCAAAAAAAAGACCACCAAAGGTGACAATTTCCCCTATATGATAGTTTCTTACTTCAAATCGATATATCTCGATTCCTAGACGTGACCCAGCGAAACGCCGGGACAGGTATAACTTCTTTTTTACCGATATAACTTTCCCCGGTAGTTTGAACCCTTCCCGACCATTTGTCTCACAGTGTAATTAATGTTTTTTTTTAATTTTTCCGTCCGTCCGTCTGTCTCTCCATGTATTGTGCGCACGCTACAGAAATACGCAAATATTAAGATTTTTTGATAAAATTTGGTAGACCGATTTATATCGGCCCAAGGACGAAGTCTATTGATTTTGGTTTAAATCGGTCTATGTTTGGACTTGTGCCCATATAAATTTCCCTCAAAACTGCAGCACAAAATTGAATTGGACATCCATGGTTTAAAGAATTATGGGATCAAATATGTCTTGAATGGTACATATCTTCATTACTATTATTATCTGAAAGTGCTAAACGGTTCGGACGAATTTCGTATTCTCTACAACATATCTTTCTTCAAAATTCGATAAAAGGTTAAATTCAAATTGAAGACACATCCACAGTTTTAAGAATTATGGAGCCCAATCTATCTGGAATGGTAGATCTTATCATAGCTGTCATTATGTGAAAGTGCTAAACAGATCGGATTTTATTTTTAGGCTTTACATCAATTATCGCTGTACAATACGCTAAAAATCCAACTTTAAATTGACTAGCACATATATATCGCAATTAATATTGTTGTGTGTAAGTGCTAAAGCGATCGGATTATCCGTTTGGTTTCTACATCGCTTTTAGCTCCAAAATTTTATGAAAAGCTACAAAATTTAACCTAAAATGGATCTGGACACCTTAGTGTTATATTTTTAGGCTTGTATTCAAAAAAATGTTTTGAATTTTATTACAGTTTAATAAAACAAATTAACATGCAAAACAACAACAAAAGTCGTTCAATTAGCCTTTAATAAGACAAAAAGTTTTTTTTGAATAACCATTTTATTTTTTTAGATTTATTTTATACAAGTAAAGTAAAGTAACAGTTTTTTCTTTCTGCTTTTTTCTATTAATATTGAAATTATTGTTTCCCCAATTTTAGAAGGGTAAGTTGTTACCCAAAGTAAACTAAAATATAACCTAAATGTAACTGAAATTTTGTATATATATTCCCTTCATGCAGGAAGATTGCCAATATTCAGCCAATCCCTAAGGAGGGTGCGGCTAATAACCCCGAAAACTACCGCCCAATCGCAATTTGCTCAGCGCTCTCAAAGGTGATGGAGAGCATGGTGAATTTCCATCCTGTCAACTATCTAGAATCCAATTCACTTTTAAGTGATCGACAGTATGGCTTTCATAGAGGTCGGTCTACGGGAGACCTGCTAGCGCTCCTTTCGGAGCGTTGGAGTCGATCCATTCACCAGTTTGGTGAAAGTAAGGTGGTTGCTCTAGATAATTCCAAGGCGTTCGATCGTGTGTGTCACAGCGCACTGGTATCAAAGCTTATTGCTTTTGGTGTCGGCGACGACTTCTCTCGATTTATTTCGAGCTTTCTCAGGGATCGCACTATACGTGTTGTTATAGATGGGGTCTCATCCAACGAGTTTTAGCTTCATTCAGGGGTGCCGCAAGGTTCGGTTCTTTCTCCCTCCCTTTTTCTTATATTTATCAATGATCTTCTCGATCAAACTTTTAATCCTATCTACTCTTTTGCTGATGACAGCAACATCTGTCATTCATTTTCGTTTGATTGTAGGCCAAGCCTTTTTGATGTTGGGGGCAAAAGGCAAATTATGAATGACACACTCAATCGGGACCATTTCACAATCTCTGATTGGGGTCTTGCGAATAGGGTCGATTTCAATGCACGTAAGACCCAATGTTGTATGTTGACCCATAGGTCTGCGAGATCGTCAATGTCATCAGTCAATATGGGTGGTGTCGATATTCAGGAATCGGATACTCTTGATGTTCTGGACATGCGAATTCAGTGTGATGTCCCTTGGAATAAACATATATTTGAAGTGTCGTTTTTTAAAACGGTGTAAAAGATATTTCACTCCATCCGACCTCCTTACTATTTATACCACCTTTATCCGACCGAAGATGGAATACAACTCCCATATATGGGCAGGAGCTTCAAAGTCTATTTTGGAGCTTTTGGACCGTGTTCAAAGGAGAGCGTCGGCGCTCATCAATGACAGTAGGGTCTCCAGCTCTATTCATTCATTGGAGCATCGACGAAATATGGGTTGTGCATCACTGTTCTATCGATATTACCATGGGAGGTGTTCTGCCGAGATTAGTGAACTTGTTCCTAGGCCCAGGGTTTTTGTTCGGAACACTCGATTCTCTGGTAGAACACATCCGTTTGTTGTAGATTGTCCCGTGAAGCGCACAATGCATTACAGGGAAAATTCGTTTATCAGTCGTACAAGCCGTATGTGGAATGAACTCCCCGCGGAAGTCTTCCCAGTCACTTACAATATAGAGAAATTCAAGTCAAACATCCACAAACACTACTCCCTCTTTCCTCCCTCCCATAACCTATTTTCCTAATTCTAACACAATGCACTCGCATTAGTAGGGGGCATCCCCTGAGTGTTAGTCTATCGTTAAAAAAAAAAATAAATATTTAACAGTTTCGTTTTTCTGTTTTTATCTAACATTTATCAAACAGATTTTTCTGATATCAGCAGTTTTTTCTGCAGGGCTCTTTTTAACAAAGTTTTAGTAGCTTTTTCTGCTATTTGCACAGATTTTTTTATATCAGTGTATTAATATTGCTGGAGCAAGTCATAAAACTAAAGCACAATTGGAATAAAATGTAGGTCTTGACTTAAGAAGTGGAATTCAAATTGATTTCACTTGAATGTTTGTAGTGCTTAAGCCCGGTATTTTTTTCGTACTTTTGCGAAAGAAACTGCCAAACTCCATATAAAAAAAATGATTTTTCACTTGCGTGAAATTGTTGCGAAATTGCGGCGGAATTTTTTTCGCATCAATTTAATAGACAGGACTATTTCAGAATGTAGCGAAAAAGTGACATTTTGATTAATTATGATTGTGACTTTTTATAGACCATAAAAAATTTGTGCATTTTAATGTTTTTATAAGAGTTTTTGAGCTCTAAACATTTCGCTCTTTTGAACAAAATACTAGACTTTAGTGGGTAAAACTAAAAGCATAACTTCCCTGAACTTTGTTTTCTATGAGAGTTTAGTAACCTGTCCTAGGATTTGTCTTGTGACTAGGGAATGCATTAAGCATTTTTCATTTCCCGCATTCCCGGGAATTTGGACCGGGAATCCCGGGATTTCAAAAAATGCAGTTAAAATAATAAAGTTAATTATTTCAAATTTGCTTATGCAAAATTTTCCAATGTTTTGAAAATAGTAAAAATTTTACATTAGGCTTGTTCGTTTACTTACTAAAATTTGCTAATTTTACCGCAACTGGAAAAATTCAAAAAGTAAACAAAACAACAATTGTAGTAAATGTAGTAAGATTTTCGAGTAAACGAACACAACGATTAATTTGTGTACTTGATCGAACTTTTTAAGTTCCTTTTAGAGTCTGTTAAAAAATATATAGCGGTATTCATAACCCGGTGAAAAATGTTCATATACGCTCAAACATGTTCATATATGGTTTATGTATGGACACATATGAACAAATATGGATTTTTTATAAACATATATGGATTTTATATGAACATATATGGAAGTATATGTTATTCCATATATGGAAAAAGATTTCATATACAGACATATATGGAGGCATCTGCTATTTCATATATGGAAAAGGCACTCATATATGGACAAATATGGAAGTATATGATATTCAATTTATGCAAAAGTGACTTGTATATGAACATATTTGCAAGAATACATTTTTCCATATGTGTAAAAGGAACTCATATATGGATAATTATGGAATTATTTTTAATGCCATAAATAAAAAAAGGAACATATGTAGCGCCTAATTTGAATGTCATACATAAATTTATATCTATCGTACAACCTTATAATAAAGGACAGCAACGTTCGCATGTATTCGCATATCTCTATATATAAAAGAATAACGTGACTGACTGACTGACTCAACATCGCCCAGCCCAAACCGCTGAAGCTAGGAAGTTGAAATTTGGTATGCAGGTTCCTCTTTCGGCGTAGACGTCCGCTAAGACGGGATTTTTGGAAATTCCTACCGGAACGGGCAAAAAGGGGATAAGTCTCCCCCTTGGCGGCCTGCCAAAACCCCTTTGGCTAGAAAGATGGAATTTAAGATATGTGTTCCTTGGAGTATGGGCTAACTTTTCTGGAAAGTACTTTCTGAAATTTTGGACAGGGACGTTGTAAAAATGGGGGTTAAAAAGGGGAAAAAGGCCCCCTTGACGGCCTGCCCAAACCGTTGGAGGTAGGAAGTTGAAATTTGGTATAAAGGTTCCTCCACTATCGTAGACATCCACCAAGACGGGAGTTTTGGAAATTTTTACAGGGACGGGCAAAAAGGGGAAAAAGTCTCCCCCTTGACGACCTGCTCAAACTGCTGGAGCTATGAAGTTGAAATTTGGTATGTAGGTTCCTCGACCGGTGTAGACCTCCGTTCAGACGGCATTTTTGGAAATTCTTATCGGGAGGGGCAAAAAGGGGACAAAAAAAGTACCTTTTTCCAAAAAGTACCTTTTCCCAAAAAAAGTACCTTTTTCCCAAAAAAGTACCTTTTTCCAAAAAAAGTACCTTTTTCCAAAAAAAGTACATTTTTCCAAAAAAAAAGTACCTTTTTCCAAAAAAAGTAAATTTTTTCAAAAAAAGTACCTTTTTCCAAAAAAAAGTACCTTTTTTCAAAAAAAGTACCTTTTTCCAAAAAAGTACCTTTTTCCAAAAAAAGTACCTTTTTCCAAAAAAAGTACCTTTTTCCAAAAAAAAGTACCTTTTTCCAAAAAAAGTACCCTTTTCCAAAAAAAGTACCCTTTTCCAAAAAAAAGTACCTTTTTCCAAAAAAAGTACCTTTTTCCAAAAAAAGTACCTTTTTCCAAAAAAAGTACCTTTTTCCAAAAAAAGTACATTATTCCAAAAAAGTACCTTTTTCCAAAAAAAGTACCTTTTTCCAAAAAAAGTGCCTTTTTCCAAAAAAAGTGCCTTTTTCCAAAAAAAGTGCCTTTTTCCAAAAAAAGTACCTTTTTCCACAAAAAGTACCTTTTTCCAAAAAAAGTACCTTTTTCCACAAAAAAAGTACCTTTTTCCAAAAAAAGTACTATTTTCCAAAAAAAGTACCTTTTTTCCAAAAAAAGTACCTTTTTCCAAAAAAAGTACCTTTTTCCAAAAAAAGTACCTTTTTCCAAAAAAAGTACCTTTTTCCAAAAAAAGTAACTTTTTCCAAAAAAAGTACCTTTTTTTCAAAAAAAGTACCTTTTTTCAAAAAAAAGTACCTTTTTTCAAAAAAGTACCTTTTTCCAAAAAAAGTACCTTTTTCCAAAAAAAGTACCTTTTCCCGAAAAAGTACCTTTTTCCAAAAAAGTATTTTTTTCCAAAAAAGTACCTTTTTCCAAAAAATGTACCTTTTTCTAAAAAAATTTACCTTTCCCAAAAAAAAGTACCTTTTCCCAAAAAACATACATTTTTCCAAAAAATACGTTTTTCAGAAAAAGTACCTTTTCCAAAAAAAAAGTACCTTTTCCCAAAAAAAGTACCTTTTTCTAAAAAAATTTTCCTTTTCCCAAAAAACATACATTTTTTCAAAAAAATACCTTTTTCAAAAAAAGTACCTTTTCCAAAAAAAAAATACCTTTTCCCAAAAAAAAGGACCGTTTTCTAAAAAAATTTTCATTTTCCAAAAGAAGTACCTTTTCCAAAAAACATACATTTTTCCAACAAAAAACACCTTTTTAAAAAAAAATACCTTTTCCAAAAAAAGTACAAATAAAGTACTTTGTAAAAACAAAGTATCTTTTACCAAAAAATTTCGTTTTTCCAAAAAGTACCATTTAAAATAATATATAATTTCAAAAAAACTACTTTTTTTCCTCCGCCCACGGATATCTCAACTAAAACAAGGTTTCTTGATATTCGGCATAGACGTGCGCTAAGACGGGATTTTTGGAAATTCCTACCGGAACGGGCAAAAAGGGGAAAAGTCTCCCCATAAACAGTCTCACAAATTGGAACAGTGCCTGCCCAAACCACTGGAGGTAAGAAGTTGAAATTTGGTATAAAGGTTCCTCCACTGCAGCAGACATCGACTACGTTTGTATTTTTGGAATTCCCTACAGGATATCCCAAAAGGAAACTCGGTATGTGAGTTCCTCCTTCTGTGTAGGCGTCCGCTTAGACGGAATTTTTGAAATTCCTATCGGGAGGGGAAATAAGGTAAAGGTCTCCTCCTGACGGGTTGCCCAATCCCTTTTGGCCAACCTAAAATTTTAAATATGTATTCCTTGGAGTAGGACTAACTCACCGGCAACGTAATTTTTCTATTTTGGAACAGGAACATAGTAAAAATGGTGGTTAAAAGGGAAAAATGTCCTCACTAACGGCCTGCCCAAACCGCTTAGGCAATGCAGTTGAAATTTGGTATGAATGTTCCTCATCCATCGCAGATAGCCGCGAAGATGGAATTTTTGTAAATTCCTAAAGTGAGGGGCAAAAAGAAGAAAAGCCTCACCTTGGGGGCCGGTAAAAACCCCTTCGGCTAGAAACCTGAAGCTTAAAATGTGGGTCCCTGGAGTAAGGGCTAACTTATTAGAAAGATACTTTTTTGAATTTTGGACAGGGTCGTTATAAAATGGGGGCTCAAAAAGGGAAAGTTGCCCTTTAACGACCTGTCCAAACTGCTGGAACTAGGAAGCTGAAATTCGGTACTTAGGTTCCTTTTCCAGCCTAATTCCAACCGGGAGGGACAAAAAAAGAAAAAGTGTCCTCCTTGACAGCCTGCTCAAACTGCTGGAACTAGGAAGCTGAAATTCTCTGTCGATGGATTTTCGGAAATTCCTACCCAGAGGGGCACAAATAGTAAAAGTTGGCTAGAAACCTGAAATGTAAAACATATGTTACTTGGAGTATGGGCTCACTTACCGGGAGGGTGCTTTTTGGACAGGGACATTGCAAAAATGGGGATTAATGAAGCGAAAAGTGCCGCTTAAAGGCCTGCCCAAACCGCTGGAGGTAGGAAGTTGAAATTTGGTATTAAAGTTCCTCCTCTATTGTAGACATCCGCTAAGATGAGATTTTTGGAATTTTCTACAGGTAGGGTCAAAAACAGGAAAAGTCTCCCCCTTAACGGCCTGGCCAAACTGCTGGAACAAGAGATCTTAAATTGGGTTCCTTCTCCAACGTTGACGTCCCCTAAGATGGTATTTTTGGAAATTCATACCGGGAGGGGTAAAAAGGGAAAAAACTTCCCCCTTGACGGCCTGGCCAAACTGCTGGATATAGAGACCTAAAATTATGTATGTAGTAGGTTCCTCCTCCAAAGCAGACGTCCTCTAAGACGGAATTTTTGGAAATTCCTACCGGGAGGGGTTAAAACGGAATAATTCTCCCCCTTGATGGCCTAACCGAACCCTTCGGCTAGAAACCTGTAATATATAATATGTTTTCCTTGGAGTATGGGCTAACTTATCGACAAGGCATTTCTAGGACTTTGGACAGGAACGTGGTAAAAATGGTGGTTCAAAAGGGGAAAATTGCCCCCTCCCCCCTTAACGTCTGCGTCTTTAGGTAGAAACCTAAAACTTAAAGAACAAGTGTATATGAAACACTAAAATTAAGAAACTAAATAGGAAACGAGTGGAATGAAACACTACACAAGTGGAATGAAATGGATATAAACGTTGAACGAGTAGAATTGAAATTATAGAGAATGCAAATGGATTGGAAGAGGGAATTACCTGTTCAAACACTATCCACGGAATATGAAACTTATGTAGCATTGAAACATACTCTCCAAAAAGTTAAACAAATTTTCTAAAAGAGAAAAAACCTTAGAAAAGGAATGGAACTTATATATATTTCGATATTTAAACTTCATGTAACGAAGCACCGGTGGAAGAAACCGACGCAGTAAATTTTCCAACTGAATTTGTGAATTTACTTGAATTGCCAGGTCTACCTTTACATAAACTGGAATTAAAAAAAAAACTTTAAGACACGCTAACAACGTAGCGGACTTTGCCCGCTTTTTTTAATATTATAAAATGCTTTCCAACTGTGCTTTACGTTATTTATTTTCATTCAAAACACAAATGAACAAAAGTACTTACGGGTCTATCTACCTAAGTTCGCACTTTACCAAATTATCTTGACATACACACGTATATTGCAAATTATTATGGATTCATTACTAACAATCCACTTTCATGAGAAAAAGTGATCAAATATTTATTTATTTTAAACCCATTGTTGTGCACAATTATTTATTTGTGGTGGCTGGGTGAAGGCTTTAAATAAAAAAACTTTAAATAAAAAAACGAATTTTATAAAAATTGTGGGGGGCGCAGCCCCCCCCCCCCTTAAACTTTAAGGCACGCTAACAACGTAGCGGGCTGCGCCCGCTAGTATTTAATAAATCTATACTTAGGTGTTACCTCATTTTTCGGATCCATACATATATGGTTGAACCATAAATGTTCATATATGGACATTTTTCACCGGGAAGTTAAAACTAACGACTAACATCCAGTGCACAACTTTTTATACACACATTCCCATAAGGGAAAGTTGTGCATTCGTTGTGCAGTCGTTATTTTTAACTTATGAATACAGCCCATATTTTTTAAGAAAACTATTCAATTAGACAGTGTTTGTACAAAAAATTTTTAATCGCACTTATTCTGTACAGAATTAAAGACAAATTTGTCCATTGATTTTTAAAAACTTTCAAGTAATATGCATTTAGACCGAGGAAAAACTACTGGTTTTTGGCTCCTGCTAGCTTTTATTTATCAAAATGCATATATAAAAAAAAACACGTTTTGTACGAAAACTAGGTAGTTTTTGCTCAGTCTAAATTCAGTATAAGTTAAATTTCCCATAATTTTTAAATTTTTTTCCAATTTTCTAAAATTTTTCCGATTTTCTAAAATTTTTGCAATTTTTTGAAATTATTTTCTACATTTTTTCTCTTTTACGAATGTCTTCTGTTATTCTTTTTTAAATGTATTAATATTTTCTTTACATTCATTTAACAATAAAAAAATAAAGAAAAGTGTGTAATAAAAAAAGTGTTGTGACAAAGAAAAACTAAATAACCAGTGTAAATGACTTGGCTTTTACAATTTAGTTTTGTACAAAAACCAGCTGGTTTTTGCTCAGTCTAAATTCAGTATTATATACAATAATTTCTAATATAAAATTAATTCTTTCCCACTACGAAAATTCAAAGAAAAACCACCTGAGCTTTTTCATGATCATGAAAATTTGAGGCCTTTAAGACATTTACTTTATAAAAATTGTTAAATTATAAAATATTTTCTAATTTATTTCCCTTGCGGGATCCCGGGAATTCAAAATAAATTTCCCGCTTTCCCGGGAAATGAAAAAGTGCGGGATTTTGCATTCCCTACTTGTGACATGTCACAAGGGGTAAATTTCCCCTCCTATGACAACGCCATGCAAAAGTGACCAATCTATTTCAATGAGGTTATTCAATAATCATTGTGAAAATTTAGATTTAAGTATTTCTAATTTTAAGTTTAAAACTCTTTTAAATAAATTGTTATAAATAATTAGTTTTAGATATAAGTTGCTAGTCTGTAAGGATAATATTGTATCCATAGACTGAAATAAAGAATAATAATAATAATAAAGGGGCCAGTTCGGTGACAGTTTGTTAAAATTCCCCGTAGGGTTGTTACATTAGCTATCAGCCGATTGCACAGATGAACGTATTCAAAACAGAGCAGCAAAAAATTTAAACGGCTTATGAAACTAAATAATTTTTTCGGAAATTATAGAAAAATGGTGTAGCTACGCCGATGTTTTGTTTGAAATTGTCCCAAAAGCAACTACTTCTGTAAATCCTAAATGAACCCGGTTGCCCTAGAATCAGTTATGGAACTAGTTCTAGAACTGATTCCACGTCAGTCACACCTTCCATAAAGGATACCTAGAACTGGTTCCGGAACCAGTTCCGTGGAATCGGTTGCAGTGGAACCAATTGCAGAACTGGTGTGGTTGGCTACCGATTGTAAAAAATGTTCCTGAGTTGTACTTGCATATATGTATATCACATACATGGGAATTTTTCATTACCATTGAATTTTCATTACCATTAGTTCATACACCGATAAAATTCCATAGTATAATAGTTGACAAATTCTATAGTTTGGTTTGGTTTGGTTTGAAATAAATGTAAAACAACTATAATAATCGTTATCAACTAAGGTTTCGGTTGTAAGCACCAAACGTTTTCTTAGTTGATTTAAAAACAACTAATAAAAATTAAAATCGAAATGTCAAAAAAAATACATTAACAAAACAATCTGTAATTTATAGAATTTTAAAAGAAATAAAAATTTCAATATTTGTTTTAATTGTTGGGAGAATTTCATTGCAAAATCTAAATTTAGAGGTAACGTGAAAAGGTATTTATTTAAGAAAAGTACTAAACAGTCTGAAACATTTTCATTTCAGATGATGCAAAATTAAAGCCTAAAAGGGAAATAATAATATAGATTTTGAAATTGGAAAATTTGGAAAGCCTCGACTTTCATTTATGATGCTGACAAAAATTAATATATGCAAAAATATACTAATATAATGTCATTGCAATAATATATGTTGTATAATTTTATTTTTATTTAGTTTTCAAAATAAAATAAAATATTTTAATGATCTATGGTTCCTATCAACCAATTTCCAATTGAATGTAGTCGATATCTACTAATTTCAAATTTTATTTAATAAATCGTAGCCATCAACTAAGTATTGCTGATATCAACTCCCAAAATAGTTGAAATTCAGATTTTTTAAAAACTTAGTTAACGCCAACTAAAGCAATTCAACTAAGTTCTAGTTTTAGGAGATATTTGAAATATTCGTTATAACTAGGGTTTATGTCCCGGGAATTCCCGGGACGGGATTCCCGGGAATCCCGCCCTTTTTTGAATCCCGCAATCCCGGGAATTTTATGCGGGATTTCCCGGGATTTTTTTTAGTCCTTTACAGTAGTTTTAGCTAGTTTTATTGCAATTTTAGAAGTTTTATTTAAATTTAAAGCATTGATTTTTTTAAATAATTTAAATAAAGAATATTTAAAATTAAAAAATATGGTTCAAAATTTAATAAACTGAATTAAGCCAAATTGTTTTTGGATGCCAATTGAATTTGGTTTAGTTAAACCGAAAAATATTATATTAGCAATTACCAAATTTACACACTAAAATACTTGTCCTTCGGGAATTTTCAACATTTCAACATCATTATTTCAGTTCCAAATACCTCCAATAAACTAGGGATTAAAGTTAAAAAATAGTAATTTTTTCGTATTTTCAATTAAAATAAGTATTTTGAGTTTCTTTTACTTCAAATAATTTCATTTAAAGTTCGATTGCTATTCCAATTGCTATTCCTTTATTTTAAATATATTTTTTAAATATTATTAATTTTTAAAATAATAAATACATCAGATGCTTTTTCAAATTATTTTGAATTTTTTATATGCTAATTTAAAATGCAACTAAATATGAAAATTAAATAATTTCTTTTTAAGGAGTTGTTGCACAAAAAATTTCTATTCAAGAAAACTAATTAAAGTTATGAAACTATTTAATATTTTGGTGTCTACTTTTATAAAACAATTTAGGCGAATTTGCCTAAAAATTTCTGTGAAAAATGCTCACTTTTAAACTTTTTTATAAAACTAATTCTAGACGGATACTTCTGAAAGTCTGCATAGAAAAAAACAAAATATCTAGAAATAAAAATTTTTGGATTTAATGTATAAGAAATATTTAAGCAAAAAATTGATTTTAGTTCTGACTATAAAATTGGTCCGACACAAGTTTGCACCCATTAACAATTCCAATATATCCTGAAAAAAGGGATCAAACCGCGAAATTAATATTTAGTTAATATATTACTAAGAGTTTTTTTTTAATTAGGACGGCCTTCCATATAAATATATTACATAAATTCTAATTCACGATTTAAATTATTAAACGAATTGACCTGGAAAAAGTGGAAGACATGGATATTTAGCCCTCCTTTCAGAATATTTTCTCATGGATACAACCAAAAGATGAACTTTGTCGAACGGTGTTTATCCAAAAAGTAGTTTTTCAAGTACAATATATGTCGAATTTATATATTTTCTAAAGAGCGGGAATTCCCGGGATCCCGGGAAATTCCGAAAAAAATCCCGCTGTCCCGGGAAATGAAAAAGTCCGGGAAAAGAAAAACCCTAGTTATAACCAACTAAGGAATATTTTGGGTGTACTAATGACAATGAAAAAAATTCCATTACCATTTAATGGTAATGAAATATTTTTCATTAGAAAAATCATTACTAATGGTAATGAAATTACACTAATGTATAAAAAAAAAACTAATTAAAATTGATTAAAAACCATTGGTTTACAAAAAAATTCAGACAAATGAAAACGAATACCTGGTTTGGCCAGGGAAGTTATCTCTATATATAAAAGAATAACGTGACTGACTGACTGACTGCCTGACTGACTGACTCACTCAACATCGCCCAGCCCAAACCGCTGAAGCTAGGAAGTTGAAATTTGTTATGTAGGTTCCTCTTTCGGGGTAGACTTCCACTAAGACGGGATTTTTGGAAATTCCTACCGGAACGGGCAAAAAGGGGGAAAGTGTCCCCCTTGACGGCCTGCCAAAACCCCTTTGGCTAGAAAGCTGAAATTTAAGATATGTGTTCCTTGGAGTAGGGGCTAACTTTTCTGGAAAGTACTTTCTAGAATTTTGGACAGGGACGTTGTAAAAATGGGGGTTAAAAAGGGGAAAAAGGCCCCCCTTGACGGCCTGCCCAAACCGCTGGAGGTAAGAAGTTGAAATTTGGTATAAAGGTTCCTCCACTATCGTAGACATCCACCAAGACGGGAGTTTTGGAAATTTTTACAGGGACGGGCAAAACGGGGAAAAAGTCTCCCCCTTGACGGCCTGCTCAAACTGCTGGAGCTATGAAGTTGAAATTTGGTATGTAGGTTCCTCGACCGGTGTAGACGTCCGTTGAGACGGCATTTTTGGAAATTCTTATCGGGAGTGGCAAAAAGGGGACAAAAAAAGTACCTTTTTCCAAAAAAGTACCTTTTCCCAAAAAAAGTACCTTTTCCCAAAAAAAGTACCTTTTTCCAAAAAAAGTACCTTTTTCCAAAAAAAGTACCTTTTTCCAAAAAAAGTACCTTTTTCCAAAAAAAGTACCTTTTTCCAAAAAAAGTACCTTTTTCCAAAAAAAGTACCTTTTTCCAAAAAAAGTACCTTTTTCCAGAAAAAGTACCTTTTTCCAAAAAAAGTACCTTTTTACAAAAAAAGTACCTTTTTCCAAAAAAAGTACCTTTTTCCAAAAAAAGTACCCTTTTCCAAAAAAAAGTACCTTTTTCCAAAAAAAGTACCTTTTTCCAAAAAAAGTACCTTTTTCCAAAAAAAGTACCTTTTTCCAAAAAAAGTACCTTTTTCCAAAAAAAGTACCTTTTTCCAAAAAAAGTACCTTTTTCCAAAAAAAGTACCTTTTTTCAAAAGAAGTACCTTTTTCCAAAAAAAGTACCTTTTTCCAAAAAAAAGTACCTTTTCCCGAAAAAAGTACCTTTTTCCAAAAAAAATTCCTTTTTCCAAAAAAAGTACCTTTTTCCAAAAAAAGTACCTTTTTTAAAAAAAGTACCTTTTTCCAAAAAATGTACCTTTTTCTAAAAAAATGTACCTTTTCCAAAAAAAAAAGTACCTTTTCCCAAAAAACATACATTTTTCCAAAAAAATAACTTATTCAAAAAAAGTACCTCTTCCAAAAAAAAGTACCTTTTCCCAAAAAAAAGTACCTTTTTCTAAAAAAATTTTCCTTTTCCAAAAGAAGTACCTTTTCCAAAAAAAGTACCTTTTTCCAAAAAAAAAGTACCTTTTCCCGAAAAAAGTACCTTTTTCCAAAAAAGTACCTTTTTCCAAAAAAGTACCTTTTTCCAAAAAAAGTACCTTTTTCCAAAAAATGTACCTTTTTCTAAAAAAATGTACCTTTTCCAAAAAAAAAGTACCTTTTCCCAAAAAATATACATTTTTTCAAAAAAATACCTTTTTCAAAAAAAGTACCTTTTCCAAAAAAAAGTACCTTTTCCCAAAAAAAAGTACCTTTTTCTAAAAAAAATTTTCCTTTTCCAAAAGAAGTACCTTTTCCAAAAAAAGTACCTTTTTCCAAAAAACATACATTTTTCCAAAAAAAAACAACTTTTTAAAAAAAATATCTTTTGCAAAAAAAGTACAAATAAAGTACTTTGTAAAAACAAAGTATCTTTTTCCAAAAAATTTCGTTTTTCCAAAAAGTACCATTTAAAATAATATATAATTTCAAAAAAACTACTTTTTTTCCTCCCCCCACGGATATCTCCACTAAAACAAGGTTTCTTGATATTCGGCATAGACGTGCGCTAAGACGGGATTTTTGGAAATTCCTACCGGAACGGGCAAAAAGGGGAAAAGTCTCCCCATAAACAGTCTCACAAATTGGAAAAGTGCCTGCCCAAACCACTGGAGGTAAGAAGTTGAAATTTGGTATAAAGGTTCCTCCACTGTAGTAGACATCGACTAAGTTTGTATTTTTGGAATTCCCTACAGGATATCCCAAAAGGAAACTCGGTATGTGAGTTCCTGCTTCTGTGTAGGCGTCCGCTTAGACGGAATTTTTGAAATTCCTATCGGGAGGGGAAATAAGGTAAAAGTCTCCTCCTGCCGGCTTGCCCAATCCCTTTTGGCCAACCTAAAATTTTAAATATGTATTCCTTGGAGTAGGACTAATTCACCGGCAACGTAATTTTTCTATTTTGGAACAGGAACATAGTAAAAATGGTGGTTGAAAGGGAAAAATGTCCCCACTAACGGCCTGCCCAAACCGCTTAGGCAATGCAGTTGAAATTTGGTATGAATGTTCCTCATCCATCGCAGATAGCCGCGAAGATGGAATTTTTGTAAATTCCTAAAGGGAGGGGCAAAAAAAAAAAAAAAGCCTCACCTTGGGGGCCGGTAAAAACCCCTTCGGCTAGAAACCTGAAGCTTAAAATGTGGGTCCCTGGAGTGAGGGCTAACTTATTAGAAAGATACTTTTTTGAATTTTGGACAGGGTCGTTATAAAATGGGGGCTCAAAAAGGGAAAGTTGCCCCTTAACGACCTGTCCAAACTGCTGGAACTAGGAAGCTGAAATTCGGTACTTAAGTTCCTCTCAGCCTACTCAAACTGCTGGAACTAGGAAGCTGGAATTCCCTGTCGATGGATTTTCGGAAATTCCTACCCAGAGGGGCACAAATAGTAAAAGTTGGCTAGAAACCTGAAATGTAAAACATATGTTACTTGGAGTATGTGCTCACTTACCGAGGAGGTGCTTTTTGGACAGGGACATTGCAAAAATGGGGATTAATGCCGCTTAAAAGCCTGCCCAAACCGCTGGAGGTAGGAAGTTGAAATTTGGTATTAAAGTTCCTCCTCTATTGTAGACATCCGCTAAGATGAGATTTTTGGAAATTTCTACAGGTAGGGTCAAAAACAGGAAAAGTCTCCCCCTTAACGGCCTGGCCAAACTGCTGGAACAAGGGATCTTAAATTGGGTTCCTTCTCCAACGTTGACGTCCCCTAAGATGGTATTTTTGGAAATTCATACCGGGAGGGGTAAAAAGTTAAAAAACTTCCCCCTTGACGGCCTGGCCAAACTGCTGGATATAGAGACCTAAAATTATGTATGTAGTAGGTTCCTCCTCCAACGCAGACGTCCTCTAAGACGGAATTTTTGGAAATTCCGACCGGGAGGGGTAAAAACGGAATAATTCTCCCCCTTGATGGCCTAACCGAACCCTTCGGCTAGAAACCTGTAATATATTGTTACGAAAATGGCTTGGCCTAGTATAGAAAACTCTGGACTTTTCTAGAAGAAAATAGCCCAAGAGACGGGTTGGGCAAAATACATCAATCTGGCAACATAGTACTACATTTAATTATACACCTAAGAATATGCTATGATTAATTACGCATTAGAATTGTATAGTTGGTTAATAATAAGAGTTTGTGTGTATGTATAATGTCAAGCCTAATGTAAAGTAATATTGAATAGTTGGTTAATAATAAGTGTTTGTGTGTATGTATTATGTCATATTGTATAGTTGGTTAATAATAAGAGATTGTGTGTATGTATAATGTCAAGCCTAATGTAGAGTTATATTGTATAGTTGGTTAATGATAAATGTTTGTGTGTCTGTATAGTCTCTCAGCGTGATGTAGACTTATTATAAGTGTTTGTGTGTTTGTATAGCGTTAAGTCTAATGTAGAGTTATATTGTATAGTTGGTTAATGATAAGTGTTTAATATAACAGTTTGTGTTTGTGTATAGTGTTAAGACTAATATAGAGTAATACTGTATGTATAAATGGTTGTATGTATAGTCTGTAAGCGTATGTAGAGTTAAGTATAGCATGCTAGAATTATCCAGTGTGTTGTAGAAATATGGCTGTTACTATATAAGGCGCGCGTTAACATTAGTGAAGGGAAGTTGATTATTAACATTTGTGTTGTTAAGACCGCGAGTTAGTATCGTGTTAAAGTTAGTAGCGCTTTAGTAATCGTCATAATAGAGAGAGTTTGTAAATAAGTAATAGTGTGTAAATAAATAAGAGCGTCTAAGCTATTTCAAACTAAAGTGTATTCGTGTTTTGGTTATTGGCTAATTTGTTGTTAATATCGCTGTGACAGCACCAGGACCGTTTATCTAAGGGAGATAAACGAACGTTTTGTAAGGTAAAACGTAATAATTGGTGTCAGCGTTGGGACTGGTTATTTTGATTGCAATAGAAAAGAATCCGGTTTATTTAAGGGAAATAAACCAACGTTTTTAAAAAGTAAAAACGTAACAATTGGTGTCAGAAGTGGGATTGCAAAATATAAGTAACCAGGATATTGCAAAATAAACATAACTAAAAGCAATGAAGTTTGAAGAGCTTAAAGTGGAACAGCTCAAGCAGGAATTGAGTAAGTTGGAGCTGCCGACAACAGGTAATAAGGCAGAACTTCAAAAAAGGCTAATAGATGAATTCATGCGGCTTGGCATGGACATCAATACTTACGTATTTGACGGAAAAGAAGAAATGGAGGTATGTACCCGTTCAGCGGCAAGCAGTATGGACATTAATGCAGTGTTCACAGCCTTGATGGAGAAAATAGAAGAGAATTCTAGAAAAACGGAAGAAAATTCTAGAAAAATGGAAGAAAATTCTAGAAAAATGATGGAAGAAAATTCTAGAAAAATAATGGAGAAAATGGAAGAAAGCTCTAGAGAATTGGAAGAAAGAAACTATAGCAAAATGGAAGAAAACACTAGCAAAATGGAAGAAAATTCTAGAAAAATGATGGAAGAAAATTCTAGAAAAATAATGGAGAAAATGGAAGAAAGCTCTAGAGAAATGGAAGAAAGAAACTCTAGCAAAATGGAAGAAAACTCTACAAAAATGATGGAGAAAATGGAAGAAAACTCTAGAGAAACTAGAGCCACAAATGAGAAACTGACAGAAATGACAGAGGCTATAAACCAAAGAATGGATCGCGTTGAGGTACAAGTCAGCAAATTTGATGAGAAGCTTGTCGATTTAGAGAGTAAGATGAATAATCTGGAAATTGACATAGAGACGAAAATTAACAGTCTTCAATGCCAAGGTGGGCCAGTTCGTGTTGTTCCAGAAGTCTCTAGTAGAATAAAGACACCATGTTTCGATGGCAGTACACCCTTTAATGTATTCAAGTTTCAGTTTGAAACTGTGGCTAGCAGAAATTTGTGGACAAATGAAGAAAAAGCCATTGAGTTGATTTTGGCCTTAAAAGGAACCGCAGCAGAAGTCCTTGAAAGCATACCAATGAGCTGCAGGAATAATTATGACGACATTATGGCTGCACTGCAACGAAAGTATGGTGGTGAACATAAAAAGGAAATCTACAGAATGGAATTGCGAGGCAGAGTGCAGAAGGTCAATGAAACACTGCAAGACTTCGCGATGGAGGTTGAAAGATTGGTGCAGATGACATACCCCGGTGAAAACCATCCATTCTTGGACCAGTTCAAGATTGAGGCGTTTGTAAATGGCATTCGTGATCCCGATGTGAAATATGCGGTATGCGCTACACAGAAATTAACTTTTGCAGAAACTGTTTCATTTGCGCTGGCACAGGAGACGGCTAAAGTAATTTCCAAGCCGCAAACATACAAGGTGCGAAATTTGGAGGTTATCGCTGAAAAAGAGAGAGACATAGTTAACGACTTAAGAGAAGCAGTTATGCAGGCACTAGAAGAGAAACAAAACAAGTTCCAAGCTAAATGCTACAACTGCGGTAGAGTTGGCCATTTTCAGCGAAAATGTAAGGCACCAAGAAAACGATCTAGATCTTCTTCGCCACCACGGGACAATAAGCGGGCTAACCATCAAGTATCACAAGAGTCACCGTTAAACTAAAACGAGCTAGCACAACGGGGCATGAGCTAGCTCCCACAAACGAGGGCCCCACAATTTCCATATCAGTGATACAGCAGAAAAATAGCAATCTTACAATTTGTGGGTTCGTCTACGGCAAAAAGCACATCTTTACGATAGACACAGGGGCGGCACAGTCAATTATTAGGCCCGATGTAGTGAAAGGGGCAATTGAACCATTAAGCAACGTAAGTCTGCGAACAGCTACTGGGGATCCTGCTACTGTCTACGGTAAAGTTAAAACTAAATTAACTATAGCCAACATCAACGTAGATCATGTATTTATTGTTGCTGATATTGTGGACGAAGTAATAATCGGTGCAGATTTTATGATTAGCCATAACGTTAAACTGCATATGGGGCAACAAATAATGATTTGGCACAACGTTGAAATACCTCTTGATGTTGGTTATGAAAGTAAGGCTCAAATAAGAAAGCTAGCTACTGTTGGACGTCAGAAACTACCACCACAGTCAGAAACCGTAGTGTGGGCACGTATGGAGGGAAATTGTGTGGACAATCGGTTGTGGGTAGTAGAACCTATAGAAATAAAGAGTGACCTTATAACCGCAAAAGCCCTCGTAAGAGCCTGTAACGACGGAAGAGTCCCGGTAAGAGTATTAAATCTATCCAGCAACGAAAAATTAGTCAAAAAAAACACCGATATAGGTCAATGTGCTCCAGCAGAGTCAATAATAAATTGTGAGCGCAGACCGGAACCTGCGAATATGTCAGCAAAAGAACATGAGTTGCTAACCGAACATGCAAGGAAATGGGTAGAAGGATTAGCGGCGCCTGATAGAAATAAAGCCAAACAGCTGCTTAAGAAATATGCCTCCGTCTTCGCCTTTAAGAGCCAAAGCCATGGGAGAACGGCTATTGTTAAACACGAAATAAATACTGGCGAAGCAAGGCCAATTAAACAAGCACCTAGAAGTATCCCCTTAGCAAAGCGAGGTGAGGTTAAAGATCTAATCAATGAAATGGAGCAAAATGGTATAATAGAACCATCTACAAGTCCGTGGAGCTCGCCAGTGGTTTTGGTTAAGAAGAAAGATGGCAGCACCAGATTTTGTGTCGATTATAGAAAGCTAAACGACGTCACCAAGAAAGACAGTTATCCGCTACCCAGAATTGACGACACTTTGGACACGCTAGCCGGAACAAAATGGTTCTCCACATTAGATTTGCAAAACGGATACTGGCAGGTTGAAATAGCAGACAAAGACAAAGAGAAAACTGCCTTTAGTGCGGGCGATGGTTTATGGCAGTTCAACGTGATGCCATTTGGGCTTTGCAACGCTCCGGCTACATTCGAGCGCTTGATGGAACGGATGTTAAAAGGACTTCACTGGAAGACTTGTTTGATGTACCTTGATGACATTATAGTCACGGGAAAGACTTTTGACGAACATCTGAAAAACCTAGAAGACGTGCTTAATCGTATATCAGCGGCTGGGCTAAAGCTAAATGCAAAGAAATGTGTACTATTCCAGAAAGAAGTTAAGTACCTAGGACATCGCGTAACAACAGAGGGTGTATCGACCGATGAAGATAAAATAGTAGCAGTAAAAGACTGGCCTCGTCCGAAAAATCTTCATGAATTGCGCAGTTTTTTAGGTCTTTGCACATACTATAGACGATTTGTACCGAATTTTGCCAGAGTTGCTGCAAGTTTACATGAGCTGACCCAAAAGTCCCGGCCATACCATTGGGGTGAATCACAAGAACATGCATTCCAGGAGCTAAAAGGGTTATTATGTACAGCACCAGTCCTGGCATATCCAATTTCTGGAGAGAAATTTGTACTAGATAGTGACGCGAGCGGATACGGAATAGGAGGTGTGCTCTCGCAGATAGTCAATGGGGCAGAAAAAGTCATAGGCTACTACAGCCGAACACTCTCAAAGCCTGAGAGGAACTACTGCGTAACGCGACGGGAATTTCTGGCAGTATTAGAGTGCGTAAAACATTACCACAAGTATCTATATGGTCAGCATTTCACCTTAAGGACAGACCATTCCGCACTCAGGTGGTTACTAGAATTTAAAAACCCTGAAGGACAACTTGCTCGTTGGATTGAACGCCTTCAAAGCTACGACTTCAGCATTGAGCACAGGAAAGGTGGTAAGCATAATAATGCAGATGCTCTCTCAAGACAGCCCTGCAACCTGGAGTGCAAACATTGTAGCAGGGCGGAGAGGAAAGAATGCGTTATTGATATTCGGCTAACGCATATAGACTCCAGTGTGGACTGGGCAACGGCGCAGAGAAATGATCCCATGTTGTCAAAAATAATATCTGCTAAAGAACGGGACAGAAGACCAGCTCGGCTCGAAATATCTTCAGAAAGCCCAATAATGAAATCATATTGGACACAATGGGACAGTCTTAGGCTGATAAATGGCTGCTTATACCGGACATGGGAAGATGCAGACGGAAAAGCGGCAACTGATTTAATTGTTGTACCATCCTCCAAAATAAACGAAGTAATAAAAGAATTTCATAATGGTCCTAGTGGCGGTCATCTTGGTGTGACAAAAACGCTAGAAAAGTTGAAACTAAGGTTTTATTGGGTTGGATGTCGACAAGCTGTGGCCGATTGGATAGCCAACTGCCCGCAATGCATTTTAGCCAAAGGTCCAATAAGAAAAAGCCGCGGGCAGCTTCAGCAATACAATTCGGGTGCCCCATTTGAGCGCGTAGCAATGGATATAGCCGGTCCTTTTCCTGTCAGTGAGGCTGGAAACCGATATATACTAGTAGTCATAGATTATTTCAGCAAATGGCCAGAAGTGTATCCGATACCGAACCAGGAAGCTGGAACAGTAGCAGACGTATTTGTTAACAATTGGGTGTGCCGTTATGGAGCTCCTTTAGAACTGCATTCCGACCAAGGAAGGAATTTTGAGTCTGCCATATTTAAGGAAATGTGTGAAAAATATGGAATAAGAAAGACAAGAACAACGCCACTACATCCGCAATCTGATGGCATGGTTGAAAGATTCAATCGCACCCTGGAGGAACATTTGAGAAAAGTGGTCAGCGGACATCAAAAGGACTGGGATGAGCACATACCAAAATTTCTGTTGGCATATAGGTCAGCCGTGCACGACTCCACCTCACGAGCACCTGCAAAGATTATATTTGGAACTGAGTTAAGACTGCCTGGAGACTTAGAGTTTGGCATTAAGCCTACACCAACAGAGGAAGATGGTGGAGACCCCTCCATGAATGACCTTGAAGAACTTCATGAATTCGTGCGTAACCGAATCAAAATGACCAGTGATAAAATGAAAGCCAGATACGACCGAGCTGCAAACTCTGAAGGTTTCAACGAAGGGCAATTGGTCCTACTTTTTAACCCACAACGAAAAAAAGGATTGTCACCGAAACTGCAAACCCATTGGGACGGCCCCTATAAAGTAGTCAAGAGGCTAAATGACGTGGTTTATAGAATCCAAAAGTACAACAGCCCAAGATCTAAAATGAAGGTGGTACACCTGGAGAGACTAGCAAATTACGGGAAGGGAACATATGTGCCTATTCGGGACGAAGAGGCTTAAGTGGGCGGCAGTGTTACGAAAATGGCTTGGCCTAGTATAGAAAACTCTGGACTTTTCTAGAAGAAAATAGCCCAAGAGACGGGTTGGGCAAAATACATCAATCTGGCAACATAGTACTACATTTAATTATACACCTAAGAATATGCTATGATTAATTACGCATTAGAATTGTATAGTTGGTTAATAATAAGAGTTTGTGTGTATGTATAATGTCAAGCCTAATGTAAAGTAATATTGAATAGTTGGTTAATAATAAGTGTTTGTGTGTATGTATTATGTCATATTGTATAGTTGGTTAATAATAAGAGATTGTGTGTATGTATAATGTCAAGCCTAATGTAGAGTTATATTGTATAGTTGGTTAATGATAAATGTTTGTGTGTCTGTATAGTCTCTCAGCGTGATGTAGACTTATTATAAGTGTTTGTGTGTTTGTATAGCGTTAAGTCTAATGTAGAGTTATATTGTATAGTTGGTTAATGATAAGTGTTTAATATAACAGTTTGTGTTTGTGTATAGTGTTAAGACTAATATAGAGTAATACTGTATGTATAAATGGTTGTATGTATAGTCTGTAAGCGTATGTAGAGTTAAGTATAGCATGCTAGAATTATCCAGTGTGTTGTAGAAATATGGCTGTTACTATATAAGGCGCGCGTTAACATTAGTGAAGGGAAGTTGATTATTAACATTTGTGTTGTTAAGACCGCGAGTTAGTATCGTGTTAAAGTTAGTAGCGCTTTAGTAATCGTCATAATAGAGAGAGTTTGTAAATAAGTAATAGTGTGTAAATAAATAAGAGCGTCTAAGCTATTTCAAACTAAAGTGTATTCGTGTTTTGGTTATTGGCTAATTTGTTGTTAATATCGCTGTGACAGCACCAGGACCGTTTATCTAAGGGAGATAAACGAACGTTTTGTAAGGTAAAACGTAATAATTGGTGTCAGCGTTGGGACTGGTTATTTTGATTGCAATAGAAAAGAATCCGGTTTATTTAAGGGAAATAAACCAACGTTTTTAAAAAGTAAAAACGTAACAATTGGTGTCAGAAGTGGGATTGCAAAATATAAGTAACCAGGATATTGCAAAATAAACATAACTAAAAGCAATGAAGTTTGAAGAGCTTAAAGTGGAACAGCTCAAGCAGGAATTGAGTAAGTTGGAGCTGCCGACAACAGGTAATAAGGCAGAACTTCAAAAAAGGCTAATAGATGAATTCATGCGGCTTGGCATGGACATCAATACTTACGTATTTGACGGAAAAGAAGAAATGGAGGTATGTACCCGTTCAGCGGCAAGCAGTATGGACATTAATGCAGTGTTCACAGCCTTGATGGAGAAAATAGAAGAGAATTCTAGAAAAACGGAAGAAAATTCTAGAAAAATGGAAGAAAATTCTAGAAAAATGATGGAAGAAAATTCTAGAAAAATAATGGAGAAAATGGAAGAAAGCTCTAGAGAATTGGAAGAAAGAAACTATAGCAAAATGGAAGAAAACACTAGCAAAATGGAAGAAAATTCTAGAAAAATGATGGAAGAAAATTCTAGAAAAATAATGGAGAAAATGGAAGAAAGCTCTAGAGAAATGGAAGAAAGAAACTCTAGCAAAATGGAAGAAAACTCTACAAAAATGATGGAGAAAATGGAAGAAAACTCTAGAGAAACTAGAGCCACAAATGAGAAACTGACAGAAATGACAGAGGCTATAAACCAAAGAATGGATCGCGTTGAGGTACAAGTCAGCAAATTTGATGAGAAGCTTGTCGATTTAGAGAGTAAGATGAATAATCTGGAAATTGACATAGAGACGAAAATTAACAGTCTTCAATGCCAAGGTGGGCCAGTTCGTGTTGTTCCAGAAGTCTCTAGTAGAATAAAGACACCATGTTTCGATGGCAGTACACCCTTTAATGTATTCAAGTTTCAGTTTGAAACTGTGGCTAGCAGAAATTTGTGGACAAATGAAGAAAAAGCCATTGAGTTGATTTTGGCCTTAAAAGGAACCGCAGCAGAAGTCCTTGAAAGCATACCAATGAGCTGCAGGAATAATTATGACGACATTATGGCTGCACTGCAACGAAAGTATGGTGGTGAACATAAAAAGGAAATCTACAGAATGGAATTGCGAGGCAGAGTGCAGAAGGTCAATGAAACACTGCAAGACTTCGCGATGGAGGTTGAAAGATTGGTGCAGATGACATACCCCGGTGAAAACCATCCATTCTTGGACCAGTTCAAGATTGAGGCGTTTGTAAATGGCATTCGTGATCCCGATGTGAAATATGCGGTATGCGCTACACAGAAATTAACTTTTGCAGAAACTGTTTCATTTGCGCTGGCACAGGAGACGGCTAAAGTAATTTCCAAGCCGCAAACATACAAGGTGCGAAATTTGGAGGTTATCGCTGAAAAAGAGAGAGACATAGTTAACGACTTAAGAGAAGCAGTTATGCAGGCACTAGAAGAGAAACAAAACAAGTTCCAAGCTAAATGCTACAACTGCGGTAGAGTTGGCCATTTTCAGCGAAAATGTAAGGCACCAAGAAAACGATCTAGATCTTCTTCGCCACCACGGGACAATAAGCGGGCTAACCATCAAGTATCACAAGAGTCACCGTTAAACTAAAACGAGCTAGCACAACGGGGCATGAGCTAGCTCCCACAAACGAGGGCCCCACAATTTCCATATCAGTGATACAGCAGAAAAATAGCAATCTTACAATTTGTGGGTTCGTCTACGGCAAAAAGCACATCTTTACGATAGACACAGGGGCGGCACAGTCAATTATTAGGCCCGATGTAGTGAAAGGGGCAATTGAACCATTAAGCAACGTAAGTCTGCGAACAGCTACTGGGGATCCTGCTACTGTCTACGGTAAAGTTAAAACTAAATTAACTATAGCCAACATCAACGTAGATCATGTATTTATTGTTGCTGATATTGTGGACGAAGTAATAATCGGTGCAGATTTTATGATTAGCCATAACGTTAAACTGCATATGGGGCAACAAATAATGATTTGGCACAACGTTGAAATACCTCTTGATGTTGGTTATGAAAGTAAGGCTCAAATAAGAAAGCTAGCTACTGTTGGACGTCAGAAACTACCACCACAGTCAGAAACCGTAGTGTGGGCACGTATGGAGGGAAATTGTGTGGACAATCGGTTGTGGGTAGTAGAACCTATAGAAATAAAGAGTGACCTTATAACCGCAAAAGCCCTCGTAAGAGCCTGTAACGACGGAAGAGTCCCGGTAAGAGTATTAAATCTATCCAGCAACGAAAAATTAGTCAAAAAAAACACCGATATAGGTCAATGTGCTCCAGCAGAGTCAATAATAAATTGTGAGCGCAGACCGGAACCTGCGAATATGTCAGCAAAAGAACATGAGTTGCTAACCGAACATGCAAGGAAATGGGTAGAAGGATTAGCGGCGCCTGATAGAAATAAAGCCAAACAGCTGCTTAAGAAATATGCCTCCGTCTTCGCCTTTAAGAGCCAAAGCCATGGGAGAACGGCTATTGTTAAACACGAAATAAATACTGGCGAAGCAAGGCCAATTAAACAAGCACCTAGAAGTATCCCCTTAGCAAAGCGAGGTGAGGTTAAAGATCTAATCAATGAAATGGAGCAAAATGGTATAATAGAACCATCTACAAGTCCGTGGAGCTCGCCAGTGGTTTTGGTTAAGAAGAAAGATGGCAGCACCAGATTTTGTGTCGATTATAGAAAGCTAAACGACGTCACCAAGAAAGACAGTTATCCGCTACCCAGAATTGACGACACTTTGGACACGCTAGCCGGAACAAAATGGTTCTCCACATTAGATTTGCAAAACGGATACTGGCAGGTTGAAATAGCAGACAAAGACAAAGAGAAAACTGCCTTTAGTGCGGGCGATGGTTTATGGCAGTTCAACGTGATGCCATTTGGGCTTTGCAACGCTCCGGCTACATTCGAGCGCTTGATGGAACGGATGTTAAAAGGACTTCACTGGAAGACTTGTTTGATGTACCTTGATGACATTATAGTCACGGGAAAGACTTTTGACGAACATCTGAAAAACCTAGAAGACGTGCTTAATCGTATATCAGCGGCTGGGCTAAAGCTAAATGCAAAGAAATGTGTACTATTCCAGAAAGAAGTTAAGTACCTAGGACATCGCGTAACAACAGAGGGTGTATCGACCGATGAAGATAAAATAGTAGCAGTAAAAGACTGGCCTCGTCCGAAAAATCTTCATGAATTGCGCAGTTTTTTAGGTCTTTGCACATACTATAGACGATTTGTACCGAATTTTGCCAGAGTTGCTGCAAGTTTACATGAGCTGACCCAAAAGTCCCGGCCATACCATTGGGGTGAATCACAAGAACATGCATTCCAGGAGCTAAAAGGGTTATTATGTACAGCACCAGTCCTGGCATATCCAATTTCTGGAGAGAAATTTGTACTAGATAGTGACGCGAGCGGATACGGAATAGGAGGTGTGCTCTCGCAGATAGTCAATGGGGCAGAAAAAGTCATAGGCTACTACAGCCGAACACTCTCAAAGCCTGAGAGGAACTACTGCGTAACGCGACGGGAATTTCTGGCAGTATTAGAGTGCGTAAAACATTACCACAAGTATCTATATGGTCAGCATTTCACCTTAAGGACAGACCATTCCGCACTCAGGTGGTTACTAGAATTTAAAAACCCTGAAGGACAACTTGCTCGTTGGATTGAACGCCTTCAAAGCTACGACTTCAGCATTGAGCACAGGAAAGGTGGTAAGCATAATAATGCAGATGCTCTCTCAAGACAGCCCTGCAACCTGGAGTGCAAACATTGTAGCAGGGCGGAGAGGAAAGAATGCGTTATTGATATTCGGCTAACGCATATAGACTCCAGTGTGGACTGGGCAACGGCGCAGAGAAATGATCCCATGTTGTCAAAAATAATATCTGCTAAAGAACGGGACAGAAGACCAGCTCGGCTCGAAATATCTTCAGAAAGCCCAATAATGAAATCATATTGGACACAATGGGACAGTCTTAGGCTGATAAATGGCTGCTTATACCGGACATGGGAAGATGCAGACGGAAAAGCGGCAACTGATTTAATTGTTGTACCATCCTCCAAAATAAACGAAGTAATAAAAGAATTTCATAATGGTCCTAGTGGCGGTCATCTTGGTGTGACAAAAACGCTAGAAAAGTTGAAACTAAGGTTTTATTGGGTTGGATGTCGACAAGCTGTGGCCGATTGGATAGCCAACTGCCCGCAATGCATTTTAGCCAAAGGTCCAATAAGAAAAAGCCGCGGGCAGCTTCAGCAATACAATTCGGGTGCCCCATTTGAGCGCGTAGCAATGGATATAGCCGGTCCTTTTCCTGTCAGTGAGGCTGGAAACCGATATATACTAGTAGTCATAGATTATTTCAGCAAATGGCCAGAAGTGTATCCGATACCGAACCAGGAAGCTGGAACAGTAGCAGACGTATTTGTTAACAATTGGGTGTGCCGTTATGGAGCTCCTTTAGAACTGCATTCCGACCAAGGAAGGAATTTTGAGTCTGCCATATTTAAGGAAATGTGTGAAAAATATGGAATAAGAAAGACAAGAACAACGCCACTACATCCGCAATCTGATGGCATGGTTGAAAGATTCAATCGCACCCTGGAGGAACATTTGAGAAAAGTGGTCAGCGGACATCAAAAGGACTGGGATGAGCACATACCAAAATTTCTGTTGGCATATAGGTCAGCCGTGCACGACTCCACCTCACGAGCACCTGCAAAGATTATATTTGGAACTGAGTTAAGACTGCCTGGAGACTTAGAGTTTGGCATTAAGCCTACACCAACAGAGGAAGATGGTGGAGACCCCTCCATGAATGACCTTGAAGAACTTCATGAATTCGTGCGTAACCGAATCAAAATGACCAGTGATAAAATGAAAGCCAGATACGACCGAGCTGCAAACTCTGAAGGTTTCAACGAAGGGCAATTGGTCCTACTTTTTAACCCACAACGAAAAAAAGGATTGTCACCGAAACTGCAAACCCATTGGGACGGCCCCTATAAAGTAGTCAAGAGGCTAAATGACGTGGTTTATAGAATCCAAAAGTACAACAGCCCAAGATCTAAAATGAAGGTGGTACACCTGGAGAGACTAGCAAATTACGGGAAGGGAACATATGTGCCTATTCGGGACGAAGAGGCTTAAGTGGGCGGCAGTGTTACGAAAATGGCTTGGCCTAGTATAGAAAACTCTGGACTTTTCTAGAAGAAAATAGCCCAAGAGACGGGTTGGGCAAAATACATCAATCTGGCAACATAGTACTACATTTAATTATACACCTAAGAATATGCTATGATTAATTACGCATTAGAATTGTATAGTTGGTTAATAATAAGAGTTTGTGTGTATGTATAATGTCAAGCCTAATGTAAAGTAATATTGAATAGTTGGTTAATAATAAGTGTTTGTGTGTATGTATTATGTCATATTGTATAGTTGGTTAATAATAAGAGATTGTGTGTATGTATAATGTCAAGCCTAATGTAGAGTTATATTGTATAGTTGGTTAATGATAAATGTTTGTGTGTCTGTATAGTCTCTCAGCGTGATGTAGACTTATTATAAGTGTTTGTGTGTTTGTATAGCGTTAAGTCTAATGTAGAGTTATATTGTATAGTTGGTTAATGATAAGTGTTTAATATAACAGTTTGTGTTTGTGTATAGTGTTAAGACTAATATAGAGTAATACTGTATGTATAAATGGTTGTATGTATAGTCTGTAAGCGTATGTAGAGTTAAGTATAGCATGCTAGAATTATCCAGTGTGTTGTAGAAATATGGCTGTTACTATATAAGGCGCGCGTTAACATTAGTGAAGGGAAGTTGATTATTAACATTTGTGTTGTTAAGACCGCGAGTTAGTATCGTGTTAAAGTTAGTAGCGCTTTAGTAATCGTCATAATAGAGAGAGTTTGTAAATAAGTAATAGTGTGTAAATAAATAAGAGCGTCTAAGCTATTTCAAACTAAAGTGTATTCGTGTTTTGGTTATTGGCTAATTTGTTGTTAATATCGCTGTGACAGCACCAGGACCGTTTATCTAAGGGAGATAAACGAACGTTTTGTAAGGTAAAACGTAATAATTGGTGTCAGCGTTGGGACTGGTTATTTTGATTGCAATAGAAAAGAATCCGGTTTATTTAAGGGAAATAAACCAACGTTTTTAAAAAGTAAAAACGTAACAATTGGTGTCAGAAGTGGGATTGCAAAATATAAGTAACCAGGATATTGCAAAATAAACATAACTAAAAGCAATGAAGTTTGAAGAGCTTAAAGTGGAACAGCTCAAGCAGGAATTGAGTAAGTTGGAGCTGCCGACAACAGGTAATAAGGCAGAACTTCAAAAAAGGCTAATAGATGAATTCATGCGGCTTGGCATGGACATCAATACTTACGTATTTGACGGAAAAGAAGAAATGGAGGTATGTACCCGTTCAGCGGCAAGCAGTATGGACATTAATGCAGTGTTCACAGCCTTGATGGAGAAAATAGAAGAGAATTCTAGAAAAACGGAAGAAAATTCTAGAAAAATGGAAGAAAATTCTAGAAAAATGATGGAAGAAAATTCTAGAAAAATAATGGAGAAAATGGAAGAAAGCTCTAGAGAATTGGAAGAAAGAAACTATAGCAAAATGGAAGAAAACACTAGCAAAATGGAAGAAAATTCTAGAAAAATGATGGAAGAAAATTCTAGAAAAATAATGGAGAAAATGGAAGAAAGCTCTAGAGAAATGGAAGAAAGAAACTCTAGCAAAATGGAAGAAAACTCTACAAAAATGATGGAGAAAATGGAAGAAAACTCTAGAGAAACTAGAGCCACAAATGAGAAACTGACAGAAATGACAGAGGCTATAAACCAAAGAATGGATCGCGTTGAGGTACAAGTCAGCAAATTTGATGAGAAGCTTGTCGATTTAGAGAGTAAGATGAATAATCTGGAAATTGACATAGAGACGAAAATTAACAGTCTTCAATGCCAAGGTGGGCCAGTTCGTGTTGTTCCAGAAGTCTCTAGTAGAATAAAGACACCATGTTTCGATGGCAGTACACCCTTTAATGTATTCAAGTTTCAGTTTGAAACTGTGGCTAGCAGAAATTTGTGGACAAATGAAGAAAAAGCCATTGAGTTGATTTTGGCCTTAAAAGGAACCGCAGCAGAAGTCCTTGAAAGCATACCAATGAGCTGCAGGAATAATTATGACGACATTATGGCTGCACTGCAACGAAAGTATGGTGGTGAACATAAAAAGGAAATCTACAGAATGGAATTGCGAGGCAGAGTGCAGAAGGTCAATGAAACACTGCAAGACTTCGCGATGGAGGTTGAAAGATTGGTGCAGATGACATACCCCGGTGAAAACCATCCATTCTTGGACCAGTTCAAGATTGAGGCGTTTGTAAATGGCATTCGTGATCCCGATGTGAAATATGCGGTATGCGCTACACAGAAATTAACTTTTGCAGAAACTGTTTCATTTGCGCTGGCACAGGAGACGGCTAAAGTAATTTCCAAGCCGCAAACATACAAGGTGCGAAATTTGGAGGTTATCGCTGAAAAAGAGAGAGACATAGTTAACGACTTAAGAGAAGCAGTTATGCAGGCACTAGAAGAGAAACAAAACAAGTTCCAAGCTAAATGCTACAACTGCGGTAGAGTTGGCCATTTTCAGCGAAAATGTAAGGCACCAAGAAAACGATCTAGATCTTCTTCGCCACCACGGGACAATAAGCGGGCTAACCATCAAGTATCACAAGAGTCACCGTTAAACTAAAACGAGCTAGCACAACGGGGCATGAGCTAGCTCCCACAAACGAGGGCCCCACAATTTCCATATCAGTGATACAGCAGAAAAATAGCAATCTTACAATTTGTGGGTTCGTCTACGGCAAAAAGCACATCTTTACGATAGACACAGGGGCGGCACAGTCAATTATTAGGCCCGATGTAGTGAAAGGGGCAATTGAACCATTAAGCAACGTAAGTCTGCGAACAGCTACTGGGGATCCTGCTACTGTCTACGGTAAAGTTAAAACTAAATTAACTATAGCCAACATCAACGTAGATCATGTATTTATTGTTGCTGATATTGTGGACGAAGTAATAATCGGTGCAGATTTTATGATTAGCCATAACGTTAAACTGCATATGGGGCAACAAATAATGATTTGGCACAACGTTGAAATACCTCTTGATGTTGGTTATGAAAGTAAGGCTCAAATAAGAAAGCTAGCTACTGTTGGACGTCAGAAACTACCACCACAGTCAGAAACCGTAGTGTGGGCACGTATGGAGGGAAATTGTGTGGACAATCGGTTGTGGGTAGTAGAACCTATAGAAATAAAGAGTGACCTTATAACCGCAAAAGCCCTCGTAAGAGCCTGTAACGACGGAAGAGTCCCGGTAAGAGTATTAAATCTATCCAGCAACGAAAAATTAGTCAAAAAAAACACCGATATAGGTCAATGTGCTCCAGCAGAGTCAATAATAAATTGTGAGCGCAGACCGGAACCTGCGAATATGTCAGCAAAAGAACATGAGTTGCTAACCGAACATGCAAGGAAATGGGTAGAAGGATTAGCGGCGCCTGATAGAAATAAAGCCAAACAGCTGCTTAAGAAATATGCCTCCGTCTTCGCCTTTAAGAGCCAAAGCCATGGGAGAACGGCTATTGTTAAACACGAAATAAATACTGGCGAAGCAAGGCCAATTAAACAAGCACCTAGAAGTATCCCCTTAGCAAAGCGAGGTGAGGTTAAAGATCTAATCAATGAAATGGAGCAAAATGGTATAATAGAACCATCTACAAGTCCGTGGAGCTCGCCAGTGGTTTTGGTTAAGAAGAAAGATGGCAGCACCAGATTTTGTGTCGATTATAGAAAGCTAAACGACGTCACCAAGAAAGACAGTTATCCGCTACCCAGAATTGACGACACTTTGGACACGCTAGCCGGAACAAAATGGTTCTCCACATTAGATTTGCAAAACGGATACTGGCAGGTTGAAATAGCAGACAAAGACAAAGAGAAAACTGCCTTTAGTGCGGGCGATGGTTTATGGCAGTTCAACGTGATGCCATTTGGGCTTTGCAACGCTCCGGCTACATTCGAGCGCTTGATGGAACGGATGTTAAAAGGACTTCACTGGAAGACTTGTTTGATGTACCTTGATGACATTATAGTCACGGGAAAGACTTTTGACGAACATCTGAAAAACCTAGAAGACGTGCTTAATCGTATATCAGCGGCTGGGCTAAAGCTAAATGCAAAGAAATGTGTACTATTCCAGAAAGAAGTTAAGTACCTAGGACATCGCGTAACAACAGAGGGTGTATCGACCGATGAAGATAAAATAGTAGCAGTAAAAGACTGGCCTCGTCCGAAAAATCTTCATGAATTGCGCAGTTTTTTAGGTCTTTGCACATACTATAGACGATTTGTACCGAATTTTGCCAGAGTTGCTGCAAGTTTACATGAGCTGACCCAAAAGTCCCGGCCATACCATTGGGGTGAATCACAAGAACATGCATTCCAGGAGCTAAAAGGGTTATTATGTACAGCACCAGTCCTGGCATATCCAATTTCTGGAGAGAAATTTGTACTAGATAGTGACGCGAGCGGATACGGAATAGGAGGTGTGCTCTCGCAGATAGTCAATGGGGCAGAAAAAGTCATAGGCTACTACAGCCGAACACTCTCAAAGCCTGAGAGGAACTACTGCGTAACGCGACGGGAATTTCTGGCAGTATTAGAGTGCGTAAAACATTACCACAAGTATCTATATGGTCAGCATTTCACCTTAAGGACAGACCATTCCGCACTCAGGTGGTTACTACAATTTAAAAACCCTGAAGGACAACTTGCTCGTTGGATTGAACGCCTTCAAAGCTACGACTTCAGCATTGAGCACAGGAAAGGTGGTAAGCATAATAATGCAGATGCTCTCTCAAGACAGCCCTGCAACCTGGAGTGCAAACATTGTAGCAGGGCGGAGAGGAAAGAATGCGTTATTGATATTCGGCTAACGCATATAGACTCCAGTGTGGACTGGGCAACGGCGCAGAGAAATGATCCCATGTTGTCAAAAATAATATCTGCTAAAGAACGGGACAGAAGACCAGCTCGGCTCGAAATATCTTCAGAAAGCCCAATAATGAAATCATATTGGACACAATGGGACAGTCTTAGGCTGATAAATGGCTGCTTATACCGGACATGGGAAGATGCAGACGGAAAAGCGGCAACTGATTTAATTGTTGTACCATCCTCCAAAATAAACGAAGTAATAAAAGAATTTCATAATGGTCCTAGTGGCGGTCATCTTGGTGTGACAAAAACGCTAGAAAAGTTGAAACTAAGGTTTTATTGGGTTGGATGTCGACAAGCTGTGGCCGATTGGATAGCCAACTGCCCGCAATGCATTTTAGCCAAAGGTCCAATAAGAAAAAGCCGCGGGCAGCTTCAGCAATACAATTCGGGTGCCCCATTTGAGCGCGTAGCAATGGATATAGCCGGTCCTTTTCCTGTCAGTGAGGCTGGAAACCGATATATACTAGTAGTCATAGATTATTTCAGCAAATGGCCAGAAGTGTATCCGATACCGAACCAGGAAGCTGGAACAGTAGCAGACGTATTTGTTAACAATTGGGTGTGCCGTTATGGAGCTCCTTTAGAACTGCATTCCGACCAAGGAAGGAATTTTGAGTCTGCCATATTTAAGGAAATGTGTGAAAAATATGGAATAAGAAAGACAAGAACAACGCCACTACATCCGCAATCTGATGGCATGGTTGAAAGATTCAATCGCACCCTGGAGGAACATTTGAGAAAAGTGGTCAGCGGACATCAAAAGGACTGGGATGAGCACATACCAAAATTTCTGTTGGCATATAGGTCAGCCGTGCACGACTCCACCTCACGAGCACCTGCAAAGATTATATTTGGAACTGAGTTAAGACTGCCTGGAGACTTAGAGTTTGGCATTAAGCCTACACCAACAGAGGAAGATGGTGGAGACCCCTCCATGAATGACCTTGAAGAACTTCATGAATTCGTGCGTAACCGAATCAAAATGACCAGTGATAAAATGAAAGCCAGATACGACCGAGCTGCAAACTCTGAAGGTTTCAACGAAGGGCAATTGGTCCTACTTTTTAACCCACAACGAAAAAAAGGATTGTCACCGAAACTGCAAACCCATTGGGACGGCCCCTATAAAGTAGTCAAGAGGCTAAATGACGTGGTTTATAGAATCCAAAAGTACAACAGCCCAAGATCTAAAATGAAGGTGGTACACCTGGAGAGACTAGCAAATTACGGGAAGGGAACATATGTGCCTATTCGGGACGAAGAGGCTTAAGTGGGCGGCAGTGTTACGAAAATGGCTTGGCCTAGTATAGAAAACTCTGGACTTTTCTAGAAGAAAATAGCCCAAGAGACGGGTTGGGCAAAATACATCAATCTGGCAACATAGTACTACATTTAATTATACACCTAAGAATATGCTATGATTAATTACGCATTAGAATTGTATAGTTGGTTAATAATAAGAGTTTGTGTGTATGTATAATGTCAAGCCTAATGTAAAGTAATATTGAATAGTTGGTTAATAATAAGTGTTTGTGTGTATGTATTATGTCATATTGTATAGTTGGTTAATAATAAGAGATTGTGTGTATGTATAATGTCAAGCCTAATGTAGAGTTATATTGTATAGTTGGTTAATGATAAATGTTTGTGTGTCTGTATAGTCTCTCAGCGTGATGTAGACTTATTATAAGTGTTTGTGTGTTTGTATAGCGTTAAGTCTAATGTAGAGTTATATTGTATAGTTGGTTAATGATAAGTGTTTAATATAACAGTTTGTGTTTGTGTATAGTGTTAAGACTAATATAGAGTAATACTGTATTGTATAAATGGTTGTATGTATAGTCTGTAAGCGTATGTAGAGTTAAGTATAGCATGCTAGAATTATCCAGTGTGTTGTAGAAATATGGCTGTTACTATATAAGGCGCGCGTTAACATTAGTGAAGGGAAGTTGATTATTAACATTTGTGTTGTTAAGACCGCGAGTTAGTATCGTGTTAAAGTTAGTAGCGCTTTAGTAATCGTCATAATAGAGAGAGTTTGTAAATAAGTAATAGTGTGTAAATAAATAAGAGCGTCTAAGCTATTTCAAACTAAAGTGTATTCGTGTTTTGGTTATTGGCTAATTTGTTGTTAATATCGCTGTGACAGCACCAGGACCGTTTATCTAAGGGAGATAAACGAACGTTTTGTAAGGTAAAACGTAATAATTGGTGTCAGCGTTGGGACTGGTTATTTTGATTGCAATAGAAAAGAATCCGGTTTATTTAAGGGAAATAAACCAACGTTTTTAAAAAGTAAAAACGTAACAATATAATATGTTTTCCTTGGAGTATGGGCTAACTTATCGACAAGGCATTTCTAGGACTTTGGACAGCAACGTGGTAAAAATGGTGGTTCAAAAGGGGAAAATTGCCCCCCCCCCCCCCCTTAACGTCTACGTCTTTAGCTAGAAACCTAAAACTTAAAGAACAAGTGTATATGAAACACTAAAATTAAGAAACTAAATAGAAAACGAGTGGGATTGAAACACTACACAAGTGGAATGAAATGGATATAAACGTTGAACGAGCGGAATTGAAATTATAGACAATGCAAATGGATTGGAAGAGGGAATTACCTGTTCAAGCACTATCAACGGAATATGAAACTTATGTAGCATTGAAACATACTCCCCAAAAAGTTAAACAAATTTTCTGAAAGAGAAAAAACCTTAGAAAAGGAATGGAACTTATATATTCCGATATTTAAACTTCATGTAACGAAGCACCGGTGGAAGAAACCGACGCAGTAAATTTTCCAACTGAATTTGTGAATTTACTTGAATTGCCAGGTCTACCTTTACATAAACTGGAATTAAAAAAAAAACTTTAAGACACGCTAACAACGTAGCTTTGCCCGCTATTTTTAATATTATAAAATGCTTTCCAACCCTGCTTTACGTTATTTATTTTCATTCAAAACACAAATGAACAAAACTACTTACGGGTCTATCTACCTAAGTTCGCACTTTACCAAATTATCTTAACATACACACGTATATTGCAATTTATTATGGATTCATTACTAACAATCCACTTTCATGAGAAAAAGTGATCAAATATTTATTTATTTTAAACCCATTGTTGTGCAGAATTATTTATTTGTGGTGGCTGGGTGAAGGCTTTAAATAAAAAAACTTTAAATAAAAAAACGAATTTAATAAAAATTGTGGGGGGCGCAGCCCCCCCCCCCCTTAACCTTTAAGGCACGCTAACAACGTAGCGGGCTGCGCCCGCTAGTAAAACATAATTTATTAAGGATAATCCATTTAATTCCGTTAAACTTTACCTGGATTCAAATAACAATGGAATGGAAAGTAATATTTAATTTCAAATGAGCATGAGCCTGAATGAGCATATTCCATCTTCGATTTCAGCGAGTTTTACTCCATTTTTACGTTTAATAAACTTTTAATGTTTTGGTAGCATCTATTAAGTTTGCCGTTGAGATGGTGGCTTTTTTGGAAAAAAATTGAAAGGCCTTACTTTAATGTCCGAAGTCCAAAGTCCAGGATTAAGTAGTCGGTCATAAAAAGCAGTTGAAACACCAAGTTTAAAGTTTATAAACTTTAAATTATACAAAGATGTCTCTTTTTTAACCAATTTATAACGAGAAACTTGTGACTTTATGGTTAAGTTTTATTAGAACAGCAATAACTTCAATATTACGAAAGGTATTAAAATGTACTTCTTCAGATGGTATTTGACAGGAGACAGCAATTAGCACACCTCCGCCGATAGTCAACGTTTCTCTATCTAGTCTGTAAATATGAAATTTATTACATAATATCTCCCCGTTAAGTACATTAGGTTTTAACCAGGTTTCAGTGAAAACTATAACATGATAAGGGATATCAAAGCTTTGACTAAACAATGACGGTAGTTTTGTATTTAAGCCACGACCATTTTGGTAAATTATAGATAATTGATTATCAGTGTTAGCATTCAGTTTTTTGGAACATTCGAATTAAGCAAAGGAGGACGTCTAGCAGGTCTTTGACTATTTCTGTATTCGTATTCTTTGAATACATATTCACGAACAAATGTACTCATAGGCCAAAAAGCAGGGTCAAGAGCTTGCTGAAAGTTTTCTTCAGGAACAGTAATTTTGAAAGAAGTGACAGTTCTGGGTTGAGAATAAACGAATTTATTCACTGAAACCTCAACATCTGTACCAAGCCTAGATTTTATATGATATTCAACATCATCAACAGAAGTCTCAGCAGCTAAACGGGAAACAAAAATTGTCTTCTTCTTCTTTAAAGGAACGGCTCTCAACGGATTATGTGTAGATTGGTTATTGTTTGAAACAGGTAAATGAGTAACAGCTGCCGTATAGTTTAAAGTACGATCAACTTGAATATTTCCAATAGGTGTACACGGATTTGAATCCGGATCAGAAGCAATTACAGTTGCAGCATTTTCATTGAAATTAGTGACAGGAGTTTTAACTGGAACAGGATTATTTAACGGTATAATATTTTCAGAACGTTTAGAGGAAAGAATTTTACCAGGAGCAGTCAATTTGACAGGAACTGTATTATACTTTGAAGTAGACAAATTATCATTACGTTTTTCTTTATTGTTGTTTTTTCTTGATGATTTACGTCGCTTTGGAGAAGACTGAGGCGATTCTAAATTGTCCAACGATTTAAAATCGTCAAAAAGCTTCCCATAAACGGATATGCGATCTGAAAGTTTAATTGTTTCATCCCGAATTTCCTGGAAGTGTTTATGAGTCCCTTGGAAAAAATTATAAAAATTAATACCAAGGTTTCTACAACCAGGGCAGCACCAATGAAGACCCAAGTGCTTGGGAACAGCCGGAAGGCCACTACATTTAAAGTGACACAGTCCATGGCATAACCAACAGGAAATCGTTTTATCAACATCAGATATAATATTACAACCTTTAATAACACAAGAAATTTTATAAGGGAATTTTGAATTAAATATTGGGAATAAAAAATATTTAAAATATCTGGCAACACTATTTATTGTGGATGTTTTATTTTGTTTCTATTGGCTTTTGTTTCTATTGGCTTTTGTTTCTATTGGATGTTTTTCCCGGGATCCCGGGATCCCGATCTCGGGATCCCGGGATTTTCGGGACTACGGGATTTTTCGGGATCCCGGGATTTTACGGGATTTCGGGATTTAAATTTTCCTTTATTTGTAAAAATTTTTATGTTATGTAACTATTTTTTTTATAGAATAAAGCGTTTTATAATTATTTAATAGTTGTTAATTAATAATGTGGTACATTTTATGAATATTGAAACATCTCAGTCAGAAATTGACAGTGGTACAAAAAATCAAGTACTTGCATACCACTGGGTAACCGCGATGTAAAAATAAATGACTGGCAGAACACTCATTTGGGATGCTTTGCCAGCGTTTGCAAAAATCGTTTTGCCAGTATTTGTTTTACAAAACATCACGGCAGGGCAAAAAAAAGATACATATGAACTTTTTTTAAATTTTATTTTGGAAAATATAATACCAAACCACCTATTTATTGGTTTTGGCAGCGTTTTGCCAAAGTTAAAAATTTTGTTTCTCCAGTATTTTTTCGGTGCTTTTTGAACTGCCGGTCCTTTTGTCTATTGACGTTATCATATTGGAAATGGGAAAGCAATTTTTGTCAGTACTTGTACCACCTGTTAAAATACCTTTACATCGCTTTCCCGTTTGTATTTTTCTGGCTGGGATAATATATGAAGGCCTGTCATTAAGTACACTTGCACCCAGTATTTTGTAAGCAGATTTTAAAACAGATTGGTTGCGATAACCTTGCATACTAAATCGTGTAATTGCAGCAACAAAGTTATTTGGTTATTGTTATCAAATGTTTTTATGGAAGAATTCAAACTTACAGTCCCAGCCAAAACTTACAGTTCCAGTTTCAGAAATCGATTTTCGCTTGGAAGAACAAATCGGTAAAATAACAAACAAACTTGGTTTTTCGCATGTATTACTCAAAAACTTAATATTGTTTACCAAAATTTCAAATTTTTCTGCAAAGTCTTTGCACAGTTTACTACTTAATAAGAAACTAAATAGGAAACGAGTGGAATTGAAACACTAATTGAATGTGTAGTGTTTCAATTCCACTCGTTTCCTATTTAGTTTCTTAATTTTAGTGTTTCATATACACTTGTTCTTTAAGTTTTAGGTTTCTAGCTAAAGACGCAGTTTACTTTAATAATCTACTTAATTTATAATTTTACCAATATCTTGGCATCAATTTCTTGTCAATATGAGAAAATTCAAGAAAAAACGTAGGTAATCTAAAATTGCTCACTTTGTTTATTTGCGTTTATATTAATATTAAAAAATAAGAAAATCCCGGGATTTTTGAGAAATAATCCCGGGATTCGGGATTTTGCCAATCCCGAAAATCCCGGGATTTCGGGATTCGGGACTTCCCGTTTGGCATCCCTAGTCTAGAGGTAATAGGTAAGCGTAACATGTAAGTTCAGAACAAAATTTTACTAGGTAAGGAGTTACCTCGATGGACATGCCCTTGTTAAAATAATAGCTTTGGCAATAGAAAAGTAAGAGGTTACCTACCCATATTTCTTCTTAACAAAGTCATTACCGGGTAATAAAAGGTTTTGCTGGGATCCCCTAAGTGTCTATGAATGAAACCAAAAAAGTTGTTCGTCCTTTCAGTCACTCACTGAATATTTTGTTTTGCCTGTTTTTGACACTCTGTCATACATATCCGAACAGTTCCGTCACCAAAATTTTTGAATTAGTTAAGTATTATTTTATAATTTCTGTGGTCACAAAGTTAAGTATTATGTGCACAGTCACGGGATAGGGTTTTACAGCACCGATTGCCACTTTATCATACACAGCTAATTTTACTGCACCTGTTCTGTGTTATATCACTACTTCAACTGTAACAAAACTAGTTACTTTTGTCAATTTAATGTCGTAATACTTTTTCTCCAGATATATGATATATTCAAAATGAACCAGTTAATGTTTTGCCTCCGTTTCAATAGTCACGAGGTTGAATATTTTGCTGCAATTACCACTTTATGATACACCGAAATTTTGGTTCACCTCAGTTTTGTAACGTATCCCCTATTCACCTATCACAGATTTGTCACTTTGGATTAATCGATCCTTCATTTCCCGCAGGGGTATAACAGGTTGCATGCAAGTCCTATGCTCCAGTGGGAGTTAGAGGAATATACCATACATGGGACTAATTAATTAGGTGGACTAATTAATTGATGATTTCATTACAATTACATTGATATCAATTGTAATGAAATTATTTTCATTACCATTTTTTTAATTAATGGTAATGATTCTAAAATTTAATTTCATTGATTAATGACAATGATTTTAAATTTCAGTACCATTGATAATGAATAAATTAAAAAAAAAATAATTGCCATTGACAGAAAAACGTAAAAATGGAGTAAAACTCGCTGAAATTGAAGATGGAATATGCTCATTCAGGCTCATGCTCATTTGAAATTAAATATTACTTTCCATTCCATTGTTATTTGAATCCAGGTAAAGTTTAACGGAATTAAATGGATTATCCTTAATAAATTATGTTTTATAACTTCCCTGGCCAAACCAGGTATTCGTTTTCATTTGTCTGAATTTTTTTGTAAACCAATGGTTTTTAATCAATTTTAATTACCATTTAATGGTAATGGAATTTTTTTCATTAGAAAAATCATTACTAATGGTAATGAAATTACACTAATGTATAAAAAAAAACTAATTAAAATTGATTAAAAACCATTGGTTTACAAAAAAATTCAGACAAATGAAAACGAATACCTGGTTTGGCCAGGGAAGTTATAAAACATAATTTATTAAGGATAATCCATTTAATTCCGTTAAACTTTACCTGGATTCAAATAACAATGGAATGGAAAGTAATATTTAATTTCAAATGAGCATGAGCCTGAATGAGCATATTCCATCTTCGATTTCAGCGAGTTTTACTCCATTTTTACGTTTTTCTGTCAATGGCAATTATTTTTTTTTTAATTTATTCATTATCAATGGTACTGAAATTTAAAATCATTGTCATTAATCAATGAAATTAAATTTTAGAATCATTACCATTAATTAAAAAAATGGTAATGAAAATAATTTCATTACAATTGATATCAATGTAATTGTAATGAAATCATCAATTAATTAGTCCACCTAATTAATTAGTCCCATGTATGGTATATTCCTCTAACTCCCACTGGAGCATAGGACTTGCATGCAACCTGTTATACCCCTGCGGGAAATGAAGGATCGATTAATCCAAAGTGACAAATCTGTGATAGGTGAATAGGGGATACGTTACAAAACTGAGGTGAACCAAAATTTCGGTGTATCATAAAGTGGTAATTGCAGCAAAATATTCAACCTCGTGACTATTGAAACGGAGGCAAAACATTAACTGGTTCATTTTGAATATATCATATATCTGGAGAAAAAGTATTACGACATTAAATTGACAAAAGTAACTAGTTTTGTTACAGTTGAAGTAGTGATATAACACAGAACAGGTGCAGTAAAATTAGCTGTGTATGATAAAGTGGCAATCGGTGCTGTAAAACCCTATCCCGTGACTGTGCACTAGGGTTATGACTTTTTGATTTTTTTTGCAAATATCAAATTTTACATGCCCTAGCCGAAAAGCCCATAAAAAAATATTAAGAAACGCAATGTTACTTTTTCGCTACTGTCAAAAAAGTTCCCGCACCAAAAGGGTTGAAATTTGCTCTATATGGTTTTAGTTTAATTAAAATATTTCTCCGAAGTTTTAAACATATGGGACTCAAACGATGTTTATTAAAAGCTATTTACGGTAAAAATTACTAAACCTTTTTGGAGGGACTTTTGGATACATTTTTTGTCGTTTACAATAATTTTTGTAATAATTCGTTATGTAAATTAAACAAAATCCCCGAACAAAAATTATTTTTAGAAAATGCATTTGGTGCGGAAGATTTTTTTGCCGAAATGATCCGCAAATACGATTTTTAATATTAATTTAGTATTGCCTATCACGTGGTGATACGTAAAATTTTTGATGAAAATGAGTCATAACCTTACTGTGCACATAATACTTAACTTTGTGACCACAGAAATTATAAAATAATACTTAACTAATTCAAAAATTTTGGTGACGGAACTGTTCGGATATGTATGACAGAGTGTCAAAAACAGGCAAAACAAAATATTCAGTGAGTGACTGAAAGGACGAACAACTTTTTTGGTTTCATTCATAGACACTTAGGGGATCCCAGCAAAACCTTTTATTACCCGGTAATGACTTTGTTAAGAAGAAATATGGGTAGGTAACCTCTTACTTTTCTATTGCCAAAGCTATTATTTTAACAAGGGCATGTCCATCGAGGTAACTCCTTACCTAGTAAAATTTTGTTCTGAACTTACATGTTACGCTTACCTATTACCTCTAGACTAGGGATGCCAAACGGGAAGTCCCGAATCCCGAAATCCCGGGATTTTCGGGATTGGCAAAATCCCGAATCCCGGGATTATTTCTCAAAAATCCCGGGATTTTCTTATTTTTTAATATTAATATAAACGCAAATAAACAAAGTGAGCAATTTTAGATTACCTACGTTTTTTCTTGAATTTTCTCATATTGACAAGAAATTGATGCCAAGATATTGGTAAAATTATAAATTAAGTAGATTATTAAAGTAAACTGCGTCTTTAGCTAGAAACCTAAAACTTAAAGAACAAGTGTATATGAAACACTAAAATTAAGAAACTAAATAGGAAACGAGTGGAATTGAAACACTACACATTCAATTAGTGTTTCAATTCCACTCGTTTCCTATTTAGTTTCTTATTAAGTAGTAAACTGTGCAAAGACTTTGCAGAAAAATTTGAAATTTTGGTAAACAATATTAAGTTTTTGAGTAATACATGCGAAAAACCAAGTTTGTTTGTTATTTTACCGATTTGTTCTTCCAAGCGAAAATCGATTTCTGAAACTGGAACTGTAAGTTTTGGCTGGGACTGTAAGTTTGAATTCTTCCATAAAAACATTTGATAACAATAACCAAATAACTTTGTTGCTGCAATTACACGATTTAGTATGCAAGGTTATCGCAACCAATCTGTTTTAAAATCTGCTTACAAAATACTGGGTGCAAGTGTACTTAATGACAGGCCTTCATATATTATCCCAGCCAGAAAAATACAAACGGGAAAGCGATGTAAAGGTATTTTAACAGGTGGTACAAGTACTGACAAAAATTGCTTTCCCATTTCCAATATGATAACGTCAATAGACAAAAGGACCGGCAGTTCAAAAAGCACCGAAAAAATACTGGAGAAACAAAATTTTTAACTTTGGCAAAACGCTGCCAAAACCAATAAATAGGTGGTTTGGTATTATATTTTCCAAAATAAAATTTAAAAAAAGTTCATATGTATCTTTTTTTTGCCCTGCCGTGATGTTTTGTAAAACAAATACTGGCAAAACGATTTTTGCAAACGCTGGCAAAGCATCCCAAATGAGTGTTCTGCCAGTCATTTATTTTTACATCGCGGTTACCCAGTGGTATGCAAGTACTTGATTTTTTGTACCACTGTCAATTTCTGACTGAGATGTTTCAATATTCATAAAATGTACCACATTATTAATTAACAACTATTAAATAATTATAAAACGCTTTATTCTATAAAAAAAATAGTTACATAACATAAAAATTTTTACAAATAAAGGAAAATTTAAATCCCGAAATCCCGTAAAATCCCGGGATCCCGAAAAATCCCGTAGTCCCGAAAATCCCGGGATCCCGAGATCGGGATCCCGGGATCCCGGGAAAAACATCCAATAGAAACAAAAGCCAATAGAAACAAAAGCCAATAGAAACAAAATAAAACATCCACAATAAATAGTGTTGCCAGATATTTTAAATATTTTTTATTCCCAATATTTAATTCAAAATTCCCTTATAAAATTTCTTGTGTTATTAAAGGTTGTAATATTATATCTGATGTTGATAAAACGATTTCCTGTTGGTTATGCCATGGACTGTGTCACTTTAAATGTAGTGGCCTTCCGGCTGTTCCCAAGCACTTGGGTCTTCATTGGTGCTGCCCTGGTTGTAGAAACCTTGGTATTAATTTTTATAATTTTTTCCAAGGGACTCATAAACACTTCCAGGAAATTCGGGATGAAACAATTAAACTTTCAGATCGCATATCCGTTTATGGGAAGCTTTTTGACGATTTTAAATCGTTGGACAATTTAGAATCGCCTCAGTCTTCTCCAAAGCGACGTAAATCATCAAGAAAAAACAACAATAAAGAAAAACGTAATGATAATTTGTCTACTTCAAAGTATAATACAGTTCCTGTCAAATTGACTGCTCCTGGTAAAATTCTTTCCTCTAAACGTTCTGAAAATATTATACCGTTAAATAATCCTGTTCCAGTTAAAACTCCTGTCACTAATTTCAATGAAAATGCTGCAACTGTAATTGCTTCTGATCCGGATTCAAATCCGTGTACACCTATTGGAAATATTCAAGTTGATCGTACTTTAAACTATACGGCAGCTGTTACTCATTTACCTGTTTCAAACAATAACCAATCTACACATAATCCGTTGAGAGCCGTTCCTTTAAAGAAGAAGAAGACAATTTTTGTTTCCCGTTTAGCTGCTGAGACTTCTGTTGATGATGTTGAATATCATATAAAATCTAGGCTTGGTACAGATGTTGAGGTTTCAGTGAATAAATTCGTTTATTCTCAACCCAGAACTGTCACTTCTTTCAAAATTACTGTTCCTGAAGAAAACTTTCAGCAAGCTCTTGACCCTGCTTTTTGGCCTATGAGTACATTTGTTCGTGAATATGTATTCAAAGAATACGAATACAGAAATAGTCAAAGACCTGCTAGACGTCCTCCTTTGCTTAATTCGAATGTTCCAAAAAACTGAATGCTAACACTGATAATCAATTATCTATAATTTACCAAAATGGTCGTGGCTTAAATACAAAACTACCGTCATTGTTTAGTCAAAGCTTTGATATCCCTTATCATGTTATAGTTTTCACTGAAACCTGGTTAAAACCTAATGTACTTAACGGGGAGATATTATGTAATAAATTTCATATTTACAGACTAGATAGAGAAACGTTGACTATCGGCGGAGGTGTGCTAATTGCTGTCTCCTGTCAAATACCATCTGAAGAAGTACATTTTAATACCTTTCGTAATATTGAAGTTATTGCTGTTCTAATAAAACTTAACCATAAAGTCACAAGTTTCTCGTTATAAATTGGTTAAAAAAGAGACATCTTTGTATAATTTAAAGTTTATAAACTTTAAACTTGGTGTTTCAACTGCTTTTTATGACCGACTATTTAATCCTGGACTTTGGACTTCGGACATTAAAGTAAGGCCTTTCAATTTTTTTCCAAAAAAGCCACCATCTCAACGGCAAACTTAATAGATGCTACCAAAACATTAAAAGTTTATTACCAAAATGTTTCGGGTATGAGAACTAAATCGTCTTTATTTACTGCCTTTGTTAATCAATGTGATTATGATGTATTTGTTATTACGGAAACCTGGTTAAATTCGGATTTTTATGGTGAAGAATTCTTTAATCCTTACCTATATACTGTCTACCGTAAGGACAGAGATGCTGTAAAAACTGGTCATTTAAAAGGAGGAGGGGTCCTTATAGCCGTAAAAAGACATTTGAATTGTAAAGTTATTCCCTTATCTAATATGGATTCTGACAGCTCGTATGGCAACATACGAGCTGTATTTCTGTGTATCTTATATTCCGCCTAGGAGTTCTGATGATTTGTATGCTGCTCATGCATACAATATAGTGCATCTTGCTGATTGCTTTAAAGATGGAGACAGATTATGCGTATTAGGTGATTTCAACTTATCTGATATTGTATGGTCGGAGATTCTAAACTCAGGATTGTTTCTTCCAAATAATGTAAATAAATCGTTTGAAATTAATTTACTTGATTCTGCTTTTAGTATTGATCTAATACAAATTAATACTGTTTTCAATAGACTTGATAAAATTCTTGATCTAGTATTTATCAGTTCAGATTTAAAGTTTGCACTTTGTGAATGTGATTTTTCTATTTCTCCTTCTAATTCTCATCATTCTGCCTTGGAAGTTGAAATAGACTTTTATGATTATGTACATAATATTCCTAAAGAATTTAGGTACAATTATTACGCTTGTAATTTTAATGCTCTTAATGCTGTTTTGACTAATTAAGACTGGTGCTATTTATTAGATTATAAAATTGTTTCAATTCCTTATGAAATTTTTTTGTCTACTGTATTGAAAATTATTAATGACTATATCCCCTTAGCTAATCCTAAAGTGTATAAACTTCCATGGTACACTAAGGGATTAAAAAGATTAAAGAATCTTCGGAATAAATTCCATAGGAAGTTTAAATCCACGAATAATTCTCAAGATAAATTAAATTTTCTTCATTATGAGAGGGAATTTAATTTTCTTAATAAGTTTTAATACAACCAATATTTAATGAGTTTTAATGAATCTATTAAGTATAATCCCAAGAGTTTCTGGAGTTTTGTAAATTCTAAAAGAAATAATTCTACAATTCCTGTAAAAATGGTATATAATAGCCAATCATCCAACAATTTGAATGATTCTCTTAACCTATTTGCTATGTACTTCCAATCTAATTTTAACGATGATTCCGGCCCTCTAGATAGGTTTAATTTAGATGGTGTAAATTCCTTTTTTGATTTTGGATCTATGGAAATATCTAGTGCAGATGTTGCGGTGGGAATTGGAAAACTTTCTAATTCCTTCAAGAGTGATAATGATGGACTCTCAGCTTTTCTCTTAAAATCATGTTTTTCTTCCTTTATTTTACCTCTTAAAATTATTTTCAATAAATCATTGAAAACTGGATATTTTATTCAGAGGTGGAAACACACAACAATTTTTCCTATTATAAAATCTAGTAATAGAAATGATATTACTAATTATAGGCCTATTTCTAAACTCACTAACGTTGCGAAAATTTTTTAGCATATTGTCTATGAAAAACTATTTTTTCATTTAAAACGATATATTTCTATATCTCAACATGCATTTATGGCTGGTAGATCAACCACCTCGAATTTGGCTGTATTTACCCACTATTGTGTAAATTCATTTGAGAATAGAGTTCAGGTTGATTCAATTTATACGGACTTTGCAAAAGCATTTGACCGTGTTCCACATGAACTTCTTTTATTAAAACTTTCAAAGATTGGCTTTCATTCGGAAATGTTAAGTTGGTTTCGTTATTATTTAATTGGTAGATATGCTTCAGTTTCCATTGATGGTGTGTACTCTAATTGGTTTAATCCGACCTCTGGCATACCTCAGGGTAGTATTTTGGGTCCTTTATTATTTAATATTTTCATTAATGATATTTACCGCTGTTTTAGAAATTCGCAGTATCTTTTGTATGCCGATGACCTAAAAATTTTTAAGATTTTTTATTTCTTCATTTAGTGATATTTCTGATCTTCAGGAAGATTTAGATAGGGTAACTTTGTGGTCTAATCGTAATGGTTTGCCATTCAATATTGGGAAATGCTTCTACATGACATATCATAGATGTCGTCATGTATTACTTTCTCAATATAGAATGAATGGCCAAATTTTATCATCTGTTGATGAAATTGTAGATTTAGGTGTAGTCTTTGATGCTAAGTTATCATTTAGTAATCATCTAAACCTTATAATACCTAAAGCCTACTCTTTATTGGCTTTTATTCGACGTAATGCTGGTGGAAATTTTGATTATTTTACAAAAAAAGTTTTATTTACTTCTTTGGTAAGATCAAAATTAGAATATGCTTCTTTTATATGGAGTCCCACCGCTGCAATTCATATAAATCGTATTGAAAAAATTCAAGTAAAATTTACAAAGTTTGCACTTCCATTTTTTAAATCTACAATTGCTATTCAAGCAGTCTCTGCTCCTACTTTTTGTATCCCTAACTATAAAGATAAATGTATTTTTCTTTATATAAACACTCTAGAAGCTCGAAGGAATATATACTCATTAGTTTTCCTACACGGTATTATTTGTGGAGTAATTGATTCCCCAAAATTATTAGAATTAATTAGAATATATGTCCCTTCAAGGCCATTAAGAAATATTGATAAGTTTTTTCATATTGATATACACAGCACTGAATATGCATTAAATGAACCGCTTACTAAAGCTATGCGATTATTCAATAAGTATCCCAGTGTAGAAAATCATTACCAGATATGTGGTTATGTAACTACATACTTGGTAATGGTAACTAGTTACTTTTGTTATTACATTTCTTATTACCTTTATATGGCGATGTCGCGAAAAATAATGAGTTGTCGTTACACACCAGCATACGAAAAATCAAAAAATATATCGTTACCTATGTGCTAACCAGTACTGACAAAAATAATGAGTCTAAAAATAGATTTTCTAAAAAATAAATTATATAAAAAAAAATATTTTTTATTGTATTTTTTTTTTTAAATAAAATTTGCTGGTGCGGGAATCGAACCTGGGTCTACAGATTGCCAGTCAACAGCTCTACCATCTGAGCTATATCGACATGTAATATTTAATAGATAAAAACACAATTGACCAGCTGCACACAAGTAAGCTTACTCGCCAACATAAAAAAAATCAAAAATATGTGGTTACATATATCCTTACCAGTGTTTAAAAAATATTGAGTCTAAAAATAGATTTCAAAAAATTTTCAAAAAAATCTAAAAAATTATTTTCTATTTGAAATAATGATAAAAATAAGTAATTATCAGTAACTCATTATTATATGTTTTAAAATAATACAGAAGGTAAGTGGGTGTCATTACTGGTACTCCAAAAAATAATGATATGTCATTACCGTTTCTACACTGGGATTATAATCATTTAGACATAAGCATTTCCCATTCTCAGTTTAAAGCTCTATTAAATAATTTACTGTAACTTATTTATATTTCTAAATATACATTGCTAGTCTGTAAGGATAATATTGTATCCATAGACTTAAATAAATTAATAAATAAATAAACAGGTTTTTGTTATTTGTTCGTATATCCCTCCGAATTCTAACCAATCGATATACAATGATCATTTTAATTTTATAAAATCTGTCCTAACAAAAGCCAGTACTGAGGATTCTGTAGTCGTTTTTGGTGATTTTAATCTGCCATTAGTTTCATGGTCATTTCTGCATGACTCATTTTATTATACTCCAACGATATCAAACGCTGAGAATGATGTTTTTATTAGTAATATATCTGATTTATGCCTATTTCAAATAAATGGTATTCACAATGTTCAGGAAAGACTTTTAGATCTTGTATATGTTAATGAACCAACCGACTACTCTTTAAAACGTGCTGATTCTGTTACTATACCTGAAGATCTATACCATCCCACTATTGCAGTAGTTTTAAACTTGCCTTTCGCTCTAAAACGTAACTCGAGTAATAACGTTAAAGTTTTTTGCTTCAAAAAAGCGAATTATAATGACCTAAATTACTACATTACCAATACTAATTGGCTTTATTTGTTATCAACTGTTGATGGGACACCAGAATCCATTGATTCAATGATTGATATATTCTATGAAACTGTTCAAAACTATATGAATGTATCCCCAAATTCCGTGTTCACAACCACTCTGGTCCTCCTTGGAGCACAAAACAGTTATCGAGGCTTAAGAACTTGAAAAATAAATGGTACAAAAAGTATAAAAAAACTGGTCTAGTTAAAGATTATATTAAATATGCAGTTACACGTGCGGAATACAATATTCTTGACAAAAAACTTTATGATCATTATTTGGAAACTATGAAACGAAACTTGAAGAGAGATGCTAAATCTTTTTATAACTTTGTAAATTCAAAAAGGAAATCTACTGGCTATCCCACCCTTATGAAATATCTTGATCGAGAATCTAGAGATGACGAGGTTATTAGTGACATGTTTGCCGTTTTTGGTACCACCTATTCAGATGTTCAATATGACAATTCAAATCCATTTCCAGTTACGGAACATCAACCGATAATACTTCCTCAAATTACTACTTCTGATATCAAACGGAATTTAAAAAGTTTTAAACGAACAACTAATTGTGGACCCGACGGTATTCCCAGTTGCATACTTATTAATTGTGCTCAATCTTTGGCAATCCCATTAAGCATTTTATTTAATGCCTCCATTAAGCATGGCTATTTTCCAAAATATTGGAAAGAATCTTTCATTACTCCTTTATTTAAATCTGGAAATAAGTCGAATGTTACTAACTACAGAGGAATAGCTAAACTAAGTGCTATTCCTAAACTGTTTGAAAAATGTTTAACAGATTATCTCTGTCATCAAATTTCCCCTATACTGTCAACTCACCAACAGGGTTTTCGAAAAGGATGCTCTACTTCAACAAATCTTCTGCAACTAACAACTTTAGTAAATCGTGGTTTCTTGAAAGGTCAACATACCGATGTCATTTATACTGACTTTAGTAAGGCGTTCGATAAAGTAAACCATAATCTCTTAATAGAAAAATTATATTTAATGGGTTTTACGGAAAATAGTTTAAGTTGGATAAAAACATATTTAGTCAGCAGAAATCAACGAGTATATTTCAATAACACCAATTCAAAGAACATTATTGTAAAATCTGGAGTACCTCAAGGAAGTCATCTTGGACCGTAGTTATTTCATCTTTTTATAAATGATCTACCATGTGTAATCAAATATTCTAATGTTCTTATGTATGCTGATGACGTAAAAATGTTTCTAAGTTTTAATAATTTTTGCGATCAAATTCGCCTACAACATGATTTGGACAGTTTTTATATATGGTGTTGCACAAATTTAATGGAATTAAATTTTAAAAAATGTAAAACCATGCACTTTTCTAGAACAATTGGTGCTTTTAGCTTCTACTCTCTTGGTGGCTACCAGTTGGAGCAAGTGGATTCTATCATGGACTTAGGTGTTCTATTAGATGCTAAATTAGATTTCGCTCAACATGCTTCAATGACAATTAATAAAGCTCGTGGAGTTATGGCCTTTATTAAACGATGGGCAAAAGAATTCACAGACCCCATAGTTACCAAACAGTTGCTTACATCTCTGGTGAGACCGATTTTAGAATACAGGTCTGTTATTTGGGACCCACTGTCAAACATTCGCAGTGGCAGAATTGAATCAGTTCAAAAGCAATTTCTTCTGTTTTGCTTAAGAAGTTCATATCCTGATTATTTTAATCTACCGTCATATACAACTAGATTGTCATAAATCAAATTGCCTTCGTTGAAAAGCCGGAGGACAATGCTTAATGTTACGTTTTTAATAAACTTAATCAATGGTGATATTTGCTCTAATTTTCTAGTGGACAACATTGCGCTCAACGTTCCTTCACGATCAACGCGTTATTACGCACCACTATTTATACCGTTCAATCGTCAAGTGTATGCAGATGCAGACCCGTTTAGAAAAATGTGTAGCGATTTTAATGATCATTATAATTTAATCGATTTCTCGTTGAATGTCAATGTTATAAAACGCAATATTATTTTTTTTTTTAATTCATAAATGTTAACATGATTTGTACATGTAATATTTTTTACCTCAGTCTGTAAGGATTAATCCATAGACTAAATAATTAAATAAATAAATAAAAAATAAATAGGTTACAAAAAACCTTAAAATAATACGTTTTTTTCTTTAAATTTTGTCTTGTTTTATATTGACATTAAAAATTACAGAATTTTAACAAAAAATTTTGGAAATTTTTTCTTATAATTTTTGATTATAAAAATAAGCTTTTTGTAACGAAGGGGGTAAGCTCTTATTTTTCTATTACTAGACCATAGATTACATCTCTTACTCTTTGACATTCGCTGTCAGTGCACGTATCTCATGAGTATGTGTCCGACATACGTCCTGTACGTATACAAAAAATATTTCAATGTGTGTGTAAAAATTTGTTTGTTGACCTATTATTTTAACAAGGGCATGTCCATCGATGTGACTCCTTACCTAGTAAGATGTTATTCTGAACTTACAAGTAAGGAGTTTTTAAAAACATTTTGTTTAAAAAATTATTAATTTAATAAAAACAAATTTATGTAAATAACTTAATTTTATTCTATAATAAATTTAAAATTCAAAATTAACACTTAATATCACTTTTATTATTCACTATATTGTTCTACACCTTTTGCAATTGTAATTCAGAAAATATCAATTGAAATTCAGAATTTCCATTTGAAATTCAGAAAATATCAATTGAAATTCAAAATTTACATTTGAAATTCAGCATTTCCATTTGAAATTCACAAAATATCATTTGAAATTCAGAAAATATCAATTGAAATTCAGAAACCGTCATTTCAAATTCAGAAAATATCAATTGAAATTCAGAAATTGTAATTTGAAATTCAGAAAATATCAATTGAAATTCAGAAAATATCATTTGAAATTCAGAAACCGTCATTTGAAATTCAGAAAATATCAATTGAAATTCAGAAATTGTCATTTGAAATTCAGAAAATATCAATTGAAATCGTCATTTGAAATTCAGAAAATATCTGTTGAAATTCAGAAAATATCATTTAAAATTCAGAAAATATCAATTGAAATTCAGAAATCGTCATTTAAAATTCAGAAAATATCAATTGAAATTCAGAAATTTTCATTTGAAGTTCATAAAATATCAATTGAAATTCAGAAAACATCAATTGAAATTCAGAAAAATGTAAACACATTTTTTAAAAGAATCCGTCCAGGTTGATAATGTTATCGGCACTACGAAATTACCCCCAACGAAATAACCCAAGCAGAAAAATGCAAAAACCCCCAATGAAATAAGAGCCAAAAGAAATGAAATAATACCCAAAGGAAAAAAATGAATTAACTCCCAAAATAAATTAAATAACCCCTGAACTAAAAATGAAATTAAGGCCAAATATTGGTCTTTATTTCATAATGAAACAACTCCCAAAAAGAAATATGAAATAACTCCCACTTAAATTGACCCCAAAAAAAATGAAATAAAGACCAAAAATATTTCTTCAGAAATTTATTTTATTTTATACGAATATACATACATATATGAATGCTTTAGTTGCCAAATCGATTATCTCCATAAAGAAAAATAAATGAGTCTCAAAGAAAAAAAAAATTAGAAAATAATATCCCAAGAAACATTTTTACGGACTCTCCGGCATGTACGGCATCATCAATCCGGCTTTTACGGCACGTTAACTGTCCGTAAAACACGTATCCGTCAAAGCTGGTACGTATACGGAACAATAACGGACGGTACTTTCGGATTTTCGAATACAATACGTTTTGAATCCGTTTTGGTATATCCGTTTCCTCACCGTTAAATACAGACTTCACCAATTTTCATCAGATTCGAATACAGCAGGTTTTAACTCCGTTTTGTGTATCCGTTTCCGTACAGTTAAATACGGACTTTGTCGGTATCAGTTTTTTTTGGAAAAAAGTACACAAATTATTTTAAAAAGCCTTTTAGCTGCTAAAAAATATTATTTGGAGGAAAAATAAGTCGCAGTAGCGTGAATCCCTCCTAACACCCCATCAACCAAAGAATTTGAAGTCACATATATCAAATGGTAAGATTAATTTAACTTAATATGTGTTTTAAAGGTTGTTTTTTTGTATGCGAGTGCAAATAAGAAATATTTGATGACACAACATTCAGTTGTTTTGACAGCAATGTGCGAATTTGCATCGTATGCAAAACGCCATCGTGATTACAGTTAGTTAAAACTCATCTAATTTAATTTTTCTTTTGCATGCAGGTATTGAATTTGGATATTGGACATGGATATTGGACAGAGACGTAAGCTGCACCAAATATAAATATAGTGTAAATATAAAAAATAAATTCCATTTTTAATAAATGTATAAAAAACTTAAAAAGTACTACTTAGGGTCTGTTTAGAGATGCCCCTAAACTAATGCCCATTAGTGTGCCACTAAACTAATCAACTGCACTGTAATCAACGGTTTAGCTGAATTTGCTTTTACATATTGTTATTAAGGGTATTCACGATGGTACATGTGCATATTTGCAATTTGCTAATTTGCTATGCAAATTGTAACATATCGTGAGCGTCTTTTTTAAGATCAATTGCATATTTGCTTTATGAGCTATTTTTTTCACTGCTGCTAACTTTTTTCCTAAAAATATCGCTAAATCAAACTAAAACATCACTAGAAAATAGCTGAAAATGGTAAAATATCGCTAGATTTGACGAGAAAATAGCTAAATTGGCAACAGTGATTTTGTTTACGTCAAAAGTAAAAATAAATCGTATTTTTGAGAAAATTTGTGAATCATAAAAATAATAATAAAATAATAAATAAAAAAAAAATTTATGTTAATAAAAAATCACAAACAATTTTATTATTTAATATCTTATTTTATAAATCATAATATGGCGGCTGATATGTTTAAAACAGATGTTTTGTTTTATTTGCAACTTAGCTTATATGCAAAGTGATTTTTGCTAAAGGTTTTTTTATTGCAAATGAAGAAAAATAAAGCAAATTGCAAATACATACATTTTGTTGTTGTGTTGATGCAATCGTTGTTTTTTTGCAATCATTTGCAACGTTTGCATCGTTTGCAATACCCATCGTGAGTACCCTTATTGTTGTTAAAAAGAATGCGTATTGATGCATTGCAAAGCATCAATACGTAAACCAAATTATTTTGAAAAGACTCTAACTTTAACAATCGAACACAAACCAAGCAAAAACAGTGAACAGTGGTACATTACAATAACTACAAATAATTACAAAACACAAATTACAATAAATATTAAACTTAATCTTAAAACTAAAATAAATATTGTAATAAAACTTAAAACTAAATAAAAGCTAAACTTTTAACTAAAATCAAAAAAGGACCGTGTTTTTTATTTAGGCAAGCCCTAAACATTTTGGTCCTCGCGAACCGGATAGTTGTTTTTGTCAAAACTCTAATACAAAAAACAAGTTTATTAGAAAAGTGATTTCCTTGTGAAAAACAAACAAATAAGTTTGGTTCAGAAAGTAGTGTAAAAGTGACTCAAAAGCAAAAACTGACCTGTGATTTTCAAAAATAAGAAATATAATTTGCTAAAAAATTAAAAATATTTTAAAAGTGCTTTGACGTAAAGTGTAAAGAAAAATTTAGATAAAAATAATAAATTTAAAATTAAATTTGCAAAATTAAATATTTCAAAGTTGACCTACAGAGGTGACATTGATTTGCCCTTAAAAAAGATCCTTTAGAAACAAGTACATAAGAACAAAATATAAAAACATTGTGAAAAATAACTGCCTAACAGCAACAGCAACAAAAAGTTCTTCAAAAACAAGATCTGCAGCAACATCATCATAAACCAATATTGAAGTGCAGTAGCAGCATAAAAAACTCAGTCAACATTAAACAAGCAGCGATATCAAACACACACAGCAACCACATAAGTAAAAAACAACTTGAGTAAGTACAGAACAAAACAATTAAAAACAAAAAATAGATCGACAAACAATAGTGAGCCAAACAACAATAAATACATCTACCAAGTATTTTAACATTCCTGTGTTTGTTGTTATTGTCTACTTACTCTATTTTTTACTGCTGCTATTGTTAAAGTAAATAACAGAGTTGCCGTGTGTCGACATTTTGAAAATTTTCCGGGGACATTTATAATAACAAATCGGGATTGAAAATTTTGCCCCAATTTGTTAGAAGACCCCATTTTATCGCTAGCAGGTACTTTTTTGACCCATATAAATTAATTAGTTGCTGATAATTAAAATTTTGTCGACTTTTATCAACATTCTTTTTGACAAAAAATCTCTTTTTATTGAAAGTATTCACCTTTTTGTTCCAAGTTTAACATCCCTTTTCGTTTGACCTTACGTTTTTCGTCCTATTGAATTCAAAATGCCTCTTGATAAATTCGTTAACTGCACAAATGACTTGCTGGATTTTGAAAGTTTTCATTCTGAGACCGGAGCCGAAGATAATATTCACGCTCTAGAAATTCTTCGCGTCGAACTCGACTCTCTTTGGACCCAAGTCAAAAGAACTTATGAAGAATGCCGGGATTTAAAGCAAGGACCAGACGCAAAACCAATTGACAAAACTAAACTTCGGAATCGGTACAAAGAGGCCCTCACAGGGTATAAAAGTTGTGCTGCTTCTATAAATGCGGAAATTCAGGCTTTATCAGAAACAAATGAGTCAGCAGCAAATAAATTAGGTCGTCAATCTTCCTCTAGTCCTCCAACATTAGACAATAATTCAGTTTCTTATATGAGGTTGCCACAGTGTGATATGGATCCATTTTACGGGGAACCCACAAAATGGCCCACATTTCGGGATCTTTTCACGGCCATCTGTGGAAGAAGCGACAAAATGCGAAAAATCGAAAAGCTGATTTATTTGAAACAAAAAATTGGAGGCGACGCTAACATTGTACTTGGAAACGTACCTATGACCAATGAGGGATTTGACCTTGCTTGGAATAGGTTATTAAAACGTTATGACAATAAAAGGGAACAAGTAAATGCACAACTTAGGATTCTTTTTGATCGCCCAAACGTTTCTATTGATTCACCTGCCTCAGTTCAAATACTACAATGCGCAGCTAACGGTATTTTAGAAACACTTAATACCTTAGGAATCAATTATTGTTGTTGGGACCCAATCATGGTTTTTATATGCCAGATAAAACTTCCCCGAATATTTGTAGAGGAATTCGAAAATACACTTGAGGACTGTGCAGAGATACCAAATTGGACGCAATTTGATAATTTTTTGACAAAAAAATTTAAAACTCTACAGTCCAGCGTAAACATAAAGGCAACAAAATTACCAAGTGTTCAACCTCAAACAACCCCTTAAATAGGGAGAAAAAAGTCCATTCATTACAAATAAATACCTCACAAATCAATAATAGGTCAAAACAGAAAAATCACTCACAACCAAACAGAGGCATTCAAAATAATTCTAAGTACAATTGCCCTCATTGTAAAGAGGCCCACCCATTAAGAAATTGCCCCAAATTTTTAGAAAAAAATGTAAATGATAAAATTCAAATAGTTAGAGTCACAAATACATGCTACAACTGCCTCGGTGTTAATCATAGGGTCAAGGATTGCAAAAGTAAATATAGTTGTAGGGTCTGTCACCAAAAACATAATACGATGTTACACAAGGGGACAGAATTCCATTCTACAGCTTCAACTCAAGAAATCAATACGGTGCGGCCGAGTACAAGCGCCGCAGCCCTAGCATCAAACATACAGTCCACTTCAAATTCACAATTTGCAATTCCCTCAACGACAACCTTGACCTTACAAACGAAACCCCCAAACAACGAGGAAAGTTTACTGTTCACTGCCATCGTAGAAATCGAAACCAAAGGCTAACGATTCCAGGCAAGAGCTATCATCGACCCTGGATCACAAACAACGTTTATATCCGAAAAATTAAAAAACAAGTTGAAGCTACCCTCAACACGAAACCTAATTCAGTACAGTGGTATGACTAACGGTTCGGGTACTTCTACCAAAGCCTGTTTGTTTAATCTTTGCTCCAGAGTTGACCCTAATTTCAAGTTAGAGGTCTGGGCACAAGTGGTAAAAGACATGTCGCTACTTTTGCCAAGCCAAACGTTGTATCTACCAAATCTAAGTGAGGCTGCAGAATTAGAACTTGCAGACCCTCATTTTTATCAGAGTCGCCCGGTCGACTTAGTAATCGGCCTCGATATAGGCCCATTAATAGTTTGTTGCAAAACACCTATGCGCCTTGTAGGATCGTTTTTAGCGCAAAAAACCGTATTTGGCTGGGTAGTGGGGGGACCATCAAATACACCAAATCGTACAGAAAATGCTGTTTCACTACTCAATACAACGTCCCATGACCAAATCCTTACACGCTTTTGGGAGGTGGAGGAAACCCCAAAAAAGATTTTGAGGTCAGATGAGGACACATTTTGTGAAACCAACTTCCAATCTACAACTCGTAGAATCGAAAATGGAAGATACCTAGTTACCCTGCCCTTTAAAAATGATAAAGAGGTAGGGAATTCAAGAAATATCGCCATGGCCCAATTTTTAAGAATGGAACGGATTCTTAGCCAAAAGCCTGACATTAAGAAACAGTATGATCAGGTAATTTTGGAATACCTTGAGCTGGGACATATGCGGAAAGTTTCTCCCCTGGATATAAATAGTACCCCAAATTATTACCTGCCGCATCACGCAGTAATAAAACCTGATAGGCTAACCACAAAACTTAGAGTAGTTCTCAACGCCTCCAGCCCGTCTTCAAATAAGAGAAGTTTGAACGACATTTTACATCCAGGACCCATACTTCAACAGGACCTAGTGCTCCAAATACTGAAGTGGAGATTCTTCCGATTTGTCTTCAATGCCGACATCACAAAAATGTATCGGCAAATACTAGTTCACCCCACTCAAACCAAATATCAAAGGATATTATTTAGGAAATCTCCAAATGATCCAATTGAAGATTTTGAACTCCTAACAGTGACGTTTGGAGTTAATTGTGCCCCGTTCCTGGCCATTAGAACGCTGCTCCAAATAGCAGAAGATTTCAAACATACACACCCCTTAGCATCACATATTTTGAAGCAAAATATGTACGTAGATGACGTCTTAGCCGGGGGGCACACTTTAAACGATGCCATTGAATCCCGAAAAGAACTATCTAGTGTTCTAAAATCTGCCGGTTTTGACCTGATGAAATGGACTTCAAACGACCCACGAGTCATCCAGGATTTGCCAAATGAGACACTATTACCTCTTGATTGGTTAAACTTATCCGAAAATGCTGGAACAAAGACCCTTGGGATAAAGTGGAACATTTCTTCAGACTCTTTCACTTTCACAGCTCCAGAAGTCGAAATAAAACAATCGTACACTAAACGCGAAGTTTTATCAACAATTGCAAAATTCTTTGACCCATGCGGATGGCTGGCCCCAATCATTGTCGATGCCAAATTAATCATGCAACAAATTTGGTTAGATAAAACCGACTGGGATGACATCTTGAAAACTCTCACCTACATGAAATGGCAAAAATTCGTACAAAATTGTCCTTTAATCAATACCCTGAAGATACCACGTTGGATTCACTATAGCCCCTCTTGTGACGTGGAGATCCATGGATTTTGCGACGCCTCAGAAAAAGCCTATTCTGCAACATTATACATCAGAATTCAACTTCAAAACTCCGTTCGCACTTTTCTTTTGGCTGCCAAAACCCGTGTTGCCCCTATCAAGAAAGTATCTTTACCCCGTTTAGAGCTATGTGGAGCCCTATTGTTAGCAAATTTAACCTTTGGAATCTTACCAAATCTTCAGGTACAAAATTTTAATGCCTTTTTTGGACTGACTCTACAATTGTACTCGCCTGGTTAAATAAACCGCCTTGTTCGTGGAATACATTTGTGGGAAATCGAGTTTCTGAAATATCGGAAAAAGTTGGAACTCAAAATTGGCAACATGTCGAATCCAAAGAAAATCCAGCAGATGTCGCTAGCCGCGGGTGTACACCAAAAGAATTGGAAACCCATAACTTATGGTGGTTTGGACCTCCCTGGTTAAAATTACAAAAAAATCAATGGCCCATACCAATTTTTCCGACAGATACAAAAGTTGAAGCAAAACCTACAAAAGTTTTAATAAACACCGTTTATGAAGACCCACTGGTACGCTTTTCATCACTACCCCGTGCTTATAGGGTAATCGCATACGTTTTACGATTATGGCGAAATACGGGCGCAAATCGGTCTCATCTTCGAATTTCCTCGATAGACATCACACCGGATGAAATTAGAGAGGTCAAAAATCGCCTTATAATTTTGACTCAGAAGCATTGTTTTTCAGATGACTATCAAAAGTTATCACAAAAAGTCAAAATTTCATCCAGCAGCAGCCTTTTGACCCTAAATCCGTTCATAGATGGACAAGGTATCATTCGAGCAAATGGGCGTCTTGTTCAATCGCCAGCCCTAACGTATAACGAACGTCATCCAATTTTGCTGCCTCATAACTCTAAATTCACTCGATTGATTACCGAATTTACCCATAAAATTACGTTACATGGTGGAAATCAACTCATGATTCGAGTTCTAAGAACTGAATTCTGGATATTTAGATTGAGGCCCCTAGTTAAAAGTGTGATACACAATTGCAAAACTTGTGTCTTATACAAAAAACAGACACAAAATCAAATCATGGCTTCATTGCCGCCGGAAAGAACGAATATCTCCCGACCTTTCGAAACTACGGGAGTCGATTACGCAGGCCCCTTTGACATACGAAATTTCACTGGCCGAGCATGTCTCATCACAAAGGGATACGTCTGCATTTTCGTGTGTTTTACTACAAAAGCCGTACATCTCGAAGCAGTAAGTGATCTGTCTTCTCAAGCGTTTTTAGCCGCATTTGCACGTTTTATTGGAAGACGTGGATGCCCAGCTCTAGTCTATTCCGACAATGGAACAAATTTCGTTGGTGCAGCAGAACTTATCAAAAAAGACCGCCTAGAGTTTATAAAAAATCTGAAAACCCAGGTGATTCATCATTATAGCCATCAAAATCTTGACTGGAAATTTATTCCTCCCGGTGCCCCTCACATGGGCGGACTTTGGGAGGCAGGCGTAAAATCTTTCAAAACCCATTTAAGAAAAATGATTCCCAATATGAAATTTAACTTTGAAGAGCTGTCTACAATTTTGACTCGAATTGAGTCCTGTTTAAACTCTAGACCCTTAAGTCCTGCTAGCGATGACCCTAATGACCTATCTCCATTGACCCCTGGACACTTTCTCATTGGCGCTCCATTAATGACCCCAGCTGAACCTGAATTATGCACTGAAAATTTGACGTTAATCAACCGCTGGAAACGCATCAAGGTCATCTATCAATCTTTTTGCCAAAGATGGAAATCTGAATATTTAACTGAACTTCATCGCAGATATAAATGGAAAAATCAACGAGAAAACGTTAAAGTCAATGATCTGGTCGTCATCAAAGACAATAATCTTCCACCCAACGAATGGAAATTAGGCCGTATTGTTAAAACCTACTTAGGACCCGATCAAAACAGTCGAGTAGTTGACATACGAACAGCTAATGGAATATGCACTAGACCTATTACAAAAATAGTCGTGTTATACACAAACTAACATGACCTTCTTCGAAGCCTTCATCACAAATCTAAAAGGAATGATGTCTACAAAAGAAGCCCCAAGAAACTCAGAACAATCAAATGCTTCAACTTGTAAACCCAAAAGATGACATCACCATTGCACCAATCATGGGGGGGAGAATGTTTAGAGATGCCCCTAAACTAATGCCCATTAGTGTGCCACTAAACTAATCAACTGCACTGTAATCAACGGTTTAGCTGAATTTGCTTTTACATATTGTTATTGTTGTTAAAAAGAATGCGTATTGATGCATTGCAAAGCATCAATACGTAAACCAAATTATTTTGAAAAGACTCTAACTTTAACAATCGAACACAAAACAAGCAAAAACAGTGAACAGTGGTACATTACAATAACTACAAATAATTACAAAACACAAATTACAATAAATATTAAACTTAATCTTAAAACTAAAATAAATATTGTAATAAAACTTAAAACTAAATAAAAGCTAAACTTTTAACTAAAATCAAAAAAGGACCGTGTTTTTTATTTAGGCAAGCCCTAAACAGGGTCAATATAGGTAGACATGCAAATCCGTTTTTGTTTAAAAAAAACGTTACGAATACGGACCGAAAACGGCATTCTAAAAATGGGGTCACTCCGTTATTCACACGACATAACGGTCCGGAAAAGGTCCGCCATTGACGGACTTTCAACGGACTAGTCCGTTTTTTACATGACATAACGGTCCGTAAACGGTCCGTCATTGACGGACTTTAAACGGACTTGTCAGTTTTTAACACGACTTTACGGTCCGTAAACGGTCCGTCATTGACAGACTTTGAACGGATTCGAATCAGTTTCGATGTTCCTTAAGTTCCGTTTTCTGGTCCGTATACGGATCCAGAAAACGGTACGGAAACGGAGTTGGATTCCGTTTATGACGGACCGAAAACGGTGCGTAACCGGAACGAATTGTTTGTTGGGATATAATTGTTTTTTAAAATTCCTGTTAAATTATAAATTTTGCTATTTAGTAGTGTTAATATTTATTATTACAGAAATTTGTTTTGAATATTCCAGAGTTTGGAGTCAATAAAGTGTTTTCAAATTAAAGTTTTAGAAAATTCAGAAAGTGGAGTTAATCGATTTGACAACTGAAGCATTCATATAATAATTAATTAACATTAGTTAAACACTTGTATGGTTTTGTCAACAGTCTGACGGCACACTGGGCATGAGAAGTTCTCCATGGAATTATAAATTGCATCTGCTTGCAATTTTAAAATGTACACTGAAGTTTGTTGTAGTGCTTCTTTAGATACCGAAAGTCAGGTAATTTCGTGGCGATTTTTTATACCAAATTTTCGCCTGTGGCATTGATTTCTTTTTATTTCTGAAAGCGCAACAGGCGAAAATTTGGTACGAAAATTCGCGGCGATTTTTTATACCAAATTTTCGCCTGTGGTGCTTTCAGAAATATAAATTACAAAAATAAAAATCCTACAGCACTGTTTCCTTTGATTTGATATTATCAAACTTTCGGTATCTAAAAAAGCACTACAACAACTTCGCAGGCGTTGAATAAATAATAAAAAGCCTGAATAAAAAAATAAAAAGCCTGCGGCACTGTTTTCTTTAATTTGAAACTTTCGGTATCTAACCCGGTGTCTTCAAATGCAATAAATTATATGATATGAAATCTCAAAACCATGGCAGCGAAACGTCAAAATGATATCAATTGCAGAGTGTGGAGAACACTCGACCATTTCATGGATAAGAAATATCATAGATTTTTCTTCGAAAAAAACCAAATTTTATGAAACATTAATGTTTACCGACAAATAATAAAAAACTAAACACTTTTCCATTCCTTTTTACCAAATTTTTTGTTGTTTTTCTATTACAAAATTAAAATGAAAACTAAGTGACATTTGATCTCTGGCATCATTGCAAGATCCGATGGCATGTCAGCGATATCATGATATTGCAATAAAATTTAAGTTGAGTGTCTTCACTTGAGATGAGAGCATTTTGACAATTGCTTGCTATCATTTTATTGCATGTCAAGACACTAGGTAAAGTAGCACTACAACAAACTTCACTTTACGTTAGGGTGACCATATTTTTCTGACTTCAAATCAGTACAAATTTATAAAAATATGATAATCCAAAAAAACACAGAATTATGCAGCCAACCTAATTTCAACCGAATGGTTTGGTTGCTGGAACATACTTTTTCAGTTAATCTTCATACCATCCTAAAAAACCTTACACATTTCTCCCTACACAGACCCCAAGACAAAATTTTTTTCCATGAAAAAATCAACACTTTTTGAAGTACAGAAAACTGAAATTTCATAGATTTATTACCATTCCTTTTCTAATTTTTTTTTGTAACTGATTGATCAAATATGTATAGTAGACTGTCCCTTAAAATAGCGATTTGTCGATTTTCGTTCATTACACCCAGAGCTTTGAAGAATTAATTCCTTAATTCAATTTTTCAATTCTGAATTAAAAATTCTATGAATTAATTCACTAAGCACCATATATTGAATGGAATTAATTCATATTTGCTTTCGTTCGATTTATTTTGTTACGAATTAATTCAATTGCAATAGTTCTTTTTATTAAATCAAATGAATTAATTCACCGGTGAACGCGTTCAATTTTATAAATCGAACGGAAAAAAAAGTGAATTAATTCCTTACTGAATTAATTCACCATTGAATTGATTCAATTTCATTTTCATTCAGTGAATTAAAAAAAAATAAAATTACATTCAGTGAATTAAAAAAAAAAATAATAAGTTCACTGAATTGAAAAAAAAATAAAATAAGTTCACTGAATTGAAAAAAAATAAAATAAGTTCACTGAATTCAAAGCCTGTTTTCTGCCGTTCAGTAGAAGAAAACAATAATGTACAAAAAAAAATTTTTAAATAAGCAATTTTACAGCGTGTGCTAGTAACAAATTTGAATCCGGATGCTGTTTATCAACCTACATGATTCAAAAATAAAGCCTTTTACTATTAAAAATAAAAACTTTACAGATATAGATAAATTTGGAAAAAAAAATATAACTATATAACTAGTTTGAATAATTAATAGTTATATTTTTTTCCAAATTTATCTATACGTAGACGCTCGCAAATTAGAGCTTTCAGTAATTCGAACGTCCAGAAATTAGAATCAATGTTTGCAATACATTAAACGCTCTGAAATTCGAATTTAAAATTCTAATTTCTGAGCGTTTTTTTTTTTTTTTTGGTTATTTGAATACACAGGAAATCCCCAATTTATTTTTATTCTGTTTGAATAAAGTAAAACTAAAAAGGAGAATCACCAAATTATATATGTTTTTCCCTATTTGTTTTTTTTTTTGTCGCATTTATGTACATTTTTGGCTAGTTTATTTGTGAAATTTGATACGCGTGTACATATTATTTGGCAGTCTCTATTAAATAGTGAAAGTGTATCATTTAAAATGTTAAATAAACGTAAAAAAAACACTTTATCATTGGAAACTAAAGTCAAAATATTAGAAAAGCTTGACAAAGGCGTTCAAGGGAACCGCTTAGCCCTAGATTTTAATGTGACAACATCTTCAATCAGCTACATCAAATCACATAGAACAGCAATATTAAATGCTGTTTCAAACACATATCAGGAGGCAAACAATAAATCTTTGCACAGCGCTGAATATCCAAAAATGGAAAATCGTCTGTATGAGTGGTTTTTAAATCAACGAGAAAAAAAGTGTACATTGACTGGGCCAATATTAAAAGAGAAAGCTAAACAAATATTTAGAGAGGAATATCCCGATAAAGATGAAAATGCATTCCGGGCAAGTGATGGATGGTTTACCAAATTTAAGAAGCGACACGGTATCCGTTTTTTAAAAATTTATGGCGAGATTCTTTCCAGTGATGTTGCTTCAGTCACTCCTTTTATTCATCGATATCGTGCAAAGATCGCTGAGATGGGTTTAATGGAGTCACAAATATATAATGTCGACGAAACCGGATTATTTTTTCGTTGCCTACCAGACAGAACCTATGACTCTGCTTTTGAAAAAAACGCCCCTGGACATAAAATTCAAAAAGACAGAATTTCAGTCCTACTTGGTGCAAACTCTGATGGATCACACAAATTAGTTCCATTGGTAAATGGAAAAGCAAAAAAACCCAGGTGTTTTAAAAATTTCAATAATCCTCTGCATTACAACTTTTCAAAAAATGCTTGGATGACTTCTCGGATTTTTCACGAATGGTTTCACGGAATATTTATTAAAGAGGTAAACAAAAATATTGATTTCAGGTTCAGCACATAATTTTAAAATTTTTTTCAATTCACAGGTGATCCGCTTTTCTCAGGAAAATAATTTGCCTCCGAAAGCCATTTTGCTTATAGATAATTGCTCCGCTCATACACCCATTGAGAAACTTAAAAGTGACGATGGAAACATAGTTGCATTATTCTTTCCACCAAATGTGACAGCAGCTTTACAACCAATGGATCAAAACCCTATTAAGTTAACAAAGCTCAATTACAGAAGTATGTTTCTTTCTCAGTTAATTGCTGAAGGTGGTGAACTGAAGAATCATTTGAAATCCCATTCGATCCGCAATGCTATATTATTACTGAAACAAGCTTCGGATGCGGTACCACAAAGTGTTATGAAGAAATCTTGGTCAAAGTTGTCCAATTGGGACTCTAACCAATACGACATCGACGATGACGTGCCAATAGCACAATTGTTGCAAATAGATCAGGACTGCAACGAAGTTATTCAGATAACTCAAGCTCTTTTAAAAGAAATAGCTCCCAACGATTGCATCGGTATAGAAGACATCGACAGATGGAATGAAGATATGTTTGATGACGGATCTGTTTATGTTCTCAGTAGCGATGGTGAGTCTTCAGATAGCAGCGAAGACGACGTTGTTGCAGTATCATCAGTTGTCTCTAATACTACAGCCATTGAAAGCGTAAATAATTTAATAAAATGGTGCAATAACAGTGAATTGTTTTCAACTAAGCACATAAGTAATCTTTTGGCTCTCCGTAATGATATTTCGGATTTAAAGAAACCAAAAAAACAAACAAATATAACGGATTATATGTCAAACAAAGATTAGTTGTTAACTTGGCCATTGTTTAATTTTAATTGTTTAATTTTTTTTAAATACAGTTTTTTAGTTTTTAATTAAAAAAAATACATGTGATGTAATTGGACTGCATTGCTATGTTTTGTTGCCATTCGTTTTTTTTTTATATTCACATTTTTAATTTAAAAAAATACATTTGATGTATTGGACTGAATTGTTGTGTTTTGTTTTCTTGTTTTTATCAAATAAAATTGAATTAAAAAATATTAAAAAGAGTTTTATTTAAGTTTTTGGAAGTAAATTTACTCAATTTTTTTATCGAAAAAAAATGTCCAGAAATTAGAATAATTCAGAAATTAGAATTGCCTCAAAAACAAAGCGGTTCTAATTTGCGAGCGTCTACTGTATCTGTAAAGTTTTTATTTTTAATAGTAAAAGGCTTTATTTTTGAATAATGTAGGTTGATAAACAGCATCCGGATTCTAATTTGTTACTAGCACACGCTGTAAAATTGCTTATTTAAAAATGTTATTTGTACATTATTGTTTTCTTCTACTGAACGGCAGAAAACAGGCTTTGAATTCATTGAACTTATTTTATTTTTTTCAATTCAGTGAACTTATTTTATTTTTTTTCAATTCAGTGAACTTATTTTATATTGTTTTCAGTTCAGTAAACTTATTATTTTTTTTTTAATTCACTGAATGTAATTTTATTTTTTTTAAATTCACTGAATGAAAATGAAATTGAATGAATTCAGTGGTGAATTAATTCAGTAAGGAATTAATTCACTTTTTTTTCCGTTCGATTTATAAAATTGAACGCATTCACCGGTGAATTAATGCATTTGATTTAATAAAAAGAACTATTGCAATTGAATTAATTCTTTGATTTTGTTGTTTGATGAACGCATTCAATTGAATGAATTCAGTGAATTACTTAAGAAAAGGAATTCATTCAATTCTAGAGAAAATTGAATTCGATTGGTAGTGAATTCATTCAAAAAGGAATTAATTCTTCAAAGCTCTGATTACACCCCCCAGTTTTATTGGAAATGGTCCCAAATGGAAGAAATCGATTTTTTTTTTTGGAAAACGTTAACCCATGCCGAAAGTTGGACGAAAATGGCCCATTTTGGGAAAAAAGTATGTTACTATTAGAAATTCCCAAAATTCTAAACTTCGAAAAAATTTACTTTTTATTTCACTTATTCATTTAATATAGTCAAAATTATTCCGATATGGAATTGTGACTTCATCGGATATTATTAACCCACTTTTGCCTCGAATCAAAAATTACCCACAAATTTGATAAAAATGCAAAAACGTGTTTTTTTTTTTAAATTAATTTTAAAGATTTTTTAGAATGCTTAATTTGGAGATGTCGATTGATATTCGTACCATGCAATAGTTGATATTAAAGAAAAAAAATAAATTGGAAAAATGATAATTCGAGTTTGTGTTTGGAGCGACTGCTTTCCAGGACATTTTACAAAAATTGCTCATTTTATCAAAAATTTAACAAAATTTGAATGTTTTCATCAAATTTTACACAGTTTTCGGATAAACATCACTTAAAATTGGTTAGACTATAAATATCTTTATTTGTTTAAAAAATCTTTAACCCTTAGTCCTGGAAAGCAGCTCCAAACACAAACTCGAAATATGATTTTTCCAATTTATTTTTTTTCTTCAATATCAACTATTATGTGGTACAAATAGCAATAGACATCTCCAAATTAGGCATTCTAAAAAATCTTTTAAATTAATTTTAAAAAACACGTTTTTGCATTTTTATCAAATTCGTGGATCATTTTGGATTCCAGTTTAAAGTGCGTTAATGATATCCGATGAAGTCAAAATTCCATGCCTGAATCTTTTTGACTATATTAAATGAATAAGTGAAATAAAAAATAATTTTTTTCGAAATTTCGAATTTTGGGAATTTTTAATAGTAACCCAGCAAAATATTGGTAATGACACCTCATTGCTGTCTGCATTACCAATAATGATATATCATTACCAGGGCAAGGACTTTCATGCACTAGGACACGATTTCTTCCATTTGGGACAATTTCCAATAAAACTGGGGGGGTGTAATGACAAATCTATTTTTAAGGGACACTCTAATGTATAGCCATGCTTCGAATAGGGTTTGTATAGATCCCGACGAGAAATTTGTATCGATTGGTTATAAATTTAGCTGTCAGAAAAAATCTTTTTTCACTTTACTAATTTCTGCATAATTTCTAACATAGCGTTAACACCTTGACTAAATTTTTCTACAAAATCACATAAATGACAATTTTAAGCTTTTGTGTACTTTTCTCTATTGAAAATCCCACTGATTGCAAGCATTTTTCCATTGAAATACCTACATATAGATCTTCAGGTTTTAAGGATTTTTGTACGGAAAAATCTTCAGCTTTTTATAACGTTTCCAACAATCAGAAAACAGAATCGTTCTAACAACCGCCCTGACAACCGGACAATTAAAATATTTTTATCACAGTCAAATAACTATTGTATCAATTAATTGTCTATTATCATAATGCAGCCATTTGCTTGGCTTTTGGTTGTCACCACGAATTTTCTCTATGTGTGTAACTAGATATTAGATCAAGAAATTTATATGCAGAAAAATCATTCTCAAAAATTTATCCTATCAAAAAAACCCACATTGTATTGTACTTTCATTTTGGCTTTTTTATTAAAAAATTTTAATATTTTTTTAATTCCAAAAATCAGTACAATCAGTACAAATTTCAAAAAAAATTAGTACACGACTTTTTCATCAGCACAAGTAACAAAAAATCAGTACATGTACTGATCAAATCAGTACGAATGGTCACCCTAACTATGCTATGTGTTTCTCTTTCTAGTGTGGTGTTATATTGCAACATTATATTGCTTCCAAATAATTAATTCTTTAGAATTTTTTTTAGTTTTAAAGTATGAATTCTTAAATTAAATTTCATATTTAAAAATATTAAAAAATATGCAATAATGTGCAAAATATGCAAAAATATGCAATAAAAATCATAAAATATGCAATAAAATATGCACTTAAAAGCAAAATATGCAAAAATATGCATTTATAACAAAATATGCAAAAATATGCAACAACAAATCGATGCCATTTTTTTGCAAATTCTTTGATTCGGAAAAGTATTTGGTCAAAATCATTTTTGGGCCACTGACTACAAACATGCATTTGCATGAAAGTCCTTGCCCTGGTACTCACCTTTTAATAAAATTGCTGTACCAAAACTCAAAAATCCAAGAAAGGCTTCCGTCTGTTTCAAAAATTAAAATTTGTGTATGTGAAAATTATTTGAAGTGTTCTTCAAAACAAATTTGAAAACAAATTGTCGAAATAATGGTGTCGGAAATGACATCTTTATAGTACTGGAATATGATATCGTTTTCGGGAGTAATTGGTGATAGCGTTTTCGCTATCATATCGTTCTTTGGTTTATTGGGACTCCATATAAAAAAATTTTTTCACGACAATGAGTTTCACGTGAAAATTGTGTAGACTTTGTTTTCAAGCAAATTTAATGTTCAAGACTATTATTTTTCTTGTGTAAAAGTGTCATTTTGAGTTTATTGTTTTTTTTTTTCGAATTTAAAATAACTTTTGAGGCATTTTAAGTTCGAGTGAAAATTTTCAACATGAAAAACATATTACGGTGCTTTAAGCACCGTAAGTTGCTTGAGTTTCACGTGAAAAAAATGATAATGAGTTTCACGTGAAAATTGTATAAAGTTTGTTTAATATGTTTGTTTATACCCAGCAAAATATTGGTAATAACACCTCATTACTATCTGCATTACCAAAAATGATATATCATTACCTTTTACATTATTTTATAATATAAAATAACGGCCTATTGTATTCATTGTTTCTAAATATAAAATAATGACTTACTCGTAATAGTTTAAATAAGTTCTTTTTACACAGTTAAATTTTATACATTTTTATTTTTTATATGTAAATATGATTTATGTTTAAATTTTTATGACGAGTCCTAAAATTACACACTAGAGAAAACTTAAATTTTTCTGAATGTATTTCCTTAAGCTTATAGTATTTGCTTAACTCCTTATTTTTAAGAATCAAGTAAGCAATCGGATAACCACATATAATTCAACTTTTTGTAAGCATGTGTGTAACCACTTATTATTTAAAATCTCATAACTACTTATTTCTCATTTTTTCGTAAGCGAGCGGGTAAGCGTGACTACTTATAAAAACGACCACGCCAAACAAAAATAATGAGTTTAGACGCCAAAAATTAAGTTATGCGGAGCTATGAATTTCTATTATATAACCACTTATTAGGTAATGAAAGATTTTGCTGGGTAGATGTAAACGCAGTTTAAGTTCCCCATACATTTGCAATAAAATAGCTGTGTTTGTGTGGCAAGCTATCACTTGCCCAATATATAACTAACAAATGCATTAAAAACAGCCCAGAAAAATATTGGTAATGACACCTCATTGCTGTCTGCATTACCAATAATGACATATCATTACCTTTTGCATTATTTTGTAATATAAAATAATGACTTCCTAATAACGGCCTATTGTAGTTATTGCTTTTAAATATAAAATAATGGCTTACTCGCAATAGTTTAAATAAGTACTTTTTACAAAGTTAAATTTTATTGTGCTAATTCATAAAAAAAATTTATTTGCTATTTGAAGCTTGCTATAGTTAAAGTAGATATTTCGCTTAATAAAGAGTTATTAGAAATCTTGATTCATAATCGTATTTTAACTATAAATTAATTTTTCGATTTGATACTGGCAACACTATTGTTTATTTTCTCTCTTCTGCCAAAAAAGTCGTAAGTGATTTACAAATTTAGTAAACGATTGACTCGGTAATCGGAAGTGAAAATGTATTTCCTTAAATTAGAGAACTAATGATGTGCTAAGATAAATTTAAAAGCCATTCAAAATATTTTTTTTATTTATAAAGCAAATCAATGGAAATCTGTGTAAAAAAGTAATTTTTTAAAACATATTATTCAAAGCATACAAAAGTAATCGAATTTCGAATAATGTTTTGACAGTCTGTACATCACTATTGTTTTGTTTTTCTTTTTAATTTAATTTTTACATTTTTTTTGAAATTTTTTCGAAAATGGTTATTAGCTACGCAATTGTTGTAGTTTTTTTCAGTTTGATGGATGCAAGTTGTTGGAAGCCACACATTCTAGGGATGGGATGGCTTTAATAAATCATTTCATGCCTGAAAATGAAATAATTAACAAATAAATGGTGGCTTCCTCACTCCAAACTTTATAAAAAGTTTAAAGTTAGTGAGTACCAACTATAAACCTTTATTATTTTCTTCATTATTAAGCAAATATGAATATTTGCTTAAATTTTTTTTGAAATTTTTTTCGAAAATGGTTATTAGCTACGCAATTGTTGTAGTTTTTTTCAGTTTGATGGATGCAAGTTGTTGGAAGCCACACATTCTAGGGATGGGATGGCTTTAATAAATCATTTCATGCCTGAAAATGAAATAATTAACAAATAAATGGTGGCTTCCTCACTCCAAACTTTATAAAAAGTTTAAAGTTAGTGAGTACCAACTATAAACCTTTATTATTTTCTTCATTATTAAGCAAATATGAATATTGTTTTTCACAAATTAGCTTAAAATCCTGCAATAAGACTGTTGTAAAAGTTTATGAATTAGACCATATACATTTATATTTATTACATGTAAATATGTTTTGTGTTAAAATTTTTATGACGAGTACTAAAATTACACCCTAGCAAAAACTTTAATTTCTCTGATTGTATTTCCTGAAGCTAATAGTATTTGTGCAACTCCTTATTTTTAAGAATCAAGTAAGCAGTCGGATAACCACTTATAATTCAACTTTTTGTAAGCATGTATGTAACCACTTATTATTCAAAATCTCGTAACTACTTATTTCTCATTTTTTCGTAAGCGAGCAGGTAAGCGTGACTACTTATAAAAACGACCACGCCAAACAAAAATAATGAGTTTAGACGCCAAAAAATAAGTTGTGCGGAGCTATGAATTTCTATTATATAACCACTTATTTGGTAAAGAAATATTTTGCTGGGAGGCACCGGATTTTACAAACAAAAAACTTATATTTTTATACAAATGATATTTTTTTATTTTCAACTCCAAACAAATAAAGAAAAAAAAAATATAAAAAAAGTTTTTGTACAAAAAAAAAGAAAAGTTTTTTTCGTAGAAAAAAAAAGTTTCTTTATTAAGAAAAACAGTTTTTATTTTTCAATTTATAAAATTTTAGCTTCAGTACAATCTGCAAACAAATTAATGATGCAAAAATTTTACATTTGGAAAATTTTGTTTCTTACATGGGTGTTGTTTTTTTTTTTTTTTTGTTTTGCAACAAAAAACTAAATTTTGCAAAAAGTAAAATTCTTACATCAGTATATTTGTTTGAGAATGAATATCGCTGATGAGGTTTTTCAATATAATTTTTAACGTTCCGCTATAATTTTGCAATTTTTTAAATGCGGTTGTTTTAAATTTATAATCTAGGGATTGATCTTAAGCAGAGCTTTGAAGAATTAATTCCTTTTTGAATGAATTCACTACCAATCGAATTCAATTTTCTCTAGAATTGAATGAATTCCTTTTCTTAAGTAATTCACTGAATTCGTTCAACTGAACACATTCATCAAACAACAAATTGAAAGAATTAAATCAATTGCAATAGTTCTTTTTATTAAATCAAATGAATTAATTCCTAACTGAATTAATTCACTACTGAATTCGTTCAATTTAATTTCCATTCAGTGAATTAAAAAAAATAAAATTACGTTCAGTGAATTAAAAAAAAAATAAAATTAAGTTCAGTGAATTAAAGAAAATAAAATTACGTTCAGTGAATTAAAAAAAAATAATAAGTTCACTGAATTGAAAAAAAAATAAAATAAGTTCACTGAATTGAAAAAAAAAATAAGTTCACTGAATTCAAAGCCTGTTTACTGCCGTTCAGTAGACAATAATGTAGAAATAAAATTTTTAAATAAGCAATTTTACAGCGTGTGCTAGTAAAAATAAACAAATTAGACACCGGATGCTGTTTATCAACCTACATGATTCAAAAATAAAGCCTTTTACTATTAAAAATAAAAACTTTACAGATATAGATATAACTGTATAACTAGTTTGAAAAATTAATAGTTATATTTTTTTCCAAATTTATCTATATCTGTAAAGTTTTGAATTCAGTGAACTTATTTTATTTTTTTTCAATTCAGTGAACTTATTTTATTTTTTTTTTTCAATTCAGTGAACTTATTATTTTTTTTTTAATTCACTGAACGTAATTTTATTTTTTTTTAATTCACTGAACGTAATTTTATTTTTTTTAATTCACTGAACGAAAATGAAATTGAACGAATTCAGTAGTGAATTAATTCAGTAAGGAATTAATTCACTTTTTTTCCGCTCGATTTATAAAATGGAACGTGTTCACCAGTGAATTAATTCATTTGATTTAATAAAAAGAACTATTGCAATTGAATTAATTCGTAACAAAATAAATTGAACGAAAGCAAATATGAATTAATTCCATTCAATATATGGTGCTTAGTGAATTCATTTATCGAATTTTTAATTCAGAATTAAAAAATTAAATTAAGGAATTAATTGTTCAAAGCTCTGATCTCAAGTGAAGACACTTAATTGCAATTTTATTGCAATATCATGATATCGCTGATATGCAAGCGGCTCTTGCAATGATACCAGAGATCAAATGTCACTTTTAGTTTTCATTTTAATTTAGCAATCAAAAAAACACATAAATTTTTGTAAACAAGAACGGGTAACAGTTAAATTATTTATTATTTGTGGAAACAAATTAATGTTTGATAAAATTTAGCGTTTTTCGATGAAAAATCTATAATATTTCTTAGCAATGAAATGTTCAAGTGTTTGTTCTCCACTACATTGCAATTGAGATCATTTTGACGTTTCGCTGAAATCGTTTTGACATTTCATATCATATAATTTATTGCATTTGAAGACACCGGGTTATGTGAAGATAAAGCCATATCCGTTTGAGATTGTCCATTAGCCCTACCCAGCGACAATTCCATATGACATTTAGCACAAAATTTAATATTATTTTACATTTTTCTAACCTTTTTCACTTTTAGCATCTACTTTTCGCCATATTGTTTTATCTTCTTTATTTTTTTTAACAATTTTCAATTTTGGCAATTTTAATGCTATTTTTAGGAATTATACACATTTTACAAACATGTGGCAACAAATAAATGAATTGTAAAACTACCCAGGTGGAAGTTGAAGACGGTACAAAAAACAAAGCGCTATGAAAGCGTTTGTTGTCAATGGTACAAAAAAAAAGCGTTTTCACAGCGTTGAAAAACATTATTTTGGATTGCTTTTCGAACGTTCACAAACAGTATTTTAGTTTGTGAAATAAAAACACTGTTAAAACATTGCTTTAAAGCGTTTTTCTAACGTTTGCAAAAAGTACTTTAGCAGTACTTCTTTTAAAGAATATATAACCGATTATTTAAAAACACTGTAAAAACATTGATTTAAAACGCCTTCAAAATGTTCGAAAAAGTGCATTCCAATGTCAGAGTTCTCTTTTTAAAGTGTTTGATCAAAATGATAAAAAAAAAGTTTTTTTTTATATACATATGTATTAGGCTGGGTCGATTTGTGGGGAGGCAAAAAAATCGCCCATGGCTCAGGGAAAATCGTATTCTAGGGATCAAAATAAGAAACTTTGCCGAAGGAACCATACCTCTAAAACGAATTCTACTACCCCTAACTGTTGACTTTTGTCCCGTAGGGTCAAGTTTTGAAAAATCCCACTTTGACCCATTTAGAGTGCCCCAATCGAGTCCAAATGTATGACCGACCCCACTAACTTTGGAGGGCCGATCCACCCATGCCAGTGGTACACCCCCTGGAACTCCCCTGGGGGGTTCCCCATACAAACATTTTAAAAAATCACCATTTTTGGCACTTTATTTTATTATTTTTTATTTATTTTATTTATTTTTATTATTTTATTTATTTTTTCTCCTTAGAAATTTATTTAGTCAGAACATATGTAAATGAAAAAATTTATTTAACTTAGTAATAGAAAAGAAAAAATGCCCAGACTTGAAAGCAAAAAAGACTTCAAACAGTAATTTTTTTTATTTTCTTTTCTATTACTAAGTTAAATTAATTTTTTCATTTACATATGTTCTGACTAAATAAATTTCTAAAGAGAAAAAATAAATAAAATAATAAAAATAAATAAAATAAATAAAAAATAATAAAATAAAGTGCCAAAAATGGTGATTTTTTAAAATGTTTGTATGGGGAACCCCCCAGGGGAGTTCCAGGGGGTGTGCCACTGGCATGGGTGGATCGGCCCTCCAAAGTTAGTGGGGGTCCGTCATACATTTGGACTCGATTGGGGCACTCTAAATGGGTCAAAGTGGGATTTTTCAAAACTTGACCCTACGGGACAAAAGTCAACAGTTGGGGGTAGTAGAATTCGTTTTAGAGGTATGGTTCCTTCGGCAAAGTTTCTTATTTTGATCCCTAGAATACGATTTTCACTGAGCCATGGGCGATTATTAAATCGACCCGCCCTAATATGTATACATATATAATTTCAATTATATTTTATTATTTATGTAAAAAGAGTTATAGCAATCATTATTTATGTAAAAGAGTTATAGCAATCATTATTTATGTAAAAGAGTTATAGCAACTGTCTCATTATGAAAATTTGTAAGAATACACTTAACTTGCACTAATTCTATACTAATATCAGCATAATTTTCATTACATTATACAATCCAATTTCTTTTGGTGAAAGTGAATACTTAATAACATCAGTTATTTCATTATAAATTTGGCCATTTCAAAATATATCATCACAATTGTATTTACAATGTTTGATGCTAAAAATTTCTTTAATTACTAGAATATTTCCATTACTGAGTAGGCATACGTTGTCAGGGTGAGATGAAGTGAATAAAAAAAAATTATTTAATTGATAATTTTTTCAATATCATTTTGAAATGTTTAATTTTCTACGTAGTTTCCGCAATTTCAATTGGCATAAATATTCCCAGTAGCAAAAAATACTAGTTCAGAACCAGTTATGTACTAGTTTATTTGAACTAGGCAACTAGTACGAGTTCTACCGCCTCTCCATACAAACAACTGTATAATTTAACATGGAGATGTCATAGGGATGGGGACAAAACTCCCACTTTGGTACTAGTTGTAGAACTAGTTTGAAAATTACAATTTAAGGACGAAAAATAGGGAGCAAAACTGGTACTAATGTCACACTCGCGGAACCAGTTTCGAAGTGACTCTTTGGAAATAGTACTGTACCAGTTGGTAAAGATCTAAATTATATACGTAGATAAAAAACAAACACTTTTTCTTTGATGAAACGTAGATTAGACCGATAGTTTCCTTACGGAGATAATTAGATCCATTTACCAAACGAAATCTAAAATATGTTGTGAAACCTCATTTTTTTACTGTGCCTGTGGTGCCACCCTAACTAGCTCCTGTCATTTCGGGCGTGTGTTCTCAACCCGCACACACAAACAAACCGGTCCAACAATAAAAACTGACATATAGATGTGCCAGTAGAATAAACAATCTGCTAATTTACCTTCAATTGAATTCATACAAAAAAAAAACCCAAACAGACGATATCCACAAAATGTAACGGTTATATTTGGGAATGATGTTACTTCCCACTTTGCGCTGCCCATACCCAACCTGCGTCACCTCACTGATCCTTAGATGACCCCATTACAGTATTCCAACAACTCACCTTTATTTACAACCACTTACGCCATTGTACCTGAAATCCCTATTAAAACAATTAGCAACACATATTTAAAAATTTCAATTACAAATCATAATTTATTATAATATATAAACACTAATACTAAACACAAATATATCTTAGTTCTAATAGTGGCTTAAAATTTTTTTCCTATTTGCTTTACTTAAATTTAGGCGTGATTTTAATAATAGTAATTTTTTTGGAAATATAAATTTAATTCCCGGGCTTAATGGCAAACTTAGTATCGTCTAAATATTAATATTAATGTATTTGACAAAATTTTCACAAAAAAAATACTTGAATCGTTTTAATAAAAAAAAACAACTGGTCCAAACTTTCATAAAAAGATTCTTTTAAGTGACAGCGATTTAACGCAATTCGAAAGGTATCAGATACCAAAATAAATGATGAAGTAAACAATTTAATTACCCAATCGCATAAATTTCCCGTTTTTATTTACAACTACTTCAGAATAGACTATCAGAACAAAAGGTTTTTTAAACTCAATTTAGTATTAGCTAAAAGTTTACCTAAGTTCTAACAAAAAAAAACCATAGATGTCTATCAAATAAAATAATAAAAATAAACAACAAAAGAACTTATATATATATAAAAACTAGTACATAAACATTAGAACATACAAGGACCAACTAAATTTTTACCATAAAGGTTGAAAATCTGGCCATCTTATGGTACCCTGAATATTTCCCTTTTCGCTATATTTCCCGATCCTATTCCCCTAATGAGCTCGTTAGACGAATGTATTTCTCTAAGGCTTTAAACTTTCTAAATTTTAACAATTTTCTCTACTGCCTTCTTTTCGCGAATTTCTATGTTTAGTACAAAAAGAAATCTAGTTCGGCCCTTTTACAATACCACAAAAAATTTAGTTAATAATAGGAAACTAACACTAAAAAAATAAAAAAACATAAAAATAATATATATAAAAAAAAAAATTTCTAATCACAAACAAAAAAAATCTAAACCAAAAAAAAATCTACTATATTTGCCACTAATAAATTCTTTTACTTTCCCTTTCAAATTTATTTCCCTTCATATATTATATAAATAAATGCCCCCGGAAACGATATTATTTGCAAACAAGGTAAGTAACCTGACTGCAAATTTCGCTCCAAACGGTTGGAGAGATCTGAGACAGGTAACCCCTTTTTGAACTGCTCACTTTATCACTCAAATATGACTCTCACTTGGGAATGTATTCTTTCCAAACGGTTGGCTAATTTAAGGGAGTTACCATTCAATATTGGGTATTTTTGTTCTATCCCAGATTCTTAAGGCTGCCACTTGGTAGTCGTCAACGACAAACAATTTAAAACAAGAAATAAAATTTTGGTTACCTTTTTATATAAAAAGCTGCCTGTGGCCAATAGCTTTAAGACAATGACAAACTTCTCTCCCGCGTATTTATCCTGGGTTGCTCCTTCAACTATTTATAGACCACAGGGTTTTATATAAAAAGTTTTCCTAAACTTCAATAAAATTTTCGCCTAGGATCCTTTATATATCATCCGCAGGACTCCCAATAGAGCTCGATTTTCCGTCCAATCTAGCAATGTTATCTTCAGTATATTTTTCCTCTTAACTTTGTTGTGACTTGGTGTACAGGTATTAAACTACTATTAAACTACACTGAATTTTCACTTTATAATATTCTACGTTAAGAATTCTCCGTTTATTTCTAGCCAACGCTTGAACTGATACTTTGCCAATGGCCGCAAAATTTTAATTTTAAAACCGCCAAACTACTTTAACTACATGTACATACATTAACTGAATATTACACTAATAAAATCTATGCAAAAAAACTAACTACCGAAATGTAACATAACTATATAAAGGGTCAATGTATTGTTTTACTCTCTGGCCTTGAATATTGTCGGCAATCCTCTGAATAATTATTTTGACTCTTGATCCTTAAGAGAAAATCGCTTTCTCTTCTACAGATTCTAAATTATTCCGCTCACCCTGTGTAAGTGGCAACATCATTCCTATTTGCGTATAACCGCAAATACAACTCTGTTCCGATAAATGTCTTTCCAGTATGGCCTTCCCGTCAATTATATCTTTGCTTTACCACGAACGAACGAGAGAACACGAGTGTGAATTCATTAATAGAAAATTTATCAAAAGCAGCTTTAGGAATATTAATAGAATATACTCCTATTATAAATGAAACACACCGTGTTCTTCTCCATCAAGATTCAATGCAACTTCTTACGCATGGATTCATCGAATACATTACAACAAACTTGCATTGATGGTTGTATACGTTTGGTTCCCCGACAAATGAAGATAACTGCATCATAACAAAACAAAATGTACTCTACCCTCTGCCACAAGGTGTTGACCAATCATGGCACTACAACAAATTTGCGAGCTCATCTTCAGTACCGCCACAAGGAAGTTTTTGGCAAAATGATACAAGAAAATGGTATACATGTACCACCGCGTAAGCCCCAAACTAAAGTTGCATTGCATAGTTGTCCCATAAAAATAAAATGCGAAACAATTGAACGCAAACGTAATGTCAAAATGGAATATCCATCTTCGATAATAAGCGACAGTCTGTCTAATGATGCCTCTGTTGGAAATAATGACCATAATATACTCTATGAATCAGTTGTACCAATGACATCTGAAGATGACAATGTTATTGATAATAATCATTTTACTAAAATTGAAGTTACACGTCTTGGTACTTTGGATATCAAACCATCTTGTAATGAACTTTTACAAATTAGCAATCACAATATGGAGTGTACTACTAAATATCGTATTCGTAGTAGCAGCAATACAATGGACAGTGAAACAACATTCATTGATAGTTATCAATTACCAGACGCACTAGTTCATTTAGGGGGTAATTTTCTAAAACATTTCGGTGAAGTGTTGCGTCATTTCTGTAGCAATTGTTTTTGTTACAAAAACAATTTACCTTGAAAGTTCCCTTCACTTCACCCAAGTGTTCTACGAAATTTAGTTCTTAGTTATTAACGATATTCGAAATGTAGAGAATTTATATAATACGGGAATGGCAAAATTCATACAAACTTTGTGGTGGCAATGTTAAAATACCGGAAATGAAAAAGATTGAATCATGTATTAAAGAAATACATAGTGATAAACACACATCTTTGACTGATCAAATTAAAGTTCATTCGCAAATTAAACCATATTCTTTGGGTTTTGAAATGTGGACAAATGTTGAAGAAAAACATTTTCCCTCTATATTTTCCAACCAAACCACTGATGCTCCCGAATATTATCTCATAAATCAAATATATTGTACAAGAGAATATAATAAATTTACAGCTATAGATTCAATTTTCTTAAGATTTTAATTTACCAATTTGTGCAGCAGCTATTATAAATTGCGACTACGATGAATATTTAAAACATTTTCTAAATAGTAAAGATATACCATCAAGTATCATATGATACAATTGTTAATCATTGTATTAAAAATCTTATACAGTTACCAACTGTATCATTGATAATTGATGAAATTAAAGATACAATTATGTGTTATAATTTGGAAATAAGTACAAAGGATATTATGCGATGATTTTCCTTGGACTTATTATGGACTTTCCCACATTTTTCCCTGAAACTCTATCTTGGCCAGAAGATGTCGAATCATTCGTGCCCTCTAGTAAAACAGTTTTAGAAATTTTAAATACTCTTTCCGTAACTTTAGATACTTTAAAGGGCGAAGATATACACTCACAATATATTTTCCATAACCGATGGAGGTTTATTTAAAAAGTAATAAGTAAAGTTTGTTTTCAATTGAAGAATCCATTAAAATACATTGAAACATATTGTTTAAGTTTTTTTGTCAACCAATAAAAAACAAACCAGAAAAAAATATGTATCGTCTGTAGGAGTTGTTATTTTCAGTCAAATATTCTATTTTTAGATTTCTATTTTTTGAAAAATTATTTAAATAATTTCGTTGTTTTCTGTTTTAAAACAAAAAATTCAAATATTTTCGGTTTTCTTTTTTGTTAAAATAGTTTGTTTATATACAAAATTATTTCAATTCAAATTACAAGAAATTCTTTACTCATACACACAAACATAGCCAATAAAAATATGAACGTGTCTGTTGTGTATGGTGTAGTGTTTTGAAAATCGAAACAAAAAAAAAACTTTCAAATATGAAAAAACAAACCACAAAATCGTTTTTTTTTACGTTTTGTCAGTAAAAAAATTGATGATTGTTTTAATAGACTTTTCAATTATTTTTATTTCTTTTCTGGATTGTTTAAACAATTTTTGAAAATAAATAGTAAAATGGTTTGAATATAATGAAAAATCAGTAGTCCTTTTTTTAATAGTGTTTTCAATTAATTTAATATGTATTTTAGGTTGTTTTTAAGGATAAAATATTGTGAGTGTACCACTGTGTATCATGCTATCACCAATAACTGCCAAAGTTCTAACCAGGAAACTTGCCGTTGCCGTAGAGGCATTCACCTTCATTCATACAGACAGAAATAATGATAATTACCCTGGCCCACCTATGGTTAAAGTTTAACCGATACACCACCCAGGGCTCCCCTCAACAAAACTCTGAGGTTTTAAATGTAATTTGAAACAACAGTGCGATGGGTGACATGATCTCCCCTTTCCGCGTGCGGTGTAATCATCTTGATCCCGACAAAGCGCCCCAACGTAGGCCACACCCACATATACACATATTTAAGCATTTTAACTGAGTTAGCCGGGCAACAATTACCAAAACTGTTAAAATATACCATTGGCGGTATTAAAAGGTTCGACAGTACCCATATATTGTCAGATAAGTATTTCCTTGTAATTCCCGCTTTAAAATCCGAGATACTTTGTGCGAAATTTTTCCCTTTTTTTTTCAGGTACTAGTGAATGAATACTACAAATTTTTTAGACAAAAAAAATGTATACAAAAAAAAATATGTATAAATTGGACATCGAAGACTATATACACTGAAACAAACATGTGTATAAAATGGACAAAACAATGTCGTAAAAATAAAAGAAAAACGGTGCATAAAAATGGAAATTATCACGGAAGGTACTTACATAATAACTTAGCCTAATATTGCACAAAGGATGGTAATATTGCACTGTTAAATTATTTTATTAAAACTAAGTATGTATTGATAGTACGCCCCTACTACTAACTACTATTGCACCTTTCCCCATATCCTCTCTATCATTGCTTTATGTCCTTAGCATGGTAAATACCCAGTGGTATACCAGCTAATGATTCCAATTCATACATGTTGTTCCCTATGACCCTTAAAATCCTACATTTAGTAAATTTTCTGCAAAATTTTGCATTTATATTATTTTTAAAGTCACTAAGGACGAAATTTCTTTTATATACCTCCTGGCCGGGGTTAAAACGGACCAGCCTAGCGCCCTCATTGTATCTCAACGAACTTTTCTCATAGGCCTTATGTAGGTTACTCTTCACCTTGTCCCTAATCAGTCTTATTCTATCAATCTTATCCATTGTTACCAATTCTGTATCATCCAATGCTTTCAGTTCCTTTGCCAATTTGTAGTCCGATCCACAGGTAAACATAGTGTGACCAAACAGGGCGAAAAATGGGTTTACACCTGTTGCTGTGTGAACGGCCGTTCTCAGAGCCATTTCTATATATGGTAAATTTAAATCCCATTCTCTGTGGTCGTTTTCCAGGTATGTTCTGATAGCTGTTATGATACTCTGATTCACTCTTTCGGCAGCGTTCGATTGTGGTGAATATACTGGTGTTTTAATATGGTTTATTTCATAACTTTTTATCATATTTTGAAAATCTTTAGATATAAATTGTTTTCCGTTGTCTGAGTGTATGATTTCTGGTACTCCGAAATTATGAAACACTTGTTCATTTAAAAAGTTAATGACATTTGTAGATGTAGCTTCTTTCATTGCCTTTAAAAATACAAATTTAGTCATATGATCAACGGCTATAAAGATGTAGGCATTTCCCTTCTTTGATCGGGGATATTTGCCTAGAAAATCAATGTATATCTTTTGAAAAGGCCTGTCTGTTACTACTTCATTTCCGATCTCTGGCATTAGTCTTCGGTTGGTCGATTTGCACTCTTTACACAGTCTGCATTGATTTACATAATTTCTTACTTGTGAAACCATGTTTGGCCAGTAATATTTATTTCTGAGAAAATTTAGGGTTTTGTTGATTCCAACATGCGACTTTTCTACGGGTTCATGTGCCTCTTTTATTAAAGTCTGCGTTAATGAACTTGGTACCCAAAGTTTCCACTGGAATTCGTCTAAATCATCCATATCTGAGGTCAAATTGTTTCTTTTGAACACTAATCCCTTTTCGACAGTTATATCTGGAAATTTTTCTCGATTATTTTCTATAGTTTCTCTTAGTTGTTTGTATTCCTCTGACTCGAATTCTATGGTATCAAAACCCAACAGATCTTCGGGTGTTACATCCAATTCCTCTACAGCCCTAGAAAGAGTGTCAGCGACGATATTTTCTGACCCCTTTCGATGTTCTATTTCAAAATCAAAACTCTGTAATTGCAAAGCCCACCGTGCCAATCGGCCATTCAAATCTCTCAGCGACATTAGCCACTTAAGACTTGCATGGTCGGTTATCACGGTGAAAGGCATTAACTCTACATATGGCCGAAATCTTTTGACAGCCAGTACCGCCGCTAAGCACTCTTTTTCGGTAACGCTATAATTTTTCTGAGCGGCGTTTAATTTTTGAGAGAAAAAAGCTATGGGTCTCTCATTTTTCTCTTCATCTTTCTGAAAGAGCACAGCTCCTACTCCATAACTTGAGGCATCACATTGAATGTAGAATCTCTTTTTAAAATCCGGGTGTACTAAAAGTGGGGCTGTTGTTAAGGCTTGTTTGAGGTGGTTAAAACTTTCTATGGCTTCATTAGTTATCTGAAATTTAACTCCTTTTTTTATCAAATCGGTTAATGGGGCTGTCATCGTAGAAAAATCACGAATAAAACGGCGATACCACCCTGCGGTGCCTAAAAAGCTTCTGACCTCCTTTACTGATCTCGGAATTGGTATCGTTTTGATGGCTTCAATTTTATCGGGATCAGTCCTCATGACTCCGCCACCACCTAAATATTTAATCTCCTTAAAGCAAAATTTAGATTTATTTAACCCTATCGTAAGATTTGCCACATTTAAACATTCAGCCACTTCCTCCAATAATTTCAAATGATTTTCAAATTCTGACGATATCACCATCAAATCGTCTAGGTATACGAAAACATTGGATTTGAGCCTCTCAGGAATGACTTTATCCATCAGCCTACACAACCTCTGCGCGGCGTTGCATAATCCAAATGGCATTACGACATATTGATATAGAGGGCGCCCTGGTATCGTGAAGGCTGTGTAGGCTTTGGATTTTTCATCCAAACGAATCTGCCAGAACGCAAATTTAAGGTCAACGCTACTTATAAAATGCGTCTGGTCAAGCCTACTCAAAATTCCCTCAATATTCTGGATAGGGTACGCGTCTTTTATCGTTCTATCATTTAACTTTCTAGCATCTAAACATAGCCTATTTTTACCTGGCCTTCGAACCAAAGTAGACCTACTACTCCATGGACTATTACTGGGCTCGATTACACCTAATTTTAACATTTCATCAATCTCGGCATACATGAGCTCCTGTACCGCTGGTGATACTGGGTAATATCTATCTTTAACCGGGGTTGCTTCCTCTATTAGTTCTATTTTGTGTTCTTCTAAGCTCGTTCTACCCAATCCGTATTCCTCATAAGTTTTAAACTTGGCTTTAACCTCATCCAATTGTTTTTTCTGCACAGCTGTTAGATCATGTTCTTCTACCTTACTGGTGTCTAATGGAAAGTTTTCAATCAACTTCTCTATATTAATCTCCTCAACTGGGAATATTTTAGGAGCTAATTCGAAACATTTCCAAAAGTCTACGCCATAATACGCTTCCTGCATCAGATCCGGACATAAAAAAAAATCAATATTTTTCACCAGGCCATTAAAACTTACGGGTACATTGATTTTCCCTAATACTGTGTAACTTTGGCCCCCGGCGGTTTCCACTGATACATACAAAGGTTTAATTTCTACTTTCAGTTGATTGACAATTTCCTCGCAATTTTTTCCTAATAAACTGATTGACGCACCTGTATCTAGTAAACCTTTAACCCTCAATTGTCCTATTAAAATATTGGCATAAGCCCGCGGGTCATCAATTTCTTTGGTGGTTATGGCACTACATCTTATTATGGACTCTTTTATTTCCTTACAAGCCGATTTTCTCTTCCTAAATTTCTCCCTAGTTTTCCTAAGTTTTCTTAATTTTATTCCCTCTGGTTCATCGCTGAATATTATGTCCCTAACTGCATTATAATTTCCTAATCTTTCCTCGTATGATCTAGTTTCACTGCCCGAAATTTTGGCTAAATTTTCGTTCCTATTTCTATTCAAAATCGCTTTCCCTAATAATTTATATTCCCCATGACTGTCGTTCGTATTCATTACACTCGGTTGGCAGTCATTGTGGTCCGTTTGGGTCTCCATGTCTTTTATAAATTTGCGGGAGTCTGCGTGGAGCGTGACTCTCCCGTCCTCGCCACACTCCTCTGAACGTTTTCCGCACATTTTGGACACTCTGGAGAATATACGTTAGGCAAGCCACATCTATAGCAAAAGACATTTCGTTGAGGTGATACACAATCCATAAACATATGCCCCTTTTGACGGCAGTTCCAGCATACCAAGTGGCTCACGTTATTAGGGATTAAATTTGGTTTTGAATTCTTATTTCCGTATTTTATTTCCTCTATTATTTCGCACTCATTTGCTTCAAAAACTTCGCTGACATGACGTCTAGGTTGATTAAAACGGTTTGGTGGTAAATTAGTATTATTTTCTTTCCGAAGATAATTCCTTTCAACTGTGATACACTCATCTCGGAGCTGTTCAACGGTATATATAGACATTGGGAAAATTATCTGGGCAAGATTTTGCCTTAAATTGCGTTTCAATATTCTTATCATTTCATATTCTGGCAAAGGTGTTCTCAAACGCGCTCGTAATCTTCTCATGGCATGGAAATAGGTATCAATAGTTTCTCCTGGGCATTGACGTCGTTCTTCTAAATCACGCATGAATTCATATTCACTGCGATTAGAACGATATTGTTGCAGAAGCGCTCTTTTTACCTGATCCCATTGAGTTATTCCCTTAGTCTGGATAGTTAACCAATACCATTCTTTAGCTTCGCCCTTGAACAATTTGTGAAATTCTCTTTGAATATCTAACCACGCATAGCCATACTGTTCCTGCAGATATTCTACTCTAAATATAAAATCTTCCACATAACAATTCTCATTATTCCCGTCAAAGCTTATATCCCACTGGTCCACATATATTTTGTTTTTAATTGGCAATCTTCTAGGAGCCTGTATCTCATGGTTTTCATTTTGAATACCTTCTCTGTCAGACGCTGCATTTTCACTTGCCGCTCTGGATGAATTATTTGCTGAAAGGCCATTAAAATCAAGTCTTCTCGGTAAATCAGTTTCTCTATTTCCTTCATTTAAAGTTGCCTGTGCCTCTTTCCTAATATCAGATGTTGTTACACTCGATGCCTGTTCACCTATATTACCCCCTAATGACATCTTTTTTATTTGATCCATTAGATCAGCAAAACCGCTTTGAATGCTCTCCCTTATTTTACTGTCTATCCTTTTCTCCATTTTATCACTAAGTTTATTCTGAGATTCAGTAATTAAATTCTTTATCATTGCAGAGTACACCTGAGGACTGTTCGCAATGTGAAAACCCTTTTCCGGAGGCCTAATTGGTGGTGGCGGAATCGATAAATCTGGCGGTGATTTTGGCAAATTATAGTTTTTGGATACAGCACCTGTGTGCGGTCCAACTCTTGGAGTTCCTACCAGCAAATTCGGGTCCGCAATCGGTGCCCTATTTATAATTGTATTCGACAAATCTACCATGCTATTTTCATCAGTTCCCGGAGGACCTGGCTGTTGTTTTTCGGTTGTCCTGGGGAGTCCCATATTAGCCATGTTAAAATTTACTACTCAAAAAAAATACAACAAACTACACCACTTAAAACAGAGAAAAAAAAAATCTATTATCAACTTTAAATCTCAAGGAAAATTATCAAAAGATTATTTTTAAACTTCCGGTCTAAACCTTGGTATTAAAAAAAAAAATTTAAATTACAAAAAAAATCAAATTTAATTGAAAGATGATTAAAAAAATTCAATTATTGGTTTAAGTAAAATGATTCTAAAAAAAATAAAGTTCCGAAAAATAATTTCAAAATAAAATCGCTATGTATTCCCTAATAATAAATTGATAATAGCAAAATCGTTATTAGTTAAAATTGGTTTGTGAAAAAAAAATTTATATAACCTCACAAAACAATATAAAAGACAAATCACCAATTTCAACACATACAGTTTAACAAAATAATTTTAATAACAATACACAATACGATATACATACGGGATTTCTTGTACAATGGTTTAATGATATTGGTTGTTTACCGGCGGCTGTTGGAGTTCTTCATAACGCATATTCCATTCACCCCTAATTCTGTGGTATCCTATTCTAGTATCCATTCGACGAACTATGAATTTTGCCTCATAGGATCTAATGTTCGAGAAAAGTTTATGCGAACTGAAACTAATCTATTTCAGGACATAACCTTTCTCATCCTAACAAATTAACAAAAAAACTTACAAAAAATCATAAAAAATATAAAAAAAGTAACTGAAAAGTATGATGATTCTAAATTTCCATCGCGGTTAGACACTAAATTGGACTAAGTCTCTAGAAATTTAGAAAGTGTTCGTTAATCGTTGACCTGTTCGAATAGTAGTCCAGAGTACGATTAAAACTATCCTGTTATAAGTTACCACTTTTCCACTATTCTTTTAGGGCTACTAAAAACGAACTTGGGCTATTGTCCTGGATGGTCCTTATTTCCGACTTGGGCGCCATTACTGTTGTGAAACCTCATTTTTTTACTGTGCCTGTGGTGCCACCCTAACTAGCTCCTGTCATTTCGGGCGTGTGTTCTCAACCCGCACACACAAACAAACCGGTCCAACAATAAAAACTGACATATAGATGTGCCAGTAGAATAAACAATCTGCTAATTTACCTTCAATTGAATTCATACAAAAAAAAAACCCAAACAGACGATATCCACAAAATGTAACGGTTATATTTGGGAATGATGTTACTTCCCACTTTGCGCTGCCCATACCCAACCTGCGTCACCTCACTGATCCTTAGATGACCCCATTACAGTATTCCAACAACTCACCTTTATTTACAACCACTTACGCCATTGTACCTGAAATCCCTATTAAAACAATTAGCAACACATATTTAAAAATTTCAATTACAAATCATAATTTATTATAATATATAAACACTAATACTAAACACAAATATATCTTAGTTCTAATAGTGGCTTAAAATTTTTTTCCTATTTGCTTTACTTAAATTTAGGCGTGATTTTAATAATAGTAATTTTTTTGGAAATATAAATTTAATTCCCGGGCTTAATGGCAAACTTAGTATCGTCTAAATATTAATATTAATGTATTTGACAAAATTTTCACAAAAAAAATACTTGAATCGTTTTAATAAAAAAAAACAACTGGTCCAAACTTTCATAAAAAGATTCTTTTAAGTGACAGCGATTTAACGCAATTCGAAAGGTATCAGATACCAAAATAAATGATGAAGTAAACAATTTAATTACCCAATCGCATAAATTTCCCGTTTTTATTTACAACTACTTCAGAATAGACTATCAGAACAAAAGGTTTTTTAAACTCAATTTAGTATTAGCTAAAAGTTTACCTAAGTTCTAACAAAAAAAAACCATAGATGTCTATCAAATAAAATAATAAAAATAAACAACAAAAGAACTTATATATATATAAAAACTAGTACATAAACATTAGAACATACAAGGACCAACTAAATTTTTACCATAAAGGTTGAAAATCTGGCCATCTTATGGTACCCTGAATATTTCCCTTTTCGCTATATTTCCCGATCCTATTCCCCTAATGAGCTCGTTAGACGAATGTATTTCTCTAAGGCTTTAAACTTTCTAAATTTTAACAATTTTCTCTACTGCCTTCTTTTCGCGAATTTCTATGTTTAGTACAAAAAGAAATCTAGTTAGGCCCTTTTACAATACCACAAAAAATTTAGTTAATAATAAAAAAATAAAAAAAACATAAAAATAATATATATAAAAAAAAAAATTTCTAATCACAAACAAAAAAAATCTAAACCAAAAAAAAATCTACTATATTTGCCACTAATAAATTCTTTTACTTTCCCTTTCAAATTTATTTCCCTTCATATATTATATAAATAAATGCCCCCGGAAACGATATTATTTGCAAACAAGGTAAGTAACCTGACTGCAAATTTCGCTCCAAACGGTTGGAGAGATCTGAGACAGGTAACCCCTTTTTGAACTGCTCACTTTATCACTCAAATATGACTCTCACTTGGGAATGTATTCTTTCCAAACGGTTGGCTAATTTAAGGGAGTTACCATTCAATATTGGGTATTTTTGTTCTATCCCAGATTCTTAAGGCTGCCACTTGGTAGTCGTCAACGACAAACAATTTAAAACAAGAAATAAAATTTTGGTTACCTTTTTATATAAAAAGCTGCCTGTGGCCAATAGCTTTAAGACAATGACAAACTTCTCTCCCGCGTATTTATCCTGGGTTGCTCCTTCAACTATTTATAGACCACAGGGTTTTATATAAAAAGTTTTCCTAAACTTCAATAAAATTTTCGCCTAGGATCCTTTATATATCATCCGCAGGACTCCCAATAGAGCTCGATTTTCCGTCCAATCTAGCAATGTTATCTTCAGTATATTTTTCCTCTTAACTTTGTTGTGACTTGGTGTACAGGTATTAAACTACTATTAAACTACACTGAATTTTCACTTTATAATATTCTACGTTAAGAATTCTCCGTTTATTTCTAGCCAACGCTTGAACTGATACTTTGCCAATGGCCGCAAAATTTTAATTTTAAAACCGCCAAACTACTTTAACTACATGTACATACATTAACTGAATATTACACTAATAAAATCTATGCAAAAAAACTAACTACCGAAATGTAACATAACTATATAAAGGGTCAATGTATTGTTTTACTCTCTGGCCTTGAATATTGTCGGCAATCCTCTGAATAATTATTTTGACTCTTGATCCTTAAGAGAAAATCGCTTTCTCTTCTACAGATTCTAAATTATTCCGCTCACCCTGTGTAAGTGGCAACATCATTCCTATTTGCGTATAACCGCAAATACAACTCTGTTCCGATAAATGTCTTTCCAGTATGGCCTTCCCGTCAATTATATCTTTGCTTTACCACGAACGAACGAGAGAACACGAGTGTGAATTCATTAATAGAAAATTTATCAAAAGCAGCTTTAGGAATATTAATAGAATATACTCCTATTATAAATGAAACACACCGTGTTCTTCTCCATCAAGATTCAATGCAACTTCTTACGCATGGATTCATCGAATACATTACAACAAACTTGCATTGATGGTTGTATACGTTTGGTTCCCCGACAAATGAAGATAACTGCATCATAACAAAACAAAATGTACTCTACCCTCTGCCACAAGGTGTTGACCAATCATGGCACTACAACAAATTTGCGAGCTCATCTTCAGTACCGCCACAAGGAAGTTTTTGGCAAAATGATACAAGAAAATGGTATACATGTACCACCGCGTAAGCCCCAAACTAAAGTTGCATTGCATAGTTGTCCCATAAAAATAAAATGCGAAACAATTGAACGCAAACGTAATGTCAAAATGGAATATCCATCTTCGATAATAAGCGACAGTCTGTCTAATGATGCCTCTGTTGGAAATAATGACCATAATATACTCTATGAATCAGTTGTACCAATGACATCTGAAGATGACAATGTTATTGATAATAATCATTTTACTAAAATTGAAGTTACACGTCTTGGTACTTTGGATATCAAACCATCTTGTAATGAACTTTTACAAATTAGCAATCACAATATGGAGCGTACTACTAAATATCGTATTCGTAGTAGCAGCAATACAATGGACAGTGAAACAACATTCATTGATAGTTATCAATTACCAGACGCACTAGTTCATTTAGGGGGTAATTTTCTAAAACATTTCGGTGAAGTGTTGCGTCATTTCTGTAGCAATTGTTTTTGTTACAAAAACAATTTACCTTGAAAGTTCCCTTCACTTCACCCAAGTGTTCTACGAAATTTAGTTCTTAGTTATTAACGATATTCGAAATGTAGAGAATTTATATAATACGGGAATGGCAAAATTCATACAAACTTTGTGGTGGCAATGTTAAAATACCGGAAATGAAAAAGATTGAATCATGTATTAAAGAAATACATAGTGATAAACACACATCTTTGACTGATCAAATTAAAGTTCATTCGCAAATTAAACCATATTCTTTGGGTTTTGAAATGTGGACAAATGTTGAAGAAAAACATTTTCCCTCTATATTTTCCAACCAAACCACTGATGCTCCCGAATATTATCTCATAAATCAAATATATTGTACAAGAGAATATAATAAATTTACAGCTATAGATTCAATTTTCTTAAGATTTTAATTTACCAATTTGTGCAGCAGCTATTATAAATTGCGACTACGATGAATATTTAAAACATTTTCTAAATAGTAAAGATATACCATCAAGTATCATATGATACAATTGTTAATCATTGTATTAAAAATCTTATACAGTTACCAACTGTATCATTGATAATTGATGAAATTAAAGATACAATTATGTGTTATAATTTGGAAATAAGTACAAAGGATATTATGCGATGATTTTCCTTGGACTTATTATGGACTTTCCCACATTTTTCCCTGAAACTCTATCTTGGCCAGAAGATGTCGAATCATTCGTGCCCTCTAGTAAAACAGTTTTAGAAATTTTAAATACTCTTTCAGTAACTTTAGATACTTTAAAGGGCGAAGATATACACTCACAATATATTTTCCATAACCGATGGAGGTTTATTTAAAAAGTAATAAGTAAAGTTTGTTTTCAATTGAAGAATCCATTAAAATACATTGAAACATATTGTTTAAGTTTTTTTGTCAACCAATAAAAAACAAACCAGAAAAAAATATGTATCGTCTGTAGGAGTTGTTATTTTCAGTCAAATATTCTATTTTTAGATTTCTATTTTTTGAAAAATTATTTAAATAATTTCGTTGTTTTCTGTTTTAAAACAAAAAATTCAAATATTTTCGGTTTTCTTTTTTGTTAAAATAGTTTGTTTATATACAAAATTATTTCAATTCAAATTACAAGAAATTCTTTACTCATACACACAAACATAGCCAATAAAAATATGAACGTGTCTGTTGTGTATGGTGTAGTGTTTTGAAAATCGAAACAAAAAAAAAACTTTCAAATATGAAAAAACAAACCACAAAATCGTTTTTTTTTACGTTTTGTCAGTAAAAAAATTGATGATTGTTTTAATAGACTTTTCAATTATTTTTATTTCTTTTCTGGATTGTTTAAACAATTTTTGAAAATGAATAGTAAAATGGTTTGAATATAATGAAAAATCAGTAGTCCTTTTTTTAATAGTGTTTTCAATTAATTTAATATGTATTTTAGGTTGTTTTTAAGGATAAAATATTGTGAGTGTACCACTGTGTATCATGCTATCACCAATAACTGCCAAAGTTCTAACCAGGAAACTTGCCGTTGCCGTAGAGGCATTCACCTTCATTCATACAGACAGAAATAATGATAATTACCCTGGCCCACCTATGGTTAAAGTTTAACCGATACACCACCCAGGGCTCCCCTCAACAAATATTTTGTGTTTATGATTTCTAATCACAATAAAAGATTTGAGTGTTTATTCGCAATTTCAGACTATATTACTAACAACAAATGTAAACAAAACTAGAATTTCAAAACTCCTATTTAAATTTAATCTTTCGAAATAGTCTCGCATTTTTTCATTAAAACTAATAGGTACACAAATGGTTAAAAATTGTTTTAAGAATAAAAACAGGGAGCTGTAGGTACTGGTACTTATAAGAAATTAAGCAAACTAGTTCCGGAGTGACTCTTCGGTACCAGTACTGTACCATTTGATTTGCACCTCAAGGCAATTTACAGTAAAAAAATTTGGGCGTTTATTTGCAAACTCTGATGTTCTATGAAATACAAACATAAACGAAATGAGAATTTCAAATTTCGCATTTTAATTTCTTTTACAGTCCCTACATAGATCGTATTTAACTAGTACACAACCGGTTCAAAATGCTTATTTTGAGAACTAGTTTTGTAGTTTCTAGTCAAAAAACTAGTACTTTTTAGATCTAGTTCGACCATTTGCTACTGGGTTGTTTCTAAATACAACCGATTTGTTTGTTATATACGATAAAATTTTAGTCGAGAATAACCCAACAGTACAAGCATTTTTTTCTGTGTAATATTTTAAATAATTCAAAATTCTGAATAAAATACTTTTTATGTTTAAGTTTATCAATTTAAGTGTATTTTTCATAACTTTACAATAAATTTTAATTAAAATTTAATAAAATATAATTTATTAAAAAATGTTAATATATAAAAATGTTTTAAAAAATTATTCCCATATTTGTATTTAAAACGATGGCAAAGTACTTCATTTGTTTATTTTCTAACGATTTGACAGCGTTAAAATTTATATGTTGTAATAACGTTTATAGACTGTCGAGAAAGTACTTTGAAATTTTTTTTGGAACGGTTTGACAACGATATAAAATACCACCCTGAGATCGTAAATCATGGTTATCATTTGGGTCGTTTTCACAACGCTCTGAAATTGTAAACCAGAATGTTCTACATACGCTAGTTTGATGGTTGAAAAAGCATTTTAAAGTTTTTTTTCTGCAACGCTTTGAAAACGTTATAAAATACCACCCTCACACCGTAAATCATGGTTATCATTTGGGGCGTTGTCAAAACGCTTTAAACTTGTAAATCGATATATTTTGAAAACGTTTGTACCACCTTTTAAAATGCTTTTAAAACGTTTTCCCGATCGTATTTTTCCACCTGGGTACCTTACCCGATGTCTTCAACTGCAATAAATTATATGATAAGAAATGTCAAAACCATTGCAGCGAAACACTTGACCATTTCATGGATAAGAAATATCATAGATTTTTCTTCGAAAAACACCAAATTTTATGAAACATTAATGTTTACCGACAAATAATAAAAAACTAAACACTTTTCCATTCCTTTTTACCAAATTTTTTGTTGGTTTTCTATTACAAAATTAAAATGAAAACTAAGTGACATTTGATCTCTGGCATCATTGCAAGATCCGATGGCATGTCAGCAATATCATGATATTGCAATAAAATTTAAATTGAGTGTCTTCACTTGAGATGAGAGTATTTTGACAATTGCTTGCTAACATTTTATTGCATGTTAAGACACTAGGTTAAGCGGCCTATATACGACCAAGCATGCTGTACAGCATGCTTGACGGCTGAATGAATTTAACCATGTAATGTCTAATTTGACGGTTTGTCGAGCATGTTGGACGAAAAACTTTTTGATTTTTCGGCATGTTTGTCAAACACGCTTTACCGTCAAAATGAAAAAAAAAAATCATAAAACATTGGAGAATTTTACATTTTTAACAAGTTATTTTGTGACAAGAAAGGGATAACGTTAATAAACTAAAAAATGCAGAAACATAAATTCAAAAATTAAATTCCAAGAAAAAAATAAATAAAAATAATTTTGTCATTATCATCCGCCGTGTTGAATTTGAAGTCAAATTTTACAGCATGCTTGTCCGTGTATTGCAAAAACTATTTCTTGTTTGCCGCTTAAGATTATTTTGGATCTTGAACATGAAATTTTTTTATAATTTTCCCATAATGTAACTAAATGTTAACAATTTTTTAAATAGATAAGAAAGTGATTTAACTGTACATAAGAATTTATAATGTACCAATAAAAAATTATATTTTTAGATAATTTATATTAAAATTGAAGGGTTTGATTTAAACTAAGCTAATGAAAACTATTTATTTCTGTACACCGAAAAAATTTCTCAGTTGTTGGCTACTAAATTTTCAACTGAGTCTCAGGTGAAATACCCCTTACGGAGTATCAGGTAAAAAAATTGTAACTAAATTGTCAGTTGAAAATTGTATCAACAAATTTAGCTATGAAGTTAGTTAAAAAGAACGTATTTTTAGTTAACATGTAAACAATTTTCTACATAGTAATTGGCGACTAAGAAATTAAAAAAAATTATACTGAAATTTGCATCAATTTTGTTAATAATAACATTTGTTTCGCATAAATTGTTATAACTTTTTATTAATTTTTAGTGAAAATGCGATGACAACATTAAAACATTTGACAAAAATCGTCCTTAAGCATTCACGAACGAACTGATTATTCTAGTTGAGCTTTTGTTAATCCGTCTATCATTCTGTGAAGTTCGAGTCTTGAACCTCTAAAAGAGATTTATTCCTTTTATCTGTAAAAAGTGAAAAATTGAAATGTTTGTAAAATATACATATAAGCAAACAATAAAAACTTATCTTTAAATATTTTCTTCCATCTTGACTCTTATTTGAAACAAATAGTGGACCAAATTCCGGAAAAATTAAAAACTTGTTTTCATTTTTGTTTATTTTTAAAATTTTTTTTGACAATTTGTATTTACAGGGTAACAGGAAAACTGTTGAAATATTAGTTGGTAACGATTATTTCGGTTAATTCAGAAATTTTCGATTGTAACTGAGAAATTATTTAACTGAACAACTGAGAAATTTTATCGGTGTAGGAAATCGTTTTTACCAAGAATGATTATATAATATTACATACGCTAATTTTGTGCGTGTATATTTAAAAACTCAAAAATTGCTGAAAACTGCGCAAAATAAGAAAAAATCAAGCGCAAAATATATTTAAATATTAGAATTTCAGAAATCCTTTTTTTTTCTTTGCTTTTTTGTTTGTTATTATTTCAATTTAAATAAAAACAGAAAATTGTCAATTTTTTGAACAAAGTGCCATCTAGTGATAACGATGTCGTTATAACTTTTGTTTTTGGTGATGCCATACCCCTGGCTCTTATATACAAATTTAATTACCTTTTAAGACTATAGTCCTGTTTTTGTTAGTCTACCAACTATATATGGCCCTAGGGGCTCAGTTGGTTTATTTGAATAATAAATAAATAAATAATTGGAATAAAATTATACAACTTGCTTCATGTATAAAAAACCAATTTAACGAAAAGAGCGAATAACGGTTATTTGTTCAATTCGTAATTTCTAGTGAATCGCTTAATTGGACTAGTTCGTTGATGAACGACACATCTCTAGTAGTGGCTGCTGAATTGATTGTATATTTTAAAGTGAAAAAATGTAAAGAAAATTAATCTGTGCGTAAAGATAAATCATTTATATGAAAATACTATTTAAAAAACCAAGTAATAACAACTTAAATAAAAAAATGTAATAAATTAAAAATGTATCTTATTCACATAATGTCTACATCTTCATCTTAAAGTCATTGCAATATCGTAATAAAGTGTAGACTTTGTGGTAAATTAAAAAAATTGTGTTTAATTTTTTCATTTATATGTATTTTTCAAATATTAAAAAATTTTTTTTTTCATTTGTGAACTCGGTCCGGTTTATACTATGTTTTTTTTAACATATATGTAAAATTTTACCGACAACAGTGCGTAAAATCTTAATGGGCGTGATTTTGTTGTAGAACATCCTGTCAGTGTACAATGCAAAAACAAAAAATACAAAGTTAACCCTTATGGACCTACGAAATTTCTAATAAGAAATTTATGATGAGACATAAAAAATGTTTACAGTAAAAACGTGAAATATATAACACCTTATGAATCAAAATAAAAGCCCTTTAACACTGAGATCATGTACTTATAATTATGTTCTGGTTTGGTAAGGTCCTTCAAATATAATCAATCATATGTCTATATAGAGTTATTAGGCCTTGCCTTATTAGGGCAAGGAAATTAATGCACTTTAAAATCAAAGGGCTCCTAAGTGGAGTTTAACTTAGCAAAGAAACAACTCAGCTGTCAATAAAATAGTATAAAACCCCTTTGCAATGCCGAAGGCCGGATTGCTATCACATAGCAGAAATCCCCTAGAAAAACAACTTTTCGAAGCCTTAGTTAATTTGAGTTAAATTCTTCAATATTTGAATGCATCAGTTGCCAAATCGATTAGCTCCTTTTTCTGAATTTTATAAAACTGTGTAATATTCAAAACAATTATAAATATAAACACCGAAACAACAGCAACAGATACACAACCATTGCCTTCACATCGGAGGTTCAGCGTGATGAAGCCCTAATACATCAGAAAATGAACAAATTCCAGTTGACAAACACGCGCATACAAAAACAATCGTTATTCCGTATTATAAACAAATTGAATACAGGTCATTAGATAACCTCCTTCGTCGGTAAATCACGGCGTACAGTAAATATTTCTTAAGCTTTGTCCCACTTTAAAATTTCAAAAACTTCCATGTCCCCCTTTCATGAGTTGGTGGTGGGCTGGATAAGCACAAAGCAAAACTATGGCGCTGAGAGGAAAAATTGCCCTTTGTATCTTGCTATCATAATATCACAAGTAATATGTATAATTGATCAAAAGTCCATATATCGTTTTTTATTTAATATATTTATTTAGCAATAATGCTATTAAAAAAAATTCAGTTTTGTTACATTTATGGATTTTTACATTAATAAAATTGTTTTACATAAATTGTAATTGTACGTTTGAATATAAAAAAGTTTTATTCATTTTTCTATTCTATTGGGATTTCATTATATAACTTAAGTCCATTATAAAATAACAGATTTTGATAAAAATTTGTTCTACTAAAATTTAGTCTAAAGTCGCTAACATTTCTGAGATTATACGGCTGGACATCACCTACATACACCAACTGCTTTTGCATGTACTTCGGCAACATTCCATTTTTTTATTTTGAATACAAATATTAAAACATTTATCACCATTCTTTGATTAACTGAAAGCCACTGCAATTTTTGTAACATGTTGTTGTTGTTGTTGTTGTAACGGCTTCAAAATGAGAATTTGTAGTTAATAATTCTCATCTAAAGCCGGAGTGGCAATCCTTGCTCGGATAAATTCGAAAATTCGAATACATCCGAATCGTTCCGGCACATAGTCCGATTGCCGTGGGAACCGGGTTAAACCGCCCACACTCAGTCGTCAGAGCCTCGTTAGCGTTAACAGGCGACACCATGTCCAAGGTGGACTGTGGGTGAGGTTGGCATTTAGAAATAATTTCCCTTGACCCCCTTTGTAACTTGTCATTTATATGGCTTAATCTTTGACATTGTAGAATACATCTCATACCCTTGTTCTGCAATTTTTGAAGTCTGCTTCATCTGTTGACTACCGAGGAATAATAATGTTGAACAATATTCAAAATGTGGTATTACGGTTGAGTTATAAATTCTTACTGCTATGATTGTATATATATTTTTTTACGTATTCTTCTTAGGAAAGTGATTTTTTTGAAATTTTTTTTGCAAATATAGTTGTAGTGCAAGTCAAATTTCAGATTTTTAATTTAATTTAATTGCTTTCATTAGACATTCCATTTATTACCATTGCCTTTGTTTTATTTGTATTAAGCTTTAGTTTGTTCATTTTCAGATATTTCTCAACTTCTTTTAATTCGATATTCAAATTACTAGCACATTCTTCTGGAGTTTTGCCACTTATATATATAAGAGCATCATCTGCGAACATGCAAACTTTTGCCTTTCTTAATATTTTCTCTAAATCATTGATATATATTATAAAAAGTAGTGTTCCTAAAACTGCCGCTCGAGGTACACCTACATTGACGCTTCTACATGTAGATATATATTCTCCGAATTTTGTTCGTTGAGTTCTATTTTCTATTCTATAAAGACTGCCACCACACAATTTTTATTTGTCACTTCTGCCTTCCATTGAGTCACTACCAAATTTAACAGAGATTCCCAACTATGATTGTGTCTGAAGCCAGATTGTGTTTCGTTCAATAAATTGTTTTCTTCAAAGTATTTATTTAATTGACCGTGTACAACTTTTTCGAAAAATTTGCTTATTGTTATTAACATATTAACCGGACGACTTTCTTGAGGATCTTTTGTACTTTTTATTTTTTGGATTGCCACAACATACGATTCTTTAAAACAATCCGGAAAAACTCCCGTATATAAAGATGGCGTAACAATTCGGTGTAAATATGTTCCAATAATATCACAATTATCAAGCAGCATCTTAACTGTAAGAAAATTTTGATCTTTTTTATTATTCATTGTTTTCATTATATTTCGTAGCCTCATCATGTCGATAATCTCAAATTTAAAGATTAATTGCGGGTTTTTTTCAATGAGATTTTCATATTTAACGGATAGTATGGTCTCAATGATTTGTTGTACACTGCTAATAAAAAAAGAATTTAATTCATTGGCTATTTCTTCTTCATTTACTATAGTTCTACCATTTATCTCTATTTCTTGTATTTTTGAATTTTCTTTATTAAGTACGAGGGATTTTATTGTCCTCCACATGGTTTTTTGGTCCAAACAACTATTGATTTTATTATTAATATAATTTCTTTTTGTATTTGAGAGTTGCGATAAGTATTTGTTTCTAAAAACTTTATAATTATTGCAATGAAAATCATTGTTAAACCAGACGGCAGTCTGATAAAGTTGTATTTTCATTTGCTTCATGACCTTTACATTATTGTTAAACCATTGATTTGTTGTGATATTGCTTATTCTTTTCGTTACAATCATTGAGCTTAAAGCAGCATTAATGCTGTTTACTACACCATTATACAATGGATTACAAAGGCTATTTGATGATAATCTATTCATTTCACCAGCAAGTAAATTATTGCGAAATCTCCCATTATTAAAATGTAATGTTGTTATCTTTTATTTTAGGGGCTTCCAATTCATGATTCATAGGTATTGAAATTTCTATAGACTCATGATCACTAATTTTCATTTCAACGTTTGTTTTAACCGTAATGTTTAAGATATTTGTTACAGCATAATCAATAAGAGTAGCAGTAGTACTTGTCAGCCTTGTTGGTTGTGTTATAATTTGTTTAAAATAATTATCATTCATTATTTCTTGCAATCTATTTTTATGAATATTATTTTCCAACCAGTCAATATTTACATCACCAATCATTAAAAAACTTTAATTTTCACCAACTTTATCCAATTCCGCTTCAAAGCAATCTGTAAAAATGCCCTCTGGTGAGAATTGTCTATCTGATGCTCTATACAAACCAGCTAACTTATACTTTTTATTTTTATTTTCCAAATCAATTCTTTCGATAGATAGAAGTGCAGTCTATTAATTTTACCTTCCAATTATTTTTTATGTATGCCTTGACTTACTATTACATCTAAAGAGATTATAATTTTTAAGCATAATTTCTCCATCTTCTGTACTATTCGTTAAATGCGTTTCCGAAAGACATATAAAGTCGAAGTTTTCTTCGGAACATATAGTTTCAAGTTGATTAAAATTTGAGCACATATAATCCAATAATTGAATTTAGTTGCTAATATGCTATCCTTTCTGACTCTAATTTATTCTTTCGCTGTAAAATACGACAATCGCCACTTCTACAATTATGGTTACTATCAATTCTCTCAAGTTAAGCCTTTCTTTAGCTTTTTATCGTAACCCGATTAAAAAAAGATATATAACTTAATATGGACTAATATAGCTATGGAAATGGACATGGAAATATGACACTTTTAAGCGTTAAGAAACATAATTATTTATTTTGAAAAATAAAACAAAAATAAAATTTTTTATTTCATATACGGGAAGTGTTATTATTAGCCGTGTTTTCGACTTAACTATATCCGTTAACTCATAAAAAAATGTAAAGTGCATAAAAACTCGTTTAAGACGGAAACTAACATATGACTTTTCGTATGCACGTTAACTTTCAACACGGATAATTATCAACGTTGAAAACTCAACGTTTATACATTTGCACGTCTAACGTAACTTATTCGCGTTACTTCCTAAAAACTTTTGTGGACCTACGTTCGATTATAAGGAAACAATTATAAACATAACGTTTTGAAAATTTTTTTGTTCTACAATCGGTTTAACATAGATTTGCTTTAAATACTTGACGTTGATAGACATGAGACAAAATACAGCTATTGATGATTGTAATTAATTCTTTATTTAAATAAAAATCCTTTAACTATTTTATATATATTGGTAAATATGTATAAACTAATAAAAATACCTGGACTTCTAAATAGGACACATTTTATTTATTTATTGAAATATACTTTACACAGAACCAAATTTGTTCATAAATAGTATGAATTACTTTCATTGATTTCAGTTCATAATTTGTATGAACAAATTCATACGATATATGAATTTTGCTTGATTTTGAAAAGTTATAAAAAATCTAGTCAGTTTGAATACAATTTTGTTTTAAATTCAAAATAAAAAAAAGCAAAATTTTTTGAAAAATGGAATTGCTTCAAGATCTTATTAAGAAACGCGTGAAATATTGCAAGGGTATGTTAATTTTGGAAAAACTTATGTGGACATTACTTTACAATTTAGTTTCCTTTATTCAAAGGTATAAAATGCGCAAAAAGAATACAACAAATGGCTTTACTCTGTCCTTGAAAGTAGCACTTTGGAGCTTATTTGCAGTATATAAAATATTAAATTATCTGGTCAACTAAAGGTATTTACAAATGTATCCAGGAGATGGATAAATATAAATAAATAATTTTATTATTTTTATCTCTTTAAAATTGGACGGATTTGTTAGGGAAACGTTCATTCTAGATGCCATATCCAGATTAGATTTATACGTCAATTATGCTGCTGAATACCGTTATAAAAATGTACCAACTCAATATAGTTTCTGACGTCTACATTAATTCTGTTATTTTCCGTGAGATTTTGGCAAATATCAGTGACAACGCTCTTGTTAGATGCAAATGAATCACTACTCTTATCATAAAATAATGAATAGTAGTCACAGTTTAATACCTATATTGTAATTTAAAAAAGATACTATATTTTGTATATTTTCAATAATTTACTACTGAATAAATATATTAATGCGAAAAGTACTGTTATTATGTGCGTTCACATTTGTCAAAAGTTTATACACCCAACAAATTTTATTCCTAAATGTTATTAAATTGTTAATAATATGTATGAACAAGTTCCTACATTGTATGAAAAAGTTCATACATTGTATGAAAAAGTTTTGGGAAAAAATAGTAATGTAGGATTCATACATATAATGTACAAATTTATTCCAAGTATGAATTATTTTTTTCTGTGTATAAATAAATTTACAAAATATATAAAAAAAAGCGCGGGGTAACTGGACCATAATGCGCGTAAATTATAATAACTTACACGTGACAAAGCAACCATTGCCTTCACAATGGAGGTTCAGCGAGATGAGGCCCCAACACGCCATAAAAAGAACAAATGCCGATGGACTTAACACGCGCACAACCGACCATTGCCATTGCAATAGAAGCGTGCACGATGTCTCCAAGGGAATTCGCCCGGTTTGCATGTGGTCAGACTACACAGTCTAACGGCATGCTGAGACACGCTTTAGAGTATCGCAAAACAAAAACGATTAACCGTTATTCCTTATTAAATAATATAATACAGGTCTCGAGATAACCTTCTTCTTCGGCGACTCACGGCGAACTGGGGACACATTTTATATTTTTGCAAAAAACCGTACACTTTTTGGGTTTTTAAAACAATTATTATTTTTTTAGCATTAATATTACACTAATATTTTGTGCTGTATCCATTATTATCAATAACCACTTCGCATCTTCTTTGCATATTCTTAACTAATCTTTGGCATCTATCTTTTGGTATAGAATACCAGGCTTCTTGAATACCAGCCCAAAGTTCGGTGGAATTTTTGTAATTGTTTTGCGAAACTTTTGTTTTTACATCATTCCGTAGATTTTCTTTTGGATTAATGTCCTGACTTTGGGCTGGCCAGTCCAAAACCTTAATTTGTTCTTGTGAAAACCAATCCTTCACTATGTTTGACGAATGCTTCGGATCATTGTTTTGCATAAATGTCCACTTAACTGGCATATTTTCATAGGCAAATGGCTCCTTAGAATTCTTAAGAATGTTCAAATATTGAAACCTGTCCATTTTGTCCTCTACTTTTACGATAGGCCCAACACCACGCCAGGAAAAAGTCCACCATACCATAATATTACCCCCACCGTGCTTCAAGGTCTTCTGAGTGTACTTAATGTTTAAAGCCTGATTTTTTGGGCGATGTATAAATGTTCTGCCATCTGGTCCGACACGATTTACCTTCGTTTCATCGCTCCAAAGCACATTTTTCCAAAAGGACAACTCATTTCCTTTTGCGGGTTTTGGCAAAATCAATACGTTTCTTAAAATTTTAAGAACTTCTGGCGCCTGAAAATTTCACTCAGTTACCACCATTTTTGGAATATATTTAAACGGTCGTACTTTCACACTAGATGGCCAAGGTTTCGTATTAAACAGTTCTTGATAAAATTCAGGAGAAATACCAAGTTTAAAATTTATAAACTTAAAATCATTTAAAGGAGCATATTTTTTCACCAGTTTATGACATAATAGATGCACTTTATCAATGCCAAGATGCTTAACAATGTAGCGAATTATATCATCCTCAGAGACATTCAGCATAAAAGATGATAAACGAACCTATTTCATTTTAGCAACAACTTCCAATTCGCAATTTTTGTAATTACCAACAACAACATTACGATGTGCAGAACGATTTTTCTTCCTAGTTACATTTTGCCAATTAGCATTATTATCATCGGTTAAAACAGCAGCATTGACATTATCATTACGTTAATAACCGAAACACTTTGAAAATTATCAGCTGGGAAAACGATGGCATCAGTGTTAAAAACCGTAGAATTAGCATCAGCTTTAGTATTAGAATTAATATCAGTATTACTAACAGACTATTTAGAGCATTCAGATAAACAGAGACTTTCTCTTCGTAAACGCACATTAGATTTAACTCTTTCTGAATTAAGAGCAGCACAACCAGATTTTTTAGAGCTCTCAGACAAAGAGAGTCTTGCTCTTCGCATTCGTACATTATGAGAACTTAAATCCTTTACTTTGCGATCGGTTGGTTCAGACAAACAGGGACTTGGTCTCCATTTACGAACATTATTACAACTTAAATCATTTCCTTTGCAATCAATTGGCTCAGAAGTGACAACATTATCATAATGTACAGCAGCAACAACAAGAGGATCATTATTTGCAATTAAACTCGGTTTGACAATTGTTTTTTATACCCTACACCACTATGTGGTCAGGGTATTATAAGTTTGTGCTGATGTTTGTAACACCAAAAAATATTGGTCGTAGACCCACCTTATAGTATACCGATCGGTTCAGAATTTTTTTTTATTTCGATTTAACGATGTCCGTCTGTCCGTCCGTCCGTCTGTCTGTCTGTCCATGCAATCTTGTGCGCACTCTACATGTCGCAAATATTAAGATATTTTGATGAAATTTGGTACGCAGACGTCCAAGGACGAACAAGTTTGATTTTGGTGAACATCGGTCCATGTTTAGACCTAGTGCCCATATAAGGGTCCTACCAAAATTATATTGTTTATACGCTGCAGGTCGTAAATATTAAGATATTTTGACGAAATTTGGTACACAGACCTATGTTAGCCCAATAACGCAGCCTATTGATTTTGGTGAACATCGGCCCATGTTTAGACCTAGTGCCCATATAAGGGTCCTTCCAAAATTATACTGTTTATACGCTGCAGGTAGTAAATATTAAGATATTTTGATGAAATTTGGTACACAGACCTATATTGGCCCAATAACGCAGCCTATTAAATTTGGTGAACATCGGTCCATGTTTAGACCTAGTGCCCATATAAGGGTCCTACCAAAATTATACTTTTTATACGCTGCAGGTCGTAAATATTAAGATATTTTGATGAAATTTGGTACACAGACCTATATTGGCCCAATAACGCAGCCTATTGATTTTGGTGAACATCGGTCCATGTTTAGACCTAGTGCCCATATAAGGGTCCTACCAAAATTATACTGTTTATACGCTGCAGGTCGCAAATATTAAGATATTTTGATGAAATTTGGTACGTAGACCTATGTTGGCCCAAGGACGAAGCCTATTGATTTTGGTGAACATCGGTCCATGTTTAGAACTAGTGCCCATATAAGGGTCCCCCCAAAATTGGCTTGGTTACAAACTGCAGGTCGCAAATATTAATATATTTTAATGAAATTTGGTGCGCTGACTCACATTATAGAAAATTTTGACACAAGCCCCATTTTAACCCATTCGAATTTCGGATCCAAACAATACACCAGACTGGTGTAGGGTATTGTATAGTCGGCAGGCCCGACTTTAACCTTTTTACTTGTTTTTTATTGTTTTTATGTAACCAAAATATTTAAAAAAAGTTACCAAATGAGAAAAAATAACCAAAATTTAAAGTTTCTTATTTTTTATTTAAATATATTCCCAATAAACACTAAAAAACTAAAAATTAAAGTGCAGTAAAAAATGCTTGACTTCAGCTTTATTTTAAGTGTTTTTTTCCAGTGAAAATCCAAGTTTTTCTATTCTTGTCAATACTGAAAAATAAACAAACTAAAAATCATTTTTTTATTAAAAATATAAAAGGAATCTGAATTTCTTCCTTGGATTCTAATAAATATGTAAGTAATTGATCTTTCTTTGAGCCTAAACTTTATTCTAACGTTATTCTTTTCTCCTTAGCTAAGAAAACCGCAACAACATTTGACGCTGCCAGAAAAAGGATGGACAAAATAATTATACAACTGCAAATAAATTGCATCAAATATTACAATTATCGTGTTTTAATTGGCTAGATTTGTGCTTGAATGCAAGGGTTTTTAGTGTGTTGTTTGAACTTGAATTGGACTGTAATTCAAGGCTGGAATTGAAGCATATTTACACTGTTATGCTCGACTGGAATTCCAGTGGCCCTTTTGCTGGAGTATGCTATTGAATTACAGTGTAAATCAAGTATAAATCTATGCTTGAAATTGGAAAATGTGACTGGAATTACACTTGATTTCAACTTGAATTCCAGCAAAATTGTTTATTGGGTTAAAATATTTACCCCTAAATTCATAAATGCTTTGTAAAATTATAGGAGGTTTATTGAACAAATTTTGTATGAAGATTTCTTTTTGTAAACCTCCTATGACTTTACAATGCTTTTATGAATTGGGGGGGGGGGGGGTTATTATTTAAATTTAATTATTAACAAAATTTGTATTTTAGATTCTTTTACATATTAAATACTTGCTTCGGTGGGTCTCATACTCTAAAACCTTCAGTATGAGACCCACCGTTAATAACTAAAAAATTTGAATTTAATTTTATTCCAAATAGAGATCAACAAATTAGTTTCAGGTAGAATTCATCACTGTGTTATTTAAAGTATAAAAAATGTTATTCTATAAGGTTAAAACATCTCTTTGGCAGACCACACATAGTGGGAATGATTTTGGTTTTTGCACAATTTTTTTAATTGCATTATATTATTAATAAAATCAAGGTTATTTCGAAACTTTGTTTTTATTAAAACAGTGGATTGTGATCAAAATAAATTAGTTATTCAAAACAGTTTTCATCAATTCCCTTTTTGTATTTGGATTCTTCATCCCAAAATTCAACTATATCCATGTCACTGTTTAATTCTGTAATGTTCGAAAATCTTAATAATTTCCATTGGGTTAAAATCTTTTCTTCATTACCGCTCGTTAAGTTTGGGAAAAATGACAATAAATGCTCCAAAGTTATTTCTAAATTATTTAAAATTTATCTTTAACATAAGCTAATTCGGCCTTAATTCAGTTAATTTAAATAACACATTTACATTACATTTTTATCCCGACGTTTCGTCAATTATTTGTTGACTTTTTCAAGGGACGTCTATTTAAAAATTATAAAACATTTAAATAAAAACAATATCAAATACACCATATAAAAATTGCACTTACAGTAACATGAATATTATTTTATAAATATAATGAAATTTACATTAAACATAAAAACACAACTTTTTACATAGAACATAAATTAAGTTAAAAAATCACAGCTTTAAAATAATATCACAGAAACGTTAGTGGATGGCAACCCTATGTATAACTTGCACTTATATTGTCTGTATCTTCTTTTAAGTTCATGGTATATTTTGCCTTTTCCTGTATCCGTAGGCTTTTAATAGTGTACCTTTTTCTTTCCATGTTTTATTCCCTGAAAATCAGCTGTGTGTCCTGTTTCTATAATAGCTGTGTTCGGGTACTCAACATTGGGATCCCGCGGGATCCCAATTTTACCAAAAAGCGTTTTCTTACTACACAATTGGGTAAATGAGAGTTGTCATGAGAGAGTAATATTCTTGTTCTTCTTGCACGAGAAAGCCCAGACTTTTTTTTCGTGTAAATTTGGGTAAATTGTTTTAATCAGCTGTTATATCATCAGTTGGGTGCAACTAGTTCAATTGAACTCTTTACTGATTTGAACCAAAGACTTAGTTCACAACTAATAGCTCTTTTAGTTCAATCGATCATTTCATTCATTCAGAAAATATGTTTATCATTTACAAAAATTAGTATAATAGTTGCAAAAGCTTATCGGTGATTTTACAACTCAATAAAATTACCGACAATTTTTTGAAGACGCTTGTAAATAAATCGAAGCTTTTGTTTAATATTTAAATCTTTTCCAAATTTAATAAACTATGTATTCCTTTTTGTAAATAGAAATGCTTAAAAGGGAAATTTTTATTAAATTTTTGATTTAAAAAGGGGTTTAACTAGAAAAGCTATCTAGATTTTTACAACAAATTGAACAAGAACTAGAAAGAGCGCTCACCAAAACGAACTATAATGCACAAATCTATTGACATTTGTTTTTTGGGCTTCAAATGTGGTTTTTCGCGTTCGTTTACTTTTGTGCATTTTTGTTATTTCGGGAGAGTATTTCTTGTCAACTCTCATTTTACCGAACTTTACCCAAAAAGTAAAGAAACAGAGCTAATATGTTGCGCCAAAGCAGTTGTTTGTTTGTGTTTGGCGATATCATTTTTGTGTTCTCCTACTCTTGTCTCTAAGGTTCTTTTTGTTGTGCCGATGTAAATCAAATCACAGCTGTGAGCATTGTTTCCTTTACATTTTATTTCGTACACTACGTTGTTTTGTCTATGGGTGCTTTTACATTTGAAAAAATTGTGCTTAGTGTGGAGTTTGGTTTGTAGGCGAATTTAATGTTTTTGTTTTCTATTGTGTTTTTTATATTGTTATTGTCAGTTAAACCAGGAATATATTTTACACTGTAAAATTTGTTTGTGTTGGTTTTAGAATCATCAATTTTATTATAAACATTTTTCAACTTCACAAATGTTTCATGTATTAATGAATTTATCAATTTTCTAGGGAAACTGTTATCGGTAAGTGTTTTTGTAATTTTCTGCATGTTATTATGGCGAAATTGTGTGTCACTTATATTCAAAACTCTAAAGATAAAGTTCTTGGCAGTGTTGTTTATCTGCATTTTTGGCTGTGTGGAATAGAAGTTCATAATTCTACCAGATGCAGTTTCTTTTGCATACCAGTCAAATATTAAATAATCATTTTGGCTGTTTATTTTCGCGTCTAAGTATGCAATTTCTCCAAACGACTCAATTTCCATCGTAAATTGTATTTTTGGGTGATATTTGTTAAAAGTTTGCAGAATTTCATCCTTCTCGTCCGAATTTATTATTGCGAAAATATCATCTACATATTTAACTATATAGTTTAGGTGTATATTTTTGTTCTTCAATTTTGAAAGTGCTTCGTCAAGTAGATTGTCCAAAACTATATCCGCTATTGTGGGTGAGAGGGGATTACCCATTGGCATACCAAATATTTGGTGGTAAATTTTATTATCATAGTTAAAATAATTATTATCATTTAAACAAAACCGAAGAATTTTCAAGAAATTAGGTTTCGGAATACTAGTGAAATCTTTAATCGTATTCCATTTTTCCATTATAATCTTTATTGCAGTATGAACGGGAATATTCGTGAAAAGAGAGATGACATCAAACGAAACGAGTATTTCTTTTTCACTCAGTTTCTTTTCACTCAGTTGTTTCTTCAGTTGTACTGAATTTTTAATGTTATAGTTTTTAGAAGTTATATTATTCAAAATTTGTCCTATGTATTTTGAAAGTCTGTAACATGGTACCTGTACAGAAGATACAATGGGCCTAAGTAGGAGATCCGTCTTATGTGTTTTAGGCAATCCATATATTCGAGGGGCAGTCGCTGCTGAGCAAAGAAGTTGCCTCTTCTGCCATAAGTCAATGTATCCATTTTTGTGTAAATCTGAAATAATATTGTTGTTCTCCTTCTGCAGTTTTGTAGTTGGACCCAACCGTAGTGTTCGGTAGGTGTTTTTATCTTGTAATAAAATCTCCATTTTGTTTTTGTATTCACTTTTATCCATTGCAGTAATTTGCACAATTTATACATTAATTTGGTGTTATTATGGCAAGATGTTTTATATCTTTTCTTGAAAATTCAAAGTATTTTGAGATTTCTTTTAAAAGTTCTATATAAAAAGATTGTGTTTTTTTTTTTTTAATTTCATATTCTTTTAAGTTGGACAAGTTACTTTCATTTAAACATAGTTCAGCTTTACGGAAAACAAAGTTTTTTCTACATTTAATTAATTACATCAATTAATTTCATCAAGTAAATTAACCGTTTTTAATGAAATTAAACTATTAACGTAATTACTTCAATTAAGAATATATGAGAGAAATAAAAAATAAACCTCAAAGCTAGTATCGCCTACTAGTTAACCCAATTCACAAGCTTTTTACAGTTTACTTCCAAGTCGAACGATATAAAATATAAATGCAAAACAGGTCACTGCTCAGTTATACGATTGATTACATTACATAGTGTCAGTCACCGGGTAAATACCTAATATTTTATATGACTCTACACTGCAATAATTTTAAAATTCTTTAAATTCAAGAATACGTTTCGAATTATGCGCAAAAAAGTTACAAATGTTCCTACAAAGATATTCAATTTGTACGGGAAGCTTCTTGCAAGCATAAGCAGTACATAAACCTAAAAACACAGAAAAAAAAATTATAAGTAAACTTGATTGCCAAAAAAGTTACCAAAATGAAAAAAAAGTTCACATCTCCACATTGGAAAAAAAAATTACCAATTTTGGTTAAAAATAAACAAAACGGCAACACTGATCATCATGTACAGCAGCAACCACAACGGAATCATTATTTGCATTTAAGCTCAGTTTGGAAATTGTTTTTTTATTTTGTTTAGAAGCACTCTCTTTTACATTGTTTTTGATTAAATATGCATTGAAAAGGCTCTTCAGCTCTTCTACTTGTTTTGATAAATTTAACACAAGGGCAAATAAATCTTGAGATTTATTAAAACATTAATTACAGTTGTATGTAATATTTTTCGGGCAATTTATTAGATAAAACTCATAATCATTATCAACGCCTGAACATGCTTTATGGTATACTTTATTGCAAATTATGCATTTTACAAAAACACAACTAATAGAATTTAAGCAACTAGCACAAAAAGTGTTAGACTGCATTGGCAAAAATCGACTTATTCACACGACTGTCACGACTGAACTGATATATAGAATAACTAGCGGGCGCAGCCCGCTACGTTGTTAGCGTGTCTTAAAGTTTAGGGTTTTTTTTAAATTCGTTTTTTAAAATTAGTTTTTTTTTAAATTCGTTTTTTTATTTAAAGTACAGTTTTTGTAATAAAAGCCTTCACCCAGCCACCACAAATAAATAATTATGCACAACAATGGGTTTAAAATAAATAAATATTTGATCACTTTTTCTCATGAAAGTGGATTGTTAGTAATGAATCCATAATAAATTGCAATATACGTGTGTATGTTAAGATAATTTGGTAAAGTGCGAACTTAGGTAGATAGACCCGTAAGTAGTTTTGTTCATTTGTGTTTTCAATGAAAATAAATAACTTAAAGCAGGGTTGGAAAGCATTTTATAATATTAAAAATAGCGGACAAAGCCCGCTACGTTGTTAGCGTGCCTTAAAGTTTTTTTTTTAATTCCAATTTATGTAAAGGTAGACCTGGCAATTCAAGTAAATTCACAAATTCAGTTGGAAAATTTACTGCGTCGTTTTCTTCCACCGGTGCTTCGTTACCTGCAGTTTAAATATCGGAATATATAAGTTCCATCCCTTTTCTAAGGTTTTTTCTCTTTTAGAAAATTTGTTTTTCTCTTTCCATTCCATTTCTTTGCACTTGCTCCGTTCCATTCCTCTTTTAACTGCAGTGTTTCAATTCCACTCGTTCCCCATTCTATGCCATCTCGCTCCTCATTCCATTTCGTTCTATAGTCCATTCATCTTCCAATCCATTTCCATTGTCTATAATTTCAATTCCACTCGTTCAACGTTTATATCCATTTCGTTCCACTTGTGTAGTGTTTCAATTCCACTCGTTTCCTATTTAGTTTCTTAATTTTAGTGTTCCATATACACTCGTTCTTTAAATTTTAGGTTTCTAGCTAAAGACGCAGATGTTCAGGGGGGGGGGGGGCAATTTTCCCCTTTTGAGCCACCATTTTTACCACGTTCCTGTCCAAAGTCCTAAAAATGCCTTGTCGATAAGTTAGCCCATACTCCAAGGGAAACATATTATAGATTACGGGTTTCTAGCCGAAGGGTTCGGTTAGGCCATCAAGGGGGAGAATTATTTCGTTTTTACCCCTCCCGGTAGGAATTTCCAAAAATTCCGAGAACGTCTGCATTGGAGGAGGAACCTACTACATACATAATTTTAGGTCTCTATATCCAGCAGTTTGCCCAACTCGGTAAGGGGGAAGTTTTTTCACTTTTTACCCCTCCGGTATGAGTTTCCAAAAATACCGTCTTAGGGGACGTCTACGTTGGAGAAGGCACCGAAATACCGAATTTAAGCAGTTTGGCCAGGCCGTTAAGGGGGAGACTTCCTGTTTTTGACCCTACCTGTGGAAATTTCCAAAAATCTCATCTTAGCGGATGTCTACAATAGAGGAGGAACTTTAGTACCAAATTTCAACGTCCTACCTCCAGCAGTTGGGCAGGCCTTTAAGCGGCATTTTTCGCTTCATTAATCCCTATTTTTGCAATGTCCCTGTCCAAAAATCCACAAAGCACCTTCCCGATAAGTGAGCCCATACTCCAAGGAACATATGTTTTACATTTCAGGATTCTAGCCAACTTTTACTATTTGTGCCCCTCTGGGTAGGAATTTCCGAAAATCCATCAAATTTCCGAAAATCCATCGAATTTCCGAAAATCCATCCAGCAGTTTGAGCAGGCTGTCAAGTGGACACTTTATCTTTTTTTGTCCCTTCCGGTTGGAATTAGGCTGGAAGAGGAACCTAAGTACCGAATTTCAGCTTCCTAGTTCAAGCAGTTTGGACAGGTCGTTAAGGGGCCATTTTCCCTTTTTGAGCCCCTATTTTATAACGACCCTGTTCAAAATTCAAAATACTATCTTTCTAATAAGTTAGCCCTTACTCCAGGGACATTTTAAATTTCAGGTTTCTAGCCGAAGGGGTTTTTACAGGCCACCAAGGGGAGGCTTTCTTCTTTTTGCCCCTCCCTTTAAGAATTTACAAAAATTCGATGTTCGCGGCTGTCTGCGATGGATGAGGAACATTCATACCAAGTTTCAACTTCATTGCCTCAGCGGTTTGGGCAGGCCATTATTGGGGACATTTTTACTATGTTTCTGTTCCAAAATAGAAAAATTACGTTGCCGGTGAGTTAGTCCTACTCCAGGGAATACATATTTAAAATTTTAGGTTGGCCAGAAGGGATTGGGCAGGCCGTCAAGGAGAATACTTTTCCCCTTATCTCCCTCCCGATAGGAATTTCAAAAATTCCGTCTAAGCGGACGCCTACACAGAAGGAGGAACTCACATACCGAATTTCGGCTACATAGTTTCAGCGGTTTGGGCAGGCCGTCAAGGGGGAAACATCCCCCTTTTGGCATATCCTGTAGGGAATTCCAAAAATACAAACTTAGTCGATGTCTACTACAGTGGAGGAATCTTTATGCCAAATTTCAACTTCTTATCTCCAGTAGTTTGGGCAGGCAGTTAATGGGGACACTTTTCCAATTTGTGAGACCGTCTAGGTGGACGTCTATGCCGAATATCAAGAAACCTTGTTTTAGTGGAGATATCCGTGGGGGGGAGGAAAAAAAGTACTTTTTGTGAAATTATATTTTTTTAAATGGAATTTTTTGGAAAAAGCGAAATTTTTTGGAGAAAGATACTTTATTTTTACAAAGTACTTTATGGAAGAAGGTACTTTTTTGAAAAAGTTATTTTTAGGAAATCTTTATTTTTTTTGGAAAAAGGTCCTTTTTTTGGGAAAGGGTCCTTTTTTGGAAAAGGTATTTTTTTAGAAAAAGGTATTTTTTTGGAAAAATGAATTTTTTTTGGAAAAAGGTACTTTTTTTTGGAAAAAGGTAAATTTTTTTAGAAAAAGGTACTTTTTTTGGAAAAAGGTACTTTTTTTGGAAAAAGGTATTTTTTTTGGTACACCGACCTATGTCGGCCCAAAGACGAAGCCAATTGATTTTGGTTAACACCGGTCCATGTTTAGACCTAGTGCCCATATAAGGGTCCCCCCAAAATTGGCTTGGTTACAAACTGCAGGTCGCAAATATTAAGATATTTTAATGAAATTTGGTTCGCTGACTCACATTATAGAAAATTTTGACACAAGTCCCATTTTAACCCATTCGAATTTGGGATCCAAACATTAGTTGGCTTTAACCAGACTGGTGTAGGGTATTGTATAGTCGGCATGCCCTACTTTAACCTTTTTACTCGTTTTAATTTAAAATTTAATACACAATATAAAAAATATACGGACGGCCCTATGCTTCTTGTAGGAGTAAAAGGAATCTATATACAAAATATTGAAATTAAAAAAAATCTCTTTACTTTTAACCTACACTGAGAGAATTATCTGCAGTATATTAATGAGTTTTACATTAAACCAATGCAGTTTCACTTTTCATTGAATTAATGGAATTTTTAAAAAAATTTTGTAAAAATCTTCATTTTAGTTATTAAAAGTATTATACTCGTACACTCAATGAAAAATTTTCATGAAATATGTGAAGCTTTTTCGTCAATTTTAAGAAATTTTTCATTTATTTCGTTAAGAAAACTTCATTAGTTTATTGAAAAATTTCACTAAAACTCGTCGAGAAAAATTCGCTCTTTGTAGGGGTAATGAGTGTTTTGAAGGGAGTTACCTTGACCGATATGTCTTTCCTCAAATAATACATTTTATAATAGAAAAGTAAGAGGTTACCTACCTTAATGTCTTCTTACAAAACTCATTACCGGGTAATATGAAGGTTTTATTTAGATTTGGATATATGGCGACTTTTTCCGAAGAGCTTTGTCATATATCCAAATGTTATTAAGTTCGGAAGGAACACATCGGGATAATGTCCTCGTTAGTTGTTTATATATTTTTTTTTTAATTTAAAGATTTTTTTTTCCAAAAGTTTCGTATTGAAAATCTTTCAAATTTTAGGACATTCTTCTTGTAAAATTATTTTTTTATTTAAACAAAGACTGATATTTTCTTATATATTTTTAAGTAAGAAATTTAGTTCTCAGATAGATTTTTTCTTAAATAAAAAATTTTCAAAGATGCTATTTCTGTTTTTAAAAGTGCCTCCCTTAAGCACTTCTTCTATGTTAAACCTATTACATTAGGAAACATTGTTGTATTCGAAAAACTGCTTGACACTGGAACATTTTTCATATTCTAGATTTGTATGAAAGTTGTAGGATTTGGAGTATATTTTCTTATAAAAGAATCACAGATTGCAGAGGACCACACGAATGGCAAACATACATATGCTAAAACAATTATTAAAACTTCTACTTTTAGTTCATAAAATATGTATAGATATGACTACACTCATAGAACAAAGTTTGTAGAAAAGTTAGTAAAACTGTTGGTACTTCAACTTAACAAATTTTTAACTAATTTTTAGTTAAAATTTAATTTTTAGTTAATTTATTTGCTACCTCCACATTATTTTTTTGCTATTTTTTTTGCTGAATTTAGTTACTAATTTTTAACAATACATTTGCTAACTTTACAGTATTTTGCTGAATTTTAGTTACACATTTTTAACAGAAGATTTGCTAATTTTACAAATTTTTTGTAAACTAAACCACCAATTTTGGAGCGCTTATAAACAGAATGTTAAATGACTCATAAAAATTACTGCATATTTTTAACTCGCCAAAAATAATGCAAAAAGTTTTTAAATAAAGATAAATTGAAATGGTTGAAAATTTGTCCTGCTCATAAAATATCTAAATTATTAAAATTTATGAGAAAAGTTTCTACAGCCAGGAAAAAGATTGGTTGGCTTTCGATCAAAACCATTAAAATGAATTTGCCAGGACTTTATTTTATTTGGAATTACCTATAATTGAATACTACATCAAAAATATTTTACTAGGTATTAAAAATAGCGAAAATTAACTAAAAAACAATCCTTTTAACAAATTATTGGTATCTCCAATCAATTTTAAAATTAGTATCAGTTTAGTAATTCTATGCAGTAGAAGCAGCCATTTATTTAGTGAATATACAAGAAAATTGGTGTTATCTATATCCTTTTTTAAAAAAATTTCAATATTCGAAAGTGGTAACTACAAATACGGGTATCCTAATCAAATATGACCTTAAATTCAAGTTTCTGTAGAACCAACCGAATTGTGGATTGTATTGATAACACACACAACTATTAATTGGTAATGATAAACGAGTTTTATACTGTATTAATAAAACACATAAATTCAAAATTAGTCATTAAAATTATTAAGTGTTTGTAGTGTAGTGGGGGAGGAGTTGGCCTAGCACGCCGGATTTCCGGGTTCGAATCCCGGAAAAGACAAAAATTTAGATGTTTTTTTTAATTAAAATAAAATATTCATATGTATAAACAGTAAATATGGCTAAGAAATTTAAAAGTAGTTGTGGTGCAGTGGGTAAAAGTGTGAACTATTAACCTGAAGGGCCGGGTTCAATACCAGAAAATTCAAAAAAAGTTTTTTAATTTCAATAAAATTTTGTAGAACATAATAATATTTATGTGGAACATAATATTGAATTAGACAACCGAATATTGGCTTTCACGACGAAAAATATAATTTAATATAAAGAGAGTTGTCGTAACCGCACGAATTCGATTGGCAACAAATTCGGTGGCCACAACTGAGACTGTTTTCTGTGTGTATTTATCGTAATACATTAATTTTCAAAGATCAAGGTTTATTTTGAACGAACCATTTTAATATGAAAATTGTGATTAAAAATATCTCTGGGGAGCAAGTTGAGTTTACGGGGATGACCCTAATTTTTTCCCCCAATATTGTACTTTTTAAGCTTATTTAAAGAATACGATATTTTTAATCGACCACACCTTTCCTGTGAGTGGAAGTCAAATAAATTCGGAAGTACATATCCGATCAGCAAACAATGAAAATCAAAAGAAGGGTCTCTGAAATACATTTTGTTATGGTTAACATATTATTGTCTATAAATATTACCACTTTTACAAAAAATCATTCTTGGGAAATTTTCATTGGCATTGAAATATAATTGGCATTACTTTATCTCAATGTCAATGCCAACAAATTTCATTACCATTCAATGCCAATGAAATTTTTTTCAATTTGCATTGATGAAAACAATGGTAATGAAATGTACACATAATTGAAGAAAAAGCATTGTAATATAAAAAAAATATAAGAAATACGCGAATTTTTTATTTTTTTTCTTAATTTTTTCTTTTATTAAAACATGAAAACATACTTCTTTCATCAATTATAAATGGGCATTTAGGCATTGAACAATGCCAATTGAAAAAATTTCAAAATTGACACATTCAATAAACTGGTCCCAAGTATGTTTTTAAATACACATTTATGTGCTAATTCATAAACAAAATTTATTTGGTATTTGAAGCTTTCTATAGTTAAAGTATATATTTCGCTTAATATAGCGTTATTAGAAATCTTGATTCATAATCGTATTTTAACTATAAATTAATTTTTCGATTTGATACTGGCAACACTATTGTTTATTTTCTCTCTTCTCCCAAATAAGTCGTAAGTGATGTACAAATTTAGTAAACGATTGACTCGGTAATCGGAAGTGAAAATGTATTTTCTTAAATTAGAGAACTAATGATATGCTAAGATAAATATAAAAGCCATTAAAAATATTTTTTTTATTTATAAAGCAAATCAATGGAAATGTGTGTAAAAAAGTAATTTTTTAGAACTTATTATTCGAATCATACAATAGTAATCGAATTTCGAATAATGTTTTGACAGTCTGTACATCACTATTATTTTGTTTTTCTTTTTAATTTTATTTTTGCTTTTTTTTGGAAATTTTTTCGAAAAAGGTCATTGACTACGCAATTGGTGTAGCTTTTTTCAGTTTGATGGATGCAAGTTGTTAGAAGCCACACATTCTAGGGATGGGATGGCTTTAATAAATCATTTCATGCCTGAAAATAAAATAATTAGCAATTAAATGGTGGCTTCCTCACTCCAAACTTTATAAAAGGTTTAAAGTTAATGAGTATCGACTATAAACCTATATTATTTTTTTCGTTATTAAGCAATAATGAATACTGTTTTTCACAAATTAGCTTAAAATCCTGCAATAAGACTATTGTAAAAGTTTATGAATTAGACCATTATTTTTTATTTATTAATTTTCCTTTCATTTGCTCCTTTTTTACCTTTTTCCAGTCCACTAGTAATCTGCAAAAGTTTTGTTGCTGATTCTTCTAATATTAGCAGTTTTTTCTGCAGCATCATTTTTAACTAATTTTTAGTAACTTTTTCTGCTATTTTTACGGACTTGTTTGTATGAGTGTACCTTTAACTCTTTTTAATTTTATCTGTGTAGAGACTTCGAGTGATCAATAAAATATAATTAAAAAACTCTCGCTGGAACAGCGTCGGTACATTAATTACTTTATTTTTTTTTTGCAGGCTGAAGACTTCTAAATAATATGGATTCTTCGAATAAAATCAAGGATCCTAGTTGCAATTCTTCAGCAACTGCTACTGTCATTGCAAGCATTTGCAGCAGTGATAGTTTCAGTATTTTTCCCCCACATCATCATGATTTGGCAAGTGCCAATAGCATTGAGTTAAACGCAGCCGCTTCGCTGAGTGATGATTCTGGTGTACCATTGACTACAAACAGTTCAATATCTAGTGGTGATTCGTATCGCTTGGGCTTGTGTAAATTTGATATAGAGGTATGTGCTGTATATATCCTATAAATACTATTTTTATATATCTGAATACATATGTATATATAAAACAGACCTTTATAAAAGTTTATTTGAAATATTTTTTTGAAATATCCACTTATTTATATTTGTAAATTTGAAGTAGCAGTTTTGTTTTATTTACTAAAATACGAACATACCCAGTCAGAAAAATTCAAACGGGAAAACGATGGCAACCCGAGTAAAAAAGTTAGATGTTATAAAATACAAACGTATCTTTTTTTGGTATAGCCTAAACTACAATTTGATCCGAAAAGTGGTGGATCGTACTGTATTAATTTAGATACACCTTGGATCTAATATGATGAAATACGATCCGAAAAATGGGTTTATCTTACTATATATAATTTCATTTAGTACAATAAAGTTACATTTTATTTGATACCATTAGACAAAAATACTTCATTCAAAGTTCGCTCATATTGCATTAAATCGCCCATTCTATTGAAATTAGTTTTTGATTGTCATTACGTCACATCCAATTTTATATGATTAGATAAACCCATTTTCGGATCGTATTTCATCATATTAGATCTACGGTGCATATAAATGAATACAGCATGATCCACCATTTTTCGGATCAAATTTTGTTTTGGCCAACATCAGAAAAAGATATGATTGCATGTTGTACCTCATTAATTTTTTTTAATAGGGAAAGCACTTTAACTTTAATAGGTGGTACAAGTGCTGGCAAAAAGTGCTTTCCCATTCCCAAAATGAGAACATCATTAGACCAGCTGTTCAAAAAGCGACGAAAAAGAACTGGAGAAACAAAATTTTTGAAGGTTGGCAAAACGCTGGCAAAACGAAATTGGCATCACTGAAGAAAACAGTTGTGTATTTAAAAAAAAACTCTTAAAAATTTGAATTTTTTATTAAAGAATATATAAAATAATAGTTAAAAACTAACCCCTGAATTCATAAATGCTTTGTAAAATTATAGGAGGTTTATAGAACAAATTTTGTATGAAAATGACGTTTTGTAAACCTGCTATAACTTTACAAAGCATTTGTGAATTGAGGGGTTATTCCTCAGGAATCATGGATCGTAGTTGTGGAAAATGTAATACGTCTTGTCGTGGAGAGGCAGATGGATTGATGTGTGGTGGCTTTTGTGGCAAATTTTTTCACGTAAAGTGTGCGGGTTTTTCAAACTATGATGTGGATGCATTATTTAAGTTTGAGAACTTAAAGTTTATATGTAACGAATGCATAAATTTTATTCAAATTAAAAATGAAAATTATAAAAAACTATTCTCTCTTGTTAAAGAAAATAAAAAAAATCTGACTGAAGAAATAAATAAAACTAACATTTTAGTTAAGGAAGAAGTAGAAGAAGCAAAAAGAGAAATTGTAAACGAAATGAAGATAAACCAAGTAAAAGTAAATAAAGAAACTTACGCAGGTTAACTGAAAAAAAAACAGTAAGGCACCAGTTATTTTAAAACCAAAAAACAAACAAGACAGTGAATTAACCGAAAAACTTGTGAGAGAGAAAATTAGGCCTTCAGCTATTAATTTACATGTTCATGGTATTGTAAAAAGAAATGTGGTTCCCATTAGATGTGAAAATAATGACAGAAATGCTTTGTCAGATGAAATCAAAGAGAAGATGGGGAATGATTATGAGGTACAAATTCCTAAAATGAGAAGGCCGAAGTTACTAATAGTCGGGATGAACGAGGAACTAGATAAAAATACAATTATTAAAGCTATAAAAAGGCAAAATAATATTGAGTGTAATTACTTGGAATGTGTAAAGATCCTCGTGTTGGGGTTTTAATCACAACTCTAGACATTGTAAGACAGTTAATCAGGTTTGAGCTAAATGTAGTAACACCGGGAATTCATACAGATACGGCAAAAAGATTATACTAAATGTATAAATTGCATAAAAGCTAAAGAATGGTTGAATATACATGAAATAGATGCAAATCATGATTGCAGGAGTACTGAGTGTCGTATATTGCAGAGGAAAAACAAATTGGAAACAGAAAGAATTGATTATTAGCAATCAAAAGTAATTAAAGGAATTTACTTAAACATTGGAGGATTAAGAACGAATTTTAATCAATTAGAAGTAACATGCTATAAAGAAAATTTTGATTTTATATGTTTAGCAGGGACTCATTTAATAGAGGATAGCGAATTAATGTTAAAAGACTATAATATTATAAGGTGCAATAGTTCTTCGAGACAAACAGATGGTGTTGGTTTTTGCATAAAAAGTAATTGCGATATTAAATTAATGGAAAACTCATCAATAGACAAAATCATCTTTAAAAATTGAAATACGGAACAAAAATCAAAAATATTGCCTAACAGGTGTATAAAGATCACATGATAAAAGAAATTGCACAGACAAAATTTTTTTTATCGATTTCTTTGAAAATGAAATTGAAAAAATAGATGCCAGTATTAATAATATTATATTGGGCGACTTTAATATAAATTGGTTAGATAATAATATTCAAAAGTTAAGATTGGAAGAAATTATAAACGATAATTTTTTAAAACAAATTATAACCCAACCAACTAGATCAACTAGTACTTCATCCATTCAAATTGATTATTTGATAACCAATATTGAAGATATTACCGCAAAAACAAATTTTAAAATGAAAATGAGTGAACATGAATCCTTGGAAATAAATATAGCTACAAATAAAAAAAATTGAAGCACCCAAAAGAAAGATTATAAAAGCGTTGCATTTTAACAATCAACAATTTCGTAACAATCTGCTTTGTAGTGAAATAAATAAAACATATAGTAATAATAATTGTAATGAATTTGCGAACGTGTTGCTTAAATGTTTAAATTTTTCACTAAATCCAATGGTAACCTCCAAAAGAATAAGAACTAATAAATCAAATCAATCGTTCAATTTTAATTTAAAAAAATATGAAGTACAACTTTATCAAACAATTATAAATTGTTTAGAAATAAATATAAATCAGAACTTGAAATGGCAAAAAATAGTTTTATTAACAACAAAATTAATAACTGTTTAGACCAGAAAATCATGTGGCAAACATTAAAAGCACTAGTACTGAAAAAAGTAGTACCCCAAATACAAGAAATACATATAAATGGAAGAACTATATCCAATGAACGAGTAATGTCAACCAAATTAAATTCATTTTTTATAAACCGTGTACAAGAAATAGTTGATAGCATACCAATTGTGCAATATGAAAATCTTATAAATGAAAATCCACAACTTATCTTTAAATTTGAGATTATTAATATGAATACGTTAAGAAATATGATGAAAAAATTAACAATAAAAACGATCAAAATTTGTTTACCTTTAACCCTAGAAAGATAACGTACGTCTGCGAGACGTATGGATATTGCATTTTATGCTCTCTTTCTCTCAATCATTAACATAGAAAGTTCTCACGTTTATTTATCTCAGTCGTTAGCAGTAGCTTGATGGTGGTGGTTGTTTTTCTGCGGTAAGTTGTTTATTTTCTGAGAAATGAGCATAGCATACACCTGTATGTGGAGACCACAAGAATTTAATTTGTGATTCTTGCATATAATGCACTTTGAATTTAATTTTTGTTTATTTGTTTAGTTCAATAATTTTATTAATTTCTAATTGGAGTACAAATTTTTTATTTTTTTTTTAGTTTTTAAACAAAACCAAAGTTCTTCAAAGAAGACTTTAAATGTTCTCATTATTTTTAATACATATTTTATTTTAATTTTATATTTAAGTTTTCTGTAACAATAAATAAAAATAAAATGAAATTGAATAAAAAAAATTATCTCAAAAAAAATTGTATCAATATTTGAATATTTAATGTCCTTGGAAGGATTTAAAGAAGTATACGTCTCACAGACGTATCGTTATCTTTTCAGTACAAAAAAATAACGTTATCTTTCTAGGGTTAAGATGTTGCTGGATAATTATGATATTATTGGTACATATTTACACCGTCTTATCGTATCATCTCTAGAGACAGGAACATATCCTGATTGTCTGAAAGAGTCGTGTATAGTGCCAATTCAGAAAATAAAAAAATACTAAGGATCCACATGAAATTCGACCGGTTAATATGTTAACTACAATAAGCAAAATCCAGGAAAAAGTCGTACACTATCAACTTAATAAATAATTCGAAGAGAAAAATCTTTTAAACGAAACAGTCAGGTTTCAGGCATAGCCATAGTTGTGAATCGCTTCTAAATCTTGTAGTTACACAATGGGAAACAGAAGTAACTAATAGAAAATGTGTAGTAGCAGTTTTCTTGGACTTAAAACGAGCATTCGAGACAATCAATAGAGACATTTTGTTGACAAAGCTACAAAAATATGGAATAAAGGAAACTGAATGAAAATGGTTTAAAAGTTACCTGGAAAATAGAACGCAAAGAACAAAATGTGGTGAGTTTCTATCAAGAAGTAAAAATGTCAATACATATAGGTATACCACAAGGGGTAGTTTTAGGAACGCTACTGTTCCTAATATATATTAATGATTTACAAGAAATCCTAAGAAATGCAAAAGTATGCATGTTTGCGGATGACGCCCTTATATATATAAGTGGCGAAAATGCAGAGGAGTGTGTGCGAGTTACGAATGTACATACCTTATATTGTACTATTCATTACTTTCATTTTCATTTTTTACTTTTCATTTTAATACTATGGTCTTTATTTATATTCCTTCAAAATTTACAATAACAATAATATAGTTTAAAGCTTTTATTTCAATAAACAAAGTATTGAAATTATTATGTTTTAGAGTCAGTAAGAACTTGACCTTTGAATAATAAGTAGAAGTAAAATATTTTAAATTGTGAAAAAACCAAATCATTGTGTTGTATTCCAGAAATTACATAAGTTGCGTAGTTTAAATATTGAGTTGCAAGAAGTTGGAAAATATCCATCGGCGTAGCTATACCATTTTTCTATAGTCCTTCTTAATATTTTTTTTTTTTTTGTAATTTTTCCGAAAAAATTATTTAGTTTCATAAGCCGTTAAAATTTTTTGCTGCTCTGTTTTGAATACGCTCATCTGTGCAATCGGCTGATGGCTACTCTAACAAGTTATGCTTTTAGTTTTACCCACTAAGCACTGACCATCAGATCGAAATAAAATACCGGATCTCATTGATATAGCAAGAAATTTGGTGCACTTAGAATCCTCATTGGAACTCTCTTCTGATCATACACCCACTATTGTTTCCCTTATAAACCCTCGAATCGTATCTCCAACCGGTGACTTAGCACTTACAGGCAAAGGAACAAATTGGCTAAAATATAAAAAATTTATCAGTACTCATTGGTCGGAAAATATATTGCTAAGAACAACAGAGGACATTGATCTCTCACTTAGGAATTTTGAATCCTATCTTAAACTTGCTGCACGACTTGCTACCAATTATATCTAATTATATGCAATTTGATATTGTTTAAGATCTGCTGTAATATCTAGCTGATCCAATTAGATCTCAAAATTGGGTGTATCCAATCATATCGTATTAGATCCCATTGTATGTATGGAGATCAAGTTATATCTCAAAATTGGAAGGTCCAGTAATATCTTTGGGGATAAACCTAGATCTATTTTGATCCGAAAATTGGCGGATCCAGCTATATATTTGCGGATATTTTTAGATCTAATTTGATCCGAAAAATGGCGGATCCAATTAGATCCAGCTATATATTTGGGGATACACTTAGATCTAATTTGATCTCAATTTTGGCAGATCAAATTAGATCCCGCAATATATTTGTGGATAAACGTATATCTTATTTGATCCGAAAAGTGGCAGATCGAATTAGATCTAGCTATATATTTGGGGATAAACTTAGATCTTATTTGATCCGAAAAATGGCACATCGAATTAGATCCAGCAATATATTTGGGGATAAACTTAGATCTAATTTGATTCGAAAAATGGCAGATCGAAAAAATGGGTTAATCTAATTATATAAAATTAGATTTAATACAAAAAGTTACATTTTAATTGATACCATTAGACAAAAATAACACAATAAACCATGAAACGATACAGTATCGTTAACGAATTCATATTAAGTATCATATTTGCTATCGTTAATGATACAAAAATATGAACTCGTAATGATATCATAATTTTTCAAAATAACGATAAATTTTCTGAAAAAATCATATTTTCTTGTTCTAATTTAATCGTTAAAGATATCATATATACTTCTATATTTCGATATTGTCAATGATATCATATTTTCATAGAATGGTGATAAAATAACGACAAAAATTTTGCAATATGACTGCCTGAAATTTTCGATATCAAAACGGTATCGTTATTTCATACGATATCATTAACGAATGTGCACTTTTCTTCACAGTACCTATTACTTATGAATCGTTAATGATATCATTCTCGGACAAACGTATCATCGAAATGATATCGTTACGAATTCGAAACGATATCGTTTGGTTTGTTGGGAAATCATTCAGATATCGCTCAGATTGCATTAAATGTCCATTCTATTGAAATTATTTCTTGATTATCATTATGTCACATCCAATTTTATATAATTAGATAAACTTGTTTTTCGGATCGTATTTCATCATATTAGATCCAAGGTGGATCTAAATTACTGCAGTACGATCCACCATTTTTCGAATAAAATTTTATTTTGGCCTTGATACCGGCCAATATAAAAGATATGATTGTATGTTGTACTTCATTAATTTTTTAATAGGGTATCCACAGAAATGACATAAAAATAGATCCCGCATTATATTTGGGTACTATGTAAGATCTTCATTTATTTGGGATTAAATAAGATCCCAGCCAGGTATTGCCAACTGTTCAAAAAATAATACACTGACAGAGCACTGATTTTATAAAAATTACAATATTTTGTTAAAATAAGCTTTAAACTCAGAAGGTCTCGAGTTGGATACCGTTCACGGCTATGCATTTTTTTTTTTATAAAATGAATTTCTTTTTATAAAATTATAATTTTTTTTTCTATAAATTTTTTTATAAAATTATTTTTTTTTTATTAAATTGAATTTTTTTAATAAAATATTTTTTTTTTTTTAAGAGAAGCAATACAGGAAATTCTTCCTATTAATTAATGTGTTGCTTCCTTTGGAAAGGGGATAGAGAAGAAGTAAAAGGTAGTGAAAGATGAAGGGCTTCAAATATGGCAACACTGTAATTGCGCGAGATGTTGAATTTTATAACAGTTGTTGCGCGCCATCTGATGGTGAGTTGGCGAACTTTGTTGAAGCTTTTTAGTTCATAGCCCTGTTATATTATTTTACTTCGGTAGGGTTAAGTGCTATGGGAACACCGAAGGAGGACACTTCGATGTGTATGAGGGATAGAAAAGCTCATACATATTACTATTTTTCATAAATTGATGTTGCCTTGGTTTGGGCTCGAACCCGCAACCTCACGTGTAACAGTCCAACGCGCTAACCATTACACCACAACGCCCATTTACATCTTTTTGACGCTATACACCATTTCCATTTGTATCAATTGTTTTTAAGATTTATCAATTGTGTTTCAGAAATAATTAATTGTATTTTAGAACTTATGAATTATTTTTCAGATTTATGAATTGTTTTTCAGAACTAGTCAATTGAATTTCAGTTTTATCAATTGTATTTCAGAAATTATCAAACTGTATTTCAGAAATTATCAATTGTATATCAGAAATTATGAAATGTATTTAATAAATTTTTCTCTATTAACTATGAAATACAATCAACAAATTCTGAAATAGATTTGATTATTTCTGAAATACAATTAATAATTTCTGAAATACATTCGATAATTTCTGAAATACAATTATAATTTCTGAAATACAATTAATAGATTCTGAAATACAGTTAATATTGTAGTTTCTGATGAGTTACCATATATGACAATATATTGTTTAAATGGCACCATATGGTATGTTGTTTAAATGATATGATATATCAAAGTATATGGTATTATACAATATATAGTAGCATATATTATCATATCTGGAACTGTATAAAAAATGTTGTTCATGAGGTACCATATATGAGCATATATTGTTGAAATGGCACCATATATGATAATATATGGTTTAAATGGCACCATATATGATAACATCTAGTTTAACTAGCGCCATATATAGTTATATATTGTTTAAATGATAACATATATAATTATATATTGCTAAAATGCCACCATATATATTAAGATATAGCTCTATATATAACTATGTATGCAATAAGATAAGCCATGCTATGTAATATAGAATCATATATACCATATCTAATATTATGAAGGCCGATATCTAATTAGATGAAATTATATATGGCATAATATAAGTAAAATTTTTCGGAAAAAACGTCATATATAATTATATATGGATATACATAACCACATGTCTAATTATATATTGTAATATATGCCACATATGATTATTAGGGCGGGTCGATTTAATAATCGCCCATGGCTCAGTGAAAATCGTATTCTAGGGATCAAAATAAGAAACTTTGCCGAAGGAACCATACCTCTAAAACGAATTCTACTACCCCCAACTGTTGACTTTTGTCCCGTAGGGTCAAGTTTTGAAAAATCCCACTTTGACCCATTTAGAGTGCCCCAATCGAGTCCAAATGTATGACCGACCCCCACTAACTTTGGAGGGCCAAACCACCCATGCCAGTGGCACACCCCCTGGAACTCCCCTGGGGGGTTCCCCATACAAACATTTTAAAAAATCACCATTTTTGGCACTTTATTTTATTATTTTTTATTTATTTTATTTATTTTTATTATTTTATTTATTTTTTCTCTTTTGAAATTTATTTAGTCAGAACATATGTAAATGAAAAAATTAATTTAACTTAGTAATAGAAAAGAAAATAAAAAAAATTACTGTTTGAAGTCTTTTTTGCTTTCAAGTCTGGGCATTTTTTCTTTTCTATTACTAAGTTAAATTAATTTTTTCATTTACATATGTTCTGACTAAATAAATTTCTAAGGAGAAAAAATAAATAAAATAATAAAAATAAATAAAATAAATAAAAAATAATAAAATAAAGTGCCAAAAATGGTGATTTTTTAAAATGTTTGTATGGGGAACCCCCCAGGGGAGTTCCAGGGGGTGTACCACTGGCATGGGTGGATCGGCCCTCCAAAGTTAGTGGGGGTCGGTCATACATTTGGACTCGATTGGGGCACTCTAAATGGGTCAAAGTGGGATTTTTCAAAACTTGACCCTACGGGACAAAAGTCAACAGTTAGGGGTAGTAGAATTCGTTTTAGAGGTATGGTTCCTTCGGCAAAGTTTCTTATTTTGATCCCTAGAATACGATTTTCCCTGAGCCATGGGCGATTTTTTTGCCTCCCCACAAATCGACCCAGCCTAATGATTATATATAATTTTTTTTACTCGGGTAGTTATAATAATGAAAAATGGATAAGTAAAATTGTTTGAATTTACTTCTCAAAATGCATTTCTTTGAAATTTAACATACGAGGGCGACCGCAAAAGTAACTGGCCTGGCACTATTTCTGTTTTACTAGCAACTTTTTTTTTTTTTTTTTTTAAGCAATCTTTTATAAGCCATCTGTCAAAATTTCCGAAATATTTAACGATTATTTTCTTTGTTACAGGTGATTGAAGTAAACAAGTTTTGTAATTTTTGAAAAATGGAAAATAAATAGTTTCGTGCGGTAATTAAACACTTTTATATGAAAGGTTATACGCCACAATTAATCAAAGATGAATTGGATTCTGTTCATGGTGATAATGCATCATCATACTCCACCGTGAAATCCTGGGTTCAACAATTTAAAATGGGTCGTTCAAGTACGGAAGATGAACAACGCTCTGGAAGACCAAAAACTGCTACTACTATTGAAAACATTAGAAAATTATTTAATGAAGTGACTAAAGATAGACGAATAAAGCTCAGAGAACTTGCTGATATTGTTAAAATACACGAAAAACAAGTTTGCAGTATTTTACATGACGAACTCCACATGAAAAAGCTATCTGCAAGATGGGTGCCGCGTTTGTTGACTGCCCCAAAAAATCGCATTTTTAACTCAACAAAAACTGGCCGAATTACATTCAAAAAATTGTATGAACTAAAATTAAGGTTTCACTTTACTAAAACAATGTATATGAGTTATTAATAAAAATAAGTTAAATTTCTTTCCAATAAGTAAAATTGCTTTCAAAAAATGCAAATTTTATTTGATTTTAGTTTATCCAAAATTCGTATTAACTCAAAAATAATAAAACATTTTCCTTAAATTTATTTTCTTGAATTAGGTTAAAATTTCTTAAAACTGTTGAAAAATGTATGTATTTTTAGTTAATAATCTTAAATGTGAAGAATTTGGTTGAACTAAAAATTACGAAATTTAAAATTGTATGAAAAACTAAATTCATATAATGAACTTCCTTAAATTTAGTTTAAACATTTTAACTTCTTTAAACCAAGTATAAACTTCTTAAATTCTAGTAAAAATTTTCTTTCACATTCCTGAAAATATTTTATAACCTATGGAATTCTTATTTGGTTTGTAGTTTGTATTATATAAGTATTTTAGTGTTGTGAAGAAAATTTAAGCAATAAATTTTACACAAATTTATATTATCGGAAAAAATATTAAAATTATGTTCGTTAATACTTTCATAAAAAAAATATATGAAATTGATTACTTAGATTTTTGGTAGTGAAACTAAAATACTTATATATTTGAATATTTATACCTAATGAGAATTAAAAATTAATAAATAATACCTGCAGTTTTTTGCATGTTTTTTTTTGGATTTTCTTACTTAATACGAGCATAACATATGAACTAAAAATAAGTTTATTCTGCGTTAGCACAAGTTCAAAGCATCTTTAAATTTAAGAACAATTGACTTGATTTTAAGACATGTTTACTAAATTTAAAAACAAGTTTATACTAAATTTAAGTAAAATACATATTAATTTTAGTAAAAATTTCAGAAAAATTAAAACAGTATTTACTAAATTTCAGAAAAAATTTACTTAATTTAAGTTAATTGTTTTAACTTGTTTTTAAGAAAATTGTGTACTCGATTTAAGTTAAAATTTCCTTGGAGCCAAATCATTCCCAAATTTCTTTAAATTTAGTTCAAATGACCTAGTATTTGGGAAACAATTTTTTCGGTGTACGATTTGAAATTGCTTCGCATCCACCATATAGTCCAGATTTAGCTCCTTCTGATTATTTCTTGTTTCCAAATTTAAAAAAATTTCTCGGTGGCAAAAAATTTTCGTCCAATAGCGAGGTTATTGCTAAAACTGAGGCATATTTTGAAGGTCTTGAAAAATCTCATTTTTCGGATGGAATTAAAAAACTTGAAAAACGTTTGATGAAGTGTATTGAGTTGGAAGAAGATTATGTTGAAAAATAAATAATAATAATTCCAAAAAAACGGTTCTTTTTATGTTAGGCCAGTTACTTTTGCGGTCGCCCTCGTATATATACAAAAAAAAAAAAAAAAAAATCTACATTATAGCCTAGAGAGGACCCCATAAAGACAATCTGATAATAGTGATGCGGTGTCATTTGAAAATGCATTAATTGTCAACCATTGGTTCTAGAAATGTTTATACCCTACACCACTATGTGGTCAGGGTATTATAAGTTTGTGCTGATGTTTGTAACACCAAAAAATATTGGTCCTAGACCCACCTTATAGTATACCGATCGGCTTAGAATTTTTTTATTTCGATTTAACGATGTCCGTCTGTCCGTCCGTCTGTCTGTCCATGCATTCTTGTGCGCACTCTACAGGTCGCAAATATTAAGATATTTTGATGAAATTTGGTACACCGACTTATGTCGGTCCAAGGACGAAGCCTATTGATTTTGGTGAACATCGGTCCATGTTTAGACCTATTGCCCATATAAGGGTCCTACTAAAATTATATGGTTTATACGCTGCAGGTCGCAAATATTAAGATATTTTGATGAAATTTGGTACACCGACCTATGGCAGCCCAAGGACAAAGCCTATTGATTTTGGTTAACACCGGTCCATGTTTAGACCTAGTGCCCATATAAGGGTCCTCCCAAAATTGGCTTGGTTACAAACTGCAGGTCGCAAATATTAAGATATTTTGATGAAATTTGGTAGACCGACCAATATCAGCCCAAGGTCGAAGCCTATTGATTTTGGTGAACATCGGTCCATGTTTAGACCTAGTACCCATATAAGGGTCCCCCCAAAATTGGATTGGTTACAAACTGCAGATCGCAAATATTAAGATATTTTAAAGAAATTTGGTGCGCTGACTCACATTATAGAAAATTTTGACACAAGCCCCATTTTAACCCATTAGAATTTCGGATCCAAACATTAGTTGGCTTTTACCCAGACTGGTGTAGGGTATTGTATAGTCGGCATGCCCGACTTTAACCTTTTTACTCGTTTATTAATTATTTTAATGGAATGCTATAAAGCCTATGTCCATCCTTAAGGACTATTCTAAATACTGGAACAAATATTTTTGAAATCAGATGAGTAGTTACGGAGATTACCTCCTACAAACAAACAAACAAATATACACACATTACCTCTTTATTATATTAGTATAGATACAGTATATTAAGGGAAAATTTTGAAAAAAAAAAAAAATTAATAGCCTAATTTCTTAAAACACGTGACGCGTGTTTACAATTTTGTATTTTTTAAAACACGGTGATGAACCCGGTGATTATCCGTGTTGACTTACGTAGTTTTCAAACAAAATTATATGAAAAAGCTAATTTTGTAAATCACCAGACTGTTATTTTGATCACTTGAATTGTCAAATATTATTACTTGCATTTTTTAGGTGCTGAATGAAAAATAATGCAATAAATCACCAAAAACTTAAGAAAAAAACACTAGAACAAAAGTAATTAAAGCTAAACTAAACTAAAAAAAAGTACAGTGCAGAAAATGAATTTAAATACCTAATCATCGATTAACATTCTGCAACCGAATATGTTACCTAAAAAAATTTTCTTTTTCCACAATTTTTTTTCGCAAATTCTTTTTGCAACTTACCACCAAACTTTGTTGTATGCAATGGGTATTATAGTCCCTAGATTATAAATTTAAAAAACCGCAATTAAAAAATTGCCAAATAATAGCGGAACGCGAAAAAAGACTTTATGGTAGAAAAAGTTAATTAAAACACACAATCAGCGATTAACATTCTGCAAACAAATATAATGATGAAAAAATTTTAAATTTTTGAAAGTTTTTTTTCGCAATTTTTTTTTTTTTTTGCAAACTAAGCACCAAACTTTGCTGAAATTGGTATTATAGTCCCTAGATTATGCATTTAAGAGAACCACTTAAAAAATTTCAAAATAATCTCGGAACGCGAAAAATGGCTTTATGGTACAAAAAATAATTAAAAAACTTAACCAGCGAAATACATTCCGCAAACAAATACTATATTAATGGAAAACTCCGTTTTTTCGCTGATTAAGTTTTTTTTTTATTAATTTTTTGCCTAAAGTTTTTCCAAAATGGAAAATTTTTGATTCATTATATTTATTTGCAAAATGTTAATCGCTGATTGTCTATTTTAATTAATTTTTTCTACGATAAAGTCTTTTCGCGTTCCGCTATTATTTTGCAATTTTTTAAGTGCGGTTTTTTTAAATTTATGATCTAGGGACTATAATATCCATTTCATACAACAAAGTTCGGCGGCTAGGGGCAAAAAAAAAATCCTAAAATTAAAGTTTGTGAAAAAAATTTGTAAAAAGGAAAATTTTTGCATCAATATATTTGTTTGCAGAATGTAAATCGCTGATTAAGTTTTTTATTTAATTTTTTCCACCATTTCTTAAGATATTTTGCACATTTTTTTTTTGTTTAGATTTTTATTCTATTATACACTCATAAAAAAAGCCCATACAAAAAGTTCAAAATTCTGCTAAAATAACAGGAAATGGTACCTGTATTTTCGCCAGCAGAATTTTCAATGAAGTTGAGAATTATGGTCTGCTAAATTTAGGTCAGCTAAATTTTACGCACTGCTAAATACACGGACAATTCTTGTTAACTTAGCTAAGAAATTTGAGCTAAATTCAACAGAAACATTACCTGATTTAACTGAAAATTTCTGCTAAAATGTCGCTTGGTTTTTGGGAGTATAGGTGGCTTATAAAGATTGATAAGTTCATAGTATCAAATTTTTGTCCATTTTGCTCTATCTCGCTTAGTTTCCGAGATATAAGCCATTTTGTGATTATACAATAAAAAATTATGAAAATATAGCGCCATCTCTACACTCATAAAAAAAGACCGTACAAATAGTTAAAAATTCTGCTAAAACAACAGGAAATAGTACCTGTATTTGCGCCAGCAGAAATTTCAATGATGTTGAGAATCATGGTCTGCTAAATTTAGGTGACCTAAATTTTAGGTAAAAAAGTTAGTTCAAATACAATAATTTATAAGAAATGTTGTATAATGGAAATGAAAATTATTCAGTTGAAATCAGCACATGTTTTCTGCTAAATTTTAGTTGGTTAAAAACAGGTAAAAAAATTAATTAACATTCAAAAATTTAGAAGAATGTTCGTTTAATAGAAATGAAAGTGGGTCAGTTGAAATCTGCAAAAAATGCTGCTAAAATTACAATCACTTTTGAATAAAAACAAATTAATGTAAATATTGTTAATTTTATTATATTTAGGTTGTTCATAAGGGTGTGCTATCTGTTGTATCGTTGTATCGTCCTAACAAAAAACAGAGTTGTTAAAATTTTTATTTGTGTTTAACAACGATTTTCTATTCAGTTTTCTATCTGCTAGCACACTCAAACATAAAACATTAAACATACGTAAAAATGTTGTATCGTGATTCTCAAATGTTGTATTTTTTCAATTTAATTTTTAACAACTCTGTTTTTTATTAGGACGATACAACGATACAACAAATAGCACACCCCTTGTGAAAACCCTTATTATATTTTTTTTCGAATAAATTACACAATCCAAAAACACTATTTGCACTAAATATCACTTTTATTTTCTTGCCAATGTGTGCAGGGGGTATCCATTAGAGATGAGCGATCCGGTGATTTTTGAATAACTCTGCTACCAGTGATCGTGATTTTCAAATCACCGTTCTTTTAAACAGTGACCGTGATCACGGGTTTGTAATAGAGATGGGCGATCCGGCGATTTTTCAGTAACATTGTTCTCAGTGAATGTGATTTTCAAATCGTTGTTCTTTTAAACTGTGATCGTGATCACGGTTTTTCTATGGAAAAGACTGCGATTTTCTGATAAATAAACGAAATAATATTTATGGCGAGTTTTTAAGATGTCAGTTAAACTTGGTTTAGTTAAACCGAAAACGAATTTTGTCAGCCATTTCAAAGTTTATTAACAAAAATTTGCCGGAAAATCTTTTTCTCGAGTATAATTTATTTCTTTATTGAAATAAAACAAAATAAACCACATTTTAAAAGCAGTATTCCAGTTACAAACTGCGTTAAACTAAGTTTAAAGATAATCCACTTCCTAAAAACTGGGCCTTAAAAGAAGAATAGTTGCGACCGGTAACAAAGACATGATAGAAGGAGACATTTTATTCAGAAGAGTGTGAAAGCAAGTCACTGTTATTAAAAAAAAACATGTATTACTGTGCACAATGAAGTTTGCAAGAAAGAATAATACAAAAATATTAAAAGAACGACATTCCGAGTAACTGCGACTTGAAATATTTGATCACTGCCGTTACCAGTGATTTATCAATAACTGTGATTAAATCACCGGTATGAAAATATCGCTCATCTCTAGTATCCATTAAGGGGTTTTAAGAGTTCGTTGTTTCCCACAAAATTTCACACACGAATGAGAAGAAAAACACAAAGAATTTGAAGAAATTTAATAGCGAATGAGAGAAAATGAAGGACGTCGCGAAAAGAATAAATTTAATAAAAACGATTTTACAAGCAAAAAACAACATTATTTATTTCATTCTTAAAGTTGTTTTTGCTAACGCTTTAATCAATAATCATAAGAAACAATAAAAACAGTGCACTGTTAACTTTTTCGGTTTTCCTTTTGTTTCTCTTATTCTTCACGGGAATTAACAGGATCACAATCCATATAAACTTTAAGGGAACCAAACAGTGTACTTTTTTCGTATGGGAACTCTTTAGCCTTTACCCTCTTTGATATGTGTGCCAGCGGAAGTTGTATTATTTGGTTCCTTTGAATTTGAATGAAAATGTTAAAGGGCTGAAAAAAAAAGAAATCAATAACATATTTAATAGTATTTCCGTAAATAAATATATTTTATATTGTTACGTTTTTACTTTTAAAAACGTTGGTTTATTTCCCTTAAATAAACCGGATTCTTTTCTATTGCAATCAAAATAACCAGTTCCAACGCTGACACCAATTATTACGATTTACCTTACAAAACGTTCGTTTATCTCCCTTAGATAAACAGTCCTGGTGCTGTCGCAGCGATAATAACAACCAATTAGCCAATAACCAAAACACGAACACACTTAAGTTTGAATTAGCTTAGACGCTCTTATTTATTTACACACTATTACTTATTTACAAACTCTCTCTATTATGAAGATTACTAAAGCGCTACTAACTTTAACACGATACTAACTCGCGGTCTTAACAACACAAATGTTAATAATCAACTTCTGTCACTAATGTTAACGCGCGCCTTATATAGTAACAGCCATATTTCTACAACACACTGGATAATTCTAGCATGCTATACTTAACTCTACATACGCTTACAGACTATACATACAACCATTTATACATACAGTATTACTCTACATTAGACTTAACGCTATACAATCACACAAACACTTATAATAAGTCTACATCACGCTTAGAGACTATATAGACACACAAACATTTACCATTAACCAACTATACAATATAACTCTACATTAGGCTTGACATTATACATACACACAAACACTTATAATAAGTCTACATCACGCTTAGAGACTATACAGACACACAAACATTTATCATTAACCAACTATACAATATAACTCTACATTAGGCTTGACATTATACATACACACAAACACTTATTATTAACCAACTATACAATTCTAATGCGTAATTAATCATAGCATATTCTTAGGTGTATAATTAAATGTAGTACTATGTTGCCAGATTGATGTATTTTGTCCATCCCGTCTCTTAGGCTATTTTCTTCTAGAAAAGTCCAGAGTTTTCTATACTAGGCCAAGCCATTTTCGTAACACTGCCGCCCACTTAAGCCTCTTCGTCCCGAATAGGCACATATGTTCCCTTTCCGTAATTGGCTAGTCTCTCCAGGTGTACCACCTTCATTTTAGATCTTGGGCTGTTGTACTTTTGGATTCTATAAACCACGTCATTTAGCCTCTTGACTCTTTATAGGGGCCGTCCCAATGGGTTTGCAGTTTCGGTGACAATCCTTTCTTTCGTTGTGGGTTATAAAGTAGAACCAATTGCCCTTCGTTGAAACCTTCAGAGTTTGCAGCTCGGTCGTATCTGGCTTTCATTTTATCACTGGTCATTTTGATTCGGTTACGCACGAATTCATGAAGTTCTTCAAGGTCATTCATGGAGGGGTCTCCGCCGTTTTCCTCTGTTGGTGTAGGCTTAACGCCAAACTCTAAGTCTCCAGGCAGTCTTAACTCAGTTCCAAATATAATCTTTGCAGGTGCTCGTGAGGTGGAGTCGTGCACGGCTGACCTATATGCCAACAGAAATTTTGGTATGTGCTCATCCCAGTCCTTTTGATGTCTGCTGACCACTTTTGTCAAATGTTCCTCCAGGGTGCGATTGAATCTTTCAACCATGCCATCAGATTGCGGATGTAGTGGCGTTGTTCTTGTCTTTCTTATTCCATATTTTTCACACATTTCCTTAAATATTGCAGACTCAAAATTCCTACCTTGGTCGGAATGCAGTTCTAAAGGAGCTCCATAACGGCACACCCAATTGTTAACAAATACGTCTGCTACCGTTCCAGCTTCCTGGTTCGGTATCGTATACACTTCTGGCCATTTGCTGAAATAATCTATGACCACTAGTATATATCGGTTTCCAGCCTCACTGACAGGAAAAGGACCGGCTATATCCATTGCTACGCGCTCAAATGGGGCACCCGAATTGTATTGCTGAAGCTGCCCGCGGCTTCTTCTTATTGGACCTTTGGCTATAATGCATTGCGGGCAGTTGGCTATCCAATCGGCCACAGCTTGTCGACATCCAACCCAATAAAACCTTAGTTTCAACTTTTCTAACGTTTTTGTCACACCAAGATGACCGCCACTAGGACCATTATGAAATTCTTTTATTACTTCGTTTATTTTGGAGGATGGTACAACAATTAAATCAATTGCCGCTTTTCCGTCTGCATCTTCCCATGTCCGGTATAGGCAGCCATTTATCAGCCTAAGACTGTCCCATTGTGTCCAATATGATTTCATTATTGGGCTTTCTGAAGATATTTCGAGCCGAGCTGGTCTTCTGTGCCGTTCTTTAGCAGATATTATTTTTGACAATATGGGATCATTTCTCTGCGCCGCTGCCCAGTCCACACTGGAGTCTATATGCGTTAGCCGAATATCAATAACGCATTCTTTCCTCTCAGCCCTGCTACAATGTTTGCACTCCAGGTTGCAGGGCCGTCTTGAGAGAGCATCTGCATTATTATGCTTACCACCTTTCCTGTGCTCAATGCTGAAGTCGTAGCTTTGAAGGCGTTCAATCCAACGAGCAAGTTGTCCTTCAGGGTTTTTAAATTGTAGTAACCACCTGAGTGCGGAATGGTCTGTCCTTAAGGTGAAATGCTGACCATATAGATACTTGTGGTAATGTTTTACGCACTCTAATACTGCCAGAAGTTCCCGTCGAGTTACGCAGTAGTTCCTCTCAGGCTTTGAGAGTGTTCGGCTATAGTAGCCTATGACTTTTTCTGCCCCATTGACTATCTGCGAGAGCACACCTCCTATTCCGTAACCGCTCGCATCACTATCTAGTACAAATTTCTCTCCAGAAATTGGATATGCCAGGACTGGTACTGTACATAATAACCCTTTTAGCTCCTGGAATGCATGTTCTTGTGATTCACCCCATTGGTATGGCCGGGACTTTTGGGTCAGTTCATGTAAACTTGCAGCAACTCTGGCAAAATTCGGTACAAATCGTCTATAGTATGTGCAAAGACCTAAAAAACTGCGCAATTCATAAAGATTTTTCGGACGAGGCCAGTCTTTTACTGCTACTATTTTATCTTCATCGGTCGATACACCCTCTGTTGTTACGCGATGTCCTAAGTACTTAACTTCTTTCTGGAATAGTACACATTTCTTTGCATTTAGCTTTAGCCCAGCCGCTGATATACGATTAAGCACGTCTTCTAGGTTTTTCAGATGTTCGTCAAAAGTCTTTCCCGTGACTATAATGTCATCAAGGTACATCAAACAAGTCTTCCAGTGAAGTCCTTTTAACATCCGTTCCATCAAGCGCTCGAATGTAGCCGGAGCGTTGCAAAGCCCAAATGGCATCACGTTAAACTGCCATAAACCATCGCCCGCACTAAAGGCAGTTTTCTCTTTGTCTTTGTCTGCTATTTCAACCTGCCAGTATCCGTTTTGCAAATCTAATGTGGAGAACCATTTTGTTCCGGCTAGCGTGTCCAAAGTGTCGTCAATTCTGGGTAGTGGATAACTGTCTTTCTTGGTGACGTCGTTTAGCTTTCTATAATCGACACAAAATCTTGTGCTGCCATCTTTCTTCTTAACTAAAACCACTGGCGAGCTCCACGGACTTGTAGATGGTTCTATTATCCCATTTTGCTCCATTTCATTGATTAGATCTTTTACCTCACCTCGCTTTGCTAAGGGGATACTTCTAGGTGCTTGTTTAATTGGCCTCGCTTCGCCAGTATTTATTTCGTGTTTAACAATAGCCGTTCTCCCATGGCTTTGGCTCTTAAAGGCGAAGACGGAGGCATATTTCTTAAGCAGCTGTTTGGCTTTATTTCTATCAGACGCCGCTAATCCTTCTGCCCATTTCCTTGCATGTTTGGTTAACAACTCATGTTCTTTTGCTGACATATTAGCAGGTTCCGGTCTTCGCTCACAATTTATTATTGCCTCTGCTGGAGCACATTGACCTATGTCGGTGTTTTGTTTAACTAATTTTTCGCTGCTGGATAGATTTAACACTCTTACCGGGACTCTTCCATCGTTACAGGCTCTTACGAGGGCTTTTGCTGTTATAAGGTCACTCTTTACTTCTATGGGTTCTACTACCCACAGCCGATTGTCCACACAATTTCCCTCCATACGTGCCCACACTACGGTTTCTGACTGTGGTGGTAGTTTCTGGCGTCCAACAGTAGCTAGCTTTCTTATTTGAGCTTTACTTTCATAACCAACATCAAGAGGTATTTCAACGTTGTGCCAAATCATTATTTGTTGACCCATATGCAGTTTAACGTTATGGCTAATCATAAAATCTGCACCGATTATTACTTCGTCCACAATATCAGCAACAATAAATACATGATCTACGTTAATGTTGGCTATAGTTAATTTAGTTTTAACTTTACCGTAGACAGTAGCAGAATCCCCAGTAGCTGTTCGCAGTCTTACGTGGCTTAATGGTTCAATTGCCCCTTTCACTACATCGGGCCTAATAATTGACTGTGACGCCCCTGTGTCTATCGTAAAGATGTGCTTTTTGCCGTAGACGAACCCACAAATTGTAAGATTGCTATTTTCCTGCTGTATCACTGATATGGAAATTGTGGGGCCCTCGTTTGTGGGAGCTAGCTCACGCCCCGTAGTGCTAGCCCGTTTTAGTTTAACGGTGACTCCTGTGATGATTGTTGGTGGACTCTCTTATTGTTCTGCGGTGGCGAAGAAGATCTAGATCGTTTTCTTGGTGCTTTACAATTTCGTTGAAAATGGCCGGCTCTACCGCAGTTATAACATTTAGCTTGTGGCTTGTTTTGTTTCTCTTCTAGTGCTTGCATAACTGCCTCTCTTAAGTTGTTAACTATGTCTCTCTCTTTTTCAGCGATAACCTCCAAATTTCGCACCTTGTATGTTTGCGGCTTAGAAATTACTTTAGCCGTCTCCTGTGCCAGAGCAAATGAAACAGTTTCTGCAAAAGTTAATTTCTGTGTAGCGCATACCGCATATTTCACATCGGGATCACGAATGCCATTTACAAACGCCTCAATCTTGAACTGGTCCAAAAATGGATGGTTTTCACCGGGGTATGTCATCTGCACCAATCTTTCAACCTCCATCGCGAAATCTTGCAGTGTTTCATTGACCTTCTGCACTCTGCCTCGCAATTCCATTCTGTAGATTTCCTTTTTATGTTCACCACCATACTTTCGTTGCAGTGCAGCCATAATGTCGTCATAATTATTCCTGCAGCTCATTGGTATGCTTTCAAGGACTTCTGCTGCGGTTCCTTTTAAGGCCAAAATCAACTCAATGGCTTTTTCTTCATTTGTCCACAAATTTCTGCCAGCCACAGTTTCAAACTGGAATTTGAATACGTTAAACGGTGTACTGCCATCGAAACATGGTGTCTTTATTCTACTAGAGACTTCTGGAATGACACGAACTGGCCCACCTTGGCATTGAAGATTGTTAATTTTCGCCTCTATGTCAATTTCCAGATTATTCATCTTACTCTCCAAATCGACAAGCTTCTCATCAAATTTGCTGACTTGTACCTCAACGCGATCCATTCTTTGGTTTATGGCCTCTGTCATTTCTGTCAGTTTCTCATTTGTGGCTCTAGTTTCTCTAGAGTTTTCTTCTATTTTCTCCATTATTTTTCTAGAATTTTCTTCCATCATTTTTCTAGAATTTTCTTCCATTTTTCTAGAATTTTCTTCCATCATTTTTCTAGAATTTTCTTCCATTTTTCTAGAATTTTCTTCCATCATTTTTCTAGAATTTTCTTCCATTTTTCTAGAATTCTCTTCCATTTTGCTAGAGTTTCTTTCTTCCCTTTCTCTAGAGCTTTCTTCCATTTTTCTAGAATTCTCTTCCATTTTCTCCATCAAGGCTGTGAACACTGCATTAATGTCCATACTGCTTGCCGCTGAACGGGTACATACCTCCATTTCTTCTTTCCCGTCAAATACGTAAGTATTGATGTCCATGCCAAGCCGCATGAATTCTTCTATAAGTCTTCTCTGAAGTTCTGCCTTATTACCTGTTGTCGGCAGCTCCAACTTACTCAATTCCTGCTTGAGCTGTTCCACTTTAAGCTCTTCAAACTTCATTGCTTTTAGTTATGTTTATTTTGCAATATCCTGGTTACTTATTTTTCGCAATCCCACTTCTGACACCAATTGTTACGTTTTTACTTTTAAAAACGTTGGTTTATTTCCCTTAAATAAACCGGATTCTTTTCTATTGCAATCAAAATAACCAGTTCCAACGCTGACACCAATTATTACGTTTTACCTTACAAAACGTTCGTTTATCTCCCTTAGATAAACAGTCCTGGTGCTGTCGCAGCGATAATAACAACCAATTAGCCAATAACCAAAACACGAACACACTTAAGTTTGAATTAGCTTAGACGCTCTTATTTATTTACACACTATTACTTATTTACAAACTCTCTCTATTATGAAGATTACTAAAGCGCTACTAACTTTAACACGATACTAACTCGCGGTCTTAACAACACAAATGTTAATAATCAACTTCTGTCACTAATGTTAACGCGCGCCTTATATAGTAACAGCCATATTTCTACAACACACTGGATAATTCTAGCATGCTATACTTAACTCTACATACGCTTACAGACTATACATACAACCATTTATACATACAGTATTACTCTACATTAGACTTAACGCTATACAATCACACAAACACTTATAATAAGTCTACATCACGCTTAGAGACTATACAGACACACAAACATTTATCATTAACCAACTATACAATATAACTCTACATTAGGCTTGACATTATACATACACACAAACACTTATAATAAGTCTACATCACGCTTAGAGACTATACAGACACACAAACATTTATCATTAACCAACTATACAATATAACTCTACATTAGGCTTGACATTATACATACACACAAACACTTATTATTAACCAACTATACAATTCTAATGCGTAATTAATCATAGCATATTCTTAGGTGTATAATTAAATGTAGTACTATGTTGCCAGATTGATGTATTTTGTCCATCCCGTCTCTTAGGCTATTTTCTTCTAGAAAAGTCCAGAGTTTTCTATACTAGGCCAAGCCATTTTCGTAACAATATTATAAAACAAATCTTATTATTTAATATTTTTAATAAAGGGTTTTCCAATAAGGACGTGACAACTTTTTTTTTTAAAAAAAACGCAGACCATTTGAGATATTTCCAAAATTTTATGATCGACTTGAAATACAATCAAAACATTTATGAATCGAACTCAACTTCGTTCATATGGTCACCGCGGACACGTCGGCAGAAGTTGATTCGTTGGACCCAATTTTCGATGACTCGTTCAATGTTGGCTCTGAGTTCTTCCAACGTCGTCGGCTTGTTGGTATAGACGAATGATTTGACGTAGCCCCAAAGAAAAAAGTCTAGAGGCGTTAAACCGCACGAACGAGGTGGCCAATTGACTTGTCCATTTCTTGAGATAACACGCTCACCAAACTTACTCTTCAATAAATCGATTGTAACGTGTGCTGTGTGGCTTGTGGCACCGTCCTGTTGAAACCACATGTCGTCCAAGTCCATGTTTTCCAATTCGGGCCAAAAATAATCGGTAATCGGAAACCTGTCAAACAGGTTTCAAATCGATTTGACTAAGTTTTAACAAATTTTTAGTTGAAACACTGATTGAAGCAAAGATTTTATTTATTAATCCCCAGTACTTTAACTAATTTTGAGTGTTAATTTTCAAAATTATTTAAAACTAATTTGTTGAATTTTGCTAAATTTATTGTTAAAATATAATATTTTCATGTTACTATTATTACCCGGTAGATTGCACCACCAATGTATCTGAAGTTTTAAAGATGGCGCCATTTCTTTCGACTACCTCTAACCGTGTAATACCCCAGAGAAAGAGGCTATCTCTATCCAAAAATGCACCTTGGCGGGGCCTTGGACCCTCGGAAATTTTAGAGATAGAGAAAAGCGGACAAAATGTTTGCTCCATTAGAGTGCCCTTATATGCCCTCACATGATATGGATTAGGCCCGGGGTGTGTCCCGAGACCCTAAATTTGAATAAATTCTACGACTCAGTATAATTACAGATAAAACTGTAGTTTTACAAATTTTTTACTTAAATCGATTTGTTAAATTTAACAATAAAAAATTTTAAAATCAACAAATTTTATTGTAATCCAAAAATAGGAATACATTTTGTTAAAGTAACAAATTTTTATGTTCAGCCAACGGACTTATACTTTTGAGTGTAGTTTTCCGAATTTATAAAAATTGAGTTTATATTTCACAATGTCGATAAAATTATACATACATTTGTTAAATTTTACACAATTTATTGTTAAAATATGAGATTTTCATCTCTCTGCCATCACCTATTAGATGGCCCCACCAGTATATCCGATGTTTTAAAAATAGCCCTATTTCTTTCGCTCCATGTTTTTTAAAATGGTACATATCTACTAAACAAAGAGAAGTAGACCAAAATGGAAATGAAATTCGACTATTCCTATCTTTACCTCAACCAGATCTTTGAAAAATTAATTCTTTAATTTAGACTATTTATTGAATGGAATTAATTCATATTTGTTAATAATACCATTAAAACGTTGATGGAAAGGAATACGAAACTGAAGTTGAAATTATTTTGTCTTATATAGATCCGTAGTTAGTGTACAATTGTTACAAAAAAAAGTCCAAAAAATGTTTAAGAAAAACGGAAATATTTATTAAAAACTACATTTTTCCAAAATTAGCATTATTTTTCAAAATAAATTGAAATATACTTCAATTTCTTAAATAAACTAACATTATTTCATTGAATAGCGAGAGAAAATAAAAATTATAACTCGTAAGTGGCATATATAAAAAGAAGAGTCAGCATCGCATTTGAAAAAAAAAAAAATAACTAGTACTGACGCCGAATTATAAGTAGTAAAAAATTTTAGTTTCATTATATAACCACTTATTTGGTAATGAAAGATTTTGCTGGGGCACCACAAACTTAACTGGATCGAAGTTAACGATTTCCAGCAGTGGGCTATCTTCTTTTTTTGAATGATGCTGCGGATTAGTTTTATCTCTAAACGATTGTAACGTTCGTTCTTCGCAATTAATTTCTTCAAATACCCGCGTGTTATTAATGGTTTCGCCTTTAACTTTTAACTTTCACACGAAAGAACCCAGTATGACTTTTACAGCATTTAATAAATGAACGGGCGGGCATACCGCAGCAAAATGCAAATATTTCGAATTTGAAGTCTTTTCCATTTACTTGGATGTCTTCATTAATAAAAATTAGATTACTTAATTAAGTTTGAGACAAAAAAAAATATTTATATCTTCATTAGTTAAAATGTTGGCTTTCAAAACAGTTCTTCCAGAAGTTCTTCAGCCGAATGCGGTTTTGAATTTCCATAATATAGACCAATCAAAAATGGCTTGGTAATGTATGCGTTTGAAAACACCTTTCCCATTTTGGAACAAAAGTTCTTTTTCGATTTTTCAAACACATCCATTCTATCTACATGAATTATTATTTCAATTTCCTTTTCATTATAAAGATTGGGATCAATAATGATATAAGATTAGACTTTATTCCAAAATATTGAAATTTTCCGAAAGTATCGTCTAAACCTAGCATCATTTTAGAATCGCCGCTTAAAGTAGAAGTTTCTAATAAAGTTTTAGAACATTTCGGAAGAGATTTATAACTTTCAGATCTCAGTACCATTAATATTTCCTATATAAAGTTTTGTGTGAGAGTTTTGATGTTCCTTACAACACAATTTTTCAGTTTTTGCTCAATATGACCACATGTAAGTGTGCTTAAATTACTATTAGATTACTCTGTAATAAATTCCTATGAACTTGTTTCTCCAGGTGTGCTCAAACTCGAACTACCAGCGTCCTTTGAAAAAAGGACTTACTATGTTAATTCATAATAAGGAAATTGGCCTCGAACTGAATTTATAAATTTCTAATTAATTTATTGTTAAAATATAATATTTTAATGTTACTGTTATTACCCGGTAGATGGCGCCACCAATGTATCCGAAGTTTTAAAGATGGCGCTATTTCTTTTCCTTCCGATTTTTTAAAATGGCCCATATTTCGAAAACTAAGAAAAATAGAGCAAAATTGATGAATATTTCGACTACCCCTAACTATATAATACCCCAGGGAAAGGGGTTATCTCTGCCCCAAAATAGACCTTGGTGGGGCCTTGGACCCTCGGAAATTTTAAATAAAAATTTGCCACTTCATAAAATGGCCGATATCTCGAAAACTAAGCGAGATAGACCAAAACGGACAAAATTATTGCTCCATTGGAGTGCCCTTATATGCCCTCACATGATATGGAATAGGCCCGGGGAGGGTCCCGAGATCCTGAATTTGGATAAATTCTATAACTCAGTATAATTACAGATAAAACTGTATTATTACAAATTTTTTACTTAAATTTAGATTTGTTGAATTTCAATAAGAATAATTTGTTAAAATCAACAAATTTTATTTTAAGCCAAAAAACAGGAATACATTTTGTTAAAGTAACAAATTTTTATAGTAAAGTGTTGTTTTTTCAAACTCGTCGTATAGACCAAATACAATTAATATTGTAATTAATGTGTATATTTATTAATTCTAATTTAGTAGGTTTGAGGTTAAGAAGAAGAATAAACTTTTCCTTCAAAAGTTATAAACACATTAAATTTGCAAATCAGACTAGATCCAGTTTCTGCCTTTTTTTATGGACAGGCTTCATCAATGATTTACAAAAAGAATTCTACTTGGAGTTTATTTTCAACCTTCAATAGCTTATTTATTTTCGTTGCGTTTTTACATTTAGATGAACCCTTAAATGCTCACTGTACCTTTAAAGATACAACCACAAAAAAATCCTACGGCTTTATTTTGAGTCACTCATTGGACAAACATCTTGTAGAAACCCCTCGAAAGTGTTTCACGCGAAAATTGTGTATCAATTGTTTTTCAGCAAATTTAATATACAAGATTATTTATCTGGTGAAAATTTGACATTTTGTGTTTGTTGTAATTCCATCTTTCCTGTAAAATAAAAATGTTTTCATTCACAATTTAAATATAAATTTAAAGCCTTAAAGTTCGAGTGAAATTTTTTCAAGGGAAAAAGGGAAAAAAATTCTAAGGTTCCTGTAAAATTTCCATGTGTTATTTTATAAAAAATTAACATGAAATAATAAAAGTTTCATATTTTTATATATTTATCCACTCGGATTTATTCGGTTCGGAAAATTACCTACCCGAGTAAAAATAGTTATATATTGTCATATATAATGTGATTGGGTTATATCTGACAATGAATGGAGTCACATTAAGACACATCATTATATACAACCACATCTGATATTATTTTTTCAACAAATTTTTTGTCAGGTAAATGATGTTATTACAGCCATATAAAACTAATCAAAATATATGTAGTGACCGATATGATTATATATGGTACGATACTGTCGTCATACTAAAAATATATTCTTGTAATTTTATAAAACTTTCTATATAATCCCGTAGTAATTAATATATATTTAGTTCAACATCAATTTTAGTAGTCTGCAAATTAAGAGTTAATTACTCCATAGCGAAATAATTTTCACGTGATTTTTTTGCATGTAAAATCATGTCGAAAAATGATGCGTACGATTTAGAAGACAAAAGCATTCAACAAAATTTTTATTTTATGCTATAAAATTTGGGCTTTTAAAATTGTTCAAACTATACAAATTTCAATGTCAGTTTAATAGCTGGTATGCATAAAAAGTATACCTACTATCTGATATAAAATCTGATATTATATGAAATCAGATATTTTTATATCGAATTAGATAATTTAAGGTACGAAAGTACAACTTAACAAAAACCAATTTTGCATTACAAAAGAATGCAACAGTAAAAATTTCTTCAAAAATTAGCGCGTTGCAAAATAACGAAATAAAATTATTTATTTCGAAACAGACGTTACGTTGCAATTTTCATTTTAAATTCCATTCACACGAAATGTGGTTCTATTATTGCTAATAAGCAATTTTGTCGTGGTTATTTTACCTGCAGAGAGAAGTTGTAAAATTCTTTAAGTTCAGTTGACATTTGTCACTCAAACTAGCATAGCAAGAAATACAGTCAATGTAAATTAGTTAAGATAATTAAGTGCTAAAATAAGTGCAGCCAATATAGTTGGTCAAATAAAAATTATTTATAAGTGAAAAATTAAATAATTAAATAAAGAAAGCCTACATAGTAGGAGAAACTAAAACAACAAAGGAGTTTGTTTTACTACAAGAATAATTTGCGCACAACGAAAAAAACTCAACAACTGGACATAGTCCTGTAAATAAAAAAACTAACAACAAATAAAATTAAAAGTAAAAAATCAATCAAGGACAGTTAGAACAAAAAAGTTTTAATAGTGACAATTAAAAACTAAAAGAACAATTAAAACAATTGACGGAGTCAAAGACAAACTAAAACCCATAAACGAAATTAAAAGAACTTCTGATAAGTCACCAGGTAACGATTCCTACCTGGGCAGCGGAAAAATAACAACGAGATTCCTAGTGATAACATCAGCAGCGGCAACAATTCTATCAACAGGAACAACAACTACAACGACAGCACCAGCAATTATAACAACAACATCAGGGGCAGAGAAACAAGCCAGCCGCCGTAAGCCGTTTAAGCCGCCGCCGCCGGTCATTTTTGCCTCAGCCGCCGCCGCCGATTTTTTTCGGCTCATTTCGGCTGGAAGTATCAATTTTCCAAAATAAAAAAATTAAAAGCAAATGTAATTTTTAAAACAAATTTTCTACTTTTTTCAAATTTTCCTGAACCATCAAGGGTATTTTTTTTTGTTCAAAAGAAATAAAAGAACCAGTTTTATAGTCAGAGCTAAGAAGGATTTTTGTCATAAATATTTCTTAAGTTGGAAGTTTTTCTTGAAAACTTCTGACAGATTTCGCTGAAATTTGGATATTCAATAGAGGAGAAAATTCAAATGAACACGTCTTTAGCACCCATAGTTTTGGATACAAATTCCACAGTGTTACAAAATAAAATAAAAAATATATATACTTTTCAAATGACCAAGTGTAGATTGTAGGCAGAGCTTCGAAATAATTAATTCAATTTTAGCTTAATTCGCACAAAACCGAATTCAGCTTTAGAAATTGAATATATATCATACCATCAAACCATTCCTTTATAATTAATTCATAGGTTTCATTCCCAAAGTTTAAAATTAAATAGAATGCATTCTTATGCTGAATACATTCCTTATAGAATTACAATCAATTTAAATAATTTTTTCATTAATTCTAATCTTTTACAAAATGGCTTATCAAAATTGTCATTTTATTCAATCAGTAAAAGATCTAAGGTATGAATATACTAATGATTGTGACAACACTTTAGTTTATAATTACAAATTAAATAAAAATGTGGCTTATTTTAGGGATTTAATATTTATATCATATACAAAACCCATAAAAATAATTAAAAACGCAACATTTGTTTTAATCTTTTACAAACCGAATGAAACGTGAAAGATCATTATAAAAAGAATGAATTCATGAAAGAATTCATTTACTATGCATGAAAATTAAAAGAAGGAAACCAGTGAATGAATTCATAAGGAATAGTATAAACGAATGATATATTAGTAAATTTTAGTTAAAAGTCCAAAAATGAATTAAAGAGTTAATTCATTCGAATTTATAGATCACATCACATTTTTCAGAAATTTCAGTACACCTGAAATTATTATCAAAAGACACATTTTTAAGACATTGCGGACAAAAAAATGTTAAGTAAGTTATTTCTCGGTCGACTTATAAAATTGGGGAGATATTTAAGAATTTTAAAAAAATTCTAAAGTGAAACATTCCGAATTTTTTTGCTGTTCCGTGATCCACATCCGAGTTATTTTTTTCGTTTTATTTCGTGTAGAAAAAGCTTGATGATAGTGAAACGAATATATATTTTTTAACGACAATTATTATATAATAATTTATTTTAAAATTAGTTTATGAATATTAAAATTTGGTAGTAACAACAAATTTTCGAAATTTTTAATTCCGTGTGATTTTACAAATCAACTCTAATTAAAAAGTTTCGGAACTAAGAACAGGGGTGAATATCTGAATTGTTTAACTTTTCTTCTAAGTTTTTCAACTTTGACATCTTTTCGAGCATAATTTTTTTCGAACCATATTTTTTTCTAGTTTATTCTAAAAACACATTTGATTTTGAGTGAAAATAGAATTTATTTCTAAGTTCTGAATCCACATAAAAAATTCTAAAGTGAAACATTCTGAATTTTTTTGCTGTTCTGTGATCCACATCCGAAATATTTTCTTCGTTTTATTTCGTGTTGGAAAAGTTTGGTGAAAGTAAAATGAATATTTTGTTGCAAAAATAAATGTTAAAATTTATTTTAAAATTTGTCAGTATGCTAAAATTTGTTCGAAACAGTCAATTTCCGACATTTTGGATTTTGTGTGATTTTACAAAACCACTCTAATTAAAAAGTTTCGGAATTCAGAACAGGGGTGATAGTGCCATTGTGGGTGAAATTCAGCAATTTTTCAACCGATTTTGAATCTTGTATCGTTTTTGGAAAGACAAAAAATTTAGCTTTCCAAATATATATAGAATTATTTATTTGTAACTGAAATATGTATGTTGACAGTTTTTTTTTTTTAAATATTAAAATTAATTTTTTTTTAATTTGTATACTTTGACGGCTTTTTTACAGTATTAAACAATTCTTTACTATTGTAATTTATTCTGAAAGTGGGTTTAGTTCTTAGTAAAATCATATTATTTTGTTTAAATTAATTGAAAATAGAAAATTTAATAATTTTTCTAAACATTTAATTTCAGCTATTATAAGACAACTCGATGTTCTTGTTTGCACACTCATTAAGGTTAATATTTTCAATTTTCTTATACATAAATACAAAGATTCCATGTTTATAAAAAAATGTATAACTTTGACAATTTTAAAGCGATTAAAGTAGATCTTCATTTTACCCTGAATTAAGAATAAATTAGATAAAAATTATTTTTTTTAAACAAAATATTGCAATTAAAAGCCGTCAAAATTAAACAAACTAAGAAAAAATTAAGAAAATCAGTTTTATTTGAAAATATTTCCACACAAATTTGTTGAATATATAAATATATGGAAAGCCCAACTATCTCTCCTTGTAGCTCTGTTCAAAAACTAAAAATCCTAAATTTGTAATTTTTACCGATTAATTTAACTTAAAACTATTTTTTATTTGATAATTCCAAATTTTTTGTACAATTTTCTACTGCTATATTTTGGAAAAAACCTTAAACATATTTAAATTACGTGTATAATGTTCTATCAAGCCGATAAAGCCGCCGCCGCCGCCGATTATTTGGTTGCGCCGCCGCCGCCGATTTTTATCCGGCTCAACCTTAATCGCCGCCGCCGCCGCCGATTTTATGCTTGCGCCGCCGCCGCCGATTATTTTGATCGGCTTGTTTCCCTGATCAGGGGGGTTATTATGTAATTCGATTCGAAAAGAAAACGCTTTCGAACAGAATTTTCGCACTAAAAATTCAATAAAAGAAAATAGTTTTTAGTGAAGGAAAATTATGAAAACGTGTAGACAATGTCTAGTAAAAGAGAAAAATAAAAAAAAAAATTAGACTGCCAAGAAAGGATATCTTTTTATAGGAGTTTTAAAATTTCCGAATTCGAACAATATTTTTCGAATCCACTTACGTAATAACCCCCCAGGAAAACATCAAAATGATAACCCTGTCTCTGATCTGATCATAATCTCTTTAATAATAATTCACATTCTAGTACCAGTTTTAGTACCGAATTATTTGGCAGCGATCAATTGGAAATCAAACAAGAAATTGAAAATGACATAAAACGCGAAGGTTTTATAAATGAATTTATGTCTAACGATGGTGGTTTAAATGATGGTTCTGAACAAACTATGGAAAATCAATCACAATTACATCAACACTTAATACAATATTTACCCCAACATCAAGTTCCTTTTTCAATTCTAATAGAAAACTCAATTAATCTAGAACTATCCCAAAATCCCAATCCTTATGAATCTACAACAGGAGATATTGCATAACGTTTGGATAACGTTTCAAATTCCACAACGAAAGCCATAAATATAAAAATGGAAGAGTAAAATGAAAGCAAAAGAAGTAAGCAAGAATTAATAGGAAAAACACTTGTACTAGTTTTTATAGGCCCGTGAAAAACAATTTATTCAGTAGCATATCTTTTTTTATTTGGTATCATACTAAATTATATAAAATTTTATCACGAAAATGGATTAATAAAATTTTATACAAACGAATAAAAAATATATTTGAATTGATATAATTTCATCCAATTTTATCGGAGTTTTGGTCTTATTCAATTGCATTAAATTTTGTTTGTTTATATGAATATGTATAGTGTAGGAAAACAACCAATTAATTAACTGAGAGAATTATCTGAATAATATTAATAAATTTTTGCACAAAACCGATGAATTTCACTAGGCCTCGTCCATTGAAACTTTTCACTAAATCATGGAATTGTTGATTAAAGGCACGTTTACAATGATATAGTGACTCTACTCTGCAGCACAGATTAAAATGTTAACTGTTCACAATGCAGATTAGAGTTACTTCAAAAAATATTTGACACTTTAATACTTACATTTTGTTTCGCGAATTTCTAGGCCTTATTCCGAGTACCCAATTTTTAAAATAATTTTTTATTTTATAGTAAAATTCCCAACACAAATATTTTGTGTTGGTTTTATGTTTTTAAATATTTTTTTTCTAATTTGTTGACAATTAGAGATGTGAACAAATTAGTGATGTGTCTTTTTATGTATATTTGTCATGTTAAACACTTAACAGAGCAATGTTAGCTCTAGAGTGCAGCAAATATGTACTCCAGAGTCAGACAAGTTTTACTCTGGAGTGGAATAAAAAGAGATAGTAAAATACAAAAATGTGTTAATATGAAAGAGAAAAAAAATAAATTTGCTACAGATTGGAGTACTCCATCATTGTAAACGCACCTTAAATGTTGTCAAAATATTAATTTTATTTATTAAAAGTTTCATACACTTAATGAAAAAGCTTCGTTAAAACTAAATTCATAAAATATATGAAGCGTTTTCATCAAATTTAAGAAATTTTTCATTTACCTTGTGAAGAAAACTTTATTATTTTACTAAAAAATTTCGTTAAAACTGGTCCAGCAAACTTCTCTCTGTGTAGGTTATATAATCCATTATCAGTTAGTAGTAACTACACATTTGAAAAAAATTAAAAACACAAACAAAGTTTACTAAGATAGAAACAGCTTTGAAATCACACAAATCTCAGGTTTTTTTCCTTTTTATATAAAAGATTGTCTGCTTATTTTTAAAATCGGAAAACACATTAACTTATATATGAAAAAGTTTAACTAGAATCATATTTACTTTAATAAGGAAAAGTATTATAGTCACCAATTATAAAATTTCGTTTTAAAGTTTCTTACTTAAATAAAATATCCTACTAAGTGATGACTATAACACTGGCCCTAATATTCGTACTTTATTTACAAAGTGTTCGTAAAAAAATCAAATGTTAATTAAAATCTGATATAGGGTAGAGGGGGGATCCTTCGCCACTTTTTTTTCAAAGCACTGTGATTTCTTAACCCCTAATTATTTTTCAAAAATTACTTTCAAATTGAAGATCTACATATCTTGGCTTTAATTTCTATGATTTTTATTCTAATTATTTGCATATTTTCTATTACTTTTTTTATGATTTCCAAAGTAACCCAAATCGGCGTAACTGCCCCAAACCTGGGGGATATTCGCCAAAAGAGCTAGATACAATTTCAACAAAAAAATATTGTTAATACGGCAAAGTCAATGTTTTAGTGACTGAAATAAATAATTTAGAATAAGTTATTTAAGGTATATGATTCTTTTTGATCAATAAATCTTCACTACATTAAAAAAAAAAATAATTAAAAACTATAATATAATGATTCTTCAAAATTACAAAAAACTGAATAATTAATATAAATTTAAGAATGAACACGATTGTACTAATTTACTATTGAACATATTTTAAACATAGAAAAGTCTTATAGAGCATTTTAGACAGGGAAGCATCAACTGTTCGTAGCTCCAGGGGCCATCCGGTGATTGTGCCCCAGAGGCAGGCACTAACATAAAATTAATATTTTTTCACACTTTTTAAGCATTTATTAAAATCAAATTATTATTTTCTGAAAGCTTAGGATCATAGGTCTAACATAATGAAAAATTATTTTTTTATCACACGATTTGAGGAAGTTATTGCAAAATGCAGTTGCTTTCAATTATTTTTTTGGCACCCCAAAAAACACAAAAACACGTCTATCTTCGACCACATGTGATATAAATTCGTCAAAGTGGATGTCAAGGAAAAGCAATTGAAAAATGCACAAAATATATTTTTTCCAATTTTTTATCTCCCTTAACACCGGAGAAAAATGGGATTAGTGTATGTGCCCCACTGGCGAAGGATCCCCCCTCTACCCTAGTAATTGATTTAACTATAATTTTTTCTCTGTGTAGTTACTTTTCTTATTTCTTTCATTAGATTTAAGATTAGATATAATTAAAAAAGTGCGACATTGGTATGTCTCATTTATCCCAGGAATGAAAAAATTCTGGGTCATTAGAAACCCTAGATATAACATAACATATAAGCTCAGCTTCCCGACTAAAAAAGACGTTATATAATCATATATCACCATATATAAACCCCTATATATGTTCATATCTAATTTGATCCGAATATTGGAATATATAATTATATCAAATGAGATAAGCATGTTATCTAACCTGATAAAATTTGATCCGAAAAATGGGTCTATCTAATTGCATTAAATTATATATAAATACATATAATTTTATAAAAATTTTCAAATAAAATTTTAGTAAATATTGTTGAGATCACTTATTTTCATTCATATTAAATACTAATGGCCGACAGAACAGTTTGGCAAACAAAGTGGGTATTGGTCGATCTTTGGTATTGATGGAAATGAATGCGATTTAGGACGTTTTTAGGACGCAAATTGTCCTTAAACTAAGAATAACACAGTTTGTCACTGAATTTCAATAAAAAGCAAAATTCAAAACGAGAAAAAGTTGTTTAGAAAAATGTATGCTAATAAACTCGGAAATAGCTGACAAAGTAAATTTTCGGTATAACTCAACTTTACAAAAATTTGTCGGAACAACTTTTTCTAGTTTAGAGTTTTGGTCTTTCTTATAAAATGTGTCTTTCTTATAAAATAAAAAAACTCTTTCTAAGTTTGTTTTCTTCATTTGTTATAGTGCAATTAAACTTTATAAAATTTTGTATAATTAGATATCATGTCATGTTATATATTTTGATATAAGATTGTTTATAGAAGCTTATACGCCATTATAAATAATTATATATAAACTATATCGCAGATCTCTTAATATATTTATAAAACCAAAGTGTTAATATAAATGTATATGGTTATATAAAGCCACGCATATAAACATTTATAATAATATCAAATCATATAAGATTATATGAAAACTTTTTTAGTCGGGTTTTTAATTTTGTATTGAATTATTAAGTATATAATTGTATTTAAATCCACAAACATTTTGCTCGATTCGAGATAGTAAATAATTTTATCTAAAATATTCTTGGGTCACATTTAGTTTTATAAAGAGTTGTTTGAAGCAATATACAAATTTATCTTCAACGAGATATAATTTGATCAAGTACATATATGTGTTTGTATGGCATATAAAATGATATAAAAGAAAAGATATGTTAAGATATGATTATATAAGGCAACGAATAAGAAAATTTTGAAAATCGGAATCGCAGATAAACTCATATTTAATTTTATACGTTGTTATTCACTCTTTAATATGAATAGATACAATTGCATCAAACCTAACTTGATCAAATCTAATCGTTTTTTCACGGGGGTTTAAAATAATATTAATTTAACCATACAACTTGGATAAGTGTCGATAAGTTTTTGTTGTTTTTAATAATAACGATTTTTTGTATCGATAACATAATCGTTATTGTTTAATAGTTTTTTTGAAGAAACAATAGGATCACAGTCAATTTATTTGAGATAAATTAGAATTGTCGATAACTTTATAAACTTAACTTTTTGTGTAAAGGGAGTTTTAATGCAGATTATGAAATCTCTTGATTTTCTGCAACACAAATATGTAAAGTTACCTGACAATTGTCATTAACTTTTTGCATAACATGTCGACAAATTTTCAAATATAATTTTTGTTTTTGATATTGAGAAATGTACATCAATTATAAATATTTTATTTAACTTATTTATAAATGAACCTATTTTAGGGACTTCTTTCTTGCACATTAATAAATACTTTATACATATTTTCGATAAGTTGAATTTTTTTTGAAAAGTGAATGCGGTTATCGGTTAAATTTTTTAACGATATTTTCTGAAAATATTAATTAGTAAGTAAAATAATTTAACCTGTCGATAACTCTTTAAACTGAAATATTTAAAAATATCGTTAAAAAAGGAGAATTTTTGATTTTTTGATTTTTTTTGATTGGCTCCGATAACTTAATAAATTATTCTTATCGCAAACTTTTTTAATAAAAAAGTTGTAATCGATAAATTTTAATAACAAAATACAACAACATTCCATTATCGATAACTTCCCGAGTAAAAAAGTTTATATATCTTATATATAAGAATATAAAATAATCATTAAGTGTTTATATAATCTGATCCGCAAAACGGGTCTATAAAATTATATCAGATTGTATTATTTTAGATACAATTCAATCTAATATTATACAATTACATATACTCTGATGCAATTGCATCCCAAAATTGGGCACATCTAATTGAATCGTATTATATCTAATCTGATATAGTTATATACTATTTAATACAATTGGATTTCAAGATTTATACCCAAAATATGTTGGGTTTTGAAATATGTTTGAATTGTAATTATTGAATTGACATAAAAAATATTTTCCTTTCGAAATTTTTTCTGATTTCCCAATTAAAAAATCTTAATATGGTGTCACATATAATTATATCTTATTTGATAAGTCCCCATATACAACGACATACAACTAGATCCGAAAAATGGGTCATCTACTTGTGTCTAATTATATCAAATTAGATATAATTTGATACAGTTTGATCCGGGATTTGTCCATATCCAGGACATCAAATTACAACTAATTCGATATAAAAATATCTGATTTTATATAATTTTCTATAGCTTGAACAATTTTAAAGGCCCACATTTTATAACATAAAATAAAAATCTAATCTAAATCGTTTGCATCATTTTTTAATATAATTTAATATGCAAAAAAATCACGTGAAAATTATTTAGCTGTGGAGAAATTAACTCTTAATTTATATAAATTTGTACGAGATCATATAGAAAGTTATATAAAATTACAAGAATATATTTTTAGTATGACGATACATACAGTGTTATATAACTTAGTATCGAACCATATAGTCATGTCGGTCACTACATATATTTTTATTAGTTTTATATGGCTTATGTAGTCATCAATTACCGTGCAAAAAATTCATTGAAAAAATAATATCAGATGTTTTTGTATATAGTGATATGTGTCTTAATGTGAATCCATTCACCGTCAGATATAACCCTATCACATTATATATAACAACGGTGGGCAAATGCGGCCCTTTGCTGATTTTTGTGCGGCCCTTGTAGAAATTTAGATTTTTTTATTTCAAACATTTTTTTTAATATTTTATTTCGTAATGTTTTAAAATTTTTTATTTCGAAAATTTTTAGATAAAAAAAATTAGTGCCAGTTTTATTGTCAGGGCTATGATCGATTTGAAAATTTCTTACCTAAGTGATATTTAAAGGAACAATTGATATTACTCATAGGTCCAGTTTAGTTAGAAATTTCTTACTTAAAAAGTATTTAAGACAAAAATCGATCTTAGTTCTGACTATGAAACTGGCCCTTAATTCTTTACAAAATAAATTCAACATATTTTACGATACTGTCGACATTGACAACTACTTTGTCACAAATATAAAAAACATGTAATTTTGCATTTAAAAAAAAAACTTTGTAAAATTTTTCAAGTTTTATTTTTGTTTTTCATTATGAAGCTTTTTATAAATACGATGGAAGTTTTTCTTTGAGTGATACTAATATTCAGGAAAATTTTTATGTAATTTTAGCACATAATTTCTAAATTACAGTTTAAAACAATTTTACTAAAATTTACTAATTTTTTATAGTAATTTCCTTATACTACAAATCAGTACATTGCGTTGCTAAATTTATAAAATATACCGCACGGCTCAAAATAGTTAAATTTCCAGTAATAACATCAAACTTTTCAGTAGCCATTACATACTTTTTTGTTGGGTGGACTAGTTTTATAGACAGCACTAAGCACGATTTTAAACTCAGATTTTACTTTAGTAAGAAACTGTGTTTGAAAATTTCTTACCAAAATAAAGTGTTATTAAAATTCGTACTTTGTGCTGACTATAATACTGCACCGCATTGGTCTTAAATTTAGAACTGTGTGAAAAAGTTGGCGTTTTAATTCATCAAAAAGCACTCAAAATAGTCACTAAACCTTTAAGTTTGTAATCGTCGTTTAAATTTACCCTTTAGTGCTTAGTGTCCATTTAAGGTGGCGAGATTTTTGTTGTTGTGGGCAATTAAATTATTAAATTAAAACCCGAATCAAGGATATAATTGTTTATACATGTTTTTGTTGCCGGAATAGTATTTAGTCTTTTATAACTCGTTGATTTTTCAAATTTTCGTTGGCTGATTCCACGACACCGCGGATTAATGCAAAAATATGAAAAAAGTGTTCCAAAAATGTTTAATTCTACTTATGTAGGTAATTAAAAAATATCAAAACATAATTTTAAAAAAAGTTGTGTTTGCAATGAGTTCTTGTGTAACCAGCTTTGGAATAGATACACCCAGAAAACAGATTCAGTTCTGATAACCCCATTTGTAGTCAATCGCATGGTTCGGTTGTGGTAGCCGAATTTTTCAGTTGTGACAGAAGAAAACCAATTGTGACATGACTAATTTGACTGTGACAACGGAATTTCAGTTGTATTAAGAAAAATTCGGTAGCCGCAAACGAAAAATTCATTTAATGCAACTCGTTTGGCAACAAATGGGGTTGTCAGCACCGAATCTGTTTTCTGGGTGTAGATTTGAGAACAGATTTTTTTCTTACACGAAAAATAAAACTCTAGTTCCGTCCGCTTTCATTTAAGGTAAAGATTTGTAGTTTTACCCCTCAATTCATAAATGCTTTGTAAAGTTATAGCAGGTTTACAAAACGTCATTTTCATACAAAATTTGTTCAATAAACCTCCAATAATTTTACAAAGTGTTTTTGAATTTAGGGGTTATTTTTTTTAATGTATAGTGCGGGCCTTTAAAATTTATGAAAAACCACAATATGGCCCTCGGTGAAAAATCCGTGCCCACCCTTGATATATAACAATATATAACTATTTTTACCCGGGTTTATATAATATAAATTTTTATCACAAATTGACTCGGAGAATATTTTAAATTATTTAAGATTTATCTAAATTTAAATATAAAAAGACTTAGAAAATGTTTTGGAATCTAGATTATATAAAGTTTTATATAAAATGACTTAGAAAATATTTTTGATAATTTCTCATATAAAATTATATGTAAACAACTTGGACATTTTTTTGATAAAGGTTTATATTATTAAATTATATCTAAAATGACTTAGAAAATTTCTTCGATTTGGGTTTATATGTGATTATGTACTGGATCCCATAAAATGATTATATATAGTTATGTGTATCATTAACATTAACACATTTTTTGGTATATGATTTTATATGGTTATACATAAGAAAATATCGGGAAATATTTGAAAGATATTATAATATATGAATACATATGGATGCAAAGACATTTTATATTACTATATGTTAATGTGTATTTTTGTATTAAAAATATATTGTTATATATGAACTTTTTTACTTGGGTTTATATTTTTGTAAAGAGAACATTTTTAACGATTTATTTCATATCGATAAAAATACAATAAAATTGTCGATAACTGTTTTTTTACAATTTTTCGCATGACAAAATTCGAAAAAAATTATGTCGAAACATAAACTTATCGATAAAATTTATAAGTAAATATTAAAAACATATATCGGTAAAAATGTAATCAACTAATATCGTTAGAGACCATTGCGTCGATAACTTTATAAACATATTTATTAAAACATATAAAAGTTATCTATCGATCAGAAAATTAGTCAAGAAGTGTCATCATCAAAAGAGATCATCAAAAGTTGTCTAAAAAATGTGAAAAAAAATGATTGATATCAAGATATTTTAAGAAGTTATCGATTATCTATATTATCAGAAAATACCATAAGCATCAAAATAAAGGGTTCTTCAATAAGAGCGCTACAAAAGTTTTCAAGCATAAATCGGCCGATATTCGTACGAAGTTCATCAATCGTCGCTGGCTTGTTGGCATAGACCATAGATTTGACGTAGCCACACAGGAAATAGTCCAACGGCGTCAAATCGCACGACCGAGGCGGCCAATCGACTGGACCATTTCGTGAAATAACACGTTCTCCAAACTTGGTTTGCAATAAATTGATTGTGACATTCGCTGTGTGGCTTGTGGCGCCGTCCTGTTGGAACCACATAGTGTGATCGGATCTCGAGATTTGAGGCACAATGCTCGAAAAGTATTCTCTTTTTTGTACACACAATGTTCAAAAAGTATCCTACTTTATATTTTTTGTTGTATAAAAAGAATATTTTATTTTAATCACTCAACTGTGAAAATTTTAACAACTTTTGTCGCAGCGTCCTTGGAATACGCTTCAACATTTTTCAACTTTTTTACACTGAAAGAGAATTTTATATATGTGACGCGCAAAATAGAAAGGGACCTAAGGGACGGTTTTGTTCAGGAGAGCCATTTTAAAGATTTAAATACGTGTATCTTTGGTGTACCATCACTGAGCGTGTTGGTATTGGTCTCATGACGTCAGAAACGTGTTGGTCAACCTTGAAAACGCGCGTAGGTCGTCCCTACCTCTTGTTTTGTGTAGTTGGTTTTTACTGTTTTCTACCTAGCGCGCTGTTTCCATGAGTTTGATATCAATTTTGCTCGCGGTTTTTCGAATCCAGCTTTATTTTCTGAAATTATTAATTGTGAATTATAATAAATACTCATTTATAATTCTTTTAAATCGTAAATATCACTCTGTTAGTACGAAAATTTTTTTAGAATCGTCGACTTCACTTTCATAAAACGCGCATATCTCTCGGAGGGAACACTTTTGGGGCATGGGCTCGGTCTCATTCGATGCTCAGATGTTGTCCACATAAAAAAAAAAAATTGATTTTTTTACCCTTAGGTCCCTTTCTCTATGTGCTGTCACATATGTAGATAGTAGATTTAAAAATGAAAAAAATTAAAAACATTTTTAGACTAACTTTTTGAAGGCTTGTCTGAAAAATGAAAAATCGTGTTTTCAGCAAAATTCAAGTAGCAATATTTCAGAACTCGTTAGGCCGATTAAAAATTTTTTATTTTTTTTTTTTGGATTCAGCGAACTATAATTTATTAGAAATAATATATCACAACAACAATTATTTTTTTAACAAAATTTAAGGATTTTTTTTAAACTTTCCGAAATTTTAACCGCTTTGCGGGGGACCTTGAACGTGAACCGATTTTCAAAAATTTTATTTTTTACTGTTTACTGGACGCATACGCAACTTTTCCGCACCCTCCGTTTTTGAAATTCGCAATTCGACAAAGTTCGGCCCACTCTACTAAATATGTATATCGTTAACTTAGATTTCGATAAAAGTTGCAGTCGATAACACTGTGAGACAAATGGTAGGGGTCAGTGATCGGGAAGGGTTCAAACTACCGGGGAAAGTTATATCGGTAAAAAAGAAGTTATACGTGTCCCGGCGTTTCGCTGGGTCACCCCTAGGAATCGAGATATATCGATTTGACCTTTGGTGGTCATTTTTTTGACATAACTCGAGAACCACTAGTCCGATTTTGCTCAAACAATTTTAAAAAAAATTAAAAATTACAATTCCTTTAATCTGTTCATATAACGTTTTTCTATATACTCAACAGTTTTGCCGGTAAAAATAAATGTATGAAGAAAAAAATATTTTTTGCCTAAAATATTAAAAAAAGTAATACACAAAAGGTTATTGATTTTTATAGTAGCGGTAACAAACATTTATTTTTACCGGCAAAACTGTTGAGTATATAGAAAAACATTATATGAACAGATTAAAGGAATTGTAATTTTTAATTTTTTTTAAAATTGTTTGAGCAAAATCGGACTAGTGGTTCTCGAGTTATGTCAAAAAAAAGATATATCTCGATTCCTAGGGGTGACCCAGCGAAACGCCGGGACACGTATAACTTGTTTTTGACCGATATAACATTTCCCGTTGGTTTCATCCCATCCCGAATTTGACTGTCGCATAGTGTAATCAATTATAAATTATTTCTAAAAAAATTTAAATTATAAAAACGCGAGCAGATTTTGTGATTTCTTTACCGATAACTTTTTAGTTGAAAACATGTTTTGTTAAAATAAATTTGAATAACGGTTTTGTGGAAAAATAAACCATATAGTTATTGATAATTTATATTTAAAATTTTTAAACACGTAAATTCTTTTTAATATTTTTGTGTTAAGAAATATAATGCCGATTTAATGTTGTATTAAGAATGTTGTCAATAACTTAAACTACAAATGTCCTTGCAAATCAATAAAAACATTTCTGAAGAGTTAATTGTCGGTAAATGTTTTTTACAATTTATTTAAACAGTTTTTTTTATAAATGTTTATCGATAACTTTGTTTTTTTAAAATATCGATAACAATTCAATAATTTGTTTCTATAACTCTCGAATTTTCTTATATTATTAGGTCGGTTATCGATAATTTTTGTGTTGAAGATGTTTTTTTTATAATAAATTTAGATAAACGAATTGTTGATAACTTGTTCATTTAAAAATTGTAGATAGTTTAAATTTCAATTTTAATACACAATTTTTTAATATTTATGTTATCGCAATATAACACCATTTTTTATGAAGAGATTTATATCGATTAACTGCAAAATTTAAAATTTATTTTTGAAAAGTTTATTATCGATAACTGTCTTAAAATCATATTTCTGTTAAAATTTGTTTGAAAGAGCTTTGTTAGACAGTTGTGATGTGAATTTTATCCTAAAATCTGAAATGACTTTGAACATTGGTATAGGTGAAATAATAGCTAATTCAAATTTAAAGATCTTGCAAAACGAAAACATAATTACATTTTTAATTAAATTTCCGAAAATTGTTCAATTTTGTAGAAAAAAATTAATATTTCCTGTAATACACGAAAATGTAATTCTGTCATTGAAAGTTAACGATGTAGGGAAATGTGCTAACGAATATGTAATGCTAAAGCATTGTAAAAGGAAATCTACAACTTCATTTTGCGAAATACTTAGAAGTGAAGATGGTTCATGCCTAAGAAATTTATTGAACTTGAACAATAACACGGCTGCCTGTGGCACAAATTCGGCGCATGATGTAAGAAATTGACGATGGCATTGTTATTATAAATAACACAGTACAGCAAAATAAGAAAAATTTGACGCAGATCACGAATATGCCACTAGAATTTTAAAGTTAGCTATAGTTTAAGAAATATTTGCAAAAACGTTTTTGTAGGAAAATTAAATTTTTTAAGAAACTTTTTGCAAAAAAATATAAAATTGAAAGTAATAACGCTATTTTTTTTTGCAATATTTTAAAATGATGCAATATGCCCTTTAATTTGATATATTGCAAGTTTGGACAGCAATGATTGAGGTTGAGCCGGATAAAAATCGGCGGCGGCGGCGCAACCAAATAATCGGCGGCGGCGGCGGCTTGATCGGCTGAAAACAACATTTTGTAATGTGATTTGAAAACGTTTAAGTTTTTTTACGAAAGATAGCTATTTTACTATCACTCTTACCTGACCATCTCTCAAAGATTTGTACGAATAATCTTCAAGGTTTACTATTTTTAAAAAGTCATTCATCATCGCTCTTATATCTGAAACATTTGGAATAATTATTGGAGGTGGTTTTTCTTCAGAAAGCTCTTTGTTAGCATTATCGTTAATATAATTATCATCATTATTATCTACATCAAGTGCAGCAAACATGTTGTTGCTAGTAGGTACTTGGTATATCATCATTAGGGCAAGGAATTTCATGCACTTAAAAATGAAAAATATGCGGTTAAAAAAGAAAAATATGCACTCATAATACCCGTGTAAAAAAGTTTAGATCTGACCAGATCTTTTTGGTTCTCAATAGATATGATTCAATCTAATTAGATCCTGTACCAGATCACATCAAATATGATCAGATATGGCATATGTGATAATACCTTATGGCAAGATCTGATAAGATCTAGTGCCAAATTTGTTCAAATCTAAAGTGATCTGGACAATTGCGCAAGATATGCCTAGATCTGATCAGATCTAATTAGATTTCAAATTTGTCCCCAATTTTGAGATCTGAATAGATCTGGTAAGATCTACGAAGATCTGGCCAGATATGCCTAGATCTGATCAGATCTAATTAGATCTCAAATATGTCCCCAATTTTGAGATCTAATTAGATCTGGTAAGATGTGCTGAGATCTGGCCAGATCTGATCTTTTTTACACGGGTATAAGAAATATTCACTATAAACTATAATTTTTGCAAAAATAATGCACTTTAAAACTAAAATATATTTAAGTTAGTTATTTTGCAAACAGACACAGAACTCGAAGATTTCCCATAGGTCAATAAAGTTTTAAAAATGTTTATTTTGATTGAATCAAAATATGAAAACGTATAAATTTTTTATATTTTTTTTACAAAATAAAAAATGCTACTAAAAATATGCACAAGTATGCATTAAAAAGCACAAAATATGCATTAAAAAGCCACCAAATATGCATTTAAAGTCGAAATATGCAAAAACATGCATTTATGTATGTCAAAATATGCAACTACAAATCGATGCCAGTTTGTTCTAAATTTGATGAGTCGGATAAATGTTTAGTCCATATTAGTTTTGGACTATCGAGAAATTACATGCATTTGCATGGAATTCCTTGCCCTAATCATCATTGTTGGTAATTTTTGTTATTTTGATTGCATGCTTAACTAATTCTGGTGATCGATTTTGTCGTCGTTTCATTGTTTTGTTTTCAGCGACTGTCTACCAGACAATATCGCTTTCTTCAGTAGACTCGCTGCTACTATCCATTCTGCTGTAACAGCAGAGGATTAGTATAGCAGAATATTAATCCCTTTGTTTACTACTTAATATTAAGTAATAATTTGTTGTTGATTTCAATATAAAATGCAGTGTTGCCAACAAATTTTCAAAATAAATGGCTAAATCAGACCCAAAAATCGCTAGAAAATCTCTAGATTATAAACAGTGTAAATATTTAGCGATTTTATCGCTACATTGTTGAAAAATGGTACTTAAAGCAGTTTTTACTCAAAAATTTGTTTAATATGTTAATAAGAAGTGTTATAAACTTTTAAATAATGAAAAATTCTACGATTAATCTTCAAATAATGAGTCCTGATTTTCATTGAATTAATCTTAGTATTGAGAATACACAATAAAGGGCGTTGTACGATGAAAAAGTGCATACGCATATTTTATCGAAATGTGTATTTTTAGAGCTTTTTTTACTAAAATCGTTTAAGATGTTGTGTTATATATTTAAGGAATATCAATGTGCGAGTTTTATAATATTTTTCAACATAAAACCGAGTTTTAAAAATTATTACGACTGATAAAAAAATCGCTGGATATTTGGGTAATAGCTACAGGACAATTTTTCCCGCTAGGGGCGAAATAAAATCGCTAGATCTGACGAGAAAATCGCCGTAATGGTACACTGATACAATGTATTAAAAAAAAAGTTTTTTCTTAAAACAATAACAAATTTTATTGCTTTTAATTTGAAATAGAATTATATATATATCACAATTAACGTCTGCACTTTATCACGGTCAGAAAATCACTCGCAAAAAATATATATAAAATCAATTTATATAAGATTTGTTGTTGGTTCACGTGTGATTTGTCAAGACTATATCTAACAAATGGTCCTAAATATTTAATATAACATACAAGTTTTATTTAATAAATTATAAACATACCCTTTTAGGGCTACAAAGTAATCCCAACATTGGGAAAATGTAACCCTCTTGGAACTCAAAACAATTTTTGCCTCTTATAGAATTTTCAGACAATTAAAGCATACTGGGAATCAATTTTTTTTTATTTATTCTTTTTAATTTTAACAAATTAAGGAATAAATAAAGACCATAGAAAAAATACATATCGATTGATTTTAGAAATTAAACTTGTTTGAAGACTTTTGAATGGAGGCTTTGTTAGAAAGTTTGGGCAGGATGCACATATCTTGTAGGGACCCATTTGAATTAGATGCCCAATCAATAATGTCCTAAAATGATGAAATTATGTGATCAATTCGAACATTGGTTTGAGCATTTTATCCGTAAAAGTGTCCTTTTCTAAATATTATAGAATTTTACAATATCTTTTATCTTTACTTTTTCATTTATTTGTTACAAAATGTTTAATTTATCCAAAATATTCAACTGGACCATTTTTAAAAATGTATTTTAAAATTGAAAAAATATATATGGGTGATATCAAAAAATGTGATAAAAAACATGTAACCAGCTAATTTCAAATGCATGGATTACATTTGAGTTATATATTTCGATATATATCAGCGCATTGTCACCTGTTTTACAAAATTTATAACAATCTGACCAATTTTTGTTTAATACATAAAATTTGTAACCAATTTTATAGAATTTATATGAAGAGGAGAAGTAACGCTTTTAACAAAAATTAATACATTTTACAAACTTTTTCGTATATCTATGCTAACACGACTTCAACTCTGTAACGATTTTTCGTCATAATTTTTGATAAAAATGCATGCACCAAATACATATATTGAGTTTTAAATGCAAAGTTAAGCAGCTATGTTTTTTTATTAATTGATTTTTTACACATCTGCAAAGAGTTGCATTCTGAAGTATTATATTAACCCATTAAGAACTTTTTTTTTTAAATTTTTTTCACAGTATAAATTTACTAAGCTTTTGTAGCTTAAAAAAATTATATTTATAAAAATTTAATATTTAGAAGATTTTAACTTTTTTCTTTTCATATAAAAAAATTGTTTTTAGCTCTGGTTGTTCAAGTTTAATGAATTAGTAAATTCTATTTAAAAAATATATTTATTTTTAAATTTTTTATATTTGAAAATTGATACTTCCAGCCGAAAGAGCCGAAAAAAATCGGCGGCGGCGGCTGAAGCAAAAATGACCGGCGGCGGCGGCTTAAACGGCTCACGGCGGCTGGCTTGTTTCTCTGATCCATGGTTTAGTCAGGTGTATGAATAAATAAGAAATTTTAACAAAAAAAACTGTCTTTTTGCTAAAAGTTAAATTTGCAAGTATTTCAAAAACTAGAGCTAATTTTTAAATTTGGTGTTCGCAATCTTGATGTTCATCCTAAAATCTATCAGAATTGATATGTCGCATGCCCGATGCATTTTTAGTGCTGTACTGTGTAATCAACCCTCCAAAGTGATTTATGAGAATGTGACAAAAACCCTACAAACGGGTACCTACATACCTTATAACTTTTGAAAATTCTCTAACAGTTAATTTAACAGAATTCAGATATTTTCGAAGAATTGCTTTTAAAAGCCCAGAAATTCCTATAGCTCACACAGTAAACTTAACTGATCATACCGCTATCTTATCACTTCAGTACCTTCATGATTTGAATATTGAGAACCTGAAGCATATCTCGCACCTACATTTGAAAGTAAGAGGAACCGTTTACACTTCAGCCTCTCTTTTTGTTCTCATTGTAGCAATATGTGCACCATACGTTTGCGGCAAAAGACAGCGCAGAGTAGAAATTAATAATGTTCTTAACGGATATGATCAGACGAGGACGTCCGATGCTTAAAGGGGGGAGCAGTTAAGGTACGAAAGTACAAACGCCTCAATTTTGAATTGATCCAAGAATGGGTGGTTTTCACCAGGGTATGTCATCTGCACCAATCGTTCAACCTCCATCGCGAAATCTTGCAACGTTTCATTGACCTTCTGTACTCTGCCTCGCAATTCCATTCTGTAGATTTCCTTTTAATGTTCTCCACGATACTTTCGTTGTAGTGCAGCTATTACGTCCTCAAAATTATTTCGGCAGCTCATTGGTATGCTTTCAAGGACTTCTGCTGCGGTTGCTTTTAGTGCCAAAATCAACTCAATGGCTTTTTCTTAATTTTTCCACAAATTTCTGCTAGCCACAGTTTCAAACTGGAACTTGAATACGTTAAACGGTGTACTGCTTTCGAAACATGGTGTCTTTATTCTTCAAGAGACTTCTGGAATAACACGAACTGATCCACCTTGAAGATTGTTAATTTTCGCCTCTATGTCAATTTCCAGATTATTCATTTTACTCTCTAAATCGACCAGCTTCTCGTCAAATTTGCTGACTTGTACCTCAACGCGATCCATTCTTTGGTTTATGAATTCTGTGACTTCATTCAGCTTCTCATTCGTGCTTCTAGAAGTTTCCCGAACTTCCTCTAGAATCTTCTCATTTGCGGCTCTAGAGATTTCATGACTCTCTTCTAGATGTTTCAATTTCTCAGAGCTTTCTTCCATTTTCTCCATTATTTTTCTAGAGTTTTCTTCCATAATTTTTCTAGAATTTTCTTCCGTTTTTCTAGATTTCTCTTCCATTTTCTCCATCATGGTTGTGAACACTTCTTTAATGTCCATACAGCTTGCCGCTGAACGGGTACATACCTCCATTTCTTCTTTTCCGTCAAATACGTAATTATTGATGTCAATGCCAAGCCGCATGATTTCATCTATTAGCCTTTTTTGAAGTTCTGCCTTATTACCTGTTGTCGGCAGCTCCAACTTACTCAACTCCTGATTGAGCTGTTCCACTTTAAGCTCTTCAAACTTCATTGCTTTTAGTTATGTTTATTTTGCAATATCTTGGTCATTCTTTTTTTATTTTGCAATCCCACTTCTGACACCAATTGTTACGTTTTTACCTTTTAAAAACGTTGGTTTATTTCCCTTAAATAAACCGGATTTTTTTCTATTGCAATCAAAATAACCAATCTAAATCCAGACACCAATTGTTACGTTTTACCTTCAGAAACGTACGTTTATTTCCTTTAAATAAACCTGGCTGGCAATTAAAATTAACTAAAAACACACACACACACTTGTTGTTTACTATTTATTGTTTATTTCTTTAACACTTTATTACTTTACAAACAATTTCACAACGATTGACTAGAGCACAACTTAACTGTACAAACGCTACTGCGTGACTGATCTTACTTTACACAACTTAACTGCAATAATGCTAATGCACGACTGATCCCCTTAACACAAGCTGCAGCCATTTTATAGTGTAATGTCTGCGATTGTAGAATGATCTCGAATGTTCCAGAGACACCCAGATTGTGTGTAGAATGAACTAGAAGGTTCCAGAGACATCCAGATTGTGTGTAGAATGAACTAGAACAGGGGTGGCAAGACTTTTTTTGCTGCGTGCCAGAAACGGACAAATTTTTTTTTTTGGAAAAGTTTCTCGCGTGCCACCTTAATTTTAGTTGTCTTTTAAAAGTCCTTTTTTGAAAATTTTTAGAATTTGGAAAATTTCTGTTAAAAATGTCATTACAAATGTACATATGTATTTATAAGCGCTACGGATAACCCCCATGAAATAACTCCCAAAGGGAAAAATTAAATAACATCCAAGAAATGTAACAGTTTTTGAGGGTTATTTAATTTTTGGGGGTTTATTTAATCTTAAACTAGTTTGGATTTTTTTTGGGAATAATCCATTTTTTGGTGGTTATTTCATTTTGTTTAAATTTTAATTTTTGGGCACCACCAATTATAAGAAACTAGTTGAAAAAGTTGCCTCTGGCTAAATTTTCATATAATTAAAATAAATCGCGCGATTTTTATCTTCATATATGTATATTCTTTTAAAGAGAAGTAACACCATTTAAATAAACTATTAACTATTTTGCTATTTAATTTTTAACATTATTTCATTGCAGATTATTTAATTTTTTTCTTTCGGGGTTATTTTATTATGAAACTTATTATCAAGCCTTTATTTCATTGAGGGTCATTTGGTAGCACCTATTTTCCCTCTGAAAAATACGTTAAAAAAATCAAATTTTATTACAAGTTGTTTTCCATTTTTGTGCAATGTTCTGGCACTTTTTATTTCTCCGATTATGAAGCATTTTCTCATCGAAAGATTTAAACTTCTTTCAATCTAGAATTGTAAAAATTTTCCCAGAATCTTTTTACAAAAAATTTTCTGATGAACGAATTTGCGTGTTCTGTATTAACCATATTTCTGCAAACAAAAAATGGTTTCAATACAGAGTTTTGATGATGATGATATTCCGCTGTACTCCAGCTTGGGAGCAAACGGCCTCAATTAGAAATTTCCATTGGGTTTTGTCGAAAGCTATTCTACAGCTTCGGTCCATGTAAATTGTGATGTTGCTATTGTAAATCATTTTAAAAGACGATTTACAATCTCTGAAAAACTTCACAATTATCGAGTTTAGTCACAGATTTTTGTAACGAAACTTAACATTTAACTGAATTTTTTGCCGGTCTACTAATAGTTTAAATTTTTTGAAAATATCCAACAAAACGACGCGTGCCACCTAAAATACACTCGCGTGCCACTACTGACACGTGTGTCATAGTTTTGCCAGCCCTGAACTAGAAGGTTCTAGAGACATCCAGATTGTTAGCCATGGTTGTAGAACATACCAGAAGTTTCCAGCAGCATCTAGAGTATTCGTAGCGGAGACACCAACCACTTGGATTTTAGCCGAGACACAAACCACTTTATTCTTAGCCAAGACACAACCCACTTTATTATTAGCCGAGCCACAAACCAATTCACAGTATAACACTTTATACCACATTATAGCATAATGTTGTATACTCAAATGTAGCGTTGCCAGATTGCCATGTTTAGTAAATCCCGTTTCTCGGGATATTTTTATTCCCAAAATACCAGAACTATACCAATAAAATTTCGTAACAATATATTGTCAAGTTTGACACTATATCTTTGCGGATATAATTATGTATAGCTTTGAGTTTTTCAAAAAATTTTTTATATGATGTCATATATAGATGTCCCCATATATATCAATATGTACCATATGTAGCTACATATGCTATGACAATTTTAATACAGCGTCATATATAATTAAAAATGGCTTTATCGGAAAACATATAAAGTTTTATATAGCTCAATGTGAATTTTTTTTCTAAGTTGTTTTAGATATGTTTAAGTATAGCGCAATGTAAAAAAAATTATATGTTTTTTTGAGATACATATATTTATGTATGATTTCAAAATATAAAAGACATACTCATTATAACTCGTAAATTTCTTGTAAACCTTGAATAAATACAAGCCATATTTTTTATTTATCGAATTTGACATTAAACTCATAAACATACCAGGTTTACACAGTTTACGGGTTTATATGAGAAGGCTTAAAATGCTTTCCATATTAAAAAAAATTAATATGGAGCTTTATATGGTAATATATAACTTAATGTGATCCATATACCATTTCATCCGAAAAATGGCCCGATATAAATGTGTCAGTTGGTTATCACTTTTTAGCTGCTACAATTAGTTTAGATCTTAACTGATTAGATTATATAGTAATCAGATGAAATTTTGTCTGATTTTTGACCTGATCCAATTTTATCGGTTTATGTCGCATGGTATTAGTTTAGATCCAAATAGATACATTTTTATACAAACTTATGTAGTTATATATGAATATTCACCTGATGCAATTATATCTGATTAAAAATTTTGATACAATTATATAAGCCCGACTAAAAAAGATATTATATAATCATATATCACCATATATAAACCCATATATACGTCCATATCTAATTTGATCCGAATATTGGAATATATAATTATATCAAGCGAGATAAGCATGTTATCTAACCTGATACAATTTGATCCGAAAAATGGGTCTATCTAACTTCATCAAATTATATATTAATACATATAATTTTATAGAAATTTTCAAATAAAATTTTAGTAAATATTGTTGAGATCACTTATTTTCATTCATATTAAATACGTATGCTTAATGTTTAGAAAAATTTTTGTTAATAAACTTGGAAATAGCTGACAAAATAAAACATTACAAAAATTTGTCGAAATAACTGTCTTATAAAATAAAAAAATAACTTTCAGAATTAATTTTTTTTCACGGAAAAAATAATTGAACTTAAACCATATTTATTTCAACATATGTTTTTCTAATTTTTATTTTTAAATTTAAAAATTGCAATTAAACTTTATAAAATTTTGTGTAATTAGATATCATGTCAGATATAATTATATATAAAATTAGTACAATTTTCTATTAACTTTGTTATATATTTTGATATAATATGGTTTATAAAAGCTTATATGCCATTATATATAATTACGTATGAACTATATTTGCAGATCTCTTAATATATGGCTGGAGACCAAATCGCATATGATTATATATAACGTTATATCAAACATATTTATAAAACCAAAGTGTTAATATAAATGTATATGGTTATATAAAGCCACGCATATAAACATTTAAATTTATATCAAATCATATATGATTATATGAAAACTTTTTTAGTCGGGAGGCAAATGTCGGTTACAAATATATTTTATTTATATAAAATTGTACCAACTACGATCTTAACAGATACCATTAGATATAAACCGATAAAATTGTATCAGGTCAAAACTCGGATATAATTTCATCTGATTAGTGTATAATTTTATTAGCTGAGATCTAAATTGATACAATTAGATAAAAACTGATAAACAACTGATACAATTACATCGGGCCATTTTTCGGATGAAACTGTATATTTATGCAGATATAATTTAATCGCATTTTATACGACTATATGTAACTGTTTGTACTCGGGTTGTTACAATTATGTACAACTTCTAAATAATTAAATTATTATTTAAATTTTGAATTCTTAACTTAAGGGTGTTATTTTTTAGTACTTTTTAATAGTTTTTGTTTTGAACCTGAAATATAAAGCGTTATATAATTATGTCTTTCTACATCAAATTAGATATAATTATATCGGGTCAAAATCCGGATAAGATTCTATATGATTCTATATATTTAGATCTTATCCGGTATAACTTTATCCTCCATTTTTCGGATCATAGTATATCTCCAATTATATTAAGTAAGATATCATTACATATGGTATCATATTATTTTTTTTACTCGGATATGTAAACATATCTAAAAGAACTTAGAAAAACATTTAACATTGAGCTATATAAAACTTTATATGTTTTCCGATAAAGCCATTTTGAATTATATATGACGCTGCATTAAAATTGCCATAGCATATGTAACTAGATATGGTACATATTTATATACAGGGTCCGCCAAATAACTTTTTTTTTTGAAAATGCTATAAAAAAAAACTACTGAATATTTTCTCAAATTTCTTTTTTTATTTGAAAGTACAATCCTTCCGGTTAATAATGGAAAATAATTTCATTCATATGGCTGCCTCGGCTGGCCATGCAGTAGCCTACACGATCGACCCAATTTTTAAGCACATTATCGATTGTGTGCAGCTGTATTTCACCAATGGCTTCATGAATATTGTCCTTTAAAGCGTCAATTGTCTCTGGCTTGTCGGCGTAACACTTATCTTTGACGGCACCCCACAAATAATAGTCCAATGGTGTCAAATCGCAGCTCCGAGGTGCCCAAACGACATCAGCTCTGCGGCTGATAATGCGATCTTCAAAAACAGGGCGCAAAACATCGAGTGTAGCTTCGGCTGTGTGGCACGTAGCGCCGTCCTGTTGAAACCAAATGTTGCCAATATCATCCTCTTCAATTTTTGTGAACAAAAATTCGTTCAACATGGCCCGATAACGATCGCCATTGACTTCGCACACATTCTGCAACATTACCATGATTTTCAAAGTAACCCAGCAAAAACTTGGTAATGACTGGTTATTACTACATGCATTACTTAGATCTCATATCTCATTACCCGTTGAATTACTTTTAAACTGAATGTAATGAGTTACCGATAATTACACCCCACACATTACTATTTCGCAATAGCTGAAACCAATAATATATGTTCTAAATCATTAAAAACCATAACTATGGCGTAGCCTAGTGGTTATCGTTTTTGCCTGACAGACATGAGGATCGCTGCTCAACTCGTGTTAGCTTTCATTGTTGTTTTTTTTTGTAATTTATATTAAATATCTATTTATAGAAATGTTGATGTTCATTAAGCAGTATTTAATAACAACAAGTTTTGTGAAAAATAGACAAACGTAAGTTAAATGTTTTATACAATAATGTTCTTCGATACGTTTATGGATTGCGAAAGTTTGATCATATTTCTGAAGTTGCCAATAACTTATATGGTGTATCTTTTGAAAATCTCCTTAAGATACGAGTACTTGTATGTCTACATAAAATAATATATACTGAAATACCACAATATCTTTACGACAAAATAAGATTTGCCAGATCACGAAGAGGAAGGAAAATTATTGTCCCTTTACACCACTATCTTGTATCTGAATGGAATTTCTTTGTATATGCAGTACGTCTTTGGAATTTACTTCCACATACCCAACAACTCAATAGCAACGCAAATAGTTTTAAAAAATTCCTATTTGCATTTTTTGCCTAAACGTACACATATTATTTCGTTTAAATATGTTAACTTTTATTTTTCATTAAACTCAATGTTTGTATTAGTATGTACTTAATAATTTTGTAAACTGTCCTTTAAGAATATTGGATTCCTGTACTATAATTATAAGATTCACTCTTGTTGTACAGGAAATGGAAAATAAATAAAAATAAAATAAATAAAATAAATGTATAACAGTTGCCAAAATAAATGTGTACATAAGTTAAAGCATTAAAAATCATAGTGATGTCGTGGTCTAATGGTTAGAGGTTTGCCTGACAATCGTGCGGTACGCTGATCAATACCTGTCAGCTCCTATTGGTTTTTAAATTTTTATATTTTTTTAAATCTATATTCAACATCTATTTATAGAACAACTGATAAACTACTTACAGGTAACATCAGTGTAATGACTTTCCTCCAATGACATCACCATGTTAAAATAAGTAGTTTAGTAATTAAAAGGTAACTAGTGAACACTTAAGATTTCAATACCTAAAACTCATTACATGGTAATGAAAGGTTTTGCTGGGAATGTCGCAATATTTCCCAGCATTGTTCAAGCGTATACACAACCATATTCGTTCAGCGGAAGGATAAAACTAATTATCTGTCAAATCAGACATGAGCTAAGTGTTACCATTCACGAAATAAGCACTAGTTGAAAAAAAAACGTTAGATGGCGCACCCTGTATATGGGGAGATATATATTTATACTGATCTATATATGACATCATATAAGAAATTTTCGAAAAACTCAAAGCTATACATAAATATATCTGCATAGATATAGTATCATATTAAATTAGTAAATTAGTCCATATTAAATTACATAATTTCCTATATAACTATTTTTACTCGGGTATGGCTAAAAAGCAAAGCATAAAAATATATAAGCGGTATTCAGTGTTTGGTGCGTTTGAGGTTGCAACTGTTTGTTATTGCAATAATTTTGTCATTGACAGTGAGCGTTATTTTAAGCAATTTTGCAATGCTAGATGCAAATCAGCTGATATACAGAATTATTCATCGTAAAAATTAACAAAAAGGTATTTGATTATTTTGTGAAGTGCTTATGAAAAATTACAAACTTCTCGTAAAAACTTAGCTCTGTGTTTTCTGCCTCCTCCAAATAATCCACAACAATTTGTATTTCATCTCGCGCCCACTTTTTGTTGGGTTTTTCTCTTTTAAATTTTTTATTAAGAGTTGTCGGCTCCATACCTTTTATTTTGTTTGACGATTATAAATTATTGTTTACAAATGTCAGCTGTTCGAGTATCAATGATGCAAACGCAATACACGTAGCAAGAAAAGCTATACAGTTTTAGTAATGCGCAAAAGCAATGATGTGACAATTGCAATTCTGTGTATTTTGTTGTTGGATTGCAAACAAAAACTACAATATTTTCCATTTGCACTTTCGCAAGACCATATGCATCAAACACTGAACTCCCTTATACACCGAAAAAATTGTTTCCCAAATATTAGGTCATTTGAACTAAATTTAAAGAAATTTGGGAATGATTTGGCTCCAAGGAAATTTTAACTTAAATCGAGTACACAATTTTCTTAAAAAAAAGTTAAAACAATTAACTTAAATTAAGTACATTTTTTCTGAGATTTAGTAAATACTGTTTAAATTTTTCTGAAAATTTTATTAAAACTTAGTATGTATTTTACTTAAATTTAGTATAAACTTGTTCTTAAATTTAGTATACATATCTTAAAATCAAGTCAATTGTTCTTAAATTTAAAGATGCTTTGAACTTGTGCTAACGCAGAATAAACTTATTTTTAGTTCATATGTTATGCTCGTATTAAGAATATCCAAAAAAAAACCATGCAAAAAATTGCAGGTATTATTTATTAATTTTTAATTCTCATTAGGTATAAATATTCAAATATATAAGTATTTTAGTTTCACTACCAAAAATCTAAGTAATCAATTTCATATATTTTTTTTACGAAAGTATTGACGAAAATAATTTTAATATTTTTTTCGTTAATATAAATTTATGTGAAATTTATTACTTAAATTTTCTTCACAACACTAAAATACTTATATGTATAATACAAACTACAAACCAAATAAGAATTCCATAGGTTATAAAATATTTTCAGGAATACGAAAGAAAATCTTTACTAGAATTTAAGAAGTTTATACTTGGTTTAAAGAAGTTAAAATGTTTAAACTAAATTTAAGGAAGTTCATTATTTGAATTTAGTTTTTCATACAATTTTAAATTTCATAATTTTTAATTCAACCAAATTCTTAACATTTAAGATTTTTAACTAAAAATAAATACATTTTTCAACAGTTTTAAGAAATTTTAACCTAATTCAAGAAAATAAATTTAAGGAAAACGTTTTATTATTTTTGAGTTAATACGAATTTTGGATAAACTAAAATCAAATAAAATTTGCATTATTTGAAAGCAGTTTTACTTATTGGAAAGAAATTTAACTCATTTTTATTAATAACTCATATACATTGTTTTAATAAAGTGAAACCTTAATTTTAGTTCATAAAATTTTTTGAGTGTAGAATAATAACTAATAGTGTGTGCTTTAACATTCACACAAACTAATTTGTATGGAGTTCTTAAACAACATTCACTGAGGAGCAAAAGTGTAGCAGAGTTCACATTGTACAGATATTTTGTTTTAAATCTTTGGATATGAAAGCAAATAAAATGTTTTCTCTGCCTATATTTGTTTCCTCATTGAAAATCAATAAAAAAAAATCCCCCTGGTTATGTGAGGCGTAGACGTAGACGTTTTAGGCATTTTTGCAGTAAAGTTGTTACAAAAAATATTTTTGTAATACTTAACAGTCAAGTAAGACTTATATTTTACTAAAATTGTATTAGATTCGCCAGGAAAATTTCACTTTTTGTTAATTTCTATTTTAAAAATTTCGATTTGTATGGAGGCGTTTTTACTAAATACGCCAACGCCTTACATAATTAGGGGGAATGAAACTATTTTATTTGACTGGGAAAAATATGCACTTTTTTATTTGAAGACAAATGCTGCACTTTTGCACCCGATTAATTTTTTATAATTTTCTTCAGAAATTTTAAACATAAACTTAAAAATAATAAAAGGTTTGCTATTTATCTACGTACTTTGGCGAACAGTTGTAAAATATTGCATTTATCTTGTCAAAAATTGGGTGTCAAATAAATGATTCCCTATTGTTCAGGTCGTAAGCCCTTCTTGGGAACTGACAATATTAGCAATACTAATTGTTTTTATAAAATCTAAAAGTGTTTAATTGGACGATAGAGCGGATCATTTGGCATTCAAAAATGAATTGATTGGATTGCATCTCCTATTAAACACAATGTTTTTCTAGGCTATTGAACCTGCGAATTGGCCGAAATTCTAAACTTTTTGCAAACAATCCTTCATTTTTCTATGTTAGCTAGTAAATTATGTCCTTTAATTCTGAGGCATTAATATGTCTTCCATATACCATCAATTTGAAACAACATATGAAACCCATTTTTCTAAGGCCGCCCAAAATCGTAGTGAAAATGTGAAGTTTTTATGGTCTAAGATCCCTTTATTACACTCAAAAAAGTTTGACAGTTACTACATGACTGTTGTTTGTGTAGTAATCAGTAGTTGTTGCTTTTAACAGTAATTACAGTTGTTTTTCTATAGAAAAAAGCAAAACAACTTTTATGACGGTTATTTAAGAAAACAACTAACGAAAAGTACTGTGATTTCGTAACAGTTGTTTAAATAAGTAATTTTTAATATCATAATAAACAGCTGCCAAAACAGTATTTTTACAGTAAACAGTAGTTTTTGTTAGTTATTTAAAATATAAAAAATTTCGTTGAATTTTTTTGAATTTTAAAAATTCTTGTTTACCCCAGTAAAAAAAATTATATATAATCATATGTGGCATATATTACAATATATAATTAGACATGTCGTTATGTATAATTATATATAATTATATATGACGTCTTTTTCCAAAATTTTTCCTTATATTATACCATATATAATTTCATCTAATTAGATATTGGCCTTTATAATATTAGATATGGTATATATGATTATATATTGCATAGCATGGCTGATCTTATTGCATATATAGTTATATATAGAGCTATATCTTAATATATATGGCGGCATTTTAGGAATATATAATTATATATGGTATCATTTAAACAATATATAACTATATATGGTGCCAGTTAAACTATATATTATCATATATGGTGGCATTTAAACAATATGTGGTCATATATGGTACCTCATGAACAAAATCTTTAATACAGTTGCAGATATGATAATATATGATTCAATATATAGTGCCATATATATTTTTATATGGTGTTATTTAAGTAATATATTACTATATATAGTGCCATTTAAACCATATATTATCATATATAGAAACAGGAGCGGAAGATAGTCACTTTTATACCCTATGTCTACATCTAAATTACATCAACGCAGCTATATATAACTACAACACTGAAAGACTTCCACATAAATTATCGAAACTTATACTACAGAAAAATATATTTTGGGCAAAAGAAATTAATAGAATCGGCGAGGAATTCAGTATATGCTTCAGTTTAATGAGTGGTATTGAGTGGCGTTCTAGATGTTTAGATTTTGTATCTCAACTTAAAATTAAAAACTACAATAAAATGTTACAAGCAGCTTCTGCAAGTGAAACTCGTATTTATAAAAATTTAATACCAGCTATGGGTTCAACTTATATATGCGACCAGAATTTGTGTATAAATGAAATTTCAGCTATATTTAGAGCACGTTGCGATACTCTCCCATTGAAAAATGTTCATAGAAATAGTAGAACTAATACTACCACTATATGTTGCTTGTGTAATTTGGGTGAAACTGAGAACCTAATACACTTTTTGGGAAGATGTCCGATACTCAGGGAATTCCGGGTTAGATATATCGGGAAAAACTACATTAATGAATATGAGCTAATAAATCTATTGAACGGTATGAATGAGCAATGTAATTGGAGAAATTTAGCAGCTTTTATAATAAATGCTTTAAGATATAGGCAAATTTTGCTTACAGAATACGATACTTAGTACTTAAAATTTTAATTATTGTAAATGAAATGTAATTATAATGGCTGACGACATAATGTCAATGCCTTTAATGACTTTATTATTTTATAAATAAAAGTCAACTAACTAACTAACTTATCACATATGGTGCCATTTCAACAATATATGCTAATATATGGGACCTCATGAACAACATTTTTAATACAGTTCCAGATATAATAATATATGCTACTATATATAGTGCAATATATATTGATATATGGTATCATATGTATTGACATTTAAACCATACATTATGATATATGGTGCCATTTCAACAATATATGGTCATATATGGTACCTTATGAACAACATTTTTAATACAGTTCCAGATATGATAATATATGCTACCATATATAGTACCATATACTTTGATATATCGTATCATTTAAAAAACCTGAGTAAAATAAGTTACATATAGTCATATATTTGATTAAGTTATATCTGTATAAATATACAGTTTCATCCGAAGAATGGCCCGATATATTTTTACCAATTTTTATCTAATTGTATCAGTTTAGATCTGACCTGATTAAATTATGTGTTAATCAGATGAAATTGTATCCGATTTTTGACTTGATACAATTTTATCGGTTTATATGTAATGGTGTCAGGTTTGATCGTAATTGGTTCAATTTTATATAAATAAAATATAATTGTATCCGACATTTACCTTATACAATTGTATTAAAGTTTTAAACTAATATCAGGTCAAAATTGGGATATAACTATATAATTTTGTATAAAAATATATTTATTTGGACCTAAACTGATACCATGTGATATAAACCAATAAAATTGTATCAGGTCAAAAATCTGATACAATTTCATCTGATTAACACATAATTTAATCAGGTCAGATCTAAACTGATGAAATTAGATAAAAACTGATAAACAACCCAGTGTAAAAACGGTAATGACATATCATTATTTTTTGGAGTACCAGTAATGACACCCACTTACCTTCTGCATTATTTTAAAACATATAATAATGAGTTACTGATAATGACTTATTTTTATCATTATTTCAAATAGAAAATGTTGGCGAGTAAGCTTGCTTGTGTGCAGCAGGTCAATTATGTTTTTATATATTAAATATTACATGTCGATATAGCTCAGATGGTAACAGTTCTACCATCTGAGCAATCTATAGACCCAGGTTCGATTCCCGCACCAGCAAATTTTATTTAAAAATACTACAATAAAAAATATTTTTTTTTATATACCCATGTGAAAATCGAAATATATATGAACGTACATGATCATATATTGACTAGTATATGATCATGCATATGCATACATGATCATATACGCCCATGCATAGTTCAATGTATGACCATACATTATTTCATATATTTCCATATATCTTCGTATCCGAAATTTGAGGGTATATGACCGTACATGTTCATATATGACCATATATGCTCACATATGACTCATATATGCTCATATATGATCATATATGGCCATATACCTCCATATACCCTCAAATTTCGGATCCGAAGATATATGGAAATATATGAAATAATGTATGGTCATACATTGAACTATGCATTGACGTATATGATCATGTATGCCTATGCATGATCATATACTAGTCAATGTATGATCATGTATGTTCATATATATTTCGATTTTCACATGGGTAATTAATTTTTTTGAAAATCTAAGTTTAGACTCATTATTTTTGTCAGTACACGCAGAAAAAAGAGATTGTTGGATATATTTACAGGCAATTATATATATGTTTATAAACTACTATACTTATGTTTGGTGTGTTTCCAATTATTTTATTTTTATCGCTATAATACGTATGTCTCCAGGCAAACACTGTAATGTTTGAATGTTAGTCATATTTTCCCACTTAAACAAAAATATATTTGCATTTTTATTTTATCATTATTATATTTGTGGAGTGCAAATATAATAATGATAAATATATATATGTTTGCTTGCAAACATTTATATATTTGCGAGTAGATGTATTTCATATGATTCAAACATACATATGTTTACAGGCAAAAATATTATATTTGCTGGCAAACATATGATATTAAAAACACGGCAAATATATTTTGACAGTTCTTCCAAACATATATATATCACCAGCAAATATGTTTCCTGTAGGGCGATTTTTTTCAGCGTGTACTGGTAAGCACATAGGTAACGATATATTTTTTGATTTTTCGTATGCTGGAGTGTAACGACAACTCATTATTTTTCGCGACATCGCCATATAAAGGTAATAAGAAATGTAATAACAAAAGTAAGTAGTTACCATTACCAAGTATGTAGTTACATAACCACATATCTGGTAATGATTTTCTACACTGGGAACTGATACAATTTTATCGGGCCATTTTTCGGATCAAATGGTACATGGATGACTAAGTTATATATTACCATATAAAGATCAATATTGTTTTTTTAATAGGGAACATACCATATATGGTGCCATTTAAACAATATATTGTCATATATGTATGGTGACATTTAAACAATATATGGTCGTATATGGTAACTCATCAGCAACTACAATATTAACTGTATTTCAGAAGCTATTAATTGTATTTCAGAAATTTTAAATGTATTTCAGAAATTATGGAGTGTATTTTAGAAATTTTTTAATTGTATTTCAGAAATAATCAAATCTATTTCAGAACTTGTTGATTGTTTATCATAGTTAATAGAGAAAAATTTCTAAATTACATTTCATAATTTCTGAAATACAATTGATAATTTCTGAAATACAGTTGTGAATTTCGAAAATACAATTAATAATTTCTGAAATATAATTCATAGAACTGAAATTCAATTGACTAGTTCTGAAATGCAATTCATAAATCTGAAAAATAATTGATAAGTTCTGAAATACAATTGATAAAACTGAAATTCAATTGATTATTTCTGAAATACAATTGATAAATCTTAAAAACAATTGATACAATTGGAAATGGTGTAGAGCGTTAAAAAGACGCAAATAAAATTATTTTTTTAAAAAATTCAATTTAATAAAAAAAATATAATTTTATAAAAACATTTATAGAAAATAAAATTATAATTTTATAAAAAGAAATTCTCTTTATAAAAAAAATGCATAGCCGTAAACGGTATCGAACTCGAGACCTTCTGAGTTTAAACCTTATTTTAACAAAATATTGTAATTTTTATAAAATCAGTGCTCTGCCAGTGTATTATTTTTTGAACTGTTGTCAATATCTGTCTGGGATCTTATTTAATCCCAAATAAATGGAGATCTTACGTAGTACCCAAATATAATGCGGGATCTAATTTTATCTGTCATTTTTCTAGATAGTTTTAGATGTGAATCCCCAAATATATTGCTGTTTCTAATTCGATCTGCCATTTGAATACCGAAAGGAATTGCTGGATCTAATTCGATCTGGAATTTATGGGATAAATTAAGATCTTACCTAATCCCCAAATATATCACTGGATTTAATTCGATCTGCAATTTATCGGAAAAGTTAAGATCTTACTTAATCCCCAAATATATTGCTGAATCTAATTTGATCTGCCATTTTTCGGATCAAATTAGATCTAAGTTTATCCACAAATATATTGCTGGATCTAATTCCATCTGCCATTTTTCGGATCAATTTAGATCTAAGTTTATCCCCAAATATATTGCTGGATCTAATTCGATCTGCCACTTTTTCGGATCAAATTAGATCTACTTTTATCCACAAATATATTGCTGTATCTAATTCGATCTGCCAAAATTGAGATCAAATTAGATCTAAGTTTATCCACAAATATATGGCTGGATCTAATTCGATCCGCCATTTTTCGGATCAAATTAGATCTAGGTTTATCCCCAAAGATATCATTGGACCTCCCAATTTTGAGATATTACTTGATCTTAGTTTATCCCCATATATACAATGGGATCTAATACGATATCATTGGATACACCCAATTTTGAGATCTAATTGGATCAGCTAGATATTACAGCAGATCTTAAACAATATCAAATTGGATATGATTAGATATTGCGCGAGATCAATTTTTTTTACTCGGGTAGTTTATATTTGTTATTATTGATATATTCCTAGTTTGCAAATAAAAATCAGAAACTTGTATTGTATCTCCAATGCATAAAATAACTGGATAACGATTTGGAATTTTTTCTTCAAATTTTAAATAGGCTGAAGTAATAACACATACTTTTGTAATCGAAAGAAAAAAAATATTTTTTTTTATTAAAATATACTTTTATAAACAAAAAGAATTGACTGTAAAAAACAGTAGTTTTTTACCAATTTTGTCAGTTGTTTTGAAATTGTTGTAGTAAAAATTTATCAGTTAATTTTACGACATTGGTAGTTATTTTTAATGCATTTGTTAGTTATTTTTCAACAGTTAAAAATAACAAAAGTTTTAGTTATTTTAAAGGTAAATACCTTTGTCGCCTTTTTAACTGCATATACCTTTGTTTTATCTGTCATTTTCAGTAGATTCTACCGACAAAGTTTTGTGAGTGTATTAACAATTGCTTTAAACTAAAACTATTTAAAAAGTCAACATTATAACGATATAATTTACTTTCATTTCAAATGAACCTAAATGATATTGTAAAATAAATTTTTATTAAATTGCAATTTCTTCCATTTAAAATGAGAACATGGCAGATTTAAAATTTTTTTTTATATGTTCTTAGATTGTAGAGAGCGATGGCGAAGTCTCACAGTTTGATTCTTTGGATAACTGCTCAGAGGGGGGCATGAGTGCTGAAAATTTCAATACACTAAAAAAAGGACCTTTAGCCCCCATAGATCCACCTCCTGAGTTCCAGGATTCGCCACAAACGACATTGGTGCGGTCTATGACAAAAAATCGAGTTGGTAGTTTGAGACGATGGACATCATCACAATCATCATTTGAACATCTAAAGGATCATGGCAGTGGTGAGACAACAAATTTGAGCATTGCTACAATCGGTAATATTAGCGGGTGTGGTGGTGACGATAGCACAGATTTAGTCAATTACTTAGGAGACGAAGAGAAAACACCTAAAGATTTATATGCCATGAATAAACATTTGTACTCGAGTGATTCTATTCTCAATGCACATACGGATAATATTTATGATGAACCCAATAACATATTAAGCTCTTCATTAGGCAATAGCGTTGATGTGCTAGAGTCGGATTCACCATCTCAATCACTTCCACCACCCCCGCCACCGGTATCTATTGTTAAAATCAAACAAACTTTATGCCCCTATTTTCAAGACCACACTCGTTACTTCAAGGCCATTCCATCGGAACAGGACAACATTACAACAGCTGCTCAGCGTTTCAATATATCAGGTCTCTCGGAAATTCACGATTATGATCTCTATTATGGCATTAAACGAAATACATATCAACAGTACGATAACAGTTTACAACGAAAAGTCATGTATAGTCCCCTAAGTAATTCACATCATTGTCACAATCATATCTATCATGGCGGTAAGTATTATAGATCATTATTGAAATTATGTTGCGTTACTGATTGTTTTTTCTTTCAATGTTTTTTAGGAATGAGCAGTAACAGACCCAACTCTAGAAACTCACTGAACAGCCGCCTTTCAAGTTCTCATAACTCTCTAAGTGTGTCGTCCGCAAATAAACCAGATGATTCCATATTTATTACACAAGCCATGTCACACGATGCCCTGCTGACAAGAGAAATATCGGATTTTTATAATGTCCCCATTGACTCTGATATTTACGCCTTGCCCGTAGACATGATCAAGTCGGAAAAGGAACGTTTCAAACATAGTTATAGACATAATACATCGGAGTCGTTCGGTGTTCACGAAACCAAAGAAATGGTGATACAGAATAATTGCAATAAACATAATATTCTCAAATGTCATCACCAGACAAAATCGAATCGTAAAAATAGAAACAAACGGAAAAAACGATCTAGCTCTAATTGTATTGATAATGCTAATGGTGGCGAGTGTAGTGATCGGGCGCCGAGTCATATATCGACTAGTACAACATCAAGGTATACCTCGACATTTGTCTCCACCTCCAGCATACAGGATGAAACAAACATAAATGCCAACGATGGAGAGCCATTGCATATGACGTTGGATGAAGTTAAACAGTTTTATCACACATTATATTCGGACACAAAGCCAACTGCTGAGGGGGGAGGCGGAGCAGGTGGTGGAGTGACATCACTGCGCCATATCAAAAATGTTAATCCCAACGGTATTTCCAAGTCATCAAATGAAACTATTTGGAGTGGCTCTACCGTGAGATCTCGTAGCAGTAATTCAACATTAGCCCAAAATCGTACCGACAAGAATATTAGTTTACATTCAAACAAAAACAATATAGCTTCACAGAAGCATTTCGCCTCGGATACTGAGACCCACGCCAATAATAACAATAATAACATGACTGCGATCAATAATCATAATAATCAAAACAAAAATCATTCACCACAAACAACTGTTTATCATCATTCCCAGAATAAAGATCAGACTTCGCAAAACTCCCAAACACTTCTGAAAGCAAACATAATATCTCCCACTGAAAAGAAGTCGCAATTTACATTGAATTTAAAACAGAAATTTTGTAGTATTTTTCGTTTTCGTAGAAATCATAATCGATGTAGTAGTAGAAGTGTTACCAACGATGGCGATGAAAATGTTTCGAACAGCGAGAAGGTTACTAATATATCAAAATCAAATGAGGATAAACGTAAAAAATTCCAATCCAGAGCTCTTCCACCACTACCCAAAAAAGGCAAGTATAATATTGATGTTAGTAATATTTATGTTTAATAAATCTTTAGAATAAAGGCTTTTAATTAATTTTCGCATCTTAATTAATTGAAGGTTGTACTTAATAATTTTCATGAAAAGTATTATAGGTCGCATTTAAAAAGTTATTAAATTACCCTTGATTTGATATACAACATGATTTTTGTATTGGAAAGGTCCTAAAGGGTTAACGTTTTCCAAAAACAAAAAAAAAATCGATTTCTTTGATTTTTTCGATTTGTAATGACAAGTCTATTTTTAAGGGACACTCTAATGTACATACGGCCAAATTTCGGCAAAATGGAATGACGTTTATAGGTCCTTAAAAATTTCAAATTTCTTTTCAGGATTTCTGCATAAATTCTTAACAATTTTGTATACGTTACGAATATAATATAATAATGAAATACAATTTTTTTTGTTCATTTACAAAAAGAAGTTTATGTGTGAATTGATCAAAATATTTTTAATCGTTAAATTGTCTCTATATGAAAAACTTTTTCTGTATTCCATGACCGAGAATCAAACCCGCAACTCTCTACACAGGCTACGACCCGTAGCATCATCTCTTAACGAGACACACCATGGTCGACACATACATAGATGAGTGTGGCTAATTGAAGTTTTGTCAATCATAACCTACACAATGAATGCTTTGTAATCGGAAGAATTAGAATTAACTAATTCATGAGCAATTTATTTCTCAATTAGAAAATTCCTGTCGTCATCTCCTTTTGACAGGTAATTATCACATTATGATGATTTCTTTGGCCAAAATTGGATAATATGAATATCAACATGTGGTTCCAACAGGCGGCGCTACGTGTCACATATCTGATGCGACCTGGACATTCTGCACGACCGATTTAAGGGCATGGTTATCCCACACAGTCACCGAAATCGTGCGGTTTGACCTCTTTACACTTGTTCTTGTGAGGTTCCATCAAGTCGCATGTCTATGCCAATAAGTCGCAAAAAACCGATGTCTGCATAACCCGTGCCTTTGCTCAAATTTAATTGGGCAAAACGGATGTGCGCTCCCTTAAGAATCCGCGGCGTTCATTTAAACGGTGTCATATTCCACACATAATGTCATTCATAGGCTTTTCCAATAAAACACAAAGTCCATTGCTATCTCAAACACAAAATCTCTTTAGCCAATCTCAATGTTGAACGCAAAACTCTTTCACATGTTGATGTGAAAGGAGTCTCCCAACTCAGAACTCCGATTTCTCCGAAATTTTTGTCTTATGCAGTTTGTTTGGATTGTGTCTTTCTTATAAAAGTAAAAATTACTCAGTTTTTTAATTTTATTTACGATTTGAGGCCTTTAGAATTCGAGTGATTTTTTTTCACGCAAAAACAACATTTTGAAATAGGTTCAGTAGTTTTTTTCTTAACTGACGTGATCGTTTTTGCAACATGCTAAGGATTCTATAAATAACTGACGATTATCTTCAACTTTTCGATGTTAAATTTCTAACATTTTAAAGATGTTACTTACAAAAATGTTGAAATATATGATGCAAAATTGCTGTCTTTCACCAATTTTTTTACAATATTTTAAAAATTTTATGTAATATGCTAGTTATTAAACTTCGAAAAGGGTACGATAATCGTCTATCGTATTATAGAATCGGGGCACAGATTTTAAGTAAAACCTGTTAAGTTTACATATAAAAAAATATGTACGCAATTTACAAATACCATTCCTGAATTCAACACTAAACTGGTTTTCGGGTCATTTTGGGCTTTTTGAGCTAGTTTTTATAAAAAAGTTTATATAAAATTGAGAATAGCATATTTAAAAAAACTGTTCCATTAATTTATTTAAAAAAAAAAGAAATTTAATCTTCTCTTTAATTAATTTTTGCAAATACAGATGTGATGTACCTATTTTAGTCGAATGGGTCATTTTAACCCCTTAGCTTTAAGCTTCTTTAGTGATTTTTTTCGAATACTCTCCTGTATTTTATAATGGTAATATCGGTATTATAAAACATTTTCTTTTGATTTATTCTGTTAACACTTTACGAATATTTAAATCAAATTTCACCAACGATTAGAGAAAAGAATCGGCAATCAAAATATCCAATAAAAAATTCTGACTTTTTAGATAACATGCCCTCAGTGTTTTTGAATAAATCCAAAACCTTTGTACAGCCTTTCAGTCAGTCACTGAACATTTTGTTTTGCTTGTCATTGACACTCTATTATACATACTCGTATCCGAACAATATTTTTGAACTACTCGTAGTTTAGTATTATGTCATTATTGCTTTGGCCACAAATTTAAGTATTATGTGAACTTTGTAACAGTCACGGGATAGGGCTTTACGGTACCGATTGTCATTTTTTCATACACATCTAATTATACTGCACCTGTTCTGTGTTATATCACTACTTCAACTATAACGGTACTAGTAACTTTTGTCAATTTGATGGTATGATACTTATTCTCCAGTTATAGGATATATCCAAAATGAAACAGTTAATGTTTGGCCTCCATTTCAAAAGTCACGAGGTTGAATATTTTGCTGCAATTGCCACTTTTTGAAGCACCGAAATTTTGGTTTACATCAGTTTTGTGACATGTCCCCTATTCACCTGTCACAGAGTTGTCACTTTGGATCAATCGACCATTCATTTCCCGCAGGGAAGCGATATCACAGGGGGCAGAGCATCTGCTTTAAATGACAACAAGTGTGGGTTCAAACCCCACATGCTGCATGAGAATTTTTTTAAAATTAATATACATTCAAAAATACATCATTTGTTTTTAAAAAGAACAACTTCCTTCCTATGACAAGCCAATGTTAAATTCATCGGTGAAAAACCCGAAAAAGAACAACTCCATATTCAACAGTTGCAGTGCTTCAACTACTTCTTTTTCACTTTTTTTTTTCTAGGGATGTACTATAACTTTAGAACCATCAAATCCAAATTTTCTAGCCTGTCAAAAGCTATTGATGTTTGCTTTAAAACTTATTTATTAAATATTAAATATTAACTTAATAACACAGGCCCGAAAATAAAATTTTTAATTTCCCCATAAACTAATATGTAATGTTTTTTATTTAGATATTAAGGTATGTTGAATAAAATATGGCGTAAGTTTTTTGCGACACTTCGAGATTAATTTTTATGCATGATGTGCATGCGAGACGCTGACTTTGAAGCAATGAATGAGATCGAAGAGCTCTCTTGGAAGTTATTTAAGGTATCCTAGAATATTTTTTATGAACAGAAAAAGCCCTGACTATGAAAATAAAAATCGAATTTTTAGATTTTTTCACCATTAAACTTACCCAGCTAACATATTTCGGAGTAGCGGAAGTGCGACACACTTGATCCTTTGTTCCCCCACCTACTATCTCGGAAAGTACATAACATCGAAAAAAATGTTCTTCTATCGATTGATCCAAATAATGCGCTCATCACTTTAGACTAATCTTTATTTTATATTTTTTAGGTTTCTTTAAGGGGGGTATCGACTCTAGGAAAAATTTCGTTTTCGAATTTCTTTTATATTTTATTTGGATAGAGCATACTCTTAAGTATATGCTCAGAAAATATCAATACAAAATTCAGAAAATATCCACATGTTTTTTTGTAAAACATATTTTATTCAGAAAGTAATATTCTATGCATTAAATTTGTACACAAAATTTTTTGGGAGCGTTTTTTATCATCGTCTTTATTATAAATCTTATTTCGCATAATACAGCAGAACAAAAAGAAAAAAACTACATCCAAAGATGCAGGAATTGCATGCAGTCTTTAAAGAAAAGCCAATGACGATTCCTCGATGGTGGGCGAAGGCACGTTATATGAGGCAGGTACTGATGGCTTTTTATAAGCCTTAGAATTAATCAATGTACGTATATAAAAAATAAAAAAACAAATACAAAGCAAAATAAAAAATGTATTAAATAAAAGATTTTGACCGAAATGAAATATCTCATAAATTCTCTATCATCGTTTTTTAAAAATATTTGGGTTAATATATAAAATACTCTTTATCCGATTCTTCTCAAATTTGGTGCACATGTAGAAAACTTCGAGATATAAATTTTGTTCATACACGGTTTTTGGAAATTTTGCTTTTTTCTTAGCGTAAAATTAATTTTAAACTTTAAACGCGTTTTCCCACAACCCTGAGTTTAAAATCGGCTGCCACTGTACAACCAAGACGGGTTAAGCGATTTCGATCCGGGTTTTTTCTTTCGTAGACAACAAAAAACTCTAGTCTTTATCGTGGCCCTTTTTTTGAATATTCGTCAAATAAATTTTATATCCCCGAGCAAATGTGTTTTTTTTTGGAATTTTTAGGCTTGTGTGGCAACTTTGTTGAAAAAAATTTTCTTTAAATAAAATTCGGGCCACGATAAGGACTACAGAATTTATCTGGGATTAAGAATCACTTTACATTTTTATTTTCAAATAATTAATGAAGGCTACACAGTGGCAGCCGATTTTGCCTTTTTTAAAAAAAGGCCAGTAAAGAAGTGACAACTGTGGCTGGGGAAATATAAAATTGATATTTTTTAAAAATACTACAAAAACATGATTTTTAAATCAAAAAATAAAATGTCAAAAATATTGTTAATTGAATTTGAACACCGTTCAAATATGCCCTTTAAAAGGCTGTTGTTACAGTATTTACCCCCCCTTAACTTCTGGGCACCATCACCTGTATTTTGTAATTTCTGTTATTTTCTGCAAATGTTTCTGAAGTTCCTATTTTAAATACAAAAATGTTGGTTATGTAATTTTAAACATTATTGTGTAAGGTATTATTCTACGTTTTAAAAAAATCCGTATTTCATCTTGTAATTTTTTGCTATGACAAAAATAGAAAAATGATATTACCTATACCAGGGCTGGCAAAACTATGGCACGCGCGTCAGTAGTGGCACTCGAGTGGATTTTTGGTGCCCCGCGACGTTTTGTTGGGTATTTTCAAAAAATTTTATTATTAGAAAACCAGAAAAAAATTCAGTTAAATGTTAAATTTCGCTACAAAAATGTGTGATTTAACTCCATAATGGTGAAATTTTTCATAGAGCTTGTAAATCGTCTTTTAAAATGAATAAAACTCAGTATTGCCTCCATTTTTTGATTAAGGAAATATGGTTAATACAGAACTCGCAGATTCGATTATCTAGATTGAAAAAAGTTTAAATGTTTCGATGAGAAAATGCCTCATATTTGGAGAAGTAAAAAGTACCAGAAAATTGCACAGAAATGGAAAACAACTTGTAATAAAATTGGGTCTAAAAAAAATTAAGTTTTTTTAAAGGGAAAACAGGTTTCACGAAATAACCCTCAATTAAATAAAGGCTGAAAATAAGTTTCATAATGAAATAACCCCCTTTGTTGGAATTTGAAATTGGATTTTGATCGTGTTTCGCAGAGCCATTTCATCTGAAATAGAAATTTCTCTGTTCAAATCCATAATATTCGGTTTTTATTCATTATTATGATGATAAAAACCACGCGATTTATTTTAACAAAATCAAATTTTTGCCCGAAGCACATTTTGCAGCTAGTTTCTTACGTACTTAAGTAATTGATGGCGCCAAATAATTTAACTTTTTTTTTACAATATGAAATAACCACCAAAAATGGAATAACCCCCCAAAAAAATGAAAAGGCAATAATTTTCAAACTGTTTTAATTTTATTTTATTGGGGATTTTTTCATAATGAAATAATCTCAATATTTAAAGATTAAATAAACCCCCAAATATTAAATAACCGTCAAACATTTTTACGTCATTTCTTGGATGTTATTTAATTTTTCCCTTATTTCATGGGGGATATCCGTAGCGCTGATAAATATGTACATATACGATGAAATTTTTAAGAGAAATTTTCTAAATTTTTTAAAAAAGGACTTTTAAAAGACAACTAAAATTAAGGTGGCAAGCGAGAAATTTTTACAATAAAAATTGTCCGTTTCTGGCACGTAGCGAAAAAAGTCTTGCCACCCCTGACCTATACACTTGATCCCTTTTTTGAATACACTTGTTCCCGACTATAACGAAGGTCTGTGCTTGTGGCTAACTCAGATTTGGATGAAATTTGGATATGCGATTAAGATCGAGAATTAAAAAGTGGAGTAAAAAATTACCTGGTTTTTCGTTTTTAGGTTTTTTTCATGTTTACAAGGAAATGTATAGAAATTGGATACCCAATGAAAAGTATTTTCAAGTGTACTAAAATTACTAAAAAGTTTTCGAACAAAAAAGATTCGAACAACTTTGAAACTCACTTTTACCACATCCAATAATATCAATTTGAGCCGATATGTTTAGAACCGAAAGTTATTTAATTTTGTCCCCTCACCTACAAAAAATTTTGTTGTCCAAAATGAATTTGGTTCCAATCGAATCGTTACGATGCACAATCCTATTTCTGTTATTCCAACTGAAATAGGGCTGTGGCAACCGAAATGGGGTTGGGACAAACAAAATATGGTTGAAGTAACCGAATTTTCGGTTGCAGCAACCGAACAATTCGGTTGAGACAAAACTATTTTTTTTGTAAGTTGTATCACATATCCAAATTTCATCGAAATCTAAAGGAACCCAAAAACATACAAATTACAAGAATAAGGTTTTTTTCACACGTAATCTTTTCAATCTTAGACCAATTTTATTTTCGAAAACATATAACCAAACAGTTCACGAATCACAACAATATCATACGACGATTTTGAGCAATTAGATTTCAAAAATACGATACTGTCAATTAGACCGTACCACCTTACAGGCAAAAAAAAGTACGCCGTACACCTTCAAATATAAAGCATTTTTGCAAGGCAATTCCAAAAAAAAAAATTTTCCCGAACGTAGAGGTCGCCATTTTACATTTTTCGTGATAGCTTCGGCATTTAAAGTCCGATTTTAAGTGTGATATACAGTTGTGGCCACGAATTTATAACAATTCAAGTTTTTTCTAATTTTATTGTTGTTGCCTTTATTTTTAAAGATCAAAATAGTGGCTAAATTCGCCACGAAATGCAAGGAGATGGTTCAGAAAATTGTACAGAATTTTAACATGTTTGTTTTTTCATTTTGTGACTTGTTTTAAGTGGGCGTGGCTTTTAACGAAAAATTAGCGATATCAACCTTTTATCAAATTACATAGTAAAATTTAGGCAGTACTGATCGTTTCTGTACAAACTGTATATTTTTGGAAATCCTATAAAATTTCCTTAAGTCTTGCATTATTTCTATCTACAAATAGTCACCAGACTTAAAATTGCAGCACTTTAAACATGACCAAATTTTTCTTTGTTTTTTGAGCTCGGAACCTCCTAACTACAAACATTGGTCTACCACTGAATTGATTTTTGTACGCCTGGTAGCATTGGCTAGGTAGCACTGGATAACCACTGGTTGCAAACCTTGGGATATCATTCTAAGCCAATTCTTTGCCAGTGTTTTTTTTTATAAACCACCGACATTTTTTGTACTGGTAAAACGCTTTTTGCAAACGCTGGCAAAGCGTCCCAAATGAGTGTTCTGCCAGTCATTTATTTTTAAAACCGTGGTTACCCAGTGGTATGCCAGTGCTTGATTTTTTGTACCACTGGGGATTTCTAACTGGGGTGTTTTGCTATAAAGGAAAAATCCAATGAAAAAAATTTAAAAAGGCGACCCCTACGTTCGGCAACAAAAAAAAAAATAAAAACAATTTCTGCTGGATTTATCGAAAAACTTCCTTAGCAAAAGTTTAATGACTTTTTGCGAGCTTTAATTTTCTGACATTAGGGTTGTAGCAACTGAGATCTGGTGGGTAAATACTAGAACGGGATAGTCGAGGTCAATAGTCCTTAGAGCAAAACATCAGTCTCCTCGAGAGAAAAACATCCATGTATCATACTTTAAGATCCGACTGTAAATGCCAGATATAACGAAAAATGTAAAATTTTTTTGAAACCTCCTTTCAAAAATAATTTAGATTGGAAGGTGTACGGCGAACTTTTTTTTGAAGTACGGTCTAATGTACACTCAAAATAATAAGTCTGTTGGCTGAACAGAAAAATTTGTTACTTTAACAAAATTTATTCCTGTTTTTTGGCTTAAAATAAAATTTGTTGATTTTAACAAATTCTTTTTTGTTAAATTTAACAAATCTAAATTTAAATAAAAAATTTGTAAAACTACTGTTTTATCTGTAATTATACTGATTCGTAGAATTTATCCAAATTTAGGGTCTCGGGACCCTCCCCGGGCCTAGTACATATCATGCGAGAGCATATACGGGCACTCCAGTGGAGAAAACATTTTGTCCATTTTGCTCTATCTCGCTTAGTTTTCCAGATATGGGATACATTGGTGGGGCCATCTACCGGGTAACAACAGTAGGATGAAAATATTATATTTTAACAATAAATTTTTTAAAATTTAACGAATGGTTTCTTAAAAATTAGTTTTAAATAATTTTGAAAATTAACACTCAAAATTAGTTAAAGTACTGATGCTTTTTTGTATTGTGTTAAATGAAGATAACTAAAATCTTTGCTTAAATCAGTGTTTCAACTAAAAATTTGTTAAAAATTAGTCAAATCGATTTCAAACCGTTTTGACAGATTTTACTACTGACGTATTCTTTTAAGTGTAAGTATGGGTACTCAAATTAAAGGAAATTGTCTCACGATTCCAAAAATGTATTTTTTTCTTTTACCTATAAAACGTAGCCCTACATAGAGCCATTTTTTGACCAGTAGGGGGGGATCGAAAAAAGTGAAAAATTAATATAAGCGAAAATTCTAATCCGTCGAACGTGAATCGAATTAGAGCCATTTTTTTAAATTTTAGACCTTCCAAAAATAAAAAAAAGTGAAAATGCGCATTATTTTAGTTGCTATCGTTGGCAATTAGTTACTATTCTTTGCTCGCTTGACGAATTATTCACAATTGAATTATGTTTGGTTTTATTCCTTATATGGCAAAATAGCATAAATATACGACCTTAACTTTTAGGTGCACGTTAAATCTTTGGGGTATATGAAAATGAAAGAGTCTGATGAGAAATGAAATTTCGATAGTTATGTAAATTAGCGCCACAGGGAAAAATTTTCACCATTTTTCCAAAAATTTAATTTTAGCAGTCGTTTGAATTTTTCAGATCATTTGAGTACCATTTTACCGTACAATCTAATAATTTCCTTTAATTTGATTTCCCAGATGACACGCAGGATAGGTCCCAAGGGGGCGGAGACCGGTCGTTGATCGGTCTTTTTGTTTGAAAGAGACATATCACTTTAACATGGCGTTGTCATTGGAAATGACCAATTGCCACAGTTTAGACACCTTGTGACAGTAAGGTGGTGTGTCTAAAAATAGATTTTCAAATAAACTAATAAAAAACTTGGCGTTGAAATAGGGCTCGATAACACAACCTCCTGCTTGTAAGGCAAACGCTCTAATGTTGCTTATGCGTGATGGCTGGCTGATGGTAAAGTTATATATTTTTCCTTTCTGTTCAAATAAAAAAGAAAAAGGAAAACAAACACTACAAGCAAATAAAAAAAATGGAAAAGAAAAACTAGAAAAGAACACAACACTAACACACACACAAATATAGTGGAAGTGCCTTCAGTATGCCCCTCGATTGACCAGTCACGGGATAGGTCCTTTAATGGCAGTTGACTCGTTTTTTGCGTTGGCCATTATTAAATTAAAAAATCAATTAAAAATTAGAAAATTACCTCAAAAACTCTGATAATATAAATAAAAATTTAAAAAAATTGCCCTTAAGTTAAAAAGAAAATTAAATAAAATACCAATTATTAAAACTAAAACAGCTTTAACATTAAAAAACGTTAAAAATACAAAACTTAAAATTTTTTAGCAAAAAATTATACAAATTTAAAATAAGAGCTAAAATAAGCAAATCGTAAAAAATAAAGTTCAAAATAAATAAAAGAGTAAAATAATTTTAAAAATATTTTAAAAAATATGCCGCGAATTTTATATTTTATTTCGGTATTGTTCAAGTGTAACTTTGTGAGAGTCACCGGTCCTCGATTCGGTTTTTTTATATGAAAGTAACCCGCAACTTTAACATGGGCTTGTCATAGGATGTGGCAATTTCCTCCTTTTGAGCTACTTGTGACTTGTCGCAAAGCTTGTCGTTTATAACATATCACACTACTTGTTTAAGAGAGTATGCAATATAACAAGTTAAAATTATCTAATACGGAAGTAGTCTCATGTTAGACATAATGTGATATGTACCGAAACTAGTGCGAAATAAAATATCACGTGACTGGTTTAAGCGCACATATCAAAGAACTAAAGAAAAATATTTGCTAAAAAACTAGTCACACATTAGCCATGTGTGTTGTTGCTGAACTAGTACAAAATAATAATTTCGTGACATATCACTATACTGCTCTAAGTTAACAAGTCACAGGACTAACTGAAACTAATTGACGTGTAACATGTCACTTATTATTCACCATGTGTCATAATAAGTATGGGTGCTGGAAGAACCCAGAAGGATCAAGTCACTGAACTTACGTACAGGGGTATGGCATCATCAAAAACAAAAGTTATAACGACATCGTTATCACTAGATGGCACAAGTCACCGAAGTTTTTTCGGACTTTCTAAATAGATTTTCATGCATTTACTTAGAATATTGTTCTACCCAAGTCCAAATTCGAATACGATAATAGTTAGTTAGTTAATTGTTCTTTATTTCCAAATTCAGTTTGTAACTTATAAATACTACATATAATTAAATTAGAACATACGACTATGACTTAATGTCGTCAGTCGAAAAAAGAGATTATTGGCTTTTATAATAGTGTTTCATGTTACATAATTAATAATTGAATTCAAAAATAAGTTCTTTCCTATAACCTATCGCATCCATAATATAACGAGATATTTCATTGAAGTATTGTGTAGAATCATTTAGAATATTGATTATTTCATTTTCTGTCAGGGTAGTCTGTCTGAAGTATTGAAATCTTATGTGTCAGAGTATTGGGCGTTTACCAATAAAGTGAAGAATATTTTCAACTTCGTTTAAATTACATAGAGAACAGATACGGGACCTTTGCTGCTCAAACCTTGTTCCATTAAGTTCAATTAAATCTGCTCGCGCTTTAAAAATAAAGCTTATAATATTAATATTACGAGGTATTTCAAAGTATGTCTGTTTTTCATTAAAATTAAGTTTTGAGTACAACCGATTTGTTGCAGCTGCCTTCATTAAATTGAGCTCCATTTCATTATTCTTTAAGCCAGCTAAAATATCTATCCTTAAACGTTCCCAATGTTCTCTCGTTGTGCATTCTGAGATTCTTAGAGTATTCACATTTCTGGCAATTGTTTCCATATTCTCATACCAATAAGACCTCTTTTCAATAATAAATTTTGTAAGCTGATTTGGCAGACGGCTGGCATTATATTCAAATAAGGTTTTTATAATATACCGGATGTGTAAGTCCAGTGTATAAATATGATTGTTTTCAATTCCAGTTTCAAGCATAAGTATATAAGTCGGTATAAAAGAAGGCAGTTTTAATATCTTTTTTAAAAAATATCGTTGAAGCTTATCAACTTCATCAAATAAATAATATCCCCATATTTGTGCACCATACGATTGAATAGCACGGCATACTGATTTGAAAAGATTCCACTTAGCATTTAAACCAACCTGCCTATTATTTAAGAAATCTTTCCATGTTAATTTAATACTGTTTTTCGCAGATACGTTCCTTTTTTCTACATGTTTCTTAAAACACATTTTTGGTGATAATGTTACACCTAAATATGTATATTCATTGGTAACTTTAATGGGTTCTCTATTAAAAAACCATTTTTCACTTTTAGAAATTCTTCCTCCTTTCCTAAATATCATCATTTCTGATTTGCTTAAATTTACCTCCAGGTTCCACATTTCGCAATATGGTTCAAGTCTCTTTATCATAGCTTTCATTTTAAGTATATCATCAGCCAAAATAACTATGTCATCAGCATACATTAATAAGCGCACATTTATGGATCCCACATTTACTCTTCCACCTATATAATCATGTAAATCATTAATATATATTGAAAACAAAGTTGGCGACAACAAACATCCTTGTTTAACACCAGAGCCGGTTTCAAACTCTTCCGACATATTTTCGCCATTCCAAACTTTAAATTTAGTTATACTGTATATGCTTTCGATCATTTTGCTTATCTTTGTTGATATGCCAATACTATTCAGTTTATATAATAATGATTTTCTGGAGACTTTGTCAAAAGCTGCCTTGAAATCGACAAAAAAGGCGTATACTTTTTTATTTTCCTCACGTTTTAGGCTCACAATTGCTGCTAGATTGTACAGGTTATCCACTGTTGAGTATCCTTCCCGAAATCCTGCTTGGTATTCTGTTATTATGCTATGTCTACTTAGCCACAAATTTATTCTATTATTTAAAATACCCATAAAGATTTTAGATATGGTGTTCATAAATGATATCCCACGATAATTGCTTGGGATATCCCTATCACCTTTTTTATATATAGGGAAAATTATACTTGTAGTGAATTTTTCGTCTAGTTTTGCAGTTTCGAAAATAATATTAAATGAATTTGCCAATTCTTCAACACAGTTTTGAGTTGCATTTTTAAAAAATTCATAGCTTATTCGGTCCTCCCCAGGAGCCTTATTACATTTAGCCTTAGCTAACACATTTTTGATTTCTGCTGTATTTATTGGTTGATCTAATTCATCATTCTTATGCAGCATTGCTGCATATATAAAATCATTTGCAATAAGCGGAGGGTTTAGTAACTCGGAGAAATACTGCTTAAAAATGTTAGGTTCTATTTCGGGATTAATTTGATAATCTGTATTTTTTATTTCTTTAACAATATTCCACCAAACTTTATTGTTTTTAACTAAATTAATTTGATTTTCCAATCTCTTGTAATATTCGGCCTTATATTTTTCGCATGCCTGTTTATATTTTTTATTTATAAAAATGTATTTTTCTTTATTAATTCTTGTTGGGTTTTGGCGATATAGATTTAACGCGCTGAAAGACTTTTCTCTTAAGTTATAGCAATTAAAATTAAACCACTTTTTTTTCTTTTCTAATTAGGTTTTCATTATGATAGCATGCTGGATTTGCAGATTGTATAACTTCTGTAATTTCCTTTAGATTTAATGTACCTTTTTGTTGTTTATATATATTTAAATTTTTATTGAGTTTATCTTGGTATTCATTAATTTTTTTCTCGTTCCATTTTAATTTTGGCATCAGCTTCATTGAATTTTCGTTTTTTTTACCAGTAACTTTCATAGTAAGGACTATTGGCATGTGATCAGACCACACTTTGTTTTCTACCTTGAAACTTTGTACTAACTCTAAATTATCATATGCTAGTGCACATATATCATTAACCGATTCGCCAACACCACTAACAAACGTGAAATTTCCGAATTCATCACCGTTTGTACAACCATTCATTATGTGTAAGCCAAAATCATGGCAAAACTCAAGGAATTTATTTCCCTTTTGATTTACAATAGAGTCTCGTGATTTTCTTATATTAAGCCCTGCTTTGAATTTTGATTTAATAAATTCATCAATCGGCTGCTGCAGGTTTCCTATTCGAACATTGAGATCTCCTATTATAACAAGGTTTTCTAAATCTTTATTTATTAGTAAGTTTCTCACCAATTCAAAATCTTCATTCCAAGTCGCAGTTCTAAGATATACTGGCATTATATTCAACATTTTATCTGCAGTTTTCATCACAATTAGGTCAATGCTGTCTATTTCTTTAAACTCATATAAAATTTTCCGTTCACGAAGATCTTTTTTAACTCCATAGACATACCCTGCTATTCCTCTTCCAAATCTACTATTTTTTACTGCCGGTCTCCACTGTGTGTCAAAACCATTAAAGAATTTTTTAAACCTTTCTACCTTATGTTCCATAATATGTGTTTCCAGTAGTAAAAAAACATCAGTAGATTTTACGTATTGGAAAAAATCATTAAATAAAACTTTATTTTCTAAACCATGACAATTATATGATAAAATATTTAAAGTTAAGCAATTATTATTTTCATTTATTTTATGGATGTGATTAGGTTTTGCAATAATATTACTTTTTTTCTTTTTTGAATTAATTAATAGTTTTTTGAATTAAATTGACCTAAAATTGCAAAATAATTTATATTAATGGAATTTAAAACATCCCCATATAAATTCTTAAGAACTACATTTCCAGATTGTCTTCCACTAGTTAGTTGCTTATCCTTATTCCACCATAACCATTTGTCGCCAATTCGGATTCTTTCATTTCGTATCATAATGTGATGTGTACTACTCTTTTCTTGAATTATCTTTTTAAGCTCTATCATAACATGTTTGTCCTGTTGTTTTTCACTTGTGAGATCACGTTCAAGGATTATTTTTGTCCCAGCTAAATTTTTTGTACTACTAAAAATCTCTTTAACCGTTTCCGCTGAGCTGAATTCCGCAATAACTCCTAATTTATCATCTTTTTCATAAAGTTTTCTGGTTGATATTATGATAACCTCTTTTGTTATTTTTAAATCATTTTTGCAACATCCTTTTACTGCATCTTCCAAGGAGCTGTGTGATTTAATTCCCTTAAACACAATGTTGTTTCTTTTAATGTGTTCTTGAAGGTACATAATTTGCTGGTGGTCCTTTTCTTTTTCGTATTTTAATTGCTTAATATCACTTTTTAGAGTTTCATTTTCCGATTTTAAATCATCTAGTTTTTTAGAGTTTTCATTCACTTTCACTTTTATTTCATCAAAATCTTCTTTAGTTGGAATGTTTTTGAGCTTATCTTCCATAAGGCTTGACATAAGGTTCATCAAAGCGCTTACTGGCATTGTACCCACCGCGTTTTCATTTTCATCTTTATTTGGAGATAGTTCTAAAATTTTTCGCTTTACTGACGGTGTATCTATATTATGTGCCATGCTGGTAAGGGTTAATTCCGAATATAATTATTAACAAAAGATTGACTACTTTAGGGCTTTTAAAATAAATAACAGTTTTCCAGTGTTATTTAACAGAACGTTCTTTGGATTCCGTTGCAAATATTAAAACTTCATAATTTATGAAAGAACGTGTTGCATACCTTAGGGATTTATATATTTAAAAAATCTTTATGTTAAAAGTTTTAAGCAATTTTTTGACGATCAGCATAAGATCATTAGCAGTTTCTGAACCAAGATCCGGCAAGTTTGCGATGTAAAAATGAGATGGAAAAAGATATGTCTCCACACACAGCTGTTTCTTATTTCGTACGTATTTTTTGCCTTTTTTGCATTTTATGGTTCTAATATGTATGCTGTTTATTTGTGACTTTTTTCGTTTTTTTACACTTTATTTCCAGTTCAGTATTTAAAAATTTATTTATTCTTTTTCTTTAAAGTGTTTGTATTTATAGTTTACTGCTTTTTAACACTTAATAATCTCTATTTCAACCGTATTTGGAATTAAAACCGGCGCAACACAAAAACACGTCTGCTCTCGTAAAGGACTTTTCTCTTTCGATAATATTGTAATATAAGATTTTATTTGTTGCTTCAAAATATCATATTCGAATTTGGACTTGAGGTAGAACAATATTCTAACAAACACATACAGTGGTGGCCACGAATTTAACACAATTCAAGTTTTTTCTAATTTTATTGTTGTTGCCTTTATTTTTAAAGATTAAAATAGTGGCTAAATTCACCACGAAAGGCAAGGAGATGGTTCAGAAAATTGTACAGAATTTTAACGTAATGTTTTTTTTCTCATTTTGTCACTTGTTTTAAGTGGGCGTGGCTTTTAGCGAAAAATTAGCGATATCAACCTTTTATCAAATTACATAGTAAAATTTAGGCAGTACTGATCGGTTCTGTACAAACTGTCTATTTTTGGAAATATTATAAAATTTCCTTAAGTCCTGCATTATTTTTATCTACAAATAGTCACCAGACTTAAAATTGCACCACTTTAAACTTGTTCAAATTTTTATTTGTTTTTAGCGATTTTTAATAAAGTTAACAGCACTGAAATTTTAAAGTGAATAGTTTTATGCTTTTCTTACCACAATGTAACAAATGAGTCAAGATTTTTTTTACGTTATAGTAAAAAGCATTTCATGTTAAAATTTCAGTGTTGTTAACTTTCTTTTAAAATCGCTAAAAACGAAGAAAAATTGGTCATGTTTAAAGTGGTGCAATTTTAAGCCTGGTCACTATTTGTAGATAAAAATAATGCAGGACTTAAGGAAATTTTATAATATTTCCAAAAATATACAGTTTGTACAGAACCGATCAGTACTGCCTAAATTTTACTATGTAATTTGATAAAAGGTTGATATCGCTAATTTATCGTTAAAAGCCACGCCCACTTAAAACAAGTTTCAAAATTAGAAAACAAACATTACGTTAAAATTCTGTACAATTTTCTGAACCATCTCCTTGCCTTTCGGGGCGAATTTAGCCACTGTTTTAATCTTTAAAAATAAAGGCAACAACAATAAAATTAGAAAAAACTTGAATTGTGTTAAATTCGTGGCCACCACTGTATATGAAAGTATACATATAAATTTTAACGTTAGTTAAGAAATACTAGTTACACCATACACCACTACTTCGACAGGGTAAAATAAGTTTATACTGCTGTTTGAAACACCAAAAAATATTGGACCTAGACCAACCTATTAGTGTACCGATTTACTCAGAATCGCGTTTTGAGTCGATTTGGCGATGCCCGTCCGTCAGTCTATCTATCTGTCCATGTACCCTTGTGTGCACGCAACAAGTCGTATATACACCCAGAAAACAGATTCGGTTCTGACAACCCCATTTGTTGCCAATCGAATGGTTCAGTTGCATCAAATGAATTTTTCGTTTGCGGCTACCAAATTATTCTTGATACAACTGAAATTCCGTTGTCATAGTCAAATTAGTCTTCTCTCAATTGGTTTTCTGTTGCCACAATTGAAAAATTCGGCAACCACATGTACATACGGACCAAATTTCGGCAAAATGGAATGACCTTTATAGGTCCCTATAAATTTCAAGTTTCTTTTCAGGATTTCTGCATAAATTCTGAACAATTTTATATACTTTACGAATATGAAATACAATTTTTTAAAATTCATTTACAAAAAGAAGTTTATATGTGAATTGATCAAAGTATTTTTGATCGTTAAATTGCCTCTATATGAAAAACTTTTTGTATATTCCATGACCGGGAATCAAATCGTCAACCCTCTACATAGGCTACGACCCGTAGCATCATCTCTTAACGAGACACACCATGGTCGACACATCGATGAGTGTGGCTAATTGAAGTCTTGTCAATCATAACCTACACAATATACCACCCATGAAATATATGAGATTTTCAAAACTGCTTTTTTTGTTCGCTCCACCGGCACTTTCCGATTGATTGGGCATAAAAAATAATATGTGTACAGAAATTGGGTCCCTTGGGGGCATACAGGCCAGTCAGTTTGAACTTTTGACCCTAAAAATTACCTAAAAACATTTCAAAGTTTTTTTGCGCCATAACTTTTAAATTTGACGTTTTTTGAAACTATACTACATATATAGGCATTTTTATGTAGAATAAGAGGATAAACACTTCCTTCATACTATACTTCTACTTAAGTATGATGTGATATGATATTTGTGTGAAGACTTCATTTTAACTGGTAAAAATTTCGACAGAGACACTCAAGATTGGTTTTCATTATTTTGTACAGTAATATATCTAGTTTTCATAAAGTAATTAGATTTGGAACATACAGTGGTGGCCACGAATTTAACACAATTCAAGTTTTTTCTAATTTTATTGTTGTTGCCTTTATTTTTAAAGATTAAAATAGTGGCTGAATTAGCCACGAAAGGCAAAGAGATGGTTCATATATATTTATAACTAAAAATTAAATTTTAACTAAAAATTAGTTAAAAATTTGTTAGGTTGAAGTACTAACAGTTTTACTAACTTTTCTACAAACTTTTTTCTATGAGTGTACTACATGTAGTACGGTCGGCATATCTGGGTTAAAATGGTGAAATAATTAAGAAAATAATAAATTAAATTTCTTATTTTTATTTTCATCGGGACATACATTAATTGCATTAAAGGAATTAAATATGCTAAAATCCCAAACGTATTTTACAAATTGTGAAAAATAGTCTGTTGGAGGCATGTCCCTATCCGGATTTCATTCCTGCCTAAGGAACTGGTCAGGGGACGATGTTTTTAGAACTTCTGGAAATATTTGTTAAGTTAAATTACAAACTCAATGAGAATTTCTTGTTCTCTTCTAAGAGCGTTATTAAACATTCAAAATATCAAAGAAAAAACAAAAACAACAACAAAGAATTTACAACACGAATTTGATCGAAATTAGGCTTTTATTTTTTTGGTAATAGTCTGAAAAACAAATGAGGTAAGAAATGGCACACTCTTCCATTTATGTATACATGTGTGTGTATGTGCCATTTCTTAACTTATTTGTTTTTAAAACTATATTTAACAAAAAAATAAAAGCGTAATTTTGATTTAAAATATTTTTCTGTGCTTCTAAGGCCTTCAATTTCTCTTTTATTGTTCAAAATTGGATATTTGGATATTTTATTGTATTAAGATTCAACATAAAAAAAGAGAATAAAAAAATTCAAAAATTCATATCTTTTTTTAAAAAAAAAACGCCCTCTTGAAAATTTCAGCATCTTTTAAGATCAGTTAGAGGTTTTATTTAAAAAAAATTTAGGAAAAAATAGGTTTTTGAGTTTTTCGATTTTTGAAATTGTAAAATTGAAACATTTTCAATTTTTTTATTTTTCAATATTTTTTTTAAATATTTCTATGATGAAAGAAAAGTTCTGACCAAAATTCATCCAAATCGAAAGGGGTCGCTTCCAACCATTGCACTATAGGTAATTTGACCCATTTTTGTGACAAAAAGTAATTTTTCGCACATTCAAGAATGAATTTTTTTTGTTGGTATTCAATTAAGAACACATCAAAGCAAATAACGGCAAGTTTTGTTTTTGTAAAAAATTAACAACGTCTGCTTAGCAAGTGGTCAAAGTCATTGTGTTGAAAGTGTTGAACGCTGTATACACAGTGCAAGTTGGTCGAATTTTTAAATTTCTTTAAATAGTTAATGAAAAGCATAAATTTAAACTAAATATTGAAAACAAAAGTGATAGTAAGTGCTTATTGGTTCAAGAGAAAGATTTTATTAAAATGAAATTTTTTGGCGAAAAAACTCATACTTCTGACATAACTTTTAATTCAAATTTTTTTCTCTGAAAAATGAACTTTGGATAAGCTTTTAAAAAGTTGGCCGAATTTGGCTATGTTTAAACAATCAGAAACGTGTTAAATGAAGAATTTTGAGTTTAAGTCTTAGCTTTGCAACGAATTGAGTAAGACGTGTGTTTCGCTATGTCTTCATTAAAGAAAATTGTTCAAAATGTTTGAACATCATTAAAAAGGACACTGTTATAATAAAGTTCAATTTGTTTCAACTCAGTTATCATAATATTTGTGCTAACATTACATCTGATAATGAATATAATGTCTTGAAAATTATAAAAAACATTTTACTCAACTGTGACAATTGTTTAAATTTGTCAAGTGATTTAGTGCGCTGTATAAGTCGTTTAACACATGAAGTAAACAACTTAAAGCTAATGATCATTGATCTTACCAAAAAAGTAAATAATGTTGATGATATCAGGCCAGTGTTGCCAACTCTTGAAGGCAGGAAAGCACCGTGAGCATTTTGAAAACGGGTAAAAAGGGTAAAAATTTATCCAAAATGGGGTAAAAAAGCACGATAATAATTTTTTTTTAAATTTAAGTCAAGATTTTAAAAACACATTTTAGCTTTGTAAAATCGTGTAAAAAGGTTCAAAAAATTACCAAAAAAGGGGTAAAAAAGCACCGAACTAATATTTCAAAATTTTGAAGTTTAAATATAACGAAGTTGTTATTTAAAATTGTACTACAAACATTGTGAAAAAATGTATTTTTGTATATTTCGTATTATTTTTTCAATTTTGACAGAAAATTCAAGAAAAATTGAAAAAAGGATTACAAATACCAAAAATATAAACTGTACAAAAAGCACTAAAAGCACTGCCAGAAATCTGAAAAAGCACTGTAAATACCCACTTTTTATAAACGGGTATTTGTAAAAAATCACCGGGTATGGGAAGGAAAAAAGCACCAAAAAATACCCGAAAAGCACTGAAATGGCAACACTGTATCAGGCGGTATTCATCGCTCTCTTTCGAAAAATGACAATTTATATCGAAATTTCGAAGTTATGTTTGAATTTTTTCGAACTTGATTTAGCAGCGAAAGAGAGGAGAAAAAGAACAAATTACACAGTGTGGACAATCTGGAGGTTTTGTTTATTGTGGCGATTTTGTTTTGTACTTTTTATAATTACAAATCGTCACTGCGCCTAAAGCGGAAATACACTAAGGAAGATTCGTGAAAAAATGGCCAATGAACTGGAACTTATCAACAAACATGAAAAATGTGGTGTTTTTAATTAATTATTTTTATCGTTTTTAAGCTATTTTAATTAAATTGTAAAGTACACTTGTATTGTTTGATATGTTCTTTGCATTAGTTTTGTATAACTTAGCACAAAATTTTGATTATTAAAATATATTTAACTATGTGTATATTTCGTTATAAATGCATATTTAAGTGCATATTTTCCATTTTATAGTGCACATTTTAAGCGCATATTTTCGATCTTTTTAGTGCATGAAAGTCCTTGCCCTGGTTATCAATGAACTAAATACAGCAAAAACAGTAACATCGATACACACGATGAAAAATTGAGTTTGGAAACAAAAACTATCAAAAAATTTTGTAAAAACGAAGGTCAACATGACACAATGCTATACACATTTCAACATTCATAAAAAAATGGCCATGTGGAATGGAATGTTCCCTAGTGTGTAGGCAGCTTAAGAGAAACTGTTTTTTGTGATTTTTTTAATGCGTATTTTTAAAATTAATAATCAAAATTTTGTGCTAAGTTATACAAAACTAATGCAGAGAACATATCAAGCAATACAAGTGCACTTTACAATTTAATTAAAATAGCTTAAAAACAATAAATATAATTAATTAAAAACACCACATTTTTCATGTTTGTTGATAAGTTCCAGTTCATTGGCCATTTTTTCACGAATGTTCCTTAGTGTATTTCCGCTTTAGGCGCAGTGACGATTTGTAATTATAAAAAATACAAAACAAAATCGCCACAATAAACAAATCCTCCAGATTGTCCACACTGTGTAATTTGTTCTTTTTCTCCTCTCTTTCGCTGCTAAATCAAGTTCGAAAAAATTCCAACATAACTTCGAAATTTCGATATAAATTGTCATATGAGCGATGAATACCGCCTGCCTACACTAATGCTAGTAAACAAGTTGATGTAAATGTTGTTGGTTCTGATAAAACTAACGTACAAGCAAATGATGACAATCAGAGTATTTCTATTTCTCATACATCTGAAAATACGGTTATGCGGCAAATAGACTATACAAGTCACTTGCACAATAACGAGTTTGTACAAGTCACCTTACTCGTCACACACCACTCAAGTAAACTGTGCAATATTCATTTTAATTTACACATAGCAGCAGAAACATGTAGCGGATTGTTATTGCTATGAGGAAATATTAGTCCTTAAAAGCTTTATTTTACACTTTGCGCAGGCCAAAATACCAGAAATTCGTTGGTGATGTCAATAAATTTATATTAACATTTTTTACTTTACGTTTATTGATACTTTTAATTTTTTTATCCGTATTTATGATGTTCACTCTTCAAAAATTACTGCTGAACTGTGCTAATTTCAGCATACACCTCGCAAATGACTTGCACAAGTTCTAAAATATTGCGTAAAAATCAAAATCGTTTTGATTTTTACTCAAGTCTAAAAATATACTTGTACAAGTACACAAACCAAGCCACACACTGTTCAACTGACCTGCACAAACTCATTATTGTGCAAGTAACTTGAGTAGTCTATAGGCCGCATTAGTTATGCTGCCACTATAAACTCTCAAGCTGCCTACACACTAGGGAACATGGTTGAGGGAACAAAAAATATCAAAAAATTTTGTAAACACGAAATGCACGCTCTCAACACGCACACACACACAAACGCACTCACACATTCACAAAAAATGCTCTCTTTTTTTAAGTATGTTCCCTAGTGTGTAGGCAGCTTCAGATTGAAAATGATTTCCCAGCAAACAATTCAATGTGGAATATTGTTAAGCCGAAAAGAAAGCGAAATCAAGTGATTTTTGGAGATAATGCTAATAGTGAATTGGATGTTGTAGCTAATAAAAAAATCGGTTCATTTGTCATCCTTTAAGCCGAATGTTACTGCAGACCAAATTATGGATTATGTAGTGAAATATGCTGGAATCCAAAAAATGTATTTAGAATCCCAGTGTAGAAAATCATTACCAGATATGTGGTTATGTAACTACATTCTTGGTAATGGTAACTAGTTACTTTTGTTATTACATTTCTTATTACCTTTATATGGCGATGTCGCGAAAAATAATGAGTTGTCGTTACACACCAGCATACGAAAAATCAAAAAATATATCGTTACCTATGTGCTTACCAGTACTGACAAAAATAATGAGTCTAAAAATAGATTTTCTAAAAAATAAATTATATAAAAAATATATTTTTTATTGTATTTTTTTTTTTTAATAAAATTTGCTGGTGCGGGAATCGAACCTGGGTCTACAGATTGCCTGTCAACAGCTCTACCATCTGAGCTATATCGACATGTAATATTTAATAGATAAAAACACAATTGACCTGCTGCACACAAGTAAGCTTACTCGCCAACATACAAAAAATCAAAAAATATCTGGTTACATATATCCTTACCAGTGTTTAAAAAATATTGCGTCTAAAAATAGATTTCAAAAAATTTAAAAAAAAATCTAAAAAATTATTTTCTATTTGAAATAATGATAAAAATAAGTAATTATCAGTTACTCATTATAATATGTTTTAAAATAATACAGAAGGTAAGTGGGTGTCATTACTTGTAGTCCAAAAAATAATGATATGTCATTACCGTTTCTACACTGGGAATGCTTTAAATTAATCAAAAAGGATGCTGACTTAAGCTTAATGAGGAAAGTTTCGTTCAAACTTGGTGTTTCTGCTGCATTTTATAAACAGCTTTTAAAACCATCTTTGTGGCCATCTGATGTAAAGGTTCGTCAGTTTCAGTTTTTTCAGAAACCTCGAACCGAGGACGTAAATGTTGTAAAAATGTTGCTGCTAAATTTAAAAAACTTAATTTTTATTTTCAAAATATGGGTGGAATCAGAACAAAATTAAATCAAGTGTTTGTTGGTTCTTCCCAATCAAATTATGATGTAATACTACTTGTGGAGACTTGGTTGAATGATGATTTTTTTAATGAAGAATTTCTTGATACTTCGATTTACTTAGTTTATCGCAAAGATAGAGACTTTTCTAAGCTTAATTGTACTAAAGGTGGTGGAATAGTTATTGCCATAAAAAGAAATATAATTTCTTCGCTTTGTTTGCTCTCAAATTCTGATTCGGTTATTGATCAGTTGTGTGTTAAACTTGAAGGTGAAACTGGTAACTTGCTCCTAAATCTTTCTTATATCCCTCCTAATAGCCCTGATACTTTATATAATAATCACGTTCAGAATGTTATTAATTTGGCCTCTAAATACACTGATCATGAGTTGGTTGTTTTTGGAGATTTTAATCTCAGCAGAGTTATTTGGTCGTTTTTACCTGAGTCTGGTAATCTTTCCCCTTCAAATATTAACTTTGCATTTGAAATCAATTTACTCGTAATTGATAGTTTTTTTAGTTTGGGCTTAGTTCAAGTGAACAATTTCTTCAATAATCTTGGTAGGATTTTAGATCTTGTTTTTGTAAGTGTTGACATGAAATTTATAGTAAATGAGTGCCCATTTCCATTTTGTAATGCTGATATGCATCATGTTGCTTTGGAGTTTAGCTTGGAATTTTATTCTTATTGTAAAGTGCAAGATAATACGGCACTTGGTTATGATTTTAGGAATTGCAATTTTAATTATATTAATGAAATAATTAATGGTATTGACTTGTTATAAGTTCTGCATAATGACAAAGTTATTGATAATTATGAAGCTTTCCTTCAATATATTAATGAGATTTGTTCTATAAATATACCTCGTTTAAAGCCTAGAGTTCATAAATTACCTTGGTATACGCCTGGTTTGAAAAGATTAAAAAATTTACGTAATAAACACTATAACCGCTTTAAAGCCACAAATGATCTGAATAATAAACAGTTATATGAGCTTCATTCAAGGGAATTTAATTTTTTAAATAATATATCTTAGATTTTGAGAATAATATTAAAGTCAATCCTAAGTCTTTTTGGCATTTCATGAATTCTAAGCGTACTTGTTCTCAGTATCCATCGAGAATGTATTATAATGATAGAGTTTCTAACTCGAATATGGAAGCAGCTAATTTTTTTAGCTCGAATTTTGTTTTGGCATCAAATACTTTTGGCTCTGCTTCTAGCAGTTCAAATTTAAATTTTGGAATGATTGAGTTAGTGGAGGATGATATTTTATTTGGTATATCAAAATTGAAATCCACGCAAAGAATTGATACTGATGGTTTATGTGAATTTTTTATTAAAAACTGTGTTGATTCTTTGAAGTTGCCTTTACTTTATATTTTTAATAACTCTTTAAGAGAGGGAGTCTTTGTTGAAAGCACGGTTGCCACTGGCAAAAATTTTTTTCTACCAAAATTTGACCAAAAAGCTACCAAAAGTTACCATTTTTGAATTTTATTGATAAAAACTTAAAAAAATTCAGTACATACATATTTTTATATTATATATAATTATAATCACTTATTCATATATTAAAAACAAAATAACATAACAAAAACATAAACATAACATTACTTCAGGTATTCTACTTCACATTTTAACGAAATAAGAAAAAAATTATTTAATATAATCTTTAGCTGACCAAACATAATGTTGGTCTTTGGAACCAGCCAATTCTTTTGCCAACATTATATTGTTTAATGTTTCATATTCTAATTTACTATGAGGAAGGCACATTAAATTAAATATAAAATCAGTTAATTCCTTAAATCTATATTCATTAATCCCATTTTTTATTAAACTTATATTTTCCCAAAAAGAAGTAATATCATCGTTTTGATTGAGATCATTTGATAACAAAGTAAGAAGACTCCATTGAGTAACAATTGTGTCATTGTCATTGTCACAATTTTATTATTGTCACAATAATAAAATTCATTTAAAAGATTTAAAATAGAATCTTTAGTTTCATTTAAAATTTTGTTAGGTGTTATAATTGACAACACTTTTAAATCATTTCGGCTAAAATCAAACCTGGTTTTTAATTGATTGAGAAATTCTATGTAAAAATTTCGTATGTGCCCTTTTATTAAAATTTTTTGTGACTCAGAAAATTGGTCAGAATTTAAGTATTTTTCTGATTCGCTCCCCATATATACATTCATTAATGGCAAATAGTACCGGTTATCATTTGTATCACAATCGTTCAAACATGCAGATCTTTTTACATACATACTTGTCATCCATGAAGTTACAAGCAATAAGCTTGAAATTAATTTCAAGTTGCTGATACAAATATGGTAAGCGAACTCTTTCTGACTGGAACTCTTTATTTAAGTTGTTAATTATTTTTAATATGTAAGAAAGAAACATCATGTAAACTTTTATTTCTTCATTACCTAGCATATTTGAAATTTCAATTAGAACAGTGTTACCATCGGCTTAAATTTGTTTAAGGTAGTAAGCGGCGGAACACAATTTACACGTAGGCGATTTGCACGTTAACAAGTAAAAACAGCAGAACAGAAATTAAAAAAATTAAATTCAAAAAGTTACCAAAATCAAAATGAAGTTACCAATTTACCAAAGCAAAAAAAAGTTACCAGTTTTGGTAGAAAATTACCAAAGTGGCAACCGTGGTTGAAAGATGGAAAAATACATCAATTACACCAGTTCATAAAACTGGAGCTAAGGATAATGTGGCTAATTATAGACCTATTTCGAAATTATGTAACATTTCTAAGATTTTTGAGCATATTGTTTTTGAAAAGATGTATTTTTCGGTTAAAAGCATTATTTCGCCATACCAACATGGCTATGTCAGAGGTCGCTCCACAATAACTATTTTAGCAATTTTTTCAAATTACTGTATTACTAATTTTGAGAATGGTTTTCAGATAGATACTATCTATACTATATCTTTCTAAAGCTTTTGATAGAGTTTCGCACTCGATCTTACTTCATAAACTTGAGTCGATTGGTTTTCATTCTACATTCTTGGAATGGATTAAATCATATTTAATAAATCGTAATTGTTCTGTATCAATTTATTCATCTGAATCATACTCCTATATTGCTACATCTTGTGTACCACAGGGTAGTATTTTGAGCCCATTGTTGTTTATATTATTTATTAATGATATTTCTACTAATGTTAAATGGTCAGAGGTTCTAATATATGCTGATGACTTAAAGATTTTTTCTCGGATTAGCTCGATTAATGATACACAAAGACTTCAATGCTTTTATGTTTGTTACACTAAAAGTAGAAATCCAATTTCTCATTCATATTCCCTTAGTAATTTTCCGTTGGGGATGCCTAATGAAATTACTGATTTAGTGGTAGTTTTTGATTCCCATTTTTCATTTGTTAATCATATTGACACTATTCTTCCTAAAGCTTATACTTTGTTTGCGTTTGTTAGACGCAATTGCAAGGAATTTTCTGATGTATATATATTTAAAATTTTATATAGATCGTTGGTCAGGTCCAAGTTGGAATATGCTTGTATTATATGGTACCCAAATTGTAATAAACATATTTCTAGAATCGAGAGAATTCAATTCAATTTGTGTTTTTTAAATTTCATTTGTGTTTTTTTATTCCGTGTTTTTTTTTTTTTTTTAATTTCAAATGGTGTTTTTTGAATTTGAAATAATATTTTTTTAATTTCAATTTGGTATTTTTTTAATTTCAAAAGACATTTTTTCATTTAAAATTTTGTTACAAAATACAAAAGCTGTTCTTTGGTTATTATGTATATTTTATTAATTTCAAATAAAGCTTTAAAAAGAAATTGCAATTTTTTAATTTGCAGAAAGAATCATTTGAGTTTAATTTACATTTTGAAATTAATTGTTATTTTTTGGATAACAAGTAGTGTATTATTTTTAGGTTTTTTCAGTTACAATAGAACAGAGATGAGAAATTAGGAAGTTAATTTTTGTTTGAAATATTTCCTTTTATTTAATTCTTAAGTATTTAGCATTTACTTTTCTGCAAAATGAAGAAAATTTTTTAAAAAATTAAATTAATTAATAACAAATTAATAGCAAAAATTTCATCTCTGCAATGAGGCAATACAATTTAATTTGTTTGCTATTTTGATTTCCTATATTTTGTAGTCAGATTTTTTCTTAGATTTTACTTACTATGATTATGAATTATTCACTGATTCATAAAATGAATACATTTTTATACGAATTGATTAAAAAAATAAATATTTCTTGCAAGCTCTAGCCTTATTTATTAGTAATGTCCAGTTGTTTTCTTCGCACAATATGTTTTTGTATGTATACGTGTTTTCTCTGCAACATTGTTTTTTTTTTAATTTGTTCGCAACAAATTTCCGCACCTTTCTAACATACATATATTTGTGTTTAAACCAGAGATCGGCATTTCTAAGCACGCGTGCAACTCACTCACACCTACATACGCTCACACATTGAAAAAAACAAACAAATTTATTCAGTCTCGCTTGAGCATTCGTTCGATGAGGTTGTGTCGACGCATGTTGCTAGCGTTACACTCAACGAAATGTTTGACGAAGAATGGGCATTCGATTTCTCGTTTACTGAAATTTTTTCCGTAAACGAAATAGGTTATTTTTTTTTGAAAAAAGGACAATCTTTGTGTTTCGCCATCTATGAACCGAGTTAAATTATATATATATCTTTATTGCCATGTTGAATAGCACAATAAAATTAAAATATTTAACTACAACTTTGCCAAGAATTCTAAAACGTGTTTTTCTTTCAAAATTTAATTTTTAAATTATTTTCTATTTTGTTTTATTTTATTTTTATATTCTAATTGCACATAAATAAATATGAGAAAATTATACAGAAATTTCGTTCAGTGCATTGAGAGAGGCAAAGTTACATCTCACTCATACAAGCACAAAACTAAGGTTGTATGCGTTTGCCGATCCCTGGTTTAAACTATGTTGCTCAACAAATATTTTTTCCTAGCAGGTCTGTGCTGTTTGTTTTGTTGAACAAATGTTTCTTTTGCGTGTTGCTACTACTATCACAGTAGTAATAACATTTATTTTCGTAGAAACAATGTGTATGTATTCTTGAACATCGTGTATGTATACAAAATACATCACAACAGTACACGATCTACTTAATATAAATACAGTAAGTGACTAATGTGCGGAAATATTATAGAACCCTGGGAAAATTTATAAAAATTTTAAATTTACAAACATGTGAAATATTTTTAAGGTGTGCAGAGAACACCTCCGCACATTAGAGGGAACGTCACTGATACCGATACCGAAATAAACGAAATATCGACACTCTTAAAATACCGTTACCGTTATTTTCCATTCTTTGCTTTTGGTAATTGGGAGTTGTTGTTGAGTATTTTACATACAGTAACCAGGGCTGCCAGAATTGTCGATTTGCCGATTTTTGATCGAGAATTTTTTTTTTTTGTTAAACACGAAAAACACGAAATTTTAATTTTTAGTGATTTACATTGCATATTTATAAAAAAGAAAAAAATTGTATCTATGTATGAAATTGTTAAAGAATTTTCTATTTTTATAAATGAATCTGAAATTCAAGAATCGGACGCCAATGACACTCATACAAAACGCAATATTATTGTGCAACTTTTGACATTGTGTAAAAAATCACCATGTTGTAAGTCATATTGGATAGTTGTACAATATGCTGAAAAAAATTCAAAAAGCTTATGATTTTTTTTTTGCGTACAAATTAAAAATATTTTGTATTGTTTTGGCCATACATGGGAATTTTTCATTACCATTGAAATTTCATTACCATTAGTTCACACTAATGACAATGAAAAAAATTTTATTACCATTTAATGGTAATGAAATATTTTTCATTAGAAAAATCATTACTAATGGTAATGAAATTACACTAATGCATAAAAAACTAATTACAATTGATTAAAAACCATTTGTTTACAAAAACATTCAAACAAATGAAAACAAACAACGGGTTTGGCCGGGGAAGTTATAAAACATAATTTTTTAAGGTGGATCCATTCCATTCCGTTAAACTTTACCTGGATACAAATAACAATGGAATGGAAAGCAATATTTAATTTCAAATGAGCATGAGCCTGAATGAGCATATTCCATTTTCGATTTCAGCGAGTTTTACTCCATTTTTACGTTTTTCTGTCAATGGCAATTATTTTTTTTAATTTATTCATTATCAATGGTAATGAAATTTTAAATCATTGTCATTAATCAATGAAATTAAATTTTAGAATCATTACCATTAATTAAAAAAATGGTAATGAAAATAATTTCATTACAATTGATATCAATGTAATGGTAATGAAATCATCAATTAATTAGTCCACCTAATTAATTAGTCCCATGTATGGTTTTGGCCACATTCCTCTTTAAAATAGAAGATTTAAAAAAATTCAAAAGGCTCAAAAATTAATCATTTTTTTGGGCCTTTTGTTGAATTGTTCACAAAATATTCAAATTTGTTTACATTTCTGAGTCATTTCTGAACCATCTTTTGGATTTAATAATTTGGCTAAAATTTTTGTGTATTTTATGATTCATTTTAGAAGGCTTATATTTTCGTCCAAAATATGAGCAGTTTTTGACAAAAATTTGAATATTTCAAAAAAAAATGTTTTTTATTTGTGTAAATTTTGACCCATAGAATAAGAACCCTCAAAAAGTATCCACATTTTGCTAGCTGGGACACCATATTTTTTGTAAAAGTATTACACAACTTATTGCACTGTGAATGCATGTAAATACATATTTGTTGTCGTTAGCTGAAAGGTAATGTTAATCAAATATCTTTGGGAATCTAGAAACTTGCAATAAAATTTCATTGACTTGTTAATGCATATTCTTTATATTATGCTGTAAATACATATTTTTAAATATTTTGCTGTAAACGCATATTTTGTTGCATATTTTGGTATAAATGCATATTTTTTGCATTATTTGCTAAAAATGCACGTTTTTAAGCATACTTATTGATGTTTACCCAATAATAACTGTTGTTTGCCTACATCTTGTATAAAAAAAATAATTTTAAAATATATACATAAATGTTTTCTAATTTTTTATTTTGTTTTTAATCACAAAGAAAATATCAGAAATAGCAAATATCAATTAATAACTTTCTGACGATGATTAACAACAATTTTCAATGTTTAAGTTACTTTTAAAGACAAACGATACTGAAACTGAATTGATATTTTTATATATTTCTTTAAGAAAAGAACATTAAATATTACTTAAATGTTTATTTTTGATTGTGCCGATTTTTTAATTTCAAAGTGCCGAATCGAAATCATCTGGCAGCCCTGATGGTAACAGGTTCTCAGGAGAGGGAAAAAAAACTGATTTATATGCCAAAACCTAGTGTCTTGCAATGCAATAAAATGATAGCAAGCAATTGTCAAAATGATTTCATCTCAAGTGAAGACACTCAATTTTAATTTTATTGCAATATCATGATATCGCTGACATGCAAGCGGCTCTTGATGAAATGTCTGGCATGAAATGTCACTTTTCGTTTTAATTTTAATTTTGTAATAAAAAAACAACAGGAAATTTGTTAAAAAAGAATGGGAAGTGATTAATTTTTTATTACTTGTAGATAAAAATTAATGTTTGTTAAAATTTTGTGTTTTTCGAAGATAAATCTATGATATTTCTTAGCCATGAAATGGTCAAGTGTTCTCCACCACTTTGCAAATAATATGATTTTGACGTTTCTCCGAAATGGTTTTGACATTTCATATCATATAATTTCAGGGGTACGGCATCACCAAAAAAATAAGTTATAAAAAATCGTTATCACTAGATGGCACTTTGTAAAAAAAATTGACAATTTTCTTTTTTTATTTAAATTTAAATAATAACAAACAACAAAGGAAAAAATACAAACAAATATTTCAAATTTTATTATTTGAATATATTCCGCGTTTGTTTTTTCCTTATTTTGAGCAGTTTTCAGCAGTTTTTGAGTTTTTAAATATAGGCTCAGCTGATACTAAATAGTTGCTTAGGTAATACTAAATTACAGCGCCCTCTATCGGTAAGTAGTGTAAGTTTTGATTTCCTATCTCTATAATTAATAGTCTCTGTATAATTTATTGCATTTGAAAGCACCGAGTAATGACTCAAGACCTCATTTACTAAATTATTATTATTATGTCAATAAAATTAAAAAAAATAATATAAATAATTTTTTTCACTCTCCTGAAAATCTGTTAAAAAACACATAGAACTACTTGCAGGCAAGCCGATGCACAGTGCTTTGATCCCATATAACGATTGGACAAAAATTTTAATTTTAGGAAATATCGGGCCAAGGACACGCCCACCTCCCATAGGTCTTGAAATTTAAAAATATTATATACGTAAAATTACAAAAAGTATCATTGAGATGCACATAAAACTGGAAACGTTTGTACCAATTTTTATCAAAATCGAAGCAAGGACTCTTAGTCCTGCCATATATCCTTTATTTTAAAATCTTTATAAAACCTGCAAAAATTATCCGATTGCGATGAAATTTAGCACGTGAATTGATATTAGATCAAGCCAAATTTGGGTAAAATCGATTCATTGATAAAAAAAATGCCTTTCACAAAAAATGGTTTTTCTAACCCAAAAAAAATTAAATAGGATTAAAGTAGGAAACCATGTGAATCCTCCATTTCAGGCATAGGCTATGTTCAACGAACTTATGTAAAACACTACGAGGAATATTTTTGTGGAAAATTTTAACCTTCTAACTCTTCAATTAAAGGCACTTTTTTGGCCCCTTTTTAAAACGGCCAAAAACGACCCGTAAGTTGAAGAGTTAGAGGGTTAAAATGTTCCGCAAAAATATTTGTCATGAAATTCTACTATAAGTCTTTGAAGACATCAACATTGACTTAAGTACCAGTAATAAGTAAAAACTTCAAATGTGTTTAAGGGTTAATTTCGTACTTATTCATAATTGGTGCTCAAATGTTCCACACACCTGGATTTAAGAGAGAAACCATGGGAATATTCCATTTTAGGTATATAGGATGTGTTCAGCGAACTTATGTAAAACACTACGAGAAACGTTTTTGTGGAACATTTTAACCCTCTAGCTCTGCAACTTACGGGTCTTTTTTTGTCCCTTTTTAAAAAGGGGCCAAACAAATTCCCTTTCATTGAAGAGTTAGAGGGTTAGAATGTTCCACAAAAATGTTCCTCATAGTGTTTTACAAAAGTCCGCTCAACACTACATATACCTAAATTGGAAGGTTCACATGGTTTGAATACTAAACACTCTTAAATGCGTGAAATTTGTGTAAAAATCATGAATTTAGGTATTTCAAAAAATCCATTTTTTTTTTAATTTGTGGTATAAAATAGTAACTAATTTTTTAATGATCTATTAAATAACAGTAAAAACGTACAAAAAAAGGAAAAAAAATATCTAATTTTATATAATTGTTTTTTTTTTTACTCCATCAAACTTAAGTAATTTTAGGATTTTCAACAAAAGAAATGTGTTTTTCGGAGCAATAAAAAATAATTGTTTTGTAAACATATACTAAAATCCATATTTTAATTTAACTATAAATATATTGAAGTAATTCAAAAACAAATCTTCAAACAAGTTTTTAAAAAATATATTTTTGAGAATTATTTTCGTGAAACAATTAAAATCAATTTTTCTGTTAAGTCATTTTTGCATAAAATTCTCTCAGTTTAGCGCCCTCATTCGGTGGCAAAAGCAATCACACCAAACATTTTTTTCACATTTGTTTGAGTTACTTTCTTATCTTTAAAAAACTCCTTCTTTACTCACAATTTGAGACAAAAATTTTTTTTGATTTTTGTCCATGGGACGATACATTAAGTTAATAAATTGGTTTTGTTTTTATTTTCGTTTGCGTTTCTTAAAAAAATTTGCGGTAGGCATCGAAATAACTGACTGCCGTTATCCTTAAAATAACGTTACCGGAATAACTGAAATATCATTAACCTTAAAATGCAGTTACCGAAATAACTAAAATACCATTATCCTTAGAGTACGGTTATCATTAAAATACTGTTACCGAAATAACTGAAATACTGTGGACCTTAAAATACCGTTACCGAAATAAATGCAATAGCGTTACCCTTAAAATACCGTTACCGAAATAATCTAATAAGGCGTTACCCTTACCGATAACCGCGTTGTTTCGGTTAACATCCATGGTTCAAAAGATCACTCTTTTCTTTGAATTAAAAGCCCTTATTTAAACAAAATATACAAATCTATTTTAGTTGAACTTAAAAACAATGTATTTTAATCGTTATTTCTACATCTTTTCTTATATTTTGTAATAGAACCTGCAGAAGTAAATAATGAATTGATTGAAGAGAAAACAAATGAGAAGGATGATAAGAAAAACGAAAATCGATCATTCCACTTTACCTCTAGCATCGAGAAGGTTAAAGATGTAAGTTTAAAAAAAAAATTATTATACAGTGCTACCCGATTAAGAAAAATGATAAAGTGACATATCTAATTTGATAGAATACAATAACTAATCAGATACAATTTAATCCGAAAAATGGTGAATACAATTGTATCTACGTGGATCAAATTGGATTTAATTACTTTAAATTATATACAGTTTAATCCGAATTTTGACCAGACACTACTGTATTAAATAATATGTTAATATTTAAAATGTGACGCACTTAGGTCTAATTTGATAAAAATTTTCGAATTTCTGTTTTTATTAAATATCGTACTGAAAAACAATAGGGGATTCACGTAAGGTTTCGTATATCGCGTAAACTAAGCAAATCTAGTAAGTTTGCGAGTCTTTACATAAAAGTATCTACACATTAATCAGTACTTCTACGAGCTATAGTATAGTTCAAGAATAATCCAAAAAAAAATTTAAATTATATTAAATTTCAAATAATTCATTACTGGATTTTGCACTTAAGGTGAGATTTTAATTTGAAAGTGAGAAAAGTTCAAATGAAGCTTTAATTTTTGGGCTATTAATTTTAAAACGAGAAAAATACACTAAAATTGTGGTAACAAACTTGACATGACACAGTTTTTAATAAAATTAAATGTCATAAAATAATAGTGTAAAGTGCCTACCCGAGTAAAAATAGTTACATATACACTCAAAAAAGTATGACAGTTACTACATGACAGTTGCTTGTGTAGTAATCAGTAGTTGTTGTTTTTAACAGTAATTTCAGTTGTTTTTCTATGGAAAAATGCAAAACAACTATTATGACGGTTATTTAAGAAAACGACTAACGAAAAATACTGTAATTTCGTTACAGTTGTTTAAATCAGTTATTTTTAATATCATAATAAACAACTACCAAAACAGTAATAATAAAATAAAATAAAAATATATTTGATTTTTTTTTTTTTAATTTTAAAAATTCTTGTTTAGTTCATGTTCATTATTATTGATATATTTCTAGTTTGCAAATTAAAATCAGAAACTTGTATTGTATCTCCAATGCATAAAAGCATAATAACTGGAGAACGGTTTGGAATTTTTACTTCGAATTTTAAATAGGATATTACTTCAGCACATACTTTTGTAATCGAAAGAAAAAATATTTTTTTTTTTTAATTCATCTTGTGTTTTCTATCGAAAGTTTTAGAAAAACTTTTGTATAAACAAAAGATTGTTTATGTTAATACCCATAATCTGCTTAACAGTACGCAATCTGGTTTTCGTCAGAATCATATACGGCAAGGACTAGAAAATGGAAATATGTATTAACTTTTTAGTGCTTCTAGGCCTTTCCAAGGCTTTCGATACGGTAGATCATGATATACTCATTAAAAAACTCAAATACTTTTTTATTTTATCATCATATCTTTCGAACCGCACACAATCGGTATTTATAAACGATGTATGGGCAGCAACAACCGAATTATCGGTTGCCACAACTGAATTCGGTTGAGGCAACCGAATTACGAGGTTGCAGCAACCGATCCAATTCGGTTGGAAAAAATTCGGTTGTCACAAAGAATTGTTTTGAGAGTGTAGATGACGTGCAACTCACTTTAAGTAGCCCAGTTCAAAATATTGCTTCAGGCATATCCTATTTCTTTAGAAATAGCACAACACTTCACATAAGCGTTTTAGAAAATAATCCTTTAATACACGTATCTCCAAATTTCAAACAATTTTATGTATGTATTCAAAAATTACCATATACTGAAATTAATTGTTCGAAACAAAAAGTTCACTTAAAAAAAAATTCGTAAAAATTTACATGAAAAAAGGGTCCGATATGAGATATACAGTGGTGGCAAATTTAATAGGAACGATTCAAGTTTTTTCTAATTTTTTTTCGTTGCCTTTATTTTTAAAAATCAAAATAGTGGCTAAATTCGCACCGGGAGGCAAATATGTGGTTTAGAATATTGTGCAGAATTTTAACATTATATCTGTTTTTTTTATTTTGTCACTTGTTTTAAGTGGGCGTGGCTTTCAATGAAAAATTAGCGATATCGACCTGTTTTCAATCGGATCTATACAAACTGTATATTTTTGGAAATCCTACAAAATTTCCTTAAGTTCTGCATTATTTTTATTTAGAAATAGTCGCCAGACTTGAAATGCCAGTGCCTTAAACATAAAAAGAATTTTCTTTGTTTTTAGCGATTTTATAATAAAGTTAACCACACTGAAATTTTAATAGGAAATGCTTTATACTTAAAAAAGAAAAAACTTGACTTTTTTTGTTACATCGTAGCAAGTAAAGCATAAAACTATTCGCTTTAAAATTTCAGTGTTGTTAACTTTATTTTAAAATTGCTAAAAACAAATACATTTTTTTTCATGTTTAAGACACTGTCATTTTAAGTCTGGCGAACATATATTGATAAAAACAATGCAAGACTTAAGGAAATTTTGTAGAATTTCCAAAAATATACAGTTTGTATAGATCCAATCAGTACTCGCTAAATTTTACTCTGTTATTTGATAACAGGTCGATATCGCTAAATTTTCATTGAACAAGTGATAAAATAAACAAACAGACATTATGTTAAAATTCTGCACAATATTCTAAATCACATATTTGCCTCCCGGGGCGAATTTAGCCACTATTTTGATTTTTAAAAATAAAGGCAACGAAATAAAAATTATAAAAAACTTGAATTGTTCCTGTTAAATTTTCCAACACTGTACATCAGAGAAACAAGCCGACCAAAATAATCGGCGGCGGCGGCGGCGATTGATGTTGAGCCGGATAAAAATCGGCGGCGGCGGCGCAACCAAATAATCGGCGGCGGCTTGATCGGCTGAAAACAACATTTTGTAATGTGATTTGAAAACGTTTAAGTTTTTTTTACGAAAGATGGATATTTTACTATCACTCTATATGCCTTTACGTTTTTGCCATTACTCTTACCTGACCATCTCTCAAGGATTTGTACGAATAATCTTCAAGGTTTACTATTTTTGAAAAGTTATTCATCATCGCTCTTATATCTGAAACATTTGGAATAATTATTGGAGGAGGTTTTTTCTTCAGACAGCTCTCTGTTAGCATTATCGTTAATATAATTATCATAATCATTATTGTCTACATCAAGTGCAGCAAACATGTTGTTGCTAGTAGGTACTTGGTATATCATCATTAGGGCAAGGAATTTCATGCACTTAAAAATGAAAAATATGCGCCTAAAATATGCGGTTAAAAAAGAAAAATATGCACTAAAAACTATAATTTTTGCAAAAATAATGCACTTTAAAACTTAAAAATATATTTAAGTTAGTTATTTTGCAAACAGACACAGAACTCGAAGATTTCCCATAGGTCAATAAAGTTTTAAAAATGTTTATTTTGATTGAATCAAAATATGAAAACGTATAAATTTTTTATATTTTTTTACAAAATAAAAAATGCTATTAAAAATGAAAAATATGAACAAATGCATTAAAAAGCACAAAATATGCATTAAAAAGCCACCAAATATGCATTTAAAATCGAAATATGTAAAAACATGCATTTATGTCAAAATATGCAACTACAAATCGATGCTAGTTTGTTCTAAATTTGATGATTCGGATAAATGTTTAGTCCATATTAGTTTTGGACGATCGAGAAATAACATGCATTTGCATGGAATTCCTTGCCCTAATCATCATTGTTGGTAGTTTTTTTTTATTTTGATTGCATGCTTAACTAATCCTGGTGATCGATTTTGTCGTCGTTTCGTTGTTTTGTTTTCAGCGACTGTCTACCAGACAATATCGCTTGCTTCAGTAGACTCGCTGCTACTATCCATTTTGCTGTAACAGCAGAGGATTAGTATAGCAGAATATTAATCCCTTTGTTTACTACTGAATAATAAGTAATAATTTGTTGTTGATTTCAATATACAATGCAGTGTTGCCAACAAATTTTCAAAATAAATGGCTAGATCAGACCCAAAAATCGCTAGAAAATCTCTAGATTATAAACAGTGTAAATATTTAGCGATTTTATCGCTAGATTGTTGAAAAATGGTACTTAAAGCAGTTTTTACTCAAAAATTTGTTTAATATGTTAATAAGAAGTGTTATAAACTTTTAAATAATGAAACATTTTACGATTAAGCTTCAAATAATGAGTCCTGATTTTCATTGAATTAATCTTAGTATTGCGAATACACAATAGAGGGCGTTGTACGATGAAAAAGTGCATACCCATATTTTATCGAAATGTGTATTTTTAGAGTTTTTTTTACTAAAATCGTTTAAGATGTTGTGTTTTATAATAAAGGAATATCAATGTGCGAGTTTTATAATATTTTTTTAAAATAAAACCGAGTTTTAAAAATTATATTACGGCTGATAAAAAAATCGCTAGATTTTTGGCTAATAGCTACAGGACAATTTTTCCCGCTAGGGGCGAAATAAAATCGCTAGATCTGACGAGAAAATCGCCGTTATGGCAACACTGATACAATGTATTAAAAAAAGTTTTTTCTTAAAACAATAACAAATGTTATTGCTTTTAATTTTAAATAGAATTATAGAAAAGAGATCACAATTAACGTCTGCACTTTATCACGGTCAGAAAATAACTCGCAAAAAATATATATAAAATCAATTTATATAAGATTTGTTGTTGGTTCACGTGTGATTTGTTTCATGTTCGCACAGATCCATGGCTAGTCAAGACTATATCTAACAAATGGACCTAAATATTTAATATAACATAAAAGTTTTATTTAATAAATTATAAACATACCCTTTTAGTACCAAGTCCTTTTCGTTGAAACATAACTTGCAAAATATTAATTTTGCCAGCACATTTTTTTGCCAATGTAAAGGGCTCCAAAGTAATCCCAACATTGGGAAAATATAACCCCCTTGGAACTCAAAACAATTTTTGCCTCTTATAGAATTTTCAGACAATTAAAGCACACTGGGAATCAATTTTTTTTATTTATTCTTTTTAATTTTAACAAATTAAGGAATAAATAAAGACCATAGAAAAAATACATATCGATTGATTTAAGAAATTAAACTTGTTTGAAGGCTTTTGAATGGAGGCTTTGTTAGAAAGTTTGGGCAGGATGCACATATCTTGTAGGGACCCATTTGAATTAGATGCCCAATCAATAATGTCCTTAAATGATGAAATTATGTGATCAATTCGAACATTGGTTTGAGCATTTTATCCGTAAAAGTGTCCTTTTCTAAATATTATAGAATTTTACAATATCTCTTATCTTTACTTTTTCATTTATTTGTTACAAAATGTCTAATTTATCCAAAACATTCAACTGGACCATTTTTAAAAATGTATTTTAGAATTGAAAAAATATATATGGGTGATATCAAAAAATGTGATAAAAACCATGTAACCAGCTAATTTCAAATGCATGGATTATATTTGAGTTATATATTTCGAATATATCAGCGCATTGTCACCTGTTTTACAAAATTTATAACAATCTGACCAATTTTTGGTTAATACATAAAATTTGTAACCAATTTTATAGGCCAAATGTAAACTCCGTAACCAGTAACTCGTAAGGTTTTTTAATTTTAATAGCTTATATTTTAATAACCAATGAAGCTAAACACTAACTGTAAGAATTTATATGAAGAGGAGAAGTAACGCTTTTAACAAAAATTAATACATTTTATAAACTTTTTCGTATATCTATGCTAACACGACTTCAACTCTGTAACGATTTTTCGTCATAATTTTTGATAAAAATGCGTACACCAAATACATACATATATTGAGTTTTAAATGCAAAGTTAAGCAGCTATGTTTTTTTATTAATTGATTTTTTACACATCTGCAAAGAGTTGCATTCTGAAGTATTATATTAACCCATTAAGACCTTTTTTTTAAATTTTTTTCACAGTATAAATTTATATAAGCTTTTATAGCTTAAAAAAATTATATTTATAAAAATTTAATATTTAGAAGATTTTAACTTTTTTCTTTTCATATAAAAAAATTGTTTTTAGCTCTGGTTGTTCAAGTTTAATGAATTAGTAAATTCTTTTTAAAAAATATATTTATTTTTAAATTTTTTATATTTGAAAATTGATACTTCCAGCCGAAATGAGCCGAAAAAAATCGGCGGCGGCGGCTGAAGCAAAAATGACCGGCGGCGGCGGCTTAAACGGCTCACGGCGGCTGGCTTGTTTCTCTGCTGTACATCCCTTCGAAAAACACGATACATTTATTAGTGATTTAGGAAAAACTTTAATTTGTGTTAGTTGTCCTACAAAAAACCATCAGATCCTAAAATGACTACCTTAAATAAAAATTTTATGATAAATATTTATAAATTATCTGAATAAATTTTCAAATTTATTGATTTAGATAATGGAAAAATAACGTATTTTTGAACAATTGTTGCTATATTTCCTATTGAAAAAACTCGTCATTTTGAAGAGGAAAATCGTCAAATCGTCATTTAGCTATTCTCGATAGTAAAAATCGTCAAAATGACGATAAACCGTCAAAACTGGCAGCATTGACTATATAAAAATTTGTTTTTGTAAAAATATATTTTCCAATTAAAAATAGCTTGTAATTAATTTCGATAAAATCAGCAAAACCAGCAATACCACACATTACAAAATAATGCGTAAAGTAATATGTTGTCATAGGGGCCGATGCATTACTTTACACCTTACTTCAATGATAATTTTACAGGCGATGAGCTCCAAAGTTATGTATACGGAGGAACTGATAAAGTAATTGGTTAATTATGTAGTTACGAGGATGGGAAAAGTAATGGGTCTAAAAATAGATTTTCGTAAAAAAAATTTTATTTAAAAAAAATTTATTGCAAACCCGTGAAAAAATAATTTGATTCAAAATTAATCAAATTTATTCAATAAAGATAAAGTTTTATAATGGTTTACTCGTTTTTTTATATATTCAGATATTGCTTATACGATGTAGCATATGAATGCATATTATCATATAAATGAAATAACTTATATATAAATGCATAAAAAATATCAATAAGATAAGACCAAAATCCCGATACAATTGTATCAAATTATAATCAAAAATATATTAATTGATATATTAAGACTTTGTTTTATCAAATTAAATTAATCCATTTTACGAATTAAATTGAATAAACATTTTTTCATGGGAATATTTTTTTATTAAATATATAAACGTGGTCACGCTGGGATTCGAACCTGGGATCCCTGCTTGTTAGCCGTGAACTCTACTACCTATCGACACATATGACATTTGATTGCTTAAAAAGTAAATGTATTGTTGTGCTTCGTATTTTCGTTCATAATGTCGAAAAATATACACCTTACACCCATGCTTACAAAAAAAACACAAAGTAATGTGTCTAAGAATAGATTTTCAAAAATGTTTCAATCATTACTTTCCGTTTATAAATCATGCAATACGTAATCAGTGATTGGTAAGTCATTACTTTTTGCTTTGAAATAATGCAGAATGTAACGAGCTATCATTACAAGGTAATGCGTGAGTATATCGCACCCATTACCATAGTTTTGCTGGGTGGGCTATATTTGGTCTTACAATTTAAATTCTATGGGCGAGATCTGATTAAATCTGACAACATACATATGTAAAAAGATATATTTAGATATTGGGTCATATAAAATTTGTTCAAAAGACGAAAATTATGTCTTATTATATATAGTGCTATACAAAGCAATATATAACGAGACATAATTGTATAAAATAATATAATATAATGTATCACCCGTTTTACTTGGGTACATATTTTTGCAACGTCATTTAGGCAATGTATCAATCCAAAAAAAAAAAGTTTTTCCGGTCTAAAACAATATTCACTTATGTCCAATTTTATATTGAATTCACGAAAATTACTAATTTATACAATTACAACATAGCAATTTTGTAACAAATTTTTCTGTGGAAATACATTTAATAATCGTAAAAACTTAGATTAAAAAACTATATAAAGAAATAGTCGCATTAGTTTTCAAAATTCATTATATGAATTCCAAACTCATTAATACTACGCACAAAATTCTATCAGTGTAATCATTCCAAACAAAGTTGAAAAAACTGTTGGTCTTAGGCCTGTTAACTTATGTAAAACTAAACAATGATTAAGAAGAAAATCATAGTTTACGTCTTATTTACAATAACTCATCAAATTTTAATTTCTCATTTTACTCTAAAGATTTCTTAAATTTAATTTCAAAAATTTCTGTGATTAAGAATTTAAATATAGATTTTTTGACCTAAAATTTATGTTAGTACATATTAATAGTGTCCGACCGAAGCTACTTTTTTGGGCCGATGTCGAAGCCGATGCTGAACATCGGCCTAAGGCGATGTCGAAGCCGAATACATTTTTCAGTACGGGAACGCTTTTGGGTTACCGAAGTAAATTGCAGTAAAAGCAAATTTTAAGCAACAATTTATCCTGGTAACTGAAAACAGCCTAAAAGCCTTTTCGTACTGAAAATTTTGTGAAAATTATTGTTATTTGGGCTGTTTCGAATTGTTTTGGCAATAATCGGTAATCGGCCAAATAATTGCCGATTACCGATTACTAGGCGATTGTAAATTAACACTAAGTATTAACATTTCGTTCTACACAGAAATAATACAAAATTTTGTTTGTCTTGTTAAACATCACCTTTTTTTAAATATATAAAAACTTCTTTAACTGGTACCAACAATGGAATTTGCAAAAACATACAACTTTTTTGTTATTTTTATAACTTCGAATTATAGTTTCGAAGAATTTTTATATGAAAAATAACAATTTACAAATATTTCAAACAAAAAAATGTTAGAAGTCGAAGTCCAATTAAAAAAAGGCATTTAGAAATTCTATTGTTGGCTCCTACCTTTTGTCTGTGTAATTTTTGTAACTTTTTAAAAAGTTTTCATTAGATCAATTAATTTATATAATAAACATCTTATAACAGGCGCCCGAGGAAGTTTTATTTTTTGTATTTATAAAAAATAAATATCATTTAAGTTCAAAATGTTTTTATTCAATGCACAAAAAATAACCGGGTAGTATAAATGTGACAATCTTGAATGTAAATAATCTTGTTGTCAGTTGCTATCAATAAGGTCGGCATATACGACTTATATCTGTGGACTTTTGACAAAACAACCTCTTTAAAAAACTGCAATTTTACAGGAGAACGAAAAAACTGTTAAAATATCTAACAACATTGCTTTTGAAATATTTGGTGAAAAGGTGAAAGTGTAGTATTAAATTTAAATACTAAATTGAAGTGAAGATATCAATAATTCTATTCTAATGCCAACAGATTTTCAGAAAAATTAAGAATAAAAAGATAGGATGTTTTGTCGAAATTGTTTTCAACAAAAAAAATTAACTTACAAGTTGTTTTGTTAAAATGGTTTTAAACAACAACGTGATTCATATTTTGCGCTTATCTCAAGGCAAGTTTTTTTTGTTAAAATTGAACTAATAAAAAAAGTAGAAATAGGTTATTTTAAAAAATATTATTATATTTAATATAACATAAGCTGTGTTTTCGACTTAACTATATCCGTTAACTCATAAAAAAATTCAAAGTGCATAAAAAAGCGTTGAAGACGAAAACTAACACATTACTTTTCGTATGCACGTTAACTTTCAACACGGATAATTATCAACGTTGAAAACTCAACGTTTATACAGTTTCACATCTAACGTAACTTATTCGCGTTACATCCTAAAAACTTTTGGTGACGAACGTTCGATTATAACGGAACAATTATAAACATTACCTGTTAAAAAATTTTTTGTACTATGATCGGTTTAACGTAGATTTGCTTTAAATTCTTAACGTTGATAGGCATGAGACAAAATACAGCTATAAATACTTGAATTCAATTAGACAATATTGGTACAAAATTATCAATTCAATTCAATTTCTTTATTTATAATAAAATTTTTACACTTGTATATATACACATATATTTAAATTTATGACAATATAGAGAGTTTAGATATACATCTTTTCTGCTCAAAAATAAAATATATTTCAACTAAATTAAGTAAGGGACAAGTAACACTTTAGTCTTAGAGGAAAAACTTAACAAAAAACCTCCTTGAACAAAAAAAAAAAAAAAAATTTTTATGTAATTTAAGATAAAACTTGCGTTAGGGGAAAATCTAGTCTACAGATAATATCATGTTATTGATATGCTGGTATTGAGATAACTGACACCTTTGGTCAAAATTATTTTGAAGCCTTAGTAGTTTTTCATCTATCATTTCGATATTACTAATATTGTGTAACCTTTTTGTTGAGTAGTACCATGGAAAATTATACATCATTTTGAGTATCTTATTCTGAGATATTTGAAGCTTTTTAATGTGACATTTTGCAATATTTGACCAACTAGGAGCGCCATAAAACATAATTAAATGAAAAATAACTTTTAACATGATTATTTTGTTTTCAATACTTAATTTAGATTTTTTATTAATAAAAGGAAATAGTATTCTTTTTGCAATATTAACTTTGTCTATAACATATGAGATATGCTCTTTAAAGGTTAGTTTAGTGTCCATAACAACACCTAAGTATTTTACTTTTGATTCCCATGGAATATTTGATGATTCGAAACAAAGACTTCGCTGTGGGGTATAGGATTCTTTTCTTTTTCTTGTAAAAAATATTGCCTGTGTTTTTGCACTATTGACTATGATTTTCCATTTATTAAAATAGTTATGTGCAATTTCTAGTGATAATTCGAGGTTATTTATTATATCTTCAGCTAATACTCCAGGGCACAATAACGCCGTGTCATCTGAAAAAACGGATGTTGTACAACCATGAAGAACTGGGAAATCTGATGTATAAATATTGTAAAGGATAGGTGAAAGACAAGATCCTTGTGGACAACCTGCATTTACAACGAATTTATTTGAAGAACATTTTCCAATATGAACTCTTAATTCTTGATTTTTAAGATAACTTTTGATTATCTTTATGAGGGTTGTGGGATAGTTTAGGCTACTCATCTTAAAAATAAGTGCATCATGCCATACGGAATCGAATGCTGCTTTAACATCCAGTAAAACCATGCCTGTTGACTTATCGTTTGTAAAGTTTGTCTTCACTATTTTTTTAATTCTTACTAATGCGTGCGATGTATTTAGACCGCTTCTGAAACCAAATTGTTGAGTAGGTAATATGTTATTTTCTTCAATAAAGGTGTTCAATTTGTTTTTAATAATTTTTTCAAAAATTTTGCTGATTGTTGGTAGAAGACTAATCGGGCGGTATGAAAGTGGGTTGTCGTTTGGCTTATTTGGTTTGGCAATTGGTATAATTTTAGCTTCTTTCCAGCAACTGGGGAAATAAGACGCTTTTAAACATGAGTTAACTGTTATCGTAAGAAGTTTTATACCAATGTTAGGGATATTTTTAATACATAAATTATTGATACCATCTATACCTGGTGCTTTTTTATTCTTTAACTTCATAATTAGGTTTTTTATATACGATTCTGTAATAAGAGTACTATCATAATCGTTAATAATGATGTTATTTAGCAGTTGTATGCAGTCGTTTACTTCACGGTTTGTATCAGCATCGCTTAAATTAATAGAATATAAATTATTATTTTTGAACGTTTGAGCTAAAATATTGCATTTTTCAGTAGATGACACATATTGAGTTCCGTTTTCAAAAAGTGTAGGTATTTGCTTTGGCTTCTTCCTTAATACTTTTGTAATATTCCAAAAGGGGGGGAGAGCCTTTTTCAAGAGTCGCCAAGTAATTATTCCAAGAATAATTTCTAAATTGAGAGATTTGCTGCCTAATAGTTAGGTTAAGACGCCTCATTACAATTTTATCCCGTGTATGTCTATAGCGTATCCAATTTCTTCTGACATAGTTTCTGGTAGTAATCAGATTTTGGATTTGTATTGGAAAGGGTTTATGATGGAATGATATCTCCTTTTTGGGAACACTAACATCTATTGCAGTTTTAATGGAATTATTTAATGACAGTATCATGTCATCAATAGTACCTGTTTCTGTCGTCATATTATAATTGTGGTTTCTGAGAGAATCTTTTACATGTTTAGCGTATCTTTTCCAATTAGCTTTGGAATAAACATGTATGTAGTTTTCAGCAGGAAGGTGATCTGAGCTTAAGTTATTAGAGGTTTCTATTGCTGAAAATATTTGTGGAACATTTGTTAAAAAATAGTCAAGAGTAGAAGGCTGACTTCTTGATGCAGTTGGAATATACGTTGGATTTGGTGGATATTTGAGAAAAAATTTCTGATTGCTAGCTTGTCATGCAGAATATTGCCCCAGCAATTAGATCTTACACATCCCCATAATTGATGCCTACAATTGAAATCACCGCCTAAGATATACTTATTGCTGTTGTTTGTAAGTTTCTCAATATCAGAAGCAAATCTGCTTTTTTTATTGTTGTCACTACCGGCAGCCCCACCAGGAAAGTAACAAGAAAAAATATCAATGTTGCCATTTGCTGTCATAAGTTTTATTCCGACATTCTCAATTAAATATGTATTAAACACTGGAAGTACTTGATGTTTAAGGTTCTTTTTCACAATAATAGCCACTCCACCGCCAAATGAATCTCTATCATATCGATAACAGTAAAATGCGCTATGTTTTATTGATACCTCAGGATTTAACTTCGTCTCCGATAATAAGCATATATGAATATCGTTATTAATCAAAAAATCAAACAGTTCATCTTTTTTATTTCGGATACCTCTGGCATTCCATGACATTATATTTACTAGATTTATATTTATAAATTCACCCATACAGAAATTTACAAGCCAGGCTGGTGATCACCTGAAATTGTTCTGCTTTTGATTTGCATGTTTTCAATCCGTTTATAAGTTCTAAAGTTAGATTTTGCATTTCTTCTAAGGAGAAAAGATTATCATTATGAGTTTTGTTGTTAACATTTTGTTGGTTCCAATTACTATAGACAGGGTTTGCTGTCTGCTGTAAGGAATTAGGAAAATTATAATTATAATTATAATGATTTTGAAAGTGTTTCGGGGTGTTAGTTTTTTGGTTGGAAAACCGTTTTCTAATTTGAATATAACTTTGTCTATTGGGACATTGAGGTGAATTGGATTTATGTGGTCCACTACAGTTAGCACATTGAATTATATTCCCTTTACATTCTTCTGTCTTGTGTCTGCCAGCACAATTTGCACAAAAGGTTTTTACTTTGCACCTTGATGCCCCATGGCCAAACATCTGGTAATTATAACATTGGGTGATCTTGTTATGATGGGATTTTTGATAATCCCAACTCACTCTAATATAATCGATATTTGAGAAGTTTTTTCTTAACTCATTGACTGTTATTGATTTACGTTTAAAGTACACAACATAGATAATTCTTTCTCGTTTTGACTGTCCAGTTCTTTGGACGAGTTTTACATCCAAGCACTCTAGGCCAATATCGATCAGCTTAGTTTTTAACAATATGGGGTCTAATTTATCTAGTCCAAATAACAGTGCATTGTAAGGACGTTCATTTTTACTGGCATAAGTAAAATATTCAAATTTTTTATCTAATATTTTTATGATTTTTTTATAATCGTCCAATGTGTGACAAAATAATTTAATTCCGATTGAAATTTTTTTCAATGCATAATCAGTCATGTTGTTAGTTTCACATAACTCTCTTATATCTTCTATTTTACATTTCAAAATAGTAAGGGGTGGAATAATATTCTTAACATTTTTTTGCATTTCTTCATCATCATGCAATGTTTGTAAAGGTTGAAAATAATTTGTATTGTTAACGGCAGTGCCGTTATTATTCTTGGATTTTTTCATTACGTTATTTTGTGTGTTGATAAGAGTTTCATTGTTTTCATAAGATCTCTTAATTTTTAAAGTTTTAATGCTTGTTTTGTTTTTATATGCAAGCTAGGCTTGATTTTAACACTACCGACGGTAATTAATCAAACGATGTGCATAGATCAAGATCACAGCAAGAACTGTACAAAATTATATTTCTGTAGGGGAAACAAATTTTAAGTTTAACAAAAAAGCGTTCAAAAGGAAGGAAATAAAAACTGTGACTCTACACATTTTAAAAGCATAATATTATTATTGAATACCTTCATCTTCGTCAAGGTCTGGGTGAACTTCAATGGGGATATCACCTTCCGCCTTAATATTCTGATAAAAACTGTGGTAATTTGTACCAATTAATGCCAGCATATCTAATAAATCCTTCTTTTTATTTTGTGATACAGGCAAAGAGGAATTGTAGCTTGTGGCCAATAGATGGTTCTTTACGGCGTTGCGAGTTTATATCTAGCATCTGAAATGACTCTTCTGGGTGTAATGAAAATTTGTAATGCAAAACTCCTGGCTTGCTTTTTTCGTATCTCAGGCATCGAACGTTTTACCACTCAAACTTCTCACCTAAAAATCAGAAGATTAAAAAAATAATATTGTGTTGAAAAGAATGTAGGTATTTAAAATTATACCTGAAATGCTATGTGACCTCCATGTATATTTGTCCTTTAGTAGTGCACGAAAATCGAAGAAATCCTCTTGTCTTAATTCATTGACAATATAATTTTTATTGGTCGCCGATATTAAGTTTGCCCAATCGTGTGAATGTTCAATAGATCCGAAGAAATTTTTTCTTTTCTTTTCTATTTGCGCATGTACAGTATCACATTCAAGATGCGTATGACCCACGACAAGAAATTTATGATCAATAAGTTGAATACTTGCGTGATCTTCCAAAACTTTCCCAAACATTGCGCAAAGATATGAGTTGCGGTTCTGACCACGACAGGAATCACTATATAAAACAATATGACGAACTGAATTTGGTAAATTCAATAGACATTTAAATATGCAAGACCCAAACGATATTGCACGCTTTGCAATGGTTTCGTTCCATATATAGCACACGGCTTTTTTCGTTGCTCCATCATGCACGGTTAAGTTAAAAGTCCACAATGGTCTCATGTAAAAAAACAAAGCAGCACGTAAATAAGGAGTTGGAAGACATTGTTGTAAGTCAAATGTGAACATTTTTATATTTTCGCTATTTATTGCGAGTTCCTTATCTTTTTTCTTGCATTCATACGAAAAATCTGCATCGTCATGATGTTTTTTTTGTTCTAACTTCAGCGATTTTTTTCATCTTCGTCGACAGAGTTTCTTATTTTGGATTTAAAGAGTTCGCATGTATTACACAGATCAAGCTGAGGTTTCTTGAACTTAATATCTAAGGTACTAAATATATCTCTATATTTTGATTCCGATACGCAATCAGAGTATTTTTCAGTATATAACCTGTATAATGTTGCCAAGTTAAGACCACGTTCGAAATATAATTGATTTGTATGTCGACGACTGTAGTGGCTTTCGTACTTCGGAATGCTGTTTATATAATCTATAACTTCATTATATTTATCAATCGAAAGTTTGTGGGGTGGATCATGTTTTCCACGTCTATCATCTGGTATAAATAAGTCCTCCAGAAATTTGTTTTATTTTATGTAAATTCACTGTTTTAATTGCCTGGATTGTTTCTCCATATATTTTTAGAAAGCATTTATGACATACCCGAATCTTTTGTCCATTTTTTTCACAATGGTATTTGTACACATATTGTCGGTTTTGCGGTCTCGAAGCTTTTATAAGAGTCGCAGTTTTCTTGTTCTCTATAGCAATCATTTGCGAAATAAATAGACGTCGTTTGCTATAGTCTCCAAGATTCCAATAGGTTTTAAATATATGTTTTTGCTCATCTAAAGTTATCTTTGAGTGACAATTTTTCTTACAGTGATCTAATTGTATGAACTTTTTGTTAACCTTATTCGATTTTTTTGATGTTGTTGGAAGTTCATCATCATCATTCGATTCACTGACATATTCTTCCATTTCCTGAGTGCTATTTTGTATACTGTCATAAGTTTGATCCGATGGAATATAATCCGAGTCATCAAAATCGGTTTCGTGGAAAATGTCTTCGTCACTTATTTGATTTGACTGTTGTTTAAATTGTGATGATTTATCATCATTTATTCCGACGTCAGACCCTTTGTCGTTTTCTTCTAATTCGTTATCTTTACAAACATTGGAATTATCTGATTTTTGAATCTTGGCCCGGATATAACAATTTTATTTCTTGCATTTTAGAAAATTTTTAAACTCTTTCAGATAAGATATTTTATCAAATATTTTTTACAAATATAATGAAAGAAGTTGATTTGCCAATGGCGTAGAAATGCTAGGATTACAACAAAAGAACCGTCTTAAAAATTTATATTTAATATAAAAATCTTGCAAAAATGTCTTATTTCGAGAGAAGTTGTTTTGTCAAAAGTCCACAGATATGTTCAGCTTTAGATTACAGTTACATTTTTAGATTACTACCGAAGGGTCGATTAATCCAAAGTGACAAATCTGTAATAGGTGAATAGGGGACACGTTACAAAACTGATGTGAACCAAAATTTCGGTGTATCATAAAGTGGTAATTGCAGCAAAATATTCAACCTCGTGACTATTGAAACGGAGGCACAACATTAACTGGTTCATTTTGAATATATCATATATCTGGAGAAAAAGTATTATGACATTAAATTGACAAAAGTAACTAGCACTGTTACAGTTGAAGTAGTGATATAACACAGAACAGGTGCAGTAAAATTAGCCGTGACTGTTACAAAGTGCATATAATACTTAACTTTGTGAGCACAGAAATTATGGCATAATACTTAACTAGTTCAAAAATTTTGGTGTTTGGAACTGTTCGGGTATGTATGACAGAGTGTCAATAACATGCAAAACAAAATGTTCAGTGAGTGACTGAAAGGCCGCACAACTTTTTTGGTTTCATTCATAGACACTTTGTATTAAATATTTTGATTGTCGGTTCTTTTCTCTAATCATTGGTACAAATTGATTCAAAAATTCGAAAAGGTGCTAACACTAGATGTATGACAATTCTACATATACCTAAATATTTTGATCAAATAACCTTTTGAATTATTTTACTTATTTTTTAAGGAAAAATCGAAATGTATAGTATAATTTTTAGATTTTTGTAACAGTTACATATCGTAGTAAATTATTTATATTTAACGTAGAAGTAGCAAATTTTTTTCTTTATTTATTTAAAGTAATACCACTAGTCCTACACTCAAAAAAATAAGTTAGTAGAGAAATTAGTAAAACGTCTTGTATATCAAGTGTACAAGTTTTCAGCTATTTTTTTCCTGGAATTCCGTTTTCAGCAAAATTTTTAGTTATATTTTTTTAGCACCAAACTAATTTTGAACTAGTGTTTTACTAATTTATTTTGCTACAAAAATTGTGCTGATAACCGCATTTATAGTGTGAACGACAACAAGATAGAGAAGATGTCGCAGCTTGTCTGGATGTAGTAGTACAAATAACAATTTCTATATTTTTTTTAGTGTACTTATGAATATTAAAGAGCAAACACTAAAGTACAAAAGAAAACACATAAAGGAGGCAGATTTTTAAATAATGAATCAAAATAAAATGTGTCATAATATTGATAATTCGATTATGAAATAAAAAAAAGTATCAAAAAAATCAGGTACATCACTTCTATATTTCCAAAATTTAATTGCAGAGAATATTATATTTTTTTTTTGACCAACACTTAGGGGATGCCCTCTACTAACGCTGTGCATTGTGTTGGTATTAGGAAAATAGGTTGTGGGGAGGAGGAATGAGGGAGTAGTGTTTGTGAATATTTGATTTGAATTTCTCTACATTGTAAGTAACAGGGAAGACTTCTGCGGGGAGTTTATTCCACATACGGCTGGTGCGACTAATAAACGAATTCTCTCTGTAATGCGTTGTACGATCCAATGGACAATCGACTACAAACGGATGCGCTCTACTTGATAAGCGAGTGTTACGAATAAAAACTGGGGCTCTGGGGATAAGTTCACTTATTTCAGCAGAACACTTCCCATTGTAATATCTATAGAACAGAGTCACACAACCCATATTCCGACGATGCTCCAACGAGTCAATAGAGCTGGATACGCTATTGTCATTCATAAGCGCCGACGCCCTCCTTTGCAGACGGTCCAGAAGCTCCAAAATAGACTTTGAAGCTCCTGCCCATATATGGGAGATGTATTCCATCTTCGGTCGGATATAGGTGGTATAAATAGTGAGTAAATCGGATGGAGTGAAGTACTTCTTGCACCGACGTAAAAAACCTAGACACTTGAATGTTTCTTTCCACACCTGAAAAACATGTTTATTCCAACGGACATCACACTGAATTTTCATGCACAGAACATCAAGAGTATCCGATTCCTCAATATTGATATCACCCATATTAACAGATGACAATGTTGACCCTGCAGCCCTATGGGTCAGTATACAAAATTGGGTCTTGCGTGCATTAAAGTCGACCTTATTCGCAAGACCCCACTCTGAGATTTTAGGAAGGTCACGATTTAGTGTGTCATTCATAATCTGCCTTTTGCCACCATCTCCACAGGGCTTGGCATACGATCGAAGGAAAATGAATGACAAATGTTGCTGTCATCTGCAAAAGAGTAAATAGGGTTGAAAGTTTGACCAAGAATATCATTGAGAAAGATAAGAAATAGATAGGGAAGGAGAAAGAACAGAGCCCTGCGGTACCCATGAGTACAGCTGAAACTCGTCGGATGAGACCCTATCTTTAAAAACACGAATAGTGCGATCCCTGAGAAAGCTCGAAATAAAACGAGCGAAGTCATTACCCCATTTCTTATTTAAATAAAATATCCTACTAAGAGATGACTATAACACTGGCCCTAATATTCATACTTTATTTACAAAGTGTTCGTAAAAAATCAAATGTTAATTAAAATCTAATATAGTAATTTATTTAACTATAATATTTTCTCTATGTAGTTACTTTTCTTATTATTTCTTTCATTAGATTTAAGATTAGATATTATAATCAAAAAAGTGCGGCATTGGTATGTCTCATTTACCCCAGAAATTAAAAAATTCTGGGTCATTAGAAACCCTAATATAGCAACATAACATATCCCTGTAGGTATTTGGAAGACATATTCCAGGAAGATATTAAAGCGATATCTTCTATTTTTCATTTGAATGAAAATAATCAAGTAGTATTTTGAAATTGTCTTCCTTTTTTTATCATTTGGAATATAATTCGGTAATATTTGGAAAAAATAAAAATAATAAAATTTAAATTTTTACAAGTAAATTACAAAGAATAAAATTTTCTTTTTTTGAAAGAATTCGATAAGACCAGCAAGACAGAATACGTATTTTCGGCTTTCGCTACAAAGCCATCATCAGTGCCTTTCGCCTTGAATGGGTCAAAAATTAATAATTGTTTACTTATGTGACAGTCAGTGTTGCCAAAACTTAATTAGGAAAAAATGCTAGATTTTTTCTATAAAAATGCTAAAAAATGCTAAAAACTAAAAAAATATGCTAGAAAAAATATGCTAAAAAAATTTTATAAAAAAATGTTTCAATTTATTTAAAAAAATACTATTTTAGTGACTTTTTACAATTATACTGAAAATAAGTCATCTCTAATTATGAATTCAGTTCATTTTATTAACTAAAATTATATAAAAGATAAATTAAAAACAACTCAAAAGTTAATTCCTGTAAAAAAAGTTCAAAAATTCTTTAAATAAATTTATTATTATTTGATTTTCCAACTGTGTCACTGTTAAAGTTAAAGGCGGATAAACAAAAGTACCCCAAAATGTTTTATTTCTAAAATAGGTGGTAATTCTGCCTTAATTTATCTACTCCAAATTAATTTAATAGTTTTTATTGCACGTTCTGTTTACCGTTTTCAAATTTCTGCATCTTTGGGCTTCCCTGCATGAAAATCTTTAAAAAAAAAAATAATTATCCCGATGAGGGTTAATACTTTTTGTGGTGTTGGTTTGCGTTGTAAGATTTTTGGTATGATTAAATGAAAAATTGTACAGGTGTTACAGTAAAAAAAATCAAAATTCACTGAAATTCTTAAAAGATAGGAAAACGCTATTTATCACAAACGCTATCCACATTACCCTCTATGACCCAAATCTAAAAAAAAAATCAATAAAAAATCAACATTTTGCAATTCTATTGATTCTATTTTAAACTCTATTCTTTAAATTATTATTATATTTTTTTTACCAAAAATTTAAGTATTTTTGTGCAAAATCACTCCTTCACCAACAAAAAAAGTAAAACGAGTAAAAAAGTTAAAGCCGGGCGTGCCGATTTAAAACTTTAATATTAAAGTACCATAAAGCAATATTTTTTATACTTTTGGGATCATTTTTTAATTTCAATTAATCCAACTCTGTTAAATACAATTTTTCGCTATTTTTTCCCCAGAAACATTTTTTTTCGCGATTTTTCGAAAGAATTTTTTTTTCTTAACTCTATTAAATATTTTTCTAAACCCTATTGAATATACACAAAATAACATAACACATACTTTTTATTTGCCAAAAAAAATGTTTTTGGTGAAAAAAAATTTTGCGAAAAAAAATCTATAAAAAAAATTTCGTGAAAAAAATTTACAACTTTCTTAATCTTGTAAAAAGATAATATGATCCCAGAATTATAAAAAAAAAATTTTTTTGGTTCCCGTCAAAATTTTTAATTGCGAATATCGCGAATACGAGCGCTAACTTTGAAAAACTGCTATCACCATTGGATTCAGCGTACTCGAGTTACCTTTACCAGTAGGGTTCCCAGCTTGTTAAAAACTGTGATTTTAAAACTGATAATAGTGATTTTTAATGCTTATATTTCAGAATAAATAAAAAAATTTGGTGTTAGTTTAACTATATAATGTAGAGAATATAATAAATAACACGAAGAAAACGAAAAATTTAATTAAAATAGTTTAAAAAAATAAAAATAATTAATTAAAAGTACCACTTTTAACATGTTATTACAAAACTATAACAATCCCAGTTCAGTTGTTAAACGAGAACCGTGGAAAAAGGTTGATTTAATACTGTTTGTTGCGTTTTTATATCGGAAACAACATCAATAATATTTTTATAGCAAAAATTCAAATTAATGTAAAATATTCTAAAAAAACAGAAAATAAAACTGTAAAAAATGCTAAAAATATGCTAAAATTTGTTGGAAAAATGCTGAAAAAAATGCCATATGCTAGATAAATTTTTTTCATGCTGAATGAATTAAAAAAATGCTAAATCTAGCATTAAATATGCTAAATTGGCAACACTGGTGACAGTTGAAAGCAAATCGAATTTGTTATCAACAACTCAACTTAGACTAATATCAACGAAATCCAACAATGCTATTTTTATCCTTTGTTATTATTACAATTTTTTGCTTTGAACCTTAATTCTTAAGATATCTCAGCTGATTCTATTCTATTAAGTAAAAAGAACATTCATTTACCATAATAAGAGATCAACTAAAACATTCTCCTCAATTTATAAAAAGTTCATATATATTTTTTTTTGGTTCTGCCGTGACTTGAACCCAGGCCGTCAGATTGACAGACGATTGCTCTACCCACTGAGCTAAAGAGACATATAATATTTGATGGCTAAACACATAAATGAGTGATAATAGCTGGACAACTACTGGCTGTGCCAAAATGCTAGTACTGGCAAACAATTTTTTGTAACTAGTATGCTAGCGTTGGGAGGGCAAATAAAAAGTTGGTCTTGAAGGAGCTTTTCCACAAACAAAAAAATTGATTTTATAAAACAAAAAAAATTTGAAATTAAAAAAAATCCCAAGAAATTTGTTTTTGCTTGCAACCGGATTTGAACTCGGAACCTTCTGACTACAAACCTTTTTTAACGAAGCGTCTGCATTTTTTGTAAAACAAATTTTTGTAAAACAAATACTGTCAAAACGCGTTTTGCAAACGCTGGCAAAGCGTCTGACTGGGTAGTTAAATTGCATCAAACCTAACTTCATTGAATCTAATGGTTTTTTCACGGGATATAAAAGAATAACGTGACTGACTGATTCACTGACTCACTGACTCAACATCGCCCAGCCCAAACCGCTGAAGCTAGGAAGTTGGAATTTGGTATGTAGGTTCCTCCAACGGCGTAGACGTCCGCTAAGACGGGATTTTTGAAAATTCGTACCGGAACGGAAAAAAAAGGTAAAAGTCTCCCCCTTGACGGCCTGCCAAAACCCCTTTTTCTAGAAAGCTGAAATTTAAGATATGTGTTCCTTGGAGTATAGGCTAACTTTTCTGGAAACCCGTGTAAAAAAGTTTAGATCTGATCAGATCTTTTTGGATCTAAATAGATATGATTGAATCTAATTAGATCATGTACCAGATCTCATCAAATATGATCAGATATGGCATATGTGATTATACCTTACGGCAGGATCTAATCAGATCTAGTGCCAAATCTGTTCAAATCTAAAGTGATCTGGACAATTGCGCCAAATATGCCTAGATCTGATCAGATCTAATTAGATTTCAAATTTGTCCCCAATTTTGAGATCTAATGATATCTGGTAAGATCTACTAAGATCTGGTCAGATATGCCTAGATCTGATCGGATCTAATTAGATCTCAAATTTATCCCCAATTTTGAGATCTAATGAGATCTGGCCAGATCTGATCTTTTTTACACGGGAAGTACTTTTACAGGGACGTTGTAAAACTGGAGCTCAAAAGTGGAAAAGTGCCCCTCTTAACGGCCTGCCCCAACCGCTGGAGCTAGGAAGTTGAAATTAGGTATAAAGGTTCCTCCTCTGTAGTAGATATCCACTAAGATAGGATTTTTTGAAATTCCTACAGGGAAGGGCAAAAAGGGGAGAATTCTCCCCCTTGGCGGCCTGCCCAAACTACTGGTACTAGGAAGTTAAATTTCGGTATGTAGATTCCTCCTCGAGAGTAGACAACCTGTAGCATGTAACGTTTATAAAAATGACCTAAAAGATGTTTATTCGCAAGACTGTAGCGGTAGCATGCTTTTTTTTTCCAGCTTCCGGCTCGTCGGCTAATGGGGGAGTTCGGTGCTACATGATCGCGAATATCAATACCAAAACTACAGGAATTATTATTTTAGTTTTGCATGCTATGGTATTTAGAGAGAGACAGAGAGAGATATAAACGAAAACGGAAATAAAGGAAATCAAGAAATTTTACAGAGCTGGGAAACCAATTTTGTTGACTGTATGCGTGTTTAGATGTTTACACGACATTTTCCCCACCCAACCATGACCATGCTGCGGAAGGCCGTAAATATTAGGCATGATCCCATACCCAATTCAAACTATTCGAACAGCTAGACAGAAATCATAACTCAAAATTTAGAATTTCATTTCAAAAAAAAATCCAAAGTTTTTATTAAAGAGAAAGCTAACCTTAAACATAACAATGTTTAACTAAAATAACTAATTCAGCTTATAGCAAAACGCGAAATTAAATTAGAAAATAAATAAAAATCTACCATAATTTAATATTATAAAAAACTATTTTTTTAAAAAAATTTTTAAACAAATTAAAAAAAAAAATCAAATTTCAAATTTTAACTGCGGTGGTGCAAAAATCAATAAAAAAAAATGCTGAAAGAAAAAGATATAAATATCCAATTCGGATATTTTAAATATAAATAGGAATATCCAGTTCGGATATTACAAATATCAATATAAAAAAATATAAAAATTTAAATACTGGTCAGTTAGTTCATGTGCAAAAATAATAAAAAAAATCCCAAAAAAAATTATTAATCAAAAAGATTTAACCGGATGTAGAATTTAAACTTGCAAAAAAAAAAGTTATATTTAATGAATTTAAAAATAAAAAAAACTTGACCGCGACGGGAGTCGAACCTGGAACCCCTGGGCTTCCAGCCGGACGTGATCGCTCTAAGCTACACCGGGATATGACTTAATAGTAGAATTGTGTCGGTTAGTAATACTTGCGAGGGTTACACCATGTAAATGTGTGTAACTATTGTTAGAAACATATGAACAGCCAAAAAGACACAAAAAAATTGTACAGTAAAACTCGTCTAAAACGAATCCAGATGCTTTCACAAAACAAATCTAATTTCAATCTAAATTACCATTTTTAACATAATATAGAATTAATAAATGAGGAAATTTATTTATTATTTCCATATAATTCTTTTACCACTTTCAAAACCTTTAAACAAACTCAAATTTTTAAATCGTTTAAAGGGATTTAAAATATTTTGTGGCAAAAAAAAATTGAAACAAATTTTACATTGGTTATTATGCAACTAATATTTACCACGAAATTCGATTAAGCCGGATTTTACTGTCATACCACAATTAGGTTTAAAGTTTAAATACCAAGCTAAAAATAGCTTTTTTTTCAACTAAAATAAAATTACGATGATATGGCCCTTAATGAAAATACGTTTTAGTGTTGATTTTGACTGTTTTATCTCTTTCTATTTTCGTGAATGCACAATTTTTCTTTCTTTTTTTTTTCTAAACGCAAATTTTATAAAACAACTTTAACGTCAACATTAAAAAAAAATCGAATATCGCGATAAAACAAAAAAATTATAAAAAAATAAAAGAAATTATATCTCCGTCACCGGTACTCGAACTCACGACCTCTGAGATTCCAGGCAAAGACGCACGCGCTGTGCCAACCAGGGCTGCGAAAAACTTGTGTCAATTACCACGGTATTTGTAATTTTACATTAACTCAACACTTGTAAGCAAACAAAAAAATCATGTAAATGTAATTTATATTCTTTTAAGTTTTTTCCTTTTTTTTTTTCTGTTAATAAAATACCGATTAAATGCGCTTAAATACAAATAAAATTTTAAAACCAAACTTACAGTTTATTAGGTTCCCACGTCGAAAGATCTTTCGCTGGACTCCTTACTGCTGACTGTGGATGTTTAGAACATTTATTGGCTAAAGTAAAATTTAGGTTCTTCTTTGTATTTTTCCATAATTTCTCTTGTTTTTTTTCTTTTTCTCGCAAGTATGCACAAATGGAAGTTTATAAATCTGAATTCTTCCACACAATTTTTAATATAAATTAACACAATTTTTCCCAATATTATCAATTTAAAATTTATTTTTTTTTTCTTTTAAATTCTTGACTCTATATGAGGTTTTTGCACATATTTATTAGGCTTATTGATTTTTGCACTCACAGCCTATATTCGGGTATAAATAACAACAAAAACATTATACACAAAGTTTAATTCGAAAAATTAAATTTTAAATATTTTCGGTTTTTCACAAAAAACAATTGCTTCACTTATTACTTAATTTTTTTTCTCTGGTTTTTTTTTTGTTTTGATTTTGGTATGGTTAGTGTGAACTTTATGTTGTAGTTTTTTCCCTGAGAGATTTTTCTGTTCTATTTATTTTGGTAGGAATTTACATTTTGGTGTTTTAACCACTTATAATTTTTAATAAAACATTTTTCGTTCCGTTTGTAGGAGGCAAATTTTTAAATTTTAAACACTTTTTCTTTAAATTATTTTAAGTAGTTTTTCCCTTTTCTTTTCAAACTAAAAGTAAAACCACTAACACTTTCACTTTGTTGAGAGATGTTGCGTTGCCGTCGGGTTTGTGCTGAGGGTTTCCCGTTCCCATTAAAGGTGGCTCGTTGTTGAGAAAAAAAAACACCACAAGATCCTCAGTTGAGAAATTCGCTACCCAAAAAAAAAATCCAACGAACTTCGCCTGGTTCGTGCTGTGACCCTGTGCTGCGCTAGAAATCCTGTTGGTTAAGGGGTAGCAATTAGATTTGTGCATCTGTTTTTTTTTGACTCAAACTGTGTGTGTATGTTACCTTTTTTCTATGCTTTTGTATAGCAAAACAATTCTTTGCTAATAGCCCACAGCTATGGTTTTAATTTAAAAAAACGCCAAAACCTTCGTTTTTTCCCTTTTAAATATTAGTAGAAGTCTATTAAAAATTAATATAAATATTCATTAAAAAACAATAGAATATTTTTTTTTTAAAGTTAAACTTACTTGTTACAAAATGAAAAAAATTCGAAGATTCAAAAATGGTTTTCCTTAAAGTGTCTTCCCTTTAATGGTGATATGGCGGCAATCAGCAAAAGAAAGATGTCTATGCCTAACCATATATTTTACACCAGTTTAGTATACCAAAAATTTTGGGAAAATAAACGCTTATTCAGCATTATGTTAGTTACCACCAATACTAACTAGTCGATATACACACACAGTAAAATTCAACACAAATGCACAAAATCTAATTTTTTTTTTTTTTTTTTTTTTTTTATAAAGAGAAGCAACACTCAGGAAATTCTTCCTATTAATTAACGTGTTGCTTGCTTTGGAAAGGGGATAGTGAAGAAGTGAAAGGTGGTGAAAGATGAAGGGATTCAAATATGGCAACACTGTAATTGCGCGAGATGTTGAATTTTTTAGAACAGTTGTTGCGCGCCATCTGATGGTGAGTTGGCGAACTTTGTTGAAGCTTTTTAGTTCATAGCCCTGTTATATTATTTTACTTCGGTGGGGTTAAGTGCTATGGGAACACCGAAGGAGGACGCTGCGATATGTATGAGGGATAGAAAAAACTCATACATATTACTATTTTTCATAAATTGATGTTGCCTTGGTTGGGGCTCGAACCCGCAACCTCACGTGTAACAGTCCAACGCGCTAACCATTACACCACAGCGCCCACAACCTTACGACACAAGGAGAACTGCATTATCACAGAGTCGCAATATTAAAAAAATCACTTGTGACCGTTAAAAGAAAACGCATTTAAAAATAAGCTTTATTTACTTGGGGTTGTTTTGCTACAAGCGCCCCTACAAACCGCTAAGAAGGTATTTTTGGAAATTCCCACCAGGAAGGGCAAAAAGGGGACAAAAAAGTACCTTTTTATAAAAAAAGTAGCTTTTTGCAAAAAAAGAACTTTTTTCAAAAAAAAGTACCTTTTTCCAAAGAAAAAGTACCTTTTCCCAAAAAAAGTACCTTTTCCAAAAAAAAGTACTTTATAAAAAAAGTACCTTTTTCCAAAAAAAAGTACCATTTTCCAAAAAAGTACCTTTTTCCAAAAAAAAAGTACGTTTTCCAAAAAAAATACTTTTTCCAAAAAAATACCTTTTTCCAAAAAAAGTACTTTTTACGAAAAAAAAGTACCCTTTTCAAAAAAAGTACCTTTTTCCAAAAAAAATTACCTTTTTCCAACAAAAGTACATTTATCCAAAAAAATACCTTTTTCCAAAAAAAAGCTTTTCCAAAAGAATTACCTCTTTCCAAAAAAGGTACCTTTTTCCAAAGAATCGTCTTAAAAAAAAAAGCTTTCAAAAAAGTAACTTTTTCCAAAAAAAACTACTAAAAAAGTACCATTTTCAAAAAGTACCTTTTATCAAAATAGTTCATTTTATAAAAAAAAAATACCTTGGACCTTTTACCAAAAAAGTACCAAGAACACATGTGAAAATCGAAATATATATGAACACACACGATCATACATTGACTTGTATATGATCATACATGGGCATACATAGTCATACGTACATGCATAGTTCAATGTATGAGCATACATGATCTCATATATTTTCATATATCTTCAGATCCGAAATTTGAGGGAAATTCCTAGCAGGAGGGGTAAAAAGGGAAAAGTCTCCCCCTTGATGGGCTGGCCAAACTGCTGGAACTAGGGATCTGAAATTCTGTATATAGGTTCCACCTCCAACGCAGATGTACGCTAAGACCGCATTTTGAAAATTCCTACCGGGAGGGCTAAAAAGGGAATAATTTTCCCCCTTGATGGCATGCCCGAACCCCTTTGGCTAGAAATCTGAAATTTATACTATGTGTTCCTTAAAGTATGGGCTAACTTATCGATAAGGTATTTTTTGTAACTTTGGAGAGGATCTGGTAAAAATGAGGGTGCAAATAGGGAAAATTGCCCCCCCCCCCCCCTTAATGCCTGCTTCTTTTGCCAGAAACGCTAAAATTAAGAAACGAAATGCGAAACGAGTGGAATTGACACAGAAGTGGAACGAAATGGCAACGAACGGGGATCGATTGGGATTGAAACAATAGACAATGGTATGGAAGAGGAAACGAAATGGATTGGAATATGGAACAAAATGGAATAGGGAGCGAGATGGCATGGAATTGGGAACGAGTGGAATTGAAACACTTCAGTTAAAAAAGGAATGGAATGGAGCAAGTGTAAAGAAATTGAGTGGAAAAGGAACAACTGATTTTCAAACACAGTAGGAACGAAATGGAATCTGAGAACGATTTACATTGGAACACTAACATTATTAAACGAAATGGAATGGAACGTGCGAATTAGAAACATAAGATAACTGGAGGGAAATGGATTGAAATTTGAATGGCTTAAACTGCTGGAGTTTGGTACTTAAAATTTCGCATGTGACTTCCTTTAACAAGGACATACATCCACTGCGGCAGGATTATATATAAATGGGTATTTTTACGGGGAGGAACAGAAAGGGGTAAAGAATCCCTTTTAATTAACTGTGCATTTACTTTAAGTAAGGAATGTAAAACTTAGCATTGAAACATACTCTAAAAAAGGTTAAACAAATTTATAAAAAGAAAACAAACTTAGAAAAAGAGTGCAATTTATATATTCCGATATTTAAACTGCAGCGGCATGCCGGTAACGAAGCATCAGTGGAAGAAACCGACGCAGTAAACTTTCCAACTGAATTTGTGAATTTACATGAATTGCCAGGTCTACTTTTACATAAACTGCTGCTTTAAGGCTCGCTAACGACGTAGCGGGCTTTGTCCGCTAGTTTTACATAAGAGTACCCTTTAAGTACAACGATCATCCCAACAAAACAATTCTTGCATGGGACTATGTGTGTTATTACTAGGGTTTGGGGTTCGGGAATTCCCGGGAATAGTTTGCCGGGAATTCCCGGGAAAATAATATATTTTTCCCGGGAAAACGGGAAATTTTAAAAATATAAAATTTTTAAATTGTTTTTGTTTGGAAAAGGAGCATTCTGATTGGTTAATTTATTTTCAACCAATCAAAATGTTTGAAAATATAAATATTTTTGTAAGGTTTTCATACACAAAATGAACAAACCCGTATGATTAAAAATAAAGTCGACTTCAAATTTAAAATTCTCCCCTATAAACAATTTCACTGGAATTCAAGTTGAAAACAAGTTTAATTCCAGCCCTGTTTTCCAGTTTCAAGGCTTGAATACAACTTTAATTATATTTTATTTCAATAGCATACTCCAGCAAAAGGGGAACAAAAATTCAAGTTTGAAATATTTTTGTTAAATATACAAATGCTAGAATTTGAAATCGACTTTACTTCAAGCTAAATTTAAAGCACTTGAATTTTTAAAACCTATGTGCTTATTGGGTCATTTATATTAAGGGCCAGTAATTTTATTAGTAACGTTTTCATTAATAAATGTGATATTTTCAAGTAAGTTTACTTTATTTTAATACACCTGCTTTCAAACTAATATATTCTTTTATATTAAAGAATAAAATGTCAGTAGTATGGGAAATACTTCACAAAAAAGGACAATGCAGCGCAGTGCAATATTTGCCCTAAAAGACTAATGGTTAACGGAGGTATCTAAATTTGGTTATCCAACATCTAAATTTGGTTCACAAAAAAAAAAAAAAATTGATGGTCATGCAACTTCTCTTGAAGAAAACAATAACAAGAATAACGTTCCAGCTAAAATTAGCAAAGTACCCGAAGAAAAATGTGTAAGCTGAAAAGGTATTGAATGTTTTATGGTAGGGAAAACATTTCCAAATTAGTCGCAGTCAACGGAATGTCAATCCGCACCATAACTAGATCTTCGTTTATTTGAGAAAGTTTTTATAATAAAAACCTGGCATTGCCAAAAAATGAAACCGATGTAAAGAACATTTTATTAAATTACTACAATCATGTAAAAGATATCATGATAAAAGAAATATCGAGCAATATTTCTAACAATAGGAGATTTACTATAATCTTAGATGAATCGACAAGAACATCACAAAAGAGATATTTGAACATATGTATGAACGGAAATAATTCATTTTATATCAGGAATATGTAATGCTGATGAAATAAGAAGAATTGTATAAATAAGACTAGAAGAGTTTTATTTGTCTTTGGGAAATAACATTGTGGTCACCATATCTAACGGACAGTCCAGTAGTGGGTGCTTTCTGCTGGAATCATGAAATTCATTTGGCAGTGCTTAGAGTAATTTATGTGAAATCAAATGTTCAACATTCTGATATTTTTACTGTGAATTCTCACTACACAGACTGAATTTGTACTGAAATAGTGTTTTTTTTTAACATAAATTACTTGTATAGGTGGTTTTCATTAACAATTTTGTTCCAAAATATTTCCTGGGATTTCCGGGAATTCCCGGGAATCAAATATTTTTATTCCCGTTTCCCGGGAAATAAAAAAGTCCGGGAAATCCCAAACCCTAGTTATTACTCTTATAAGAGAGACACAATCACAACAATCATACTCATAATGTAAAATTTCAGCAAAATTAAAGACAAGTGCGTTTAATAATATTGTTCTTTTGTTCTCATGTTGTTGCCATTTAAGATTTGCTTGCGAAAAATAAAAGGAGTTTTTTAATTAGGACCCATTTAAATTTAATTACCTATGTAGAACATGTTGATGTAAAAGAGAAATATTGAGATTACGTAAAGGGGTTTCCAGTATATGATATCTCAATGAATTTTGTATTTTATTTTAAAGGTTTATCAGTGACATTATGTGTGGAATATGACATCGTTTAAATGGACGCCTCGACTTCGCGAAGGGCCGCGCATCCGATATGCACAATTAAATTTAAGCAACGGCACGTTTTATGCAGACTACGGTCGTTTGTATCTTATTGGCATAGACATCCGACTTAAGGAAACCTCACACGACCAAGTCTAAAGGGGTCAAACCGCACAATTTCGGTGACCAGTTCACGTCGCTTCTGAGTGAGATTAGTATGCCCTCAAATCGCTCGTGCAAAATGTCCAAGTCGCGTCAGCTTTGTAGAGCGTAGTGCCTCCTGTTGAAATCACACGTTTATAGTTTATAAAATTTACAAAATTTAATTATAATCATGAACTAATATTAATGTTTTTGGTATTTATTGAAAAAATTAAACTATTTTTTTTTTAAATCATTTGTATTGATTTTAAAACAGATTCGGTGACTTGTTGTTTTACGTAAGTTCAGTGACAGGATCATTCTGGGTTCTTCCAGCACCCATATTTATTATGGCACAGTATAGTGATATGTCACGCAACTATTCATTTTGTACTAGTTCAGCAACACAACACTTATTGACTAATATGTGACTAGTTTTTTAACAATTATTTTTCTTTTGTCCTGTGATATGTGAACTTAAACCAGTCAAGTGATATTTTATTTGGCACTAGTTTCGGTACATATCACATAATGTAACTTGTTCTATTGCATATTCTCTTAAACCAGTTATAATCGACAAGATTTGCGACAAGTCAATAGAAGCTCAAAAGGTGGAAATTTCCACTCCTATGACAAGCCCATGTTAAAGTTGCCGGTTACTTCCATATAAAAAAAACCGACTCGAGGACCGGTGACCCCCACAAAGTTTCAGTCATTTGACCAGCTCTGTGGCTGATCCATTTCCCACAGGATGGTCTTGCCGGCGCCATCAAATGATTTTCCATAGTTTTTCTTCGTCGGATACAAAAAATAGCGTTTTTAACTTTTAATATTTCTTTCAATTAAAAATAAAAGACTTGCAGCCGAATGCATAAAGTTTCTAAACAGTTAAATTAAACGTTTTTAAGCTAATTTGGGAAAACAGTATGCATAATTCGTTTAATAACGAACATTATAGCAATCTCTTAAAGTAGGGTCAAGCCTAAAATAAACGTTTCATAAAGTTTGGAAAATAAAAATCTCCTTCGAAACCAAAAATATTGAGTTTTCATTTATTTAAAGACTTCTTCAAGGGTCATCCCCCCAAGAATATGTGCAATCAACATTCTGTAGCCAACAAATTAAAAAAAGTTGAAAGAATTGCACCATTTATACATTTTTTCATTAAATTTTTCAAAATTGGTGTACAAATAAAATAAAAAATAAATTAAACAAAATAGTGATGTTGATGTAATAAAACATATTCGTCATTCGAATACTTTCAGTATTCGTAGTATTAAACTGTCTCTAAAATATTATTTTACACTATTACATAACCAAGAAATGTATAGAAATTGCTTTTATCATGTTGTGTTTTATTATAAATTATTTTTATTGATAAAATCTTCAAAACAACATTATTATATTATTTAAGTTATTAAAATTTATTATAAATTTTTTTTTAACATAAACAGCTGCTAAATGTTGACACTTTTTTTGCAAACTTCCCTACTTTTCTGCAAATATGAGAGAAAAATTGGATTTCAATTTGGATTTCTATGGGATTTTGCTGAAATCCAAATTAAATTGGGATTTCATTTCGTATGGAAAATCTATTTGAAATCCCAAATTTTTTTTTTTGGATTTCCGTCGATATCTACTTATATTGGGTTGTTCGATAATTAACGTCGTTTTTTTCATATTTTAAAAAGAAAATTTATTTATATTAACAACAAGCATTAATCAATGATATATTGACCATTTTGTTGGATGACCTTTTGCCAACTTTCGGTAAGATGAAAAATTCCACGTTCGAAGAAGCCTTTGTTTTTAGAAGCGAAAAACTGGTCCAACTTATTTTTAACAACCTGATCGGAATCGAACGTTTTACCATTCAAATGGTTTTGAAGGGAGCTAAACAAATGGTAATATGATGGTGCTAAACCAGGGCTATATGGTGGATGTGGCATCAGTTTCGGACTACGTTATCGTAAACAATCCATTTTTCATCACCCCTTATGATTCTATTTAGAAATGGGTCGTTTTGGTTACCATTCAGCAAAGAGTCGCATATGTTAATGCGTTTGGTGAGGTGGATTTCCTTTAATTCGTGAGGAACCCAAACATCCAGTTTGTTTACGTAGCCAAGCTGTTGTAAGTGCAAGTAAATGGTTGAATTCGATATGTCGAGCTTCTCTGCTATCTCCTAAGTTGTCATACGCCAGTTAGTTTCGATTAACCCCTTTATTTTGTCGTCATCAATAACGGTTGGACGACCAGTATGTGGTGCATCTTGCACAATAAAATTTCCAGAACGAAAGCGAGCAAACCAACGCTGACACTTGCGTTCAGTAACTAAGTCCTCACCATAAACTTCACATAATTTCTTCCGAGCATGCACCATTTTTGCCTTTTTGGAAGTAAAACAATAAAATATGCCGATAATGCCATGATTGCCCATTATCAACTTTCTTTGATTGTACATTTTTTAACCAACTTGTTCTTTACTAATTGACAAGTTTGTCAAGTTGGCTGCATTAAAAATTCAATGGCCATAAGAATTTTTTGGCTCAAGGCGGATTTTTAGCACTTTTTCTATATTTTAACACGGTTATATCTCGGTATACCGTACGGAATATCTCTTTTGTGTCTGAAGCAGAGTTGTAGATATTGAATAGGAAAAAATGCTAAACAAACCTACCCGATAAAAGCGCACCCAGTGCCTTAAAAATCGCAAAAATGCCCATTTTTTACCTTTTTTGCTCAATAACTGGATTACAAATCCACAAATATGCTGTTGTTTTGGAAGTGCCTCTTTACAATACTGGACACTGGTCTCATCGAGAGAAAAACATCGATGTATCATACTTTAAGATCCGACTGTAAATGCCAAAGATATAACGAAAAATGTAAAATGGCGACCCCTACGTTCGGCAAAAAAAAATTTTTTTTTGAAACCTCCTTTCAAAAATACTTCATATTGGAGGGTGTACGGCTCACTTTTTTTTGCCATGTAAGGTGGTAAGTTCTACTGTCCAGGTCGTCAAAGGAACTGCTTCCCATATATCGAGTCGCCGCTCTTTCAGACCCGGGCAGTCATAAAGCGGATGCTGCACTATCTCCTCTTCCTCCTCATCCCCACAGCCCCTACAGTAGTCCACACGTGAGTAACCCCAGCGCGCAACCATCTTTCGCGCAGTACACCGTAAGGACTCGTACGTGTAATACCAATCGTCCGCTTGCCAAAAGCAAAAATAAGCTTCGTTCTTATTGGATCAGACAGCGGCCATAGGGTTCGAGATATCCTACAATTGATCAAGGTGGTCCACCTTGCCATCGTCCCCCTGTCCCATATATCCCCTATCACACCGAAAAGCTCCACCAAAGGAACCAAGACCTTCGTTGAGGGACGGAGGTCGTGGTGATGAAAAAGCTTCATATATTTTATGAATTTAGTTTTAATAAAACTTTTTCATTAAGTGTATGAAACTTTTAATAAATGAAATGAATATTTTCACAACATTTTATCAAAAATTCCATTAATTCAATAAAAAGTTTAAATGGACGAGGCCTAGTGAAATTAATCGGTTTTGTGCAAAAATTTATTAATATCAATCAGATAATTCTCTCAGTTAATTAATTGGTTGTTTTCTTACACTATACATATTCATATAAACAAACAAAATTTAATGCAATTGAATAAGACCAAAACTCCGATAATATTGGATGAAATTATATCAATTCAAATATCTCTTTTATTCATTTATATACGATTTGATTAATCCATTTTCCGGATAATTTAGTATGATGCCAAATAAAAAAAAGATATGCTACCGAATAAATTTTTTTTCACGGGTGTTATTAAAAACACTGCAGTGTTTTTAATTTGACAGTGTTGAGTATTTGAAATGTTTGCCAGTATTTAATATTTTTTTTCGTCCATGAGATTGGTGAAGGTTCTACAGAAATGCTTAGCTGTATCTTTTGCAGAGTTTGTACATGCCCAAGAATGATCAAATGTTTTGTATAGGCGGATCATGAATTATTCCATTTTTAATATTCTTTATGGCTTAAAATAACGAGTAATTTGTGGTGAATGATTTACCTAAGTTTTTAATATTTCTTTCAAGCTTGCCTTGTGTGTCTTTCTTGATAAGATCCTTAAGCTCCTTTGTTAATTTGTTAAGGATGGTCTTATATTTTTTTTTTTTTTGATGGACCAACACTCAGGGGATGCCCCCTATTAACGCAGTGCATTGTGTTGGTATTAGGAAAATAGGTTATGAGGAGGAGCAAAGAGGGAGTAGTATTTGTGAATATTTGATTTAAATTTCTCAACATTGTAAGTAGCAGGGAAGACTTCTGCGGAGAGTTTATTCCACAGACGGCTGGTGCGACTGATAAACGAATTCTCTCTGTAATGCGTCGTGCGATCCACTGGACAATCGACTACAAACGGATGTGCTCTACTTAATAACAGGCACCGGATTTTACAAACCAAAAACTTTATTTTTAAGTTTTCATCAAGAAATAAAAAAGTATTTTGTTCAAAATAAAGTAAATTTCTAAATTATTTTTTTTTTATATTCATCCAAAATTGAAAATATATTTATCTTTATAAAAAAAAGAAAAACAAAAATTACAAATGATTTTTATACAAATGATATTTTTTTATTTTCAACCCCAAACAAAAAAAGAAAAAGAAAAAATAAAAAAAAAGTTTTTGTACAAAAAAAAGAAAAGTTTTTTTTTGTAGAAAAAAAAAAGTTTCCTTATTAAGAAAAACAGTTTTTATTTTTTAATTTATAAAATTTTAGATGGTAAAAAAATTGTATTAAAAACCCTTATCAGCGATTTTCATTTTGCAAAGAAATATACTGATGTAAGAATTTTCCTTTTTGCAAATTTTTTTCCCGCGACTTTTTTTTCGCGATTTTTTTTCAATTATCCACCAAACTTTGTTGTATGAAATGGGTATTATAGTCTCTAGATTTCATATTTAGCATAATCGCATCTAAAAAAACGCGAAATTTTTGCGGAACGCGAAAAAACACTTTATGGTAAAAAAATTGTATTAAAAACCCTTATCAGCGATTTGCATTTTGCAAAGAAATATACTGATGTAAGAATTTTCCTTTTTGCAAATTTTTTTTCCGCGACTTTTTTTTCGCGATTTTTTTTCAATTATCCACCAAACTTTGTTGTATGAAATGGGTATTATAGTCTCTAGATTTCATATTTAGCATAATCGCATCTAAAAAAACGCGAAATTTTGGCGGAACGCGAAAAAACACTTTATGGTAAAAAAATTGTATTAAAAAACATTATCAGCGATTTTCATTCTGCAAACAAATATACTAATGTAAGAATTTTGCTTTTTAGAAATTTATTTCCGCGACTGTTTTCGCGATTTTTTTGCAATTAGCCACCAATTTTTTTAGGTGCGGTTTTGTTAAATATGTAATACCCAAGACTGTAATACCGATTTCATACAACAAAGTTTGGTAGCTAGTTGAAAAAAAATCGCGAAAATGTCTCGGGGGTAAAAATTTGCAAAAAGGAAAATTCTTACATCAGTATATTTGTTTACAGACTGAATATCGCCGATGAGGTTTTTCAATAAAATTTTTTCCCATAAAGTCTTTTTTCGCGTTCCGCAAAAATTTCGCGTTTTCTTAGGTTTGGTTTTGCTAAATATGAAATCTAGAGACTATAATACCCATTCGATACAACAAAGTTTGTTGGATAAATTAAAAAATCGCGAAAAAAAAAATTCGCGGGAAAAAAATTTGCAAAAAGGAAAATTCTTACATCAGTATATTTGTTTGCAAAATGAAAATCGCTGATAAGGGTTTTTAATACAATTTTTTTTACCATAAAGTGTTTTTTCGCGTTCCGCCAAAATTTCGCGTTTTTTTAGATGCGATTATGCTAAATATGAAATCTAGAGACTATAATACTAGGGTTTGGGATTTCCCGGACTTTTTTATTTCCCGGGAAACGGGAATGGAAAAATTTTATTCCCGGGATTCCCGGGAATCCCGGTAAATACTTTTGAACAAAATTGTTAATGAAAACCACCTATATAAGTAATTTTTGTTAAAAAAAAACACTATTTCAGTGCAAATGCAGTCTGTGTGGTGAGAATTCAAAGTAAAAAATATCAGAATGTTGAACATTTGATTTCACATAAATTACTCGCAGCACTGACAAATGAATTGCATGATTCCAGTAGGCACCTACTACTGGACTGTCGGAAACAAACCGTTTTATCACACTTGGCCCATTAGATATGGTGGCCACAATGTTATTTTCCAAAGACAAATAAAACTCTTCTAGTCTTATTTCTACAATTCTTCTTATTTCATCAGCATTACATATTCCTCATATATAAACCAACCCCAGGTTATAAAATTAATTATTTCCGTTTATACATATGTTCAAATATCTCTTTTGTGATATTCTTGTCCATTCATCTAAGATTATAGTAAATCTCCTATTGTTAGAAATATTGCTCGATATTTCTTTTATCATGATATCTTTTACATGATTGTAGTAATTTAATATAATGTTCTTTACATCGGTTTCATTTTTTTGCAATGCCAGGTTTTTATTATAAAAACTTTCTCGAATAAACGAAGATCTAGTTATGGTGCGGATTGACTGCAGCTAATTTGGATACCATTTCAGGAAATGTTTGCCCTACCATAAAGCCTTTAATGCCTATTCAGCTTACACTTTTTTCTTCAGGTACCTTGCTAATTTTAGCTGAAACATTCTTGTTGTTTTCTTTAAGAGAAGTTGCATGACCATCAATTTTTTTTTTGTGAACCAAATTTAGATGTCGGATAACCAAATTTAGATACCACCGTTAACCATTAGTCTTTTCTTTTCACATTTATTAATGAAAACGTTACTTATAAAATTATTGACCCTTAATATAAAGGCGTATTTTAAATTTAAAGTCGACTTTATTTTTAATCAAACGGTTTTGTTCATTTTGTGTATGAAAACCTTACAAAAATATTTATATTTTCAAATATTTTGATTGGTTGAAAATAAATTAACCAATCAGAATGCTCCAAAAATAAACCAAGCCACCCAATATTTTAACAAAGTCGGATTTAACTAAAATATACATTTGAAAAATTTAGATTTGTAAGAAACAAGACTTTTTGTTCATATTTCTTTTAAACATTTTACCAAGTTTTTAGATTTTACTACTTAAATTTTGAATAAGTTATGCGAAAAATCTTTATTAGTTAAAATGCTCCTTATTACTTGGCAAAGATTTTATTTGTGTGTCAAATAAATGTATTCCCTTTTAAAAGATTTTAACAATGACATTTTTGTTTTGGTATTTAAAATGTTTTTTATGACTAAAATTAAAAAATCCTATTCGAAACAAAAACAATTTAAAAATTTAATATTTTTAAAATTTCCCGTTTTCCCGGGAAAAATATATTATTTTCCCGGGAATTCCCGGCAAACTTTATCCGGGAATTCCCGCCCGGGATTTCCCGAACCCCAAACCCTATATAATACCCATTTCATACAACAAAGTTTGGTAAATATTTAAAAAAATCGCGAAAAAAAAGTCGCGGGAAAAAAATTTGCAAAAAGGAAAATTCTTAGATCAGTATATTTGTTTGCAGAATGAAAATCGCTGATAAGGTGTTTTAATACAATTTTTGTACCATAAAGTATTTTTTGCGTTCCGCCAATATTTTACAATTTTTTAGGTGCGGTTTTGTTAAATATGCATTCAAGAGACTATAATACCCAATTCATAGAACAACGTTCTGTGGCTAGTTGCAAAAAACAAATACTTAGCGAAAAAAAGTCGCGGAAAAAAGAACACATTTTAGGCCAGATATTTACAGCAAAAGAAAATTTAAAAAAAATATATTTATATACATTTTTCTTTTTTTATTTATAACAACACAAAAAAAGAGTCTTTTTTTCCATCTATTTTTTTTTTTTTTTTTTTTTAAAGAAAATTAAAACAGAAAAAGTTTTTTATTTTCATCATGAGGGGTATTTTAAATAAATATTTTTTTCTTTTTATTTTTTTGTACGTTTGAATTTTTACTTTAATACTTTTACGATATTTATATTTGATAAAAACCAAAAAATAAAAAGTTTCCGGTCCTTGCTTAATAAGCGAGTATTACGAATAAAAACTTGGGCTTTGGGGACAAGTTCACTTATCTCAGCATAGCACTTCCCATGGCAATATATATAGAATAGGGTCACGCAACCCACATTCCGACGATGCTCCAATGAGTTAATATAGCTGGATACCCTACTGTCACCGACGCCGCGTGCGTCGCGACGCCCTCCTTTGCACACGGTGCAGAAGCTCCAAAATAGACTTCGAACCCCATATATGGGAGTTGTATTCCATCTTCGGTCGGATATAGGTGGTATAAATAGTGAGTAAATCGGATGGATTGAAGTACTTCTTGCACAGACGTAAACAACTAGACACTTGAATGCTTCTTTCCACACCTGAAAAACATGTTTATTCCAACGGACATCACCCAGAACATCAAGAGTATCCGATTCCTCAATATCGATATCACCCATATGTACAGATGACAATCTTGACCCTGCAGCCCTATGGGTCAGCATACAATATTGCACTCAAAAAAAAGATGAACTAAAAATGACGAATTTGAACTAAAAATGAGGAAAACTGATAATGATTTAGTGCTAAAGCCATTTTAACTACGAACAAGTTCATGATTTTACTTACTAAAAGGAATCTTATTAAACTTGATATTGGTATTCATTTAGTAAAACTAATTAAAAGTTTATTATACGGGAATAAAATTGAACTAAATAGTTTTAAAAATCCCAAAAATTTAGTTTAATGTATTGGCAAATTAGTACTAAGTTTTAAGAAATATTGCATAAAATGAGGTTTATATAAACTAAAATAAAAACTAAGTTTACTAAAAGTTGGGTTATTTGAATTTATTTCTAGTTTGCCATGCGCTCCTTTTTTTTCAAATTCAAGTTAAAAGTATAAGCATTTAGTACAGAAATTAATTATACGGGAATAAAATTGAAATAAAAAAATTAAAAAATTCCAAAAATTTAGTTTAATGTATTGGCAAATTAGTTCTAAGTTTAAAGAAATATTGCATAAAATTAATATATATAAACTAAAATTAAACCTAATTTTACTAGAAGTTGGGTAATATGTACTTATTTCTAGTTTGCTATGCGTTCATTTTTTATGAAATTCAAGTTAAAAGTACAAGCATTTAGTCCAAAAATTTATTATATGGGAATAAAATTGAACTAAAAAAATAAAAAAATTCAGAAATTTAGTTAATGCATTGCCAAAAAAGGTCTAAATTTTGAGAAATATTTGCGTTAAATTAAGTACATATACACTAAAGTGAAACCCAATTTTATTATAAATTGGGTTATTTGTACTCAATTTTAGTTTACCATGTGTTTCTTTTTTTTTCATCAAATTTAAGTTAAAATTACAAGAATTAAGTTCAAAAATTACTGAAAAATATCCTACATAAGGAAAAATTACTAAAATTTAGTTTATTTTTAGGAATATAAACTTAAAGTAATGAAATTTTATTTATTTGAAGTACGTTACAATATTTCCTAATTTAGAGAAAATTTATAAAATTGTCATATGAATAAGTTCATTTTTATTCAAAGTAAACACAAAATAAGATATTATACACAATTAAAGTACTTAATTTGAGTATATATTTCTTCGTTTTGTGTAAATGTGCCCTATGGTAAAAGAAAATTATTATTAAAACAAGTTTATATTTTATTAATATAGATTTATTTTAGTTAATATATATACCTAAAATTAATACAAAATATTAAATATTATGAATAAAAACTTAGATATAAATATGTATGTGTACTATAATATTGTGTTCCTATTTGGTTAAGAGTTATACCAATTAAAAATCGAAAATTTAACATTTCTACACTCAAAAAAGTTTGACAGTTACTACATGACAGTTGTTTGTGTAGTAATAAGTAGTTGTTGTTTTTAACAGTAATTACAGTTGTTTTTCTATAGAAAAAAGCAAAACAACTTTTATGTCGGTTATTTAAGAAAACAACTAACGAAAAGTGCTGCAATTTTGTAACAGTTGTTTAAATCAGTTATTTTTAATATCATAATAAACAACTACATAAACAGTATTTTTACAGTAATAAGTAGTTTTTGTTAGTTATTTAAAAAATTGAATTTTTGAATTTTTTTGAATTTCAAAAATTCTTGTTTAGCTTATATTTGTTATTATTGACATATTTCTAGTTTGCAAATAAAAATCAGAAACTTGTATTGTATCTCACATCCATAAAAGCATAATAACTGGAGAAGGGTTTGGCATTTTTACTTCGAATTTTAAATAGGCTGAAGTAATGACACATATTTTTGTAATCGAAAGAAAAACAATATTTGTTTTATTAAAATATACTTTTATAAACAAAAAGATTTGACTATAAAAAACAGTAGTTTTTTTATCGATTTTGTCAGTTGTTATAAAATTTTTGTAGTAAAAATTTATCAGTTCATTTTCCGACATTGGTAGTTATTTTTAATACATTTGTTAGTTATTTTTCAACAAAAAAAGTTTTAGTTATTTTAATGGTAAATACCTTTGTCGCCTTTTTAACTGCATATACCTTTGTTTTAACTGTCATTTTCAGTAGATTCTACCGACAAACTTTTGTGAGTGAAGATGCTAACAGAAAATTTAGACCAACAGGTTTTGAAAAGTATTAACCACCTGTTAATAATAGTGGATCAAATAATTTTATCAGAGCTTTTATATGAAATTTTTGAAAATTTAAAATCCTTTTAGTTTTTTCTTCTAAAATTTTGATAGAAAACTCATGATAAAGAGTCTCGAAACAAGTAAGTTTTGATATTTTTAAATTAAATGTTTAAATTAAATCATAAAACATAATATTTTTTTAAATAATACCTGAATTTATCTTTGATTTACTTAAAATAATTTAAAAATTTCGAAATGAAATTAAGAAAAATGTATATTGCAAAAAACTTTAATTTTTTTAATTTTCATATTTACTTGTTTTTCATTTTTGATATGATAAATACTTATACAAAATTCCATTTGGTCTTCTAAACAAGTTTTAATCACTTCCGGTTTCTGCACGAGATAGGAATCGTCTCCCGTCAACGATCTAAAATAAACAAATATGTTAGTAAAGCTGGTAACTAAAAAATTTATTTTAATTTTAACTTAGATTTTTAAAATTATTAAATTATTAAAATTGATGCTGTTGGATGAATATCAATGATTTAAACTAAGGTTGGTTACCGTTATCGTTTAAATACCCTTATCGCTAAATACCATTTCATTTTGAATACCGTTGCCAATACCAAAAAAAAATCAAATACCGTTATCATTGCCGATACCGTTATTTTTGTGTGTATTTACCTGTGTTTATTAAAAAAAAAATAAGAATGGCAATTATTTAAACTTTTTAAATAATCCTGAGATTTTTTTTACAAACAAATGTATGGATAATAATTTTAGTTTTTTAAACTATGTACCAACATTGAATTTAAAGCTTATAATCTGTATTTTTAACACTAAATGAGGGTATCGACTATAGAAAAAAGTCTTTTTGATTTTTTTTAAGTTTTATTTGAATGAAGCATACGTTTCACTATACGATTCCTCGATGGTGGACGAAGGCACATCATATTGGGCAGGTACTGATGGCTTTATGTAAGCTATAAAAATAATCAATGTGTATAAAAAATAAGAAACAAATAAAAAATAAATTAAAATGTTTGTTGGTTTTTAATTTTTATTTAAAATAAAAATTGTTTTTTCGACCTTTTTAATTGATTAATTAGAAATTTTTTAATTTACTTCGAGGCCAATTTCCTTATTATGAATTAACATAAGTACTTTTTTCCAAAAACTGCTATTTTCTTCATCAGGATACTCTCCTGACAAATACTTCACAGAGTTTTTGCTTTCAGGAATGAAAAGACGATCGTTTCGGGGATTTTCCAGGTCCCCTTCATCAGTTTTCTTTAGAAAGTGGTGGCAGTAGTGCAATGCAATTTGAAGCATCAAAATCTCATATTAAGTGTAGTCTGAACATCAACAGAATGCGAATGAAGCAAACAATAAAATAAGTTTTCGAAGTCTTCTGCAGTACTTATTATATTAATTCATAATAAGGAAATTGGCCTTGAACTAAATTAATAAATTTCTAGTTAATAAATTAAAATATGTGCACTCAAAAAAGTCTGACAGTTACTACATAACAGTTGTTTGTGTAGTAATCAGTAGTTATTGTTTTTAACAGTTTACAGTTGTTTTTCTATAGAAAAAAGCAAAACAACTTTTATGACGGTTATTTAAGAAAACAACTAACGAAAAGTACTGTAATTTCGTAACAGTTGTTTAAATCAGTTATTTTTAATATCATAATAAACAACTACCAACACAGTAGTTTTACAGTAAGCAGTAGTTTTTGTTATTTATTTAAAAAATGGAAAATTTCGTTGAATTTTTTTTAATTGTAAAAATTCTTGTTTAGTTTATATTTGTTACTATTGATATATTTCTAGTTTGCAAAGAAAACTCAGATACTTGTATTGTATCTCCAATGCATAAAAGCATAATAACTGGAGAACGGTTTGGAATTTTTATTTCGAATTTTAAATAGGCTGAAGTAATAACACATAATTTTGTAATCGAGAGAAAAAAATTATTTTTTTTTATTAAAATATACTTTTATAAACAAAAAGATTTGACTGTAAAAAACAGTAGGTTTTACCGATTTTGTCAGTTGTTTTGAAGTTTTTGTAGTAAAAATTTATCAGTTAATTATTTTTCAACAGTTAAAAATAACAAAAGTTTTAGTTATTTTAAAGGTAAATATCTTTCAGTAGATTCTGCCGACAAACTTTTGTGAGTGTGCAAAATAATAGCACTTTGACCCTCTGCGTTTATTCTGTCATCAATTTTGACTTCTGATCCAACACCATCACGGGATAATGCACCTTAAAATAAAAATTTAAACAAGTGCGTAACATTTGAGACAACGATTTCTTACCCCACAGCATTAGGGATCCTCCGCCGTGTCGAACGCGTTGTTTCCAGTATCTAGGAGAGTACGATTTATTTGGTGGTCTACGGATGAACTTCAATCCATCGGATCCAAATAAATTTGATTTTGTTTCGTCACTAAATAAAACCTTTGCCCATTGTTCTTTTGCCCAGTGCTTATGACGCTTTCCAAAATCGAGACGCTTCTTTGTATTCACATGACTTATCAAGGGTTTCTTTGCTGGACGTTTGTTTCCTTTAAGCGTCTATGTGCGGTATGAAATCCGACGGTTGCGCCCAAATGTTCAGAAGCATAGTGTATAAAATCTACGGCGGTCTTATTGGGGTCGCTTTAACAATAGAAATCATATTTCTGTCCTGTCTTTTAATTGCTTTTCGGGGTCTTCCACTACCTATTTTCCTATGAATATAAACGCAAGCCTAATGCCGAGTTGCAATTCCTGACACAGTGGACTTGTTTCCTAGAAACATGGTTCCGATTTCAAGTAAAGGTTTGCCTTCCCAAAGAGCTGTAATAATAGCAGCACGGCTATCATTTGAGAGTTGTTTTTTGTAAAGAATAAACGATTTAGTTAATTTTGGTTAATTCAGTTCAAATTTCATGAATAAATTACATTTTTATACTTACCTGATACATACTATTTTTTCGTTGCATTTTTTTTTTTTGCTCGCACAGTTGGTAAAAACTAATTCACATAAATAAATGCAAATCAAACGACCTAAAATATGAACCTACATATCAACGAATATAATAACAAAAGATAAGCGCAAATAAAAAACCATTAGAAGAAATCAAAACAAATTTACATGATTTAGCGTAGAGTTGCATTTTTTATGCTCGCAACTGTATGTACACCCTTAATATTAAATATATGAAAAGTTTTTACATGTTTTTATGTTTTTAACTTAATTTATATTAATATATTATAATATACCGTTACCGAAACAACCGAAATTCGATACCGTTGCTCTTACCGTTATTCGTTTCGGTAACCAACCTTGGTTTAAGCCCTATAAAATGTTGGGTTTATTAGAGTATTTAATTTTAAAGGAAATATTCCAACAAAACATCCTATTACCTTTGCGGTGAAGGTTTTGCTGGGATATTAAATCTTACCTATTCTTGCCGCAATTTGATAATACATAATTACTCGGGATCCATATCAACGTTTAAGAACATATAAATAAGAGAAGAAGAAAAATAGAATCAAATTAGAACAAAACATTATTTTTCTAAATTTGAATTTAATATAAGATAGTAAGTAATATTTGAGTTAAATTTTTGTTAGTAGAAAATAACAACTTAACCTCCCAGTGTAGAAACGGTAATGACATATCATTATTTTTTGGACTACAAGTAATGACACCCACTTACCTTCTGCATTATTTCAAAACATATAGTAATGAGTTACTGATAATGACTTAATTTTAATTATTTATTTTTTTTAAATCGAACAAAAATCGAATATTCAAGAAAAGGATAAAGAACTAATATCATTTAATTTAATACGATATACCATTAAAGTCTTAAATTGTGAATACCCTCATTGTTCTGAATTATTAACATGTTTTATTATTAATATAATTATTTAAAATTTAATATGAATACGTGTATTTAAAAATTGCGTATTATATTATTTGCAATAATGTAAATAATTTACAAAATGTACTTCAGGAAACCCTGAAACATAATAAGCTGTGACATAGTCAGAACCTTTTTATGGTCAATTAGAGTTCTCCTAAAGTGAACTACGATGAAGGGACGCTCTTCGTGACGCACGGCTCTGTGGCTAAGGCACACTAGAGGTCCTTAGGCTTCACTAATTGACCACCTAAAGGAAATCGTTGCAAAAAAGAGAGTGCAAATATGTGAAATTTAAATTTTTTTAAGTTTTTTAGTATTTATGCAAAAGTAATGTTTCAAAATCTTTGTAAATACGTTTTAAGCTTAAACTAAAAAACTTATATTGTATTATACTGAGTTTGCATCGTATTATACATATTTTACATTCTTGTCAACAAACAGCATTATTACATTAAAGCGCAAACTCGAAAACCATTTACATTTGCTAATAAAATATCGAATTATTAGTATTTTAAATATTTATTTTTTTAAATCGAACAAAAATCGAATATTCAAAAAAATTTGTACAAGGTATAATAAAATCATTTGTTTGTAGTCATGCAATGATATTTAGACAAATTTTAAATTCCAATTAAAAATCTACATATATAATTACAATATTATTTATATAATCGAAACCGAAACGAAATGGATATAGAACTAATATAATTTAATTTAATACGATATACATTTAAAGTATTAAATTGTGAATACCCTCATTGTTCTGAATTATTAACATGTTTTATTATTAATATAATTATTTAAAATTTAATATGAATACGTGTATTCAAAAACTGAGTATTATATTATTTGCAATAATGTAAACAATTTACAAAATGTACTTCAGGAAACCCTGACACATAATAAGCTGTGACAAAGTCAGAACCTTTTTATGGTCAATTAGAGTTCTCCTAAAGTGAACTACGATGAAGGGACGCTCTTCGTGACACACGGCTCTGTGGCTAAGGCACACTAGAGGTCCTTAGACTTCACTTATTGACCACTTAAAGGAAATCGTTGCAAAAACGAGACTGCAAATATGTAAAATTGAAATTTTTTAAGTTTTTTAGTAATTATGCGAAAGTAATGTTTCAAAATCTTTGTCAATACACTCATAAAAAAATTCCGTACAAATAGGTAAAAATTGTGCTGGTCAAAATTATGAGTGTACATTTGAAGCTTAAACTAAAAAAATTTATATTGTATTATACTAAGTTTGCATCGTATTATACATATTTAACATTCTTGTCAACAAACAGCATTATTACATTAAAGCGCAAACTCGAAAACCATTTACATTTGCTAATAAAATATCGAATTATTAGTATTTTAAATATTTATTTTTTTAAATCGAACAAAAATCGAATATTCATGAAAATTTGTACAAGGTATAATAAAATCATTTGTTTGCAGTCATGCAATGTTATTTAGACAAATTTTAAATTCCAATTAAAAATCTACATATATAATTACAATATTATATATATAATCGAAACCGAAACGAAATGGATAAAGAACTAATATCATTTAATTTAATACGATATATCATTAAAGTATTAAATTGTGAATACCCTCATTGTTCTGAATTATTAACATGTTTTATTATTAATATAATTATTTAAAATTTAATATGAATACGTGTATTCAAAAACTGAGTATTATATTATTTGCAATAATGTAAACAATTTACAAAATGTACTTCAGGAAACCCTGAAACATAATAAGCTGTGACAAAGTCAGAACCTTTTTATGGTCAATTAGAGTTCTCCTAAAGTGAACTACGATGAAGGGACGCTCTTCGTGACACACGGCTCTGTGGCTAAGGCACACTAAAGGTCCTTAGACTTCACTAATTGACCACTTAAAGGAAATCGTTGCAAAAACGAGACTGCAAATATGTAAAATCTAAATTTTTTAAGTTTTTTAGTAATTATGCGAAAGTAATGTTTCAAAATCTTTGTCAATACACTCATAAAAAAAGTTCGTACAAATAGGTAAAAATTGTGCTGGTCAAAATTATGAGTGCACATTTGAAGCTTAAACTAAAAAAACTTATATTGTATTATACTGAGTTTGCATCGTTTTATACATATTTAACATTCTTGTCAACAAACAGCATTATTACATTAAAGCGCAAACTCGAAAACCATTTACATTTGCTAATAAAATATCGAATTATTAGTATTTTAAATATTTATTTTTTTAAATCGAACAAAAACCGACTATTCATGAAAATTTGTACAAGGTATAATAAAATCATTTGTTTGCAGTCATGCAATGTTATTTAGACAAATTTTAAATTCCAATTAAAAATCTACATATGTATATAATTACAATATTATATAATCGAAACCGAAACGAAATGGATAAAGAACTAATATCATTTAATTTAATACGATATACCATTAAAGTATTAAATCGTGAATACCCTCATTGTTCTGAATTATTAACATGTTTTATTATTAATATAATTATTTAAAATTTAATATGAATACATGTATTCAAAAACTGAGTATTATATTATTTGCAATAATGTAAACAATTTACAAAATGTACTTCAGGAAACCCTGAAACATAATAAGCTGTGACAAAGTCAGAACCTTTTTATGGCCAATTAGAGTTCTTCTAAAGTGAACTATGATGAAGGGACGCTCTTCGTGACGCACGGCTCTGTGGCTAAGGTACACTAGAGGTCCTTAGGCTTCACTAATTGACCACTTAAAGGAAATCGTTGCAAAAAAGAGACTGCAAATATGTAAAATTTTAATTTTTTTAAGTTTTTTAGTATTTATGCGAAAGTAATGTTTCAAAATCTTTGTAAATACGTTTAAAGCTTAAACCAAAAAAACTTATATAGTATTATACTGAGTTTGCATCGTTTTTTACATATTTTACATTCTTGTCAACAAACAGCATTATTACGTTAAAGCGCAAACTCGAAAACCATTTACATTTGCTAATAAAATATCGAATTATTAGTATTTTAAATATTTATTTTTTTGAAATCGAATAGGAATCGAATATTCACGAAAATTTTTACAAGGTATAGTAAAGTCATTTGTTTGCCGTCACGCAATGTTATTTAGACAAATTTTAAATTCCAATTAAAAATCTACATATGTGACCTTCTCCGAAAAAAGGGACCTAGTGTGTTAAAATGAATTTTGAGAAGAACCCAGCAAAATCTTTCATTACCAAATAAGTGGTTATATAATAGAAATTCATAGCTCCGCACAACTTATTTTTTGGCGTCTAAACTCATTATTTTTGTTTGGCGTGGTCGTTTTTATAAGTAGTCACGCTTACCCGCTCGCTTACGAAAAAATGAGAAGTAAGTAGTTATGAGATTCTGAATAATAAGTGGTTACAAACATGCTTACAAAAAGTTGAATTATAAGTGGTTATCCGACTGCTTACTTGATGCTTCAGGAAATACATTCAGAGAAATTAAAGTTTTTGCTAGAATGTAATTTTAGACCTAGTCATAAAAATTTTAACACAAAACATATTTACATGTAATAAATATAAATGTATAAAATTTTACTTTGTAAAAAGTACTTATTTAAACTATTGCGAGTAAGTCATTATTTTATATTTAAAAGCAATGACTACAATAGGCCGTTATTAGGAAGTCATTATTTTATATTGCAAAATAATGCAAAAGGTAATGATATATCATTATTGGTAATGCAGACAGCAATGAGGTGTCATTACCAATATTTTGCTGGGAACGCATTTAAAGTTTCAAATTTTAATGTTTTTCTCATTTTTATCGATTTTCCCAAGTTCCCGTTTTTTGACACACTAGGTCCCTTTTCTCGGAGAAGGTCACATATGCATATAATTATAATATTATATAATCGCAACCGAAACGAAATGGATAAATAACCCAGCAAAATCTTTCATTACCAAATAAGTGGTTATATAATAGAAATTCATAGCTCCGCACAACTTATTTTTTGGCGTCTAAGCTCATTATTTTTGTTTGGCGTGGTCGTTCTTATAAGTAGTCACGCTTACCCGCTCGCTTACGAAAAAATGAGAAATAAGTAGTTATGAGATTTTGAATAATAAGTGGTTACACACATGCTTACAAAAAGTTGAATTATAAGTGGTTATCCGATTGCTTACTTGATTCTTAAAAATAAGGAGTTAAGCAAATACTATTAGCTTAAGAAAATACATTCAGAAAAATTTAAGTTTTTTCTAATGTGTAATTTTAGGACTCGTCATAAAAATTTAAACATAAAACATATTTACATATAATAAATAAAAATGTATAAAATTTAACTGTGTAAAAAGTATTTATTTAAAATATTACGAGTAAGTCATTATTTTATATTTAGAAACAATGAATACAATATGCCGTTATTAGGAAGTCATTATTTTATATTATAAAATAATGCAGAAGGTAATGATATATTATTTTTGGTAATGCTGATAGTAATGAGGTGTCATTACCAATATTTTGCTGGGAACTAATCTCATTTAATATAATACGATATACCATTAAAGTCTGAAAATTACTGGGAAATATGTATGTGCATAAACTGCTCCTCTTTTAGAGCAACCAGCACTTCCAACAAATCGTCAGCTTCACTTGGCTCTCCATAAACTGAAAATAATATCAAGAGAGGAAAACACATTTTTTTTATAAATTACTTTTTTAATAAAAGGTATTTTTATAAAATGTATATTTTATAAATGATACTTATTATAAAAGGTACATTTTGTAAAAGGTACTTTTTGTAAAAGAGTCAACCTTGTTCCGAAAGTTGTACACATTCATTCGGTTTAAAGAAAATACTTGAAATTTGATGTACGAAAGGTTCTTTTTATAAAAGTTACATTTTAGGAAAAGTATTTTTTATAAAAGGTACTTTTTATAAAAAATATTTTTATGTAAGGCACTTTTTTAATAAAAAGGTAGTTTTTATAAACACACTTTTCAAATATAAATTTTAAAAATACTGTCAAGTTTTACTAAAAAAATATATGGTTTTAATATGTATTTTTAGTACAGGTTAGTTTAGCTTGAACTAAAACAATATAATTAGACCATATTTTAAACTTCAATTCAAGTATGATAAAAATAACTAGAACGACTTCTTTATAAAAGTTCATATAACTTAACTTTTAGTTCAATTAAACTAGTTAGAACTTTGCAATAATATTAATATTTTGAACTAAAATCTAGTTAAATTAAACTTGAAGTGTTATTTTATAAGTAACTGGTAACAAGTAACAAGTACAGTTTTATTAAAAGTATGGAAATTTATTATTGAGTTTATATGAGTAGCTAACAATTTAGTTCAGTTTAGTTCATTTTGAACTTGAAGTTTATAATATTATGTATTTTAAATACAGTTTAGTTTAATAAACTAAAACAATGTAATTTGGCCATATTTTAAACTTCAATGTAATAAAAATAACTAGAGCGTTTTTTTTTATAAAAGGTCATATTACTTAACTTTTAGTTCAATTAAACTAATTTTTAGTTCAACTAAACTAATTTTCTAACCTTTGCAATACTATAAGTTGCTAATAATTTTAGTTCAGTTTAGTTCATTTTGAACTTAGGAATACAAATTGATCATTGTTTAAACTAAACTAAAACCAAAGCGATTTATTTATGAAGGTACATATTTAAGTTCAACTAAACTAATTTTCATACATGATCTATAATTAAGTTAAACTTAAAATATAAATAGTTAAAAGTACTATATGAAAAGAAAAAGTTAGTTTACTTTTATTCTGTATAAAGAAATGTGTAATTAGATTCATATTGTACTTTTAACTTTTGACAGTAACTAAGTTCAACTGAACTAAAATTTAAGTATTGAGAAATCTTATAAAACATGTGAGAAACAAAAATGATTGTGCATGTTTTGTAGCTTGGCTTCCTTTTTTAAGTTCAATGTTTATTCCTTCTTAGTTAAATTAGAACAATATGTTAACTAATTTTAGTTAACATGCAGTTCACTAAACTAAAATTGAAAATATATAAACTGAAAAAAGGACGCCAAGCTACGCATACATTCACAAATAATACATGTTTTTCTTCACTTTTTTTTTTACATTGTTTTAATTAATTAATCTGTTTAATACTTACCAATTTTTACAACACAACACACACTTTATTAAATTTTAATATTTAACTTTTAAATATTTTTAAATCAAATTATTTTTAAACAAATTAAATATTTTTATATGATTATTAAAAACACCCCCGCACGATGTGTATAGGTCAACGAGAACTTGCATACTGATTTATTTTATTTATTCTCTTTCTAGTTACTCACTTCTACTTTATTCTTTTTGTAGTTGCTGTTTTATAAAGTATTTTCCACACATATATAAAAACCAGTTTTATTGAAAATAACAGATTACTCAAACAATACATACTTTTGCTTTGGAAGTTCATATAAACTTATTTTGAATGATAGAAAAGTTCATAATAAACTTTGTTAAGAGAATTTTGTCAAGTTAAATAATTTGTAGGAAAATAAACTATTATTAAGAAAATTTTTATTGCTTTAAGTAAAATTTTCTTAATTTTTTTTTTAAATATTTTTTAAAAAATTATACAAACATTTTAGTTTATGTTTACTAAATCTGAATGCCAAACCAAACTTGGAAAAATATTGATTTTTTTTATTTTTGGAAGAGTTTAAATTCCTCTACTTAAGTTAAGCTATGTACTGTATTTTGGTAAATTTATGAACTTGAATCAATTAACTTTAACTTAAATTAAATTTAACACAGAAAATTAAAGTGAACTAAATTCAACAGAATAAACTATTCAGAAGCTAAAATTATTTTCTACAAATGAGTACAATATACTTAATATTATAACAATTTTACTAATTTTTGGTTAAATAATTTGAGTAAAATTTTGAACTATTCCTGAGTTTATGAACTATTTTTTTTTACTCACATTTAGTAAATTTTCCAAATTTTAAGTTTTTTTTCGCTACTTTAAGTAAAATTTAACTTATTTCAATGAACTTTTCTGGAGTTCATTTTGAACTACAGTTTAGTTCACTTTAGTTCAATCTTTTTTCTGAGTGTGGGTCTTGCGTGCATTATTCGCAGGACCCCACTCTGAGATTTTAGAAAGGTCACGATTTAGTGTGTCATTCTTAATCTGCCTTTTGCCGCCAATCTCCTCAGGGCTTGGCATACGATAGAAGGAAAATGAATGACAAATGTTGCTGTCATCTGCAAAAGAGTAGATAGGGTTGAAAGTTTGACCAAGAAGATCATTGAGAAAGATAAGAAATAGGGAAGGAGAAAGAACAGAACCCTGCGGTACGCCTGAATTCAGATGAAACTCGTCGGATGAGACCCCATCTATAACAACACGAATAGTGCGATCTCTGAGAAAGCTCGAAATAAAACGAACGAAGTCATTACCCACACTAAAAGCAATAAGCTTTGATATAAGCGCCGCATGCCATACACAATCAAAGGCCTTTAAAATATCCAGAGCAACCTCTTTGAACGGACTCCAAGGCTCCAACTCCAACGAGAGGAACGCTAACAGGTCTCCCGTAGAACGATTTCTACGGAGCCCATACTGTCATTAAGAAGTGAGTTGGATATTGGGGTGATTGTGTTATATTTGCGATTTTTTGTAGTTTCCTTTTAATTTTAATATTTTCTGTAATGTATGTGTGTTGGAATAATGTATTTGTTTATTTTCTGTTTGACTTACTTGTGCATATAAAAGAGAAGGAATTACTTCATTACTTGATGAAGCTGTTGTTGCGCTCTTTCGGCAATCTCACGTTCGTTTTCTTTATTCCTAAGTTTGGTAAACATTTTAACTTTAAGTTCTTTTTACACCATGCAGCCTTTATATCTTGCTGTGTGTTTTTCGCACATTTGATGTATTCGCTCTTTTGTTCAATTGGGGAGTCGAAAGTCTTATGCTGTTGGGTACATTTTACACAAATTGGATTTTTTGTACAAAAGTTTTTATTTAGTATGGCCGTATGATTGGCAATTTGTACATTGGGATATGGTTCTTTCTTGGCGCAGAGACTCAAAGCTCATTTTTCAGCGTAATAGAGTATATATGTTGTATATCTCCTTGATAGTGCAATTTCAAATAGAGGTGAAGGTTTTTCACCGAGGGCCATATTGTGGTTTTTCATATATTATACAGGGCCGCACCATACAATAAAAAAAGAAAACTACAAATCTTGAAGTAAAACGAAAGCGGAAGGAACTAATGTTTTTTTTTTTTTGTAAAACAAAAAAACTGTTTTAAAATCCATCTATTCCAAAACTGATTCCACAAGAACTCATTGCAAACTCAACTTTTTCAAATTCTGTTTTGGCATTTTTGAATTACATAAGTAGAATTAAACATTATTGGAATAGTTTTTTTATAGTTTTTGCATTGAACCCAAACACGCGGAATCTGCCAAAAACGAAAATTTTAAAACTCAACGAGTTATAAGGGACTGAATATTATTCCGACAACAAAAACATGTATAAAAATTCATAGCATCCTGGATTCGAATATCTATTTAACAATTACGTTGCGCACAGCAAAAAAATCCCGCCCCTTTAAAGGGACACTATGCAATAAAAAGTTAATTTAAACGATGTTACAAACTTAAAGATTTAGTCAGTCACTTAATTGCTTTAGTAATTTAAACGCCGACTTTTTCACACAGACCAATGCGGTGCAGTATTATAGTCAGCACTAGGTACGAATTTTAATAAATCTTTACTTAAGTAATAAATTTTCAAACATAATTTAATATTTGCATGAAAACATAATTTTTAAAAAATGGCGAAAATTTTAAATCAAAGGTTATTTTGAAGCGAATTAAATTCAAAAAGTACAGTTAGCCTGTGGAGCTTCAAGTAATCATGTATTGAAGAGGAAATATTCAAAAATTCCAAGGTATTTTAATTTTTGCAAAAAAGATAATTTTTTTCTTGCTTGTACAATATAGTTAAAAAATTTACTGGTTAAAGCATTTAGAAAACGACAAACTTTATATTGATTTAAGCCCGTAACTTGAAATATCTTGATTATTTTAAAAAATTATATTAAATTTTTTTAAAACTTTACTTTTGTCGATCCAAGGTACACGCACCCAATTTTAGGGTCTCCTATAGACTTATCAGAAACTTTGAGTAGTTTAAAATGATCATTAGGCAAAATAAAAAACTTCATAGAAGAAGACTTTACAGTAAAACATTAACAAATAGGAAAAAAATGCAAAGTTTCAAGGTACACGAGATCCAAGGTACACGACTTTCCCCTAATTACTGGAAATTTAACTATTTTGCGCCCTTCCGTATATTTTGCTAATTTTAGCAACTCAAGCCATTTGATTTGTCGTATAATGAAATTAGTAGAAAAAATTAGTACACACAGAGAAAAAATATGCCATTTTCCAACTGAAATTCGGTTACATCTACTAAAATAGGTTGGTACAACTGAACATTGGTTATCACAACAAAAATCGGTTTATACAACTGAATTTTAGTTGCAATAGGGTGAAAACATCTCAATTCAACACAAAAAAAGGCACTTTCGGATTGACCATCTCCGATTTTAATGAAATTTACCACAACTATCGTACATGATAACAGCTCATTAAAGCATATATTTCAGAGCCAACACTCTTTTGGTTTCCGAAATATGACGTCACGAAAATTGGAAAAAAAACGCCAACATTTGACTAAAGTATGATTACAAAATCGACAATAACTTAAAAACGATTCAAGGTATAAAATTCGTTCTGGTATTATTATTATTAATGTACCCTTTAAAGTGGTATGCATATCGACTTTTTTCATGGAAGGGTCAAAGGTTATTTCTTGGGGTCTTGAGTTCAAATTCCCATTGCTCAAAATGCGAATTTTTTAAAATTCTTAAAAAAAATATGATTATTGTTAAACTCTCATCTACATGTTTGTGAAAAATTTATATACATTGTCATTAGTTATATACATTGTCATTAGGGAACGCAAAATCCCGCTCTTTTTGATTTCCCGAAATGTTTGCAACAATATATTCATATGCAGAATGTCGATAGCTGATTCGCTCTTTTAATTTATTTTCTGTACCATAAAGCCTTTTTCGAATTCCGCCGTTATTTTGTAACATTTTAAGTGCAGTCTTTTTAAATACATAACCTAGGGACTATAATACCAATTTATACAATAAAGTTTGCTGGTTGATTGCATAAAAAAACCGCCAAAAAAATTCAAAAAAGGAAATTTTTAGCTTCAATGTTTACCATAAAGCGTTTTTTCGCTTTCCGCGATTATTTTGCAATTTTTTAAGTGTGGTTTTTTAAAATTTATAATCTAGGGACCAATTTTATACACTAAAGTTTGGTGCTTAGTATGCAAAAAAAAAATCCCTAAAAAATATTTGGAAAAAGGAAAATTTTTGCATCATTATATTCATTTACAGATTGTTAATCGCTGATTGCGTTTTTTAATTAGTTTTTTCTACCACAAAGTCTTTTTTCGCTATTATTTTGCAATTTTTTAAGTGCGGTTTTTTAAATTTATAATCTACGGAGTATAATGCCCATCCCGTGTAAAAAAGATCAGATCTGGCCAGATCTCAGTAGATCTTACCAGATCTAGGCATATATGGCGCAATTGTCCAGATCACTTTAGATTTGAACAGATTTGGCACTAGATCTGATCAGATCTTGCCATAAGGTATTATCACATATGCCATATCTGATCATATTTGATGAGATCTGGTACAGGATCTAATTAGATTCAATCATATATATTTAGATCCAAAAAGATCTGATCAGATCTAAACTTTTTTACACGGGATTTCATAAAACAAAATTTGGTGGTTAGTTGCAAAAAAAGAAAATTATGGCATCGTTTGCAGAATGTAAATCGCTTATTAAGTCTTTTAATTAACTTTTTGAACACCAAAGCCTTTTTTCGCATTCCGACATTATTTTTCAATTTTTTAGGTGTGGTTTTTATAATAACTAAATTATTATTTTCCATCCCTGGTTACAATCGATGTTTTGAGTCATACAAAGACCGCACATAATGACCCTGCAAACATTTGGAAGATATCTTCCAAGAAGATATTAAAGCGATATCTTCTATTTGTCATTTGAATGAAAATAATCAAGTAGTATTTACTTGAAATTGTCTTCCTTTTATCATTTGGAAGATAATTCGGCGATACTTAAAAAATTAAATATTAAAAAATTTTATCTTTTGTCATAATTTTTTATGATAATATTGCGGCAATATCACCTTTGTATTATCTTGAAGATAAAGCAAATTTCTTTGAAATCTTTTGCCATTTTGGAAAAAATTAAAACTAAATTTGTACAAAAACAATCAAAAGATATATAGGAAATAAACTCGTGAAAAGTCAAGAATAATTGCGAGGGAAAAATTGGCTAAGATGAAATCAAGATAACACAGTACAACAAAATAAGAAAAATTTTATGCATCGGGATTGTGACACATCATTTCTAATAGACTTTGGGACGCAGATCACGAATATGGCACTAGAATTTTACAGTTAGCTATAGTTTAGAAAATATTTGCAAAAACGTTTTTGTACGAAAATTAAATTTTTTAAGAAACTTTTTGCAAAAAAATATAAAATTGAAAGTAATAACGTTATTTTTTCAACATTTTAAAATTATAAAATATGCCCTTTAATTTGATATATTGCACGTTTTGACAGCTGCGATAATATTCCCTATATATGTATTTAAAATTAAAATTTCTCTTTTTTTCACGATTTCGTTAATAAATAATCTGCGATGAAATGAATATTTGAATTTGTACCTTTAGTAAACATCTCATAATACTTAATTTATCAAAAAAACATTCGCATTTTCTGTTTTAATTTAAAGTTAATATTGACTAAACCTTAAAAAGACTCAATTTTTGAACCCTCGAAGTGGCACATATTTTGAGCCCTTAGTTCTGGCACATGGTGTCTGGCCAGACCCCTATACATTTACATGCATTTGTATGGAAATAAGGGCTGTTTGCCGTTAAATTTTTTACTAAGATAGGAAAATATTTGTTATATTTTGTGTTTCTATTTCTTTTTACTATGTTATTAGCTACCTGAGGAAGAAAAAATAGACCTGAAAAAATCTTTGGAATGAAAAGGGCAACAATTTTTTTGTTCTATATATATTTCTCTTTATTATGGGTAAAGTAATAAATGTTTATGACAAAATAGAAAATTATTATGAAGAATACATTGATTTTTTTATTCAGAATTTTGCGGAAGGCAACAAAAACATAAATAATCTACTTTTGAATGTTGCTGACAAACAGGATTGTTGCATTTGCAGCAAAAAAAGCGTGTCTTACGGCGTATTTTGTCACCTTGCTGCAGGCAAATTCTGCAAACTTTTTTGGCAGCTAATGTGTCTGGACCACTGCGTGAAGCCACATTAAGGTTTGCTATATTGAGCCACAATGTGCGGATTATTGATGCGATTTTCAACGTTGGCCAGTACCAATTGCTTTGCAAGTTTATATAAAAATATGCGTCTTCTTTCTTTTCTTGTATTTTCATCATTTAGCTTACATATAATGTAACTTGCCAATGCCATCACATCAATCATGTTGCAGAAAAACGCGTATGTCCAGCGTCTGGTTGACCGTTTTGTTGTGTAATGAGTTAGCATTTGATCCATCGTATCGACTGCGGCTTCAGTTGAATTATAAAATAAAATTGCTTCCGGTTTCATGGCTACGCCTTCAACATGTTTCGTGTAATGCACGGTTGAAATTAAATTGACTGCCTTATTTTTTTTGGGCACGTAGCTGCAAAGTGCAACAAGATTTTCATGAAAACCAAACACACTTGAAAGAATTGGTCGTCTGGTGCTCTTCATAACTTCCTTAGGAAGACATCTTTTGTTTGCTCGAATGGTGCCAACAAATGCCAGTCCCATAGCAGCAAGTCGTTTAGCGCCGTTCAATAAGGTGAAAAAATTATCAGAAATAATTGTTCTGCCGCTGTTTGCGTAACAATTTGCGAAATACATTAGAACGTTTTCACCTTGATTTATCTCCCGATTGTCTCCTTCCTTTCCAGTGTATAGTTTTCCTTTCAATGGAAATTTAGTCTTAGCATCGCATGCCCACCAAACTTTGATCCCATACCTTGCAGGTTTTGATGGGATATATTGGGTGAACTTTGTGCGCCCACGATACGGAAACAACTGCTCATCGATGGTGATATTTTCATAAGGTTCATAATAATTTTGCAGATTTTCATTGAGAAAATTCCAAAGGTCCCGGATAGGAGCTGCTTTATCTGTTTGCTGTCGGAATGCCCGCGTACGACTATTATCGAAACGAACATATCTGGACAGAGTAATGAATCGTTTGTGCGACATAGCCGCACGGAATATGGGCAGCGAATCAGAACGCCACAATATACTGGAGTCTTGCATATTATTATGGCTGAGACCAGAAGCCAACAAAATCCCAATGAATGCATCTAGCTCAGAGCTTGTCAAATCAATCCATTTTCTTTGGGTAGACTCTGGATGTTCTTCATTCCATTTTCTAATTGATTCTCGCCCATGCCGATTTGTTTCACTAATGATGACGAACGTAATATTGGTTGAGAAAAATAGCTTGAATACCTCAACTGGATTGGCGAGCCTTGTTTTTGTTCCAGATTGAAAACGCATGATATTATGCTGGCGCAAACGAGATGCAGGGGGTTCAGTTTCTTTCCATTTAGTACCGTCTTTACCATAAAAACAGCCTGAGTCGACTTCATTTGCTGCTTCAGCATCATTTCCACTTTCTTCTTCTTCATCTACGTCTTCATCACTATCATAAAGTTCGTTAGGTTCAATTTCCAAATCATTTTCTATGTCTGATGCATCATCTTCTGGCACATAATCAGCAGTGTCGTCACCATCGTTTTCAAAAACATCATCATTTTCATCAGCTTCTACCTGACTTTGAAAATCACGCACTAATGCCTCTGACAATTGGGGTTGCAAATTCGCGCTACGCAAGCGTGTATTATAAATAAATTCCAGTTCATCAGCCATAATATACTAACAACGCAACAAATCTACCTGCGTAAAATTATTCACAAGTTCAAAATTACCGCACAAAAACTAGATTACTTCTTCACTGTTCAACGTTCAATGAATAACTAAATCACAAACAAAATCAGAAGAAAGAAAGAAGCATAAAAGAATAAAGTAAATTCAAATTTCCAACTCGTGCCATGTGCTTTGCCTATGCGTTCATACAAAATGCAGACACCATGTACCAAAAGTAAGGTGAAGATTTGTTATTTGGCTTTTTTGTCCTGTTCCAAGGACTTTTTTTCAATTATTAATTTATACATCGAAAGCCAACAATATTTTGGGAGATTACCTGAAATTACAGCCATGTACCTAAAATAGAAGTATGCTAAATTAAAGCATGAAAATGAAATATGTCTGGCCAGAACCATGTGCCACTTCGAGGGTTAAAGCGATATCTTATATTTTTCATTTGAATGAAAATAATAAAGTGGTATTTTAAAATTGTCTTCCTTTTATTATTTGGAAGGTAGTTTGGTGATATTTGGAAAAAAATAATTCAAAAATTTAATTTTTTGTCATAGGTTTTTATGATGATATTGCGGCAATATTACCTTCTTATCATCCGGAAGATAAAGAAAATTTGTTTGAAATTCTTTGTCATTTTGGAAAAAATTAAAACAAAATTTGTATAAAAACAATCAACAGACACATAGGAAAGAAATTTCTTGAAAAAATCAAGATTTAATGCGAGGAAAAAATCGGCTACCATGAAATCAAGATAATTAATGTGTTGGTCAATGGATTATGTATGCAGATGTTCTTTTTCAGGCTTAAATTTAATAATTAAAAAATAAAACCTTAACATTTATTTGGCGATATCACCTTTTTATCTTCCAGATGATAACTTAGCGATATCGCCGATTTATCTTCCTGTGGTATTGCTTTCGTGTTGCCTGGAAGTATCGCTTTCGGGTAACAGTTATTCCCGACGGCAGAAACTTCCGCAATACGAAATTGATATTGCCGGCAATAAATGTTTTCTTCCTGGCAATATGATCGGGGAATCTTCTTCGTATTGCCATGCTTGCTGGGTTGTCTTGTGCAAAAGCACAACTTTTAAGCTGATTAGTGAACTATCGATGAATAAACGCCAATCATCTTTTTTATAGGTTAACCCTATCGTCTCCATTAACTTTTCAATATCGTTGCAATAAGCGAAATTTTTTGCATCATACACATTGAAGAACTTTTCTAATTCATTTTGGCGTTTTCGATATGCTGTTACTTTGGTACCTTTCGCCAGCAAATTATTTCCTTTCAAAAATGAAGCCAGTAGTTATGATTTTTTCTAAGTCAATCACAAATTTGCAACAATTCCATCCAATTGGTTTTGTGTGACTAGGATTGGGTCCTTTGATGTTTCAGAGGATGTACATTCACCAGGGTCGTATTCTTAGTAGAAATCCATGCATGTGGCAACGGCGGTTGTAGTACTGATATCTGTTTGAAGATCAATATTTCGGTATGTTGGTACTGGAACGAATTCTGAGTGCGGTAATGGTAACTGGACACTTGGCACTGCTACATAAGTTTTATTCTTTGCTTTCCTTCTATTCAAACTTATGGTAGTTGATACATCCATAGCAATTTTCTTCTTGATGCGGGCTGTTGTCTAACCACATCATTGGTATACCAAAAGGCATAGCCTTCTTCTTTCCACTTTTCCATTGCATAAGAGTTGAATAGCAATTAAAGCAAACTTTTTTAGGGGCTTTAGTTTACGTCTCTTGCGAGAAATATTGTTTATAGGCTTCTAAAAAAAATCACTCGCATTGCCACATTTTTCATCGCTGGCTATGAAACGTCCACAAACATTACAAAAATGGTCCATTTTACATTTTGGTTCCGACATTTTTAATACAATATATATTATACAATGTTTTTTTTTGTTATTTTTATGAAACCGATGCATTTAACTTAAATCACTCACAAAATGAAATAAGTTCCAAAAAAATTAATAGCGAATTTTATCACGACCGAGCGAAAATTAAAAGACATCAGCTTCGGCTGAGTTCTGTTCGAATCGAATTTTAACTGAATCTTTATTTTTGAAATTAGTTCGCTTGTACGAAATAAAAAAAAAATCGCTGCCTGTGCGCTGATTGAAAACAAAAAAGTTGTTTTGTTTGTATAAAAACACCTTTGAAGAAGAGGTGACGAGGAAAAAGAAGAAGAAGGGGAAGACAAAGAAGAAACTGAGAAGCATATTATATCAAACAGAAAGCAAAAAAGACTTAGTTTTGTGGAAAATATTTTCAAAAAGCATGAAAGAAAAAAATTTTTTTTCCAACATTTTGCTTCATAAGCACCACAAAAATTTTCTAAATCAATTTTTTAAAAAATTTTAATTGTTTCACAGGTCTCTAGCAATAATTAGGCTTTTACAGATTTAAAAAATATCAATTAGCCGACGAGTTATAGCCAAAAAACTATATAAACAATATGCTGAAAATCAGCATTTGACTGCAAAGTTCGAAGGTCGATTAAAAAAAAATTCGAACTAACATAAACAAACGCCGCGATACGGGTCTTCTAATTTAGCCTCTATTTTCACCCCTCACTCTCAGAATCGACCTAACTTTTGCTAAACTGAATTTATTCCACAGTATAATTGTAGTGCAAATTTTGAAAAAATAACGATTTTAAAATATGCTGTTCAAAAATGTACTTTATTTCATTTTCCCACAGTAAATTCATGTAAATTTTATCTCTATATTTATATAAAAGAGAAACGTGAGTGACTGACTGACTGACTCAACATCGCCCAGCCCAAACCGCTGAAGCTAGGAAGTTGAAATTTGGTATGTAGGTTCCTCTTTCGGCGTAGACGTCCGCTAAGACGGGATAAGAGGAAATTCCTACCGGAACGGGCAAAAAGGGGGAAAGTCTCCCCCTTGACGGCCTGCCAAAACCCCTTTGGCTAGAAAGCTGAAATTTAAGATATGTTGTAACGTGCCGTTACAAATAACCTACTTATTCATATACCTAATGGAAATGCTGACCCCTAACCAACAATATATTTTCACTTGAATGGGCAAATATTCTAGTAATTCTCATTAGATTGATAAAACCTATTACTTATAATGGAAAAGTTGTATGGCCTAAGTGAGCTTGAATCCAGTTGGAGTTTTACTATACTTCGTCCCGCGGCCGAAGTATACAAGAATAAGCCAGCCCGATTACAGTTCCCAAATTAACCCGACTCACCTGCCTACTATTCTCGTGAGTCACTAATCGTATTTACCATATTCCCTCGTTTCCCCGAAATAACCCGACTCACCTGTTTACTATTCTCGTGAGTTACTTAGAAATATTTACTAATCGTATTTACATCTCCTCGTGTTCCCGAGGTAACCCGCACCCAGTTGGAGTTTTACTATACTTCGTCCTTCGGCGAAGTATACACGAATAAGCCACCAAGGTCGGAGTTACCGAAATAACCCGACTCACCTGCTTACTATTCTCGTGAGTTACTTAGAACTATTTACTAATCGTATTTACCATACTCCCTCGTTTCCCCGAATTAACCCGACTCACCTGCTTACTATTCTCGTGAGTTACTTAGAACTATTTACTTATCTTATTTACCATATTCCCTCGTTTCCCCGAATTAACTCGACTCACCTGCTTACTATTCTCGTGAGTTACTTAGAACTATTTACTAATCGCAGTTACCATATTCCCTCGTTTCCCCGAAATAACCCGACTCACCTGCTTACTATTCTCGTGAGTTACTTAGAACTATTTACTAATCGTAGTTACCATATTCCCTCGTTTCCCCGAAATAACCCGACTCACCTGCTTACTATTCTCGTGAGTTACTTAGAACTATTTACTAATCGTATTTACCATATTCCCTCGTTTCCCCGAAATAACCCGACTCACCTGCTTCCTATTCTCGTGAGTTACTTAGAACCACTTACTAATCGTATTTACCATATTCCCTCGTTTCCCCGAATTAACCCGACTCACCTGCTTACTATTCTCGTGAGTTACTTAGAACTATTTACTAATCGTATTTCCTCATATCCCCGAAATAACCCGACTCACCTGCTTACTATTCTCGTGAGTTACATAGAAATATTTGCTAATCATATCGAACCAGTGACAGAGCTATCGACGTTTGGAGGAACTGCAACCACTGCCAGAGTTGCCGAAGATCATCCTGTGCACCGAATCGTCGAAGTCGTATAAAGGAAAAAAGTCATTAGATTAAGTAATTTAAGTAGTTTAAGATCTTGGTGAATAAAACTGTGTGCGATACAGGATCGTACAACTGAATTGAATAAAAGAAACGATTGCTGTTTTATTTCAAAGGAGGCAGACCTTCGACGAACCTGGACAAACTGAGTCTTACCCCAGCCGAAGACAAAACTGCATCACAATGTGTTCCTTGGAGTAGGGGCTAACTTTTCTGGACAGTACTTTCTAGAATTTTGGACAGGGACTTTGTAAAAATGGGGGTTAAAAAGGGGAAAAAGGCCCCCCTTCACGGCCTGCCAAACCGCTGGAGGTAGGAATTTGAAATTTGGTATAAAGGTTCCTCCACTATCGTAGACATCCACCAAGACGGGATTTTTGGAAATTTTTACAGGGAGGGGCAAAAAGGGGAAATAGTCTCCCCCTTGACGGCCTGCTCAAACTGTTGGAGCTATGAAGTTGAAATTTGGTATGTAGGTTCCTCGACCGGTGTAGACGTCCGTTGAGACGGCATTTTTGGCAATTCTTATCGGGAGGGGCAAAAAGGGGACAAAAAACGTACCTTTTTCCAAAAAAAGTACCTTTTTCCAAAAAAAGTGCCTTTTTCCAAAAAAAGTACCTTTTTCCAAAAAAAAGTACCTTTTTCCAAAAAAATACCTTTTTCTAAAAAAATTTACCTTTTCCAAAAAAAAAGTACCTTTTCCAAAAATTGTATCTTTTTCCAAAAAAAAAATACATTTTTCCAAAAAATACCTTTTCCAAAAAAAGTAAGTTTTTCCAAAAAAAAATACATTTTTCCAAAAAATACCTTTTTAAAAAAAAGTACAGATAAAGTACTTTGTAAAAACAAAGTATCCTTTTCCAAAAAATTTCGCTTTTTCCAAAAAGTACCATTTAAAAAAAATACCATTTAAAAAAATATAATTTCAAAAAAAGTACTTTTTTTCCTCCCCCCACGGATATCTCCACTAAAACAAGGTTTCTTGATATTCGGCATAGACGTGATTTTTGGAAATTCCTACCGGAACGGGCAAAAAGGGGAAAAGTCTCCCCATAAACAGTCTCACAAATTGGAAAAGTGCCTGCCCAAACCACTGGAGGTAAGAAGTTGAAAATTGGTATAAAGGTTCCTCCACTGTAGTAGACATCGACTAAGTTTGTATTTTTGGAATTCCCTACAGGATATCCCAAAAGCAAATTCGGTATGTGAGTTCCTCCTTCTGTGTAGGCGTCCGCTTAGACGGAATTTTTGAAATTCCTATCGGGAGGGGAAATAAGGGGAAAAGTCTCCTCCTTGACGGCCTGCCCAATCCCTTTTGGCCAACCTAAATTTTTAAATATGTTTTCCTTGGAGTAGGACTAACTCACCGGCAACGTAATTTTTCTATTTTGGAACAGGAACATAGTAAAAATGGTCGTTAAAAGGGAAAAATGTCCCCAATAACGGCCTGCCCAAACCGCTGACGCAATGAAGTTGAAATTTTGTATGAAAGTTCCTCATCCATCGCAGATAGCCGCGAAGATGGAATTTTTGTAAACTCCTAAAGGGAGGGGCAAAAAGAAGAAAAGCCTCCCCTTGGTGGCCTGTAAAAACCCCTTCGGCTAGAAACCTGAAATTTAAAATTTGGGTCCCTTGAGTAAGGGCTAACTTATTAGAAAGATACTTTCTTTAATTTTGGACTCCGTCGTTATAAAATGGGGGCTCAAAAAGGGAAAGTGGCCCCTTGACGACCTGTCTGGGGCCACTTTCACTTTCTTCCTGCTGGAACTAGGAAGCTAAAATTCGGTACTTAGGTTCCTCTTCCAGCCTAATTCCAACCGGGAGGGACAAAAAAAGAAAAAGTGTCCACCTTGACATCCTGCTCAAACTGCTGGAACTAGGAAGCTGAAATTCCCTGTCGATGGATTTTCGGAAATTCCTACCGAGAGGGAATATCCGAAAAGCGACTGATATCAATATCGATACACAAGACAGTAGGAACGAAATGGAATGAAACGGAGAACGAGTGGAATTGGAATAACAGATAATGGGAACGAAATGCAATGGAATGGTGAACCAAATGGAATCTTGGAAGGAGTTGCATTGCAACACTAAAATTGTTAAACAGAATGGAATGGAATTTGAATGACTCAAATTGCCGGAGTTTGGTACTTGAAATTTCGCATGCGATTGAGGCAAGATTATATATATTTGGGATTTTTACTGGGAGGAACAAAAAGGGGTGAAGAACTCCTTTTAATTACCTGTTCAAACACTATCCACGGAATATGAAACTTATGTAGCATTGAAACATACTCTCCAAAAAGTTAAACAAATTTTCTAAAAGAGAAAAAACCTTAGAAAAGGAATGGAACTTATATATTCTGATATTTAAACTGCAGGTAACGACCCAGCAAAAAACCTGCATCGCTGGATGCAGCTTTGTAAGGGAATAAATAAAATTAATCCCTTACAAAGCTGCTTACGGAAGGCATGATTTTTCCATACAAAGGGCCCGCTTGGAAGCACGTTGTTTTGTGAGAAAAAGCGCATTATTCGCTGCTGAAAAATTGCAGTAAATTCATGTTTTTCGTTAGTGCATTTAACCGCAAATAAATGCATGCCCTTTTTTTGGAAAAAGTGCTTTTTTGCTGCTGAAAAGATGCAGTAAATTCATAATTTTCATTGAGCGCATTTAAACGCGACTTCTTATGAAAATAAATGCATTCATTTGCCGACTTCAAAATGCAGACTGACTCATGTTTATGTGGCGTCTATACATTAAACTCTACTAAAGAAGGGTAAAACACGATTGAGATGACTCAGATTTCGTGCGCATTAATCTTTGGATAACTTACATTTTATTTTACTCCCTTACAACCTGCTTCGTCGTAAGGGAATTGCGTAGCACTGTAATTTTTTAAATAACTTGCTTACGATTTGCTTCGTTTAAGGCAGTTTTGCAGGGTATACAATAAAATTTCAAAATTTTTTGTGTATTGTATACACATAAAGTGGCGCAACTCTGTAAAGCAGAATTTGTAGCGCGTTTTTAAGCGCTTCGTATTTTTACTGCTTCCAAATTACTAAAAAATTTTTGCTGGGGAAGCACCGATGGAAGAAACCGACGCAGTAAATTTTCCAACTGAATTTGCGAATTTATTTGAATTGCCAGGTCTACTTTAAGGCACGCTAACAATAAAAAATATTATAAAATGCTTTCCAACCCTGCTTTAGGTTATTTATTTTCATTCAAAACACAAATGAACAATACTACTTACGGGGGTATCTACCTAAGTTCGCACTTTACCAAATTATCTTGACATACACACGTATATTGCAATTTATAATGGATTCATCACTAACAATCCACTTTAATGAGAAAAAGTGATCAAATATTTATTTATTTAAACCCATTGTTGTGTCAGAATTATTTATTTGTGGTGGCTGGGTGAAGGCTTATATTATAAAAACTGTAAACTGCGCCCCCCTCCCCACGCAACCACAAATACGACCTATCTACGCCGATGGCTTGAACAACAGACAATTAGTTGTTACATGCTCACGTTTTGGTATACTAAATGATTTATTTATATAAAAATGAAGAGGCAAAAAATAGTATTTGTACTTAAACATTACAATAAATTTACCTTAACAATTATTTTACCTTAACAACAAATATTGTGTTTTATTTTATATAAAAGAAATTTAATTCTTAACTTTAAGGCACGCTAACAACGTAGCGGGCTTCGCCCGCTAGTTTAAAATAAAAAAGATGCAAAATCTGTTTTCAGATTGAATTTTCTTCAAATATTGATGCAGAAGTTGTGATTCTTTTGATAAAAAGAATTTAGTGGAATATGAATTTACGTCATATATAAAAATTTTGTAAATCCGATTAAGGGATTTTACTAGATTTGCAAAATAGGAAAATATGTGAAGTTTTCACTTTAATTGGAATTATGTCCTAGATCCTTTACCTTATCAAAATAAGTTGATATGTTTCTAAAAGCCCAAAGTCTATGTTTTTAAAGCATATTAAAAATTATCCGTGGTTTAGTCACGTATATGAATAAATAAGAAATTTTAACAAAAAAATTGTCTTTTTGCTAAAAGTTAAATTTGCAAATATTTCAAAAACTAGAGCTAATTTTGAAATTTGGTGTTCACATTCGTGATATTCATCCTAAAATCTGTCAGAATGGATATGTCGCATGCCCGATGCATTTTTAGTGTTGTACTGTGTAATTTATAAGTTGGTCAATGTATGCAGATATTCTTTTTCAGGCTTAAGTTTAATAATAAAAAAAGTAAATCGTTTATTTTGTACCCGGGAGTTTATTTTATCTTCCATATGGGTTATTGCTTTCGTATTGCCTGGAAGTATTGTTTTCGGGTAACAGCTGTTTCCGACGTAGGAAACTTCAAGAATACGAAATTGATATCGCCAGCAATAAATGTTTTCTTCCTGGCGATATTATTGGAGAATCTTCTTCATATTTCCATGCTTGCTGGGTGATGTTTGATATAATACATTTAGTATTGGTTTGAGTATGTTCTTGTTCCAAGGTACATAATAGAACAAATGCTTTCTCAGTGATAGAGAGTCCCCCAGTCTCTTTATTCTACACCCAGAAAACAGTCTCAGTTGTGGCCACCGAATTTGTTGCCAATCGAATTCGTGCGGTTACGAGAACTATATTTATATTAAATTATATTTTTCGTCGTGAAAGCCAATATTCGATTGTCTAACTCCGATAAATATTATTATGTTCCAAAAAATTTTATTGAAATTAAAAAACTTTTTTCGAATTTTCTGGTATTGAACCCGGCCATTCAGGTTAATATTTACACTCTTACACACTGCACCACAACTAGTTTTAATTTTCTTCGCCATATTTAATCTTTATACATATGAATATTTTATTTTAATTAAAAAAAAAAACATAAATTTTTGTCTTTTCCGGGATTCGAACTCGGAAATCCGGCGTACTAGGCCAACTCTCTACCGACTACACCACAAACACTTATTAATTTTGAAGTCTAATTTTGAATTTATATGTTTTGCTTGGAAAACAAATATAGTAAAAAATTCGTTTACTAATACCAATCAATAGCTGTGCGAGTTTTCAATACAATCCACAATTCGGTTGGTTCTACAGAAACTCGACTTTAAGGTCATATTTGATTAGGATACCCGTATTTCTAGTTACCGCTTTCGAATATTGAAATTTTTTTAATAAAGGTTATAGGTAACAACAATTTTCTTGTATATTCACTAAATAAATGGCTGCTTCTACTGCATAGAATTACTAAACTGATACTAATTTTAAAATTGATTGGTGATACGAATAATTTGTTAAAAGGATTGTTTTTTAGTTAATGTTCCCTATTTTTAATACCTAGTAAAATATTTTTGGTGTAGTATTCAATTATAGGTAACTCCAAATAAAATAACGTCCTGACAAATTCATTTCAATGGTTTTGATCGAATTCCAACCAATTTACCAATTGGTTATTGTCGATTTTGTAATCATACTGTATTGAAATTTTGCCTTTTTTCCAATTTTCGTGACGTCATATTTCGGAAACCGAAAAGGTCCTTACCCCAAAATTTATGCATCGTTGATCTCTTGTAGTGTACCACACTACATGGCGAATTTCATTCAAATCGGAGATGGTAAATCCGAATGATGTGTTGAGTTGATGTGTTTTCACCTAAAACCCAAAATATTTAAGAATCACATTCCAATATGGTTTCACCAACCGAATTTGTTGGTTGCAGCGACCAAAATAGGGTTAGCAATTCGGTCGGGAATTTTTTTTCCTGTGTGTAACCGCTACTAATTTTTGATGAAATTGTTGTAAACTGTAATTTAAAAATTATTTGCTAAAATTAGCAACAAATTTTACTGAATATTAGTATCACCCGAAATGTGATGAAAAACAAAAATAAAACTTGACATATTTGATAACTTTTTTTAAAATGAAAAATGACATATTTTTTACATATATGAAATGATAGTTTCTCATGTATTTATATGTGGATGTCGACTGTTTCGTAAAAGAAGTTGAATTTATATTGTAAATAATAAAGGGCAGTTATATAGTCAGAACTAAGATCGATTTTTGTCTTAAATAACAAATTTCTAACTAAAATGGCACTAAGGGTAAGATCGATTGTTGCTTTAAATATCTTTAAGTAAGCATTTTTCAAATCGATCTTAGTTCCGACTACAATATTGGTCCTAGTTTTTTATCTAAAAATATTTCGAAAAAACAAATACTTAAAAAAAATTGCGAAAAAAATACTGAAAAAAAAATTTTAATAAAAAAAATTGAAATTTGAATTTCAACAAGGGCCGCACAAAAATCAGCAAAGGGCCGCATGAGGCCCAATGGACCGCATTTGCCCACCGTTGGACTATATCATTAATATTTTGTATGAAATTGAGTTTTGGAGGACAGTAAAAGCATATAATATGGACTATATCGGTTAATGGACTACATCGGAATGGACCACAACCGAATATACCTCGGATATCTAAAATCTCTTGGTCATCGGTTTATCGCAGGAGGAGCTTTAATTCGAAAAACACAATATGGGGATCAAGATTAACTTTACCAAAAAGTTAAAAACTACTTGAAGCACTTGAAGAACAACCTACCTATTGGTAAACCAATATAAAAAAACATTTTTCATATCGATACCCTAGATTCAATGCTCTATATCTGCAAAAAAAAAAAAAAATACAATTGTTCAGGAGAGCAATAAAACTGATTCACTTGCTTATAAGAATTTTTTTTAATCCATCTGTCTTCTAGAATATTATTTAAAAATGGTAACTTATTCCTATGTACACATATTTTGAAATTATTTGCGTTATTTACGTCACTGATGTAGATATAGAGTTCTGAAATAAAATTTTATTATAATACTAGCAGATATGTAATTTTGATAAATATAAAAAATATTTATTATAAGCATCCAATGGCCCTGTAAATCTCTCTATACTTTTTGTGGAAAACAATATTATGTGCCTTCAAACAGGAGCGAACACTGAATTGTTAATCAGGGACAGAAAAGGCCCGCTCGTTCGGTTTTTTAAAATTAATAATCCAGGGGCTATTATACCCATACCTTATTCCAAAAATGAATGGTTAGTTTGGAAAAAAAATTGCGAAAAAAAATTTTAAAAAGTATTGGGACAGGTTGCCATAGAGCAAATTTCATAATGTATTTTAGTACAGTGTTGTTTTATCGTCACATAGGCAGTTTCAATTAATATGAACTTTATCAATTTTAATTTGGTTGAGATTGAATAAAAGTTTTTCTGTAAAAATTATGAACATGTTAATTTTCAAATCAGACTAGATCTAGTTTCTGCCTTTTTCTATGGACAGGCTTCATCAATGATTTTCAATTAAATTGTATTAAAAACTTGGTAATGACTGGTCATTACTACATGCATTACTTAGATCTCATATCTCCTTACCCTTTGAATTACTTTAAAACTGAATGTAATTATACCCCACACATTACTAATTCACAATAGCTGAAACAAATAATATATGTTATAAATCATTAAAAACCATAACTATGGCGTAGCCCTAGTGATTAGCGTTTTTGCCTGACAGACATAATATTCGCTGATCAACTCGTGTTAGCTTCCATTGTTTTTTTTTTGTAATTTATATTCAGTAGTGATTGTCGTTTAAACAAAATAAGTGGAAAAATAAGTGCGAAAATCGCTTAAATAATATTTAAATCGTCCATATCTCGAAAACTAGAAGAGCTAGAGGAAAACTGAGTGCACCAAAGTTCAAAACTCGCTACCAATACCCCGATAGCGGAACTAGATTTTGACTTGTATTGCTAGATTTTAAAATCGCGTTTTTCTCGAAAACTAAGCGTCGTAGAGAGAAAAGGGCTTTTATTTGGAATATCTCCCGTATCTCGAAAACTAAATGAGTTAGATGAAAACGGACAACGGTTTTGGAACACGGAAGTCATAGTGAGTCATATGTGGAAAAATAAGTGCGAAAATCGCTTATATAAAATTTAAATCGTCCATATCTCGAAAACTAGAAGAGCTAGAGGAAAACTGAGTGCACCAAAGTTCAACACTCGCCACCAATACCCCGATAGCGGAACTAGATTTTGACTTGCATTGCTAGATTTTAAAATCGCGTTTTTCTCGAAAACTAAGCGTCGTAGAAAGAAAAGGGCTTTTATTTGGAATATCTCCCGTATCTCGAAAACTAAATGAGTTAGATGAAAACGGACAACGGTTTTGGAACACGGAAGTCATAGTGAGTCATCTGTGAAAAAATAAGTGCGAAAATCGCTTATATAAAATTTAAATCGTCCATATCTCGAAAACTAGAAGAGCTAGAGGAAAACTGAGTGCACCAAAGTTCAACACTCGCCACCAATACCCCCATAGCGGAACTAGATTTTGACTTGCATTGCTAGATTTTAAAATCGCGTTTTTCTCGAAAACTAAGCGTCGTAGAGAGAAAAGGGCTTTTATTTGGAATATCTCCCGTATCTCGAAAACTAAATGAGTTAGATGAAAACGGACAACGGTTTTGGAACACGGAAGTCATAGTGAGTCATATGTGGAAAAATAAGTGCGAAAATCGCTTATATAAAATTTAAATCGTCCATATCTCGAAAACTAGAAGAGCTAGAGGAAAACTGACTGCACCAAAGTTCAACACTCGCCACCAATACCCCGATAGCGGAACTAGATTTTGACTTGCATTGCTAGATTTTAAAATCGCGTTTTTCTCGGAAACTAAGCGTCGTAGAGAGAAAAGGGCTTTTATTTGGAATATCTCCCGTATCTCGAAAACTAAATGAGTTAGATGAAAACGGACAACGGTTTTGGAACACGGAAGTCATAGTGAGTCATATGTGGAAAAATAAGTGCGAAAATCGCTTATATAAAATTTAAATCGTCCATATCTCGAAAACTAGAAGAGCTAGAGGAAAACTGACTGCACCAAAGTTCAACACTCGCCACCAATACCCCGATAGCGGAACTAGATTTTGACTTGCATTGCTAGATTTTAAAATCGCGTTTTTCTCGAAAACTAAGCGTCGTAGAGAGAAAAGGGCTTTTATTTGGAGTATCTCCCGTATCTCGAAAACTAAATGAGTTAGATGAAAACGGACAACGGTTTTGGAACAAGGAAAAATATTCGAGAAACAATTTTTGTCGATTTTCACAAATTTTTACGACTTTTTCAATTCTGGCATTTTTTCAATTTTGGCAATTTTTTTAAATTTTCCGACTTTTTCCAATTTTTGACGACTTTTTGAAATTTTGACGATTTTGGTAATTTTTTCAAATATTGACAATTTTTTCAAAATTTTTACGATATTTCGTAATTTTGGCGATTTTGTCTAATTTTTGAAGATTTTCTTATTAAATTTTGACTATTTGGGCAATATTTGCAAATATTGACGATTTTTTCAGTTATGACGATTTTTTCAAAATTTTTTAAAAATTTTTCAATTTTGGCAATTTTTCAAAATTTTCCGATTTTTTCCAATTTTTGAAGACTTTTTGAAATTTTGTCGATTTTGATAATTTTTTCAAATATTGACAATTTTTTCAAAATTTTTACGATATTTCACATTTTTGTCTAATTTTTGACGATTTTTTTTAAATTTTGACTATTTGGCCAATTTTTTCAAATATTGACGATTTTTTCAAATTTTGTCGATTTTTTCAAAATTTTTACGATATTTTGCAATTTTGTATAATTTCTGACAATTTTTTTTAATTTTGGACAATTCTTTCAAATATTGACGATTTTTTCAAGTTATGACGATTTTTTCAAAATTTTTACAAAATTTTTTAATTTTTACAAAATTTTTAAATTTTTCAAATTTTTTGATTTTTTCCAATTTTTGACGACTTTTGGAAATTTTGACGATTTTGGTACTTTTTTCAAATTTTGTCGATTTTTTCAAAATTTTTACGATATTTTGCAATTTTGTATAATTTCTGACGAATTTTTTTAATTTTGGGCAATTCTTTCAAATATTGACGATTTTTTCAAGTTATGACGATTTTTTCAAAATTTTTACAAAATTTTCAAATTTTTACAAAATTTTTCAATTTTTACAAAATTTTTCAGTTTTTAAAATTTTTCAAATTTTTCGATTTTTTCCAATTTTTGACGACTTTTTTAAATTTATGACGATTTTTTTTAATTTGGGGCAATTTTTTCAAATATTGAAGATTTTTTCAAAATTTTTCATTTTTGGCAATTTTTAAAATTTTTGGCGATTTTTGGTGTTTTTTTTTTCAATTTTGACGATTTTTAAAAATTTTTGCATTTTTTTTCTTGTTTCGGCGTTTTTTTCTGATATTGAAACTTTTATCAATTTCAGCGATTTTTTGCATCCATGTGCGCGCACATGTGTGCACATTTTGCACATACACATGTTGATGTTGTAACGATTCGTCCGGTTCGATCTACTACCATGGGAACAGCTACCTATTAAATCCGGCTGTGCTCGTCGGTGGGTGTGGTCCATAAAGTTCCCATAAAAATTATATTCCAGAATACGTTACCAGTGATTTTAATTTAGGTAGCAAAAAAAGTAAATGTAAAAACGATCCATACAGAAACCGGAAAGGGGAAGTAAAAGTTGATGATGGTTTGGTAGTTAGAGGTGTCATGCTGACAAAATTTTACCATTTGTTGTCAGCCCTTTACTTGTGGTCCTTTAAGAACTCATTAAAATTTGTAATTTGTAGGTTTATTAAAAAATTTCACAATCACTGATTAAACAGGATAGGTTGAGGATGGGAAACAGTAAAGGTTGCGTTGATATATATATAGATTTTCCCAAAGATGATACCCAAAATCTCTTGTATCTTAATTACACGATGATGTATAACTAGAGTTGATACTCCAAAATATAGGTGAAGCGAACGTTATTGTAGGCGCATACCACCTATTCACACAGAATATTATTTTACCAGACGGATATGAAATGATCCCTGTAGATAATTCCTTAAATTTTATATCAGCAATAACTCTCTGAATTAAGAGAAATCACTTTTAATTTTAACATCACAATTAATACAAATTATTCTTACCGAAATTGAGCCCACAATATAAATTATCTTGATACAAAATATCCTCTTTATTGTCCACTGAAATATCAATTTCCTTCAAAACAAAAATTTCTTCCAACACTTATGACTTTTTATTTATAAATGTTGAAAATTTTTGAAAATTTTTCTGAACACCAACCGATTCAAATATAAAAGCAAACTTTTTTAAAAAAATTCATTAATTTTCTATACTTTTTGGGAAATACACTCAAACACAAATGTTAGTCAAGGTTGAAACAAATTTACACTAAACACGCAATGTAGTTAAAATCGCCCTCACAATGTGTAATGTGCAAGTACCAGTCTGCACTTGCACATGTGCATGTGCGAATTTGTATTCGCACATCGCACATGGAGATGTGCATGTGCGGATGCGAAGTATAAACACAAATTTGCACATGCACATGTGCAAGTGCAAGATGTGTGAAAATGTGCGCACATGTGCGTGCAAATACGAACCATGGTTTGCCTGACAACCGTGAGGTACGCTGATCAATTCGGGTCAGCTCCTATTAGTTTTTAAATTTTTATATTTTTTAAATCTATATTCAACATCTATTTATAGAACAACTGATAAACTACTTACAGGTAACATCAGTGTAATGACTTTCCTCCAATGACATCACCATGTTAAAATAAGTAGTTTAGTAATTAAAAGGTAACTAGTGAACACTTAAGATTTCAATACCTAAAACTCATTACATGGTAATGAAAGGTTTTGCTGGGATGGTAATGAAAGTTTTTGCTGGGAAGATGTTATCCCTTAGCGATCTCACCCATATTATTTGAATGTTGCTTTCAAATTTTATTTCTTCAAATTTTGGTGCAATATTTGGTTGAAATATTTTTTTTTTTGTTTATTAAGATATGATACTGACAAATGTGCAGTTTGTAAGCGTCATTTTAGAAAAAGAGAAAGTGCAGACATATCATTAACACTTATTTGGCAAATGTATGCACTTACTGAGTTGTTGTCTAAACATTGGGTCATATGAATAAAACTTAGCAATTACTTCGAAGTAATTACTTTGGGCTTAGGAATGGCTTTTAACTCCAAATTTACTAATTGGCTGGTAAAATAGCATGAAATGTAAACGAAAATAAAAAAATTAAATTTCTAGTCTACTCCCAAGCAGACTAAATTTGTGAACTAATTGCTTAAAAACCCCCGTATTTCCCCCTATAAGTAATATCTATTTTTTATTCATATGAGCCAATGGCTCATATGAATGGCTAATAGGGGGAAATACAGGGTTTTAAGCAATTACTTCACAAATCTAGTCTGCTTGGGAGTAGTCTAGAAATTAAATTTTTTAATTTTCGTTCACATTTCATGCTATTCTTCCAGCCAATTGGTAAATTTGGAGTTAAAAGCCATTCCTAAGCCCAAAGTAATTACTTCGAACTAATTGCTAAGTTTTATTCATATGACCCATTGTCTTTAAGACTCAATTTCCAGCTGGGAAATTATTCGACATCGAACATTTTTTCCTACTCTGTTTTTTTTTTCTTCTTTTTTGTTTTGAAAATATCTGCACTAAATTAAGTTCGATTTTTACGCATCAGCGGTATTCATAAGTTTTAGTACCGCATTCGAGTTCACAACTCGAATGAATTTTATATGTCATTCACATGAACGAGATAACTAAATCTCCTCATTTGTGTTCTTTATTCTATTACCATATAACATCATATTTTGACATTATATGGTAATAGAATAATGAACCAAAAACGAGGAGATTAGTAATCTCGTTCATGTAAATGCTTTTTAGACTTATTCACTGGATGTTCGTGAGTCTATTCGTAAGCCTTTTAAATATCCTCTAACTAAAATCTTAACAACCCTGTTTTTGTAAAAACAAAGTAATATTCGTGATATTACACTTCATACAAGATTAAAAACAAAAAATACATATAGAACAATTAAAAAATTATGGAAAAGAACAATCGATATTCGTGGCATCTATTATATGTATTATTTTTAATATTTTTTTAGTATGGCTGGTATTGGGGTCCTTTATCGAGTGAGGCAGCAGAGAAAGTTTTGTCTAATGAACCAGATGGTAGTTTCATAGTACGCGACAGTTCCGATGATCATTATATATTTTCACTCAGTTTTAAGCTGAACAACTGTGTTCGGCACGTTCGCATTGAACAAGATCAAGGTATGTATTTTTAATTTTTTTTGCAAATCACTCATTATTTATTTATTTAATTTTTATCCATATCCTGTACAACAAAATTAAATCTTATAATTAAAGTACAGGAAAGCAGTTTGTGGAAATTAGATATTGCAAATTTTATAAAACTTAAAAATACATAAGCACAAATTATTAAATGCAAATATAGAATAATTAGATAATTTCATCAGATAGAAACAAAATTAAATTTGGGCAAATAAATTGAAAAGAAATTGTTTAAAGTTGTATGCGTTGCTGTTAACGGAGGATTTTTTTTATTTCAGGTACATTTTCCTTTGGTTCTTATGCAAAATTCAAATCTCAAACAATAACCGAATTTATTGAAAAAGCTGTGGAGCATTCACGAAGTGGCAGGTACATAATAATTTAACAATCGTAATAAAACAGAAATATAGTTATAACGCCTTTTTTATTTCAGATATTTATTCTTTCTACATCGAAGGCCGGAACATGGACCAATGCGTGTGCAATTGACAAATCCAGTATCAAGATTTAAACATGTGCAAAGTTTACAACATATGTGCAGGTAATTATTGCAATTAAACATGGAGCTAGTTGTGTTGGTAATGTAAAATTTTATTATCTAATTTCAAAAGATTTGTAATATTGAAAGCGGTAGTAAGAAAGGACTTAATACAAACATTGCCATTGCCAAGAAGACTTTTAGACTATCTTAACTATAAGCATTGTTATTCGGAACAAGTCGAAAGCGATAGCTCAAATTCTCAGGTAAAAATAAAACTTAAGTTACGGCCTCTTTATCTATTACGAACGAAAAGAAATTTTCGTCCAAATGACGAACGATAAACTTTTTTGGTTCATTTATAACGAAAGACACCTTTTAACGAACGATAACGTAATATAAATTATTTTCTATAAATTTTTTGGTTTATCTAACACGAAAAGATTTGTAAATTATGTCAAAAACAGACGATTAAAAATTTCTTTTCGTTTGAAAAAAAATACGTAGAAAAAGTATTTTATTATTAAAAAAAAGAGCAAAAAAAAAGAAATTGAGGGCAATTAACTTACATATTATTATCAGTGGTTTACACAAAATTTGAAAAACTCCAACATTTTCAATATACTATACTTCCGTTATTTTTTTTAAACAAAATTTGCATAACATATTTTCCAAGTTGCCGGTCCTCCACTGGAATAGTACGTTGCTACAGATGCTGGCACATTATAAAATCATGTTTATTTTCAATATATTTTTTTGTATTTTATAGATGAATGGGGGAAATGTTTTTAGTTGATCTGTTATTTAAAGTAAATGAATGTTATTTTTAGTTTGACTCAAGATCATAAATTAATATCACTTTCTGTTTAAATTATTTTTCAAGTCAAAGAAAGATGATACAATTTTTACAAGTAAATTACAAAGAATAAAAATTATTGAAAAAATTCGATAAGACCAGCAAGGCAGAATGCGCATTTTCGGCTTTCGCTACAAAGCCATCATCAGTGCCTTTCGCCTTTGAGTGGGTTAATATTTGATAGTCGTCTACTTATATGACTGTTGAAAGCAAATCGAGTTTGTTATCAACTACTCAACTTAGACTAACATCAACGAAATTTTAACAATGCTATTTTTATCCTTTTGTTATTATTACTCTTTTTTGCTTTGAACCTTAATTCTTAAGATATCTCAGCTGATTCTATTCAACTCTGTGTATGATAAACACAGATGTTTGAATTACAACGAACCGTTAAATTTAAATTTAAATGTATGTTATTAAATTATATTTTTGCACCGTGTCAATGTGTTTAAGATGAATGGGGGAAATGTTTTTAGTTGATCTGTTATCTGAATAGAATCAGCTGAGATATCTTAAGAATTAAGGTTCAAAGCAAAAAAGAGTAATAATAACAAAAGGATAAAAATAGCATTGTTAAAATTTCGTTGATGTTAGTCTAAGTTGAGTTGTTGATAACAAACTCGATTTGCTTTCAACAGTCATATAAGTAGACGACTATCAAATATTAACCCACTCAAAGGCGAAAGGCACTGATGATGGCTTTGTAGCGAAAGCCGAAAATGCGCATTCTGCCTTGCTGGTCTTATCGAATTTTTTCAATAATTTTTATTTTTTGTAATTTACTTGTAAAAATTGTATCATCTTTCTTTGACTTGAAAAATAATTTAAACAGAAAGTGATATTAATTTATGATCTTGAGTCAAATTAAAAATAACATGTATTTTATAGATTTTATTTATTTATTTATTTGAAATTTGTTGTTTTTTTCTTTGTTTACTTTTATTTAAATTATTGTTTTTGACTTATCAAATAAACAAAGAAAAGAGTGGCCAACATTTAAAATTTTAAACCCAAATTTTGAAAAATTTTAAAAATAACATAAAAATAATAGATGGTAATACTTTTATTTAAAAAAGCAAATACCAAATAACGTAATACTCGTAAGGCTAGACGAAAATTATTAATCGTTATACATAAACCAAATTTCTTACGTGATCGTTCGTTTCCCTTTCGTTCGTATAGCTTTCGTTTCTTTTTAGATAAACAGGCCGTTAATGTTTTTATTATGTTTATTTATTATAGTGAACTGAAAAGTTTACAAAGTAAGCAATAAAATTTAATACAAATACAAATAAACTAGCAGGCGAAGCCCGCAACGTTGTTAGCGTGCCTTAAAGTTTAGAATTAAATTTTTTTTAGATAAAATAAAACACAATATTTTTTGTTAAGGTAAATTTATTGTAATGTTTAAGTACAAACACTACCCAATCAGAAATCGCCAGTGGTACAAAAAATCAAGCACTGGCATACCGCTGGGTAACCATGGTGTTGAAAATAAATGATTGGGAGACCACTCATTTGGGACGCTTTGCCAGCGCTTGCAAAAAGCGTTTTTCCAGCATTTGTTTTACAAATATTTCGGTGGTTTATAAAAAAAAACACTGGCAAAGAATGGTCTAAGAGTGATATGCCAAGGTTTGCAACCAGTGGTTATCCAGTGCTACCTAGCCAATGCTACCAGTGGTACAAAAACCAATTCACTGGTAGAGGTATGATTTTATAAAAATGCTGACGCTTCGTTAAAAAAGGTTTGTAGTCAGGAGGTACCGAGTTCAAATCCGGTTGCAAGCAAAAATTTTTTTTTTTTATTTTTTTTAATTTAAATTTTTTTTGTTCTATAAAATCAATTTTTATGTTTTTTTTTTTTTGAAAAAAAGTACTTTTTTGAAAAGGTACTTTTTTTGAAAAAAGTACTTTTTTCAAAAAGGTACTTATTTCTGAAAAAGGTACTTTTTTTTTGAAAACGGTACTTTTTTGAAAACGGTTCTTTTTTTTAAAAGTACTTTTTTGGAATAAGGTATTTTTCTGGAAAAACGTACTTTTTTTTGACCCTCCCGAAAAGAATTTCCAAAAATGCCGTCTCAACGGACGTCTACACCGGTCGAGGAACCTACATACCAAATTTAAACTTCATAGCTCCAGCGGTTTGAGCAGGCCGTCAAGGGGGAGACTTTTCCCCTTTTTGCCCCTCCCTGTAAAAATTTCAAAAAATTCCGTCTTGGTGGATGTCTTCGATAGTGGAGGAACCTTTATACCAAATTTCAACTTCCTACCTCCAGCGGTTTGGGCAGGCCGTCAAGGGGGGGCTCTTTTCCCCTATTTAACCCCCATTTTTACAACGTCCCTGTCCAAAATTCTGAAAAGTACTTTCCAGATAAGTTAGCCCATGCTCTAAGGAACACATGTTAGCCCATGCTCTTAGAGACTCCCCTTTTTGCCCGTTCCGGTGAGAATTTCCAAAAATCCCATCTTAGCGGACGTCTACGCCGGAGGAGGAACCTACATACCAAATTTCAACTTCCTAGCGTCAGTGGTTTGGGCTGGGCGATGTTGAATCAGTCAGTCACTCACGTTATTCTTTTATATATAGAGATAACTAACCCAGCAAAATATTGGTAATGACATCTCATTACTATCTGCATTACCAAAAATGATATATCTTTTGCATTACTATTATTATATTATTATTCATTATTTTATAATATAAAATAATGAATTCCTAATAACGGCCTATTGTATTCATTGTTTCTAAATATAAAATAATGACTTACTCGTATTAGTTTAAATAAGTACTTTTTACACAGTTAAATTTTTTTATTATATATAAATATGTTTTATGTTTAAATTTTTATGACGAGTCCTAAAATTACACACTAGAGAAAACTTAAATTTCTCTGAATGTATTTCCTTAAGCTAATAATATTTGCGCAACTCCTTATTTTTAAGAATCAAGTAAGCAATCGGATAACCACTTATAATTAAACTTTTTGTAAGCATGTGTGTAACCACTTATTATTCAAAATCTCATAACTACTTCTTTCTCATTTTTTCGTAAGCGAGCGGGTAAGCGTGACTACCCAGTCAGAAATCGCCAGTGGTACAAAAAATCAAGCACTGGCATACCACTGGGTAACCATGGTATTAAAAATAAATGACTGGCAGAACACTCATTTGGGACGCTTTGCCAGCGTTTGCGAAAAGCGTTTTACCAGTATTTTTTTTTACAAAAATTTCGGTGGTTTATAAAAAAAACCACTGGCAAAGAATTGGCTTAGAGTGATATGCCAAGGTTTGCAACCAGTGGTTATCCAGTGCTACCTAGCCAATGCTACCAGGCGTACAAAAATCAATTCACTGGAAAACCAATGATTTTATAAAAATGCTGACGTTTCGTTAAAAAATGTTTGTAGTCGGAAGGTTCCGAGTTCAAATCTGGTTGCAAGCAAAAAAATTTTTTGGGATTTTTTTTAATTTAAAATTTTTTTTGTTTTATAAAATCAATTTTTTTGTTTGTGGGAAAGCTCCTTCAAGACCAACTTTTTTTTTGCCCTCCAAACACTGACATACTAGTTACTAAAAATTGTTTGCCAGTACTAGCATTTTGGCACAGCCAGTAGTTGTCCAGCTATTATCACTCATTTGTGTGTTTAGCCATTAAATATTATATGTCTCGTTAGCTCAGTGGGTAGAGCAATCGTCTGCCAATCTGACGGCCTGGGTTCAAATCACGGCAGAGTCAAAAAAATACATATGAACATTTTTTTAATTTTATTTTGGAAAATATATTTCCAGACCACCTATTTATTGGTTTTGCCAGCGTTTTGCCAACGTTTAAAAATTTTGTTCCTCTAGTGCTTTTCCGGCGCTTTTTGAACAGCCGGTCCTTTTGTCTAATGATGTTATCATTTTGGGAATGGGAAAGCACTTTTTGCCAATACTTGTACCACCTGTTAAAGTGCTTTGCCACCGCTTTCCCGTTTGTATTTTTCTGACTGGGTATTCTTTGATTATCATTTCTTTCATTGCTTCCGAAGTTTCAATTAGTGTTATTTCACTGGTCTTTTGGAAGTTCTTACAATGCACTTCCAAAATTATCTTCTAAATGTAGTGATTTGGATATTAACTTCCCCGTGAAAAATGTTCATATACGCTAAAACATGTTCATATATGGTTTATGTATGGACACATATGAACAAATATGGATTTTTTATGAACATATATGGATTTTATATGAACATATATGGAAGTATATGTGATTCCATATATGGAAAAAATTTCATATACAGACATATATGAAAGCATCTGTTATTTCATATATGGAAATGGCATTCATATATGGACAAATATGAAAGTATATGTTATTCAATTTATGCAAAAGGGACTTGTATATGAACATATTTCGAAGAATACATTTTTCCATATATGTAAAAGGAACTCATATTTGGATAAATATGGAATTATATTTAATGCCATGAATAAAAAAAGGAACATATGTAGCGCCTAATTTGAATGTCATACATAAATTTATATCTATCGTACAACCTTATAATAAAGGACAGCAACGTTCGCATGTATTCGCATATATTTAATAAATGTATATGTTCATATATGTCCACATATGAACATATACTTAGGTGTTACCTCATTTTTCGGATCCATACATATATGGTTGAACCATAAATGTTCATATATGGACATTTTTCACCGGGTTAATACCTTAAAAATTAATAATTTCTTTGTTTCTGAAGTTCAGTTTATTACCTATTTTAAATATATTTCAAAATTTTGTAAACCATATACAAAATATAATTTTCTAGTAATTCAAAATATATATCTAAGTTTTCTCAGACTCATAAATATCAATGAGAAAAAAAGTTTCAAAGAGCGTTTGTTAATTTTTTTGTTCTAAATAAACTTTTTTTTATTTCGAATTTTATTTAAAAAAAATGTATTTAGTAAAATAAACATTGTAAAAGTACACTCAGGTCCAATTTTATACGGATTCCAATTTTTGCAGTCTTAAAACTTTGTGCACTTAAGAAAGTTTGACAGTTACTGCATGACAGTCGTTTGTCTAGTAATCAGCAATTGTCACTTTAACTGGTTTTACAGATGTTTTTCCCTGGAAAAATACAAAACAACTGTTATGGCAACCGATTCATAACCCAGCAAAATTGTCGGATGCAAAGAACCGGTTGTAGAACAACTTGTTCTTGCATGCAACCTGTTCTAATTTATATTCTATCATCGGTGATTTTTGTTTGAGTTTGTCCCAAAAGCAACAGGTTATGTTCCTCCAAACCAGAAGAGGTTGCTTTGGAACCGGTTTTAGAACCAGTTATAGAACCGGTTCTGCAACAGTGAGGCCTTCCATTTTGACTACCAGGAATCAGTTCTAGAACCTGTTCGACGGAACCGGTGGTAAAAACACCTATTCTAGAACAGATTCAAAGGCAACAAGTTCATAAAAATTTTGTTGGGAAGGTTAGTGAAGGAGTTTTAAGCAATGTTGGTTACCGTTATCGTTATAATACCGTTATCGCTAAAATACCGTTTCAAATTGAATATCGTTACCGTTACAAATACCTTTAAAAAAGTTTCCAAATACCGTTATCGTTACCGATACCGTTATTTTTAACGGTATACCGTTACCGAAACAGTCTTAAATACCGTTACCGTAATAATCGAAATTCGATACCTTTACCGTTACCCTTACCGTTATGCGTTTCGGTAACCAACCTTGGTTTTAAGTTGTTACTAATATTTTAGGGTTATTGTTTGCCAACCATCGTTTCGTTTTTAAAAATTCTTTTTGTTATTATTGATATAATCTTAGTTTGCAAATAAAAATCATAAAATGTTATTTTTTGTCGATTATACCGACAAACATTTTTGAGTGTACAGCTTAAAAGCTTATTTTATTAAATTCTTTTCTTCACAATTTAAATACAACAAAAACATATAAATATTTTACACTGTTAATGAATATGTAAACATTGCATTTTCATTGCTTCCTTTATATAAAGCATAAGTAGTGGAAAGTAGCTATGAATCCTATGAGAACGCAATGTTAAATTCACCGATGAAACCATCAGAAAAGAAGTGATGCCCAGAACAATTTTTGCTGGGAACATTAACTCTTTATAATTTGTTTATACTTTAATCGGGTAAACGTAGATTTCCTTTAAATACTCAACGTTGATAATTATAAACGAAAATACAGCTAAACATGATTTCAAATATTTAACCTTAGAACACACACCCGGGTACAAATGTATCCACTTGCAACTTTGCCGTGCTGTAACTCAGTAACGGCTTAACTTAGGGCATAGAGATTTCGCATCTAAGAAATATAAGTAATTTCTAATCTTTTAAAGGTTATTTTATCCAATTCGGATCAGTGTTTCAGGAGCTACCAGTTTCCAGAGTCGACACATACGTAAACACACACACCCGGGATACGTTTGTACCATAGATCAGCAATGAGTAGTAAAAAAGTGAGTAGAGTTGAATCATGATTTATTGTACTTATACGCATTTATACGTATTGAAATGTTGTCGAAACTCATACTTACTCTTAAGTTTAATGTATTCATCGTACTCATGCCTAACAACATTTATGACGTTGCTGATTTAGACTCTGCTTCACTCAATGTGTATGCATGATGCAAAATCAGTATGACTCGAATACGAACATTAAAATAATATGCATGTCAGGGATGATAAATAGGATTTTTAAAATAGTACTAAATGAGTAGAGTTGTGAAATTTCGATATTTTTTGAGTACTCAATACTACTCAATACTTTTCAACTGAGTACTCGATACTACTCAATACTTTTAACGGTTTTTTTGAATTTAAAAATAAAAGGAATCAAAAATTTTATTAATTCATTTTTATTATGAAAAAACATTACATACAGGTATTAAATAATTAAAGTTTATTAAGTTTTAATTCATTTTAAATAAATATTTTAAATATTTTATACACTTAAGGTATGTATTACCTTATATTTGTTATTTTAAACGTATTAAATACATTTTTTGGACAGATTAGTTTTTAATTTGTTTGTACATTTTGAAAAAATTTAAATTCATTAAAATGAAATTTTAATTAATTTTTAGTATTTTTTTATATCACTTTAAATAAAATACATTTATTTTTGTAAAAGTAATATGGTTTTTAAATATTTTATATACATAAATTTATATATTATGTTTATTTTAAATGTATGAAATACATTTTTCACAGATTAGTTTTTAGTTTGTTTGTACATTTTAAACAAATATAATAAAAAAATAGTTCATTCAAATTTAATTCATGTAATATATTTTTTTTTCATAAAATACATTTTTTAAAAAAAGTGTACTAAATAAATTTTTCACAAATTAGTTATTTAATTTGATTTGTACATTTTTTATATTTTTTTTAAATGAGATCAGTTAAGGTGTTTTTATCAAATACACTAATTGTTTTGTAGTTTTAAGAAATACTCAAATTCGTACAAAGTTTTTTACCATCAAAATCTAGTCATTGTTGAAATGAAGAAAAAGAATCTTTTCGACGTTGTCTGAGCTCAGAAGATTTCTTCTGTCGCTTAGTACCTGCCCTGCTATAGAAAACACCCTTTCGCTGGGCACAGACGTAGCCACAATTGGCAAGTATTTTTTTGCAATATTGGCAAGACCTGGGTAAATAGTTTCTCTAGTTATCCACCAGTTTAATGGATCACTAGTCCTATCCATAATTTGTTCATGGGCAAAATTATTAAGTTCAATTATACATTTTGACTTTGTTGTATTTGTTAGTTCTTTGATCGAAATCACTCCATATCGAATAGTTGGTATTTGTTTCTATAGGCCTTGAAGTATTTTCTGCATTTTCTATATTATACATCGCGTATAATTCTGTTTTTATATTATTAAGGGCACTACTGTCTGAAAACCCCTTAGATTTGAATCTTGGATCAAGATAGGTAGGAATGGCCAATATTTTATTAAATTCCAAGCGAAAAAATCTCCTATTTAGATTATTTATAAGATTGTCCAACAATGCAGCTATTTCCTCTGAGTTGTTTCCATTTTCTTTTTTGCTAAAAAAGATTGGAGGCCTCTAACCAAGACAATTATTTTCGAAACTGTAGTAAACTTTTCGGCACTCATTTCTGTTGTAATTTCATTAAAAGGAAGCAAAATATTGCAAATATCTCTTAAAATTTGCCATTGTTCAGCGCTAAATAAATCAACAGGTCTTTGCAAAATCGCCACAGTGGCTTCCATTACATCTTGATTTTCAATGATTCTTTGAATCATGTGTAAAACAGAATTCCATCTGGTGGGTGTTGAATTTATAAGCTTCAATTTTGGCTTATTCATTTGTTCCTGCATTTCCTTTAGTTTGTTCGAAGCTTTTGTGCTTCTATGGAAATATTCAACTGAAGCCTTGCAGGTGGCAGTAAGGTGGTTAATTTTATCATGTTTCAGACCGTCCATTACAACCAAATGTAAAGTGTGAGCAAAACACGGTAAGCTTAACCAGCCAGCAAGTCTTACTGGTGCTAAAATATTGGCTGCATTATCGGAAATCACACAAGAAATTTTTTTATCAATGTCATATTTTTCCAAAGCATATAAAATTTCATTTTTTAAATTTTCTGCGGTGTGGTCCATTTTTGTTCGGAAGCAGTTAAGGGATTTAGAATTTAGTTTCCAATCCTTTGTGATGAAGTGTCCAGTTAGCGAAATATATGACTCGTTCGCAACTGAAGTCCAAGCATCAGTTGTGATGCAAACATATTCAGCACTCGAAAGGCTGTCTTTTAATTTATTAAAACCCTTTTGATACTCATTCTTTAAGAGTTTTTTTGTTAAAATATATCTGGATGGTAAAACATACGATAGGTTCATCAATTTTGAGTACATTATATTATCGTTTTCCACAATGGATAGGGGCTGCAAATCCTTTGCCACCATTGAAACTAATGCTTTGTTGAGGTCATTTTCTTTACGCTTTGGTAGCTGCAGAGTTATATTATATTCCTTTAATGTTGGCTGAGATGTAGATGCTTCTTCTCCTGGAAATATATATAAAAATATCTTGAAAATGTAAAAAATATGTAATACCTTCATGTTCAATTGATTTTTGTAGATCAACGTTTGGATGTTTAGAACCAAAGTGTTTTTTTAAGTTGGAACTTCCTCCACCTTAAAAACAAGAAAATATATTTAGTATTTCAAATTTAAAATATAATTCCATTTAATTAAGCATACCTTTATATGAAATTATCGCTTTGCAAATGTTGCATGTGGCTGTTTCTCCTTCATTAGCGACTTTAAAATGCATCCAAAGATGGCTTCTTTTTCTGGACATTGCTTAATAAGTTGGTTTTTTTATATTTGATCTCCAAACTTATTTCACTTTACAGTTTAATATTTTTGATAATTTTCTTTAAGTGTTTTATTCACAATATATAATTTTTAGTTAAGTTTTAACAAATTTATTTTAAAATAACTTTTCAGCAAAATGACGCTTTAAATTTTTCACACAATTCTATAAAAAAAAAGTTTCTTCATAAACATAGTTGTATTTTTAGACAAAGTTGTATTTTCATACGAAAAAAACACATTTCTACCGAAAAATACAACTCTAAAAGTATTGAGTAGTACCGTTTTAGTATTGAGTACTCAAAACAATAGTCAGTATTGAGTACTCAGTACCGGAATACTCAATACTTTTACAAATCTACTTTTGAGGTTCCAATAGTACCACAAAAAGTACTAAAGTACTAACTTTATCATCCCTGATGTATGTGTTTACTATATAGATGTGTTTACTGTATATGCATATGTTTACTATACTATACATGTGTTTATAAAATTTTGTTTATTACTCATACGTCACGTATAATCAACATGGTTGCTATCTCAGTCGAAACATTTATAATTAACCCTCGAAGTGGCACATATTTTGAGCCCTTAGTTCTGGCACATGCATTTGTATGGAAATAAGGGCTGTTTGCCGTTAAATTTTTTACTAAAATAGGAAAATATTTGTTATATTTTGTGTTTCTATTTCTTTTTACTATGTTATTAGCTACCTGAGGAAGAAAAAATAGACCTGAAAAAATCTTTGGAATGAAAAGGGCAACAATTTTTTTGTTCTATATATATTTCTCTTTATTATGGGTAAAGTAATAAATGTTTATGACAAAATAGAAAATTATTATGAAGAATACATTGATTTTTTTATTCAGAATTTTGCGGAAGGCAACAAAAACATAAATAATCTACTTTTGAATGTTGCTGACAAACAGGATTGTTGCATTTGCAGCAAAAAAAGCGTGTCTTACGGCGTATTTTGTCACCTTGCTGCAGGCAAATTCTGCAATCTTTTTTGGCAGCTAATGTGTCTGGACCACTGCGTGAAGCCACATTAAGGTTTGCTATATTGAGAGGTCTCCCAAAGAACGCTTCAAATGCTATACGAGTTGTTGGTTGAGCCACAATGTGCGGATTATTGATGCGATTTTCAACGTTGGCCAGTACCAATTGCTTTGCAAGTTTATATAAAAATATGCGTCTTCTTTCTTTTCTTGTATTTTCATCATTTAGCTTACATATAATGTAACTTGCCAATGCCATCACATCAATCATGTTGCAGAAAAACGCGTATGTCCAGCGTCTGGTTGACCGTTTTGTTGTGTAATGAGTTAGCATTTGATCCATCGTATCGACTCCGGCTTTAGTTGAATTATAAAATAAAATTGCTTCCGGTTTCATGGCTACGCCTTCAACATGTTTCGTGTAATGCACGGTTGAAATTAAATTGACTGCCTTATTTTTTTTTGGGCACGTAGCTGCAAAGTGCAACAAGATTTTCATGAAAACCAAACACACTTGAAAGAATTGGTCGTCTGGTGCTCTGCATAACTTCCTTAGGAAGACATCTTTTGTTTGCTCGAATGGTGCCAACAAATGCCAGTCCCATAGCAGCAAGTCGTTTAGCGCCGTTCAATGAGGTGAAAAAATGATCAGAAATAATTGTTCTGCCGCTGTTTGCGTAACAATTTGCGAAATACATTAGAACGTTTTCACCTTGATTTATCTCCCGATTGACTCCTCCTTTCCAGTGTATAGTTTTCCTTTCAATGGAAATTTAGTCTTAGCATCGCATGCCCACCAAACTTTGATCCCATACCTTGCAGGTTTTGATGGGATATATAGGGTGAACTTTGTGCGCCCACGATACGGAAACAACTGCTCATCGATGGTGATATTTTCATAAGGTTCATAATAATTTTGCAGATTTTCATTGAGAAAATTCCAAAGGTCCCGGATAGGAGCTCTTTATCTGTTTGCTGTCGGAATGCCCGCGTACGACTATTATCGAAACGAACATATCTGGACAGAGTAATGAATCGTTTGTGCGACATAGCCGCACGGAATATGGGCAGCGAATCAGAACGCCACAATATACTGGAGTCTTGCATATTATTATGGCTGAGACCAGAAGCCAACAAAATCCCAATGAATGCATCTAGCTCAGAGCTTGTCAAATCAATCCATTTTCTTTGGGTAGACTCTGGATGTTCTTCATTCCATTTTCTAATTGATTCTCGCCCATGCCGATTTGTTTCACTAATGATGACGAACGTAATATTGGTTGAGAAAAATAGCTTGAATACCTCAACTGGATTGACGAGCCTTGTTTTTGTTCCAGATTGAAAACGCATGATATTATGCTGGCGCAAACGAGATGCAGGGGGTTCAGTTTCTTTCCATTTAGTACCGTCTTTACCATAAAAACAGCCTGAGTCGACTTCATTTGCTGCTTCAGCATCATTTCCACTTTCTTCTTCTTCATCTACGTCTTCATCACTATCATAAAGTTCGTTAGGTTCAATTTCCAAATCATTTTCTATGTCTGATGCATCATCTTCTGGCACATAATCAGCAGTGTCGTCACCATCGTTTTCAAAAACATCATCATTTTCATCAGCTTCTACCTGACTTTGAAAATCACGCACTAATGCCTCTGACAATTGGGGTTGCAAATTCGCGCTACGCAAGCGTGTATTATAAATAAATTCCAGTTCATCAGCCATAATATACTAACAACGCAACAAATCTACCTGCGTAAAATTATTCACAAGTTCAAAATTACCGCACAAAAACTAGATTACTTCTTCACTGTTCAACGTTCAATGAATAACTAAATCACAAACAAAATCAGAAGAAAGAAAGAAGCATAAAAGAATAAAGTAAATACAAATTTCCAACTCGTGCCATGTGCTTTGCCTATGCGTTCATACAAAATGCATAGGGGTCTGGCCAGACACCATGTACCAAAAGTAAGGTGAAGAAGAAATATGTCTGGCCAGAACAATGTGCCACTTCGAACAATTTTTGCCCACTAATTGTTCCACCGAGAATTTTGTGACTACCTTTGTATTGACAACCTTTGTGTGAAAAAATGTTACATTTTACAAAATTCGAAATTCGGTTTAGACAGAAATTGAGTAATTTTTCGGAAGTAACGAAAAGCTTTTGTAATTGTTTTAGAACAAACTATTATGAGCGAAAACTAAGAATTAATTTTTTATAAAATTTCCCTTAATTAAAAAATTATTGAACAAAATTTCTTATATAAGTTGCATTTAAGACAATAATCGTTTTTAGTTATGATTATCAAAATAGTCCTTTTACTGAATGGGATTAAAAAATTATGGTTTTATTTTTCAAATAGGTAGTAATATTGCTAATGGAAGCTTTTCATATCTCACCATATTTTATCTGTTCTATATCTTCTTTCCAAAGAAGGTAGCATATTAATTAATGTAACAAATTTCTTGAGTTTTTCTACTCTTTAAAAAAATAAAAAAATGCAAAAGTAAGCATATCTGAAGAAAAACCTAAAATTTATTCTGAACCTTTAGCACTACACTAATGATATTAATGAATTTGTGCATAAAGCCAATGAAGTTTCACTCGAACTCGACCATTAAAATTTTTCATTGAATTAAAGGAATTTTTCATAAAATGTTGTGACAAATATCATTTTATTTATTAAAAGTTTCATACACTCAATCAAAAAGTTTTATTAAAACGGTAGTCATAAAATATATAAATTTAATAAATTTTTAATTTACTTTGTGAATAAAACTTCATTGGCTTACTGCTAAATTTCAAAAACAAAAAATTGGTCCAGTAAAATTCCATCTGTGTATTTTTCGTAGTATATATATTGGAAGATTATTTGCCGAATAGTATCTTATAACGTGTGTAATTTTAAGATTATTTGGATTTACTTTTATGAAAAATATTTCGGATTCTGAGTACTATTTCATAATAACATCTCTTACAATTTCTTTATTTTAGGATTCTAACAGCTATTTATTACGATAACTGTAAGATTTTGAAATATTCATCCCTAAAATTAAAATACTCTTTTTTAGAAATATTGATCGAATAGTGAGGACTCTTCAGTAGAAAACAACTTAGATTTCCAGGATATTTTTTTTACAGAATTCATTTAATTCTGGGAACTTTGGCGTACAGGAAATCCTCCTGATTCTTAAAATAGATATTCATATATAAAAATTCTCTATAAATTTCTACATTTAATTAATGGAGTTTCGCTGGAATTTGTCCATTAAAACTTTTAATTGATTTAGGGCGAGTAACTTATTTCCAACATAACTAAGGTTAAACATTAACTACAGATATTTCCATATACATTTGAAATTCATAACTTCCCGTGTAAAAAAGATCAGATCTGGTCAGATCTCAGCACATCTTACCAGATCTAATTAGATCTCAAAATTGGGGACAAATTTGAGATCTAATTAGATCTGATCAGATCTAGGCAGGTCTTCGTAGATCTTACCAGATCTAATTAGATCTCAAAATTGGGGACACATTTGAGATCTAATTAGATCTGATCAGATCTGGCGCATTTGTCCAGATCACTTTAGATTTGAACAAATTTGGTACTAGATCTGATCAGATCTTCCCATAAGATATTATCACATATGCCATATCTGATCATATTTGATGTGATCTGGTACAGGATCTAATTAGATTCAATCATATCTATTGAGAACCAAAAAGAGCTGGTCAGATCTAAACTTTTTTACACGGGTTTGGTTAAGAACTAAAGTTAGTTTATTTTAAGATAAGTTAGCAGGTCTTAACGCAGTTTTTATAATGTTTTAACAGCAATTTCATATTATTTATTAAAAATATCATACACATAAAGAAAAAGTTTCATTAAAAAGAGTTTCATAACAATCATGAACCTTTTAATAAAATTTAGGAAATTTTTCCTTCACTTCGTGAGAAAAACTTCGAGAACCATGAAATTAAGTAGAGATCTGAAACACATAGCGTTCGGATTAACGGCATTGAGATTGTCGACTTACTGTATATAGAATTTTAATTTTTTTTAGAAAGTGGTTCGTGTTTCATGTGAAACAACTATTACGCTCTATAAAAGGAAAATTATTTTTCACAGTAATCAATGGTTTATATTTTGTTTTTAGTGAACAATATTTTGTATTAAAATTGTGAACCTAAACACTGGATATGCTCAAAAATATTTGAATAACAAATCGAAATTTTAACATAAATTTTAATGATTCTTTTATATGAAAAACTGTTTTAACTGTTAAAAAAAACACTGTTTTTCATCTAAGAAAATTTGAATGCAAAATATTGTTTATTAAATTATATACACGCAGAAAAAAACAGGTGGAACTTTATCTAAGTGCTATGTAATTATACAACTACATAAGTTCGAATTAAGTTTAAATTAATTGAAAACATAATTAAAAAAGGACTACTGATTTTTCATTATATTCAAACCATTTTGCCATTTATTTTCAAACATTGTTTAAACACTCCATAAAATGTGGTTTGTTTTTCATATTTGAAAGTTTTTTTTTTTTGTTTAATTTGCAAAACACTACACCATACATCTCTATATATAAAAGAATAACGTGACTGACTGACTGACTGATGATTGACTGACTGACTGACTCAACATCGCCCAGCCCAAACCGCTGAAGCTAGGAAGTTGAAATTTGGTATTTAGGTTCCTCTTTCGGGGTAGACGTCCGCTAAGACGGGATTTTTGGAAATTCCTACCGGAACGGGCAAAAAGGGGGAAAGTGTCCCCCTTGACGGCCTGCCAAAACCCCTTAGGCTAGAAAGATAAAATTTAAGATATGTGTTCCTTGGAGTAGGGGCTACCTTTTCTGGAAAGTACTTTCTAGAATTTTGGACAGGGACGTTGTAAAAATGGGGGTTAAAAAGGGGAAAAGGCCCCCCTTGACGGCCTGCCCAAACCGCTGGAGGTAGGAAGTTGAAATTTGGTATAAAGGTTCCTCCACTATCGTAGACATCCACCAAGACGGGAGTTTTGGAAATTTTTACAGGGACGGGCAAAAAGGGGATAAGTCTCCCCCTTGACGGCCTGCTCAAACTGCTGGACCTATGAAGTTGAAATTTGGTATGTAGGTTCCTCGACCGGTGTAGACGTCCGTTGAGACGGCATTTTTGGAAAATCTTATCGGGAGGGGCAAAAAGGGGACAAAAAAAGTACCTTTTTCCAAAAAAGTACCTTTTCCCAAAAAAAGTACCTTTTCCCAAAAAAAGTACCTTTTTCCCAAAAAAGTACCTTTTTCAAAAAAAAGTACCTTTTTCAAAAAAAAGTACCTTTTTCCAAAAAAGTACCTTTTTCCAAAAAAAAGTACCTTATTCCAAAAAAAGTACCTTTTTCCAAAAAAAATTCCTTTTTCCAAAAAAAAGTACCTTTTTCCAAAAAAGTACCTTTTTCCAAAAAATGTACCTTTTTCTAAAAAAATTTACCTTTTCCAAAAAAAAAGTACCTTTTCCCAAAAAACTACATTTTTCCAAAAAAAATAACTTTTTCAAAAAAAGTACCTTTTCCAAAAAAAAGTACCTTTTCCCAAAAAAAGTACCTTTTTCTAAAAAAATGTGCCTTTTCCCAAAAAACATACATTTTTTCAAAAAAATACCTTTTTCAAAAAAGTACCTTTTCCAAAAAAAAGTACCTTTTCCCAAAAAAAAGTACCTTTTTCTAAAAAAATTTTCCTTTTCCAAAAGAAGTACCTTTTCCAAAAAAGGTACCCAGCCCAAACCGCTGAAGCTAGGAAGTTGAAATTTGGTATGTAGGTTCCTCTTTCGGGGAAGACGTCCGCTAAGACGGGATTTTTGGAAATTCCTACCGGAACGGGCAAAAAGGGGGAAAGTGTCCCCCTTGACGGCCTGCCAAAACCCCTTTGGCTAGAAAGATAAAATTTAAGATATGTGTTCCTTGGAGTAGGGGCTAACTTTTCTGGAAAGTAATTTCTAGAATTTTGGACAGGGACGTTGTAAAAATGGGGGTTAAAAAGGGGAAAAAGGCCCCCCTTGACGGCCTGCCCAAACCGCTGGAGGTAGGAAGTTGAAATTTGGTATAAAGGTTCCTCCACTATCGTAGACATCCACGAAGACGGGAGTTTTGGAAATTTTTACAGGGACGGGCAAAAAGGAGAAAAAGTCTCCCCCTTGACGGCCTGCTCAAACTGCTGGACCTATGAAGTTGAAATTTGGTATGTAGGTTCCTCGACCGGTGTAGACGTCCCTTGAGACGGCATTTTTGGAAATTCTTATCGGGAGGGGCAAAAAGGGGACAAAAAAAGTACCTTTTTCCAAAAAAGTACCTTTTCCCAAAAAAAGTACCTTTTCCCAAAAAAAGTACCTTTTTCCCAAAAAAGTACCTTTTTCCAAAAAAAGTACCTTTTTCCAAAAAAAAGTACCTTTTTCCAAAAAAGTACCTTTTTCCAAAAAATGTACCTTTTTCTAAAAAAATGTACCTTTTCCAAAAAAAAAGTACCTTTTCCCAAAAAACATACATTTTTCCAAAAAAATAACTTTTTCAAAAAAAGTACCTTTTCCAAAAAAAAGTACCTTTTCCCAAAAAAAGTACCTTTTTCTAAAAAAATGTTCCTTTTCCCAAAAAACATACATTTTTTTCAAAAAATACCTTTTTCAAAAAAAGTACCTTTTCCAAAAAAAAGTACCTTTTCCCAAAAAAAAGTACCTTTTTCTAAAAAAATTTTCCTTTTCCAAAAGAAGTACCTTTTCCAAAAAAAGTACATTTTTCCAAAAAACATACATTTTTCCAAAAAAAACACCTTTTTAAAAAAAAATACCTTTTCCAAAAAAAGTAAAAATAAAGTACTTTGTAAAAACAAAGTATCTTTTTCCAAAAAATTTCGTTTTTCCAAAAAGTACCATTTAAAATAATATATAATTTCAAAAAAACTACTTTTTTTCCTCCCCCCACGGATATCTCCACTAAAACAAGGTTTCTTGATATTCGGCATAGACTTGCGCTAAGACGGGATTTTTGGAAATTCCTACCGGAAGGGGCAAAAAGGGGAAAAGTCTCCCCATAAACAGTCTCACAAATTGGAAAAGTGCCTGCCCAAACCACTGGAGGTAAGAAGTTGAAATTTGGTATAAAGGTTCCTCCACTGTAGTAGACATCGACTAAGTTTGTATTTTTGGAATTCCCTACAGGATATCCCAAAAGGAAACTCGGTATGTGAGTTCCTCCTTCTGTGTAGGCGTCCGCTTAGACGGAATTTTTGAAATTCCTATCGGGAGGGGAAATAAGGTAAAAGTCTCCTCCTGAAGGCTTGCCCAATCCCTTTTGGCCAACCTAAAATTTTAAATATGTATTCCTTGGAGTAGGACTAACTCACCGGCAACGTAATTTTTCTATTTTGGAACAGGAACATAGTAAAAATGGTGGTTGAAAGGGAAAAATGTCCCCACTAACGGCCTGCCCAAACCGCTTAGGCAATGCAGTTGAAATTTGGTATGAATGTTCCTCATCCATCGCAGATAGCCGCGAAGATGGAATTTTTGTAAATTCCTAAAGGGAGGGGCAAAAAGAAGAAAAGCCTCACCTTGGGGGCCGATAAAAACCCCTTAGGCTAGAAACCTGAAGCTTAAAATGTGGGTCCCTGGAGTAAGGGCTAACTTATTAGAAAGATACTTTTTTGAATTTTGGACAGGGTCGTTATAAAATGGGGGCTCAAAAAGGGAAAGTTGCCCCTTAACGACCTGTCCAAACTGCTGGAACTAGGAAGCTGAAATTCGGTACTTAAGTTCCTCTCAGCCTGCTCAAACTGCTGGAACTAGGAAGCTGGAATTCCCTGTCGATGGATTTTCTGAAATTCCTACCGAGAGGGGTACAAATAGTAAAAGTTGGCTAGAAACCTGAAATGTAAAATATATGTTACTTAGAGTATGTGCTCACTTACCGAGAAGGTGCTTTTTGGACAGGGACATTGCAAAAATGGGGATTATTGAAGCGAAAAGTGCCGCTTAAAGGCCTGCCTAAACCGCTGGAGGTAGGAAGTTGAAATTTGGTATTAAAGTTCCTCCTCTATTGTAGACATCCGCTAAGATGAGATCTTTGGAAATTTCTACAGGTAGGGTCAAAAACAGGAAAAGTCTCCCCCTTAACGGCCTGGCCAAACTGCTGGAACAAGGGATCTTAAATTGGGTTCCTTCTCCAACGTTGACGTCCCCTAAGATGGTATTTTTGGAAATTCATACCTGGAGGGGTAAAAAGGGAAAAAACTTCCCCCTTGGCGGCCTGGCCAAACTGCTGGATATAGAGACCTAAAATTATGTATGTAGTAGGTTCCTCCTCCAACCCAGACGTCCTCTATGACGGAATTTTTGGAAATTCCTACCGGGAGGGGTAAAAACGGAATAATTCTCCCCCTTGATGGCCTAACCGAACCCTTCGGCTAGAAACTTGTAATATATAATATGTTTTCCTTGGAGTATGGGCTAACTTATCGACAAGGCATTTCTAGGACTTTGGACAGGAACGTGGTAAAAATGGTGGTTCAAAAGGGGAAAATTGCCCCCCCCCCCCCTTAACTTAAAGAACAAGTGTATATGAAACACTAAAATTAAGAAACTAAATAGGAAACGAGTGGGATTGAAACACTACACAAGTGGAATGAAATGGATATAAACGTTGAACGAGTGGAATTGAAATTATAGACAATGCAAATGGATTGGAAGAGGGAATTACCTGTTCAAACACTATCAACGGAATATGAAACTTATGTAGCATTGAAACATACTCTCCAAAAAGTTAAACAAATTTTCTGAAAGAGAAAAAACCTTAGAAAAGGAATGGAACTTATATATTCCGATATTTAAACTTCATGTAACGAAGCACCGGTGGAAGAAACCGACGCAGTAAATTTTCCAACTGAATTTGTGAATTTACTTGAATTGCCAGGTCTACCTTTACATAAACTGGAATTAAAAAAAAAACTTTAAGACACGCTAACAACGTAGCTTTGCCCGCTATTTTTAATATTATAAAATGCTTTCCAACCCTGCTTTACGTTATTTATTTTCATTCAAAACACAAATGAACAAAACTACTTACGGGTCTATCTACCTAAGTTCGCACTTTACCAAATTATCTTAACATACACACGTATATTGCAATTTATTATGGATTCATTACTAACAATCCACTTTCATGAGAAAAAGTGATCAAATATCTATTTATTTTAAACCCATTGTTGTGCAGAATTATTTATTTGTGGTGGCTGGGTGAAGGCTTTTATTATAAAAACTGTACTTTAAATAAAAAGCGAATTTAAAAAAAATTGTCGGGGGCTGCGCCCCTCCCCCCTAAACTTTAAGGCACGCTAACAACGTAGCGGGCTGCGCCCGCTATCTTTAATATTATAAATCGCTTGCCAACCATGCTTTACGTTTTTTATTTTCATTTAAAACACAAATGAATAAAACTACTTACGGGTCTATCTACCTAAGTTCGCACTTTACCAAATTATCTTGACATACACACGTATATTGCAAATTATTATGGATTCATTACTAACAATCCACTTTCATGAGAAAAAGTGATCAAATATTTATTTATTTTAAACCCATTGTTGTGCAGAATTATTTATTTGTGGTGGCTGGGTGAAGGCTTTAAATAAAAAAACTTTAAATAAAAAAACGAATTTAATAAAAATTGTGGGGGGGCGCAGCCCCCCCCCCCCTTACTTACAAATACATTATTATACTCAAATGAAAACTTCCCAGCAAAACCTTGGTAATATGTTGGTATTACAGATCACATTACCTGGTAATACCATACCCCTTACTATTGCATTATTTCATAACTAAAATGTAATGTCTTACGTATAATGTGCTGCATAACTACTGGGTAGTAATAGCAACTTATTACCAATGATATATTTAAACAGCTCAAAGAAAAGAGTTACTTGTAATACACAACATAATAGCAGCGACTTATAACAGATGGGATATTTTAAAACCGTAAAATAAGGAGTTACTTTTAATGTGATACGTGATCACTTAATAGAAATAGCCACTTATTACCGATGGTATATTCAAATACCTAAAAATAAGGAGTTATTTGTAATGCGATACATGAGTGTTATTTTCTATTTAAAATATTCGATACAAATAATTTATATGTTTTATACATATTGCCTGAAATATCTTTTATGTTTTTTGTTAACTTTATATTAATCTGAGTAAATATTAATTAAATATGAATATGCTTCGTTTTAGCATTTATAAAAAACCAACACGATAACGTCTTATTTTAATTTTTTTTGTAAGAAGTAAGTATAAAATTTTAATGTGTTATTTCAGACCTGTTTGTAACACATTTTTTTGGCCTTACTTTAAGCTGTTATGTAAGTAGTATTGTGCTCAATATCGGTTATGTAAGTGGTTACGTAACTCCTAACATGTAACATTAAAGTAACATGTTCTTATGTTGTTACCTAGTCCTCTTTTGGAAAGTACATACCTCCAATGATATGCCCTTGTTAAAATAATAGCTGTTGAAATAGCAAAGTAAGAGGTTACATACCTTAATTTCTTCTTACAAACCTTATTACCAGGTAATAGAAAGTTTTGCTGAGTTAATTTCCGTAGATTTCAAGACCATAAATAATTTTTAACATTTTATAGTTAAATTCTATGTCATTGAGTTTTTTAACGAAAATAAAGTTAAAATGTTGGTTTTAAATTTTTATTTAAAAATAAAAATTGTTTTTTCGACCTTTTTAATTGATAAATGCGAAAATTGAAACCGCGCATGCTTCGGTGAAGTGTTGCGTTATTTCTATAGAAATTATTTTTGTTACAAAATCAATTTACGTTGAAAGTTTGCTTTACTTCAACCAATCAAATAAAAAACTAGTTTTAGAATTTTTCTTAAAGTACAGCTGACACCGAAAACCGGGAGATTTTTTAAATTTTATATTATGATTTTAGGGTTATAATAACAAATTATAATTGATTTTGACGATTTTCTCAAAAAAATTTGACGGTTTTGTGCCCAATTAACCTGGCAACAATGATTATAAGTATTTTTCTAAAATTATTAAATATAATGAATAGATTGGATGAGTCAAACAGATTTGCGGTGGTATGAGTATGATGACGACGTTGGATTCATATTTATTGCAACTTAAGATTATAAATCAATTTCATTGTGAGTATGAATGCGTCAGAATGGTTGAATGTCAATGATTTCTACTCACTTATACTTTAAATTTAATGAGTGAGTATGAATAGCAAAAAATTGATTCATTGCTGATCTCTGGTTTGTACCACACCATAAATAAAAGCCCAACAAAATTGTCGGATGCAAAGAACCGGTTGTAGAACAACTTGTTCTTGCATGCAGCCTGTTCTAATTTATGTTCTATTATCGGTGATTTTTGTTTGAGTTTGTCCCAATAGCAATAGGTTATGTTCCTCCACGGAACCGGTGGTAAAAACACCTATTCTAGAACAGAATTAAAGACAACCAGTTCATAAAAATTTTGTTGGAATATTATGTAAAGTGCCAAAAATGGTGAGTTTTTGAAATGTTTGTATTGGGAACCCCCCAGGGGGGTTCCAGGGGGTGTGCCACTGGCATGGGTGGGTCGGCCCTCCAAAGTTAGTGGGGGTCGGTCAAACATTTGGACTCGATTGAGGCACTCTAAATGGGTCAAAGTGAAATTTTACATAATATTTTTATTAAAAAAGAAAAAAAATTTAACCATATATTTTCATTTAAAAAAATTCTTGCAAGTTTTGACATCGGAACAAAATCCTATATTTTCAGGGAAATACATAAATTTTATATTTTCAAGGAAATATAAAAAATATTTTTACTTGAAATCTTCAAGTATAAATATTTTCTTCTTTTTTTTTAATATTTGTACTTAAAAATCACCATATAAAAATCAGAAATAGACTTGTTTTTAATATTTTTTCGGCAATTGTTCTATTATTTTCAACTCTATTTTTAAAAACACATTCGCTTACACCTTACATTCTTTGTAATGTCTTGGTAAGCTGTTCTTTGTCAACTTATTTATAAGGTGTACGTAATGCATTCACTGTTAACTTACATATAAGCATAGGCGTACCTAGACCATTTTTCTGGGGTGGGCAAGCGACCCATTAATTTTCTGCTGTTTATTTGCCCATTCTCACACTCTTAATCCTAAAAAACACTTTCGGCATTAAGCACCGTAAGTTGTTCCGATTTCACGTGAAAAAAACTGTTATACTCCATATAAATAAATGATTTTTCACGATAATGAGTTTCATGTGAAATGTGTGTAGACTTTGTTTTCACACAAATTTAATGTACAAGACTATTATTTTTTTTTTGAAAAAGTGACATTTTGTGTTTATTGTTATTGGATCTTTCTAATAAAATAAAAAAAATTATTCATTTTTTAAATTTAAAGTAACTTTTGACGCATTTTAATTTCGAGTGAAAATGTTCCACGTGAAAAACAACTACGGTGCTTTATGCTTAGAATTTTTTCACACAAAAAAAAAACTTAAAAATGATTCCTTGTCTTCTAATAAAATTAAATAATTTTCAAAATTAGATAATCCTGGTAGCTTATTCTATCAAAATCGCCATGTTTTTATACAAAACTCTGAATAGTGCATCTATTTTTCTGAAGAAAACCTCGTACAAGGAATGTATTCCAAGCTATTATTTAACTCGCCAAAAAAGATTCTGCGTTATTTGTCTATTATTGAACAACTTTGAGATTCTAATAATTTTTCTTAAAGAAAAACTCTTAAGGCACATCTACACGAGAGAGAAAACTGCTAGAGATAGAGCAAAAAACCAGGGTTGGCAGGCAATACCGCTAAAATACCGTTATCGATTCAAAACCCTTTCAAATGACTACCGTTACCCCTAAAATATCGTTACCGAAATACCCGGAATACCGTTATCCTTAAAATACCGTTACGGAAATAACTTAAATACCGTTATCCTTAAAATACCGATACCGAAATAAATGAAATATCGACAACCTAAAATACCGTTCCCGAAATACAAGAAATAGCGTTATCCTTAAAATACCGTTACCGTTATTTTTAATTCTCTACTCTTGGTCATTGCACGTGGATATTGAGCATTTCACATAAATTAAGTCAATTAATTTGTTTTGTTTTTACTTTAGTTTGGTTTTTGGAAAAAAAATATGCGGTATTTACCGAAATAACTGGCTACCGTTATCCTTAAAATAGCGTTACCGATATAACTGTAATACCGTTAACCTTAAAATACCGTTACCGAAATAACCCAAATATCGTTATCTTGAAAATACCGTTACCGAAATAACTCAAATACCGTTATCCTTAAAATACCGATACCGAAATAAATGAAATACCGTCACCATTAAAATACCGTTACCGAAATAACCTAAAATATCGTTACCCTAACGATAACCGCAATCGTTTCGGTTACCATCCATGCAAAAAACACCTCAAATTAGCTCTATTGTGAATGATTTAAGTATTTAGAGGTGTTTTTTGCTCTATCTCTAGTAGTTTTCTCTCTCGTGTAGATGTGCCTTTATAGTCAATTTTAAACAAATCTTCTGCCTAGGAAACCAGTAGACATTTTCCCAAACCAAAAACACAGGATTAATTGATATTAAAAAAAGTAATATTGTGAGACTTTTTGCCATAGATAAAAGAATTGTAGGTAGATTTTTTTTAAATTCTGGAATGGGCAAAACTCAGTCTAGGGTGGGCTTAGCCCACAATAGTCGTTAGCCGGAAAAAAGAGTTAAAAGCAATATAAATTAAGATTTCATTATTTATAGTTCAATTATCATCATCTTCTGATATTGTTACCTTATTAAACCGCTGCAGTCCGAAGCTATTTAATATGGGACATCTTCCAATAAAGTGTTGCAAGTTTTCAGTTTCGTTTGTGTTGCACAGTGAGCAGTTTTTTTAAATCCTTCTCGAGTGCACTGTGGGCCAGGATAACTGGTTTTTGGCCAAAAGTACATTTCAGGTAAAGGGAAAATATGTTTATATATTCAAAATCTAGGATTGTTGAATATTTTGTTAGTGAAATATTGTATCATTGTGGTTACTCGTTGTGAGTTGGCGAGAGTTCAAAGTCAAAGTTTTTTAATTTTGTGACATTTTTTATTTTATAATGATACAATAAAAAAATCATAAATAAACAATAATTTGTTCCAAAAATAATCTCAAATTATAAAACTCAAACTAGTTTTATAAAAAAAATAAAAACCTGTTAAGTATTTACGGTAAAAGTAACAAAATTTTTAATTTTCCCTCAAAAATGTTCCAAGAGATATTTGAAAAACTTGAATGCCAATGTATTCCATAAGATGTCTTCTACCTAGGTTTTTGCGACCGTTTGTGACCGTTCATAAACTTTCTAGATTTTGCCCTTTAACTGAAAAAGTACCTTCAGATCTCGCTGATTTCCAGCATTCCAGAGTTTTAGTAAAAACTAAAAAATAGCACTAAAAATTACCTTAAAAGAAGGTTCTGGTTTTCTCACACAGACTAGCCCCCTAAAGTTCAGGTTTGTGGGACATTTGAGTGCCAATTCTGAATAAGTACGAAATTAACCCTTAAACACATTTTAAGTTTTGACTTACTTCTCGCATTGAAGTTAAATTTTCAAATTTGATGTCTTCAGAGACTTATAGTAGAATTTCATGACAAATATTTTTGCGGAACATTTTAACCCTCTAACTCTTCAACTTATGGGACTTTTTTGACACTTTTTAAAAAGGGTCAAAAAAGACCCTTTAATTGCAGAGATAGATTGTTAAAATGGTCCACAAAAATGTCCCTCGTAGTGTTTTACATAAGTTCGCTGAACACATCCTATACCTAAAATGGAAGATTCATTTTCATTTTGCTGACACTAATCATACAAGTCGCGCGGAGTAATTATTTCGTGCTTCTCTCTTTACAGTTCCTTCAAGACCATCACTAGGGCCTTTACCGTGACTGGTGGCAAAGAAATGCCACTCAGCAGAACAAACCAATTTCTTTGTATGATGGCATAAAGTTTTTTTTTTTTTAAATTGAGCAGAAGAATTTTCTTCGGTATTTCCAAAAATTTGTTTTTTAAAAACTCATTCATATGGCGATGATATAAATAAACCTCAAAGGTATTATCTATGAGACATTCTGATATTATTATAAAATTTGTAGTTTCTAATTTTTCAATTGGATTTGTAATAAATTGATTTAGGGTAAAGTGTCGCTTGGCTATTATTCCGTAGAAAGCCTTTAACAGAATCCTGGAACACAAAGTATCATTTTCTGAAAAGTCGCATAATGATTTTGATGGTTAATACCTCACTTTAATGACAATAAAAAATTTTTTGAATTTGTTGAAAATAATTTCCGAAATATAAATCTAAAGTTTTTTATTACTCTTTTTCCATCGTGTATTCATTCTGAGTATATTTCACAATATTCTCTTGTTTTTTAGTTTAATAAAATTTTTGATTGTTTTAGTTTAATTAGTCTAAAAATTTGACTAAAAAATTCCCTTTAAAATGATATATAACTTATTGTACAAAGAACTTACATATCGTCATATGAAATCAAAAAAGCCGTAACTTACATTTAAAAAATTTTACAGGAGAAGCAAAAAACTTTTTAAAATTACTTGCGCTTACACTTGGAGCTGTTTAGAATTTTGTTAATAAAATCGTCGTGTTTAGTCATAGGACTGTAAAATTTTGCAGGAATATGTATTTTGATACCGTGCATCATAATCGATCAAAAAGTCGATTTTGAATTTTTTGTAACTTACAGCTTTTTTGATTTTATATGACGATATATACGACTTGTAAAAAATCAAATATATTTTTTTATTTGTCTAACCCGAGTAAAAATAGTTATATACACGCAGAAAAAAACAGGTGGAACTTTATCTAAGATAGCACTTAATGTAATTATTAGGGTTTTTCTTTTCCCGGACTTTTTCATTTCCCGGGACAGCGGGATTTTTTTCAGAATTTCCCGGGATCCCGGGAATTCCCGCTCGTTAGAAAATATATAAATTCGACATATGTTGCACTTGAAAAACTTGATTACTGTTAAAACACCGTCCGACAAAGTTCATCTTTTGGTTGTACCCATGAGAAATTGCACTTAATATATTCTGAAAGGATGGCTAAATATAAAATATCCATGTCTTCCACTTTTTCTGGATCAACTCGTTTAACAATTTAAATCGTGAATTAATATTTAGGTAATATATTTATATGGAAGGCCGTCTTAATTTTAAAAAACTCTTAGAAATATATTAATTAAATATTAATTCACGGTTTAAACGGTTAAACCAATTGATATTGAAAAAGTGAAAGACACGGGTATTTTATCTTCATCCCCTTTTTCAGAATATATTGAAATTGTTAATGGGTGCAAAATTGTGTCGGACCAATTTTATAGTCAGGAATAAGATCGATTTGTTGCTAAAATATTTCTTAAATATGAAATCCTAAAATTTCTATTTCTAGATATTTTGTATCTTTCTATTCAGATTTTCAAAAGTATCCGTAGAATTATTTTTATAAAAAAGTTTAATAGTGAGTATTTTTCACACAAATTTTTAGGCAAATTCGCCTAAATCGTTTTATAAAAAAAGACACTACAACATTATTAAATAGTTTCTTAACTTTAATTGGTTTTCTTGAATAGACATTTTTTATGCCACAGGTACTTAAAAATAAATAATTTAATTTTCGTATTTATTGGCATTTTAAATTAACATATAAAAAAATCCAAAATAATTTGAAAAAGCATCTGATGGATTATTTTGAAAACAAATAACACAATTGAAATAAAGGAATAACAATTGAACTTAAAATTAAATTATTTTAAATAAAAGAAACTCAAAATACTTGTCAATTGAAAATATGAAAACATTACAAATTTTTTAATTTTAATGTCTAGTTTTTGGAGGTATTTGGAACTGAAATAATGATGTTGGAATGTTGAATAAGGCTGGTTTACACTCTGAGATTTTCGGTACGATTTTACTTTAGTACACATGCAAAACATATAGGCAAGGTTGCAGAATTTTTCCGAAAATATAGTGTAAACCAGCCTATACAAATATTGCTTCATTTGAACAAAGATCATTTTAAAGAAAAAAAATTTTTCCGAAGTACAACAAGAATTTTTGTTGGTAAACTTGGTAATGGCTGATAAAATTTTTTTGGTTTAACTAAACCAAATTCAACTGGCAAATAAAAACAATTTGGCCTAATTCAGTTTATTTAATTTTTTAATTTTAAATATTTTTTGATCAAATTAATTTCAAAAAAACAATGCTTTAAATTTAAATAAGGCTTCCAAAATTGCAATAATACTAGCTAAAACTTCTGTAAAAGAATAAAAAAAATCCCGGGAAATCCCGCACAAAATTCCCGGGATTGCGGGATCCGAAAAAGCCTAGTAATTATACAACTACATAAGTTCCAAGTAAGTTTTACAATTTTCTAGCAAAATATATGTAATATTTAGGATATTTTCCGCTACACATGTATATATTTTGCAAGGATTGTATATATTTTACAAAAAAATGTGCATATTTTACTAGAACTTTGTAAAACTAACTTGAAAATTATGTAGTTGTATAACTACATATGTAGCTCTTAGGTAATATTCCCCCTGTTTTTTTCTGTGTGTAGGAAATTATATAATTTAATATGTACTAATATGTTTATATATAGTCAAATGCGACACTATATCTTTGTGGATATTATTATGTATAGCTTTAAGTTTTTCAAAAATTTCTTTCGCCTTTTATATTTTGACGGACGGCGGACAGACGAACGGATATAAATCGCTAAATCGAATTAAAAATAATTCTGAATGGATACCTAAAAGGTGGGCCTAGGTATAATATTTTGGGTACAACAAACATCAGCATAAACTCATTGTACCCTATAACCGTAGTTATGTATAGTATAACTACATCACGACACCATTTTGTATGGGAACTTACTTAAAAAAAGTATTTTCCTTAATTTTACATTAATGTTTTATTTTCCTATATCGTGTTTTATATTTTCGGAAAGCTTATTGAAAACTGCATTAGTTGATGCAGAAAGACGTGGCATTTTTCTAATGAAAAATATTTCATTACCATTAAATGGGAATGAAATTTTTTTCATTGACATTAGTATCAACTAATGGTAATGAAATTTCAATGGTAATGAAAAATTCCCAAGTATGCTGAAAATTATGAAATTTTAATTTTTTTTACATAATTTGACTGTACTCCAAAAAGGAAAAAGCTTTATACCCATCTTACCTATATTTTGGAATCATAGGGTTGCCACCATAATGTTAAATATAGGGTTTCGGGAAAAACCCGGTAAAATCCAAAGTAGCTGAAATATCGAAAAATAAAAAAATACGGGTCCGCTTAATCTTAAAAAGGGTTAATAATGTAAAGAAAAGTATACATACCCCCATGAAAATGCTTGTTCTACAGAATCTTTGCATGTTGTAGGAGAAAAATCAATGCCATATGATATTAATCTATGAACAATAACAAAAAACTATCAAAATATTGTTAAAGATACACATATGGTCAAAATAATAAGTACAGCTCGCAGCCGAAAATTTATTTAAATTAAAAGAAAAAACAAATACTATTTTGTTTTGCTATAACATCCCGAGTAAAAAAAGTTATATAGAAATGTATGTAACTTAATATGGAATAATATGTTCATATATAGTCAAGTGTGACACTATATCTGTGCGGATATAATAATATATAGCTTAAATTTTTTCAAAAAGTTCATATATGATGTCATATATAGATCAGAATGATATGTATGTATATGTCCCCATATTTATTTATATGTAGCATATCTAGTTACAAGTGCTACGACAATTTTAATACAGCGTCATATATAATTAAAAATGGTTTCATCGGAAAACATATAAAGTTTTATATAGCTCAATACTATTTTTTTTCTAAATTGTTTTAGATATGCTTAACCCATATTATCCTAGCGTCGTCATATAATAATAATAGTGCTATGCTTGGTGATGGGATCCAAGCTACCTCATTGTGGGCATAGGCTATCAATAAGAGTATTCCATCGGAAACGTGAAGCTGCAAAGTTTTTTAGCTCTTGTAATTTGCTTATCTTTCTTTGATGAAATTCCGGAAGATTGTTGACTTCATCTAACATTGAGCGACACCAAATGTTACGGAGTCGGCCGCGTTCCTTGAGGATTATAAATCAAGGATCTTACGCTAATTTTATCGCAGGGTTTTCTAAGAGTGTGGCCAATACAATCAAACTTTCTTCTTCGTATTTCGATACTTACATTACTCAGGTTTGCTCTTAGAAGCTCCTCATTGGAAACAACGTTTGGCCAGTAGATTTTTAGTATGGTGCGCAGGCAGTTTCTCACGAAAACCTGGAGCTTGTTCTTGATTTCCCCCGTTACAAGCCATGTCTCGCATCCATATAGTAATACGGCTAGTACACATGGCGGGAAAATACGAGGTTTAGTGTGCTTACTATATACGTTCGATTTCCAAACTTTTGTAAGAAGAGAGAAAGCGCCTTAAGCGGAGATCGAAATTTTATGCTTGTTCAATTATTACCCTTAAAGTGTTTATTTGATCGGTGCAGGAACTTGATGGCCTAAAACCAACCCGTTCTGGTCTGAGCTTTGGATCATTATTTTGAATATGATTTTCATAAATATTTTCATAACTACACAAAGTGTTGTTAAGCCACAAAAGTTATTACAGTTGATTTTATCTCCTTTCTTAAATATTTTCACAATAGCTCCTTTTAACATGTCTTGTGGGTATTTTTCGTCCTCCCATATTTGGCCATAGAGAGGGTGTAGTATGTCAGCAAAAGATTTTATTGAATCTACTCTTTCTGCCTTCGAAGGTTTACTTGATCTTTTAGGGAGTATGTCAACGTTATCACGCCATGTTACACTAATACCAGGTCTCTCAATATTTAAAATTTCCATGAAATGTTCCTTCCATATTTTAAGTTGATCCGACATTGTAGTAAGTAATTTTCCGTGGTTGTCCTTTATAGGTACAGTAATTTCAAAATTTCGACCGGAAAACTTTCTGGTGAGGTCAAATAATATCTTCATGTTGTGTTTTGCCGCAGCGTTATTATCATACTGTGCTTGTGTGTCCATATATTCGCGTTTATCGTTTCTAATTGCTCTTCTCACGGATTTGTCAAGGTCATTAAAGCAGGTTTGGGCATTTTCGTCGTCATATGACGACATCAAAACGTTTTTAAGTCAGCATAATAACGTTACGTTTAACATGGAAAGAGATCTATTATGTGTTTTGTAATCAAAAAATGTCAAATACTCATTCTTCGCTTACTTCATCCAAATTTGTTGTTGTTTTTGGTCCCGGAGCTTCGTACCGCACCTCCGAATGGGATCTACCAAGATCAGTGCAAAAATATATTTTAATTTGTTTTGGAAAGTAGTGCTTATTTTCTACACCTTTAATGGAATAATAATTTTTTTTGTAATAATTGTTTTTGTAAAAATTGTAGCGTCGTCATATGACGACAGGAAATAAATATAAATCTATTTATCATAAAATAATTTTAAATTAAGTTTCATGTTCCTAGGACTCTAAGTAGTAAATCACGTAAGTTTCAAACACGTAGCTAAATTATTTCTTAATTCAGGAGAATATGAGTTAAATATAGCCCAATATAAAAAAAATCTAACAAGGGAAGTACTTCAGTCTAAACACTCCGATTTTGATGAAATTTGGATATGTGATAGAGAAAAAAAATATAAGATCGACCTGTCTCAGCTTATCGGTCACCTCGGAATTTTAAGGGTCCAAAAAGGGGTTCAAAAATGCATCCTTTTTAGGTTTTTTGCTTTTTACGATATTTCGAGCAAAGGAATCATGTGCAAGTATGGTATTGTTGGAAAAAAAATTTTGAGAGCTTTTCACTGGTGCCTTTTTTTGGTCTTTCGAATTTGCTGTTTTAAAATTTTCCAAAATTTTGGGTACTTTATATGGAAAAGTTTACTGCTATGGATGCTGAATTCATATATATTATTCCTTATTAAATTTAAGCGGACACGTGTTTTTTGCGTTTTTCAATATTCGCCCTACATAAGGTTTGCCAAAATTTTTCCCAAACACCTTTTTTGTACATTTTTAAAGAATTTAGGCCGCTTTCTGTGCTAAACATAGGAAATATGTACATCAAACTTCATATTTTTATGGATATATTAATCCTGTGATATACTCTCTTTTAATTTCGTAAATTTGAAATGTGCTCCCATACAAAAAGTTTAAAAAAAATACGTTTTTCCTTTGTAGAGCGTATACTATATGCACATAACAAATTTTCTGTTAGTAGATTAATTAAAATAATTTTTCATACATTTAGTTAGAATATTGTTCTACCTCAAGTCCAAATTCTAATATGATATTAGCTGTGTTTTCGACTTAACTATATCCGTTAACTCAAAAAAAAATTCAAAGTGCATAAAAAAGCGTTGAAGACGAAAACTAACACATTACTTTTCGTATGCACGTTAACTTTCAACACGGATAATTATCAACGTTGAAAACTCAACGTTTATACAGTTTCACATCTAACGTAACTTATTCGCGTTACATCCTAAAAACTTTTGGTGACGAACGTTCGATTATAACGGAACAATTATAAACATTACCTGTTTAAATTTTTTTGTACTATAATCGGTTTAACGTAGATTTGCTTTAAATACTTAACGTTGATAGGCATGAGACAAAATACAGCTATTGTCATATTAGATTTTATTTGTTGTTTCCAAAAGGCTAACAAAAAAACAATTTGTATTTTTTAATGCCAAAATTAAAATAATTGTTAAAATAATTTTTAATATTTCAGAATAAAAGTAAGCTGCAATACAAAAATGTATGTAATGAATGAAATGTATCAATATTAATGAAAAAGAAATACCATAACTAATGAGTAATGAATGATAGGAAGAATGACAACCCGAGTAAAAAAAATTGATCTCGCGCAATATCTAATTATATCTAATTTGATATTGTTTAAGATCTGCTGTAATATCTAGCTGATCCAATTAGATCTCAAAATTGGGTGTATCCAATCATATCGTATTAGATCCCATTGTATATATGGGGATAAACTAAGATCAAGTTATATCTCAAAATTGGGAGGTCCAGTGATATCTTTGGGGATAAACCTAGATCTATTTTGATCCGAAAATTGGCGGATCCAGCTATATATTTGCGGATATTTTTAGATCTAATTTGATCCGAAAAATGGCGGATCCAATTAGATCCAGCTATATATTTGGGGATAAACTTAGATCTAATTTGATCTCAATTTTGGCAGATCAAATTAGATCCCGCAATATATTTGTGGATAAACGTATATCTAATTTGATCCGAAAAAGTGGCAGATCGAATTAGATGTAGCTATATATTTGGGGATAAACTTAGATCTAATTTGATCCAAAAAATGGCACATCGAATTAGATCCAGCAATATATTTGTAGATAAACTTAGATATAAATTGATCTGAAAAATGGCAGATCAAATTAGATCCAGCAATATATTTGTGGATTAACTTAGATATAAATTTATCCGAAAAATGGCAGATCGAATTAGATCCAGCAATATATTTGTGGATAAACTTGGATATAAATTGAATAGAAAATTGGCAGATCAAATTAGATCCAGCAATATATTTTGGGATTTAGTAAGACCTAATTTGATCCGAAAAATGGCAGATCGAATTAGATCCAGCTATATATTTGTGGATAAACTTAGATCTATTTTGATCCGAAAAATGGAGGATCGAATTAGATCCAGCAATATATTTGGGGATTAAGTAAGATCTAAATTTATCCAAAAAATTACAGATAAAATTAGATCCAGTAATATACTTCGGGATTGCGTAAGATCTTAACTTTTCCGATAAATTGCAGATCGAATTAAATCCAGTGATATATTTGGGGATTTGGTAGGATCTTAATTTATCCCATAAATTACAGATCGAATTAGAAACTGCAATATATTTGGAGATTGACATCTAAAACTATCCAGAAAAATGACAGCTAAAATTAGATCCCTCATTATATTTGGGTACTACGTAAGATCTCCATTTATTTGGGATTAAATAAGATCCCAGACAGATATTGACAATAGTTCAAAAAATAATACACTGGAAGAGCACTGATTTTATAAAAATTACAATATTTTGTTAAAATAATAAAATAAGGTTTAAACTCAGAAGGTCTCGAGTTCGATACCTTTCACGGCTATGCATTTTTTTTATAAAAATGCGCATTCTCCTTGCTGGTCTTATCGAAATTTTTTCAATAATTTTTTTACTTTGTAATTTACTTGTAAAAATTGTAAATAAATTGTAAAACAGAAAGTGATATTAATTTATGATATTCAGTCAAACTAAAATAACATTCATTTACTTAAAAATAACAGATCAGCTAAAAACATTTCCCCCATTCAAAAGAATTTCTTTTTATAAAATTATAATTTTATTTTCTATAAATGTTTTTATAAAATTTTATTTTTTTTATTAAATTGAATTTTTTTTTAAATAATTTTATTTACATATTTTTAACGTCTACACCATTTCCAATTGTATCAATTGTTTTTAAGATTTATCAATTGTATTTCAGAAATAATCAATTGAATTTCAGTTTTATCAATTGTATTTCAGAACTTATCAATTATTTTTCAGATTTATGAATTGTATTTCAGAACTAGTCAATTGAATTTCAGTTTTATCAATTGTATTTCAGAAATTATTAATTGTATTTCCGAAATTCACAACTGTATTTCAGAAATTATCAAACTGTATTTCAGAAATTATCAATTGTATTTCAGAAATTATGAAATGTAATTTAGAAATTTTTCTCTTTTAACTATGATAAACCATCAACAAGTTCTGAAATAGATTTGATTATTTCTGAAATACAATTAATAAATTTCTGAAATACATTCCATAATTTCTAAAATACATTTAAAATTTCTGAAATACAATTAATAGCTTCTGAAATACAGTTAATATTGTAGTTGCTGATGAGTTACCATATATGATGGCACCATATATGACAATATATTGTTTAAATGGCACCAATATGGAGCTTTATATGGTAATATATAACTTAGATTCATCCATATACCATTTGATCCGAAAAATGGCCCGATAAAATTGTATCAGTTGTTTATCAGTTTTTAACTTATTGTATCAGTTTAGATCTGACCTGATTAAATTATGTGTTAATCAGATGAAATTGTATCTGATTTTTGACCTGATACAATTTTATTGGTTTATATCACATGGTATCAGTTTAGGTCCAAATAGATATATTTGTTTAAAATTTAATACAATTGCTTAAGGTAAATGTCGGATACAATTATATTTTATTTATATAAAATTGAACCAATTACGATCAAACCTGACACCATTACATATAAACCGATAAAATTGCATCAAGTCAAAAATCGAATACAATTTCATCTGATTAACACATAATTTAATCAGGTCTGATCTAAACTGATACAATTAGATAAAAATTTATAAACAATTGATAAAAATATATCGGGCCATTCTTCGGATGAAACTGTATATTTATACAGATATAACTTAATCACATATATGACTATATGTAACTATTTTTATTCGGGTTGTTTAAATGATACGATATATCAAAGTATATGGTACTATATATGGTAGCATATATTATCATATCTGGAACTGTATTAAAAATGTTGTTGAAATGGCACCATATATCATAATGTATTGTTTAAATGTCACCACATATAGTAATATATTGTTTAAATGATACCATATATCAATATATATTGCACCATATATAGTAGCATATATTATTATATCTGAAACTGTATTAAAAATGTTGTTCGTGAGGTCCCATATATGAGCATATTTTGTTGAAATGGCACCATATATGATAATATATGGTTTAAATGGCACCATATATAGTAATATATTACTTAAATAACACCATGTATAAATATATATGGCACTATATATAGTATCATATATTATCATATCTGGAACTGTATTAAAAATTTTGATCATGAGGTACCATATATGGCCATATATGGTTTAAATGGTACCATATATGATAATATATGGTTTGAATGGCACCATATATGATAATATATGGTTTGAATGTCACCGCCCGAGTAAAAAAAATTGATCTCGCGCAATATCTAATTATATCCAATTTGATATTGTTTAAGATCTGCTGTAATATCTAGCTGATCCAATTAGATCTCAAAATTGGGTGTATCCAATCATATCGTATTAGATCCCATTGTATATATGGGGATAAACTAAGATCAAGTTATATCTCAAAATTGGGAGGTCCAGTGATATCTTTGGGGATAAACCTAGATCTATTTTGATCCGAAAATTGGCGGATCCAGCTATATATTTGCGGATATTTTTAGATCTAATTTGATCCGAAAAATGGCGGATCCAATTAGATGCAGCTATATATTTGGGGATAAACTTAGATCTAATTTGATCTCAATTTTGGCAGATCAAATTAGATCCGGCAATATATTTGTGGATAAACGTATATCTAATTTGATCCGAAAAAGTGGCAGATCGAATTAGATCTAGCTATATATTTGGGGATAAACTTAGATCTAATTTGATCCGAAAAATGGTACATCGAATTAGATCCAGCAATATATTTGTGGATAAACTTAGATATAAATTGATCTGAAAAATGGCAGATCAAATTAGATCCAGCAATATATTTGGGGATAAACTTGGATCTAAATTTATCAGAAAAATGGTAGATCGAATTAGATCCGGCAATTTATTTCGGTATTAAAATGGCAGATCGAATTAGAAACAGCAATATATTTGGGGATTGACATCTAAAAGTATCCATAAAAATGACAGATAAAATTAGATGCTGCATTATATTTGGGTACTACGTAAGATCTCCATTTATTTGGGATTAAATAAGATCCCAGACATATATTGCCAACTATTCAAAAAATAATAGACTGGCAGAGCACTGATTGTATAAAAATTACAATATTTTGTTAAAATAAGGTTTAAACTCAGAAGGGCTCGAGTTCAATATGCATTTCTTTTACAAAATGAATTTCTTTTTATAAAATTTAAATTTTTTTTTCTATAAATTTTTTTTATAAAATTATATATTTATTTTTTTATTAAATTGAAATCTTTGAATAAAATAATTTTATATACATCTTTTTGACGCTCTACACCATTTCCAATTGTATTAATTGTTTTAAGATTTATCAATTGTATTTCAGAAATAATCAATTGAATTTTAGTTTTATCAATTGTGTTTCAGAACTCATCAATTATTTTTCAAATTTATGAATTGTATTTCAGAACTAGTCAATTGAAGTTCAGTTTTATCAATTGTGTTTCAGAAATTATTAATTGTATTTCCGAAATTCACAACTGTATTTCAGAAATTATCAAACTGTATTTCAGAAATTATCAATCGTATTTCCGAAATTATGAAATGTATTTGAGAAATTTTTCTCTATTAGCTATGAAATTCTGAAATAGATTTCATTATTTCTGGACACAACTAAATAAATAAATAATTAAATTTGCGTAATATTGTAGTTTCTGAAGTGCAAATAATATTTTGTGATATACAATTAAAATTTTATAAAATACATTTAATAATTTCTGGAATACCTTTTTTCGATGCTTATAAGTTAGCTCGAAATGCTTTTATCATTCATTTAATTTGTAGCTATCACACATCTATAACAAGTCTCGTTAGATTAGAGTGTAGAGGTCTTGGCTGACAATCTGGTGGACTGGGTTAAATTTCATGTTTTTAAAAGCAAATATTAAAAAAAGTTTTCTCAATTTTTTGAAAAATGTTTTTTGAAATCTATTTTTTTGCCAAGATAGTTAATGCAACGTTCTGCCAACGCATAACCGACCATCGCCAACGGTTTGCCAGCATTGTGCCGATTATATTTTTCTGTCTGGGATGTTAAACTTAAACCTATTGTATATTAACATTAATTAACACTATATTTTTATTTTTAGGAAATACATTTTTATTTTATTATAAGTTAACATTAAATTAAATTTTAGATAATGGCACCAATTTGTAGTTGTAATTATTATATATTAAATCGTATATTCATAAACATTCTATACAGTTGGACGAGGTTTATGGAACTATTTAACTTTATAAAGTGTTTATAAATTATAACTTAAATGTACAAATATATATGTTAAATGTACGTGAACAAATTGTTGATATGGACCCACAAATTGTATCTCAACTGATATTGGAATTATTGTACCATTACCATACATCAATATATATTGAATGATATACATATATTACAATATATGACACTGTATTATAAATATTGTTAATGAAGTAACATATCTGATAATATTTTTATAGCGCCATACAGTTTTACATTATTCAAATTAAACCATATATGGAATTGTATTCAAAATGTTGATGTGGTACCAAATTTGACCATATATTGTTTAAATTGTGCCATATATGACAATATATTGTTTAAATGATACCATATATGTCTATATATTAATATTGTTTAAATGACACCATATATCAATATATATGGGACTATATATGGTAGCATATATTATCATATCTGCATCTGTATTTAAAATGTCGTTCATCAGGTACCATATATGAGCATATATTGTTGAAATGGCACCATATATGGCAATATATGGTTTAAAAGGCACCATATATGGTAATATATTGCTTAAATAACACCATATATAAATATATATGGCACTATATATGATAGCATATATTATCATATGTGGAACTGTATTAAAAATATTGTTCATGAGGTACCATATATGGGCATATATTGTTGAAATTGCACCATATATGATAGTATATATGATAATATATGGTTTGAATGGCACCATATATGATAATATATGGTTTGAATGGCACCATATATGATAATATATAGCTTAAATAACACCATATATAAATATATATCGCACTATATATAGTACCATATATTATCATATCTGGAACTGAATTAAAGATTTGGTTTATGAGGTACCATATATGACCATATATTGTTTAAATGGCACAATATATGATAAATTTTTTTAATTGTTTTTGTTTGGAATAGCATTTTTTAATTTTAGTCATAAAAATCATTTTAAATACCAAAACAAAAATGTCATTGTTAAAATCTTTTAAAAGGGAATCAATTTATTTGACACACAAAAAAAAATCTTTGCCAAATAATTAGGAGCATTTCAACTAATAAAGATTTTTCGTATAACTTATTCAAAATTTAAGTAGTAAAACCTAAAAACTTGGTAAAATGTTTTAAAGAAATATGAAAAAAAAACGTTTTAAAATATAAATTTTTCAAATGTATATTTTAGTTAACGTCGACTTTAGTTAAAATATTGGTTTATTTTTGGAGCATTCTGATTGGTTAATTTATTTTCAACCAATCAAAATGTTTGAAAATATAAATATTTTTGTAAGGTTTTCATACACAAAATGAACAAAACCGTATGATTTAAATTTAAAATACTCCTTTATATTAAGGGCCAATAATTTTATACGTAACGTTTTCATTAATAAATGTGATATTTTCAAGTAAGTTTACTTTATTTTAATACACCTACTTTCAAACTAATATAGTCTTTTATATTAAAGAATAAAATGTCAGGAGTATGGAAATACTTCACAAAAAAGGATAATGCAGCGCCGTGCAATATTTGCCCTAAAAGACTAATGGTTAACGGAGGTATCTGGTTTTCCGACATCTAAATTTGGTTCACAAAAAAAAATTGATGGTCATGCAACTTCTCTTGAATAAAACAACAACAAGAATAACGTTCCAGCTAAAATTAGCAAAGTACCCGAAGAAAAAAGTGTAAGCTGAATAGGCATCGAACGTTTTATGGTAGGGCAAACATTTCCAAATTAGTCGCAGTCAATGGAATGTTAATCCGCACCATAACTAGATATTCGTTTATTCGAGAAAGTTTTTATAATAAAAACCTGGCATTGCCAAAAAATGAAACCGATGTAAAGATTATTTTATTAAATTACTACAATCATGTAAAAGATATCATGATAAAAGAAATATCGAGCAATATTTCCAACAATAGGAGATTAACTATAATCTTAGATGAATGGACAAGAATATCACAAAAGAGATATTTGAACATATGTATGTATAAACGCAAATAATTCATTAGCTCTGTTTCTTTACTTTACTGTTTCTTTAAAGGTTTTAATATTAAACAAAAGCTTCGATTTATTTACATACCCGAGTAAAAAAAAATTATATATAATCATATGTGGCATATATTACAATATATAATTAGACATGTGGTTATGTATATCCATATATAATTATATATGAGGTTTTTTCCGAAAAATTTTCCTTATATTATGCCATATATAATTTCATCTAATTAGATATCGGCCTTCGTAATATTAGATATGGCATATATAATTATATATTACATAACATGGTTGATCTTATTGCATATATAGTTATATATAGAACTATATCTTAATATATATGGTGGCATTTTAGCAATATATAATTATATATGGTATCATTTAAACAATATATAATTATATATGGTGACAGTTAAACTAGATATTATCATATATTGTGCCATTTAAACAATATATGGTCATATATGGTACCTCATAAACCAAATCTTTAATTCAGTTCCAGATATGATAATATATGGTACTATATATAGTGCGATATATATTTATATATGGTGTTATTTAAGCTATATATTATCATATATGGTGCCATTCAAACCATATATTATCATATATGGTGCCATTCAAACCATATATTATCATATATACTACCATATATGGTGCAATTTCAACAATATATGCCCATATATGGTACCTCATGAACAATATTTTAAATACAGTTCCACATATGATAATATATGCTACCATATATAGTGCCATATATATTTATATATGGTGTTATTTAAGCAATATATTACCATATATGGTGCCTTTTAAACCATATATTGTCATATATGGTGCCATTTCAACAATATATGCTCATATATGGTACCTGATGAACGACATTTTAAATACAGATGCAGATATGATAATATATGCTACCATATATAGTCCCATATATATTGATATATGGTGTCATTTAAACAATATTAATATATAGACATATATGGTATCATTTAAACAATATATTGTCATATATGGCACAATTTAAACAATATATGGTCAAATTTGGTACCACATCAACATTTTGAATACAATTCCATATATGGTTTAATTTGAATAATGTAAAACTGTATGGCGCTATAAAAATATTATCAGATATGTTACTTCATTAACAATATTTATAATACAGTGTCATATATTGTAATATATGTATATCATTCAATATATATTGATGTATGGTAATGGTACAATAATTCCAATATCAGTTGAGATACAATTTGTGGGTCCATATCAACAATTTGTTCACGTACATTTAACATATATATTTGTACATTTAAGTTATAATTTATAAACACTTTATAAAGTTAAATAGTTCCATAAACCTCGTCCAACTGTATAGAATGTTTATGAATATACGATTTAATATATAATAATTACAACTACAAATTGGTGCCATTATCTAAAATTTAATTTAATGTTAACTTATAATAAAATAAAAATGTATTTCCTAAAAATAAAAATATAGTGTTAATTAATGTTAATATACAATAGGTTTAAGTTTAACATCCCAGACAGAAAAATATAATCGGCACAATGCTGGCAAACCGTTGGCGATGGTCGGTTATGCGTTGGCAGAACGTTGCATTAACTATCTTGGCAAAAAAATAGATTTCAAAAAACATTTTTCAAAAAATTGAGAAAACTTTTTTTAATATTTGCTTTTAAAAACATGAAATTTAACCCAGTCCACCAGATTGTCAGCCAAGACCTCTACACTCTAATCTAACGAGACTTGTTATAGATGTGTGATAGCTACAAATTAAATGAATGATAAAAGCATTTCGAGCTAACTTATAAGCATCGAAAAAAGGTATTCCAGAAATTATTAAATGTATTTTATAAAATTTTAATTGTATATCACAAAATATTATTTGCACTTCAGAAACTACAATATTACGCAAATTTAATTATTTATTTATTTAGTTGTGTCCAGAAATAATGAAATCTATTTCAGAATTTCATAGCTAATAGAGAAAAATTTCTCAAATACATTTCATAATTTCGGAAATACGATTGATAATTTCTGAAATACAGTTTGATAATTTCTGAAATACAGTTGTGAATTTCGGAAATACAATTAATAATTTCTGAAACACAATTGATAAAACTGAACTTCAATTGACTAGTTCTGAAATACAATTCATAAATTTGAAAAATAATTGATGAGTTCTGAAACACAATTGATAAAACTAAAATTCAATTGATTATTTCTGAAATACAATTGATAAATCTTAAAACAATTAATACAATTGGAAATGGTGTAGAGCGTCAAAAAGATGTATATAAAATTATTTTATTCAAAGATTTCAATTTAATAAAAAAATAAATATATAATTTTATAAAAAAAATTTATAGAAAAAAAAATTTAAATTTTATAAAAAGAAATTCATTTTGTAAAAGAAATGCATATTGAACTCGAGCCCTTCTGAGTTTAAACCTTATTTTAACAAAATATTGTAATTTTTATACAATCAGTGCTCTGCCAGTCTATTATTTTTTGAATAGTTGGCAATATATGTCTGGGATCTTATTTAATCCCAAATAAATGGAGATCTTACGTAGTACCCAAATATAATGCAGCATCTAATTTTATCTGTCATTTTTATGGATACTTTTAGATGTCAATCCCCAAATATATTGCTGTTTCTAATTCGATCTGCCATTTTAATACCGAAATAAATTGCCGGATCTAATTCGATCTACCATTTTTCTGATAAATTTAGATCCAAGTTTATCCCCAAATATATTGCTGGATCTAATTTGATCTGCCATTTTTCAGATCAATTTATATCTAAGTTTATCCACAAATATATTGCTGGATCTAATTCGATGTGCCATTTTTCGGATCAAATTAGATCTAAGTTTATCCCCAAATATATAGCTAGATCTAATTCGATCTGCCACTTTTTCGGATCAAATTAGATATACGTTTATCCACAAATATATTGCCGGATCTAATTTGATCTGCCAAAATTGAGATCAAATTAGATCTAAGTTTATCCCCAAATATATAGCTGCATCTAATTGGATCCGCCATTTTTCGGATCAAATTAGATCTAAAAATATCCGCAAATATATAGCTGGATCCGCCAATTTTCGGATCAAAATAGATCTAGGTTTATCCCCAAAGATATCACTGGACCTCCCAATTTTGAGATATAATTTGATCTTAGTTTATCCCCATATATACAATGGGATCTAATACGATATGATTGGATACACCCAATTTTGAGATCTAATTGGATCAGCTAGATATTACAGCAGATCTTAAACACTATCAAATTGGATATAATTAGATATTGCGCGAGATCAATTTTTTTTACTCGGGTATTTATCTCTTTAACACATTAGGCAAGCGTCTTCAAAAAATGTTCGGTAATTTTATGGAGTTGTAACATCACCGATAAGCTTTTGCAACTTTTACACTAATTTTTGTAAATCAAAAAAATATTTTCTGATTGAATGAAATGAGCGATTGAACTAAAAGAGCTATTAGTTGTGAACTAGGTCTTTGGTTCAAATTAGTGAATAGTTCAATTGAACTAGTTGAACCCAACTGATTATATAACAGCTGATAAAAACAATTTACCCAAATTTACACGAAAAAAAAGTCAGTGCTTTTTCGTGCAAGAAGAACAAGAATATTATTCTCTCATGACAGCTCTCATTTACCCAATTGTGGAGTAAGAAAACGCTTTTTGGTAAAATTGGGATCCCGCGGGATCCCAATGTTGAGTACCCGAACAGACCTATTGTATAACCTGGGGTTGGTTTATATAAGATAAATTTCATTTAAAAATCGAGATAAAACTGAAATTTTGAACCCGACCACCTCAGATATCGATGAAATTTTGTTCATAGCTAAATTTGATCAATACAAACTCTCATTTTTAGAAATGACTGTTTTGCGATTTTTTGGGCGTGGCACAGTGGGAAAGTTTTCGAAAAAACGCGAAAATGGTCGAAAAGAGCTCCATTTAAACTACAATAACTCAGAATCGGCTGAACCGATTTCCATGATCTTGGTATCATTAAAAAGATATTTTAACAGGGTTTACGTTTAAAAAAAAAGAAAAAAATACACTGTAAAAAATTTTATAACAAAAAAAAATTTAAACTAACGGAAAAACCAAAAAGATCAAGAGTTTTTTTACAGTGTATTAATTTTTTAGAAAGGTTTATCCTTCACCTATACCATATCAAAAAATAAAAATGGGTTCTTTTTTAGTTTTTTTTATATAATTTTTCAAGTAGTGTCACTTCTTACACATTTACAAAATACTTTAACAATTCCAACATTTTTTAAATGTTTACAAATAAAAAACCATCAACAATTGTTTATATTATTTGCCATGTTTTTATTAATTTGTGTTTTATTTTATTTAAGTTGGAAGTTCATTCAATTCTTCGCTAATTTCATCGCTGGGCGTTGTTGGTAAATAATTTGAGACTTCATTCTGCTCCACGTTGGATTCATTACGACTGCGCGCTTTTCTCAGTGTATTCCGGCAAGTTTCGCAAATACGGCTACAATGAATGTTGGCGACAGCTGGAAAATATTCAATTATATTTGCAGCCTCGTTTTCACTTATTTTACGAAGCGAAGCGCAACACTTATTAGATATTTTTATGCATCTGTACTTATTGTTTGAATTCATATTCACTCAAATTTTTAAAATATACGCGTAAAAATTGTAATGGGATATCTTGGCTTCTCTAAACTGTTTATAATTATGAATTTCGGTACGTTCATCAGGTGCATTTATATAGCAATTTTTAAGGCAAGCAAGAACTTTTTGGGGTTAAAACATATTCATAAATTTCCTGGGACAATGTTTATTTATTTTACGTGTAAATTTACCTGTAAAATAAAATAAAATAAAATAAAATAAAACACAAATTAATAAAAACATGGCAAATAATATAAACAATTGTTGATGGTTTTTTATTTGTAAACTGTTCAGAATTGAACATAAATATTTTATGACCATATTTGGGTCATAAAATATTTTAATTTGTGTGTGTTTTGGAAATTCCCATAGGGTGATTATCTTCATATTAGGAGACAATAGAACGATAAATAGATGAACATTTAGCCACATACATACACAAATATTATATGGTCGTATATTAGAATACGTACCTGCAAATTAGTTAATATTAATATTATTTGGTATTTATATTTAGTACAAATGTTGCCGCAGTAATAAGACGGTAGTAAAAGTAGATTTCACGGCGCCAGCTCCGCTGGAGACCCGGCAGAATGTTCAGAATTGAGCATGTTTTTTTTTGGAAATAACATTTAATATTTCATGCCCAGCAAAACCTTTCATTACCATGTAATGAGTTTTAGGTATTGAAATCTTAAGTGTTCACTAGTTACCTTTTAATTACTAAACTACTTATTTTAACATGGTGATGTCATTGGATGAAAGTCATTACACTGATGTTACCTGTAAGTAGTTTATCAGCTGTTCTATAAATAGATGTTGAATATAGATTTTAAAAAATATAAAAATTTAAAAACCAATAAGAGCTGACACGTATTGATCAGCGTACCCCACGATTGTCAGGCAAACACTCTAACCATTAGACCACGACATCACTATGATTTTTATTGCTTTAACTTATGTACACATTTATTGTGGCAACTGTTATACATGTCTATTTGTCACAAAACTTGTTGTTATTAAATACTGCTTAATGAACATCAACATTTCTATAAATAGATGTTTAATATAAATTACAAAAATAAAAAACAACAATGGAAGCTAACACGAGTTGAGCAGCGATCCTCATGTCTGTCATGCAAAAACGATAACCACTAGGCTACGCCATAGTTATGGTTTTTAATCATTTAGAACATATATTATTGGTTTCAGCTATTGTGAAATAGTAATGTGTGGGGTATAATGATCGGTAACTCATTACATTTAGTTTAAAAGTAATTCAACGGGTAATGATATATGAGATCTAAGTAATGCATGTAGTAATGACCAGTCATTACCAAGGTTTTGCTGGGTGAGTATGGATTTTCCCATAATTAGAAATTTCCTTATGCTATTATGTGTAATTGTTAGTTAGGTAAAAAGGAACACAGATAATAAAACCTTTTCTGTTTATCACTAATTACACATGTGCATGAACAAGGTCATACAACCCTTGTTACAAATTAGGTGTAATTGTTTATTTAGCTGTAATCTAGTTTTAAGACTTTTACTGTTAGTATTTAAGAAGATAGTTTTGTAAATAAAAATTAGTATCCTACAAATACTCAAGCGAGTATCATACAAATGCTCGCAAGTGTTTTAATTTAAATTACTACATAAACATTTAAAAAATGTTAGAATTGTTGAAGTATTTTGTAAATGTGTAAGAACCCGAGTAAAAAAAATTGATCTCGCGCAATATCTAATTATATCCAATTTAATATTGTTTAAGATCTGCTGTAATATCTAGCTGATCCATTTAGATATCAAAATTGGGTGTATCCAATCATATCGTATTAGATCCCATTGTATATATGGGGATAAACTAAGATCAAGTTATATCTCAAAATTGGGAGGTCCAGTGATATCTTTGGGGATAAACCTAGATCTATTTTGATCCGAAAATTGGCGGATCCAGCTATATATTTGCGGATATTTTTAGATCTAATTTGATCCGAAAAATGGCGGATCCAATTAGATCCAGCTATATATTTGGGTATAAACTTAGATCTAATTTGATCTCAATTTTGGCAGATCAAATTAGATCCCGCAATATATTTGTGGATAGACGTATATCTAATTTGATCCGAAAAAGTGGCAGATCGAATTAGATGTAGCTATATATTTGGGGATAAACTTAGATCTAATTTGATCCGAAAAATGGCAGATCAAATTAGATCCAGCAATATATTTGGGGATAAACTTGGATCTAAATTTATCAGAAAAATGGCAGATCGAATTAGATCCAGCAATTTATTTCGGTATTAAAATGGCAGATCGAATTAGAAACAGCAATATATTTGGGGATTGACATCTAAAAGTACCCTAGTAAAAATGATTTTTATATATTCATATATGATTTTCATACAATCATTTATGATTTTATACAATTATAACTTGTCAAGTATTGTGAAACATATATTTTTATATGATTATATCAAAAGATATTTAATTATATAAAATTATATTAACCAGATCCACCATTTTTCGGATCAGATAATATATTTTTTATATAATTATATTAACCCATACATGATTTGATCCGGAAAATGGTGCATCTGGTTAATATAATTTTATATAATTAAATATCTTTTGATATAATCATATAAAAATATATGTTTCACAATATGCGACAAGTTATAATTGTATAAAATCATAAATGATTATATAAAAATCATATCTGATTATATGAAAATCATTTTTATCTGTCCATAAAAATGACAGATAAAATTAGATGCCGCATTATATTTGGGTACTACGTAAGATCTCCATTTATTTGGGATTAAATAAGATCCCAGACATATATTGCCAACTGTTCAAAAAATAATAGACTGGCAGAGCACTGTTTGTATAAAAATTACAATATTTTGTTAAAATAAGGTTTAAACTCAGAAGGGCTCGAGTTCAATATGCATTTCTTTTACAAAATGAATTTCTTTTTATAAAATTAATTTTTTTTTTCTATAAATTTTTTTATAAAATTATATATTTATTTTTTTATTAAATTGAAATCTTTGAATAAAATAATTTTATTTACATCTTTTTGACGCTCTACACCATTTCCAATTGTATTAATTGTTTTAAAATTTATCAATTGTATTTCAGAAATAATCAATTGAATTTCAGTTTTATCAATTGTGTTTCAGAAATTATTAATTGTATTTTCGAAATTCACAACTATATTTCAGAAATTATCAAACTGTATTTCAGAAATTATCAATCGTATTTCCGAAATTATGAAATGTATTTAAGAAATTTTTCTCTATTAGCTATGAAATTCTGAAATAGATTTCATTATTTCTGGACACAACTAAATAAATAAATAATTAAATTTGCGTAATATTGTAGTTTCTGAAGTGCAAATAATATTTTGTGATATACAATTAAAATTTTCTAAAATACATTTAATAATTTCTGGAATACCTTTTTTCGATGCTTATAAGTTAGCTCGAAATGCTTTTATCATTCATTTAATTTGTAGCTATCACACATCTATAACAAGTCTCGTTAGATTAGAGTGTAGAGGTCTTGGCTGACAATCTGGTGGATTGGGTTAAATTTCATGTTTTTAAAAGCAAATATTAAAAAAGTTTTCTCAATTTTTGAAAAATGTTTTTTGAAATCTATTTTTTTGCCAAGATAGTTAATGCAACGTTCTGCCAACGCATAACCGACCATCGCCAACGGTTTGCCAGCATTGTGCCGATTATATTTTTCTGTCTGGGATGTTAAACTTAAAACTATTGTATATTAACATTAATTAACACTATATTTTTATTTTTAGGAAATACATTTTTATTTTATTATAAGTTAACATTAAATTAAATTTTAGATAATGGCACCAATTTGTAGTTGTAATTATTATATATTAAATCGTATATTCATAAACATTCTATACAGTTGGACGAGGTTTATGGAACTATTTAACTTTATAAAGTGTTTATAAATTATAACTTAAATGTACAAATATATATGTTAAATGTACGTGAACAAATTGTTGATATGGACCCACAAATTGTATCTCAACTGATATTGGAATTATTGTACCATTACCATACATCAATATATATTGAATGATATACATATATTACAATATATGACACTGTATTATAAATATTGTTAATGAAGTAACATATCTGATAATATTTTTTATAGCGCCATACATAGTTTTACATTATTCAAATTAAACCATATATGGAATTGTATTCAAAATGTTGATGTGGTACCAAATTTGACCATATATTGTTTAAATTGTGCCATATATGACAATATATTGTTTAAATGATACCATATATGTCTATATATTAATATTGTTTAAATGACACCATATATCAATATATATGGGACTATATATGGTAGCATATATTATCATATCTGCATCTGTATTAAAAATGTCGTTCATCAGGTACCATATATGAGCATATATTGTTGAAATGGCACCATATATGACAATATATGGTTTAAATGGCACCATATATGGTAATATATTGCTTAAATAACACCATATATAAATATATATGGCACTATATATGGTAGCATATATTATCATATGTGAAACTGTATTAAAAATATTGTTCATGAGGTACCATATATGGGCATATATTGTTGAAATTGCACCATATATGATAATATATGGTTTAAATGGTACCATATATGATAATATATGGTTTGAATGGCACCATATATGATAATATATGGTTTGAATGGCACCATATATGATAATATATAGCTTAAATAACACCATATATAAATATATATCGCACTATATATAGTACCATATATTATCATATCTGGAACTGAATTAAAGATTTGGTTTATGAGGTACCATATATGACCATATATTGTTTAAATGGCACAATATATGATAATATCTAGTTTAACTGTCACCATATATAATTATATATTGTTTAAATGATACCATATATAATTATATATTGCTAAAATGCCACCATATATATTAAGATATAGTTCTATATATAACTATATATGCAATAAGATCAACCTTGTTATGTAATATATAATTATATATGCCATATCTAATATTATGAAGGCCGATATCTAATTAGATGAAATTATATATGGCATAATATAAGGAAAATTTTTCGGAAAAAACCTCATATATAATTATATATGGATATACATAACCACATGTCTAATTATATATTGTAATATATGCCACATATGATTATATATAATTTTTTTTTACTCAGGAAAAAAACTAAAAAAGAACCCATTTTCATTTTTTGATATGGTATAGGTGAAGGATAAACCTTTCTAAAAAATTAATACACTGTAAAAAAACCCTTGATCTTTTTGGTTTTTCCGTTAGTTTAATTTTTTTTTTTGTTATAAAATTTTTTACAGTGTATTTTTTTCTTTTTTTTTTAAACGTGTCATTAATATCTTTTTAATGATACCAAGATCATGGAAATCGGTTCAGCCGATTCCGAGTTATTGTAGTTTAAATGGAGCTCTTTTCGACCATTTTCGCGTTTTTTCGAAAACTTACCCACTGTGCCACGCCCAAAAAATCGCAAAACAGTCATTTCTAAAAATGAGAGTTTGTTTGTATTGATCAAATTTAGCTATGAACAAAATTTCATCGATATCTGAGGGGGTCGGGTTCAATGCATCTCGATTTTTACATGAAATTCATCATAACAGGAAGATGTAATGCTGATGAAATAAGAATAATCGTAGAAATAAGACTAGAAGAGTTTTATTTATTTTTGGAAAATAACATTGTGGCCACCATATCTAATGGGCCAAATGTGATGAAACGGTTTGTTTCCGACAGTCCACTAGTGGGTGCTTTCTGCTGGAATCATGCAATTCATTTGCCAGTGCTTAGAGTAATTTATGTGAAATCAAATGTTCAACATTCTGATATTTCTACTTTGAATTCTCACTACACAGATTGAATTTGTACTATAGTAGTGTTTTTTTTTTTAACAAAAATTACTTATATAGGTGGTTTTCATTAACAATTTTGTTCAAAAATATTTCCCGGGAATTTCCGGGAATCAAATTTTTTTATTTCCGTTTCCCGGGAAGTAAAAAAATCCGGGAAATCCCAAACCCTAATTGCAACATACCTTTATTCTAAAATATTAAACATTATTTTAATTAAATATTAATCTACTATTCAACAGAAAATTTGTTGTGTATATATGGCCTATACTCTGCAAAATAACCACTGGTACTTTTTTTAAGAGAGCATAACTTAAATGCCTTTATTCCCTTATTTTGTTTAACGACGCTTATATATATGTGACCTTCTCTGAGAAAAGGGACCTAGTTTGTCAAAAAACGGGTATGTGAATAACCCATTTTTTTAAACTTTTCAAATTTACGAAATTAAAAAAGAGTATATCACAGGATTAATATATCTATCAAAATATGAAGTTTTATGTACATATTTCCTTTGTTTAGCACAGAAAGCGGCCTAAATTCTTTAAAAATGTACCAAAAAGGTGTTTCGGGTAAAATGTTGGCAAACCCTATGTAGTGGGAATATCGAAAAACCCAAAAACGCGTGTCCGTTTAAATTTAATAAGGAATAATATATATGAATTCAGCATCCATAGCAGTAAACTTTTCCATATAAAATACCCAAACTTTTGAAAAATTTTAAAACAGCACATTTGAAAGAGCAAAAAAGTACCAAAAAAAAGGTACTAGTGAAAAGCCCTCAAAAATTCCTTTCGAACAATACCACACTTGTACATGGTTCCTTTGGTCGAATTATCTTAAAAAGCAAAAAAACCTAACAAGGACTCATTTTTGAACCCCTTTTTGGACCCTTAAAATTCCGAGGTGGCCGATAAGCTGAGACAGGTCGATCTTAGATTTTTTTTCTCTATCACATATTCAAATTTCATCAAAATCGGAGTGTTTAGGCTAAAGTACTTCCCTTGTAAGTTTTTTTTCGATATATCTATATTAGAGTGTCCCAGCAAACAAAGATCATCATTAATGACTCAGAAATGAGCTCCAAAAACATAAATATTTTTTCGTTTTTTCCTATGAAAGTGGTCCGTTCAAAAGAGCCCCCTGTGTAATCAGAAATGACTCAGAAAAAAGAATGTATAAAATCGAAATTTTCCTCATAAATTTAAATAATTTTGGAATCTTTTTTGAGTCCGAAAAATGAACCCTTATTTTGAGACAGCTTTTTAGATTGTAGAGACAACTTTTTGGATTGTTTTTTGAGGGTTCATATTTTCTGACAAAAAAAGAGTGTTTTCAAAAAAACAATAATCATTTCTATGAGCTATTTAAGAATCTTATATATGAGCGCTCCGAATTTGCTGGCTGGGGTCCTTTAAAAATATATTTGTCATTACACCCCCCAGTTTTATTGGAAATGGTCCCAAATGGAAGAAATCGATTTTTTTTTTTGAAAAACGTTAACCCGTGCCGAAAGTTTGACGAAAATGGCATAGGTGAAATAACCCTCACTATATCATAGTGAACAAGAAGTAGTAAAAGACAAAGTAGAAATTATAGGAATTTAAAATATAGTAAATATACACTATGAGCAATTTAAATCTGGTTGATAAGGACTACAAATATGGCTATATATGTACTAGAGGGCTGAATGAATGTCTTACAAAACATTCTCTTGCATGCGCTGATGAGAGATTTGACGATTTTTAATTTTTTTTTATAATACATTATAAAATTCTTAATTTGTTGTGTTATATTATTTTTGCATGCCCTTCATATTTGCGATTTTCTTTATGGGTTTGATGTTTCTTTCTGGAATTTTAATGCAAACTTATTGCATTGATTTCACTTTTAATCTGCAAAATACAGGATTTTTGTTAAAAAATTTACCAATAAAATTACAAAACAATTTTACCTTCAAGAAAATATAAATACATTTGAGTTTTTATATTGTTCACAATTTTAGCTTTCTTTTTAAAATTTCATTGACAATTTCAAATTGTTTCAATTTCATATTACAGGGCAACTAGAAATTATCATTTCTCAACTTTTTCCATAGTTGTTACTGATTATGATAGTTGATTGAAAGAAAATTTAAACTAACTATGAATTTTGTTAACTATGCTACCATGTAATTTTTTGGGTGCAGGTAGTTTTTGCTCAGTCTAAATTCAGTATAAAAACAATTTCTTTATTTTTATTTTTTTCTTTTATTAAAATGTATGCCTTACCATTAAATAATTGCTTATTTTTCTATTTGTTAGCACAACAATTTATTTATTTTATTTTTTTCTATTTAAGTATTTTGATTGAAATTATTTAGACATTTTAGATTTATTTCAAATTGCTTTTACAGGTTAACCATAGTAATTTTATTTAATGAAACATAGTTGTTGATTATTATAATAGTCATTTTATTTCTCTTTGATTTTCACTATGGAATTCATTAACTATTAGGTCGTTCATAAGAGGTGTGCTATCTGTTGTATCGTTGTATCGTCCTAACAAAAAACAGAGTTGTTAAAATTTTTATTTGTGTTTAACAACGATTTTCTATTCAGTTTACTATCTGTTAACACACTCAAACATAGGACACTAAACATACGTAAAAATGTTGTATCGTGCTATTCTCAAATGTTGTATTTTTTCAATTTAATTTTTAACAACTCTGTTTTTTGTTAGGACGATACAACGATACAACAAATAGAACACCCCTTGTGAAAACCCTTTATGTCACTATGGATTTTTTTGGGTGTATTAAAAATTCCCAAAATTCGAAATTTCGAAAAAAAAAATATTTTTTATTCAAAATGATTCAGACATGGAATTTTGACTTCATCGGATATCATTAATCCACTTTAGCCTGGAATCCAAAATGACCCACGAATTTGATAAAAATGCAAAAACGTGTTTTTAAAAGATTTTTTAAAATGCCTAATTTGGAGATCTCAATCAGAGAAACAAGCCGACCAAAATAATCGGCGGCGGCGGCGGCTTGATCGGCTGGATAGAACGTTATACTTGTAATTTAAAGATGTTTAAGGTTTTTTTCCAAAACGTAGCAGTAGAAAATTGTACAAAAAAGTTAGAATTATCAGATAAAAAAGAATTTAAAGGTAGGTAGGTGTACATATGTTTATATGTTCAACAAAATTGTGTGAAAATATTTTTAAATAAAACTGATTTTCCTAATTTTTTCTAATTTTTTTTATTTCGACGGCTTTTAATTGCAACATTTTGTATAAAAAAATTAATTTTTATCTAATTCATTCTTAAACTGGGTTTAATTCAGTGTAAAATGAAGTTTTTTTATTTTAATGGCTTTAAAATTGCTAAAGTTATACGATACGATAACTTTCTCAGTTAAATTAAACAAAATAATCTCATTTTACTAAGCACTAACCCATTTTCAGAAAAATTACAATAGTAAAGAAATGATTTTTTTTAAATACTGTAAAAAATGCCGTCAAAGTATATAAATTAAAAAAAAATGTTTTTTAATTTCAATATTTTTAAAAAAATGGCAACATATTTCAGTTACAAATAAATAATTCTATACATATTTGAAAAGCTAAAAATTTCAAAAATTGCTGAAATTATGAAATAGAAAATTTGTTTTAAAAATGGCATTAGTTTTTAATTTTTTTATTTTGGAAAATTGATACCCCCAGCCGAAAAAAATCGACGGCGGCGGCTGAAGCAAAACTGATCGGCGGCGGCGGCTTAAACGGCTCACGGCGGCTGGCTTGTTTCTCTGATCTCAATTGCTATTTGTACCACATAATAGTTGATATTAAAGAAAAAAAAATAAATTGGAAAAATGATAATTCGAGTTTGTGTTTGGAGAGACTGATTTCCAGGACATTTTACAAAAATTGTCATTTTGTCTAAAATTAAAAAAAAATTGAATGTTTTCATCAAATTTTACACATTTTTCAGAAAAACATCACAAGTTTGGTTAGACTATAATTATCTTTACATTTGTTTAAAAAATCTTTAACCCTTAATGGCCTGGGATCAGAAAAGAAACATGAAACTTAATATTAATTATAATTACGAGATGTAAAGCCATTAAATTGATGCCCATGCCCATGCCCATTTTTCAGCCCACTTCTTTTAAATTATGAATTTGTTATGTAACCATGGATATTCGCTACAGAAACTTATTTTCCAACTGATTTTGCTCAAATTTGGTATACATGATCCTTTTATTCTAGGCCAGGTCGGGATATAATTTTCGTTGACCACGTCCGTTTTTACGCCCAATTTTTTAAATTGTGAATTTGTCATAAATTTTAAATTATGAATTTTATATATAACAATGGATATTCGCTATGGAAATTTTTATTTTCCAACGGATTTTACTCAAATTTAGTTAGTAGGCATGATCCTTATATCCCAGCCCAGGTCACCGCATACTTTTCGTTGACCACGCCAACTTTTGTACCTTTTTTAATATAAGAGTTCTTTGTGATCCATTTTGGATTTTTACTATAAAAATAATTATTTTTAATGGATATTGTCGTAATTTTGTATTAATAATCGCCAATTCCAAGTTCGTTATTAATTTTCAAATGATCACGCGTTTGTCATAATCCTCTTCATTTTTTGTTCAAAAGTTGTTGAAATTTGATGCAGAAAGTGTACAATTCTAATAATCATTTCAGGGGGGTTATTATGTAATTCGATTCGAAACGGAAATGCTTTCGAACAGAATTTTCACATTGAAAATCAAGTTCCAAAAAACAGTTTTTAACCCTTTCGCTACCGACTTTTTGTTTGCGGATGTATCGTTATTTTGACTTCAGATTCTTGGTAAGGGTCCTCAAATTAGAAAAAAATATGCAACATATTTTGCCCCCTCCCCCTCCTACCCACCAAAAATGACGGTCGAAAATCGATTTTTTCAAACTTCTGAGCCCCGTTTTATCTCCTAAACATTCGAGTAGCCAAAAATTTGTTTGGTTTTCTTCTCGTCATTAAGCGAAGCTATATGCTAAATTTCAATTATCTATCTTCATTAGTTTAGGAGAAACACCAAAACCCCCTTTTCACGGAGATTATGATTTCTTAAAAAAATTAGACTTCGTTAACAAATATCGCGACCATATTGTCATGTTGAACTGCTTATACATATAATGATTTTTATTTTAAGTCCAAGATCCTAATAAACTTATTTGTAAAAAGTATAAAGTTTTTTTTGCACTATTAAATTTTATATATTCTTTTAAAGATGTGTAAACTGTATTGTACAATGGTAGTGAAAGAGTTAATGGGGCAAAATAAAAACTGTTTTTCGGAACTTGATTTTCAATGTGAAAATTCTGTTCGAAAGCATTTCCGTTTCGAATCGAATTACATAATAACCCCCCAGTTCTAATCATTTTGTTTTCAGATTTTTGCCAACAAAATGGCTGGGGTTCGCGCCAAAATGGGTACGATAGTGACGAGTGCAGTGGTGGCGGCGGGCATGGGGCGTGGTGTCATCGGGCGCGGTGGCTACAAAGCGTGCGTACCAAATAACATCTACAGTCAGAGTGATATATTAATCAATTTCTTACCAATGTGAATGTGATACTTTGAGGCCTTTTCTATAAACGATATTTAAAAAAAAATTACAATAATTTCACTTAAGGGGTTGCCATATAATGATTAAAAAAAAACTATTTTTGACTTATTTTCAAAGCACTTTTTCAAAAAAAATTTAAAAGCCCGAGTAAAAAAAATAATATGATGTCATATGTAATGATATCTTATTTAATATAATTGGAGATATGCTATGATCCGAAAAATGGTGGATAAAATTATATCGGATAAGATCTAAATAGATTGAATCATATAGAATCTTATCCGGATTTTGACCCGATATAATCATATCTAATTTGATGTAGAGAGACATAATTATATAACGCTTTATATTTCAGGCTCAAAACAAAAACTAATAAAAAGTACTAAAAAATAACACCCTTAAGAATTCAAAATTTAAATAAAAATTTAAGTATTTAGAAGAAGTTGTTCATAATTGTAACCAAGCATTTTAAGCCTTCTCATATAAAATTGTATTCTACCCGTAAACTGTGTAAACCTGGTATGTTTACGAGTATGTTTACGTATTTAAACTATATATTTGGCATTGAAAATCTACTATGGAAGAAATATTAAAATTTTAATTTATCGCTTTATTTAGGCGATATCGCATAATAAAGTTTGAAGACGAATCAAGAAATCCAGTAGTCAACAAATTTCGATTTTTGCTATAAATAACATTATCAATAAAATAAAATCACGTCCCGAGTAAAAATAGTTATATAGGAAATTATATAATTTAATATGGACTAATATGTTTATATATAGTCAAGTGTAACACTATATCTTTGCGGATATAATTATGTATAGCTTTGAGTTTTTTAAAAATTTCTTATATGATGTCATATATAGATCAGTATAAATATACATGTCCCCATATATATTTATATGTGCCATTGTCATATCATATTTACTACATATGCTATGACAATTTTAATACATCGTCATATATAATTAAAAATGGCTTTATCGGAAAATATATAAAGTTTTATATAGCTCAATGTTAAATTTTTTTTTCTAAGTTGTTTTAGATATGTTTAAGTATAGCGCAATGTAAAAAAATTCTATGTTTTTTTGATATATATTTATGTATGATTTCAAAATATAAAAGGCGTACTCATTATAACTCCTAAATTCCTTGCAGACCTTGTATAAATACAAGCCATATTTTTATGTATGGAATTTGACATTAAACTCATAAACATACCAGGTTTACACAGTTTACGGGTAGAATTCAAGTTTATATGAGAAGGCTTAAAATGCTTGGTTACAATTATGTACAACTTCTTCTAAATTTTTATTTATATTGTTAATTCTTAACTTAAGTGTGTTATTTTTCAGTACTTTTTAATAGTTTTTGTTTTGATCTTGAAGTATGAAGCGTTATATAATTATGTCTTTCTACATCAAATTAGATATAATTATATCGGGTCAAAATCCGGATAAGATTCTATATGATTCAATATATTTAGATCTTATCCGATATAATTTTATCCACAATTTTTCGGATCATAGTATATCTCCAATTATATTAAATACGATATCATTACATATCACATCATATTATTTTTTTTTACCCGGGGTACTGAAAAGTACTCATCTAGTCTTGTTCTTTCAGAAGTTATAGCGTTTTCCGCTTTTTGAAAATTACGAAATTTGGCACAAACCATCAATAAATTTTGACGAAACTAGTTTTGCTTACTACTAGCTCTGAGTATGTAATATGTGTTTAATTTCAGATGGTGTTTGAGGTAGAGAGATATTCGTAAGACGTATCTCCTGACGTTATCCTGTGAGTCCTGGAGCAAAATTTGTAACTGATTTTATAAGTAGAGACTCTAAGCTAGTTTCGGTATTGTCGATAATGTATGCCAGATCGTAAATGTATTTTTGACGATTTTTCAAATATTGTTTACGGTTTTAAAAAGTTAATTTTTTCAAATTTACAAAATTTTCACTTTACATCCTTCTCGCTTGAAAATCGTTCCTTATACAAAAAAAGTTTGAAGGCAAAAAAATAGGTAATTTTGTTTTCTATTGACATAATATAACTTGTTTAATAAAAAAATGTTAGCAAAAAACTATTTAATATCTGAAGACCGCTTTTTGGCGGCCTTGGGCATTAAAGTGTTAATGTCAAATTCCATACATAAAAAATATGGCTTGTATTTATACAAGGTTTACAAGGAATTTACGAGTTATAGTGAGTACGCCTTTTATATTTTAAAATCATACATAAATATACATATCTCAAAAAAACATAGATTTTTATTACATTGCGCTATACTTAAATATATCTAAAACAACTTAGAAAAAAATTTAACATTGAGCTATATAAAACTTTATATGTTTACCGATAAAACAGTTTTTAATTATATATGACGCTGTATTAAAATTTTAATAGCATATGCAACTAAATATGGTACATATTAATATATATGGGGACATATATATTTATACTAATCTATATATGACATCATATAAGAAATTTTTGAAAAACTCAAAGCTATACATATTTATATCCAGAAAGATATAGTGTCACACTTGACTATATATAAACATATTAGTCCATATTAAATTATATAATTTCCTATATAACTACTCGGGAGTATAAAAAAAGCCGGTAGTAACAGTGATATGTTGATTTCGATAAAAAGTGTAAAAAATATTTAAGGTAAAAAAATTTCAGTTCGCACTTCAAAAAATAAATTTACTGATCTTATCAAGGATTATTCGTTTTTGTAAAATTGTAAGTTGTAGAAAATTAATCCGTTTTTATTTGTTATATTAAAAATGCGCTATTTTCTCTCAACTGCCAAAGAAGCATACAAATCTGAGCAATTAGTGTTTCCAATTAGCAATTTTTAAAAAACGTCTAAAGATAATTTTTTTTTTAAAGTGCTTAAAAATATTGCAAAAGAAATAATTTAAATTTTTTGCAATTTTTTACATACATATGTATTATCAAAATATAAAAATAAAATTTTTGAAAAAGTACTAACCATTTAAGTAGTACGGAGCGTAAAAATTTCAACTTAAAATTACTTATACCACCACCAGAGGGCGCGACTGAGCCCTAAAAATTACAAAAAAAATCTTAAACTAAACTGGCCTTTCCTTCTACCAAGTTTTGTCAAAAAATTTCCGACAGAATCCATGCTTGGTATTCAAATCAAGGGAACAAGGGTTTTTTCAACCATATTATTAATTTTTTAGTTTTTAAGGCAGAAGACTTTGAATCCCGGGCATGGACGGGTACAAATAGCTAGTTTATATATAATTTTAAATTATAAAATGCTTGGTTACAATTATATACAACTTCTTCCAGAGACTTAAATTTTTATTTAAATTTTGAATTCTTAACTAAAGGTGTTATTTTTTTATTACTTTTTAATAGTTTTTGTTTTGAAACTGAAATATAAAGCGTTATATAATTACGTCTTTCTACATCAAATTATATATGATTATATCGGGTCAAAATCCGGATAAGATTCTATATGTTTTAATATATTTAGATGTTGTCCGATATAATTTTATCCACCATTTTTGGGATCATAATATATCTTCAGTTATATTAAATAAGATATCATTACATACGACATCATATCATTTTATTTAACTCGGGATTAGAAATAAAATAAATACTAAAACAATAACAAAAATTAAATTCAGTCTTGTTCAAAAAGTAAGTAATTAACCTTTTAAGACCCAGCATACACGATTGTGAGATGTGGTGTTTTCTCTTAAAGTTGCAAATATTTTCAATACTAATAGGTTTACTTAGATAAAAAAATTGCAACAATTATACTTTTACCTAAATTATATTTCATAAAATATGAATCGACATTAAGAAATTTTAATAGTTATAATACCGTTTTACCTTAAAGTTACAAAATCAATAAATTTTTGCAGCTGGTTGGGTCTGAAAGGGTTAATCAAAAAACATTGGACAAAATAATAATTTAGTTAAAATAAGAAAAACAGTAAAAAGTTAAGTTTTTTGTGCTAAATTGAATGATTTTAGCTGAGTTTCGTTAAAAGCCGGTATATCCATCATTATTTTGAATAATTTTGTTGACTCTTTTTGGCATGGTGGCAATAAGCTTCCTGCAGGAAGCTTCCATAACTGATCCTTATTTTTAAAAACCTCCTTTCCAATTCTTTGTTTTAACTCTCCCCAAAGAATTTGGGGTTTAAGTCCGAAGATTGACTTGGCCAGTCACGAAGGGACACATGATTGTCTTGGAACCAATCCTTTACCAACTTAGAAGTATGCTTTGGATCGTTATCCTGCTAGAATGTCCATCTAAGAGGCATACTTTCCTCAGCATAGGTCAACATCTTATTTTCCAAGATATTTTTGCAGTGGAATCTGGTCATAGTGTCAATGTATCGAACCGACATCATACCACGAGAAACAACACCAGACCATAATATTGCCGCCCCCGTGCTTGACCGTCTTCTTTGTAAAGCGAACGAGGAATTCCTTACCTTTAGGGCGTCGAACATTCCGGGCACAGTCATTTCCAAATAAATTAATTTTTGTTTCATCGCTCCACAAAATGTTTTGCCATTTTTTTCACCGTCTGCTCCGGACCAATTGGAATGACTTCTTGCAAACGCCAACCTAGCCTTTAAATTTTTTTGTCCAAGCAAAGGGACTCTTCTGGCTATCCGTCCTGGTAAATGAGCTTCTTGTTGTCTTCGACGAACCGTTCGGGATGAAATTACATTCCCAATATCTGCTGAAATCGCTCTTGAAGACACAAATGGGTCCTTCTTCGCAAGAGTTACAATACGGATATCTGTTGTTTTTAAAGTTTTTTTGGGTCTTCCGAGGGTTTCGACGGGATTTTTAGGCTTTAAAGCATTTTGTACAAAAAATAGCGACCGATTAATAATTTCTGCTATAGAACGAAGACTTTCGCCACTTTCTCTTAGTCTTGAAACAATGTTTCTCTCCTCCGCACTAGATCTAAACATGGACCGATTTTAACCAAAATCAATAGGCTTCGTCCTTGGGCCGACATAGGTCGGTGTACCAAATTTCATCAAAATATCTTATCTGTAGAGTGCGCACAAGAATGCATGGACAGACGGACATCGTTAAATTTTTTGGTCTTACAAACATCAGCACAAACTTATACCCTCTCCACGTAGTGGCGTACACTCAAAAAATTGTATGAACTAAAATTAAGGTTTCACTTTACTAAAACAATGTATATGAGTTATTAATAAAAATAAGTTAAATTTCTTTCCAATAAGTAAAATTGCTTTCAAATAATGCAAATTTTATTTGATTTTAGTTTATCCAAAATTCGTATTAACTCAAAAATAATAAAACATTTTCCTTAAATTTATTTTCTTGAATTAGGTTAAAATTTCTTAAAACTGTTGAAAAATGTATATATTTTTAGTTAATAATCTTAAATGTAAAGAATTTGGTTGAACTAAAAATTACGAAATTTAAAATTGTATGAAAAACTAAATTCAAATAATGAACTTCCTTAAATTTAGTTTAAACATTTTAACTTCTTTAAACCAAGCATAAACTTCTTAAATTCTAGTAAAGATTTTCTTTCACATTCCTGAAAATATTTTATAACCTATGGAATTCTTATTTGGTTTGTAGTTTGTATTATATAAGTATTTTAGTGTTGTGAAGAAAATTTAAGCAATAAATTTTACACAAATTTATATTATCGGACAAAATATTAAAATTATGTTCGTTAATAGTTTCATAAAAAAAATATATGAAATTGATTACTTAGATTTTTGGTAGTGAAACTAAAATACTTATATATTTGAATATTTATACCTAATGAGAATTAAAAATTAATAAATAATACCTGCAGTTTTTTGCATGTTTTTTTTTTGATTTTCTTACTTAATACGAGCATAACATATGAACTAAAAATAAGTTTATTCTGCGTTAGGACAAGTTCAAAGCATCTTTAAATTTAAGAACAATTGACTTGATTTTAAGACATGTTTACTAAATTTAAAAACAAGTTTATACTAAATTTAAGTAAAATACATATTAATTTCAGAAAAATTAAAACAGTATTTACTAAATTTCAGAAAAAATTTACTTAATTTAAGTTAATTGTTTTAACTTGTTTTTAAGAAAATTGTGTACTCGATTTAAGTTAAAATTTCCTTGGAGCCAAATCATTCCCAAATTTCTTTAAATTTAGTTCAAATGACCTAGTATTTGGGAAACAATTTTTTCGGTGTAGGGTATAAAAATCACTATATATGAATACTCTAAATGATTTTCTTAGAGTTAAAGCGTAGGTACTTATAAAAAACAAAAACTAAGTTCTTTACATTCACCCCAAAGGGTAAAAAAACTAAATCGTGTAGTGCATCCCTGTTATTATTATTATATTATATTAGCCTTGTTTTCGACTTAACTATATCCGTTAACTCGTTTAAGACGAAAACTAACATATGACTTTTCGTATGCATGTTAACTTTCAACACGGATAATTATCAACGTTGAAAACTCAACGTTTATACATTTTCACATCTAACGTAACTTATTCGCGTTACTTCCTAAAACGTTTGCTGACGTACGTTCGATTATAACGAAACAATTATAAACATAACGTTTTTAACTTTTTTTTGTACTACAATCGGTTTAACGTAGATTTGCTTTAAATACTTAACGTTGATAGGCATTAGACAAAATACAACTATTATTATACCTTAGTATTAATTTAAGATAATTGACAACATTGTTATTTAATACCATAGAGCACAACCATGTGATTATATTATGCTGAGATGATGTCTTAGTTTTTAATCACGAATGAAAGCAGTCTGCATCAAACACTTGACTCGTACGTTTATTAATTTCAAACCCTTACAATCGTATCTACTAAAAGGTTTGGATACAAGTATAACTACCGATGAAGTTCTAGATGAATTAAACCAATTTAAACAAGATGACTTACAATTAGGGTTTTTCTTTTCCCGGACTTTTTTATTTCCCGGGCCAGCGGGATTTTTTTCTGAATTTCCCGGGATCCCGGGAATTCCCGCTCATTCGAAAATAAATAAATCCGACATATGTTGTATTGGAAAAACTCGATTTCTAATACAACACCGTCCGACAAAGTTAATTTTTTGGTTGTACCTATGAGTAAATCTACTTAATATATTCTGAAAGCAGTGCTAAATATAAAATATCCATGTCTTCCACTTTTTCTAAATCAATTCGTCTAACAGTTTAAATCGCGAATTCATATTGAGGTAATATATTTATATGGAAGGCCGTCTTAATTTTAAAAAACTCTTAGAAATAACTGAATATTAATTCGCGTTTTAAACGGTTAAACGAATTAATAAAGACAAAGTGAAAGACACGGGTATTTTATTTTCATCTCTTCTTTTAGGGCATATTGGAATTGACCAGTTTTATAGTCAGAACCAAGATCGATTTTTTACTTAAACATTTCTTAAGTATGGAATCCAAAAATTTCTATTTCTAGATATTTTGTTTCTATGGAGATTTTTAGAAGAATTCGTTTAGAATTATTTTTATAAAAAAGTTTAAAAGAGAGTATTTTTCACACAAAATTTTTAGGTAAATTCCCGAGTAAAAAAAATAATATGATGCCATATGTAATGATATCTTTTTTAATATAATTGGAGATATACTATGATCCGAAAAATGGTGGATAAAATTATATCGGATAAGATCTAAATATATTTATTCATATAGAATCTTATCCGGATTTTGACCCGATATAATTATATCTAATGTGATGTAGAAAGACATAATTGTATAACGCTTCATATTTCACGATCAAAACAAATCCTATCAAAAAGTACTGAAAAATAACACCCTTAAGTTAAGAATTAAATATTTAAGTAAAAATTTAAGTATTTAGAAGAAGTTGTACATAATTGTAACCAAGCATTTTAAGCCTTCTCATATAAACTTGTATTCTACCCGTAAACTGTGTAAACCTGGTATGTTTATGAGTTTAATGTCAAATTCCATACATAAAAAATATGGCATGTATTTATACAAGGTTAAAAGGAATTTAGGAGTTATAATGAGTACGCCTTTTATATTTTAAAATCATACATAAATATATCTCAAAAAAACATAGAATTTTTTTACATTGCGCTATACTTAAACATATCTAAAACAACTTTATATGTTTTCCGATAAAGCCATTTTGAATTATATATGACGCTGTATTATAATTGTCATAGCATATGTAACTAGATATGGTACATATTAATATATATGCGGACATATATATTAATACTGATCTATATATGGCATCATATAAGAAATTTTTGAAAAACTCAAAGCTATACATAATTATATCCGCAAAGATATAGTGTCACACTAGACTATATATAAACATATTAGTCCATATTAAATTATATAATTGCCTATATAACTATTTTTACTCGGGTTGGCTTAAACCTTTTTATAAAAATAGAAAATAAAATATTATTAAATAATTTTTTAACTTTAATTGGTATTTTTTGATTAGATATTTTTAAAAATAAATTCCCAGCCACCAATTTCGGAGCGCTCATAAATGAGATTCTTAAATGGCTCATAGAAATGATTATTGTTTTTTTGAAAACACTCTTTTTTTTGGTAGAAAATATGAACCCTCAGAAAACAACCCAAAAAGTTGTCTTTACCATCTAAAAAGCTGTCTCAAAATGAGGGTTAATTTTTCGGACTCAAAGAAGATTCCACAATTTTTTAAAATTATAAGGAAAATTTGGATTTTATAAGTTCTTTTTCTGAGTCATTTCTGAGTACACAGCGGGCTCTTTTGGACGGACCACTTTCATAGGAAAAAGTGGATAAATGTTTATGTTTTTTTTTCTGAGTCATTAATGATCATCTTTGTTTGCTTGGTTTATTAATTTTCATAGTTGCATTTTAAATTAACATATAAAAAATCCAAAATAATTTGAAAAAGCATCTGATGGATTATTTAAAAAATAAATAATTTTTAAAAAATACAATTAAAATAAAGGAATAGCAATTGAAATTTAAATGAAATTATTTGAAGTAAAAAACACTCAAATTACTTATATCAGCTGAAAATACGAAAATATTAATATTTTTTTTAATTTTTATGCACAGGCTTTTTGGAGATATTTGGAACTGAAATAATGATGTAGAAATGTATATATTGCTTTACTTGAAAAAAGATCATCGTTTTAAAGAAAAATTTTTTTCAATTTCAACTGACATTCAAAAACAATTTGGCCTAAATAATATTTTTTTATATTGTACTAATCCAGTTTATTAAATTTTAAATCGTATTTTTTATTTTAAATATTTTTATATAAATTGATTTCAAAATAATTAATGCTTTAAATTTAAATAAAGCTTCAAAATTGCAATATATACTAGCTAGAACTTCTATAAAAGACTACAAAAAATCCCGGGAAATCCCGCATGAAATTCCGGGGATTGTGGGATTGGAAAAAGGGCGGGATTCCCGGGAATCCTGTCCCGGGAATCCTACTTACTTACAATTTATTAAAGCAAGTCAATTTTCAACTAAAATGTCGGTCAAAAAAAGAGTATAGTTTACCGATTTTTCTGGTTCAAGTATCACCAGATAGTAATATAAATAAATTAAAAAGTATTAAAGCACTGTTCTATCCCTGTGTGAAATAGGAACAAGTTCGACGTCCTGAAATCTCCCAATGCAGAAATTGCCAAGGGTTCTTCCATTGTGCCGCAAACTGCTTTCTTTTACCAAGATGCGTAAAGTGCGATAAGAGCCACGAAAGTTGTAGGAAAATGTCCTACAACTAGGGTACCACCCGATGAAAAAGAAAAGTTATTTTGTGTTGTGTGCAAGAAATATGGGCACTAGAATGGTCCAAAAAACATGAAAGTTGGAATTCGCGATCTCCACAATGTTGCCCCTATTCCTTAATGTCTAAAAACTCTCTGCTCCAAGTTTCAGCTAAATCGGCTTTTATTTAGAGGTAGCAGAAAAAGTTATCTTTTAACTCTTTCACTACCCTTGTACACTACAGTGTACACATCTTTAGAAGAGTATATAAAATTTAATAGTGAAAAAAAAAACTTTATACTTTTTGCAAATAAGTTTATTAGAATCTTGGACTTGAAATAAAAATCATAATATGTATCAGCAGTAACATGGCAATATAGTCGCGATATTTGTTAATGAAGTCTAATTTTTTGCATATATCATAATCTCCAAGAAAAGGCGGTTTTGGTGTTTCTCCTAAACTAATGAAGATAGATAATTGAAATTTGGCATATAGCTTCGTTTTATGACGAGAAGAAACCCAACCGAACTATTTTTGGTTATTCGAATGTTTAAGGGGTAAAACGGTGATGAGAAGTTTCAAAAAATCGATCGGAATGGTGGAAAATTTGTTACATATTTTTTTTCTAATTTGAGGACTCTTAACAAGAATCTGAAGTCAAAATAACGATACATCCGCAAACAAAAAGTCGGTAGTGAAAGGGTTAAGAATTAGTAATAATAATAATAGAGTAATTTATACAAAAAGTAGGGTTGCCTTTAAATTGAATTATTTCTTAACATGTACGCTATTATTTAACAACTTATTTTAAATCTAGTCTTAATGTGAAGAAAAGGAATTTGAAATCAAAACTTAAAAAAATGAAGGAACTTTTAAGTAATTCGCGGTTTTTTTTTAAATTATAAAAAAAATACGTATTTTAGTTGAAATTTCCAAATTTTACGAAAAGATGTAATCAAAAATTCAACGAAAAGATGTAATCAAAAATTCAATCGAAATTTAAAAAAATTTGTGGTTTATAAATTATTTGCGTGTTTCGAAAATTCAAAAAACTCAAGTTTTTTGAGGTATTTTCCTAATTAGCTGTAAACGGTGTTATCGAAAAATCCAATTTGTTATACTTTTGAAATTTACTTACCAAGGGCATTCATTATATATAACACTGATTTTAATTTTAAAAATGATAACAGATATCTTTGCAAGTTAACTCAAAATTTTACTTTTACTAATATTTCGCTATTATTTAGCTGGCTATAATTTTATTGCTATCAAATATCCTATCTTGTAAACCAGCCTTCAATACGAGTACTAAATATTTGGAAGAGAAACTATGCCAGGAACTTTTTCGGACATAAACCCCAACCAGGAAGTTTCAGGAAGGTCATTACTCCTATTTTCAATGTTGGGGTTATGACCGAACGGGAATATCCGGGCCTCCGACAAAACATCTTACAATTGGCTCACCTTTACAATTAATCCTTGGATTGTTTTTACAAATTCTTTACTAAAACGTAGCTTTAATTTCTTGCACTATATGTATATAACTTTGCAACTGTATCCACCAATAAATTTTAATTCTTTGTACTATCTTTTAATTAATATTGATTTTTATTTTATTTATTTTCAGATATCTGGAGAAGGATCACTGTAGATTTGTCCGACATTATTGTTTTTAATGTTATCAATTTATTTTTAAAATAAAAGTAGTTACCATATTATACATACGTGCTAGTTAGTATTACAGTGCATAATAAAAATAATAATTATAATAATATAATAATACTATTTTACAAAGGGGGTTATTTTATAAAACGCAACTCCTAGCGTTGCGTTGTTTACCATACAAATTGTTTTTGTAACAATAACAATTTACACACAAACCAACGCAATGCAAAGCGTTGCGTTTTACAAAATAACCTATAAAATATTTTAATTTTTGGAGCCAAAGTGTGACTAAAGGTAAAAATCGTTCATTATTTTAAGAGAATTTTCTAATCGTCATTTCAACTTTGTTAAGAAATTATATTTTTTAACAACATGAAAATTATTTTTAAAAAAAATCCTTTCAACTGACTGGAAAAACATATTTATGGTAAACACACAGTTATAAAATATAGAAATAAAGCATATAATGTAATGTATAGAATAAATTAATGTGAACAATATAATTTTTCAAAACGGGAATAACAAGAATAGAACAATTGAAATCAGAAATAAAAAAGAAAATAATATAATAATAATATTAAAAATAATATAATAATAATATTAAAAATAACATAATAATAATATAAAACAAAAAAAAAATATATATAATATAATAATAATAACCATATTAGGAAAAAAATCAAACAATTCCCTCTTAAAATGCATTGCGTTGCTTATGGATTGGATGGTTATTGGGAGCGAATTCCAAAGACGTATTGATTCCACATAAAATTGCCATTTAGAAACGAAAAGGTCATACCATATGGGCCTTATGTCGTATGTTCTTCCGTTTCGCGAGAATACCAGTCTATTAAACAGATAAGTGGGTTGCCGAGTATATATGATCTTATGCAAGAATATCAAGGTTCTTATCTTTAGAAGATCATTAAATTTAACTCCATAAAGCTTTTTCGAGTATAAGGAGATGGGATCAAATCGTCGTACATTAAAAACATATCGTAAGATTGCATTGAATGTAGGAACCAGCTTTTTACTGCTGTTAGAATCTGTGCTTGCATATATTTCACATCCGTATAGTAGGCATGAGATATGTTTTTGCAAGTAAAATGCGTATATTAAGTGGAGTAACGTATTGTGTATTCCATAGTGTTCTGAGCATTGCGTAAGTTTTTCTAGAAGTGGAATTTATGTGGTCATACCACGTTAAATTGTTATTAAAAATAATACCTAGATTTTTTGTTGTTGATACAATTTCAATTTGTTGATTGTTAAGCATAACACTGTGAGACAAATGGTAGTGGTCAGTGATCGGGAAGGTTTCAAACTACCGGGGAAAGTTATATCGGTAAAAAAGAAGTTATACGTGTCCCGGCGTTTCGCTGGGTCACACCTAGGAATCGAGATATATCGATTTGACCTTTGGTGGTCTTTTTTTTGACATAACTCGAGAACCACTAGTCCGATTTTGCTCAAACAATTTTAAAAAAATTAAAAATTATAATTCCTTTAATCTGTTCATATAACGTTTTTCTATATACTCAACAGTTTTGCCGGTAAAAATAAATGTATGAAGAAAAAAATATTTTTTGCCTAAAATATTAAAAACAAGTAATAAACAAAAGGTATTGATTTTTATGGTAGCGGTAACAAACATTTATTTTTACCGGCAAAACTGTTGAGTATATAGAAAAACGTTATATGAACAGAGTAAAGGAATTGTAATTTTTAATTTTTTTAAAATTGTTTGAGCAAAATCGGACTAGTGGTTCTCGAGTTATGTCAAAAAAAATATATATCTCGATTCCTAGGGGTGACCCAGCGAAACGCCGGGACACGTATAACTTGTTTTTGACCGATATAACATTTCCCGTTGGTTTCATCCCATCCCGATTTTGACTGTCGCATAGTGTAATTATCGGTTGGAAATGCAGCATCTTCATTGTTTTCTTTTTAATTACCAAGCATTTAGGTTTTGAGGGATTAAGACATAGACCGTTTGCAGTCGCCCAAATATATATATGTTGTAGGTCCGCATTAAGTTTTCTTACACAATCATTTATATTACTCATGTCACAACTGCCCAGCAAAAAACGTGGAAGTGATCTTAAGGAATCAATTTTTCATTGATTCCAAAGTATCATTAAGTTCTGATTTTCCGCTTCTAAAGCAGTTCTTTTTCACAACTTCCGAAAATGTGATTTTGAAGGAAATTAGGTCTTTCCAAATCTATCTAACTACAGATATTTCCATATAAATTTAACATTTATAACACCAAAGAAAACTTCCACCCTATGACAACTCTATATAAAATTCATTGGTTCCGATCCAAATTTTCACAATATCAAATCCAAATCACTGCTTCTTTTTCTCTTCTTTTGACGATTTTTTTTTGCTGGGTGATATATAGCTGCACGTCATCAGCATACATGTGGATATTGCAATTCAATAATTGGTTGGGGAGGTCATTTACGTAGATTGTAAAAAGAAGAGGTCCAAGTATTGATCCTTGAGGCACACCCTTCAGGACTCTTAATTCACTTGATGTTTGTGTATTAACAATAACTGTCTGACTTCGATTTAACAAATATGATGATAGCAGGCGAATAGACGTATGGGAGAAATTAAACATTGAACGTAATTTAAAGCAGAGAACATCTTGATCTACCATATCAAATGCTTTGGAGTGGTCAAGTAAAACAAGGAAAGAAATTTTGCCATCATCAATTCTTTCACGTATTTCCTCGGATACATCTATTAAAGCTGTTACACAACTATGTTTAGGCCGGAACCCCGATTGTCTGTTTGTCAATAAACTATTCTCACAAATATATTTGGTAATTTGCTGATGGAGAAGCCTTTCAAAAACTTTAGATAAGAAAGGTAGTATGGCAATTGGACGATAATCGTTTTTCGATTTTGGAATCGGTATAATATTAGCGCGCTTCCAGCTTTTGGGGTATGTACTCTTTGTGATTATATTATTAAAAATATACGTTATATAAGGCAGAATTTGTGGTAAAGTTAGTTTTAAAAATTTTGAATGAATGTTGTCAAGACCAACAGCATTTGATTTTATATCTCGGCAACATAAAATTACATCTGTCTGATTAATACAGTTAAAATTGAAAAAATTATTGTGTGTTTGTAATATTTGGCTTTGATCATAAAAGTTTACGTTTGATGAAATGTTGGGAAGGTTTACGAAAGACTCATTGATTTTATCTACATCAATCCCATTTGGCACCGAAGATGATGGTTTACCAATCCCGATTTCCCGTATTATTTTCCAAGTTTTTTTTAATTTCAACAGCAGATGAAAAACGACAGGAGAAGTACTCGGCTTTTGCAGATTTTATCATTTTGTTCACTTCTCTTCGAGCATTGCAGTAATCAGTATGTATATCAGTAGTTTTAAAAAATTTCCAGTGCTCATAGGCAAAATCTCTGCGAGCAATAGCTAACTTAATTTCATGGTTGAACCAAGGCTTCCTCTTTGTGTTTTGCCTCATAGTTCTTTTAGGCACTGTTTTTTCAAAAACATACAACAAATTCTGTTCTAAAAAATATATCTGATTATCAACAGAGGGCATGTAATATATGGAGCGCCAATCGATCTTCGACATTTCAGATAACATTTTGTTATGATCTATATGTTTAAAGTCATAATAGTTTATAGAGTCGGAAGTATATTGTAGTTGGAAATCAAATGTAAGGAAAAGTAGATCATGTTTAGAAAAACATGGTGCCGACAACTGATCATATAGCAAAATTTTATGCTTGTTGCTAACAAGGAATATATCCAATAGCGTTCTAGTTGTGGAAGTGAAATGTGTCGGTGAAGTATCATCAGCAGGTACATAACCAAAGGATTTCATATCATTAAGTAGATGATTTTCAATGAGAATGTTAGAATTAAAATCTCCGCATATTATAACATCATCATATTTTACGGTGAGGTTCTCTACAATTTTCAGAAATACTTTCGTATTTACTCTAGAATTAGGTCTGTAAACTGTTCCTAATAGCAATTTTCGACCACTAGCTACAACCTCAACAAACAGATGTTCTATCTTTTTCACGTTCGAATTATTATTGCCATTTACCGCATTATCTTGTGCATTATTATCATTACTTAAATCTTCAATATCGTTAGAATTTTTTATCATTTTGCTTATAATTTCTTTCCTCACGTACATAACCACGCCTCCACAGGGGGTTTCCCTGTCACAACGATATAATCGGAAGTTTTCTAATTCAACCATAGAATCTGTATCATGTTTGTTGTACCAAGTCTCAGAAACACATACAATGTCTACTCCTGAATTTAGCAAAGATAAAACGAAATTCGTCAATTTTACATCTTAAACTCTGAGCATTAATATGACGTATTTTGATACCACTTCGCTGTTTACATAATATTCGAACCATATTAGAATTCAAATTTTTGGAACTACCAACAATATTATCCATTGCAAATATCATTTTTGAGGAAATGTTTAATATAAGCAACGCAAGTAAGAGAAAACAAATACTGGTAATGTAGTAAGTCAATTAATAAAATTTTTTCAAAAGGTTTAAAAATATTTTGGCAAAAAGTAATACAAACATATTTAATATAATTATAATCATAAAAAAATTATAATTCATAAATAAAAAGTAATTTCACAATTTGTGAATTAGTTTTCAGCAGGAAGACACAGGTCAGGAAAAAACTTCATCAGCTCATCCATACTGTCGATCCGGATAGCTTGTTCATCAGTATTAAATTTAATATGAACTATACCCCGCATTGTGAAAACCGATTTTAATTTCTTTACGTTTTTAAGACGTACAGCAGCCTGGAGTATTTTGAAATTATTAGAAGTTAAGTTTTCATTTATAAAAAACGGACGATCGGAGTCTTCGCCAATATCATTTAATAAAAGCGGTGTATGAAACGAGATTATTGAGTATTTTACATACTTAGAGAATTAGAATCTTTAATTTTTTAGATCTTTTTATAATCCTTAAAAATATTATACTAAAATTTCAAAACGAAATTCCAAAGGCGCTGTGGTGTAATGGTTAGCGCGTGGACTGTTACGCGTAAGGTTGTGGGTTCGAGCCCCAACCAAGGCAACATCAATTTATGAAAAATAATATTTATGAATTTTTTCTATCCCTCGTGCATATCGCAGCGTCCTCCTTCGGTGTTCCTATAGCACTTAACCCCACCGAAGTAAAATAATATAACAGGGCTATGAACTAAACAGCTTCAACAAAGTTCGCCAACTCTTCATCAGATGGCGCGCAACAATTGTTCTAAGATTCAACATCTCGCGCAATTACAGTGTTGCCATGTTTGAAGCCCTTCATCTTTCACCACTTTTCACTTCTTCTCTATACCCTTTCCAACGTTAATTAATAGGAAGAATTTCCTGTGTTGCTTCTCTTAAAAAAAAAAAAATACAAAATTGTAGCTCATAATATTTTTTTATATGGACTAAAAACACATTTAATGTGACTGAAGTTTTTGAGTTCAATAGGCCAAAATTTTGTAACTACATTAAATTTCGTTTTAAAATTGTAGTATGAAATTTTTGAGAAGATGCGCTGTCGGGTTATAAAAAAAACGAAAACTTAAGGTTCTAACTTAGGTGTCTTACCTGGTGTCTTCAAATGCAATAAATTGATATGAAATCTTCAAACGATTGCATTTTGACAATTGCTTGCTATAATTTTATTGCATGGCCAGATTTTAGGCTACTCTGAAATTTTTGTTTTGTTTTTATTTGTTTTTTTTTTTTTTTTTTTGTAAAAAAAATATTGGTTTATTTCGAAATAACTAACCACCGTTACCCTTACAATTTTACCGATATAACTGAAATATCGTTAACCTCAAAATACTATTATCGAAATAATCGAAATACCCTTATCCCTGAAATACCGTTACCGATATAAGCTCAAAATATTATCAGTGGAGTTTTACCAAATCAGACAGTTCATACATACATAAGTGCATAATTCTCGTTCCGTTGATCTTATTGACTGTATGTTATGTCTCGGTTTGAGTTATCGAATCATCATTTTATTGCAGATAACTGATGAATGGGGCGATGCCCAGGATACAATTGTACACATATAAAAAAATGTTTTGTTTAATTTTTCCCGTTTTTTTTTTACTGCGGAAGCTTATAAAATTAAGAAAAAAACTCGTTATTTTAAGTTAATTGTGCTCCTTTACTTTTTGTGTAAAGTTCAATAAAATGAGAGTAATCACAAAATGCTCTATCTAAAAGTCAAAATTACCCAAAAGTACGGGAACGCACAAAATCACTTTTCTAACCCAAAACTATTTAAAAGAAAAAAAATTAAAATGCGTATAGTTTTAGTCTCCAAAATCACACAGAAACACATATTTTTTGCATTTAAAATTTTTTTGACTTCGTTCAGTTAATTTTTATACATATATAGAAGTTTTATTTATTTTATATATAGAAGTTTATTTATGTAAATGAAACTTTATTTATTTTATATATAGAAGTTTTATTTTCTTTGCTTAATTAAAATTTATAATTTTCACAATTGTGTTATTTGTTTATCTTTGCACCAGCTGTCCCTTTTACAATTTTTTTTTTTAATAGTAAAAAGAGAAGTTAATACTTAGTAGACAGAGGCAGAAAATTTTATAAAAATAACTGTGAGAACCCAAAAATATCTGTAAAGGCCTAAAGGTTTTTAAAACTTGTTTAATATTACAACTAAGAGTGGCTAATAACCATAAAGGAAAATTTAATTTCTAACGCATTTTCTAAGTTCTAAACTAAATTATATATTTCAAGTGTAATTCGAATTCTAGGTGATTTAAATTTTCAAAAATTTAAGTTTTTTGTCAATACTTAAAATTTTCTGCAATCCGTTTGTGATATGGAGATATTGTTTTACCCATTTTCTGCCAAGCATGGATTCCGTGCTTATTTTCTGACAAAACTTGGTAGAAGGATAGGTAGACGTGTCTTTAGAGATATGTATGTTGGTAAAAAATGGATTAAACAATTTAAATAATGTATCCCGGTGAAAAATGTCCATATATGAACATTTATGGTTCAACCATATATGTATGGATCCGAAAAAAGGTAACACCTAAGTATATGTTCATATATGGACATATATGAACATATACATTTATTAAATATATGCGAATACATGCGAACGTTGCTGTCCTTTATTATAAGGTTGTACGATAGATATAAATTTATGTATGACATTCAAATTAGGCGCTACATATGTTCCTTTTTTTATTCATGGCATTAAATATAATTCCATATTTATCCAAATATGAGTTCCTTTTACATATATGGAAAAATGTATTCTTCGAAATATGTTCATATACAAGTCTCATAGTTTTGTTACTTGATTTTAACAGTGAAATTATATTTTATTACTTTTCGGACAAATTTTTAATTTATTAGTGCGGTTGCCTTGTTCGATATTAGTTTTAAAAGGTCCCAGCAAAAAAACTTGGATGTATGCTTCTGCTAGTGCATTTTTATTGCTTTTTAGAAGTTATTCTGAACAGCAATCACTTCCTTCATTGCTTCTAAAGTATCCGTTAGTATATTTTTACAGCTTTTTTAGAATTACTTCTGAACAACATCCAAAAAATGACTTAAGTATTGCTTCTAAAGAGTAATTGCTCTAAGTGATCGTAGAAAGTGATTTTCGTATCATTTGGCATTTCCAAACATAGGGTCGCGGGTTCGATTGCCGGCGGGATCAATACTTTTTATTTTTTTTTTTCCATTTTGTTCTTATTCTATTAATTTTGTTTTAAATTCAATATTATTTTAATTTTTAAAAATATGTATATATAAAAAAAAAAAAAAAATGGTGAGAATTTGCTTTTTATGCACCTGTAAAAATAGTACTGAAAACAATATTGAATTGGAGTGCAGCTTTTACACTTGTTTAATAAATACTTTTATTGAAGAGAATAAGAAACAACATCTCGCAGTAACAAAATGGTATTTTTATGTCACTCAACTTTCATACAAAGAATAGCTCGACGGTAGAGCGCTAGACTAGGAATCGTGAGGTCGCAAGTTCGATACCCGATGACGGCAATAAAAAACTTTTGTAAAATAAAAAAACATAATATTTTTGCGAAGAATGTTGAAGTTGGAGTACTCCTCTCCTATGACAACTCAATGTTAAAATCATTAGTGTTTATGTTAAAAAAAGAAGTACATCTAGATCATCAATTATAGTGCTTTTTCTACTGCTTCGGCATCTCCTTTTTTGCTGGGGTTTTATTACAATTTTTAATAATGAGTGTTATTTTTGTTCGGTTTAAGATCAAATATTACAAATTCTAAATAGAATTTACAATTTTTATTTTACAACCAATAGAGAAAAACTTATGAAAAAAACTTTCCTAGAACCAATGGTTGACAATTAATGCATTTTCAAGTGACACCGCTCACTATCATCAGATTGTCTTTATGGGGTCCTCTCTAGGCTATAATGTAGATTTTAGTTTTTCGTATATATATGTTCAATTTCAAAGAAATGCATTTTGAGAAGTAAATTCAAACATTTTTACTTATCCATTTTTCATTATTATAACTAACGAAAACCACATGTCTTTAACAATTATAACAATAATTTACATCATTATTATTTTGATTTCCAATGGAGTGCGCCATTCCAATATGATCTTAGAATTATTTCAAAGCGCAACAATAATTTCAAGCCCGATGGTTCCAACGCGAAATGAAAGTAAAATTCCAGAGGATTTTGCAAAGTTAGCTCGGTTTTTTATTTTACGACCTCTTGAAATATCTGTGTGGTTCGAAAGCCCAAAAATGTTGCACATTTTTAGAGTTAGGAACTCTCTCGCGTTCACGAATAAGTTAAATTTCAACTGTTCTTTTCGGTTCTATTATTTTATTTGGAATTATCAAACAAACCACTGACATAATACAATCTTATACTGATAGAAAAATCCCGAAAAAATAGCAAAAAAAAGGTACTCAAAATTAGTTAAAAGGGTCCCTGCACAGAATGATTTTGAAATTAGTAAATCCTTTTTGCTAACTGTTAGTAAGATAAGTACAGCAAAAATGCAACCGTTTTAGTAATATTTGAGCTAAATTTCATTTAATTGAATTGCAAATTTACCTTGCTAACATTGACTAAAAAAATGTTGCTGAATATTAGTAGAAAAAAAGCAGTAAAGACATTGTTATATCGTCACCTAAAATACAAAAGGGCGTAACACTTTTTATTTTTTTACACTAGAACCAAAAAAAAACGTTGTAGAATTAAAGATATTCTATATTTTCTTCTCTTGTATAAAACACGACTATAGACTTATTTCGACATATAAGTTTAAAATTTTGTAGGGAAATATAATTTAGTCTAGTGCGTCATAATCAATAAGAAAATCGGCTTACATTTTTTTGTTGTTACGCCCTTTTGCATTTTAGGTGACGATATATTCAAAAGTTAAGCCCAAACCACATAGTGAAAGTGCCAGTGAACAGTGGCAGTGCTGTCAAACTTTGTTCTTGAATTTCGCGAAAACGATTTAATATTTTTAAAAAATTCTAATTGCGTTTTGTTTAAAAACAGCTCTTCTTTATTTAGAAACTTTTCTAATTTCTCGACAAAACGTCGCACTGCCGTCGACACTGCGTTTACGTGGTTTAGGCTTTAATTTATGTTTAAATTTAATTGAGTTGAATACAAATAATGAACTCTCCTGCTACAATAAATAGAAATATTTGCTAGAAAATAGTAGACTGCTTTCTGCAGTGTAGATTTTATTCGCATTAAGAAAATAATAAAAATTTTAAATTCTTTGTGATGGTTTAGTCGACTTACAGTGGGGAGCATTATTGAGTACATGTCAGTACTTGAGGAAACCTACAAGTGCAGGCATAAAAATATCAGACAAGGGGACTAAAGTATACTTTTTTGAAAGCAAAAGGTTCGCTTATTCTAAATCTGGCCTCAGAAATGACCTTCTATATCAGACTTTCGAGCTATATAAATGGGAAAACTTAACTTTTCTCCAAAATATTTGGAATCGTATATTTTCTTGTAAAATATGTTTAACAAGATTCGTACCGGCATCTGAATATACTACTCTTCCTCTTTAAAATGATTTTTGAATTTTTTTGATAATATTTTTTTACGGTTGTATCGTTTTTTTTTAATTTGGGCCTTCACCGCAATTTCAAAGTAAAATTGTAAAAAAAAGGCCCAAATTTCAAAAAAAACGATATATCCGTAAAAAAATATGTTATCAGAAAAATTCAAAAACGATTTTAAAAAGGAGGAGCTACCCTACGGGGAATGAGGAGTCAATTGCCCTCCAAGGACCTATCCCGTGACCGGTCAACCGAAGGCATATTACTAAATTAGTACAAATATGAACAAAAGAAAATGAATTAATTTTCTTATTATTTTCTGATCCGTTATTTTCACTGTTGCTTTTAAAAAAACTTGACCAATACCGAAATAAAAACAAAATTCGCGGCATATTTTTAAAAATATTTTTTATTTATTTTACTCTTTTATTTATTTTTAACTTTATTTTTTCACGATTTACTTATTTTAGCTCTTATTTTAAATTTCTATAATGTTTTGCTAAGAAATTTTAAGTTTTGTATTTTCAACGTTTTTTTAATGTTAAAGCTGTTTTAGTTTTAACAATTGGTATTTCATTTAACTTTTCTTTGTAACTTAAGGGGAATTTTTTAAATTTTTATTTATATTATCAGTTTTGAGGTAATTTTCTAATTTTTAATTTAATTATGGCCAACTCAAAAAACAAGTCAACTGCCATTAAGGGACCTATCCCATGACCGGTCAATCGGGGGCATATTCAAGGCACTTCCACCATATTTGTGTGTGTGTTAATGTTGTTTTCTTTTCTATTTTTTTCTTTGCCATGTTTTTTTTATTTGCTGTGTATGTGTTTGTTTTTCATTCTCTTTTTTATTTGAACAGAAACGAAAAACATAACTTAACCATCAGCCAGTCATCACGCATAAGCAACGTTAGCTCAAACGGTAGAGCGTTTGCCTTACAAGCAGAAGGTTGTGTTATCGAGCCCTACTTCGACGCCAAGTAGATTATTTTTAATTCTTAATTTTTTATTAGTTTATTTGAAAAGCTATTTTTAGACACGCCACCTTACTGCCACAATGTGTCTAAACTGTGGCAATTGGTCATTTCCAATGACAACGCCATGTTAAAGAGATATGTCTCTTTCAAACAAAAAGACCGATCAGCGACCGGTCTCCGCCCCCTTGGGACCTATCCTGCGTGTCATCTGGGACCGCTCCCTTTCCCCGTAGGGTATGTATTCAGATATCTTTACGAATCTAATTAAAAATATTTTTCGGGCAAACATACGATTCGAAATATTTTGAAGAAAAGTTAAGTTTTTCCCGTTTATATAGCTCGAAAGTCTGATATGGAAGGTCATTTCTGAGGCCAGATTTAGATTTTTTTTTTTTTTTTTTTTTTTTTTTTTTTTTTTCGTGTTTTATTTATTTATTGAATCTTCACTAAATATGTGTGAACTAACAATAAGTATTCAAATCTTAAGACTAAATAAAAGTATTAAGTCCAGCCAGTGCCAGACAAAAATTTTGTGCTTGCATTCTAATTCCTTCTCTATAAGTGGACCAAGTCAGCAGTATGTCTCCTTCTTAGTCGCAGGTGACCACTGCTATTTAGAAGATTCCGGGCTAGTGTATTCGGATGTGTTTCTAGTTTCTTTAAATAGTTTTCGCTATGTCTTCTGATTTCATCTCTAACAAGGTTTACGTTGAGATCCTTATGTATGTTGGAGTTTCTTATATACCAGGGTGCACACGTGATCATTCTAAGAAGCCTGTTTTGACGTCTTTGCAATTTTTCTATGTTAGATGCTGAGGCGGTACCCCAGAGTTGAATTCCATAGCACCATATGGGTTTAATTATCGAGTTATAAAGCAACAGTTTACAATCTAAGGCAAGTAAAGAGTTCCTACTCATAAGCCACGTAAGCTCAACCGTTTTTAACTTTATCTGGGTAAGTTTCGCATCTATGTGATTTTTCCATGTAAGGCGACGGTCAAGGTGTATACCGAGATATTTCACATTTGATTGTTGGGGTATATTATTATTATTTATTTGAATCGGTGGACACGATTCTCTTCTTAAAGTAAAAGTTATGTGTATACATTTCTGTTCATTCACTTTAATTTTCCATTTATCTAGCCAAGTTTCCAATTGTGATATATGATTTTGTAACAATCTTGACGCTACTAATGGGTCATTGTGGACACTAAGGATTGCTGTATCATCAGCAAAAGTGGACGTATGGGTATTCAAGTTTAATGGCATATCAGATGTATATAGGATATACAGAAGTGGTCCCAAAATACTACCTTGCGGTACTCCAGCACAAATGTCCTGGGGAGAGCTGAAGAAACTTTTTTCCGCGAGAACGAATTTACGATTTGTTATATAGCTTTCTAGGAGCTTATGGGTGTTTGACGGTAACAAAAGTTTTATTTTAAAAAGAAGTCCCTCATGCCAAACTTTATCAAAGGCTTGTGAGACATCAATAAAGAGAGCAGAGCAGTATTTTTTTTCCTCAAATGCCTTTCTTATTACAGTGATTAGCCTATGTACTTGTTCGATGGTTTTATGTTTTCTCCTGAAGCCAAATTGATGTGCTGGTATAGTATTGTTTTCGTCTACATACAAGGTCAACTTATTCATGAGTAGCTTTTCGAACAGTTTTGATATATTCGGTAAAAGACTAATTGGTCTATAGGATTCAACTTTGGTGTGGTCTTTGCCTGGTTTGGGTATCATTTTAACAAGTGATACTTTCCATTCCGCGGGATAGTACTCAAGGCGTAAAATAGCATTAAAAATAAAAAGAATAATTCTTAATGCTATACGGGGTAATTCTACAAGCATTTTATTACTTATCTTATCGATGCCAGGTGCTTTTTTTGGGTCTAATTCAATAATAGCTTTTTCAACCTCTCGCATTTCAAACATAAGCGGGGGACATACTATGTGCTGGGATGTAGTAGGAGGCGGCTCTATTATAGTACTAGATAAGTTTGGCGTAAAAACTTCCTTCAAATGATCCACGAACAGATTTCCTTTTTCCGTGTCGTTTCTGGCCCAATTTCCATTTGGTTTTCTCAAAGGAGGCTTACATGTAACGGGTCTTTTAAGATTTTTTGTAGCACGCCACAAAGAGTAATCAGTTTTAGCTGATGGATCTAAGTTTTCGAGATATCTGCTAAGCGATTCAATTCTTTTTTCTTCAAGAAGTCTTCGCAAATTCTTCGTGCATTCTTTAAATCGTTCCTTTAGTTGTGGAGATCTGTGCTGTTGCCATTCTCTTCGTGCAATTCTTTTATCATTTAGGAGTCTTTCGACATCTATAGAAAAAATTCTGTTTGGTCTTTTGTGTCGGCGGGGCTTTGTAGCCAGTTGAGCAGCAAGTTTGATTTGTAATTCTAGATTTTTAACAGCGAGGTCAATATCGTCTGTTGTTCTTAACCGTATATTTTCCGAACAATGAGAACTAATAAACATTCTGTATTTTAGCCAATCTGTATTTTTTCCCGTAAGCGCTGAGTCACCATATGGGTTTACAATTTCTCGGGGGCCCTGGATACAAACAATGGTGGGTGTGTGATCTGACGACAAATCTAATGATGATTCTACCTGTACTAATTCCCTTGAAATAGCCTTTGTCACTCCAAAATCTATCAAATCTGGTATTTTTTGCCTATCTGTTGGCCAGTAAGTGGGTTCTCCGCTTGATATAACATCCATACCCATTTTTGAAATTGTATTAAATAAAACACGGCCCTTGGGAGTAATCAGTCGTGACCCCCAGAATGTGTGTTTGGCATTGTAGTCACCAGCTGCCAGAAAGCGGGGACCTAACGATTTAAAGAAGTCCGTGTACTGAATTTCTGTTATCGGAAATCTAGGAGGGGAGTAAATTGATGAAATAACAAGGTTCATGTTAAATTCTTCGAGGCATATAGTGCTGGCTTGAAGATAGTTTTCACGAAATTCGGGCATTGGAAAGTGTTTTAAACGAGACTTTATGATAACCGCTGCACCACCGCATCCTCTGTCTCTGGGGTCTTTTGTGTCATAAATTGTGTATCCTTGTATTGAAAAAGAACTTCTTGGGGTTAAATGCGTCTCAGAAACAAGCATAACGTCAATTTGCTTGTTTCCGAGGAAATAATTTAGTTCGTTTTTGTGTAAGCTTAAGCCGTTTGCGTTCCAATAACATATTTTTAAAACGTTCATTTTTTATCTAAGAAAGCCTGCATAAGCATGCCTTGGTTGCGGAGTAATTCTTGCATCATTCCTTGCATATTGGCCATGAAGTTGTTAATGGTTTGAACTAAAGTTTCAATTGAGTTTTCCAGCGAGCTTTTCTGGGGAGGAGAAGGCGTTTCCAGCGAGGGCAGTGGGTATGAATTGGTTTGCGTAGAACCAACGCTTTGGGAAGCGGCGATTTGTGCATACGAAAAATTGTTTGTACTGGCACTATGAGAAGTAGTGTGTTGGGCATTTGAAGGAGTACGATCAGTCGATCGAGAATTATTGGGCAGATTTGGGAATTCTGTTGGCTGGTATTGGGGTCTATGAGGTCTTTTCATTGTCCTTTGTCTAATATTTATGTATACTGGACAGCCTCTGTAATTCGCAGTGTGGTTTCCACCGCAGTTGCTACATTTTTTAACGTTTGGGTCAGATCTAGAAGATGTACATTCCGACGATTTGTGAATATCACCGCATATTACACATACAGGTGGTAATTGGCAATACCCCCGTGTGTGGCCAAATTCTTGGCAATTTACGCATTGGGGTAATCCATTGCGTTTACGAGGCTCTTCAACACTTATTCTTCTATGCAGAAGATATCGAAGGCTATAGATCGGGTGTGTTTCGTTCTTTTTAAGTTTTTTAGAATCGAAGTTTAATTCTACTCTGAACAGGGGTTGAGGAATTTTATTTTTATTGATAATGTTGTTTATAGACTTAATTTCATAGCCCTCCTTTTCTAGAGCCTCCTGAATTTCCTTGGTTGGAACGTTGCTTTCTATACCTTTTAAAACAACCATCAGGCCTTTAGCACTTTTTAATTGAAAAGTATAATAGTTTTTTCTTTTGGTATCAAGATATTGAGTAATGGATCTATAATGATTTTCAGTGAATGTTTTAATTTTAGTTTCCTGAACATTTCCCACTCGTGTTGATACTACATAAAAATTATTTGTTCCTACAAGCTTGGCTAAATCATTAACAAGATCGTTAGAGTTCGGTTCACGGAGATGAATAGGGGGAGGTGTAAATTCTTTTACAGATTTCACTGGGGTTTCTTCATTATCATCTGTGTTTAAAATGGAAAAGCGATTTTGACTTACCATATTCACAGGATCGGTATTTTTAGTTTGCTTCGGGGAAGGCTTTACTTTTGCGGATTTGGGGCTTAACTTAACTTAACTTTAGATTAAGGGAACCTTTTGCTTTTGCTGCACTTGTAAATTTCCTCAAGTACTGACATGTACTCAATGATGCTCCCCACTGTATTTCCAGTAAATTTTTTGCTGATTTTAGAAGTGTAAATTGTCATTTTCGATTAACTAAAATATAGCTGAAGTTTTGTAAATTGAACAGATTTTTTCTTGCTGTTTGTATCTTTCTAATGTTTTGCAAAGATTCTGCTGGGTTCAGCTGTTTTTTAAGCAAACATTTTTGAAGACTTTTATATTAGTATATGAACAACTGAAAAAATTTATCGAATGAACGAGTGAACTGGAAGAACAAACTAGTTCAAAAATAAAATTGATAGAAATGAACTGTGAACTGTAATGCCAAATTCTAGCCATTTTTATCAGTGTTGCCAGTTTTTTTTCAGACTTTATCCCCAATTTTCAAATTGTTATCCCCAAAAATCCGCAATTATCAATCTGTTATCCCAAAAAATCCCCAATTTTTATTTTCTAGAAAAAATTCGTATTCGTTAACTTTTTTTTTTAATTAATGTAAAAATACCATATTTATTTAATTCTTTTCGGTACCTTATACACTCAAACTCAATAAATTTTGCAATTCTAACAAATTATAAAAAAGAACAAATAAATTTAAATAACAACATAAAAAAATGGGAGCCAAATTTATTCGTTTTAAATATTTCAGAATCAAAATTTTCCGATTCATCAGCTTCAGACATTTTGTTGCGTATGGTATTGTATAAAAAAGTTTTAATATTTCAGCAGATGGATTGAATTTTTGACAATTGAATAACATGTAAAGTATATATTTAATTGAAGAAGAGCTTCTTATAACTCATATTACATCCGAATAACCTTAAATAATTTGGAACCAAAAGAAATTCAAATTTTCACCAAAAGGAATTAAGGTTTGTACGCACATTAACTTTCCAGACACAAATTTGTGTAGCCTAAAATAATGCACTATTATCATCATACTTAAAAGAAATATACAAATATTTAGAATTATCAGGGTTAAATTCATAAAAATATAAAAAAGCAATAATATGTTAAAATTAAAATAATACCAAAAAATCCCCTAAAATTTCGTGTCATCCCCAATAAATCCCCGGATCCCCAATCAGAAATTTTTATCCCCATTGACGAAAAAAATCCCCAATTTGGGCATAAATCCCCTAAACTGACAACACTGGAATACGATAATATTGTAATATTAAATTTTATTTGTTGTTTCAAAATATCATATTCGAATTTGGACTTGAGGTAGAACAATATTCTAACAATTACATATATGAAAGTATACATATAAATTTTAACGTAAAAGTTAAGAAATACTAATAACACCATACACCTCTACTTCGACAGGGTAAAATAAGTTTATACTGTGTTTGTAACACCAAAAAATATTGGACCTAGACCAACCTATTAGTGTACCTCAGAATCGAGTTTTGAGTCGATTTGGCGATGTCCTTCCGTCAGACTATCTATCTATCTGTCCATGCACCCTTGTGTGCACGCAACAAGTCGTATACATACGGACCGAATTTCTGTAAAATAGAATGACGTTTATAGGTCCCTAAAAATTTCATGTTTCTTTTCAGGATTTCTGCAAAAATTCTGAACAATTTTATACACGTGACGAATATGAAATAAAAGTTTTTTATCGTTCATTTACAAAATGAAGTTTATGTGTGAATTGAGCAAAGTATTTTTAATCGTTAAATTGCTTCTATATGAAAAACCGGAAACCCTCTACTCAGGCTACGACCCGCATCATCTCTTTAACAAGACACACCATGGTCGACACTGTAATCTATGGTCGACATATCGATGAGTGTGGCTAATTGAAGTCTTGTCAATAATAACCTACATAATGAATGTTTTGTAATCGGAATAATCAGAATTAACTAATACATGAGCAATTTATTTCTCAATTAGAAAATTCCTATCGTTATCTCCTTTTTACAGGTAATTATCACATTATGATGATTGCTTTGGCCAAAATTGGATGATATGGATGTGAGCGCATGTGGTTCCAACAGGCGGCGCTACGTATGTGGCACGTAGCTGAAGCGACCTGGACATTCTGCACGACCGATTTGAGGGCATGGTTATCTCACACAGAAGCGAGTTGAACTAGTCACCGAAATCGTGCGGTTTGACCGCTTTAGACTTGTTCTTGTGAGGTGCCATCAAGTTGCTTGTCTATGCCAATAAGTCACAAACAACAGATGTCTGCATAACCTGTGCCTTTGCTCAAATTTAATTGGGCATATCGCAGGGACGTGCGGTGAGGTTTTTGACTGGGTGTTCACTAGGGTTCTTCAAATTGCAAGACGTTCGAATTTTCCAGCTCCTCAAGAGCCCATCAATGTTAATACCTTTTAGAAGTTTATGCAATAAAAAAAAATTTTAAAAAAGTTTTCATCTTAAGGTCCTAAATTTCGATAAAATTGCGGCTATAGGTGAACAAAAATGAAAATTTTAAAATAAAAAAAATATCAAATTAATATAATGGAACGCAAATCTCTGAAATATTTTGCCGGTAATTACGAATATGAAGTCTAAACATCAAACAGAGGAACGGTTTTCGCGATATCGCTGATGAAAAATTTTCCAATGGAAATATTTTTTTTTTCCAAAAATGTTTCAGTTTAGCTTACAGTATTATATAAGTTTTTCACTGGGAAATTTTTATTCTCCCAAAAACCATTATCTATGTGAAGTCCAAAAAAAAATTATAGTACTTTTTTGTTTTTTCTCGAAATCATAAAAACGCGAATACCTCGAAAACAGTTAAAAATTTAATAGATTTTATACCATATAAGCACATATTCTTAGATGATAACAAAATTAATTGATTTAAGCTTTTTTTTAATTTATGTGTATATCTCCATATAAAAGGTGGGAAAATCTGCAAATTTTAGGGACCTCTAAACGTGATCCAATTTCGTTGAAATGTGGTACAGATATTGCTGCATTCTCCATTTTTAGTTTTTAAAAGTTTTGTAGTATGTTTGACTGTTCTGTATTGCATACCATAAGCATGCAATACGATATGCTATCAGTTTAGCGTGGGATATGCATAGTAAGCATATTCCACTATTGTACATTTGATAATATTAAAGCAGTCTCATTACAGAGAGTAAACCCTACAGTTGAGTTATTTAATTATGTTATAGTCTGCTTAGCAGACTCTAGACGGGTAAATCTCGTCACAAAAAAAACTATGTCGGAACAAGAACACTAAGAAACTAATGGAACATCTAAAAAAAAAATATAAAAAGATAAAACAGAGTAAAAACAGAAAAAAGTGAACAATAAGTATCAATTTAAAGACAAAAAAAAATTGAAAAAAAAACAAAAGATACCCGAGTTATATAACATATATTTTTTAATATTAAAATATATGATAATATAAAATATTGTGTGCGACCTTATATGTTTTTATATGGTGATATATTATAAATTTTTTTAGAAATGTTCTCATATGTAATCATATTAAATCATATATCAGTATTTGCTTTATTGTAAATCGTATATATAGGAATATATTATTGATAAAACCGTTCAAAATTTTATATATAAGTAGATACAAAAATATTTTTAATTTTATTTTTTATATAACAATATCGTCGGCTTGCCTGCAAGTAGTGTAATGTGTTCTTTAACAGGTTTTCAGGAGGGCGAAAAAACTGGTTTATATTATCCTTTTAATATATTTCATTGACATCATATGTAGGGTTTTTAACCCGGGAATTCCCGGGACGAAATTTCCGGGAATTTTGCCTATTTTTCATTTCCCGATTCCCGGGAATTTTCCCTATAATTCCCGGGAATTCAAAAAAACACTAAAACAACCATGTACATTAGCTTGAATATCCGCAAAAAGCCAAAAAAATAAGCATATCTTGAAAAATCTTTATGTATTTTACCTTTTTAAAGGAGATCTCCAACGATGTCCATGAGAAGAGTATCGACTATGGAAAGAAATTTGTTCGGATTTTTTTAAATTTTATTTGGATAGAGAAAACTCTTCACTATATGATCCGATTTCGACAAAAAATTCGAAGAAATAAAATTTTCACAGGTTTTTTTTTTGTAAAATATGTTGTAGTCTCAAAGTTAAATTTGCGTTAAATTTGTGTATACCATTTTTTGGTTGCATTTTTTTTACTTTTTTTTATTAGAGCCCTATATCGCATAACACGCAGAACAAAGATATAAAAACTACATCCAAAGATGAAATTTTCTTTAAAGAAAAGCCAGTGACAATTCCTTAATGATGGGCGAAAGCACGTCATATCCTTCAACCAATTCGTCCCAATCGGTTAAACTAGGAGATCTAAATTTTATTAATACACGGTTTTTATGAAATTTTGCTGTTTTGTTAATTTTAAACTTTAAACGCGTTTGCCCACAACCATGAGTTTAAAATCGGCTGCCACTGTACAGCCAAAGCGGGTAAACCGATTTGAACGCGTTTTTTTTTTGCTTTCGTAGGCAACAAAAAACTCTAGTCCTTATCGTGGATATTTTTTTTTTTAATTTTAGTCATTTAAATGTAATATCCTCAAGTAAAGGTCTTTGTTCTTGCATTTTTTTGTAATTCTTAAATTTGTGTGGCAACTTTGTTAAAAAAAATTTTTTTTTAATAAAAATCGGGCCACGAAAAGGACTAGAGAATTAATCTGGCATTAAGAATGACTTTACATTTTTATTTTCCGATAATTAATGAAGGGTGCACAGTGGCAGCCGATTTTGCCTTTTTTAAAAAAGGCCAATAACCCTGTCGGTTTTGGTTGGCGAAATTCAAAACTAATCATTTTTGAAAATACTGCAATAAAAGAATAAAATTAAAAAAATATTGTTAATTAAATTTTTGACAACCGGTCAAGTATGCTTTTAAAATTGCTGCTGTTGCATTATTTACCCCCTTAAGGCTATTTTTGCTGGAAAAAATCAATTATTTTTAGGTCGTTTTATCCCAATGAGCGTTTTTCAAAAATTTTTTCGAAATCATATAATTTACAATTTTTTCATTGAAACTAAATGCAAAAAACACATTTCTGCATTATCAGTTTTCGTCAAAGTGGGACATATTATGTTTTTCGAGCAAAAAGTAGTATTTACTGTTAAAATATGAGTAAAAAATTACTTTAGTATTCCCGGGAAATCCCGGGAAAGTTAGAAAAAAATTCCCGATTCCCGGGAGCTCGAAAATGTTGGGAAATTAAAAACCCTAATCATATGCCTTAATAATGATTGTATTAAATAAGGTCGTGAATCATTAGGGCATATGATGTCAATAAAATATCTTAAAAGGATAATATAAATCAGTTTTTTCGCTCTCCTGAAAACCTGTTAAAACCAAAAACATAGCACTTCTTGCAGGCAAGCCGACGATATATTAGTTAATATCAGACCCAAGTTCGAGATTAATGTAATATTTGATCAAAAACAATTTTTTATATGCTTTACTCAATTTTTTCATTAAATTAATATTTTCTGAGCTTTTTTACTTCTAAAAGTTTTTTTTTAATTTAAAAAATCCAATTTAAAAAAATTAACATTTAAAATCATGGCCCGGCTCGTAATGGGTTAATAAGCCTTCCTAACGATATATATATTTTGTTCTTGTCCGATAAGTTTTGAGTGGAGAAATAAGCCATTGAATATTGTTGTAGATCATCTTCAGCTCCATAAATCGGGAACTATAAAACTCAAAAGAAAAGAAGCACATTGCCGGGCTAACCATTAAAAGTTTATTTAAAATAAAAAAAGCTTAACATATTTAAAAAAATTTATAAGTCCAAAGAAAATTCCCATATTTGATAAAAAATTATCTAGTCTTTAAAGAATAACAGATTTATACATTAACGTCTCTAATAGTTACTCAGTATCAACAGTAGCCCTCGGTTGACAGCCAGGTGATGAATATCGAAAACGAAAACGATCTGATTTTCAATGGTAAATATTTTAGGATCTGTACAATACCAATTATATTTTATTTCCTAATTTAGATGTCCGGCGTCAAATAGATGTCCGGCGTCGAAACAAATTATTCTAGATTGAAAAACTGTTCGTTTTCGATTTTCATCACACCCCTGAGTGTGTAGGACCCGAAATCCTGCTGCACTCCAATTCAAAGTTTTTTCTTTATCAATTAAATTTAATCATATCGTATTGTATTAACTTATATCCAATTAGATCGGGACAAGATTCGGATATAAGGTTATCATTTGATATAACTTTGTATCCTTGTGAATACAATTATATCCAATATCATACAATTTAATATAACCATTTTTCGGATGAAATTATATACAGTTACATTTTGCAAATATATCCATTCACATATAATTTTATATACACTTTTTTACTCGGGTACATACAAGTTTCTCTTCACTCGCAATAAAAGTATAGTACATATCGACTTAATATTTGCTGTAATTTGCCATATTATTAATGAATTAATAAAAGTGTATTTTAAATTAATAAAAGTGTATTTTAAAAATGGACGGTGAATTTAATTTATCTAAAACCATCGATATCGATTTAAACTTCGGCGAACATATGTTATTGCCGGTAGCGAATGGCGATGAAATACATCAACAACTCAACAAACCATTACCAAAAATGTTATTACCAACATCAACAATGCTAAATTAATAAATGCTATAATAACAAAAACAGCGATGAAAAATATCATCCCCCAACAACAACAACAGCAGTACACAAATCAAAATTGGCTTTAAACAAAACAAGGGTAACACGCCGAGTTACCCGAAGGAAGATGCTGGTGTGGCCAAATACACCAGTCCCTAACAATCTCCAGTTGCTGCTACGGCTGATGAGAAAAAGGCCAAAAAGCTGCTTTCACCAGGAAAAGAAAACGTAAGCTACTTCATCTCATCCACCAACTCAACAAATTGCCATCAGAACTTTGAAAGAAAGAGATGACACTGCTCCAACCATTAAGAAATACCTTACATAATTTGAAAAAAAGAAAATAATCTTTTTGCAGAAGTGAACGTTTTTTAAGAAAAAAAAAAAAAGAAAAGGAAAACTGAAATTTGAAAAAAAGGCTTTAATATAAACAAACAAAAAATTATATAAAATTGGAAAAATACATGTGTGGAAATTAAAAAAAATTTTACTAAAAATTATTTTTTAATAATTTTTTCAACTGTGGTGATTCATACGGGACACTCCCACAGTGTGATAAAATTTATACGGTCACCAAACAACCAGATGACCGATATCTGCCATTACAACCGAGATCTGTTGCCAAAAGGAAACGGATAGCGGATGTAATGACACATATACACATTTTTTTCCATTCTCTGTACTAACATTGGCCTACATAAGCTAGGATAGTCGAAAATTTAAAGATTTTTTTTCCTTTATTAAATACAATTTCAAATGCCACAACCAGGGGTAGAATTTTTAAATTTAGCCTCAAAGCTCCTTCCGGACTTTGATGGCAGGGCAGAAAACCTACAGAGTTTTCTAGATGCCCTTGATCTTGTTGACTCTATTAAGGAATCACACGAGACCCTGGCAGTGAAGCTTGCGAAAACCAAATTAAAAGGTTTCGTAAGGAACTTAATTACTTCGGAAACATCTCTCCGAGAAATTGCTTTGAAATTAAAATATTCCGTGAAATACGAAACAGTCGAGCTTGCCTCGGCTAAACTTTTTAATATCCGTCAAGGCAGTAGCAGTGCGAATTCATATGCTACTAAAATTGAATCCTTGACGAGATCTTTGGAAAATGCCTATATTTCAGACGGAGTGCCATTAGAATTGGCAATTAAATACTCAACCCAGGCAGCGGTAAGGGCAATTGCCAAAAATGCTGCAAACGAAAGGGTGAAATTTGTAATAGAGGCAGGCAATTTTTTAAACTTGAATGAACTACTTGCCAAGTTCATTAGTAGTTGTACCGAATCATACGGACAACCGAATATATTATTCAGTAATGCCAATAATATTGGTAATAGATGCGGGGAAAATCGTAGGCGCAAACGTTACTATATCTTAACCAAGAAAATTTTTTACAATGACTACAATACCGGTCGAAGAGGTAGTATGAAACACCCCGACCGTGAGAATTTTGACATTGCTAGGGGGAACCATAGAATTTGATATGACAATATTTCATATGATAATAGTCAAATCGTAACCGACAATGTTTCGGGAAACTAATAGGCACCCCTAATATAAGGCAAACGGAAAATAAAATTTACAACTTCAATCTATCTCTTTATAGCTACCTCTCCATTAGGACTACATTAAACGGAGAGATCCACATTTTTAGTAGACACGGGAGCCGATATTTCTATAATTAAAATCGGTAAAGTTCTTAACGAACAAATTGATGCGAATATAACGACAACTATTAGTGGTGTAGGGCAAAGTTTGATAACTACACTTGGAAAAGTCGAAACGGATTTGAAAGCTAAAGATCTCCTTATAGCACATGCATTTCATGTTGTTCAGGATGACTTCCCAATTCCATCTGACGGAATAATAGGTATGGATTTCATACGGAAATATAATTGTGTACTCGATTATCAGAGCGACGAGGACTTGATTATTTTAAGATCTGAAGAATGTCCATATGATATCGCTTTGGAGATGCGAAATGCACCGCAAATCAACTCCATCTCTCTTCCTGCAAGATCTGAAGTGATAAGACTTATCAGTATTCAGAGTAGTGAAGATGAAGTATTGATTCCACACCAAATGTTACAGAATGGTGTTTATATTGCGTGTACGATAGCTTCGAAATCAATGCCACTCGTTAGATTTGTTAACACAACAAACGAGAATATTATTATTTCAAATCCTCAAATACGAACAGAAAGTCTAAACGACTACGACATTGTCCAACAGAGCCGAGATTCTCAAAAAGATCGAGAAAAACTGGAAAGATTATCCAGAAATTTTCCCAAATTTGTCGAGAACAGATTAAGGAATATATGCTCTGAATTTATTGACATATTTGCATTAGAATCTGAGAAGATAACTGTTAATAATTTTTATAAACAAAAACTCAGATTGAAGGATAATGGGCCCGTGTACATGAAAAACTATCGCATACCACACTCCCATAAAGAGGAGGTTAATAAACAAGTGGATAAACTAATTAATGATGACAATCTCTTAAATATAGAGAAATCAACATCTGGATAAACTAATTAATGATGACATAGTCGAACCATCAGGTTCCGAATATAGCAGTCCAATTTTATTGGTACCGAAAAAATCGTTACCAGGGACTGACCTTAAAAGATGGAGACTTGTCGTTGATTACCGAGGAATAAATAAGAAACTTATAGCTGATAAATTCCCTCTTCCTCGCATAGATGATATTTTAGATCAATTAGGTAGAGCTAAATTTTTCTACTGTTTAGATTTAGTATCTGGTATCTATCAGATAGAACTGGTAGAAAATTCCAGAGATATTACATCTTTTTCAACGGAAAAAGGTTCCTTTAGATTTAAAAGACTTCCATATGTTATAAAAATTGCACCAAATTCATTCCAAAGAATGATGTCTTTGGCTTTTTCCGGGCTGTCGCCAGCCCAAGCATTTTTGTATATGGATGATCTGGTAGTAATGTTGCAGAACTTAAGAGATGTATTTGGCATGTGTCGAAAATATAATCTCAAATTGCATCCAGATAAGTGTTCATTTTTCTGTCGTGAAGTGACATTCTTAGGACACAAATGCACGGACAAAGGCATTCTGCCTGATGACAGCAAATTTTCGATAATTGAAAATTATCCGACACCTAAAAATGGTGATGAAGCTAAACGCTTTGTTGCATTTTGCAATTATTATAGAAGGTTTATACCTAATTTTGCCGAGTCATCAAGACATTTGACTAGACTGGACTGAGGAATGTGAAAACTCTTTCAAATACCTCAAGAGTCAATTATTAAGTCCGAAAATACTGCAATATCCTGATTTTACAAGGGAATTTTGTATAACAACAGATGCAAGTAAACATGCTTGCGGCGCTGTTTTAAGCCAGGAATATCAAGGTATTCAACTACCTGTGGCTTATGCATCGAGAACATTCACAAAAGGTGAAAGTAACAAATCTACGATTGAACAGGAGCTAGCTGTCATTCATTGGGCAATTAAATATTTCAGACCATATATTTATGGCAGAAAATTTTTGGTCCGAAGTGATCATAGACCTCTAACCTATTTATTTTCTATGAAAAATCCGTCATCAAAACTGACGAGAATGAGATTAGATCTTGAGGAATACGACTTTACAGTCGAATATATTAGGGGCGGTGACAATTATGCAGCTGATGCGCTGTCTCGCATAGAATTCTCAGACATAATGAATACTGAGACTAATAAAATATTGAAGGTAACCACGAAACTTCAATCAAAAAGGGAGAAAATTACCCCTAAAACTACGAAAAATAAAATTTTAGTTCAACCAAACGTCTATGAGGTGATCAATAATAGCGAATTAAGGAAAAGTGTAAGATTATACACTAAAGACACCGCAATAAATATGAAGAAAGGGATAAGGATAATTCTCAAAATGAATATACCTAACCTTGTTGCTAATGAGAAAATCGATTTAGATCAATTCTTCTCACAGCTTGAAAAGATAGCTGGTAATAACGGAATAAAGTTATTCCAAATGTCACTAGATGACAAATTATTTAAATATATAGGAATCGCGGAATTTAAAGAGAGAGGAAACGCTTCCCTCAATAATGTAAAAATAGCCCTCACACCTAAATTAAGGAAAATAACAGACGAAATAGAAAAGCGCAATATACTGAGGAAATATCATGATGATCCAATTTTTGGAGTACACTCAGGTATAACAAGGTTGACTAATAAAATAAGAAAATATTTTCGCTGGGACAAAATGACTAAGGACATCAAAATATATGCCAAGTCCTGCGATCAATGTAAAAGAAACGTTAAGGACTGAGAAACGTTAAGGAGGAAATGATAATTACTCCAACGCCAGTGAAACCATTCGATGTTGTTCTGATAGACACAATTGGTCCATTACCGAGATCTAATAATGGAAACGAATACGCTGTAACTATGATTTGTGACCTTACAAAATATCTTGTAACGGTGCCAATACCCAATAAAAGTGCGAAAAGTGTAGCCAAAGCTATTATGGAACACTTTGTACTATTATATGGTCCAATGGGAAAAATTCTAACGGACATGGGTACTAAATATGTAAATCAAGTTCTTCAGAAACTTTGCAATCTCTTAAATATAGAGAAATCAACATCTACAGCATATTACCATGAATCCATGGGTACAATTGAAAGATCTCACAGAACATTCGTCCCATTCGAGTATCTCAGATCGAATGGGACGAATGGTTAAAGTTTTTTACATATTGCTATAACACTTCGCCAGCACAGTGGTTATTGCCCATTTGAACTAGTATTTGGAAAAATACCTACTGACTTTGGCGTCATGAACCAAGGCCAGGTGGATCCCATATATAATGTGGATTTCTATAACCTAGAAGTAAAGTATAGGTTACAAGTTTCGAATCAGAGAGCTCGGAAATTGCTTGATAAAGCTAAGAGAGCACAAAAGATCCTCTATGATAGAAACTTGAATTAAATAGGTATTGAAATAGGCGATTTAGTTTTGGTTCGGAACGAATCCGGCCACAAATTGGACGTACAATTCAAAGGACCCTTCGAGAAATAATGTACTTTTAAGCGATGGCAATAAGTCCACATTAGAACAGAATTAGGCTATAATATAGCCTAATTCTGTTCCTATGTACAGAAATTAAATTTAATATTTAAATTTATTATGGGATGGCCACCCATTATACTAAGTAGGGAAAAAGGAGAATGAAAATAAAAAAAAAATTTTTTCCACCCATTATGATAAATAGAATAAATAATTTTTTTTTTCTTCACACATTATATTAAGTGAAAAAAATAAGGATAAAAATAAACAATTATTTTTTTAAAAGAGGGGAGGAAAAGGTACGCCCTAACTCCCACGTAAAATTAAAATTTTATAAAGAAAAAAAATAACAAGAATAATGTTTATAAAATTAAGAAAAAAAAACAAGAATGATCAATGAATATTGATCAAACCCAATTGATCATTCTTTTTCTGTAAAAGGGAGTTGTAGTATGTTTGACTGCTCTGTATTGCATACCATAAGCATGCAATACGATACTCTTTTATTTGTCCATACTGCACTAAACTTATAGTGGGGGATATGCTTAGTAAGCATATTCCAGTACTGTACATTTGATAATATTAAGTAGCTTTAAGTATTTTAATAAATAAATAAAGCAGTCTCATTACAGACAGTAAACCCTACAGTTGAATTATTTAATTATATTATAGTTTAAAAATAAAAGCCGTAAGTAAAATAAAAAAACAATAATTAAAATAAAAAACAATAATTAAAATAAAAAGTAAAAAAAAACATAGAAGGGGATAAAAAAATAAAACAAAAGTAAAATTGATAAAAAAAAAAAAAAACTGTGTCCAAGTCCACAACGAGGACTTAAAATGCAAAACTCCACTTTTATATTTTGTTTTCTTTTTAAATATTTTTTTTTTCAGTTTTTTAAATATTTTTTTTTATCAATTTTACTTTTGTTTTATTTTTTTATCCCCTTCTATGTTTTTTTATATTTTTTTAATAATGGAATGGAATGAAACCAACGGGAAATGTTATATCGGTCAAAAACAAGTTATACGTGTCCCGGCGTTTCGCTGGGTCACCCCTAGGAATCGAGATACATCTTTTTTTTACATAACTCGAGAACCACTAGTCCGATTTTGCTCAAACAATTTTAAAAAAATTTAAAATTACAATTCCTTTAATCTGTTCATATAACGTTTTTCTATATACTCAACAGTTTTGCGGGTAAAAATAAATGTTTGTTACCGCTACCATAAAAATCAATAACCTTTTGTTTATTACTTTTTTTTAATATTTTAGGCAAAAAATATTTTTTTCTTCATACATTTATTTTTACCGGCAAAACTGTTGAGTATATAGAAAAACGTTAGATGAACAGATTAAAGGATAATGGATAAGGACAACGCTTAATGTTAGTTTTTTAATAAACTTAATCAATGGCGATATTTGCTCTAATTTTCTAGTGGACAACAGTGCGCTCAACGTTCCTTCACGATCAACGCGTTATTACGCACCACTATTTATACCGTTCAATCGTCAAGTATATGCAGATGCAGATCCGTTTAGAAAAATGTGTAGCGATTTTAATGATCATTATAATTTAATCGATTTATCGTTGAATGTCAACGTGATCAACAACAAAATTATTTTCGTTGATGTTTTGTGTGTTATTTTCAAATTTCTTTGCACATTTCATTGCATTTGAAGACACTAGGTAAACGCAATATTATTTTGTTTCTAAATGCATAAATGTTAACAGGATTTGTAAATGTAATATTTTTACCTCAGTCTTTAGTCTATGGATTAGACTAAATAAATAAATAAAAATATCAAAAATTGATTTTTTTACAGACGAATTTTGACTCAAATCCATTTCAATAAATTTCAATTTCGGATCAAAACATTAGTTGGCTTTCAACCAGAGTTATCATAAAGTGGGCATGACCGGCTTTAACTTTTTTAATTTTTGGAGTTTTTACTTTGGATTTTAATAATTTTGCCGTTATTAATTTTAGTAATTAAATAATTTTATGTTAATCAAGTAAGTTACCAAATGTTTTATTATGAGTGCGATTAACAGTTAACCGCGATTAACCGCACCAATTTTAACCGTAACCGCGGTTAAGCAAAATTGCGGTTAAATGCAAACTCTAGTGAGATGTGATGTTTTCTCATAAAATTACAAATGTTTTCAATACTAATAGTTTCATTTAGATAAAAAAGTTTCAGTTAGACTTTTAGTTAAATTATGTTTCATAAAATATGAATTTACACCAGGAAATTTTAATAGTTTTAATAGCATTTTACCTTAAAGTTATAAAATAATACATTTTTGCAAGCTGGTTGGGTTTGAAATGGTTAAAGGCCTTAGATAGTAATTTAAATTCTGAAAATTATAATCTTTTTTATGTAATTAGATAGCCACAATCACAATTAACATAAAATGGCACTTTTTCACAAGAAAAATAATAGTCTTGTATAATAAACTTGCGTGGAAACAAAGTCTACACAATTTTCACGTGAAACTCATTGTCGTGAAAAAAATTTTTTTTTATATGGAGTATAAGTTTTTTCACGTGAAACTCAAACAACTTACGGTGCTTTAATAAAAACATATTGGGAAAAAACCAAAAAAATTAAGGTAAAAAATTAAGATTTTGAAATTCAAAGTTAAATATTTTTTAAACTATAAGAGTTACTATTATACTTGATGCATGTTTTTTCTTTACCTTGTAATTTGGATTACAAAAAGTCTAAAAGTTGTATACCCGAGATGGTCAAATTTGTGCCACCCTGTTTTAGCATAGGGTGTGCTACAGGGTGGCTACAAGACTAATTTTCTAAAAGCCTAGATCTTTCTCTTCAGTTCTTGTTAACATTTTTTTCCGATTGGATCAGTAGTTTAGAAGATCCATAATTATTACCATTTTTTTTCGAACCACTCTGCACCGTCAAGCGTTATTAGATTTTTATATAACAGTTTTGTTATATAAAAATTGTAAAAACGTAAATGACAAGTACGAAGGGGAACGCGCTAAAAAGGCAAAAGTAAAATCTTCAGAAAAAGCACAGGATATCAGAGGGGCAAATCTGTAACTTTTTAAAGACAAAATTCGGTAGTTAAATTGACAAGTTTTCATAGTAAACTGACAACAACCGATTTTTGTCGTTAAAAAGTTAGAGAATCACACTACAGGCTGGCTCAAAAATATAAACAAATTAATAAGTGAAAATTTTTTATCGAATTTTTAACACATTTACTTTTTTGTTTTATTTTATTTAACTTTTTTTTTTTTTTTTAAAAGAGAAGCAACACTCAGGAAATTCTTCCTATTAATTAACGTGTTGCTTCCTTTGGAAAGGGGATAGAGAAGAAGTGAAAGGTGTTCAAAGATGAAGGGCTTCAAATATGGCAACACTGTACTTGCGCGAGATGTGGAATTTTAGAACAGTTGTTGCGCGCCATCTGATGGTGAGTTGGCGAACTTTGTTGAAGCTTTTTAGTTCATAGCCCTGTTATATTATTTTACTTCGGTGGGGTTAAGTGCTATGGGAACACCGAAGGAGGACGCTGCGATATGTATGAGGGATAGAAAAAACTCATATATTACTATTTTCCATAAATTGATGTTGCCTTGGTTGGGGCTCGAACCTGCAACCTCACGTGTAACAGTCCAACGCGCTAACCATTACACCACAGCGCTCTTTTATTTAAGATTTTTATATTAACATTAAGCAATTTATTTATAAATAAAATGAAAAAAATTTTTCTAACGAGACTAAATAATTGTGGATAAAAAGAAAATAATTTTTTTATTAACTTAAAAACATTACTTTAGAAAATTTAGATTTTTCTATTATAATAAATTTTTAATTTTATTTAAAACTTTCAAAATATTTTTTAAATAAAACTTATAATTTTTTTGTAATTAAATCTGATAATTTTATAATTTTTTTGTAATTAAATCTGAAAAAAAATTTAAATTATATATAAATGTAAAAATAAATTTAAAACAATCTCCAGCAAACTTTTGCAAATAAAACTTTTTATCAAATATTTTAAACCAATATAAAACTACATCTTTTTTCTTATTCATTTGCCTTATCAAAAATTTTTCAAAAATTTATATAATGGGTCAAATGAATAAAACTTAGCAATTACTTCGAAGTAATTACTTTGGGCTTAGGAATGGCTTTTAACTCCAAATTTACCAATTGGCTGGTAAAATAGCACGAAATGTAAAAGAAAATTAAAAAATTTAATTTCTAGTCTATTCCGAAGCAGACTAGATTTGTGAAGTAATTGCTTAAAAAACCCTGTATTTCCCCCTATTAGTAATATCTATTTTTTATTCATATGAGCCATATTGGCTCGAACGCCAAACCCTTTGAGGGTTTTACTATACTGACCTAGTACCATCACCCCAAAAATGTTCCATAGTGTTATCCAAATTTTTGAATAATTATTCAAAAATAGGACTGTTTACACATTCCTTGGATAACACTATGGAACATTTTTGGGATTATTGTCTGGGGGGTGAGAAATTCCAAGCCAGGGTGATGGTACTAGGTCAGTATAGTAAAACCCTCAAAGGGTTTGGCGTTCGTATGTGTCATTATGACCTTTTAAATTTTTTCCTTATCTTGATGTTTTTTCGCTTAGTTGTAACATTTTGGCATAAACGTAGTTTAACATAACTCGAGAACCACTTGTCCGATTAGTTGTAACATTTTGGCATAAACGTAGTTTAACATAACTCGAGAACCACTTGTCCGATTTTGATGAAACAAATTTAGAAAAATTTAGAATTACAATTTCTCTAATCTGTTTCTATACCGTTTTCCTATATGTGCAACACTTTCGAAGTTAAAAATGAATGTATGAAGGGAAAAAAGTACAACCGTCTAATGGATTGGAAAAATAGAAGACGTGAAAGTATGCCATTCGGTATCCCAATGACTTGGACTAATCCTGGCGAAGGTCACAATCCATTGAATTGCTATGCATGTGCGAATAAAGGAGCCGCAAAAAGGATAAGGAAATCGTATAATTACGTTGGTGTTGCAAGTGCCGCAACACCATTGCCTCATTCGGACCACATTCCTGTGCCAAAAGCTTCTAGCCCAGATATTTTCTCTTCTACGACTGCTCCGACATATCATGCACGTGATGATTCCCCATATGAGCCATCAGTATCCAATGAGCCAGGCTTGTTGGGAAAGCACCGTTCTAACAACTACGATGTTTCTGTCGCAAGGATGTTAAGAGCATTCTCGGAAATTGGTGTCCACATGTCTTTTAAAATCCATTATTTACATCATCATCTGGACTACTTCAGCAAACAATTGGCTACCGAATCTGATGAACAAGGTGAACGCTATCATCAAGTTGCTATGCCATTTGAAATGAGGTAATACTGATTTTTTATTTTTTCAAACTCATTTTAATAAAACAAAAACTTACAGATATAGAGGCAAAAAGTCGCCGAGTGCAATAATTGCGGAAATTTGCTGGTGGAGTAAGTTAGTGTGGCAAGACAAAGATGATCTTGATGATAAAGAATTTTCAGGAGATGCAGAAGGGCCAACAGTGGAGTCACACATTGACATTATGTGTGGTTCAGAAACTGATGATAGCGATGAATGAGATGCCACTAGTCCCGAACAACCACCATCGAAAAAGTCTAGGCAATATTTATTAAAATAAATAAAAATAAATAAATAAAATAAAAAATTATAAAAATGTTTACTTAATTTTTTTAGTAGTTTATGGCCAGAAGTCTGGAGTTATTGGGGAAAATTTATGAAAAAGGCGATAAATGACACTTTTTTGAATAAAAACAAATATCAATATTCTTGTCAAAATGGGATACCTTCACTTAATTGTAAATAAAAGCAGAACGCGTTAAATTTTGTTTATAGGTTATGTGACTTTACATAAAATTAATAACACTTGATCCTTTTTTCCGTTTTGGATTTTTTATGAATTAAAAAAAAAAAATTTTTAATTTTTAGGCAAAAAAATATTTTTTTTTCTCCACAAATTTATTTTTACCGGCAAAACTGTTGATTATAAAGAAAAACGTTATATGAACGGATTAAAGAAATTGTAATTCTAAATTTTTCTAAATTTGTTTCATCAAAATCGGACAAGTGGTTCTCGAGTTATGTTAAACTACGTTTTTGCCAAAATGTTACAACTAAGCGAAAAATCATCAAGATAAGGAAAAAATTTAAAAGGTCATAAAAAAAATGACACATACGAACGCCAAACCCTTTGAGGGTTTTACTATACTGACCTAGTACCATCACCCTGACTTGGAATTTCTCACCCCCCAGATTGGCTGTTGTACTGTGTAATTTTTGAATAATGACATTTTTGTGTAGTTTTTGTGTAATTTCGCTTTTTACTGGAAAATTTACTCAATTCCATGCTTTCAAGTCCAACAGTAGATAAAATGAGTTTGTTTTTGTAGCATCTACCAGAAATTTCGAGTTTTTGCTGAATTTTTATAAATTTTTGCAACACGAAACCCAATTTAATTAGACGAAGTAAAACATACTGTTTTATATTTTATTTGTATATAAACCCCATATTTTGTTAGATTTTTGAGAAAACTATTGTCAAACTGAATGCAAAATATTTATTTTTGGCTTGGGTGGCAAGACCATTTGAAATTTACGAATTAAACAAAAGAATTTTGGGTTTATTATGATTAAGACTTTCTGATGACTGAAAAAAACTTGTAATTTCCAAAGTTTTTGTAACAGTTACTGGGCTTTAATCAGACACAAATTTTCTTACAGCAGCACAGATGAGCAGATTAAAATATCTTTAAGTAATTCATTAATTCAGTCTTCGTTAACATGCAAAGGCTATTTTTATTACAACTAGCACTCTATAATTGACTTCTTATATGACCTTTATTGGTGAGTCTAGAAATTCTAGTATTTCGTTATTTTCTTCAACACTATTAAAAGTATATGGTTGAAATATATTTGTCAAGTGATGAGCAAAGGTGTCCGATGTGCTTTTATCTGATTTACACCATGTACCATCCGACTTTTTAATACGCGTATTACGTTTAACCGGCCTTTTTAAATATTTGGTTGATTTCCATAGCAGGTGATCATCATATTTGGAGTTATTGATTGTTTCAATCAATTTTGCGGTGGCTTTGTTTTTATATTCAAAGAGTAGATTTTTTAGTTCCCTACAAGCCTTATTGAACAATCGCTTGTCAGTAGGATTTCTACTAAGCTGCCAGTTTCTTCTTAGTCTTCTTTTTTCTGTTATTAATTCTCTTATTTCTTTTTTACTTTTTTAATCACTACATTTTTTGGTGTAGAGAGAGCGGCAGTTTCATGAATGAGTTTGGTAAAGTTTTCTACAGCGTCGTCGAGCTCGTGTCCATTTTTCAATCGTATTTTTAGATTTATATTCTGATCAAGATAATATTGAAAAGATTGAATATCAGTATTAGGAGTAAGAATGTTGTTGCAGTTTTGTTTTATATTAAAAGAAGTTGAATAATTGATGAGTATTGGAGTGTGATCAGAGCTCAAGTCAATCATATCCCTTATTTCTAAGTGATGATTTGGAATTCCTGCATATATTGCAAAATCCAATAGATCAGGAATTTCGCAGGGATCAGATGGCCAATAAGTTGGTATTCCCGTAGAGAGTATAGAATAGTTCGTATTTCTAATGCATTTATATAACTCTCTTCCTTTTGGATTTACGAGCCTTGAGCCCAACCACGGATGCTTGGCGTTAAAATCACCTCCTACGATAAATTTATGACCCAATGATTTTAAAAACTCTTTGTAATCTTTACATAATACTGTATGCCTTGGAGGAAAATATATGGATGATATAATTACGTCACCATCATTTGATTTTAATTTAATGTTGATTGCCTGCAGAAAGCTTTTTTAACTTCAGGCAATATTTCATATTTAATACCCGTTTTTATTAAAATACATGAACCTGCATGAGCACTATTGTCTGGATGGTCGGTATTAATTAAATCATTACCCTTAATATAAAAGTAAGATCTACTAGTAAAATGAGTTTCTGATAGTAAAAGTATATCAATATAATTTGTGTTGAGAAACGCTTCAATTTCTCGTAAGTGATTGGAAAGTCCATTAGCATTCCATGCGTTTAATGTTATAAATTTTTCCACCGTGTTCCGTGTACAAACAGACGGGCGGACGGACGGACAAGAGTAGCCAAGTCGCCTCAGAAAGAGGTTCTGAAAAAAATCCTACACAATTTTTTTTACAATTCTTCATTCAATAATAGCGTTCATAAAAAAATTTGGATTTTTCTTTAATACATACTCATGAAAAACAGAATAGATGCAGCGATTTTTCTCAAAAATACCAAACTTTAGGGCCCTGTAGCGACCCCTAAACCTTAATAAAAAAAATTTTTTAAAATCATGTGTTAATTTTTCACGGTGATTAATATATATTCGGGCTGACCCATACCAAAATCCAACTTTTGTTTTTTATGAACCAGCCTAGTAGTCACGTTCTCCCTAAATAAACCAAATTCCTTAAAAATTTTTTAAATCGGTTTACATCATATTAAAGTAAATTAGATTCAGAACAAACGCTGACATTTTCGAAAAATATGTATTATTACAAGTTTGGTGGTCACTTAAGTACGAATATAACCAACATTCATCCATAATGCTAGCCACTGTATATATTTAAAGATAAGTGAATAATAAAGACAATCCATATAGAAGCAAACATATGATATTGTTTTAAATTGCATAGATAATTTGTTAATATTAAATATTTAGTTTATTGTGTTGCACCCTCAACACCAGGTTAAAATACATTTGCAACACATTACTTTTTATTCTTCTTGCATAACAGAACATTTTAATACCGACGATTGTTAAATTGAGAATTCACAGCAGAGTTCACAGCAGAAGATGCAGCTTGTTGGACATGCTGGTTTCGCATGAATTCGGTAGTAAACTCAGCCTGAGCTTTTGCCATACTGGCACCAGAGCTGCGATATATCGAGTGAATCTGAAATTGTAATTTAAAATTAAGACTACTTATGGTTCTGCTGCATATTCGATAATTGCCTGTTACATACCTTTGTTAACATCATTATATTAGCAGCTGCAGTTACAGCAAAACAAAAGGCGATAGCAAGCAACAGCAGACCTACAATTATACCTGTAGCAGTCGAATCAAACTGTGATATGGCTACAATGAAACCACAATACCCAGATTTAGGGAGCCCTATTGCTTGAAAAACGGAAAATATCGTTTGAAAGAAGTAAACAAAAAAGAACACCATAAAATTAAAACTTGAATCATTGCGAAATGCTTTATAGGCTGGTCTGAACCTGTAAATACAAAAAAATATAACTTGAACTTATACAAATCTTTGTAGAAAACAAATCCAAATATTCACATACCAGCAAATATAAGAAGCAGGTGTAAATAATAATGTATAAAAGATTGCAAGACCGAAATTGGTAAAGTCGTTACTGTGCAAGAGAATAATAAGACCTCCAATGATGTTGACACACATTGTCAATGTATAGACTGCAGAAGAGAAAAATATCTGTCATTATACGAAGTAAAAATAATAAAATACAACAACTTACACATCCATGTATAGTATAAATGTTTAACAAGTCTCTGAAATTCAGGAGGTATTTCCAAATTAAAGTCTTGATAAAAACATGGCTTAACGCAAAAGTTATCTGGTAAAGGAGGCCAATTATTTAACTGAGGGATATTTCCCTGTAATTGCTGCTCACGTCTATCTAATTCAGCTGCCTTGCGATCAAGTTCCTCTTGGCGACGCTAAAAGATTTAAAGACAAATAAAAGTTATCAATTATTATGGGTAGTCATCATTTTAATTGTATTAAAGCTTCTTTACTCGAGCGCATGATGAGTTAAAAAGAAATAAACGTTGTTAAGTTTACGGTGAAGTAGTTTGGGCTTTACTTTCATTCAAATTTTTTAAAAACTGCCATGACACTTTCTTTTTCCTAGCTTTTTGTATATACCCTACGGGAAATTTTAACAAACTGTCACCGAACTAGCCCCTTTATATGAAATAGACTGGTCACTTTTACATGACGTTGTCATAGGAGGGAGAAATTGACCCCTTGTGACATGTCACAAGACAAATCCTAGGACAGGTTACTGAACTCTCATAAAAAACAAAGTTCATGTGACCAGTAAATGTGACCAGTCTATTTCATATAAAGGGGCCAGTTCGGTGACAGTTTGTTAAAATTTCCCGTAGGGTATATATTCCTCTAACTCCCACTGGAGCATAGGGCGCCAAAAAAGCTTGTATTTAATATTTATTTGTTTGTTTCATTATTAGAACATTAACTGTTGGGTTAACTTTAACTTAACTATTAAAAAAAAAAAAAAGAATGTCAAAAAATTGTATATAGAACAACAACAAATTTTTGGGATAACTATTAGCCAACTCTTAAACCTATTATGAGACCCATCGTAAGAATACAATTTTTTAGAGTACAACGGGTATATCATAATATATGTATATATTCCTCCCACTCCCACTGAAGCATGGGAACATACAGTTGTGGCCACGAATTTAAGACAATTCAAGTTTTTTCTAATTTTATTGTTGTTGCCTTTATTTTTAAAGATCAAAATAGTGGCTAAATTCGCCACGAAAGGTAAGGAGATGGTTCAGAAAATTGTACAGAATTTTAACGTAATGTTTGTATTTTCATTTTGTCACTTGTTTTAAGTGGGCGTGGCTTTTAACGAAAAATTAGCGATATCAACCTATTATCAAATTACATAGTAAAATTTAGGCAGTACTGATCGGTTCTGTACAAACTGTATATTTTTGGAAATCCTATACAACTGTACCTATGTAAGTTCTAAAAGTTTTATAATCTCCGGAAAATTATAATCTCCGGAAAATGAATTTAAGGCCAAATTTTATTTTCTATATTTTGTTTTTTGAAAAAAAAAAATTATTGATGTGGCACTTTCACTTCTAAAATCTAATTTATTTAATTTTTTTTTTGAGAATTTTCCCTTAATATACTTTATTTTTTTTGTAAAGGTTAATGCTTTTTCACAAAAATATACAATAAATAAATATAGAGGTCTAACTTCCAAAATTAGCACACACTTTGCTAAGTATATATATACAAAATGTAAGCTATATTTTAGTTAATTGCAAATGACAATTTACCTTGAACAGAACAGCAATAAATTTTGTTGAATATTAAGCTAAAAATTTCAGAAAAAAGTGTTATATTTTTATTTTTTTACATTTATTTTATGCAAGTAAAGTCTTCCCTTCTGAAATCAACAGTGAACAAATTTTCAGCAAACATTTCTGTTAATTTCAGCATTTAACTTAAAAATAAATAATGTTTTATAGATACACATAGTTACAAAAGTATACATAGGAAAACAAATTTCTGTTTTCTTGAAGAAAATATGATTTTACTTTCTTTTTACTTGCATTTTTTATTTAAAGTAAAACATAAACCATTTTTATCATATTCTAGAAAACTTTTGTTGTTTTTGTTAGCAAATAACTACAAAAAACATATAATTTGTCATTTTTTAAAGTTACATAAGTATACATACCCCCCTATAAAAAATTATGTACCGTTACAAGTGCCGCTAGAAATTTTATGATGATATGGTACAATTCATTAGCAGAGCTTGTACTTTCGCAAAAAGTGATCATATTTGGAAAATAAAAATCATAACGTGTCAGTAGTGCAGCAAAATGGACAAAGGCAAAGAAATTTCAGAACCAATTCGAAAAACTGTCATTAAATTGCGGAGTTATGGTAAGTCTCTTAATGAAATTGGAAATTTATTAAATTTAAAAAGGCCACAGTACAGACGATAATAAAAAATAAAAGATAATAAAAGTAGTAGTGGTTTTTTTCTCGCAACTCTGCTATTGTACCCATTTCTCTTGATGGTTCTGCGAACTGTCTGGTCGGAAATAGAAATTTTCAGATCTGCTTTTAATTGTCGATTCAGTTCGACTACATTTTGCTTAGGATTTTCTTGAACGGAACGAATAACGGCCCGTTCTGTTCGGTTGTCGAGAATACGAGGGCGGACAAAACGTGCCTTACTTTCATAATTTCCATTTACTTTGAAATTTTTTATTATCGTTTGTACTGTGGCCTTTTTAAATTTAATAAATTTCCAATTTCGTTAAGAGACTTACCATAACTCCGCAATTTAATGACGGTTTCTCGAATTGGTTCTGAAATTTCTTTGCCTTTGTCCATTTTGCTCCACTACTGACACGCTATGATTTTTATTTTCCAAATATGATCACTTTTTGTGAAAGTACAAGCTCTGCTAATGAATTGTACCATATCATCATAAAATTTCCAGCGGCACTTGTTACGGTACATAATTTTTTATAGGGGGGTATGTATACTTTTGTAACTTTAAAAAATGACAAATTAATCAAATCAAAATATAATTTCAAAAAAAGTACTTTTTTCCCTCCCCCACGGATATCACCACTAAAACAAGGTTTCTTGATATTCGGCATAGACGTGCGCCAAGACGGGACTTTTGGAAATTCCTACCGGAACGGGCAAAAAGCGGAAAGTCTCCCCATAAACAGTCTCACAAATTGGAAAAGTGCCTGCCCAAACCACTGGAGGTAAGAAGTTGAAAGTTGGTATAAAGGTTCCTCCACTGTAGTAGACATCGACTAAGTTTGTATTTTTGGAATTCCCTACAGGATATCCCAAAAGCAAATTCGGTATGTGAGTTCCTCCTTTTGTGTAGGCGTGGCTTAGACGGAATTTTTGAAATTCATATCGGGAGGGGAAATAAGGGGAAAAGTCTCTTCCTTGACGGCCTGCCCAATCCCTTTAGGCCAACCTAAAATTTTAAATATGTATTCCTTGGAGTAGGACTAACTAACCGACAACGTAATTTTTTTTATTTTGGAACAGGAACATAGTAAAAATGGTGGTTGAAAGGGAAAAATGTCCCCAATAACGGCCTGCCCAAACCGCTGAGGCAATGAAGTTGAAATTTGGTATGAATGTTCCTCATCCATCGCAGATAGCCGCGAAGATGGAATTTTTGTAAATTCCTAAAGGGAGGGGCAAAAAGAAGAAAAGCCTCCTCTTGGTGGCCTGTAAAAACCCCTTCGGCCAGAAACCTGAAATTTAAAATGTGGGTCCCTGGAGTAAGGACTAACTTATTAGAAAGATACTTTTTTGAATTTTGGACAGCGTCGTTATAAAATGGGGGCTCAAAAAGGGAAAGTGACCCCTAACGACCTGTCCAAACTGCTGGAACTAGGAAACTGAAATTCGGTACTTAGGTTCCTCTTCGAGCCTAATTCCAACCGGGAGGGACAAAAAAAAGAAAAAGTGTCCCCCTTGACAGCCTGCTCAAACTGCTGGAACTAGGAAGCTGAAATTCCCTGTCGATGGATTATGTTCCTTGGAGTATGGGCTCACTTATCGGTAAGGTGCTTTTTGGAATTTTGGACAGGGACATTACAAAAATGGGGATTAATGAAGCGAAAAGTGCCGCTTAAAGGCCTGCCCAAACCGCTGGAGGTAGGAAGTTGAAATTTGGTATTAAAGTTCGTCCTCTATTGTAGACATCCGCTAAGATGAGATTTTTGGAAATTTCCATAGGTAGGGTCAAAAACAGGAAGTCTCCTCCTTAACGGCCTGGCCAAACTGCTGGAACTAGGGATCTTAAATTCGGTATTTGGGTTTCTTCTCCAACGTTGACGTTCCCTAAGACGATATTTTTGGAAATTCATACCGGGGGTGGTAAAAAGGGAAAAAACTTCTTGACGGCCTGGCCAAACTGCTGGATATAGAGACCTAAAATTATGTATGAGTAGGTTCCTCCTCCAACGCAGGGGTAAAAACGAAATAATTCTCCCCCTTGATGGCCTAACCGAACCCTTCGGCTAGAAACCTGTAATCTATAATATCCCTACGGGAAATTTTAACAAACTGTGACCGAATTGGCCCCTTTACATGAAATAGACTGGTCACTTTTACATGGCGTTGTCATAGGAGTGGGAAATTGACCCCTTGTGACATGTCACAAGACAAATCCCAGGACAGGTCCCTGAACATTGTTTTTTATGAGAGTTCAGTAAAATTTATTTGAATACTTTTGTCTTCTAAATCGTACGCATCATTTTTTAATATGATTTTACATGCAAAAACATCACGTGAAAATTATTTGGCTATGGAGTAATTATATATTAATTTGTATGCGATTATATAGAAAGTTATATAAAATTAAAATATATTTTTAGTACGATGACACATACAGCCCGGTGAAAAATGTCCATATATGAACATTTATGGTTCAACCATATATGTATGGATCCGAAAAATGAGGTAGCACCTAAGTATATGTTCATATATGGACATTAGAGTTGGCCAAAAAAAAAAAAGTTGGAATTTTCACGCTCCACAACCCTACAAATATGCCACTTTGAAAAAAAATGTAGTCTGATCAAAAAAATCACCAAAAAAGTTTTGTTTAAAAGTAGCACATCGCAATTGAAGTTTCGAGGTTGTACTTGTTCTATTATTTTTAATTAATTAAAAATAATGGAAAAAATGAGAAAAATTAAATATAATTATTATGATCGCGACATATCAAATCTAATATATTTTTAGGTGTACATTACGAATATGAAATCAAAATTGAAATCGGAGTCGCGGATTTCGCGAAATTTTAAAATTTCATACAAAAAAGGATCAACTTCGATCAGAATGTTTTCTTATATTTACCAATATGAAAATTTCGTTTTTGCATTAATATATATCTGCTATATGTCCTATTATGTGGGATAGAGTTTTTGGTAGCAATAAAATTATAGCAATCTAAATAATAATAATAATAATAATAATAATAGCGAAATCTTAAAAAATGTCAAATTTTAACTTAATTTGCAAGGATATCTGTTATCCTTTTTAAAATTAAAATCAGTGTTATATATAATGAATGTCCTTGGTAAGTAAATTGCAAAAGTATAACAAATTGCATTTTTCGATAACACCGTTTACAGGTAATTGGGAAAATATCTCAAAAAACTTGAGTGTTTTTGAATTTTCAAAAACCGCGAATAATTCATAAACCACAAATTTTTTTTAAGTTTCGATTGCTGATTCATAATCTGCGTTAAAATAAAGATCAGATTTGAGAAATTTGCGCATACAAGGCAAAAACAAGTTGAATTTTTAATTACATCTTTTCGGAAAATTTCGAAAATTTGACTAAAATATATATTTTTTTGTATAAATTTAAAAAAACCGCGAATTACTTAAAAGTTACTTAATTTTTTTAAGTTCTGATTTCAAATTCCTTATATTCACATTAATTAAGACCAGATTTAAATAATAGCGTACAGGTTAAGAAATAATTAAATTTAAAGTCAACCCTACTTTTTGTATAAATTACTCTAGAGATAAAGACAACTTTTTGTGCTACCTCTAAATAACAGCGGATTTAGCTGAAACTTGGCACAGAGAGTTTTTAGACATTAAGGAATAGGGGCAACATTGTGGAGATCGGGAATTCCAACTTTCATGTTTTTTTGGACCACTCTAATAGACATATATGAACATATACATTTATTCAATTTCAATTTATTTCTTATAATATTTATATTATTTACATTTGACTTAGAAGCAAAGAGTTTAGGAACTTCGTTCCTTTTCTACTTAGATATATAAATATATTTTTTTAATTTATGAAATTTATGTACATTATTATTAAACGGAAGGAAAAAAATTTACAAAAACCTTTATGAAGCAGAGGTATAAGATAAAAATGAGAAAAAATAAATAAAGTAGATAAAATTATGATGAGATGAGTTCATTGACATGTACATGTTGTGAGAGTTGGCATCTTCCATTAAAATTTAGTCAATCTTTCGATTTTATCCAGAACGAGTTCGAAGCCAGCGAGACTATGTAGGCGTCGGGTGGAATAGTGCCATGGTAGTTTAAATATCATTTTAAGTAGCTTATTTTGTGCTACTTGGAGTTTTTTATATGACATTTTGCAGACGTGTACCAAACTGGAGCACAGTAAAACATAATGGGGTGGAATATAGATTTGATGATGAGTTTTTTATTGTCTATGTTCATTTCCGACTTTCTGTTTATAATTGGGTACATTATTCTAATAATTTTGTTAATTTTGTCCACTACATAGGGAATATGATTATTAAAATTAAGCTTTGTATCAAGCATAACGCCCAAGTATTTGACGTTGTTTTCCCATTCTGGGGTATAAAACAAGACTTACGTTTTCTTGTAAAATAAATAGCCTGCGTTTTTTCGGGGTTAACCAAAATCTTCCATTTATCAAAATAATTACTCAACCCAGTAACAGCAGACTGCAAGTTTGTAATAATATCAGCTGAATAAACATCAGAACTAAGAATTGATGTATGATCTGCAAATATAGACGTAATGCAATTGGAAAATGTTGGAATGTCAGCAGTAAAGATGTTGTAAAGAACTGGCGACAGGCAAGAACCTTGTGGACATCCTGCAATGATATTAACTTGTTGTGAACAGGTTTTACCCAAGTAAACGCTGAACGATCTATTTTGAAGAAAGTTTTGAATAATTTTTATGAGTTCAATTGGAAAGTTGAATTTTTTCAGTTTAAAAATAAGTCCATTATGCCAAACGGAGTCAAACGCAGCTTTTATGTCTAGCAATATCATTCCAGTTGATTTGCCGTTTTGAAAATTATTTTTAACTAATTTTCTGATTTTTAGTAGGGATTGAGACGTATTATGTTCACTTCTGAACCCGAATTGTTGCGATGGAAGTATTTTGTTTGCATCGATAAAATTAATAAGCTTTTCCTTAATAATTTTTTCCAAGATTTTACTTATAGTAGAGAGCAGACTTATTGGTCTATAAGAAAGTGGAGAATCAGGAGGTTTATTTGGCTTGAGTATTGGTATGGTTTTTGAGATTTTCCAATCACTGGGAAAGTAGCATAATTTAAGGCAAGCATTAAAGATGTTCGTTCGATAGTTGATACCTTTATTAGGTAAATTTTTTAGACATTTATTATTAATACCGTCTAAACCTGGAGTTTTTTTGTTTTTAAATTTTTTTATAATTACACCAACTTTTTCAGTAGTAGTGAACTAACAGTTTTGTGGGATTGGGTTAATATTACGAATAAGGTTTGCAACACCATTAACCTCAGTAATCGTAGTAGTGTCACTTAAATTTGATGAAATACAGTGGTTCAAATGGGTGAAATATACTACATTGTTGTGTTTTAAAATTGGAATATTGCTAGATTTCTTCTTTAACATTTTTGAAACTTTCCAAAAAGGGGAAGATGCTTTGTCCAAATTGGACAACATGTTATTCCAAGTTTGGTTTCTGAAGTGGTTTATTTCATTCGTAATATTTTTATTTAAACGTGTCAAAGCTCGACGATCATTAACATCTCTGTAACGCTTCCAGTTTCTTTTAAATACGTTCCTTAATTGTATCATAATTTTTATGTTGTTTGGTAAGGTTGGTGCAATTCTACGTTTGGGCACACTTTCATCTATTCCCATTTTTACTACATTATTGAAAACATTTATCATGTTGTCAATTTGAGAGCTGTTGTTTATTTCATTAACGCTATCCGCCACAGGAAGATTCCTGTTTATGAATTTCATAAAATGCGGCCAGTTTGCCTTGCTGAAAGCGTAGCATAAATTGTCTACCATTTCATAATTTAAATTAATTGTACTAATGATTGGTAGGTGGTCAGAACTCAAGTCATTTATAACTTTTACTGCGGACATATTTTGAGATATGTTAGTTAGAAAAAAATCTAGAGTTGACGGTTGTTTACTTGGATCAGCCGGAATATAAGTATATTCGTGGGGAAATACTATTTGTGTTTGGTTTAGTTGGAGTTTCTCATATAATATGTTACCCCAGCCATTACTTCTTTGACATCCCCAATAAATATGTCTGCAGTTAAAATCTCCTCCTAATATGTATTTGAGCTCGTTAGTTTACGAATATCTGACGCAAATGTTTGTTTTCTTCTAGGGTCCCTGTTTGTTGACCCACCAGGATAATAGCAAGAATAAATATTTATAAAGTCATTACCAGATTTTACCTTAACACCTATGTTTTCAATCAGTTCTGTGTTAATAGGAGGTATAAGTTGATGCTGAATGTGTTTTTTTAATTAAAATAGCTACTCCACCTCCTCCACCACGTTGTCGATCGTATCTGTAGCAGTAGAAGTTCTGATGTTTTATTGTAATTTTTTTATTTAGCCAGGTTTCACAAAGTAAACAAATGTCAATATTGGTTTTTTTCCAAGAAATGGAATAATTCGTCTTTTTTAGTGCGAATGCTACGAGCATTCCATTGTAATAACGTTATGTTGCTGTTCATTGGTACAAAAATTTGCATGCAAGTTTTGTGACAACCTCGAATTGCTCTTCACGAGACCTGCATTTTTTTAAATTTTAAATTAATTCAAAGGTAAGATTTTTTAATTCTTCTAAAGAGAACAAATTATTATTATCGTTATTTTGGGTGAATGAATCACATATACTTCCATATATGTTTATATAAAATCCATATATGTTCATAAAAAATCCATATTTGTTCATATGTGTCCAAACATAAACCATATATGAACATGTTTGAGCGTATATGAGCATTTTTCACCGGGAGTGTTATAAAACTTAGTATCAAATCATATATAATCATATTTGTCACTACATATAATTTGATTAGTTTTATAAGGCTTATTAATTTAATTTAATTTGTTTATTTATTTATTTGCAATTTTAAAGCCCATAGGGCCAATTAATCTAAATTACAAAGACTCCTTAACAAATAGCTTCATATTTATATATTATATAAAGAAAAAGAATAAACTGTGTTGCTCTTGCTGTTCCAAACACAGCAAGAGCAACACACCTAAAGAAACTATTAATCAAATACTTCTTTGCATAAAATCTATTAGTCAACATTTTTGGACATTATAAGAAACTTTTTAAATCCCTAGGAAGCGAGTTATATGCCCTAGCAACTCTCACAAAGTATGATCGTTCCAGCATCGGTTTTAGTTTAGGATATAACTGTGAATTACGTATCGATTTGCTTGTTCCTGAATACTTTAAAAAAAATTAAGTAAAATACGGGTATTTACAAAACTCTCGAAAGTACAACCCAACAATCTGTTAACATATGATCGTGACATCTCAAGGAGAAAAGATATCGCATAACACGATTAAAAATCAGCGATAAACTTTTTCAAATTATAGCCAAGCGTTCCAGTATAAACTTCCATGCAATATAAAAAAATGGGTATTAATAAAGCATGGACAATACGTATTTTAACTTTTAATGTAAGTAATAAATTCACGTTATATAGCTTTCGCAGAGAGAAGTTCACTCTTCTCGCAAGAAAGTCTAAATGGCCATCAAATTTAAGTTGGCTATCAATAACCACTCCAAAAAACCTTATCTACAAACTCTATTGATACACCATCAACAACAATTGATATGTTTCCTCTACAACGAGAATTGCCGAAAAAAACGCTCAGTCTTAGCAGCATTAATAACAAATTCATTACATATCAACCAATTTAATGTTTCAGCAACATAAAAATCAATATTCGATTAAAGGACATCAACGAATTGGGGCTCACCAGAGAATAACAATTGCAGGTCATCAGCAAATGCAAATGGTAAACAAATATTACCATCAAAAATATCGAAGAGATCATTCAAAAACATAATGAATAAAAGTGGTCCCAATACAGAACCCTGAAGCACACCAGATAGCACCTGGCATAATACTGATAATCCACCTTTACTCAAGGTGCAACGCACCTTATCCGTCAAACGCAATAAGAGAGATGAGGTGCTAAGTCCACGTCTAAATCCAAACTGACAGTTATGAAGCATAGAGTTAGAGTCCAAATATTGAACCAATTGATCCTTCATCAGCCCTTCCACCAGTTTAGATAATATAGGAAGCATAGAAATAGGACGTAAATTACTAAGATCAGTGGAACTACCCCGTTTCGTAATAGGCACTACCTTAGCCAATTTCCAACTATCAGGAAAGCATGATGTAGTTAGTAAAAACAGTTCACAATATGCAAAATGTGGTTAACTAAAAAAGGAAAAACTAATTTTAAAAACTTCAATGAAAATCCATCAGATCCCGGAGCATTTGACTTAATTACCGAAAAAGCCAATAGTAATTCACTAACGTCAACACATCGAAATATAAAACCATCCCAGTTCCCAGCAGGTAATATGTCATCACGTGCAATGCTGTTAGAATGAGTACAAAATAATCATTTAACAAATTAGCGTCAGGAAAATCAAGATTATGATCACAACAATCAGCTACACCATAGCTCCTGAGCTGAGCCCATAACTGTTTACTACTAAGCCCATACTAGTTATATATGGAGTCAGATTTGGGGATATGTAATAATAGCAATTACCATTCAAAAAATTCGTTGAAAAAATAATATCAGATGTAGTTGTATATAATAATATGTGTCTTAATGTGACTCCATTCATTGTCAGATATAGCCCAATCACATTATATATGACAATATATAACTATTTTTACACGGGCATAGAAAGACGAAAAAATAAACGATTTAGAGTTTAATCACAACTGGGTCGATTGTCGACCGACGACAGCAAGAGTCGTCGCGATTAATTTACATTCAGCGACAGTCGACATTTGTTGACGTTTAGAAAAAAAAAGAAAAGCAAAATAAGAATGTGTTTGTATTTGTTTCGCCACAGTTCTTTATCAATTAAATTGGTTTTGCATTAATTATTGTTGTTTTACATATTATTGTATTTAATTTTATTTTTTGCGGTAAATTATGTATTTTTATTTTCAATTATATTTCTTCTGTCAAAAAAAATACATTTTTTATAATCAAAGTACGAATTTTTGCAACTCTAATACGAACTTTTACAATTCTGTTCCAATGGCAATCATCAGAGCTTTGAAGAATTAATTCCTTAATTCAATTTTTCAATTCTGAATTAAAAATTCGACGAATTAATTCACTAAGCAATATATATTGAATGGAATTAATTCATATTTGCTTTCGTTCGATTTATTTTGTTACGAATTAATTCAATTGCAATAGTTCTTTTTATTAAATCAAATGAATTAATTCACTGTTGAATTAATTCCTTATTGAATTAATTCACTACTGAATTCGTTCAATTTCATTTTCGTTCAGTGAATTAAAAAAAATAAAATTACGTTCAGTGAATTAAAAAAAAATAAAATTACGTTCAGTGAATTAAAAAAAAAAAATAATAAGTTCACTGAATTGAAAAAAAAAATAAAATAAGTTCACTGAATTGAAAAAAAATAAAATAAGTTCACTGAATTCAAAGCCTGTTTTCTGCCGTTCAGTAGAAGAAAACAATAATCTACAAATAAATTTTTTAAATAAGCAATTTTACAGCGTGTGCTAGTAAAAATAAACAAAATAGAAACCGGATGCTGTTTATCAACCTACACGATTCAAAAATAAATCCTTTTACTATTCAAAATAAAAACTTTACAGATATAAATAAATTTGGAAAAACATATAACTATTAATTTTTCAAACTAGTTATATAGTTATATTTTTTTTCCAAATTTATCTATATCTGTAAAGTTTTTATTTTTAATAGTAAAAGGCTTTATTTTTGAATCATGTAGGTTGATAAACACCATCCGGTTTCTAATTTGTTAATTTTTACTAGCACACGCTGTAAAATTGCTTATTTAAAAATTTTATTTGTACATTATTGTTTTCTTCTACTGAACGGCAGAAAACAGGCTTTGAATTCAGTGAACTTATTTTATTTTTTTTTTCAATTCAGAGAACTTATTTTATTTTTTTTTCAATTCAGTGAACTTATTATTTTTTTTTAATTCACTGAACGTAATTTTATTTTTTTTAATTCACTGAACGTAATTTTATTTTTTTTAATTCACTGAACGAAAATGAAATTGAACGAATTCAGTAGTGAATTAATTCAGTAAGGAATTAATTCACTTTTTTTCCGTTCGATTTATAAAATTGAACGCGTTCACCGGTGAATTAATTCATTTGATTTAATAAAAAGAACTATTGCAATTGAATTAATTCTTTGAATTTGTTGTTTGATGAACGCATTCAGTTGAACGAATTCAGTGAATTACTTAAGAAAAGGAATTCATTCAATTGTAGAGAAAATTGAATTCGATTGGTAGTGAATTCATTCAAAAAGGAATTAATTCTTCAAAGCTCTGGCAATCATTAATTAGTTAAAAATGTGGCAACAATTTCACAAATATTTTGAGTGTGTATTAGTGTGTCGTCATGAACATAAAATAGATTCTATTACGACGACAAATCGCCGGACGACAGTTTGATGACAGTTTGCTTCCCATACAAAATATATGAAAAAGCAATTGTCGTTGTCGCCCCAGTTCTGATTAATCTTTCAAACTTCATTTACCTTTGTTCTTTTGATTGGTAAGCGAGAGTTTTGGTATGTTTTCTTTATAATGAATCAATTCACTCTTTTACAAATTACTTGTATCTTAAATTTTGTACCTTTTATTTCTTTATGGAAACTAATTTACTAAACTTAAAATCAAACAGGGGCAAACGACATCATTATCATCATCTACAACCATGCACATGCCTGAGCATCGAGGGATGTATAATATTTAAATAATTGAACATATTGTTTTTATCTCTTAACCCTCTTACCGGCCTAAGCTTTTTTGCAATGAAATTTATACCATGTGTTTCTCACGAAAAATAAACAATAAGTTCTTCTACAAAATTTTTTTCGTTGCCTACTTTAGGCGATATGGGCCAAAATAGTTTAAGGATGAATCTCGAATACTAGCGCATAAAAATTACTAGGTTTAGGCACAAATTATTTCTCTTACCAAGATGTAATTACAATAAAAAAATTACATATTTTGTGCTGTTACTTAAGAAGTTGTAGCGATTTTCGTTTTTCGAAAAATGGGAAATTGAGCGAAAACGCACCAAAATTTCAATATATATTATTCAAACTTATAAGCTTTGCTACCTATACCAAATATATTTTTTTTACCAAATTTCAGAAAAATCCGTCTTGAAAAATTTTTTTTTTAAATTTTCACAAAAAATTTTTTTAACCCCTTTTGATTTGGCCTACAATACTTATTGGTCGTTTTTGGAGCGACGCTTTAGGTATAAAAGACAATATAAAGTCCAACGGAAAATTCCAAGTTATATTTTTCATCAAAAACTTTAATATTTTCTATAGAGACTTTCCGTACATATTTGGGTCTAACTTTTGTATTATTTTAGCTATGTGACTGATTGATATATCACTTTAAAGCTTCTGAAAGCGTGCCTGAAGTTGGTCTGCAACTCATTCTTTAATTTGATAATTTCTGATTTATTAAAAAAAATGTAAATTTTTGAGAATTTTTCTACAATTAATTAATTGTTTCTATCCTTTTATAATTGAAGCCATGATTGAGCCACGTGAATAGTTACTATTTTGAAATGAACTTTAACCATTTATCGTTATCAATGGTCTAAAGCCATTTTATCTTAATACGCGGTTCGGGATACTTTATCGTAGCCTTTTTAATATATTTGTATTAGTTCTTAGTTTTTTATCAATGACACTGTCAAATATCAGTTTGGTACTCCTTTTGGTTCCTGAGTTATAGCATAGTATTAAAAAAAACAAACAGATTTTTCAGCATTTGTATGAAAAAAGACGCAATAAGAGTGCCAGTATAAGATTTCGTAAAGGCAAAAATAAAGTAATGAGGAACAACATAAGCGTGTTTGTTTACTTACTACAAGTTACTACTTTTACTACAGCTGCAAAATTTCAATATAAAAAGTAAACAAAACTTTACAATTGTAGTAAAAGTAGTAAGAATTTCGACTAATCGAAAACACCGCATATATTTTTTCAGAAATTTTAAAGAATCCATTTTTCGATATACATATGACGATTTAAATCGCGGATTTCATTAAATTAAACTTTGAAAATTTTATGAAAAACGTCGCCGGAGTCTGAAAAGTCCTCAAAATTTGATTGAGATGATTACAAGGATTTAACTCGGAGATTACTTTTTAACAACAATACAAAAAGTTATTATTTCCTGAAAAGTTTTGAAATTATTTTCATTATTTTATATATTACTTTATTTATTAGAAGCTGATTTTTTATACTTCAGTTATAAATTTTAGCTAAAAACTTCTAATATTTAAAAAATTCTTGTTTTTTAATTATTTTTTCGGAATGTTTCGAAGACCTCCTGGGATGCGATTAGGGACGCTCAGGGGTTCGTGATCAACATTTGGAAAACTTTGTATAATTAAATTTTCATATCGGTTTTGGTATAGCTGTGGGAGTTAGATGTCGTTATTAACAAAAAGATTTACTGGCCAATTTTGCTTTGACGCTACACCAAGATTCCGTATTTTAAAGTTAAAACACATTGCAGGTTGGGAGGAAGTGCAGGATCTAACGCTAATCAATTACTCGCAGGCAATCAAAAATTAAGTATTTAAAAAGAAATTATTTCAGGAACATAACTATATACTCTACGATATCAACATGTATACTCAGGATTTCCGAAAGACAGACTGGAATAAGTTCAATACAATCCTTTGGAAAGACATAAAAAAGAACTCCACCATATCTTTCCGAATGAAATTTGGAAAGTTATTTGTTTTTCTTTTTATCATTTGGAAGATAATTCGACGATATTTGGAAAAAATAATTAAAAAATTGTATTTTTCGTCATAATTTTTTTATAATAATATCAACTTTTTACCTGACAGATTTTACGGCGCGGAAAAAACCGAGCTTGATGAAAATAGATAATTTATGCGTCAGTCAATTGCCTATATATTGATTTTTTTCAGAGTTAAATTTCATAATGAAAAAAATAAATCGTTTGTTTTGTACTTATTTATTGATATCACCTTTTTTATCTTTCTGCACCCCATCCTGTATTTCTGGCATCGAAATAGTTTTCGCAAAAATCATATAAAATGCAACTCTATTAGACATACGGCGACATATGCATCCACTTATAAAATTTACAAAACCTAAAAGATTAACCACTTTGTATTTTAGGAATAGCAGCTTGTTTGATTAAGAGTTTATTCGTAATGATGTTTTAGCACACCGATTTATTACACAGTACACCCATACCCCGGTTTGCGTCGCTAATGGGGCCGGGAGAAACTCGACGCAAGCCGAAACGACGCAAAACAAAGCACGATTTTCAATACATTTGTATTGATTTTTTTAATTGGCTCCGAAATTCGTAATTTTAACTAAAAAATAGATTTTTTAATGAAAAATACCATACTTTTTATTTATTTTTGTTTTTGTTAAAATAAAAATATAAAAATTCATGAGAAAGTTATAACAAAAATATTAAGATTAAAAGTTAAAATAGAGAATTCATAGTGTAAAAAAAAGCAAAGGTCTATATCGATGTGGTAATTTTTTTTTATTCCGAGCTTGAGTCATCTAAGTCGATTACCATTTCCACGGTTGGATTTGTCAATCTTGATGATTTTTGTATGAAATTATCTAAAGTTTGTTGGATTGTAACAGCTTTTTTTTCCAAATAAATTTCCTTATAACAATTGACAGCGTGGGTCACATTTCTAGACACTTTTGAACTACGAGATTCGTCAGGATCATTGTTTTCAAAAATCTCCATTGCTTGCGATATCAACTGCATTGCTTCAGAAATTTTAGCAGCAGTAAGCTTTTTTTCTTCTGCTTCGGCCTCAAGAGCAAGCGTTTCATCGTCCAGCGCATTGTTACTCTGAATTGCAATCAAACTTTCGTTATTAAGCTCTTCGACGGATAAAAGGAGTTCATTAATATCTTGTTCTTCCATTCCATAAAAATTTTCATTTCTTGCTGATTCTGCAAGTTCTTTACATATGTGTGGCACATCATTAAATTCTATATCCTTGAGAACACATTCGGGCCATAATTGCCTCCAAGTTCCGTTCATGCACGACTCTTTTACTTCTTTCCAAGATAGGTTTATATTTTCAATAGCCATCTTGATATTATAATTCTTCCAAAAATCTTTCATGGAAGGCAAATTATCTCCGTCAGTTGCTTTTAGAAGTTGAAAAAAAGTTCGTCGCAGATAGTATGACTTGAAGTTGGATATGACACCTTGATCCATTGGTTGCATCACAGATGTGGTATTTGGGGGCATAAAAATTACTTTAATATTTTCCGAATAATCGTCTGAAAAAACAGGATGACCTGGTGCATTGTCAAGTAACAATAGAACTTTAAACTCTATATTTTGTGAAGAACAATAAGCTTTTATCTCGGGAGCAGCACAATTTTCTATCAAATCTCTAAATAAGGACGCAGTCATCCATGATTTTTTATTTGCACGCCAATGAACAGGAAGCTCACTTTTTTAACACTTTTAAAAGCTCTCGGGTTTTCACAATGGTAAATTAAAAAAGGCTTAAACTTAAAATCACCCGCTGCATTTCCTCCCAAAAGAAGTGTAAGTCTATCTTTACTAGCTTTAAAACCGTGGGAAGATTTTTCGGATTTAGAAATGTACGTTCTTCCTGGCAAACGCTTCCAAAATAGTCCCGTTTCATCAGCGTTTAAAACTTGTTTTGCAGAATACCCACCTTCTTCAATGATTGCTTTTAATTCTAGTTTGAACTTTTCTGCAGCTGAAGTATCTGCACTTGCAGATTCTCCTTTTAATGCAATGCTATGCAAATTGCCACGGATTTTAAAACGATCAAACCATCCTCTGCTGGCTTCAAATTTTTCCGCACTTTCGGCACTTGATAATGGATAACTGTCTTTAAGATCTTCAAATAAAGTTAAAGCTTGCTTTTGAATTACCATTTGACTTAATGGCATTCTTCGCTGATTTTGATTTTCTATCCAAATGCTAAGAAGTGACTCCATTTTTTCAATTAAAGGACTTCTTATTTTTGTAACCTGTTTTTGTTGTAACGATGTTGCGGTTATAGCAAATTTTGAAATTTTTTCAGCGTCTCTGGTACAAATGGATTTTATTGTAGAAGGGGCTAGTCCAAGGTTTCTTGCAATATCAATAGCTTTTTCCCCTGATTTAAAACGCTTCAAAATGTCCAGTTTTTGTTCTAAGTTTATTTGCTTTCTTTTTGGACTCATTGTTGAGAAATATTTAGATTGAACTTAACTTCACCAAATGTAATTTGAAACTAATAACTAGCAGACAACCTTCACATACACATTTGTATTACACTTAAACGGGAAATTCCCTTTTTCTGTTAAGCTTTCATATCATTGACGCAAATTGAAACACTGACGACGCAGCTTCGAAGCCATGCAACGCAAACTGAAACAAAAACGACGCAACTTCGAAATCACAGAAATTTTTAAAAGACGCAACTTCGAAACGACGCAAACTGAAGCGACGCAAACCGGGGTATTAGTGTAGGTACAACAAAATAAGAAAAATTTGATGCATCGGGATTGCGATGTCATTTCTAATAGATTTTGGGACGCAGATCACGAATATGGCCATAGAATTTTAAAGTTAGCTATAGTTTAAAAAATATTTGCAAAAAAGGTTTTCTAGGAAAATTAAATTTTTTAATAAACTTTTGGCAATAAAATATAAAATGGAAGGGTAATAATACTATTTTTTGCAACACTTTAAAATGATGAAATATGCCCTTTACCTGGTATCTTGAAGACACTAGGTTAATTTGATATATTGCACGTTTTGACAGCTGCGATAATAGCTCTGTTCCACGTACGTTACCGCGGGTACCTGCGGGAACCCAATCTTACCAAAAAGCGTTTCTATTGTTAAAAATTAGGTAAATGAGAGCGTTGATGAGAGAATAATTTGTTTTTCTTTTTACCAGAAGTTGCCCGTACTTTTTTTGCGGGTAAAATGGTAAAACTGTCAAATCACTAGTTGTTTATAAATCAGCTGTTTTAAATTTGTAAAAATAATTTAAATATTAACAAAACTTGTAAACAATAATTAATATCGGTAACAAATACCACGTTCCAACATTTTTTCTTAATTCCCTTCGATATTTTATTCTTAAAAATAGCTTTTGTTTATATGAATAACTTTGACGTTAATTTTTGGGCTTGAAATGTGGTTTTGTGCGTTCCAGGTATTGTGAGCAATTTTACCATTTTTTGAGATATTTATTTGTTTACTCTCATTTTACCAGACTTTATCCAGAATTACGTGGAACAAACCTAATATTCCCTATATATGCATTTAAAATTAAAATTTCTCTTTTTTCACGATTTCGTTAATAATCTGCGATGAACGGAATATATATTTGAATTTGTACCTTTAGTAAACATCTCATGTTACTTAATTTAGCAAAAAGAATTCGCATTTCCTGTTTTATTTTTAAGTTAGTATTGACTAAATCTGAAAAAGACTGACTTTTTTAATAGCTAAAAATTAAGGAATCTGTGGCAAATCTTAAAATATAAAACCCAGATAAAACCATTCAGATATATAAAACATATATTTTCTAATCAATTTCAACCAAGTTTTAGACAATTGAAATGCAAATTTCAAAAAAATAATGTAAAATGTGTATTTCAGATTGAATTTTCTGCAAATCATGATGCATAAGTTGTGATTCTTTAGATAAAAAGAATTTAGTGGAATATGAATTTACATCATACGTAAAGATTTTGCAAATCCGATTAAGGGGTTTTAATAAATTTGCAAAATAGGAAAATAAGTGAAGTTTTCACTTTAATTTTTTATTATGTATACCGCTGTGAAATTCTAGTCAACTTTATCATATAACTCACGCTGTATAAAGTTAGGTGACTGCATTTCTCGATGCATAAATTTCTTGCATTAGATACAGGAACGGGGTGCAGGTGATAAAATGGCGGGCTTAAATAAAGTTTAATGAAATGGCTCAGAAGTTTATAAAGCATTGTTCATCGGCTAATGCACACGCTGAGTTGAATGGTGAATTTTTTTGGTCACGCCCCCTTCAAAGTAGGCGAGTATACGAAAATTAAAGAAGCTTTACTTAGCAAAGCCGGTGTTACACATATCTCAGAGGTGAATACCCTTAAACCCGGGCGAAGGCTTGAAAGCTTTACTCAGCGAAACCGGTTTCCGACCTAGCAAAGAGAAGAAAATCCCTAAGCCGATAGATAAAAACAATTGCACAATCTAACTCAGTGTACCCGCTTTTGTCCATGCCCAAACTTTTATCAAATTTGGAACACTTCTTGTTCCAATAAGTTATATCGCGTATTTACCTCCCAGGAGAATAGTTTTCGTGTTGCCTAGAATATTGTTCCTCGGTGACAGTTGTTCCCGATGGAGGAAACTTCCGCAATAAGAAATTGATATTGCCGACAATTAATGATCGAAGAATTTTCTTCGTATTGCCATGCCTGCTGGGATATCAGTTCTATGTATTATTTACAAACAAAATAACTTCATAACCAAATTCAATAATACATTTTATAACGAAGATGGAAGCAAATAATGTAAAAAAACATATTCACTACAATAATTATTTGGATCAAACGTTGATGTCGCGAGATCATATTACCTGTAATTCCTCTGTGGTTATTTGAACACTGGTACTAGGTGTGGCTGAGGCTGCAACGCGTTGTTGAGTGGGCGGAACGTTTTGTGAAAGAGGTTGAACCACGGCTGCATTGTTTGTAGAATTGATCAGCAGCTGGGGTTTAGTCTGCTCTTGTTCAAATGGATTATAATCCTCCAAAGAATTCTGTACATTAGTAGTTGTTCGTGTAGCTTGTTGAATGGCTGGGTCCTAAATATGAGAAAAATTGATTTTTCACTTTTCATTTTCATACAATACGTCTCCAATTTGTGATAAGAAAAGTGAGTCAATGTTCATATATTTCATTTTGTGAGGTAATTACATTTCTTACCGCAAACGGATTATCTACAGTTGGTTCTCCAAATGGATTGTCATCAAAACCCGACATATTTGTCAAATCAACAAATCAAGAATCAATAAATTTTATATGTATTTTTTTTACAGACAAATTGCAATTTCTTTCTTATCTTTTTGGTGTAGTTCAGTGATACAAGTCGAGTGAAGCAAAATCGTTGTACCGCCGACCTTTTTGGGAGCCGAGCCGCCGCCCAAATGAGCGGCTAATTTCGGCTTATTTATGTTTGCTTGTAGTGGCAGCCAGAGCTTTGAAGAATTAATTCCTTAATTCAATTTTTCAATTCTGAATTAAAAATTCGATGAATTAATTCACTAAGCACCATATATTGAATGGAATTAATTCATATATGCTTTAGTTCGAATTAATTCAATTGCAATAGTTCTTTTTATTAAATCAAATGAATTAATTCACTGGTGAACACGTTCACTTTTATAAATCGAACGGAAAAAAAGTGAATTAATTCCTTACTGAATTCGTTCAATTTCATTTTAGTTCGGTGAATTAGAAGAAATAAAATTACGTTCAGTGAATTAGAAAAAAAAATAAAATTACGTTCAGTGAATTAAAAAAAAAATAATAAGTTCACTGAATTGAAAAAAAATAAAATAAGTTCACTGAATTGAAAAAAAATAAAATAAGTTCACTGAATTCAAAGCCTGTTTTCTGCCGTTCAGTAGAAGAAAACAATAATGTACAAATAAAATTTTTAAATAAGCAATTTTATAGCGTGTGCTAGTAAAAATAAACAAATTAGAAACCGGATGCTGTTTATCAACCTACATGATTCAAAAATAAAGCCTTTTACTATTAAAAATAAAAACTTTACAGATATAGATAAATTTGGAAAAAATATAACTATATAACTACATAGTTTGAAAAATGAATAGTTATATTTTTTTCCAAATTTATCTATATCTGTAAAGTTTTTGAATTAATTCTTTGAATTTGTTTTTTGATGAACGTGTTCAGTTGAACGAATTCAGTGAATTACTTAAGAAAAGGAATTCATTCAATTCTACAGAAAATTGAATTCGATTGGTAGTGAATTCATTCAAAAAGGAATTAATTCTTCAAAGCTCTGGTGGCAGCTGAGCCGAAACTTTTTTAATTTGCTAATCATCAGTTTGAATTTTATTTTAAGGCTTATTTTTGCTTCTAAGAAAATTGCTTTCTCAACATGAACATCAGAAAATCTTTCAAACCGAATTCCTTCTGCCGCCGCTTTTAATTTTTTTTCTTAGCTGCCGCTAACTATTTTGTGTCAACTTGTATTTAACTTTTAGTACTTATAGTTACCAGATGCGTGCAATGGTTTTTTTTTTGGAATTTAAATTTACTCTATAGAGTTGCAATTAGGGATGCCAATCCCGTAATTCCGAGTCCCGAAATCCCGGGATTATTCAATAAAAATTAGTCCCGAATCCCGGTATTCTTAGCTGGAATCCCGCGATTTTTACAATTACAAAAGTATGTGGTAATTTTTACAAAATTGCAACCCTGATGATATTTTTAAACCGGTTTTGTTTAATATAATTTTATTTAAATCTATATCGTGCAGTATTTCTTATTATATTTCGGAAATCATCGATTAAAATTCAGAATAAGAAGTTGTATTTCAGAATTTTTCATTTGAATTTCTGCACTTTATGTGGAAAACAATTAAAAAATTCTGAAACTAATTGAAAATTTTAAAATTTAATTGCCAATTTTAAATTAAAATGATATAGGGATAGTGTGTATAAAATTATTATAAACAAAAATAGCACAACAATTCTTAATTATTGAGTTTTTTCAATTCTTTCGTTCTTTAGAAATAAACAGGAATATGTAAAAAACATATAAAACAGTTATATTTTAACGTGCTCATTCATTATAATTTGGAAACCTTATAACATGTTTATGAAAAATTTGTTTTATAAGTCACATATAAATTTTAAAAATGTTTGTGCATATGAACCTATATTTCTTTTACATAAATTTGAAGTTTTTACACATTTTTTTAAATAAAAAATTCTCAAAATGGCAAAAAATCACGAAATCCCGAAAAAAATCGGGATCCCGAAAAATTCCGATCCGTCCCGGGATCTTTTTTTTAGTTTTGAAATCCCGAACCCGGGATTTTAAAAAACCAAACCCGATTGGCATCCCTAGTTGCAATGGATTTTCAGCCAATGCATGGTTGCCATCTTGCAGTGATGTTGCTCCACGGCCTATAAACTACTCTAGTTATTTGCACAATAATGAGTTTGTGCAAGTCAGTTGAATAGTGTGTGGCCTGGTTTGTGTACTTGTACAAGTATATTTTTAGACTTGAGTAAAAATCAAAACAATTTTGATTTTAACGCAATATTTTAGAACTTGTGCAAGTCATTTGCGCAGTGTATGCTGAAATTAGCACAGTTCAGCAGTAATTTTTGAAGAGTATGAATAAACGTAAAGTAAAAAATGTTAATATAAATTTATTTACATCGCCAACGAATTTCAGGTCTTTTGAAATGCGCAAAATGTAAAATAAAGCATTTAAAGACTAATATTTCCTCATAGCAATAACAATCCGCTACATGTTTCTGCTGCTATGTGTAAATTAAAATGAATATTGCACAGTTTACTTGAATGGTGTGTGGCGCATAAGGTGACTTGAACAAACTTGTTATTGTGCAAGTGACTTGCATGGTCTATTTGCCGCATAAGTTACCAGTTAACAGTGAAGTTACACGATCAAGATTTTGCTTTCAAGTTGATAACACATACTGTGTTGCGGGCCGATTTTCCATCCCCGACCCAAATTTTCCATCCCCGAACCCAAAAAAAAAATTTTTCGTGGGGGGCCTTAGGGAAACCATATTTGGGGGCACTATCCGTGTGGCCACCGCGAAATCTAATAAAAAAAAAAAATCCCTAGTGTGGCCGTGCCCAAACATTTTTTTATATTTTTTTTTATTTAATATTAGGGAGGGGGTTTTAATCATGTGGGGCGAGCCAATTAAACCCAACCCCAGTCCCGGCTCTAATGTTGTGATGGTCCACTTTATGCTTAAGGATGGCCAGTCCTCAGTGGATACCATCGGCTGGCGGGGGAAACCTTGCTTATGCAGATATACTGCAGTTAAGCCCCGCCAAGTATTCCTGAAAGGAAAAGAATAAAATTAATAAAATGAGAATATAAAGGAAAAAGAACGACACATACAATACCTGAAAGTTGCATGTGTACCAGAGTTCATAAGAACTCCAGTACACATGATCCCAGTCCAAGGATAGCTGAAATGAAAGAAGAAAATATAGGGAAGATTAGTAAATATGCTAAAGGAAGTTTATATTAAAAAAAAAAATATAGTTTGAAATTTACATTAGAATTTAGACTAGATAAGTTGATAGATTATATTGTAGGAAAACTAAATTTTATATAAATAAATTATGTATTGAAATTTTAAAATTGAAATATGAGTGGTTAAATTGAGCAGTTAGGGGTATGTTAATATAAAGGTAAGTGGTGAGTGTGGGCGGATTTATGGGGTCACATTATCGAATAGTGGAGTACTAGTGACCAAGGTTGGGTAGGGCGGCTGGAGGTCAACATCTACCTCCCTCTCAAGTGTGTTCAGTGATCATAGAAAATTTGTTTTGATGTTGTTTCAGTAATTGCTACGGCCTCTGGGCTAGGGTGATGGGATGAATGCACACCCCTTGAATTCTACCGTGAGCTGGTTGGCAACTCCCCTAGCGCCTCTGGGGTCCCGTAACAACTGCTTGTCAAATTCAGTTGAACTTGAAGCTGTGACGTAGGCTGCATGCAACTTGATAGTCAATTTTGTTTTCAAGATGCCGTCGTCAAGGAAAGAACTAAAAATGCTCGCCTCTGTGGGCTGTTTCCGCACTGTAGGCTGTTCGAAAAGACTTTATTTTTTTCTTCACATCTTCCACAGACATTTTCATATCAGCAGAAATTGATTTTTTATTTATTTTTATTTTTAAATCATTTCGTCGATGTACCGAAATATTCACATTCCGTATTTTATCAATCGTGTTGTATTGCGGCACAATATTTGTAAAAAGAAAAACAAATTTACAAGAAATTGATCAGCTGTTTAAAACTTGACCGTCAAGTTTTCTCAAAACTTGAAAGTAAAAATTGATATCAAGTTGCTGTTCAATTTTTAAAATGTGAGTGTATTAGTAAAAAAATGTGAGTGTATTGAAACTTGAAAGGCAAAAATTGATCGTGTAACCCCTATGTTAAGGAACATTCGTGAAAAAATTACCATTGTTTGTGTATATGTTGATTTGTGTATGTTAATGTTCGTGTTGACATTCGTGCAATTCGTGTTTACAAAATTTTCTTGTTCTCTACTCAATGTTCCTTAGAGTGTGTGTGAAACGGTAGCAAAGTATTCTTTATGGTAAATTTTTGACAGCTTTGAGATGAATAAAATTTCACTCCCATAGGGCTAGTAGAATTTTGACATAAGCATAGAAATATTTGACATGTTAAAATGTGAAAATTTTTATATACATAAAAGAAAAATTAATAAACAGTATGTACAAATGAAAAATTCTGAACAAAAACAAAACAGATTTAAAATTAACGTACCAGAAAAGAAGCAGAAGAAAATTATATTAGATGGAGGTAACAATTTTTACTTCTCGGCTTCGTCTATTTTGATATGCAAAACTAAAACTTCCATTAATTGCAACGATCTTGTTTGTAGGAGAATTACAATTAGAAAGCGCATATACATATTTCCTAAAAATATTTGTTTCTCCTTATTTATTTTTTCATTATTATTTAAAACTGCCAAAAATTTTACATTGCCGAAAACAATTTCATTTCACACAGTAAAATTAAAATTTTTTTACATAGAACAAATATTTTCCACCATGATACTTTGCTATCGTTTCATACACCCCTTAATGCTTAAAAAAGCTGTGCCACATTAGCAGTGATGCCAGATTGTTTAAGTAAACTATTGAAAATGTACATCAATATGAAACACCATTACCGACTACATTAACCTAGTGTCTTCAAATGCAATGAAATGTTCAATGAAATTTGAAAATAACACACAAAAGAACAACAACGAAAATAATTTTGTTGTTGCTTTGTATGTTATTTTCAAATTTTCAAAAATTTTCAAATTTTCAGGCCCATACACGTTTCAATGAGGGTATTCACAGTTCATTCTATTTTAAGTAGTAAATTAGCATTTATCGTAAATTTGACAATTTTCTATGGGTTAAGCCTAAACCACATAGTGAAAGTGACAGCGGCAGTGCTGTCAAACTTTGTTCTTGAATTTCGCGAAAACGATTTAATATTTTTAAAAATTTCTTATTGCGTTTTGTTTAAAAACAGCTCTTGTTTATTTAAGCCCAAACTTAACCTGACCAACTATCCCGCTTTTTAAAGCCTAAACCAAATAAACGCAGTGCGACGTTTTGTCGATAAAGCAGTTTGTGTATCTTCTCTGTTTGTCACTGCCGAGAAATTAGAAAAGTTTCTAAAAAAACAAGAGCTGTTTTTAAACAAAACGCGATAAGAAATTTTTAAAAATATTAAATCGTTTTCGCGAAATTCAAGAACAAAGTTTGACAGCACTGCCACTGTTCACTGGCACTTTCACTATGTGGTTTGGGCTTAAAGGCTCATCCCGCCTTGAATTTTTATCCCTCTTTCTAAGCGAAAATCCCGATTTTTTAAATTTTAGATCTTCTAAAAACATTTTTTTATAAATTTAGTCATAAACAGTACACCGAAAAAAATACGTAGTGGCATAGTCAATAAAATCCATAGTGAATTTATATTTTATAAAAATCAACTATCTTAATTATGAACAACTATGAACAAAGTCGAAAAAATTGTTTTTAGGTTGCCCTGTGATATAAAACTTCAAAATATTATTTCTTTCAATAACAAAAAATAAAATATGTGCATATGTAAGTAAATATATTTATGGCTTTAATTACAAAATATCTCAAAATTTTCTTACATTTTACAGATGAAGACTTCACGCAAATTTTTAAAATGACATAACTAGCAAAAGCCATTTTTTGCAATGTGTGGAAGAAGCAGAAAGCAAAGGAGTAAAACCATCGAAGTACTATGTATAATAATTATGTAAATATTGTAAATGTTAATAAATTTTTATGAAAGGTTGAAGTTGTGTTTTTTTTTTGGGGAAAATAACGTAAAATGGCAAGTTATTTGGTTTATATTCACTATTTTTGAATTGCCCATAGTTGACACTTACTACCTTTAAAAAAGTTTATTACTTTAACCACACTATCGTTGCCATTGACTTTATCCATAGTTGAATTCTATATTTCAATTGAATGTAGTTGTACTCCACTATTTCATATTCACTATGTGATAGTGAGGGTTATTTTACCTATGACATAGTGAAAAATGTAGTAATCAACAACTATGTATTATTTTGGGTGTAGTAAATTGCTTTAAAAACGTTCTTGTTAAATTTCAGAAATTTTGGAGTTTTTAAATAAAACTGAAGTCATTAGTTTCGATACAAAAAACTCTATTTTGAATAGAAATTATGTACATTTTATAGAATGAACATTTTTAAATTTTTTAAAATATTTAAAAATTTAATAATTCTCGTACAAAAACTGTATACTTAAAAGTTTAAGACCAGGCAGAAACAACATTAAATTAAATAGAAAGAATTAAAATAGCTTTGAAATAAAAAAAATTTTGTTTTCCTTTAATTTAAATATATTTCTACTTTTTTAATGCGAAAACGTTAAAAAAATAAATTGAATCCGAAGAAGTTCATTTTAACTACACTCATTAGAAGAAGTTAGTACAAAAGTCTGTTAAACGCGTACTGATTCAATTGAACTAATTTTTCTGTTATTTTGTCTAAAAATTTAGGATTGAACTAATATTTTTTGTAAATCAAATTTAAAATTACAATTACTTTCACCCGTATTTGAACTAACTTTGCATGCTAAATTTTAGTAATTTGTGTTTCTTAATTTTAAAAATTTTTCATCTAATTTCAACTAATTATTAATTTTTGTGTCTCTGCTATCATTATCACATAGAGATGGAGCTATGTTTTATTTTTTTCTTATATAATCTTAAAACAGCTTGTATCTAGGAAACTAAGCGAGATAGAGCAAAATGGACAAAAATTCGCCTCTCTGTACATATAAGTTAATCTGTACACTCACAAAAGTTTGTCGGTAGAATCTACTGAAAATGACAGATAAAACAAAGGTATAATATATGCAGTTAAAAAGGCGACAAAGGTATTTACCTTTAAAATAACTACAACTTTTGTTATTTTTAACTGTTGAAAAATAACTAACAAATGCATTAAAAATAACTACACTCATAGAAAAAAGTTTGTAGAAAAGTTAGTAAAACTGTTAGTACTTCAACTTAAAAAACTTTTAACTAATTTTTAGTTAAAATTTAATTTTTAGTTAATTTTTTTGCTACCTTCACATTACTAACTCACAAACTTTTTTGCTATTTTTTTCTGAATTTAGTTACTAATAAATTTGCTAACTTTACAGTATTTTGCTGAATTTTAGTTACTAATTTTCAAAAACAGAAGATTTGCTTATTTTACAAAGTTTTTGTAAACTAAGCCACCAATTTTGGAGCGCTTATAAACAGAATGTTAAATGACTCATAAAAATTACTGCATATTTTTAACTCGTCAAAAATAATGCAAAAAGTTTTTTTAAATAAAGCTATGGAAATGGTTGAAAATTTGTCCTACTCATAAAATATCTAAATTATTAAAATTGATGAGAAAAGTTTCTATTTATCGTAATACATTAATTTTCAAAGATCAAGGTTTATTTTGGACGAACCATTTCAATATGAAAATTGTGATTAAAAGTATCTCTGGGGAGCAAGTGGAGTTTACGGGGATGACCCTAATTCCCCCCCCCCCCCAATATTGTAATTTTTAAGCTTATTTAAAGAATACAATATTTTTAATCGGTCACACCTTCTTTCCTGTGGGTGGAGCTTTAGAGGTGAAAATGGAAACTCAAATAAATTCGGAAGTACATATCCGATCAGCAAACTATGAAAATCAAAAGAAGGGTCTCTGAAATACATTTTGTTATGGTTAACATCATGATACAACCATACTAGGTAAATGTATTAGCGAGAGTTTGACAGTTCAGGGTTTTATTATGACAGTTCAGGGTTTTATTATGACAGTTCAGGGTTTTATTATGACAGTTCAGGGATTTTTTCGTATGCTTTCGCTATGTATCAAAAGTAGCCGATTACATTTTTTGTTGTTGTTTGTTGTTCTAATGCATCTACCTAGTATGGTTGTATCATGGGTAGTGTTTCCAATTCGGTTAATCGATTAACCGATTCCTCGATTAATCGCCTCTATTTCGGTTAATGTCGAAACAAATAATTCACAACTCAAATAATTATTCGATCCGAATAATCGGCTAAAATAGGTCGATTAACCGGTTACAATTTTAATATGGAATTTATCCCTTATTTTTTTCCCAAAACTTCATAATTTTCTTAATTTTGGCTTAAAAATTACAAGAAACAAACACAAATATATTTTATTAAGAAAATACTATTTGTATTTTAAATTTGTCCAAATACATTTCAAAATTATTCACTTCCCTAGAAACATTTTTACGGACTCTCCGGCATGTACGGAATCATGAATCCGGCTTTTACGGCACATTAACGGTCCGTAATATACGTATCCGTCAAAGCTTGTACGTATACGGAACATTAACGGACCGTGTAATCGGATTTACGAACACAATACATTTTAACTCCGTTTCCGTACTGTAAAATACGGACTTAATTGATTTTAATTTGTGTTCAAAATAAAAACAAATAAATTATTTTAAAAACCCTTTTGTGGCGAAAAATTTGTGGCGGTAGCTCAAATAGATCCAACACATCATCAATTAACTTACTTCAAGTCGCATACATATATTAGATGGTAAGATTAGTGCGTGTTTTACAATGGTTTGTGTAAGATCGCTTGTTTTTGTAACAAAAACTCTGTTCCACGTTCGTTAACGCGGCTACCCAATTTTCCACAAATTGTGTGTAAATTGTTGTTTCGAGTAAAACACCATTGTAAATGCAATCAATTAAACCATAACTAATTTATTTTTTCTTTTACATGTAGATGATCGATTTTGATATGGGTGACTATCGTGAATTGATGCGCAAGATAAAGAGGTAAACTCAAAGGTAAACTGATGTACTAAATATAGTGTAAATGTAAATAATATCTTCATTAATAAATCTATTAATAATAAAAAAAAAATTACTCAAAGTTAGTCAATTTAGATAGATATACAAGTCCGTTTTTGGTCCGAATTCACTCCATTTATACAGGGTATGACGGTCCGTAAATGGTCCGTCATTGCCGGACTTTCAACGGACTTGTCCGTTTTTTACACGACGCAACCGTCCGTAAACGGTGCGTCAACGACGGACTTTCAACGGATTCGAATCAGTTTCGATGTTCCTTAAAATCCGTTTTCTGGTCCGTATACGGATCCGGAAAACGGTACGTAAACGGAGTTGGATTCCGTTTCTGACGGACCGAAAACGGTACGTAAACGGAACGATTTGTTTGTTGGGTTGTATTTAAAAATTTTGAATCTGTATTTCAAAATTGTAAAATTGCATTTAAAATAATTTCATTAGTACTTCAAAATTCTCCAAATGTATTTCAGAAATTTCCAAACGACTCTATTTGTAATCCAAAATTTTCCAAATGTATTTAATAAAATTCTAATTGCATTTCAAATTTTTACAAATGTATTTCAGAAATTTCTATTTTTATTTTAAAAACATTTTAAAAACATACATGTTTTCTCTTTCGTAATGAAAATTTTATAAGTATTATGAGACCTGTATGTTAGTAAATATGCCTTTGAAATAAAAATAGAAATTTCTGAAATACATTTCGAAAAATTTGAAATGAAATTAGAATTTTATTAAATACATTTGTAAAAATTTGGAATACAAATAGAGTCTTTTTAAATACATTTGGAAATTTCTGAAATACATTTAGAGAATTTTGAAATACAAATGGAATTACTTGAAATGCATTTGGACAATTTTGAAATACAGATTTAAAATTTTTAAATACAAATGAATAATTTTGAATTGTATTTGGACAATTTTCAAATACAAATAGAATTTTCTTATATACAAATAAAATATTTTAAAATATATTTGTAATACATATTTTAAAATATAATTGTATAATTTTGAAATGCATTTTGGACAATTTTGAAATGCAGTTGGACAAATATGAAACGTTTTTAGACAATTTTAAATAGTGTTTGGAAAATTTGAAAAATTTTCAAACAATTTTAAAACATTTTTGGACAATTTTGAATAATTTTTGGACAAATTTAAAACATTTTTGGATAATTTTGAAATATTTTAAATAATTTTGAAACCTTTTTAGACAATTTTAAAATATATTTGGATAATTTTAAAACATTTTTGGACAATTTAAAAACATTTTTGGAGAATTTTAAAACATTTTTAGACAATTATGAAATATATTTCGAATTTTCTGCAATAAAACTGAAAAAGGTGTAGAATACAAGGGAACCCTTGTGACATTAACAATAACGAAATAACCAAAAGTTAACACAAAATTAAAGCTAAAAATTCAAATTTAAATGGAATTTGACATTTGTAACTGTACACTGAGAGAAATGTCTACATTCTATTTATGAATTTTTACATTGATTCAATGAAGTTTCGCTGAAGTTCGTCCATTGAAACTTTTCATTAAATTGATTAATTTTATGAAAAATATTCATAATTTTTATGAAGCCTTCCATTCATTTTGCTAAGAAAACTTCATTAGTTTAGTGGAAATTTTCATTAAAACTGGCATAATAAAGATCCCTGTGCGTATGTTGGCTCAAACTTTGGATAGTTTGGTTTATTAAAATTTAACAATTGTTTATGATATTCTTTAGTCTACTAACTCTACTATTCAGAAAACTTTTTTGCAATTTAATATTTTCAATTAACTAATATTTTACTCAAATGGAACTAATTTTTTTTATTTCTTGAGAGGAGGAGGAAGAACTTTGGGTTATAATTTTTTTAAATGCAATATTTTATTTATTGTAGTATTGATTAAATTTGCATGCAAAGATATTTTATATCCAAAGTTTTACAGATTTAAAATAAAAATCGTAAAGAAATAGAAAATCTACCTTGAGTTATCCTGTTTTTAACTTACTAATTTTTAGAAAAAATATCCTAGTTTCAGCAGTTTTTTTTTGCCATTTTTAACTAATTTTTAATAGCTTCAGCTATATTTTTAAATAAATTTTTCTATTAGTATAAGAATTGTTTCAATTTAGATAATCTCAGATTCCGAAACTTTCAACCTTAAGGTACATTTACACGCGAGAGAAAACTGCTAGAGATGGAGCAAAAACACTGCAAAATAGCTAAACTCATTCAAAATAGAGCTAATTAGAGGTGATTTTGTTTTATCTCTAGCATTTCTCTCAAGTGTAGATGTGATTTTTTAATTTGAAATTTTTTTTTTAAATACATCGTGTTCATATGTTATGTTGATATTTAACAAAAACAAGAAGCTGGTAGTGTCTTTGTTGATAAAAAATTAAGGAAATACATTAATTTTGCTTTAAACGATTAATCGATTAATCGCCAATTTTCTCGAATAATCGACCCGAATAACCGGTTAATCAGTTTTATTGATTTTTCGAATAATGCAATAACCGGTTAACCGCCTATGTCGAATAATTGGAAACAGTAATCATGGGTTAACATATTATTGTCTATAAATATTACCACTTTTACAAAAAATCATTCTTGGAAAATTTTCATTGGCATTGAAATATAATTGGCATTACTTTATCTCAATGTCAATGCCAAAAAATTTCATCACCATTCAATGCCAATGAAATTTTTTTTCAATTTGCATTGATGAAAACAATGGTAATGAAATGTACATATAATTGAAGAAAAAGCATTGTAATTAGGGTTTTTCTTTTCCCGGACTTTTTCATTTCCCGGGACAGCGGGATTTATTTCAGAATTTCCCGGGATCCCGGGAATTCCCGCTCGTTAGAAAATATATAAATTCGAGATATGCTGCACTTGAAAAACTCGATTACTGTTAAAACACCGTCCGACAAAGTTCATCTTTTGGTTGTACCCATGAGAAAATGCACTTAATATATTCTGAAAGGATGGCTAAATATAAAATATCCATGTCTTCCACTTTTTCTGGATCAATTCATTCAACAATTTAAATCGTGAATTAATATTTAGGTAATATATTTATATGGAAGGCCGTCTTAATTTAAAAAAAAAACTCTTAGAAATAAATGAATTAAATATTAATTCGCTGTTTAAACGGTTAAACCAATTGATATAGAAAAAGTGAAAGACACGGGTATTTTATCTTCATCCTCTTTTTCAGAATATATTGGAATTGTTAATGGGTGCAAAATTGTGTCGGATCAGTTTTATAGTCAGAAATAAGATCGATTTGTTGCTAAAATATTTCTTAAATATGAAATCCAAAAATTTCTATTTCTAGATATTTTATATATATCTTTCTATGCAGATTTTTAAAAGTATCCGTCTAGAATTATTTTTATAAAAAAGTTTAAAAGTGAGTATTTTCCACACAATTTTTTAGCAAATTCGCCTAAATCGTTTTATAAAAAAAGACTACAACATTATTAAATAGTTTCTTAACTTTAATTGGTTTTCTTGAATAGACATTTTTTATGCCACAGCTACTTAAAAATAAATTATTTAATTTTCGTATTTAGTTGCATTTTAAATTAACATATAAAAAATCCAAAATAATTTTAAAAAGCATCTGATGGATTATTTTGAAAACAAATAATATTTAAAAAATACAATTGAAATAAAGGAATAACAATTGAACTTAAAATTAAATTATTTTAAATAAAAGAAACTCAAAATACTTGTCAATTGAAAATATGAAAACATTACAAATTTTTTAATTTTAATGTTTAGTTTTTTGGAGGTATTTGGAACTGAAATAATGAGGTTGGAATGTTGAATAAGGCCGGTTTACACTATAAGATTTTCGGTACGATTTTACTTTAGTACACATGCAAAACATATAGGCAAGGTTGCAGAATTTTTCTGAAAATATAGTGTAAACCAGCCTATACAAAAATTTTTTATTTGAACAAAGACCATTTTAAAGAAAAAAAAAAAAAATTCCGAAGTACATACAAGAATTTTTGTTGTTAAACTTAATAATGGCTGATTTTTTCGGTTTAATTAAACCAAATTCAACTGGCATCTGAAAACAATTTGGCCTAATTCAGTTTATTAAATTTTAAATCGTATTTTTTTTAATTTTAAATATTTTTTGGTCAAATTAATTTCAAAAAAACAATCAGCTTTACTATAAAAAACAAAGTCGATTTTAAATCACAAAAGCCGACTATTGTTTTAAATTTCTTACCATACAAAATATTTAAAATATGCCTTAAAATTCGGTTTTAAATTTGAAGTTTTCATTTGTTTTTATTTTGTATTTATTTATTTTTCAAATTTTTTCAAATTTTGTTTACTTTTGTTTACAAATTTCCTTTTTATTTTGGAATTTTTTGTTTTGGTTTTCAATAAAAATAAACAGAATTTTTGAATGTATATGTTTGGCATTATTTTAAAAGTTCTATTTTAAATATTTTGTACAGTACGGTTAAAACAAAACCTTTGCTTTAAAATAAAGTCGACTTTAACAAAAATAAACCTTTGAAAAATATTGATAGTAAGGCTGAATGCTTTAAATTTAAATAAAGCTTCCAAAATTGCAATAATATTAGCTAAAACTTCTGTAAAAGAATAAAAAAATCCCGGGAAATCCCGCACGAAATTCCCGGGATTGCGGGATCCGAAAAAGGGCGGGATTCCCGGGAATCCCGTCCCGGGAATTCCCGGGACATAAACCCTAATTGTAATATAAAAAAAAATATAAGAAATACGCGAATTTTTAATTTTTTTTTCTTAATTTATTTTTTTATTAAAACATGAAAACAAATACTTCTTTCATCAATTATAAATGGGCATTTAGGCATTGAACAATGCCAGTTGAAAAAAATTTAAATTAATTGACACATTCAATAAACTGGTCCCAAGTATGTTTTTAAATACACATTTATTTTTTATTTATTAATTTTCAGTTCATTTGCTCCTTTTTTAACTTTTTCGAGTCCACTAGTAATCTGCCAAAGTTTTGTTGATTTCAGAAAATTTTAGCAAAAATTTTGTAGATTTAACAGTTTTTTTTTGCTATTTTCATTTTACTATTATTTAGCAATTTTTTTTTTCTGATTTCAGTAAGTTAAATTGTTATTTGCAATTAACAAAAATTTAGCTCAAATATTACTAAAATTCTGTAAATTTAACAGTTTTTTTTTTGCTATTTTTATTATACTATTATTCAGCATTTTTTTGCTAATTTTAGCAGGTTAAATTGTTATTTGCAAATTTATCTTGAATTCCCGGGATCCCGCAAGGGACATAAATTAGAAAATATTTTATAGTAATTTAAAAATTTTTATTAATGAAATGTCTAAAGACCTCCAATTTTTATGATCTTGAAAAAGCTCAGGTGGTTTTTCTTGGAATTTTCGTAGTGGGAAAGAATTAACTTTATATTAGAAATTACCATATATTAGTCTAATTATACACTTGTCTCTTTTTATGCGGATTTGTAGTTATGCGGTTTTAAAATCGACTTGCATTGTGTTTTTTTTAGAACTTTGATAATACTTTTTATTTAATTTAAAATCCCGGTGAAAAATTTTCATATACGCTCAAACATGTTCATATATGGTTTATGTATGGACACATATGAACAAATATGGATTTTTTATGAACATATATGGATTTTATACGAACATATATCGAAGTATATGTGATTCCATATATGGAAAAAATTTCATATATAGACATATATGGAAGCATCTGTTATTTCATATATGGAAATGGCATTCATATATGGACAAATAAGAAAGTATATGTTATTCAATTTATGTAAAAGGGACTTGTATATAAACATATTTCGAAGAATACATTTTTCCATATATGTAAAAGGAACTCATATTTGGATAAATATGGAATTATATTTAATGCCATGAATAAAAAAAGGAACATATGTAGCGCCTAATTTGAATGTCATACATAAATTTATATCTATCGTACAACCTTATAATAAAGGACAGCAACGTTCGCATGTATTCGCATATATTTAATAAATGTATATGTTCATATATGTCCACATATGAACATATACTTAGGTGTTACCTCATTTTTCGGATCCATACATATATGGTTGAACCATAAATGTTCATATGTGGACATTTTTCACCGGGATATAACAAAAAAAAAAGAAATCAATAAAACCAAGAAGAAAAGACAGTAATTTCGTTAGAAAAAAAGGTAATTTTAGATCGCATAGAAAATGGTAAAAGATATGCCTCTATTGGAAAATATTTTAAACCTGGAGAATCTTTAATAAGCGCAATTAAAATGAATGAGTGAGTCTCAAGCAAGAAAATCTGTTATTTCTAGCTCACAACTGAGTTTAACATTGTCATCGAATTCTCGGGAATACGATCGTATTCTCATTAATACACAAGTGTAGACATATGTGGATGCATGTATGGAGATTTATGTATCCATGTATGGAAAAGCATTTATGTTTATGATCATGCACAAACATGCAATAAACCTGTATGAATCCATATATGTATTGTACATTTTTCGCCGGGGTATTATTTTTTTTATTGATTTTTAACTTAATTATTTTAAACTGCATTTTTTGAAATCCCGGGATTCCCGGTCCAAATTCCCGGGAATGCGGGAACTGTATGTCTAATTTCCCGGAAATCCCGGGACAGGAAATCCCGGGATACATTCCCTATTTGCAATTAACAACAATTTAGCTCAAATATTACTAAAATTCTGTAAATTTAACAGAAAATTTTTTAAATTTTTTCCTGTTTTCATTTTATTAATATTTAGCAAACTGATTCTGCTAATATTAGCAGTTTTTTCTGCAGCATTATTTTTAACTAATTTTTAGTAACTTTTCTGCTATTTTTACGGACTTATTTGTATGAGTGTACCAATGTCGTAAAATTAACTGATAAATTTTTACTACAAAAATTTCAAAACAACTGACAAAATCGGTAAAAACTACTGTTTTTTACAGTCAATTATTTTTGTTTATAAAAGTATATAATATAAAAAATAATGTTTTTTCTTTCGATTACAAAAATATGTGGTATCACTTCAGCCTATTTACAATTTGAAGTAAAAATTTTAAACCGTTCTCCAGTTATAATGATTTTATGCTGTGGAGATACAATATAAGTTTCTGATTTTAATTTGCAAACTAGAAATATATCAATAATAACAAATATAAACTAAACAAGAACTTTTAAAATTCAAAAAAATTCAACGAAATTTTTTAAATAACTAACAAAAACTACTGTGTACTGTAAAAATACTGTTTTGGTAGTTGTTTATTATGATATTAAAAATAACTGATTTAAACAACTGTTACGAGATAACGGTACTTTTCGTTCGTTTTTTTCTTAAATAACCGTCAGAAAAGTTGTTTTGCCTTTTTCTATAGAAAAACAACTGTAATTACTGTTAAAAACAACATCTACTGATTACTACACAAACAACTGTCATGTAGTAACTGTCAAACCTTTTTGAGTGTATAAACACCTATACCGCCAATAATAAATATGGGCCTCTCTAGGGTCAGGTCCGGGAAGCCGAATTTTAAACGACATTTTAACTGAAATTTGTAGTTAAATAAGGTAAAATTTCTGCTGAATTCAGCTCAAATTTCCTAGCTAATTTAACTTAAATGGCAGTATGTAAAATTAAGCTTACCTAAATTTAGCAGACCATGATTTTTAACTTCATTGAAAATTCTGCTGGAGCAAATATAGGTATAATTTTCAGTTATTTAAGCAGAATTTTCAACTATTTTCACGGGCTTTTTTATGAGTGTAGAACGATATTTGCTTCAATACAGTTCATAATTAATTTAAAACTGTTCTTAAAATAATACGATATTAATTAAGTAAAGTGTTATTTGATATAATTGATTAAACTATGATTTTTCCTCTGTGTAGTTTCTCGGAATTTGAGGATTTTCTGTTATACTTCATTTATACCTGAGCAAAAATACAAAAACTGCTTTATCAAGAAAACGTCGCAATGCGGTCGACACTACGTTTATTTGATTTGGGCTTTAAACTTCAAAAATCATTATATTTTACTTGGTGTCTTGACGAGACATCGATGTGTTCAACCAACGAACAATTTCTTGTTGACCCATGAATTTGTCTCGTGTGGAACACTCTTGTTCATGTTTTGTTCTTGTTCAGACAATACTAGCTGTGTTTGTGTGTCATGCCTATCAAAGCTATCTCGAACAATTTTGACAGTAGAAAGCCGGAATAAGTGAAAAAACTTTCAAAATCGTTCTAGATAACACTGATATGCAGTCACACAAACACAGCTATTGTCAGCACAATTGTTCTCACAACTATGTGCAACCTCAACCACGATGCCAGATCTAATTTTTACTTAGTGGCATTACTAAAAACTAAAGAAAATAAAAGAAAATTAATAAAATGTTAAGAAAAAGTAAATAATTTGCATTATTATTGAATTTAATGCTATTTTTATTATTGGAAAAAAATTATTGAAAAACACATTGAAAGCATGAAAACAACTAGTTTCGTTTGTGACTTACTCCAACACAAAACAAAAAATAATGAATTGTCTGACATTACGTATTCTCTACCCAAAACAAATGGACATTTTTTTCCCCATTATTCTGCCGACGATTAGTTTTTGAGCAAACAAATCAATGGCTCATATGAATAAAAAATAGATATTACTAATAGGGGGAAATAGAGGGTTTTTTAAGCAATTACTTCACAAATCTAGTCTGCTTGGGAGTAGACTAGAAATTTAATTTTTTCATTTTCGTTTACATTTCATGCTATTCTACCAGCCAATTGATAAATTTGGAGTTAAAAGCCATTCCTAAGCCCAAAGTAATTACTTCGAAGTAATTGCTAAGTTTTATTCATATGACCCAATGGCTCATATGAATAAAAAATAGATATTACTAATAGGGGGAAATACAGGTTTTTTTAAGCAATTACTTCACAAATCTAGTCTGCTTGGGATAGGGTTGCCAGATATGAAATCGACTAAAAAAGTACATTGAGGAAAAAAGGCAGTACAATTAGTGAAAAAGAAGTACACTTTTTTCATTAAAAATATCACAAAATTTAGTACATAAAAGTAACAATTTATGTATGTATTTAGAATTCATAACAAAATATGTCAATCACGTTTTTTTACACTAATAGAAAAAAGTCCGTAAAAAATTTAATTAAAATACTAAAAATTAGTTAAAAATGATGCTGCAGAAAAAACTGCTTAATTTGGAGATTATTTTAATTATAGGAACAGCAAAAATAAAACTGTTAAATATGCTGAATTTTAGTTATATTTGAGCATAATTTTTGTAAATGGAGAGTAGCAAATTAACCTGCTAAAATCAGCAAAACATTTTGCTAAATAATTAGTAGCCTAAAAAATAAAAAAAAATTTAAATTTTGGAAGTTTTTTCCATTTTTTTTGAATGCAAATAAAAATCGAAAATAGCGGTTTTCAATTTTTTAGCAAATATTTCTGCTGATTTTAGCAGAATAGACTGCTATTTGAATTCAGCTAAATTTAGCTTAAAAATAGCAAAAATTTTGTAGATATAGCAGTTTATTTTTGCTATTTTTAGTTTACAAATATTTAGCAAAATTTTCTGCAGATTTTACAGTACAATTTGCTATTTTCAATTAACTAAAAGTTAGCCTAAATATAACTAAGATTCTGTAAATTTAACATTTTTAATTTTGCTGTTCTCATTTTACTAGTATTTAGTAAAAAAATCTGCTAATTTTAGCCGTTTTTTCTGCAGCATCATTTTTAGCTAATTTGTAGTAACTTTTTCTGCTATTTTTACAGATTTATTTCTATGAGTGTAGAGATGTATTTCTATTTTATTAATATTTAACTTCGTTGACAAATATCTCGGCTGTATTGATTTGCTGAGCAGTTTATCCATATGATGATTTTTTTAATGGCCAAAGGTCTACTTAACATAAAACAGCTACTTTCAAGATTTTTCGATATTTTTCTTATATCCCAGCAAAATATTTCATTACCAAATAAGTGGTTATATAATAGAAATTCATAGCTCCGAACAACTTATTTTTTGGCGTCTAAACTCATTATTTTTGTTTGGCGTGGTCGTTTTTATAAGTAGTCACACTTACCCGCTCGCTTACGAAAAAATGAAAAGTACACTCATACAAATAAGTCCGTAAAAGTAGCAGAAAAAGTTACTAAAAATGAGTTAAAAATGATGCTGCAGAAAAAACTGCTAATATTAGCAGAATCAGTTTGCTAAATATTAATAAAATGAAAACAGCAAAAAAACTGTTAAATTTACAGAATTTTAGTAATATTTGAGCTAAATAGTTGTTAATGGCAAATAACAATTTAACCTGCTAAAATTAGCAAAAAAAAATTGCTGAATAGTAGTTTAATAAAAATAGCAAAAAAAAAAACTGTTAAATTTACAGAATTTTAGTAATATTTGAGCTAAATTTTTGTTAATTGCAAATAACAATTTAACATGCTGAAATCAGCAAAAAAATTGCTAAATAATAGTAAAATGAAAATAGCAAAAAAACTGTTAAATCTACAAAATTTTTGCTAAAATTTTCTGAAATCAACAAAACTTTTGCAGATTACTAGTGGACTGGAAACAGGTAAAAAAGGAGCAAATGAAATGAAAATTAATAAATAAAAAATAAATGTGTATTTAAAAACATACTTGGGACCAGTTTATTGAATGTATCAATTAATTGAAATTTTTTCAATTGGCATTGTTCAATGCCTAAATGCCCATTTATAATTGATGAAAGAAGTATTTCTTTTCATGTTTTAATAAAAGAATAAATTAAGAAAAAAAATTAAAAATTCGCGTATTTCTTATATTACAATGCTTTTTTTCAATTATGTGTACATTTCATTACCATTGTTTTCATCAATGCAAATTGAAAAATTTCATTGGCATTGAATTGTGATGAAATTTGTTGGCATTGACATTGAGATAAAGTAATGCCAATTATATTTCAATGCCAATGAACATTTCCCAAGAATGTTTTTTTGTAAAAGTGGTAAATTTATAGACAAAAATATGTTAACCATAACAAAATGTATTTCAGAGACCCTTTTGATTTTCATTGTTTGCTGATCGGATATGTACTTCCGAATTTATTTGAGTTTCCATTTTCACCTTTAAAGCTCCACCCACAGGAAAGAAGGTGTGGCCGATTAAAAATATCGTATTCTTTAAATAAGCTTAAAAACTACAATATTGGGGGAAAAAATTAGGGTCTCCCCGTAAACTCCACTTTCTCCCCAGAGATACTTTTAATCACAATTTTCATATTAAAATGGTTCGTCCAAAATAAACCTTGATCTTTGAAAATTAATGTATTACGATAAATATAAATTGTTCTCATAAATTTTAATAATTTAGATATTTTATGAGTAGGACAAATTTTCAACCATTTCAATTTAGCTTTATTTAAAAGCGTTTTGAATTATTTTTGGCGAGTTAAAAATATGCAGTAATTTTTATGAGTCATTTAACATTCTGTTTATAAGCGCTCTAAAATTAGTGGTTTAGTTTACAAAAAATTTGTAAAACTAGCAAATCTTCTGTTAAAAATTGGTAACTAAAATTCAGCAAAATACTGTAAAGTTAGCAAATTTATTGTTAAAAATTAGTAACTAAATTCAGCAAAAAAAAAATAGCAAAAAAATTTGCAAGTTATTAATGTGGAGGTAACAAAAAAATTAACTAAAAATTAAATTTTAACTAAAAATTAGTTAAAAATTTGTTAAGTTGAAGTACTAACAGTTTTACTAACTTTTCTACAAACTTTTTTCTATGAGTGTAAGTAGTTATGAGGTGTTGAATAATAAGTAGTTACCCACCTGCTTACAAAAAGTTGAATTATAAGTGGTTATCCGATTGCTTACTTGATTCTTAAAAATAAGGAGTTACACAAATACTATTACTTTAAGGAAATACAATACATTCAGAAAAATTGAAGTATTTTCTTATGTGTAATTTTAGGACTCGTCATATAAATTTAAATACAAAAAAATTTACACATAATAAATAACAATATAAAATTTTGCTGTGTAAAAAGTACTTATTTAAACTATTACGCTTAACGGTGGGTCTCATACTGTAAGTTTAACTTTAACTTAACTATAAACAAATGAAAATGTCAAAAAAATGTACACAAAACAACAACAAATTTTTGGGTTAACTACTAACTAAAGTTTAAACCTGCAATATGAGACTACCCAGTGTACAATTGGAGTCCGAAAAGACTCAAAAACGAGTCTTGAGACCTTCTGAAATTATAGCTTTATGAGGGTGATTTTCTTTACAGGTGAAACCTCTTTCTGAGCATGCTTTTATGACTCATAAAAGACTCCTTATTATGAGCCTTGGGAGGGCAAATTTTCTTCTTTTTTATGAGGAATGTCTGAGTGATTTTGGTTACACTTTTCGGAGATATTTCAGACTCTTTTTGAGTAGTGTTTAGTTTGAATTTCGAATGCTTTTTGAGCATCTTTAGGCAAAATTCCTACCATTCTCAAAAACGTAAATAAAACGATGCAAAATTTGATAATGCAATTTTATTTAACATAAAGAATATATAAGAAAATAACACAGTACAACAAAATAAGATAAATTTGATGCATCGGGATTGCGACACATCATTTCTAATAGACTTTGGGACGCAGATCACGAATATGGCACTAGAATTTTAAAGTTAGCTTTAGTTTAAGAAATATTTGCAAAAACGGTTTTGTAGGAAAATTAAATTTTTTAGAAACAGTTTGCAAAAAAATATAAAATTGAAAGTAATAACGCAATTTTTGCAACATTTTAAAATTATGAAATATGCCCTTTAATTTGATATATTGCAAGTTTTGACAGCTGCGATAATATTTCCTATATACACGCTGAAAAAAAACGGCCTGTCCCAAACATATTTTTGCTGGTAATATCTTTCTCTATATATAAAAGAATAACGTGACTGACTGACTCAACATCGCCCAGCCCAAACCGCTGAAGCTAGGAAGTTGAAATTTGAAATGTTCCTCTTTCGGCGTAGACGTCCGCTAAGACGGGATTTTTGGAAATTCCTACCGGAACGGGCAAAAAGGGGAAAAGTCTCCCCCTTGGCGGCATGCCAAAACCCCTTTGGCTAGAAAGCTGAAATTTAAGATATGTGTTCCTTGGAGTATGGGCTAACTTTTCTGGAAAGTACTTTCTGGAATTTTGGACAGGGACGTTGTAAAAATGGGGGTTAAAAAGGGGAAAAAGGCCCCCCTTGACGGCCTGCCCAAACCGCTGTAGGTAGGAAGTTGAAATTTGGTATAAAGGTTCCTCCACTATCGTAGACATCCACCAAGACGGGAGTTTTGGAAATTTTTACAGGGACGGGCAAAAAGGGGAAAAAGTCTCCCCCTTGACGGCCTGCTCAAACTGCTGGAGCTATGAAGTTGAAATTTGGTATGTAGGTTCCTCGACCGGTGTAGACGTCCGTTGAGACGGCATTTTTTGAAATTCTTATCGGGAGGGGCAAAAAGGGGACAAAAAAAGTACCTTTTTCCAAAAAAAGTACCTTTTTCCAAAAAAAGTACCTTTTTCCAAAAAAAGTACCTTTTACCAAAAAAGTACCTTTTTCCAAAAAAAGTACCTTTTTCCAAAAAAAGTACCTTTTTCCAAAAAAGGTACCTTTTTCCAAAAAAAGTACCGTTTTCCAAAAAAAGTACCTTTTTCCAAAAAAAGTACCTTTTTCCAAAAAAAGTACATTTTTCCAAAAAAAGTACCTTTTTTCAAAAAAAGTAACTTTTTCCAAAAAAAGTACCTTTTTCCAAAAAAGTACCTTTTCCCGAAAAAGTACCTTTTTCCAAAAATTCCTTTTTCAAAAAAAGTACCTTTTTTCAAAAAAAGTACCTTTTTCCAAAAAAAAAACCTTTTTCCAAAAAAGTACCTTTTTCCAAAAAAAAGTACCTTTTTCCAAAAAATGTACCTTTTCCAAAAAAAAGTACCTTTTCCAAAAAAGTACCATTTCCCAAAAAACATACATTTTTCCAAAAAAAATACATTTTTCAAAAAAAGTACCTTTTCCAAAAAAAAGTACCTTTTCCCAAAAAAAGTACCTTTTTCTAAAAAAATGTTCCTTTTCCCAAAAAACATACATTTTTTCAAAAAAATACCTTTTTTCAAAAAAATACCTTTTTCAAAGAAATACCTTTTTCAAAAAAAGTACCTTTTCCAAAAAAAAGTACCTTTTCCCAAAAAAAGTACCTTTTTCTAAAAAAATTTTCCTTTTCCAAAAGAAGTACCTTTCCAAAAAAAGTACCTTTTTCCAAAAAACATACATTTTTCCAAAAAAACACCTTTTAAAAAAATACCTTTTCCAAAAAAAGTACAAATAAAGTACTTTGTAAAAACAAAGTATCTTTTTCCAAAAAATTTCGTTTTTCCAAAAAGTACCATTTAAAATAATATATAATTTCAAAAAAAACTACTTTTTTCCTCCCCCCACGGATATCTCCACTAAAACAAGGTTTCTTGATATTCGGCATAGACGTGCGCTAAGACGGGATTTTTGGAAATTCCTACCGGAACGGGCAAAAAGGGGAAAAGTCTTCCCATAAACAGTCTCACAAATTGGAAAAGTGCCTGCCGAAACCACTGGAGGTAAGAAGTTGAAATTTGGTATAAAGGTTCCTCCACTGTAGTAGACATCGACTAAGATTGTATTTTTGGAATTCCGTACAGGATATCCCAAAAGGAAACTCGGTATGTGAGTTCCTCCTTCTGTGTAGGCGTCCGCTTAGACGGAATTTTTGAAATTCCTATCGGGAGGGGAAATAAGGTAAAAGTCTCCTCCTGACGGCTTGCCCAATCCCTTTTGGCCAACCTAAAATTTTAAATATGTATTCCTTGGAATAGGAATAACTATAATAATAATAATAACACCGGCAACGTAATTTTTCTATTTTGGAACAGGAACATAGTAAAAATGGTGGTTGAAAGGGAAAAATGTCCCCACTAACGGCCTGCCCAAACCGCTTAGGCAATGCAGTTGAAATTTGGTATGAATGTTCCTCATCCATCGCAGATAGCCGCGAAGATGGAATTTTTGTAAATTCCTAAAGGGAGGGGCAAAAAGAAGAAAAGCCTCACCTTGGGGGCCTGTAAAAACCCCTTCGGCTAGAAACCTGAAGCTTAAAATGTGGAGTAAGGGCTAACTTATTAGAAAGATACTGTTTTGAATTTTGGACAGGGTCGTTATAAAATGGGGGCTCAAAAAGGGAAAGTTGCCCCTTAACGACCTGTCCAAACTGCTGGAACTAGGAAGCTGAAATTCGGTACTTAGGTTCCTCTTCCAGCCTAATTCCAACCGGGAGGGACAAAAAAAGAAAAAGTGTCCCCCTTGACAGCCTGCTCAAACTAGGAAGCTGAAATTCCCTGTCGATGGATTTTCGGAAATTCCTACCGAGAGGGGCACAAATAGTAAAAGTTGGTTAGAAACCTGAAATGTAAAACATATGTAACTTGGAGTATGGGCTCACTTACCGGGAAGGTGCTTTTTGGACAGGGACATTGCAAGAATGGGGATTAATGAAGCGAAAAGTGCCGCTTAAAGGCCTGCCCAAACCGCTGGAGGTAGGAAGTTGAAATTTGGTATTAAAGTTCCTCCTCTATTGTACACATCCGCTAAGATGAGATTTTTGGAAATTTCTACAGGGCTGCGCCCGCTAGTATATATATATTTGGAGAAATTGTTAAACATATTCGCCGTGTTTTTACTAGAAACAATATATATTTGCATGCAAATATATTATGTTTGCAAGCAAATATGTTATATTTGCAAGCAAATATATTATGTTTGCCTGTAAATATATAATGTTTGGATGAAATGAAATGACGCAATCGACAAATATTATATGTTTGGCAGCAAACATATAATATGTGTGTCATAAACAAATTATGTTTCCATACAAATATATATAAATAATATATTTAGTTATAAAGCAAATATTAATATATGCCAAACAATAGGCGTATTTATTCTACTCTCCAAATTTCTCTATATTTTAATGGAAAACCATAAAAAGTAAAATTAAATATTAATTAAAAACTCTTATAATAAGTTAATACTTTAATATACACAATTAAATATTTTTTTTTTCTTTTGAACACAATTTTATGTTTCATTTATACTAATTTATTTTATTTTTTCACATATTTCACAATAAAATTAATAAATAAAGGAAAAATATCACAAAATTTTCTGACTAGATGCAGTCTAACTAAATAAACGATTATTACCAACTACAAAAGTTATAATGGCTACATACAACTTTATATGTATCAAGAATGTAAATTCGCCGTTTTTCCAAATATATGTTAATTGTATCCCACAAATATAATTATTATAAAGTTAAAAATGCAAAAATATGTATTCTTAGATGACAAAATATGACTAATTTACAAACAAACCCATGTTTACCGGGAAATATATGTATATTAACTATAAAAACAATATAATTGGAAGCATACTCCAAATACATATATGGTAGTTTGTAAATATAATATAATTACCTCCAAACATTAACAAAAACGTCTTTTTCCTCCGTGAATGCATTTAAAATTGAAATTACTCTTTTTTCACGATTTCGTTAATAAATAATCTGGGATGAAAGGAATATCTAGTATTTCAATTTGTGCCCTTAGTAAACATCTCATGTTACTTAATTTAGCAAAAAAAATTCGCGTTTTCTGTTTCAATTTAAAGTTAATATTGACCAAACCTGAAAAATACTGACTTTTTTAATACCTAAAAATTAAGGAGTCTGTAACAAATCTTAAAATATAAAACCAGATAAAACCAAATATTAATCATATGTTTTTCAATCAATTTCAACAAAGTTTTAGATAATTAAAGTGCAAATTTTGAAAAAATAACGATTTTCAAATAAACATGTTCAAAAAAGTATTTTATTTCCTTTTACCATAGTAAATTCATATAAAATTTATTTGAAATAAAAAAGATCTAAAATGTGTATTTCAGATTGAATTTTCTGCAAATGTTGATGCAGAAGTTGTGATTCTTTTGATAAAAAGTATTTAGTGGAATATGGATTTACGTCATACGTAAAGATTTTGCAAATCCGATTAAGGGATTTTACTAGATTTGCAAAATAACTTTAATTGCAATTATATCCAAGATCCTTTACCTAATCAAAATAAGTTGATCTGTTTCTAAAAGCCCAAAGTCTATATTTTTAAACCATATTAAAAGTTATCCGTGGTTTAGTCAGGTGTATGGATAAATAAGAAATTTTAACAAAAAAACTGTCTTTTAGCTAAAAGTTAAATTTGCAAATATTTCAAAAACTAGAGCTAATTTTGAAATTTGGTGTTCACATTCGTGATATTCATCCTAAAATCTATCAGAATTGATATGTCGCATGCCCGATGCATTTTTAGTGTTGTACTGTGTAATTAACAATATAATAAATACATGAAAAATTAAAACATTAAGAAAATATAAAGACAAACACATGCTGCAGTCGAATTTTCTCAAAAATGTGCCTCTACGGTTTATCAATTGAAAGATCATTGAATTGAACTGACTAAAATCTTGGTGCAAATATCAGGCTTCGAAGACACTAGATGATGGTACTTTGTAATCACAACAGCTTGTAAATAGCTTACGTATGAATCTTGAGTATAAGTTTAGGCTTCCACACTCCAAACTGGTTAATAAAAATATGTTTACAGCGATTTAACGATTTGCGAGATAAAATGACGCGAGTATACTTAAAAATTTGTTTGTTGTTCACAATTATTCAAAAACATAATTTATAAAATTTCTGATTACCAAATCAAAATTTGAAATGTTTTGTCTCATAATGCAAAAGGTAATGATATATCAATTTTGGTAATGCAGATAGTAATGAGGTGTCGTTACCAATATTTTGCTGGGATGCTCATTAAAAACCCTGTCTCTAAAGCAATTCTCATTTTGTTGTCCGAATCATTTTTTAACTTTAGTGATTTCGTTTTTTTAGGATAATACGTAAACTAGCAAAACCCACATTACCAAATAATGTGTAAAGTAATGTGTAGCCATAGGGGCGGATGCATTACTTTACTCCTTACTTCACTGATGGATTTTACAGGCGATGATCCCCAAAGTAATGCATGGGGAGGAAGTGATCAAGTAATTGGTTACGAGGATGGGGAAAAATAATGGGTCTAAAAATAGATTTTCGTAAAAAAAATTTATTTAAAAAAATGTATTAGAAATATTTTTTTATTAAATATATAAATGTGGTCACGCTGAAATTCGAATCTGGGATCCCTGCTTGTTAGCCAAGAACTCTACCAACTGAGCTATCGACACATATAACATTTGATTGCTTAAAAAGTAAAAGAATTGTTGTGCTTTGTATATTCTTTCGTAATGGCGAAAAATACACACCTTACACCCATGCTTACAAAAAACACAAAGTAATGTGTCTAAAAAATAAATTTTCAAAAATATTTTATTCATTACTTTCCGTTTATAAATCATGCAATATGTAATCAGTAATTGGTAAGTCATTACTTTTTGTTTAGAAATAATGCAGAAGGTAACGAGCTATCATTACAAGGTAATGCGTGAGTATATCGCACCCATTACCAAAAGTTTTGCTGGGTAGTTGCAAATTCTTTGTATATATCCAAAAATATTTCAAAAACAATTCGGAATTTCAACCAATATTAAAATTTTTTTATATAAAAAAATGGAGTTTATGTTAATATTTGTCAGTTAATTTTTTAACAAATAAAATCAATTTTTTTATAAATAAAACACATGACACGATGCAAAAATATAATTTAAATAACAAACATTTAAATTTAACGGTTCGCTATAATTCAAAAAATCTCTCTGTATCATACACAGAGTTGAATAGAACCAGCTGAGATACTTTAGAATTAAGGTTCAAAGCAAAAAAGAGTAATACATAATAACAAAGGATAAAAATAGCATTGTTAGATTTCGTTGATGTTAGTCTAAGTTGAGTTGTTAAAATATTCGATTTGCTTTCAACTTTCACATACGTAGACGATTATCAATTATTAACCCAATCAAGGCAAATGACACTGATGATGTCTTTATAGCGAAGGCCGAAAATACGTATTCTGTTTTGCTGGCCTTATCGAATTCTTTCAAATTTTTTATTCTTTGCAATTTACTTGTGAAAATTGTATCATCTTAATGCCTTATTTGAAGCCCTTCATCTTTCATCACCTTTCACTTCTTCTCTATCCCCTTTCCAAAGGAAGCTACACGTTAATTAATAGGAATTTCCTGAGTGTTGCTTCTCTTCAAAAAAAAAAAAAATAAATAAATAAATAAAAAAAAAATAATTTAAACAGAAAGTGATATTAATTTATGATCTAGAGTTAGACTAAAAAAAAACAATAATAAAATAAAAGTTGATATTTTGATTTGGTTTTGAAATATTTTACGACATATCTTTCATACAAAATAAACATAGTACATTAACCCTCTAACCGGCCCAAGCTTTTTTGCAATTATTATTATTATTATTATTAAAATTGAACACCAGTGCAGTAAGATATAATATCTTTTAGATTTAGCACTGGAAAAAGATCAAGTGGCACATTAGGTTTTTGATTAACATTAATTACTAAAACAGATACATAAAAATAAATAAAGATAATACAATTATGACATTGAAATTGATAAAAGTTACAATATGATTATAATTATAATTAAATTAAAGATTATTACCCAAATGCATAACATTCCATTGGTTTACATAACAATCAAATAAAGAAAATTTGTTGTGGTTTTCCAAATTAATTTGATTTATAGAACCTATCAAATCAACAACATGTTTATGAATTTGGGTCTATAAAGTTAGTTAAAAAAAGAACCTTTTATAAAAATTTATTTATTTTCAAAATAGCTAAAAATTGATTTTTTAAATTGTGTTGCGTTGCCTATAATTTGTATATCATGGGGAAGTTTGTTCCAGAGTTTAATAGTAGGGATAAAAAATTGTTTTTTCGATATATCATATTTGTGACGAATTTGAATTATAATTTTGCCTCTTTTGGATCTTGCAAACCTTAGTTTTTGAAAAAGATAATGAGGCTGTTTTGTATTGATAATTTTGTGTAAGAATAAAAGACTTCTGCATTTTAATAGATTGTCAAGTGTTACACCAAAAAGTTTCTTTGAGAAATGTGAGACTCTATCATATCTTTTCAGGCCAAATACATATCTAGCAATATTATTGTATGTTGTTCTAAGTATGCGTTTATCAGTTGAGTCACAATTAGCAAATAACTCACAACCATATAAGAGTGCAGGAACAAGATACGTTTTTGCCAGTAACATTCTGATCTTAATGGGTGTGAAATACTGATTTGTCCATAATGTCCTCAGCATACCATAAATTTTCCCAGTTGCAATTTTTATATGTTCAGACCACGTAAATGTTGTAGTGAAAGTGACCCCCAGATTTTTCGCAGACGGTACCATATCTATTTTAGAAGATCCAAGAAATACTCCGAGATGGTCAAGGGATTCCAAAGATGTTCTTGATATAGGGATACACTTAGATTTGGAAGAGTTTAACCGTAATCCATTTGCAGTCGCCCACTTAAATACATTTAATAGATCAGAGTTAATCTTAGTTACGCATTCATTTATTAAAGATTTTCGACACCCTATAAAAAGCTGAACATCATCAGCATACATCTGTATCCGCATGAAGTTAAGATGTTTCGGCAAATCAATGAGATTTATACCACACGAAAAATAAAGAATAAGTTCTTCTACAACATTTTTTTTCGTTGTCTATTTTAGGTGATATGGGCCAAAATAGGTTAAGAGGGAATCTCGAAAACTAACTCATAAAAATTACTAGGTTTAAGCATAAATTATATCTCTTACCAAGACGTAATTACTATAAAAAAATTAAATTTTTTGTGTTGTTACTTAAGAGGATGTAGCAATTTTCGTTTTTCGAAAAATGCGAAATTGAGCGAAAACGCATCTTAACTTCATTATATATTATTCAAATTTATAAGCTTTGCTACTTATGCCAAATATATTCTCTTTACCAAATTTCAGAAAAATGCGTTCATTAGTTTTCAAGTTAAGGCGATGTCCTTTAAAGATATCCTTATGGAATCCTGTGTGTCGTTGGACCAAAGTAAGGAATTTTTTGAATAGTCTAAGCTTCAATCTTAGTTTGTGTTCATTATCAATTGTTTTAGTCAATTTAAATAACTTTTTAAGATTTTTGAAAATTTTGTTAGTTTTAAAATATTTATTTTTCGAAATTTTACGAAATTTAATTTTTGACACTTTCTCGCTTCCAAACCGTTCACTGTATACAAAAAAATTCTCCACGAAAAATTTAATAAATTTTGTTTTCTATTGAAAAAGCTTAATTTCTTATTATAAAATAACTAACTTTAACTTTATATTACATAAAGTATAAAGATTAAACCAAAAAATAGAATTTTCTGAGTTCTTACAAAATTTAGGAAACATCCATATCAAACTTCTGTTTATTTCAAAAACGTAAAAAAATTGAACCAAAATTGCTGAAAAACAGGGGTTTCAATGAAATCTAAAATTCGAAAAATTTCGAAAACTGCTCGCCCCATTTAAATTTTTTTTGCCAATTTGTGTTTGACGCGTCAATATTATAAATATAAGATGTATTGCAAGTGCAGGAATTACAAAAAATATAATATTTTCCTAATAGTGTTTTCAAATAAGGAACATTTTAGTATTATTTAATGTTTTTAACAAAAAAAAAGTGCAAAAAGAAGTACACAGGTTAAAAAAAATACATTTGCGTACTTCTTTCGGAGTTATGCAGAAAGCATCAGTAAAAAAAGTACGCGTACTGCTGAAAACAGTACGTCTGGCAAGCCTAGCTTGGGAGTAGACTAGAAATTTAATATTTTCGTTTACATATCATGCTATTCTACCAGCCAATTGGTAAATTTGGAGTTAAAAGCCATTAAAAGTAATTACTTCGAAGTAATTGATAAGTTTTATTCATATGACCCAATGTCTTGTCAAGACTTAGAGTTACAACGTGCTAACTTTAGCACTTAAAATGTGAATTCCTTCAATATATAGTCAAATACTATTCAGAATCTTTTTTTTTAAATTTATTTTTATCGGGTTATACATTAATTGCGTTAAAGGAATTAAATGTGCTAAAATCCCAAACGAATTTATCAGTTTGAGTCATTCAAATTCCATTCAATTTCCCCCAGTTATACAATGTTTTAATTTCACTCATTTCCCGTTCAATTCCATTTCGTTTAACAATTTTAGTGTTCCAATGCAACTCGTTCCCAGATTCCATTTCGTTCACCATTACATTGCATTTCCTTCCCATTAACTGTTGTTCCAATTCCACTCGTTCCCTGTTTCATTCCATTTCGCTCCCACTGTCTTGTGTATCAATATTGATATCGGTCGTTTCTCTTTCCATTTCTTTGCACTTGCTCCGTTCCATTCCTTTTTTTAACCGAAATGCTTCAATTCCACTTGTTCCCCGTACATATCCATTTGTTTCCACTTGTGTAGTGTTTCAGTTCCACTCGTTTCCCATTTAGTTTCTTAATTTTAGTGTTCTATACTTCCACTCGTTCTTTAAATTTTAGGTTTCTAACCAAAGAGGCAGGCGTTAAGGGGGCAATTTTCCGCTTTAGAACCACCATTTTTACCACGTTCCTCTCCAAAGTCACAAAAAATACCTCATCGATAAGTTAGGCTATACTCCAAGGAACACATATTATAAATTACAGGTTTCGGTTAGGCCATCAAGGGGAATAATTATTCTGTTTTTACCCCTCCCGGTAGGGAGAGACTTTTTCTCTTTTTAGCCCTCCCGGTAGTAATTTCCAAAAACACCTTCTTAGTGGACGTCTATGTTGGAATTTCAGCTCCCTAGTTCCAGCAGTTTGGCCAGGCCGTCAAGGGGAGACCATTCCTGTTTTGACCCTATCTGTAGAAATTTCCAAAAAACTGGTCTTAGTGGATGTCTGCAATAGAGGAGGAACCCTCATACCAAATTTCAACTTCCTACCTCCAGTGGTTTGGTCAGGCCTTTAAGGGAAACTTTTCAATTCATTAACCCCCATTTTTGCAATGTCCTTGTTCAAAATTTCAAAAAGTACCTTCCCAATAAGTGAGCCCATACTCCATATTTTACATTTCAGGGGTTTTGGCAGGTCGTCAAAGGGGAGACTTTTACTATTTGGAATTTCCAAAAATCCAGCCTAAAGCACCGTAAGTTGTTTGAGTTTCACGTGAAAAAACTGTTACACTCCATATAAAAAAAATGATTTTTCACGACAATCAGTTTCACGTGAAAATTGTGTAGAGTTTGTTTTCACACAAATTTAATGTACAAGACTATTATTTTTCTTGGGAAAAAGTGACATTTTGTGTTTATTTTGATTGTGTTTTGTTATAAAATTAAAAAAAATTGTTCATTTGTTTAAATTAAATTGCAATTTGAGGCATTTAAAATTCGAGTGAAATTTTTCCACGTGAAAAACAACTTCCGGTGCTTTAGAGGGCATCCAAATTGGAAGAGGAATATACACAGGGAATTTCAGCTTCCTAGTTCCAGCAGGTTGGGCAGGCCGTCAAAGCAGCCACTTTTTCTTTTTGAGTCCCCATTTTATAACGACCCTGCCCAAAATTCCAAAATGTATTTTTCTAATAAGTTAGCCCATACTCCAGGAACCCACATTTTAAATTTCAGGTTTCTAGCCAAAGGGCTTTTTACTGGCCACCAAGGGGAGGCTTTTCTTCTTTTGCCCCTCCCTTTAGGAATTTACAAAAATTCCATATTCGCGGCTGTCTACGATGGATGAGGAATATTCATACCAAATTCCAAGTTCGTGCCTCAGCGATTTGGGCAGGAGAAATTTTTCCCTTTCAACCACCCTTTTTACTATGTTCCTGTTCCAATATCGATAAAGTACTTTACCGGTGAGTTAGTCCTACTCCAGGGAATACATATTTAAAATTTTAGGTTTCAAGCCAAAGCGGATTGGGCAGGCCGTCAAGGAGGAGACTTTTCTCCTTATTTACCCTCCCCATAAGAATTTCCAAAAATTCCGTCTAAGCGGACGCCTACATAGGAGGAGGAACTTACATACCGAATTTCAGCCACCTGGTTCCAGCAGTTTGGGCAAGCCGTCAAGCGTGAGACATTACCCTTTTGGGATTTTCTGTCGGGATTTAAAAAAATCCTAACTTTGTAGATGTCTACGACAGTGGAGGAACCTTTATACCAAATTTCAACTTCCTTTTTTTGGACAAAGTACCTTTTTGTGAAAAGATACTTTTTTTGAAAAAGGCACTTTTTGGAAAATGGTATTTTTCTGAAAAAAGGTACTTTTTTTGGAAAAGGGTACTTTTTTTGGAAAAAGGTACTTTTTTTTTGGAAAAAGTTACTTCTTTTGGAAAAAGGTACTTCTTTTGGAAAAAGATAAATTTTTTTGAAAAAGGTACTTGTTTTGGAAAAAGGTACTTTTTTGGAAAAAGGTATTTTTTGTCCCCTTTTTGACCCTCCCGGTAAGAATACAGTCTCAGCGGACGTCTACTCCGCGGAGCTCCGGTCGAGGAACCTACATACCAAATTTCAAGTTCATAGCTCCAGCAGTTTGAGCAGGCCGTCAAGGAGGAAACTTTTCCCCTTTTCGACCTTCCCTGTGAGAATTTCGAAAAATGCCATCCTAGTGCATGTTTTCGACAGAGGAGGAGCCTTCATACCAAATTTCAATTTCCTAGCTCTAGCAGTTTGGGCAGGCCGTGAAGGGGGCGCTTTTAACTCTTTTGAACCCCCATTTTTACAATGTTCTTATCCAAAATTCCAAAAAGTACTTTCCGGATAAGTTAGCCTATACTCCAAGGAACACATGTTTTAAATTTCAACTTTCTAAACAAAGAGGTTTTGGCAGGCCGTCAAGGAGGAGACTTTCCCCCTTTTGCCCGTTCCGATAGGAATTTCCAAAAATTCCGTCTTAGCGGTCGTCCACACCGGAGGAGGAACCTAAATACCAAATTTCAACTTCCTAGCTTCAGCGGTTTGGGCTAGGTGATGTTGAGTTAGTGAGTCGGTCAGTCACTCACGTTATTCTTTTATATGGTTGAAATCAAAAAATGTGATAAGTTTTTGGGCCAAATTTGTGAGAAGCAAAAATTGTTAATATTTCGGTTTTTTCTTAATAGAATCAGTAAGTTTAGTCATTATAAACCTAATTGCAAAAAATCTCTTCTACAAGTTGTCGCAATAACTTTTTTTGCTCAATTATAATTTTTTTGTGGTAACGGATAACAAAAAAAATTTCGTACGAATTTTCTTCAATTTATTATTTATTCGTATTTGGGTTTTCAACATGCTTTTCAATAATATACAATTTGTGTTTATCAAATTGGCGGTTTCGCGAATTCATTCATTTCATTCCGCAAATTTTTTTTTATTTTTTTTTTAATTTTGTGTTTTTGGTCCTTTTAAACGCTTTTCAAAAATATAAAATCTTTTAAAATCGAAACATCGGTTGCGAAGTTACAAAATAATATATTAAAAACATAACATTTTGCACAAAACAAATTTAATTTGTCAAACTAATGTCAGCAATGACTCGAAATATCGATTCCAAACACATTGAAATGCAAAATCAATCGTTTTTCGCTCCAGCAGTTTAGGGTAAAAAACTGATAACTTTTTTGATTTGACGCAAAATTATTAGTTGAATCGTCTTTTGACCCATAAATATTAGTTGAATGACCTCTGTTTATGGTTATTTTAAACAATTTTGGTTACGGAGTTTACAGTAACGGAGTTAACAGTTGGTTACTTTTTTCGTTTTTTTTCAGAAACGCATTGTCAGAATTTTTTTCCGAAACAAAATCGCATGATGCCTACAAGGTTAATCCAAATATGACATTGTTTTTCTTACTCGTTAAATAGTTTGGTGTAAAAATTAGGAACGAGAATGTTACATGCTGCAGAAAAACTTCAAGTCTCTTATACTATCATAGATGATTATTTACAGTCCAACGATCATTTGAGTATAAATAACATTATACTTTTCGCAATATAATTAATACATAACTCCAAAATTCTGGTGTATGCATTTTTATCAAAAATTATGACGAAAAATCGTTACAGAGTTGAAGTCGTGTTAGAATAGATATACGAAAAAGTTTGTAAAATGTATTAATTTTTGTTAAAAACGTTACTTTTTCTCTTCATAAAAATTCTTACAGTTAGTGTTTAGCTTCACTGTTTATTAAAATATAAGATATTAATTAAAGTTAAAAAACCTTATGAGTTACTGGTTACGGAGTATAAATTTGGCTTATAAAATTGGTCACAGTTTTATTTATTAACCAAAAATTGGTTAGATTGTTATAAATTTTGTAAAACCGGTGACAATGCGCTGATATACAGTGGTGGAAAATATAATAGAAACGATTCAAGTTTTTCCTAATTTTATTCTCGTTGCCTTTATTTTTAAAGATCAAAATAGTGGCTAAATTTGCCCCGAAAGGCGAGGAGATGGTTCAGAAAATTGTACAAAATTTTAACGTAACGTTTGTTTTTTTACTTTGTCACTTAGTTTAAGTGGGCGTGGCTTTTAACGAAAAATTAGCAATATCGACCTTTTATCAAATTACATAGTAAAATTTAGAGAGTACTGACCGGTTCTGTACAATCTGTATATTTTTGGAAATCCTAAAAATTTCTTTAAGTCTTGCATTATTTTCATCTACAAATAGTCGCCAGAATTAAAATGGAAGTACCTTAAACAAGACCAAATTTTTCTTTGTTTTTGCGATTTTAAATAAAGTTAACAACGCTAAATTTTAAAGTGAATAGTTTCATGCTTTTCTTACCACAATATATCAAATCAGTCAGGATTTTTTTTACGTTAAGCACCGTAAGTTGTTTTTCTCGTGGAAAAATTTCACTCGAACTTTAAAGGCCTCAAATTGCAATTTAATTTATAAAAATTAACAATTTTTAAATTTTATAACAAAGACACAATAAACACAAAATGTCACTTTTTCTTAAGAAAAATAATAGTCTTGTACATTAAATTTGCGTGAAAACAAACTCTACACAATTTTCACGTGAAACTCGTTATCGTGAAAAATCATTTTTTTATATAGAGTATAACAGTTTTTCACGTGAAATCGAAACAACTTACGGTGCTTTATAGTGAAAAGCAGTTCATGCTAAAATTTCAGTGTTGTTAACTTTCTTTCAAAATCGCTAAAAACAAAGACAAATTTGGTCATGTTTAAGGTTCTGCCATTTTAAGTATGGCGACCGTTTATAGATTAAAATAATGCAGGACTTAAGGAAATTTTATAGGATTTCTAAAAATATACAGTTTGTACAGAACCGTTCAGTTGTCTCTAAATTTTACTATGTAATTTGATAAAGGTCGATATGGCTAATTTTCCGTTAAAAGCCACGCCCACTTAAAATAAGTGACAAAATAAAAAAACAAACATTACGTTTAAATTCTGTACAATTTTCTGAACCATCTCCTTGCCTTTAGGGGCAAATTTAGCCACTATTTTGATCTTTAAAAATAAAGGAAACGGGAATAAAATTATAAAAAACTTGAATCGTTTCTATTATATTTACCGCCACTGTATATAGAAATATATAACTCAAATGTAATGCATTCATTAGAAATTAGCTGATTACATGGTTTTTATCACATTTTATAATATCACCCATATATAGAGATAACAGTTTTTCTCACGTGAAATCGAAACAATTTACTCTGCTAAGCAAATAAATCTTTCACCAGTATGTTAGTAGTAAAAGATTAACAGCAGTTGAGTGCCTGGTGGTAAATTAACTACTGTCAAACGACTGTCTCTTATGGTACATTTGGGATGCGCATGAATGCTACATAGAAAAGAGTAAAAATTTAAAAAAATAGCACGTGATTTTATACTATTTATTGTTACTTTAAGATGAGATAGCAAATAATAACTAAGACATTTTACAAAGGCATTCTGAGCACATTATGTCCTTTTTTTATGAATCTTTTACAAAACAGAAGTGTCATTGAAATATCTCATTTCTATTGTGATTAAAAACGATTAAGTACTTCATTGAACAACTATTTAAACAACTATAAACCAAAAAATACGTTTGTAATACAAAAAAGGATATTTTCGACATAAAGCATATTTATTCCAAATTCGTATAAATATCTACACCTAGAAAACATTTGTACTGACTTGCGAATGTTAAGGTCAAATTCGGTTAACACAATCGAACCATCTAATTCGGTTGCCAGAACGAATCTGTTTTTTTTGTAATAAAATGGTTATCGCCAAGCAACTCACATTTGCTGGTTTCATATTTTATTTAATATGCTTTTTTATTGAAAGGTTTATTTTATCATATCCTAATTTTAAGTTGTTGAGCTTAGAGATTTAATTTTGAATTTATCTGGGTAAAAACGTTTTACTGGTAATTCTATTTGGCAAGCAGTTTCCAAAAATTTGTTAACTAACTTTGTCGGTAAAATTTAATTATTTATTTATTTATTCAGCCAATGGAAAATACAATCCTTACAGGCTAGATACAATTTACTTAAAACTATTTCAAATAAGTTAATAAATTATATTTAAAATTATCTTTTGATTTCGAAAAATCTAAATTGAGATCTTTATCATTATAAAGTACATTTAATAAGTTCAAAATACGATTAATTGGCTCATTTTTAGCATATTCTGTTCTACGTATAGGAATATAAAATAGTTCATTAGACCTTAGTATGTAGCAAGGAATATGAAACGTTATTAAATTTAATAAACTATTACAATCAATAAATCCATTAATTAAATCAAAAATTAGCATTGCAGAATGCACAGTTCTTCTTAACGAAAGAGGCCGCAAATTTAAAAGTAAACAACGAGCATTGTATGAAGGGAAATTTTCAGTTAAATTAAAATGAATATCACGAAGCGCAAATCTTAAAAATTTCTTCTGAATTCGTTCAATTCGAACTGAATGGATCAAAGTATGGGGATTCCAGACGAAAGAACAATATTCAATTTTGGATCTTACAAAAGAAGTATATAAGACTTTCACTGTAAAGGGATCATTGAAATCTTTGCAGTTTCTCTTTACAAAAGACCAAGCAAGCAAGTTATAAAAGGTTGAAAAATTTGTTCTAAAAATTTGCGATAATGAAGAATAGGATTAATAATTTTTAAATAGATATTTATAAAAATTTTTTTAAAATGGCGACCCCTACGTTCATCAAAAAAAAATTTTTTTTTTTTAAAACTTTGCAAAAATAATTCAGATTGGACGGTATACGGCGAACTGTTTTTTAAGGTACGGTCTACTACACATCCTGTGCCACTCGCAAATGAAAACTTTTTTTACATACATATATAAATCTTTCATTGCAACATGTTAATTAAAAATTGTTACTCTTAACACACATTTTCTTATTTTCTATCAAAATTTAATATTTTGAATGAATGTACAGTGGGGAGCATTATTGAGTACATGTCAGCACTGGAGGAAACTTACAAATGCAGGCATAAAAATATCGGACAAGGGGACTAAAGTATACTTTTCAGAAAGCAAAAGGTTCGCTTAATCTAAATCTGGCCTCAGGAATGACCTTCCATATCAGACTTTCGAGGTATATAAATGGGAAAAACTTTACTTTTCTTCAAAATATTTCGAATCGTATGTTTCCTCGAAAAATATTTTTAACAAGATTTGTAACGGCATCTGAATATACTACTCTTCCTCTTTAAAATAGTTTTTGAATTCTTTTGATAACATATTTTTTTACGGATATATCGTTTTTTGAAATTGGGTCTTTTATTTTTTTTTACAATTTTACTTTGAAATTGCGGTGAAGGCCCAAATTTCAATAAACGATATATCCGTAAAAAAATATGTTATCAAAAGAATTCAAAAATCATTTTAAAGAGGAAGAGTAGTATATTCAGATGCCGTTACGAATCTTGTTAAAAATATTTTTCAAGAAAATATACGATTCGAAATAGTTTTTCCCATTTATATAGCTCTAAAGTCTGATAAGGAAGGTCATTTCTGAGGCCAGATTTAGATTAAGCGAACCTTTTGCTTTCAGAAAAGTATACTTTAGTCCCCTTGACTGATATTTTTATGTCTGCACTTGTAAGTTTCCTCAAGTACTGACATGTACTCAATAACGCTCCCCACTGTATGTATAGTTGCTCTTTTAATTGGTAAATTTATGTTTTTCGTTCGATTGAGATCATCTTAACACACTAGATACAGTGAAAAATAATTTAATATGCCTAATTGTTTACTATACCTTAAAAATAAATTAAATAGTAGCTGCGATACTTTAAGAATTAAAGTTCAAAACAAAAACAGTAATAAATAACAGAGAATAAAAAAAGCAAGGTTAGAATTTCGTTGATGTTAGTCTAATTGAGTTTTTTCATTTGCTTATTTATTTCATGTGCGGCCCTATGCTCTTTGCAGGAGTAAAAGGAACAAATATATTTATTTCGCATTCAATATAAATAGATTATCGTCAATTATTAACCCATAAAGGCATAGAATACTGAGGATGGGTCTATAGAGGGACCCGAAAATACGTGTTCTATCCTGCTGCCCTAATCGAATTTTTTTAATTTTTATTCTTTTTAATTTTCTTGTAAAAATTTTATCATATTTCTATAATTTGAAAATAATTTAAAAGAAAATTATATAATAAATATTTGACCTCAAATCGAACGAAAAACATTTTAACTTAATATTTTTTTAGTGAGGTTTATAATTGGCCAATTTTTATAAATTTTAATTTTCACTTTTTCATTTAAGCTAATAAGGCCTATTGTGAAATAAATAAAAACAACTTTTATTTATTTAATGATAAAGAACATAAAACTAATACACAGTTATTTCACCAAAAACAAGAGAACTTACAGTGTGGACGTTGCACAGTGTCGTGAGTTCATATAACGAGCGGCCAAAAATGGAAGGAGTAATCGCAGAATCATGAAATTTTGCACATATGCTTTTTTGGTCAAATAATGACTCCGAGCCAAATTTTGAAAAATATGTCCAAAGGATACTCCCACCTCCCATTTGCAACCAAAAAATGTATAAAAATAGAAGCAGTAATCGTAAAATAATGGAATTTTGCAAAAAAGTTTCTTTGGGTCAATAATGACTTCACCACGCCCACGCCCACCTCCTATACGATTTTTAACCAAGAAATGTATAAAAATAGAAAGAGCAGTTATACAACAATGACATTTGCCACACATGTTTTTTTGGATCAATAATGATTTCCAAATAAATTTGCGCAAAGGTCACGCCCACTTCCCATATGATTTTTTAACCCAAAATTTATAAAAGTGGAAGGAGTAATCGTGCAACAATGACATATTGCACATTAGTTTTTTTTGTCCGTAATGACTCAAAACCAAATTTTAAAAAATTTGAGATGGGCACGTGAGTGGATTTTTACCCTCGCCCCGGGAGAAATCTTTCAATTACGCACAATCACTCACGAATAATTTTTTCTAATCACACTCACGTTCATGTGATTGAATTCCGATTTTTCTTACACTCGCCAGTGATCACGCGTGATTCACGTGAATCACGCCAATTCACGACATAAAATCTTTATCGAAAAAAATGAAATGAGAAAATTACAGTAAATTATAAATATTAAACATAAAATTGCTATAAATATGCCGTTTTGTAATTTATTTTATATAAAATCGGCAAAAAATTTATGGAAATATTTATTAAACGTCGAAAAACAAAGTTGATAAAATTCGACTCACGCACACTCACTCACGCAAAAATTTAGCTCACGTACACTCACGAACAAATTTTTCCAACCACACTCACTCACGTTCACGTGAGTAAATTAAGATCTCACTCACGCGTGATTCATGGGAATTACGCAAAATTCTGCTCACTAATATTTATTCACTCAAACTATCATCTTTCAATCGAATTTTCTCTTTTTTCTTCAAATTTCTTCAATAATCAATTGTAAATAAAAATTAATGGGGGAAGAAGGGGGAAGGGAAGCTAAGTTTTTTAAGAAGTGCATACTTGTGAAAATATTATATCAAAATATAAAAAAGGTCTTTTTTGGTGGTTTTTTTTATAGTCCACTGAAGTTGTAACTACTTGATATATACCACTTTTATCCTCATGCTTATATTCAGAATAACGGTAAATAACACATGAGGTATCGATTGTATAAAAAATAGTTCTACCATATTTAAGTAATAATTAACAAATAATATTTTATTGAAAATTATACAGTATTATCGACATATTTTTTTCACAGTAGCACTTTAAATTTTGTCTATTATTTAGATTTTTTTCAATAATTTTATAGTCACTAAAACCTATTAACTTTAAAGTATCATAACTATTTAAAAAAAAAATTTTTTTTTAAAATTTATTTCGATTTTTATTAATTGAACGGTACATAATAAAATGGCATTAAAATTTTTTTTAAAATTAGAAAAGTGATATTTTTCATTTTTGGCCGCCCTCGCGACTCTGTGCGTTGCCACATTAATTTAAATTTTAAATTTACATTTTACTTTTATATAAAACGTAAAACATTTAAACACAAACAATTTTAAACACAACTTATTATCACAGCTCAATGGCAACTCTATAGCCAGCATTCATATTTTCGGTGTGCTCTTTAAAATTGATAGTTTTTCTCATTTTCTTTTGTATGTATAACAGGGATGGGAAACTAGATTTTCATTTCGGTATCAAAACAATTTTTGTAGAGTACTTTTTCGACCCTCAGAGTATTAAAAAATTTTCAAGTTCTTTTTAAAGAATCCCAGCAAAAAAAGTCATTACAAAAAAGTTATTTTAAAAGCACTCCGAATAGCATCAACTGATTGTGGAGTAGTTACAATTTAGCTCTAACACTGATTTATTTTACACGTGGTGTCCCATGTTGTCAGTAGTTTAACTTGAGCTTTTTTTTTTTTTTTTTTTTTTTTTTTTAAAGAGAAGCAACACTCAGGAAATTCTTCCTACTAATTAACGTGTTGCTTCCTTTGGAAATGGGATAGAGAAGAAGTGAAAGGTGGTGAAAGATGAAGGGCTTCAAATATGGCAACACTGTAATTGCGCGAGATGTTGAATTTTTAGAACAGTTGTTGCGCGCCATCTGATGGTAAGTTGGCGAAATTTGTTGAAGCTTTTAGTTCATAGCCCTGTTATATTATTTTACTTCGGTGGGGTTAAGTGCTAAGGGAACACCGAAGGAGGACGCTGCGATATGTATGAGGGATAGAAAAAATTCATACATATTACTATTTTCCATAAATTGATGTTGCCTTGGTTGGGGCTCGAACCCGCAACCTCACGTGTAACAGTCCAACGCGCTAACCATTACACCACAGCGCCCATTAAATTGTTAGTAATTTAAAGGTACATACATAATGTTAATAAAGTATGGTTTTTTAGGTATACATTTTCATCACAACAATAGAGTACATTTTGTTTGCATTTTTAGAGTGATTTAGAATTACTCTTTATAATATATAATATAATACATTTTTAAAAGTGATTTAAATGTGCTTTTTATAATGTATGAAATAGAATATTTTAGAGGTAATTTTAATGTTTAGCCCTTACAGAACCCATTTCTGAACCTATTGTGTAACAAAAGCTTCAATTTATTATTATTTGTAGGGCATTATTAAGGAAACACTTCTTTTGCATCTGATTCTATTCGATTAAGTCAAAATCAGACAAAACCAAAATTTTTTAAAATTTTTGTTCAACAGTTTTGTTTTAAAGAAGTTTGTAACATGTTTACTTTAGTCTTTAAATTCAAAAAAGATACGATATTGAATTAAATAAGATTAATACACTAAGAACTAGTTTTTGGGATGTCAGTTACACTTGGTTTAGTTAAACCGAAAACGAATTATATCAGCCATTTCAATTTTATTAACAAAAATTTGCCTGAACAACTTTTTCTCGTTTAGAATTTCGGTCTTCATTGAAAGAAAATAAAATAGATCACATTTTAGAAGCAGTATTCCAGTTATAAACTGCGTTAAACTAAGTTTAAAGATAATCTACATCCTAAAAAGAATCCGAGAACCGTTGGAGGACAGTTTTTCCCCAGACATATTTCGAAGGCGACATTTATATAACTTTTTATGTATAAGCAAACGTAAGGGACCAACATCTGTTAACGAACCTCTTGAATAGTCTATTTTAAACGATACAATATGTTAACAGTGCAACAAATTTTATTAACATATTTCTTTGGTGCACGGTGCAAAAGCACGCGAGCGGCTTCATAGAGCCTTAACAATACATTTTAATTCTTAACTTTTATATATTTGCATTTAGTGAAAAGAAGAATTCATATTTGGGTCATAGTCCAGGAGATTCAATGGGATCCAATTCTTTATTTCCTTCCCTTTTTCAATGAGAACTGTAATTGAAGTATTTTTTAAAATATGTACGAATAATTAAAATTTTTCTCAAATTTTTATATCAGAAAAATTAAACTTTTGTACGCGAAAATATAAAACATTTGTAGGGGAAAATATGAATGTGTTTATTTAGGGGTTTTTACACAATGATCTACAAAATTTAAAATGAGGTAAAATGAGTCAAAAGGTAATACAATTTTAAGAGTAGTTGATTGTTTTGAAATTGATTTTTATTTTTTTTAATCAGAAATCTTTTTTCAATTTCTTTTTAGTTTTGTAACAAGAAATTGTTTTAACAATTTTCAAATAAAACTGATAAATGCCTAGCATTTTATAAAAAAGTTATTCAAAGTTTTCCAGATAGTGTTAAAAAATTTGCGAAAAATGCAAAAAAAATAGAATTTTCTTAAAAATCAAGCAATGAGTCACTAATTTTTTTGAACATTTCAAGTTTTGAATACGAATTTAATGTTGCTTGCAAAAATCGCTTGCAAAAATTGCTAGATTTCCCGCTAATAGCAAATCATGTTTAATCCCCCCAGTGTAGAAACGGTAATGACTTATCATTATTTTTTGGACTACCAGTAATAACACCCACTTACCTTCTGTATTATTTTAAAACATAAAATAATGAGTTACTGATAATTACTTATTTTTATCATTATTTCAAATACAAAATATTTTTTTAGATTTTTTTGAAAATTTTTTGAAATCTATTTTTAGACTCAATATTTTTCAAACACTGGTAAGGATATATGTAACCACATATTTTTTGATTTTTTGTATGTTGGCGAGTAAGCTTACTTGTGTGCAGCAGGTCAATTGTGTTTTTAGCTATTAAATATTACATGTCGATATAGCTCAGATGGTAGAGCTGTTGACTGGCAATCTGTAGACCCAGGTTCGATTCCCGCACCAGCAAATTTTATTTATAAAAAAAAAAAATATTATAAAAAATATTTTTTTTTATATAATTTATTTTTTAGAAAATCTATTTTTAGACCCATTATTTTTGTCAGTACTGGTAAGCACATAGGTAACGATATATTTTTTGATTTTTCGTATGCTGGTGTGTAACGACAACTCATTATTTTTCGCGACATCGTCATATAAAGGTAATAAGAAATGTAATAACAAAATTAACTAGTTACCATTACCAAGTATGTACCCTACGGGGAAAGGGACCAGTCCCAGATGACACGCAGGATAGGTCCCAAGGGGGCAGAGACAGGTCGTTGATCGGTCTTTTTCTTTGAAAGAGACATATCACTTTAACATGGCGTTGTCATTGGAAATGACGTATTGGCACAGATTAGACATTTTTCGAAACGTCGCAGGTCTAGCCCAAAAGGACATGTCGCCTAACTGACTTAAAGAGACATATCACCGAACTAACCCTAAAGGATCCGTCACAGAATGAGTCACACTTTGTGTATTTTGTGACATGTCACAGCAAAACCTTGACAAAATTGTTATGTAATAAAAAGCACAAATATTTTCCTTTGTCAACAAATTAAAATGTAAAAATTTCTTTTTTTTTTGAAGAATTTTGGTATGTTTTTTCACAAAAATACAATATGAAATACATATTCCTTTTTTAAGATGTTCTTTTAAGATATGAGATATATATATGCGTCGAACCTTTTACCGATTATAAAATTCCTGCAAAATCCTCCAAAAGATTACGTATTAACACGGAATTTTTGGGGCTTGATGCTAAAATTTAAAGAAAACTCCAAGTGCTTAGAACTAGTTTTCTCGCGTTCTGCGCTTCCTGGACATTTTTTAAGTTTTCATTTCATTTAAGATTTCATAAAATTATCAAAAAATTTTCACAAATTACGATTTTTTGATAATTTTATTTAACGAAATTCTTCATTGAACTTACGAAAAAAATTCTTTGAAATTGTTGATCATGAAGGATAATTCTATCAGTGTACTGGGAAACCGACCAATTGTGGGCGCTGTGGTGTAATGATTAGCGCATTGGACTGTTACACGTGAGGTTGCGGGTTCGAGACCCAAACAAGGCAACATCAATTTATGAAAAATAATAATATGTATGAGTTTTTTTATCCCTCATAGAAAAACTACCATTTTGTTCCCATAGCACTTATCCCCACCGAAGTAAAATAATATAACAGGGCTATGAACTAAAAAGCTTCAACAAAGTTCGCCAACTCACCGTCAGATGGCTCGCAACAACTGTTCTAAAAATTCAACATCTCGTGCAATTACCGTGTTGCCATATTTGAAGCCCTTCATCTTTCACCACCTTTCACTTCTTCTCTAACCCCTTTCCAAAGGGGTTAATAGGAAGAATTTCCTGAGTGTTGCTTCTTTTTAAAAAATAAAAAAAATTAAGTCTTACTTGTGGGGTTTTTTATAACACACTTATACAGTTAAGTGATATGTCCTCTTTGCACCAGTCTTGGGGCCAGTCCTTTAAGTATAATTGACAGCGCTTAACCCATAGAAATAATAAATTATACCAGTCCTGCGACAAGACCATCTTTAACCACTCACGGGATAGGTACTTTGAGGACAATTCAGTGGTATGTCATCATTTTACCAGTCACGAGACCAGTCCTTTAAGTATAATTGACACTGCTTAACCCACAGCAATAGTAAATTATACCAGTCCTGCTGCAAGTTCTTCTTTAACCAGTCACGGGATACGTACTTTGAGGACAATTTAGTGGTATGTCCTCTTTTTACCAGTCACGGGATAGGTACTTTGAGGACGATTAAGTGGTATGCTACCGCTTCACCAGTCATGGGACTAGTCCTTTAAGTATAATTGTCACTGCTTAACCCACAGCAATGGTAAATTATACCAATCCTGTGACAAGTCTTGCTTTAACCACTCACAGGATAGGTACTTTCAGTGCAATTGACCCCTCATTTCCCGTAGGGTAGTTACATAACCACATATATGGTAATGATTTTCTACACTGAGCCACTAAATATGCTTGAAAATCACTAGATTCGATGAGAAAATAGCAAAATTGTCAGTAGAAGAAAAAAGTAAATATGAATTCAAAACCGGCCAAATGTGCAAGAGTATCAAATTTGACGCAGGAGTACTACGGTACTTTTTTGAATCAAATAGTATCAAAAAAAGTACGATCGTATCAACTTTCCCATCCCTGATGTATAAACTTTCTTTTGTTTACCTTTTTCTCTCTATATTCTCTTTGTCTAATATTTTGACTTTTTTAAAGTCATTTGTGTGGCCTATTTGAAGTATATGTTGTGCTAGTGCTGCCCAGCAAAATATTGGTAATGACAGCTCATTGCTGTCTGCATTACCAATAATGATATATCATTACCTTTTGCATTATTTTGTAATATAAAATAATGACTTCCTAATAACCGCCTATTGTAGTCACTGTTGTAAATATAAAGTAATGACTTACAATAGTTTACCCAGTGTAGAAACGGTTACTGATAATGACTTATTTTTATCATTATTTCAAATAGAAAATAATTTTCTAAATTTTTTGAAATCTATTTTTAGACTCAATATTTTTTAAACACTGGTAAGGATATATGTAACCACATATTTTTTGATTTTTTGTATGTTGGCGGGTAAGCTTACTAGTGTGCAGCAGGTCAATTATGTTTTTATCTATTAAATATTACATGTCGATATAGCTCAGATGGTAGAGCTATTGACTGGCAATCTGTAGACCCAGGTTTGATTCCCGCACCAGCAAATTTTATTAAAAAAAAAAATACAATAAAAAATATTTTTTTATATAATTTATTTTTTTGAAAATCTATTTTTAGACTCATTATTTTTGTCAATACTAGTAAGCACATAGGTAACTATATATTTTTTGATTTTTCGTATGCTGGTGTGTAACCATAACTCATAATTTTTCGCGACATCGCCATACATATAAAGGTAATAAGATATGTAATAACAAAAGTAACTAGTTACCATTACCAAGTATGTAGTTACATAACCACATATCTGGTAATGATTTTCTACACTGGGTAAATAAGTACTTTTTACAAAGTTAAATTTTATACATTTATATTTATTACTTTTAAATATGATTTGTGTTAAAATTTTTATGACGATTTCTAAAATTACACACTAGCAAAAACTTTAATGTATTTGTATTTCCTGAAGCTAAAGTAGTATTTGTGTAACTCCTTATTTTTAAGAATCAAGTAAGCAGTCGCATAACCACTTATAATTCAACTTTTTTTAAGCATGTTTGTAACCACTTATTATTCAGAATCTAATAACTACTTACTTCTCACTTTTTTGTAAGCGAGCGGGTAAGCGTGACTACTTATAAAAACGACCACGCCAAACAAAAATAATGGGTTTAGACGCCAAAAAATAAGTTGTGCGGAGCTATGAATTTCTATTATATAACCACTTATTTGGTAATGAAAGATTTTGCTGGATGTTGATTCTTTTCATTTCACTTGTTGTTCCTATTGATATTTGATCACAAGTATATTCGTCATTTTCCTTTCATGCTATTTCATAAACAACATTATTTTGTTGTTGGATATCTATTGGTGTTTTAATAATTTGATCGTTAAAATGCGGAAATGCATTAAAAACATAAAAACGAGTAAAAAAGTTAAAGTCGGGCATGCCGACTATACAATACCCTACACCAGTCTGGTTAAGAGCCAACTAATATTTGGATCCTTTATTTTAAAATCTTTATAAAACCTGCAAAAATTATCCGGTTGCCATGAAATTTAGCACGTGAATTGATATAAGGTCAAGCCATATTTGTGTCAAATTTGGGTAAAATCGATTCATAAAAAATGCCTCTCATAAAAAATGCGTTTTAAACGCTTGAAATGATTTTTCTAAAACAAAAATTGGAGAGTTAGAGGGTTAAAATGTTCCGCAAAAATATTTTTCATGAATTTCTACTACAAGTCTTTTAAGCCATCAGTATTGAAAATTTAACTTCAGTGCCAGTAATAAGTAAAAACTTAAAATTGGCGCTCAAATGTCGCACAAACCTAGATTTTAGGGAGAAACTATGGGAATCTTCCATTTTAGGTGTTCAGCGAACTTATATAACAACATTTCAACCCTTTCACTACCGACTTTTTGTTTGCGGATGTATAGTTATTTTCACTTCAGATTCTTGTTAAGAGTCCTCAAATTAGAAACATATTTTGCCCCCTCCCCCTCCTAACCACCAAAATTGACACTTAAAAATCGATGATTTCAAACTTCTGAGCCCCGTTTTACCCCTTAAACATTCGAGTAGCCAAAAATCCTTTAGTTGGTTTTCTTCCTGTCATAAAATGCAGCTATATGCCAAATTTAAATTATCTATCTTCATTAGTTTAGGAGAAACACAAAAACCCCCTTTTTACGGAGATTATGATATATTCAAAGAATTAGACTTCATTAACGAATATCGCGACCATATTACCATGTTGAACTGCTTATAAATTTAGTGATTTTTATTTGAAGTCCAAGATCCTAATAAACTTACTCCCAAAAAGTATAAAGTTTTTTTTGCACAATTAAATTTTATATATTCTTTTAAAGATATATACACTGTAGTGTACAAGGGTAGTGAAAGAGTTAAACCTCTTACTTAAAGACTTACTTCAACTTACGGGTCGTTATTATCCCTTTTTAAAAAGGGGCCAACAAATTTCTTTTCATTGAAGTGTTAGAGGGTTAGAATGTTGCATAAAAATGTTCCTGGTAGTGTTTTTAGCGGTAATACTTTAGTGAATTTGCTCTCAAAGTTCAAAAATAGACTTTTGGTTCTGGTTATTTAATTAAAAAATTAAATATATCGTCACCTAAAATGCAATAGGGCGTAACAACACTTTTTATTTTTTTACACTAGAACCAAAAAAAAAAACGTTGTAGAATTAAAGATATTCTATATTTTCTTATCTTTTTTAAAACACGACTATAGACTTATTTCGACATAAAAGTTTAAAATTTTGTAGGAAAATGTAATTTAGTCTAGTGCATCATAATCAATCAGAAAATCGGCTTAAATTTTTTTGTTGTTACGCCATTTTGCATTTTAGGTGACGCTATGTAGCTTTTATAACGTGAATGAGATATAAAAAAAGAGTCTTTAAAAAAAACTTTTTTTTTTGATTTCTATAAAAAAAATTGGTAGATATTTCTTTTAAATATAATAAGTAAAGATCTATTCCTAACAAAAAAAATAATAATCCCGCGGGATCCCAATTTTACCAAAAAGCGTTTTCTTACTACACAATTGGGTAAATGAGAGCTGTCATGAGAGAGTAATATTCTTGTTCTTCTTGCACGAGAAAGGCCAGACTTTTTTTCGTGTAAATTTGGGTACATTGTGTTAATCAGCTGTTATATCATCAGTTGGGTGCAATTGAACTCTTCACTGATTTGAACCAAATACCTAGTTCACAACTAATAACTCTTTTAGTTCAATTGATCATTTCATTCATTCAGAAAATATGTTTATCATTTACAAAAATTAGTATAATAGTTGCAAAAGCCTATCTGTGATTTTACAACTCCATAAAATTACATACAATTTTGTGAAGTCGCTTGTTTAAATGTGTTAAAGAGTTAAATATGTAAATAAATCGAAGCTTTTGTTTAATATTAAAATCTTTTCCAAATTCAATAAACTATGTATTCCTTTTTGTAAATAGAAAAGACTAAAAAGGAAATTTTTATTAAATTTTTGATTTAAAAGGGGTTTAACTAGAAAAGTTATCTAGATTTTTACAACAAATTGAACAAGAACTAGAAAGAGCGCTCACCAAAACGAACTATAATGCACAAATCTATTGACATTTGTTTTTCGGGGTTCAAATGTGGTTTTTCGCGTTCGTTTACTTTTGTGCATTTTTGTTATTTCGGGAGAGTATTTCTTGTTAACTCTCATTTTACCGAACTTTATCCAAAAAGTAAAGAAACAGAGCATTATCAAACTTTGGTAGTTTTTAGGATTTTAACCAAAAATTAGGTATATTTAAACATTTACTAATGAAATAGAAGATGTGTTTTTGCCAAATTTTATACTTTTTTTTTTTTTAAATAATATTGCCTCAATTTTTCCAAAAAAAATTATAACATTTTATTAAAATCTAAGAAGGTTTGAAACTTTTTCGTAACCCATAAAAAATAAAATTACAAAAATACATTTTTTGACAATTGGAAAAACAAAATTTTGTATAGTTAAATTAAGAAATTGGTTCTTTTCTTTATTTTTTCTTATATAAAATTATAAGAGCATAACACAAAATTTAAAAATCAATAAACATATTTTTTTTAAAGTTCCATTTAACTTTTGATATTTTTAGGCTCCCAGCAAAAATATTGTAAAAATTCAAAGATTAATTTGATATGTATGTTAATTGTAGACTTTTTTACAATTTTATTATTTTTTATTGATTCGAATATATTCAAATATTAAAAAAAAAAATTTTAGAAGTACCTCTAAAAATTAATTTTTACCAATTTTTTTTTGTAAAGCACCGTAAGTTGTTTGAGTTTCAAGTGAAAAAACTGTTATACTCCATATAAAAAAAATGATTTTTCACGACAATCAGTTTCACGTGAAAATTGTGTAGAGATTGTTTTCACGCAAATTTAATGTACAAGACTATTATTTTTCTTGGGAAAAAGTGACATTTTGTGTTTATTGTGATTGTGTCTTTGTTATAAAATTAAATAATTATTCATTTCTTTAAATTAAATTGGAATTGGGGCATTTTAGGTTCGAGTGAAAATTTTCCACGTGAAAAACAACTTACTTACTTACAACTTACAAAAACCGTAAGACACCTGATGACATTTTTATACAAATGTAAAAATGTCATCACAACAAATCATCAAGTGGTCTTTACACGGATTAAATGAAGACATAAGGTGTCTTGAGGAATTGTTTCCTCAAAAAGCGGATGACACCTCATGACTATTCAGCAATCCGTCACAAGTAGGGACTTATTCATAATATCTCCCTAACACGTCTTTAAGATATTTCCTATAAACGTCTGTTTGACATGGCAGCATTTTGTCTTAAAAAATACAAAAATCCCAAAAATATTCCTTACCCAGCCAGCAATTCCGGAGCGCTCATAAATAAGATTTTTAAATGGCTCATAGAAATAATTATTGTTTTTTTGAAAACACTCTTTTTTTGGTAGAAAATATGAACCCTCAGAAAACAATCCAAAAAGTTGTCTCTACAATCTAAAAAGCTGTCTCAAAATGAGGGTTAATTTTTCGGACTCAAAGAAGATTCCAAAATTATTTAAATTTATGAAGAAAATTTCGATTTTATACGTTCTTTTTTCTGAGTCATTTCTGAGTACACAGGGCGCTCTTTTGGACGGACCACTTTCATAGGAAAAATGTTTATGTTTTTGGAGCTCAATTCCGAGTCATTAATGATCATCTTTGTTTGCTGGGTAGTAACAAAACTTTATAATTTTTAATAATTTATTGAAGTCGCTGATGACAAAGTGTGCAAAGAAATCTGAAAATAACACACAAAACAACAACAACGAAAATAATTTTGTTGTTGCTTTGTGTGTTATTTTTAAATTTCTTTGCACATTTCATTGCATTTGAAGACACTAGGTTAAGACGCAAGACGCTAATATTACTGTCGCATTTCTTCAAATATTCATAAAACTCTTGGCAATTATATTTGACTAATAATATCAGAAATTGTTTCTGGATTAAATTTTTTCTCGATTAAAGACAATATACGTTCTACGTTGGCATTATGTGCTGGTAAGAAAAATAGAACTCAACAGGTTTTCTCATTTCATAGCAAACATCACTTTTAATAAAAAAAATCGCGCCAAAACTTGTTATCAGTTGTGTTAATTGAATTTAAGTTGTTTACATAATTTCTCAGGATAAGGAATTCACTAAATAAATTTTCATCATTAAAAACAATGTTAATTTTATTTAATTCAGCAGTTGGCTCACTGCTGATAAGCTTCAAATTAGGCAATCAAAGTAAGTGATGCCAAGTTAATTGAAATAACAGCAACAAAAGAGCGATGCTAACAATTCAAAAGTTTAGAAGCAATAAAAAAAGTAATGGAGAAAAGTAAAAAAAGTAGGGCAACCCCGGACACTTGCTGAAAAAGAAGAAGGACTGCCCCGGACGCCCTAAAAAAGAGGACGGTGTCCTGGGAAAAGAGGACGGATGGCAACCTTAAGTACAATTGATCTTTGACAATCTCGTTCAGAAAACAATTTTTTCGATCGTTCGTTTGGCAATTTTGAATATAAAATAACCGACAAATTAAGAATTTTAAGAAAAAAAGAAAAATGTTTAGTGTAGAAAATATTTTTAATTAATAAAAAGAAATAAAATTATACCCGGCCAAAGGTAATAAAATGAACGATTGAACTAGAAGAGCGATTAGTAGTGAACTAGATCTTTCGATCAATTGAGTAACTAGTTCATTTGAACTAGTTCGTTCACGAACGACACAAGTCTAGTCGGTCGGCAAATCTTAAATAAATTACGTGCTGTGCAAAAATATAACAAATTTCTAATAATTAAATTCATGTACAAGCATATTTCTATAATTTATACAATGTTTTATAAAATTAGTTAACGCCTTCCATTCTATTGTTTTACCATCAAGTGTTTTCAAAACTTCTTCTTCAAGTAAAACTTTTCCGAAATAAAACATTCTAAATTCCCTAAAAGCTAAACAACGGCAAAAGTGGCAGATCGAATTAGATCCAGCAATATATTTGGGGATAAACTAGTGTTTCCAATTATTCGAGATAGGCGGTTAACCGGTTAATGCATTATTCGAAAAATCGCTAAAATTAATTAACCGGTTATTCGGGTCGGTTAATCGAAAAAATTGGCGATTAATCGGTTAATCGTTTAATGCAAAATTAATGTATTTTCTTAACTTTTCTATTTGAAAATACCAATTTACTCTGCAAAAATCATTTTTTATGAATATTAGTAGTCTGAGAATATCATAAATAATTGTTAAATTCTCAGTCTTTTCGGTTTTTAAGGGCCATTAACAATAAAACAATTTTGAGTTAATTTATTCAGAGAGAATTTAATAGGACGTGTTTTAATGAAAGTTTTCACTAAACTTATGAAGTTTTCTTCACAGAGTTAATGCAAAACAAATTTTACGAAAAAGGTTTTTCATTGGGTGAATATAATTTTCAATAAATAATACGAGATTTTTCATAAAACTGCATCAATTCAATGAAAAGTTTAGTAGTGTTGTTGTAACGTTCTATATACATCTGCAATTAATATTTTAATTAATATGCAATTTTTTCAATTTTAGGTAATAGGTTTGAGGTTAAGAAGAAGAATGAACCTTTTACTCTAAAAATTATAATCACATTAAGGTTGTTCACAAGGGGTGTGCTATTTGCTGTATCGTTGTATCGTCATAACAAAAAACAGAGTTGTTAGAATATAAATTGAAAAAATACAACATTTGAGAATAGCACGATACAACATTTTTACGAATGTTAAGTGCCCATGTTTGTGAACTCTGGTTTTTGTTAGGACGATACCCCTTGTAAATAACCTAATTATAATTTTCAAATCAGACTAGATCTAGTTGCTGCCTTTTTTTATGGACAGGTTTTGTCAGTGATTTTCCATTAAATTGTATTAATTACGCAGTACAACACTAAAAATGCATCGGGCATGCGACATATGAATTCTGATAGATTTTAGGATGAACATCACGATTGTGAACACCAAATTTCAAAATTAGATCTAGTTTTTAAAATATTTGCAAATATAACTTTCAGCAAAAAGACAGTTTTTTTGTTAAAATTTCTTATTTATTCATACACCTGACTGAACCATGGATAATTTTTAATATGGTTTAAAAATATACACTTTGGGATTTTGGAAACATATCAATTTATTTTGATTAGATAAAGGATCTAGGACAGGGGTGGCAAGACTTTTTTCGCTGCGTGCCAGAAATGAACAATTTGTTTTTGTAAAAATTTCTCGCGTGCCACCTTAATTTTAGTTGTCTTTTAAAAATCCTTTTTTAAAAATTTTAACAAATTTGGAAAATTTCTTTTAAAAATATCATTGCAAATATACATATTTATCAGCGCTAAGGATAACCCCATGAAATTACCGCCAAAGGGAAAAATTAAATAATGTCCAAGAAATGACGTAAAATTGTTTGACGTTTATTTAATTTTTGGGGGTTTATTTAATCTATAAATATTGAAAAAATCCCCAATGAAATAAAATTAAAACAGTTTAAACCTTATTGCCTTTTCATTTTTGGGGTTTTATTTAATTTTTGGTGGTTATTTCATTTTGTTAAAAAAAAGTTAAATTATTGGGCGCTGGGCACTGCATGATAAAATCTTGACTCTGAATCTGAGCTCTGACCATCAATTCTATATATTTCGGACATGCTGATTACAATGCCGTACTTTATGTTTCGAACAATGGTACAGATTTTTCTCTAAATGTCTTTAAAGTTTGGCGGTTTTCCATTTAGTTTTTTATATACAAAAATTTTGAAATGCAATAAAAATAATTTTTTTTGGTGAAATGTAAGCACAGGACCTGTGTTCATATTTAGGCTTCAAATTTTATGCAAAAAACTTGATATTCAAACTACTGTTCGCGTTTCAGATGGATTTTTACGGATCGCTGAAAGCGAAATTTGCCTTAATAAATTATATGGGTTAATAAAAAGCAATTAAAAGGAAAATATTTCAACAAAAAAAATGTATTCAGGTTTAAAATCTCGATTTTTCAAAAATTTTGTATGGCAGCATAGCTTTCCAAGATGTCCCCAAAGTCCAACTTTTAGTATAATATGGGGTCACCTCTAAAAACTGCTCTTGCAAAATTTCAAAGTTATGGCAATAAATGCATTTTTTTACTAAGGTTAGTATTGCACTAAAGATATCATAAATATGGCCACAGGTCCTGTACTTACATTTTAACACAAAAAATTCATATTAATTGAATTTGAAAAATTTTTTATATAAAAAACTGAATGGACAACCGCCAAACTTTAAAGACAATTAGCGAAAAATATGTACCATTGATAGAAAAATAAAGTACGCCATTGTAATCAACACGTCCGAAATATATAAAACTGATGGTCAGATCTCCATTAATTTTTTGAGTGTCATGCAGTGTTATTAAAGTATATAAGAAAAATAGTTGAAAAATGTGCTTCGGGCAAAAATTTGATTTTGTTAAAATAAATCGCGCGGTTTTTATCATCATAATAATAAGCAAATATTATGGATTTAAACAGAAAATTTTCAATTCCAGATGAAATGGCTCTGCGAAATACGATCAAAACCCAATTTTAAAATCCAACGAATGGGGTTATTTCATTATGAAACTTATGTTCAGTAATGAAACTTATGTTCAGTAATTTATTTCGTAGCACCTATTTTGCCTTTGAAAAAAAACTTAATTTTTTAGATCCAATTTTAATGCAAGTTGTTTTCCATTTTTGTGCAATTTTCTGGTACTTTTTATTTCTCCGATTATGAGGCATTTTCTCATCGAAACCTTTAAACTTCTTTCAATCTAGAATTTTAGAAATTTTCCCAGAAATTTCTGATAATCGAATTCGCGAGTTCTGTATTAAACATATTTCTTTAAATAAAAAATGGTGGCAATGCAAAGTTTTATTCATTTTAAAAGACGATTTACAAGCTCTATGAAAAATTTCACCATTATGGAGTTAAATCACACATTTTTGTAGCGAAATTTAACATTTAACTGAATTTTTTGCTGGTCTTCTAATAGTTTAAATTTGTTTAAAATATCCAACAAAACGTCGCGTGCCACCTAAAATCCACTCGCGTGCCACTACTGACACGCGTGTCATAGTTTTGCCAGCCCTGATCTAGGATATAACTGCAATTAAAGTGAAAACTTCACTTATTTTCCTATTTTGCAAATCTAGTAAAATCCCTTAATCGGATTTGCAAAATTTTTACATATGACGTAAATTCATATTCCACTAAATTGTTTTTATCAAAAGAATCACAACTTCTGCATCAACTTTTGCAGAAAATTCAATCTGAAATACACATTTTACATCTTTTTTATTTCAAATAAATTTTATATGAATTTACTATTGCAAAATGAAATAAAATACATTTTTGAACATGCATATTTTAAAATCGTTATTTTTTCAAAATTTACACTTCAATTATCTAAAACTTTGTTGAAATTGATTGGAAAACATATGTTTAATATTTCTGAATGGTTTTATCTGGGTTTTATATTTTAAGATTTGTTACAGACTCCTTAATTTTTAGGTATTAAAAAAGTCAGTCTTTTTCGGGTTTAGTCAATATTAACTATAAATTGAAACAGAAAATGCGAAATTTTTTTGATAAATTAGGTAACATGAGATGTTTACTAAAGGTACAAATTCAAATATTAGATACTCCTTTCATCGCAGATTATTTATTAACGAAATCGTGAAAAAAGAGAAATTTCAATTTTAAATGCATATATAGGGAATATTATCGCAGCTGTCAAAACTTGCAATATATTAAATTAAAGGGCATATTGCATCATTTTAAAATGTTGCAAAAAATAGCGTTATTACTTTCAATTTTATATTTTTTTGCAAAAAGTTTCTTAAAAAATTTAATTTTCCTACAAAAACGTTTCGTGATCTGCGTCCCAAAGTGTATTAGAAATACACGCAATCCCAATGCAGCAAATTTTTTTTATTTTATATGTTTTTATTGTCAGATTGTCTCTATATGATAATTTTTTTCAACAACCCATCGGCTGTACGAATTGAATACATGCTCCCACATTATAAATGTAACTATACTAAAGTGCGACAGCTTAAACATCTCACCCGAGTAAGGCCTTGAATGCAATGTAATTAATTCGTTGTTTTCCTTCCTATTCAGCTTTCTGTTATTGTTTTCACTCAGAAGTGATCAACGCAGACACATACCTACATTCTATTTTTAGATTTTTGTTTATTTTCCAATCTCCTCCGTGTTTCAATGCACGAATTCGAGTGAAATTTTATTGAATCAATATAAAATTCATAAAAAGCATGTAGACAATTCCTTCAATGTGCAGTAATAGATGTCAAATCCCAAACAGATTTGTTTGTTCGAACTTTGTCATAGAATTTCAAAAGTGAGATCAGTTTTCAGACTTTCAAAATTCTATGTTTGCAATAATAAAATTTTAAAAATTAATAATTAATAAAATTAAAAATTAATCTATTGTATTTCCTAAAGCGTGTTGCAGCCAGGCACATAGTGTTAAAGCACTTTTTTGAAAAATAGAGACTTTGTTATTTTATTTATTTTCAATGTCGACTTGCTTGGAGTTGCTCAAAAAATTGTATCTAAAGGCTTTTTTTTAAATCGATTCTAAAACAATTTGATCGTATTTTAGTTAATATTTGTTTTTTTCTAAGCATTTCCTGTAATTTTTAGCCAAAGTAAAGAAAATTATGAAGTTTTGGGAAAAAATAAAGCAAAAAATTACATATTAAAAATGTAACCGGTTAATCGACCTATTTTAACCGATTATTCGGGTCGAATAATTATTTGAGTTTTAAATTATTTGTTTCGACATTAACCGAAACAGAGGCGATTAATCGAGGAATCGGTTAATCGATTAACCGAATTGGAAACACTAGGATAAACTTAGATCTAATTTGATCCGAAAAAGTAGCACATCGAATAAGATCCAGCAATGTATTTGGGGATAAACTTAGATCTAATTTGATCCGAAAAACGGCAGATCGAAAAAATGGGCTAATCTAATTGTATAAAATTAGATTTAATACAAAAAGTTACATTTTATTTGATACCATATATCGCTCAGATTGCATTAAATTGTCCATTCTATTGAAATTACTTCTTGATTATCATTATGTCACATCCAATTTTATATAATTAGATAAACTCGTTTTTCGGATCGTATTTCATCATATTAGATCCAAGGTGGATCTAAATTACTGAAGTACGATCCACCCTTTTTCGGATAAAATTTTATTTTTTTTTGTTTTTGCAATATGAATTTCTTTTTATAAAATTATAATTTTTTTTCTATACATTTTTTATAAAATTATATTTTTTTTATTAAATTGAACTTTTTTAATAAAATAATTTTATTTACATCTTTTTGACGCTCTACTCCATTTCAAATTGTATCAATTGTTTTTAAGATTTATCAATTGTGTTTCAGAAATAATCAATTGTATTTCAAAACTTATCAATTATTTTTCAGATTTATGAATTTTTTTTCAGAACTAGTCAATTGAATTTCAGTTTTATCAATTGTATTTCAGAAATTATTAATTGTATTTCCGAAATTCACAATTGTATTTCAGAAATTATCAAACTGTATTTCAGAAATTATCAATTGTATTTCAGATATTATGAAATGTATTTCAGAAAGTTTTCTCTATTAACTATGAAATACAATAAACAAATTCTGAAATAGATTTGATTATTTCTGAAATACAATTATAATTTCTGAAATACAATTAATAGCTTCTGAAATACAGTTAATATTGTAGTTGCTGATGAGTTATCATATATGACAATACATTGTTTCAATGGCACCATATATGAAAATATATTGCTTAAATGGTACCATACATGGTATGTTGTGTAAATGATACGATATATCAAAGTATATGGTACTATACAATATATAGTAGCATATATTATCATATCTGGAACTGTATAAAAAATTTTGTTCATGAACATATATTGTTGAAATGGCACCATGCACATTTCCATGTGCGATGTGCGAATACAAATTCGCACATGCACATGTGCGAGTGCAAGTGCATATCCACGTGCATTAAAAAAAAGCTAACATTAGAAAAAAATCGCTAATATTGTCGAAAATCGCCAATATATAAAAAAATCGATAATAATTAACAAAAAAAATGCAAAAATGGATACAAAATCGCCAAAATTGAAAAAAATCGCCGAAATTAAAAAAGAACTGTCAAAATTTTTAAAAAATCGTCAAAAATTAAAAAAAAAATTGACAAATATGAAAAAATCGCCGAATTTAAAAAATCTTTAAAATTAAAAAAAAAATGCATATTTAAAAAAAAAAAATTATCAAAATATTGGTTTATAATTTTTATTCAAAAAATAAAAATTGTTTTTGCGACATTTTTATTGATTAATTAGAAATTTATTAATTCAGTGAGGCCAATTTCCTTATTATGAATTAACATAATAAGTACTTTTTTCAAAAACTGCTCTTTTTCTTCATCAGGATATTCTCCTAACAAATACTTCACAGAGTCTTTGCTTTCAAAAACCTCTACACTTTCAGGAATGAAAAAACGATCGTTTCGGGGATTTTCCAGGTCCCCTTCTTCAGTTTTCTTTAGAAAGTGGTGGCAATAGTGCAATGCAAATTTAAACATCAAAATTTCATATTAAACGTAGTCTACTACATCAACGAAATGAGAATGGAGCAAACAATAAAATATGTTTTCGAAGTCTTTTTTTTCGAACAATAGAAATATTATGAAAGTTTTCTGTTTTTGTATTTCGTACCGTCGGTACAAATAAAATACAAATTTTATTTTTACCCACTTCTTTGTCAATACAAGAAGAGGCAAAAACATTTCTCCATACTGTGACTGTTGTCAAAATGTTGGTTTTTAATTTTTACAATTTCCTTATTATGAATTAACATAATAAGTACTTTTTTCAAAAACATTTCGTTGATGTAGTAGACTACGTTTAATATGAAATTTTGATGTTTAAATTTGCATTGCACTATTGCCACCACTTTCTAAAGAAAACTGAAGAAGGGGACCTGGAAAATCCCCGAAACGATCGTTTTTTCATTCCTGAAAGTGTAGAGGTTTTTGAAAGCAAAAACTCTGTGAAGTATTTGTTAGGAGAACATCCTTATGAAGAAAAATAGCAGTTTTTGAAAAAAGTACTTATTATGTTAATTCATAATAAGGAAATTGGCCTCGAACTGAATTAATAAATTTCTAATTAAGAATTATCAAATTTTAAAAAAATCGACGAAATTTAAAAAAATCGGCAATATTGGAAAAAATCACAAAAAATCGTCAAAATTTTATAAATCGTCAAAAATTTGAAAAAATCTGCAAAATTTAAAAAAAATTGCCAAAATTGAAAAAATTGTTAAAAATTTGAAAAAATTTCCAAAATTTGAAAAAAAACACTAAATTCGAATAAAAGTCAAAATTTGAAAAATTCTGAAAAATTTGACAAAATATTCAAAAATTCAAAAAAATCTTCAAAATTTGAAAAAAATTTCCAAAATTGGAAAAAAAATCGTCAAAATTTAAAAAAAAATCGTCAAAATTTGAAAAAATTTCCAAAATTTTAAAAATACACTAAAATTTTAAAAATTGTGAAAAATTTGACAAAATCTTCAAAAATTGAAAAAAATCGCCAAAATTGAAAAAAATCGTCAAAATTTGAAAAATTTCCAAAATTGGAAAAAATCCCAAAAATTGGAAAAAAATAGTCAAAATTTGAAAAATTTTAAAAAAATCGTCAAAAATTTCCAAAATTGGAAAAATCCCCAAAATTTAAAAAAATCAAAATTTGAAAATACCCAATCAGAAATCGCCAGTGGTACAAAAAATCAAGCACTGGCATACCACTGGGTAACCACGGTGTTGAAAATAAATGACTGGAAGAACACTTATTTGGGACGCTTTGCCAGCGTTTGCAAAAAGCGTTTTTCCAGTATTTGTTTTACAAAAATTTCGGTGGTTTATAAAAAAAACCACTGGCAAAAAATGGTCTAAGAGTGATATACCAAGATTTGCAACCAGTGGTTATCCAGTGCTACCTAGCCAATGCTACCAGTGGTACAAAAACCAATTCACTGGTAGAGCATTGATTTTATAAAAATGCTGATGCTTCGTTAAAAAAGATTTGTAGTCAGGAGGTTCCGAGTTCAAATCTGGTTGCAAGCAAAAAATTTTTATAGGATTTTTTTTTAATTTAAAGTTTTTTTTGTTCTATAAAATCAATTTTTTTGTTTGTGGAAAAGATCCTTTAAGACCAACTTTTTTTTTGCTCTCCCAATGCTGGCATATTAGTTCCAAAAAACTGTTTGCAGTGCTAGCTTTTTCGCACAGCCAGTAGTTGTCCAGCGATTATCACTCATTTATGTATTTAGCTATCAAATATTATATGTCTCGTTAGCTCAGTGGGTAGAGCAATCGTCTGCCAATCTGACGGCCTGGGTTTAAATCACGGCAGGACCAAAAAAAATACTTATGAACTTTTTTTAATTTTATTTTGGTAAATATATTTCCAGACCACCAATTTATTGGTTTTGCCAGCGTTTTGCCAACGTTCAAAAATTTTGTTTCTCCAGTACTTTTCCGGCGCTTTTTGAACAGCCGGTCCTTTTGTCTAATGATGTTATCATTTTGGGAATGGGAAAGCAATTTTTGCCAGTACTTGTACTACCTGTTAAAGTGCTTTGCCATAACTTCCCCGTTTGTATTTTTCTGGCTGGGTAGTCATAAGTTGAAAAAATCGACATAATTTGAAAAATTCGCGAATATTTGAAAAAAACTGCAAACCCGACTAAAAAAGATGTTATATAATCATATATCTCCATATATAAACCCATATATATATGTTCATATCTAATTTGATCCGAATATTGGAATATATAATTATATCAAATGAGATAAGCATGTTATCTAACCTTATACAATTTGATCCGAAAAATGGGTCTATCTAATTGCATTAAATTATATATAAATACATATAATTTTATAAAAATTTTCAAATAAAATTTTAGTAAAGCAACAGCAACGCAAGCAAATTCAAACAATTTCTATTTGAATTTTTTAAACAGAATCACTTCTGAAATTATTCATATAGAGACAATCTGACAATAAAAATATAAACAATAATACAATTTAATGGAAGATCACTGATGAAGCCTGTCCATAAAAAGGCAGAAACTAGATATAGTCTGATTTGCAAATTTAATGTGTTTATAACTTTTGAGGAGGGTTTATTCTTTTTCTTAACCTCAAACCTACTAAATTATAATTAATCAAAATACATATTAATGACAATGTTAATTGTATTTGGTCTACACGACGCGATTGAAAAAACAACCATAACTACTATTTACTATAAAAAATAAACATGCCCTGTTGGCTGTCCGTCTCCAATATCCACAAATTGCCTGCACTTGTACGTACAAACCATACGTCAATGTGCCAATATTTGTGAAAAGGGGACACGGAGGAAATAAGAAGATAAACAGAGAAAATCTGAAGTAGAATGTTTGTATATGTCTGTTTGATCACTTCTGAAATTATTCATATAGAGACAATCTGACAATAAAAATATAAACAATAATACAATTTAATGGAAGATCACTGATGAAGTCTGTCCATAAAAAGGCAGAAACTAGATCTAGTCTGATTTGCAAATTTAATGTGTTTATAACTTTTGAGGAGGGTTTATTCTTCTTCTTAACCTCAAACCTACTAAATTAGAATTAATTTTGTTGTCTACAATATTGACAATTTGTTAGTCTAATTAATATATTTATTTTTGCAACTATTTGTGATTTTTAGATAGTTTAGGTTTCTAAAGCATATTTAGTGTAATTTTAAGTTTTTCTTTAAATATTTTGCAATATCTGTATTTTACAAACTGCTTTCCTGTACTTTAATTATAAGATTTAATCTTGTTGTACAGGATATGAGAACACAACTAAATAAATAAATAAAATTTAGCTCTTCTAGTTTTCGAGATATGGATAGAGTTGTTGTTCACGCCAGTGAACAATGGTAACCCTAACCTACCAATGCCCCCTAGACATCAGTAACATCAGCTGTTGGCGTGCGCAACTGCAGCCAACTTTACTTTGATGCTGGTTGACAGTTTATATATTGCGCGAGAACTCACACACAACAAAACAAAGAAAAAAAGGTACACTCGACAACCACAATAATAAATAATGTGTTAAAAATAGTTTATTTTTGTTTATAATAAATAAAAACCCTAAATATTAAATCTTAAACTCTAAAGCGAATTAATATAAAACCCCAAGTGATATTTGTGAATTTTGTATAAGTTAAAATTTAACCCAAAATAACTTACAAATAAAATAATATTTTATAACGTTCATATTGGAAATTCGTGTTTCATTTACCCCTTAACCCGAAATTAAACAGTTGTCAAAACCGGTTTCCGAATTATTCGAGAAACCGGTTTTTTCGTGTCAAATAATACGACATTTTCGAATATTTATAAGGTGAAACTTTCTAATAAATTTTCTTCATTTGTTCAGTAATTATGCAAAATATTTAAGTGCCTATGCATAATAATTTGAAAACCTTATAACATATTTATAAATGAATTTTATATGGAAAATGTGTTTTATAAGTCACTTAGAAATTTTCATGGTGATTATGCCATATGACCCTTAATGTTTGATTCCCTCCTTTAGGTAGGGTTTATTGACTTTGGCATTGCTATGACGTAAGTTCATTTGTGGACTATTATCGAAAAAATTTGTTTCTTCGAAACAAAAATGTTGAAATTCTTTCAAGAGACTGTTGTTTTTTTTTTGCAGAATTCTACATTTTCTCTCTATATTAAAAAAGTCATAATTTTTTCACAATAAGTTTAGTAGGAAATATCTAAAAATTTGTCCTAAAATGCATATAAGCTCATGTTTTCCATTTCCAAATGAGTTAGAGAAAACGGGCAACGGTTTTGGAACAGGGAAGTCATAGTGAGTCATCTGTGGAAAAATAAGTGCGAAAATCGCTTAAATAAAATTTTAATCGTCCATATCTCGAAAACTAGAAGAGCTAGAGGAAAACTGACTGCACCAAAGTTCAAAACTCACCACCAATACCCCGATATCGAAACTAGATTTTGACTTGCATTACTAGATTTTAAAATCGCGTTTTTCTCGAAAACTAGGCCTCGTAGAGAGCCTAGAGAGCCTCCGTATTTCGAAAACTAAATGAGTTAAATGAAAACGGACAACGGTTTTGGAACAAGGAAAAATAAATTCGAGAAACAAATTTTGGAAATTTCGTTTTTTAATACCTGGAAGATTTTTTCAATTTTGTCGATTTTCACAAATTTTTACGAGTTTTTCAATTTTTGGCGACTTTTTGAAATTTTGGTATTTTTTCAAAATTTTTCAATTTTGGCAATTTTTCAAAATTTTCCGATTTTTTCCAATTTTTGACGACTTTTTGAAATTTTGACGATTTTGGTAATTTTTTCAAAATTTTTACGATATTTCGCAATTTTGGCGATTTTGTCTAATTTTTGACGATTTTCTTTTAAATTTTGACTATTTGGCAATTTTTTCAAATATTGACGATTTTTTCAAAATTTTTACAAAATTTTCCGATTTTTTCCAATTTTTGACGACTTTTTGAAATTTTGACGATTTTGGTAATTTTTTCAAAATTTTTACGATATTTCGCAATTTTGGCGATTTTGTCTAATTTTTGACGATTTTTTTTTAATTGACTATTTGGGCAATTTTTTCAAATATTGACGATTTATTCAAGTTATTACGATTTTTTCAAAATTTTTACAAAATTTTTCAATTTTGGCAATTTTTTAAAATTTTCCGATTTTTTCCAATTTTTGACAACTTTTTGAAATTTTGGTAATTTTTTCAAATATTGATAATTTTTTTTTAAATTTTTACGATATTTCGCAATTTTGGCGATTTTGTCTAATTTTTGAAGATTTTCTTTTAAATTTTGACTATTTACGCAATTTTGCAAATATTGACGATTTTTTCAAGTTATGACGATTTTTTCAAAATTTTTCCAAAATTTTAAAATTTTTCAAAACTTTCCGATTTTTTCCAATTTTTGACGACTTTTTGAAATTTTGACAATTTTGGTAATTTTTTCATATATTGTCGATTTTTTTCAAAATTTTTACGATATTTTGCAATTTTGGCGATTTTGTCTAATTTTTGACGATTTTTTTTAATTTTGGGCAATTTTTTCAAAATTGACGCCTTTTTCAAGTTATGACGATTTTTTCAAAATTTTTCAATTTTTGCAATTTTTCAAATTTTTGGTGTTTTTTTTTCAATTTTGATGATTTTTTAAAATTTTTGCATTTTTTTTCTTGTTTTGGCGTTTTTTTCTGATATTGAAACTTTTTTCAATTTCAGCGATTTTTTGCATCCATGTGCGCGCACATGTGTGCACATACACATCTTGATGTGTAATGTGCAAGTACCAGTCTGCACTTGCACATGTGCATGTGCGAATTTGTATTCGCACATCGCACATCAAGATGTGCATGTGCGGATAGCATTCGCACATGCACATTTTGATGTACATACCCAGGTAGAAATTGCCGACGTTGCAACAAAAATTGTACTGGGAGAGCACTGTTTTTTGCGAATTGGCGGTACTACTTAAAACGTGCTTTGCCAGTACTGTTTTCTGAAAATTAACGAGCTTTTTTTAATTTATTAAAATTAACAATTTTATAAATTTTATGTATTTTTGCGTCTATTACACAATTATTTATGTAAGAGACACATAACCCCATTCTTTTCTTGTGAAGTTTCGACAAAATGTGTGATGTACACTAAAAGGACAGTAAAGTACTAGCAAACTACTAAAATTGTTATTAAATGTACTGGGATAATACCAAAAAAATAAAATCCCAAGCCTGTGCCAACGTTGGGAAATAACTACGGCCAAGCGTTTATTGGTGTTATCATTTCGACAACATGCCAGTACAGTGAAAGTTGAAAATCCGACGCATAGCCAGTACATGTACTACCGTCTCCAATACCGGGCCGACATTGTGCCGTTTGTATTTTTCTACCTGGGTATATATTATTATATATATATATATTATATATTATCCATAAATTTTTTTGTTGAAAAAAAAACTGAAGATTATTACGAAAAAGTTAAAAATTTGAATTTTTATAAAAATTAATAAATACCGGTATTTGTAAACATTTTTAGAGGCATTGGAAACGGTATTCAATTTGAAACGGTATTTTAGCGATAACGGTATTATAACGATAACGGTAACCAACCTTGGAATTAAGGTTCAAAGCAAAAAAGAGTAATAATAACCAGAGACTATTAATTATAGAGATAGGAAATCAAAACTTACCCTACTCACCGATAGAGGGCGCTGTAATTTAATATTACCTGAGCAACTATTTAGTATCACTTTAGTATCAGCTGAGCCTATATTTAAAAACTCAAAATCTGCTGAAAACTGCTCAAAATAAGGAAAAACAAGCGCGGAATATATTCAAATAATAAAATTTGAAATATCCGTTTGTTTTTTTGCTTTGTTGTTTGTTTTATATTAATTTAATTTTTAAGTTAAATAAAAAAATAAAATTGTCAATTTTTTGAATAAAGTGCCATCTAGTGATAACAATGTTTTTACAACTTATTTTTTTGGTGATGCCATACCCTTGATCATTTCTGTTTTCTAAGTATTTTACAGCATTTTGTAAAACTTGGTTAGCTTTTAACTCAAACGTTTCCTTTTCATTCAAAGAAAGACTTTTTCAGGGGTATGGCATCACCAAAAACAAAAGTTATAACGACATCGTTATCACTAGATGGCACTTTGGTTAAAAAATTGAGAATTTTCTTTTTTTATTTAAATTGAAATAATAACAAACAAAAAAGCAAAACAAACAAAAGGAATTCTCAAATTTAATTATTTGAACATATTTTGCGCTTGATTTTTTCTTATTTTGCGCAGTTTTAAGTAATTTTTGAGTTTTTAAATATAGGCTCAGCTGATACTAAAGTGATACTAAATAGTTGCTCAGGTGATACTAAATTTCAGCGCCCCCTACCGGTGAGTAGTGTAATTTTTTATTTCCTATCTCTATAATTAATAGTCTCTGATAATAACAAAGGATAAAAATAGCATTGTTATATTTCGTTGATGTTACCTAGTGTCTTGATATGCAATAGAGATAGGAAATCAAAACTTATACTACTCACCTGTAGAGGGCGCTGAAGTTTAATATTACCTGAGCAACTATTTAGTATCAGTTTAGTATCAGCTGAGCCTATATTTAGAAACTCAAAAACTGCTCAAAATAAGGAAAAACAAACGTGGAATATATTCAAATAATAAAATTTGGGATATCCGTTTGTTTTTTTTTTTTGATTTGTTGTTTGTTATTATTTAAATTTAAATAAAAAAAGAAAATTGTCAATTCTTTTAACAAAGTGCCATCTAGTGATAACAATTTTGTTATAACTTATTTTTTTGGTGATGCCATACCCCTGAACAAAACGATAGCAAGCAATTGTCAAAATGATTTCATCTCAAGTGAAGGCACTGAAATTCAATTTTATTGCAATATCATGATATCGCTGACATGCAAGCGGCTCTTGCAATGAAGCCTGCCATGAAATGTCACTTTTCGTTTTAATTTTAATTTTGTAATAAAAAAACAACAGAAAATTTGGTCAAAAATAAAGGGAAAGTATTTAATTTTTTATTATTTGTAGATAAAAATTAATGTTTGATAAAATTTTGTGTTTTTCAAAGAAAAATCTATGATATTTCTTATCTATGAAATGGTCAAGTGTTCCCCACCACTTTGCAATTGATATCATTTTGTCGTTTCACTGCAATGGTTTTGACATTTCATATCATATAATTTGTTGCATTTGAAGACACCGGGTTAGTCTAAGTTGAATTCTTAACATTTTCGATTTGACAAATGACACTGATGATGGCTTTGTAGCGAAAAAAAGTAAAAAAGGATATACATAGTTATATAAAAAATTAAAAAAAAACTTGGGCTGTAATAGAAATTGAACCATGACCCTCATAAATTGAAATTTTGTCTATGTCTGACCTTCCAGACATCTACACCACAACCGATTTGAAAATTGTATGAATTAAATTTGAATTTAAAATATTTTCACATATCTATAAATTGAACAAAAAGAAATTTAAATAAATAAATGTACCCAGCAAACAATTTGAATCTATAAAAACGAGGTTTTGTAGATGTACGACAAGAAAAACTGGACAACTGTAAACTTCGTTTATATCTAAATTCTTTTGTTTGTTTCGTATTAAATATTTCAAACTAGAGTTTACGACAACGAAATTATCGAAATCGATTGCCAAATTTATTTTGATTGTTATTAAAAATTTTTAAATTGATTTGACAGTCACGGGTTTACCGGGTTGTAAAAATGTGAAGAAATCTCGATGTCAGTTGATATCAATATACGACTAAATGTTCACCACACAAATAGTTACAAAAACTAAAAATATAAAATACAAAAATAAAATTTAAAAACAAACACTTTTTATAATGCCCTTTGCGGGCTTTTTTAAAAAGGATAGATTTTATATTTTATGAGATTTTTAAAGTTATTCTGTTTTCTCAAAAAGTTTTATACGTGTCAGAAAATAAGAAAATAGAGAGTTATAAGTTTTATTCAAATAAAAGTTTAACTTTTAAAATCAAAAAAAGTAAATATAACGAAAGTTTTCTCAATTAAAATTCAATTTTATAAACTGCAGTTAAACACTAAATTCTAGGTACTTTGATTTATGCAAATTTGTATTGCTGACTAACTAATCTTATTCTCATCTTAATTCAGAGTGTATTGTCACTTTTAAAATAATTATCTTCAAACAGGACTGTTTTAAAATCTCTTATGCAATTTTGCTCCAAAGTTTAATATCGATGGCTTAATGAAGGAAGACCCTAACTTCATTCTTAATTCCTATTGAAGGGAAGGCAATACAAATCTAAAAACCTTCGATATAGAGTTTCTCTGAATAATTTTTTTTATTAATACAAAAACAATAAAATAAAAAGTATAATCAAAGTTTTTCAAATTTCATTTTCCTCTAATCAAATATTAAGTCGAGTTAGGGCCTTTCTGTATTAAGCATTAAATTTATTTACGAAAAATTGGAAAAGACACCTAGGACATTTATTTTAACTTTAACATTCATGTTTGTTGGGTAATATGAAGTTTATAGAGGTAGATTCAAATAATATAAAAATAATTTGAATTATAAAAAAATGTTTATGAAACTATATGTATCATTACGGTTTGGCTCAATGGGTAAGGCGATGAACTTGTAAACGAAAGGTCGTTGGTTCGGATCGTGGCTGGTGTTGGAACAAAACAAAATTGCTTTGAATTTAAATTAAAATTGAAGAAAATTAAATTAAAGAGAAATAAAAAAATAAACAAAGAGAAAGGTAAAAAAGAAAAGAAAAATATTTTTTTTTTCGTTTTATTAATCATATTTTCCCTCGAAAAATATTCGTTGTTTCGATGAAATATCGAATCTAAAAATCAACAATTTTTCGGACCTGTATTACCTTGCAAGCTGCATAGGAAAATACCCTCATTCTTGGTATTATATCGAACTCGATATCGATGAAATTTTACGAGAAAATGATTGAGTTTCGATACAAGCTCGACTCATTTTGCATACTGGGACACTAATAATTTTAACATTGAGTTGTCATAGGACAACATTTTTTTTAGTAATTTTTGAACGAGTGCAAAGGAAACTCTTTTTCACCAATATAAAATTGAAAAAAAAAAATTCTTCGGAAAAAAAATTATATTTTTTTTATTTTACAAAAGTTTTTTTATTGCCGCCACCGGGTATCGAACTTGCGACCTCACGATTGCTATTCTAGCGCTCTACCACTGGGCTATTCTTTGATATGAAAGGCATAAAAACACCACTTTGTCAATGCGAGATATTGTGCTTTATTGTCTTCAATAAAAGCACTTATTAAACAAGTGTAAAAGGTGCACTCTAATTCAATATTGTTTTCAGTACTATTTTTGCAGGTGCCGGGTCCTGCCGGCAATCGAACCCGCGACCCTCTGTTTGGAAATGCCAAATGATACCCAAATCACTTTTTAAGCTCACTTTTAGTAGCAATACTTAAGTGATTTTTTGGAAGTTGTTCAAAAGTAATTCTAGAAACGCTGTAAAAATATACTAACGGATACTTTGGAAGCAATGAAAGAAGTGATTTTTTGAAGTTGTTCAGAATAACTTCTAAAAAAGCAGTAATAATACACTAACGGATACTTTTGAAGCAGTAAAAGAAGTAGTTTTTAAAACATTACTTCAGATTTTTTTTGCTGGGTACAGTTCAAGTGGATGATGAAAGCGAATAAGGTTACATAACACATAAACACTTAAATGGCGTTAAATGGGATAAAGTTAAATGAAAATTGATACCATTTTCAATATATCGTTGTAAATTGCCAAGGAGCAAAAAGGGAAAAGGGCTTCCCCGCACTAACCGTTTTATAATTTAGTGTTTTAAAGATTGCTTCTAGCAAATAGTGTGAATTTAAAAAATCTGTTGTTTTCAATTTTTAAATTTAATTTAAAAGCATTTCATCAATTTGGCTACTTTGAATTTCTTAATAATGACTTCTAAGTATGACAACTCATATTTTTTATAGTTGGAGTGCAACTATTTTCAAAGATTTGTTTTGATATTTTTTAAAAATTGGTTTACAAAGTAGTTAAACACCTTAGGCTTCCCTATCAAACTTATGGCGAACAATGACTGTAGAATGCTGGAATACTTTCAAACACTGTTTAAATCGTTCTAGATAACACAAGAAACTGTTTTGTATCCCTGAAGCTGTCTAAGAAAAATGTTAAAATAAAAAGGGCAATAAGTCAATATCAATGTTTGAAACTCGACAACGCGTAGTTGCAACCTATTCACACAAAAAAATAGAAACTAATTTCAATCACGAAAACCGCCTATTCAATAAATTTTATTGTTGAAATTCCTCCAATCACGAATAAATTTTCAATAAAATAGTGATACATTTGATTAGGATTTTTATTGGTTTTTTATAAAGGGTTTTTCAATAAGAGCGCTACAAAAGTTTTTTTAAATAAAACAAAAACGGTTTTGGATATCAATGAAATTCTTTATTCCTGTGAAAGTACGTTCGATACCATTATGTATGGAAATCGATCTCTTTTTCATGGCCACCACGGGCACGCTTGCAGAAGTCCAGACGCTGAACCCAATTTTCGACGGTTTTCAAGCATAAATCGGCCGATACTGCTGCAATTTCACGTTCGATATTCGTACGAAGTTCATCAATCGTCGCTGGCTTGTTGGCATAGACCATAGATTTGACGTAGCCCCACAGGAAATAGTCCAACGGCGTCAAATCGCACGACCGAGGCGGCCAATCGACTGGACCATTTCGTGAGATAACACGTTCTCCAAACTTGGTTTGCAATGAATTGATTGTGACATTCGCTGTGGCTTGTGGCGCCGTCCTGTTGGAACCACATGTCCTCCAAGTCCATATCATCCAATTGGGGCCAAAAATATTCGGTTATCATTGAACGGCAGCGATTCCCATTCACAGTAACGTGCCGGTCTTGATCATCACGGAAGAAGTACGGCCCAATGACGACGCCGGCCCATAAACCGCACCAAACCGTAATTTTTTCGGGATGCAATGATGACTCATGGAGTGCGTGTGGATTGCTGTCTGACCAATAACGCATATTTTGTTTATTGACGAAGCCATTCAGCCAGAAATGAGCCTCATCGCTGAAGATGATTTTCGATGAAAATCCGAATCATTTTCAAGTTGTTGCTCAGCCCAATTCACGAACATACGACGCTTCTGGTGGTCAACCGGCTTCAGTTCTTGCGTCAATTTGATCTTGTTAGGATGTAGGCCAAGATCTTTTCGCAAAATTCGCCACAACGACGTCACAGAGATGCCCAACGCTTGAGAACGACGTGTGAGAGACACATTTGGGCTTTCTTCAACTGAAGCAATATTCTTGACACTACGGGCACTTCTTTATCTCACTGGCACTGGAACATTTTGTACTGTGCCTGTGGATTCAAATTTTTCCACTAGAAGCTCAATTGTTGATCTGCTAGGACGATTATGACGACCATAAATTGGACGTAGCGCTCTTAACGTTGAGGCCACTGATTCCGAATTTAGGTAGTAAATTTTAATAATTTCGACTCGTTGGCTCGTATATCTTTCCATCATGAAATGGCAAACCTTACTGAAGAGAAATGTCAAAAGAGCGGCAAGAAATATGGCGTCGTTTGCTGTCCCTGTCTTTCTACTTTGGTAGCGCCCTGTTGAAAAACCCTTTATGAGTTTGATTAAAAATTAATTCATTGGATTAAAAATTGGATCATAAATAACACATTATATACATTTGATTAAAAATTAATCCATGGGATTAAAAAGTGATCAATATTTAATAACTTCTAAATAAGACTGGATAAAGTGGTAGTTGCCATGCCAACTTAAAAAATATACTTCTTTATTTTTTAGCTTCAATTTCATTAAAATAAAACCTGCATGCAATTTTCATTCAGTTGATGGATTTATTTATACTTATGTGAAAAGTTCTCTCGTATAAATTAGTTTTCTTCTTTTTTCTGAAGCATAAAGGCCTCTGTTAAAAATTTTTTTGAAAACTAAATAAAATATATTTCTTAAAATAATTTTTAATTTATTTTTATGCAATTTTTTTTTTGTTTAAAAAAAATTTCAAATTTTTTAAACAAAATTTCAAAAATTAAAATTTTTTGAATATTTAAAAAATTTTTTGAAATATTTTCTTTAAAAAATTTAAAATTTTTTAAACAAAATTTCAAAAATTACATTACTATTTAATAGTAATGTTTTAGAATAAATGAATATTCAGATTTAACATGGCAAAATTAAAATATTTAACTAAATAAAATAATAAACTCAACGAGAATTTATAAAATTTTATAAAAAATAATTTAAAATATTAGTTACTAATTAGGGTATTTTAAAAATAGTACCAACCTGCTTAAAACATAGTACTTTTTCGACCCGCATAGTACTTTTTTAAAATTTTTTTATTATAAACAGCGGGCGCAGCCCGCTACGTTGTTAGCGTGCCTTAAAGTTTAGGGGGACAATTTTTTTTAAATTCGCTTTTTATTTAAAGTACAGTTTTTATAATAAAAGCCTTCACCCAGCCACCATAAATAAATAATTCTGCACAACAATGGGTTTAAAATAAATAAATATTTGATCACTTTTTCTCATGAAAGTGGATTGTTAGTAATGAATCCATAATAAATTGCAATATACGTGTGAATGTTAAGATAATTTGGTAAAGTGCGAACTTAGGTAGATACCCGTAAGTAGTTTTGTTCATTTGTGTTTTGAATGAAAATAAATAACGTAAAGCAGGGTTGGAAAGCATTTTATAATATTAAAAATAGCGGGCAAAGCCCGCTACGTTATTAGCGTGTCTTAAAGTTTTTTTTGTTAATTCCAGTTTATGTAAAGGTAGACCTGGCAATTCAAGTAAATTCACAAATTCAGTTGGAAAATTTACTGCGTCGGTTTCTTCCACCGGTGCTTCGTTACATGAAGTTTAAATATCGGAATATATAAGTTCCATTCCTTTTCTAAGGTTTTTTTTTCTTTTAGAAAATTTGTTTAACTTTTTGGAGAGTATGTTTCAATACTACATAAGTTTCATATTCCGTGGATAGTGTTTGAACAGGTAATTCCCTCTTCCAATCCATTTGCATTGTCTATAATTTCAATTCCACTCGTTCAACGTTTATATCAATTTCATTCCACTTGTGTAGTGTTTCAATTCCACTCGTTTCCTATTTAGTTTCTTAATTTTAGTGTTTCATATACACTTGTTCTTTAAGTTTTAGGTTTCTAGCTAAAGACGCAGACGTTAAGGGGGGGGCAATTTTTCCCTTTTGAACCACCATTTTTACCACGTTCCTGTCCAAAGTCCTAGAAATGCCTTGTCGATAAGTTAGCCCATACTTCAAGGAAAACATATTATATATTACAGGTTTCTAGCCGAAGGGTTCGGTTAGGCCATCAAGGGGGAGAATTATTCTGTTTTTACCTCTCCCGGTAGGAATTTCCAAAAATTCCGTCTTAGAGGACGTCTGCGTTGGAGGAGGAACCTACTACATACATAATTTTAGGTCTCTATATCCAGCAGTTTGGCCAGGCCGTCAAGGCGGAAGTTTTTTCCCTTTTTACCCCTCCCGGTATGAATTTCCAAAAATACCATCTTAGGGGACGTCAACGTTGGAGAAGGAACCCAAATACCGAATTTAAGATCCCTTGTTCCAGCAGTTTGGCCAGGCCGTTAAGGGGGAGACTTTTCCTGTTTTTGACCCTACCTGTAGAAATTTCCAAAAATCTCATCTTAGCGGATGTCTACAATAGAGGAGGAACTTTAATACCAAATTTCAACTTCCTACCTCCAGCGGTTTGGGCAGGCCTTTAAGCGGCACTTTTCGCTTCATTAATCCCCATTTTTGCAATGTCCCTGTCCAAAAAGCACCTTCCCGGTAAGTGAGCCCATACTCCAAGTAACATATGTTTAACATTTCAGGTTTCTAGCCAACTTTTACTATTTGTGCCCCTCTCGGCAGGAATTTCCGAAAATCCATCGACAGGGAATTTCAGCTTCCTAGTTCCAGCAGTTTGAGCAGGCTGTCAAGGGGGACACTTTTTCTTTTTTGGTCCCTCCCGGTTGGAATTAGGCTGGAAGAGGAACTTAAGTACCGAATTTCAGCTTCCTAGTTCCAGCAGTTTGGACAGGTCGTTAAGCGGCCACTTTCCCTTTTTGAGCCCCCATTTTATAACGACCCTATCCAAAATTCAAAAAAGTATCTTTCTAATAAGTTAGCCCTTACTCCGGGGACCCACATTTTAAGCTTCATGTTTCTAGCCGAAGGGGTTTTTACCGGCCCCCAAGGTGAGGCTTTTCTTCTTTTTGCCCCTCCCTTTAGGAATTTACAAAAATTCCATCTTCGCGGCTATCTGCGATGGATGAGGAACATTCATACCAAATTTCAACTGCATTGCCTAAGCGGTTTGGGCAGGCCGTTAGTGGGGACATTTTTCCCTTTCAGCCACCATTTTTACTATGTTCCTGTTCCAAAATAGAAAAATTACGTTGCCGGTGAGTTAGTCCTACTCCAAGGAATACATATTTAAAATTTTAGGTTGGCCAAAAGGGATTGGGCAAGCCGTCAGGAGGAGACTTTTACCTTATTTCCCCTCCCGATAGGAATTTCAAAAATTCCGTCTAAGTGGACGCCTACACAGAAGGAGGAACTCACATACCGAGTTTCCTTTTGGGATATCCTGTAGGGAATTCCAAAAATACAAACTTAGTCGATGTCTACTACAGTGGAGGAACCTTTATACCAAATTTCAGGCACTTTTCCAATTTGTGAGACTGTTTATGGGGAGACTTTTCCCCTTTTTGCCCGTTCCGGTAGGAATTTCCAAAAATCCCGTCTTAGCGCACGTCTATGCTGAATATCAAGAAACCTTGTTTTAGTGGAGATATCCGTTGGGGAGGAAAAAAAGTAGTTTTTTTGAAATTATATATTATTTTAAATGGTACTTTTTGGAAAAACGAAATTTTTTGAAAAAGATACTTTGTTTTTACAAAGTACTTTATTTGTACTTTTTTTGGAAAAGGTATTTTTTTTTAAAAAGGTGTTTTTTTTGGAAAAATGTATGTTTTTTGGAAAAATGTAATTTTTTTTGGAAAAGGTACTTCTTGTTGAAAAGGAACATTTTTTTAGAAAAAGGTAATTTTTTTTTGGAAAAGGTACTTTTTTTTGGAAAAGGTACTTATTTTGAAAAAGGAGTTTTTTTGAAAAAATGTGTTTTTTGGGAAAAGGAACATTTTTTTAGAAAAAGGTAGGTACTTTTTTTGGGAAAAGGTACTTTTTTTTGGAAAAGGTACTTTTTTTGAAAAATGTATGTTTTTTGGGAAAAGGAACATTTTTTTAGAAAAAGTTACTTTTTTTGGGAAAAGGTACTTTTTTTTTAAAAAGGTACTTTTTTTGAAAAAGGTATTTTTTTTGAAAAATTTATGTTTTTTGGGAAAAGGTACTTTTTTTGGAAAAGGTACTTTTTTTTTGGAAAAGGTAAATTTTTTTAGAAAAAGGTACATTTTTTGGAAAAAGGTACTTTTTTTAAAAAAGGGTACTTTTTTTTGGAAAAAGGTACCTTTTTTAGAAAAAGGTAAAAAGGTACTTTTTTTGGGAAAAGGTACTTTTTTGGAAAAAGGATTTTTTTTTGGAAAAAGGTACTTTTTTTTGGAAAAAGGTACTTTTTTTGGAAAAAGGTACTTTTTTTGAAAAAAGGTACTTTTTTTGGAAAAAGGTACTTTTTTTGGAAAAAGGAATTTTTTTTGGAAAAAGGTACTTTTTTTGGGAAAAGGTACTTTTTTTGGAAAAAGGTACTTTTTTTGGAAAAAGGTACTTTTTTTTGGAAAAAGGTACTTTTTTCGGGAAAAGGTACTTTTTTTGGAAAAAGGTACTTTTTTGGAAAAAGGTACTTTTTTGGAAAAAGGTACTTTTTTGGAAAAAGGTACTTTTTTCGGGAAAAGGTACTTTTTTGGAGAAAGGTACTTTTTTTGGAAAAAAGTACTTTTTTTGAAAAAAGGTACTTTTGGAAAAAGGTACTTTTTTTGTAAAAAGGTACTTTTCTTGGAAAAAGGTACTTTTTTTTGGAAAAAGGTACTTTTTTTTGGAAAAGGGTACTTTTTTTGGAAAAAGGTACTTTTTTTTTTGGAAAAAGGAATTTTTTTTGGAAAAAGGTACTTTTTTTGGAAAAAGGTACTTTTTTTTGGAAAAAGGTACTTTTTTTGGAATAAGGTACTTTTTTTTGGAAAAATGTACTTTTTTTGGAAAAAGGTACTTTTTTGGAAAAGGTACTTTTTTTTGGAAAAAGGTACTTTTTTTGGAAAAAGGTACTTTTTTGGAAAAAGGTACTTTTTTTGGAAAAAGGTACTTTTTTTGGAAAAAGGTACTTTTTTTGGAAAAAGGTACTTTTTTTTTGGGAAAAGGTACTTTTTTGGGAAAAAGGTACTTTTTTGGGAAAAATATACTTTTTTGGGAAAAAGGTACTTTTTTGGGAAAAAGGTACTTTTGTGGGCAAAATGTACTTTTTTGGGGAAAAGGTACTTTTTTTTGGGAAAAGGTACTTTTTTTGTCCCCGATAAGAATTTCCAAAAATGCCGTCTCAACGGACGTCTACACCGGTCGAGGAACCTACATACCAAATTTCAACTTCATAGCTCCAGCAGTTTGAGCAGGCCGTCAAGGGGGAGACTTTTTCCCGTTTTTGCCCGTCCCTGTAAAAATTTCCAAAACTCCCGTCTTGGTGGATGTCTACGATAGTGGAGGAACCTATATACCAAATTTCAACTTCCTACCTCCAGCGGTTTGGGCAGGCCGTCAAGGGGGGCCTTTTTCCCCTTTTTAACCCCCATTTTTACAACGTCCCTGTCCAAAATTCCAGAAAGTACTTTCCAGAAAAGTTAGCCCATACTCCAAGGAACACATATCTTAAATTTCAGCTTTCTAGCCAAAGGGGTTTTGGCAGGCCGCCAAGGGGGAGACTTTTCCCCTTTTTGCCCGTTCCGGTAGGAATTTCCAAAAATCCTGTCTTAGCGGACGTCTACGCCGAAAGAGGAACCTACATACCAAATTTCAACTTCCTAGCTTCAGCGGTTTGGGCTGGGCGATGTTGAGTCAGTCAGTCAGTCATTCAGTCAGTCAGTCACGTTATTCTTTTATATAAAGAGATTAACAAAAAAAGGTTAAGGTAAAGGTTCCCTTGTACATTAAAACAAGGTTCAAAATATAATATAGATCCACTCCACTCTGTATAGTGTATTTTGTTCTTTCTTCTTCGCAGTTTCCTTTTTTATATTATTCTATCGCTTTTGTTCTTGCATTCAATTTTACGCGTTGACTATTATTAGCGTCCCAGTCTCATCTTTAATATTTAAAAAGCAGGGTCAAAAATTATAAAATTTTAATCTTTTTTTTAAATTTATCTCTATATATAAAAGAATAACGTGACTGACTGACTGACTCAACTTCGCCCAGCCCAAACCGCTGAAGCTAGGAAGTTGAAATTTGGTATGTAGGTTCCTCTTTCGGGGTAGACGTCCACTAAGACGGGATTTTTGGAAATTCCTACCGGAACGGGCAAAAAGGGGGAAAGTGTCCCCCTTGACGGCCTGCCAAAACCCCTTTGGCTAGAAAGCTGAAATTTAAGATATGTGTTCCTTGGAGTAGGGGCTAACTTTTCTGGAAAGTACTTTCTAGAATTTTGGACAGGGACGTTGTAAAAATGGGGGTTAAAAAGGGGAAAAAGGCCCCCCTTGACGGCCTGCCCAAACCGCTGGAGGTAGGAAGTTTAAATTTGGTATAAAGGTTCCTCCACTATCGTAGACATCCACCAAGACGGGAGTTTTGGAAATTTTTACAGGGACGGGCAAAACGGTAAAAAAGTCTCCCCCTTGACGGCCTGCTCAAACTGCTGGAGCTATGAAGTTGAAATTTGGTATGTAGGTTCCTCGACCGGTGTAGACGTCCGTTGAGACGGCATTTTTGGAAATTCTTATCGGGAGGGGCAAAAAAAGTACCTTTTTCCAAAAAAGTACCTTTTCCCAAAAAAAGTACCTTTTCCCAAAAAAAGTACCTTTTTCAAAAAAAAGTACCTTTTTCCAAAAAAGTACCTTTTTCTAAAAGAAGTACCTTTTTCCAAAAAAAGTACCTTTTTCCAAAAAAAGTACCTTTTTCTAAAAAAAGTACCTTTTTTCAAAAAAAGTACCTTTTTCCAAAAAAAGTACCTTTTTCCAAAAAAAGTACCTTTTTCCAAAAAAAGTACCTTTTTCCAAAAAAAGTACCTTTTTCCAAAAAAAGTACCCTTTTCCAAAAAAAAGTACCTTTTTCCAAAAAAAGTACCTTTTTCCAAAAAAAGTACCTTTTTCCAAAAAAAGTACCTTTTTCCAAAAAAAAGTACCTTTTCCCGAAAAAAGTACCTTTTTCCAAAAAAAGTACCTTTTTCCAAAAAAAGTACCTTTTTCCAAAAAAAGTACCTTTTTCCAAAAAAAGTACCTTTTTCCAAAAAAAATTCCTTTTTCCAAAAAAAGTACCTTTTTCCAAAAAAAGTACCTTTTTCCAAAAAAGTACCTTTTTCCAAAAAAAAGTACCTTTTTCCAAAAAAAGTACCTTTTTCCAAGAAAAGTACCTTTTTCCAAAAAAAGTAACTTTTTCCAAAAAAAGTACCTTTTTCCAAAAAAAGTACCTTTTTCCAAAAAAAAGTAACTTTTTCCAAAAAAAGTACCTTTTCCCGAAAAAAGTACCTTTTTCCAAAAAAAGTACCTTTTTCCAAAAAAAGTACCTTTTTCCAAAAAAAGTACCTTTCCAAAAAAAGTACCTTTTTTCAAAAGAAGTACCGTTTTCCAAAAAAAGTACCTTTTTCCAAAAAAAGTACCTTTTCCCGAAAAAAGTACCTTTTTCCAAAAAAGTACCTTTTTCCAAAAAAAGTACCTTTTTCCAAAAAAAGTACCTTTTTTAAAAAAAGTACCTTTTTCCAAAAAATGTACCTTTTTCTAAAAAAAATGTACCTTTTCCAAAAAAAAAGTACCTTTTCCCAAAAAACATACATTTTTTCAAAAAAATAACTTATTCAAAAAAAGTACCTTTTCCAAAAAAAGTACCTTTTTCTAAAAAAATGTTCCTTTTCCCAAAAAACATACATTTTTTCAAAAAAATACCTTTTTCAAAAAAAGTACCTTTTCCAAAAAAAAGTATCTTTTCCCAAAAAAAAGTACCTTTTTCTAAAAAAAATTTTCCTTTTCCAAAAGAAGTACCTTTTCCAAAAAAAGTACCTTCTTCCAAAAAACATACACTTTTCCAAAAAAAAAACAACTTTTTAAAAAAAAATACCTTTTGCAAAAAAAGTACAAATAAAGTACTTTGTGAAAACAAAGTATCTTTTTCCAAAAAATTTCGTTTTTCCAAAAAGTACCATTTAAAATAATATATAATTTCAAAAAAACTACTTTTTTTCCTCCACCCACGGATATCTCCACTAAAACAAGGTTTCTTGATATTCGGCATAGACGTGCGCTAAGACGGGATTTTTGGAAATTCCTACCGGAACGGGCAAAAAGGGGAAAAGTCTCCCCATAAACAGTCTCACAAATTGGAAAAGTGCCTGCCCAAACCACTGGAGGTAAGAAGTTGAAATTTGGTATAAAGTTTCCTCCACTGTAGTAGACATCGACTAAGATTGTATTTTTGGAATTCCCTACAGGATATCCCAAAAGGAAACTCGGTATGTGAGTTCCTCCTTCTGTGTAGGCGTCCGCTTAGACGGAATCCTCCTATCGGGAGGGGAAATAAGGTAAAAGTCTCCTCCTGACGGCTTGCCCAATCCCTTTTGGCCAACCTAAAATTTTAAATATGTATTCCTTGGAGTAGGACTAACTCACCGGCAACGTAATTTTTCTATTTTGGAACAGGAACATAGTAAAAATGGTGGTTGAAAGGGAAAAATGTCCCCACTAACGGCCTGCCCAAACCGCTTAGGCAATGCAGTTGAAATTTGGTATGAATGTTCCTCATCCATCGCAGATAGCCGCGAAGATGGAATTTTTGTAAATTCCTAAAGGGAGGGGCAAAAAGAAGAAAAGCCTCACCTTGGGGGCCGGTAAAAACCCCTTCGGCTATAAACCTGAAGCTTAAAATGTGGGTCCCTGGAGTGAGGGCTAACGTATTAGAAAGATACTTTTTGAATTTTGGACAGGGTCGTTATAAAATGGGAGCTCAAAAAGGGAAAGTTGCCCCTTAACGACCTGTCCAAACTGCTGGAACTAGGAAGCTGAAATTCGGTACTTAAGTTCCTCTCAGCCTGCTCAAACTGCTGGAACTAGGAAGCTGGAATTCCCTGTCGATGGATTTTCGGAAATTCCTACCGAGAGGGGCACAAATAGTAAAAGTTGGCTAGAAACCTGAAATGTAAAACATATGTTACTTGGAGTATCTGCTCACTTACCGAGACGGTGCTTTTTGGACAGGGACATTGCAAAAATGGGGATTAATGAAGCGAAAAGTGCCGCTTAAAGGCCTGCCCAAACCGCTGGAGGTAGGAAGTTAAAATTTGGTATTAAAGTTCCTCCTCTATTGTAGACATCCGCTAAGATGAGATTTTTGGAAATTTCTACAGGTAGGGTCAAAAACAGGAAAAGTCTCCCCCTTAACGGCCTGGCCAAACTGCTGGAACACGGGATCTTAAATTGGGTTCCTTCTCCAACGTTGACGTCCCCTAAGATGGTATTTTTGGAAATTCATACCGGGAGGGGTAAAAAGTGAAAAAACTTCCCCCTTGATGGCCTGGCCAAACTGCTGGATATAGAGACCTAAAATTATGTATGTAGTAGGTTCCTCCTCCAACGCAGACGTCCCCTAAGACTGAATTTTTGGAAATTCCTACCGGGAGGGGTAAAAACGGAATAATTCTCCCCCTTGATGGCCTAACCGAACCCTTCGGCTAGAAACCTGTAATATATAATATGTTTTCCTTGGAGTATGGGCTAACTTATCGACAAGGCATTTCTAGGACTTTGGACAGGAACGTGGTAAAAATGGTGGTTCAAAAGGGGAAAATTGCCCCCGCCCTTAACGTCTGCGTCTTTAGCTAGAAACCTAAAACTTAAAGAACAAGTGTATATGAAACACTAAAATTAAGAAACTAAATAGGAAACGAGTGGGATTGAAACACTACACAAGTGGAATGAAATGGATATAAACGTTGAACGAGTGGAATTGAAATTATAGACAATGCAAATGGATTGGAAGAGGGAATTACCTGTTCAAACACTATCAACGGAATATGAAACTTATGTAGCATTGAAACATACTCCCCAAAAAGTTAAACAAATTTTCTGAAAGAGAAAAAACCTTAGAAAAGGAATGGAACTTATATATTCCGATATTTAAACTTCATGTAACGAAGCACCGGTGGAAGAAACCGACGCAGTAAATTTTCCAACTGAATTTGTGAATTTACTTGAATTGCCAGGTCTACCTTTACATAAACTGGAATTAAAAAAAAAACTTTAAGACACGCTAACAACGTAGCTTTGCCCGCTATTTTTAATATTATAAAATGCTTTCCAACCCTGCTTTACGTTATTTATTTTCATTCAAAACACAAATGAACAAAACTACTTACGGGTCTATCTACCTAAGTTCGCACTTTACCAAATTATCTTAACATACACACGTATATTGCAATTTATTATGGATTCATTACTAACAATCCACTTTCATGAGAAAAAGTGATCAAAAGCGCAGCCCCCCCCCCCCCTTAACCTTTAAGGCACGCTAACAACGTAGCGGGCTGCGCCCGCTAGTTTCTTATAATTAAAAAAACTATATATGGATTGGGTATTAAAACAAACAACATGCCCGAACATGTCCAATTTACTAAAAATGAAGTTACCGCACAATTTAAATTAACTAAAATCAATTGAGAAAACTAAATCAAATAAAACTAAACAAAAAACAACAACTTAAAGATAATTTTTAATACCGAATTCGATGATGAAGGATTTTACTTTAACTTTTATTTTATAATTATATTTTACATAAAAAAGCGAAAAACAGTCTGCCTTTTCAGTTTTATCACTTCAATTTATATTTTTACACAATTGAAAAATTCCATTGCAATATTTAACATTCATTTTAATTAAATTACTTACTGTAGAGTGAAAAATTGCCATTTCTATTTCAGCAATGTCTCTATGTCCAAGATGAAAAATATGTATTTGGTGAGGTGTAGTTTTTTTTCTAAACATATTTCACAAAAAAAATTTAATAAAAACCTTTTATTTGTTAGTTTTTAAATTTTTTTGTTTCTCTTTTAATTTTCATTCGTATTTTTTTCTGACATTAAGTTAATAGGCTGTTTCATATATTTGTGCTTTTATTGTGGATTTATTAAATGCAGCTTTTTTTTGGATTAATAAATTAATTTTTTGTATGAAAAATTCTAAATTCAGGTGATTAAAAAACACGCCAAAAATCTCCAGTGAAAACTATATAAAAAAAATTACAGTCAACCTTATTACTGCTAAATCTACTGCTTTTAAAATTTATTGCTGACCATAATATTCAATCCAACTTGGTTTAGAAATCGCAAGTTTTCACTATTCACAGCAATGAAAAACGGGTATTTTGATGGTAAAAATTTAGAATTGTCCGGGAGTTATTGCACAGATACATTGTAATATGTATTGTCTTATGATTTTGGGGCCAACAAATATTATAAAATTTCATCGTATCCCAGTGTAGAAACGGTAATGACATATCATTATTTTATGGACTACCAGTAATGACACCGACTTACTTTCTGCATTATTTTAAAATATATAATAATGAGCTACTAATAACTAGTTACTTTTCCCATAAGTTTAAAATAAAAAATAATGCATTACCAATAATGACTTATTTTTATCATTATTTCTAACATAAAATTATGTTCTAGAATTTTTTGTAAAGTTTTTTGAAATCTATTTTTAGACTGAATATTTTTCAACAGTGGTAATGATATATGTATGTAACCATATATTTTTTCATTTTTTATATGTTGGCGAGTAAGTTGCCTTGTGCGCAGCAATTCTATGTTTTTATCTATCAAATATTAACAGCCGAGATAGCTTAGATGGTAGAGCTATTGTCTGGCAACCTGAAGTCCCAGGCATAGTATAATATAGTAGCTTTACTCATTTTCTGTCATTTGAAAAAATGAAGTAGTGTTCGTAATTTTACTCGTACATATGGTTCTTAATACAACTACATGAGATAGGGACAAGCTCTCAATTTTTTAATGAGTGGGGCTACTATAGTATACTATGGTTGGAGGTTCGATTCCCGCACGAGAAAATTTTGTTAAAAAAATTTTTACATTAAAAAAATATTTTTTTTATAAAACTAATTTTTTTGAAAATTTATTTTTAGAATCATTATTTTAGTCAATACTGGTAAGCACATAGGTAACGACATATTTTTTGATTTTTTGTATGCTGGTGTGTAACTCATTATTTTTCGCGACATCGCCATATAAAGGTAATAAGAAATGTAATAACCCGAGTAAAAATAGTTATATATTGTCACATATAATGTGATTGGGCTATATCTGACAATGAATGGAGTAACATTAAGACACATATCATTATATACAACTACATCTGATATTATTTTTTCAACGAATTTTTTGTATGGTAATTGATATTATTACATATCCCCAAATCTGACTCCATATATAACTACATAAGCCTTATAAAACTAATGAAATTATATGTAGTGATCGATATGATTATTTATGATTTGATACTAAGTTTTATAACACTGTATGTGTCGTTGTACAAAAAATATATTTTAATTTTATATAACTTTCTATATAATCCCATACAAATTAATATATAGTTCAACATCAAATTTAGTTATCTGCAAATTCAGAGTTAATTACTCCATAGCCAAATAATTTTCACGTGATGGTTTTGCATGTAAATATGATTGAACGATGCGTACGATTTAGAAGACAAAAGTATTCAAATAAATTTTTATTTTATGTTTTAAAATTTGGGTCTTCAAAATTGTTAAAACCATAGACATTTCAATGTCAATTTAATAGCTGGTATGCATAAAAAGTATGCCTACTATCAGACAAAATTTTATAAAATCAGATATTTTTATATCGAATTAGATATAATTTGATGTCCTGGATATGGACAAATCTCGGATCAAACTGTATCAAATTATATCTAATTTGATATAATTAGACACATGTAGATGACCCATTTTTCGGATCAAGTTGTATGTCGTTGTATATGGGGATTTATTAAAAAAGATATACCTATGTATGACAGCATATTAAGATTTTTACCCGGGAATGCCAAATTTATTAGAAACTTCCTTATTCTAGGAAAATGCGACAATTTGTTTTGTTATTAAAATTGGAATGTTTCTTGTTATAGAAATTTTTCAAAAATTGTTTATGGTATTCTATTTTTTTATGACAAGAAAAAGTTTTAAAAATTTCACCATACTATGGTGAAAGCTTTTTCTGAAAAAAGTTAAAAAATTAACCCTCTATTCGGCAAGGGTATATTAAAATGCTCCAAATGGGTATTTAATAATAAGAAGTTAAGCTTTTTCAATAGAAAACAAAATTAATTAAATTTTTTGTGAATAATGTTTTTGCATACAGTGCACGGTTTGGAAGCGAGAAAATGTCAAAATTAAAATTTCGTATAATTTCGAAAAAATAATATTTTAAAACAAACATAATTTCCAAAAATCTTAAAAACATATTTAAATTGACTAAAACAATTGATAATGACCATAAAGTAAGATTGAAGCTTAAACTATTCAAAGAATTCCTTACGTTGCTCCAATGACACACAGGATTTCATAAGGATACTTTTAAAGGACATCGCCTTAACTGGAAAACGAATACACGGATTACAAGTTTAGGTTAACACTCAAAACGGACAGACAAAAAAACACCGGCAATATTTAACAAAGCACAACAGATTTTATAGGGACAAACGATGGCATATGTTCCGCTAGTAGCCCACCCTGCCATGCTAACCTAATCCTATTTTTTCCTAGGCTATCCCACAAACAACACATTCACTGGTCACCCTACATACTTACATTAACACACTCACTAAAATTATTACCCTGACATTATCTAACTTAATGTCAGCCAAATAAAAACATATTTAACATTTAAATTTAAAATACAAAATGGATGTGGTTTTATTTACGAACTTAAGATTTTAAATGGAATAAAGAAAAATGAAAATCGTAGGTTTATTATGAATGGATTAATAAAAATGGCGAATAAAATTTGATAAGATAATAGAAACTAAACAAATATATATTCTAAATGTAACTATTAATGGTATATAATTTTCTTAAAGACTAACAACAGAAAAAACCTAACCTAACTCCCAAAAATAATCTTCTAAGGCCCATTAACTTTTCTCGAGCAGTTAACTTTACCTTAACCATGGGTAACTAACCAATACTAAATATTTATCCCTATGAAAATTTAACCATAATAACTTATCAATATTTTAACTCTGGGTAGTTAACCTTAGTATGAAATGTCAGAATAAAAACAAAAGGAAAAACAAAAATTAATAACAAAAAATTTTTTTTCAATACGGGAAAATTAAAAGTTTTTCTCGCGGTTTTTTGTGCGTTTCTGGTCATAAAAAAAATAATACACTTGACCACATCGTTTTTTTATGATTCGCGATCGCTAAATTCTATAAAATGATTGTGTCTTTTTGCATACTACGAGAGGTGATTTAATTAAATCCATTTGGTAAGTCTATAAAATAAAAATGGATTATTTGAACTATTACTAAGTTTTTCGAGCTAATCGAGACAACCGCGAAAAGATTCGCGTATAAAATTAAAAAAAAATAGTGGAAATTTTGTGATAGATTATAAAATTAAGGCAATTTATGCGATCAGCACATCAAAGTGAGTAGAAAAATAATCGCTGTGCATGAGTTTGTATCTTTTTGTAATTGCGAGTCAAAACTGTGGGTTGTCCAGGGGTTCTTCACATACTTTTAAAATATTTAAAACATGATTGGTTCACATTTCGTAAATTCGAGAGTGATTGCTATGCGCTTTTTTATATTTAAGAATCAAATTCAGTAGTCTTGTACTTCACGTGTATGCAAATCCTTGATAACACACCTCAAAAAACTTTCAGAGGTTTGAGCTTTGTACATGATTGATTTTGAATTTGAAACGCTGACTCCAAATTCTTAAATGTAAGTTACCAAAAATTTATGGAATAATTGTTTTTCTGAGAGTGGGTTTCAAAAGAATTTTTTCCTATAACGGTACACAAATTAAACATGTTTTGGAATCAGCAAGTAAAATACTAAAAGTATGTATCAAGCTTCTACCGACAGCTACTTTTCATTTTGTAGAGGTGTAATTCGTGTCAAATTGTTATAATATTGGTCACTATTTTTGGTTTTAATTACTCAAGACAGATTTTGGCTCATTGAACCATAAAAAAATAAATTTTTCCTATTTCCTTATATGAGGCCAATTTCTGTAAGCTATCGCAGAAACCTTGTGGCTCTTTGTTCCCAATAGGAACCAGAGAACATAATAATATATCGCAGAAACCTAAATCCTAAATAGCAAAAATTTATGCACGTTTTTAAGTACTAATGCAATTTTTTTAAGTTTAATATATATCATAAAAGATTCTTAGTCAAAGTTTGGTTAAAGTTGCGCTTTAAATTTTTTTAATAATCATCAATACCAGTTTAATTTATTAAAATTTCTTATGTAGGGCGAATTGTTCTAAAATAGCCTTGGTTAAGTTTCTTAACCATAGAAATTTCTATGGTTAAATTTTAGCATTGATTAGAAGAAATGCTTGGTTAAAATTTAGATAAATTATTCAAAAAATTTGTTTACCAGTGGTTAAGGCTAGTAGAGGTCTTAACTAGGGTATAAATTGAGATAAGTTAACGGGCCTAAATACCATAAACCAAAGTTTTGGTATTTTTTTCCTAAAATAAAAAAAACGTATCGCTATACGAAAGAGCTCTTTAGTATATATTTCAATACTTCCTCACGGCTCAAATTTTCCGTACACTCGCGTTATTACAAAAGGGTACGAGTATTTTATCAAAAAAAATTTTCGGGCTCACAATAAAAAAAACACTAACTAAGACACAAAACTTATACTACACTAATTTTAATAATCTTCAATAATTACTGTTTTTTATATTTTGCACTTTTTAAGTTAATACCTTTTTTATATTTCTTCTTTTAAAATAATTTCTTTTTATAAGTATATTTTTTTTTACTTTTAAAGGGAATAAATGTTTTTTTTTTAATTTCAAGTTTTTTAACATCTTTCTTTTCTGTTAATATTAATAAAATTTTCTGATTCTTTAAGTTTCTTTTATTTATTTCTTTCTGCGTCTATTAAAAAAACCCAATGACACCGGTTTTATTTTTTTCACTACCGGATATTTTGTTTTTCACTTTCAAATAAAATTAATTTCTTCGGATTCACCAAACACAATTATTTTGGATGGTCAATGCAATTTTTTCCAAATAAATCTCCATACAGTACCAAGGTTGGTTGGTTGGTTTTAGAGAGCCAACCCAAAATTTTTATACTGCCAGGCAAAAATTGCCATCCACCGGAATCGTGGCAGGAAACACAAAATGTTGCAAACGCAAATGTTGACCAAATTAAATTAAATGTTGACTAAAAACCGAGCTGACGAGGCAATACCATGACTAGGTTGACCATGAATTATGTTGTCAGCCAAAAGTAACTTGACCAGGAAAAATGTTGTTCAAAAAACATAAGTTGACCAGGAAAACTAAAAAAATTACGTCTTTTTTTTCCTTAGGCAGTTGGTGAGTCCTCTTCCTTCCTAAGTAGTAGCACCCTAAGCGGTGTCCGGCGGTTATCAAGTTATCAAAAAAATATTTCAGGGTATACCTCTTCAATCCGAGTAGAAATACTTCACAAAAAAACAAAGATGAACCTCTTCAGCAGCCAGTAGCTCTATTGCATATTCATGCAGTAATGAAACTACCGCGACAATTAAATTTGTGCCAAACCGCTTTTTTAGACAAATTCAGCCAAAGAACTTGTTTAGCACCTGACCGTTATTTTGAAAACCAATCTCCTTATCCTTCATTCCATTTTAATTTATTCTCATTTACCCCATTCTATTTTCATTTATTTTATATTCCTTCTCCCACTTTCTAAACAACAACAAACGTCAGCTGATTTGCTATTGGAAAGACAAGAGCTGATTTAAGTGCGAACCTGGTACAGCATATATGCAACTCTGTCACTCCTACAAAGCTTATAACTTTGAATAATATATATTGAAGTTAAAGTGCGTTTTCGCTTAATTTCGCATTTTTCAAAAAACGAAAATCGCTACATCCTCTTAAGTAACAACACAAAATAATTTTTTTATTGTAATTAAATCTTGGTAAGAGAAACAATTTATGCTTAAACCTATGAGCTAGTTTTCGAGATTTCCTCTTAACCTATTTTGGCCCATATCGCCTAAATAGACAACGCAACAAAATGTTGTAGAAGAACTTATTGTTTATTTTTAGTGAGAAACACATGGTATAAATTTCATTGCAAAAAAGCTTAGGCCGGTTAGAAGGTTAAATAAAATTATCAAAAAATCGTAATTTTTGAAAAATTAGAAAAAATAAATCTTAAAACAGCCAAGAAACCTCAGAACACGAGAGGACTACTTCCAAACACTTGGAATTTTCTTTAAATTTTCGGATCAATCACCCTGAGCTTATTGCTAAAAACTTTAGCCCCAAAAGTCCCATGTTAATATGTAATCTTTTGGAGGAATTTTCAGGAATTTTCGATTCTTTAAAAGGTTCGACACGATCATCTTAAAAGAGGAATGAGCTATTTCATAATTTATTTCTGTGAAGAAAAATTACGAAATTCTTCAAAAGAAAACAAAATTTTTTATTTCAATTCGTTGACAAATGAAAATATTTGTTTGTTATGTGCTTTTTATTACATGACAATTTTGTCAAGGGTTTGCTGTGACTATTTTTTTTAGAATACCAAAATTATGAGAATTTCCTTTCACCTCAGTTTTGTCACAGTCTTGTTATTATTATAAAGTTTAGAATAAGTTATAACCGCTTGCAGATTGAAGTAACTCAAAAATTTATAAAAATTTCATCCAAATTATTTGATACCCATATTGCCTGTTTACAACAAAGAGTTTACCACCAATCAAATTACTGGTGAAACGCGTAAAAATTTGAAACACATATTCCCTTAAATCGACTAGATGTTAAGATATGTTAATTTGACATTAAATTACAGACCTATTCATACGAAAAACTTAGAAATTTCTTTTTTTTAGCCGGTGTCTTCAAATGCAAAAAATTATATGATATGGAATGTTAAAACGATTTCAGTGAAACGTCAAAATGATATCAATTGCAATGTAGTGAGAACACTTGACCATTTCATGGCTAAGAAATATTATAGATTTTTCTTCGAAAAACGCAAAATTTTATCAAACATTAATTTGTTTCTAGAAATAATAAATAATTAAACTATTCCCCGTTCTTGTTTACAAAAATTTATGTTTTTTTTTATTGCTAAATTAAAATGAAAACTAAAAGTGACATTTGATCTCTGGCTTCATTGCAAGAGCCAGGGGTATGGCATCACCAAAAAAATAAGTTAAAAAACATTGTTATCACTAGATGGCACTTTGTTAAAAAAATTGACAATTTTCTTTTTTTATTTTAATTTATCTAATAACAGACAACAAAGCAATAAAACAAACGGATATCTCAAATTTTATTATTTGAATATATTCCGCGTTTGTTTTTTCTTATTTTGAGCGGTTTTCAGCAGTTTTTCAATTCTTAAATATAGGCTCAGCTAATACTAAACTGATACTAAATAGCTGCTCAGGTAATACTAAATTACAGCGCCCTCTATCGGTGAGTAGTGTAAGTTTTGATTTCCTATCTCTATAATTAATAGTCTCTTGCAAGAGCCGCTTGCATGTCAGCGACAGGCATCAAAATGATTTGCAAATTTTGAAACGTAACAAATAGCAAATGGCCAAGTTTCTTAAGTTTTCATAAATAAAATAGACTCGAAATCCAATTGCGAAAACTGCTTTCTAAAAAAATGTTTACGCAATAAAAACTGTTTTTATAGTTTTTTTTGTAAAAATATTGAATAGTTGCCAATTTAGCCATTTTATGGCTAGATTTTTTTGTTTTGAGGGTTGCCCCATATAGGGTTGCCAGAGGGGCTTGATTTGGCTTGATTGTCAAGCTTTTTCAATGCGTGTCAAGAATAAAGAAAAAATGTCATTTGTTAAGCTAAAACGGAATTTTAGAAAATTTTCCATCAAATTGGTAAGAAAAATCAAGAAAAATTAACCATTAGCAAAAAAACTAATTGTTTTTAAATGTACCATGACTAATTTTTAGGGATAAATGACTGTTTCCATGGTAGTAAAGCATAAAAAGTCTTACTTTGAATGAAAAGGAAACATTTGAGTTAGAAGCTAACCAATTTTTACAAAATGCTGTGAAATACTTAGAAAAAAGATATGATTTTGGAGAAAAATCTGTTTTTTTTTAGCAAATTGCTGCTTTAAATATAAAAAACTCGTTGTTGCCAAGGAATAATTAAGCAGAGCTGCCAAATTCAATTAATACTGTTATGTTGAATGCAAAGGTTTAAAAGGCTTAATTCTTTCATTCACTTTTTAAAAATTAATGAAATTTGGGTTAAATTTAATTCCGTAATAGCATTCTTATGGAATTAATTCGATAGCTTAATTCCCAATAGCTTTAAATTATATGAATTCATTCTATTTCGATTGAATTCTAACTGAATGAAACCCAATTCACCTGAATTCATTTAATAAAAAGGTGAATGAAAAATGATTTGTTTTCAATCACTTAATCAAATGAAAAATTTAAATTTGCATGTAATTGCTGAAATATTAGCATAATAGAAATGAAAAACGTTTAAAATTCATCTAACAGAAATAAATAGTATCGTATGCTTCGTTACAGCTTGTATGCTTTTGTTTTGGTTATATGTTAGTTTCAAACTACACTGCACTAAGTGAATGGTAATAAAATTTCTTCATTCAATTAGTAAAATGGTGAATGAACATGCGATTTGAATGATTCAAGTTAGGAATTCATTCAATTCATATTAAAGCTTTGGGAATGAAGCTTATGAATGAATTCTTTACGAATGGTTTAAGGGAATGGTACATGAATATTTTTAAAATCTGAATTTAATTTTTCGTGATTTAAGCTTAAATTGAATTAAGTTTTTCGAAGCTCTGGTTAAAATCAAGTAACAAAACTTTGAGACACAGTATTTAAATAGTTTAACCCATTTTTTACCAACATATATTTAAAGAGACGTCTACCTATCCTTCTACTAAGTATTGTCATAAAATTCGCACGGATTCCATGTTTGGCAGAAAATGGGTAAAACAATATACTCCATATCACAAATGGATTGCAGAAAATTTTAAATATTGTCAAAAAACTAACCCCTAAATTCATAAACGCTTTGTAAAATTATGGGAGGTTTATTAAACAAATTTTGTATGAAAATGACGTTTTGTAAACCTGCTATAATTTTACAAAGCATTTATGAATTGAGGGGTAAATTTTTTGAAAATTTAAATCACCTAGAAATCAAATTACACTTGAAATATATAATTTAGGTTAGTACTTAGAAAATGCGTTAAGAACTTAAATTTTCTTTTATGGTTATAACTTATAAGTCATTCTTAGTTGTAATATTAAACAAGTTTCAAAAACCTTTAAGCCCTTACAGATATTTTTGCATTCTTACAGATGTTTTTATAAAATTTTCTGCTCTGTCTATTGTTAACTTCTCTTTCTCTTTTTACTATTAACTTCAGAAAATTGTTAAAGGACAACTGGTGCAATGATAAACAAATAACACCATTGTGAACAAATTTAAAATTTTAATTAAGCAAAGAAATACACAAATGCAAAAAATATATCTATCTGTGCGATTTTTCAGACTAAAACTATTTTTTTTTTCTTTTAAATAAAGTTTTGGGTTAGAAAAGTGATTTTGTGCGTTCCTTACTCTCATTTTAGTGAACTTTACACAAAAAGTAAAGGAGCACACTTAACTTAAAATAACGAATTTTTTTAACGGTTATAAATTTTCTCCTGTATACATACGCCCTTACTATCTATATTTTTCAAATGTATATTTTAGTTAAAGTTGACTTTAGGTTAAATATTGGGTGGCGGTACGCCTTCACTTGGTTTATTTTTGGAGCATTCTGATTGGTTAATTTATTTTCAACCAATCAAAATGTTTGAAAATATAAATATTTTTGTAGAGTTTTCATACGCAAAATGAACAAAACCGTGTGTTTAAAAATAAAATCGGCTAAATTTAAAATTTATCTAAAACTTTGTCGAAATTGATTAGAAAATATATGTGTTACATATTTCGATTATTATTCATATTATTCTATTAATCGAACAATTTTTCTCAAATATTGTTCGAATAATTTAAAATGTCCAAATTTCGATCAACGATTAATTCGAATAATTTCATACGATTAATCGATTAATCGAAATTGGTAGAAAATTACAAAAATGTTTTAAAAATATAAATTTTTTATTAAAGTAAATGTGCTAAAAACTCAAAAATTGTTTAAAAAAATGTGATAAATAATTTGCTGTAGGCTTTTACCTATCCGGATTTCATTCTGGCCTCAGAAAATAATTAAAGGACGACCTTTTAGAATTTCTATAAATATTTGTTAGCTTCAACTCAATGAGAATTTCATGTTTTCAAGTAGGAGCGTTAATAAATATCTTAAATCCCAAAGAAAAAACAAAAACAAAATAAAATTATCACAGTTTGCTTTGTCATCTTCCAAATTACTACCCTGTTGTTGTGACTTATCTAGTAAATTAGTGGTATCTATTTACGTATAATAAATTTTTAATTATTTTTTACGACTTTTTAAACGTTGACATTAAATGATAGCATTAATAATTGGTGTAATTAATGATTATTAGAATTATTGATTATAATTAATGTTTAATGTAATAAAGCTTGTTTAGTGAGCACTCTGAATTAATAAAATAAAATAAAAATTTTAGAATTCCTCTCTACATTTACGTCTTTTATGTATTTAATGCATACGAAAGAGATACAAATTAATGTACGGGGCCTTATATTCTTCTTTCTGGTGTGGTTGTTCCCGATTTGGATAAAATTTTAATATGTGAAAGAGGGGACAGAAAAAATTGACAAGCTCTGATCTCAATTATTAAATTTTTTTATCTTTTTGAATTTCAACAGAGTTAAAATTATTAAAAACACAACAAGTGTATGTATATTATTTTACAGAATATTTTTTCGATTAATCGATTAATTTTAGAATTTTGTTCGATTAACCAGCCTCAAACCTACTAAATTAGAATTAATAAAAATACATATTATTGACAATATTAATTGTATTTGGTCTATAAGACGCGTTTGAAAAAACAACACTTTACTTTAATTTTTCTGGTTAATTTATAAAAATTAAAATTAATTAAAAAATATATTCTAATGTGTAAATTCATAAATGCTTTATAAAGTTATAGGAGGCTTACAAAATTAATTTTTTTTTAAATTTGTTTCATAAGCCTCCTATAATTTTATAAAGCATTTATGAATTTACACATAAATATTTCCGATTCAAATAAAAAACAGCAACAAATTTATTTCATGTTTTTTTAGTTCAAATAAAAATTTGAAAAAAAATTTATTAGAAATTTTCAGGTACAAATAAACATTTTAAAAAAATATTAACCCCTCAATTCATAAATGCTTTGTAAAGTTATAGCAGGTTTACAAAAGCCGTTTTTTCTAATCACTTGGATTTAATAAATCCAAAAAGTATTTCTAAAAGTGCTCAAAAGATGGGGATTTAGATTCTTTCTATTTTAAAAAAATTTTCTGTCCGACACTTCTTTCACCCTAATTTTTAATACCGGATTCGATGATGAAGGATTTTACTTTAACTTTTAATTAATAATTATATTTTACATAAAAAAGCGATAAACAGTCTGCCTTTTCAGTTTTATCACTTCAATTTATATTTTTACACAATTGAAAAATTCCATTGCAATATTTAATATTCACTAATTGGATTTAATTAAATTACTTACTGTAGAGTGAAAAATTGCCATTTCTATTTGAGCTATTTCTCCATGTCCAAGATGAAAAATATGTATTTGGTGAGTTGTAGTTTTTTTTCTAAACATATTTCATACACAAAAATTTAATAAAAACCTTTTATTTGTTAGTTTTTGAATTTTTTTGTTTCCCTTTTAATTTTCATTCGTATTTTTTTCTGACATTAAGTTAATAGGCTGTTTCATATATTTGTGCTTTTATTGTGGATTTATTAAATCCAGATTTTTTTTGGATTTAATAAATTAATTTTTTGTATGAAAAATTCTAAATCCAGGTGATTAAAAAACACGCTAAAAATCTCCAGTGAAAACTATATAAAAATTACAGGAACAATTTCGAAACAGTCAAACTTATTACTGCTTAATCTACTGCTTTTCAAAATTTATTGCTGACCATAATATTCAATCCAACTTGGTTTAGAAATCGCAAGTTTTCACTATTCACAGCAATGAAAAACGGGTATTTTGATGGTAAAAATTTAGGATTGTCCGGGAGTTATTGCACAGATACATTGTAATATTGTCTTATGATTTTGGGGCCAACAAATATTATAAAATTTCATCGTATCCCAGTGTAGAAACGGTAATGACATATCATTATTTTATGGACTACCAGTAATGACACCGACTTACTTTCTGCATTATTTTAAAATATATAATAATGAGCTACTAATAACTAGTTACTTTTCCCATAAGTTCAAAATAAAAAATAATGCATTACCAATAATGACTTATTTTTATCATTATTTCTAACATAAAATAATGTTCTAGAATTTTTTGTAAATTTTTTTGAAATCTATTTTTAGACTGAATATTTTTCAACAGTGGTAATGATATATGTAACCATATATTTTTCCATTTTTTATATGTTGGCGAGTAAGTTGCCTTGTGCGCAGCAATTCTATGTTTTTATCTATCAAATATTACATGCCAAGATAGCTTAGATGGTAGAGCTATTGTCTGGCAACCTGGAGTCCCAGGCATTGTATAATATAGTAGCTTTACTCATTTTCTGTCATTTGAGAAAATGAAGTAGTGTTCGTAATTTTACTCGTACATATGGTTCTCAATACAACTACATGAGATAGGGACAAGCTCTCAATTTTTTAATGAGTGGGGCTACTATAGTATACAATGGTCGCAGGTTCGATTCCCGCACGAGAAAATTTTGTTAAAAAAATTTTTACATTAAAAAAAAATATTTTTTTTATAAAACTCATTTTTTTGAAAATTTATTTTTAGAATCATTATTTTAGTCAATACTGGTAAGCACATAGGTAACGACATATTTTTTGATTTTTTTTATGCTGGTGTGTAACTCATTATTTTTCGCGACATCGCCATATAAAGGTAATAAGAAATGTAATAATAAAAGTAAGTATTTACCATGACCAGGTATGTAGTTACATAACCACATATCTGGTAATGATTTTCTACACTGGGATCCCAATAAATCTTAAACAAAATTAGGTTGTTGACACTATTATTATTAAATATGTTGCAAATATATGATAGTTGTTGAGAAAACAAAAAGCAAAAATAGGTGTGATCTTTTTGGTTTTTAACATAAGTTTAAATTCCTAATAACATGAGATTCACGATTTTTTAAAAAATTTAATAAAATGGAAAAATCTTTCAGTATGCCAAATTTATTATTAAAATTAGAATGTTTTGTTATTAAAATTAGAATGTTTCTTGTTATAGAAATTTTTCAAAAATTGTTTATGGTATTCTATTTTTTTATGACAAGAAAAAGTTTTAAAAATTTCACCATACTATGGTGAAAGCTTTTTCTGAAAAAAGTTAAAAAATTAACCCTCTATTCGGCAAGCCCGCCTCCAGGCGGGGTATATTAAAATGCTCCAAATGGGTATTTAATAATAAGAAGTTAAGCTTTTTCAATAGAAAACAAAATTTATTAAATTTTTTGTGAATAATGTTTTTGCATACAGTGCACGGTTTGGAAGCGAGAAAATGTCAAAAATAAAATTTCGTATAATTTCGAAAAAATAACATTTTAAAACAAACATAATTTCCAAAAATCTTAAAAACATATTTAAATTGACTAAAACAATTGATAATGACCATAAAGTAAGATTGAAGCTTAAACTATTCAAAGAAGTCCTTACGTTGCTCCAAGGACACACAGGATTTCATAAGGATATTTTTAAAGGACATCGCCTTAACTGGAAAACGAATACACGGATTACAAGTTTAGGTTAACACTCAAAACGGACAGACAAAAAAACACCGGCAATATTTAACAAAGCACAACAGATTTTATAGGGACAAACGATGGCATATGTTCCGCTAGTAGCCCACCCTGCCATGCTAACCTAATCCTATTTTTTCCTAGGCTATCCCACAAACAACACATTCACTGGTCACCCTACATACTTACATTAACACACTCACTAAAATTATTACCCTGACATTATCTAACTTAATGTCAGCCAAATAAAAACATATTTAACTTTTAAATTTAAAATACAAAATGGATGTGGTTTTATTTACGAACTTAAGATTTTAAATGGAATAAAGAAAAATGAAAATCGTAGGTTTATTATGAATGGATTAATAAAAATGGCGAATAAAATTTGATAAGATAATAGAAACTAAACAAAAGTAAGCACTATATATTAGGCCGGGTCAAATTTTTTTCGCATAAAGCGGCTAGCAAAAGCGAAAACTACAGAAAATTCTAAGAAAGTTTTGCCAAGAAACCATGGGTCTAAAATTAATTCCCAGTTCGCGCAGAGCGACTTTAGATTTTGAGGTCATACTTATTAAATTGTACTAAAAAACCTATAGTTTTAAAAATAACAGCATGCCATGCAATTAATGCAATAATAGCAGGCTTTTGTAACTTATTTGTTATTTCACGTGGCTGAGCAAAAAACAAAAAAAAAAAACAATCGTACAGTACTCTTACCACACAAGTGGTCTGCGTTGAATAAACAATAGTGTGTTCTAAATAATTTTTTTCAAGTTTTAAATAGTTTTCGATTAATAAATTATAATGGAAACGTCTGCAATGTCAGTTGATTCCACCAATTTTGAAATTGATACAATTTCAATGAACTCCGGGTCTTGTGTTCTTCCCAGTCTGAATATTGGCTTGCCAAGAGATTTAAATGATCTAAATCTACCAAGTAATCGTGACGTATTAAATTACTATTTATTTTTACGCGTGGCTGAGCAAAAAACAACAAAAAAAAGCAATCGTACGGTAATCTTAACACACAAGTGGCAAAAAAAATTTTGAAAATTTGGAATAAACTAAACATTCCGTTAATCAATGAAAAAAGTGCATCGAAAAAACTGAAAACATTGCTAAATAAATATCATAATGAAATAAAATATAAAAGTAGACCAAGTAAGTCTTCAACGTTTCTGGAAACAATTGATCAAGTGTTTTATATTGGAAAATGTCAGTGCGCAAAAACATTGCCTTGCTGCTGTGGTTTAATACCCATTGAACTCCAAGACTTTATGATTGATCAGCACAGTGAGAGGAAGCTAACCATTCCCGAATTCGAGGCGATTGCTGTTCACCAACAATCAACAATGTCGCCAACTAGTCTTGATCCAACTTTTTTTCCTGGCTCAACAAATATGGATGTTGAATCAGAGGTGATGTTTGCCATGCCAACTGCAAGAGAGCAAAGTTCGTCGAAAAAAAAATTAATACCAAAAGGTACGAAACACCTCATTTCGCTATGGCGTGCGATAGGTTTGGAATCGGTAATAGGGTTGCTTCTTTTTTGGCCACATGGCTTTTCAAAGATATTGACTTTAAAGATGAAAATGGGGAACCAATAATTATGGACAAATCTAAAGTTTCACGTGAAAGAAAGAAATGTAGGGATTCTCTCCTTTGATGGCAGAAAAAACAACTCTCTGACGAGCGAAGAAGAAAATGGAAGATATCATCCGAGAATGGTAAAAGAATCACATTTAGTGGTTCTTAAAGAGCCTGAGAGCAGATTGTTGGGTTACGTAAAAGTCGACGCCGAGGACGCTAAAACAAAACAGAGGCAATTGTGCGAGTTCCTTATAGAACAAAATATGTCCCTTGAGAAACTGATTGGAATTTGCTGTGATGGAGAAGCAACAAACACAGGTTCTGAAAATGGCATTTTAAGGAGATTCGAAGTCATGTTGAATAGACCATTGCACTGGTTTATTTGTTTATTACACTTTAATGAACTTCCACTTCGTCACTTGTTCTCCGCATTGGAAAAGTCCACTACAAGCGGACCGCGCACAGCTAGTGGGATAATAACAAAACAAATCGAAACATGCGAGCAGATGGCGGTAAGCAAACAATTGTTTTAAAGAGCCTAACATTGTATATTTCAGAGCTAAATAAATAAAAGCCTCCACCCATTCATGAAAAAACGCTCTCGACTGACGTTCAGTACTTGTATCGAATGGCAAATGCAGTTTGTGATGGTTTCTGCCCCGAAAATTTAGCCAGTATGAAACCGGGACAAATTGTCCACTCTCGATGGCTAGCAAAGGCAAGCAGACTCTTACGTTTATACGTGACAACTAGTTCACCATCAGCGAATTTAAAAACTTTGGCAACTTACATAATGAAAGTTTACGTACCGATGTACTTTAACATTAAGTTCTACAACTCAGTTGTATACGGCAGTCTCTTGTTTTTTAAATTTATACAGTCCACGCGATATTTACCCCCAACGCTGCGAGAAATTGTTAACACTGTAATCCAAAATAATTCATACTTCGCTCATCCTGAAAATATCTTACTGGCAATGCTTTATGATAAGAGAAAAGATGTTCGCGAAAGAGCCATAAAAAAGATACTACATTATCGTGATAAACTTTGTGATCCGACTAATCTAAGGGTTTATGATAAAAAGCACGCAATAAATTTTGAATGCTCAGACTACATTGATCTGGTTGACCTAGATGATGACAGTGTTTTGTCTGAGCCTCCATTCTCAGCAAACATTCCATACGAACACTTGTTGCAGTTTATTGAGTCTGATGATCCGCCGCTTCCTGACCCAGGGATTCCATGTCATACCCAAGCAACTGAGCGTTGTGTACAGCTTCTGACAACAGTTTCCCGACGCGCTATCGCAAAGAATAGAGACGATATCACGGCCGTAACTATAGAAAGTCGTACTACAACACCACGCATGGAATCCAAAAAAGACTTTAAAACCTAAAAAACTAAAACTAGAAAAGATTCCCAGTCATCAGCAAAAAAACCAATGTCTGTAACTTGCACCACAAAAACATTTAATTTTTTGAAAACTTAATTACAATAATAAAATTTTATTTTCGATCCACCGTATTTTCCACAATTTTAGCATTTTTTTTAAAAAATATGGGAATATCTGTATGCTGCATACATAGAAGCACAAACTTTCGTTATAATCGAAGAAACCAAGCACAATTTTCCGGATCGCTTCTTATGAAAGTATAGGTTTTTGAGTACAATTTAATAAGTATGACCTCAAAATCTAAAGTCGCTCTGCGCGAACTCGGAATTAATTTTAGACCCATGGTTTCTTGGCAAAACTTTCTTAGAATTTTCTGTAGTTTTCGCTTTTGCTACCCGCTTTGTTGGTTTTTTTCCACCCATACAAATCGACCCGGCCTACTATATATTCTAAATGTAACTATTAATGGTATATAATTTTCTTAACGACTAACAACAGAAAAAACCTAACCTAACTCCCAAAAATTCTTCTAACGCCCATTAACTTTTCTCGAGCAGTTAACTTTACCTTAACCATGGGTAACTAACCAATACTAAATATTTATCCCTATGAAAATTTAACCATAATAACTTATCAATATTTTAACTCTGGGTAGTTAACCTTAGTATGAAATGTCAGAATAAAAACAAAAGGAAAAACAAAAATTAATAACAAAAAATTTTTTTTCAATACGGGAAAATTAAAAGTTTTTCTCGCGGTTTTTTATGCGTTTCTGGTCATAAAAAAATAATACACTTGACCACATCGTTTTTTTATGATTCGATGATGCTATAAAATGATTGTGTCTTTTTGCATACTACGAGAGGTGATTTAATTAAATCCATTTAATAAGTCTATAAAATAAAAGTGGATTATTTGAACTATTACTAAATTTTTCGAGCTAATCGAGACAACCGCGAAAAGATTCGCGCATAAAATTAAAAAAATAGTGGAAATTTTGTGATAGATTACACTGTGAGACAAATGGTAGGGGTCAGTGATCAGGAAGGGTTCAAACTACCGGAGAAAGTTATATCGGTAAAAAAGAAGTTATACGTGTCCCGGCGTTTCGCTTGGTCACCCCTAGGAATCGAGATATATCGATTTGACCTTTCGTGGTCTTTTTTTGACATAACTCGAGAACCACTAGTCCGATTTTGCTCAAACAATTTTAAAAAAATTACAATTCCTTTAATCTGTTTATATAACGTTTTTCTATATACTCAACAGTTTTGCCGGTAAAAATAAATGTATGAAGAAAAAAATATTTTTTGCCTAAACTATTAAAAAAAAGTAATAAACAAAAGGTTATTGATTTTTATGGTAGCGGTAACAAACATTTAATTTTACCGGCAAAACTGTTGAGTATATAGAAAAACGTTATATGAACAGATTAAAGGAATTGTAATTTTTAATTATTTTAAGATTGTTTGAGCAAAATCGGACTAGTGGTTCTCGAGTTATGTCAAAAAACGATATATCTCGATTCCTAGGGGTGACCCAGCGAAACGCCGGGACACGTAAAACTTGTTTTTGACCGATATAACACTTCCCGTTGGTTTCATCCCATCCCGATTTTGACTGTCGTATAGTGTTATTAAAATAAGGCAATTTATGCGATCAGCACATCAAAGTGAGTAGAAAAATAATCGCTGTGCATGAGTTTGTATCTTTTTGTAATTGCGAGTCAAAACTGTGGGTTGTCCAGGGGTTCCTCACATACTTTTAAAATATTTAAAACATGATTGGTTCACATTTCGTAAATTCGAGAGTGATTGCTATGCGCTTTTTTATATTTAAGAATCAAATTCAGTAGTCTTGTACTTCACGTGTACCAAAATTCTGCAAATCCTTGATAACACACCTCAACAAACTTTCAGAGGTTTGAGCTTTGATACATGATTGATTTTGAATTTGAAGCGCTGATTCCAAATTCTTAAATGTAAGTTACCAAAAATTGTGGGTTTCAAAAGAATTTTTTCCTATAACGGTACACAAATTAAACATGTTTTGGAATCAGCAAGTAAAATACTAAAAGTATGTATCAAGCTTCTACCGACAGCTACTTTTCATTTTGTAGAGGTGTATAATTCGTGTCAAATTGTTATAATATTGGTCATTATTTTTGGTTTTAATTACTCAAGACAGATTTTGGCTCATTGAACCATAAAAAAATAAATTTTTCCTATTTCCTTATATGAGGCCAATTTCTGTAAGCTATCGCAGAAACCTTGTGGATCTTTGTTCCCAATAGGAACCAGAGGACATAATAATATATCGCAGAAACCTAAATCTTAAATAGCAAAAATTTATGCACGTTTTTAAGTACTAATGCAATTTTTTTAAGTTTAATATATATCATAAAAGAGTTTGGTTAAAGCTGCGCTTTAAATTTTTTAATAATCATCAATACCAGTTTAATTTATTAAAATTTCTTATGTAGGGCGAATTGTTCTAAAATAGCCTTGGTTAAGTTTCTTAACCATAGAAATTTCTATGGTTAAATTTTAGCATTGATTAGAAGAAATGCTTGGTTAAAATTTAGATAAGTTATTCAAAAAATTTGTTTACCAGTGGTTAAGGCTAGTAGAGGTCTTAACTAGGGTATAAATTGAGATAAGTTAACGGGCCTAAATACCATAAACCAAAGTTTTGGTATTTTTTTCCTAAAATAAAAAAAACGTATCGCTATACGAAAGAGCTCTTTAGTATATATTTCAATACTTCCTCACGGCTCAAATTTTCCGTACACTCGCGTTATTTCAAAAGGGTACGAGTATTTTATCAAAAAAAATTTTTGGGCTCACAATAAAAAAAAACACTAACTAAGACACAAAACTTATACTACACTAATTTTAATAATCTTCAATAATTACTGTTTTTTATATTTTGCACTTTTTAAGTTAATACCTTTTTTATATTTCTTCTTTTAAAATAATTTCTTTTTATAAGTATATTTTTTTTTACTTTTAAAGGGAATAAATGTTTTTTTTTTAATTTCAAGTTTTTTAACATCTTTCTTTTCTGTTAATATTAATAAAATTTTCTGATTCTTTAAGTTTCTTTTATTTATTTCTTTCTGCGTCTATTAAAAAAACCCAATGACACCGGTTTTATTTTTTTCACTACCGGATATTTTGTTTTTCACTTTCAAATAAAATTAATTTCTTCGGATTCACCAAACACAATTATTTTGGATGGTCAATGCAATTTTTTCCAAATAAATCTCCATACAGTACCAAGGTTGGTTGGTTGGTTTTAGACAGCCAACCCAAAATTTTTATACAGCCAGGCAAAAATTGCCATCCACCGCAATCGTGGCAGGAAACACAAAATGTTGCAAACGCAAATGTTGACCAAAATAAAATAAAATGTTGACTAAAAACCGAGCTGACTAGGCAATACCATGACTATGTTGTCAGCCAAAAGTAACTTGACCAGGAAAAATGTTGTTCAAAAAACATAAGTTGACCAGGAAAACTAAAAAAATTACGTCTTTTTTTCCTTAGGCAGTTGGTGAGTCGTCTTCCTTCCTAAGTAGTAGCACTCTAAGCGGTGTCCGGCGGTTATTAGCGGTGTCCGGGTATATTTCAGGGTATACCTCTTCAATCCGAGTAACAATACTTCACAAAAAAACAAAGATGAACCTCTTCAGCAGCCAGTAGCTCTATTGAATATTCATGCAGTAATGAAACTACCGCGACAATTAAATTTGTGCCAAACCGCTTTTTTAGACAAATTCAGCCAAAGAACTTGTTTAGCACCTGACAGTTATTTTAAAAACCAATCTCCTTATCCTTCATTCCATTTTAATTTATTCTCATTTACCCCATTCTATTTTCATTTATTTTATATTTCTTCTCCCACTTTCTAAACAACAACAAACGTCAGCTGATTTGCTATTGGAAAGACAAGAGCTGATTTAAGTGCGAACCTGGTACAGCATATATGCAACTCTGTGCAACTCTGTCACTGCTACAAAGCTTATAACTTTGAATAATATATATTGAAGTTAAGGTGCGTTTTCGCTTAATTTCGCATTTTTCAAAAAACGAAAATCGCTACATCCTCTTAAGTAACAACACAAAATAATTTTTTTATTGTAATTAAATCTTGGTAAGAGAAATAATTTATGCTTAAACATAGTAATTTTTATGAGCTAGTTTTCGAGATTTCCTCTTAACCTATTTTGGCCCATATCGCCTAAATAGACAACGCAACAAAATGTTGTAGAAGAACTTATTGTTTATTTTTAGTGAGAAACACATGGTATAAATTTCATTGCAAAAAAGCTTAGGCCGGTTAGAAGGTTAAATAAAATTATCAAAAAATCGTAATTTTTGAAAAATTAGAAAAAATAAATCTAAAAAAAGTCAAGAAACCTCAGAACACGAGAGGTCTACTTCTAAACACTTGGAATTTTCTTTAAATTTTCGCATCAAGCTAAAAAATTTAGCCCCAAAAGTCCCATGTTAATACGTAATCTTTTGGAGGAATTTTCGATTCTTTAAAAGGTTCGACACGAACATCTTAAAAGAGGAATGAGCTATTTCATAATTTATTTCTGTGAAGAAAAATTATGAAATTCATCAAAAGAAAACAAAATTTTTTATTTCCATTCGTTGACAAATGAAAATATTTGTTTGTTATGTGCTTTTTATTACATGACAAGTTTGTCAAGGGTTTGCTGTGACTATTTTTCTCAGAATACCAAATAGGCGGTAAATATTGTAACAGCAGTATTTTAAAAAAGCATATTTGAACGGTTGTCAAAAATTTAAATAACAATATTTGTTTTAATTTTATTTTTTTATTTTAAGTACATGTTATGGCAGTATTTTCAAAAATGATTAGTTTTGAATTTCGCCAACCAAAACCGACAGGGTTATTGGGCTTGGTGCACATTCGCCAAAAGAGCAAGATATAATTTCGATAAAAAAAATTGTTAGTACATCAAGGTCAACATTTTATTGATTGAAATAAATAATTTAGGATAAGTTCTAAGAGACACATCCTTTTTATCAATAATTCTCCAATAAATTAAAAAAATAAAAAAATTTATACCTATAATGAAATGACTCTTCAAAGTTACAAAACTATTAATATAAATTTAAAAATGAATTGTCCTAATTTACTATTAAACATATGTTATGCATATCGAAAAGTTTTATATATCATTTTTGGAAGTGATGCACCAACACTTTGTAGCCCCAGCGGGCATCTGGTGATTGTGTCCCAGCACCAACCACTAACATAACATTAATATTTTTCACACTTTTTAAGCATTTATAAAAATGAAATTATTATTATTTGGAAGCTTAGGTTCGTAGGTCTAACGTAATAAAAAATTATGTTATGTCAGTCGATTTGATTATTTATTGAGCAATTCCATATGAAAACGATCAAAATTGGCAAATTTTTGGACGACCCCTCTCCGATTTTAAAATAAATAGTCTCAATCGATTGCCCAGCAAAAAATAATGTACCTACATATTTTTTTTTTTTTATAGTGACTGGTTTAGTGGTGGTGTACACCACTGTCATGTGACAAAATTGAAGAATTCTTCATAAGGGACCTCATTGAAAGTTGTTTTAAAAAAAACTACTAAAGCGATCGTTGGAAAGGTATTGAATCAGGCTTTAATTGAAAAATAAAATTTTCCTAATTTTTCTCAGAAATTTACCTTTTTTCCCATGAAAATTAAATTTTCCCATGAAAATTAAATTTTCCGATTTTCCACAGAAGCTCCTAAATTTTCCGGCTAATTTTTTTTTTGGATTCCTCATAATTTTTGCTTTAAGAATCAGCAATAAAAAAATGGGCCCCGACTCCTTGTTTGGACAGGAGAGGAGCATTTAAGAAACCACCTTGTTCTCATTGTTTTTATATTTTTTATAATTGAATTATTTGTAATTATTTAACATATTTATTTTATTATTAAAAATACATTTTAAAAATTATTTTACAGTTAAAAATACATTTATGAAGAAAAAATCAATTTTTTTTAAGAGCCCCAAGTTGAGTGTGTAGTGAATATGGTCTGCCTGCCTTCACAAGATCGGCCATAAATCCATGGATAATAGCAGCAGTGGCATGTAATGGCACACCAAACCCGACTGAGGCTACAGGTCATAAAATGTTTTGTAAATTTTTTAAATTACCAGGTAATAAATATTTCGCCTAAAATGACACGTGCAGAAACAAGTCATAAAACACGGATTTTCCAAAAATATGGCGAAATATTTATTACCTGGTAATTTAAAAAATTTACAAAACATTTTATGACCTGTGGTCGGCTTATTGGCAGTAACCAATTAAGTCCCTCTTTAAAAAACATTTTATGACCAGTAGTTCACGCAAATTTTCCTATTAAAGAAAAGCAAATATCGCTTATTTTTTTTTACCTATTTTTTACCAAAAAATAAATACTTCACACACTCTGAGTCAAATTTTAGTTGAATACTAAACGTGAAAGTGTTAAAGTGTTTTTTTTGTAAAGTAAAGAGTGAAGCTGTAAAGACAATTTAAAGTAAAATGAATAAATTTTGCTGCAATCCGTTTAACAAGAGTGGACATCGTTCGAAAAAGATAAAAGTATTAAAATTAACTGGTGTTTCGAAGCGATACATGAATGAATTAAATATACAATACGGTGAAGAAGCAGAATTCATTTGCCCCAAGTGTAAAATCGATTTGTCTCAACAAGCAAATGCATTGAAACAAATGCAACCACAATCCGAGAGTGAAATGACAATTGAACAAAATGTTTCATCTGATAGTGAGGCAGACATTCCGATGGTCAATATGTCTTTGAGTCCTTTGAATGAGGCTATTACCACTTTAGGTGAATCGCCTATTACAAAAAGAAAGTTGCGAAGTGAAAAATACAGGAAAGAGAAAAAAGGCAAGGTTATGAGTGCAATCGCGACAATATTTGATGAAGGCTCTGATAACGAATGCAGTCAAGCAGATGACGTTGATGACGGCAAACAAATGATTGAGCAGTTGAAAAGAAAATTCAATTTAGCGACCACTTTTCCGGAGAAATATCTCATTTTATCTGTGCTGCCTCAATCATGGTCTATACGCAAGATTTCTGAACAGTTTCAAACATCTTTTTACATCGCGAGAAGAAGCAAAGAATTAGTTCGACAGAAGGGCATATTGGCGACTCCCACCAAGAAATTTGGCTCAAGGACCCTCAGCGAAGCAACGGTGAAATTGATTCAAGATTTTTACTGCAATGATGACAACAGCCGCGCCTGCCCAGGTACACGTGACTATGTTATCACACGTGAAGATGTAGAAAAAGTACACAAGCAGCGCAGATTATTATTATGTAATCTATCCGAAGCATACCATCAGTTCAAAGAGAAATACCCAGCAGAAAAAGTGGGATTTTCTAAGTTTGCCATCCTACGACCAAAAGAATGCGTGCTGGCATTAGACAGGCACGGAACGCATTCAGTCTGCGTTTGCATGTTTCATCAAAACATCAAATTAATGTTCTTTCCATGCAAGAAATTTAAAGTATTTCACGGTGAAATTGAAACATATAGGGACCTCCTGTCGAAGTCGTTGTGCGCATACCCCACGGAAAATTGTCATCTGTCCAAATGCGACAATTGTCCGAAGATTGACGAGCTAGAGCAATATTTGGCGGAAAAGTTTGAACAGCTGTTAATTCAGGAGGTGCATTTCAAACAGTGGATAATTAGCAGCGGCAGATGTTCCCTTGAGACCGTGGTAAAGCAGATTCCGGAATTCATCGAGGAATTCAGATTCAAGTTGAATGAACTGAAGGCGCACCATTTCATATCCGAGATGCAATCAAAATTTCTAAAGGAAAGTAAGGAGAAATTAGCCCAAAATGAATTCATTGTGATAAGCGACTTTGCCGAGAATTACACTTTTCTCGTTCAGGATGAAATTCAGGCTTATCACTGGGCAAACGACCAGTGCACGGTGCATCCTTTTTGCATTTATTTCAAAAACGAAGATAACGAACTACAGACCGTAAGCCTTGTTGTTGTCGCGGAGAGTTTAGCTCATAATTATGTGTCCGTTTATTTATTTCAAATGAAACTGTTTGAATTCTTAAGATCAAAATTCGATGCAATCGACAAAGTAACGTTTTTCTCAGAAAAAAAAAATTTTTACAATCTTTGCATAATTGAAGAAGAACAAAACTGCAAGGTCGAGTGGCACTTTTTTGCGACGTCCCACGGTAAGGGCCCATGCGATGCGTTAGGGGGAACCCTAAAACGCATGGCGACTAAGGCAAGTTTGCAAAGGCCATATACTGACCAGATCTTAAATGTACAACATTTGTTTTCGTGGATTCAAAGCAAGGAAATTGCCATTAACACAGTTTTATGCACTCAAAAAGAACACGATGCCATGGAGCGACGAATTCAAAACAGATATAATAATGTCAAAACTATAACTGGAACGCAAAAGTTTCATTGCTTCATACCAAATATTTCTGATATGTCAATTAATGTAAAGCGGTACTCTTCGTCTGCCGACGTGCTAAATTTAAAGTTACTTTAATTTTATAATGATGCCAAGACAATTGAAATTTTTAATAAATATTGTAATTAAGTATAAGCAGCAAAATAAGAAAGATTTTTTCTTCATAAATGTATTCTTAACTGTAAAATAATTTTTAAAATGTATTTTTAATAATAAAATAAAACAATGTTAAATAATTACAAATAATTCAATTATAAAAAATATAAAAACAATGAGAACAAGGTGGTCTCTTAAATGCTCCTCTCCTGTCCAAACAAGGAGTCGGGGCCCATTTTTTTATTGCTGATTCTTAAAGCAAAAATTATGAGGAATCCAAAAAAAAAAAAAATTAGCCGGAAAATTTAGGAGCTTCTGTGGAAAATCGGAAAATTTAATTTTCATGGGGAAAAAGGTAAATTTCTGAGAAAAATTATGAAAATTTTATTTTTCAATTAAAGCCTGATTCAATACCTTTCCAACGAGCTATCACTCGTTGCGATCGCTTTTTAAAACAACTTTCAATGAGGTCCCTTATGAAGAATTCTTCAATTTTGTCACATGACAGTGGTGTACACCACTACTAAACCAGTCACTATAAAAAAAAATATGTAGGTACATTATTTTTTGCTGGGCAATCGATTGAGACTATTTATTTTAGAATCGGAGAGGGGTCGTCCAAAAGGTGATCGCTTTCATATGGAATTGCTCATATTGCAAAATGTAGTTGTTTTCAATTATTTTTTGGCACCCCAAAAACCACCAAAACACGTCTATCTGCTACCACATGTGATGTTAATTCATCAAAGTGGATGTCAAGGAAAGGTAATTAAAAAATGCAAAAAATATACTTTTTCCAATTTTTTATCTCTCTTAATATCGGAGAAAAAGGGGATTGGTTATGTTCCCCACTGACGAAGGATCCCCCCTCTACCCTATTTTACAAAAAAACATGTGAATTTACTAAACATTCCCCTCATTCAATTTTATTTTTTCGATCATATAGTGAAGAGTATGATCTATACAAATAAAATATAAAAAAATCGAAAAAAAATCTTTTTTCCATTGTCGATACCCTCCTAAGGACATCGTTGGAGATCTCCTTTAAAATTTTGAAATACGTAAAGATTTTTCAATATATGCTTATTTTTGGCTTTTTAGGGCTTTTCAAGGTAATTTACATGGTTGTTTTAGTGTTTTTTGAATTCCCGGGAAAATTCGCGGGAATCGGGAAGTGAAAAATAGGCAAAATTCCCGGGAATTTCGTCCCGGGAATTCCCGGGTTAAAACCCTATTTGATACCCATATTGCCTGTTTACAACAAAGAGTTTACCACCAATCAAATTACTGGTAAAACGCGTATTTCAAAAGATCTGAAACACATATTCCCTTAAATCGACTAGAGGTTAAGATATGTTAATTTGACATTAAAATTACAGACCTATTCATACCAAAAACTTAGAAATTTCTTTTTTTACCCGGTGTCTTCAAATGCAAAAAATTATATGATATGGAAAGTTAAAACAATTTCAGCGAAACGTCAAAATGATATCAATTGCAATGTAGTGAGAACACTTGACCATTTCATGGCTAAGAAATATTATAGATTTTTCTTCGAAAAACGCAAAATTTTATCAAACATTAATTTGTTTCGTTCTTGTTTACAAACAATTATGTTTTTTTTTATTGCTAAATTAAAATGAAAACTAAAAGTGACATTTGATCTCTGGCATCATTGCAAGAGCCAGTGGTATGGCATCACCAAAAAAATAAGTTATAAAAACATTGTTATCACTAGATGGCACTTTGTTAAAAAAAATTTACAATTTTCTTTTTTTATTTTAATTTATCTAATAACAGACAACAAAGCAATAAAACAAACGGATATCTCAAATTTTATTATTTGAATATATTCCGCGTTTGTTTTTTCTTATTTTGAGCGGTTTTCAGCAGTTTTTCAATTCTTAAATATAGGCTCAGCTAATACTAAACTGATACTAAATAGCTGCTCAGGTAATACTAAATTACAGCGCCCTCTATCGATGAGAAGTGTAAGTTTTGATTTCCTATCTCTATAATTAATAGTCTCTGGCAAGAGCCGCTTGCAAGTCAGCGACAGGCACGTAGCTAAAATGATTTGCAAATTTTGAAACGTAACAAATAGCAAATGGCCAAGTTTCTTAAGTTTTCATAAATAAAATAGACTCGAAATCCAATTGCGAAACCTGCTTTCTAAAAAAATGTTTACGCAATTTGGTGCCTAAAACTGTTTTTGTTTATAGTTTTTTTTTTAAAAATATTGAATAGTTGCCAATTTATTTTTGATCACGTTTAGTCAGAAAAAACTGGATTAACCATTTTTAGAAAATGTTTAGCCATTTTTCGTTTTTGTACAAAATATAATTTTTGAGCGTGAATTTATAGCTAAATTAAGGAATTTTGCTGAATCTGCCAAATTAATTATATTAAATATGCTAAAATTCGAAATCTTGTTTAACAAATTGTGAAAAATAATCTGTTGAAGGCATGTCCATATCCGGTTCATTCAAATAAAATTGCACATAATAAGTATTGATGCAAATTTGAAACACCTACTTTGTTTTAGAAAAAGACGAAACAAAAATAAATTTCTACACTTTGTAAAAGTTTGATTGAAGAAAAACTGTTTGATTAATTAAACTGGTTTCACATTGATTTAAATATTTTTAAGAAATATTTAGTTGAAACACTGATTGAAACAAAGATTTTAGTTATCCTCATTTAACACAATACTGAAAATCCTTTTTTAAATTTTTAAAAACCCATTCGTGAAATTTTGCACAATTTATTGGTGAAATATAATATTTTCATGTTTCTGTTATTGCCCGGTAGATGGCGCCATCAATGTGTCCGAAGTTTTAAAGATAGCAATATTTCTTTCCCTCCCGATTTTTTAAAATGACCCATATCTCGAAAACTAACAACAGAGATAGAGCAAAATTTACGAAAATTTTGACTTCTCCTAACCATAAAAACGTTATGTCTATCCAAAAATGGTCCTTGGTGGGGCCTTGGACCCTCGGAAATTTTTAATAAAAATTTTCCATTTAATAAAATGGTACATATCTCGAAAACTAAACGAGATAGGGCAAAACGGCCAAAATGAAAGTATAACATTCGGTGGCAGAAATCATAAAAATTCTTCGCTATTGAGAGGTCTAAAATCCTTCATAACTACAAAAAGTGCGTTTTTAAGTGTCCACATTTGACTAAGAGATGATTCCCCACTTTTAGGTAATTTTTAACTCCATAATTTTCAAAAGAGCAGCTGCTCAAAAATTGTGTGAAAATGACTGTTGGAATGAATGTTTTTGGTAGGTTTCACTGTGTTTAATAAATTTTTAAAGAAAATCGGGAGATTCATCTTAAAAATTGTTCCGCCATTTTTTAGCTATATTTTAGCCATTTTTTCACAGAAATTTTGCCATTTTTGGTAAGCAAGTTCTGGCAACAGTGATGCTAGGCATAATCAAAGATGTTAGAAAATAAATATGTAGAATGCAATCCTCCCATTTACTGAGAAAAAATTTATAAAATGTGGCTGCAAATAGGAAACTGAAATTTTTTCGCACCTTTTAACCCTCGAAGTGGCACATATTTTGAGCCCTTAGTTCTGGCACATGGTGTCTGGCCAGACCCCTATACATTTACATGCATTTGTATGGAAATAAGGGCTGTTTGCCGTTAAATTTTTTACTAAGATAGGAAAATATTTGTTATATTTTGTGTTTCTATTTCTTTTTACTATGTTATTAGCTACCTGAGGAAGAAAAAATAGACCTGAAAAAATCTTTGGAATGAAAAGGGCAACAATTTTTTTGTTCTATATATATTTCTCTTTATTATGGGTAAAGTAATAAATGTTTATGACAAAATAGAAAATTATTATGAAGAATACATTGATTTTTTTATTCAGAATTTTGCGGAAGGCAACAAAAACATAAATAATCTACTTTTGAATGTTGCTGACAAACAGGATTGTTGCATTTGCAGCAAAAAAAGCGTGTCTTACGGCGTATTTTGTCACCTTGCTGCAGGCAAATTCTGCAAACTTTTTTGGCAGCTAATGTGTCTGGACCACTGCGTGAAGCCCCATTAAGGTTTGGTATATTGAGAGGTCTCCCAAAGAACGCTTCAAATGCTATACGAGTTGTTGGTTGAGCCACAATGTGCGGATTATTGATGCGATTTTCAACGTTGGCCAGTACCAATTGCTTTGCAAGTTTATATAAAAATATGCGTCTTCTTTCTTTTCTTGTATTTTCATCATTTAGCTTGCATATAATGTAACTTTCCAATGCCATCACATCAATCATGTTGCAGAAAAACGCGTATGTCCAGCGTCTGGTTGACCGTTTTGTTGTGTAATGAGTTAGCATTTGATCCATCGTATCGACTGCGGCTTTAGTTGAATTATAAAATAAAATTGCTTCCGGTTTCATGGCTACGCCTTCAACATGTTTCGTGTAATGCACGGTTGAAATTAAATTGACTGCCTTATTTTTTTTGGGCACGTAGCTGCAAAGTGCAACAAGATTTTCATGAAAACCAAACATACTTGAAAGAATTGGTCGTCTGGTGCTCTTCATAACTTCCTTAGGAAGACATCTTTTGTTTGCTCGAATGGTGCCAACAAATGCCAGTCCCATAGCAGCAAGTCGTTTAGCGCCGTTCAATGAGGTGAAAAAATTATCAGAAATAATTGTTCTGCCGCTATTTGCGTAACAATTTGCGAAATACATTAGAACGTTTTCACCTTGATTTATATCCCGATTGTCTCCTTCCTTTCCAGTGTATAGTTTTCCTTTCAATGGAAATTTAGTCTTAGCATCGCATGCCCACCAAACTTTGATCCCATACCTTGCAGGTTTTGATGGGATATATTGGGTGAACTTTGTGCGCCCACGATACGGAAACAACTGCTCAACGATGGTGATATTTTCATAAGGTTCATAATAATTTTGCAGATTTTCATTGAGAAAATTCCAAAGGTCCCGGATAGGAGCTGCTTTATCTGTTTGCTGTCGGAATGCCCGCGTACGACTATTATCGAAACGAATATATCTGGACAGAGTAATGAATCGTTTGTGCGACATAGCCGCACGGAATATGGGCAGCGAATCAGAACGCCACAATATACTGGAGTCTTGCATATTATTATGGCTGAGACCAGAAGCCAACAAAATCCCAATGAATGCATCTAGCTCAGAGCTTGTCAAATCAATCCATTTTCTTTGGGTAGACTCTGGATGTTCTTCATTCCATTTTCTAATTGATTCTCGCCCATGCCGATTTGTTTCACTAATGATGACGAACGTAATATTGGTTGAGAAAAATAGCTTGAATACCTCAACTGGATTGGTGAGCCTTGTTTTTGTTCCAGATTGAAAACGCATGATATTATGCTGGCGCAAACGAGATGCAGGGGGTTCAGTTTCTTTCCATTTAGTACCGTCTTTACTATAAAAACAGCCTGAGTCGACTTCATTTGCTGCTTCAGCATCATTTCCACTTTCTTGTTCTTCATCTACGTCTTCATCACTATCATAAAGTTCGTTAGGTTCAATTTCCAAATCATTTTCTATGTCTGATGCATCATCTTCTGGCACATAATCAGCAGTGTCGTCACCATCGTTTTCAAAAACATCATCATTTTCATCAGCTTCTACCTGACTTTGAAAATCACGCACTAATGCCTCTGACAATTGGGGTTGCAAATTCGCGCTACGCAAGCGTGTATTATAAATAAATTCCAGTTCATCAGCCATAATATACTAACAATGCAACAAATCTACCTGCGTAAAATTATTCACAAGTTCAAAATTACCGCACAAAAACTAGATTACTTCTTCACTGTTCAACGTTCAATGAATAACTAAATCACAAACAAAATCAGAAGAAAGAAAGAAGCATAAAAGAATAAAGTAAATACAAATTTCCAACTCGTGCCATGTGCTTTGCCTATGCGTTCATACAAAATGCATAGGGGTCTGGCCAGATACCATGTACCAAAAGTAAGGTGAAGATTTTTTATTTGGCTTTTTTGTCCTGTTCCAAGGACTTTTTTTCAATTATTATTTATACATCGAAAGCCAACAATATTTTGGGAGATTACCTGAAATTACAGCCATGTACCTAAAATAGAAGTATGCTAAATTGAAGCATGAAAATGAAATATGTCTGGCCAGAACCATGTGCCACTTCGAGGGTTAATTGATAAGTGGCTATTTTTTATTGTTACTACTAATAGTTTTCATAATATTTATTATAATTTAGACGTAAAATCGACCTTTGGTTTCCCTTAAAAATGAGCAGTTCCCTGCTTGCAGGCTATAGGGTGATAATTTGGCATAATTCGACATTTTACAATTTTTTCCACCCTAAAGCACCGTAAGTTGTTTGAGTTTCACGTGAAAAAACTGTTATACTCCATATAAAAAAAATATAATTTTTCACGACAATGAGTTTCACGTGAAAATTGTGTAGACTTTGTTTTCACGCAAATTTAATATACAAGACTATTATTTTGCTGGTGAAAAATTGACATTTTGTGTATATTGTGATTGTGTCTTTATTATAAAATTAAAAAAATTGCTCATTTTTATAATTTAAATTGCAGTATGAAGCTTTTAAATTTCGAGTGAAATTTTTCCACGTGAAAAACAACATACGGTGCTTAAGTTAAGAATTATAATGTTGGCTTTTCATATTTTTTTTAAATTAATATTATGAACTGTCTATGAAAGAGCGTACTTTAGGAGAAACAAGAAATTTATTCTGAAAGTGACTGTAAGTTAAATACATATGTATATTAGACCGACTCAGGAAAAAAGTAAAAAAAAACCTTGGTTTGTTTTATGATGATTCCCAAAATATTTCGGGTCCAGCAATGAGATCTAACGAGCTGGACGATTTTTAAAAAAGGTCTTTTTTTAGTTTTTGTAAGAAATTTGCATTTTCGCTGTAGACAACATACTCAATATGGATATCATATGAAAGGTTTTTTTGAGGCGCGTCCAGTGATATATAACATGTTCAAGCGTATCCAGACATGTCCTATTTTCAAGGATATTCTATAATTTTTTTTGACTCTTTTGTACGGAGATGTTTGGTATTGAAATTTCAAACTTACATATCATAATCTATAGACGATTGAAGTGAACACGTGTTTCAGATTTTTTTGAAATTTGCGATTTTTCGCGTTTTATCAGAAACTCAATGTGGAGGAAAAAATGTGTTCTAAATAGGGCAATATGGATGCCAAAACTTTTCTTTTGATATGTAAATCATCGCAAAGTGGATACAGTTCAAAATTTTGCAAATTCCATATATTTTGCGTGATGCTGTGTTAAAATTTTGGAGTTACTGCAATCTGCATTTGAATTCAGTGTCTAGTTGATGTAAGATAAAAATGCAACTTAATAGAAAAAAATCCAACACGCGCTTTTTTTTAAGCGGAGGAATATTTAGTTGATCTCTTATTTTTAAGTAAATGAATGTTCCTTTTAGTTTGACTCTAGATCAAAAATTAATATCACTTTCTGAAAAACGTTTAAAATTCATCTAACAGAAATAAATAGTATCGTATGCTTCGTTACAGCTTGTATGCTTTTGTTTTGGTTATATGTTAGTTTCAAACTACACTGCACTAAGTGAATGGTAATAAAATTTCTTCATTCAATTAGTAAAATGGTGAATGAACATGCGATTTGAATGATTCAAGTTAGGAATTCATTCAATTCATATTAAAGCTTTGGGAATGAAGCTTATGAATGAATTCTTTACGAATGGTTTAAGGGAATGGTACATGAATATTTTTAAAATCTGAATTTAATTTTTCGTAATTTAAGCTTAAATTGAATTAAGTTTTTCGAAGCTCTGGTTAAAATCAAGTAACAAAACTTTGAGATACAGTATTTAAATAGTTTAACCCATTTTGTTCCAACATATATTTACCGAGACGTCTACCTATCCTTCTACAGTAGACGCTCGCAAATTAGAGCTTTCAGTAATTCGAACGTCCAGAAATTAGAATCAATGTTTGCAATACATTAAACGCTCTGAAATTCGAATTAAAAATTCTAATTTCTGAGCGTATTTTTTTTGTTATTTGAATACACAGGAAATCCCCAATTTATTTTTATTCTGTTTGAATAAAGTAAAACTAAAAAGGGGAATCACCAAATTATATATGTTTTTCCCTATTTGTTTTTTTTTTTGTCGCATTTATGTACATTTTTGGATAGTTTATTTGTGAAATTTGATACGCGTGTACATATTATTTGGCAGTCTCTATTAAATAGGGTTAGCCCTAGATTTTAATGTGACAACATCTTCAATCAGCTACATCAAATCACATAGAACAGCAATATTAAATGCTGTTTCAAACACATATCAGGAGGCAAACAATAAATCTTTGCACAGCGCTGAATATCCAAAAATGGAAAGTCGTCTGTATGAGTGGTTTTTAAATCAACAAGAAAAAAAGTGTACATTGACTGGGCCAATATTAAAAGAGAAAGCTAAACAAATATTTAGAGAGGAATATCCCGATAAAGATGAAAATGCATTCCGGGCAAGTGATGGATGGTTTACCAAATTTAAGAAGCGACACGGTATCCGTTTTTTAAAAATTTGTGGCGAGATTCTTTCCAGTGATGTTGCTTCAGTCACTCCTTTTATTCATCGATATCGTGCAAAGATCGCTGAGATGGGTTTAATGGAGTCACAAATATATAATGTCGACGAAACCGGATTATTTTTTCGTTGCCTACCAGACAGAACCTATGTCTCTGCTTTTGAAAAAAACGCCCCTGGACATAAAATTCAAAAAGACAGAATTTCAGTCCTACTTGGTGCAAACTCTGATGGATCACACAAATTAGTTCCATTGGTAATTGGAAAAGCAAAAAAACCCAGGTGTTTTAAAAATTTCAATAATCCTCTGCATAACAACTTTTCAAAAAATGCTTGGATGACTTCTCGGATTTTTCACGAATGGTTTCACGGAATATTTATTAAAGAGGTAAACAAAAATATTTATTTCAGGTTCAGCACATAATTTTAAAATTTTTTTCAATTCACAGGTGATCCGCTTTTCTCAGGAAAATAATTTGCCTCCGAAAGCCATTTTGCTTATAGATAATTGCTCCGCTCATACACCCATTGAGAAACTTAAAAGTGACGATGGAAACATAGTTGCATTATTCTTTCCACCAAATGTGACAGCAGCTTTACAACCAATGGATCAAAACCCTATTAAGTTAACAAAGCTCAATTACAGAAGTATGTTTCTTTCTGAGTTAATTGCTGAAGGTGGTGAACTGAAGAATCATTTGAAATCCCATTCGATCCGCAATGCTATATTATTACTGAAACAAGCTTGGGATGCGGTTCCACAAAGTGTTATGAAGAAATCTTGGTCAAAGTTGTCCAATTGGGACTCTAACCAATACGACAGCGACGATGACGTGCCAATAGCACAATTGTTGCAAATAGATCAGGACTGCAACGAAGTTATTCAGACAACTCAAGCTCTTTTAAAAGAAATAGCTCCCAACGATTGCATCGGTATAGAAGACATCGACAGATGGAATGAAGATATGTTTGATGACGGATCTGTTTATGTTCTCAGTAGCGATGGTGAGTCTTCAGATAGCAGCGAAGACGACGTTGTTGCAGTATCATCAGTTGTCTCTAATACTACAGCCATTGAAAGCGTAAATAATTTAATAAAATGGTGCAACAACAGTGAATTGTTTTCAACTAAGCACATAAGTAATCTTTTGGCTCTCCGTAATGATATTTCGGATTTAAAGAAACCAAAAAAACAAACAAATATAACTGATTATATGTCAAACAAAGATTAGTTGTTAACTTGGCCATTGTTTAATTTTAATTGTTTAATTTTTTTTAAATACAGTTTTTTAGTTTTTAATTAAAAAAAATACATGTGATGTAATTGGACTGCATTGCTATGTTTTGTTGCCATTCGTTTTTTTTTTATATTCATATTTTTAATTTAAAAAAATACATTTGATGTATTGGACTGAATTGTTGTGTTTTGTTTTCTTGTTTTTATCAAATAAAATTGAATTAAAAAATATTAAAAAGAGTTTTATATAAGTTTTTGGAAGTAAATTTACTCAATTTTTTTTTCGAAAAAAAACGTCCAGAAATTAGAATAATTCAGAAATTAGAATTGCCTCAAAAACAAAGCGGTTCTAATTTGAGAGCGTCTACTGTACTAAGTATTGTCATAAAATTCGCACGGATTCCATGCTTGGCAGAAAATGGGTAAAACAATATACTCCATATCACAAATGGATTGCAGAAAATTTTAAATATTGTGAAAAAACTAACCCCTAAATTCATAAACGCTTTGTAAAATTATGGGACGTTTATTAAACAAATTTTGTATGAAAATGACGTTTTGTAAACCTGCTATAACTTTACAAAGCATTTATGAATTGAGGGGTAAATTTTTTGAAAATTTAAATCACCTAAAAATCAAATTACACTTGAAATATATAATTTAGGTTAGTACTTAGAAAATGCGTTAAGAACTTAAATTTTCTTTTATGGTTATAAGTCATTCTTAGTTGTAATATTAAACAAGTTTCAAAAACCTTTAAGCCCTTAACTTCTCTATCTATCTGTGCGATTTTTCAGACTAAAACTATACGCATTTTATTTTTTTTTCTTTTAAATAAAGTTTTGGGTTAGAAAAGTGATTTTGTGCGTTCCTTACTCTCATTTTAGTGAACTTTACACAAAAAGTAAAGGAGGACACTTAACTTAAAATAACGAATTTTTTTAACGGTTATAAATTTTCTCCTGTATACATACGCCCTTACTATCTAAATTTTTCAAATGTATATTTTAGTTAAAGTTGACTTTAGGTTAAATATTGGGTGGCGGTACGCCTTGACTTGGTTTATTTTTGGAGCATTCTGATTGGTTAATTTATTTTCAACCAATCAAAATGTTTGAAAATATAAATATTTTTGTAGAGTTTTCATACACAAAATGAACAAAACTGTGTGTTTAAAAATAAAATCGGTTAAATTTAAAATGCTCTTTTATGGTACTTTTTTGAACATACATATTTTAAAATCGTCTTTTTCAGGAATTTGCAATTCAATTATCTAAAACTTTGTCGAAATTGATTAGAAAATATATGTGTTACATATTTCGATTATTATTCATATTATTCGATTAATCGAACAATTTTTCTAAAATATTGTTCGAATAATTTAAAATGTCCAAATTTCGAACAACGATTAATTCGAATAATTTCATACGATTAATCGAAATTGGTAGAAAATTACAAAAATGTTTTAAAAATATAAATTTTTTATTAAAGTAAATGTGCTAAAAACTCAAAAATTGTTTAAAAAAATGTGATAAATAATTTGCTGTAGGCTTTTACCTATCCGGATTTCATTTTGACCTAAGAAAATAATTAAGGGACGACCTTTTAGAATTTCTAAAAATATTTGTTAGCTTCAACTCAATGAGAATTTCATGTTTTCAAGTAGGAGCGTTAATAAATATCTTAAATCCCAAAGAAAAAACAAAAACAAAATAAAATTATCACAGTTTGCTTTGTCATCTTCCAAATTACCACCCTGTTGTTGTGACTTATCTAGTAAATTAGTGGTAGCTATTTACGTATAATAAATTTTTAATTATTTTTTACGACTTTTTGACCGTTGACATTAAATGATAGCATTAATAATTAGTGTAATTAATTATTATTAGAATTATTGATTATAATTAATGTTTAATGTAATAAAGCTTGTTTAGTGAGCACTCTGAATTAATAAAATAAAATAAAAATTTTAGAATTCCTCTCTACATTTACGTCTTTTATGTATTTAATGCATACGAAAGAGATACAAATTAATGTACGGGGTCCTATATTCTTCTTTCGGGTGTGGTTGTCCCCGATTTGGATAAAATTTTAATATGTGAAAGAGGGGACAGAAAAAATTGACAAAATCTGATCTCAATTATTACATTTTTTTATCTTTATGAATTTCAACAGAATTACTGAATTTATTTTTGTTCCTTTTTTAAATAAAATTATTAAAAACACAACAAGTGTATGTATATTATTTTACAGAAATTTTTTTCGATTAATCGATTAATTTTAGAATTTTGTTCGATTAACCGGTTAAGAAAAAAACCCGAATAATTATTTGCACGATTAATGGATTAAAATAAAAAGCCGATTAATTGAATACCCTAGTTTTCATACACAATATGAATAAAACCGTATGATTAAAAATAAAGTCGACTTTAAATTTAAAATACTCTTTTATAGTAAGGGCCATAGTTTTATAAGTTTCCCCAGTAAACAAAAAAAAAGGATAAATTAAACAAATAATTCTTGAAAAATCCCCCAATAAAAAGCTATGAAAATTCTTACAAAAACTAAAAACAAAAACCTTTTTTAAAAATGTGAGTCGCTGCAATTTATATATACATATATCAATCGCCTATCCAATCCGTAACTTTAAGAACATTTCAAAACGCCACCTTATTTTTTCTTCTTACTCAATTTTACAAAAATTCACAAAATAGTTAAATACCTATAAAAATATAAAGCTATGAAATTAATAAAAATTGTAATTTTTCTGGTTAATTTATAAAAGTTAAAATTAATTAAAAAATATATTATAATGAGTAAATCCATAAATGCTTTATAAAGTTATAGGAGGCTTACAAAATGAATTTTGTTAAATTTGGGGTCCGGACCTTTTCGGTTTCCGAAATATGACGTCACGAAAATTGGAAAAAACGGCAAAATTTGACTAAAGGTATAAAATTCCTTTTGGAATTTTTTTTTTTTTTTTAATTTTATTTTATCGGGATATACATTAATTGCATCAAAGGAATTATTTATTAGGTAAGAATGTACCATTTAAAATGGTATGTATATAGATTTTTTTCATGGAAGGGTCAAAGGTCAGTTATTGGGGTCTTTAGTTCAAATTCCCATTGCTCGAAATGCGCACTTTTTAAAATGCTTAAAAAAAATATATGATTATTGTTAAACTCTCTTATACATTTGGTTGAAAAGGTGGTATCTCGATTCGTCTCTGAGTTATAGTCTAAACCGTGTCCCTAAGTATCATTTCTTGCCCTAGTGTATGTACTTTAGGGTGGACCTTATTTTTCAACTTGCGATTTAAGGCCGTCGACACCCAAATTAGGGTTATCGGATAATGAGAATACGTGCCGCATCGGCCCTGAAGTTTGAAATACGATTTACAAGGCGAAAAAACTTTGTTGGCTTTACTGGCTATTTAGTAACTATATTTTTAGAAAATGTAAATAGAATAATAATCTAGACTGAATTACCTTTCTGGTAATGTATAAAAGTCCAAAATCGGTTGGAAAATATTTTAGTAATTGCAATTTACTCAGCCCATTGTAGGGTTAAAATGAGATAAATTATGAAAATCGTAAAAAATAAAATATATATTCAACAAATTTAGTTTCATTTCTAAGATCCACAAATATTCAGATATAAATTTTTGTCTGTCTTGGCTTATGATAACCTAGTCCCAGGTATGGCCAAAGATGGAATTTTTTTTTATAAATTCGCAAATTCCTAGTTTTGAGTTTTTTAAAATTTTGTTTAACAAAATATAAAAAAAGTTGTCAACGCATAGGGGTTTATTAAATACACCTTAGAGAATAATTCTACTGGAAATTACACATATCCCTCTTTTAACTTAATAGTGACGGCGTTATAAATTTGAAAATTTTGGAGAAAAGTGTGAGTTTGGCCAATAATTTAGATAATAGTATCAATTTTTGTGTTTTAAGCTAGATGTAACAAAATCACTTCCGATTTCTTTTAATTCTGATACAAAAAATTGTTTTCCGAAAATTTTGTAAAACTCCGACAACGTTAACCCTTTCTTTACAAAGGTCAAAGGTGAAAATTTTGAAATTTATCGATTTTTCGTGGAAGTGTATCAAAGCAATGTGTTGGTTCTTGCGGAATTTGGTAAAAGTTGTCCAAATAATTCTGTTAACACCAAATTTTATACATAGTAATAAAAAATTAGAAATTAACCCTTATAGGCATATAAGGTCAAAATTACCCCAAATTTTTGAAATATAAAAAAGTGTTAAAGTGTCTTTTGACATGCAAATCTATATTAAACCTCTTAATTAAGCATTTTCTAGAAAAAAATATGAATTAACCTGTTTGTGAACTTGGTGTCAAACTGACCCATTTTTTTTGTTAAATAACGCTGGTTGGCTGAAAAAATTATGTAGAAACCACAAATTGTTGTTTAAAAAATGTGAGCAAAGGAATTAATTTCGATTTTTTTCATGGTTTTTAAAAACATTTTTCAGCCAGCCATGGCTGGGTCATTTTGACACCATGCTCTCAAACAGGTTAATTGTGATTTTTTTTTTCTAGAAAGTGCTTAATTAAAGGATCGGTCCATATTTTGACCTATCGCCCATGTGGAATATATTTCCGATTTTCTTTTCTTTTATCATTTTATAGAAAATTTTGACACAAGTCCACATTAACACATTCGAATTTCGGATCCAAACATTAGTTGGCTTTTAACCACACTGGTGTAAGTTATTATATAGTTGTCATGCCCGACTTTAACTTTTTTACTCCCCAGTGTAGAAACGATAATGACATATCATTATTTTTTGGAGTACCAGTAATGACACCTACTTACCTTCTGCATTATTTTAAAACATATAATAATGAGTTACGGATAATGACTTATTTTTATCATTATTTCAAATACAAAATAATTTTTTAGATTTTTTTGAAAATTTTTTGAAATCTATTTTTAGACTCAATATTTTTTAAACACTGGTAAGGATATATGTAACCACATATTTTTTGATTTTTTGTATGTTCGCGAGTAAGCTTACTTGTGTGCAGCAGGTCAATTGTGTTTTTATCTTTTAGATATTACATGTCGATATAGCTCAGATGGTAGAGCTGTTGACTGGCAATCTGTAGAACCAGGTTCGATTCCCGCGCCAGCAAATTTTATTTAAAAAAAAATACAATAAAAAAAATTTTTTTTATATAATTTATTTTTTAGAAAATCAATTTTTAGGCTCATTATTTTTCTCAGTACTAGTAAGCACATAGGTAACGATATATTTTTTGATTTTTCGTATGCTGGTGTGTAACGACAACTCATTATTTTTCGCGACATCCCCATATAAAGGTAATAAGAAATGTAATAACAAAAGTAAGTAGTTACCATTACCAAGTATGTAGTTACATAACCACATATCTGGTAATGATTTTCTACACTGGGTCGTTTTTTAATTATTTTATAATAATACCAAAAAATGTGGTACATGCTATTGTAGTATATACATTAGTGTCCCTTAAAAATAGATTTGTCACTACACCCCCCAGTTTTATTGGAAATGGTCCAAAATTGAAGAAATCGATTTTTTAGAAATTTCGAATTTTGGGAATTTTTAATAGCAATACACTTTTTTCCAAAATGGGCCATTTTCGTCCAACTTTCGGTACGGGTTAACGTTTTCCAAAAAAAAAATATAAAAATCGATTTCTTCCATTTGGGACCATTTCCAATAAAACTGGGGGGTGTAATGAACAAAAATCGACAAATCGCTATTTTAAGGGGCAGTCTACTATACATGTATTAATTCACAAAAATCCATACCTATGACAATGTTTTTGGCTATAACTCAGAAACGAATCGAGATAGTTTTTCACACAGTTTAGCAATAACACTGTGAGACAAATGGTAGGGGTCAGTGATCGGGAAGGGTTCACACTACCGGGGAAAGTTATATCGGTAAAAAAAAAGTTATATGTGTCCCGGCGTTTCGCTGGGTCACCCCTAGGAATCGAGATATATCGATTTGACCTTTGGTGGTCTTTTTTTTGACATAACTCGAGAACCACTAGTCCGATTTTGCTCAAACAATTTCAAAAAAATTAAAAATTACAATTCCTCTAATCTGTTCATATAACGTTTCTCTATATACTCAACAGTTTTGCCGGTAAAAATAAATGTATGAAGAAAAAAATATTTTTTGCCTAAAATATTAAAAAAAAGTAATAAACAAAAGGTTATTGATTTTTATGGTAGCGGTAACAAACATTTATTTTTACCGGCAAAACTGTTGAGTATATAGAAAAACGTTATATGAACAGATTAAAGGAATTGTAATTTTTAATTTTTTTAAAATTGTTTGAGCAAAATCGGACTAGTGGTTCTCGAGTTATGTCAAAAAAAAAAGATATATCTCGATTCCTAGGGGTGACCCAGCGAAACGCCGGGACACGTATAACTTGTTTTTGACCGATATAACATTTCCCGTTGGTTTCATCCCATCCCGATTTTGACTGTCGCATAGTGTAATCATATATTTTCAAGACCCCAAGAAATGACCTTTGACCCTTCCGTGAAAAAAATCAATATCCATACCATTTTAAAGGGTACACTTTTACCTAATAAATAATAGGAAAACGAATCGTTTTTAAGTTATTGTCGATTTTGTAATCATAATTTAGTCAAATTTTGCCGTTTTTTCCAATTTTAGTGACGTCATATTTCGGAAACCAAAAGATTCTTGGCTCTGAAATTTAAGCTTTAATGAGCTGTTATCTTGTACGATAGTTGTGGTAAATTTCATTGAAATCGGAGATGGTGAATCCGAAAATGCCACTTTTTGCGTTGAATTAAGATGTTTTCAAAAAGCTGCGATAATATTCCCTATATATGAATTAAAATTTGAAATTTCTCTTTTTTCCCGATTTCGTTAATAAATAATCTGCGATGAAAAGAATATCTCATATTACTTAATTTATTTATCAACAAAAAATCGCATTTTCTCTTTTAATTTTAAGTTAATATTGACTAAAAAGAAAAAAAAAAGAACTGAAAAAGACTGACTTTTTAAATAATGGGTTTTTCAATAAGAGCGCTACAAAAGTAAAAAAGTTTAAATAAAACAAAAACGGTTTTGGATATCAATGAAATTCTTTATTCCTGTGAAAGTACGTTCGATGCCATTATGTATGGAAATCGATCTCTTTTGCATGGCCACCACGGGCACGCTTGCAGAAGTCCAGACGCTGAACCCAATTTTCGACGGTTTTCAAGCATAAATCGGCCGATACTGCTGCAATTTCACGTTCGATATTCGTACGAAGTTCATCAATCGTCGCTGGCTTGTTGGCATAGACCATAGATTTGACGTAGCCCCACGCTCAATTGTTGATCTGCTAGGACGATTATGACGACCATAAATTGGACGTAGCGCTCTTAACGTTGAGGCCACTGACTCCGAATTTCGGTAGTAGATTTTAATAATTTCGCCTCGTTGTTGGCTCGTATATCTTTCCATCATGAAATGGCAAACCTTACTGAAGAGAAATGTCAAAAGAGCGGCAAGAAATATGGCGTCGTTTGCTGTCCCTGCCTTTCTACTTTTGTAGCGTCCCTGTTGAACAACCCTTTACCTAAAAATTAAGCAGTCTGTGACATATCTTAAAATATAAAACCCAGATAAAACTATTCAGAAATATAAAATTTGGAAAAAAATAACGATTTTAAAATATGCATATTCAAAAATGTACTTTATTTCCTTTTGCCATAGTAAATTCATATGAAATTTTTTTAAAATAAAAAAGATGTAAAATGTGTATTTCAGATTGAATTTTCTGCAAATGTTGATGCAGAAGTTGTGATTCTTTTGATAAAAAGAATTGAGTGGAATATGTATTTACGTCATATGTAAAGATTTTACAAATCCGATTAAGGGATTTTACTAGATTTGTAAAATAGGAAAATAAGTGAAGTTTTCATTTTATTTGCAATTATATCCTAGATCCTTTACCTAATCAAAATAAGTTAATATGTTTCTAAAAACTATCCGTGGTTAGTAAGGTATATGAATAAATAAGAAATTTTAACAAAAAAAATGTATTTTTGGTAAAAGTTATATTTGCAAATATTTCAAAAACTAGAGCTAATTTTGAAATTTGGTGTTCACATTCGTGATATTCCTACTAAAATCTATCAGAATTCATATGTCGCATGCCCGATGCATTTTTAGTGTTGTACTGTGTTATTTATATTAAAATTATTAGATTTTTATGAAACTCAAATAAAAAAATTTTAGAATTTTATTTGAAAATAAAATAAAAACAAAAAATATTTAATTTGTATTCGATCTTTGTCAATTAAAAAAATAATATTTTTTATTTAATAAAGATACCCAACAAACAATTCGTTCCGTTTACGCACCGTTTTCGGTCCGTCATAAACGGAATCCAACTCCGTTAACGTACCGTTTTCTGGATCCGTATACGGACCAGAAAACGGAACTTAAGGAACATCGAAACTGATTCGAATCCGTTGAAAATCCGTCAATGACGGACCATTTACGGACCGTTGTGTCGTGTGAAAAACGGACAAGTCCGTTGAAAGTCCGTCAATGACGGACCGTTTACGGACCGTTACGTCGTGTAAAAAACGGACAGGTCCGTTGAAAGTCCGTCAATGGCGGACCATTTACGGACCGTTACGTCATGTATAAACGGAGTGACTCCGGACTTATATATCTACCTAAGTTGACCATATGTTTACTAATGTTTAGTAATTTTTATGCTTTTTTATAAATTTATTGATAACGATATTAATTATTTACAATATATATTAGTACATCCTGCTCAGTTTAGTTCTATCCAGTGAATCAATACGCGATAGGGACCCATAATAAAATCGATCATCTACATGCAAAGGGAAAAATAAATTAGCTATAGTGTAACTGATTGTATTTACAATGGTATTTTGCATACGATTCAAATTCGCACACTTTAGGCTTGTTCCACGTCGTTGCCGCGGGTTCCCAATTTACTCGAAACAACAACAATTTACGCATAATTTTGACGATGGAAACGCTTTTTGTAAAAATTGGGTAGACGCGTTAATGTACGTGGAACAGAGCTTTTGTTACAAAAACAAACCATCTTACGAAAACCATTGTGAAACATGCACTAAATTTCATAAATCTTACCATCTAATGTATCTATGCGACTTGAAGTTATTTGATTGATGATGTGTTGCATATATTCCCGCCATCGCGGCTAATTTCTCGCCACAAAAATACTTTTTTACCGACTGAAGTTGAGATTCATTTTTTTTTTAAATTTAATTGTTTTTATTTTGAACACAAATTAAAATCAACTCAGTCCGTATTTTACGGTACGGAAACGGAGTTAAAACGTATTATGTTCGAAAATCCGATTACACGGTCCGTTAATGTTCCGTATACGTACAAGCTTTGACGGATACGTGTATTACGGACCGTTAATGTGCCGTAAAAGCCGGATTCATGATTCCGTACGTGCCGGAGAGTCCGTTAAAATGTTTCTTGGGTAAATTTAAAATAAAAATTAAAAATTTCCGTTTCATGATTATTTTTTTAAGGAACAGAATTTATTTGAAATTTCTTTTATAAATATAAAACATTTTAACCTTCGCACTCCTGAAACCCACCCGGGTGGGTTTTTTAGATTTTCAATAATCGATAACTTTACGATTTTTGGTCAAAACAAAAAATGCTTTCGACTCAGTGACTAATTTTTTTACTTTTATTAGAAACTCTTAAATTATTCAAGATTCGAATATCCTTTATAATTTTTTTCTTTAGTTTTTCAATTTTTCTACGTTGTCGCCTGAAACCCACCCAGGGGACTTGTTCAGAATATTTGGTTTTTTATCACTATTTAGTATAAAAATAGTACAGACAGCATAATTACTTTTTAAAAATATTAAGGTTGTTCACAAGGGGTGTACTATTTGTTGTATCGTTGTATCGTCCTAAAAAAAAACAGAGTTGTTAAAAATTAAATTAAAAAAATACAATATTTGAGAATAGCGCGATACAACATTTTTACGTATGTTTAGTGTCCTATGTTTGAGTGTGCTAACAAATAGAAAACCCAATAGAAAATCGTTGTTAAACTCAAATAAAAACTTTAACAACTCTGGTTTTTGTTAGGACGATACCACGATACAACAGATAGCACACCCCTTGTGAACTCCCTAATTGTTTTTATTCATTTATTATTCAAAATACAATAATATTTTGACAAATTTATCTAAAATGTATTATTCTTTGTTTGATACAAATTACAAGAAGTTTGAACAAGAAATTATGCATATTTATGCTTATGCTTCACGGTATGTATTGTTAGCCATACTTTCTATAGTTTTTTGTTATTATTCTTTTTTTCATCTCTTCTTCATTAACCCATTATGTAACCCATTATATGTTGGAGTAAATGCATTTTTTATTTAAATTGAGTGTAAAATATGAAGAACCCACCCGGGTGGGTTTCAGTATACTACGTGTGTAAAAACTTGTAGGAGTGCGAAGGTTAAAACTAATTGATATTTAACGAAAAAAATACAATTACAAAAAAGTGTATTTTTAATTGATACTTTTATTTCAAATAAACAGCTATGCTAAAAGGTGGAACTAAAATCAATTTTTTGGTGCTACAAACATCAGCACAAACTTATTATACCCTATCCACTTAGTGGTGTAGGGTATATTTAGTATTTGTAAAATGGTTGAGAGTTCCTCTTTTTCATTGAGTGTTTCAAAAACCTCTCAAACGTCTAAAGTTTGGTACAAAATCTAAATGTGCTATGACCAACACTGACTGTTCCTTCCTGCGTTTAAGTGTATATGAGTGTATGGGTACATGTTGTCAGAGTACAACAAAAGGAAACTGTGTCGAAAAGGAAATGAGAAAGCGTTGAGTAAACTTATTGTATATCCTGATTCTGAGATGCCAGTGCTTGAGTTAAGTTTAATAAGCTAACAATCAGTGCCAAACTATACGCAGATAAGTGTGGATTTCAAAGAAAGCTCCACATGAAATTATTAATAGCTGAGAAAAAAAAGTATTAAATCCTAATGTATAGATAAATACATATACCTACTTACATGTGCAATATATATACACAAATGTATAATTAACTAAGGAAAAGTATTAAAAAAGAAAATCCATAATATAATAATATAAGAAAAGTACGTGGAAAGATGTATTTAAAAATATTTAAAATAAAAATCATATATTCATATATAAAATTATTCATATGCATAATTTGAAAAAAAGTATTTAAAAAAAAATTAAGTACATACAGAAGTTTAAATAAGTGTGCGGTCGTATATGTACATATGTATAGTATAAAATGTGGGTCATACAATAGTGAAAATAATTATACATGATGTGTTTCAGAATTTGGTGAAAAATTAAAAAAAAGTAAAGAAAATTAACCTACATAAAAAAAAAAACTGTAAAAGGTTATATTCATTTGTGTGGGTTTAATTTTAATTAAAATAAAAATCTAATATTTGCAATAATCGTCTAATGTTCTAATCTTTAGAAAAATTATCTCCCCACCTAGCCTTATTAAATAAAATAAAATTTAATTTAGAGATAAATTAAAATCCCATCAAATTTACAAATCAATATCAAAAGGAAAAATTGATTTGTACCCACCCAAAGTGTTGTGAAAAATCATACCAAATATATATATGTCTCGTAATAAAAAGACAATCGAAGGAAGATGGTAAAGAAGAAATGATAAAAAAGAATAAAATAAAAACTACAAATAACTGAAAAGAGTCAAAAAGATACATTTCATTGACTAGTGTCTTATACATATATAAAATATCTCTGTATGTGAGTGTTTACTGTGGTGATGAGTATGACTGCCGTTGCGTGTGTGTGTGTGTTTAAAATTGTTAATAACGACCTCTAGTTTTTTTATTTGTAATTATTTTATTTATTTTATTTTCTATTAACAAATTGAATTTAGTATCAATTGGAAATTTGTATTTCATAACTACTAGCATTAGTCCAATTGTGACCAAATTAATGTTTAAAATGAAAATGTGAAGAATATTAATGTTATATAACAATCACATCTCCATACATACTCGTATGTGATGTATAAATACGTGCACACAGGGAATGTCAAAAATTCTTCGTTTTTATGTATGTAACCTGTATGTATGTACACATGTGTCAAGGAATTTTGGTGAAATTAATTGAAAATGACATTTTATTGTCGAATTTGACATTAATAACATTTCAAACAATAACAAACATTTAAATTGTAAACCGTACCCCATTGAAACGGATTATTTTCAAAAAACCTTGACCGTTATTATAACGATTAAACCGATTCATTTAGTTTTTTTTTATATTTATTCCAATATCTATAAAACCTATCAATAATCGAAAATAGTTTTATAGGTTTTTGGAAGCAGGATAAAACAAATGCGCTGATGTACATACATATGCATGTGCTTACTATTATAGCATACTGAGAAGAAGCAAAATATAAGAAAAACTTTTAAGTGATTTCCGTATAAAGATAAACAAAAAAAAGTAAGATCTTTGAATGTAAGCAGTTTAATTTTAGGGGTTATTTTGCGTTGCGTTTCTTTCCATACAAATTGTTTTTGTAACAATAAGAATTCACCTAGTGTCTTCAAATGCAATGAGATGTGCAAAGAAATTTGAAAATAACACACAAAGCAACAACAAAATTATTTTCGTTGTTGTTGTTTTGTGTGTTATTTTCAAATTTCTTTGCACATTTCATTGCATTTGAAGACACTAGGTTACACGCAAATCAACCTAAAGCAAGGCGTTGCGTTTTAAAAAATAACCCACTTTATCTTTTATCAGGTTGAAGTTACTGCAGAAAATTCCATATCGTTCATTTTAAACTAACTATTCGAGTTTTGTCAATTTATTGCCGATAGCTACCAACAAATAATTTGACAATTTTAAAAAGTTAATATAAAATGTAGAAATTGATAATGTTTTTGAAAAAACATAATATGTACATTAGAGTGGGCCGAACTTTACCGAACTGCGAATTCCAAAAACAGGGGGGGGGGGGGGGGGTGCGGAAAAGCTACGTATGCGTCCAGTAAACGGTAAAAATAAAAAAAATTGAAAATAGTTCGGGGTATCCGTAAAGCGGTTGAATTTCTTAAATTTTGTTAAAAAAAAATTTCTTGTTGTGTTGAAAAAAAAAATTGATTTGGCCGAAGGAGTTTTGAACAGGCGTGGATACACCTCCACCCTTGAGGACCAAAAAAAATATTTTTTTTTTGCAAATAATGCTACAGTAGACAACATGATTAATTGTTTAAACAGACATTTTCAGGGTTGGCAGGTAATACAGCTAAAATACCGTTATCGAATCAAAACCCTTTAAAACGACTACCATTATCCCTAAAATACCGTTACCGAAATAATTGAAATACCGTTATCCTTAAAATACCGTTACCGAAATAACTGAAAAACCGTTATCCTTAAAATACCGATACCGAAATAAATGAAATAGCGTTACCCTTAAAATACCGTTACCGAAATAATCTAAAATAGCGTTACCCTTACCGATAACCGCATCGTTTCGGTTACCATCCATGTACATTTTAGAATTTCACATTAAACAAACATTTTTAATTTTGTGAAGATTCTTGGATTCAAGAATTTGTTTTGTTCAGGAAACCTTTACTGAAAAACTAATAATCAGGGCCAGTTTTATTGTGAGAACTAAGATCGATTTCAAACAAAATTACTCACTTAAGAAATATTTAAGAAAACAATCGTGCTTAATTCTGACTACAAAACTGAACCTTTTATTTTGTGGGTGCTGTGGTGTAATGGTTAGCGTGTTGGACTGTTACGCGTAAGGTTGCGGGTTCGAGCCCCAACCAAGGCAACATCTATTTATGAATAATAATAATTCTATCCCTCATACATATCGCAGCGTCCTCCTTCGGTGTTCCCATAGCACTTAACCCTACCGAAGTAAAATACACTGTTGCCAATTTAGCTATTTTCTCGTCAAATGTAGCGGAGAAACCTGCGATATTTTAAAGTCAGTCTTGACGTTTTATTTGCATTTTTTACATTTATTTCTTTGACAGAATTTTTGAGTCATTATTATTCAGCGATTTATCGCTAAATTTTTATGGAAAACTTAAAAAGTTCGAAAAATTTATCGATGTATCGATAAGTTTTTAAGAACATTTTAAAAAGTTAGAAAAATAGTGCTATTTTTCAACAGAACCTGAAAAGTTCGTGGATTTTAGCGATTTATCGCAAACTTTTTTAAGTTTTAATAATTTAGCTATTTTCTAGTGTTTTTTTAGTTTGATTTACCGATATTTTTTAGGAAAAAAGTTGACAACAGTGGTAAAATAATATAACAGCGCTATGAACTAAAAAGCTTCAACAAAGTTCGCCAATTCTTCATGAGCAACAACTGTTCTAAGATTCATCATCTCGCGCAATTACAGTGTTGGCATATTTGAAGCCCTTCACCTTTCACCACCTTTCACTTCTTCTCTATCCCCTTTCCAAAGGAAGCAACACGTTAATTAATAGGAAAAATTTCCTGAGTGTCGCTTCTCTTAAAAAAAAAATTGAGCGCTAATTTTTTTTTAACTTAAGTGAGCTTCTATTAAGACCTCTTAAGTAAACTTCTTAATTAATTTTTAAAATTTAATGGTCTTAGGATGACCATCTTAACCGTAAGTAATGCTCAGAAACATTTTAAAATCGTAGAATCTCTGAAAACAATTTCATTTAAATATTTGGTTTTACTTAAGTGTTTACTTTAATATCGGCCCTCATATTTTTTGATATATTCTAAAACTTTTTCCAAAGAATCTCTTCATATTTCAATAATTTGTAGACATATTTCAATAACTTGTAGACAAATTGAATATCCTTGCATATTTTATAATGTTTTAAAAGTTTTGTTTTTTTTTTAAACTGCCATTTTTAAAAACTTTAGGTTTTTGATTAAAAATTTGTGTTGAATTTGACAAGTACATAAAAGTAATTTTCAAAAACTACTAGTTTTTGGTTAAGTGTAAATGTAGTATTAATTTAATGTTAATTTTAATTTAATACGAAATACAAAACATATTTAAACTTAAAAAAAATCATTACTTTTAACCTGAACTATGAGAATTATCTGCAGGATATTAATGAGCTTTTGCATAAAACCAATGAAGTTTCACTGGAACTTGTCCATTGAAACTTTCCATTAAATTAATGGAATTTTTCATAAAATGTTTTAAAAAATTTCATTTTATTTATTAAAGTATCATACACAGATCAGATTTGTTAATAATAGTGGAGATTTAATTGATTAATGAAGAAAAAGGCATAAATTTATAAAAAGTCAGTATAATTTTTTATTATAAATATATGGAAACAAATTCATACATTGTATGGAAATGTTTTGGGAAAAATTATAATGTTAGATACATATTATGAAAAAATTTATTCCATGTAAGAATTATTTTTTTCAGTGTATATTCAATGAGAAAGTTTTATAAAACTGTTTTCATTTTTCTACTTCTTTTTCCGCAGAACTTTATCACTAGAGCAAGGAATTTCATGCACTTAAAAATGGAAAATATGCGCCTAAACTATGCGGCTAAAAAAGAAAAATATGCATTAAAAATGTAAGAAATATGCACTAAAAACTATTATTTTTGCAAAAGTAATGTAATTTAAAACTTTATAATTAAGTTAGTTATTTTGCAAACAGATACAGAACTCGAAGATTTTCGGTAGGTCAATAAGGTTTTTAAGAATGAAATTAAAAGTTGTAATTATTCGACCTTTTTAATTGTAAATAAAACTTCAGACACTGACCTCGAGCTCAAATATCTGAAGTTTTATTGTTTTTAAGAATTAATAAACATTCGAATCAAAATATAAAAATTTGAATTTTTATATTTTTTTACAAAATAAAAAATGCTCCTAAAAATTAAAAATGTCCACAAATAAGCATTAAAAAGCACAAAATATGCATTAAAAAGGCACCGAATATGCATTTAAAGTCAAAATATGCAAAAACATGCATTTATGACAAAATATGCAAAAATATGCAACTACAAATCGATGCCATTTTGTTCTAAATTTGATGATTCGGATAAATATTTAGTCCATATTAGTTTTGGACTATCGACAAAAAACATGCATTTGCATGAAATTCCTTGCCCTATTTATCACATATCCGAATGTCATTAAGATCGGAAGCAATCCATTGCGATTGTTTCCTCGCTAGTTGTTTATTCTTTTTAAATTTAAGGTTTTATTTTCCAAAATTTTCGTATTGAAAACCTTTCAAATTTCTTGTAAAATTGTTTTCTTAATTAAATGTTGTATAATAATCAGGGCCAGTTTTATAGTCAGAAAAAAGATTTATTTATTCTTATATTACTCCAGTATTTTTAAGTAATAAATTTTGTAACCAGATCGATGTTTTTTCTTGAATCATAAATTTTCAAAGATGCTAGTTGTGACTATAAAACTACCCATTAAGCACTTCTATACTAAACCTATTATATTAGGAAACATTGTTGTGTTCAAAAAACTCTTTGACACTGAAACATTTTTTATATTCTAGGTTTGATATAAAAGATGTAGGATTTGGAGTAATTTTTCTTGGAAAATAATCGCGCACATTGGAAAAAATGGTACAATTGAGGGCATATTCCTATTACACAGTGCAACAAGAAAAAACAGCCTCAACAATTCCAATGGGAATTGAAAGTAGACCATTAAGTAAACAAAATTGCCAAAGGGTTTTGAAAAGTTAGCTCGAATTTATTATTATGGTCTCTTAAAGTTGGACCATTTTTGACCATTTTTTTGCACTATGAGTGAAAATAGAAAAAAACGTATAAATATATAAATATATTTAATGGAAAGTAATTGTGCGTACTTATTGTTGCATTGAATGCAATGTGGAAAAATATATTTTTTCCTTCATTTTAAAAAATGGTGGGCGGTATAGGCGTGGTCAAATATAAAGAAACTATCAATTTTGGATTAAAATGCCCTACATGACATTCATTGCCTTTTTCAGAAAAATTTCAAACTATTCTAGATCAAATGCATCTGAAATTCTATTGACTAGTACAATTTATTTTCAGAATGTGATCTGAATATTTTGAAAAAATCGATTTTTAAAAATTTTTGTTTTATTAAAAAAACTGTGTTTAAAAAGTTTTATTGCAATAACAAACTTAGAGTTGCCATTTTGTTCACTGGAACCAATTATAAATATTTTGAACTATATGGTTCGACGTCTTTTTGATGTTGATGGAAGCTGTAAATTCATCTTTCGAGTACGAATCTAAAGTATGTAACATTTCTGATTCACTCTCTAAATTAGCTCCATTTTCATCTTCATTTATTTCTTCTTGGTCTTTAAATAAGTTTTTACTCCACCAACAAATTTCCGCTAGAATGGAGTCAAGCGACTTTTTCCCTCGGTATCTGTAATATGTTTCACTAAGATATGCCATCAATAGAAATAAATAATTTTACCTAATTCCAAATGGAATAGCGATTTGGTAGTAGCGTTCACCTTGTTCGTCTGACTCAGTAGCCTACCAAAATAGTCAAGATAATGGCGCAAAAAGTGAATTTTTAAGGACATGTTGACACCAATTTTAGAGAATGCAGCCATCTCTAACTTCTTTAATTGAGCGCCAAGCTATCAATTCGTCATCATTTAAAACGTCATCAAATGCATGAGTTTTTAACAATTTCCGTATATCCGGGCCGTTTACGTTTGAATTAAGAATCTCTATTACATTAAAAAATTTCATTTAGTGTTGCTTTTTTACCTTCTTTCAGTTTGCTTTCACTGAGACGAGGAAAAATTTGAGCCAAAACTACAGTAACTTCTTCTCGCTTTGCCACGGTTTTTAAGAAGCTCTTTGCAATACCGAGTTTGATGTGCAAGGTGGCAATAAAACTTTGTCCTGCATTACTAAAGGCTTTTGAACGACATTGGCTCATATGAATAAAAAATAGATATTACTAATAGGGGGAAATACAGGGTTTTTTAAGCAATTACTTCACAAATCTAGTCTGCTTGGGAGTAGACTAGAAATTTAATTTTTTAATTTTCGTTTAAATTTCATGCTATTCTACCAGCCAATTGGTAAATTTGGAGTTAGAAGCCATTCCTAAGCCCAAAGTAATTACTTCGAAGTAATTGCTAAGTTTTATTCATATGACCCATTGCCATGTGCGTGTTTGCTTAATTCTCTTTCTTGCCATGTGTGATTTGAATACTGGTCGCCTTTATATCTTGAGTCCCAATCACATATAAAACACATATGTTTGATGTAGCCAGCTTGCAAACCACGAATAATTGCAACAACTTTTAAATCACAACAAATTTTCCATTTATGTTTGTTGTATTGAACGTTTTGAAGAATTTTTTATAATACTTCGTAGTTTTCTTTTGTTTCAATGCTGTATGCAATTGATACCGATGGTTTTGAGCTGTCTTGATGTAGCAGTACTGCCTTTAAACTTGTTTTGGAGCCATAGGCGTGCCTAGACCATTTTTCTGGGGTGGGCAAGAGCCCCATTATGTTCTCACGTTTTTATAGAAAACTCGGAATGCATCCATTTTTCTTACGAAAACCTCGTGCAGGGAATGTTATATCGTACGCTCAGAATAGTATGAAGTTTGGATATTTGCTAGAGAAAATAAATCTAAGATTAACCTGTCTCATATTTTCTTCCACCTCTGACGAACCCATTCTAACCCCATATTATGACCACTTAAATTACCCAGGTGATCAAAAACTGCATTTTTGTTTCTACAATATATTGAAATTTCATCAAAATACTAGTTTTTAGTTTGCAGTAACTCCCTTGTTGGATATTAACTAATTATTCATTAAAAAAACTATTATATCTAAGATATTTATCTCACCAAAAAAGATTCTGCTATATTTTCCTATTAAAAATGCTTTTTCATTTTCGAATCAAATGCCTTCAGTTGCTTATTTAAGGCGACTAGATTTTGAAAAAGAAAAAAGATGACATTAAGAAAAAAAGTAAAAAATTTATTTCAATTCAACATTTTTTCAGAAAAATTTACATTCACATATGTAAATATGTAAAATTAGTTAAAAAAATTTACATTTACTTATAAATATATAAAGTTAGTTAAAAAAATAATAACGAAACTTAAGGATAATAGAACTAAATGTCATTTATCAACCCTGCATGTCGTCCAACTTTCTGGATGGACGTGTGCATTTTGTTTTTGTAATAGTTGTCAAACAAGCCCATACACGATCAAAATCGCATTTTCATCAAACAAATTGTACAGCATGCAGTATCGTGAAAACCCGGCCCCCGCCTTACGAAAAGAAAATATGTGCTAAAATTTATTTTCAAAAGTGAAAGTTAAGTACGAGTATGAACAGAACAAGCACGGCACGACATTTTTTATACGATTTGACAGGAAAAACCGGTGCTTGCACAGGCGTGAAATAAAATTTGTTGTAATTTTTAAAGGAAACCGTTCCTCGTGCCGTGCTTGTATTGTTCATACTATAAGATCAATAATAAAAAATATTAATCATGCTTTTAAAAATAAAGATGACAAAAGATGACCGCTTATCAAAAAGATGACAAAGAGAGGACACAAATTTTATAGATGACAGCGAGTGAAAATAGATGATTGTCCTCCAAAAAAGATGACATATGGTCACCTTAGCTTATTGAATAACTGTGATTCTAATAAGTTTTCTTAAACAAAACCTCTTAGAGCCAGTTTTATAATCAGAACTAAGATGGATTTGTTTCTTAAATATTTCTTAAGTAAGAAGTTTTCAAATAAAATTTTTTATTTTAGAAATATTTAATACAAAAATCGATCTTAGTTCTCACCCTTTAATTCCAACACATTATCTTCCTAGGAAAGCAGAAGACATATTTAAAAAAATAATACACTCCGTTTCATAACTATAGCCGCACTATAAAACATCTGATATGTGAGGTTCTGAATAATTTAGATATACAAAACCCTTATAACTAAAAGTTACATCCAAAATACATAATATTAGGTAAAGTCGACCTGATTTTAATTAATTCAAAAAATTCCATTTGGCATCCGCCATTGTCCACTGTCCACCAATTTTATTCATTTATTGGTCTTCAAACACTAGTTTCTGATCTTTTAAGATCAAAAACTGTTTGATACTATCGATTTTCTGGAAAAAATTACATAATGAAATTCCGTTGATGTTCTAGATTCATCTCTTATCCCGGAAATATATGGGTCATTCCATAGCTATAGTATTTTCAGTTTTAAAACTTCCCTAAGTAAGTTGATTTTTAAGACCTAATGCATTGCCAGTTTGAAAAATCAGTTTTTGTGAACATTTTTTCTCAAAAAAATATACGCATTTCTCTTCCAAGATTAAAGCATACTCCAATGATCTCATCCGTGACACACCAAAACAACAAAGCAAGCTTTCCTGTTACAATGAAATATTCCCCGAACCACTAACAAATAACCCCGAAATGAATGTATAGTTATTTATATCATCTATACTTTTCAGATTTTAATTATTTCAATCGATTTTAACAGCGTTTAAGCGATGAATGGAAGAAACTCCACAATTTATAATTTTATTCACTTCGTTGTGAAAGAACTACTTTTTTGTGGTGAGGGTATAGTTGATTTGGTGTTACCTGGTACGCGGATGAGATCAGTGAAGTATGCCTAAATCCTGGAAGAGAAATTTATGCAGTGTTTAAGAAAAAAAAAAAAACGTTTGTAAAACTGATTTTTCAACCTGGAAACGCATCAGCCTTAAAAAATTCACTTATTTAGGGATGCATTCAGACTGAAAATACTAAAGCTATGGAATGACTCATATATTTTCGGGATAAGAGCCGAATTTAGAATAACCACGGAATTTTGTTATGTAATTGTTTTCCACAAAATCGATAGTATCAAACAGTTTTTGATCTCAAAAGAGCAGAAACTCGTGTTTCAAGACCAATGAATGAACAAAATTGGTGGACAGTGCACAATGGCGGATGCCAAATGGAATTTTTGATATTAATTGAAATCAGGTCGACTTTCCCTGATATTAAATTATTTTATTTTTTACTCAAATGTTTTTAACTTGTAACTTTTAGTTATGTCTAAATATAGTGCGGCTATAGTTATGAAACGGAGTGTATTGTGACACTTTTTGCCATCAAAATCATAGATGCAAAAATTATAATGGATGTTCATTTTGGTCATAAGTTGTTAGATGTCAGTAGGAAGATGTTTTCTCATCATTCACAACGAAACAATTTTGGAGACTTGATTGGCGTTCTCTATATGCTATGACTTTTGCCCCAGGTGCCAAAAGATGGTTCGTATTTAGAAATTGAGCCAAAACTTCTGATTTTCGTTGTGAAAGCTCTAACTTTGCAACAATGAAATCTAATTGGGTTTGAGTAACTAATATTGGAGTATTTGAAACATTTGGGCCAAATTCACACAATGAAAAAGGTGCAATAAAATCACTTTCAAGAGTAATACCCGATGACACGTCCGGGCTCGGAGGTTTTGGCACTGGAACGATTTCGGAGTGTTATATTGCAGTCTGAGCACTTGAAACATTCATGTATACTTTTTTCTTCGTTTTTCTTCTATTCATACCTGGAACAGAGTTTTTGCACGTATAACAATTTGATTTATTGTGTTCAGTTGGATCAGTCCAGATCATTGGTATTCCAATTGGCAAACATTTAATTCGCTCATGCATCCAATTTAGAAAATAACTGTAACACTTTTTGCAAACCATATTAGGAGACCAGGACACATTGGAAATTATAGGTTGGTTGAAATATTTTTCATAAGCACACATAAATTCGTCCGTAAAATATCCATGTTTTGCAAACTAAATCGAAATAAAAAGTGATTCTGAGTCGATCGGTATAATATAGGGTGGGTCTAGGTCCAATATTTGTTGGTGTTACAAACATCAGTACAAACTTATTATACCCCTTCCATGTAGTGGTGTCGAACATAAAAATGCAAAAATTGTTTTTTTTGGACTTTCTATTGAATATTGTTCTACCTCAAGTCCAATATAATATGATATTGTCATACTTGGGACTAGTTAATTGAATGGACCAATTAATTGATGATTTCATTAGCATTACAGTTGATCAATGCCAATGAAATTTTTTGGCATTACAATTGATCAATGCCAATTAAATTTTTTTCCATTGGCATTGTTAAATGCATTATAATTGATGAAAAAAGAATTTGTTTTCATGTTTTGATAAAAGAACAAATTAAGAAAAAAAAACTAAAAATTCGGGTATTTCTATCTTATATTCGCTATTTCGTCAAGTCAACGTTACTAGAGGCTGATCAATCTAGACCAGCGGTTCCCACTAAGTTTTGTTTCACGGACCCCTTGAGACATTTCTACTAGCTCACGGACCACCAAACCAGTGTTGAGCGGGAGGTACTTTATAAATTATGGGGCAAAATTAATAAAAGCACCTGCTGATTTTAAATGATGACCAATTTTAAGCAGGAATAAGGAAAAAAACATTTTTCAAATCAATATTTTGTTAAATAATTTAAAAATTATAAAAAAATAGTTTTTTTTTAAATAACTTCCCAGTGAAAAATGCTCATATACGCTCAAATATGTTTACATATGGTTTATGTATGGACACTAGGGTTTGGGATTTCCCGGACTTTTTTATTTCCCGGGAAACGGGAATGAAAAAATTTTATTTCGGGGATTCCCGTTTTCCCGGGAAAAATATATTATTTTCCCGGGAATTCCCGGCAAAATTTTCCCGGTATTTACCGGGAATTCCCGAACCTCAAACCCTAATGGACACATATAAACAAATATGGATTTTTTATGAACATATATAGATTTTATATGAACATACATATATGGAAATATATGGATTTTATATGAACATATATGGAAATATATGTGATTCCATATATGGAAAAAGATTTCATATACAGACATATATGGAGGCATCTGCTATTGCATATATGGAAAAGGCACTCATATATGGACAAATATGGAAGTATATATTATTCAATTTATGCAAAAGTGACTTGTATATGAACATATTTGGAAGAATACATTTTTCCATATGTGTAAGATGAACTCATATTTGGATAAATATGGAATTATATTTAATGCCGTGAATAAAAAAAGGAACTTTTGTAGCGCCTAATTTGAATGCCATACATAAATTTATATCTATAGTACAACCTTATAATAAAGGACAGCAACGTTCGCATGTATTCGCATATATTTAATAAATGTATATGTTCATATATGTTCAAATATGAACATATAGTTAGGTGTTACCTCATTTTTGGATCCATACATATATGGTTGTACCATAAATGTTCATATATGGACATTTTTCACCGGTTTGTTTTATGTTTTTTGTCGGATCTCTTCGCGGACCCCTTGGAATTCTGCTACGGACCCCTGGGGGTCGGCGCATCCCCATTTGGGAACCGTTGATCTAGACTGACCTGGGTTAAAGAAGAGTGAACAGCAGTATACTTGATACAACTTGATAAAATAGCGAATATTTATAATGTTAATAGCTCTGAAATATTACATTCTTTTCTTAATTTTTCTTTTTTATAAAACAATTTTTTTTGTATACAATGCTTTTTTCGTCAATTATATGACATCTCATTACCATTGGGTGTACATTTCATTACCATTGTTTCAATCAATGCCAAAAATTTCATTGGAATTCAATGAAATAGACTGGTCACTTTTACATGGCGTTGTCATAGGAGGGGGAAATTGACCCCTTGTGACATGTCACAAGACAAATCCCAGGACAGGTCACTGGACTTTGTTTTTTATGAGAGTTCAGTAACCTGTCCTAGGATTTGTCTTCTGACATGTCACAAGGGGTCAATTTCCCTCTCCTATGACAACGCCATGTAAAAGTGACCAGTCGATTTCATATAAAGGGGCCAGTTCGGTGACAGTTTGTTAAAATTTCCCGTAGGGCAGTTATAAACTGCGTTAAACTAAGTTTACAGATAATCTACATCCTAAAAACTGGGCATATTTAAGTTATTATAAATTTGCTGAAGCCGCATATCTATGATTGAAATTTTAGCTTTCAATTCATTAAAGAATCCGAGAACCGTGGGAGGACAGTTTTTCTCCAGACATATTTCGAAAGCGACATTTATAGAACTTTTTATGTATAAGCAAAGGTAAGGGACCAACATCTGTTAACGAACCTCTTGATTGGTCTGTTTTTTTTGACTTTGAAAATGTATCAGTTTTAAATACAGAACATAATTATAAACGCCGTTATATATTAGAAATGTTACAGATAATTAATACACCAACAAATAATAGAATTAACTTCAAGTCAGATATTAAAAATGTAGCTCAGAATTATAGATACTTAATACAAAAGAAATAGCACATATTACATTAATTTATAACATATATTATATTAATACATTTTTGTATTGTTAATTATTATTATATTTATATTTTTTTTGTTATACTTTTATACCAAAAAACTTTGTTTGCTGGTATAAATGTATATTTGACAAATGTTTTCAAAATTTTTTCAAACTTTCAAATTGTTTATAAGTTTTTAATCTAATTGTTATTTCCTGATTTTGGAGTAGCGAAATATTGAAATAAAAAACTTTTTATATATAAAAAACAAAACCTTAAGATCAAGAAAATTGTGCAGTTAAAATTGAAAAGAAGGTTAAATAAACTACAAGAATATTCTAATCAACATTATAAGTTATTCAGAAGTTAACATTTTCTTGAATTTTGTCCGGCTCTGTCCGACATTTCAAGAATCTTTATTAGAAGGTGATAGGTTAAGTTTTATGGTTAAATTATAAAAAATGTTTCAATAAATATGCATGATATGAAAGAATATAATCAAAAACCAAAGCCCGTTAACTGCAATTTGACTTTTTGAAATGCTAGACAGAACCAGTGAGAGTGCTCGTAACAGTAGGTGAGCGACTTGCATAGAGCCTGTTGATATATAAAAATTAGCTTCCAAATTCTGTTAATAATATAACGGCATAAATATGTTAACTTACTCATAGAGTTGTCAAATCCGGTTTCCCAATAATTCGATAAACCGGTTTTTTCTATATTTCCGGGTTTTTTAAACCGGTTTTTGAAAAAGGGCGGTTTTCGAATTATTCGAGAAACCGGTTTTTTCGTGTCGAATAATTCGACATTTTCGAATATTTATAAGGTGAAAATTTCTAATAAATTTTCTTCATTTGTTCAATATTTATGCAAAATATTTAAGTCCCTATTGAAAAACCTTATAACACATTTATAAAATTAATTTTGTATGGAAATTTGGTTTTGTAAGCAGGGTTGGCAGGCAATACCGCTAAAATACCGTTTTCGATTCAAAACCCTTCAACTGACTACCGTTACCCCTAAAATACCGTTACCGAAATAACCGGAATACCGATATCCTTAAAATACCGATACCGAAATAAATGAAATATCGATACCCTTAAAATACCGTTACTGAAATAAATGAAATACCGTTACCCCTAAAATACCGTTACCGTTATTTTTAATTTTCTGCTTTTGGTAAGTGCATGTGGGTATTGCGTATTTTTCGTACTTTAAGTTGGTAAATTGGTTTTGTTTTTAATCTCGTTTGTTTTTTGTAAAAAAAATTTGCGGGATGCATAAAAATAACCATACTTGGGACTAATGAATTAGATGGACTAATTAATTGACGATTTCATTAACATTGATTGATATAAATGGTAATGAAATTATTTTCGTTACCATTGTTTCAAATTAATGTTAATGATTTTGGAATTTGATTTCATTGAATAATGACAATGTTTTTTATTTTCATTACCATTGATAATGTATCAATTAAAAAAAAATAATTACCATTGATAGATAAGCTTTTCGAGAAACGTAAAAATGCAGAAAATTCACTGAAATCAGGGTTGGAAATTGCTAGCTCAGGTTGATGCACATTAAAAAAATGTATTTAACCAGAAAAATTATTATTCAGTAAATTATTATTAAGTGTTGTTTTTAAAAATTCATAATCCAAGGGCAATAGTCAGGGTTCGTAATGCACGCACATGTGCGCACATATGCAAATATTGATGTGCAGACAAAAGATGCAAATTTTTGTTTATACTTCGCACTTGCACATGTCCATGTGCGAAGTGCGAATACAAATTCGCACATACACATGTGCGAGTGCGGGTGCAAGTGCGTATGCACGTGCATTAAAAAAATAGCTAAGATTAGAAAAAATGGCTAATATTGTCGAAAATTTCCAATATTTAAAAAAATCGATAATAATTAAAAAAAAATGTATAAAAAATCGCCAAAATTGAAAAAAAACAAATAAAAAAATCGCATAATTTAAAATAAAAATTATCAAATCTTAAAAAATCTACGAAATTTAGAAAAATCGCCAATATTGGAAAAAATCGTCAAAATTTGAAAAATCGTCAAAAATTTGAAAAAATCTGCAAAATTGAAAAAAATTGCATTAATTGAAAAAACCGTTAAAAATTCGAAAAAATCGCCCAAATTGAAAAAAATCGTCAAATTTTGAAAAAAATTACATATTGCAAAAAATCACAAAAATTGGAAAAAATTTGAAAAAAATCGTCAAAATTTGAAAAATCTTCCAAAATTCGAAAAAAATCGCCAAAATTGAAAAATATCGTCAAAATTTAAAAAATCACATAAATTATAAAAAAAATCGTAAAAATTTGAAAAATCGTCAAAAATTTCAAAAAGTAGAAAAAATCGCCAAAATTGAAAAAAATCGTCAAATTTAAAAAATTTCCAAAATTGGAAAAAATTACAAAAATTGGAAAAAAAATCGTCAAAAATTTCAGAAAGTAGAAAAAATCGCCGAAATTGAAAAAAATCGTCGAAATTTTAAAAAAAATTCCAAAATTGGAAAAATCGTCAAAATTTCGAAAAATCGTCAAAAATTTAAAAAAATCGGCAAAATTGAAAAAAAGTAAAATTTAAAAAAACAAAAAAATATTTAAAATTGCATAAATGTCAAAACTGTCGGAAATTCAAAATTTTGAAAATCGTCAGAACTAGAAAATATGGTAAAAATCTAAAAAATTATAAAAAATCGACAAAATTTCGGTTTTACAAAATTTAAAAAATTGACTAAATTCATTTCTCGCATTTATTTTCCTCTACGAGGCTTAGTTTTTGGTGCAGTCATTTTTCCTGTAGCTCTTATAGCTTTTGAGATATGGACGATTATATTCTCACTACCAATACCCCGATAGCGAAACTAGATTTTGACTTGCATTGCTAGATTTTAAAATCGAATTTTTATCGGAAACTAAGCCTCGTAGAGAGAAAAGGGCTTTTATTTGGAATATCCCCCATATCTCGAAAACTAAATGATTAGATGAAAACGGACAACGGTTTTGAAACAAGGAAAAATAAATGCGAGGAATAAATTTTGGAAATTTCGTTTTTTAATACCTGGACTTTTTTTAAATTTTGGGGATTTTTTCTAATTTTTGTCGATTTTTACAAATTTTTACAAGTTTTTCAATTCTGGCAATTTTTCCAATTTTTGACAACTTTTTGATGTTTTGACGATTTTGGTTATCTTTTCAAATAATGACAATTTTTTCAAGATGATTTTTACAAAATTTTTACGATATTTTGCAATTTTGGCGATTTTGTCTAATTTTTGACGATTTTTTTTTAAATTGGACTATTGGTCAATTTTTTACAATACAGTAGACGCTCGCAAATTAGAACCGCTTTGTTTTTGAAGCAATTCTAATTTCTGAATTATTCTAATTTCTGGACTTTTTTTTCGTTTCGTTTCCAATGATAGTCTTTTTTTACGTTTATTTAACATTTTAAATGATACACTTTCACTATTTAATAGAGACTGCCAAATAATATGTACACGCGTATCAAATTTCACAAATAAACTAGCCAAAAATGTACATAAATGCGACAAAAAAAAAAAACAAATAGGGAAAAACATATATAATTTGGTGATTCCCCTTTTTAGTTTTACTTTATTCAAACAGAATAAAAATAAATTTGGGATTTCCTGTGTATTCAAATAACCAAAAAAAAACAAAACGCTCAGAAATTAGAATTTTAAATTCGAATTTCAGAGCGTTTAATGTATTGCAAACATTGATTCTAATTTCTGGACGTTCGAATTACTGAAAGCTCTAATTTGCGAGCGTCTACTGTATTGACGATTTTTTCAAGTTATGACGATTTTTTCAAAATTTTTCAATTCTGGCAATTTTTCAAATTTTTCAGTTTTTTCCAATTTTTTACGACTTTTTGAAATTTTTACGATTTTGGTAGTTTTTTCAAATATTGGCAATTTTTTCAAAATTTTTACGATATTTCGCAATTTTGGCGATTTTGTCTATTTTTTGACGATTTTTTTTTTAATTTTGACTGTTTGGGCAATTTTTTCAGATATTGAGGATTTTTCAAGTTATGACGATTTTTTCAAAATTTTTTAATTTTGGCAATTTTTCAAATTTTTCAAATTTTTGACGACTTTTTGAAATTTTGACAATTTTGGTAATATTTTCAAATATTGACAATTTTTTCAAGACGAGTTTTTCAAAATTTTTACGATATTTTGCAATTTTGGCGATTTTGTCTAATTTTTGACGATTTTTTTTTAAATTTTGACTATTTGGGCAATTTTTTCAAATATGACGATTTTTTCAAAATTATTACAAAATTTTTCAATTTTACAAATTTTGGCAATTTTTTCTAATTTTTTTTTGGTGATCTTTTCTGGTATTTTGAAACTTTTTTCAATTTCAGCGATTTTTTGCATCCATGTGCGCGCACATTTTGCACATACACATCTTGATGTGTAATGTGCAAGTACCAGTCTGCACTTGCACATGTGCGAATTTGTATTCGCTTTTTAGAAAAATGTTTATATTTTTGGCTCGCTTAAGGGCTTTTCCATCCCTGATTGTAGCTTATTTTATATACTAAGATTTTTGTAAACAAATGGTTTTTTAATCAATTGTAAATAGTTTTTTTTTCATTAGTGTGATTTCATTACCATTAGTAATGTTTTTTCTAATGCAAAATATTTCATTATCATTACATGATAATGAAATTTTTTTCATTGTCATTAGTGGCAACTAATGGCAATGAAATTTCAATGGTAATGAAAAAAAATTACAAAGTATGGAAATAACTGACTACCGTTATCCTTAAAATACCGTTACCGAAATAACTGAAATATCGCTAACCTTAATATACCGTTACCGTAATAATCAAAATACCATTATCCTTAAAATACCGTTACCGAAATAACTAAAAAAACCGTTATCCTTAAAATACCGATACCGAAATAAATGAAATAGCGTTACTCTAACCGAACACCGCATTGTTTCGGTTACACTGATAGAATTTTCGTTCATACTATTAATGAATCGATTTCATTAATCTGAATTCATTGATTTAATGAAAAATTTTCATTGAATTAATGAAAAATTCATTAATTTCATGAATCTTTTCATTATATAATTTCAACTAACCCGTAAGATATGCTATAATTATTATAAGGGTTTTGAATTTGCCAATTACTAAAATAGATATATGTTCCAGTAATGAACGCTAGGGTTGCAAACTGAAAATATTTAAATATAAAAGTTCAAATAATGGCATCATTTTGTTTTGGCTATTTAGATCAATCGGTAATGCGGTAATGTTTACATTCTGGTGATTGCGGGTTCAAGTCGAGTTCAGGAAGATGTCAAAAACAAAAAAGAATTATATGTACAAATAAAAATTAATAAAATAAAAATAAATAAAAAAAGTAACGCAAAAAAATATATTTTTTTTAATTAGTTTTCATTTAATGAATACGTTTCATTGATTTAATGAACGCGTTCTTTGGGGACTTTTCAATGAAAAAAATCATTGTATTAATGAACAAATTCATTAATACTATGCACAGAATTCTATCAGTGTACCATCCATGTTTATAAGTCACTTAAAAATTTTCAAAGTGATTATACACATGACCCTTAATATTTGATTCCCTCCTTTAGGTAGGGCTTATTCACTTTGTCGTTGCTATGACATATGGACCATTATCAAAATAGTTTATTTTTTCGAAACAAAAATATTGAAATTATTTCAATAAACTTTTTTTTTTGCAGAATTCTACATTTTCTCTCTATCTTAAAAACGTTCTTATTTGGAAAACTACAATCTTCGTAAGGCCAACGTTGTTTTTTGCGACATTTTCAAATCGTCCTGTCTATTAAATTAATGCGAAAAAAGCTTCCACCGCAAATTTGTAACAATTCCAGAGGAATGAAAAATCATTCTTGTTTTTTATGGAGGATAGCTTTTTTCGCAAAAATTACGAACAAAACACTGAGCTTTTAGATCTGTCCGAAAGTGTTTTTATTTATACTACATTTATACCTAAGCAAAAACTACCTGATTTTTGGCTCTTGTAGTTTTTAACTTGTCAAAACGCATACAAAAAAACAATCAAAAACTAGTTTTATACAAAAACCAAGTGGTTTTTGCTCAAGTATAAATGTAGTATTAGAAATAAAAAAAAGCACAAACAGCGCCTTTAGAAATAACTTTTAGTTTTAAAGGTGGATTAGTACTAATGGAATAATTTACGCTGGGAATTGCTTTCAAGAAAGGAAGAAAATAGTAAGTTTCAAGATGTTTAGCAATTCTTTGCAAGTTTTATAAGAAAATTTGTATATATAGCAATACAAAATGATTATTTACAAAAACCGGAAAAACCGGTTATTCGAACCGGTTTTGTATTAAAAAAAACCGAAAACCGGTTTTTCAAAAAGGCGGTTTTTAGAAGTATTAGGTCGAATACTTGACAACTCTACTTACTCACAAGTTGTTCATTTAAATTTGATTATATAAATTTTAATCGTTTTTAATTAGTTTTATCAATTTAAAAGAAAGCAAATTAGGAGTCAGACATAGTTGTGAGATCCACTTTAAAACACGAATACAATTTGCAACTTTGGCTCATTTAAAAAATAAAATTGCATTAAAGTGCCTTTAAAAATAATTAGCATTCGAAATATTTTGGCCCAAATCCGTTGCAGTATTTGTCATACAAGAACATGTTAAAAATTATCGTTTTTTATTACAAACAGTACACAAATGTCCAAAAGAAAGCATTAAAAATAATAAAAGCAAGGGGAAATACAAAACGGGCTTTTCTGTCAATCCACAGTGATACTTCGTGTGGCGTCATTGTCGACCATGAATTATTTTCCTTAGCTTTCTTTTCATCATTATCGATTTCACATTCATCCAAACTCAGTGATCTTGTAGTAGTGATCGATTCGGATGAGTTAAATTTATTTAAACAATCATCACTGATGGTGATAATGACTGGCGACTCTACGGAAAGAAATCGATCACAGTTGACTTTAGGCGATTCCTTTTCGGACTTTACATTTTCAATCATTTTACGCCTTTTCATACGCGGCGTCAACGTCGATTTTAAAATGTATTTACTCTTAACTTTCTTCACTTCAACGCTATTTTTCCGACGCCAAATCGTATTGACAAAAGCAAATTCGACAAGGCTGCCAAAAATAAAAATAGTGCAGCCAAGGAACCAAACTTCAGAAACTTTTATGTAGCTAACCTTTGGTAAATTGTTCTCCTGCGACGATGCCAGTGTAATAAATGATAACATAGTTGTGCAGCCGAGGGTGGTGCGGGCTGGTGTTTGATCGGCCTGAAGCCAAAACGATACCCATGATATAGCAACGATCATTATCGACGGCATGAAGTAGTCCATCACGTAGTAGCCAACTTCGCGTGTCAGATGAACTGTAAAAGCAAGTGAACTATAATTGCCTGCGAAAGCGCCATGTCGCAAATCGTTCAGATCTGCATTAATAATAGTCTCATTGCTCCAAGCATTCTGTAGGGCATACTCAGTCAAATGCATTTTTGGATCAAAAGCTATGGGTGAATTTTGTTCCCAGTGTAAAAGAAGTTCTGATGAGTTATACATCCAGCTTTCCAAAATTATTGGACAGTACTGTTCATCGAAAGGAAACTTTTGTAACTTCATCCAACAGTAGAGAGTGGCCTGGACGCGCGAGGAAACAATAACAGTACCATTGGGACTAATGGCCGTAAGTATATCCTTTTCATTTGTACCCAAAACACTAGAATCGTGTTCGTTTGCCAAAAAAATATGTGGCACCCAAATGAGACTGCGTAGTGAAGACTCTCCCAATATGGATTTAGTTCTACTGGGTGCATACTTCTTAAATGCCAATCGCGGATCATTAAAACGCACCTGCACGAGTCCGTGCATTTTAAATTGTAAATCACTTGAGTCCAAATTTTGCAGAACATATATATACACTCGAACATAAACGTCAACAGGAGCATCAATGATTTCGCCATTTCGAAAAACATGAGGACGCTCTAGTCGATCATAACGACAGGTTGCTGTTAAACGGTTTATTAATTGAGTCTGTGTCAATTCATCAGCATTATTTAGTGAAGGACACGCGTCATCTGCTATTGACTTGGTAGCATTCAAATCCGATAAATACTCAAATGTGCTTCCATCATTCTCTGGTAACATTCTTATTTTTCCCGGTAGAGAGACATGGATATCGTCAACCAAAGTATCGATGCTTTTTGTCAAAGTAGATTCTGATGATATGGCTGCAGTTACAAGGCCCCTTTCAGGCAATATATCAGCTACAAAACTTTGTTGCTCCGAGGCCGATGTAAATGGTTTTTCTATAAAATGCACTATAAAGTAAATAATGATGTAGTTAAGATTCATATTTTGTTTAAAACACTTTTTGTTTTCTTTCCCGTTGTGAGTTGAATTACACCGGAAGGTGTTATTTTACAAAGTGACGTTTGTGTGCGCGCAACGACGATTGTTTAAATAAGAGTTGTACGTAGATCGCAAAGATATTTTAAACTGTTTATTAGCTAGCTAGTTACTACTGTAGTTGTTGATTACTTTTGCTAAACAGAACGCTTGAATGAAAAGGTTCTGGCATAATAAGAATGTACATTGTCTACAAATATTTAAGTAAGTAAGTACGTACCTACATACAAGGCACGGGTATATGTATCTTTTTGTTTTTGCAAAAAGTAATATATATTAAATTTAATACATATAAGTATTGGTACACATAGAATGTACACTACTATCGTACAGAAATAATGCACATAAATATCTAAAAGAAAATTGATTATTTTGTTTTCAAAGAAAACAAAACTTGTTTGTTCGAAGTCTGTTCACAAATAAGTGAGGGCAGGTCTTATTCATAACTTCAGGTCTTAAAATAACTTCCAAAAAAAATTTTGTTATTCATTTCTTTTTTACAGTTGGGAATTATTTCACATTTGTTGGGACTTATTTCAATTCCAATACAACTTTATCGTTGGGAGTTATTCAGTTCTGTTGGTTGTTTTAAACAGTTGATTTTTTTTAATTACTTTTCTGTTCAAAGGGAATACCTGTTGAAAATCAATTATATTTTTAAACAATTATATTAATGAGGGGTTTGTATAGTTGATCTTTTATTAGCCAAATGAATGTTCTTTAGTTTGATTTTAGATCATAAATTAATATCACTTTCTGTTTAAATTATTTTTCAAATTAAAGAAAGATGATACAATTTTCACAAGTAAATTACAAAGAATAAAAAATTGTTGAAGGAATTCGATAAGGCCAGCAAGACAGAATACGTATTTTCGGCTTTTGCTACAAAGCCATCATCAGTGTCATTTGCCTTGACGGGTTAAACATTGATAATCGTCTACTTATATTAACAACTCAACTTAGACTAACATCAACGAAATCTAACAATGCTATTTTTATCCTTTGTTATTATTACTCTTTTTTGCTTTGAGCCTTAATTCTTTCAAATTCTTAATTCTTATCGAATTCTTTCAAAAATTTTTTATTCTTTGTAATTTACTTGTGAAAATTGTATAATCTTTCTTTAATTTGAAAAATAATTTAAACAGAAAGTGATATTAATTTATGATCTAAAATCAAATTAAAGATCATTAAATTTTTTTAATCTTTAAAATTTATAATCGGGTTAAAAAAAACACGCCACTGGCGATAATTTGGTTTGACCGAGCGATTTCTTCACGAATCCAAGTTTTGGTGCCACTTTTTCAACTACTTTTTGACGTTTCTAAAATCATAGAAATAAGTTAAAAAAAATAAAATCGGTTTAACTTTTGTAGTAAAAATGTTCGTGTTTAAGCAAAAAATTTTAATCGCATACACAATATTTGTAATTCTAAATAAAAAGTGCTTATTTTATAATAAATGCGTATTTTTGTGGGAAAAAATGTCTACACAAGATTTTTACAAATTTGGTGTCTAAATTTAAGAATTTTGCGTAACATTACCAACTTTATAGCAGCAAATTTACAAACATTTTTAGAGTGTACTTATTAAATAAATGTTATTCGATATTTTTGAATTGGGAATTATTTCTTTTCTGTTGGGACTTATTTCATTGGGAATTATTTAATTTTTTTTGGGACTTATAAGGACTTTTGGGAATAACTCCCAAGTATTGGAAATTATTTCATTTTTCTCTTTGGGAGTTATTTAATTTTTTAAAATGGGCAGTTATTTCATTGCTGTTGGAGCTCTTTTAATTGGGACTTATATTATTTGGGACTTATTTCACGGTACCATGGAATGGAACGGGGAAAGAAATTTGTAAAGGGTGGTCAACCAAAACGCACGATGTTAATTGTAAATAAAACAAAAAGTTTTCAGAGAATTATCTTAATATTTTTTATTATGATAGAAGGATCTATGACAATTATGTGTGAAACAAAATATCGGACAAATGCTCGCCACGGCTTCGGTGGCATACCTCTATCCGATGGTCCATATTTGCAAAGACTCTGAGAAATAATTGAGGTTCAATGTCGTTAATGTGCCGAATTATCTCATCCTTTAGCTCGTGAATGTTCTTGACTTATGAATGTACACTTTTTCCTTTAAATATCCCTAAAGAAAGAAGTCAAATGGTGTCAAATTACATGATCGTGGCGGCCAATTAACATTGCCACGACGTGAGATAACACGGCCATTGAATTTCTCGTGCAAAAGAGCCATTGTTTCGTTGGCTGTGTGGCAAGTGGCCCTATCCTGTTGGAAGCACATATCGTCCAGGTCCATATCCTCAATTTCTAGCCACAAGAAGTCCGTTATCATCTCGCGATAGCGAACACCGACGACGAGTCGAGGTTGACGGCTCTTCTGCCACACTAACGCGAACAACAACAATGTTTTCCGCAGAACAAACTGGGCGAGCATGCACAGGTGTTTTCAGATTTCCTACAGACCCGGTTTGCTGAAATTTGCGCACAATGCTCCCGATTGTGGACGCATTTGGTCGATTATATTAACCAAAGAAGTGGACGAAATGCATTTTGATTTGAAGGCCCATTTTCGTAAAAGGCTTCAACAATCTTAACGCGCTGCTCAATTGTGTACCTCTCCATGGTTGAATTTGTCAAACACTGAAACAAAGAAATGTCAAATTAAGTTGATCAAAAAACTTGACGTTAAGTTGTGACTCACAGTTAACAATTAACAACAATTTTTTTGTTGTTGTTTTTGTTTTTGTTTGATATTTTAAATGTTTAATAACGCTCCTAGACGAGAACAAGAAATAATCATTGAGTTTGTAATTTAACTTAACAAATATTTCCAGAATTTGTAAAAACATCGTCCCCTGATGATTTCCTTAGGCAAGAATGAAATCCGGATAGGGACATGCCTGCAACGGAATATTTTTCACAATTTTTTAAATACATTTGGGATTTTAGCATGTTTAATTCCTTTAATGCAATTAATGTATATCTCGATAAAAATAAAATTAAAAAAATCGTGCATTATGGTTGGACCACCCTTTATTATCGAAGTGTATTAATTTGTATTATCACGTTAATTGTTAAAAAAAATAAGTCAAGGTTGTTTTATGAAAATTTATCCCGTGGGATCTCTCCCATGCTAATTTTTTTTATTGAAGTACAGTGACTGTCATTAATATTATGTATGAGTTTTTAAATCCAAAAATTTTAAATGAATATAAATAAATATAGTGATAAGTATATTTTTCGCTTAAATATTTAATTAGAGCTTATTTCGCCCAGTTTCTTTTTATAATTATCGAACGAATTTATCTTTAAACGAAGCAAATACGAACACACTACAAAAATCCACGCTTCCTGAATATTCGGTTTTTCTTGTTTTACCATAAAATACAATCCTACAAATCTGCAAGTTCACATAAATTATTTGCAAAATGGGGAATCCCAGGTTAATCAAGGTCAGGTAAATAAATTCAGCTGAAGAAGCATTGCCATTGTCAAGATCGTCTTACATAAATTGCAATGGGGCGTAAAGGAAAAAATACATCGTTGGAACAAAGAAAATTGGTAATTTTCCATCACAAAAAAGGCGAAAAATATAAGGATATTGCCGAAATGCTAAATATGAAAGATAATAGAGTCAGTGACATTGTCCGAAGTTATAAAAACGAGGATCGAATCGATTTTAAAAAACAAACTGGTCAGTAGACCGTACCACCTTACAGACAAAAAAAAGTGCACCGTACCCCCTCCAATATGAAGTATTTTTGCAAGGCAATTAAAAAAAAATTTTTTTTCCCGAACGTAGGGGTCGCCATTTTACATTTTTCGTTATATCTTTGGCATTTACAGCCGGATCTTAAAGTATGATACATCGATGTTTTTCCATTGACTATTGGCCATTGACCTCAATTATCCCTAATTAATTCTAGCAGTTACCCACCAGATCTCAGTTGTTACCACCCAATGTACGACCTTAAGTACAGAAAATTAAAGCTCACAAAAAATCATTAAACTTTTGCTAAGGAAGTTTTTCGATAAACCCATGAGAAATTTTTTTTTTTTTTGGTTGCCGAACATAGGGGTCGCTTTTTTATTTTTTTTTATTGGACTTTACTTTTATAGCAAAACACTGGTCGTGAATTTAAAAGACAAGAATCATCGGCTAAAATTTGTTATTCAGAAAGATGTAAACTGGTGGGAAAACGTTATTTCCTCGATGATAGTAAATTTAATTTATTTGGAAGTGACGGAAAAACTATGGTGTGGCGGAAGCCGAATGAGGAGCTGAAAGGAAAAAATATTACTCCCACAGTTAAGCACGGAGGAGGAAGTGTGATGGTATGGGGTTGTATATCCGCGAAAGGGGTTGGAAAAACAGTGTTTATTGATGGCATTATGAACAAGGAGTATTATTTGAACATTTTTATTAAATTTAAAACAATCTGCAGAAAAAAATGGGAATTTCATCAACCTTGAAATTGTATCAAGACAATGACCCCAAACATAAAGCCCACATTGTCCGTGAATGGTTGCTTTATAACTGCCCAAAAGTGATTAATACGCCTGCTCATTCCCCTGACATGAATCCCATATTAGTTTTTACTAAATATAAGTAAAATTACTATCCAATAAATAAAATTGCTTTTAAATAATACAAATTTTATTTGATTTTAGTTTATTCAATATTCTTATAAACTAAAAAAGGATTAAGCGTTTTCCTTAATTTTATTTCCTTAAATTATGTTAACATTTCTTAAAACGGTTGAAAAATGTATTTATGTTTAGTTAATTTATCTATCCTCTATCTTATTTTGAAAGAAAGCAGCAAGTTAATTAATATGATGAACTTCTTGAGTTTTGCTTAAAGTTTTTTAAAAAATAAAAACATACAAAAGTGAAAGTGAATCCGAAGAAAAACTTAAAATTTATTTTGAACCTTTAGCACTACACTAAAAGTATTATATGCATGATATTAATGAATTTTTGCCTAAAACCAATGATGTTGCGCTTGAACTCTTCTATTGAAACTTTTGATTGAATTAAAGGAAATTTTCAAAAATGTTGTGAAAAATTTAATTTTATTTATTAAAAGTTTAATCCACGCAATGAAAAAGTTTTATTAAATCGGGATTCATAAAATATATAAAACTTTTTCATCTAATTTTAGAAATTTTTCATTTACTTTGTGAAGAAAACTTCATTGGTTTACTGAAAAATTCCATACTCGTTCAGCAAAATTCCCTCTGTGTATTAATCTCAATATAAAGGGACCACCCATAATACACGATGTTAATTATGAGTCACGCCTTAACGTCAAGTTTTTTGCCCAACTTAATTTGACATTTCTTTGTTTTGTTCAGACAAATTCAACCATGGAGAGGTACACAATTGAGCAGCGCGTTAAGATTGTTGAAGCCTTTTACGAAAATGGGCGTTTAAATCAAAATACATTTCGTCCACTTCTTTGGTTAATATAATCGACCAAATGCGTCCACAATCGGGAGCATTATGCGCAAATTTCAGCAAACCGGGTCTGTAGGAAATGTCAAAACACCTGTGCATGCTCGCCCAGTTCGTTCTGCGGAAAACATTGCTGTTGTTCGCGTTAGTGTGGTAGAAGAGCCGTCAACCTCGACTCGTCGTCGGTGTTTGTTATCGGGAGATGATAACGGACTTCTTGTGGCCAGAAATTGAGGATATGGACCTGGACGATATGTGCTTCCAACAGGAGAGAGCCACTTGCCACACAGCCAATGAAATAAGGCTCTTTTGCACGAGAAATTTAATGGCCGTGTTATCTCACGTCGTGGCAATGTTAATTGGCCGCCACAATCATGTAATTTGACACCATGGGACTGCTTTCTTTGGAAATATTTAAAAGAAAAAGTGTAAATTAATAAGTCAAGAACAATTCAAGAGCTAAAGGATGAGATAATTCGGCACTTTAACCACATTGAACCTCAATTATGTCTCAGAGTCATTGAAAATATGGACCATCGGATAGAGGTATGTTTGCCAACGAAGCCGTGGCGAGCATTTGGATGATATTTTGTATCACACATAATTGTTATAGATCCTTCTAGCATAATAAAAAATATTGAGATAATTCTCTGAAAACTTTTTCTTTTATTTTTGGTTGCACCAGCCTTTATATATTTTGAGAGTATTTGCCGAATTGTATCTTACAACATGTGTAATTTGAAGATTATAGGGATTTACTTTTATAAAATATATTTCGAATTCTGAGGACTGTTCCATAATAAAATCTCTAACAATTTCTTTAAAAATTTTAAGATTCTAGTAGCAATTTATTACGATAACTTTTAGGTTTTGAGAAATTCATCCCTAACATTCAAAAGACTCTTTTATAGAAACATTACCCGAACTGTCGGGACTCTTCTCTAGAAAGCCACTTAGATTTATTCCAACGTTACCATATAAGAAATCCTCCTTATTCTTAAAATACATTTTTCTATATAAAATTCCTCTATGAAGTGCTACATTGAATCAATGAAATTTTGCTGGAATTCGTCAATTGAAACTTTTCATTGATTTAATGCTGTTTTTCATAAAGTTTTAACTGCAGTTTCAAAATATTTATTAAAAATTTCATACACCTAATAAAAAAGTTTCATTAAAAAGGGGTTCATAAAAATAATGAAGCTTTTCATACACTTAAAGTACAACGTCAATAAAAAAATCTATCAAACGGGTTTCAAATCGATTCGACTAATTTTTAACAAAGATTTTAGTTATCTTCATTTAACACAATACTAAAAATCCTTAGTATTTTAACTAATTTTGGGTGTTCATTTTTTATAAAAATTGTCCACTTCTAAAACTAAGCGAGATAGAGCAAAACAGACAAAATGTTTGCTCCTTGGGAGTGTCCTTACATGTCCGTAGATATTGTGGACTAGGCCCGGGGAGGGCCCCGAGACCCTAAATTTGACCAAATTTTACGACTCAGTATAATTGCAAACAAAACTGTAGTTTTACTAATTTTTTACTTAAATTTAGATTTGTTAAAATCAAGGTTGGTTACCGAAACGAATAACGGTAAGGGTAAGGGTAACGATATCGAATTTTGTTTGCTTCGGTAACCGTAAAGGTAACGGTATTTAAGACTGTTTCAATATCGGTACGTACCCAGCAAAATCTTTTATTACCAAATAAGTGCTTATATAATGAAACTAAAAATTTTTACTACTTATAATTCGGCGTCAGTACTAGTTATTTTTGTCAGGCGAAGCCGTTTTTATAAGCAGTCTAGCTTACGCGCGACTACTTATTTATTTATAAAGATAATGTGAATTTGGTAACTACTTATTTTTTAACCACTAGTAAGTATATAATTAAGTCGTATTATTTAACAACTTGTAACCACTTATTTTTTAACAGCGTATAAGCACACGAATAACTACTTATTTTGGTAACTACTTATTTTATATACTTTTGTATTGTAGCGGGTAAGCGGGTGCACAAATTTTGTGCGTTTTTTCATGCAGCGAGTATGGACAACTACTCACAAAAACGACCTTGTCGAACAAAAATAATGAGTTTTGACACCGAATTATAATCAGTCGACCCTAATTCTACTGCTTATTATTTAGATATTAGTAATGAGCACCCATTCCTGAGATTTTGCTGGGTACCGGTATAATAAATTACGTTAAAAACATATAAAAACAAATATATGTGAAGCCAATTTTTAATTTTTAGTGTTAAAAACACTGATTATAAGCTATAAATTCGATGTTAGTAGTTTTAATAAGTAAAATTTTTATCTATAAATTTTTTTGGAAAAAACTCAAGATTATAAAATAAAAAGTTAAAAAATTGTAATTTTTATATAAATTAATAAATACCGGTAACTACCCATAAAAATAACGGTATCGGTAACGATAACGGTATTTGGAATTTTTTTAGGGGTATTGGTAACGGTATTTATTAATTTATTAAATAAATACCGGTAACTACCCATAAAAATAACGGTATCGGTAACGATAACGGTATTTCGAATTTTTTTAGGGGTATTGGTAACGGTATTCAATTTGAAACGGTATTTTAGCGTTAACGGTATTATAACGATAACGGTAACCATCCATGGTTAAAATTAACAAAAAATGCTTTAAAATCAACAAATTTTATTTTAAGCCAATAAACAGGAATACATATTGTTAAAGTAACAAATTTTTCTGTTCAGCCAACAGACATATTATTTTGAGTGTACAAGGATCGTCCAAAAAAGTGCTAGATTGAAAATAAAAGTGTTAGAAAAGGTGCTAGATTTTTTACATACGTTATGAGTTTTTATTAGGGTTGGCAACCGCTTCAAAAGGTTAGTGCTAATGGATAACGTTATTTCATAAATATTTCGTTAAGGTATTTTAAGGCTATCGGTATAATAAGTTATTTCGTTAAGTTGTTTTAGGGTTAACGACATTTAAAGCTATTTCGTTTGGTTATTTTAAGGTTTTTTATTTCGTTAGTGATATTTCAAGGTTAAGAACCATCACTTTGTGAATGCAATAAAAGTAGATCAGTAGTTTATGTATGACCTTTTTGATAGAAAGTAAAAATTTAAAGTAATCTCATTAGGGGATTTATTATATCGTTAGGGTATTTAAGGAATAGCGGTATTTTAAATAATTTCGTTAAAGTATTTTAAGTTTGGTGGTATTTTAAGTTATTTCTTTAGTGGTATTTTTAAAGTAATGGTAGTCATTTTAAAGGGTTTTTAATCGTTATTGATATTTTAGGGTTAAAGTTTGCCAAACACGGTTTTTACTGATATTCATACAGTCACTATTTCATAGCGTCACCATTTATTTCTGGCTTGAAATCAGTACAGAAATTACGAAAATCATAATTTAGAGATAAATTAAAAAAGTTTTCAATAGGAACAATTTCAGATTTTGAGGCTGAAACATATAAGGTTCTACAAAAGGATTAGTTTCGTGAACTATTTCGATAGGAAAATCAAATCTGTGAAAAAATTTTTTTCAGAAAAAAACCTTAAAATTTTGAATATATTTTTTATATTGATAAATCTTCAGACATCAACTTTTGCCCTGAAAAAAATTTTTTTTATTTAGAGAAATCATCTAATTTTAAATTCTTCTTGCCGTAGAAAAACTATTTGAGATTCAGAAAATTTTTAAGGTTAAATCCTTTTTGTTGGTTCTATACTTTTTTCCAGAATAGTTTTAATACACTTGCAGGAACTTACTCATTCCAATCTGCTCTTACGTGCTCAACTGGTACTTTTGGTACTGGTACAAATCCCCAACTCGATTTACAACCAAAGAGTAAATATTCCCTTATTTAAGGGAATTTTTGGTATGAAATTGCAGAAATTTGGATTGAAAGTACAGAAATTGGTTTGATGTGCAGAAATATGTGCTGCCATATAAATTCTACCTATTTTTGTGTTCTCCAAAATCTCCAAAAATAAATAAAAAATTGGTCCGATCGGGTCAAAATTTGTAATTGAGCTTGCAAAACAATTTTGTTTTTTGTCGGTTGGGCCTATCTCGGGAGTTATTTCGGTTCAAAGTTTGAAGTTGGACTTGCTTATAACTGCGCGATTATGTGACATTAACGATTTTTATGTTTATTAACCCATTACGGCTCAAAAAAAAAAGGTTTTATTTCAGAAGATTGTGTATTCAAAAATATAATTTGTAATTAGGCTCTGTGCGAGATGGTTAAATAAATTCTAAACTAAATACAATTTGACAAAAGGGTTTAAAATTTCTTTAAACAATTTTTTTTTTAAATTTTTTTCAAATGTTATTTAAGTTTGACTCAAGATCATAAATTTTTTTTTTTTTTTTTAAAGAGAAGCAACACTCAGGAAATTCTTCCTACTAATTAATGTGTTGCTTCCTTTGGAAATGGGATAGAGAAGAAGTGAAAGGTGGTGAAAGATGAAGGGCTTCAAATATGGCAACACTGTAATTGAGCGAGATGTTGAATTTTAGAACAATTGTTGCGCGCCATCTGTTTAAATTATTTTCAAATCAAAGAAAGATGATACAATTTTTACAAGTAAATTACAAAGAATAAAAATTATTGAAAAAATTCGATAAGACCAGCAAGGCAGAATGCGCATTTTCGGCTTTCGCTACAAAGCCATCATCAGTGCCTTTCGCCTTTGAGTGGGTTAATATTCTGATAATCGTCTACTTATGTGGCTGTTGAAAGCAAATTGGGTTTGTTATCAACAAATTCAGGTTTTCAAATATCATAGAAATTTGGAAACCTAAATTTAGTTTAGATTTTATTTAGCCAGTTCGCACCCATCCTTATTAATATATTAGCTATGTTTGCGCGGCAAACTATCAACGTTGGCTTATGTTGTGTGCGTTTTGTCGTGATCGGATAAGTATCTTCAGACTTATTCCAAATTCAATTTTCAACTTTAAAGTCCCGCCCACTCGAAAGTAGGCGTTTCCGTCAAAAAATATTTATATTTTTGAACTCACAATAAAAATATCTACCTACGATAAAAATTTTGAACTCATCAGAGATATGCCCGTAAACTGCACTTTAGCAAAAATTTACTTTTATTTAACTGTTAACTTATTTTAAAATAAACTAAGTTTAATGCTTGCCCATAGTTATCCATGTCAAATTTATATGGAAATATCTGTGGTTAACGCTTTACCTTGATTATGTTGGAAATAAAGATATTCGTCTTATGCCTTATTGGCCTTATAATACTTACAATAAAAACTCGGCATAATTAAACCCAAAACAGGCAAATTTTATCAAAAACCGGTAAATTTATACTTTTTACTTTTTTTGAAAATATGGCATTCTTCCACCATAACTAAATACATAAAATGTTGCAACTCAACTTAAAAATGTTGCAACTCAACTTAATTTTATGAGAAAAATGTTGTATATCGAGTTGGCCCGATTTTTTTCAAGAGAGTTAAGAGTAGCATAATTTCTCTCTATAATATATACTCTTTGGCAGGAGTACCAGAGTCTTATAGTATATTTAGACTGGGCAGAAACTAGTAGTTTTTGGTAATTTTTAGGTTTTGAGCCGAAAACTATAAAGTTAATTTAGTTTTTCCATACAATTTTCATACAAACTGAAAACCAGATTCTACCTGGTTTTTGTCAAAAACCAAGTAAAAATATCTGAAATTTGTATATTTGATACACCCGATTTCTTTTATAACTAATTTTCGATACACCCTGTTACAACGAATATAGAATTAAAGCAAGTGTCAAAAATATATTTTTTAATTTTTTTAAATATTTCAGTTTTAGTTTAAAATTGTGTGTTGTTATATATTTTTAAATGTGTTAATAATTTTTCTTAATTAATTTAACCATAAAAACATAAAGAAAAGTGTTTAATAAAAAAGTGATATGACTAAGAAAAACTAAAAATTCAGTGTAAATGAATTGGCTTTTGTAATTTAGTTTTGTGCAAAAACCACCTGGTTTTTGCTCAGTCTAAATTCAGCATTAGCAATATTTCGTTTGGAAATACCTTCCCTTTCGAAGTAGTTTTACACAAGAAAAAACGTTCAGAATTCTGCGTTATATTCTTTAAAAAATTTCGCATAAAAACCATTTGCAGAATGTAAATCGCTGACTGAGTTTTTTAATTTATTTTTTTTACCAAAAAACTTTTTTTTCGCGTTCCGCGATTTTTTTGCAATTTTTTAAGTGCGGATTTTTAAAATTCATAATCTTGGGACTATAATACCAATATTCTCATATCAAAGTTTGGTGGTTAGTTTGCAAAAAAAAAATTCGCAAAAAAAATTTTACGAAAAGAAAATTTTTTGCATCAGTGTATTTGTTTGCAGAATGTAAATTTCTGATAAACATTTTTAATTCATTTTTTGTACCATAAAGTTTTTTTTCGCGTTCCGCCAATATTTTGCAATTTTTTAAGTGGGGTTTTTGTGGTTAGTTGCTCACAAATCCTATAGTTTTAATGACCACAGTTTGTCTTTTGCACAAAAATGTATAAAATTTAACTGTGTAAAAGTACTTATTTAAACTATTACGAGTAAGTCATTATTTTATATATAGGAATATATTATATATAGAAACAATGAATATAATAGGACGTTATTAGGAAGTCATTATTTTATATTATAAAATAATGCAAAAGGTAATGATATATCATTTTTGGTAATGCAGATAGTAATGAGGTGTCATTACCAATATTTTGCTGGGTGTTGTAATTATTTCCAATTTTTGTTGTAGTAGTTGATGACTTTAAGGTTTGTGGATTATAAATTCTATAAATAAAATAACACGCTCCACAAAATTTATTTAAAAATTTAAAATTTTTTATGTCGCGAACTGGGATAGAACCGAACCGGCGACCTTTCGCTTGTCAGCCCATTGCTTTTGCTCTGGGCTAAACTCGATTTAAATTTTTTTAGTCTAATTTAAAATTTGAATTTTCTCAGATTGAAAATTTAAACATTTTGTTTATGAATAAAATTATATCAACAACAGAAAATCAATTGTGTCTCTCAATTTGAGTCACTAAAAACATTAAGCGCATTTTTTATTCACCTGGATTTAGAATTTTTCATACAAAAAGTGGATTTATTATATGCAAACAAAAGTTGGATTTATTTATCTGGATTTACACATAGCAATAAAAATGCAAATATATGAAACATCCTATTAATTTGATGTCAGAAAAAAATACGAATGAAAATTAAAAGAGAAACAAAAAAATTGCAAAACTGGCAAATAAAAGGTTTTTCTTAAAATTTTTTGTATGAAATATGTTTAGAAAAAAAAAACCTACAACTCACCAAATACAGTGCAAGCTCGATTTTCGCGACTAATTAAAAACCAGACCTGTCACGAAAACTGAATTTTCGCGATAACAGAACCCAAAATTTTATTGAAAAATTTTATGTAATTTTTAAAATTAGAATTGTTTTTATTGATATATTTACATTTTAAACATTTTTAAAAAAATTGGAGATTTTGAATTGTTTTTTTGGCAAATTATTTTTTAAAATAACAGGTGAATCACGTAGTCAGGCACCCGATATTAATACTTTTAAAACGTTTTATTTTGTTTTTTACTCAATAAAAAAAAATCACTTGTGTACAAATGAATTTATTTTTCTTGATGGATATTTTGTTTTCATCAATTTTTTTATTTTTTGTTTTCTTTTCGAAAACAAAATTTAAAAAATATCCGTACTGATATTTTCAGGAAAGTTGAGAATTATTTTTATTTTTGTACTGAGGAAAAAACAAAAAAAAAACGTTTTTTTTTGTATTGAGGAAAAAACAAAATAAAACGTTTTAAAACGTTTTTTTTAGTTTTTTCTGATTACAATTACATATAAATTTTGTACAAATTCTTAAAACAACATTCATATAGACACATTTCTGCATCCAATGATATATACCTTTGCGTTATTAAAAAGTAATAAAAATTTCGGCCGAAAAGACTTCTACAAAGCATGAATAATTTTGTGCAAAAGACAAACTGTGGTCATTAAAACCATAGGATTTGTGAGCAACTAACCACAAACACTGAACTTCAAAAATAGAAAAATAATGGCGGAACGCGAAAAAAGGCTTTATGGTACAAAAATTTAATTTTGATATTTAATCAGCGATTAACATTCTGCAAGCAAATATATTGATGCAAAACTATCCTTTTTGCAAAATTTTTTTGTCGTGATTTTTTGTTTTTGCAATCTAACTAGCTAATTTTGGTATAGGATATATGTATTATAGTCCCTAGATTATGGATTTTAAAGAACATCACTTAAAAAATTGCAAACTAATGGCGGAACGCGAAAAAAAACTTTATGGTACAAAAAACGAATTAAAAATTCTTATCAGAAATTTGCATTCTGCAAACAAATACACTGATACAAAAAATTTTCTTTTCATAAAATTTTTTTCGCGAATTTTTTTTTGCAAACTAACCACCAAACTTTGATATGAGAATATTGGTATTATAGTCCCAAGATTATGAATTTTAAAAAGCCGCACTTAAAAAATTGCAAAAAAATCGCGGAACGCGAAAAAAAAGCTTTTTGGTACAAAAAATACATTAAAAAACTCAGTCAGCGATTTACATTCTGCAAACGAATATGTTGATGCAGAAATTTTCCTTTTTGCAAAATTTATTTTTCGCGAAATTTTTTGCGTACGAACTACCAAACTTTCGCATAAGATATGGGTATCATAGTCCCAAATTTATGAAGTTTAAAAAACCGCACTTACAATTTTTTAAACTTAATCAGCGATTAACATTCTGCTAATATGTTATATACATACCCAACAAACAATTCGTTCCGTTTACGCACCGTTTTCGGTCCCTCATAAACGGAATCCAACTCCGTATACGTACCGTTTTCTGGATCCGTCTACGGACCAGAAAACGGAACATCGAAACTGATTCGAATCCGTTGAAAATCCGTCAATGACGGACCGTTTACGGACCGGTATGTCGTGTTAAAAACGGACAAGTCCATTTAAAGTCCGTCAATGACGGACCGTTTATATCATATCCTACAGATTTTTTCAAAAAAATAGACCATATGTTTATTATTTTCAATACAAAGTACTTTTTTTTCTTTTTTATAAATTCATTAATAATTATTATTTATAATTACAATATTTAGCACATCCAGCTCGGTCTACCTATCTATCCAGCGCCTAGCGACCCGGAGTAAAATCCAACATCTATATGGAAAAGAGACAATAAATTAGTTATGATTTAATTGACTGTGTACACGATGCAAATTCTCACATGTTATACACAAAACATTTTGAAACATTAAGTTTCATAAATCTTACCTTGTTACTTGATGTTGTTTGATTAATGGTGTAATAGAAAAAATTCCCTCTATTGGATATTCTCCATATATTCCCATTATAATAATATTTTCACCGACTTAACAAAAATTTTTTATTTTGTAAACAAACCGCTGAAATCCGTATTTAAAGGTACGGAAACGGATACACCAATACGGAGTTAAAACGTATTGTGTTCGAAAATCCATTTATACGGTCCGTTAATGTTCCGTATACGTACAAGCATTGACGGATACGTACATTACGGACAGTTAACGTGCCGTAAAAGCCAGATTCATGAATCCGTACGTGCCGGAGAGTCCGTAAAAATGTTTCTTGTGTATACATATGTATATTGATGCAAAACTATTCCTTTTTGGAAAATTTTTTTTCCCAATTTTTTGTTTGTTTTTGCTATCTAACCAGATAATTTTGGTATAGGATATAGGTATTATAGTCCCTAGGTTGTGAATTAAAAAAAAACCGCGCTTAAAAATTTGCAAAATAATGGCGGAATGCGAAAAAAAGCTTTATGGTAAAAAAAATGAATTAAAAAACTCAGTCAGCGATTTACATTCTTCAAATGACTATGTTGATGGAAAAATCTTCCTTTTTGCTAAATTTTTTTTCGCGAAACTTTTTGCATACTAACCACCAAACTTCGGCATAAGATATGGGAATTATTGTCCTAAGGTTAAAAATTTGAAAAAACCGCACTCAAAAAATTGCAAAATATTGGCGGAATGCGAAAAAAGCCTTTATGATACAAAAAAATAGTTAAGAAACCTAATCAGCAATTTATATTCTGCAAAAGAATACATTAATGGAAAAAAAATTTTTTTTTTGCAAATTTTTTTTGCCAATTTTTTTTTGCGAACTAATTACCAAACTTTGGTATGAGATATGGGTATTATGGTCCCTAGGTTATAAATTTTAAAAATCTGCACTTAAAAAATTGCGAATTAATGGCGGAATGCGAAAAAGGTTTCATGGTGCAAAAATTTAATTAGAAAACTTATACAGGGATTTCATTCCGAAAATGAATAATATTAGTGCAAAATTCTGGTCAATTGGCAAACATTTTAGCAAAAAAAAAAAATATTTGTAATATATGTTTGTATGTATATACCGCTCAACAGTTCACTCCAGGGTATTATATGATTTTCTACAGATTTGAAACCAAAAACCATAATAGTATCTCCACCATAAAAATAAAACAAAAATTTTAAAATTCTATTCATATTTTTGTACTTAGTACAAAGATGAAAAACAAAAAAAAAAACGTTTTTTAAAACGTTTTAAAAAGTTTTATTTTTTTATCAATTTTTTTATCTTTGATATTTATACCTAAAGATATTTTTCGAATTTCAACTTGAGGGATATTTTTGTTTTAAAGTACATTTGAAATTTTTTGTTTTCGATTGAGAAATAAAAACATTTTGAACTTTAGTGATATTTATTTTTGATAAAAACAAAAAAACAACATTTTCTGGTGCCTGCACGTAGTGCATATAGTGCTGTTGTCGGCTTATCATTTACCAACTCCCATTGTATGCATATGTTTATCGATATTATAGCATCGTCCACTTTAATTTTGTTTTCTTCATGACCACTATCGATTCCGTATCTGAGAATTCCATTTGCTCCTCATTACATGTTCCGTACCAATTTGAGCTACACTCTAAAAATTGTATGTATACATACTGCTTTAAGTGTGTAAATTTTTATTTAAAAATAAGCAAAATGCCTAAATTTATGCACAAAATGTGTGTTAAATCTAATTAGGCATTTTTGTTAGAATATTACACACAAAATATAGTATTTTGTATGTTGATAAACATTTTTTCATATTGTACGCATTTGTATAAAAAAATTACACATTTATAGTAGCAATCAAAATATTGTATACATTTTTTAGACACATTGTGTGTAATTTGAATTTGTCATTCACTTTTTTTCTCAAATGAAATATCAAAATTTCTATTTAAAACCAATTATAAAGAAGACTTTTTAGAGGATTTAGCAATCAATATTGGTACGGTAAGTAATTTAATTTTTGGAATATTGCAAATATTTTTAAGAACTTGAATTTTCTTAGAATTTAATTGAAAAGGGATGCAAGAAAGGAGTAAATGAGGTCATGAAGAAATTTTACTGGAAGAACATCAGGAATTTTTTGTTAAGTTGGTAATACCTTACTTAAAAATTAGAGCCGTGATCTACCCGGAATCCCACCATTAGCTGCTGCTAAGAGCACCCTTTTCTAATTTCGAAATAGAGCCGCCTACCACTCGGGATTAGATGAACAAAGTATTTTCCATATTTACCGCTAAAAGGTTATGTGTCAAAATTCGATCATCTGCAAAATTGTTAGGATAATGTTAAACTGAGTTCATATTTCAAAATGGCGCACCTTCGTTCTTGTGAGACCGATGACGTAGGAGATTTTGGGAGAAAATTATAATTGGTTATGATATGGCTGTTAGCTCACCCGAATTTTTTCCATATTTTTTCGCATTTATTAAAATATTTTGATTGGGAGTCAACATATTAAAACTACAATATTTTCTTACATTTAGTTTGGAGTGATACTATAGTAAAACTTTCAAATTCTGAAGACTTCTTCCCATAGAATTATCCTCAGATTCTGAAAAATTTTTTCTTATTAAAATTGAGTTTCTAAATGTTTTTAAAAGAAGAATTTCTGGAAGTCTGAGTGCTTTTCTATAGGCAAAATTCTTCAGCATCTAATGGCTTTTTCTACAGTACGGACGTCTCAGATTCTAAGTGTTTATTATAAGAAAAATTTCTCTATATAATATAGAAACTAAGGAGTTTTCGTTAGAAAAAGTTCTTCAGTGATTATACCCTACACCACTATGTGGTCAGGGTATTATAAGTTTGTGCTGATGTTTGTAACACCAAAAAATATTGGTCGTAGACCCACCTTATAGTATACCGATCGGCTCAGAATTTTTTTTTATTTCGATTTAACTATGTCCGTCTGTCCGTCCGTCCGTCTGTCTGTCTGTCCATGCAATCTTGTGCGCACTCTACAGGTCGCAAATATTAAGATATTTTGATGAAATTTGGTACGCAGACCTATGTTGGCCCAAGGACGAACAGATTTGATTTTGGTGAACATCGGTCCATGTTTAGACTTAGTGCCCATATAAGGGTCCTACCAAAATTATATTGTTTATACGCTGCAGGTCGTAAATATTAAGATATTTTGACGAAATTTGGTACACAGACCTATGTTAGCCCAATAACGTAGCCTATTGATTTTGGTGAATATCGGTCCATGTTTAGACCTAGTGTCCATATAAGGGTCCTACCAAAATTATACTGTTTATACGCTGCAGGTCGTAAATATTAAGATATTTTGATGAAATTTGGTACACAGACCTATGTTGGCCCAATAACGCAGCCTATTGATTTTAGTGAACATCGGTCCATGTTTAGACCTAGTGCCCATATAAGGGTCCCACCAAAATTATATTGTTTATACGCTGCAGGTCGCAAATATTAAGATATTTGGTACATAGACCTATGTTGGCCCAAGGACGAAGCCTATTGATTTTGGTGAACATCGGTCCATGTTTAGAACTAGTGCCCATATAAGGGTCCCCCCAAAATTGGCTTGGTTACAAACTGCAGGTCGCAAATATTAAGATATTTTAATGAAGTTTGGTGCGCTGACTCACATTATAGAAAATTTTGACACAAGCCCCATTTTAACCCATTCGAATTTCGGATCCAAACAATACACCAGACTGGTGTAGGGTATTGTATAGTCGGCATGCCCGACTTTAACCTTTTTACTCGTTTTTTTTTTTATAATGAAAAGGTCTGATTTTTAGGACTTTTTCCTATAAAAAAAAGTACTCGAATTACTTTTTATAGTCAAATCTTCAGATTCTAACGACTTTTTGTTGCAGAAATCTACCAGATTCAATGGATTTTCTTTTATATAAAATCCTGTAAATTCTGAAAATTTCTTAATATAAGTCAGAGTCCCTGAGGTTTTAAGCACTTTTTCATATAGAAAACTACACAGAAAATTAATGGTGGTTTTCTATATGAAAAAATTCTAGATCTATTCCCTTTCGTCTGACGTTTAAGTAATATTTATAATTCAATATTAATTATTATTGTTGTTATTTAAATTTTTATTTTAACTGCATTGCCTTTTTTTTATTATGATAATAATAATAATAATAATAATAATAATAATAATAATAATAACACTATGGAACATTTTTGGGATTATTGTCTGGGGGGTGAGAAATTCCAAGTCAGGGTGATGGTACTAGGTCAGTATAGTAAAACCCTCAAAGGGTTTGGCGTTCGTATGTGTCATTTTTTTTATGACCTTTTAAATTTTTTCCTTATCTTGATGTTTTTTCGCTTAGTTGTAACTCGAGAACCACTTGTCCGATTTTGATGAAACAAATTTAGAAAAATTCTATAAAAAAAATTCATATAACATTTTTCTTTTTAATCAACAGTTTTGCCGGTAAAAATAAAATTGTGGAGAAAAAAAAAATATTTTTTTGCCTAAAAATTAAAATTTTTTATGAATTTAAAAAAAAAATTTTAATTTTTAGGCAAAAAAAATATTTTTTTTTTCTTCATAAATTTATTTTTACCGGCAAAACTGTTGATTATAAAGAAAAATGTTATATGAACGGATTAAAGAAATTGTAATTCTAAATTTTTATAAATTTGTTTCATCAAAATCGGACAAGTGGTTCTCGAGTTACAACTAAGCGAAAAAACATCAAGATAAGGAAAAAATTTAAAAGGTCATAAAAAAAATGACACATACGAACGCCAAACCCTTTGAGGGTTTTACTATACTGACCTAGTACCATCACCCTGACTTGGAATTTCTCACCCCCCAGATTGGCTGCTGTACTGTGTAATAATAATAACATACTAATAAAACCTTGTTAATAAAGCCTTCATATTCAAAATTGCATTTTGTTTTCTTTAGGAAGTATAAGGTGCACTAGTTAATAAAAAACATTTTAATTGTATATATGCGCATTATTAGGCGTGTTTCTAGACATTTTAAATGTAAGTTCAAGCAATTTTTACAGCTTTCTTAGACACAAAAAATTAAAATTTAAATAAATCTCAAATGTTACTAAACCTTTTGTTACAATTAAAAACATATTTTTAGACACATTGTGTTTATTACTTTTAAACACTATGTTGGTATATATTTTTATTTTACACATTGTGCCTATTTTTGCCCAATTTATAGTAGGTATCAAGTTACCTCCTTTTAATGGAGTAGATTTCAACAAAAAATTATTAGAGTGTACAAGTGTACCAATAGTTGGAAGATCTTTGTTTTCTTCGTGAATTATATTTTGTAAAATATTTAAGGGCATGTTATCCTCTTCACTCTATTAACTACCGAATTTGAGCAAGGCGTTCCAGGATTTTTGGATATTGGATACTGATATTTTATCCCAGGACGTAGCTAGAATCTAAACTGCATTTTTGAGATTGAAGTTTTTTAGTTTGAGCTCCAAATTTGTTCCCTTCTTGCCAAGCAAGTGGGTGAGCAGTTGTTTTTTATAATTAAATTTGACCAAGTTGATAACGTTTTGATCTAACGGTTGAATAAGCGCAGTGCAATTGGGTGGTAGATTTCTATATATTAAACCGTCATCACTTTTCAGTTTCTCAACTGGGTGACACGTCGCGTTATCTAAAAGCAAAACTGCTTTTTGTGGCAGACCTTTTGAAGCCAAAAATTCTCGGACCTAAAAATTTACTTATGAAGAACTTACTTTTACTAATTGGTGAAAATTAGCTTACGTGGGAAACAAATTAGTGATGGAACCAGTCCTTGAATATACAGTGGGGAGCATTATTGAGTACATGTCAGCACTTGAGGAAACTTACAAGTGCAGACATAAAAATATCAGTCAAGGGGACTAAAGTATACTTTTCTGAAAGCAAAAGGTTCGCTTAATCTAAATCTGGCCTCAGAAATGACCTTCCTTATCAGACTTTAGAGCTATATAAATGGGAAAAACTTAACTTTTCTTCAAAATATTTCGAATCGTATATTTTCTTGCAAAATATTTTTAACAAGATTCGTAACGGCATCTGAATATTCTACTCTTCCTCTTTAAAATGATTTTTGAATTCTTTTGATAACTAATTTTTTAACGGATATATCGTTTATTGAAATTTGGGCCTTCACCGCAATTTCGAAGTAAAATTGTAAAAAAAATAAAAGACCCAAATTTCAAAAAACGATATATCCGTAAAAAAATATGTTATCAAAAGAATTCAAAAACTATTTTAAAGAGGAAGAGTAGTATATTCAGATGCCGTTACAAATCTTGTTAAAAATATTTTTCGAGGAAACATACGATTCGAAATATTTTGAAGAAAAGTTAAGTTTTTCCCATTTATATAGCTCGAAAGTCTGATATGGAAGGTCATTTCTGAGGCCAGGTTTAGATTAAGCGAACCTTTTGCTTTCTGAAAAGTATACTTTAGTCCCCTTGTCCGATATTTTTATACCCTACACCACTATGTGGTCAGGGTATTATAAGTTTGTGCTGATGTTTGTAACACCAAAAAATATTGGTCGTAGACCCACCTTATAGTATACCGATCGGTTCAGAATTTTTTTTTATTTCGATTTAACGATGTCCGTCTGTCCGTCCGTCCGTCTGTCTGTCTGTCCATGCAATCTTGTGCGCACTCTACAGGTCGCAACTATTAAGATATTTTGATGAAATTTGGTACGCAGACCTATGTTGGCCCAAGGACGAACAAGTTTGATTTTTTTGAACATCGGTCCATGTTTAGACCTAGTGCCCATATAAGGGTCCTACCAAAATTATACTGTTTATATGCTGCAGGTCGTAAATATTAAGATATTTTGATGAAATTTGGTACACAGACCTATATTGGCCCAATAATGCAGCCTATTGATTTTGGTGAACATCGGTCCATGTTTAGACCTAGTGCCCATATAAGGGTCCTACCAAAATTATACTGTTTATACGCTGCAGGTCGTAAATATTAAGATATTTTGACGAAATTTGGTACACAGACCTATATTGGCCCAATAACGCAGCCTATTGATTTTGGTGAACATCGGTCCATGTTTAGACCTAGTGCCCATATAAGGGTCCTACCAAATTATACTGTTTATATGCTGCAGGTCGTAAATATTAAGATATTTTGATGAAATTTGGTACACAGACCTATATTGGCCCAATAATGCAGCCTATTGATTTTGGTGAACATCGGTCCATGTTTAGACCTAGTGCCCATATAAGGGTCCCACCAAAAGTATATTGTTTATACGCTGCAGGTCGTAAATATTAAGATATTTTGATGAAATTTGGTACACAGGCCTACATTGGGCCAATAACGGAGCCTATTGATTTTGGTGAACATCGGTCCATGTTTAGACCTAGTGCCCATATAAGGGTCCTACCAAAATTATAATGTTTATACGCTGCAGGTCGCAAATATTAAGATATTTTGATGAAATTTGATACACAGACCTATATTGGCCCAATAACGCAGCCTATTGATTTTGGTGAACATCGGTCTATGTTTAGACCTAGTGCCCATATAAGGGTCCTACCAAAATTATACTGTTTATACGCTGCAGGTCGCAAATATTATGATATTTTGATGAAATTTGGTACATAGACCTATGTTGGCCCAAGGACGAAGCCTATTGATTTTGGTGAACATCAGTCCATGTTTAGAACTAGTGCCCATATAAGGGTCCCCCCAAAATTGGCTTTGTTACAAACTGCAGGTCGCAAATATTAAGATATTTTAATGAAATTTGGTGCGCTGACTCACATTATAGAAAATTTTGACATAAGCCCCATTTTAACCCATTCGAATTTCGGATCCAAACAATACATCAGACTGGTTATGCCTGCATTTGTAAGTTTCCTCAAGTGCTGACATGTAATCAATAATGCTCCCCACTGTAAATGATGTCATCCAGGCGTTATTACTAGACTTGTATATTACAGGATTATTGAAAAAGCATTTAAGGACGCGTGGATTTTTCGATTTTCCAACAACCAACAATTTCAGTTTGTCTGTGCCATTTGCATTTGAACAGGGTAAAAAAGCTATTGGCTTTTTACAAAAGTATATGTCTTCCGAGAGCCGTTTTGTCATTACATGTGACAAGAGTGTGATTTGGAAGCAACCTATCATATAAACCGGATTCGTCGGCATTGTAGATTTGGTGAAGAGTCAACCCATGCTCATCAACGTAATCCTAAAACTCTTTCACAAATGAATTAATAAGATGAGGTTTCGAAGAAAATTTTGGGCCTGTCATTTTTAAAAATCTAATTCCATATCGACGTTTAAATTTCTTCAACCATCCTTCACTGGCATTGAAACCTGAATTGGTTTGATAAATTTTGGAATACAAATGACTGGCTTTTGATCGTAAAATCTCTGCTGATATTAGAATATTTTTTTCCTTTTGTTTTATAAACCACTTATAAAGCATTTTTCCATTCTTGGGTACTCAGCTTTCTTTAAGGTGCAACGTTTGCCATCTTATTGATTCATTCTGTTGTACATACGAACTTTTTTAATGAATTTTCTTGTTTTTAATGCGGTAAACCGAAGATTTATGCAACTTGTAATTCACGCAAATTGAATTAATGGAATCTCCACTTTTAAATTTTTTTCATATCTCTAATTTTTGAGAAATCATTGGCTTTAAAATATGTTGAACTTTTCCCATATTAAGAGATGTATTTACACAAAAAATGACACGAATAAACTGACAAAATTGAAGATCAAAATCATCCAAAAAGGTTAACATACCAAAAGACAGGGCTTTCCCTTTTTTGGTTATATACATTGTAATCAAATTAAAAAAAAAAAGCAGAAAAAAGTCGCGAAAATACAACCCGTTTTTCGTAAACTGTCGCGATTATAGAACCTGCAATGTTAAAAATTAAGCCGTCGCGAATACCGAGCTGGCACTGTACATATTTTCCATCTTGGACATGGAGAAATAGCTGAAATAAAAATGGCAATTTTTCACTCTACTGTAAGTAATCTAATTAAATCCAATTAGTGAATGTTAAATATTGCAGTGGAATATTTTAATTGCGTAAAAATATAAATTGAAGTGATGAAACTGAAAAAGCAGACTGTTTGTCGCTGTTTTATATAAAATATAATTAAAAATTAAAAGTTAAAGTTCATCGTCGAATTCGGTATTAAAAATTATGCAAGTGCTTGTGCAAATATAAATATTACTGACACTTTAGAAAACATATTATTTTCTCTTGTTGATTATACTTGAATGGATGTCACTACATTGCTAGGTCTGTCAAAACCACAGAGTAGTATATTGGAAGATGACAAAGCAAATTGTGTTTTCTTTGATATTTTAAATGTTTAGAAATGCTCCTAACGAGAACATGAAATCTTAATTGACTAAAAACGTCGCCCCCTGGCGATTAATTATAAGGAATAATATTTGGATAGGGACATGCTTTTAACCGATTTTTTTCATAATTTGTTAATTAGGTTTTGGGATTTTAGCACATTTAATTCCTTTTATTTAATTTTATAAAAATTTTAAATAACTTAAAAAATTCACTGTAAATCTTTAAATGTTATTCCAAATTTTTGTGGAGGAACAAAAATTTTCAATGTTTTCTACAAGAATTCGATTTCTTCTTTACATAAGAATTCTGGCAGAAGTAGAAAACACCCGTGCGCTAGTACCTGAACTGACTGGAATACACATTTTTCGAAGGAGGGGAAGATCTCTGGAATTTTTCCAAAATTGTAAAGTATCGCAATCTGGTTTAATATAACCACGCAAACTCGCGCACAAAAATTTACTCACGCACAACTCACTCACGAACATTTTTTTTAACGCACGACTCACGTGAGTGCTATCATTTTAACTCACGATCACGCGTGAGTCACGCGTGACACGAAAATTTCGTGTCACGCGCCCATCTCTAGTTGAGATTATGCTGGGTCTAGCTTCAGAATCGTACGTTGTACAACAAAAGTAGTAAATTATGTTTTTTATTGACATAATTGATTTTATAAAAATTGTTAATTTAGCCAGAAATTTCTTTAGATCTGAATACCCCTTTTTAGAGGCCTTAGGAATTAGGCGGTTAATTTAGAAGTATCAATGGAGCAAATGACGTTGGTAAGCGATAAATTAGGTATGTTTTAAATATGCCTATTAATATTTATGTGCCTATTCAAAGTTATGACTATAATTACAACATTATTAAAGTCAAAAAAACTTCACATTCGAGATGAAATAACTTAATTTAAAAAAAAAATAACTTGAGAAGCTATAAATTCTGAAAAAATTTAATTATGTTGGTTTTTAAAACACTTTTTATAACCTAATAAATTTCAGTATAATTTTAAAAATTACGAATGGAAGAGCTTTTTGAAACTCTATAATGCCGATGTTCCTCGCACAAGCATTCAAATATGGGTCCAATATACATACCCGGGTAAAAAAGTTTTGATATAATCACATATTATTTTATCTAATTGCATATAGTAACTTATAGTTATATATGGCCACATAAGCTTTTAAATTCAAGCATATATACTTTTATATAGTCATATATTAGATATTTTTTCCTCAAAGGTTTTAATATGGAGACATATGTGATTTTATATTATTACATACTGGCCTACATATATATGTATGTGCTATATATAAGTACATAAAGTAACATATAAAAGATATAATTACATATACGTTTATTAGGCCGGGTCGATTTGTGGGGAGGCAACAAAATCGCCCATGGCTCAGGGAAAATCGTATTCTAGGGATCAAAATAAGAAACTTTACCGAAGGAACCATACCTCTAAAACGAATTCTACTACCCCCCAACTGTTGACTTTTGTCCCGTAGGGTCAAGTTTTGAAAAATCACACTTTGACCCATTTAGAGTGCCCCAATCGAGTCTAAATGTATGACCGACCCCCACTAACTTTGGAGGGCCGATCCACCCATGCCAGTGACACACCCCCTGGAACTCCCCTGGGGGGTTCCCCATACAAACATTTTAAAAAATCACCATTTTTGGCACTTTATTTTATTATTTTTTATTTATTTTTATTATTTTATTTATTTTTTCTCCTTAGAAATTTATTTAGTCAGAACATATGTAAATGAACAAATTAATTTAACTTAGTAATAGAAAAGAAAAAATAAAAAATTACTGTTTGAAGTCTTTTTTGCTTTCAAGTCTGGGCAATTTCGCACGGCTCTCTAATGTCGTCGCCATAACAGCCTCTACATTTTCCGGTATAACTCGTTTGGAAACGCTAGCTAGCAATTGAACGTGTCGTTCTGTTTCTTGTATGTGTGATGGAATTTTTGGATCATTAAACGGTGGATCATCTTGATTTAAATATTCTTTCAAAGTATCGTATGGAATGCTTCGCGTGAATGGTGGTTCAAATACGTCATTTATGTCATTCATATTGATCATTTCCGTGTAACTTGTGCAATAAATATTTATATCTGGTTTTTTATAAGCTCTAAGTCCCGTTGGGTCGTCAACATCGGTTCGATAGCGTAGAATTATCTTGATAGCACAGTCGCGCTTTTCTTTGCTATCATCAAACAACATTGATAACAAGATATTTTCCGAATGCGCATAATATGAATTATCTGTAATTACTTTATTGACAATTTTGCGTAAACGAGGTTCTAGAAATCTTGACCAACTAATGAATTTGAAAAATAATCTACTACCGTACACGACAGAGCTGTAATACTTGATATTGAAGTAAATTGGCACATAACATGTAATTATAAATTCAACCAGTATTCTTAAATTTGCATCTGGATTTTCCGTTGTCACATATAATCGTAATAGTCTAGCGGCCTTGGTGAGCCACCGAAAATGTACAATTTTCCCTGGTTTGATGTTTGCCAGATCCACTGAAACCACGCCGCTAGAAATTGCATGGGCCATGTCGTATAAGTACTTGGAATCGGTGGAAAATTAAATTTTTTCTGGAGCAGGGGGCATATTTTTTAACTCAATTTTCTGAAAGCCGTCCACCACCTGAAAATATATAAAAATAAAACAATTAAAAACGGTTGACAATTATAATAAATGAGTGATAGCAATAACTTACCGAAAGAGTTTCACAAGTTTCGATTTGACGGCTCAATTTTCCGGTTGCCGATCTTGGTCCAGTGCTGGTTGATTTATCCAAAGCTTCAAACAAATGCCGAAACGGAAGTTCGTTGAAGTGTAGAAGGCAAACGAACCAATGCAATGGTCTTTTTAACAGCAATTCGAATCGTCGTATAATTCCACCGTTGGGGCCAGTGTTTGTTGGCTCACCATCAGTGCATATGCCAATTAATGCATCCAGTGATATATTTTTATCGTTGAAAAAATCATTTAATTTGGTTGTTTTGTATTCAGCGGTTTCATGTTCCAGTCTTACGTAACCAATCAATTCAGAATTCGGTTCTCTCAAAATAACAAGATGAGGTTCTTTTACCATTCTAGTATGATACTTCTCATCAATTGTATCTCTCGTTAAAGTATCATCTTTTCTGCCATCGAATGAAAATGCTAACAAATTGGTATCATCTAACCGTTTGCGAAGCACTTCTTGTCTGCATTTCTCTTTTTCTCGGCGAACTTTCGATTTATCCATGATGAGAGGTTTGCCATGGATATCTTTCATTTTAAAATCTTGGAAAAGAGCTGTTCCCATTGCTGATGCTACTCTATCAGGCACGCCAAATCTACCAAGGCAAAGTTAAAACAATCGTATCTCTGTGTGTATTGTGAACTTGTGCTTATATCCAAATCTTCTTGAACCGGTGGCAGTGCGTATGTTGAATCATCGGGATCTTGGTATGTTGGCATTGATGACATAGACGTTGCTCCTTGCTCTTCAATTTCCATCGCAAATCCATCCATTGTTAGACTTCTCTGATTATGTTGATCGTGCATAAACTCTTTGAGGCGTTCGGGAACCAAACCGCATGCACATGGAGCTGCCTTTAAATCGCATTTACATGTTCCAATGAAAAAAATTGTTTCCAGAGATTTTACATACTCTGTAAATTGTTGGGGTTTGTTTCTTCTCTTGATTTGCTCTTGATATTTGTCAAGCAATCTATTCAATTTATTACATACACTTTTTTTCAGCATTATTTCCATACCAAGTTTTTCCCAAATTCCAATCAACTTATCTTGTACTTGAATAGTGAATGCTTTATAGGACAACTTTTTTTGTTCGCTCAAGTAAAAATAATATCTCAAGATATCCAGATGGGTTGGTAAATTAAGATCAGTCAAATCAGTAGACACACCAAAAACAGTAACATGGGTATATGACTCATTGGGTTTTCGATAGTTGTTGATGTTGTTATTGCTTCATCTTGCGGTGTAGAGGATGGTGGTTCATTGTAAACTTCTTGATTTGGAATGATTTTTTTTAAATATTTTTTTATCTCAAATTAGCACTTCACACTTCGAGTTCTTCACAACGACTTAATGCATTCACAAAAACTGTTGCGTTATATATGGTCTAGGAGACGAACTAATAAGAATGAAATGGTAATTTCAATTCTACCTGTAACCGATTTTGTTGTCAAAACTGCCCATAAAGTACTTACATGTAAATTAAACGTTAATCTGACTACAAATTCTGTTAAGCAAGTGCGCCTTTTATTACTTCTGGAAAATCCTTTATGATAATTTTATGCTCAATTCTACCTGTAACCGATTTTGTTGTCAAAACTGCCCATAAAGTACTTACATGTAAATTAAACGTTAATCTGACCACAAATTCTGTTAAGCAAGTGTGCCTTTTATTACTTCTGGAAAATCCTTTATGATAATTTTCTGCTCAATTCTACCTGTAACCGATTTAGCTTAAGTAAGTTTACGACATGCAGCTGTGTCTTGTGGTGGCTTAAAAAACCCACACAACCTATTTTACGACCTGCAACAGAACGACACGTTCAATTGCTAGCTAGCGTTTCCAAACGAGTTATACCGGAAAATGTAGAGGCTGTTATGGTGACGACATTAGAGAGCCGTGCGAAATTGCCCAGACTTGAAAGCAAAAAAGACTTCAAACAGTAATTTTTTTTATTTTCTTTTCTATTACTAAGTTAAATTAATTTTTTCATTTACATATGTTCTGACTAAATAAATTTCTAAAGAGAAAAAATAAATAAAATAATAAAAATAAATAAAATAAATAAAAAATAATAAAATGAAGTGCCAAAAATGGTGATTTTTTAAAATGTTTGTATGGGGAACCCCCCAGGGGAGTTCCAGGGGGTGTGCCACTGGCATGGGTGGATCGGCCCTCCAAAGTTAGTGGGGGTCGGTCATACATTTGGACTCGATTGGGGCACTCTAAATGGGTCAAAGTGGGATTTTTCAAAACTTGACCCTACGGGACAAAAGTCAACAGTTGGGGGTAGTAGAATTCGTTTATGGTATGGTTCCTTCGGCAAAGTTTCTTATTTTGATCCCTAGAATACGATTTTCACTGAGCCATGGGCGATTATTAAATCGACCCGCCCTAATGACACTATACATAATACTATAAAACTATGTGATCCATATAAGAAATATGTTATAATTTGTGTTAGTTATGATTATATATTGATGAATATGAACCCATATATATCTAGCAGTAAAAACGTTTACTGTTTCCTTACTGCTACTTTTACCGCTTCTAAAAATGTATATCTTCGTAAACAGCACTAATGAAAGGCCTTAGTTGATTAATTGTTTAAATCGCTTTTTGCTGTGCTCTTCAAAAAGGCATGAAATGAGCAATACATTTTGATTGCTTAAATATTTTCGCGGTTTTTTTATCCAAATTTTTTAAAATGCGGAGAAAAGTTATATTAATAAAAACTTTTTACTGAAAATAAGAGGCATTTTGTCTTCACGGAAAAATATGCAAGAATATTGTGCTTTTGAGAAGACATGAATTTAAATAGTTGAAAATCTTTAAATATGCACTTCTGAGAAGGCATGAATTATCGACATTTTAAAAGAAAACCTGGAGCATAAATTAAAAGCGGTGAATTCAACCCTTTTCGGATTTCGAAACAAGTGCTTTCACGCGAGCTACCTCGAACAAAAATCAGGCATGATATCATCAGTAATGCAATCGCTTCACTGATCAACTTTCCCTGACAAAACTGCTTCTAAGCAAGCCATAAGCGTACCTAGACCATTTTTCTGGGGTGGGCAAGGGCCCCATTTATGTTTGGCTGTTTATTTGCCCATTTTCAGACCCTAAATCTTAAAAAAACACTTTCGACATTATGCATGCGATTTTTTCATACAAAAAAAAAAAAAACTTTTAAAAATAACTCCTTTCCTTTTGATAAAATTTTCAAATGTTTTTTATAGAAAAGTCTGAAAATGCAACGTTTTTTCTGAAGAAAACCTCATGCAGGGAATGCTATACGCTCAGAATAGTATAAAATTTTGATATTTGATGAAGAAATGAAATCTAAGATCAACCTGTCTCATATTTTCTTCCACCTCTGACGAACCTATTCTTACCCCATATTTTGACCACTTAAATTACCGAGGTGATCAAAAACTGACATTTTCTTCGTACAATTTTTGTTTCTACAACATATTACATACATATGTTAAATTTACAGTTTTAAAATTTTTTTTTAGTAAATATTTCTGCTTATTTAACATTATAGACTGCTATTTGCATATAACTGAATTTAGTTTAAAAATAACAAAAAATTATAGATATAACAGTTTGTTTTTGCTATTTTAAGTCTACTAATATATAGCAAAATTTTCTGTAGACTTTACAATACAATTTGTCATTTCCAATTAACTAAAAGTTAACTTAAATATAACTAAAATTCTACAAATTTAACAGTATTATCTTTGCTGTTCTTATTTTACTAGTATTACCAAAAAAAAAAAAACAGTTCTATCTGGAGCATCATTTTTAACTAATTTTTAGTTGCTTTTTCTGCTATTTTTATAGATTTATTTCTATGAGTGTAATATTAACTAATTATTCCTTTAAAAAACTATTAAATCCAAGAAATTTTTCTGTTATAGCCAGAACTAAGATCGATTTGTTTCTTAATTATTTCTTAAGTAAGAATTTTTAAACAACATTTCTTATTTAAGAAATATTCAAGACAGAAATCGATATTAGTTCTTGCTGTAAAACTGACCCTTAGATTCCAACAAATTATCTTTCTATGAGACTAGAAGACATTTTCCCAATCAAAAACACAGGATTAACTGATATTAAAAAAAAAAATATTCATAGAACAAGAATTATAGACAGATTTTTCTAAAATTCTGGGGTGGCCAAAAAGCAGTCTAGGGTGGGCTTTGCCCACCCCAGACCGGCCTAAGTCCGCCAATGAAGCAAGCAGTAATTTCTGCTGGGTATTTGGTTTCGATGTCAAAGATTTTATTATAAATATTCTCAATCTCAATCAATCTTTCGATATTCTTTGAATATCATCATCAGGATTCTTCCAGTTAATGTTTCCATAACCAAACTTTAAGCTATAGTTGTTTATGCATCGTCATCTGGTACAGTGCAGAAATATTCTCCTTATAATATTCATAGTAAAATAACGGACCTAGAGTACAAATATCTGATATTATTAACAATTGAAAAGGTTAAATAAATACAACTTTTAATTTATTCGACAATATTTTTTTTATTTTAGCAGAGTAAATTGTCATTTGAAATTAACTAAAATGCATCTTAAATTTGGAAATTTGACAGATTGTTTCTTGTTACTTTTTATTTTACTAATATTTAGCAAACACATTCAATCGATTTGAGCACCATTTTGGTAACTTTAGCAAAAAAAAAAACTTTTCTGTCACTTTTCAATTTCTCCAATTCTGTAGCCTTTTTCCATCGAAATATTTAAAATTCTATCGATCTATTCGTAGAAGGCTAAGAAATTTTTAATAACTTTTTTGATTTATTAATGCATCTTCGCAGAGAAGTTTCGATACTTTTGATCCGAAATATTTTCGAAAGAATGAATTTTCGAGTTATTAACCATAATTGTGTAAGCAAAAAATAAGTTTTAATACACTTTTTTAATAATTTTAAAAGAACATTTTTAGCATTTGCTGATTAAAGCATTATAGCAGCGAAAATACTTAATGTATATTTTAACATATTATTTCGCTGGTCTTCCAACAAAAATAAAATTTTTTTTGCAACATTCAACAAGCGTCGCGTGCCACCAAATATCCTCTCGCGTGCCACAACTGGCACGCGTGTCATAGTTTTGCCAGCCCTCACCTAAAATATATATTAAATGAATTTAAAACACAATTAAAAAAAGGACTACTGATTTTTCATCACTTTGCTGTTTATTTTCAATTCACTTTGCTGTTTATTTTCAAACATTGTTTAAATAATCCATAAAAGAAATAAAAACAATCGAAAAATCTGTTAAAACAATCTTCAATTTTTAACTGACAAAATGTTAGAAAAAACAATTTTGTGGTTTGTTTTTTCATATTTGAAAGTTTTTTTTTTTTGAATGTTCAAAACACAACACATTAGTGTTTCCAATTCGGTTAATCGATTCCTCGATTAATCGCCTCTCTTTCGGTTAATGTCCAAACAAATAATTTAAAACGCAAATAATTATTCGACCCGAATAATCGGTTAAAATAGATCGATTAACCGGTTAAATTTTTAATATAGAATTTTTCCTTTCTTTTTTCCCAAAACTTCATAAAAAATTGCAAGAAAAGCTTAAAAAAATAAATACTAACTGAAACACCATCAAATTCTTTTCAACTCGAGTGAAAGAGGTTCTTAAGTCTTTAGATACCTCTTTTTCAGCAACTCCAAGCAAGTCGACATTGCACCAGCGAGACACGTCATGTGTTTTAAGAAACTCTTAAAAACGGCTTTGTTTTACCTTTCTGCAATTAATTTTTAATACATTTTTTTTTTTGCAGATATAACAAAAAGTCAAAATTTCTATAAAAAAAGCTTCAAAAAACATCGCGAAAGGCTAAATTAAAGGTGTTTTTTAAACTTCTCAAAACACACGACATGTCTGGCTAGAGCAGCGTCAAAGCGCTATATAGGCCTTTAGGAAATATAATAGAGAGTTTTCCATTTCTTTTAATAAGTAAAACTAATGCAAATTATATTTCAATGTCCTTCAAGACAAAGTTTCATTTGTTTTAAATTTGTGTCAAACAACTCTCAAATGACATGTTACTTCCATAGGAAATCTAAATTTTCTTACATCTCCTAAGAAAGTATGTATAGTCGGTTTAAAACCACATAAATTCTATAACATGTTCCAATCCATGGAGCCCGAACCCATTTCACTGAATTTAAATCAGGGTTGGCAACCGAAACGAATTAGGGTCGATTTTATAGTTCATAGTTTAATGCAGTTATCGCCATACTATCAAAATTGAAGACGATTTGAATGGATGAAGAGTATTTAAGTGCTGTATATTCTTAAATATATAGAAACTCTGCCACTAAAAAGTTAATGTAGTCTGAAAAATCGTCCATTAATTGTTTTGGTTGCCATCCATGATTTAAATTTTTATTCGCATGGGTTTCATTAACAATAAACAAATAACCTTAAGTTAACACAAAATAAAAGTTAAAAAATTCAAATTTATATGGAATTTGACATCTCTAGCTGTAATCTGAGAGAATTGTCTACATGCTATTTATGACTTTTTTCATTGATTCAATGAAGATTCGCTGGAAGTCGTCCACTTTCATTATATTAATGCAGTTTTACACAAAACTTTATGAAAATTTTTATGAAACCATATATACCCCTCATTCAATTTTTGTTTTATTTATTAAATATTTCATACACCCAAAAAAATGATTAGAAAGAGCTTCATAGTAAAAATTAAAAAGCTTTTTCATAAAATTTAAGAAATTTTTCATTAATTAAGTAACAATTTTCATCAAACCTCGAACAATAAAATTCAAACTGTAAGTTATTTTGTTTATTTTTAATGTCCCTTCAAAAACCGAAAAAGACTGAGAATTTAACATTTCTTTACGATATTCTTCAGCAAAAATTTTAACTTTATTTAATATTTTATTGTTGGCAGTATTGTTTAAAAATTGCATTAAAAAAATTGTATCTAAAGTTTTTCAAATTTTTAAAATTTTATTCTAAAGAAATAAAAAATCTACATCAAGTTATCGATATGTAACAGTTTTAGATTTGCTGTTCTTAACTTACTCAGTTTTTGAGTATCCCCCCCCAGGTTGATATTTAACAAAAACAGGCATCTCTTTGTGTTTTTATTGATAAAAAATTTAGGAAATACATTAATTTTGCATTATACGATTAATCGCCAATTTTCTCGATTAACCGACCCGAACAACCGGTTAATCAATTTTAGCAATTTTTCGAATAATGCATAAACCGGTTAACCGCCTATGTCGAATATTTGGAAACAGTACTACACATACAACACACACGTTCATATTTTTATTGTCTATGCTTGTGTGTATGAGTAAATAATTTCTTGTAATTGGAATTGAAATGATTTTGTATATAAACTAATTATTTTAACAAAAAAGAAAACCGAAAATATTTGAATTTTTTGTTTTAAAACAGAAAGCAACGAATTTATTTAAATTATTTTTTCTAAAAATAGAAAACTAAAAATAGAACATTGAACTGAAAATATCAACCTCTACAGATGATACGTATTTTTTATAGTTTGTTTTTATTGACTGATACAAAAAGTTAAACAATATATTTCTATTTATTTTAATTGGTTCTTCAATTGAAAACAAACTATTACTTTTTAAATAAACTTCAATCGATTATGGAAAATATATTGTGAGTGTATATATTAGAGTGTCCCTTAAAAATAGATTTGTCATTACACCCCCCAGTTTTATTGGAAATTGTCCCAAATGGAAGAAATCGATTTTTTTTGGAAAACGTTAACCCGTGTCGAAAGTTGGACGAAAATTGCCCATTTTGGAAAAAAGTGTATTACTATTAAAAATTCCCAAAATTCGAAATTTCGAAAAAAATAATTTTTTATTCCATTTATTCATTTAGTATAGCCAGTATGATTCAGACATGCAATTTTGAATTTATCGGATATCATTAACCCACTTTAGCCCGGAATCCAAAATGACCCACAAATTTGATAAAAATGCAAAAACGTATTTATTTTTAAATTAATTTTAAAGATTTTATAAAATGCCTAATTTGGAGATGTCGATTGCTATTTGTACCACATAATAGTTTATATTAAAGAAAAAAAATATATTGGAAAAATGATAATTCGAGTTTGTGTTTAGAGCAACTGCTTTCCAGGACATTTTACAAAAATTGCTCATTTTGTCAAAAATTAAACAAAATTTGCATGTTTTCATCAAATTTTAGGTACACAGTTTTCAGAAAAACATCACTTAAATTTGGTTAGACTATAATTATCTTTACATTTGTTTAAAAAATATTTAACCCTTAGTGGCCTGGGGTCGGAAAACACCCTTGAAACTTAATATTAATTATGACTACGAGATTGTAAAAAAATAAATTGATAAAAAAATCTCAACTGGACAAAAATAATTATTTTATGTAACGTGATCCATACGAGGTTAATTTTTATACTTTTGGCCAAAAACGCCCCACTAGGAAATTTACAGAATAACACCTTTCATAAATTTCGGAAAGATATAGGGTTAATGTTCTCACAATGTTTCACAAAAAAGACACACTAGGAAATTTACAGAATAACATTTATCAGATTTTTATTATATTGGGATATGCGCTACAAGGTACAACTCTAACGAACAAGCGTAATTCTCTATAGCTCCAATCTTATTTTTAAGGGTTAAAAAGGTGGGGTCAAAAGTGTCCGTATGTTAATAGCAATTTTAGTTTTGTAATCGCATTAGATTCTAATTTAAAGATTTTGTTTATTATGCATTTATTGCTTTCTATTTGGAAACACGTTATTCTGAAAATTTCCAAGTGGGCTTTTTTGCCGAAAAGTGAAAACATTAACCCTATATGGATCAAGTTACAAAAAATAATAATTTTTATAAAATGGAAAAAAGACAAAAAATCTTTTTTTTTGAAGTGATATTTTTCCGAAAACTGTGAAAGATGTTATTTTGTAAATTTCATAGTGGGGTGTTTTTAACCAAAAGTATAAAAATTAACCCCATCTGGATCACGTTACATAAAATAATTATTTTTACTCCGTTGATATATTTTTTATCAATTTAATGGCTTTACAATCTCATAATCATAATTAATATTAAGTTTCATTTCTCTGATCCCAGGCCACTAAGGGTTAAAGATTTTTTAAACAAATTTATAGATAATTATAGTCTAACCAAATTTAAGTGATGTTTTTCCGAAAACTGTGTAAATTTTGATGAAAACATTAAAATTTTGTTTAATTTTTGACAAAATAAGCAATTTTTATAAAATGTCCTGGAAAGCAGTCGCTCCAACACAAACTCGAATTATTATTTTTCCAATTTATTTTTTTTTTTTTTCTTTGATATCAACTATTATGTGGTACAAATAGTAATCGACATCCCCAAATTAGGCATTTTAAAAAATCCTTAAAATTAATTAAAAAAAAACACGTTTTTGCATTTTTATCAAATTCGTGGGTCATTTTGGATTCCAGCCGAAAGTGGGTTAATAATATCCGATGAAGTCAAAATTCCATGTCTGAATGGAATAAAAAATATTTTTTTTCGAAATTTAGAATTTTGGGAATTTTTAATAGTATTACACTTTTTTCCAAAATGGTCCATTTTCGTCCACCTTTTGGTACGGGTTAACGTGTTCCAAAAAAAAATCGATTTCTTCCATTTGGGACCATTTCCAATAAAACTGGGGGTGTAATGAACGAAAATCGACAAATAGCTATTTTAAGGGACAGTCTAGTGTATATACACAGAAAAAGTTATCAGCCTTAAATATCTAATTACACATATGTGACCTTCTCCGAGAAAAAGGACCTAGTGTGTCAAAAAAACGGGTTTCGCGAAAAACATTAAAATTTTATTTTTATTTTAACTTTAAATGCGTTCTTCTCAAAACTTTTTTTCACACACTAGGTCCCTTTTCTCGGAGGTCACATATGTTAAAAATAAAATCCTTTTTAAACAAAAATTAAATGAATCAATTAATATTTTAATTGACTTAATTATTTCAGTAAATATTTATAACATACTTATGTGTTTTCCCCCAATTTTTTATGTGGTTTTAATTCCCCAATTTTTTTTTTTTTTCTTAAACTGTATGCACACAAACAAATATATGCAGTACTTCTAATACATTAACGTGACGTATATAAACGTGACGTATACATATTTTTTTAATTTCATTAATGTTTTAATTAATGTTATTACTACTTTAATCAATTAATATTATCACTTTGGTATTAGGTGCAAAATCAATTAATATTTTAGTTAATAAAATCAATTTCATAATTAAAACTTCTTTTTTAGTTTTTTTCTGTGTAATTTTCACTCCGGTATAAAAACGTAGTGTTGAAATAACATATTATATTGATTGTGTAGGGTATCGAAAGCCCCTTATGACTAATGATAATAATAACATTAATATTAATGTTCATTTTATTCTATAGTTATTTGAAGTGTTTAATTTTTAATATAATTTAATATGTACTGTTATCTCGAAGATAAATCAAAATGTTTAAAATATAAACGTAGTAGCAGCAGAAAGTAACCAATTTTTAATTGTTATCAAGCTTTTGTGTTTCTTTTTTCATGAAATATCAATATTTAACTTGTGTCTAAAATTATGATAGAGCACTTCTTTTGATGGTGAGCAAATTCGTATGTTCATAACTACATATTTATGAACATGCGAATATGTCTTTACCTCACCATTAACTCATTTTGGACACACTGTTCCGTTTCCAAGCAAAAAATATTTATTTAAAATTCAATTCTTTACCTTTTTAATAGGACTTTTTTACAAATCTTTTTTAGAAATATAAACAAGACCAAACTTTTATATCTTTGATTGATATATTAGTACAAAAAAACGAAACTTTCTTTCTGTTCTAAAACTTAGTTTGTCAATTGTATATAACTTATGAAAATATGAGCGATCGGAACATGAATTATACATTATCACATATGATTCGTGCATGTTCATATGCATCTATTGTATATGTGGATCATATGTGTGCATGAATAATTCATACATGCTCATTAGAGTGGGCCGAACTTTGCCGAATTGCGAATTTCAAAAACGGGGGGTGCGGAAAATTTGCGTATGCGCCCAGTAAACAGTAAAAAATAAAAATTTTCGAAATCGGTTAACGTTCGAGGTCCCCGCAAAGCGGTTGAAATTTCGAAATTTCGTAAAGTTTAAAAAACATCCTTAAATTTTGTTAAAAATATTTGTTGTTGTGATATATTATTTATAATATATTATAGTTCGCTAAATCCAAAAAAAATAAAAATTTTTTAATCGGCCGAAGGGGTTGTTAAATATTGCTGCTTGAATTTTGCTGAAACACACGTTTTTTTAGTCGAGCCTTCAAAAAGTTAGTTCAAAAATGCTTTTAATTTTTTTCATTTTCAAACCTACTATCTAAATAAAATTATCTTTCATTTGAGTGTAAAAAAGTTGAAAAGTATTGAAGGGTATTCCAAGGACGCTGCGGCAAAAGTTGTATACTTTAGTGGCACAGTGTATAAAATATTTTTGAAAAGTTTCACAAAAAAGCTATTAGGTATTTAATTTTATTCTAAAATATTCTTTCAATACAAAAAAAAATATAAAGTAGGATACTTTTCGAACATTGTGTGGACAAAAAAGAGGAACATTACGTCCCAAATCTCGAGATCCGTTCTCGCTATTTTATATTTATTATCAAAATACCTAAAATTAATAAAAAAAGATGAACCAGTCATAAAAATATTATTTCATATTAATCCAAAACAATAAATGGGTAAAATCTCTGATCAATTAAAAAAAAACAGTGATCACAAAACAAAAACTGGCCACTTTTCACTCTGAAAGTTTTTACAACTTTTGCGCAGCGTCGTTGGAATACCCTTCAACATTTTAAAACTTTTTTACACTCAAATGAAACATAATTTTATATAGATAGTAGGTTTAAAAATTAAAAACATTTTTGGACTAACTTTTTGAAGCCTCGACTGAAAAATGAAAAAACGTGTTTTTCAGCAATATTTCAGAAACCCTTTGGACAATTAAAAAATTTTTATTTTTCTTTGGATTCAGCGAACTATAATCTATTAAAAATAATTAGCGTTTTTTTAATCACCTGGATTTAGAATTTTCATAAATCCAAAAAAAAGCTGGATTTAATAAATCCACAATAAAAGCACTGTTTTATCGCTGTTTTATATAAAAAATAATTAAAAATTAAAAGTTAAAGTAAAATCTTTCATAATCGAATTCGGTATTAAAATAGGGAGAATCTAACCCCATCTGTTGAGCACTTTTATAAATAATTTTTGGATTTATTAAATCCAAGTGATTAGAAAAAACAGCTAATATATCACAACAACAAATATTTTTTTAAAAAAATTTAAGGATTTTTTTAAATTTTCCGAAATTTCGAAATTTCAACCGCTTTGCGGGGACCTTAAACGTGAACCTATTTTTAAAATTTTTATTTTTTACTGTTTACTGGACGCATATGCAACTTTTCCGCACCCCCCGTTTTTGAAATTCGCAATTCGGCAAAGTTCGGCCCACTCTAAAATACACTCATAAAATAAGTTAGTACAAAAGTCTGTTAAACGATTCTATTGAACTAATTTTCCTGTTATTTTGTCTTAAAATTTAGGATTGAACTAATATTTATTGTAAATCTAATTTAGCCGTATTTGAACTAACTTTGCATACTAATTTTTAGTAATTTGTGTTTCTTAACTTGAGGATATGGACGATATGTGCTTTCAACAGGATGGTGCCACTTGCCACATATCCAACGAAGCAAGGGCTCTTTTGCGCGAGAAATTCAATGGACATGTTATCTCACGTCGTGGCGATGTTAATTGGCCGCCACGATCATGTGATTTGACACCGTTGGACTTCTTTCTTTGGGGATATTTAAAAGAAAAAGTGTACGTCATTAAGCCAAGAACAATTCAAGTGCTAAAGAATGATATAATTCGGCAAATTAATGACATTGAACCTCAACTATGTCTCAGTCATTGAAAATATGGACCATCGGATAGAGGTATGCCACCCAAGCCGTGGCGAGCATTTGGCCTATATTTTTTCACATATAATTGTCATATATGTTTCTATCATAACAAAAAATATTAAGATAATTCTCTTAAAACTTTTTATTTTATTTACAATTAACATCGTGCGTTTTGGTTGGACCACCCTTTATTAATAAAAATTTTTAAATTACTATAAAATATTTTCTAATTTCTGTCCCTTGCGGGATCTCGGGATCCCGGAAATTCAACATAAATTTCCCGCTTTCCCGGGAAATCAAAAAGTGCGGGATTTTGCATTCCCTAGTACAGAGTGAAGAATTTTTGTCCATTTTGCTCTATCTCGCTTAGTTTCCGAGATACAAACTATTTGACGAAAAATATAATAATTAGAAAATAATTGTGGTGTAAATTAGCTGAAAAATTTGGGTACTTTTATGTAATTGTTGCTTTCAAAAAGGAGTTGATTTATAGCTGGTTTTACCAAATCAGACGTTCATATACAAAAGTACAGAATTCTCGTCCCGTTGATTTTTTGTACCTTATGGAATGTCTCGGTTTGTCTAATAAAGTTATAGTTTTGTTATTGCGGACAACTGATGAGTAGTGTGATGGCTGCGAAACAATTGTATTGTCTATCATGAAAATTATCAACCTTTTTTGAAACAACAAATAAAATCTAATATGACAATATCATATTAGAATTTGGACTAGAGGTAAAAAAATATTCTAACTAAATATATGAAAATATAGAAAGTCCGAAAAAACTATTTTTGTATTTTTTAATGCAAGAATTAAAATGATTGTTGGATAAATTAATATTTTTATATGGCGTCTTATATGCAAAATTCACAATTTGTCAAAAATAACTCTTTGAATAACTTTTTGATGGATTAAATGAATAAGAAATAACGTACAAAAAAAAACTACATATACAAACTTTTTCACTAAATCCGCCATTTCGCGTTCTTTAGTTTTTATGGTGTTCGCAAATTTGATCGATAAATTAATACCTTATATTCAAAACCCGCAATTGTGGAAAATTGTATATGGTACAAAAATTGAATTAAAAAACTTAATCAGCGATTTACATTCCGCAAACGAATATATTAATGCAAAAATTATCCTTTTTGCTAAATATTTTTTTTTTTGCGAATTATTTTTGCAAACTAACCACTAAACTTTTTTATAAGAAATGGGTATTATAGTTCCTAGATTATGAATTTAAAATAACCGCACTTAAAACATTGCAAAATAATAGCGGAACGTGAAAAAAGTCTTTATGGTACAAAATATTTGTTAAAAGGCTTATTCAGCGATTTACATTCTGCAAGCGAATATATTGATGGAAAAATTTTCCTTTTTCCAAAAATTTTTTCGTGAATTTTTTTTGCAAACTAATCATCAAACTTTTTTATAAGAAATGGTTATTATAGTTCTTAGAATATGAATTTAAAAAAAGCGCACTCAAGAAATTGCAAAGTAATCCCAGCAAAATCTTTCATTACCAAATAAGTGGTTATATAATAGAAATTCATAGCTCCACACAACTTATTTTTTGGCCTCTAAACTCATTATTTTTGTTTGGCGTGGTCGTTTTTATAAGTAGTCACGCTTACCTGCTCGCTTACGAAAAAATGAGAAATAAGTAGTTACGAGATTTTGAATAATAAGTGGTTACACACATGCTTACAAAAAGTTGAATTATAAGTGGTTATCCGATTGCTTACTTGATTCTTAAAAATAAAGAGTTAAGCAAATACTATTAGCTTAAGGAAATACATTCAGAAAAATTTAAGTGTTCTCTAGTGTGTAATTTTAGGACTCGTCATAAAAATTTAAACATAAAACATATTTACATATGTATAATAAATAAAACTGTATAAAATTCAACTGTGTAAAAAGTACTTATTTAAACTATGACGAGTAAGTCATCTCTATATATAAAAGAATAACGTGACTGATTGACTGACTGACTCAACATCGCCCAGCACAAACCGCTGAAGCTAGGAAGTTGAAATTTGGTATGTAGGTTCCTCTTTCGGGGTAGACGTCCGCTAAGACGGGATTTTTGGAAATTCCTACCGGAACGGGCAAAAAGGGGAAAAGTCTCCCCCTTGGCGGCCTGCCAAAACCCCTTTGGCTAGAAAGCAGAAATTTAAGATATGTGTTCCTGGGAGTATGGGCTAACTTTTCTGGAAAGTACTTTCTGGAATTTTGGACAGGGACGTTGTAAAAATGGGGGTTAAAAAGGGGAAAAAGGGCCCCCTTGACGGCCTGCCCAAACCGCTGGAGGTAGGAAGTTGAAATTTGGTATAAAGGTTCCTCCACTATCGTAGACATCCACCAAGACGGGAGTTTTGGAAATTTTTACAGGGACGGGCAAAAAGGGGAAAAAGTCTCCCCCTTGACGGCCTGCTCAAACTGCTGGAGCTATGAAGTTGAAATTTGGTATGTAGGTTCCTCGACCGGTGTAGACGTCCGTTGAGACGGCCATTTTGGAAATTCTTATCGGGAGGGGCAAAAAGGGGACAAAAAAAGTACCTTTTTCCAAAAAAGTACCTTTTCCCAAAAAAAGTACCTTTTCCCAAAAAAAGTACCTTTTTCTCAAAAAAGTACCTTTTTCCAAAAAAAGTACCTTTTTCCAAAAAAAAGTATCTTTTTCCAAAAAGTACCTTTTTCCGAAAAAAGTACCTTTTTCCAAAAAAAAGTACCTTTTTCCAAAAAAAGTACCTTTTTCAAAAAAAGTACCTTTTTCCAAAAAAGTACCTTTTTTAAAAAAAAGTACCTTTCTCCAAAAAAAATTCCTTTTTCCAAAAAAAGTACCTTTTTCCAAAAAAAGTACCTTTTTCCAAAAAAAGTACCTTTTTCCAAAAAAAGTACCTTTTTCCAAAAATAGTACCTTTTTCCAAAAAAAAGTACCTTTTTCCAAAAAAAGTACATTTTTCCAAAAAAAAGTACCTTTTTCCAAAAAAAGTACCTTTTTCCAAAAAAAATTCCTTTTTCCAAAAAAAATACCTTTTTCCAAAAAAAGTACCGTTTTCCAAAAAAAGTACCTTTTTCCAAAAAAAAAAAGTACGTTTTTCCAAAAAAAGTACCTTTTTCCAAAAAAGTTCCTTTTTCCAAAAAAAGTACCTTTTTCCAAAAAAAGTACCTTTTTCCAAAAAAAGTACCTTTTTCCAAAAAAAGTACCTTTTTCCAAAAAAAATACCTTTTTCCAAAAAAAGTACCTTTTTTCAAAAAAAGTACCTTTTTCCAAAAAAAAGTACCTTTTCCCGAAAAAAGTACCTTTTTCGAAAAAAAGTACCTTGTTCCAAAAAAGTACTTTTTTCCAAAAAAACTACCTTTTTCCAACAAAAATTACCTTTTTCTAAAAAAAATTCCTTTTTCCAAAAAAGTACCTTTTTCCAAAAAAAGTACCTTTTTCCAAAAAAAAGTACCTTTTTAAAAAAAAATACCTTTTTTAAAAAAAGTACCTTTTTTAAAAAAAGTACCTTTTTCCAAAAAATTTACCTTTTTCTAAAAAAATGTACCTTTTTCAAAAAAAAAAGTACCTTTTCCAAAAAAAGTACCTTTTTCCAAAAAAGTACCTCTTACCAAAAAAAGTACCTTTTTCCAAAAAAGTACCTTTTTCCAAAAAAGCACCTTTTTCCAAAAAAAGTACCTTTTTCCAAAAAAAGTACCTTTTTCCAAAAAAAGTATCTTTTTCCAAAAAAAGTATCTTTTTCAAATTTCATAAATTTTTCAAAAAAATACCTTTTTCAAAAAAAGTACCTTTTCCAAAAAAAAGTACCTTTTCCCAAAAAAAAAATACCTTTTTCTAAAAAAATTTTCCTTTTCCAAAAGAAGTACCTTTTCCAAAAAAAGTACCTTTTTCCAAAAAACATACATTTTTCCAAAAAAAAAGTACCTTTTTTAAAAAAAGTACCTTTTTCCAAAAAATTTACTTTTTCTAAAAAAATTAACCTTTTCCAAAAAAAAGTACCTTTTCCAAAAAAAGTACCTTTTCCCAAAAAACATACATTTTTTCAAAAAAAATACCTTTTTCAAAAAAAAGTACATTTTCCAAGAAAAAGTACCTTTTCCAAGAAAAAGTACCTTTTCCCAAAAAAACTACCTTTTTCTAAAAAAATTTTCCTTTTCCCAAAAAACATACATTTTTTCAAAAAAATACCTTTTTCAAAAAAAGTACCTTTTCCAAAAAAAGTACCTTTTCCCAAAAAAAGTACCTTTCTCCAAAAAAAAGTACCTTTTCCAAAAGAAGTACCTTTTCCAAAAAAAAGTACCTTTTTCCAAAAAAAACACCTTATTAAATAAAAATACCTTTTCCAAAAAAAGTACAAATAAAGTATTTTGTAAAAACAAAGTATCTTTTCCAAAAAATTTCGTTTTTCCAAAAAGTACCATTTAAAATAATATATAATTTCAAAAAAACTACTTTTTTCCCTCCCCCACGGATATCTCCACTAAAACAAGGTTTCTTGATATTCGGCATAGACGTGCGCTAAGACGGGATTTTTGGAAATTCCTACCGGAACGGGCAAAAAGGTGAAAAGTCTCCACATAAACAGTCTCACAAATTGGAAAAGTGCCTGCCCAAACCACTGGAGGTAAGAAGTTGAAATTTGGTATAAAGGTTCCTCCACTGTAGTAGACATCGACTAAGTTTGTATTTTTGGAATTCCCTACAGGATATCCCAAAAGGAAACTCGGTATGTGAGTTCCTCCTTCTGTGTAGGCGTCCGCTTAGACGGAATTTTTGAAATTCCTATCGGGAGGGGAAATAAGGTAAAAGTCTCCTCCTGACGGCTTGCCCAATCCCTTTTGGCCAACCTAAAATTTTAAATATATATCCTTGGAGTAGGACTAACTCACCGGCAACGTAATTTTTCTATTTTGGAACAGCAACATAGTAAAAATGGTGGTTGAAAGGGAAAAATGTCCCCAATAACGGCCTGCCCAAACCGCAGTTGAAATTTGGTTCCTCATCCATCGCAGATAGCCGCGAAGATGGAATTTTTGTAAATTCCTAAAGGGAGGGGCAAAAAGAAGAAAAGCCTCACCTTGGGGGCCGGTAAAAACCCCTTCGGCTAGAAACCTGAAGATTAAAATGTGGGTCCCTGGAGTAAGGGCTAACTTATTAAAAAGATACTTTTTTGAATTTTGGACAGGGTCGTTATAAAATAGGGGCTCAAAAAGGGAAGGTTGTCCCTTAACGACCTGTCGAAACTGCTGCAACTAGGAAGCTGAAATTCGGTACTTAGGTTCCTCTTCCAGCCTAATTCCAACCGGGAGGGACAAAAAAAGAAAAAGTGTCCCCCTTGACAGCCTGCTCAAACTGCTGGAACTAGGAAGCTGAAATTCCCTGTCGATGGATTTTCGGAAATTCCTACCGAGAGGGGCACAAATAGTAAAAGTTGGCTAGAAACCTGAAATGTAAAACATATGTTACTTGGAGTATGGGCTTTTTGGACCGGGAAGGTGCTTTTTGGACAGGGACATTGCAAAAATGGGGATTAATGAAGCGAAAAGTGCCGCTTAAAGGCCTGCCCAAACCGCTGGAGGTAGGAAGTTGAAATTTGGTATTAAAGTTCCTCCTCTATTGTAGACATCCGCTAAGATGAGATTTTTGTAAATTTCTACAGGTAGGGTCAAAAACAGGAAAAGTCTCCCCCTTAACGGCCTGGCCAAACTGCTGGAACAAGGGAGCTTAAATTCGGTATTTGGGTTCCTTCTCCAACGTTGACGTCCCCTAAGATGGTATTTTTGGAAATTCATACCGGGAGGAGTAAAAAGGGAAAAAACTTCCCCCTTGACGGCCTGGCCAAACTGCTGGATATAGAGACCTAAAATTATGTATGTAGTAGGTTTCTCCTCCAACGCAGACGTCCTCTAAGACGGAATTTTTGGAAATTCCTACCGGGAGGGGTAAAAACGGAATAATTCTCCCCCTGATGGCCTAACCGAACCCTTCGGCTAGAAACCTGTAATATATAATATGTTTTCCTTGGAGTATGGGCTAACTTATCGACAAGGCATTTCTAGGACTTTGAACAGGAACGTGGTAAAAATGGTGGTTCAAAAGGGGAAAATTGCCCCCCCCCTTAACGTCTGCGTCTTTAGCTAGAAACCTAAAACTTAAAGAACAAGAATTTTCACTAAAATTAAGAAACTAAATAGGAAACGAGTGGAATGAAACACTACACAAGTGGAATGAAATGGATATAAACGTTGAACGAGTAGAACTGAAATTATAGAGAATGCAAATGGATTGGAAGAGGGAATTACCTGTTCAAACACTATCCACGGAATATGAAACTTATGTAGCATTGAAACTTACTCTCCAAAAATTAAACAAATTTTCTAAAAGAGAAAAAACCTTAGAAAAGGAATGGAACTTATATATTCCGATATTTAAACTTCATGTAACGAAGCACCGGTGGAAGAAACCGACGCAGTAAATTTTCCAACTGAATTTGTGAATTTACTTAAATTGCCAGGTCTACCTTTACATAAACTGGAATTAAAAAAAAAACTTTAAGCCACGCTAACAACGTAGCGGGCTTTACCCGCTATTTTTAATATTATAAAATGCTTTCCAACCCTGCTTTACGTTATTTATTTTCATTCAAAACACAAATGAACAAAACTACTTACGGGTCTATCTACCTAAGTTCGCACTTTACCAAATTATCTTAACATACACACGTATATTGCAATTTATTATGGATTCATTACTAACAATCCACTTTCATGAGAAAAAATTATCAAATATTTATTTATTTTAAACCCATTGTTGTGCAGAATTATTTATTTGTGGTGGCTGGGTGAAGGCTTTAAATAAAAAAACAAATTTAGTAAAAATTGTGGGGGGCGCAGCCCCCCCCCCCCCCCCCTTAACCTTTAAGGCACGCTAACAACGTAGAAACAATGAATACAATAGGCCTTTATTAGGAAGGAAGGAATGCAAAAGGTAATGATACATCATTTTTGGTAATGCAGATAGTAATGAGGTGTCATTACCAATATTTTGCTGGGATGGCGTTACCCGAAAATAGTCTTTATGGTGCAAAATATTTATTAAAATATTATTATTATTATAGTTCCTAGATTATGAATTTAAAATAACCGCAGTTACAAAATTGCAAAATAATTGCGGAATGCGAAAAAAGTCTTTATGGCACAAAATATTTGCTAAAAGGCTTACTCAGTGATTTACATTCGGCAAACGAATATAATGATATAAACATTTTCCTTTTTGCAAAAATTTTTTCACAATTTTTTTGCAAACTAACCACCAAGCTTTTTGATATAGTATTATGACCCAGCAAAAACATAGTAATGACAGGTCATTACCATACGGATTACCAAGTAATGATAGGTCAATACCTTTTGCATTACTTTAAAATACAAAATAATGACTTACCAATAATACGTTATAGAAGTACTTATATCTTCGTGCAAAGTAATCACTTACTGGTAATTGATTAAATAAGTACTGATTAAGTCTTTTTATACCCTACACCACTATGTGGTCAGGGTATTATAAGTATATGCTGATGTTTGTAACACCAAAAAATATTGGTCCTAGACCCACCTTATAGTCTGTCTGTCCATGCATTTTTGTGCGCACTCTACAGGTCGCAAATATTAAGACATTTTGATGAAACTTGGTACACCGACTTTTGTCGGCCTAAGGACGACGCCTATCGGTCCATGTTTAGACCTAGTGCCCATATAAGGGTCCTACCAAAATTATATTGTTTATACGCTGCAGGTCGCAAATATTAAGATATTTTGATGAAATTTGGTACACACAGATAAGTTGGCCCAAGGACGAAGCCTGTTGATTTTGGTGAATATCGGTCCATTTTTAGACCTAGTGCCCATATAAGGGTCCTACCAAAATTATATTGTTTATACGCTGCATGTCGCAAATATTAAGATATTTTGATGAAATTTGGTACACAGACCTATGTTGGGCCAAGGACGAAGCCTATTGATTTAGGTGAACATCGGTCCATGTTTAGACCTAATGCCCATATAAGGGTCCTACCAAAATTATATTGTTTATACGCTGCAGGTCGCAAATATTAAGATATTTTGATGAAATTTGGTACACAGAACTATGTTGGGCCAAGGACGAAGCCTATTGATTTTGGTGAACATCGGTCTATGTTTAGACCTAGTGCCCATATAAGGGTCCCCCCAAAATTTTATTTTTTATACGCTGCAGGTCGCAAATATTAAGCTATTTTGATGAAATTTGGTACACCAATTTATATCAGCGCAAGAACGAAGCCTATTGATTTTGGTTAACACTGGTCCATGTTTAGACCTAGTGCCCATATAAGGTCCCCCCAAAATTGGCTTGGTTACAAACTGCGGGTCGCAAATATTAAGATATTTTAATGAAATTTGGTTCGCTGACTCACATTATAGAAAATTTTGACACAAGTCCCATTTTAACCCATTCGAATTTCGGATCCAAACATTAATTGGCTTTTAACCAGACTGGTGTAGGGTATTGTACAGTCGGCATGCCCGACTTTAACCTTTTTACTCGTTTATATTAATATTTTATTTATAAACTTGTTTTGAACTAAATAGGAAATTTTCCAAGGTAAAAATTTTTTTTCCCAATATGACCAACTATTTTACAATGTAGGGTAACCACTTATTTCCTAACTTCTGAGTAACCACTTATTCTATCTTTGTGAGTAACTACTTATTATTTCGTTATGGGTAACTCGTTATTCCCACTTTTTTTGTAAGCGAGAGGGTAATAACCACCCATGAATTTTTGGACATCGCGAACAAAAATAATGTTGCGAGTAAATAGCCTGGTAAGTAGTGAAACCCTTTGTGTGCTACTTACTCGCTTAATTACTCGGTAATGTCTGTTTTTGCTGGGGAGTATTAAAGTTAGTAGATTATGAATTAGAAAATTTAAAAATAATGGCGGAACACGAAAAAAGCCTTTATGGTACAAAATATTCATTAACAAGCTCAGTCAGCTTACATTCTGCTGAATATATTGATGCAAACATTTTCCTTTTTCAGAAATATTTTTTCGCGAATTTTTTATTGTAAACGAACTTCCAAACTTTGGTATAAGAAATTGGTATTTTAGTCCCTAGATTATAAATTTAAAAAAACCGCACTTAAAAAATTTCAAAGTTAAAGCGGAACGCGAAAAAAGGCTTTATGGTACAAGAGATTAATTTAAAAACAATCAGCAATTTACATTCTGCAAACGAATGTATTGATGCAAACACTTCTTTTTTCAAGATTTTTTTCGCGAATTTTTTTGCAAACTAATTACCAAATTTTGGTATAAGGTATTATGGTCTCTTGATTATAAATTTTAAAAAACCTCACTTAAAAAATACAAAATAATGGCTAAATGCGGAAAAGCATGACGTGATATTATTGTATGACGGGAACAAAATGTTCAAAACTACTCTTAACATAAAATTTTGTTAACTACATGCTAATCTTTTTCACAAATTTAAAATTTTACCAATTTTAAAGGAAAATAAAACTCCATAAAATTCAAAATACTATTCAATAGAGAATTTTATCATTAAAACTCTTTACTGAATTTTAAAAAATTTTATAAAGAATTTTATTTAAAAGTTATGAAGTATTTTTTCAGAAAAATACTTGTAGAATTTCATCAATAAAGTTAAAATCAATAAAGAATTTTATGTGCTAATTCATAAAAAAAATTTATTTGGCATTTAAAGCTTGCTATAGTTAAAGTACATATTTCGCTTAGTAAAGAGTTATTAGAAATCTTGATTCATATTCGTATTTTAACTACAAATTAATTTTTCGATTTGATACTGGCAACACTATTGTTTATTTGCTCTCTTCTCCCAAATAAGTCGTCAGTGAACTACAAATTTAGTAAACGATTGACTCGGTAAACAAAAGTGAAAATGTACTTAATTAAATTAGAGAACTAATGATGTGCTAAAATAAATTTAAAAGCCATTAAAAATATTTTTTTTTTTATTTATAAAGCAAATCAATGGAAATGTGTGTAAAAAAGTAATTTTTTAGAACATATTATTTGAAACATACAAAAGTAATCGAATTTCGAATAATGTTTTGACAGTCTTTACATCACTATTGTTTTGTTTTTCTTTTTAATTTTATTTTATTACATTTTTTTGGAAATTTTTTCGAAAAAGGTCATTGGCTACGCAATTGTTGTAGCTTTTTTCAGTTTGATGGATGCAAGTTGTTGGAAGCCATACATTCTAGGGATGGGATGGCTTTAATAAATCATTTCATGCCTGAAAACGAAATAATTAACAACTAAATGGTGGCTTCCTCACTCCAAAATTTATCAAATGTTTAAAGTTAATGAGTACCGACTATAAACCTATATTATTTTTTTCGTTATTAAGCAAATATGAATACTGTTTTTCACAAATTAGCTTAAAATCCTAAAATAAGACTGTTGTAAAAGTTTATGAATTAGACCATTAAATTTTAAGCTTTTCTGTTGTCTGGTTCAAACACTGACAAAAATAAAAATAAACTAAATACTTTTCGTTTATTTAACCTTCTTTTTCAATTTTTAACTCTACTATTTTCTTGAGCTTAAGGTTTGGTTTTTATTTATAAAAAGTTTTTTATTTTCGATATTTCGCTACTCCAATATGTAGCATTTCAGGAAATATTTTATTTATTTTATTTTTATTCCTGAAGATGCTACACATTGGAGTAGCGAAATATCGAAAATAAAAAACTTTTTATAAATAAAAACCAAACTTTAAGCTCAAGAAAATAGTAGAGTTAAAAATAAACTAAATAAACAAATAAAAAACTGTCGTTAATGACACCCTTAATAAAAAAAATTTTTTGTTGTTAATTTGCGTCCTGTTTAGAGATTGTAAATGTGACTAAAGTAGAGTTGTAAAATGTCGATACTTTTGAATTATCGATATTACTCAATACTTTTGAAGTATTGCCTCAATACTTTTTATACTCATACAAAAACAGGGTTGTATTTTTATACCAAAAAACCAAGTTATATTTTTATGATTTTTATCATGGCAAAATTACGCTTATATATAATTAAAAAATCGATTTGCTTTCAACTGTCACATGAGTAGACGATTATTAATTATTAACCCATTCAAAGACGAATGACACTGATGATGGCTTTGTAGCGAAAGCCGAAAATACGTATTCTGTTTTGCTGGTCTTATCGAATTCTTTCAAATATTTTTATTCTTTGTAATTTACTTGTAAAAATTGTATCATCTTTCTTTAATTTGAAAATAATTTAAACAGTGATATTAATTTATGATTTAGAGTCAAACTAAAAAGAACAATTGTTTTTTATATAATTTATTATATAATTTATTTTTTTGAAAATCTATTTTTAGACTCATTATTTTGTCAATACTGGTAAGCAAATAGGTAACGATACATTTTTTGATTTTTCGTATGCTGGTGTGTAACCATAACTCGTTATTTTTCGCGACATCGCTATATAAAGGTAATTAGAAATGTAATAACAAAAGTAACTAGTTACCATTACCAAGTATGTAGTTACATAACCACATATCTGGTAATGATTTTCTACACTGGGTATACAAAAAATTCCATCTCTAAAAGTATTTAAGATAAAAAAAATAAAGAAAAACGGCCGGTATTGAGTATTCAATACCTAAATACTCAATACTTTTACAACTCTAGACCGAAGCCATAAATGAAAACTTTTTAATGAAGAACATATTTTTTTTAATGCAATTGATTTAATTATTTTATATTAGCTCAAGGATGATTTGAGGTCGCTGATATCAAATATAAACAAAATTAAAAGAAAGTCGAAAGAATGTATCCAATATGGCCAAAGCTTTTTTTAAATATTTATTCACTATTAGAAAATGAAATTTTAGTATTTAGTTATTTATGTGAAAGCGACTCCAAAACATCCCAGTGTAGAAACGGTAATGGCACATCATTATTTTTTGGACTACCAGTAATGACACCCACTTACCTTCTGCATTATTTTAAAACATATAGTAATGAGTTACTGATAATGACTTATTCTTATCATTATTTCAAATAGAAAACACTTTTCTAGATTTTTTTTTTAATTTTTTTAAATCTATTTTTAGACTCAATATTTTTTAAATACTGGTAAGGATATATGTAACTACATATTTTTTGATTTTTTCTATGTTGGCGAGTAAGCTTACTTGTGTGCAGTAGGTCAATTATGTTTTTATCTGTTAAATATTACATGTCGATATAGCTCAGATGGTAGAGTATTGACTGGCAATTTGTAGACCCAGGTTCGATTCCGGCACCAGGAAATTTTATTCAAAAAAAAAAAATACCATAAAAAATATTTTTTTTATATAATTTATTTTTTTGAAAATCTATTTTTAGACTCATTATTTTTGTCAGTACTGGTAAGCACATAGGTAACGATATATTTTTTGATTTTTCGTATGCTGGTGTGTAACCATAACTCATTATTTTTCGCGACATCGCCATATAAAGGTAATAAGAAATGTAATAACAAAAGTAACTAGTTACCATTACCAAGTATGTAGTTACATAACCACATATCTGGTAATGATTTTCTACACTGGGATATAATGTAAAAAAATCAGTTAGGTGCATTAAAAACACTTTTTCCGCCATATTGGATTCACCATTCAAAATTATGACTTCAGATTCATAATCCGGGCCCTTTAAAAGCCTAAAGTTGATAAAATTTGAGTCTCATATTCCACTCTTAAAAACAAGGACTCAAATGAGCCTTGAAAACGATACCAGTCACTCCAAATCTACATCCGCGAATATAATAAATTCATTTAAATGATTTTAAAAAATATGTCGGCCATATTTGATCCGCCTTTAAGTTTTCAGATTCTATAGCAGGAACATTTAAAATCCTTTATTTAATACAATGTAGTCACACATGCCACTCTTTTGAAAAAAAAAAACTTAAATGATGATGATGATGACACACGGAAAAAGGGTCAAAAAATTATATAAAAATTATTCATTTTAAAAAATATGTCGGCCATATTTGATCCGCCTTTAAGTTTTCAGATTCTATAGCAGGAACATTTAAAATCCTTTATTTAATACAATGTAGTCACACATGCCACTCTTTTGAAAAAAAAAAAACTTAAATGATGATGATAGATGACACACGGAAAAAGGGTCAAAAAATTATATAAAAATATTGTGAAATTTTACTATAGGCGCGAAAACACAAAAAATATTTAAAAAATGCATTTACACCGTTTATTGGACGTATTTCATACACTTTATGACAAAAAATTGGAAGTTTGATTTGTCGATATAGGGTGAGTTCCTAAACGTCAAAACACATTGCAGTGTTTGCGGTTTTATTACTGTTTCGATACAAAGCAAACAAGTGTGTTGTTTACTTTGTAATAAAAACATGTCAACAAAGCATCAACAACATTTGTGATGCACAGTTTGCTTTTTATATGCGCATCAATTGCGTTTACGAATGCATGACTTTGTTCAGTTGCATTGCAAATGACGTTTTGGAACTCAGCCATACTAACCGAGGACTTTCTTTTGGCGTTTGAATTATCCACTCTCCTAAATAGCGTTGTTATCTAATAGAAAAATGTTCCCATAGGGTTAAAGTTTTCTTGGGAAGACCTTGGCCAAAGCCGATTAATAGCATTCATTTCTATTCGCAGAGGTTTGCTCTTACTGAAGTCTGAAGAGCACTTGCAAACTAGAAATTATTATTGGTAGTAATTGTTTCATATTATTTTTACCTTTCTTCTTCTTTTGACAATACCGATGTGAAAAGTTTTTTATAATTAAAGTCTTTATTATTTTTATATAGTCCACTCGTACTTTTTAAAAAATCCAAAAATAATTGCATTTTTTCTAGCGTTTGTTGGATCAAGAAGGCCGAATGCACCGCGACCCATAGAATATTTTGTACAGCTGCAAAGTTCACACAAGTAAGTGTGTGAATAAAAGCAATTATCCTGCAAAATGAAAGCAGTTACCCAGCTCGGTGTGGGTTTTCAAATTTTTTTCGGAGTCTTTATCACCCCTTCGACGTATCTGACCCTCTTACCCCAGATAGCCGGACACTAACACAAAATGTGCCGTGATGTCTTTTCCTGTAGTTCGCGAAACCTGCAGACACAAACGGAATATGCGTTTAGCTTGTTAAAACAATTTTGCTTACAACCTTTAAATTCAGGAATATCTTCTTTTGCAACATCGAACATTTTAACTTTACAAATCGTACTAATTTATGTACTTGAACTGTAAATTCCTTCATTGTTGTGTTTTTGTTTTTTTTTTTTTTGGAAATAATAGACTCGTATTTTTTAAATCATCGGAAGCGTGCCTCTTTTTTGCCACCCAATTAAAAAAAAAATTGTTATTCATTATCAACTTGTCCTGGTATAAGACTTATTCGAACATGTATAATAGAGTGGGCCGAACTTTGCCGAATTGCGAATTTCAAAAACGGGGGGTGCGGAAAAGTTGCGTATGCGTCCAGTAACCAGTAAGAAATAAAAATTTTGAAAATTTTTCAAGGTCCCCGCAAAGCGGTTGAAATTGCGAAATTTCGGAAAGTTTAAAAAAAATCCTTAAATTTTGTTAAAAATTATTTGTTGTTGTGATATATTATTTCTAATAAATTATAGTTCGCTGAATCAAAAAAAAAAAAATAAAATTTTTTTAATCGGCCGAAGGGGTTCTGAAATATTGCTACTTGAATTTTGCTGAAAAACACGATTTTTCATTTTTCAGTCGGGTCTTCAAAAAGTTGGTCTAAAAATGTTTCTAATTTTTTTTAATTTTTAAATCTACTATCTACTATATTTTATACACTGTGCCACAAAAGTATATATACAAAAATGTAATTGTTTATACCTTAATACATTAGTTTTTAGTAAATATCATAAAAATTAAATTGCGTGCTTGGATTCAAAATTTTGTAAAACAATGTTCGTAAAGTATCCACACAATGTTCAAAATGTGTTTTACTTATACTTTTGTGGCACAGTGTATACAAAATTTTTCAAAACTTTTACAAAGAAACTATTAAGTGTTTAATTTTATTATAAAATATTCTCTTCCTACAACAAAAAATATAAAGTAGAATATTTTTCATATATTGTGTGGACAAAAAAGTGCATACTTTTCGAACATTGTGTTACAAAATTTTAACTCCGAGCACGCAATTTAAGTTTTTTAATATTTGCTAAACACTAATGTATTAAGTTCTATTCAATTATATTTTTTTACATATACTTTTGTGGCACAGTGTATAAAATATTTTTCAAAACTTTTACAAAAAAACTATTTAAATTTATGCTAAAACAACTATTTAAAACTATTTAATTTTATGCTAAAATATTCTTTTAATACAACAAAAAATATAAAGTTGGATACTTTTCGAACATTGTGTGAACAAAAAAGAGGATACTTTCCGAGCATTGTATCCCAAATCTTCGAGATCCCATTACGCTATTTTATATTTATTATCAAAATACCCAAGATTATTAAAAAAGATAGACCAGTCATAATAATGTTATTTTATGTTAATCCAAAACAATAAATGGGTAAAATCTCTGATCACTTAATAAAAAAACAGTGATCACTAGGGCAAGGAATTTCATGCAAATGCATGTTTTTTCTCGATAGTCCAAAACTAATATGGACTATATATTTATCCGAATCATCAAATTTAGAACAAAATGGCATCGATTTGTAGTTGCATATTTTTGCATATTATGTCATAAATGCATGTTTTTGCATATTTTGACTTTAAATGCATATTTGGTGCCTTTCTAATGCATATTTTGTGCTTTTTAAAGCATATTTATGCATATTTTTCATTTTTAGGAGCATTTTTTATTATGTAAAAAAATATAAAAAATTGATACGTTTTCATATTTTGATTCAATCAAAATAAACATTCTTAAAACCTTATTGACCTATGGGAAATCTTCAAGTTCTGTGTCTGTTTGCAAAATAACTAACTTAAATACATTTTTAAGTTTTAGAGTGCAGTATTTTTGCAAAATTAATAGTTTTTAGTGCATATTTCTTATATTTATAATGCATATTTTTCTTTTTTAACCGCATATTTTAGGCGCATATTTTCCATTTTTAACTGCATGAAATTCCTTGCCCTAGTGATCACAAAAAACAATCACTTTTAACTGTGAAAATTTTTACAACTTTTGTCGTAGGTGTCCTTGGAATACCCTTCAACATTTTTAAACTTTTTTACACTCAAATGAAAGACAATTTTATATAGATAGTAGATTTAAAAATGAAAAAAATTATAAACATTTTTAGGCTAACTTTTTGAAGGCCCGACTGAAAAATGAAAAATCGTGTTTTTCAGCAAAATGCAAGTAGCAATATTTCAGAACCCCTTCGGCCGATTAAAAAAATTTTATTTTTTTTGAATTCAGCGAACTATAATTTATTAGAAATAATATATCACAACAACAAATATTTTTTTAACAAAATTTAAGGATTTTTTTTAAACTTTCCGAAATTTCGAAATTTTAATCGCTGTGCGGGGACCTTGAACGTGAACCGATTTTCAAAATTTTTATTTCTTACTGGTTACTGGACGCATACGCAACTTTTCCGCACCCCCCATTTTTGAAATTCGCAATTCGGCAAAGTTCGGCCCACTCTAATGTATAAGCTTATATTGCTTAAAATCTTTTAACAGAATCTAACATTCTTCACAATATTAACCAAACACTCAAAATTTTACAATTAATTGAGCACAGACTTAAGCGTATTGTTTTTATTTACAGATATATTTAACACCTTCCTCAAAATAATTCTTATCTACTCAATTATATTATGATATCAATTACAATTAAGATATGAACTGTTTACTTTGAAAGTGGCGTAAGTCTACATTAAAAAAAAAATCAATAAAGTCAGCAAAAATGTTGCTGTGTCAGCAAATTCTTTGTCAGGAGCGCGCGTGCAAAAAAGTTGGTAATTTCAGCAAAAGCAGTTTGCTGAAAATCAGTGAGCTGATTTTTACCACAAAAATAGTAATGTCAGCAAAAATGGTTTGCTGAAAATCAGCGAGCTATTTTTACCAAAAAATAGTAATTTCAGCAAAAAATTTGCTAACACTTAGTCGATTGCAAATGAAAAAATAATCCTTGCTAAAATCGGTAAAACTTTTTGCTGAATATTAATATACTAAAAAAAACTCGCAAAATTTGCAGAGAAATTGTTCTTTAGTTAATTTATTTGCTGAAAATTTAAGTCTAAAAATTGTGTATTTGTGATTCCTTCGAACATTATTTAGGAAACTTCATTAGTAGACAATTCTAAATAACAAATCAGAATATAAACTACGGCTTTTTATTATAAAAACCTTTTTCTTAAAAAAGAGAAAGTGAAAAAACAAATTAACCAAACGGCTGAAAAAATGTTTGTCCTTGTATTTCGCATAATCACTGTTTATAAAAATTTGTTTATACACCCACATTTTATGTTTATTTTTGTCTATAGTTTAAATCATATTTTTTTATCTTATTGTGTTATATTTTTATGTATATAAAATCTTTTGGCGTCCTTTTGTTTTACGTATGAAACATAAACACAAAAATCTCTCACGGTTGTGTTTATTATGTCTTAGAAGACCTGTGTTTAAGTATCATTTTCTTTGTCCGCACTACATCAAATGTCTAATCTGCAATATCTAAATCTTGTCCGTCTGGTTGTTGTCCGCACTATAAATGTGTTTATTAGCACAATTTTGGTAGCAAAATAAATTAGTAAAACATTAGTTGAAAATTTGTTTAGTGCTAAAAATTATAACTAAAACTTTTGCTGAAAACACAATGTCAGCAAAAAAGTTGCTGAAAACTAGTATACTTGATACTGATTTTTCTACTAACTTATTTTTTTGAGTGTACTTTTAGTCGAAATTAAGATATTGATATACTAAAAAAATTCAAATGTAATACATGCGAAACCCTTTGTATGTTGTACAAAACATTTCGTTGTTTCGCACCACGAAAATCTTTCGTAAAATATACGAAATCTTCGAAATTTTTTGTGCAATTTTAAATTAAGTGTATTAAATTCAATTATTAAAGTTACTTTTAAATAAAATGATTTTTTATTTCATAGGGGTTCGATTTTGCTAAACATATTTACTTTTTCTACTTGGAAAACTTTCGGTTCACAATTTTTAGAGACCGTTTTGTGTTTAGAAGATTATTTTAAATATCAAAAAAGTAAACAACTGTAGATTCTTCCCAAAAAAACAATTTTCTTTAGACTTTCGATTACTGTTTCCAAATATTCGACGTAGGCGGTTAACCGGTTAATCATTTAAAATTTATTTATAAATTATTTTGAGTTAAATAGAAAAGTTCAAAAAAGTTTTGTACTTTTTATAACTATTTTGAATTTTTTATTTCGAACTTTGTTATTTATCAATAAAGTACTTTTCAGTTTGTTTTTTATCTTGAAATTGATTGTTTAAAATAAAAACACTTATTTTATTTTGTACAGTTCAAAAAAAAAAAAAACGATTACTAGCTGTGTTTTCGACTTAACTATATACGTTAACTCATAAAAAAACTCAAAGTGCATAAAAACGCGTTTAAGAAGAAAACTAACATATTACTTTTCGTATGCACGTTAACTTTCAACACGGATAATTATCAGCGTTGAAAACTCAACGTTTATACATTTTCACATCTAACGTAATTTATTCGCGTTACTTCCTAAAAACTTTTAGTGACGTACGTTCGATTATAACTGAACAATTATAAACATAACCTTTTTACTTCTATTAAAGATTATTAATAGGGGTTTCCACATAAACTCGTAAATTCCTTGTAAACCTTGTATAAATACAAACCATATTTTGTATGTAAGGAGTTTGAAATTAAACTTATAAACCTGGTATGTTTATAAGTTCGTATTTACACCGTTTACGAGTAGAATACGAGTTTATATGAAAACCCCTAATATATTTTTGATAAAAACAAAAAAATAAAAGGTTTTCCGGTGCTTGCTTTCTAGTCGATGTTAGTCGGGAAATTGTGTATGCACATTTCCAAAAAAGGAATGTAGTCTTGGTGAACTGTTGTTTTCAAAATACCACAACATTTGAAAGACTTCCAAACTCTCTTCCTTTTTCGTATTTACACATACTTTGCATAGGGCAGGGCTGGATAAATTATGGCACCCCAGCAAAATCTTTCATTACCAATTAAGTGGTTATATAATAGAAATTCATAGCTCCGCACAACTTATTTTTTGGCGTCTAAACTCATTATTTTTGTTTGGCGTGGTCGTTTTTATAAGTAGTCACGCTTACCCGCTCGCTTACGAAAAAATGAGAAATAAGTAGTTATGAGATTTTGAATAATAAGTGGTTACACACATGCTTACAAAAAGTTGAATTATAAGCGGTTATCCGATTGCTTACTTGATTCTTAAAAATAAGGAGTTAAGCAAATACTATTAGCTTAAGGAAATACATTCAGAAAAATTTAAATTTTCTTCTAGTGTGTAATTTTAGGACTCGTCATAAAAATTTAAACATTAAACATATTTACATATAATAAATAAAAATGTATAAAATTTAACTGTGTAAAAACTACTTATTTAAACTATTACGAATAAGTCATTATTTTATATTTAGAAACAATGAATACAATAGGCCTTTATTAGGAAGTCATTATTTTATATTATAAAATAATGCAAAAGGTAATGATATATCATTTTTGGTAATGCAGATAGTAATGAGGTGTCATTACCAATATTTTGCTGGGACGCAAGTAGATTTTGGGTGGCACGTGAAGTTTTGTGGAATATTTTCAAAAAATTTAGATTTTATTAGAAGACCAGCAACAAATTCTATTAAATGTTAAATTTCGCTACAAAAATTTGTGATTTAGGTCGATAATAGTGAAATTTTTCATAGATTATAAATCGCCTTATAAAGAAAAATTGTTAATTACTCGCAAATTCCTTCTTAAAAAATTTCCCTGCAATTGGTGTATTGACAAATTGAAAAGAGATGAAATTTTTTGTAAAAAAAATTATTGAAAAATTTATTAGATTTCTAAAATGAAAGGAGTTTAAATGTTTCGATGAGAAAAAGCCTCATAACCGGAGAAATAAAAAAATTACAGAAATTTAGACAAAAATAAAAACAACATTTTAATAAAATTTAATCTAAAAACGAGTAAAAAGGTTAAAGTCGGGCATGCCGACTATACAATACCCTACACCAGTCTGGTGTATTGTTTGGATCCGAAATTCGAATGGGTTAAAATGGGGCTTATGTCAAAATTTTATATAATGTGAGTCAGCGCACCAAATTTCATTAAAATATCTTAATATTTGTGACCTGCAGTTTGTAACCAAGCCAATTTTGGGGGCACCCTTATATGGGCACTAGTTCTAAACATGGACCGATGTTCACCAAAATCAATAGGCTTCGTCCTTGGGCTAACATAGGTCTATGTACCAAATTTCATCAAAATATCTTAATATTTGCGACCTGCAGCGTATAAACAATATAATTTTGGGGGGACCCTTATACGGGCACTAGTTCTAAACATGGACCGATGTTCACCAAAATCAATAGGCTTCGTCCTTGGGCCAACATAGGTCTATGTACCAAATTTCATCAAAATATCTTAATATTTGCGACCTGCAGCGTATAAACAGTATAATTTTGGTAGGACCCTTATATGGGCACTAGGTCTAAACATGGACCGATGTTCACCAAAATCAATAGGCTGCGTTATTGGGCAAATGTAGGTCTGTGTACCAAATTTCATCAAAATATCTTAATATTTACGACCTGCAGCGTATAAACATTATAATTTTGGTAGGACCCTTATATGGGCACTAGGTCTAAACATGGACCGATGTTCACCAAAATCAATAGGCTGCGTTATTGGGCCAATGTAGGTCTGTGTACCAAATTTCATCAAAATATCTTAATATTTACGACCTGCAGCGTATAAACAGTATAATTTTGGTAGGACTCTTATATGGGCACTAGGTCTAAACATGGACCGATGTTCACCAAAATCAATAGGCTGCATTATTGGGCCAATATAGGCCCGTGTACCAAATATCTTAATATTTACGACCTGCAGCGTATAAACAGTATAATTTTGGTAGGACCCTTATATGGGCACTAGGTCTAAACATGGACCGATATTCACCAAAATCAAACTTGTTCGTCCTTGGGCCAATGTAGGTCTGCGTACCAAATTTCATCAAAATATCTTAATAGTTGCGACCTGTAGAGTGCGCACAAGATTGCATGGACAGACAGACAGACGGACGGACGGACAGACGGACATCGTTAAATCGAAATAAAAAAAAATTCTGAACCGATCGGTATACTATAAGGTGGGTCTACGACCAATATTTTTTGGTGTTACAAACATCAGCACAAACTTATAATACCCTGACCACATAGTGGTGTAGGGTATAATGAAGTTTTTTCGGAGGGAAAATAAATGCTCCGAAATAACCTGCAATGAAATAATACCCAAACAATAAAATTAAACCCGCCCTCAAAAATTTTATCAAAATTTGGTCCAGAGTACCGTGAAAAATGTATTAAATTTGCAAAATTCTAAACTATTTCCACTATTTCCCAATTTTGGTATCCATATTGTCCTATTTAAAACATATTAAGGGTTTTCACAAGGGGTGTACTATTTGTTGTATCGTCCTAACAAAAAACAGATAGGTTGTTCATAAGGGGTGTGCTATCTGTTGTATCGTTGTATCGTCCTAACAAAAAAAAGAGTTGTTAAAATTTTTATTTGTGTTTAACAACGATTTTCTATTCAGTTTTCTATCGGTTAGCACACTCAAACATAGGACACTAAACATACGTAAAAATGTTGTATGGTGCTATTCTCAAATGTTGTATTTTTTCAATTTAATTTTTAACAACTCTGTTTTTTGTTAGGACGATACAACGATACAACAAATAGTACACCCCTTGTGAAAACCCTTAGAGTTGTTAAAAATTAAATTGAAGATATACAACATTTGAGAATAGCACGATACAACATTTTTACGTATGTTTAGTGTCCTATGTTTGAGTGTGCTAACCGATAGAAAACTGAATAGAAAATCGTTGTTTAACACAAATACAAATTTTAACAACTCTGTTTTTTGTTAGGACGATACAACGATACAACAGATAGCACACCCCTTATGAACAACCTAATTGTTTCCACCGCATTGAATTTCTGATAAAACGCGAACGATCGCGAATTTTAAAAAAATCTGAAACACGTGTTCATTTAAATCGACTATATCGTACATATATTAAGATATGTAAGTTTTAAATTTCAATCACAAACATCTCCGTGCAAAAGAGTCAAACATTTTTTTATTTATAGAACATCCTTGAAAATAGGACATGTCTGGATATGATTGAACATGTTATATATACCGCTGGACGCGCCTCAAAAAAAACTTTCATATGATAAGCATATTGAAGTTGTCTTCAGCCAAAATGCAAAATTCTTACAAAAACTAAAAAAGACCTTTTTTAAAAATGGTGAGATCTCATTGCTAGAAATATTTTCGGAATCATCATAAAACAAACCAAGGTTTATTTTGAGGGGGCTACTTTTTCCCATTTTTCTGTCCATATAAGGTGAGTCTCTAATATATATGCCTTCGCTTATTTTTTATTCATTCATATGAAGACAAAAATCGTGCGAATATAACCAAATTAAATTTTAGAATGCGGCACATTTTTAAACTAGTTTATTAAATACCTAAATCATTCACTCAGGGAGTTATATAGGTAAAATCATGACGTAAATGACAGTCAAAGTAACTGCATTTGTAGTTAAAAAGCTGTAATATACATATGTATGCATTTAAGTCAATTGTAATATGAACTTATTTTTAACTGTTAAAAATCAACTGATCAATATAGTAAAAAAAACTACAAGTGTAGTTACAAAAGCAGTCATGCAAATTATTGTAAAACTGTAAAAACGACTACTTTTGTTAGTTAAACTTACTAACACCAATTATAATTATAATTATTTATTTAATAAAAACAAATATTTGTTAACACTCTTCACTTCATTTTATTTTAAATAAATTTTACAATTTAGAAACAATTTTTTCCATTTTTCACTTCATAAAAATCTGTCCACGGGGGATGAAATATATTTTTAACTTCCTTTTCATGCAGGTAGAAGATAAAAAAAATATTGAAGTGCTGAAAGAAAAGAAATATAATATTTAATAATATTTACGTAAATAAATATAATTTCCTACTATATAACACACCTTGTTTTCTTTTTTTAATAAAATTTATTACTGCGAAATGCAACATATTTTCTTGTGTGGAATATTTGAACGAGAGGCAAACACAACAAACAACAGCATAAATAAACTGTAACGAAAATGCAGTACTTTTTGTGGGTTGTTTAAAAAACTAACGGTCAAAAACACGGAGAATTTCTTCCCCAAGTAAAATAATTGTAATTGCAGTTAAAATAACGGCAACCTCATTACTACACAAATAACTCTCATGTAGTAACTGCAGAACTTTTCTGAGTATTAAATTATAAAAAGTCGAATTATTATCTTATTGGGGTTATTCCGTAGCTTCCAAAACTTAAAATTTTAACAAAATGAAATAACCAAATAAAAATCAAATCAAATAAAAAAATTTTTTCCTGGAAACCTGTTAAAGAACACATAACACTACTTGCAGGCAAGCCGGCGATATTGTTATATAAAACAAAATTAAAAATATTTTTCCTATCTATTTATATATAAAATTTTGAACGGTTTTATCAATAATATATTCCTATATATACAATTTTCAATAAAGCAAATACTGATATATGATTTAATATGATTACATATGAGAAAATTTATAAAAAATTTTTAATATAGCATCATATAAAAACATATAAGGTCGCATACAATATTTTATATAATCACATATTTTAATATTAAAAAATATATGTTATATATACTCTTTTTTATTCGGGAATTCATAATAAGGAAATTGGCCTCGAACTGAAATAATAAATTTCTAATTAATTTTTATTTTATGTTATAAAATTTGGGCCTTTAAAATTGTTCAAGCTATAGAAATTTCAATATCAATTTAATAGCCGGTATGTATAAAAAGTATACTTCCTATTAGACAATGTTATATAAAATCAGATATTTTTATATCGAATTAGATGTAATTTGATGTCCTGGATATGGACAAATCTCGGATCAAACTGTATCAAAATATATCTAATTCGATATAATTAGACACAAGTAGATGACCCATTTTTCGGATCAAGTTGTATGTCGTTGTATATGGGGACTTGTCAAATAAGATATAATTATATATGACACCATATTAAGATTTTTACCCGGGATTATATAATTTAATATGGACTAATATGTTTATATATAGTCAAGTGTAACACTATATCTTTGCGGATATAATTATGTATAGCTTTGAGTTTTTCAAAAATTTCTTATATGATGTCATACGAATACTTAAAGAGATAATTTGCAAAATTTGAATGTTAAAAAAGGAAAAAAAAATTAAGTGTAAAATATTTTTGACAGAAGAATATTTCTGTCAAATTTCGAGGAAAACAAAAAGTATGATTTACATACCATGTTCGGTTTGACATGGAATGACTCATATAGCTTTATAAGTTCTGAAATACTAATAAATGAGTTTTAATTATTACATTTTATTTTATTCTTTTTCCAACAGGACAAAAACGTTGAGGCCTTAAATACTGATACTTTTCAATGTACCAGATCCGTTTACATTTAGTTACAAACTACTTTTATGGATACAATTCATAGAAATTTTAATACAACTTTATTATTCAAGGCTACACCTGATACATTTTCACTTTAAAAATAACAAAACCAACAACAGCACCAACAAAACCTATAGGAAAAACAAACACTTTAACAACCACGTTAATTACTGATACAGTGGCATGGCCCATAATGATCAACGAAGCGTAATCAATGTAGTAAAAAGTGTAACGTTGCATTGGGAGGAAAAGTGCAAATTCTTTGATTTTATGTTTATACCACAATGAAACTAAGTGTGAGTGCGTATCGCGCACATGCATCAGCACACAAAAAAATATTATCGAGCGGATATCACTCTCAACTTAATTACGGCACCACAGGAGCAGCGGCAACATCATCTACGACCTCATCGGCAGGATTATATGCGGTAAGTACAAAACCAGTTTTTTTTATTGTTTATCAGATTTCCCGTTCTCTGGAACAAAAATTAAAAAAAAATATTTAAGCATAAGAAAATTAAAAGAACATTTTGGACCAAATAAGCTTTATAACCCAGCACAAACAGGCGTTACCAAGTAAAGAATGGCCCAGTTAAAATCGATACGCATAAATGTTTCAATTACATTTTAAGAAAAAATCAGACTAATATAATAGCTGTGTTTGTGCGGCAAGCTATCAACGTTGTCTTATGTCATTCCCATACAAATTTGACATTAGAAACTTTGAGAGTTAACACTAAACGTTGACTAATGTCAAATTTATATGGGAATGACATAAGCCAACATTTAGAGCTTGCCGCACAAACACAGCTAAGTAATATATCAAATTTTAGCAAATTTCTTCACTTTTAAGAAATATACAAAATAATATAAATATCTTTGTAGCGATAAAAATGATTGGCATATTTCGAGGAGGGCGCACTGTGGGAAAAATGACCAATCTAGCTTATAAAAAATATTTTTTTTTTTTTTACAAATTTATAAACCTATAGCATATAATAATTCAATGATAGTTGATACTTAAAACTGCATTCAACATTTTTCGATTTATATGTCAGTTATGAAAATACAGGGCTGTAAATGTATGCAATGGATAAGTAGCACGTTCATGAGTGATTTTGATTTCACGTTTCCCCCAATGTATTATGAAAAGTTTTATTGCGCTATTGAACCTATATTTTTTTTTTTGATAAAACAAGTCCTAAAGAGTACGTGGACACGATGTATTGTATAGAAAATGATTTTAGTAATACCCCTTGCGAGTTAGTACATAAAAGTATATTTTTGTCAAAATTCCTTAATGAGTAAAGAGATTAGAAAAAAGGACCGCTAAGTACCGCCAAACTAATTTTTGAATTTGAAACTAGATCTAATGAGGTAAGTCTGGAGAAAAATTTGGGTGCCACAAACCGCCACAAAGTAGAGTTTTAAGGGCTTGTTTAAACAAATATTACTTGTGGGCGATATTCAAGTGCTTTCACATAAATGCATTTTTCCTTTTTATATATCGGAAATTTAATTAATATATCTTTATAAGTTGCGTTTCACTAAGCTTAAAGCTACAGTTTTTTTGAAAATGCAAATTACTTATAAAGAATGTTTTGAAGTTTGGCGAAATGCCAATTCAAGTTAACAAAAGATGATTTTTGTTGTTAGTCACGTTTTTTCGAATCTTGGACTAGTCAATGATAAAGGAAGTGAAAAGTGTAAAAAACTTGAAAAAACCTTAAAATTGTTGTGTAGCAGATTCACCAAAAAGTGGAGCGAATGCAAACGAACAACACAAGTTTTTGAACGAAATCACAAGGAATGGTTAAACACAAACATTGATTTGTTTTGTCTTGAAAATGACGATATACCGGGTCCTTCACAATACCGAGGACGTCCATCTAAAGCTTTCAAAGAATCAAGCGACGTATCTAAAAAACTGAAGGTGGCTGATCTTGTAAAAACTACAAGTAAAGAGGAATTGATTTTCGCTACCAGTGTAAGTCGTTACAAATCTGGTAAACGGGATACTGCAGGTTTAATAAAAGATATACAAAAATCTCCAGGAAGGGCATCCAAAATTAAAAGAGCCCTCTCCATTCCTGATAAAACTTGCATACCATATACACCTGACGAATCCTTAGCGCTATATATAGACGGGGACTATACTAAAAGTTCGTATATGCTAACGCAGTCAGCAGCTAAAAGTCGTAATGCAAACATTTATCCACCATACAATGTAATTCGTGAGGCAAAAAAAAATGTTATCCCAAAGACTCCTCAATATATGTTACAAACTTTTCTGCAGAAGTCAGTCTTCAAGCTCTAGTGGACCACACAGCTAGCAGAATCGTAGAATACCAAAAAGACGTAATTATGAAATCGAGAAATATGTCATCGTCAAAAAATATTACAATGATATACAAATGGGGTTGTGATGGAAGTAGTGGACACTCCACATATAAGCAAAAATGTCCAGAAGGTAAGTCTGATGAGAATTTATTCGCAATATGCTTAGTCCTATTGCAACTTAAAGATAAAGATAATATTTTGTGGCAAAATCCTCGACCGTCATCAACCCGATTCTGTCGGCCGATTAAATTAACATTTGAAAAAGAAACAATTGACCTTATAAAAAATGAAGTAAATAAAATAAAACATCAAATTGAAAGTATAATAGAAACAAAAGTTACAGACTTAGATCTGAACGTGGATCATAAATTCTGTCTTACCATGATTGATGGTAAGGCATTTAGTGCAATCGCAGAAACATCAACACAATCATGTGGAATATGCGGAGCTACTCCAAAAATCATGAATGATTTAAATAAGATTAAAGATTTAAAGCCAAATGAATCCTTGTATGCCTATGGACTTTCCACACTGCAGGCATGGATAAGGTATTTTGAGTGTATTTTGCACATAGCCTATAGGCTTGACACAAAAAAATGGCAAATAAGAGGCGATGACGATAAATTAGCCGTTGCACAAAGAAAAAAAAAATTATTGATGATTTAAAAAAATATATGAACCTACTTGTAGATATACCAAAGCCAGGGTTTGGAACAACCAATGACGGCGGCAATACGGCTAGGATGTTCTTCAAAAACCCTGGCTTGGCATCATCAATTACAGGAGTCGACGAAAAATTAATAAGTAATTTGGGTGTTATATTAAAAACAATGGCATGTGGTTACGCAATAAATACAGATTCCTTTAAAAAAATTACTGAAAGTACATCCAAATTGTACGTGGATTTATACCCCTGGTATAACATGCCATCCAGCGTACATAAAATTTTAATGCATGGGGCTGATGTTATCAAATACGCGTGTTTGCCAATTGGAATGCTTTCGGAAGAAGCAATGGAATGCAGAAATAAAGATTTCCGTAATTACCGGGAATTTCACACTCGAAAAATGACGCGTGAGAAAACTATGCAAGATTTGCTCAATACACTGCTTTATTCATCGGATCCTTATATTTCATCAATATCAAAAAAGTCATCCATCAACTATCGAGCCTTGGAGCCTCTTTCCAGCGAAGTTCGTGAGCTGCTTTGTGACCCAATGATTCCCGATCAATGCGAAGAAGCCCAGGACTCAGGCTCTGAAAGCGAATAATTTGCAATATTTTTTTTTCATGGAACAATTATTTTAAGTATTATTTTTTAAGTTTTATTTATTGTTGAATGTAATTTATTTAGTTTAAAAAATAAAAATTAAATAAATATAAGTTTGAATTTGGTTTTATCCAATATTTTTTTTTTCTTAATTTGTATTCCCAGCAAACAAAGATGATCATTAATGACTCAGAAATGAGCTCAAAAACCATAAACATTTTTCCACTTTTTCCTATGAAAGTGGTCCGACCAAAAGAGCCCCCTGTGTACTCAGAAATGACTCAGAAAAAAGAACGTATAAAATCGAAATTTTCCTCATAAATTTAAATAATTTTGGAATCTTCTTTGAGTCCGAAAAATTAACCCTCATTTTGAGACAGCTTTTTAGATTGTAGAGACAACTTTTTGGATTGTTTTTTGAGGGTTCATATTTTCTACCAAAAAAAGAGTGTTTTCAAAAAAACAATAATCATTTCTATAAGCTATTTAAGAATCTTATTTATGAGCGCTCCGAAATTGCTGGCTGGGTTATATATATTTTGATAATATTAGCAAATTGTTTTGTTGATCTTTAAATAAATAAAAATAATAATGAATGAATTAAAACTTAGTACTCGTATATTAGTTTCATTTATAATGTCAACTTAAATGTTGTTTTCTCTAATTTAAAAAAAAGAAGGTTTGATCCTTTTTTTGTTACGAATAAATAAAATTGTATATATTTATTTATTAAAAATACGAAAAGTTGATTTTTTAAAGTTTAACTCATATCCATATTTGATGACAGTAATTTCTGATATAAATATATATTGCAAAATACTATTTCTGTGATTTAATGTACCCTACGGGGAAAGGGAGCGGTCCCAGATGACACGCAGGATAGGTCCCAAGGGGGCGGAGACCGGTCGCTGATCGGTCTTTTTGTTTGGAAGAGACATATCACTTTAACATGGCGTTGTCATTGGAAATGACCAATTGCCACAGTTTAGACACATTGTGGCAGTAAGGTGGTGTGTCTAAAAATAGCTTTTCAAATAAACTAATAAAAAATTAAGAATTAAAAATAATCTACTTGGCGTCGAAGTAGGGCTCGATAACACAACCTTCTGCTTGTAAGGCAAACGCTCTACCGTCTGAGCTAACGTTGCTTATGCGTGATGGCTGGCTGATGGTTAAGTTATGTTTTTCGTTTCTGTTCAAATAAAAAAGAGAAAGAAAAAACAAACACACACACAGCAAATAAAAAAAACATGGCAAAGAAAAAAATAGAATAGAAAACAACATTAACACACACACAAATATGGTGGAAGTGCCTTGAATATGCCCCCGATTGACCGGTCATGGGATAGGTCCCTTAATGGCAGTTGACTTGTTTTTTTCGTTGGCCAAAATTAAATTAAAAAATCAATTAAAAATTAGAAAATTGCCTCAAAACCTCTGATAATATAAATAAAAATTTAAAAAATTCCCCTTAAGTTACAAAGAAAAGTTAAATGAAATACCAATTGTTAAAACTAAAACAGCTTTAACATTAAAAAGACGTTGAAAATACAAAACTTAAAATTTCTTAGCAAAACATTATAGAAATTTAAAATAAGGGCTAAAATAAGCAAATCGTGAAAAAATAAAGTTAAAAATAAATAAAAGAGTAAAATAAATAAAAAATATCTTTACAAATATGCCGCGAATTTTGCTTTTAATTCGGTATCGGTCAAGTTTTTTTAAAAGCAACAGTGAAAATAACGGATCAGAAAATACTTAGAAAATTAATTCATTTTCTTTTGTTCATATTTGTACTAATTTAGTAATATGCCTTCGGTTGACCGGTCACGGGATAGGTCCTTGAAGGGCAATTGACTCCTCATTCCCCGTAGGGTACATATAAAAAGGTTTTTAATTGTGTTTTGTTTAACAAAAAATTTTAATTTATTTTGTATAACTAAATACATTGCTCTTCGGAGCTACATCGTATTTGAAATGTTACTAAATATATTAACAGCAACCCCTATCGGTGAATGATTAAATCTATCAAATTACATAAATGCAACATAGGGCAATACTTTCGGAAAATTTTCATACCAATTTTAAAGAGATACTAAATTTCAGTGTAATTTCCGCTAAAACCGTCCTTTTGGTGCACCCTGTAATTAAACAGGGTGTCTACAAATACAATATGTTTAAAGATGACTCTATTCGCTACAATCGCTCCATACATTTCTAACTTCTCAGATCAATAGTTTAAGAGATACGATTTTTTATAAACTAGATTGGTGATTTTCCCACTGTGGGGCGCCGAGAAATGTTTGCACACTTTTTTTGTGTTTATCTAAAAAATATAATTAAAATGTAATTATACTGACCACAAGTCTCATATATCTCGCTAAATTCCCAGTTGTCTTTAATATAAAATTTATTTCAGTTGTTTTTTGGTGTAGTTTTACAAAATATAAATGCGATGTCCTACAACGTCTACATTTGAGATCAAAAATCATCAGTGACCATGGAAAATATTTTTATTAACGGTCAATTTCATCGAAAAAGATCAATTTCATCGTATAGGGAAACAAGGTATAATTTAAAATTTTAATGTGACTATATTTATTAACGCACATTTAAAAAAAGTATAGAAATTTACCGCCAGTACATTTTTCCCCACACCCAGCTAAAAAATTTGTTGTCCCAACCGAATTTACGAGGTTGTCGTAACTGAATTATTGTAATTCGGTTGTAGCAACCGAATTTTGGGGTTGAGACAACCGAATTCGGTTGTGGTTTATTGTGGGTTTATTATTATTAGTGCCAACTAATAATAATGAAATTTCAATGGTAATGAAAAATTCCCAAGTAAGCTAAATAGAAAATTTTCCGCAGTAAAAAGTTAATTTGCAAAAATCTGAAGTCTAAGGGGTTTATTAAAAACTTTAAAGCTTTTTTGCGCATGGAAAACAAAGTATTGTAGTTATTACAAATTTTAGTTACAAATTAAACTGAAATTTTAGATACTGGAATCATTCCAAAGGGAACCGGTACAGTCATCGGAAGAAGGTCTTTGGATTTGCACAAAATTCGGTTTGTAAATTGCCATGACTATCACGAAATTTACTGTTTTTAAATTTTTGTAAAATTCGTCTTATTTCGCGTTTTTTCGCTGTTTTTAGTTGATTTTTTCAGTAAGTTTGTGATTACATGATTACAACTTTTAAACGGGTTATCCGATTATTATAAAATTTTTACACTCATAGAAATAAATCTGTAAAAAGAGCAGAAAAGTTACTAAAAATTAGTTAAAAATGATGCTGCAGAAAAAACTGCTAAAATTAGCAGATTTTTTTTTTACTAAATACTAGTAAAATGAGAAAGGCAAAATTAAAACTGTTAAATTTACAGAATTTTAGTTATATTTAGGCAAACTTTTAGTTAATTGAAAATAGCAAATTGTACTGTAAAATCTGCAGAAAATTTTACTAAATATTTGTAGACTAAAAATAGCAAAAATAAACTGTTAAATCTAAAAAATGTTTGCTAATTTTTAATTTTTTTTAGTTAAATGCAAATAGCACCAACCTTGAAAATCCCCGTATATAGATTTTCATCCTTATTCAGTGATTCCTTCTAGTTTTGGCTAGAAAATCGGGTCATTTTACCTATAGTGCAATGGAAAAAATTCACCTTGATTAAAAAAAAAAACTGCATAATTAAAAAATGCAGTTATAGTTCAAAAAAGTAAAAGTACCAAATGCGAAGTTGAAATTTGCTATGAAGGTTCCTTCTAATGACATCCACTAAGAAGGGATTTTTGGAAATTCCTACAGGGAGGGGCAAAAAGGGGACAAGAAAAAAGACCTTTTTCCAAAAAAAAGTACCTTTCTGTAAAAAAAAGCACCATTTTCAAAAAAAAGTACCTTCTCCCAAAAAATTTAAACCTCCAGAATATTCAATCAACAAGCATTTACACCGAACAACTTGTTGGTAAAATTTCGCGGTTGAACACATTCTGGCTTAGTAAAAAAATAGAGATAATATGAATTGTTTAGCTCTCTCAGCAGTTGAAAAAAGGGTAATTAATTAAATAATTACTATTTATTGTTTCTAATAATCATTATCATTATTTTGTTAATAAAAAATGTTTATTTTGTTTTTAATACATAAAATTTACTTTGCAATAAAATTTACAAAACAAAAAAATTTTGTTGTTACTACTTGCAAATAAATTTAAGGCTTAATAATTTTTTAACGGGTGGTAATAAAAATAAGTATAGTATACCATTTTACTCAGGAAAGAATCCTCTTTAATTGTGTATATTAAAAAAATAATAAAAATTAAAGAATAAAAAAATCGATTTTTTCCGACCACCCTAATTTTTCATGTAGAATCGATTCGTGAAGTCAGATTTTAAATATATTTAGAGGTTTCTGTTCTACAAAGTAAGTTACCCAAAATTCCGATTTTAGCCGCCGAGAGGGGGTTGAAGGAGTTGGAATTTTTCAAAAATAAAAACGCCATTATTTTTATTGGCACAAAAACCTTCTAAAAAATTATGATATCCGAAAATCTAAAATTCAAAAAACACTCCAATGTATGTATTAATTTAATGCCCGTGTTCTGGTAAATTTGTCATCTGTGACAATTTTTGGGCAGGTCTTAGAAGCACTGTATATAAAAAAAATCAAGTTTTCTAATGCTTTTATTGTTTTAAAATCATTTTTTTTTTATTTCAATTTATACAACAAATTTTCAATGTCTCAGGAGCTCAGTTGGTACGGACAATTGACATTCGCTGTCAGTGCACGTACCTCATGAGAATGTGCTAGACATACGTGCTATACCTATGCAAAAAAATATTTCAATGTATGTGTATAAATTTGTTTGTTGCAGTGTTGCCACCAGTAAAACAAAAAATTACACAGCTGTAGATCAAAAATTATCTAAAACCGTATGAAATTACACAAAAAATTTATTTTTCATATTATTTCAAAATAAACTCTCCTGGGCACAGTGGAGAAGAATACAAATATTTTGGGAAGAATTTCGCCATTTCTTAACGACTGATATGAAATTTCAGACTGTTGGTTTTGGATGGCCGAAACTGCGGCAGCTATGCCATTCGACTATTTACAAACCGATTTTTAAAGACATAACATTTCTATTATCTACAAAGTGCAAAAGTTATTTGCATTTTAAAACTAAAACTGCAATATCTTTTTCAGGATTAAAATAGCGTGCTTTTAAATTTGAATTTTAAAAAAATGGTATTTTATCCATATTAAAAGTTTCTTTCAGAACAAAGTATTTTTGTTTTTCAGAAAGACTACTTCATTCAGATGCATTGCATGCAAAAATATTACTTACTTGCTAATTATTCTCTCCCATACTCCTCAAAATTTGACCATTTATATTTAAATTAAACCAATTTTTCCCTGAGTACAAAGATGGAATTTAAAAAAAAGCTGGAGTAGATCCTCTAAGGCGTCCGTAATGTGATGGCATAAGCCCTGTTCAACCCTAGCTTTAAATGTTTAATTTTTATGTTAATGGTTGCAAGGCAGCCCTTAACATGAAATTTCTTTGCAGTATGTGTATCAAGAAATTTTCTTTTAAAAAATAAAAATATAACATTTTTTTCAAAAATTTCATACGATTCTGTTGAAATCTGTTGGATTTACAGAATTCTAAAATATTCTAATTCTGCTCCACTTTGCTGCGTTAGCAAAATTTTTGTCTAGTCAAAGCCCAGTATCATGATAACTACAGCAAAAAAAAAATTCAGACATTAGATAGTCGCAATCATAACAAACTCAAACTTTCCCACTCTTTCGCTGAATTTTTAAATTTTCTTGCAAACCAAGAGAATTTTTAAAATAAGCTTGATAATTATTTTCGCAAAAAATAAACAAAAGGTGGTGCTTTCAAAAAAATACAAAAAATTCGTAACACCATTTTTGATTTCTTCTAAATTGGGTTTAGTGTTGAAAAATCTAACAAATTCACCAGAAAATGAAGATTTATGGTAAATCTTTCACTGACAAACTCGTTTCACATAAATATCGGCTAATTTTTATTAATTTATTAAAAAGCTCCGGGACTTTTAAAAATTTATGGAAATTTCTATAAAAAGTGAAATTACACAAAAACTACACAAAAATGTCATTATTCAAAAATTATCCAACGAATGTGTAAACAGTCCCGTTTTTGAATAATTATTCAAAAAGTGGCAACACTGGTTTGTTGACAAAAGAAGAAAAAGAGTGAAAAATCTATATAATCTATGATTTACAGGTCTGGGTTCGAACACTAGATATTTTTATTTTATTTTTATTTTCATAACAATATTTGTTATCTCTATATATAAAAGAGTAACGTGAGTGACTGACTGACTGACTCAACATCGCCCAGCCCAAACCGCTGAAGCTAGGAAGTTGAAATTTGGTATGTAGGTTCCTCCTCCGGTGTAGACGTCCGCTAAGACGGGATTTTTGGAAATTCCTACCGGAACGAGCAAATAGAAATTCTTTTTTTACAAAATCAATTTACCTACATTGAAAGTTTCCTTCACTTCAACCAATCAAATAAAAAACTAGTTTCAGAATTTTTCTTAAATTACAGCTGACACCGAAAACCGGTTAAATTTTGATATTACGATTTTAGGATTATAATAGCTGTATTTGTGCGGCAATGCTATCTCGAACAATTTTAACAGTAGAAAGCTGGAATACGTTGAAAAACTGTCAAAATTATTCTAGACAACACTGATAGGTAGTCACAGAAACACAGCTAATACTAAAAATATTTGATTATTAAAGTTTTGACGATTTTTAACAACATTTTGACGATATTTCAAAACGCAATGACGATTTTTTCAAAAATATTTCACAATTTTGTGCCCAATTAACCTGGTAACACTGCTACAGTAGTTTTTAATTGTGAATTTTTGGGCTATTGCTTAGGGTGACCACTTTTTTCCGACTTGAAATCAGTACAATTTTTTTTTAAATATAATCACAAAAAAAAATAATTATATTGTCAACTAAATTTGTACCCATCGAATGGATCGGTTGCTGCAACAAAATTTTTCGGTTAATACCGAATTTTTATTTAGGCTGAATTTCAGTTCTCGGAAACAAATTACATTGTAGAAACTAATTTTCTGTAGATACAATCGAAATATACGATTAGCACAACGAACAAATTAATTCACTACAAATTCTGTCGTCAGAACAAATCTGCTTTCTCTTTGATCATTTTTGAGTGACTTCTGCCATAGAAAAACTTTCACAATCTGGCTACTTTTTCCCATTAAAAATTATTTATAGACAATTTTAATGCTTTTTAAACTTTTTATATCGAAAAACTAATTCTAGGCAATTTTCCTTTCGAAATTTTTTCATAAAAACATTCAGATTTTGTTGTTAGGCCGATTGACACTTTGTCGTCACATCCAAATAAGTGTGTATCAATTGATTTTCTACTGTGGCAACGGAAATTTTTATTTTGTTTTATTAACAAAACGGTAAAAATTTAAAAAAGGTAAAAATTTTATTTTAAATCCCTGAACGGTAAAAAAAATCGATTCAAATCACTGAAGAAGGATTTTTCTTTTGTAAATCACTGAACGGAAAAATATTTTTTAAATCACTGAACGGTTGAGTGAAATTTTCCGTTCACGCTGAATAGTTTAAAAAATTAAGGAATTATTTTTCGATTTATACAATAAAAAATTAACGCATTCGTTAATGAATTAATGAATTTGATTTGATAAGAAGATTTACAAGAAAAAGAACAGAAGAAACAATTACAATTTAATTAATTCTTAAATCATTATTGCAGTTGAAAGCATGCAGTTGAAGAATTCACCCGATTTTGTAAAAAAATTAATTTAATTACTTTAGAGAAAAATTTAATTCGATTGAAATTTGGTTCAATTGTATTTGACATTGTATTTTGCTTTTTTTTATTAAAAAAAATGTATTATTATATTTTAAATTTTAAAAATCAGTACAATCAGTACAATTTTAAAAAAATCAGTACAAACCAGTACACGTGACCAAGAATCAGTACATGCACTGATCAAATCAGTATTGCTACTATTGCTATTTCTCACACAAGCTTTCCTTGTAGTTTTTTCTTTTTTTCAAAACAAAACTATTGCTACTGCTCTAAAAATAAAACTTGCATGTAGCAGTAGCAGTAGTTTTGTTTGAAAATAAAAACTCTTCGATTTTAAACTAGAGTTTAAAGTTAAATTTCGTTGCTACTGCTACAATTGCCGTATCAATTCTAACCCTGGGTTTTTGTTAGGACGATACAACAGATAGCACACCCCTTGTGAACAACCTAATAGTATATTTCACAAATAGTATATTTCAAACAGATTTCTAATATATGTTATTGTGAATAATACTTTTTAGATATTTCTATATATTTTTAAAATTTTACCCCTAAATTCATAAACGCTTTGTAAAATTATAGGAGGTTTATTGAACAAATTTTATATGAAAATGACGTTTTGTAAACCTGCTGTAACTTTACAAAGCATTTATGAATTGAGGGATTAGTATTTACTTAGATTTTTTCAGTTTTTATAATCAATAAATTTTATGTTTTCAACGAAACGTGGCAACATAAAAATTTCTTTAATTGTCTTAAATATAACAATTTATTAATTTTAACCCATTTTTATTATTCTTCATCAATTCATTACACTGTACAACACAAAAAAAATTACAAGGTCCGACCTATAAATTTTGATAGAAGAGACAAAAAAAGACACGTGTATCGGTGTTTTGAAAGTTTACATCTGTGTTTCATTTTAGGGGCAGGTAAAGTTTCCCCCAAATGTAAATTTTGTATTGTCAATCGGCATAGAAAATCGAGTAAATCTTACGTTTAAAGTAAATGGTGTGTTATGTAAAATGTTACGGAGAACATTTTTGTAGAATATGTTAACCCTCTAACTCCTCAAGGTAGCAAAAAACACCATTAAAACAGGGATTTAAGGGTGTTTAGGAAATTTTACTATAAGTCCCTGAATACATCAAAACGGAAAATTCAACCTGAACGATAGAAATAATTCAAATCTGAAATCTGTTCTTTGGCTGATTAGATCCTTTAAATTACAAACAAAAATAATAAAAAGCAAAATCAAAACAAAAATCAAGTGCTATATTTCTTATTGTACTGAAAACCTGTCAATTTGCGGTGCATATATTGGGTTTGTTCCACGTAATTCTGGGTAAAGTCTGGTAAAATGAGAGTAAACAAATAATTATCTCAAAAAATGGTAAAATTGCTCACAATACCTGGAACGCACAAAACCACATTTCAAGCCCAAAAATTAACGTCAAAGTTATTCCTATAAACAAACTCTATTTTTAAGAATAAAATATCGAAGGGAATAAAGAAAAAATGTTATAACGTGGTATTTGTTAACGATATTAATTATTGTTTACAAGTTTTGTTAATATTTTAATTATTTTTACAAATTTAAAACAGCTGATTTATAAAAAACTAGTGATTTCACCGTTTTACCATTTTACCCGCAAAAAAAGTACGGGTAACTTCTGGTAAAAAGAGAAACAAATTATTCTCTCATAAGCGCTCTCATTTACCCAATTTTTAACAATAGAAACGCTTTTTGGTAAGATTGGGTTCCCGCGGGTACCCGCGGTAACGTACGTGGAACAGAGCTATTGTGTACATAATTTGTTTTGTGAAATGAGTGTTTTACTTAAAAAATAACAAAAAATTAAAGTAAACAATTAAACTTTACGTGTAAGATTTGTTTTGGCAGAAATGTCCAATTGTTTGGAAAAATTTGATTTGTTTTGCTATATCTGCGGTAAACATACTATAAAGCCACATTCACAATGATAGAGTACTCCACTCTGTAGACTGGATTTTGTTCCTTTCTTTTTCGCACTTACATATTTTTTGTATCATGCCACCTCTATTTTAGTACACTCCACTCTGAAGAGTGGAGTACTCCATCATTGTGAATGTGGCTTACCGGAATATAAAGTTACGTTTTTCAATAGTAAAGTTGAAGACATCTATAAAAGGTATTTTGAGCTAGAAGTTTTTCCGGATGAACTGTGGACGCCGAAGCATTGCCGTCGCATTTGTTATAACGGCTTGATTTTGTGGTCCAAAGGTAATTCATTTTTTTTTTGTTATAACACTATAGTTTTATTTCTAAACTCTCGCTGAAGGTCAACGAAATTCAATGCAGTTTGGTATTCCTATGCGGTGGTTAGATCCAGGTGAACATAATGACGCTACGTGCTACGTGTGCCAAAATAGTCCTATATTAAAGTTGAATAGATATAGGCGAAAGAGTTTTGTATACCAAGCTGTACCATCAGCCATGCTCCCAGTTCCTCATTCTGACGAACTACCAGTACCTGTGCTACAACTTCGACGTCCTAGTCATTATCTTGATGGAACAATCGCTGAAACAGGAACATTTCGCAGGTAGTGATAACAGATGAATTGAAGTTATCCCAAGACAAATATTAATGTCGCAAGAGCATTTAAATGCATTGGCTCGGAGACTGATTCTGTCTAAAAACAAATCAGAAATTTTAGCTGCAGACTTAAAAAGTCTTCATCTACTTGAACCTGGTGTCAAAAAAAAAAAAAAAAAAATAAAAAAAAATAAAAAAGTTACCAGCTTTCGTAAGCGTCACGATAGCTTTCTGCCGTTCTTTTCAGTAAACGATGATAACACGTTTGCTTATTGCAACGATATTGAAGGAATAATGAATGCAATGAATTTTGAGTATAACTACGAGGACTGGAGTATCTTTATTGATTCATCTATGAAGAGTCTAAAAGCTGTACTTCTGTATTACGATAATATCAAAAATCCTATCCCAATTACCTATGGAATGAACATTAAAGAAAGCTATGATTCTATAAAACTAATACTGGACTCCGTAAAATATGAAGACCATAAGTGGCGGATCTGTTATGACTTAAAAGTCGTTAGTTTCCTTTTAGGTATGCATGCCGGATACGTTACCCAGCAAAAACATGGTAATGACAGGTCATTACCATACGGATTACCAAGTAATGATAGGTCATTCATTACCTTTTGCATTACTTTAAAATACAAAATAATGACTTACCGATAATAAGTTATAGAAGTACTTATATATTCGTGAAAAGTAATCACTTACTGGTAATTGATTAAATAAGTACTTATTAAGTATTTTTTTATATTAAAATTTTATTTATAAATTTGTTTTGAACTAAATAGGAAATTTTCCAAGGTAAAAAGTTTTTTTTGCCAATAGGAACAACTATTTTATAATGTAGGGTAACTACTTATTTCGTAACTTCTGAGTAACCACTTATTCTAGCTTTGTGAGTAACTACTTATTCTTTCACTATGGGTAACTCATTACTCACACTTTTTTTGTAAGCGAGAGGGTAATGACCACCCATGAATTTTTGGACATCGCGAACAGAAGTAATGTTGCGAGTAAATAGCCTGGTAAGTAGTGAAACCCTTTGTGTAGGGTGACCATTCGTACTGATTTGATCAGTACATGTACTGATTTTTGGTCACGTGTACTGATGAAAAATCGTGTACTGATTTGTACTGAATTTTTAAAATTTGTACTGATTGTACTGATTTTTAACATTTAAAATATAATATTACATTTTTTTAATAAGAAAAATCATTATAATTATTCTTTTTATAAAATCAAATGAATCAACTCATTGACGAATGAGTTCATTTTTTATAAATCGGAAAAACAATTCTTTCAGTTTATAAACTATTTAGAAAATATTTTTCTGTTCAGTGATTTAAAAAAATCCATTACTTCAGTGATTTGAATCGATTTTTTTACCGTTCAATGAATTAAAACTAAATTTTTACGATTGCGACAATAGAATTTTAATTTATACAACATTTATTTGGCTGGGACAACAAAATTTCAATTGTCCTAACAATGCAATTTGAATGTTTTCATATGAAAACAACCATATTTACAGCTTTATTATACCATAGCTTTCAATAAGTTATGTAGTTTTTAATTTTGAGAATATTTTTTAAAGTTTTTCTTCTCTGATCCCCGGAATATGCCAAACGATAATGAACTCAATGATCTTATAAGTCATTTAATAATTTTATTGCGCAGAGCAAAACAAATTGCAGTTTTAAAAGGGACGTTACAAATTAAAAATGTTCGTGGTTATGAAATTCCCACCGGAATTGGATTAGAAACGTATTCGATTCTGTAAACGGATTTATAAAAATTTACGGAAATGGCATTACAATGACGTCATAAAACTTTTAATATATTTAAGTTTTAAAATATTAAATAAAAACATATAACAAATATATGACGCTAAAATTTTTTATTAAAATTAATTAATTTAATGAAAACAATTTTAATCGAATTGGAAATTTCCTCATCAAATCCGTAGACAGGAATTATAGAACCCAAAATCGGAAATTTCCATTTAAAAATTTCCGTACAAGAAGAAAAATTAGAAAATTTCCTGCATTTTTCTTACGGAAATTTCCTATTGTTGAATTCTATAAATCAACTCTACGGATTTGATGAGGAAATTTCAGATCTGACTAAAATTTTTTTCTTAAAAATAAATATATTTTGACAGCCAATTTTTAGTTATTTATTTGTTACACATATTCATTAAATCTTTTGAAATATAAATATTTAAAAAGTTCTATGACGGCATTGTAATGCCATTTCCAGTAATTTAAGTGCTTTTGATGAATTAAAACGCTAACTTTTCACACAGTTCTAAATTTACTACAAATATTATTATAGTCGGAACTACATAATTACGAATTGTTACTAAACTCAAGTAAACAATTTTCAAACAAAATTCATACTTAAGTAAAATTTGAGTATGAATTAAGTGATTAATTCTGACTATAAAACTGGCCCTTTAGGTGCTATTTGAACTTTAAATTTAATTTGAATTTATTTTGTAAATAATTAAGGTCAGTTTAATAGTCAGGACTAGAATCGATTTGATTCTTGAATTTTTCTTAAGTGAGAAATTTACAAATCTTAGTTTTTACCTTAAATTTTAGATATAAAATATTTTAATGAAAATTGTGAAAAAAAATAATTTAAAAAAAAAATTGAAATTTGAATTTCAGCAAGGGCCGCACTAAAATCAACGATGGGCCGCATTTGCCCACCGTTGGTTTATACAATGTTGGCAATACAATCGTTTTTTTTTTGTGTTTATATTTTAAGAAATTTGTACTGATATCAAGTCAGAAAAAAGTGGTCACCCTACCTTTGTGTGCTACTTACTCGCTTATTATTCGATAATGTCTGTTTTTGCTGGGTAAGTACGGATGCTTTTTATGCACTTGGGATAGCAGATGGAAGGGCGACCAATATTCCAATAAACAATGGAAGTTAGGAGCTGAGGGAACATTAGAAGAGCACAATATCGTTCATCAAGCATTGGTACCAACTGAAAAAATTCTCTTACCCCCATTGCATATCAAACTTGGTGTGGTAAAAAACTTTGTTAAATATCTGGATACAAATGGATCAGCATTGAATTTTCTGAAAACACTAGGCCGGGTCGATTTGTGGGGAGGCAAAAAAATCGCCCAAAAAAGACTTCAAACAGTAATTTTTTTTATTTTCTTTTCTATTACTAAGTTAAATTAATTTTTTCATTTACATATGTTCTGACTAAATAAATTGCTAAAGAGAAAAAATAAATAAAATAATAAAAATAAATAAAATAAATAAAAAATAATAAAATAAAGTGCCAAAAATGGTGATTTTTTAAAATGTTTGCATGGGGAACCCCCCAGTGGAGTTGCAGGGGGTGTGCCACTGGCATGGGTGGATCGGCCCTCCAAAGTTAGTGGGGGTCGGTCATACATTTGGACTCGATTGGGGCACTCTAAATGGGTCAAAGTGGGATTTTTCAAAACTTGACCCTACGGGACAAAAGTCAACAGTTGGGGGGTAGTAGAATTCGTTCTAGAGGTATGGTTCCTTCGGCAAAGTTTCTTATTTTGATCCCTAGAATACGATTTTCACTGAGACATGGGCGATTATTAAATCGACCCGCCCTAGAAAACACTGTTTCGAAAATTAAGCGAAGCAAAGATTAAAGAAGGCATATATGTGTTCTTCAAATCGTTGTTATTGCTAAAAGCATTAAAATTGGTTTAATACAAACAGGTTTTTTTGTTGGTCCAGATATAAGAAAGCTAATGCAAAACGCTGACTTCGACGAAATGCTCTCACCAATTGAGCTTGATGCGTGGAAAAGCATTAAGGAAGTGATATGCAATGTCTTAGGCAAAAATCGTTCTCCTACTGATCGAATATACGTAGACACCATGCTTAGAGCTTTTAAAAACTAGGCGTTCATATGGGCAAATCTACGGAACCGGGCGATTCCATGTTACTCAGGATTTAAACCATTTTATTAACAATATATAATATTTTTGATGGTATCAGCATTTTCGATGCTAATATGCTCTACTCAATTAAAAACTAGCCTAATTTACCCTAATTTTGCTTGTAACTTTCAAGAGTTTTTCAACTCTTTTGGTTATAACTTTTTCAACATAAAAGGAAATCACCCAAAACCTTTGGTGGAAAATCTCCCACTTGTTGAAAAAAAATAGGTGCCCTCAATTGGGAACAAATGGTAGTTCTTTAAAATCTGTAACTCTGTTTTTTAAATAAAGAGTAATTTTTTACGTTTTTAATTTTTGAGCTTTCAGCCTCAATTCCATTTAAAATTTTTTGATTATGACATATAACTGACAAGTAAACCAAAAAATTGAGATCAAATTAATAAGTGTGCCTTCAAAAATAAAGAAAATATGGGAGTAATAATCTCTTCACCTCTATGCGTGAATAATTTGAATTTTGATATTTTTTGAAGGGCACATCCGCAGTTTGAGAAATAATTAGTTGCAGTCCTGCATGATCGGCACATATCGGTGATACTATTATTGTGTGTAAGTGCTAAATGGATCGTACTATTCGTTTGGTGTCCAGACCCATTTTAGGTTAAATTTTTTAGCTTTTCATAGATTTTTGGAGCTAAAAGTTATGTAGAAACCAAACGGATAATCCGATCGTTTTAGCACTTAAACACAAACAATATTAATTGCGATATATATCATATACGCCAGATTTCACTAATTAATTACACTATGGAACATTTTTGGGATTATTGTCTGGGGGGTAAGAAATTCCAAGTCAGGGTGATGGTACTAGGTCAGTATAGTAAAACCCTCAAAGGGTTTGGCGTTCGTATGTGGCATTTTTTTTTATGACCTTTTAAATTTTTTCTTTATCTTGATGTTTTTTCGCTTAGTTGTAACTCGAGAACCACTTGTCCGATTTTGATGAAACAAATTTAGAAAAATTTAGAATTACAATTTCTTTAATCCGTTCATATAACATTTTTCTTTATAATCAACAGTTTTGCCGGTAAAAATAAATTTGTGGAGAAAAAAAAATATTTTTTTGCCTAAAAATTAAAATTTTTTATGAATTTAAAAAAAAAATTTTAATTTTTAGGCAAAAAAATATTTTTTTTTCTCCACAAATTTATTTTTACCGGCAAAACTGTTGATTATAAAGAAAAATGTTATATGAACGGATTAAAGAAACTGTAATTCTAAATTTTTCTAAATTTGTTTCATCAAAATCGGACAAGTGGTTCTCGAGTTACAACTAAGCGAAAAAACATCAAGATAAGGAAAAAATTTAAAAGGTCATAAAAAAAAATGACACATACGAACGCCAAACCCTTTGAGAGTTTTACTATACTGACCTAGTACCATCACCCTGACTTGGAATTTCTCACCCCCCAGATTGGCTGTTGTACTGTGTTATTTGTCTGTGGATGTGCTAGTCAATTTATAGTTGGATTTTTAGGGTATTGTATAGCGAAAATTGATGTAAAGCCTAAAAATAAAATCCGATCTGTTTAGCACTTTCATATAATGACAGCTATGATAAGATCTACCGTTCCAAATAGATCGGACTCCATAATTCTTAAAAATGTGCCTTCAATTTGAATTTAACCTTTTAGCGAATTTTGGAGAGACAGACGGACAGACGGAAAAATTAAAAAAACAACATTACTTATAATCAATATAGGAAATATAGCGCGACTATGCATTTTCGAATAAAATTACCGTGATGATTGAAAAATTTGTGTCATCTTTTTTCATTAAATCGCGGTAAAAGTGTGTAAAAATTTGGAAACCAAATTCTGACTCAGCACGGAAAAGTTACTTGAAAATGTGTGGTCGCATGCCCGAAAAATCCAAAAATTTTAAAATATTTATTAGCGAAAATGTGTGCGGTTTTTTGTTTATAACTTTTTCAGCACTCAAAAAAATTTATTCACGCAAACAGATTACTTATTTTTAAGGTATTTTAAATAAGTTTATCTAGAAAAAAAATGTGTGCCACTAATTTGAAATTTTTCATTTTTAAAATCTGAAATCGACCTGTTTCGTAGATTTTCCCATACATATGTCAACAAAAATTAATTTTTTAAATTCCTATATGGATTACTTTGAGAACCAGTTGTCAACAGAATCTGAGGAGCATGGTGAAAAATTTCATTAGACATGCGCATGCATTGAAGAACGCTATAAAGGCAAAGGCATTCATTCACTTATCGCTGAAATATGCTGGACATTGTATGATAATAAAGTGGAATTGCCTAGAGCTAAACAAAAATGTAATTAATGAATACTTCCTATCCAAATTTGCTATCGAAGGTAAAATAATAGAGATATTATTGATTTTTAGTTAAATTGGAACTATTTTTTTTTCATGCTAAATCTAAGCTCTCTTTTGTTATGTCTTATTTCTGACTTTCTGGATGAATTTTCCGTTTTGGTGTATTCAAGGACTTATAGTAAAATTTCACGGCGAATATTTTTGCGGAACATTTTAACCCCTTACATCTCTGTTTTAATGGTGTTTTTTGCTCTTTTTTAAAAGAAGGACAAAAAAGACCCATACCTTGAGGCAGGTACGTAGCTAAGAATTTAATTCGGGGTGGGGGGGGGGGGGGGGGGGGCGGGTTTTTCAAAAATTTTTTGTTCGGATTTTATTTTTAGGCTTTACATCAATTTTCGGTGTACAACTAAAAATCCAACTTTTAATTGACTAGCACATCCACAGATAAAAGAATTAATGGCTTAAATCTGGCTTATATGATATATATCGCAAATTATATTGTTGAGTGTAAGTGCTAAAACGATCGGATTAGCCATTCGGTTTTTACATCTCTTTTAGCTCCAAAAATCTATGAAAAGCTACAAAATTTAACCTAGAAAGGGTCTGGACACCAAACTAATAGTACGATTAGGGTTTGGGATTTCCCTGACTTTTTTATTTCCCGAGAAACGGGAATGAAAAAATTTGATTCCGGGAAATATTTTTGAACAAAATTGTTAATGAAAACCACCTATATAAGTAATTTTTGTTAAAAAAACACTATTTCAGTACAAATGCAGTCTGTGTAGTGAGAATTCAAAGTAAAAAATATCAGAATGTTGAACATTTGATTTCACATAAATTACTCGCAGCACTGCCAAATGAATTGCATGATTCCAGCAGAAAGCACCTACTTCTGGACTGTCGGAAACAAACCGTTTCATCACATTTGGCCTAATAGATATGGTGGCCACAATGTTATTTTCCAAAGAAAAATAAAACTCTTCTAGTCTTATTTCTACAATTCTTCTTATTTCATCAGCATTACATCTTCCTGATATATAAACCAACTCCAGGTTATAAAATGAATTATTTCCGTTTATACATATGTTAAAATATCTCTTTTGTGATATTCTTGTCCATTCATCTAAGATTATAGTAAATCTCCTATTGAAATATTGCTCGATATTTCTTTTATCATGATATCTTTTACATGATTGTAGTAATTTAATATAATGTTCTTTACATCGGTTTCATTTTTTTGCAATGCCAGGTTTTTATTATAAAAACTTTCTCGAATAAACGAAGATCTAGTTATGGTGCGGATTGACTGCTGCTAATTTGGATACCATTTTAGGAAATGTTTGCCCAACCATAAAACCTTTAATGTCTATTCAGCTTACACTTTTTTCTTCGGGTACTTTGCTAATTTTAGCTGAAACGTTATTCTTGTTGTTGTTTTCTTCAAGAGAAGTTGCATGACCATCAATTTTTTTTTTTTTTGTGAACCAAATTTAGATGTCGGATAACCAAATTTAGATACCACCGTTAACCATTAGTCTTTTCTTTTCATATTTATTAATGAAAACGTTACTTATAAAATTATTGACCCTTAATATAAAGGAGTATTTTAAATTTGAAGTCGACTTTATTTATAATCAAACGGTTTTGTTCATTTTGTGTATGAAAACCTTACAAAAATATTTATATTTTCAAATATTTTGATTGGTTGAAAATAAATTAACCAATCAGAATGCTCCGAAAATAAACCAAGTCAATATTTTAACTAAAGTCGACTTTACCTAAATTATACATTTGAATAATTTAGATAGGAAGGACGATTATTTGTAAGAAACAAAACTTTTTTTCATATTTCTTTTAAACATTTTACCAAGTTTTTAGGTTTTACTACTTAAATTTTGAATAAGTTATGCGAAAAATCTTTATTAGTTGAAATGCTCCTAATTACTTGGCAAAGATTTTATTTGTGTGTCAAATAAATGTATTCCCTTTTAAAAGATTTTAACAATGACAATTTCGTTTTGGTATTTAAAATGTTTTTTATTACTAAAATTATTCGAAACAAAAACAAACAAAAACAATTGAAAAAATTTAATATTTTTAAAATTTCCCGTTTTCCGGGAAAAATATATTATTTTCACGACAAACGTTTCCCGGGAATTCCCGAACTCCAAACCCTAAGTACGATCCATTTAGCACTTACACACAATAATAGTATCACCAATATATACCAATCACGCAGGACTGCAACTAATTATTTCTCAAACTGCGGATGTGCCCTTCAAAAATATCAAAATTCAAGTTGTTCATGCATAGAGGTGAAGAGATTATTATTGTCATATTTTCTTTAGTTTTGAAGGCACACATAGTAATTTAATTTCAATTTTTTGGTTTACTTGTCATTTATATGTCAGTATCAAAAAATTTCAATTGCATTGAGGCTGAAAGCGCAAAAATTAAAGATGTCTGAAATTACTCTTTATTCAAAAAACAGAGTTACAGATTTTAAAGAACTACAATTTGTTCCTAATTGAGGGCACCTATATTTTTCAACAAGTGGGAGATTTTCTAAAATCAGAATTATTATCCACCAAAGGTTTTGAGCGATTTCCTTTTATGCTGAAAAAGTTATAACCAAAAGGGTTGAAAAACTCTTGAAAGTTACAAGCAAAATTAGGGTAAATTAGGGTAGTTTTTAATTGCGTAGAGCACATTAGCAGTATAAATACTCAAATTTAAGATGTTCGCCTCATTAAATTCGTTGCCTCGAAAATGCTGATACCATCAAAAATATTATATATTGTTATTAAAATGGTTTAAATCCCGAGTTACATGGAATCGCCCAGTTCCGCAGATTTGCCCATATGTTGGTAAGAAATGGGTTAAACAATTTAAATACTGTATCTCATAGTTTTGTTACTTGATTTTAACAGTGAAATTATATTTTGATTTCCTTGTTCGATATTAGTTTTAAAAGGTCCCAGCAAAAACAATTGGATGTAATGATTTACAAACTACTTATTTCACTACTTCACAAGTATCCATTAGCGTATTTTTACTGCTTTTTTAAAAGTTGTTCTGAACAACTTCAAAAAATCACTTCTTTCATTGCTTCCAAAGTATCCGTTGCATATAATAAAAAAAAATATAAGTACTAAAAAAATGTTGAATTTGGAGTACTCCTCTCCTATGACAACTCAATGTTAAAATCATTAGTGTTTATGTTAAAAAAGAAGTAAATACATCTAGATCATCAATTATAGTGATTTTTCTACTGCATCGGCATCTCTTTTTTTGCTGGGGTTTTATTACAATTTTATAGATTATCGGAAAGGTTAAACATTAAAAGTAAATTACAACATTATTATTTTGATTTCTAATGGAGGGTGCCATTCCAATATGATCTTAGACTAATTTCAAAGCGCAACAATAATTTCAAGCCCGATGGTTCCAACGCGAAATGAAAGTAAAATTCCAGAGGATTTTGCAAAGTTAGCTCGGTTTTTTATTTTATGACCTCTTGAAATATCTGTGTGGCGCGAAAGCCCAAAAATGTTGCACATTTTTAGGGTTAGGAACTCTCTCGCGTTCACGAATAAGTTAAGTTTCAACTGTTCTTTTCGGTTCTTTTATTTTATTCGGAATTATCAAACAAACCACTGACATAATATAATCTTATACTGATAGAAAAATCCTGAAAAAATAGCAAAAAAGGTACTCAAAATTAGTTAAAAGGGCCCCTGAAATTAGTAAAGCCTTTTTGCTTAATATTAGTAAGATAAGTATAGCAAAAATGCAACTATTAAAATATTAACTACGAGTATTTGAGTTAAATTTCGTTTAATTGAATTGCAAATTTACCTTGCTAATATTGGCTAAAAATGTTGCGGAATATTAGTAGACAAAAAACAGGAAAAAAATTGTTATATATTCAAAAGTTAATTTATGTTTAAATTTAATTGCGTGGAATACAAATAATAAACTCTCCTGCTACAATAAACAGAAATATTTTATAGAAAATAGTACACTCAAAAAAAGGCAGTAAAGTCAACAAAAAATGTTGCTGTGTCAGCAAATTTTTAGTCAGGAGCGTGCTTGCAAAAAAGTTGGTAATTTCAGCAAAAGGTTTGCTGAAAATCAGCGAGCTGATTTTTACCAAAAAAATAGTAATATTCAGCAAAAGTTTTGCTAACATTTAGTCGACTGCAAATGAAAAAAATCCTTGCTAAAATCACTAAACTTTTTGCTGAATATTAGTAGACTGAAAAAAACTCAAAAAACTTGTAGCGAAATTTTACTTTAGTTAATTTATTTGCTGAAAATTTAAATATAGAATATGTGTAGATTTGTTTTTCTTTTTTTGTCATTTCCGTTTCCATACAAGCTGCGACACCAAGATGTAGATGTCTATCTGGTTGTCGTCCACGCTATGCATGCGGTTATCAGCACAATTTTTGTATCAAAATAAATTAGTAAAGCATTAGTTCAAAATTAGTTTAGTGCTAAAAAAATATAACTAAATTTTTTGCTGAAAACGGAATTTCAGCAAAAAAATTGCTGAAAACCTGTACACTTGATATACAAGAAGTTTTACTAATTTTTCTACTAACTTATTTTTTTGAGTGGGGGGGGGGCTCGAGCCCCCAAGCCCACCCCCCTAGCTACGTGCCTGCCTTGAGGAGTTAGAGGGTTAATATATTCTACAAAAATGTTTTCCGTAATTATACCCTACGCCACTATGTGGTTAGGGTATTATAAGTTTGTGCTGATATTTGTAACACCAAAAAATATTGGTCCTAGACCCACCTTATAGTATACCGATCGGCTCAGAATTTTTTTTTATTTCGATTGAACGATGTCCGTCTATCCGTCCGTCCATCCGTCCGTCCGTCTGTCTGTCTGTCCATGCATTCTTGTGCGCAATCTACAGGTCGCAAACATTAAGATATTTTGATGAAACTTGGTACACCGACTTATGTCGGCCCAAGGACGACGCCTATTGATTTTGGTAAACATCGGTCCATGTTTAGACCTAGTGCCCATATAAGGGTCGTACCAAAATTATATTGTTTATACGCTGCAGGTCGCAAATATTAATATATTTTGATGAAATTTGGTACACCGACTTATGTCGGCCCAAGGACGAAGCCTATTGATTTTGGTGAACATCGGTCCATGTTTAGACCTAGTGCCCATATAAGGGTTCTACTAAAATTATATGTTTTATACGCTGCAGGTCGCAAATATTAAGATATTTTGATGAAATTTGGTACACAGAGCTACGTTGGCCCAAGGAAGAAGCCTATTGATTTTGGTTAACACCGGTCCATGTTTAGACCTAGTGCCCATATAAGGGTCCCCCCAAAATTGGCTTGGTTACAAACTGTAGGTCGCAAATATTAAGATATTTTAATGAAATTTGGTTCGCTGACTCACATTATAGAAAATTTTGACACAAGCCCCATTTTAACCCATTCGAATTTCGGATCCAAACATTAGTTGGCTTTTAACCAGACTGGTGTAGGGTATTGTATAGTCGGCATGCCCGACTTTAACCTTTTTACTCGTATTTTACATAAATTTGCTGAACACATCATATACTTTAACCGTAAGCTTTACTCGATTTTCTATGCCGATTGACAATACAAAATTTGCATTTGGGGGAAACTTTACCTCCCCCTAAAATGAAACCCAGATGTAAACTTTCAAAACGCCGATACAAGTGTCTTTTTTTTTGTCTCCTCTATCAAAATTTATAGGCCGGACCTTGTAATTTTGGAAAAAATTTGATTTTGTTGTACAGTGTTATAAATAATTTAAAAGAACTTTGAAATTAAAAAGATTATTTTTCATTGCCCTGAACGAGAATCGAACACCGCCTTCCAAACAAACAACATGCTTAAAGGCAGCCTCTTAACCCTCTAATGTTCTATTTTTTGATTACGATAATATATAAACTATATATTTGGCGTTGAAAATCTACTATGGAACAAATACGAGTAAAAAGGTTAAAGTCGGGCATGCCGACTGTACAATACCCTACACCAGTCTGGGTAAAAGCCAACTAATGTTTGGATCCGAAATTCGAATGCGTTAAAATGGGGCTTGTGTCAAAATTTTCTATAATGTGAGTCAGCGCACCAAATTTCATTAAAATATCTTAATATTTACGTTCTGCAGTTTGTAACCAAGCCATTTTTGGGGGGACCCTTATATGGGTACTAGGTCTAAACATAGACCGATGTTCACCAAAATCAATAGGCTTCGTCCTTGGGCTGATATAGGTCGGTATACCGAATTTCATCAAAATATCTTAATATTTGCGACCTGCAGCGTATAAACAATATAATTTTGATAGGACCCTTATATGGGCACTAGGTCTAAACATGGACCGATGTTCACCAAAATCAATAGGCGTCGTCCTTGGGCCGACATAAGTCGGTGTACCGAGTTTCATCAAAATATCTTAATATTTGCGACCTGTAGAGTGCGCACAAGAATGCATGGACAGACAGACAGACAGACGGACGGACGGACGGGCGGATAGACGGACATCGTTAAATCGAAATACAAAAAAATTCTAAGCCGATCGGTATACTATAAGGTGGGTCTAGGACCAATATTTTTTGGTGTTACAAACATCAGCACAAACTTATAATACCCTGACCACATAGTGGTGTAGGGTATAATTAGAATTTTAATTTATCGCTTTATTTAGGCGATATAGCACAACAAAGGTTGAAGACGTATCTAGAAACCCAGTAGTCATATAATTTCGGTTTTTGCTATAAATAACACTATCAGTAAAATAAAAATACGTACCGAAAATTGTTATTTTTGTTTCAGAAGTTATGGCGAAATTTGGCGAATTTGACACCAAATTAGTTCTGCTTACTACTGCCTCTGATTACATGCTCTGTGTTTAATTTCAAAAAAATCTGTTGGCTAATTTTTCAGTTAGAGAGATATTCGTAAGACGTATCCTGCGGTTATCCTGTTAATCCTTCAAAAAATTTTTTGACTGATTTTACAATTAGAGACTCTAAGCTAGTTTTGTTATTATCGATAATTTACGCCAGATCGTAAATGTATTTTTGGCGATTTTTCAAATATTTTTTTCTTTATTTTCTCCAAATTTACTAAATATTCAATTTACATGCTTCTCGCTTGAAAACCGTTCTTTACACAAAAAAAGTTTGAAGGCAAAAAAGTAGGTAATTAAGTTTTCTATGGATATAATACAACTTGATTAATAATATATTTTTATTTAGCCAAGTTCAGTAGTGATTGTCGCTTAAACAAGTTCATTTTTATTTTTTCTTCCTAATGCAGTCTAATACTGCTTGTGTTAGTTGCTTTAGAGCTGTTGGTAGTATATTTATTAGATGCAAATGAAGTTTGTCAAATGAAGTAAGAGAATTAAAAACGTTATTCAATGCCTGTATATACAAAAACAATGCAATTGAGAGTGATTCTTTTAAAAATAAAAAAATACATGCTGAGTCAAGCTTAAATTCAAAAAATAATGATTTACAACAAAAAGGTCGTTCAACTCTGAGTGATTCCTTTTCTTCAAGTTCTGCTTTTGTAATGATGTTGTTGATACTACTGAACCAAGTAATAATGTTTTAAATTCGAATAAGCGAATACGAAGAGCTAGCATTAGTCTTTCTCTACATGATGATGATGATGATATTCCTAATGATGTTATTGCTACTATTAAACCAAATGATGTTATTGCTGCTATTGAGCCAAATGATGTATTAAATTCTAATGTGCGTGTACGGAGAGCTACCATCTGTTGTTCTCAAAACTCTGACAATACTGTTAGCTCAGCTTCAACTGCATACTCTCAAGCAGAAAGTAATATTCCAGTTAACAATACTGGATGGACAAATGTTAACTACAAAAAAAAGAAAAGTAAGCCTGTGGTGTTTGGAAAAAAAAATTCCAAGGACTTATAAGTTATCGCTAATAAAAAATGGGCGCATATTTCCTCATTTAAGCCCAGCGTAACAGCAGAACAAATCCTGAATTATGTTGCAAAAGGTGCTAATATTGGCAAAACCCATCTAAAATATTTTAAATTGGTTAGAAAGGAAACTGAGCCGAACACATTGAGGAGTGTTTCTTTTAAAATTGGGATCTCCGCCGAATTATATGATAATCTATTTGAGCCTTCCTTGTGGCCTACTAATGTAAAAGTGCGTCCGTACTTGTTCTTTCAAAAGCCTATATCTTAAAACATGTACAATATTAATTACTATTTATAATTATTTTATAGTTTAATCATAGTCTGTAAGGAAATGATGTTCCATTGACTAAATAAAAAGAATAATAATAAAAACTATTTAAAATCTGAAGACCGCATTTTGGCGGCCTTGGGTATTAGAGGGTTGGTTAAACCACTCGCCCACCAACATGTTATACAAACCCCCAGCGAACCGAACGAATAAAAAAAGAACACTATAAATAGCCCAGAACCAAGATCCACACTAATTGTGCTAGGTTCGCCAGGACAAGTGCCAGGTTCGCCAGGACAAACAAGAACACCACAAAGAGAAATTTGGTTCAGCTGGTTAACCTGGATAACATGGTTCAAGTGGATATTATAATCCTGAATTCATGTTTTAGGTCCCAGAAAAGTCGGTTTTGTACAGCCTAGTATTCTAGGGTTCTTGACTTGGGTATAGCTGGTCAGTAGTACTGGTGACAATGTCACTAGTGCAACACTACAGTTTTACTATTGACATTCCCTCGGTATTTTTGGCAAATATAAATACGAACACACATACGTTTAAATTTATTTTATAACGGTTAGTCTCGTACTGTAGGTTTAACTTGAACAGAAAATGTCAAAAAATTATATACAAAACAACAACAAATTTTTGGATTAACTATTAGTTAACGCTTAAAACTGCAGTATGAGACCCACCGTAAATATTTTTTTAAAAATATAACATTTTTAAATCATATTAGAATTAATTACATTTTCATTTCCCTATGCCTAATTTAGTATTTATATGATTTTTTTTTAGATTGACACCAACGAAACTTCCATAACGTTCCCACAAGAAATGAATAAAGTAGAATGCAATAATAGCGACACCGATGTGATCAGTCCCACTGGAACTAGTAGTTCCGGTCAGGAACAAATTCACCCAACATCTAAACGCAGGACACAACGAAGTGGTGATGATCAACATAGTAATGCTCATTCATCTGATAGTAAGAGTCCAAGTCAAAGGTAATTTTTAAACTGAAAACTACATTCATTTATGTCATTCCACGTGGAACGGCCCTATATGTATATAATACTACTATATGGTGAAGTGTGTATTTTAATGTGACACCTGCTAAATTTGCCATATTAAAAAGACCTATGAGTCTGGGAAAAGTTTGTCAAAATTTATGTGTAAAATTATTTTATAAAGAGACATGTAGGTAAATAATTTATAAAGAAAGTGTCATAAAGACGTGAGTAAATCATAAAGTCATACTTGAAGACAAATAGTAAATGCGTAAGCAACTGTCATATTTCTTTACAAATTATTGTCGTATTTTATATAAAAACAATAAGGTAACGTGAAGGTAACAAATTATAAATTAAAACAAGCATAAAAATCCCTACGGGAAATTTTAACAAACTGTCACCGAACTGGCCCCTCTACATGAAATAGACTGGTCACTTTTACATGGCGTTGTCATAGGAGGGGGAAATTGACCCCTTGTGACATGTCACAAGACATATCCTAGGACAGGTTACTGAACTCTCATAAAAAACAAAGTTCAGGGACCTGTCCTGGGATTTGTCTTGTGACATGTCACAAGGGGTCAATTTCCCCCTCCTATGACAACGCCATGTAAAAGTGACCAGTCTATTTCATGTAAAGGGGCCAGTTCGGTGACAGTTTGTTAAAATTTCCCGTAGGGATCTTGTAAGAAATTTAAGAATACATACATATTAAGTTTGTTTGGTTCTTTTCCAGTAAAGTCCAATAAAAATTACTCAGAAAATAGAAAAATTGTAAGAATAAGTATTTAGATTAGTTGAAACAGTTGATCGTATATACCAAATTTAAAAAATATGCAACTGACCAATATGGATATAGTTTACCTGTAAAGTTAAGTGTTCGGCCGCCAAACCTTTTCTCATTTGGCCAAACTTTCGGAGGACGAACAGTGAATTCGTTGCTTAACTTCGGACTCAAAATGGATTCCAATCTGCCTTTAATTGTCTAACTAAAAATCAGGCTATGCTTTCCCGAGTCTTTTAGACGCGCTCTATCCCGTCGAGATATTCTAACCTAAAAGTGCAAAAAAAACACGTTTTCTGGTTACGTTTGAGGATCTGAAACTTCCATAATTTTTTTATGGTATCTAAAAGTGCTACTCCTCCCCTACAAAATCAATTTCGAATTTTTAAAAAATCATCATTTGTCACTAAGAAGCAGTGATACACAGTTCTTAAAACTCCATTACATCCTCAAGTTAACAATTTTTAAGCAATTTTGGTTAATTTAAAACAACAGGCGGCCATATTGAATCCGCTTTAAGACGGTTTCGGTAATCATGTTTGGTTTAAGATGAATGGCTGATTGGGCCAAGGCATCCGATCCTGATGTTGGGGCTGCCAACATTGCCTCCAGGCCTGCAGTGGTTGCGCAGGGATTTAATCCAAGCGCCAATAGGGTTATACCGCCCATGGTCGGTTGGGCCCTATGCTCCTTGCAGGAGTAAAAGGAACAAATATATATTGAATCCGCCATTGAGAATTTTTGAAAATAGAGTAACAAGAATCAAACAAATCCAATAAAGGTTTTAAATATCGTCCGCCATGTTGAATCCGCCATTTTGTACTTTGTAATTCCGACCTCAAGTTCCTGATCAGAAACACCGACAGTCCAGAAGAACCACTTGAAATTTCGGTGTTTATATTTATATTCTTCACTATTCTCGAAGCTTTATCTGATACTCCTCATTTGCAGAGTGTCGCCGAATTTGCTAAACTCAGTAAGTTCAACAAATGACTTCCCAGTGACAAATGAAGATTCTTTAAAAATTCAAAATGAATTTTGGATTTTGTAGGGGAAAATGGATTTAGATACCGTAATGATCTTTTTGAAAAAAATTCTGGAAGTTACAGGACCTCAAATGTACCCAAAATACGTGTTTTTTGCAGTTTTAGGTTAGAATATCTCGAAAAGTTGACGTGATAGGGCTATTCTGAGGTCAGATTCGGATTCAGCACGGATTCAGATTCAACACTTATTATTTTTAGATTATAGTACATAGCATACATGGGGAAATGCGGCCCGTAAACCAATTTCGTGCGGCCCTTCATTTGTTTTAAAATAATCAGAAAAATTTTAAGTAAATTTAAATTAAAAAAATTTTATTATAATATTAAAACAAAATCTGAATGTAGAAATATACACAGTAGAGAAAACAGTGTCGATCAAGAAATATCGACTTTTTTTAGCTGCTTTAGCTAAACTTTTTACAGGCTGTTTCCTTTTAGTGTACTTAGCCTGACCGACCATCCCGCTTTTGACGGGGTAGTACCGCTCCTTAAGGGCTTGTGCCGCCTTAATTTTTTTCTCCTTTTTTAAACAACCAATTCCGCCTTATCCCGATTTTTAATAAGATATTAAATTTGTGAATAAATTTTTCATCATTTATTTCTTATAAAGTTACCTGCTAGCAAACGAGTCCAAAAATGGATAAAAAAAAGCTCACAATATATCACTAAACGTTCAAATTTTTGTATGAACGTGGTTCATCCAAAAGAGCCTTCTTTTTTGATTCAAAAATTACTCAAAATTCAATATTTAAAAAATCCTTTTTGAGCCATTTTGAAATTGTTCACAAAATGTTAAAATTTACATTTCTGAGTCATTTCTGAATCATCTTTTGGATTTAATAATTTGCTTAAAATTTTTGTGCATTTAATGATTCATTTTGCAAGGCTCATATTTGCGTCCAAAAAATTAGCAATGTGAAAAAAAATTAAATTTAAAAAATATGTATTTTATTTGAATAATTTTTCACTCATAGAATAAGAACCGTCATTTAAATTCTTCTGGCTGGGTTATTCTCTTGTGGCTGAATTTTAATAATAAATTTAATACAATCAGAGCCTGAGAGGTTTGAGTTTTAAAGCAGTTTTTTATTTTAATACGTGTTATAAATTTTCGATACGAAAGCTCATAGGACAGAGTTTTTATGGAAAATGTATAAAGATTAACGGAAAAATTAATCGATTCGGGAAAACACACAATCTGATCGCTGAAAGTGTTAAAAGACTTTTTAGATGTGGTAGGAAAAGTGATAAAGAATTGACTTGAGAAGTCTTCTATTATCCTTAAATTTTTCTATTAGAATTTTCAATTATCATTCTGTGAAAAAGAAACTTAAAAAAGATCTTGTTTAGAAATGAAATTCAAAATTTTCGGTTTGTAAATATTGTCGTAATCTAAGATTTTTTCCATAAAACAGATTTCTTAAAATATAATGTTATTGATATTTGAAACAATTTCCTTAAGACAGTCTAGACTTATAACTAGGTTAACCAAAAAGAAGCCAGAGCATGTTTTTTATTTGAAAAGATATAACAATTTAGATTTAATACAAAAATATAAGAATTTTAAGCTATATTTGTTAGAGCTTTTTTTGCTTATTTTATTAAATTTTGCTTGTTTTTGCTTATTTTGTAAACATTGGCTTATTTTGGCTATTTTCTTTAAAAACTAAGCTTATTTTATCTTTTTTACTCGAAAATAAAGCATATTTTTGCTTTTTTTTCAAAAAATCAGTGATTTTAAACATTATTTTACGTCGCCATAAATTTTTTTTATTTAAAATTTATTTTAAATTACAAAATTCTTTTGTTAAAATAAACTTTTTATTTTTCCAACCTGAAATGTAATAGTACAAATATGAATGAAATCCGGATAGGGCCATGCCTCTAACAGATTATTTTTCACAATTTGTTAAATAAGTTTTGGGATTTTAGCACATTTAATTCCTTTAATGCAATTAATGTATTTTCCGATGAAAATAAATTTAAGAATGTTACAACTTTGTCTGATTAAATAAAAAAAAATTATTTTTATGAGGATTTTAATGAAGAAATAATGGACTTATTTTTGCGTTTTAACTGCTTATTTTACTGTTTTTTCGAATTTTTTTAAGAGCTTTTTTTTTGGTTGCCCTACTTATAACACTTTTCAAACTATTTTAACTAACAGATTCCTTAAATTTCATTTACATTTCGATTTTCTAAAAAAAAATTATTTTGAATCATTTATCATTCATGTTATTTGAATTAATTGAATTTATTCATGGTATGTGAATTAATATTGGGTTGTTCGATAACTACCCTACGGGGAATGAGGAGTTAATTGCCCTCCAAGGACATATCCAATGACCGGTCAACCGAAGGCATATTACTAAATTAGTACAAATATTATCCAAAGAGATGAATTAATTTTCTAAGTATTTTCTGATTCGTTACTTTCACTGTTGCTTTTAAAAAACTTGACCGATACCGAAATAAAAAATAAAATTCGCGGCATATTTTTTAAAATATATTTTTATTTATTTTACTCTTTTATTTATTTTGAACTTTATTTATTTTTACTTATTTATTTTTCGCTAAAAAAATTTAAGTTTTGTATTTTCAATGTTTTTTATAATGTTAAAGCTGTTTTAGTTTTAACAATTGGTATTTCATTTAATTATCTTTTTAACTTAAGGGCAATTTTTTAAATTTTTATTTATATTATCAGAGTTTTTGAGGTAATTTTTTAATTTTTAATTGATTTTTTAATTTAATTATGGCCCACGCAAAAAACGAGTCAACTACCATTAATGGACCTATCCCGTGAGCAGTCAATCGGGGGCATACTGAAGGCACTTCCACTATATTTGTGTGTGTGTTAGTGTTGTTTTCTTTTCTATTTTTTTCTTTTGCTTATAGTGTTTGTTTTTGTTTTTTCTTTTTCTTTTTTATTTGAACAGAAAAGAAAAATATATAACTTCACCATCAGCCAGCCATCACGCATAATCAACATTAGCTCAGACGGTAGAGCGTTTGCCTTACAAGCAGGCGGTTGTGTTATCGAGCCCTACTTCGACGCCAAGTAGATTATTTTTAATTCTTAATTTTTTATTAGTTTATTTGAAAAGCTTTTTTTTGACACACCACCTTACTTTCCTAAGGTGTCTAAACTGTGGCAATTGGTCATTTCCAATGACAACGCCATGTTAAAGTGATATGTCACTTTCAAACAAAAAGACCGATCAACGACCGGTCTCCGCCCCCTTGGGACCTATCCTGCGTGTCATCTGGGACCGGTCCCTTTCCCCGTAGGGTAACGTCGTTTTTTTCATATTTTACAAAGCAAATTTATTTATATTAACAACAAACATTAATCAATGATACACAGAAAAAATAATTCATGCAGGGAATGACTTTTTCCCAAAACTTGTCAATACTATGTATGAATTTGTTCATACATATTATGAACTATTCATAATACACAAACAATTGAATTGGGCATTCCTGGTATAAATTTTTTTCATGTGGGGTATAAATCCTATACTACTAATCTTATAATGCGGGAAATAATTAAAAAGAAAGCTTTTACATCAGAAATTTCATTTAATTCTTAAAATTTTTCATTTAGTCTGTGAATATTTTATAATATTCCAAACTGAATCGCCAACAATTACTCTTTGATTCTAACAAACAAGTCTTCAGCGTTGGCAAGAACGATATTAAATGATCCATCTGAAGCAATATCCAATTTCGTCTTCTAATTCAGCATCATTTTTATTTTCAAGTTCAGAAAACGATGACTGGAACACACAAACCGAAATATTACATAACGTACAAAAATTAAACTAAACGAGAATTTTGTACTTTTATATATGAACTTTCTGATTTGGTAAAATCCAGTCATAAATCAACACTTTTTGAAGGGCAACAATTTTACATAAAAGTACCCTTTGGGTACTTTGTCAATAAAATTATATGTACATTGTCAATAACGTTTGTAAGAACAACGAAATTATCCAAAAAAAAAAAAACAGTATTTCTAGCTGTGATATGCTTGTTCAACAATTATTTTAATATTTGTATTAAAAAATACAAAAATTGTTTTTTCGGCCTCCCTATATTTTCATATATTTAATTATAATATTGCTCTGCCTCAAGTCCTAATTGTAATATGATATTGTCGTATAAGATTTTATTTGTTGATCATTTTCATGATAGGCAATACAATTGTTTTGTGGGCATCACCCCAACTCTTTTTTTTCCGCAATAAGAAATTATTAAAAAAAATACATTCAAACATAATTTTATTTTTTTTGATACTTTTATTTTAAATAAGCAGTTATGTTTGTAAAAATGTGAAGTTTTTTAATGTTTATTATTTTATGTTTTGCTTAAATAACAGCAAAAATAAATTACAATTATTATTTATTTGATTTGAATATTTCCTGTTCTGTATTATTTACGTCCTGTAGCAGTCCTTTTGCTTCTTTTTCGAAGTCCTTTCGCTTCTTCATCTAGATATGAAAGGATCAGACGTTGCAAATAATCGGCCTGATTAGGAGTGTCGAATTTGTATTCGAAATTTTCGACTCCATATAAAATGATTTTGTATATAATGGAAATTATAAAGAACTGAAATTCTGATGCTAGATTTTTTTAAATCTGAGTGCTATATATGATAAATCCAATTGAAAAATTGTTCAAAAGTTGTATTTTTATCGAATCTTTAGCAAATGCGACTTAGTCTCGACTACGACACTTGTAATAAGGCCGAATTTTTTAAGTAGATCTTCGATTGTAAAATTTCGTGACATTTTTCTGGTAGTGTGCTCTTTATAAAATCTGGAAATCTTATTAATGTTTTCCTGGGGTTCCTCTGATAGATCTCCAAGAGGTACTAAATGATATTTAATGACATCTTCTCCATGATAAAGGATTTTGTGAACTGTCGCAGACTTATTTCTCAATGGGTATTTGGTTATGTATATTCCTTCAGTTTTCTTGGTATAATCACCAAATTTTCTAGCGTCAATTTGTTTATTGCACGCAAGTACTTCCACGATCATTTTAAATCTTGAAATAAGGTTTATATCAACACTCTTCATAAAGGGTGGTCCAACCATAATGTACGATGTTAATTGTGAGTCACACCTTAACGTCAAGTTTTTTGGCCAACTTAATTTGACATTTCTTTGTTTCAGTATTTGACAAATTCAACCATGGAGAGGTACACAATTGAGCAGCGCGTTAAGATTGTTGAAGTTTTTTCCGAAAATGGGCGTGCACTTTTTTGGTCACCATAATCGACCAAATGTGTCCACAATCGGGAGAATTGTGCGCAACTTTCAGCAAACCGCGTCTGTAGGAAATGTGAAAACACCTGTACATGCTCGCCTAGTTCGTTCTGCGGAAAACATTGCTGTTGTTTGCGATAGTGTGGCAGAAGAGCCGTCAACCTCGATTCGTCGTCGGTGTTCGATATCGCGAGATGATAACGAACTTCTTGTGGCCAGAAATTGAGGATATGGACCTGGATGATATTTGCTTCCAACAGGATGGTGCCACTTGCCACACAGCCAACGAAACATTGGCTATTTTGCGCGAGAAATTCAATGGCCGTGTTATCTCACGTCGTAGCGATATTCATTGGCCGCCACGATCATGTGATTTGACACCGTTGGACTTCTTTCTTTGGGTATGTTTAAAAGAAAAAGTGTACGTCAATAAGCCAAGAACAATTCAAGAGCTAAAGGAGATAATTCGGCACATTAACCATATTGAACCTAAATTATGTCTCAGATTCATTGAAAATATGGACCATCGGATGGAGTTAGGCCATCGAAGCCGTGGCGAGCATTTGGCCGATATTTTGTTTCACACATAACTGTCATAGATTCTTCTATCATAATAAAAAATGTCAAGATAATTCTCTGAAAACTTTTTGTCTTATTTACAATTAACATCGTGCGTTTTTTTGGACCACCGTTTATATTTGCTCTTTCGGGAAAAGAATCATTTTGCTGTATTCCCATTATTCGTTTTGCCTGATTCTGGTTTTGCTTGATCTCTAATCTAGCCACAATTGATATATAAATCTTGAACATTTTTCTTTTTTAAACTTTTTAAATTCTTGTTGGTGTCGTTATTGAGCCTGTAGGCTCAAACTTGGGCAAAACTTGGTCCTGTAGATACGAAATCCAAATCATAACTGATTTTCAGTATGATTTGGATTACTTGTATGTGCGGTGATAATCCAAATTCATATGCATTAGAATTATATAATGATTTTGCCTGGACTTGGTTTAATTGGCTTGAGGTTGTTTGGCATATAATGCAGCTGGACGAAGCCTTTGTGTCAAAGTGCCTGGCCTACATTTCCATCTTTCATTGTTGGCACTAATAGGTAGCTTATTTCAATTGTCTTCCCATCAATCTCTAATTCTAATGGCTCTAGTATTGCAATTAGGCTCTGATATCACTGACTTCTTTTCTAATGGTATCATAAGTTTCCTTTTTAAATTCAAATTTGATTGGTGTGCAGTATTTCGTGTAAGATGGTGTTTGATTTTTCACAATATCCTTTGTTTCCATTGTACTGGTCGAAGGTTTTGAATCTTCCAAATTCTTTATCAATTGCAATGGTACAAATGACACCATGAATTTATCTTGTAAAACAAGAATCTGTTAAACGCGTTCTGATTCAATTGAACAAATTTTTCTGTTAATTTGTCTTAAAATTTCAGATCGAACTAATATTTTTTCTAAATCAAATGTATGTATGTAGCATAACAATTAATTTCATCCGTATTTGAACTAAATTTGCATGGCAATTATTAGTAATTTAATTTTCTTAATTCTACAAATTTTTCAGCTAAGTTTAACCACAATTATTTCCAAATGATTATATTTTTGTGTCTCTGCTAACAATATCACATAGTCCTAAAATGGCTTATATCTTGGAAACTAAGCGAGATAGAGCAAAATGAACAGAAATTCGTTACTCTGTTATTATTAATCCTTATTAGCCACCTATACTCAAAATAATAAAAATGGGTCTGTCTCGGGACAGATCCGGATAATCCAGAAACGCAGATTATAAGCGACATTTTAGCAGAAACTTTCAGTTAAATCAGGTAAAGTTTCTGTTGAATTTAGCTCAAATTTATTAGCTAAGTTAACCCTTTCAACCCCAACGTTGCGTGCAGGCAACTTTGTTATTATGTGCCTATAACTCCCGTTATATTTATTTTTTATTATAACGATTTTTTTTTACTCTGTAACATTGCAGTTCCACAATGCTTGTGTATAATTTCATATAACAGGCTTTGATAGTGTTCATTTGCGAGCTGTTTTTCATAGTGTAAACCAGTGCTGTTCAAAAGTAAAAATGTAGTTGTGTTGGTGAGAAAATGAAAATTGCACTTTAAGAAATGTTGAATGGGTTAATTGTATCTGTGCACTCAAAATAGTTTGAAAATGTAATTTAAAGTAAATGAAAAATCACTTGAAAACCGGTCTACAGACTTTTCATTTAAATCAAAAGAACTTTTTATTTATTTTAAATGTTAATAAATAAGCTAGAAAATCCTTAAAAAATAATGATTTTTCATTTATTTCGTTTTTTTAAATTTCAAAAAATTAACTACAAAATCCGTAAGAATAAATGATATTTAGTCTATTTCGTTTTTTTAACTGACTTAGAAATCGAAAGGGAATTTTTTTTAACAAAACATTTTAAATGAAAATATTAACTGTAACAGAAAATCCGAATTTATATTTAATTTATTTTTTAAATAAACGACAAAAATAGTAAAAAAATATATTTCTTTGTATTTTAATTGTAGAATCATTTAAAAATAAATGTACGGATAACTTTTTAAATAAACTACAGTCAGTTACTGTAATAATATTTTCAGTGTATTAATTTATTTTTTATTGAAAATATGAACATTTTTTTGTGTAAAAAGCAGGGTTGGCAGGCAATACCGCTAAAATACCGTTATCGATTAAAAACCCTTTCAACTGACTACCGTTACCCCTAAAATACCGTTACCGAAATACCCAGAATACCGTTATCCTTAAAATACCGTTACCGAAATAACAGAAATACCGTTATCCTTAAAATACCGAAACCGAAATAAATGAAATATCAATACCCCCAAAATACCGTTACCGAAACAAATGAAATACCGCTATCTCTAAAATACCGTTATTTTTAATTTTCTGCTTTTGGTAATTTCACGTGGTTATTGAGTACTTTTTGAACATTAAGTTGATAAATTGTTTCTGTTTTTAATCTCGTTTGTTTTTTGTAAAAAAATTGCGTGATGCATCGAAATAACTGACTACCGTTACCCTTAAAAAACTGTTACCGATATAACTGAAACATCGTTATCTTTAAAATACCGTTACCGAAATAACTCAAATACCGTTATCCTTAAAATACCTATACCGAAATAAATGAAATAGCGTTACCCTTAAAATACCGTTGCCGAAATAACCTAAAATATCGTTACCCTAACGATAACCGCATTCGTTTCGGTTACCATCCATGGTAAAAAGTGAAAAAATAAATAAATACTACACTGTTTTAAAGAAAAAAAAAAATAAACAAAAATACAATTTATAAAAAAAAACATACATAAATTAAGGTGGCATTTTTCATTGCTGGAGATTGCTATTAACTAGAGGCCAGTATGAATGTTTTGCAAGACATTCACAAAACATTTTCTTATACAACACCAAAATATTTTTTTTTGTTTACTGTTTTATTTATTTTTTTTTTGTAATGATCTGAATTTTAACATCTTGTAAATAACTACAAATAAGTAAAATGGTCAATTTTTGTTATATTTAGTATTAAAAATCGTCAAATCTCTCATCAGCGCATGCAAGAGAATGTCTTGTAAGACATTCATTCAGCCCTCTACTATTAACTTTTTTTTCAGTACATTCACAAAAAATCAGCATACATCCGCCACACATGTTCATTCGTCGCTGTTTCAGTGACGACCAAAAGCAAGAGCGTAATAATACATGTGAATTGAGCAGGGACAATTGTCCTATGAAATGAACAGCACTGGTGTAAACACACATTTTTTCTCACAGCAAAGATTAAGGAAAAATAAAATTTTTGTTTAAATTAGTCTCAAAAATTGTGTGATGAATAAAATTCAAAAATAAAAAAATTTTATGTAGAATTTTATGTATACTAATAGAAAAAATATAAAATTAAAATTTTAAAAAATCTTAACCCATTCGGGACCGGCTGCATGTTAATGTTTGAACTTTAGATCCAAATATCACCGCTACGTGGTGCTGTAAAGCCATAAAAGTAATAAAATATATTTCTTTGGCAAAGATCTACATTTACACGAAGTTTGGTCGAAAAATTTCAAGCCGTTTAAAGTTAGGGTCGTTGTACCTCTTTGATGGCAAACAGACCTTTTTAGCAGCGGTTAGGTTATGATATGGTGGATGCAGATTTGAGCCTTTTTAATCGCTCGTAATCTGCGCTCAGTATAATGCTGTTTTGTTAATTTTAAATCCTCCTCATTTGTATTTTTCCTCGCTTGGCATTGGAATACTTTTACTAATCCATTTTGGTCTCACTGGACTAGCGATAGAAACTTTTTAAATGATATCCACTTTTGTCAGTTGCTTCTGAGATCGGAATTGAAAGTGTCTTGAATACTTTCACATTCGATTTCTTAATTGATATCTTTAAGCTTGCGCCTCTTAGACCTATCGAAATAGTTGTCCAGTGCTTTTGTAGTCTCCCACCACTGTTTTGATTCGTAGTTTCTAAGGCGATCTGAACAGTAAGTTCGAGGTATAACCAGTTTTCAAAGCCCTTGTAAAATCTATATTTGCTGCATTCAGCTTATTTGTAGCATTTTCTTAAATTTTTGATGAAAACAGGTAATTACTTTTGTAAGTTCAATTGTATTTTGGTGCTGCAGGAATTTAAGTTTACTTTCCTTTGAAAAATACCCTTTGGTCAATTCTTTATAGCTGAAGCTCTCCATGGTTTTATGATACAAACAGGTGCAATAAAAATGACTAAGAGGTTAAAAATATTGTTAATTATATGCTATAAAATACCTAACCCACCATTTCATACCAATAGGGTAGCGTTAATTGAATAATAATTTTTAAATAATTTTATTAAAATTTAAAAAAATGTTCTGCAGACGGGTCCAGACTTGTGCAGAAGTATATACAGAGTTATAGAGGACACTTCCACCGTTCTCTGGGTGGTTTCGTTTTCTTGATCCCTTACGACCTTTAAACGTTCTATTCCTTTAGAATTTAAATTTGACAAAAATATAGTAGTTTTAAAAATATTTCGTAACACCTCAGACATATAATTTTTTAAAGACTATCAACATAGTAAAAAAACTTAGCTCATTATGGATGAATTAATACAAAAAATTTGTGTTTAGCAGTATGTCACGACCACAATTGCCAATATTTTGACCTAGTTTTTTGGCTACCTTAGTTTTGATATGTTTATTATAAAAGCCATTAAAATTTTGGAAATCGGTGACAACAAAAATATTTTGGTTTTGGCCAACGAATTCAATTCCCCAGCCACAGTGCAGCGATGATTTTGAGGAGGAAAATTAAATTCTGCAGTTAACACCCAAATAAATGAGATTTGATCTATCAAACTAATTTCTTCCCACTGCATATTTCGATTGCAGCCACCAATGTCTTTGTTTGTAGCAACAAAAATTCGATAATTTTTAAATTTTTATTTAACAGAATATTGTTTGGAACATTATATTTCAGTTGACCCAAGAATACATTAGTTTGCAAGAAATTCGGTGGTGACAATTCTAAATTTTGGTGTTTTCTCTGTCAACACCAGGGCAGCGACTTTCATGCAAATGCATGTTTGTAGTCATTAATCCAAAAATGATTTTGACCAAATACTTTTCCGAATCAAAGAATTTGCATCAAAATGGCATCGATTTGTTGTTGCATATTTTTGCATAATTTATTATAAATGCATATTTTTGAAAGTATGATTTAATGAAAAATAAAGAAAAAGAACAATTTGCAAACCTTAATGTAACACTTAACTAGAAGGAAAACATCAAGTTGTCATCTAATTAGACATTTATATTGGATTTAATTTTTAACCAAATGCTCTCGAGTAATAAATATGATTTTTAAAAATCGATAAATTTAAAGTACATTTTTGGTTTTGAAGTATTTATTTTTGGATTATTAGTGCATATTTTTGGGTTTTTAGTGCATATTTCCATTTAAGTGCATATTTATGTGCATATTTTGCATATTTTAAGAGCATATTTTCGATTTTTAAGTGCATGAAAGTCGCTGCCATGGTCATCACTATTGATCACTTAAATTTGATGTGTTTTGGGATGAGTCTTTAAATGGTTTTATTTGAAAAAGCTTTACAAATTTGTATTTTTATATAAGAAAGAGGTTACGGTATTTATTGTCAAATATTTGTTTAAGAATTCTTCGATTCTGCGTCAAATCTTAATAAAAATTTGCTAATAAATAGATTTGAGAAAGCAAGATTTTAATACATTTCTTTGATGTTTTGTAATATAATAATTTAATTTTAAATATTTTATCTAACAAATGATTTTCTTTTAAATCAAATATAATCAAAGCCTGCTATATGAAACTTATATTGTGGAACTTCACTGCTACTGAGGAAAAAAATTGGTTATAAAAAAATAAATATAATGGGAGTTATAGGCACTTAACAACGATGTTGCTTTTAGGCAACTTTGGGGCTGAAAGGCTTAAAGGCAAAAAACAAGCATAAAGTTACGTACTTTAAAGTAGACCGTGGCCATGTTTCAGGATTCAGCACGTTAATACGTATCGTTTGAGTACTCTTACTGTAACCAATTCGCAAGAACAAGCTCGAGACACCCTAATTCAGGGCTGACAAAACTATGTCACGCATGCCAGTAGAGGCACGCGTGTGGATTTTTGGTGGAACACGACGTTTTGTTGAGTATTTTCAAAATTCTTAGTTTTCAGGTGCACTGCACTTAAAATATCTTATAAAGGGTGTTTTTTAAGCTCGATAGAACTTATGGAAGGGTTAACTGTCTAACGAACTTTCATACTGCGCTCACTTTTTGACATTTATGATGAAACAAAAACAGACCGTACAGACTTCATTACATCCAGAAAAATGTATCGTTTGGTGCGGTTTACACGCTGGTGGCATCATTGATCGTTATTTCTTTAAAAATGAAGCCGGAGCTCGCGTTACGGTCAATGGAGATCGCTACAACACCATGAACAATGATTTTTTGTTTGAAAATATCGATGACATTGGTCCGCGCAAGATGTGGTTTCAACAAGATGGCGCTATGTGCCATACGGTGACCGCAAACATCAACTTATTGAAAATAAAATTTGGCCATAAGTTGATTTCGAGAAATGGACCTGTCAATTAGGCTCCAAGGTCGTGTGATTTGACACCTATCGATTTTTTTCTGTGGGGCAACGTGAAGTCACTGGTTTATGCTGATAAAGCAGGAACAATTGACACCTTGGAGGCTAACATTCGTTCGTGTTATTCGTGACGTCCAGAATGCGCTTTGTCAAGAACAGCCGCGGTGGCCATATGCCCGAAATCATTTTAAAATGTTAATGCCATGTAGTGACCTTTGGGATAAAAAAATTTTTTCGATTAAAATTTAATTTTTTTGTGTTACTGTTTCCAATTTAAAGTTCTATCGGGCTTAAAAAAACACCCTATGCGTGAACACCGCTGCAAATTTATTTATGTAAAAACAAATTAAATTTTACCTCAAAGCAGGATCACTAACATTTCATTAATTTCAACTTACATTTACTTTTGTTTTTGACTGTTAATAAAATCAACGACAATATAGTCAAATAATCTAACAAAAATTACTTCTATACATTGTTATTGCTTTATTTTTTTTTAACAAAATGTATTCACAGTATTTTATGTTACATATTTGTTTTTTTAGTGACTTACTAATGTAGCCAAAACTTATATTTCTTCTTAAAATTAATGCTATTTTCACTTAAAATAACAAAACTGAAATGCTATTTAAAAAAAATTCTGACTGCAGAAGTTCCCAGAGTGCAAGAAATTTCATGCACTTAAAAATCGAAAATATGCGCCTAAAATATGCGGCTAAAAAAGAAAAATATGCATTAAAAAAATAAAAAATATGCACTAAAAGCTATTATTTTTGCAAAAATAATACACTTTAAAACTTAAAAATATATTTAAGTTAGTTATTTCGCAAACAGACACTGAACTCGAAGATTTTCCATAGGTCAATAAGGTTTTGAGTATGTTTATTTCGATTGAATCAAAATATGAAAACGTATTCATTTTAATTATTTTCTTACAAAATAAAAAATGCTACTAAAATGAAAAATATACACAAATATGCATTAAAAAGCACAAAATATGCATTAAAAAGGCACCAAATATGCATTTAAAGTCAATATATGCAAAAATATGCATTTTTGACAAAATATGGAAAAATATGCAACTATAAATCGATGCCATTTTGTTCTAAATTTGATGATTCGGATAAATATTTAGTCCATATGCACTATTGAGAAAAAACATGCATTTGCTTGGAATTCCTTGCCCTAGTAATAATAATACATGCGCAAAGTGTCTTTAAACTAAAAAATTAACCGCTAAATTCATAAACGTTTTGTAAAATTATAGGAGGTTCATTGAACAAATTTTTATATGAAAATGAAGTTTTGTAAACCTGCTATAACTTTACAAAGCATTTATGAATTGAGGGGTAAATTTTTAAGAATCAATGCTAGATGTACGACACTATTTCCAACATTACTCGTATTTTTTCACTTTCTCGCACTTACATGTTTTTTGTATCATGTTATCTCTATTTTAGTACATTCCACTCTGTAGAGTGGAGTACTCCAGCATTGTGAATCCAGCTAAACCGCTTCGATGGGGAAAAGTCTCAGAACTTAACACTCCGATTTGTATGAAATTTGTATATATGATAGAGAAAATAATTCAAAAATAATCTAATTTTTAGGCCACCTCGCGAATTAGGGGAAAAGTCGGCCATGTTCGGTATTTCTTTTTTGGGAGCATTTTGAAAAATTTGGAAATTCGACAATAAACGGCAGAAAAATAATGTGTTCATTAACCCTTTGACTACCGACTTTTAGTTTGCGAATGTATCGTTATTTTGACCTCTTATTCTTGTTAAAAGTTCTCAAATTAGAAAAAATATTTGACTCCCTCCCCCTCCTATCCTCCAAAAATTATGTTCGAAAATCGATTTTTTTTTTAACTTTTATCCCCGTTTTACCCCTTAAACGTTCGAATAGCCAAAAATCCTTTGGTTGTTTTTCTTAAAACGAAGCTTTGTGCAAAATTTCAATTATCTATCTTCATTAGTTTATGAGAAAGACCAAAACCCCCTTTTCTCGAAGATTATACCTACTATATTAAAAAAATTAGACTTCATTAACAAATATCGCGTCATATTGAAGTGCTTATGCATATAATGATTTTTCTCTGAAAGCCAAGAGTCTAATAAACTTATTTATAAAAAATAAAAGGTTTTTTGCATTATCAAATTTTATATATTATTTTAAAGATGTGTCCACTGTAGTGTACAAGGGTAGTGAAAGAGTTAAATGAGAAAATTTGGTATGCCTAATGACCATGATTTTGCACAGGGTTGTCAAGGTTTTCCAAAAAGTGTAAAAAAAATTCCTTTGCCGAAAATTCGATAAGATCCGAATATCTAAAAAAAAATTGTGTTTTTATAAAATTTGTTAACAGTAAATACATGTGAATTTGGCAGTCATAACAGTATATACCTTCATCAAAATATAACATATGTGACCTTCTCCCAGAAAAGGGACCTAGTGTGTCAAAAAACCTAGTGTGTCAAAAACTTGGGAAAATCGATATTTTCTCATTTTTATCGATTTTCCCAAGTTTTTGACACACTAGGTTTTTTGACACACTAGGTCCCTTTTCTCGGAGAAGGTCACATATATATTTTTTACAGTAAAAATTTCAAAACAACAAAAAAGTACCAAAAACGAACCAGTGAGTGGGTCTGAATAATCCCTTTTCAATAATACCACATTTAAATATTTATAGTTGCTTTGTATAAAATGATAAAAAAAAAAACACCGAAAACCCAAAATCGAGCCGATCTTCAGAATCCATTTTTTCCCCTAAGTCGCCGAGATTACTCAAAAGCCGAGACAGCTCAATCTTAGAATTAATTTTTGTTGAAAATATCCAAGTTTTAATGAAATCGCAGTGTTTAGCTGGAATATCTTTCTTAAAAGTGTTTTTTTAAGGAAAGATCTGTTGATCTGTCAATTCATCCTTTCAATATAGGAAGTTTTAAGAATTCCATTGCTTTTAATAGGAAAAAGTTTCCATACTAGAATTCTTAAATTATTTTCTACTGCAAAAGATCACAAATTAAATATTAGAATATGAGGACTTTCTTAAGGGTAAAAATTTCAAAGAATTTTATTATTCTCAGCGTTCATTTAAAACTAAATCAAGTTTTGAATTAATTTCTAGATTAGTATTTTTAAAAATTTACTGATTTCAAAAATGACTACTATAACCATAAAAACTGTGTTTTAAATAAAGCTGCTTAATATTTAATCATTCCATTTTTTGTATGTATATTATGATAATGTGAACATATCTAAATTATATTTATGTAGTAAATGACTGTTTTTTTATTAATATCGCATTCTTAAAGATGATTTTATTTTGTATTTCTTTTTAATAATTATATGTTTATGTACAATTTTGCATTCTGTTGAATAACATGTTTAACATTTCTTAAGATCGCATTCCTCTTCATCCACGACCTGTTCCCAAAGTTATGCTAATAAAAGTTGTGCTACAAGCCTTAAGGATTTGAAGGAATCCGGTCGGCATTCACAAACTTCTAGAATTAAAACTTACACAGAGAGGGATAGACTGACGATGTCAAATCATTCATCATTCGATCACAATCGAAGGCGTGTCAAACTGCTGCTTAATAGCCCGTCATCGGAAATCTTGGGTAGCATCGTTCATTCTGGTACCAGTAATTCACTTAATTGCTATCATCAAACGAAAATCACTACTCCTGGCATAGCCAACGAACAAATTGAAGATAATGGAGTTTTATCTGCAGCAGCAGCAGCAGCAGCTTCGAAAAATGGTAGTAGTCAAAAATGGAAGAGTGTTAAAGCTGTGATGGCATATTATTGTTCATTGAGAAGAATTAAGAGGAACGGTCCATTTTGAATTATTCTAATATTTACCTAATTAATTAACTATTTTGAGAGTAAAGTTATTTAGTTTTCTAATCTACATACTACAATCTTTCTTATTTTTCACTACCAGTAGTAGTACATAACTTTTTTCTATTTGTTGTGAGGAATGCAATCCTACTAATATTTTTTCTTTCTAAGCCGATTTGCAATGATATAAAAGTTTGACACACCACTTTTATATGACATTGCCTGCATTTAATCTTGTATCTTAATAGATTTTTTACTTGTATTTGTATAAATAAGTATATGAAAATTTGGACAGCAAACTCAAAAAAATAAGTTAGTAGACAAATTTTTAAAACGTGTAGTATATCAAGTATTCTAGTTTTAAGCAGTTTTTTCGCTGTAATTGTGTTTTCAGCAAACGGTTTAGTTATATTAATTTTAAAGTAACTTTATTTTGCGGTCCAAATTATGCTGATAAAGACATTTATGGTGTTAACAACAATTAGGTACACAAAATGTCGCAGCTTCTCTAGATGCGTACAGCCTGTACAAGGCATAGAAATTGATACGAAAAAGGAATTATTTTAAGACTATAATAAATACAACCGTGGACGATTTTTGTATCGGTCTTTCATATATAAAAAAAAGGACGCAAATATGTTTAAACGCAGAAAATGTATATATAAAAAATAAAATATTGTTTTAACTTCGGTTTGTTTAAGTGGTTGTGTATGATTTAAATTATAGTCAAAATAAAATATTATATACATATGTCCTTTATTTATTTAAATTACGTAGTAAAAAAATAAATAAAATATTTAAACTTAATAAAAGCTGTATTTTTGGTCATATCTATCAACCCCAGTGTAGAAAATCATTACCAGATATGTGGTTATGTAACTACATACTTGGTAATGGTAACTAGTTACTTTTGTTATTACATTTCTTATTATCTTTATATGGCGATGTCGCGAAAAATAATGAGTTATGGTAACACCAGCATACGAAAAATCAAAAAATATATCGTTACCTATGTGCTTACCAGTACTGACAAAAATAATGACTCTAAAAATAGATTTTCAAAAAAAAGAAATATATAAAAAAAATATTTTTTATTATATTTTTTTTTAAATAAAATTTGCTGGTGCGGAATCGAACCTGGGTCTACAGATTGCCAGTCTATAGCTCTACCATCTGAGCTATATCGACATGTAATATTTAATAGATGAAAACATAATTGACCTGCTGCACACAAGTAAGCTTACTCGCCAACATACAAAAAATCAAAAAATATGTGGTTACAAATATCCTTACCAGTGTTTAAAAAATATTGAGTCTAAAAATAGATTTCAAAAAATTTAAAAAAAATCTAGAAAATTATTTTCTATTTGAAATAATGATAAAAATAAGTCATTATCAGTAACGCATTATTATATGTTTTAAAATAATGCAAAAAGTAAGTGGGTGTCATTACTGGTAGTCCAAAAAATAATAATATATAATAATAATATTTATGGAAAATCCACGTTTAACCGATCAAGAGTTCAATCACAACTGTGTCGATTGTCGACCCGTCGCGATTAATTTAAATTCAGCGACAATCGATCGTCGACATTTGTTGACGTTTAGAAAAAAAGGAAAGCAAAACAAGAATATGGCTGTATTTGTATTTTGTTTTTTTGCGGTAAATTATGTATTTTTATTTTCAATTATATTTTTTCTATAAAAAAATAAATTTTTTGTAAACAAAGTACCTACGAATTTTTGCAACTCTAACACGAATTTCTACAACTCTGTTCCACAGTGCAACAACCAAAATTGGAATGGGATGAAACCAAAAGCAAATGAAAGTTGACATTTTCCATAACAACACCTTCAGGGGTTTTTTTAGTTTAGTGTGAGATTTTTTTACAAGCTTTTGAAGTTGTTGATTTTGGAACGCTGTCTTATAAGAAAATATCATCAGAAATTTGATAAAAATAATGCTTATTTATTTTTATTATCCTGGAAAGTTGTGACATCTTACTGTTTTTGGGGTCGAGGAATCCATTTTTGATATTTATTTTTACCTAAAACTCACGCTAGATGGCGCTGTCATACAAATTTTCACTTTCTTGTAGATTGTCATAGAAAAAACTGTGTTTTTACTTTTTTGATGCTAAAAAATCAATTTTTGATGTTTGCTTCATTATAAAACATATTTCTAATGATATTACGAAGTACATTTTTTTATTCTCAGTAGGTTAATGGTTAGCGCGTTGGACTGTTACACGTGAGTTTGCGGGTTCGATCCCCAACCAAGGCAACAGCAATTTATGAAAAATAATAGTATGTATGAGTTTTTTCTATCCCTCATACATATCGCAGTGTCCTCCTTCGGTGTTCCCATAGCACTTAACCAACTCACCATCAGATGGCGCGCAACACCTGTTCTAAAATTCAACATCTCGCGCAATTACAGTGTTGCCATATTTGAAGCCCTTCATCTTTCACCACCTCTCACTTCTTCTCTATCCCCTTTCCAAAGGAAGCAAACACGTTAATTAATAGGAAGAATTTCCTGAGTGTTGCTTCTCTATTTAACAAAAAAAAAATCTCCTAACATATAATCTAGTTTCTTTCCTCTCTATCTAGTAAAATAAATTTTAAAAAATTACCTGGATTGTACCATATCATTGCAACACCAAACTGTATTGACTTCCTTTTGTTTTGTGACCACGCAGTTAAAGAATTATTGCAAGTTCTTCAAACTTTTTTAGGTACCCAATCTACATTTTCAATAACCTACTAATAACTCTACTCCAAAATACTGTAAATACAATTGTTTTATACTCTCATATTTTGGGACCAATTTTGTTTTTGTCTACATAACAATAATATTTCAAATACTCCAAACATTCATTCATTTTTAACTTAAATAAATGTAGTTCGTGTCCAAACAGAAAAAAGAATCACGAGAAGCTATTAAATTTTTTATATTTTAATAAAAATAAGAAGAAGAAAAAGAACACTTTATGATGCTGTCACCATACCATTTTAATACCATTTTTGTAATAGTAACGTACTGAGAATAATAAAATGTACTTTGTAATATTAGCTGTGTTTCTGTGACTGCATATTAGTGTTATCTAGAACGATTTTGACAGTTTTTTAAGTTATTCCGGCTTTCTACTGTCAAAATTGTTCGAGATAGCATTGATAGGCATGCCACACAAACACAGCTATTATTAGAAATCTACAATGTAGCCAACATCAAAAATTGATTTTTTAGCCTCAAAAAAAGTAAAAACACAGTTTTTTCTACGACAATATACAAGAAAGGTCAAAATTTGTATGACAGCACCATCTAGCGTGAGTTTTAGGTAAAAATAAATATCAAAAATAGATTCCCTTAAGGGTTTTGTTATGGAAAACGTCAACTTTTATTTGCTTTTGGTTTCATCCCATTCCGATTCGGAATTCCGTTCCAAGTTAATGTGCATCGACAAAGTAATGTGTTAGTTTTCGTCTCAAACGCGATTTTGTGTACGAGTTTTTTTCTGAGTTAACGAATATAGTTAAGCCGAAAACGCAGCTAAAGACAAAAATTAAATGTTCACACCTGTACCCTGCCTTGCGGCATTTTTGGTTTCTAAAAATTTTGCTATTAAGCAAAAAGCCATAAGTCAATACACTTTTCCTATGTATAAATGCATAGAAAAATATCATAAATAAATCCATTATTTTAGTATATTTAAATTAAGATCTCATATTTTACGAAAATTTTTAAACTAAGTATGAATCGTATTAAAGCTAAAATGAATATTTAAATTAATATGTTAAAATTTTAGATCTGCGTTCCAAATGTTAAAAATAAGTAGAAATATATTTACATTCAAAAGTAAACAAACTTTGTTTGATTTCAAAGATGTTTCTTTTTAATTTAATGTTATTTTTGCTTGATTTAAAAATTTTTCTTTGTGTATAAAATCATTTTTTGGTTCCTGGTGAGTCGGAAATTGACACACAATAAATGTTTATTTTTTTTATTTTTTAATCCATTTGCTTTTATACGGTGAAACACGGTAAAAATAACCTCGAAGGAACCGAGAAGTTTTTGTCGTTGTAAAAGTAGTTAACAAATACTTAAAATTTTCAGAAATAAGTGTTTATTATTTTTTTTTTAATTAAATAATTTTATTTACAATCTTATTTACAATACTTAGTAGATTGGATGAGACATAGGTTCTTAATATACGTTATTAAGCTTCAGCGAGCCTTACACACTTATCTTAACAATTTTTATTTACAAGGTTGTTTATATTTTGTTAATAAAGGAAACATATTACAGTATCGTTTTTTCGAATTTTATGTAAATATTCCACACAAATTTAAGTATTTATAAAATTTCTAAGTATGTAAATATTTAGCCAGAGACTATTACCCAGTATAGAAAATCATTACCAGATATGTGGTTATGTACTACATACTTGGCAATGGTAACTAATTACTTTTATAATTACATTTCTTATTACTTTTGTATAGCCAAGTCGCCCAAAACAATGAGTAGACGAAAAGTCAAAAATATGTCGTTACCTATGTGCTTACCAGTATTGACAAAAATAATGCGTCTAAAAACAGATTTTACAACAAATAAATTTTATAAAAAAATATTTTTGTATTAGCTGTGTTTTCAACTTAACTATATCCGTTAACTCAGAAAAAAATTAAAATACACAAAAACAAGTTTAAGACGAAAACTAACACATTACTTTTTGTACACACGTTAACTTCCGACATTTTCCCATCTAACATAACTTTTTCGCGTTATTTCCTAAAAAGTTATGCTGGCATATTTTCGATTATACCGCAACTATTTAAGCATTAGCCCCCGTATTGAGACTTATAGATCGCACACAACGAGCTGTTAACTAGAATGTTTTTAAGGCACATCTACACGAGAGAGAAAACTGATAGAGATAGAGCAAACAACACCCCTAAATAGCTTTAAATAATTCACAATAAAGCAAATTAGAGGTGTATTTTGCTCTATCTCTGGTAGCTTTTTCTCTCGTGTAAATGTGCCTTTAGGCCTAGCAGCTTGTTAGAATAGAGTTTATCCGTAATGATTTCTTAGCACGCCGATTAAGAGCAACCCTGTGTTTGAAAATATGTATCTTTTTTATCATTGTGAATGTAATTTTTTTTTTGCGTTTAATAACAGAACATTAGAAGGAATTTAGCAAGAATACTAGAATGAGTTTAACAACAATATTATGAATAGAACTCATGTTAACTCTATGCAAAATTTTTATTATGAATACTGCTATAGTTGTTTATAATTTTTTTTATACATTTTTCGGTTAAACGTAGATTTGCCTTGAACACTTAACGTTGATAGGTATGAGCGAAAAAACAGCTATTGTAAATTTTTTTATTGTAAAATTTTTTATTAATAAAATTTGCTCCTGACGGGAATCTAACCTTGCACTCCAGATTACCAGTCAATAGCTCTACCATATAAGCTATCTCGACATGTTATATTTGGAAGATAAAAACATAATTGACCTGCTGCGCACAAGTTAGTTCACTCGCCTACATACAAAAAATCAAAAAATATATGGTTACATATGAGCAATTCCTAGAAACTTTTAACATCATTGGTATTTTTTTATATTATCAATTGTTTCTTCTATACGCATTGAAAATAATAATTGTTAATTCACAGTCATTAGTAACTAGGTGTTGCAAATACTTTGGTTCAGTAGTTATAAACTCCCAAAAATTGAAAAATTTTAAAAATGGCTTTCCCTTTTTTAAGATTGTTTTGTTCATGAGAGAATTTCCTTTGCGGCTTTTGTATGTACGTAAAAATGATGTATGTGATAATTACTCCCAACACTTTTAGAAAATAAATATTTTAAGTGTAATTGTTGTACTATCAAGTATTTATTTAAAAGTTATATGGTTTGAAAATTGTAGCAGCACATTTTTCAAATTTTTGCAGTTTTTTAGCCAGGAAATTTGTTACCCTTCATGAAATAAAAAAAATTAACACATATTTTGATATTTGTCAAAAATACTCATTGTTTGAGGTATATCAGGATAATGTGCCCGAAACAGATACACATAAGGAGCACGACAAAACTAATACAGAAAACGTGAAAGTCTTCAAAAACCCAAATTATCGCGAGACACACTAATAATATTACATTTAATAGGTCAGTGTATTGCGTGATCATATTTTTGCGTTTCACAGAGTAAAATCGATGGCACATGTTACACTATTTAATTGCAAAAATTTAATGGACTTTTGAAAAAATTGCAAAATTTGTTTTTATATTGATTTGGTAACTGCAGGTATTTTTATTTAAGTGTATTACACGGATGATATCATTTCTTGCATAAATTTTGAACAAAATTAATTATATGCTACTAGCGGGCGCAGCCCGCTACGTTGTTAGCGTGCCTTAAAGGTTAAGGGGGGGGGGGGGGCTGCGCCATCCCCACAATTTTTATTAAATTCGTTTTTTTATTTAAAGTTGTTTTATTTAAAGCCTTCACCCAGCCACCACAAATAAATAATTCTGCACAACAATGGGTTTAAAATAAATAAATATTTGATCACTTTTACTCATGAAAGTTGATTGTTAGTAATGAATCCATAATAATTTGCAATATACGTGTGTATGTCAAGATAATTTGGTAAAGTGCGAACTTAGTTAGATAGACCCGTAAGTAGTTTCATTCATTTGTGTTTTAAACGAAAATAAAAAACGTAAAGCAGGGTTGGCAAGCGATTTATAATATTAAAGATAGCGGGCGCAGCCCGCTACCTTGTTAGCGTGCCTTTAATTTTGAACACCGCGTCCTCCCTCTTTTGGATGTTCTGGTTGTTTTTAGGATTTTAGTTTTTTTTGTTTTTTTTATTTTTTTTTAATTGTGCTTGTCCCTGGGCTGTAGTGGTGGGTTGGAATCCGACCCGGGAAGCGTGCCAACGCGAGCTAGCTGGCATCACCACTACAGTGCCTTTGGGGGCACGTAACAATATGGCGCAGCCCCCCCCCCCCCCCCCCCCGACAATTTTTTTTAAATTCGCTTTTTATTTAAAGTACAGTTTTTATAATAAAATCCTTCTCCCAGCCACCACAAATAAATAATTCTGCACAACAATGGGTTTAAAATAAATAAATATTTGATCACTTTTTCTCATGAAAGTGGATTGTTAGTAATGAATCCATAATAAATTGCAATATACGTGTGAATGTTAAGATAATTTGGTAAAGTGCGAACTTAGGTAGATAGACCCGTAAGTAGTTTTGTTCATTTGTGTTTTGAATGAAAATAAATAACGTAAAGCAGTGTTGGAAAGCATTTTATAATATTAAAAATAGCGGGCAAAGCCCGCTACGTTGTTAGCGTGTCTTAAAGTTTTTTTTTTAATTCCAGTTTATGTAAAAGTAGACCTGGCAATTCAAGTAAATTCACAAATTCAGTTGGAAAATTTACTGCGTCGGTTTCTTCCACCGGTGCTTCGTTACATGAAGTTTAAATATCGGAATATATAAGTTCCATTCCTTTTCTAAGGTTTTTTCTTTTTCAGAAAATTTGTTTAACTTTTTGGAGAGTATGTTTCAATGCTACATAAGTTTCATATTCCGTTGATAGTGTTTGAAGAGGTAATTCCCTCTTCCAATCCATTTGCATTGTCTATAATTTCAATTCCACTCGTTCAACGTTTATATCCATTTCATTCCACTTGTGTAGTGTTTCAATTCCACTCGTTTCCTATTTAGTTTCTTAATTTTAGTGTTTCATATACACTTGTTCTTTAAGTTTTAGGTTTCTAGCTAAAGACGCAGACGTTAAGGGGGGGGGGGCAATTTTCCCCTTTTGAACCACCATTTTTACCACGTTCCTGTCCAAAGTCCTAGAAATGCCTTGTCGATAAGTTAGCCCATACTCCAAGGAAAACATATTATATATTACAGGTTTCTAGCCGAAGGGTTCGGTTAGGCCATTAAGGGGGAGAATTATTCCGTTTTAACCCCTCCCGATAGGAATTTCCAAAAATTCCGTCTTAGAGGACGTCTGCGTTGGAGAAGGAACCCAACTTAAGATCCCTTGTTCCAGCAGTTTGGCAAGGCCGTTAAGGGGGAGACTTTTCCTGTTTTTGCTACATGTAGAAATTTCCAAAAATCTCATATTAGCGGATGTCTACAATAGAGGAGGAACTTTAATACCAAATTTCAACTTCCTACCTCCAGCGGTTTGGGCAATCCTTTAAGCGGCACTTTTCGCTTCATTAATCCCCATTTTTGCAATGTCCCTGTCCAAAAAGCACCTTCCCGGTAAGTGAGCACATACTCCAAGTAACATATGTTTTACATTTCAGGTTTCTAGCCAACTTTTACTATTTGTGCCCCTCTCGGTTGGAATTTCCGAAAATCCATCGACAGGGAATTCCAGCTTCCTAGTTCCAGCAGTTTGAGCAGGCTGAGAGGAACCTAAGTACCGAAATTCAGCTTCCTAGTTCCAGCAGTTTGGACAGGTCGTTAAGGGGCAACTTTCCCTTTTTGAGCCCCCATTTTATAACGACCCTGTCCAAAATTCAAAAAAGTATCTTTCTAATAAGTTAGCCCTAACTCCAGGGACCCACATTTTAAGCTTCAGGTTTCTAGCCGAAGGGGTTTTTACCGGCCCCCCAAGGTGAGGCTTTTCTTCTTTTTGCCCCTCCCTTTAGGAATTTACAACAATTCCATCTTCGCGGCTATCTGCGATGGATGAGGAACATTCATACCAAATTTCAACTGCATTGCCTAAGCGGTTTGGGCAGGCCGTTAGTGGGGACATTTTTCCCTTTCAACCACCATTTTTACTATGTTCCTGTTCCAAAATAGAAAAATTACGTTGCCGGTGAGTTAGTCCTACTCCAAGGAATACATATTTAAAATTTTAGGTTGGCCAAAAGGGATTGGGCAAGCCGTCAGGAGGAGACTTTTACCTTATTTCCCCTCCCGATAGGAATTTCAAAAATTCCGTCTAAGCGGACGCCTACACAGAAGGAGGAACTCACATACCGAGTTTCCTTTTGGGATATCCTGTAGGGAATTCCAAAAATACAAACTTAGTCGATGTCTACTACAGTGGAGGAATCTTTATACCAAATTTCAACTTCTTACCTCCAGTGGTTTGGGCAGGCACTTTTCCAATTTGTGAGACTGTTTATTGGGAGACTTTTCCCCTTTTTGCCCGTTCCCGTAGGAATTTCCAAAAATCCCGTCTTAGCGGACGTCTACCCCCGTTCCGGTAGGAATTTCCAAAAATCCCGTCTTAGAGCAAGTCTATGCCGAATATCAAGAAACCTTGTTTTAGTGGAGATATCCGTGGGGGGAGGAAAAAAAGTAGTTTTTTTGAAATTATATATTATTTTAAATGGTACTTTTTGGAAAAACGAAAATTTTTGGAAAAAGATACTTTGTTTTTACAAAGTACTTTATTTGTACTTTTTTTGGAAAAGGTATTTTTTTTTTAAAAAGGTGTTTTTTTTTGGAAAAATGTATGTTTTTTGGAAAAAGGCACTTTTTTTGGAAAAGGTACTTCTTTTGGAAAAGGAAAATTTTTTTTAGAAAAAGGTATTTTTTTTGGGAAAAGGTATTTTTTTTGGAAAAGGTACTTTTTGTGAAAAAGGTAATTTTTTGAAAAAATGTATGTTTTTTGGGAAAAGGAACATTTTTTTAGAAAAAGGTACTTTCTGGGGAAAAGGTACTTTTTTTTGGAAAAGGTACTTTTTTTGAAAAAGGTATTTTTTTGGAAAAATGTATGTTTTTTGGGAAAAGGTACTTTTTTTGGAAAAGGTACTTTTTTTGGAAAAGGTACTTTTTTTTGGAAAAGGTAAATTTTTTTAGAAAAAGGTACATTTTTTGGAAAAAGGTACTTTTTTTAAAAAAGGTACTTTTTTTGAAAAAGGATTTTTTTTTGGAAAAAGGTACTTTTTTTGGAAAAAGGTAAAAAGGTACTTTTTTTGGAAAAAGGTACTTTATTGGAAAAAGGTACTTTTTTTGGAAAAAGGTACTTTTTTTTGGAAAAAGGTACTTTTTTGGGAAAAAGGTACTTTTTTTGGAAAAGGAATTTTTTTTGGAAAAAGGTACTTTTTTTGGAAAAAGGTACTTTGTTTGGAAAAAGGTACTTTTTTTGGAAAAAGGTACTTTTTTTTGGAAAAAGGTAGTTTTTTTGGAAAAAGGTACTTTTTTTGGAAAAGGAATTTTTTTTGGAAAAAGGTACTTTTTTTGGAAAAAGGTACTTTGTTTGGAAAAAGGTACTTTTTTTTGGAAAAAGGTACTTTTTTTTGGAAAAAGGTAGTTTTTTTGGAAATAGGTACTTTTTTGTAAAAAGGTACTTTTTTTGGAAAAAGGTACTTTTTTCGGAAAAAGGTACTTTTTTTGGAAAAAGGTACTTTTTTCGGCAAAAGGTACTTTTTTTGTGGAAAAATGTACTTTTTTTGGAAAAAGGTACTTTTTTTTGGAAAAAGGTACTTTTTTTGAAAAAAGGTACTTTTTTTTGGAAAAAGGTACTTTTTTTGGGAAAAGGTACTTTTTTGGAAAAAGGTACTTTTTTCGTCCCCTTTTTGCCCCTCCCGTTAAGAATTTCCAAAAATGCCGTCTCAACGGACGTCTACACTGGTCGAGGAACCACATACCAAATTTCAACTTCATAGCTCCAGCAGTTTGAGCAGGCCGTCAAGGGGGAGACTTTTTGCCCGTCCCTGTAAAAATTTCCAAAACTCCCGTCTTGGTGGATGTCTACGATAGTGGAGGAACCTTTATACCAAATTTCAACTTCCTACCTCCAGCGGTTTGGGCAGGCCGTCAAGGGGGGCCTTTTTCCCCTTTTTAACCCCCATTTTTACAACGTCCCTGTCCAAAATTCTAGAAAGTTCTTTCCAGAAAAGTTAGCCCCTACTCCAAGGAACACATATCTTAAATTTCAGCTTTCTAGCCAAAGGGGTTTTGGCAGGCCGTCAAGGGGGACACTTTCCCCCTTTTTGCCCGTTCCGGTAGGAATTTCCAAAAATCCCGTCTTAGCGGACGTCTACCCCGAAAGAGGAACCTACATACCAAATTTCAACTTCCTAGCTTCAGCGGTTTGGGCTGGGCGATGTTGAGTCAGTCAGTCAGTCAGTCACGTTATTCTTTTATATATAGAGATAAACGCGGTGATTTTAACTTAATGGTAATGGTTAGCGCGTTGGACTGTTACACGTGAGGTTGCGGGTTCGAGCCCCAACCAAGGCAACATCAATTGATGAAAAATAGTAATATGTATGAGTTTTTTCTATCCCTCATACATATCGCAGCGTCCTCCTTCGGTGTTCCCATAGCACTAAACCCCACCGAAGTAAAATAATATAACAGGGCTATGAACTAAAAAGCTTCAACAAAGTTCGCCAACTCACTATCAGATGGCGCGCAACAACTGTTCTGAAATTCAACAGCTCGCGCAATTACAGTGTTGCCATATTTGAAGCCCTTCATCTTTCACCACCTATCACTTCTTCTCTATCCCCTTTCCAAAGGAAGCAACACGTTAATTAATAGGAAGAATTTCCTGAGTGTTGCTTCTCTTTATAAAAAAAAAAAATATATATATATATACATAAAAGACGAGACACACCCAAAGCCCAAATAGAAATAAGGCATCAGATGAAAGCATTAACGATTCTTTATTCAAAAACCGGTGGCACATAAAATAAGTTTGATAACGATATTGTGGTACTTACGATACAGCATTTTAGCCATAAAAAATAACGACACCTTCAAAATAATAGTTCCCGATTTTAAAATAATTAATATGGTTAAACTAATTATGATATTATCTTCGAATAAATTGTAGAACATTGAAAATTTTAAAGTTGATTTAATGATTTTTTTTGTAATTTTCTAAATTTGGTGTACTTTGTTTTTTTTTATTAATGTTAACAGAAGTCCATGGGAAAGGTAAAAAAACTTTAAGTTCCTATATCCTCTTAACTTTAGCAGTTTTATTATATGTTTGAACGAATTATTATATGTATTAACTGGGACAGTGCATACATAAAATATTATTTTTTGCATTTTCCACTGCATAAACTCATTCACCCGAACGAATTTTAACTGCTCAGATGTCAGGTTATGCGTACACGAAACACCATTAATATGCGCTTAACATGAAAATCACTTTTTTACCCCAAATATTGAAATTTTTTGGGAATTGCTCATATACATATGTATCCCTGCCAGTGTTGAAAAAATATTGAGTCTAAAAACATATCTCAAAAAAATTAGCTAAATAATGATAAAAATAAGCCATTATTGGTAACGCATTATTTTTTTTTTTAATAATGGAAAAGTAACTAGTTATTAGTAACTCATTATTATATGTTTTAAAATAATGCAGAAAGTAAGTCGGTGTCATTACTGGTTGTCCAAAAAATAAAGATATGTTATTACCGTTTCTATACTGGGTAGTTAAGTATCAGCTGAGCCCATATTGGGAAAGTGAAGAATTGTTGGAAACTGCGAAAAATTAAAAAAAGCTCTTAATAAGAGGGCGGATCAATAAGTCCGTGACTTTTCGAACTTTTCTCGTACACTCTCAGAACAATTCCGTTGTGGCAACGGAATTTTTTTCCAACTCGTAATTCGGGTGCAGCAACCGAATTCAGTTGTGGCAACCGAATTCTATTTCAATTCGGTTGTCACAACGGAATTGTTCTGAGAGTGTAGTTACATGAAATGCAACACTGCTCCCATCAAGAATCGTCTGTTAATATACTACTGTTAAAATTTGAGCAAAGTTAGTCATTAACTTTGCGTTTTACAGGTGCTCAAAGCATACAGACTCGCTCATTAGTTTCAGATGATTAGGGATTGGAATGTTTTGAGGTATTGTTCCTTTTCGGATCATGATTTTATTGACTTCTCTGTTGATGTTAGGAATTAGGGAGGGAAATTCGGGGGAGACTCGGTTCCTTCTGCTGTGTCTCGCGTTCGCGAACCGAAAGACTGCTGGACCTGTCTCGTGCTGATATCGGCACGATAAATCTGTTCATCAGGGGGTCTAACTGGTTCGCTTCGGACCCTGAGGTGGACGCCTAATGGCTCAACGGGTATCTCATCAAAAATTATTTTTTGCGAAAAAAAACCGTCACTCAAACCGAGAAGAAACTTGGTAAGTACTATGGGGACCCGGCACCATCACCTGCAATAATAAAAAAAGTGGTTTACTGAGTTTCGTTGTGGTCGCACAAGCACCAGTGACGCTGAACGTTCTGCACGTTCACCATTGAGGTCAATACACATGAAAATGTCGAAAAAAAATTCACGATCGGAGAGTGAAAGTACGTGAAATTGATGATGCCATAGGCATTTCATATCGCACTGTGGTTTCGATTTTAAATGATCAGTTGGGTTTTACAATAGAAAGCGTTTCATCTCAATTGACCATAAATACAATCGTGTAACAATTTTAACGGATTTTTTTTGAGTTATTTAGCCGCAATTCGAATGAGTTTTTTAACTGTGGATGAAACATGGATATTAGACCGTACCTCAAAAAAAAAGTTCGCCGTACACCCTCCAATGTGATGTATTTTTGGAAGGCGATTGTTTTTTTTTGCTGACCGTAGGGGTCGCCTTTTTTAATTTTTTGTTATAGCTTTGGCATTTAAAATCGGATTTTAAAGTGTGATATATCGATTTTTTTGACTCGAGGAGACCAGTTTTTTGCTATATAGTAAAAATCCAATTAAAAAAAATTTAAAAAGGCGACCCCTACGTTCGGCAACCAATATATAAAAAAAATTTCTACTGGGTTTAGCGAAAAACTTCCTTAGCAAAAGTTTAATGATTTTTTGCGAGCTTTAATTTTCTGACATTAGGGTGGTACATTAGAGTTGTAGCAACTGAAATCTGGTGGGAACTACTAGAACGGGATACTTGAGGTCAAAACACTGGTCTCCTCGAGAGAAAAACATCGATGTATCATATTTTAAGATCCGACTGTAAATACCAAAGATAACCGAACCCTTCGGCTAGAAACCTGTAATATATAATATGTTTTCCTTGGAGTATGGGCTAACTTCTCGACAAGGCATTTCTAGGACTTTGGACAGGAACGTGGTAAAAATGGTGGTTCAAAAGGGGAAAATTGCCCCCCCCCCCCTTAACGTCTGCGTCTTTAGCTAGAAACCTAAAACTTAAAGAACAAGTGTATATGAAACACTAAAATTAAGAAACTAAATAGGAAACGAGTGGAATTGAAACACTACACAAGTGGAATGAAATGGATATAAACGTTGAACGAGTGGAATTGAAATTATAGACAATGCAAATGGATTGGAAGAGGGAATTACCTGTTCAAACACTATCCACGGAATATGAAACTTATGTAGCATTGAAACATACTCTCGAAAAAGTTAAACAAATTTTCTAAAAGAGAAAAAACCTTAGAAAAGGAATGGAATTTATATATTCCGATATTTAAACTTCATGTAACGAAGCACCGGTGGAAGAAACCGACGCAGTAAATTTTCCAACTGAATTTGTGAATTTACTTGAATTGCCAGGTCTACTTTTACATAAACTGGAATTAAAAAAAAAAACTTTAAGACACGCTAACAACGTAGCGGGCTTTGCCCGCTATTTTTAATATTATAAAATGCTTTCCAACACTGCTTTACGTTATTTATTTTCATTCAAAACACAAATGAACAAAACTACTTACGGGTCTATCTACATAAGTTCGCACTTTACCAAATTATCTTAACATTCACACGTATATTGCAATTTATTATGGATTCATTACTAACAATCCACTTTCATGAGAAAAAGTGATCAAATATTTATTTATTTATTTTAAACCCATTGTTGTGCAGAATTATTTATTTGTGGTGGCTGGGTGAAGGCTTTTATTATAAAAACTGTACTTTAAATAAAAAGCGAATTTAAAAAAATTGTCGGGGGGGGGGGCAGTCCCCCCCCCCTAAACTTTAAGGCACGCTAACAACGTAGCGGGCTGTGCCCGCTAGTTTTTCATAAAAGTAAATCCCTATAATCTTCAAATTACACATATTTAAGATACAATTCGGCAAATACTCTCAAAATATATAAAGGCTTGTGCAACCAAAAATAAAATAAAAAGTTTTCCGAGAATTATCTTAATATTTTGTATTATGATAGAAGGATCTATGACAATTATGTGTGACACAAAATATCGTCCAAATGCTCGCCACGGCTTCTGTGGTATACCTCTATCCGATGGTCCATATTTTCAATGACTCTGAGACATAATTGAGGTTAAATGGGGTTAATGTGCCGAATTATCTCATCCTTTGGCTCTTGAATTGTTCCTGGCTTATTGAAGTACACTTTTTCTTTTAAATATCCCCGAAGAAAGAAGTCCAACGGTGTCAAATCACATGATCGTGGCGGCCAATTAACATCGCCAAGACGTGAGATAACACGGCCATTGAATTTCTCGTGCAAAATAGCCATTGTTTCGTTGGCTGTGTGGCAAGTGGCCCTATCCTGTTGGAAGCACATATCGTCCAGGTCCATATCCTCAATGTCTGGGCACAAGAAATCCGTTATCATCTCGCGATAGCGAACACCGACGACGAGTCGAGGTTGACGGCTGTTCTGCCACACTATCGCGAACGGCAGCAATGTTTTCCGCAGAATGAACTGGGCGAGCATGCACAGGTGTTTTCACATTTCCTACAGATCCGGTTTGCTGAAATTTGCGACACATTTGGTCGATTATGCTGACCAAAGAAGTGGACGAAATGAATTTGGATTTGAACGCCCATTTTAGTAAAAGGCTTCAACAATCTTAACGCGCTGATCAATTGTGTACCTCTCCATGGTTGAATTTGTCTGAACAAAACAAAGAAATGTCAAATTAAGTTGGGCAAAAAACTTGACGTTAAGGCGTGACTCATAATTAACATCGTGCATTATGGGTGGGAATTTTGCTGAACGAGTATGGAATTTTTCAGTAAACCAATGAAGTTTTCTTCACAAAGTAAATGAAAAATTTCTAAAATTTTATGAAAAAGTTTTATATATTTTATGAATCCCGATTTAATAAAACTTTTTCATTAAGTGGATGAAACTTTTAATAAATAAAATTAAATTTTTTTAAATTTTTTTTCACAACATTTTTGAAAATTTCCTTTAATTCAATCAAAAGTTTTAATAGAAGAGTTCAAGTGCAACATCATTGGTTTTAGGCAAAAATTCATTAATATCATGCATATATTTTAGTGTAGTGCTTAAGGTTCAAAATAAATTTTAGGTTTTTCTTCGGATTCACTTTCACTTTTGTATGTTTTTATTTTTTAAAAAGAAGCAAAACTCAAGAAGTTCGTCATATTAATTAATTTGCTGCTTTCTTTCAAAAGAAGATAGAGGATAGATAAATTAACTAAACATAAATACATTTTTCAACAGTTTTAAGAAATGTTAACATAATTTAAGGAAATAAAATTAAGGAAAACGCTTAATCCTTTTTTAGTTTATAAGAATATTGAATAAACTAAAATCAAATAAAATTTGTATTATTTAAAAGCAATTTTATTTATTGGATAGTAATTTTACTTATATTTAGTAAAAGCTAATATGGGATTCATGTCAGGGGATTGAGCAGGCGTATTAATCACTTTTGGGCAGTTATAAAGCAACCATTCACGGACAATGTGGGCTTTATGTTTGGGGTCATTGTCTTGATACAATTTGAAGGTTGATGAAATTCCCATTTTTTCTGCAGATTGTTTTAAATTTACCCTCAAAATGTTCAAATAATACTCCTTGTTCATAATGCCATGTGGGCTTTATGTTTGGGGTCATTGTCTTGATACAATTTGAAGGTTGATGAAATTCCCATTTTTTCTGCAGATTGTTTTAAATTTACCCTGAAAATGTTCAAATCCCAAGTAAAAAAGTTTTGATATAGTCATATATAATCATATAAAATTTTGTATAATTATATATTGGAACATATATAACAAGATATAATTATATAAAATTTTACGAAATTATATCCTAAATATATAACTATATCTTGTTATATATTGCACGATATATAGCGCAACATATTACAATATCCAATTATATATAGACCTATATATAGTTACATATGCCTCATATAATTATGTATAATTTTATCGAATTATATACCATTACATCTAGTTGGATATGATTATATTATATTTGATACATTTGGATGAGGACAAAATCCGGATAAAATTGTATCAAACCATATCTTATTCCATCAAATTAGATCTAATTGTGTCAAATTAGGTCTAATATGACCAAAATACGATCTAATTTGATACAATTAGATGTTCTGATTTTTCGGATATAATTAGATATAATATCAAAAGTCATATAATTTTTTTTAGTAGGGATAATACTCCTTGTTCATAATTACATCTTTCTGAATAACAAATTTTAGCCGATGATTCTTGTTTTTTAAATTCACGACCAGTGTTTTGCTATAAAAATAAAATCCAATAAAAAAAAATTTAAAAAGGCGACCCCTACGTTCGGCAACCAAAAAATTCTCATGGGTTTATCGAAAAACTTCCTTAGCAAAAGTTTAATGATTTTTTGCGAGCTTTAATTTTCTGAACTTAGGGTCGTACATTTGGGTAACAAACTGAGATCTGGTGGGTAACTGCTAGAACGGGATAATTGAGGTCAATGGCCAATAGTCAATGGAAAAACATCGATGTATCATACTTTAAGATCCGGCTGTAAATGCCAAAGATATAACGAAAAATGTAAAATGGCGACCCCTACGTTCGGGGAAAAAAATTTTTTTTAATTGCCTTGCAAAAATACTTCATATTGGAGGGTGTACGGCGCACTTTTTGTTTTGCCTGTAAGGTGGTACGCTCTAATGGATATATTACAACAAACCGTAGACAAAGCCGCAATATAAACAGTAACTTATTCGCGTTACTTCCTAAAAACTTTTGCTTACGTACGTTCGATTATAACGAAGCAATTACAAGCATAACCTTTGTAAAATTTTGATACACTACAATCGGTTTAACGTAGATTTGCTTTAAATGCTTAATGTTGATAGACATGAGACAAAATACAACTATTATATTTAAAGTGTTTTTATATTCTTAAAAATATATAAAAAAAACAGCCCAGGAAAATTTTTTACAATCGGTAGCCAACCACACCCATTCTACAACTGGTTCCACTGCAACCGATTCCATGGAACTGGTTCCGGAACCAGTTCCTGGGATCCTATATGGAAGGTGTGGGTGACGTAGAATCAGTTCTAGAACTAGTTCCAGAACTGATTCTATAGCAACCGGTTCCACTTTGGAGCTATAGAAGGGGTTGCTTTTGGGACAATTTCAAACAAAAAGAATCGGTGTTAGAATCGACAGTAGAAGGGGTTGTGAATGAAAAGCAGCTATTGTACAACCGATTCTTTGGAACAGAAAATTTTCCTGGGAGCATAAGTAGCATAAATGTTTTACGTTACCCAAATAAGGTAGCGCTACCTCAACATGTAGATTTTGAATGAGCTGTAGATAATCAAATTGTTCACCAGATTGTTGAGTAGCAGATTAATAGCAGTTGAGAGTCTGGTAAACGCACCCATTATTAGATTAGAATTTCTATTAGAATTGAAAAGTGATAACTGTTGTAAATTTGTATTCAATTGAGAATTTCTTGATAGATACTAGCCGCTTTTTCTTTTTTTTCTTGGATTTAATAAATCCAAAAAGTAGTTATAAAAGTGCTCAACAGATGGGGTTAGATTCTCCCTATTTTAAAAAGAATTTTCTGTCCGACACTTCTTTCATCCTAATTTTTAATACCGAATTCTATGATGAAGGATTTTACTTTAACTTTTAATTATATTTTATATAAAACAGCGATAAACAGTCTGCCTTTTCAGTTTTATCACTTCAATTTATATTTTTACACAATTGAAAAATTCCATTGCAATATTTAATATTCACTAATTGGATTTAATAAAATTACTTACAGTAGAGTGAAAAATTGCCATTTCTATTTCAGCTATTTCTCCATGTCCAAGATGGAAAATATGTATTTGGTGAGGTGTAGTTTTTTTTTCCTGAACATATTTCATAAAAAAATTTAATAAAAACCTTTTATTTGTTAGTTTTTCAATTTTTTTTTTATTTCTCTTTTAATTTTCATTCGTATTTTTTCTGACATTAAATTAATAGGCTGTTTCATATACAGTAGACGCTCGCAAATTAGAGCTTTCAGTAATTCGAACGTCCAGAAATTAGAATCAATGTTTGCAATACATTAAACGCTCTGAAATTCGAATTTAAAATTATAATTTCTGAGCGTTTTTTTTTTTTTTTGGTTATTTGAATACACAGGAAATCCCCAATTTATTTTTATTCTGTTTGAATAAAGTAAAACTAAAAAGGGGAATCACCAAATTATATATGTTTTTCCCTATTTGTTTTTTTTTTTGTCGCATTTATGTACATTTTTGGCTAGTTTATTTGTGAAATTTGATACGCGTGTACATATTATTTGGCAGTCTCTATTAAATAGTGAAAGTGTATCATTTAAAATGTTAAATAAACGTAAAAAAAACACTTTATCCTTGGAAATGAAACGAAAAAAAACGTCCAGAAATTAGTATAATTCATAAATTAGAATTGCCTCAAAAACAAAGCGGTTCTAATTTGCGAGCGTCTACTGTATTTGTGCTTTTATTGTGGATTTATTAAATCCAGTTTTTTTTTTGGATTTAATAAATCCACTTTTTGTATGAAAAATTCTAAATCCAGGTGATGAAAAAAAACGCTAATTGACTTCTATAAATCTCAACTCTTTTTTGGTGTAGCACAGTATTACATTCTTTATTATTTTCTGTATGATTTTGTAAACAATGTATGTAAGCTGTGGGGTGGTCCATTGAAATTTAAATAGTTTTGTGAAACACGATTTAGTATGGACGAATTGGATTTGGGTCTAAATCTGCAAAAACATAGGTAATGATAATTTCGTACTACCGCTCTTAACATTAACTTCATCTCTAACATGATATCCTGCTAAAATCAGTTCGCATTTTATATCACTATTTGGGTCGAATACCCTTAATAACAACTCTATATAAACATTTTTGTTTCAATTGATTGATTTGATTTACATTCTTCTTAAAAAATACACTCACAATATATTTTCCTTAACCGATTGAGGTTTATTTAAAAAGTAATAGATAAAGTTTGTTTTCAATTGAAGAATCAATTAAAATACATTGAAACATATTGTTTAACTTTTTTATATATCAATAAAAAACAAACTAGAAAAAATATGTATCGTCTGTAGGAGTTATTATTTTCAGTCAAATATTCTATTTTTAGATTTCTATTTTTATAAAAAATAATTTAAATAATTTCGTTGTTTTCTGTCCCAGTGTAGAAACGGTAATGACATATCATTATATTTTGGAGTACCAGTAATGACACCCACTTACCTTCTGCATTATTTTAAAACATATAATAATGAGTTACTGATAATGACTTATTTTTATCATTATTTCAAATAGAAAATAATTTTTTAGATTTTTTTGAAAATTTTTTGAAATCTATTTTTAGACTTAATATTTTTTTAACACTGATAAGGATATATGTAACCACATATTTTTTGATTTTTTGTATGTTGGCGAGTAAGCTTACTTGTGTGCAGCAGGTCAATTATGTTTTTATCTATTAAATATTACATGTCGATATAGCTCAGATGGTAGAGCTGTTGACTGGCAATCTGTAGACCCAGGTTCGATTCCCGCACCAGCAAATTTTATTAAAAACAAAAAATACAATAAAAAATATATTTTTTTATATAATTTATTTTTTTGAAAATCTATTTTTAGACTCATTATTTTTCTCACTACTGGTAAGCACATAGGTAACGATATATTTTTTGATTTTTCGTATGCTGGTGTGTAACGACAACTCATTATTTTTCGCGACATCGCCATATAAAGGTAATAAGAAATGTAATAACAAAAGTAACTAGTTACCATTACCAAGTATGTAGTTACATAACCACATATCTGGTAATGATTTTCTACACTGGGGTCTTAAAACAAAATATTCAAATATTTTCGATTTTCTTTTTTGTTAAAATATTTTGTTTCTATACAAAATTATTTCAATTCAAATTACAAGAAATTCTTTACTCATACACACAAACATAGCCAATAAAAATATGAACGTGTGTGCTGTGTGGTGTTTTGAAAATTAAACAAAAAAACTTTCAAAACCACAAGATCGTTTTTTTTTTACGTTTTGTCAGTTAAAAATTGATGATTGTTTTAATAGACTTTTCAATTGTTTTTATTTCTTTTATGGATTGTTTAAACAATGTTCGAAAATAAATAACAAAATGGTTTGAATATAATGAAAATCAGTAGTCCTTTTTTAATTGTGTTTTCAATTAATTTAATATGTATTTTAGATTGTTTTTAAGGATAAAATATTTTGATTGTATGTATTCTTTACCGATAATCTAATATGATTGTTCCTTATAGACTTATGTTAAATTTGTTAATATGTATTTCACTTTAATCATTTTATTTATACTTGACCCATTAGGGATTTAAATTGGTGGTGACTGTTGAGATGTATCTTTCTCTGCTTCTGGATCTTGGCTTTCCTTTACGTTGTCTTTTTCAGCAAGCAAGCAAGCAAGGAAGTTTAATTGATTGGCTCTTGCGGTGCTTTGTTTTTGGGATTATTCTGATGCACTTATTATTATGTATGTAAATACCGCTGAAAATGTATTCAAAAACAAATGCAATTTCACTTAAACTCAACCACACACATTTCATTAAATTCAACATATACGTTTATTTGTTTTCGAATGTTAATAAAATAAACCGCAAAATAATCAAAACAGCTAACAAAAATTATTTATTTATTTCATTTATTTTTTGTTTTAATAATATCAAAATGACTGAATGGAACAATTGTTATAAATGCAATGATTTTCGTCCCTATCATCTTTACTTGAACTTGTTATGTTGGTTGGTTGCTGTTTCAACCGTTAAAGATTCTTTTTGTAATTCTAAGATTGGATTACTAATCTATGTGTTCGTTTTTTGTTTTTTTTCTCTTTAACTGTCTTGTTATTTTAAGGTTTTTGTTACTAAATCGCAGAAAACGTCCTATCTCAACCACGGTTTATTATTGAAATAAGTAATTCGCGAACTGAAATAAATAATTTATAACAAAAATAAATAATTTGAATTAAAATATAACGGGGCTATGAACTAAAAAAGCTTTAACAAAGTTCGCCAACTCTTCATCAGATGGCGCGCAACAACTGTTCTACACTCAAAAAATTGTATGAACTAAAATTAAGGTTTCACTTTATTAAAACAATGTATATGAGTTATTAATAAAAATGAGTTAAATTTCTTTCCAATAAGTAAAATTGCTTTCAAATAATGCAAATTTTATTTGATTTTAGTTTATCCAAAATTCGTATTAACTCAAAAATAATAAAACGTTTTCCTTAAATTTATTTTCTTGAATTAGGTTAAAATTTCTTAAAACTGTTGAAAAATGTATTTATTTTTAGTTAAAAATCTTAAATGTTAAGAATTTGGTTGAACTAAAAATTATGAAATTTAAAATTGTATGAAAAACTAAATTCAAATAATGAACTTCCTTAAATTTAGTTTAAACATTTTAACTTCTTTAAACCAAGTATAAACTTCTTAAATTCTAGTAAAGATTTTCTTTCGTATTCCTGAAAATATTTTATAACCTATGGAATTCTTATTTGGTTTGTAGTTTGTATTATACATATAAGTATTTTAGTGTTGTGAAGAAAATTTAAGTAATACATTTCACACAAATTTATATTAACGAAAAAAATATTAAAATTATTTTCGCCCATACTTTCGTAAAAAAAATATATGAAATTGATTACTTAGATTTTTGGTAGTGAAACTAAAATACTTATATATTTGAATATTTATACCTAATGAGAATTAAAAATTAATAAATAATACCTGCAATTTTTTGCATGGTTTTTTTTTGGATATTCTTAATACGAGCATAACATATGAACTAAAAATAAGTTTATTCTGCGTTAGCACAAGTTCAAAGCATCTTTAAATTTAAGAACAATTGACTTGATTTTAAGACATGTATACTAAATTTAAGAACAAGTTTATACTAAATTTAAGTAAAATACATACTAAATTTTAATAAAATTTTCAGAAAAACTAAAACAGTATTTACTAAATCTCAGAAAAAATGTACTTAATTTAAGTTAATTGTTTTAACTTTTTTTTAAGAAAATTGTGTACTCGATTTAAGTTAAAATTTCCTTGGAGCCAAATCATTCCCAAATTTCTTTAAATTTAGTTCAAATGACCTAATATTTGGGAAACAATTTTTTCGGTGTAAGATTCAACATCTCGCAGAATTACTGTGTTTCCACCTTTCACTTCTTCTCTATCCCCTTTACAAAGAAAGCAACACGGTAATTAATAGTAAGAATTTCTTAAGAGTTGCTAATCTTTAAAAAAAAAATTAAAAAATAAACAAAAAACCCCCGATGGTGATCAATATTAGATCAATAAACAGGAATTACACACCCCTAAAAAATGAAAAGTCGCTACTCTTTGTAAAGAATGAACTTTGTTTTCTAAAATATATAGGATAACATTTATTTAAATATGTGTACCGTTATAGCAAAAATTTTCATTTTTAGAAAAATATTGAAATATTAGATTTTTAAAATAAACCTAGACCACGATGCCGACTATCTTAAATTTACCTTTCGGTGACAATATAAGCTTTGAACTTTAATTTTTTAAGTTATTCCATAAATTTTGGGTAACTTGCACATGTATCAGGATTTAGAATCACGGTATTAAAGGCTATAGGAATCATCTCTCAAATCTCAAACAGCTGAAAGCTTGTTGAGCTGTGTTTTCAATGATTTGCCGAATTTTGGTACACGCGAAATACAAAACTGTTGAATTTAGTTCTTAAATATAAAAAAGCGCTTAGGAATCACTCGCGAATTAACAAAATGTGAACCAATCATGCTTCATATATTGTAAAAGCATGTGAGGAACCCTTAAAGTTACCAAAAACATGTCAAATAACATTTTACTTCCTACGGACAGCCCGCAGTTCTGACTCACAATCACAAAAATATACAAAATCATGCTCGGCGATTATTTTTCTACTCACTTTGATGTACTGATCACATAAATTGCTTTAATATAATAAACTATCACAAAATTTCCACTAATACAATTTGATTTTTTTTTATATAATTTTATACCGCTGTTGTCTGTCTCAGCAAGTAATACTGATAGATATTTAGTTCAAATAATCCACTTTTATTTTATAGACTTACCAAATGACTTTAATTAAATCACCTGCGTTATATGCAAAAAGGCATAATCAGTTTATAAGTAGTATTTACCGACCTAGAATCTTAAAAAGAACGTTATGGTCAAGTGTATTATTTTTGTATGATTACGTTTTTAAAAATCGTTTTATAAATAGAAAATTGGCCAACCTTATTTAGTGCCTAATGGCTCCTAATGGTCACTCTTCTAAGAAGTTTCTTCACAATCTAACCAAACCGGTTTGAAATGGTTGAATTATTTCTAAAATATATTGTTCCACATCTTCAGAGATTTGTCTAACGAGTTCTCCCCTTTTCTGTTTCCGTAAATGAGGATTTTTGTAGAATTTAAAGAGAAATATTTAAGAGAGAAATAAGTAAAAAAATTAAAATTAATTTGGCCGTATAACTGAAGTGTTCCTGAGTAGGGTCGACAGGGCGTATTCGTACAGTAAGACGGTTTTTTTGTAGAAGAGAATTTGCGCTTTCAGAGTATTACATTTTTCCTTTGAATTCCATCGTTAATCTAGTATCCTTTTCACTTGGGAGATTTCCCTAGTGAGTACGCTATAACTAGACAAAACAATTTTTTTCAGATAAAAAAAAATTGTGTAAAATCACAGAAAATAGTTGCATCATTCCTATTATTTTTCCAGGTATAGAATATATGATATTTGGCCAGTAAGAAATTCACACATACATACCCAGGTAGAAATTGTCGACGGTACAAAAAAAATTCGGTACTACTCGAAACTTGGTTTGTCATTACTGTTTTCAATAAATTAACGACTAATTTATAAAACTTATATGTCCCATGTGAAAATCGAAATATATATGAACATACATGATCATACATTGGCTCGTATGTGATCATGCATCGGCATACATAGTCATATACGTCCATGCATAGTTGAATGTATGACCATACATGCTCTCATATATTTACATATAGCTTCGGATCCGAAATTTGAGGGTATATGGAGGTATATGCCCATGTATGATCATATGTGAATCACATATGAGCATATATGGTGATATATGAACATGTACGGTTATATACCCTCAAATTTCGGATCCGAAGATATATGGAAATATATGAGATTATGTATGTTCATACATCGAATTAGAAATGGACGTATATGACTATGTATGCCCATACATGATCATACACAAGTCAATATATGAACATGTGTGTTCATTCATATGTATTTCGATTTTCATATGGGGTACTTTGATACACAAAAAAAAAATTCCAAGGCTGTGACAACGTTGACAAATAACTCGACAAATAACTGAAGATCCGACGAGTTACCAGTTCATGTATTACCATCTCCAATATAGGCCCGATATTGCGCCGTTTGTATTTTTTAGCCTGGGTAGTTATGTAATTCACGTGTATATTATTTAAAATCATATTGTAATTCTGACCGTATTTGTAACTGATTAATCGTTATTTTGAGTAATTACATAAATTAAATTCATTTAGGAAATCACGTATCGGAGATGGAACTTCGGATCCAGATTCCGATTGGTAAGTTTAAATTGCATTAAAAAATAAATCAGCTTAACTAATGGGTTGGCTTATCGGCATGTACGCTTTGTTAAAGGCATTTGAAAGGCCATTATGTTTTCTTTTTTTTAGACGATTGATGAAAATTCTGAAATTTGTTAAAAATTCATAATATTATTTAAAAAAAAAAAGTTGAATACATTTAACTTATAACTACATACAACTAACTGTATATATTCAATTAATGATTATTTTTTCTAGTATAGAAATCAATAGAAATTCACTCAGTCAAAGCGTATATAAATTATTAAAGTTGCTGGCTGCTTTATAGACATATAAACAACATAACTAGTATGATTTAACACCATTTTGTTCATCTATCAATGCCAATTGTAAAAATGTTATTTAAAATGATTAAATGATAAATCCATGCATACTTAGAACATTGACTGCAGGTCGTTTACCTAAACACTAGAGCAATTTACATATTATATTTAAGTATGTTATTACAAAAATTTACTATAAAATCTATATAGAACTTAGAAAACTCCATAAAGTTTACTTTTATTTTTACTAACATTTGGTTAAATATTAGATTTTATTTTATATATTTATGCATATTAAATGTTTGCTCATAGAGAATTCTGTGTAAAAGATTTTAACTCTGATTGGCAACCTAAACGAATAAGGGCGATTTTTAAGTTAACATTAACCTTTTAGTGGCAGAGCTTCTATACATTTACCCAGCAAAAACAGACATTACCGAGTAATTAAGCGAGTAAATAGCACACGAAGAGTTTCACTACTTACCAGGCTATTTACTCGCAACATTACTTTTGTTCGCGATGTCCAAAAATTCATGGGAGGTCATTACCCTCTCGCTTACAAAAAAAGTGCGAATAACGAGTTACGCATAGTGAAAGAATATGTAGTTACTCACAAAGATAGAATAAGTGGTTACTCAAAAGTTAGGAAATAAGTGGTTACCCTACATTGTAAAATAGTTGGTCATATTGGCAAAAAAAACTTTTTACCTTTGAAAATTTCCTAGTTAGTTTAAAACAAATTTATAAATAAAATGTTAATATAAAAATGACTCAATCAGTACTTGTTTAATCAATTACCAGTAAGTGATTACTTTGCAAGAATATATAAGTACTTCCATAACTTATTATCGGTAAGTCATTATTTTGTATTTTAAAGAAATGCAAAAGGCAATGACCTATCATTTCTTGGTAATCCGTATGGTAATGACCTGTCATTACCATGTTTTTGCTGGGTAAGAACATTTGGTTATTTATAAACAACTAATTCGCACAGCATAAAAAGATACATCACTTAAATGTTCTTCATCTGTTTAAATCGGCTTCAATTTAAATCAATTTAATTCAATTTAAGCGAATTTAATTATGAACTGTAAAATCGACCCTAATTCGTTTCGGTTGCCAACCCTGATTTTTAGTAATGCATGTATGACTAAACCGCAGTCCACAATTAGTCTTGAAACAGGGTTACTTTTCTGCTATTTTAGAATATGGCCATCACAGTACCAACTCAATTGCTGAATCACATGTATGTGGGTCAAACCTTCTCAATTAAAATTAAATATTGCTGTTTTTGACATCACTGTTTCCAAATGTGCTGACTTTTGGTAGGTATAAAGTATATCACAGAACTAAGAAAAATGCAAAGTTTGAGGGCACTGACGCATCTGGATATGGAAATATGAGGTCTAGAAAATCGGAAGAAACTATAAAAATGTACAATGTTGTGCTTACTTAATTATCATTTTCTTGAAAAGCTTTATAGGTACGGAACTCATCAAGGTCGCATTTGAAGAGTTATTAAATTGCCTTTGATTTCATATACAATATGATTTTTTTTTTGGAAAGGCCAAAGGTAATTTTTCTTGACATATAAGTCGGGAGCATATGTTAAAGATGGTTTCTGCTTTACAGTTTTGCTAAATTTCAAAGTAGAATTACTACTGGATCCAAAAATATATATCAAGTTGTAAAAAAGATATTTTCTATGGAAATTGAAACTACATTAATTAATCAAATTAATCTTAAATTGTCTACATACATATATCAATCTTAAATCAAAACTGGTAGCGAACGAAAGAAGATGAATAACTAACATCTCTGTGGCACATGAATTATATATATTTTTTTAATAATACAAAATTTCTACAAATTATAAACCAGGGTTGCCATATAATAGTTTTATTAAGTAATCAAAATTTGTTTGTTTTTATTTAAATATAAACAAAAAATTAGTACGTTTTATTTATTTCTATATCTTAATTTTACATTTTATTATACATAAATGTTTTCAATTACATATACACTATCAGCAGCGTAAATTTTAGCTTGTAATTGTGTTTTGAAAATAGGTATGAAACTGTGCAGCTTTTGAGTTTCGATTAGTTAGGAATCCCATACATCGATTAGTTAGGAATCCCTCTTTTTCTTTATAATCATTTTCCGTTAAATATGAATAGTTACAATTCTGAAGATTTTGCTGACACCAATCATACAAGTGACGCGGAGTAGTTATTTGGTCTTCGAATGGACGTTGCAAGCTGGCTCTTCTTGCTTCTCTCTTTACAGTTCCTCCCAGACGATCACTAGGGCCTTTGCCGTGACTGGTAGCAAAGAAATGACACTCAGCGGAACAAATAAAATCTTCGCTATGATGGCATAAATTGGCAAAGTTTTTTTTTTAAATTGAGCAGAAGAACCGTCTGAAAAATATAAAATTTTTTTCGGTACTTTTAAAAATGTTGTATTAGGTATGAGAGAGTCTGATATTATTATAAAATTAGTAGTTTCTAATTTTCCATTTGATTTGTAATAAATTGATATTGGGTAAAATGTGGCTTGGCTATTATTCCATAAAAAGCCTTGAACAGAATTCTGGACCACAAAATTATCATTTTCAGAAAAGTCGCAAGTTACCAAATACTCGTTTTCTTCCAACGAAGACTTTTGTGAGCAATAAATGCAGACTGCTCTTTAGCTACAATCATAGAAATAAATCTGTAAAAATAGCAGAAAAAGTTACTAAAAAGTAGTTAAAAATGATGCTGCAGAAAAAACTGCTAAAATTAGCAGATTTTTTTAACTAAATACTAGTAAAATGAGAACAGCAAAATTAAACTGTTAAATTTACAGAATTTTAGTTATATTTAGGCTAACTTTTAGTTAATTGAAAATAGCAGATTGTACTGTAAAATCTGCAGAAAATTTTCATAAATATTTGTAGATTAAAAATAGCAAAAATAAACTGTTATATCTACAAAATTTTTGCTATTTTTAAGCTAAATTTAGTTGAATGCAAATAGCAGTATATTTTGCTAAAATCTGCAGAAATATTTGCTAAAAAATTGTAAACTTCTGTTTTCAAAAGGCTCGATTTTTATTTGCATTTAAAAACAAATCGGAAAAAACCTTCAAAAATTTTAAATTTTTTGGTGATTTTTTTTTTGCCGATTCTAGCAGGTTAATTTGCTGTTCTCCATTTACAAAAATTTAGCACAAATATAACTAAAATTCTGAATATTTAACATTTTTATTATTGCTGTTCCTATATTACTAATATATATAAAAAATAATATGCTAATTTAGCAGTGTTTTTTTTAGTTTTAACAAAATTTTTTACGGATTTTTTTCTATTAGTGTATGAATGAATGGGGTAGAAGAGTTTGCAGTTTTTCGCGTAATGAATCCAAAAATGTATCAGTTCATTGATAATAATCCATGAATAAAATTACGAAAAAATGTCAAAATAACAAAAAATTTCGTAAAATATACGAAAAATGGTTTATTTTACGAAAGTTTTTGTTTTGTTTTGACATTAATTTCGTATTTTTATGCAGGGATTATTATGTGTGTTCCTTTAATTATATTTGCCAAACAGTCTCTATCTACACTTATCCACTACTTAAATCTATGTGATTTCTAGTGTCCGACCGAACAGTTCGGCCGAAAAGCAACATTTGTTCGGTTTTTCGGTATTTAGAGGCATTCTTGAGAAATTCTGATACTGGGAAAATGTTTATTAAGCCGATTTAATGCGATTCTGAATGTCAAACTTAAGGAAAACCCCGTAGTTTAGCTGTAAAGCTAACTGTTCGGCCTCCGAAATTTTTCCAATTTGGCCGAACAGTGAATTTATTGCTTAACTTTGGACTTTTCCCTAAATTTTACTTGCAAAATGGATTCCAATCGGGCAAACAAACATTTATCCATAAGCAAAATTTGTCCATAATGCTTCAACATACCGAATATCGCGCAAATATATTTTGTGGCCGAACTGTTCGGTCGGACTCTAGTGATTTCATCGATGTAAATTTCTAATAACACTGCTCTATAAAAAAATAGGTGAATGATATTGCAGTGGATTTACGATTAAAGGGGGGGGGGGGGTGCTGATTTCGGATCTGCAACCAGTTTGTTAAAATTGGCTCCATATTTTGCACAATTCGCGATTCCACTTTTTTCCATTTTTCAACCGATTTTTTCAATAAAATATTTATAATTAAGTAACTATAGCTCCAGAAAGAAAATTCAATTACGTGCCCTACTTTTCAAACTTAAGTGTGTATCAATGTCTCAAAAACTTTTGTAAGTACCCAGCAAAAAACCTGCTTCGCTGGATGCAGCTTTGTAAGGGAATAAATAAAATTAATCCCTTACAAAGCTGCTTACGGAAGGCATGATTTTTCCATACAAAGGGCCCGCTTGGAAGCACGTTGTTTTGTGAGCAAAAGCGCATTATTCGCTGCTGAAAAATTGCAGTAAATTCATGTTTTTCGTAAGTGCATTTAACCGCAAATAAATTCATGCACTTTTTTTTTTGAAAAAGTGCATGATTTTCATTGAGCGCATTTAAACGCGATTTCTTATGAAAATAAATGCATTCATTTGCCGACTTCAAAATGCAGACTGACTCATGTTTATGTGGCATCTATACATTAAACTCTACTAAAGAAGGGTAAAACACGATTGAGATGACTCAGATTTCGTGCGCATTAATCTTTGGGTAACTTACATTTTATTGTAAGGTTGTTAGGGAGTAACTTACAACCTGCTTCGTCATAAGGGAATAGCGCAGCACTATAATTGTTTAAATAACTTGCTTACGATTTGCTTCGTTTAAGGCAGTTTTGCAGGGTATACAATCAAATTGCAAATTTTTTTGTGAACTGTATACGCATAAAGTGGCGCAACTCTGTAAAGCAGAATTTGTAGCGCGTTTTTAAGCGCTTCGTATATTTACTGCTTCCAAAATACTAAAAATTTTTTGCTGGGTATAGTCGCTCAAAATCACAATTTAAAATTTTTTTAAGGTTTTTTAGAAAAAATAGTTTAAATATATGACGAAGTCCGATTTTAAATATTAAGGTCAATTTGGAAAGAAAAAAGTCCAAAATTTGTATTCATATATGTCATATTACATAAACAAATTATATGCACTTTCAGAGGCTTTTGTAATTAAATTTAGATTAAAAAAATAAAAAAAATTTTCTACTGTACTACAAATCTGCCGTACTATTGTTGAATTTTTTTTTTTCTAAAAGCATCAGATTTCATTCGCTATTGACTTTTTTTTTTTTTTAAGAGGAGCAACACTCAGGAAATTCTTCCTATTAATTAACGTGTTGCTTCCTTTGGAAAGGAGATAGAGAAGAAGTGAAAGGTGGTGAAAGATGAAGATGCAAAATTATAGTGATTTTCAAAGTTGACAATTAAGTAAGTACAACCTGGTATATTTTTATAGTTTTTTCCGATTTTCAAGACCTCATATTTCCGGATCCAGATGTGCCCTCAAATTTTGTATTTGTTTTAGTTCTGTGATATACTGTACTCCTACGAAAAAATCATAGAATTTCTCCAGGCCTGGGGGAGTTCAATTACATTTCAATTATATATAATTACAATTACTTGTAATTTGTAATCGAAAATTTTCAATTACAATTACAAATAAATGTAATTGAAATTAAAAAATAAATAATTACATTTCATATAATTGAAAATTTTCAATTACAAATTACAAGTAATTGTAATTGAAAGTGATTTGAATTACAAATTTCAATTACATTTAGAATTAAAAAGCGTTTTTAGTTAAAATTTTGTAGAAAAATTTACTGGGATAGGTGGGATAGGCGTGGCTAGGTATAAAAAATATGTCATGTTGGGTTGACCCCTAACTTGTGCTTTTTGTCATTATTTCTTTTCCCAAGAAAATGTAATTGTAATTTTTAAATTACAATTACAAATAATATGTAATTGTAATTGAGTTTTTTGCAATTACAATTACATGTAATTGTGTAATTGTATGTATAATTAATTACAAAATGTAATGATCAACGCCCAGATCTGGAGTATACCCGTTGGTCGATTTGGCATGGAACTACTCATATGCTGAATGTAATGTATTTGACATCACACCGTGTGATGTTACTAATACATATAAATTCTAAAAGCAACTCTGTTTCAAGATTAATGGTGGACTGTGGACTAAACTACTGTAGTAATATGTAGTTCTAACTAAATATATTTAGTATATTATAACTTGGGAAGGATCAAATAATAGCTATTTATATGGTAGTAAATGTTGTTTTCCATTTCCGTTTCTGTTTCATTTTCATACGAATGTTTTTCATGCTTATCAATTAATCAATACATACATAATGTAGATACTCCATATGTGTTAATAATGTGTTGCCAATACTGACTGTATGTGTATGTTGCGTTGCCATCATTGATTTTGTAAGTAGTCACTGTATTTGTGTAAGTATTAAATTGTAGTCGACCTTTATTTTTTATAGTTATTATTACTGTTTTTGTTTTATTCAAATGTTAAAATATTAGAACTTTTGTTTGTTGTTGGCCTTTTACTATAGTTGAATTTCATAAACTTTGCATAATTTATATAAATTTTTTATAACAACAGGAACCGTTCTAATCAACGCTGGATGAAACTTCGGACAACTGTACAAATATCATCAGCTATACAAAAGAAACCACCGCTCAAGAGAGAAGACTCGTTTCTTAAAAGATTTTCGACACGACAAATACCGGAAACTCAAGTAAGTTTTTGAAGCAATCGCTGAGAATTTATCCGTTATAGTAATGTGTTCGCAAGAAGGGAGGGCAAATGAAATATTGTTTCGGTTGTTTTTTTAGTAAGATCGATTGCCCAAAAATCTACAAACTATGTACACTCAACCAAAAAAGTCTGTAATAACTACTGGAAATTTTGCTGTTATTACGAGAAATTTAACTATTTTGAGCCCAGCGGTATTTTTTTGCTAATTTTAGGAACACATGCCTGCCCAGCAAAATCTTTCATTACCAAATAAGTTGTTATGTAATAGAAATTCATAGCTCCGCACAACTTATTTTTTGGCGTCTAAGCTCATTATTTTTGTTTGGCGTGGTCGTTTTTACAAGTAGTCACGCTTACTCGCTCGCTTACGAAAAAATGAGAAATAAGTAGTTATGAGATTTTGAATAATAAGTGGTTACACACATGCTTACAAAAAGTTGAATTATAAGTGGTTATCCGATTGCTTACTTGATTCTTAAAAATAAGGAGTTAAGCAAATACTATTAGCTTAAGAAAATACATTCAGAAAAATTTAAGTTTTTTCTAATGTGTAATTTTAGGACTCGTTATAAAAATTTAAACATAAAACATATTTACATATAATAAATAAAAATGTATAAAATTTAACTGTGTAAAAGGTATTTATTTAAAATATTACGAGTAAGTCATTATTTTATATTTAGAAACAATGAATACAATAGGCCGTTATTAGGAAGTCATTATTTTATATTATAAAATAATGCAGAAGGTAATGATATATCATTTTTGGTAATGCTGATAGTAATGAGGTGTCATTACCAATATTTTGCTGGGTGCTAGACCGACTCACGAAAAAAAGTGCCAATTCAAAATAAAACTTGGTTTGTTTTATGATGATTCCCAAAATATTTCGGGTCTAGCAATGAGATCTCACCACAATATGTAAGTTTGACATTTCAATCACAAATATCTCCGTACAAAAGAGATTTGTGACTCATATACAGCATAGTTTGGGCACATTTTTGGCCATGTCTCCGAACTATGCGCACCACATACATATATATATTTAATCCTTTAATTCCCAAAGGAACATAGAGCCGCAACAAATGTTCTCCATTGTATTCTATCGGTAGACGTCATTTTCATCTCAATCCAGGACAAACCATGCTCATGCAACTCGTTCTCTATTTGGCGTCTCCAAGTGTTCGCTGGTCTACGAGGTCTCCTGGATCTTTGGGGGTTATATTCAACGGACTGTCGAGTTAAATCATCCGCTGGATTTCTCATTGTGTGTCCTAGCCAACTAAATTTACGCAATCGGATATTCATACTCAAAGAAATTTGATTGGTTAGGTTCCACAAATCCCGATTTGATATCGTGGCAGGCCAGAATATCCTATGTATACGCCTGAGGCAGCGGTTTACAAAAGCTTGCATACAGCTCATTTCATGACTCGAAATATTCCAGGTTTCACAGCCATACAGAAGCACAGATTTCATGTTGCCATTAAAAATCTTGATTTTGGTGTGATTTAAGATATTTTGCGATCTCCAGAATTTATTAAGCATGCCGTATGCTTGCTTTGCCTTGCACAGTCTATTCTGTATATCTTCTTTGCGGCCCCCTCTTTTAGAAATTATACTCTCCAGATAACAAAAGATTTCAACGTCATCAATGGGTTGGCCCGAAAGCTGGAAGTTTGTGTTGCATGAAGAATTTATGCGCATTGATTTAGTTTTGTTGATGTTAATTTGTAAGCCCGCTTTGGCCGCACGTGTAGCAAAGGCTTGAATCTTGGATTGCATGCTAGAGAAGCGGTGGGATAGAAGACAGACGTCATCTGCATAATCAATATCATCTAACCTATCATGAAGGCCCCACGAAATACCATGATGCATATCCATACAGTGGTTCATAACTACGTCAAGTACTATGTTAAACAGTGGTGGAGACAAAACACAGCCTTGACGAACACCTACGTTTACTCTGATGGGTTTGCTTGCTGAACCCTCATGGAGTTTGGAACAAAATGCGTTGTTGTATAGCTCCTTAATGAGATTAATTATCTTCTCGGAAACTCCTTTCCATCTTAGAGCTTCCCATATCGCATTGTGTTGTAATGTGTCAAATGCAAGTTTGAAGTCAACGAAGACTAAGTAAAGGGGTGAGCGCCATTCAACCGACTATTCCACAATTATCCTCAAGCTGTTGATGTGATCAATACATGACTTGTTTGGTCTAAAGCCCGCTTGTTCTCGTCTAAGTTGTTGTTCGATAATGGATGAAATGCGATTGTGCAGGATGTGTGATTTTGTTTAAAAGAGTAATACCCCTCCAGTTAGAGCAATCTTGCAAGTTTCCTTTTTTTTGGAAGTTTAATTATAAGGCCTTCCTTGAAATCATCAGGAATTTTCTGGTTAAACCAAAAATTTTAAATTAAGGGTTCTAGTAACGTCGCTGTTTGGGTGCTGTCTATTTTCAGTATCTCGGGAGGTATTCCATCAGGGCCTGCAGATTTACCGGACTTCAGACGTTTAATTGCAGCTGTTATTTCTCTGGATGAGGGTTTTGCGATGTTTATATCGTTTCGTACGTTATTTATATGATGCATTGGCTCGCAATCACATATTGTTGTAGATTCAGTCGGATTGACCGACAACAGTTTAGAGTAATACTTCTCCCACAACTCCAACTGTTGATCTTTGGCATAGATCAATTCACACTAATCATTCCGCAGGAGTTTAATATTGTGGTGGCTATGACCGGAAATCTCCTTCGTAATACGGTACAGTTCTTTGGATCGACCCGTTTCACTGGCTATTTGTGCATCTTTGGGTAAATTATCAGCCCACTTTCGCTTATCTTCCCTTGCACTACGTTTAACTTTTCGGTTCTCCTCTTCAAATTTACGTTGTTCGTCTTGCTTAGATTGTGGAATTTTAGCACTATTAACTTTAAAAAAATACCTTTTTTAAAAATGGTCGAGCTCGTGAGATCTCATTGCTAGACCCGAAATATTTTGGGAATCATCATAAAACAAACCAAGGTTTATTTTGAGGGGGCACTTTTTTTCTGTCCATATAAGTTGAGTCGCTCGAATGCCTGCTGATCTGTAGTACAACAAAATTAGTATAAAAAATTAGTAGCGTCTACTAAATTTTAGTAAAATTGTTGTAAATTGTAATTCAAAATAGCTAAATTTAAAAAATTTTAAATAAACTAAAATTTTTGATTCGTTAACCAAAAGTAGTGTTTATTAACATCGATTTTTTTTTTATCATATATAGGAAATATAGTAAGTAAGCGTACGACCTAAACCAGTACGTCGACATTAGGCGTGTGTCATATTAGGCAAAAATAACGTGTGAAACAATAAAAATTTTGTACGTTGACGTACGATTTTCTTCGATTTTGGGAGTAGGGTAAAAATTTAATAGGCCGTAAATCACTGTTAAGGCAGATTAACCCTAGGAATTTATTTTTAATATGCTGTTTTATAAAACAGAACAAACGTGTGAAAATTTTATCGACACTTTTTATAACTTCAATTTTCCTGGAAAGATTGAAAGAAATTCATCCAATTTCGTACTCCAATTTCATACTCAAAAATTATATTTTGCAGAATAACGCAAAAATGGCTAAAAAAAAGTGGTTAAACAGATTTTAGAAATGGCGAAAATAATGACTAATGTCCACACATTGTCATTATTTTCTACGCGCTTAGCCACATTTTTCCGGCTAAGCGGGTTTAAAAATGACTAAATCTAGCCATAAAATGGCTCAATTCCCAACATATATAGGTTCAGAAAGGTTAAAACTCAAAGCGTTTTTTGTTGGCTCGATCATAGCTATGCCATTCTCAGTGCTTCCTAGGCATAAAGCCTCTTTGCCTACTAAGGAGAGAGCTGCATAAATCTTTACTTGCTCAATATTTTCAGTATTTTCTCTAATTAAATCCATCTACAAATAAAAGTAAAACAACAGCAAAACGCTTAGTCGCAGATCTCTGCGTTACTAGCGGGTTAATGCAACGATGGCATCGTATTTATCGAGTGTCCGCTTTAGATCCGCCACGTTCCTTGAGTGGCTATTAGGGGTGTCAAACGGGAAATCCCGAATCCCGGGATTTTTGCGATTGGCAAAATACCGAATTTTCTTATTTATTAATATTAATATGAACGCAAATAAATAGAGTGAACAATTTTAGATTACCGAAGTTTTTTCTTGAATTTTTTCATATTTACAAGAATTTGATGGCAACATATTGGTAAAATTAGAAATTAAGTAGTTTATTCGAGTACACTATGCAAAGACTTTGCAGAAAAATTTGAAAATTTGGTAAACAATATTAAGTTTTTGAGTAATTCATGCGAAAAATCACTTTTGCTTGTTCTTTTACCGGTTTATTCTTCCGAGCGAAATTCGACTTCTGGGACTTTGGAACTGTAAGTTGAAATTCTTCCATGAAAACATTTGATAACGGTAATCAAATAACTTTGTTGCTGTAGTTACACGATTCAAGGTTTTCGCAACGAATCTGTTTCAAAATCTGCCTACAAAATACTGGGCGCAAGGGTACTAAGTGCAGGCCTCCATATATTATCCCAAAGCAAAAGATATAACAAAAAAAATTGCGTTCGAATTTTCTTCAATTTATTAGTTTTTCGTGTTTGGATTTTCAACATGCTTTCCAATAATATATAATTTGTGTTTATCAAATTGGCGGTTTCGCGAATAAAAATACAATTCATTCTGTATTTTTGGTCCTTTTAAATGCTTTTCAAAGATATAAAAATTTTTAAAATCCAATCAGCGGTTGCGGAGTTTCAAAATAATATATTAAAAACATAACATTTCGCGATCAAAAAATTCTTAAATTGTGTGAAACAAATTTAATTTGTCAAACTAATGTCAGTAATGGCTCGAAATATCGATTCCAAACCAATGAAATGCAAAATCAACCGCTTTTCGCTCCAGTAGTTTAGGGTAAAATAACTGATAACTTTTTTTGATTTGACGCAAAATTATTAGTTAAATCATCTTTTGACGCATAAATATTAGTTGAATCACCTCTGTTTATGGTTATTCAAACATTTACCTAAATTTTTTTGAATGCAATCTGATGCAAACAATTTAGATTACGGAGTTTACAGTAACGGAGTTTACATTTTGTTACTTTTTTCGTTTTCTTTCAGAAGCGCTTTGTAAGAATTTTCTTTCCGAAACAAAATCGTATGATGCCTACAAGGTGAATCCAAATATGACATTGTTTTTCTTACTCGTTAAATAGTTTGGTGTGAAAATTAGGAACAGAGTTTACAACATTTTTTCAAATCTTATTAAAGACATCCTTTTTCATCTCGAGAATGTTACATGTTGCAGAAAAGCTTCAAGTCTATTATACTAGATGATTATTTACGATTATTTGAGAATAAATAACATACTTTTCGCAACATAAATAATAGATGACTCCAAAATTCTGGTGTATGTATTTTTATCAAAAATTATGACGAAAAATCGTTACAGAGTTGAAGTCGTGTTAGCTAAGATATACGAAAAAGTTTGTAAAATGTATTAATTTTTATTAAAAACGGCACTTTTCCTCTTCATAAAAATTCTTACAGTTAGTGATTAGGTTACGGAGTTTATATTTGGCCTATAAAATTGGTCACAAATTTTATGTATTAACCAAAAATTTTGTAAAATAGGTGACAATACGCTGATATATATCAAAATATATAACTCAAATGTAATCCATGCATTAGAAATTAGCTGGTTACATGGTTTTTATCACATTTTTTGATATATGTTAATTGTCAGATTGTCTCTATATGATAATTTTTTAAAAAAAATCGTCGGCTTTAGAATCGAACACATGCTCCTACATTATAAACGTAACTATACTAAACTGCGACAGCTTAATAATCTCATCCAAGCAAGCCATTCAGCGCAATGTAACTAATTCGTTGTTTTCTTTCCTATTCAGTTTTCTGTTATTGTTATTACTCAGAAGTGATCAATACAAACATATACAAACATTATATTTTTAGATTTTTGTTTATCTTCCAATCTCCTCCGTGTCTACTTTTTCGCAAATGTTGCTAAACATTGATTTTGTTTGAAATTTTCCCAAAAGGAACCGATTCTATTTCTCCAAAGTGGAACCAGTTCTTCTATAACCAGGAGGCAAATTACCGCAGTCGTGATCGAGTGTTATTCGATAGCAATTATTGTTACTTAAAACATTACAAAGATTAAAACTAGGTTAGAGGTGAAGCATTTAATTTCTTTACTACAAATATGAGTTAAAGTTGTAACAGAAGTTACATAGTGTTGTTTTATTTGCTTTGTTATTTGAGGTGACCAATTACCATGGATTTGACAAATTTTGGCATGTCACAGGACTGGCCCAAAAGGACGTGTCACCTAGCTGTCAGGTTGATACATATCACCCTGTATAATTCTCTCTCTCTATCTATTACTATACTTACTTACTGTAACTTAATACCATAATATTTTGTTATAATAAAGTTCAGTACACATTTATCTATCGTCTTGTATTGTTCATTAAAAAAGACATGTCACCGAACTAACCCAAATGGTATAACCACAGAATCAGTGACATTTTGTATATTTTTTGACACATCATTCAATTAACCTGGAAGGAACTGACACAGAACCAGTCCCATTATATACTAAAATGGGAAAGAAACCAAATTTAATCATTTCTTACCAAACTTGCCTTTAGACATGTCTACTTTTAAAAGAAGACAGTTGCAGTTAAAAACATACACAGAAAAAATGTACCTATGCAGCAACGGTGAAATTTGTAAAAACAAACACCTTTTTTAATATTAAAATTCGACTTCCAACATTTTTTTATCTGAAACGTTTGTAAATTGTTATTTTTCATATAAAAATTTCTTTAAACTAAAAATTCAAAGTTACAAAAAGATAACAAAAAAGTGGTTTGTGTTTACAAATTCCATTGTTGGTGGCTATTAAACAAGCTTTTTGTTTGTATTTACCAAAAGCGGTATGAAAATTGACTCTGTTTAAACCATAGAAATGATAAATTATACCAGTCCTGTGACAAAATCCTCCTCAACTAGCCACGGGATATGTACCTAGAGTGCAATTCAATGGTATGTCATCGTTTTACCAGTCCTTTAAGAATAATTGAGACTGCTTAACCCACAGCAATGGTTAATTATACCAGTCTTGTGGCAAGTCCTGCTTTAACATTGACGGCAATTTAGTGGTATGTCCTCGTTTCACTAGCCACAGGATAGATACTTTGAGGACAATTGATTTGTATGTCATCGTTTCACCCTTCAGTGGACTAGTCATTTAAGTGTATTAATTGACTCTGCTTAACCCACAGCAATGGCAAATAATATCATTCCTGTGCAAGTACTTCTTTAACCAGTCACGGGATAGGTACTTTGATTGCAATTGCAATTGATTGTGCTGTAATTTTACTTAACCACAAATTCATTTTAGCAACGACGATTTTTATTTTATTTTTTATTTTATTTATTATTATTTTCGATTTCTATGCACAAGACTTAAAGTCTTTTATTGCAGCATAGAAATTAACTTTGTATAAAAAAGGTTTGATACAAAGATAACTCTTAGATTCTAATTAACTAATTATAATAATAATAATAATAGTAACATCATAATAGGTTGTAGACAAAGTTTTAAAAAATAAAAACAAACACATTAACAAAAAAGAGAGAATAAAAAATTATTTGAATGAAATTAACATCAAAAGTTGTTCATTATACTTAAAAAAAAAAAAAAAAATAAAAATAAATAAATAAATAAGAATTTTAAAATAAGAATTTTATAAAAATTTGTAAAAACTTTATGTTGTAAAAAACGTTATTATGTTCTTTTTAAATTGTATTGCGTTACTTTTAAGTTGTGTCGTATGTGGGATATCGTTCCAAAGACGGACGGCATTGATGAAGAAATGCCAATCAGACGTTGTACTACATTGTTGCAATGTTCTTATTCTTTTTCCCCTTGCAGAGGAGGAAATACAAAGGCGGTTATATAAGTGGTCCGGCTGACGTGTGTAAATAATTTTGTGCAAAAATATTAGAACTCTCATCTTAAGTAAATCATCAAACTTCATACCATAGATTTGTACGGAGAAAGGTGAAATTGAAATAATATTGCCAATAGCATACCTCTTTATGTTATAAACATATCTGGCTATATTATTAAATATAATGTTTAGTTTTCTACTATTCAGGGTATCACAGCTTGCAAAAAGTTCACATCCGTATAACAAGGTAGGCATTAAATATGTTTTAGCGAGCAGCATTCTAATTTTAACAGGTGTGCAGTATTGAGTTCGCCAGAGTGTTCTCAGCATAGAATATGTGCGACCGCAAGCATAATTAATATGTTCCGACCACGTCAGTGTAGAATTAAAGATGATTCCGAGATTTTTAGCGGAATCTACAATGCTTATGGGTTGGTTGTTTAAAAAAATTGTAGGTATAAAATCTATTTTTGTTAATCTCTTTTTAATAACGATAGCTTTGGACTTCTGCGGATTGATACTGAGACCATTTGCCTTAGCCCATAAATAAACACGTTCAAGTTCCTGATTTAGTCTTCGAATGCATTCAACTATCATTCCAACCTCACAACTAATATAGATTTGGACATCGTCAGTAATATCAGATGCGAACCAGGTTTCAGACACACATATTAAGTCCATATTTGAATTTTCAAATATGAATCTGAATTCATCCATCTTATTACGCAAACTTTGACCATTAATATGACAGATTCTCAAACCGTCCCTTTGTTTACTGAGAATTTTAACCATGTTCGCTGTCCCGTCGTTGGAACTATTTCTCCTTAGGTTGTAACGATCCATACAGAGTAATAAAAAGAAAGAAAAGTAACGCAATAGTTGTAGCATATATTGACACTAAACAATATTTCAAATTTAGTAAAAAGAACACAAGTAACGCATATAAATTTTGTATAAAAGTTGAAATTTATAGAGAATATAATATATTTAAAAGGAATTAAAATTGAATAATAGTAAAATAAAATAATTAAATTATGTTGCATAACTTTCATGTTGCTCAACAAAAAAACTATCAGCTTCCCCAGATGAATGAAGTAATAAACGTAAATGTTTTATTTCATCGATGCGGATTAGCTGCTCGCTAGCTGTTCTTTTAACAAACACCAATCCACGCATTGAGAAAGCACTATGAATAATTTTATCTTTTTTCATACGGATTGCTTCTCGCAGAATTCGATAATTTTCCACAGTAAGACTTTCGTTGACGAAAAATTTTGTGCTAGATCCAAGTGCAACATCATTTAGAGTAAAATGAAAGTCTTTATTCAATTTTTTATAATTTGCCAGGGATTTTAAAAAGAAATTTTTATCATAAGGGGACCACATTTTGACGATAATAGCGGCATCAGGCGAATAAGTTTTATTTTTATTATTTTGGTTCCGTAAACGATAAATCGATTTAATTGCTGGTAAGGCGGTGCCAATTGTTGAGCATATATCACTAAAAATTGTCATTAAATTTTCATTTGGATTAAAAGGTATTTCATTAATTCGCAATTCGCATGCAACTGATCTATTTTCGTGACGTTTTAATTGTGTTTTTAAAAGTTGGATTTCCTTTTTCATATCTAATACTTCTGCCGCGACTGTTTCCAATTTATTAACTCTTTCTGACACTATAATGATATCACTCTTTATTGCATTAAAACTCCTATCAATTTCATTTAAGAGATCATTTTTATACTCGAGAAATTTTTCGTGCATAATTGTTGTTATTTGTTCAGTCAGTTGGTCGGATAGTTTTTTAAATCGTTTATCCATCAATGTTATGAACTTGAGGGGGGATTCGGTATCAGTTAATCGCGGTGTATTGTTTACATTCCCAACGAAAGAATTTTGTAAAACTTCTCTCATCCTTTTTTGCGCGGGAGTAATAAGATTTGTTGTAGTTGTTGGGTCACTATTGTTTTCTTGTGGGTTAATATTGTTTTTGTTTTGTGTAAAAAAAAATAGAGAATAGCAAGAATTTTTATTAAAAAATAATTTTGTACCAAAAATGAAAAGTGGGATACAAAACGTTTTACTAATTTCTTTATTTGAATGTGTCAGGAATAATATTTAATTAATTCTTCAAAAAGGAAACCGTTGAAGATACTGGATCCGAAAGTGCCTCTGGGGATGCCGATAAAACCATTAAGAGACGAAGGCGATACCTCCAAAAGCGACGTTCTGTTGTAAATCCCGATGAAAATTTTTACTTTTACTGGCTTATGGTACTTACAATATGCGTTCTATACAATTTATGGACATTAATTGTCCGTCAAAGTTTTCCCGAATTACAGGTATGTTGATTTTTTACAATCATCGTGATATTTTAATAATATGGTATTTTAATATTAAACCACTTATTTTGGAAGTGGAATGAGTTCATTTTCAAAAAGACTGAGTTAATGATGGGTTCCATAGTATTCATTGGCTTCTATATACATACATACGGTGTTATGTATAATGTTTTTAAACAGTTTAATTAAACGTTTTTAAGCTAATTTGGCAAAAACAGTATGCATAATTCGTTTAATAACGAACAATTTAACAATCTTTTAAAGTAGAGTCATGCCTAAAATAAGCATTTCATAAAGTTTGGAAAATAAAAATCTCTGTTGAAACCGAAAATATTCAGTTTTCATTTATTTAAAGGCTTTTTCAAGGGTCATCAACCCAATAATATGTAGAATCTAACATTTTGTAGCCAACAAATTAAAAAATTCTGGAACAATTGCACCATTTAAGCGTATTTTCATTAAATTTTCACAAATTGGTGTACAAATAAAATATAAAATAAACTAAACAAAATAGTGATGTTTATTTAATAAAAACATAATCGTCATTAGAATACATTCAGTATTCGTAATATTAAACTTTCTTTAAAATACTATTTTACACTATTATATAGACAAGATATAAAAAAAAAATTCTTTTTTTGCATGTTTTAATTTATTATAAATTACTTTTATTGATAAAATCTTCAAACAAACATTATTCACCTATGATTAACGAGTCAATCGTTTACTAACTTTACGAATCACTAACAATTTATTTGAAAGTCGAGACACATATATAAGGATGTTGCCAGAATAAAACGAGAAATTAACAAACTGTTATTTAACGATTATGCATGACATTTTTTAATAAACTTTTAATAAGGAAAATTAATACTTTAGCAATTGTATTCCTTAACGGAAAATTAAGAAAAGTTTATGCATTAAAGCCATAGTGTACAAAAATTTGTTATCCAAATTTTTAAGATCATTGAAATTTTTTCGAAATCCTGGCATTAAGAGTTTTTTTGAGTAATACTGAAATCTTCCCATGTATTTCATCTCCTGAGAACAAATCTGCTTCTCGAAATTTTCCAGTATATACACTCATAGAAAAAAAATCTGTAAAAATAGCAGAAAAAGCTACTAAAAATTAGTTAAAAATGATGCTGCAGAAAGAACTGCTAAAATTAGCTGATTTTTTGCTAAATACTAGTAAAGTAAGAACAGCAAAATTAAAACTTTCAAATTTACAGAATTTTAGTTATATTTCAGTAAATTTAAATACAAACTGTACTGTAAAATCTGCAGAAAATTTTGCTAAATATTAGTAGACTAAAATTAGCAAAAATAAACTGTTATTTCTACAAAATTTTTGCTATTTTTAACTAAATTTAGTTGAATGCAAGTAGCAGTCTGTCCTGGTCAGCAGAAATATTTGTAAAAATTTGTAAACTGCTGTTTTTAAAAGGCTCGGTTTTTATTTGCATTTAAAAAAAAATCGAAAAAAACTCCGAAAATTTTTATTTTTTTTCTGATTTTTTAGGCTACAAATTATTTTGGCAAATTTTTTGCTGATTTAAGCAGGTTAATTTGCTATTTTCCAATATCAATTATTTAACTCAAATATAATTAAAATTCTGTATATTTAACAGTTTTATTTTTAGTATGCAGCATCATTTTTAACTAATTTTTAGTAACTTTTTCTGCTATTTTTATAGATTTATTTTCATGAATATATAAAATAATCATGTGTAGAGTTGTGTCTTTCATGAACGAACTAGTTGATTTGAACGGTTGAGTTCATTGAACGATATGACATCGTTCACCATTATTCGTTCTTTTAGTTCAAACGTTTATTTCGTTCTTTTTTTAGTCATATAATATTTGTATCTCTTTTTTATTATTAAGGGGGATATCGACTCTAGGAAAAATTTTGTTTTCCAATTTTTTTATATATTATTTGGATAGAGCATACTCTTCAGTATATCAATAAAAAATTCGAAGAAATTCTCTACCATCGTTTTTAAGAATATTTGGGTTAATATATAAAATACTCTTTATCCGATTCTTCCCAAATTTGGTGGGAAGTTTTCATGTAGAAAACTGCGAGATATATATTTGGTTTTTTTAAATTTTGCTGTTTTCTTAGCGTAAAATAATTTTAAACTTTAAACGCATTTTCTCACAACCCTGAGTTCAAAATCGGCTGCCACTGTACAGCCAAGGCGGGTTAACCGATGTCGATCCGGGTTTTTTTTTCTTTCGTAGGCAACAAAAAACTCTAGTCCCTATCGTGGCCCTTTTTTAAATTTTGGTCAAATAAATTTTATATCAAATTTTTTTATTTTTGTGTGGTAACTTTTTTAACGAAAATTTTAAAAATAAAAATCGGGCCACGATAAGCACTAGAGTATTTATCTGGAATTAAGAATCACTTAACATTTTTATTTTCCGATAATTAATTTTCTCAGCCGATTTTGCCTTTTGAAAAAAAGGCCAGTAATGAAGAGGCAACTCTCGCGATTTTGACTGGGGAAATACACAACTGATGTTTTTTAAAAATACTAAAATAACATGATTTTTCAATAAAAATAAAATAAAATGTTAAAAATATTGTTAACCCGGTTAAAAATCTTAATATGGTGTCATATATAATTATATCTTATTTGATAAGTCCCCATATACAACCACATACAGCTTGATCCGAAAAATGGGTCATCTAGATGTATCTAATTATATAAAATTAGATATAATTTGATACAGTTTGATCCGAGATTTGTCCATATCCAGGACATTATATTATATCTAATTCGATATAAAAATATCTGATTTTATATAATTTTGTCTGATAGTAGGTATACTTTTTATGCATAACAGCTATTAAATTGACATTGAAATTTGTATAGTTTGAACAATTTTAAAGGCCCAAATTTTATAACATAAAATAAAAATTTAGTTGAATGCTTTTGTCTTCTAAATCGTACCTACGCATCATTTTTAACATGAGTTTACATGAAAAAAAAACCACGTGAAAATTATTTGGCTATGAGTAATTAACTCTTAATTTGCTGACTACTAAATTTGATGTTGAACTATATATTAATTTCTGCGGGATTATATAGAAAGTTATATAAAATTACAAGAATATATTTTTAGTATGACGACACATACAGTGTTATATAACTTAGTATCGAACCATATATAATCATATCGGTCACTACATATATTTTGATTAGTTTTATATGGCTTATATTGTTATATATGGAGTCAGATTTGGGGATATGTAATAACATCATTTACCATACAAAAAATTCGTTGAGAAAATAATATCAAATGTAGTTGTATATAATGATATGTGTCTTAAAGTGACTCCATTCATTGTCAGATATGACCCAATAACATTATATATGACAATATATAACTATTTTTACTCGGGAATTGAATTTTTGACAACCGTTCAAATATGCCCTTTAAAATGCTGTTGTTACAGTATTTACCCCCCTTAATTTTATTACAGAATTAAATATTTTTCATAATAATTTCAAATTTTTATTAAAATTGTATTTTTCTGATACTACTAGTCTATGTACAATAAAATTAATGTAAATATGTAACATGTAGTGTGCCAATAAATTGTCAAACGAAAGACACCGTTCACGAATCACTGTTCAGACACAGCTCATGACAAAAAAAAAAACGATAACAAGAAAAGAACGATTTGAACGAACTAGTTCAATGAATTGTATTGAACGATATGACCGAGTCACCAAAAATAACGATTAAGCCCAACTCTAATCATGTGCACAAACGTGCTAGTTTATTCATTTATAAAAATTTTGCAATGAATCTAACAAAATAGTGTATTTAATTACAAACGGTTTTTGAAAAGTTATTAGTCATTAAAAAATTTTCGAAATGACTTTGGGATATGTGTCTATGGATGTCGTTGAAATTAGTATAATAGATTTTTTTTTCTTTTTTTTAATCGGTTTAGTTCACGTTATATCGCTGCTCAAAATTCTATGTAATTAACCAAAGTGAGAGAAATATCTCAAGTTTAAACTGTTCTAACATTTGAAGTAGTTATCCGATTTTTATAAATCTTAGCTCATATGAGGTCTTCTACTTTTTCAAAAATACACATTCTTTTTACAGAAATATTGAAATAGTGCATTTATCGCGAATATTCAAAATATCCGATTTTTTTTTAAATAATTTGTATTGACAGACCATACAACATATCAAAAATTATGGTTGCAACCTCCATTGGATAGAAAAATATTTGTATATTAGTGTTCGATTTTTATATTATTTTTTTTATAAATGCTAAATTTTTAATTTTGTTTAATACACAATTTACAGTTTCAAAATCATTGAAATGCAAACCCGTTTTAATATATCTTATTTTAAAAAAAGCGGACTCATATCACTTTCGAAATAAGTTTACTTAATAATATCTGAAAAATAATTATTTTACATATTTCAGCAAGCCGTACCAGTATTTTGGTTTATGTGTGATACTTTGACCGATATTGTATTTGTTTTTGATATTTTTGTACAATTACGAACTGGCTATTTAGAGCAGGGTCTTATGGTATACTTTCAAATTATTTTGCATTAATTAGCAACAATTTATTACATTTAACGTTTTGTTTAACAATTATATTAGGTATACGATGATAAAAAGCTAATGTCACATTATGTGCACTCTAGAGATTGTTTTTTCGATTTAATTGCTTTAATACCATTTGATCTTTTACAATTGAAAATGGGATCGCAGCCATTGTTACGTTTTACTCGATTTTTTAAGGTATGCTCTTTGATTTTTAAGCTGCCTACACACTAGGGAACATACTTAAAAAAAGAGAGCATTTTTTGTGAATGGGTGAGTGCGTTTGTGTTTGTGTGCGTGTTGAGAGCGTGCATTTCGTGTTTACAAAATTTTTTGATATTTTTTGTTCCCTCAACCATGTTCCCTAGTGTGTAGGCAGCTTTACAGTTAACCGTTTAAATATTAATATTTGGTTTGTATTTTGCAGGTTTATAGATCTGTTCGTTTTTATTATATTGTTGAAAGTCGAACTGTTTGGCCTAATTTGTGGCGTGTTGTTAATCTAATTCATATATTATTAATTCTTGCACATTGGTTTGGTTGCTTTTACTACTTGCTCTCAGAAGCTGAGGGTTTCCAGGTATGGTTTAATCAATTTCACATATACAAATTAGTAACATAACGTTTTAATGCATTTTGTTTTCAGGGAGATTGGGTCTATCCATATCGTCCCGGAGATTATGCCACATTAACCCGAAAGTATTTGGGTAGTTTGTATTGGTCTACGTTAACACTAACTACAATCGGTGACTTGCCAACTCCAGAAACAAATGCAGAGTAAGTTATTAATATTTTTCTATCTGGGTAACAATAATAAAAATGCCATAATAATAATTTAGCGTTTAATTGTATGGCCGATCTCTCGACTTACAGCTCTTAAAAATTACTTAGATGCAAGTTTTATTGTTTTCATCCAAAATATTCGATATTTCTTCCATAAAACCATGTGCCGAAAAACAACATAGACATTTTTAATAAATAAAACTACCCAGTGTAGAAAATCATATCCAGAGATGTGGTTATGTAACTACATACTTGGTAATGGTAACTAGTTACTTTTATTATTACATTTCTTATTACCTTTATATGGCGATGTCGCAAAAAATAATAAGTTACACACCAGCATACGAAAAATCAAAAAATATGTCGTTACCTATGTGCTTACCAGTATTGACAAAAATAATGATTCTAAAAATAGATTTTGAAAAAAATAAGTTCTATAAAAAAAATATTTATACCCTACAACCACTACGTGGTCAGGGTATTATAAGTTTGTGCTGATGTTTGTAACACCAAAAAATATTGGTCCTAGACCCATCTTATAGTATACCGATCGGCTCAGAATTTTTTTTTATTTCGATTTAACGATGTCCGTCTGTCCGTCCGTCTGTCTGTCTGTCCATGCATTCTTGTGCGCACTTTACAGGTCGCAAATATTAAGATATTTCGATGAAATTTATTACACAGATATTTTTATGAAATTTGGTGCGCTGACTCACATTATAGAAAATTTTGACGCAAGCCCCATTTTAACCCATTCGAATTTCGGATCCAAACATTAGTTGGCTTTTACCCAGACTGCTGTACACTCAAAAAAATAAGTTAGTAGCAAAATTAGTAAAACGTCTTGTATATCAACAATTTTTTTGCTGAAATTCCGTTTTCAGCAAAAATTTAATTATACTTTTTTAGCACTAAACTAATTTTGAACTAATGTTTTACTAATTTATTTTGCTACAAAAATTGTGCTGATAGTCGCATTCATAGCGTGGAGGACAACCAGATAGACAAGATGTAGATGTCGCAGCTTGTCTGGAAACGGAAATGACAAAAAAAAGAAAAACAACTCTACACACATATTCTATATTTAAATTTTCAGCAAATAAATTAACTAAAGTAAAATTTCGCTACAAGTTTTTTGAGTTTTTTTCAATCTACTAATATTCAGCAAAAAGTTTAGTGATTTTAGCAAGGTTTTTTTTATTTGCAGTCGACTAAGACTAAGTTAGCAAAACTTTTGCTGAAGATTACTATTTTTTTAGTGAAAATCAGCTCGCTGATTTTCAGCAAACCTTTTGCTGAAATTACCAACTTTTTTGCAAGCACGCTCCTGACTAAAAATTTGCTGATACAGCAACAGTTTTTGCTGACTTAACTGACTTTTTTTTGAGTATAGGGTATTGTATAGTCGGCTTGCCCGACTTTAACCTTTTTACCCGTTTTTATATAGCTTTAATACATGAACGGAAAGGGAAATATGTCTAGTTTATTGTAGTGTTAATTTTTTAGTAACATTCAAAAAACCTTAAACACATCTGCGAAAAATCTACGAAAAAACTAAAAAACAAGAAAGTGAATGTTTGCACAATATTTGCATGTGGTTATATTTTTTGACCCGAGGTGTGTGTTTTAAATGCAATAATTTTACCTGTTATCAATCCTTTTTTATGCGTTTAATACATCAATGAAAAGGAAAACATGTCTAGTTTATTGCACTGTTAATTTTTAAGTAACATTCGGAAAAACCTTAAACACTTCTGGGAAAAATCTACGAAAAAACAAAAAAGTGTATTTTTTACAAAATCATCTTTGAAAGTTGGATTTCAATAACTTAAAAACTATCCAAGGTACCTGAATGATTTTTTGCAGCAATAAAGACCATTTTAGTGTTCATGTAATACAATTAAAATAATTTTAAAAAAATAAACCGAACTATCCTTTTTTTGCAATTAAAATTATGGTGTCTGGAAATTTGCCATTTTTTATAAAATCATGTTTTCTTGATTTGTTTATGAATTGGCGCTACTTTTTATTTTTGAAATCTAAACAGAATATATGGCATATATAACTGTATTTCAGAAAGTAGCAAAATCGGCGTGACTTTTTTGTTATATGATCGAAAACTCAAAAATTCTCATAAAAATTAGACCAATTTCAAATTTAGATTAAAAGCATCTTAGAACACCATTCTCTACGAATATATAATAAAACATTAACTTTTATTAAATAACTTCTCAGTAAAAAGTGAAAAATTGATAGCATCTTTTTGAGAAAAAAATGCAATTTTTTCGATCAGCGAAAAATGTTTGACTTTGGAAATTTCTCAACACTAAATGGTTCGAGATACTTAAAAAAGATTTTCAAGGTTTCATTTCTTAAACTGTTGCGTATATGTCAGTATTTTTTAAAAAATTATTGTTATAATATCGAATTCACAATCGGCCAAAAAGTCAAAAAGTCGAAGAGAAAAATGATTTTTTTTGTTTTTGAAATGAAATACCTTAAAACCCATAACAGTTATTATAGTAAAGTAAGCATATTTTTTCTTCGTTTCTCCAAGCTCATTCCAAAATATAAAAAATCAATAATTGAAAGAGCTACACGGTCCAAAAGCTATTTTACTTTTGAGGTGGTCTACTTTGACGCCCAATAAGTCACCCTGTGATACCACATGTTATCCATAAATCCAAAATTCAGAAAGCCTGGGTCCTTCTTAACAATTATCTCATACATACTGATGCAATCGGACTTATAGTTTAGAAGATGCAGATTTATTACCACTTTTTTTGTTTCAAACCACTGTGCGTAGCTTTATAAAATGTGTAAGGAATCGAGAATGGTTCACTCTGATTTGGATTTCGAATAGGACAGAAACAATAAGAATACCCAGTCAGACAAATACAAACGGGGAAGCGATGGAAAAGCACTTTAACAGGTGGTACAAGTACTGGAAAAAAGTGCTTTCCCATTCCCAAAATGATAACATCATTAGACAAAAGGACCGGCAGTTCAAAAAGCGCCGGAAAAGCACTGGAGAAACAAAATTTTTAAACGTTGGCAAAACGCTGGCAAAACCAAAAGATAGGTGGTCCGGAAATATATTTTCCAAAATAAAATTTAAAAAAGGTTCATATGTATTTTTTTGGTCCTGCCGTGATTTGAACCCAGGCCGTCAGATTGGCAGACGATTGCTCAACCAACTGAGCTAACGAGACATATAATATTTGATGGCTAAACACATAAATGAGTGATAATAGCTGGACACCTAATGGCCGTTCTAAAGCGGAGAATACACGTAGGAACATTGAGTGGGGAACAAAAAATATCAAAAAATTTTGTAAACACGAATTACACGATGTCAACACACACACACACACAAACACACACACACATTCACAAAAAAATGGGAATTTTTTCACGAATGTTCCTCGTGTATTCTCCGCTTAAAATGGTAGCACTGGCAAACAGTTTTTTGGAACTAATATACCAGCGTTGGGAGAGCAAAAAAGAAGTGGGTTTTAAAGGAGCTTTTCCACAAACAAAAAAATTGATTTTATAGAACAAAAAAAAATTTTAAATTACAAATAATCCAAAAAAAATTGTTTCCTTGCAACCGGATTTGAACTCGGAACCTCCTGACTACAAACCTTTTTTAACGAAGCGTCCGCATTTTTATAAAATAATTACTCTACCAATGAATTGGTTTTTGTAGCACTGGTAGTATTGGCTAGGTAGCACTAGATAACCATTGGTTGCAAACCCTGGCATATCACTCTTAGACCATTCTTTGCCAGTGGGTTTTTGTTATAAACCACCGAAATTTTTGTAAAACAAATACTGGAAAAACGCTTTTTGCAAACGCTGGCATAGCGTCCCAAATGAGTGTCCTCCCAGTCATTTATTTTCAACACCGTGGTTAACCAGTGGTATGTCAGTGCTTGATTTTTTGTACCACTGGCGATTTCTGATAGGGTATTTACAAAATATGATATCACCCAGTGTAGAAACGGTAATGACATATCATTATTTTTTGGAGTACCAGTAATGACACCCACTTACCTTCTGCATTATTTTAAAACATATAATAATAAGTTACTGATAATGACTTATTTTTATCATTATTTCATATAGAAAATAATTTTTTAGATTTTTTTGAAAATTTTTTGAAATCTATTTTTAGACTCAATATTTTTTAAACACTGGTAAGGATATATGCAACCACATATTTTTTGATTTTTTGTATGTTGGCGAGTAAGCTTACTTGTGTGCAGCAGGTCAATTATGTTTTTATCAATTAAATATTACATGTCGATATAGCTCAGATGGTAGAGCTGTTGACTGGCAATCTGTAGACCCAGGTTCGATTCCCGCACCAGCAAATTTTATTTAAAAAAAAAATACAAAAAAAATATTTTTTTTTTATATAATTAATTTTTTTGAAAATCTATTTTTAGACTCATTATTTTTGTCAGTACTGGTAAGCACATAGGTAACGATATATTTTTTGATTTTTCGTAAGCTGGTGTGTAACGACAACTCATTATTTTTCGCGACATCGCCATATAAAGGTAATAAGAAATGTAATAACAAAAGTAAGTAGTTACCATTACCAAGTATGTAGTTACATAACCACATATCTGGTAATGATTTTCTACACTGGGCAGTTAACACAATGACCTCAATTATATTTTTAAAATTTTAAAAAGATACTAAAATTATTTTAGTAAATTTTTTATATAAAGGGATTAAAATATAAAAATATTGTATATTATTTTATAAATTTTTTTTTAGATTTTTCGGTTCCTTTCAAATTTGTTTTCGATTAGTCGGTATAGAAAAACCCCGAGTAATTGTTTGGGCAATTAATCGATTAATATGAAAAGACGGTTAATTGCATATCCTACTAGGTACAAATAAATTGAAGCGATAACAAAGGATATGATAGATTGACTCTAAAAATAATTTTCAAAAATTATTGTTCCCGCCTAACCAAACTGTATTTTCGCTCATACCTATCAACGTTAAGGATTTAAGGCAAATCTACGTCAAACCGATTAAAGTATAAAAAAATTATGAACAGTAATGTTTATAATAGTTGCGGTATAATCGAACTTATGCCAGCAAAACTTTTTAGGAAGTAACGCGAAGAAGTTATGTTAGATGTGAAAATGTATAAACGTTGAGTTTTCAACGTTGATAAATATCCACGTTGCAAGTTAACATGCATACGAAAAGAATGTTTTAGTTTTCGTCTTAAATGCCTTTTTGTGTACTTTGAGTTTTTTTCTGAGTTAACGGATAAGTCGAAAACACAGCTTATATAATAATTTAAAATAAATATTTTAATAAATATTTTAAACAGTTATTTTATAGCCAGTTCCATGGATCAGGGCCCGAATTATGGTATTCGTAAACGACTGAAATTGTTCGAAGACGGTTTTAATGATATGTAAATACATAAAATCTAACAATGATAACCCCATGTTTTACTTTTATATCCAATCCAGGGCCGAACTATAATGTCCCTGGTCCAAAAAATGTCATCAAATTTCATAATTTTATGATATAAAAAAATAATTTTGAACGAAAAATTTCAATCACGAATACCGTAATTCGACCCCAGGTTCTGAAACTGATTCCTGGGGGTCGAAATGCGCCACTCTATTAAAAGTGATGACAAACGTTTAAAAATTCATCTCTTGAGATTCGTTTTTGGCCCAGGATATTTCTGGATCCCGTAAAAATAGAAATCTGAAGAAACATTTATATTTTTTGGGAAAAACAGTTTTCTATCTCAAAACCAGTTTTTTCTTACAGTTTTTCTAAAAAAATATATGGCAACACTGGGTATATATGGGAGGCTGAAGAACTTTTTGGTGCTGCCAGATGTATTGTTTTTGTCTATATTATTATCCCGGGATTTTTCATTGGTTGCTTTATGTATTAGATTATTTATAATATCGTATGAGTAGCTGTTTTTTGATAATACATCTTTTAGTTTATTTATATTTTTGTTCATGAATTTATTGTCACTCAATTGAGTGGAATTGTAATTTATCAAAGGTCCAGACGCAATTGTTTTGGTATACCAATCGTTTATTATATTATCATTTTCTCTATAAATCTCAAGGTTTCCCCATCGGCATTCCGTAGGTCTGATTGTATAGTGATTCTCCATATACAAAATAATTATTATCATTGAGTCAAAACTGTAAAATTAAAAAAAATTAAGTTCTGGATATTTTTGTATGATCTTTTATTGAATTCCAATTAGCCATTATGTTGTTGATAGCTAATGTGTTTATAACTTTTCTAAAAGTTATAAACACATTAATTTGCAAATGAGACTAGATCTAGTTTCTGCCTTTTTATATGGACAGGCTTCATTAGTAATTTTCCATTAAATTGAATTATTGTTTATATTTTATTGTCAGATTGTCTCTATCGTATATGATAATTTTTTTTTCAACTACCCTTCGGCTGTAGGAATCGAACCCATGCACTCCTACATTATAAACGTAACTATACTAGAGTTCGACAGCTTAGCTATCTAACCCACGTAAGGCCTTGAATGTAGTGTAGCTAATTCATAGTTTTTATTTCCTACTGAGCTTTCTGTTATTGTTTTCTTAATTTCAGAAGTGATCAAACACACACATACAAACATTATACTTTTTAGAGATTTTGTTTATCTTCTAATCTCCTCCGTGTCCCCTTTTTTCGCAAATGTTGCTACACTGACGTATGGTTTTTACGTTCAAGAGCAGGCAATTTGTATATAGTGGAGACGGACTGCCAACAAGATATGTTTATAATATTTTAGTATAGTGTTGTCTTTTAAACGCGTCATATGGACCAGCTGCAATTAATATTGTGATTAATATGCTTTTTTGTTTGTTTTTCAAATATAAATTTTTAGTATTATTTTTTTTTAAATAATTAATTGTTATTATTATTTTCAAAATAAATTTAAGAATCAATTTTTCGGTGGACGGCCCAAGATCAATTCCAAGACGTGGAATCAAATCCAGATTACTTCAATTTGGCTCAAATTACGGGTATGATAATAATAGATTTTTACAAATTTCCATGGAATAAATATCAATATGCGTTAGGGCTGTCCACCTGTATGTCAGCATTAAGTTTGAAATTTAAAACTAATTTAAATAGTTCATTTTACCAATTTTAAGCTTCTGTGCCAACACTGCTGCTTACATCAAAGTTTTCGAAATTAAAAAAATGAGACAGCCTCTAACAAATAGTGATATTCATTTCAAGGGATTGCATTTATATGTATATTTTTAACTAATAAATATGCATATTTATATTATTAAGCTTTTAACCAATCCTTTTTTTCGAAAACTTTGATAAACAGCAAAGATGAGATTGAGAGATATGCAAATTAATTTTGAAATTCCTTCATTTCTAGATATATTTTTACAATTGTCAGCTATTTGATTGGCGTTTTTATATTTGCAACCATTGTTGGACAAGTGGGTAATGTTATTACAAATCGCAATGCAAATCGTTTAGAGTTTGAGCGACTCCTGGATGGTGCCAAGACCTATATGAGACATCACAAGGTAAGTAGCATGTCAGTATTATGCTCATATTAAACAAATTCCCTCAATGTTTTTTTTTTTCCAATGTACGACACACATTCTGCAGAGTGGTCCGATAATACTTTGATAACATATTTTTATAAAGGTGCCTTCTAACAAGGATTCCCTGTTCCAGTTTCCTGTACTGGACTTTGCAGATTTTGACCTCTCGGTTATTCTAGTACAATTCTGTGATATTGTTATACCGTTAATTCGTTTTCTTGTGGTTGGTTTTTCGATTGCCACAAATCCACTCACCAGTTGCATTTTGCCGAAGCATAGCCGAGGCGGCCTCATATATTAGATGAATATCAATAGGTTCTATCAACCTCCACCATACTACTGACATATAAGTCAAGATGGATCAGACTACACTTGTGTAGAACCAGTGTATCATTCTCGGGCTAAACCCCATTTAGGGAAACGGCTCTTCAACATGAGGCCCACGCTCATCCTAACTAATGGTACACGTCTTTGGAGTGATAAGGCATATCTCAATTTTGTCCGAGTCCCCCAGTGTTATGACAATTCGAGTGCTTCCAAAGCCTCCTATTCAGATGTCTAACATTTGTCCCGCTTAAGAATATCGCCACTTTGTCTATGGTGTAATGGTTAGCGCGTTGGACTGTTACACGTGAGGTTGCCGGTTCGAGCCCTAACCAAGGCAACATCAATTTATGGGGAATAGTAATATGTATGAGTTTTTTCTATCCCTCATACATATCCCAGCGTCCTCCTTCGGCGTTCCCATAGCACTTAACCCCACCGAGGTAAAATTATATAACAGGGCTAAACTAAAAAGCTTCAACAAAGTTCGCCAACTCACTGTCAGAAGGCGCGCAACAACTGTTCTACAATTCAACATCTCGCGCTATTACAGTGTTGCCAAATTTGAAGCCCTTCATCTTTCACCACCTTTCACTTCTTCTCTATCCCCTTTCCAAAGGAAGCAGCACGAAAATGAATAGGAAAAATTTCCTGAGTGTTGCTTCTCTTTTATAAAAAAAAAATAGCACGCAGGTTGAAAACTCTTACTGGCTAAAATCCTTAGGAGACTGTTAATAGTGGTAACCTATTGGAGCGGAGAAAGAATCACACCTTGTCTCTAATACTGATATCTTTCACCTGGTAGTTAATCCATCGGTTCCCTAGATTTATGCGAAACTATTACTCAACTTTTTAATTGAAATGCTACTAGCTTATTCAGTTGAAAAAAATTTGCTTAAATAATTGTTCGAATAATTTAATCCGATTAATCGAAATCGAAATCAAAAATGTCAAAAAAATATGATTTTTATACATAATTATTTATATAAAATGGAAGTATATGTTAGTTTTCGAGATATTTCTACTTTCAAATTTTCATTGAATATCTTTTTTTAGCAGTTTTGACTCAATGTCGTGAACTAAACTTTAAAATGTCTATGCTTTTATAATCTACGGAAGCTAAGTTATTGTTTGAGCATTATGTTTGTTAATGTTTAAGGATGGTTTCAGGATTCTGTAGAGAACTGGAAAATTCTCATTTTCAGTTTAACCCCTCTAGTGTTTAACGCAGCTATTAGATTTCGGGTATTTAAAATAATACATCAACTAGATACTTCAACGGCTAATATTCTGTATTCAAGTTGCAAAAACATCGAATTTTTTCTGAAATATTTAAAGTAATTTACGTGGCCAGTGTGTACAAAAGTGACAAAAATCAAATGCGAGTTGTTCCATGTCTATTAAAAAGCGCTACGGCTACGTGTGGCTAAACCAGCTCTAATTTTATAAAATGCAAAAGGAAGGGGATGTATGCAGTGCGGTTAACTCCGATTTGGATAAAATTACATATTCAACTGAAAAAATAAATCTTAATATACAAATTCTTTTTGATGAATCGATTAAAATAAAAAGTCGATTAACCCTAGTAATTACCTTGCGACGATTTTTTTTCTGTGTATTTATATTATAAATGTGAAAAAAGCAACACTGATACTAATACAAAATTTGATAATGTAAAAATGGCTTTAATTTTTTATATATGACACGAACATATTTATTACAAGTACAACACGAAAAAAAATTACGGTGTTCTGACAATTGATTCTGATAGAGAAGACTAAAAAAATATACGTTTGTCGGCGTTTTGAAAGATAACATCGGAATTTTATTTTAGGAAGAGTTAAAGCTTCCCCCTTTGGCCTGATCGTGCTGCATATCGTTATATGAAAATATGTGATATTTACATCTTAGGTATAGGGTATGTTCAGCAACTTTGTAGAAAATATTAAGGCAAATATTATTGTGAAACATATTAACCCTATTACTTCCCCACATAACGGTAATTTTTGGCTCTATTCTAACAAATCGTAAAAAACACCCCTAAAAAGGGGGAGGCGGGGATGAAATATTCTACAAAAATGTTGGCCATAAAATTTTCCTACATATGTCAGAACACACTGAAGCCCAAAACTTAATACAAACAGCAAAAACCAGTTAAATTCAAGATTGCCAATTAACCCATATTCTCCAGAATTAAGAAATAATTGTGCCATATATTTGAAACTTATATGATTTACTACTGAGGGCCCTAGGAACACGAAACTGAGGTTGAAATTATTTTATCTTATGTAGATCCGTAGTTATTTCCTGTCGTCATATGACCACGCTAGGAGAATATGTGTACAATTGTTACAAAAAAAATTCAAATAATTGTTAAGAATAACAGGAATATTTATTAACAACTACATTTTTCCATTAAAGGTATAAAAATTAGCATTATTTTCCAAAATAAATTCAAATATACTTTAATTTCTTAAATAAACTAACATTATTTCATTGAATAACTATAGAAAATAAAAATTATAACTCTCGTAAGTGGCATATATAAAAAGAAGATCCAGCATCGCATTTGGAACACTCTGTCCGACCTGTTGATTTGATATCGAGGCCTCGATATTGTCTTTGTTTATCGTTGTGGCTTCTTTTTAGGAAGTGTTCTATTCGACCATAAGATGAAGTATCTACTACGGGAAGTTTTAGGCTATTTTCCTGTCGATCTTGGTAGATTTCATACTGAGGTAAGGTACGAAGCTCCAAATCTGTCAAAGATGGCCCAAAATGACTATTTTAAAAATAAATACAAATAAAAATTTTGTACATTTTGTACGCATATTCTCCTAGCGTTGTCATATGACGACACCCAAATGCATTAAATTATATAATTTTTTCAAATTGCGATAAGGACCTTATAGTTTTACCAATATGGAGCAAACTTAGTTGGCTTTTAGAAAAACCAAACAAAAAAAAATATATTAATGTAATAAATTTCGATATTTTCCTTCTTTATTGAAAGAAATCATAATTTTTGCAGTTTTGGAATTTTTATGATTTTCGGTCATTCACTGTGTCCAGAACCAATAACCAAAGTGGATAAAATAAATACAGAATGAATATTTGACATTTTTTGTTTACAAAACTCTTAACAGATCTCCTTCCGTGTTTAAAGTAACGGTATTATGCACATTTAAAAAGAAGAATTTTTATGTCGTCATATGACGACGCTAGGATAACACTGTGGAACAAATTCAGGTTAGCAAAAGTTAAGTCGATTCTGAGAGTGAGGGGTGAAAATAGAGGCTAAATTAGAAGACCCGTATCGCGGCGTTTGTTTATGTTAGTTCGAATTTTTTTTAATCGACCTTCGAACTTTGCAGTCAAATGCCGATTTTCAGCATATTGTTTATATGGTTTTTTGGCTATAACTCGTCGACTAATTGATATTTTTTAAATCTGTAAAAGCCAAATTATTGCTAGAGACCTGTGCAACAATTAAATTTTTTTTAAAAAATTGATTTAGAAAATTTTTGTGGTGCTTATGAAGCAAAATTTTAGAAAAATTATTTTATTTTCATGCTTTTTGAAAATATTTTCGACAAGACTAAGTCTTTTTTGCTTTCTGTTTGAAAAAAATATAATTTTGAAATGTTATGAAAGTAAGGAAAAGTTTTAAGTAAAAAAATTAAATTAATGATTTGGCCAGTTGCCGTTTAGCAGGCGGTTGTGGATCAACATCACTGCTCTCTCTAATATCTTGGTCATCGTCATCATCATCATCAGAAAGGTCGATAATTTCGTCCAACAGATATTCTGCAATTTCATCTTTGCCTTCCCCTTCTTCCTCTTTTTCCTCGTCAACCTCTTCTTTAAAGGTGTTTTTATACCACCAACAAATTTCAGCGAGTATTGCATGTGGAGATTTCTTTCCTCTGTACCTGAAACGAAAATAGTTTTCAATCGTTAACATGTTTAAATTGTGAACTCCGACAAAGATATTAGAAAAATCTAGGAATTCAAAATATGCACACTCTATAGTTACCTTATTTCAAATGGAAGCGCAGTTTGGTGATAACGTTCGCCTTGTTCAGATTCAGTTGGCAACTGTTGAGCGAGTTGATCAAGATGCTGATGCAAGAGATGAATTTTGTACGACATATTAACCCCAATTTCATCGAAAGCTGCCAATATGTTTACAACAGATTGCCTGTAGCTGTCTTTACGTTCTTTACCCAAAAGTCCTTTAATGACTGCTGTCAATGCGAGCCATGCATTAAATTCTCGGTCTGTCAGAACTTGGTCAAAATTTTGACGACTCATTAGTTTCCGAATGTCGGGACCATTAACAACCCCTTCCTGAATTTTGGCGTTACTTAGTCTTGGGAAAATGTCTTTTAAGCGGTTGAATACTGCTGGTCTTTTTGCGATACATTTAAAAAAATTTTTAGCAATGCCAAGTTTAATGTGGAGCAACGGCAACAAAATTTTCATTTCAGGAACAAGACTTTCGTAAAGCCTATTGTCTTTAGGCCATTTCCGTCCAATGCGACTATTCCAGTTATGCTGTTTGTACTGGTTTCTTCCTTTAATACGTGATATCTGTTTGAATATCAATACTTCGGTATGTTGGTACTGGAACGAATTCTGAGTGCGGTAATGGTAGTTGGACACTTGGCACTGCTACATAAGTTTTAATCTTTGCTTTTCTTCTATTCAAAGTTTTATGGTAGTTGATACATCCATAGCAATTTTCTTCTTGATGCGGGCTGTTGTCTAACCACATCATTGGTATACCAAAACCCAGCAAAATCTTTCATTACCAAATAAGTGGTTATATAATAGAAATTCATAGCTCCGCACAACTTATTTTTTGGCGTCTAAACTCATTATTTTTGTTTGGCGTGGTCGTTTTTATAAGTAGTCACGCTTACCCGCTCGCTTACGAAAAAATGAGAAATAAATAGTTGAGACTTTGAATAATAAGTGGTTACACACATGCTTACAAAAAGTTGAATTATAAGTGGTTATCCGATGGCTTACTTGATTCTTAAAAATAAGGAGTTACGCAAATACTATTAGCTTAAGGAAGTACATTCAGAAAAATTTAAGTTTTCTCTAGTGTGTAATTTAAGACTCGTCATAAAAATTTTAACATAAAACATATTTACATATAATAAATAAAAATTTATAAAATTTAACTGTGTAAAAAGTACTTATTTAAACTATTACGCGTAAGTCATTATTTTATATTTAGAAACAATGAATACAATAGGCCGATATTAGGAAGTCATTATTTTATAGTACAAAATAATGCAAAAGGTAATGATATATCATTATTGGTAATGCAGACAGCAATGAGGTGTCATTACCAATATTTTGCTGGGAAGACAGAGCCTTTTTCTGTCCACTTTACCATTGCATAAGAGTTAAATAGCAATTAAAGCAAACTTTTTTAGGGGCATAGTTTACGTCAGTGATAAACTCTTGCGAGAAATATTGTTTATAGGCTTCCAAAAAAAAAATTACTCGCATTGCCACATTTTTCATCGCTTGCTATGAAACGTCCACAAACATTACCGACATTTTTAATACAATATATAAATATTATACAATGTTTTTTTTTGTTATTTTTATGAAACCGATGCACTTAACTTAAAGCACTCACAAAATGAAATAAGTTCCAAAAAAATTAATAGCGAATTTTATCACGACCGAGCGAAAATTAAAAGACATCAGCTTCAGCTGAGTTCCGAGTCTTAACTGAATCTTTATTTTTGAAATTAGTTCGCTTGTACGAAATAAAAAAAAATCGCTGCCTGTGCGGTGGTTGAAAACAAAAAAGTTGTTTTGTGGGTATAAAAACACCTTTGAAGAAGAGGAAGACGAGGAAAAAGAGGAAGAAGGGAAAGACAAAGAAGAAACTGAGAAGCATATTATAGATCAAACAGAAAGCAAAAACGACTTAGTTTTGTGGAAAATATTTTCAAAAAGCGTGAAAAAAAATGTTTGCAACATTTTGCTTCATAAGCACCACAAAAATTTTCTAAATCAATTTTTTTAAAATTTTAATAGTTGCACAGGTCTCTAGCAATAATTTGGCTTTTACAGATTTAAAAAATATCAATTAGTCGACGAGTTATAGCCAAAAAACCATATAAACAATATGCTCAAAATCGGCATTTGACTGCAAAGTTCGAAGGTCGATTAAAAAAAATTCGAACTAACATAAACAAACGCCGCGATACGAGTCTTCTAATTTAGCCTCTATTTTCACCCCTCACTCTCAGATTCGACCTAACTTTTGCTAACCTGAAGTTGTTCCACAGTGTAATATGGGTTAAGGGTTAATTTAGTTATTATTTAGAGTTAGTTAAAAAAAGTCTTTCAAAAATTGTTTTTTCGGGGTTTATGTGTATGACATTACATTAAATTCACTTTAGGTCTACAAACAAAAAAGCTCTTAATAACGTATATACAAAAATAAATACTTACCCCTCAATTCATAAACGCCTTGTAAAATTATAGAAGGTTTACAAAACGAAATTTTCATACAAAATTTTTTCAATAAACTTCCTATAAGTTGCTTTGTAAACTTTTATGTTTATGAATTTAGGGGTTAGTAAATATATAAGTTCATTCATTTTCAATTCACTTTCCTTTTCGCTCTTGACAATTCGACACCGTTATCGAACAATGTTCAACACAAATATGTTGTAAGAGACAAAACGCTTTTGCGTTTTTAGCAGTCTTCAACAGGAAGACATATTGCCATATTTGAAGCCCTTCATCTTTCACCACCTTTCATTTCTTCTCTATCCCCTTTCCAAAGGAAGCAACACGTTAATTAATAGGAAGAATTTCCTGAGTGTTGCTTCTCTTTATAAAAAAAAAAAAAATATCTGATGAAAGCGTTCGCAATGTTCATCAGATTCCGGTGACAACTGATTTTGAAAGAAGTCCTTATGGGAGTTCAAAAAGTGGATTTTCGTTGACATGTAAACCCCTAATTTTTCGAACTCTTCAAGCATGGTATTGGTGTATGTTTCAGCAGTAGGAGGTCGACATTTTCCTAGAACATTTAATATAACGTCTTTAATGTTCTTCCATGCAGTCAGTTCGTTTGGGGTGAGCATAAGATCGAATTCAGCATTTTGCATAAGCTTCCTTATATCAGGGCCAACAAAAACACCTGTTGGATTGAAGACAAAACAAACGAATTTTCAAAATGTAACCAACAATTTTTTATTATAAACTGTATACCTTCTTTAATCTTTACTTTACTAAGTTGTGGAAAAAGTGACTTTAAAAACTCGAAAGCTCGCCCATTTTTATCTAAAGTTTTTACAAAGTTCTTAACCACACCAAGTTTTATATGTAGCGGTGACAGGAGAATTTGTTCTATTGGTACCAGGGGTGGCTGAATGATGTTGTGTTCGCATAACTCCCCGTGAGCTCTGGATTCTAAAAATTTTTTTTGGCATGTTGACTAGGGTGGGGCGATTTGAACATATTAATGGGCGCTTCACGTTTCTGATTCTTGGGATTGTACTGGACAAAAAAGTCTACTACGACATATCAAAAAAATCATGTTCGAGGTTCCCGAATTTCAATTTTTTGCAATTTTCTAATAAATGCTAGATTAGCGCCATCTTGCGGTTGCTTTTTGAAACAACTAATGAAGTTGTAAACAATACAACATAACAACCTTTCCAGAAAGGTATTACCAGCAAATTTTATTAAAAAAAAAAAATACAATAAAAAATATTTTTTTTTTTTAATAAAATTTATTTTTTAGAAAATCTATTTTTAGACTCATTATTTTTGTCAGTACTGGTAAGCACATAGGTAACGATATATTTTTTGATTTTTCGTATGCTGGTGTGTAACGACAACTCATTATTTTTCGCGACATCGCCATATAAAGGTAATAAGAAATGTAATAACAAAAGTAACTAGTTACCATTACCAAGTATGTAGTTACATAACCACATATCTGGTAATGATTGTCTACACTGGGTTTCTTATTAATAACAAAAGTAACTAGTTACATACTTCTATTATTACATTTCTTATTACCTTTATATGGCGATGTCGCGAAAAATAATGAGTTACACACCAGCATACGAAAAATCAAAAAATATGTCGTTACCTATGTGCTTACCAGTATTGACAAAAATAATGATTCTAAAAATAGATTTTGAAAAATTAATTTCTATAAAGAAAATATTTTTTTATTGTAAAAATTTGTTTTAATAAAATTTTCTCGTGTAAAAAAAATTTGTTTTAATAAAATTTTCTATTTTAAAAATTTGTTTTAATAAAATTTTCTCGTGCGGGACTCGAACCTGGCACTCCAGATTGCCAGTATATAGCTCTACCATCTTAGCTATCTCGACATGTTATATTTGATAGATGAAAACATAATTGACTTGCCGCGCACAAGTCAGCTTACTCGCCAACATACAAAAAATCAAAAAATAAGTGGATACATATATTCTTACCACTGTTGAAAAATATTCAGTCTAAAAATAGATTTCAAAAAAATTTACAAAAAATTCTAGAACATTATTTTATGTTAGAAATAATGATAAAAATAAGCCATTATTGGTAATGCATTATTATACCCTACACCACTATGTGGTCAGGGTATTATAAGTTTGTGCTGATGTTTGTAACACCAAAAAATATTGGTCCTAGACCCACCTTATAGTATACCGATCTGCTTAGAATTTTTATTATTTTTTTCGATTTAACGATGTCCGTCTGTCCGTCCGTCCGTCTGTCTGTCCATGCATTTTTGTGCGCACTCTACAGGTCGCAAATATTAAGATATTTTGATGAAACTTGGTACACAGACTTATGTCGGCCCAATAACGCATCCTATTGATTTTGGTGAACATCGGTCCATGTTTAGACCTAGTGCCCATATAAGGGTCCTACCACAATTATACTGTTTATACGCTGCAGGTCGCAAATATTAAGATATTTTGATGAAATTTGGTACATGGACCTATATTGGCCCAATAACGCAGCCTATTGATTTTGGTGAACATCGGTCCATGTTTAGACCTAGTGCCCATATAAGGGTCCTAAAAAAATTATACTGTTTATACGCTGCAGGTCGCAAATATTAAGATATTTTGATGAAATTTGGTACACCGACCTCTGTCAGCCCAAGGATGAAGCCTATTGATTTTGCTTAAAACCGGTCCATGTTTAGACCTAGTGCCCATATAAGGGTCCCCCCAAATTATATTGTTTATACGCTGCAGGTCGCAAATATTAAGATATTTTGATGAAATTTGGTACACAGACCTATGTTGGCCCAAGAACGAAGCCTATTGATTTTGGTGAACATCGGTCCATGTTTAGACCTAGTGCCCATATAAGGGTCCCCCCAAAATTGGCTTGGTTACAAACTGCAGTTTGCAAATATTAAGATATTTTAATCAAATTTGGTTCGCTGATTCACATTATAGAAAATTTTGACACAAGCCCCATTTTAACCCATTCGAATTTCGGATCCAAACATTAGTTGGCTTTTAACCAGACTGGTGTAGGGTATTGTATAGTCGGCATGCCCGACTTTAACCTTTTTACTCGTTTTTTATTTTGGACTTGTGGGAAAAGTAACTAGTTATTAGTAGCTCATTATTATATATTTTAAAATAATCCAGAAAGTAAGTCGGTGTCATTACTGGTAGTCCAAAAAATAATGATATGTCATTACCATTTCTACACTGGGTATTACAACGAAAATCACATGTTTTCCACAAAGCTATTATTTGTTTTCTATATTATAGTTCTTTCTTTACCCAAAGTTCCTTTAGTAGTACAGCAAATGTTTGTATGTCGTATTTAACATTCAAGCTTTTAATTCAATTTTTAGCCTTTAGAACGAAAGCAAAGAACTTTTACAAAGCTACTTGTTATTTTTGTATTACACCCTAACCCATCATGGCATATTAATGACTTACATGTTGAAATTAAGGAATACTACTTAACAATTTGGATTGTACCTCGTCTTTGAAGTATTTTACCAAATGTAATAAAATACAATACTTTTCTTTAGTTGTTTTTTTTTTCATAGACATCTGCATCTGTAGCTACAGTTAAAAACGATAACTACTGTTCACTAGAAAATTAAAATTTTTCTTGGAACAGAGAAATATTTGGGTTCACTTTTTCAAATTACAAATTCCCCTTTGAATTTTCTTCTTCCTTTTTTGTATTAAATTTCGTTTGGGGGAGGAAAATATTATCCGCCCCATTGACCCACGACAGACTTTAAATACACTGATGAGCAAAAGTATAACAAGGTTCACATTGTTCAGATATCTTGCTTTAAATTTTTAACTACAAAACCAAATCAAATAATTTTTTCTAGCTTTTGTTGTTTATTAATTTGTCCTAATTAGAAATCAAAAACACCATTTAAACTATTTTAAATAATAAGAATGTGATGACATGCCTAAAATTTTCTTAAATCCAAAAGTATTAAAATATTTAGTGTCGGTCAATAGCATGGGCCATTCTTCATGGAAAAGATTTTTGATTGCGTGGCTTCTGCTAATAATATTTTAATGACTACTGAATTTGTGGATTTTGGCACAATTCTACACTTTTGGCAACAAAATATTTTAAATTTCTATGATAGCTAGTAAAATCGATGCTTAAATTTGTGTGGCATTTATTTTTCTTTGATGTACCATCAATTTGAAACTTCAGATGAAACCCATTTTTACTGGGCTGCCCCATATTCTGAAGTAAACAGCTACAAGTTTATAAGATTAAGCCCTCTATTTTGGGTAAACGTCATATGGTCGATAACACTGTGGAACAAATTCAGGTTAGCAAAAGTTAGAGCGATTCTGAGAATGAGGGGTGAAAATAGAGGCTAAATTAGAAGACCCGTATCGCGGCGTTTTTATGCCACAACTATTTAAAAAGAAATTATTTAATTTGCATAGTTGCATTTTAAGTTAACATATAAAGAAATCCAAAATAATTTGAAAAGGTATCTGCATAATATTTAAAAAATACAATTGAAATAATGGAATAGCAGTTGAAATTTAAATAAAATTCTTTAAAGTAAAAAAATCTCAAAATACTTAATTGAAAATAAGAAAATATTAGTAATTTTTTAATGCCTAGTTGTTTTGGAGGTATTTGTAACTGAGGTACGGATGTTGAAGTGTTGTATATATTAGTTCATTTGAACAAAGATCACAATTTAAAAGAAATTTTTTTTTTTTTTTTAACTTAACCAAATTCAACTCACATCCAAAAAAAATTTGGGCTAAATAATATTTTTTTATACTAATTCAGTTTATTAAATTTTAAATCGTATTTTTTAATTTAAAATATTTCTTATTTAAATTAATTTCAAATCAATGCTTTAAATTTATTTAGCTCCCAAAATTGCAATATATAATAGCTACAACTTCTGTAAAAAAATAAAAAAATCCCGAGAAATCCCGCACAAAATTCCCGGGATTGCGGGATTGAAAAATAGAGCAATATACATGTTATTTAAAAGGTAATATAAATGTCTTTTAAATAAGGTATGACATATATAAGCTTAGCAATCCTTTGGAAAAAATACTCTTATCCAACACTTTTTCACAAATTGTTTTGTTTGTATTAAAAGTAGCAATATAAAAATAAAACTATTGCCAAAATTGTATGTAGAAATACTACAAAAAAAATCATTTCGCTCTGGAAGAACTCGAATTCAGAACTTTAACGAAATTATTATATATTACGATATCTAATTATATATTTAAAATACTATTAATTGAAAACATAATTTACAGATGCTGTTGACATAAAATGGTTTAACATTTTTAAGATCTGTAAAAAAATATTAATAAGTTAATCAAATTGTGTTAAAAAAAGTAAAAAAAAAAAAAAAATTTTTTTGTGCCCGAGCTGGGATTCGATAGTAGGGTCTCTCAGGTATATATGTGACTATATATAATTATATATTAAACACATAGAAAATATTGACGTGGGACCATATATAATCATATCTAAAATTATATTGTTAATCTTGCACCACATATGGAATAATATATAATCATATCTTATAGTATTTAATGTAATATATAATCATATATAAAAATATCTTACGTCCTACAACCAAAAAATTTTTATAAGAGGGCATATATTACTATATCTCAAAATATATGTTTTATATGCCACCATATGTGATCATATATTATGTTATATATGATAATTTATAATTATATATGACAACAGATCTGTCATATCTCATTATGTTTAGCATATATGGTTGATATCTAATTTTATAAAGGATAATATATAAAAATATATGGTTATATAAGGTACCACATAAGAAACATATAATTTTATATGACAACATATAAACTCACATATTATAAGATAAAACAAGATATTACTATATACGACTATATATGCATTTTTTCCACTTTTTTTGTAAGCGAGACAAATGTAATGTTGCGAGTAAATAGGCTGGTAACCAATGAAACCCTTTATCTGCTACTTACTCGCTTAATTACTTGGTAATGTCTGGTTTTGCTGGGTATGCCTTATTTTTCCCAGTCAAATAAAATAATCCATTTTTTTCTTGATTTTCAATTAGGACAGATTAGTAAACAAAAAACTCTAGAAAGAATTAATTGATTTGCTTTTATAGTTAAAAATTTAAAGCAAAACATATGAACAATGCATAGGCGTACCTAGACCATTTTTCTGGGATGGGCAAGGGACCCATTTATATTTGGCTGTTTATTTCCCCATTCTCAGACCCTTAATCTTAAAAAAACACTTCCGACATTATGCATGCGGTTTTTTCATACAAAAAAGACTTTTAAAAATAACTCCCTCCCTTTGATAAAATTTTTAAATGTTTTTTATAGAAAACTCTGAAAAATGCATCCTTTTGTTTGAAGAAACCCTCGTGCAGGGAATGCCATACGCTCAGAATAATATAAAATTTTTAAATTTGATGGAGAAAAGAAATCTAAGATCTACCTGTCTCATATTTTCTTCCACTTCTGAAGAACCTATTCTTACCCCATATTTTGACCACTTAAATTACCAAGGTGATCACAAATTTCTTCATAGAATTTTTGTTTCTACAACATATTGAAATTTCCTCAAAGGTGTACACTCATAGAAATAAATAAATAAAAATAGCAGAAAAAGTAACTAAAAATTAGTTAAAAATGATACTGCAGAAGAAACTGTTAAATTAGCAGAAAAATTTACTAAAAATTAGTTAAAAATGATGCTGCAGAAAACCTGCTAATATTAGCATAATCAGTTTGCTAAATATTAATAAAATGAAAACAGCAAAAAAAAATGTTAAATTTACAGAATTTTAGTAATATTTGATCTAAATTGTTGTTAATTGCAAATAACAATTTAACCTGCTAAAAGTAGCAAAAAAATTGCTGAATAGTAGTTTAATAAAAATAGCAAAAAAAAAAAAAACTGTTAAATTTACAGGATTTTAGTAATATTTGAGCTAAATTTTTGTTAATTGCAAATAACAATTTAACATGCTGAAATCAGCAAAAAAATTGCAATAATAGTAGAATGAAAATAGCAACAAAAAAAAAACTGTTAAATCTACAAAATTTTTGCTAAAATTTTCTGAAATCAACAAAACTTATGCAGATTACTAGTGAACTGGAAAAAGGTAAAAAAGGAGCAAATGAAATGAAAATTAATAAATAAAAAATAAATGTGTATTTAAAAACATACTTGGGACCAGTTTATTGAATGTGTCAATTAATTGAAATTTTTTCAATTGGCATTGTTCAATGCCTAAATGCCCATTTATAATTGATGAAAGAAATATTTGTTTTCATGTTTTAATAAAAGAATAAATTAAGAAAAAAAAATTAAAAATTCGCGTATTTCTTATATTTTTTTTATATTACAATGCTTTTTCTTCAATTATGTGTACATTTCATTACCATTGTTTTCATCAATGCAAATTGAAAAAAATTTCATTGGCATTCAATGGTGATGAAATTTGTTGGCATTGACATTGAGCTAAAGTAATGCCAATTATATTCCAATGCCAATGAAAAATTCCCAAGAATGATTTTTTGTAAAAGTGGTAATATTTATAGACAATAATATGTTAACCATACCAAAATGTATTTCAGAGACCCTTCTTTTGATTTTTATTGTTTGCTGATCGGATATGTACTTCCGCATTTATTTGAGTTTCCATTTTCACCCACAGGAAAGAAGGTGTGGTCGATTAAAAATATCGTATTCTTAAAATAAGCTTAAAAAGTACAATATTGGGGGAAAAAAATTAGGGTCATCCCGGTAAACTCCACTTGCTCCCCAGAGATACTTTTAATCACAATTTTCATATTAAAATGGTTCCCAGCAAAATCTTTCATTACCAAATAAGTGGTTATATAATAGAAATTCATAGCTCCGCACAACTTATTTTTTGGCATCTAAACTCATTATTTTTGTTTGGCGTGGTCGTTTTTATAAGTAGTCACGCTTACCTGCTCGCTTACAAAAAAATGAGAAATAAGTAGTTACGAGATTTTGAATAATAAGTGGTTACACACATGCTTAAAAAAAAGTTGAATTATAAGTGGTAATCCGATTGCTTACTTGATTCTTAAAAATAAGGAGTTAAGCAAATACTATTAGCTTAAGGAAATACATTCAGAAAAATTTAAGTTTTCTCTAGTGTGTAATTTTAGGACTTGTCATAAAAATTTAAACATTAAACATTTTTTCATATAATAAATAAAAATGTATAAAATTTAACTGTATAAAAAGTACTTATTTAAACTATTACGAGTAAGTCATTATTTTATATTTAGAAACAATGAATACAATAGGGCGTTATTAGCAAGTCATTATTTTATATTATAAAATAATGCAAAAGGTAATGATATATTATTTTTGGTAATGCAGATAGTAATGCGGTGTCATTACCAATATTTTGCTGGGTTCGTCCACAATAAACCTTGATCTTTGAAAATAGAATAAATAGAAACTTTTCTCATAAATTTTAATAATTTAGATATTTTATGAGTAGGACAAATTTTCAACCATTTCAATTTAGTTTTATTTAAAAACTTTTTGTATTATTTTTGGCGAGTTAAAAATATGCAGTAATTTTTATGAGTCATTTAACATTCTGTTTATAAGCGCTCCAAAATTGGTGGTTTAGTTTACAAAAAATTTGTAAAATTAGCAAATCTTCTGTTAAAAATTAGTAACTAAAATTCAGCAAAATACTGTAAAGTTAGCAAATTTATTGTTAAAAATTAGTAACTAAATTCAGCAAAAAAAAAAAATAGAAAAAAAATTTGTAAGTTAGTAATGTAAAGGTAGCAAAAAAATTAACTAAAAATTAAATTTTAACTAAAAATTAAATTTTAACTAAAAATTTGTTAAAAATTTGTTAAGTTGAAGTACTAACAGTTTTACTAACTTTTCTACAAACTTTTTTCTATGAGTTTATGAGTGTACTATTAACTAATTATTCCATTAAAAAACTATTAAATCCAAGAAATTTTTCTCTTATAGCCAGAACTAAGATCGATTTGTTTCTTAAATATTTCTTAAGTAAGAATTTTTAAAAAACATATCTTAGTTAAGAAATATTCAAGACAAAAATCGATATTAGTTCTGGCTGTAAAACTGACCCTTATATTCCAAAAAATTATCTTCCTATGAAACTAGAAGACATTTTCCCAATCAAAAACACACCCAGTCAGAAAAATACAAACGGGAAAGCGATGGCAAAGCACTTTAACAGGTGGTACAAGAAGTGGAAAAAAGTGCTTTCCCATTCCCAAAATGATAACATCATTAGACAAATGGACCGGCTGTACAAAAAGCGCCGAAAAAGCACTGGAGGAACAAAATTTTTAAACGTTGGCAAAACGCTGGCAAAGGTGGTCTGGAAATATATATTTTCAAAAATAAAATTTAAAAAAAGTTCATATGTATTTTTTTGGTCCTGCCGTGATTTGAACCCAGGCCGTCAGATTGGCCGACGATTGCTCTACCCACTGAGCTAACGCGACATATAATATTTGATGGCTAAACACATAAATGAGTGATAATAGCTGGACAACTACTGGCTGTGCCAAAATGCTAGTGCTGGCAAACAATTTTTTGTAACTAATATGCCAGTGTTGGGAGGGCAAAAAAAAAGCTGATCTTGAAGGAGCTTTCCCACAAACAAAAAAATTGATTTTATAAAACAAAAAAAATTTTAAATTAAAAAAAATCCAAAAAAATTTTTTTGCTTGCAACCGGATTTGAACTCGTAACCTCCTGACTGCAAACGAAGCGTCAGCATTTTTATAAAATGATTGGTCAACCAGTGAATTGATTTTTGTACTGGATAACCACTGGTTGCAAACATTAGCATATCACTCTATGCCAATTCTTTGCCAGTGGTTTTTTTTATAAACCACCGAAATTTTTGTAAAACAAATACTGGTAAAACGCTTTTTGCAAACGCTGGCAAAGCGTACCAAATGAGTGTTCTGCCAGTCATTTATTTTTAACACCGTGGTTACCCAGTGGTATGCCAGTGCTTGATTTTTTGTACCACTGGCGATTTCTGACTGGGCAGGATTAACTGATATTTAAAAAAAAAATAATCATAGAAGAAGAATTATAGACAGATTATTTAAAATTCTGGGGTGGGCAAAAAGCAGTCTAGGGTGGGCTTTGCCTTTAGCATATGTAGACATTAGACCGACTCACAAAAAAAAGTAAAAAAAGTGCTCCCCTCAAGATAAATCTTGGTTTGTTTTATTACAATTCCCAAAATATTTCGGGTCTAGGAATGAGATCTCACGAGCTGGACCATTTTTAAAAAAAGCTCTTTTTTTAGTTTTTTCAAGAAATTTGCATCTTAGCTGAAGACCACATACTCAATATGGGTATCATATTAAAGGTCCAGCGGTATATATAACATGTTCAAGCATATCCTGACATGTCCTATTTTCAAGGATATTCTATAAAAAAACAAATTTTTTACTCTTTTGTACGGAGATATTTGTGATTTAAATGTCAAACTTACATATAATATTCTATAGACGATTTAAGTGAACACGTGTTTCAGATTTTTTTGAAATTCGCGATTTTTCGAGTTTTATCAGAAATTCAATATGGTGGAAACAGCCGCTGGACGCGCCTCTAAAAAACCTTTGATATGATACCCATATTGAGTATGTTGTTTTCAGCTACGATGCAAATTTCTTACAAAAACTAAAAAAAAATAACTTTTTTAAAAATGATCCAGCTCGTGAAATCTCGTTCCTAGACCCGAAATATTTTGGGAATCATCATAAAACAAACCAAGGTTTATTTTGAGGGGGGCACTTTTTTACTTTTTTGCTGTCCATATAAGGTGAGTCGGTCTAGTAGACATACATCCACTGAGGCAGAATTATACATATTTGGGTATTTTTAAAGGGAGGAACAAAAAGGGGTAAAGAATAGGGATGCCAAACGGGAAATCCCGAAATCCCGGGATTTTCGGGATTGGCAAAATCCCGAATCCCGGGATTATTTCTCAAAAATCCCGGGATTTTCTTATTTTTTAATATTAATATTAACATTTTTTCTTGAATTTTCTCATATTTACAAGAAATTGATGCCAAGATATTAGTAAAATTATAAATTAAGTAGATTATTCTAGTAAACTATGCAAAGACTTTGCAGAAAATTTTGAAATTTTGGTAAACAATATTAAGTTTTTGAGTAATTCATGCGAAAAATTAAGTTTGTTTGTTATTTTACCGATTTATTCTTCCAAGCGAAATTCGATTTCTGAAACCTAATTTTGGCTGAGACTGTAAGTTTGAGTTCTTCCATAAAAACATTTGATAACGATAACCAAATAACTTTGTTGCTATAATTACACGATTTAGTGGGCAAGCTTATCGCAACGAATCTGTTTTAAGATCGGCTTACAAAATACTGGACTCAAGTGTACTTAACGGCAGGCTTTCATATATTATCCCACCCAGAAAAAATAAGCGCCGGCAAAGTACCGGAGAAACAAAATTTTTAACTTTGGCAAAACGCTGCCAAAACCAATAAATAGGTGGTTTGGAATTAGATTTTCCAAAATAAAATTTAAAAAAAGTTCATATGTTTCTTTTTTTGGGCCTGCCGTGATGTTTTGTAAAACAAATACTGGCAAAACGATTTTTGCAAACGCTGGCGAAGCGTCCCAAATGAGTGTTCTGCAAGTCATTTATTTTTAACATCGCGATTACCCAGTGGTATGCAGGTACTTGATTGTTTGTACCACTGTCAATTTCTGACTAGGATGTTTCAATATTCAATAAAATGTACCACATTATTAAATTACAACTATTAAATAATTATAAAGCGCTTTATTCTATAAAAAAAATTAGTTACATAACATGAACATTTTTAAAAATAAAGGAAAATTTAAATCCCGAAATCCCGAAAAATCCCGTAGTCCCGAAAAATTTCGGGATCCCGAATACCGGGATTTTCAAATATTAATCCCGATTGGCATCCCTAGTAAAGAACCGGTGGAAGCATCGGTGGAAGAAACCGACGCAGTAAACTTTCCAACTGAATTTGTGAAGTTACTTGAATTGCCAGGTCTACTTTTACATAAACTGAAATTAAATAAACTTTAAGGCACGCTAACAACGTAGCGGTCTTTGCCCGCTAGTGTTGACATAAAACTTCAGTGAAATGATCTTTCTATGTAAGCTGTGGTCTAGTTTGCCACAAATATTTTCAGAAAGGCATCCCAAACATGCAGCTCTCACATTCGCTTTAAGTTTTAATGAATAAATTTCTTAACATTTCTCCCTTCAGTGAGATAAATTTAAAATGAATGAAAAAAAACCTAAAAAACTTGTATTGTTTAGATATTAGGGCAAATTCCTTTTGTGAAGCCCACTTTATTAATGAATGATTACCAGAAATCTCTATATAAAACATATTTTTATTTTAAAATTAGGTGCCTGGCGGAATGAAACGTAGAGTGCTTCGATGGTATGATTACAGTTGGTCTAGGGGACGTATTCAGGGTGGTGGTGATATAAATACTGCTCTCGGCTTGTTGCCTGACAAATTGAAAACTGAACTTGCGTTGCACGTAAATTTGAGTGTTTTGAAAAAGGTAACAATTTTCCAAGAATGCCAGCCAGAATTTCTGCACGATTTGGTATTGAAAATGAAAGCGTACATATTTACGCCCGGTGATTCTATATGCCGCAAAGGAGAGGTTGCACGTGAAATGTTCATAATCGCAGATGGCATTTTAGAAGTACTCAGCGAGACAGGCAAAGTTTTAACCACAATGAAAGCGGGAGATTTTTTTGGTGAAATTGGAATACTCAATTTGGATGGATTAAATAAGTATGGATATTTCTTTTATATATGTTAGCACTTAAACAAATTTATAGTATAACAATTTCCTTTTAGGCGTACTGCAGACGTCCGATCAGTTGGTTATTCAGAACTCTTTTCATTATCACGTGAAGATGTTTTGGCTGCCATGAAGGACTATCCGGAAGCACAGGAAATTTTACAAACTCTCGGTAGAAAGCGTTTGATGGAAGTAAGGTGTGTCAACAAAAAACATGCCAAAGCACAGGCAGATAAAGATGCACTAAAACTCCAGAGCCTCCATCCCCCTCATAGTCATGTGAATCAAAGTGACAGCAGTGAAAATAGTGCCTCGAAGAAAATTGTCGATAAATTGCGACATGACGTTAAGGGGTTCCGAAGTGTTCTTAAAAAATCACGGTATTTAGTTTTAGACTCAAAACACACTGTTGACTTTAGTTGGTGGCAACTGAGGATTTCTTTTATATACATTTTGGAAAAAAAGCGATCGTCGTTAATTTTCGTAGTCCAGCATAACCACTACATAGAGGCTTTTCAAAAAAGTGTTCTTTCATAAATAGTGCATATTGCAATAGCGCAACTTAAAGATGACTACATACCAATATAAAGTTAAAGTTGCAAGTTTTAAATATCAGTCGCATGTAGCCAAAGTTGACAGAGTATTTTGAGCTTTAATAACAATAAGTCTCCTTTAACTAGTTTTGTCACAATTATACGAGTTTATTTTGAAACATGTCAATCATCTTCACACACTTAAGCATAGTAATTTGTTTGGTTTTAGCCCTCAAATGTTCAAGGCTGCCAAAAAGCGGTCTTGCGATTTAAACAGTTTTTGGCCGAATAACAATTTTTTATTAAACAAGTTGTATTATATAGATAGAAAATGTAACTACCTAGGTTTTTGTCTTGAAACTTTTTTTGTATAAGGAACGATTTTGAAGCGAGAAACATGTAAATTGAAAATTTCGTAAATTTTAAAAAATTACTCTTTTTAAAAAAAATATTTAAAAAAACAATTTTCAGTATTTAATTTTATTTTACTGATAGTGTTATTTATATAAAAAACCGAAATTATTTGGCTACTGGGTTTGTGGATGCGTCTTCAACCTTTATTGTGCTATATCGCCTAAATTAAGCGATGTTACTATTTGTTTCATAGAAGATTTTCCGTTATAAATATATAGTTTAAATATTATCGCAATCAGAAGAAATAGCATTTGAGGGTTAATGTGAAAAAACACCATAGAAAAAAATTGATTTTTCACGATAAAATTTTCACAACAAAAATTCTGATGTATTTGCTTTGAAAGAATTTTATAAAAGACTATTATTTTTCTGCAGAAAGAGTGAGCTTTCAAGATTTAAATTACGATTTGTGGTCTTTAAAGTTCGAGCGATACTTTTTTGCGGGAGATACAATTTACTATGCTTTCATTTTAAACTGTGAAATATCAAATTTTTGATACTATAATGTATCATCCATCATACCATTAATGTTTCTTTATTTGCGCCAACAGTTCCGAGGTATCTAAGTTGTTTTCGCTGGGAAAAACAAAATCATTGTCAAATCTATCATCATGCAAAGTCGAATTTTTCAGGACAACATATTTTTGATTAACATTATGGTGTCAAAAGTCTTAGTAGTAAACATATTTTTTAACATATCTTTTTCTAATCTATAATACAGGCCTTCACGTAGAAGCGACGAATCGTTGGAAATGCAACCATTACATAGCACGTCTCCTAAAAATGGCAAATCTATGCTCAAGAGAATGTCTCGAGTACGATCAGATGAAAAAGAAGAAACGCCCGAAGAAAAAGAAGAGTTACACGACAAGTCTCCAAGTCCAATAGGCGCCGGATTGCCGCTTTTACAAAGATTGCGTTTATTAAAAGAAAAACAAGTTAGTAGCACTATTAATGAGTTTGTTCACAATTTATGAATGCATTCTATATTAATTTTTAATATTATGAGTTTTGTATGTAAATGTATGTGTTTGTACTTTATTTTTATTTTTTTAATACATAAATATTAAAATATTTTACATAAAAATTCACATTTAAAACTTTTTATATTTGTGAAAATCTGATTATGGCTTTGTAGCGAAACCCGAAAATACGTATTCTGTCCTGCTGGCCTTATAGAATTCTTTAAAATTTTTTATTCTTTGTAATTTACTTATGAAAATTATATCATCTTTCTATAATTTGAAAAATAATTTAAACAGAAAGAGATTTAATATATATGATCTAGAATCGAACGAAAAACATTCATTTACCATAATAAAAGATCAACTATACATATCCCTCATTCATTTGTGAAAATCTTCATGAATATGATGGAATTCCTTATTATTCTTCTCAATACTTAGCCCAATAAATCGTTTAAAAAAATACCAAAATTAAGACGTAAATAAGTACACCCAGACAACAGATTAGTTGTCACAACTGAATTTGTTGCTAATCGAATTAATGCGGTACCATGTACTATCGCAAAATCTAATTGTAATTGCGGTCCTTACTACAGAATTTTGTTAAAAGCAACTGGTATTTAGTCTATATATATAAAAATAAGTTGGTATATGTTCGTCATTTTATAACTCGAGAACCACTCAACCGATTTACAAACCAATACATGCGTTGGAAAGGTCTACTTTTACTGATGGTTTTAAAAACAGAAATGACGAACAATGTCTACGCATACGCGTTATACGCACACTTTTGTGATGTTGTGTTTTTTCCATATAAAATGTGTGATCGATATACAAATTTTTATTTTTCAACGGATTTCTGTCAACCGATTCCAACCAGGGTACGTTAAGGAAGGTCTGTAGATGGTTTATGTGAAGTTTGCACGAAATTGCCCCAGCGTCCCTACATATAAAATTTTCGTGTTGCTGTGACAACCAGGCCTTGGCGTTACTATGACAACCAGGCAGCACTTATAGCATTAACCTAATCTAATCTCAGCTTATCCTATCTCATTTATCTCATATCAATTTTTTTTTTGTGGAAACACTTTTTTTTTTTGTTTTGTAAAATATATTTTTTTTGTGGAAAAAGTTTTTTTTGGACACATCTCTTTTTTTTTGTGGAAACTTTTTTTTTTGTGGAATTTTTTTTTTGTGTAATTTTTTTTTTTTGTAATTTTTTTTTTTTTTTTTTGGTTGAAACACTTTTTTTGTGGACAAATTTTTTTTGTTGTGGGAACTTTTTTTATTTTTTTGTGCAAACTTTTTTTTTGTGCAAAAATTTTTTTTTTGTGCAAATACTTTTTTTGTGGAAACATTTTTTTTTTGTTTTTGTGGAAACACTTTTTTTTGTGGAAACATTTTTTTTTTGTTAAAACCTTTTTTTTTTTTTGGTGGAAACATTTTTTTTTTTTTGAGGAAACACTTTTTTTTGTGGAAACTTTTGTTTTTGTGGAAACTTTTTTATTGTGGCAACGCAGTTTTTTTTGTGGATACTTTTTTTGTGGAAATACGTTTTTTTTTTTGTGGAAACACTTTTTTTTTGGAACCACTTTTTTTTGTGTAAACTTTTTTTTTGTGGAAACACTTTTTTGTGGAAACACTTTTTGGTGGAAACACTGTTTTTTTATGGCAACTAGGGTTTGGGATTTCCCGGACTTTTTTATTTCCCGGGAAACGGGAATGAAAAAATTTGATTCCCGGGAAATATTTTTGAACAAAATTGTTAAGGAAAACCACCTATATAAGTAATTTTTATAAAAAAAAAACACTATTTAGTACAAATGCAGTCTGTGTAGTGAGAATTCAAAGTAAAAAATATCAGAATGTTGAACATTTGATTTCACATAAATTACTCGCAACACTGCTAAATGAATTGCATGATTCCAGCAGAAAGCACCTACTACTGGACTGTCGGAAACTAACCGTTTCTTCACACTTGGCTAGAGTTTGCTGTTCGGTTTTAATCGAAACCGAAACCGCGGTTTTTGAAGCCTCATAGCCGAAACCGAAAACCGACAAAAATAAGTCGGTTTTTAATAAATACTAAAAACAAATAAAATAGTTAATTAAATTACATATTATTGAGTCTTGAATTTCGAAAAGGGCTTAGCTCCTGAGGGTTATAATTTTAGAAAAAAAATTGCACCAAAAAGTAATGTATTGAGTTTCACGTATTCATTTTATTATTCTTCAAAAAGTTTTATTTCGTAGTCCGCGAAATTTATTGTATAAAATTTTAACCTTATATTATTTAAAAAAAAAACTGCTGAATTTCGGATTTAACTCTTTAAATGCCAAAAAAAAGAATACACATTTTAATGTATAACGGTTTCCGCATTTTCTCCCCCGGCTATGGCTTTATTCGAGTGAGAAATTCAATCGAATTTTAATAAATATGTATTAAAATATTACATTTTTATACAATTTAATTTTTATACATATTAAATTATTTTATAACAATTTAATTAATATCACAAGAAAACCGAAAAATAACCGAAACCGCGGTTTTTTTAATTTTGAAAAACCGGAACCGCGGTTTTCAATTTTTTCGGTTTTTAGCAAACTCTACACTTGACCCATTAGATATGGTGGCCACAATGTTATTTTCCAAAGACAAATAAAACTCTTCTAGTCTTATTTCTACAATTCTTCTTATTTCATCAGCATTACATCTTCCTGATATATATATAAAATGAATTATTTCCGTTTATACATATGTTCAAATATCTCTTTTGTGATATTCTTGTTCATTCATCTAAGATTGGATACCATTTCAGGAAATGTTTGCCCTTCCATAAAACCTTTAATGCCTATTCAGCTTACACTTTTTTCTTCGGGTACTTTGCTAATTTTAGCTGAAACGTTATTCTTGTTGTTGTTTTCTTCAAGAGAAGTTGCATGACCATCAATTTTTTTTTTTTGTAAACCAAATTTAGATGTCGGATAACCAAATTTAGATACCACCGTTAACCAGTCTTTTCTTTTCACATTTATTAATGAAAACGTTACTTATAAAATTATTGACCCTTAATATAAAGGAGTATTTTAAATTTAAAGTCGACTTTATTTTTAATCAAACGGTTTTGTTCTTTTGTGTATGAAAACCTCACAAAAATATTTATATTTCAAATATTTTGATTGGTTGAAAATAAATTAACCAATCAGAATGCTCCAAATATAAACCAAGTCAAGGTATACTGCCACCCAATATTTTAACTAAAGTCGACTTTACCTAAATTATACATTTGAAAAATTTAGATAGTAAGGGCGATTATTTGTAAAGGCACATCTACACGAGAGAGAAAACTACTAGAGATAGAGCAAAAAACACCTCTAAATAGCTTTAATCATTCACAATAGAGCTAATTAGAGGTGTTTTTTGCTCTATCTCTAGCAGTTTTCTCTCTCGTGTAGATGTGCCTTAAGAAACAAAGCTTTTTTTCATATATCTTTCAAACGTTTTACCATGTTTTTAGGTTTTACTATTTAAATTTTGAATAAGTTATGCGAAAAATCTTTATTAGTTGAAATGCTCCTAATTACTTGGCAAAGATTTTATTTGTGTGTCAAATAAATGTATTCCCTTTTAAAAGATTTTAACAATGACATTTTTGTTTTGGTATTTTTATGACTAAAATTAAAAAATCCTATTTGAAACAAAAACAATTTAAACAATTTTATATTTTTAAAATTTCCCGTTTTCCCGGGAAAAATATATTATTTTCCCGGGAATTCCCGGCAAACTTTTCCCGGGAATTCCCACCCGGGAATTCCCGAACCCCAAACCCTAATGGCAACACATTTTTTGTGGAAACATTTTTTTTAACACAATTTTGGGAAAGAAACTTGTTCACGGCTACTTTTTTTTAACACTCTTTTGTCTACGCGCACTTTTTTTTAAACAAATTTTTTTTTTTGAATGGGGGAATATTTAGTTGATCTCTTATTATTAAGTAAATGAAAATGTTCTTTTTAGTTTTGACTCTAGATCATAAATTAATATCACTTTCTGTTTAAATTATTTTCAAAGTAAATTACAAAGAATAAAAATATATTTGAAAGAATTCGATAAGACCAGCAATACAGAATATGTATTTTCGGCTTTCGTTACAAAGCCATCATCAGTGTATTTCGTCTTGTGTGGGCTAATATTTTAATGTTTGTATACTTATGTGACCGCTGAAAGAAAATCTAATTTCGTATCAACAACTCAACTTAGACTAACATCAACGAAATTTAACAATGCTATTTTTATCCTTTGTTATTATTACTCTATTTTGCTTTGAACCTTAATTCTTAAGATATCTCAGCTGATTCTATTCAACTCTGTGTATGGTAACCACAGATTTTTGAATTACAACGAACCGTTAAATTTAAATGTATGTATATTGTTTTAAATTATATTTTTGCACCATGTCAATGTGTTTTAAGATGAATGGGGGAATATTTAGTTGATCTCTTATTTTTAATTTCATTCTTATTAAGGAAAGTAATATAGAGTTTCTTTACGACCATTCCTTTTTTGTTTTTTTAAACACTTTTTTTAACACACTTTGGGGAAAGATCGGGGAAATGAAACGGGGAACAAGTGAAATTGAAACTCGAGAAAATGGCAATGGAACAGAGATCGAAATGGAATGGAATGCGGAACGAAATGAAACAGAACGGGGAACGAATGGATTCGCAATGACAATAAACAAATCGCAAAGGGAGTCATAGTGTTTACATATAAGAGTGACTGACTGACTTATTTTACCCTCTAACCGGCCTATGCTTTTTCACCACAGTATAAATAAAATCCAAAAATGAAATTTTTTGTGCCTTTGATTAAAAAGATGTAACGATTTTCGTTTTTCGCAAACTACGAAATTGAGCGAAAACGGGTCTTAATTTTAATAAATATTAGTACTAATACTAAATTTAATCTTTTTGTCAAATTTCATAATAATTCGTTTTCAAGTTAAGACGATGTCCAAGAAAGGTATCCTGATAGAATCCTGTATGTGTTTGGACCAAAGTAATGAATATTTGAAAAGCTAAAGCTGTGGTCTTACTTTGTGTGTATTATCAATGATTTAAAAGTAACTTAAATATACTTTTCAGATTTTTGAAAATTGTGTTAGTTTCAGAATATTAGTTGGTGAACTTTTGTTGAGGCTGTTTATTTAATAGCCCTGTTATATTATTTTACTTCGGTGGGGTTAAGTGCTATGGAAATAGTGAAGGAGGACACTGTATTAGGGATAAAAAAATCATACACATTATTTTTCCAAATTGATGTTGCGGTCGCTGGGGATCGAACCCGCAACCACATGTGTGACAGTTCAACGCGCTAACCATTACACCACAGCTCTCACATCGTCATCGTTATTTATTGTTAATTATTAAGTGTGCCTATTTGATTTTATTTTTACTTAAAAAGTAGAAAATTTGTTTTAACCTAAGCTTCCTCTGACTAATAATTTTTGAAATTACTTATTTTTTTATATAAGCTCCTACACTCATAAAAAAAGCCCGTAAAAATAGTTAAAAATTCTGCTAAAATAACAGGAAATAGTACCTGAATTTGCGCCAGCAGAAATTTCAATGATGTTGAGAATCATGGTCTGCTAAATTTAGGTGACCTAAATTTAAGGTAAAAAAGTTAGTTCAAATACAATAAATTATAAGAATTGTTGTTCAATGGAAAGGAAAATTACTCAGCTGAAATCAGCACATGTTTTCTGCTAAATTTTAGTTGGTTATAAACAGGTAAAAAATTTAGTTAACATTTCAAAAATTTAGAAGAATTTTCGTTTAATAGAAATGAAAGTGGGTCAGTTGAAATCTGCAAAACATGCTGCTAAAGTTACAATCACTTTTTGTTATTAATTGAATAAAAGCAACTTCATGTATCATGTAAATATTGTTAATCTTATTTTCCAATAAATTACACAATCCAAAAACACTATTAGCACTAAATATCACCTGTATTTTCTTTCCAATATGTGTGCCAGCGGTTGAATTTAGATGAAAACGTTGAAGGGCTGAAATAAAAGAAAAACAATAACATATTTAATAGTATTCCCGTAAATAAATATAGTTTATATTATGAAACAAACCTTATTATTTTATTTTTTTAAAACAATTTTAACTGCGAAATGTTAATGTCCAGTATACCTCCGCTTTCTTTTGGGTTCCTTTTTTTCGTCTACCTGGTAGAATTCAGATGAAAATGTTAAAGGGCTGAAATAAAAACAATAACATATTTAATAGTATTCCCGTAAATAAATATAGTTTATATTATAAAACAAACCTCTTATTTTTTTTTAACAATTTCAACTGCGAAATGTTAAAGTCCAGTATACCTCCGTTTTCTTTTGCGTTCCTTTGCTGACTAACAGAAACAAAAGAAAACATGCTTCTGTCATATTATTTTATTTACTAGAACTTTCTTAACACGCCATATTATTTTTATTTGTATTAGTAAGCGTCATCAGTGATGACTCATCACACACATTAAAATACACTTACTAGAAATTTTCTACACACCATAGTACCAAGCCGACCGGCGCAAAATCGGCGGCGCGCCGCCACCGACCACTTTTATACTTTATTAGCCGCCGCCGTTTCAAACGACTCGCTTCGGCTCAAAAGGGCAGCCGACCAAAACAAGAGCCGCCGAATTTGTTTCGCGCCGCCATTTTTTAAAAATTATTTTTCTTAATTTAGAGATTAATCAGAACTGGGTCGACAACGACAATTGCTTTTTCATATATTTTGTATGGCTAAATAACTGGTAACTATGGTTAAGCACTAAACTCAGTTCATTTTGAGATAAGTTAACAGGTCTTAAGCGGATTCAATCAGAAAAGAATTAATTTTTCAAAGCTCTTGTATTAACAGTGCATAGAAAATAATTCGAGCCGTCAATCCAGCCGCCGCCGGTTTATATACACAAACGCCGCCGCCGCCGTAGTTGTTTTGGTTGCGCCGCCGCCGCCGAAAATTTTGGGTCGGCTTGGAACCCTGATACACACCTCACAATCAAGCGCCATCAATCACTATACACTAGCGCCCCTATCGTTTTCTTTTGAAACCACAAATATTAAAAAAGTTGCCAACAAATTTATCTATATTAGCTGATATATTGTCAAAGTCGTTTATAAAAAAATAGCTAAATATCAGGAGGAAAAATTAGTTCAAGTACAGCACAAATATGTTTTTGTGGTGAAATTGGATAACTAACAACTTTAGCTAAACAACGGATATAAGCATTAAACACATAGACGCCTGCAGCTACACGACTGCAGCCTGTCAAAAATAAAATACACACGTTTATATGAAAACGATTATTTTGACACCAACACAGCTACACGGCTACACGACTACTTTTGCCGCTGTAGTCAACTTAGGATAATTTCTATTTTTGTTGGCTACAAAACAAAAATAGTGTTGACAATATAACAAAATATGTAAAACAGGACAATTTTTCCCGCTAGAGGCGAAATCAAATCGCTAGTTCTGACTAAAAAATCACCGTTATGGGAACACTAAAGAAACAGCTGTTTATATTTTACAATTGTTTGAAGGTTTCATTAATTTATATTTGGAACTAATTTTATTGTGATGTTTTGTAAAAAAAATGGATTTTACAAAATTAACAAAATATTCCTCAGCCATTATTTTAGAAGCACAAACCAAAAAAGATTAACATTTATCAAAACGTCAAATTTTTTGCATCATCTGTTTACTATGTTGCTGTCATTTTCAAAAAAATTAAGTAGCTGACTACACGACTACAATTGCAGCCAGCAGCATTTGTAGTCGTGTATTCATGTAGCCGCAGTCGTCTATGTGTTTAAGCATTAAACGAAAACAACAGGAGTTAGAACGTTCAACTGAATTAGAACGCGTTTAACAGACTTTTGTACTAACTTTTTTTTTATGAGTGCAATAAGCATTCTCATCGAAGGGGGATTTTATTTTGAAGATTTTTACATTAATTAAAAACATTGTATTTTATTTTTATAAAAATATTTAATTCCTATACAAAACAAATTACATTTTAAACTTTAAGGTACGCTAACAACGTAGCGGGCTTGCCCGATACGACAAAATTAGTTTTCGGTTTAACTGACATTCCGCTAAATCTAGCGGGCTTGCCCGCTAGTAATGTATATATTTGGTTAAAACAACTGACATTATTGTTTAAAACAATGACAAAAGCAAAACATGAATCATTCCATATGACCGAATTTCGTTAAAAAAAACAATTTTTTTAGTCTTGATTGTAAAAACTGAATTTTAAAAGGATCAGCTCTAGACTCAAATGAGTTTGTTGGTAGAATCTACTGAAAATTACAGTTAAAACAAAGGTGCAATATATGCAGGTGAAAAAGTTATACTCACAATAACTTTAAAGTAAAAGTTCAATAGTTATTTGAAAAGTAAAGCAGTAAAGGTTGTTTCAATTGAGTAAGTAATTAAATTGCAAAAAAAAAAATTGATTCGACAAATTTTGAAACGTAACAAAATACGTCGAAAACAACAACATTTTTAAAAAAATGTAATAAAAAATATTTATTTATTTATTGTTGAAATCAAATACCAAATGGCCAAGTTTCTGAAGTTTTCATATATAAAATAGACTCTAAATCCAATTGCGAAAACTGCTTTCTAAAAATGTTTTTAAGCTTTTTGGTGGCCATAGAAACTGTTTTTTTATAAGGTTTTTTTTTTTGTAAAAATCTTGCATAGTTATGTGTGCTAGGCATAATCAAAGAGGTTAGAAAATACATAGAATGCAATCCTCTCTTTTACTGAGAAAAAGTTTCTAAAATGTGACTGCAAATAGGAAACAGAAATTTTTTTAGCAACTTTTAATTGATAAGTGGCTATTTTTTATTGTTATAGTTTTCGTCATATTTATTATAAAATACACATAAAATTGATAAATTAACCTTTGGTTTTCCTTAAAAATTACAGGTTCCTGCTTGCAGGCACAAGCTATTACTGTAGGGTGATAATTTAGCATAATTCGACATTTTACAATTTTTTTCCACCCTAAGTTAAGCATTTCCCGTTGGTTTCATTGGGATGAAACCAACGGGAAATGTTATATCGGTCAAAAACAAGTTATACGTGTCCCGGCATTTCGCTGGGTCACCCCTAGGAATCGAGATATATCGATTTGACCTTTAGTTGTCTTTTTTTTGACATAACTCGAGAACCACTAGTCCGATTTTGCTCAAACAATTTTAAAAAAATTAAAAATTACAATTCCTTTAATTTGTTCATATAACGTTTTGTTACCGCTACCATAAAAATCAATAACCTTTTGTTTATTACTTTTTTTTAATATTTTAGGCAAAAAATATTTTTTTCTTCATACATTTATGTATGTTTTACAATTCTTGTTTAGTTTATATTTGTTACTATTGATATATTCTTAGTTTAGAAATAAGACCCAGAAAATTTTATTGCATCTCCAATGCATAAAACGACAATAACTGGAGAACCGTTTGCAATTTTGACTCCAAATTTCAAGTACGATGAAGTAATTATACGCTTGTTACAATCGAAAGAAAAATTTCTTTTTTTTAGATTTTACAGTTTTTTTATGTTTTAGTACAATTTTTTGCTAATTTCAGCAGATTGATTTTAAATTACTGTTTACAGCAATTTACTGAAATTTAGTAGCTGCAACTAATTATTTATACTAATTTCATTGTACTAAAATTATGATATTTAGTAAGTTTTTTAACTGATTTTAGCAAATAGATTTTGAATTGCATTTTACATAAATTTTACTAAAATTTAGTAGCGGCTACTAATTTTTTCTACAAATTTTATTGTATTACAAATCAGTAGACATGTGTTGCTAAAATTAGCAAAAAATACCGCTGGCCTCAAAACAGTTAAATTTCCCGTAATAACAGCAAAAGTTTCAGTAGCCATTACATACTTATTTGGTTGAGTGTACACTCTTTTGCTAATTTCAGCAAATTAATTTTAAATGGCAGTTTACAACAATTTACTGAAATTTATTAGTGTCTACTAATTATTTATACTAATTTCACTGTACTAAAATTATTGATATTTATTAAATTTTTTAACTGATTTTAAATTGCAGTTTACAACAATTTTGCTAGAATCTAGTAGCGGCTACTAATTTTCCTACTAATTTTATTTTATTTATTACAAATCAGTAGACATGTGTTGCTAAAATTAGCAAAAAATTCCGCTGGGCTCAAAACCGTTAAATTTTTCGTACTAACAGCAACATTTTCAGTAGCCATTACAGACTTTCTCCGTTGAGTGTATGTAATCTAATCTCACGACAATCACAATCAATCGGGTAGTTTTTATTTTTTTCCCATCCTACAGAATACATGAGAATTTATTATTTTTGGCTGTAGATTTTAGATTAAGTACAAGTTGAATTTGCTTGCGATTTGTTATGTTTGTGAACTGCTTTGGTTAAGATTCTTATTTATTTTGCAAATCCATTCAGTTATATTTTATGTGTCAATCCCCGCTCCTAAAAGTAGTTTTGTATGTGTCTTTATGTGTCTTGCACTAGGATCGCGAAGAGCGAGCTGTTAAATCTACACCACCACAGAAATCTCCACCTCACTCACATGTAACCTGTACGTTATCGCCACAGGAATCAATACAGGAAGAGCCCGAAAGGGAGATAAATGAAGGACTCCCACTGATACAGCGTCTACAGCAGTTAAAGATAAAAAACGATCCACCGCATCAGCCAAATGAGTTTAATTTACCGGTATTTGATGATTAGTTTATACATTTTTTTATTGTAATTCTAATCAAAATGTTCCTTATACAAATTTTTATAGATTACTTCACCACCTGAAATTACCAATAAACTAGAAAACATATCGAATTCAACTAGCAACAACAATATTACAACCTATAGTTTAAGCAATGCAACACCATCATTAACTGTTGCTCAAATTAAACCAGTAATGAAGGTTTCGTTTAGACAAAGAATCCAACAACTTCAACAGGCTGATGTTGGAGCTTCTGCTACCACGACCGGAACTACTACTACGAGAGTGGTAAGTCATCTGGGTGAAAAAAGTGACCAAATTCCATCAACATATATCAAGAAGGAACCACCAAAAACTCTTTCCGTTTTAAAATGTGGGCAGACAGAGGAGGAGACAAAAACCAAGGAAAAACGTAAACACGAAGGGTCCAAAAAGTCGCACAAACCTTTTAGCACTATTTCAAACCAAATCGTTAAACCGTCCACTACAACACCTACTGCTGTATCTGATACAGATACAGCAATTAAGCCATGGTCCAAACTAAAATTGGCAACGTTAATATCGTCAAGTTATACGAGTTTATCAACATCCAACACATCATCAGAGGATGTCCCTTCGCCTCAAAAAATCTCTTCACTGGAAAGTATACCATTGCATGTCATGAGCGGAGAAACACTTCCAAGAGTAGGAAGACCTCCAATTCCCGAACGAAAAGGATTATCACACGACCAAGCAGGATTAAGCAGTGGCAGCACAAAGTCCTCAAAAGTTTCTGAAAAATCAAAGAAGAATTTAAAAATTGGAAGGGAATCAAGTGATATTGTTGTTAATCAAACCAAGCTTTATCAATCTGTATTTGACTTATCACCCGAATACAGTGGATTGCCATTTGTGAAACGTCTGAAGATTTTAAACGAGCGACAAAAATTGGCTGAGCTAGAGAAGGCCCTTCAGACAAGAAGTTTTAGTTTGGATAGCTCAAAAACTAATAACAGCCTACCCGTCGCCGAGGCCCTGTACCGGTGTCATAGTGATACGTCTGGTATAAATTCACAATTTTTGTCAGCTCACGAATGCAGCTCAACTACTTCGACCAACACATCTACATCCGAAAATACCAAATGCTCACACTACCATCGTCGTCATCGTTTGGATACTGTTCAACACGACTACGCACCTCTAAGTCCGGAATCGAATGAAACCATCGAGCGTCGGAAACTGAAGAGTATCCTGAAAAAATTAAACAATGAGCGAGAGTATAGAGGATCAACGCCTAGTAATAGCTTTGAAGCTACTGGAGAATCTCAAGTACATTGCAGAGGCTTATCTATGGAACCCACTATTGAAGGGTACGTGGCGAGGCACAATAAACTGTCCAAGAGTGTAACATTCAATTCAACTCTTTCTAGCCCTCCTGATAGCATCATCAACAGTCGTGACAATGCCAAAGAAGAACATCAAAGTGTTTATTCCCGCAACTCACCGCCTAATACTATCAATGTCCCTTCATTTTACTCGGAGTCGGTCAGGTCTCCTCCGGATCTCTTAAGAGCCGAATCAATAGCAAGCTCAACTGCGAATTATTCTCAAAGTTTTCAAATGAATAGTAGTAGTAGCACACTTACAGTGTTTCCCACAGGTCTATATTCGCAATCAGAAAATAATCACAGCTCATGTCCGACTCATATTTCAACACTAAAAGGTAATTATTATACAACAGAAATGTGTCCTTTTGCATTCAACACGGTTACCCAAATGCCTGGAAGTGTTTCCCCACCATTACTTAAAATATTAAAGTCGGGTATGCCGACTATATGAGACCCTACACCATTGTACAATTTCGGAAAGCGTATCAAATCCCCGGAATTTACGCTGCAATACATACATATAATGAAATATATAATATTAGGTCTACAAACTGTTGGTCTGGGATAAATATTTTTGGTATTAAGAAACATCAGTATAGTATTTAATGTAAATCTATAATAACCGAACGGATCAGGGCTCCGGACTATATGCTATTTATAAGGTTAGATATGGCAGTTTCGGATAAACCAAACGGGCGATCGTGAATTTTAAAAGGTTTTTGTTATTTTCTTTTTTTTGAGTCTTGAAATTTTACACTTCCAACGTTTGCCTTTCTATGCGCATCAGGCGCCCAATAATTAGTCTACCAGTTAGGGCTTCAGTTATATATTCCGAATTGGTACAAATAAATCAACAATTTTATACCAAAGAATGAAAAAACTACGAAAAATTAGTAACATTTTTGTATTTTGGAACTTTTAGGTCTTTTAAACGCAGTAAAATAACGAGAGGAACTTAGCCAAAGATTGATCCTGAGTTTTTTTTCACGAAATGAGCACTATCTGATTCATGAATGAATCGCTTCGGTTTGGTAATATCATTACACTCAGATATATTTTTTATGGCGATTAGGTGAACACATAGACCAATTTTAACGATTTTTAACACGGTTCGTGCCTATGGCAAATTTTGTCCAATTATCTTTAGTTTTAGGACCTGCAGTTTTGATTACAAATACAATTCATTTTAGATAAACAATTATCACTAAAAACTCAATATACCTTTTCCAATAGAATGGTGTGGGGTATAAATAATTAACACATTGTAGTATAGTATGTACCTTCTTACTTATTTATTATAACTAGAGTCCGACCGAAAAAGACGTGTTTTGTTAATACTGAAACCGAGTATTTGGCTAAGAAGGCTTTGTTCGCCCGAAGCCGAATCCGATACCATTTAAAAGTTTTTGTTATCAATATTTTTATTGTTATATGTTCTTATAATTATGTAAAGTTTAATAAAAAAAAATCAAAAATAAATAAATTCTAAATTCACCTTCTGCAACTGTAATTCAGAAAATAACAATTAAAATTTAGAAAATATCAAATGAAATTCAAAAAATTTCATGTGAAATTCAGAATATTTATCTGAAATTCAGAATACACCAGTTTAAATTCAGATCTTACATTTTAAATTCAGAAAATATCATTTGAAATTTAAAAAATATCATCTGAAATTTAGAAAATAACGATTGAAATTCAGAAAATATTATTTGACATTCGGAAGATATCAATTGTAATTCAGAAATTATCAATTGATATTCAAAATTTTTTAATTGGAAATCAGAAGTCATCAATTGAAATTCATAAAATATCAATAGAAATTCATAAATTATGAATTGAACTGAAATTGGAATCCATTATATCTTTTCTGAATTTAAATTGATATTTTCTAAATTTCAAATGTTTAGTATTTCAATTGATATTTTCTGAATTTTAAAGGAAATCTGACTTTCAATTGATGTTTTCTGAATTTCAAATGGAAATTCGGAATTTATAGTAAATGGTTGTTTTTCCAAACGCGTCGTATAGACCAAATACAATTAATATTGTCATTAATATATATTTTTATTAATTCTAATTTAGTAGGTTTGAGGTTAAGAAGAAGAATAAACCTTCCTTAAAAGTTATAAACACATTAAATTTGCAAATCAAATTGCCTGCACTTGTACGTACAAACCATACGTCAATGTGGCAATATTTGTGAAAAGGTGACACGGAGGAAATAAGAAGATAAACAGAGAAAATCTGAAGTAGAATGTTTGTATATGTCTGTTTGATCACTTCTAAAATTATTCATATAGAGACAATCTGACAATAAAAATATAAACAATAATACAATTTAATGGAAGATTACTGATGAAGCCTGTCCATAAAAAGGCAGAAACTAGATCTAGTCTGATTTGTAAATTTAATGTGTTTATAACTTTTGAGGAAGGTTTATTCTTCTTCTTAACCTCAAACCTACTAAATCGGAATTTCAATTGTTATTTGCTGAATTACAGTTGTAAAAATTGTAGGAATTGAAATGAGATCAATTCATAATTTTAATCTGAGGAATATAGAGGCGTTCTCTACTTCTAGCAATATTATTATATTTTTGACGAACAGTTGTCGAATCTTGTTGTTTGCCTAAACCGACACCCAATACTCGGTCGGACTTTAAAAATGCATTAGTTTAATATTTCATTCACATTTGCACTGATAAGTACAAACAATTTTGCACAACTTTTGTAGTAATATAACTGTGAATACTAATTTTATTTTGAAGCGACACTAGGGATGAACCTTGCAAAGTTTTTACCTATTATCACGAGATGGGCAATACTATCCCAGTGTATAAAATCATTACCAGATATGTGGTTATGTAACTACATACCTGGTAATGGTAACTAGTTACTTTTATTATTACATTTCTTTTTACCTTTATTTGGCGATGTCGCGAAAAATAATGAGTTACACCCCAGCATAAGAAAAATCAAAAAATATGTCGTTACCTATGTGCTTACCGGTATTGACTAAAATAATGATTCTAAAAATAGATTTTCAAAAAATAATTTTATTAAAAAAATATTTTTTAATTTAAAATTTTTTTTTAATAAAATTTTCTTGTGCGGGAAATGAACCTGGGAATCGAGACTGCCAGTCTATAGCGGTACCATCAGAGCTATCTCGACATGTAATATTTGATAGATAAAAACATAATTGACTTGCTGCGCACAAGTTAGCTTACTCGCCAACATACAAAAATTCAAAAAATATGTGGTTACATATATTATTACCAGTGTTGAAAAAATATTGAGTCTAAAAATAGATTTCAAAATAATTTACAAAAACATTTTTGGAAATAATGATAAAAATAAGTCATTATTGGTAATACATTATTTTTTATTTGGAAATAATGAAAAAAGTAAGTATTTATTAGTAACTTATTTTTATATCCTTTAAAATAATGCGGAAAGTAAGTCGGTGTCATTACTGGTAGGCCAAAAAATAATGAAATGTCATTACCGTTTCTACACTGGGATATTAGTAATAAAAGTCGTATTTTCCGGTTATATTAAAACAAAGAGCGAAAAAGTTACTTTGGGGACTGTCCTCAAACTCTTCATAGGTCTACTGAATACTTTGAAGACAGTTTAGACTAATATACCACATAGTTTGGGCACATTTTTGCCTGTGTCCTCGAAGTATGAGTAACATATACACTTGTGCTCACGAAATTAAGTCAATTCAATTTTTTTTCTTAATTTTATTGTTGTTGCCTTTATTTTTAAAGATCAAAATAGTGGCTAACTTTGCCACGAACGGCAAGGAGATGGTTCAGAAAATTGTACAGAATTTTAACGTAATGTTTGTTTTTTCATTTTGTCACTTGTTTTAAGTGGGCGTGGCTTTTAACGAAAAATTAGCGATATCAACCTTTTATCAAATTACATAGTAAAATTTAGGCAGTACTGATCGGTTGTGTACAAACTGTATATTTTTGAAATTCCTATAAAATTTCCTTAAGTCTTGCATTATTTTTATCTACAAATAGTCGCCAGACTTAAAATTGCAGTACTTTAAACATGACCAAATTTTTCCTTGTTTTTAGCGATTTTTAATAAAGTTAATGTTTAAGTGAAAAAAATAAACACCAAAAATATACTAAAATATTTGACAGAAAAAAATTTTCAATTTTTATACAACCAACATTGAGACCATTCGTAATAATCGGTTTGTATTCATACCAATCATTTTATATTCGTTGCTTTTGTGAGTGTTAGGTAAGATTAACAGAAGATATGCAGTGCAATGCATGGCTTTCGTCATACTCACTTTTTTTCAACTGTGTCTGTATTGCTTTACTGAAATGATGTGTATTGACAACAATATGCACATTTTTTGTGATTGCATTCAAAAGCAAAAAATAAGGCACTCAGACCGTTCTCTGGTACATATCCCCATTACTATTATTATCTGAAATTGCTAAATGCATCGGATTAACTTTGTATTTTCCACAGCATATTTTTCCCCAAAAATCGCTAAAATGTTAAATACAAATTGAAGGCACATCCACAGTTTTAAGAATTATGGGGTCCAATCTATCTGGAACGGTAGATATTATCATAACTATCAATATGTGAAAGTGCTAAACAGATCGGATTTTTTTAGGCTTTGCATCACTTTTCGCTGCACAAAACGCTAAAAATTCAACTTTTAATTGATTGGCACATCAACAGATACAAGAATTAGTAGTTGAAATCTGGCTAGGGATGCCAAACGGGAAATCCCGAAATCCCGGGATTTTCTGGTTTAGCAAAATCCCGAATCCCGGGATTATTTCTCAAAAATCCCGGGATTTTCTAATTTATGAATGTTAATATGAAAGCAAATAAACAAAGGGAGCAATTTTATATTACCGACGTTTTTTTTTAATTTTCTCATATTTGCAAGAAATTGATGCCAAGATATTGTAAAAATTGAAACAATACTAAGTTTTTGAGTAATTTATGCGAAAAATCAAGTTTGTTTGTTATTTTACCGGTTCATTCTTCCAAGCGAAATTCGTCTCCTGAAACCTAATTTTGGCTGGGACTGTAAGTTTGAATTCTTACATGTAAACATTTGATAACGATAACTAAATAACTTTGTTGCTGTAATTACACGATTCAGTGAGCAAGGTTGTCGCAACGAATCTGTTTGAAAAACTGCTTACAAAATACTGGGCGCAAGTGTACTTAAGTGCAGGCCTTCAAATATCATCCCAGTCAGAAAAATACAAACGGGAAAGCGATGGCAAGGTACTTTTGCAGGTGGTACAAGTACTGGCAAAAATTGCTTTCCCATTTCCAAAATGATAACGTCATTAGACAAAAGGACCGGCTGTTCAAAAAGCGCCGGAAAAGTACTGGAGAAACAAAATTTTTAACGTTAGCAAAACCAATAAATGTATGTTCTGGAATTATATTTACCAAAAAAAAATTTAAAAAAAGTTCATATGTATCTTTTTTTGGTCCTGCCGTGTAATGAACCCAGGCCGTCAACTTGGCAGACGACAGCTCTTCTCACTGAGCTAACTAGACATATAATACTTGGTGGCTAAAAACGTAAATGAATGATAACAGCTGGACTGGCTGTACTAAAATGCTAGCACTCGCAAAAAGTTTTTGGAAAAAATTTAAAATTTAAACCTTCTCACTACAAATTTTTTTAACGAAGCGTCATTTTTATAAAAACATTGCTCTACCAGTGAATTGATTTTTGTACCGCTGCATTTTTTGACTAGGTAGGAGCACTGGATAATCACTTGTTGCTAAAGTTGGCATAGCACTCTAAGCCCATTCATTGCCAGTGTTTTTTTTTTTATAAACCACCGATATTTTTGTAAAACAAATTCTGGCAAAACTCTTTTTGCAAATGCTGACAAAGCGTGGCAAAGGAGTGTTCTGCTAGTCATTTATTTTTAACACCGCGGTTACTCAGTGGTATGCAGGTACTTGATTTTTTGTACCACTGGCAATTTCTGACTGGGATGTTTCAATAATCATAAAATGTACCACATTATTAATTAACAACTATTAAATAATTGTAAAACGCTTTATTCTATAAAAAAAAGTTAGTTAGATAACATAAAACTTTTATAAATAAATGAAAATTAAAATCCCGGAATATCCCGTAAAATCCCGGGATACCGAAAAATCCCGTAGTCCCGAAAATCCCGGGATTTTTAAATATCAATCCTGATTGGCATCCCTAAATCTGGCTTACATATATGATATACAGCCGCAGTCAAAAAAATAGCACCAAGCCAAACAAAAATATTTTTCGTTATGTATTTTTAATTATGTTGAACTGATTTCATTGAAAATGTGTCATAAGAAATATAAAAAACTGTGTAACAATATGAAATAAAAAAGGGTGCATTTGGCCTTTTCTTTTATTATAAATTTTAATGCCTGTTTTTATAAAAAGAATCAGAAGAATTCGTTAAAACATTTGTGTGAAAAACACAAACTTCAAAAGATTTATCTTTAAAGTTTTTAGCCGCATGTAGTCTACATAGAAGTTCTAACAAAGTTGTGCAAACATTTTGAAAGAAAAACGTTTTTAAATTAGTGTTTTTCACCCAAATTTGTTAACGAATTCGTCTGATTCTTTTTAGAAAAACACCCAGTTAAGCTTTTTTAAAAAAACTTAAAAAACACTCGGTCAAAAAAATAGCACTACTGGACAATTTGTATGGAAATTAAATATTTAATCAATAAATAAATTGAAATAAGTTATTAATTGTGAATTCATTACTTATATGACATCTAAAAATAGTAAAATTAATATTCTGTTACATGCCCATTATTGGCATTGATTTCGCTATATTTTGGCATCTTTTCTTCGAAATTGAGTTCCAGATTTGCTGAACAGCCATCCAAAATGCTCCATTCCTGGTTGGGTGTATTTGAGACTCTCCCTTCTTTATATCTGCCCATGAATTTTCTATTGGATTGAAATCTAAGAACTGAGCGTCCCAATGCAATAGGTAACTTAATTATTTTGCTGGAAAAGCCACGCCAGCGGAATTTTCTCAGGAGCACACGGTAGCATTACTTCCTGAGGAATATTAACGGAAATGGGCTTATTCATGCTTGTTCTGATTCAATATATGGGTGCTACACCATAGTAAGAAAATCACCTCCATACCATAATGCTAGAACCGCCATGTTTAATAGTTTCTGTTGGTGATTTTTGGATTAATTTCTGCCTTATGGGGACTTCTGACCTAGAATAGTAATGTCTTGCCTCCAAATAAAACAATTTTGGACTCGTTTGTCCTAAGAACATTTCTCCACTTTTCAGGTGGATATTCTAAATGTGCCCTAGCGAACTACAAACGATTTGCAACATGCTTACGTGAGCGCAGTGACACTTTTCGGAGACTACATGTGTTTAGTTTCTTATCTCGCATTCTCCAAAGAATAATTTCTACACTTACTCTTACATTTAGTCCATTCTTAAGCTCTGTAGCTAGCATTGCATTGCCTGAACAAACGCTTAACCGTTAATGGTGACAAAACGCTCTTGCGAGCACATTTCATAGTTTTAAGTAAATTTTATTGCATTTACATTCATTTTTTTGCAACATCAAACCAATTTTTTATTATTTATGTTCGGAGACCATTTTGTTTTATAACAGCGCATTTTTCAGGCATGCAATGTTTTTTAAGTTCCATTACTTGCAAAATAAATAAAATGTTTAATGAAATTTATTAATAACAATAATAAATTATTTTACCTTTAGTTTTTTTTACTTTTATTTCTATTATTAAATCTATATTTAATTTTTTCAGAATTTTTGCATGTTGGTGCTATTTGAATGATTTCTTTGATGCAGAGTCTTTTTTCTTAGATCGGTCATGAGTAAAGACTTGTTGACATTTTGTTTTGGAAAAAAGCACTCTCAGAGAGAAAACACTTAATATCACAATATCGCTTAGTAATGTCCAAATAATAACCGTATAATTTTTGTTTTGTTCAAATGAAAAATAATTTTGCCATTGGTGCCATTTTTTTGACCGGCACTGTATATCGCTATTAATATTGTTATGTGGAAGTTTTAAATTGATCGAATTATCCGTTTCGTTTCTACAACACTTTAAGCTCCAAAAATCTATAAAAAGCTAAAAAATTTAAACTAAAATGGCTCTGGGTACCAAAATAATAGTAATAGTTAGCACTTACACATAATAATAGTATTGCTGATATATACCGATCACGCAGGACTGCAACTAATTATTCCTCAAACTGTGAATGTGCCCTTTAAAAAAATATAGAATTTTAAGTTCTTCACGCATAGCCATGAAGAGATTATTATTGTCATATCATCTTTATTTCTGAAGGCACACTAATCAACTTTACCTCAATTATTTTTTTTATTTGTCAGTATCAAAAAATTTGATTGTAGATTTTTAGTTGATCTGAAGATTGTTACAATGAGTGTTATTTCTGTTCGGGTTAAGATCAAATATTACAAATTCTAAATAGAATTTTTTTTTTTTATTTTACAACCCATAGAGAAAAAACTTATGAAAAAAACTTTATAGAACCAATGGTTGACAATTAATTCATTTTCAAGTGACACCAAATTCACTATCATCAGATTGTCTTTATGGGGTTCTCTCTAGGTTATTATGTAGATTTTAGTTTTTTGTATATATATGTTCAATTTCAAAGAAATGCATTTTGAGAAGTAAATTCAAACATTTTTACTTATCCATTTTACATTGTTATAACTAACGAAAACCACATGTCTTTAACAAAGCTATTATTTTTCTCTATGTTGTAGTTGTGCTTCTTTATTGAAATTCTTTCAATGGGCAAAGCAATGACTCGTGCTTTTCAACATTCAAGCTTTTTAATTCTATTTATAGAAATTAGAACTAAAGCAAAGAAACTTTTACACGGTTGTTTGTTCTGTGTATAACATGCTAACCCAACATGCCGTATAAATGACTAACATGTTGCAATTAAGGGATATTACTTAACAATTTGGACTGTACCTTGTCTGTGGGTATTTGATTGTAGATTTTTAGTTGATCTGAAGATTGTTACAATGAGTACAATGAATGAAATGAAAAAATTTTAAATTACATTGAAGCTGAAAGCGCAAAAATTAAAAATGTCTGAAATTACTCCTTATTCAAAAAACAGAGTTACAGATTTTAAAGTACTACCATTTGTTTCGAATTGAGGGCACCTATTTTTTTCAACAAGTATGTGATTTGTTAACATCGAAATTATTATCCACCAAAGGTTTTAGGCGATTTCCTTTTATGCTGAAAAAGTTATACCCAAAAGAGTTGAAAAACTTTTGAAAGTTACAAGCAAAGTTAGGGTAAATTAGGTCAGTTTTGAATTGAGTAGGGCACACTAACAGTATCAATATTAGAATTTAAGATATTCGCCTGATTAACGAAACCTCGAAAATGCTGATACTATCAAGAATATTATATATTTTTATTAAAATGGTTTAAATCCTGAGTTACATGGAATCGCCCGGTTCCGTAGATTGACCCATATGTATAGTTCACTACAAAATTTAGTTATCCGCAAATTAAAAGTAAATAAAACTTATTTTGAATGGAGAAATGTATTTGTGAGGAGATGTCCCCTTAAGATACTTCCCAACAAGTTCTCGCAGAAAAACTCAGTTGATTTAGGAGCAATTCCATTTTATTTCAACGAACATTTTTTCGGTAGTGTCCGATTTTGATAAAACTTGGTGAATGTGTGTAGTAGTGTATGTATGTCCACAAAACGATTTTTAATTTTTTTGTTTTCGAAAACTGTGGCAACCCTGCAGCTTTGAAATACTGAAAATTGCAGGGTAGGCACTACACTTAAAATTTCATAACTTTTGTTGTGAGCAAGATAATGAAAAAATTCTTTTTGCGTGAGATTAGTGAAGTTTTTAGGTTTAAGAAATTTATTATTATTTTTTTTTTTTTTTAAATTTTTAAATTTAAAAAAAAAAAAAATTAAAATTAATTTAAAAAAAAAAACCATTTTTTAAAATTTTTATATTTTTTGCACAAAATGCCACATATGTGTTCTAAACATCCTAAAAATTTCAGAGTGGAATGCCTCCTACTTTTTGAGATATATTAAAAAATGTAAAAATGTAAACAAAAATATAATTAATTTTTTGGAAAAAAAAAAGTTTTTCTTATAAAAATAGCCACATGTACGTTCTAAATACCTTGAAAATTGCGGAATCTTTTCGAGATATGAGAAAAAATATAAAAGTATTTATAAGTATTTTATTATCTTAATAGGTTTTGGAGTTTCAACTGAATTTGAAAAGGTTTTGGCAGCTATTTCTGTTCTTGAAATAGGTACGAATGAATGGAGTTTTTGTGTTCCTTTAATTGCAAGAGATTTTTTAAATCTAGTGTTTAGTTTTATTTCCTCTTCTTCATATTCATTTTTTGTGCAGAATGTTACATTGATATTAGGCAAACCCTCGTCAGATGGAGATGTTATGGTCAAAAGATTGGATCTGTCTACTTGAACCCATTGTTTGTATGTTATGTTTTCTGTGTTGTTAGTGGAATATGCGTTTTTAAGGGCATTTTTAAGGTAAGTATCCCCTGGACAAAGTGAACAATTTCCCATATAGCATTGTACAGTTGCTGGATTACAAATAGATTGAGCAATCCAATGCTTGTAAGTGGGAAAACCTATAGCTTCCTTTTCAGCCAATTCCTTGATTTCCCCCCCCCCCCCCCCCCCCCAATAAACATAAGTTTGGAATTTTGGTGAATAGCACACACGCAAACTGTATGAGTGCCACTTCCCCCAATCAAAATACATTCTTGTGGTCTCAGCTCTGAAAATTTTGAAAATCCAATTTTTACTGTTGGATAAACTTCTTGAAAGGAATTATGCAATTCTTTCAGATTACAAAGCATCAATCTCTTCTGTTTTTTTTCTTTCTCCCCATTACAAATCTTAACAGACTTATAGTCTTTTTTCCCGGGCATAACGCGACTGTTTTTGTCGTTTCTATAAAAATCTTCAACTATAGATTTTGTCTCTGTCGAGAGGCCGGATCGTCTTTTTGGATGCGAAGAAAAATAATAATCGCCATTTTGAATTAGTTTTTTAGCTTTACGAGCCATATAGTTTGTAGTTGAAAAGGTTTTTCTATTTTACCAACACTCCAAGAATGTGGCAAAGATGTTAATATTTTAATTTGTCTATCTTTATCATCTTCAGAAGTATTGTAAATCTCTTTTAAGTGGTTTAAAATATCTTCACCATCGCAGCATATATTTTCTAAACTAAAAAGGTTTTTCCTAAATATGGAATTTATATTGCCTAAAATTTCTTCCTGTTTATATTTAGAATAGTTATTTTTAAACTCAATGGGAGATTCATTTAGCGCTTCTAAGCACTTATTCAAATAAAAAAAAGCTGTGTTCTTCTTTTCATTGAAAGCCTCTTCGGTTGTTTCTTCCGAAAGTGAGCCAATATCACTTTCAGACAAACTTTCATCAGCATTGGCAACTTTTAAAGCTGATGTAGAAGTTCCTGCAGCCGTGTCAATTTCAAAATCTTCGAAATTGTTTTCGTTTTTCTTTTTCTTTATCAATGACTTCGCTTGATCTAATAGAGCCATTCTACATGAAGCACAGATATATTGACCATGCAAATATTGTGGAAAACGCTCCCTAAGACTTTGCGAAACTTTACGAACACATTTTATTTTGTTTGTTTTATGCTTGAGTTTTCGGAAAGGATTACAACAAACTTTTCCAAAAGGCATTTTAAGCAAATTAAAAATCTGTGAACAAATGTGTACTGCTTGAAATAAAATAGTTTTTAAAAATTATTATCAGAGAATAAAACTACTACGATGTTGACTTGTCAAAAATCTATAAACATTTAAAAAGCTACTCATCAACGACATTAAAGAAATCTAAATCGTTTTCATCGTTTTGTTTTTGAAATAACGGAACTTCTTAAGCATCAGCAAAAACAATTTTCAATGAATACAATCAATGCTTCCAATGAATTGCATACAAGCAAACTTAACTTATTAACTCAGTGGCACGTAGCAACTAGTAAAAGAGAGTATTTCTTATAAACATACCAGTACATTTTTTAATATATCTCAAAAAGTAGGAGGCATTCCACTCTGAAATTTTTAGGATGTTTAGAACACATATGTGGCATTTTGTGCAAAAAATATAAAAATTTAAAAAAATGGGTTTTTTTCAAAAAATAAATTTTATTTTTTTTTTTTAAAAATTTTAAAAATTTAAAAAAAAAAAAATAATAATAAATTTCTTAAACCTAAAAACTTCACTAATCCCACGCAAAACGAATTTTTTCAATATCTTGCTCACAACAAAAGTTATGAAATTTTAAGTGTAGTGCCTACCCTGCAATTTTCAGTATTTCAAAGCTGCAGGGTTGCCACAGTTTTCGAAAACAAAAAAATTAAAAATCGTTTTGTGAACATACATACACTACACACATTCACCAAGTTTTATCAAAATCGGACACTACCGAAAAAATGTTCGTTGAAATAAAATGGAATTGCTCTTAGGGAGAAATTGAAAGAAAACTATTTAATAATAGAATCGATAGTAGAACATGTTCTGAGACAAAATAAATTGTATCAATCCATTTTTGGGAGAAAAAATGTTATGAGGTTAAGTAAAATTTTTTAAAATAACTTGGTTTAACATTCCTTGAATGCACAAATATTTATGTATATATGCATTATATTAATTGGAAAGGTATGTATTTTTTAAGTTATTGAATGTCTGTAACAATTTTACTAATTAATAGTTTTTAAACTCGTAGCTTTTTGAATGCAGAACAACGAGCTGTTTTATTAAAACAAAAACCACAAAAAATATATAAATAATTACAGATGCACATTTATCTTATAGTAAACAGTTGTTTGCGTTTACTAATGTCCATATTTTATTTTCACAGGTTTGCATGAGGGTCAAGACTGTTACAATGAAATATTGAGTGGCATCAATAATGTGATACGAACCCATATGAATGAAATACATTCGAAATTTGAGAGTCAGTTTTCAAGTATGGCAATGGAAGTCGAAAGGAGAGATGCTCTTATAGCTCATTTACAATCGAAATTAAGAACACTGGAATCGTATGTACCAGCTTCCTCCGCCCCAACATCCTCCGCTCGAAGAAAAGCGAATCGTGACAAAATTAGTGAATGTGCTGACGGAGGAGTAAATGAAGATGAAGATCGAAATGCTGAGGACAACAGCAGTTCAGGTTCATCAGCCGAGTTACTTTTCATGGTAAGATTGTGAATATGTTATAGAAGATTTAAGCATGATCACTTGTTGTTTACTTCTACACTTTTACTAGAGAGGAGATTCACTTGATACCGTATTTACATCATCACCCCCAACACATACGAAAAGCCATTGTACATGTTCTCCAAAAACGGGCAGCAGTCGAGAGGAATTCGCCACAAAATATAGCCCGTATTGTAAAACGGGCAATGGCGGTAAAAGTAAAAATGCCAGCAATTGGTCAACAACTCAGCCAGTAGTGTTGTCGGAGTTAACAGGAAATCTAGCTCGGCTAGGTGATAGTGTTATATTAGATATAGGTGAAAGCACAAGTTCAAGTTCATCGTCTGATAAACTTAATGCAGCTGATGATGATGATGATGATGACGACGACGATAACGAGAGTTCAGATAATCACGTTCATCATAATGACTGGGAAGTCAGAATGTTAGCTGCTGAAATGGAAAAACAAGAGCGAAAACGAGGTCTATCGCTTTCTGACAACTTGCAGTTGAGCAATACCAAACTCTGTGGAACAACCTTAAGAAGACGTAGAAAATTCAGCGATACGGAAACGGAATGTAGTGAAACCGATGCAGACCAAGCACCAGTAACTGCTCGTCCTAGAGCATCTAGTCTGGACCAATTTAATTTGCGTTATGGCATAGGCCGGGGTGGTATATTCAAAGCAATGAGTATTGATCGTGATAAAGACAAACTTTGAAAACTAGTTAAGAACACACAAAAACAGTCTTATGTTAATAGTATTTTAGAAAGTAAATTAAAGCAATTTTACAGTATTGAAAGGTACAATTACATTATAGTATAATTTGTTTTAAGACAACTGAAAAACAAGCAAACAAACAAAAACCGTTTAAATTATTAAGATAAACTCAGTGCTAAGCAACATTCAGTTGTGCCGTTAACAGACGAAACGAAATCGTTGTACTATTTAGATGTAATACATATAGCGACTGTGCATTTACCAGCCCTTTACCAATTTCAGATGATGCTTTTGAATTCAGAATTGATATCCGAGTTTCCCCTTTACTTACAATTTTGAAGTATATTGCGATTAAAAATTATCAAAAGCGCTATTTGGAAGTTTTCCAAAGTCCACTATAATATATTCCGACCTAAATCCTAAAATTTTGTTCGAAATTCTGAAAAATTATCTGTCAAAACCATATAAGTAAAATGATTTTTCACTTAAGTGGAATTACTGTGAAATTGCGGTGAAAAGTATTTCCAACTAACTTTAAAATAGACAACATAAAGACTTTGAGGGAAAGTGCTATGCATCCAATTTTCTTCTAATTATCAAAATTTAACGTTAATAGCTTTTAACATATCCACAGCATTTTATACTTTTATAAAGCTTCAAATATAAAGCAAAATACATACCTTAACCAATAAAAAATACGAGTCGATTATAAACAAACTGAACCTCTTCGTTTTCATTTTAGAAGAATCACTGTACAAAAACATAAGATTCTCATCATAGAAAACAGAAATAAAGAAAATCTTTTAATTCGAAAGATCGGTTTACTAACCTTTTATACATTTGGTACGTATTTAGCAGTTCAAAATACTTCGGAAAAGTTTTACAATAGATCTTTGAAAAATCCCTAACTTATTAGTGGAATCAAAAAGTTTTATTGGAAAGTTTTTTTATTGTGTTATATTGCACTACTTATTATACAAAAATCAACTTTTTATTAAAATACACTTGAGCATTTATCATTATTGTTACTTATACTTAAATGAAAGTAATTTTATACATGGGTGAAATCAAAAAATGTGATAAATTTTTGGGTCAAATTTGTGAGAAACTAAAAGTGTTAATATTTCGGTTTTTTCTTAATGGAATCAGTAACTTTAGTCATTATAAACCTAATTGCAAAAAATCTCTTCTACAAGTTGTCGCAATAACTTTTTTTGCACAATTTTGATTTTTTTATGGTAACGGAGTTTACATTTTTACAAGCAAAAGATATAACAAAAAAAATTGCCTACGAATTTTCTTCAATTTATTAGTTTTTCGTATTTGGGTTTTCAACATGCTTTTTAATAATATACAATTTGTGTTTATCAAATTGGCGGTTTCGCGAATAAAAATACAATTCATTCCGCGAAAAAAAAAATTATTTTTTTTTAATTTTGTATTTTTGCTTATGATGATTTTCAAAAATATAAAATTTTTTAAAATCCAATCAGCGGTTGCGAAGTTACAAAATAATATATTAAAAACATAACATTTCGCGATCAAAAAATTCTTAAATTGTGTGAAACAAATTCAATTTGTCAAACTAATGTCAGTTGTGGCTCGAAATATCGATTCCAAACCAATGAAATGCAAAATCAATTGTTTTTCGCTCCAGCAGTTTAGGGTAAAAAACTGATAATTGTTTTTGATTTGACGCAAAATTATTAGTTGAATCGTCTTTTGACGCATAAATATTAGTTGAATCACCTCTGTTTATGGTTATTTTGAAATATTTTAAACATTTACCTACATTTTTTTGAACGCAATCTGATGCAAACAATTTTGGTTACGGAGTTTACAGTTACGGAGTTTACATTTAGTTACTTTTTTCGTTTTCTTTCAGAAACGCTTTGTCCGAATTTTCTTTTCGAAACAAAATCTTATGATGCCTACAAGGTGAATCCAAATATGCCATCGTTTTTTTTTTACTCGTTAAATAGTTTGGTGTAAAAATTAGGAACGGAGTTTACAATATTTTTTCAAATCTTATTAAAGACATCCTTTTTCATCTCGAGAATGTTACATGCTGCACAAAAGCTTCAAGTCTGTTATACTGGATGATTACTTACAGTCCAACGATCATTTGTGTATAAATAACATTATACTTTTCGCAATATAATTAATAGATAACTCCAAAATTCGTGTGTATGCATTTTTATCAAAAGTTATGACGAAAAATCGTTACAGAGTTGAAGTCGTGTTAGCATAGACATACGGAAAAGTTTTGTAAAATGTATTAATTTTTACTAAAAACGCTATTTTTACATTTGGCCTATAAAATTGGCATCAAATTTTATGTATTAACCAAAAATTGGTTATAAATTTTGTAAAACAGGTGACAATGCGCTGATATATATCGAAGTATATAACTCAAATGTAATCAATGCATTAGAAACTAGCTGGTTACATGGTTTTTATCACATTTTTTGATATCACCCACATACAAAATGATAATAATTTTTGAAGTAAATATTTCTGCGCAATGTTAAACTATACAAAAATGTTCCCTTTGTCATGGATTAGCAAAAGGGCCCATAAAGTGGAAATGTGTTCCGATGAAGCCTCTTCGACCTCAGATTTAGGTTAAGGAGAACAAAATATTAAAAAAAGTATTGGTAGAAGTCCGTCCACATTTTAAATTATAGTTAATTTCTTAATAAGCATTTCGTAAATTGAAAGCTGCAGATATAGGTTAACTTTAATCTAGGCTAATTAATGATAAAAATGGAATATGGTACTTTAAAGGATGCAAAAGTACCGAAATCTCTCTTTTGTCAGTTTTTAGTCGCTATTATCGCAGAAAACGTGTATTCAAAATTAATAAGGAGCAGAAATTATTTCTAGGAATGGATTTTAATGCAGTTTGGTTCTAGCATAGAATACTTTAGATCTGCTACTATCAAACTTGAAACATGCTCGATTGCCAATAAGGCAACACTACCAAACGAATTTGCTTTAATCGATTTTAAAATAAAAAGGCAAACTATGTTTTGCAGAAATTTTATAATTTAGTTACATTTTGTTGTACTAATTAAAATCTTCGAGGGTCAGTATTTTTTGTGGCACTGTGTTTACTTGATAAATTTAAGAGTTTTTATTTATTTTAGATATAAAACATTTTTCAGCAGAAACAGTTTTCTTTAAACACACAAAAAATTATTAGCCTAATTTGCTAGCAAAAGATTTATTTAAAATAAAATTAGTTTTTAAACAAATATTTCATTGAGTCAGTTAAATATTTGACTTGTTTAATTGTTATTAATCTCACATAATTTTTAGTAAATAATAGGCGTGTTCGTTTACTTACTACAAGTTACTACTTTTACTACAGCTGGAAAAATTCAATACAAAAAGTAAACAAAACTTTCCAATTGTAGTAAAAGTAGTAAGAATTTAGAGTAAACGAACACACTGAATAATATCATTTGCGTGGTAAGCGCAAAATCAATTAAAAAATAATATTATTTATTTCGTAATTGAAACTCGTTTTTAGTTTTTTTGTGATACTATCGACATATTTATGGACCTTTCTTCACTGTTGTTAAAACAGATTTGCTAGTTCTATTTCATGCATCTAAAGTAGAGTCTGCCTGTAAAATCGCAATATTACCGTTGCCGGTTTTAAACCATCAATTGACAGTGAAAATAAAGTTACCCTGAAAATACCGTTAGCAAAACAACTATAAACCAGTTACTCTTAAAACACTATTATTGATATAACTGAAATATCATTGTAATTAAAAAAATATATATTAATTAGAAATTTATTAATTCAGTTCGAGGCCAATTTCCTTGAATTTAATAAAATTCAAAAACATGGATTTTGGACGCTCATTTTTCCCACACTAAAATATTTTGAGTTTCGTGAATTGCGCTAAATAGTAGTCTGTGGTTCACACTAGCACTCGTAAAAAATGAGTTGTGAGTATTGAGTTATTGAGTACTCTATACTTAAAAGGAACTACTCGATATTTGCAGAGTTGCATTTTCAATAGTAAAATACACTATGCAACTCCGCTAAACAGCTTAACATAAAAACACAACTCTGATACACTGATAGAATTCTCGTTCGGCTATTAACGAATCGATTTTATTAAATTCGATTCAGTGATTTAATGAGCAACTTTAATTAAATTAATAAAATTTTCATTATTTTAATGATTTTCTCATACGATTTTTCATAAAATATTCTATAATTTCATTAAAGATTTTAGATTTGATGTTCCAGTCAGTAATGCACGATACTGAAAATATATAAATATGGAAAGCAAATTAATGAAATCATTTTTTTTTTTTTGTTTAAACAAATCGGTTACGCGGTACTGTTTTTTATTCGGGTGATTGCGGTTTAAAGTCGAGCTCAGGGAGATGTCTTAAACATGGCAACAAAAATATTTAAATACATATAAAATTTAAAAAATATAATAAACTAAAAAAGTTACTTAAAACAAACTATTTTTTTTTTAATTATTTTTTCTGCAATGAAAATATCTGATTCAATGAAATCGTTGTTAGGGTACTTTCCAAGTAAAATATATTTATATTAGTGAACAAGTTCTTTAAAACTACGCACAATATTCTATCAGTTTAGAATAAACTATCAAAAGTGAATAGTTAAAAAAAATAGTTGAAAAATTATGAGAAACATAATGAATAGTGAGTAATTAAGTTTAAAAACATGATTCTAAAACCTAAATATTCAATAAACCCGATTTAAAAACCGTTAGAAGTTACTCAATACTGAAAATTTACTCAAAATTAAAATATCAATTAGTATCGAGTATTGAAAAGTAACTGAATTTAGTAGCACTAGCCAATACCCTCATAATCACTTGTAATGTAGCCAAAAAACACAATGATGGAATTCACAGTTCGTACTATTTTAACTATTTACGAGTAGTAAAGTAACATTTACCATAAATTTGACAACTTTCTATCGATTAAACTTAAAAAATCACGCTATTTTATAACGATAGCACGTTATGGCTTAAACTGTGAATTCCTTAAATATTGAAAAAATAAAATGAAGAATTGTAAACAAATAAAAATTCTATTCTTAAATACACATAGGTATTTTTGTAAGCTCATCGACGATAAATTTTTATTGAGGGTATCCACAGTTAGTGCTATTTTAAATAGTAAATTAGCATTTATAGTAAATTTGACAACTTTCTATGGGTTAAACTTCAAAATTACTTTATGTTTGAAATAATGATAAAATTAAGTCGTTATTGGTAATGCGTTATTTTTTATTTTGAACTTGTGGAAAAAGTAACTAGTTATTAGCAGCTCATTACTATATCTTTTAAAATAATCCAGAAAGTAAGTCGGTGTCATTACTGGTAGTCCAAAAAATAATGATATGTTATTACCGTTTCTACACTGGGTACCGTTTTATTTACAATACCATTGCCGAAATAATTTAGATATCTTTAGTCTTATAATACCGTTACCGAAATCCCTAAAATATCGTTGACGAAGTAAAGGAAATACAGTTAGTTACGCTTTATTATTTACCGATAACTGTATCACTTCGGCTGTCAAACCTAGATAGAGGCTGGTGTCAGCAAAAACTTCCCTTGATTTCTTTCATTTTGCTGCTCTTCGTGCTGTTGTTTTATATCTAAATAAATTATATGAAATGTTTGCATATGTAAATACCTCTTTAAATTAAGATAAAAGCCTATATTTTTAAGATAACTACTTTAGTATAATGAAATCTGAAAGCTTTAATAACTTATATAGATTTATTGAATATGTATATGTACATTTATGATCGTTATATTAATATCTTTACATAGAATACTTAGACTAACTCTGTAAAAATTGTTTTAACACTGGCCACCTATCACACAGCCTGAGTTGCCCAGACGTAAACGTATCGTATCTCTGCGTAGCTGAATTAATGAGTTAAATAAGAATGGAAGATGTGTTGTATTTTTGTTTCATTCTTATGCATTGAAAATATAGAAAACGTAAATACACAACAAAAATCTGTTGTGAATAGATTTTCGTTGTGTATTTACGTTAGCTATATGTTGGAAGCACAAGAATGTAACAAAAACCACGACATATCTTCTGTCCTTATTTAACTCATTAACTCAGCTACGCAGAAATACGTTACGTTTACGTCTGGGTAACTCAGGCTTAAGACCCATGATATTTTTTTAATTACTTATTATTTATTTTAATATATTTGGTCACTCCAACGAATTGTTTTTTTAAGTATTTTGTAACAATTGTTTTTGGGAATTATTTTTTGTGTGGACTTCAACGTAAGCCAATTTTGAATATACACGCCATATAATTAGTAGTATTTCAGCTAATAAAGTTTTTCACATAAATTATTCAAAATTTGAGTAGGAAAAACTAAAAACCTAGTAAAAAATTTCTAGTTTTCGAATAATATGTGCGAAAATACTTCATTAGTGGAAATGCTCCTAATTACTTTGAAAAATATTTTTTATAAGTATGTGAAGCTTTCAAAGTTCTTAGCGAAACAGCTCTTATTGGGCCTGTAGGAGATCCCTTGTCAAAACCTAATCTAGGATAGCTTGCCTGTCACAGTGGTAAATTACAGTGCAATTCGAATTATTTAAAAATAATGCACACTGAACCCGATTTTGCATTTGGATAATTACACCAACTGACAGTGTGGTGCAAAAGAATAGTCGAAAATATCAGTGAAAACGACTATGACATGTGGATAACGATGGCGAAATGTGTTTGTCAATATAGACAATTCCACAGAAAGGTCCACCATAACCGAAAAATTAAAAGCCGTCCAAAATCTGATTTGTATTAATAAAAAAGAATACTGAAATATAATTAAATTAAAGAGTACAAAGCTTATCTTATATTACAAAACGGATTACAAAATTGAGTTCCGGTTTCGGACACGTTTCTCGTTACAATCCGGTGTCTTCAAGTGCAATAAATTATATGATATGAAATGTCAAAAGGATTGCAGAGAAACGTCAAAATGATATCAATTGCACTGTGGTGGAAAACACTTGACCATTTCATGGATAAGAAATATCATAGTTTTTTCATCGAAAAACACATGATATCATCGATGATTGCTTGCTATCATTTTATTGCATGTCAAGACACTAGGTTAATAATATTTTCTCCTTAATATTTAATTATTTTTGAGTGATGATTAAAGTGCACTCATATAACAAAATATTTGTTATAGCAACAATAAGTTCAAAAAAATGCAAGGGTAGTAACTAAAGATCAGTAATTTGTCACATTCACATGTATCAAGTAGGAAATTTATGTTACAAACGCTACATAAAGTCACGTTTCTCATTATGGGTTGTTAAAAAAATTAAAAAATAATTTTATTAATTTAGCAAATTGCAAAACAAACTAATAATATTACTAATCATATTAAAAAAGTTTTATCAAAAAAGTCCGCCGCAATGCGCAGACTTTTGCGTTTTTGTAAAAAAAGAAAAAAAAATAACTTCTACATTTGTCACGTTACGTCACTCTCTCTAATTGCTTATATTTAAGGACCATGTAGTTCGATTTTTTCTTATCAAATACTAAATACAGAGCCACGTACTATGCAAAAATATAAAAAATGTCCATATGAATCTCTTTAAACCTTTGCTGACTAAACCACCTATATCCTGCCGAAGATTAAATACAACTCTCATAAATATATGGGCTGGAGCTTCGAAGTTTATTTTGGAGTTTCTGGACCTTGTGTAAAGGAGGGCGTCTGCGCTCATTAATGACAGTAGGGTGTCCAGCTCATTGGAGCATCGTCGGAATGTAGGTTGTGTGACTCTGTTTAATTGATATTACCATGGGCAGTGTTCTGCCGAGATAATTGAACTTGTCCCCAGAGCCCGAGTTTTTATTCGTAATTTTCGTTTATAAAATTGATAATCATTTATAATCGATTGTCCAGGATTCACAAACGCTACTCCCTCTTTCCTCCTCACCATAACCTATTTTCCTAGTATCGACACAATGCACTGCATCAGTAGGTAGCATCCCCTGAGTATTGGTCTATAGTATAAAAAAAATTAAATTATTAAATTTATTTTGTGTGGATAATATCGCAAATTTTTTATAGCATTATTCGATTTGGATGAAATTTGCATCACGTAGCCTTTAGGTGTATGGTACAAAAATCCGCCTTATAAATGATGAAACTCGAATGTTTAAGTTATTGCTACTCCGATATTCATGTGAGTATAATAATGAAAATCACGAAGGTAACTTTTAAAAGAAAATAATACCTTTTAAGGAATATTTGATGTAAGGTTTACGGGATATCCTTTATTGCTTACAGACATAATTATATGTAAATGTATCCTTTGAACAAAATCTTTAAACTAGATGCTCTTCTCATCTAGTTGGTTAGCAGATTATGTTTTAATATAAAATTTTGTTTGTTTTATAATTGCAGTAATGTCACCACTTTCTAAAGGGAACTGATTATGGGGAACTGGAAATTCCCGAAACTATCATCTTTTCATTCCTGAAGGTGTAGAATATTTTGAAAGCAAAATCTCTGTGAAGTATTTGTTAGGAGAATATCATGATAAAGAAAAATGGCAGAGTTTTTGAAAAAAGTACTTATGTTATTTCATAATAAGAAAACAATTAGAATAAATAATTTTTTCATTCTAGAATTAAAAGTCGAAAAAATTATTTTATTTTTAAAATTAAAAATAAAAATTAAACAAACATATTGTATGTTGAAAAAATTCTAAGATTTTTTTTAAACCGGAGAAAAAATCCATTTTTAGTAAAAATTATGTTGCAACACCTCGAAACCCGTTATTGCGACTTCCAAAATTTTAAAATGTTCGGGATCAGCATACCAAAATTAGTTACGAAAGATGTATTATATGATATGTGTACTTTGTTAAGAAAATTTTCAAAATTTTTTGCCAGGGGTTAAGTTTTCAACTATATTATAGGTGAAATACCCCTAACTAATATACAGTTGAATTGATTTAGTTGGTTCCAACTTAGTGTTTATAAATATCAGAAATGTAACTATGGAATTACTAACAATGATTTGTTAAATAACATTTGATTTTATTAGATACCAAGTACATCCGATTTAGAAATCGTTAATAGAAACTGCAGACATCACTAACTTTCTTTTATTTCTAACAACAAATACAAACTAATTTAAATTTTTAACACTTTATTTAATCAATATAAATAATTACTTTCGTTACATATTTAACAATTTCGTCCAAACGGACTTTTGTGGAACTTCAATATTTTATATTTCGTTTATTTTTTTACTGTGGTGTTATTTTAGTTTAAAAATAATTGTATTTTGGAATCGGTAATTTAAGGTACCAAATTGGTGCCAAAATTAATAAAAATTGGAGCTGATAGGATAAAAATTTTAATTGTTTATGTATTTTAAAAATTTATTCTTTATTCATTCCTTTTATAGATCGTTTGGTCCACATCATAACATAATATTTCTACCACTTGAATATATAGTGGTTCAGTCCCGATTTCACTGGACAGATACTTTCAGACGGATGGTCTTTTCCCCGTCACAGGTATATTGAGACCAGTCCTGTTTTCACGTACTTTCATGGGACAGACACGGGACTCACATTACAACTAGTCCCTATTTTCCCATAGGGTTCTGTTTATTTTTTCTTTTCAAAAACAATTTTAAATTAGCTGTGTTTTTCCATAGGGTTCTGTTTATTGTTTCTTTTCAAAAACAATTTGAAATTAGCTATGTTTTTGTTTTAGCTATATCGCTTTAGTTATTCAATTATAAACATTAATCTATATGTCAAAGTGCAAAATTCAAAACCAGATCCACAATTTCTAAGTGTTTTACTTTTTAAAATTTATAAAATTTTTATAATTAGATATCACGTCCGATATAATTATATATAACATCCACGATCGCAACCAATTTTTTGAAGGTACACCTGTTTGGCAACAATTTCGAAATCCCTTAAATTTGAACGATTTTTCTTTCGTACTTCGCTGTCTACAAGCTCCCATAGATTCTCTCTGGGGTTTAAATCGGGTGAGTGTGCTGACCACTGTAAAACTTCCACACCGTTGTTACTTAAAACTTGCCTAGCTAAACGACTGGTGTGCTTAACCCTTAAATGCCCCTGGTATCTTTAAAGATACAACCATTCAGAAAATCCCTACGGCCATAATTCTAAATGAATTTGTTTCAGAAAAGCTTAAAACTGTTAAGAATATAATAGGCTTTTACAAAAAAATATTTTTTGACTTCTAACTAACATAGTTCAGAAAAAAAAATTAAAAAATATCAAAAAAAATTTTTTTGTTTTAATTAAATATTCATGGCTTTTCATAGTGCAAAATCTAAAAACAGGTAAATATTTTCAAATAAAAAAAAATTAAAGCTAGTTTCGAAATTAATTCTACTGCGATATAAAATTGTTTGAAACAGTTACTAATCCTAGATCCCTCCCAAGGTGGCATTTATCGGTTGTATCTTTAAAGATACATTGAGCGCTTACCGCTAAAGTTGGATTTCCGTTACGCCTAACATTTTTACTGCATACTACAGTATTTTCATTTATGTTTTTGAGTTTGCAAGAGCAAGTTCACTTGTTTGGAGCTAAGAAATCAATTTGGATGTTTTAGTAACAATTTTCAATTAATATTTATTTGTTTTTATACAAGTTTGTTTAAATTAAAGCCATGACAGCTTTTATTCGAGCTGGTAGAAAATTTATGACTGACGATGACGTCTGTGAATTACTTTGTAATAGCGAAGGCATAGGTGATGACAGCATTGATGGAATTGATGACGAAATCGACGACATAAATGATGACGAGCAAGAAGGGATCGGAGATGGTTCTCAAAAGACACGACATATGCAGGTGATTGCCGATGAAGACGAACATGTGGATCAGAGTGATATTGACCTCAATTTATCCGTTCAGGACTATATTCTGGACATGAATAACGACGATAATAATAACGGAGACTTTATTAACGCAGAATCAGGACATTTAGAGCTGCTTGAGCCTGAGCCTTCAACGCCATCCGCTAAAGCAACGTTGAGTGATAATGCCCCACCTTACAGACTTTTTTTAAACGCTTGGAATGCATTTCCCTCAGAATTTCGGAATATAAAAATTAATTCTAAATCTTCCGAATTCGAAAAGGTCATATGGAAAAAAGGTCATATACAGTTTAATGACCAGCAGTTAAAATTTAGAGGTGATAGTAGTTTACCGGAAAATGTAATGGAATTAACCACACCGTATCAAGTTTGGCGTTTTTTGTTTCCGGAAATGTTGGAGCAGCATATAGTCGACGAAACCCTAAAGTATGCAGGAATTGACGATACGTTTCATTTCGATATATTTGATTTACGAAAATATATTGGAATACTCTTTTACATGACATATTATAATCTTTCAAGCGTAAGAGATTATTGGTCTAAAAATAATGATCATTGCGTAAATATAGTAAAGCAACAAATGACGCGAAATCGTTTCGAAAAAATACGGGAATTCATTCATTTTAATGATAAAAATAATCAGCCTTCCCATGATGACCCTAACCGTGACCGACTATACTTAATTAGACCTATTATCGAAGCCCTAAATACTACTTTTGGAAGCATTCCAAAAATAAGCAGATTGTGTGTTGATGAGCAGATGTGTTCAACAAAAATTGGTAGCTATATGAAGCAGTATTTGCCCAACAAACCGAAAAAATGGGGCTTCAAGCTTTTTGTTTTGTGTGACACTACAGGATATGCGTACAAATTTGAGATCTATGATGGAAATCCTGAAATTCCAGCTCAAGGTGAACCAGATCTACAACCATCCGCAAACGTAGTTGTAAGATTACTACGTGAAGTACCCCGATACCAAAATTACATAGTATATTTTGACAACTTTTACACTACCGTGCCATTAGTAGTGTATTTGCGTACTCAGGGTATTCTGTCAGTTGGTACCATTCGACGTAACAGAATAAAAAACTGCAAGCTTCCCGACGAAAAAGTTATGCTAAAATTCGAGCGGGGAACTAGTGAAGAATTTGTTGCCAGTATACATGGAATGGACATAGCATCACTATCTTGGAAAGACAATAGAATTGTGAATTTGGTTTCTAGTTACGTTGGTGTAAAACCTATAATTGACAGTGCTGGAAATGAAACAGCACAATCAACAACTGTTAAGAGATTTGATAAAAAGGACAAAACTGTTAAAATGATTTCATGTCCTCAAATTATAAAAGACTATAATTGCCATATGGGTGGCGTAGATTTAATGGACAGCTCAATGGGCCGGCACAATATAAGCATGAAAAGCCTGAAATGGACAAATAGAATATTCTACCATCTTTTGGATATGACAGTTGTAAATTCCTGGCAGTTATACAAAAGGATAAATAAAAACAAACCCGGATTTAAGGCTATGCGATTGATTGACTTTAAATTAGAAATAGCTGATACACTTTTCTCATTTAATGCACAACAACCCCTCCAAAGAGGTCGTCCACGTATTGAAGCAGAAATTCAAAAAAAGCGCCAGAAACCCAACGCACATATGGCACCTCCGAAGGATAGCAGATTGGACAAAATTGATCATTGGCCAACGATGAATAAGAAGGGAAGATGCACATTTCCTAATTGCGTGGGACAAACCCGAATGTATTGTACTAAATGCAAAGTAAATTTATGTTTAACTTTAGAAAAAAATTGTTTTTATAATTATCATAATTCATAAATTGTATTATTTATTACATAATTTTTTAATCAATTTTTATTGTACTAGTGAATGTATAAAATGTATATATATTATTTTTCTTTTATTTTTTGTTTTATGTTTTTAATGTATTTTTACTTAATAATAAATTTTAATGATTTTAATTTTAACCTTTAAAAATAAATGAATTGAAAAAACTATTATATTTTTGGTAACTTTTCTTAAGAATTTCAGAAGCGTGCTACTGCCCACTGTATCTTTTAAGATACAACCACTATTTTTCAAAAAACTTCTTTAAAAAAAGTTTTTTTAAAAAACTGAAAACGCACTTGTTATTTTTTTAGTATTTTACATATAATATATTTTTTTCCTCAAAATCTGAAACTTTGGGCATTTAAGGGTTAAGGTCATTGTCGCAATGGAATATGCTTCCAACAGCCATTTTTCCTGCATGTGAGGAAGCATGTGCTCTTGTAGTAACCCTCTGCGTTTATTCTGTCATCAATTTTGACTTCTGGTACAACACCGTCATGGGGGAATACACCTAAAAATAACAATTTAAACATGTGTGTTATATTTAACACCACGATTTCATACCCCACAGTATAAGGGATTCTCCGCCGTGTTTAATGAGTTCTTTTTAGTATCCAGGAGTACGGTTTATTTGGTGGTCTGCGGATAAACTTCAATCCATCGGATCCAAATAAATTTGATTTTGTTTAGTCACTAAATAGATGCTTTGCCCATTGTTCTTTTGCCCAGTGCCTATGACGTTTTCCAAAATCGAGACGCTTCTTTGTATTTACTTTACTTATAAAGGGTTTCTTTGCTGGACATCTTGATAACAAGTTTGCTTCCTTTAAGCGTCTCTGTGCGCCCAAATGTTCTGAAGCATACTGCATAACATCTACGGCGGTCTAATTGGGGTCACTTTAACAATAGAGATCGTATTTCTGTCCTGCCTTTTAATTGTTTTTCGGGGTTTTCCACTTCTCATTTTTCTATGAATATAACCGCGAGCCTAATGCCGAGTTGCAATTCGTGACACAATGGACTTGTTTCTTTGAAACATAGTTCCGATTTCAAGTAAAGGTTTGCCTTCCCAAAGCGCTGTAATAATAGCAGCACGGCTATCACTTGATAGTTTGTAAAGAATAAGCTTCTAGTTTTAATTTAGTTAATTTTGGTTAATTCAGTTCAAATTTCGTGAATAAATAAAATTTTTCTACTTACCTGATACACGTTATTCTTCCACTGAATTTTTTTTGCTCGCACAAAATAGGCACTAGTTTCAAAAAAAGTTCGTAAAAACTAATTCACATAAATGCAAATCAAACGACTTAAAATATGAGAATACACATCAACGAATATAAAAACAAAAGGTAAGCGCAAATAAAAACCCATTAGAAAAAATCAAAGCATACTTAGATGATTTAGCGTAGCGTTGCATTTTTTATGCTCGCAACTGTATATGAAATTTAGGGTCTCAGACCCCCTTCCTGTAGCTATGCGAGAAATTTGCGCATCGAAAATAATGCCTTAGACTACACCTCAGTATGACTAGCTGAGTCGATATAGAGTTGTCCATCCACCTGCCAAGTAAAAAGAATGACCCTTGAAAAAATAAATACAGGCCGCAATTCTAAAGACAATTCTATGAAATTTGCTTCATAACCCAATAAGCAATTTCGCTGGAATTCAAGTTGAAATGAAGTGTAATTCCAGTCATGTTTTCAAGTTTCAAGCCTTGATTTGAACTTTAATTACACTGTAATTCAATAGCATATTCCAGCAAAATGGATACTTGAATTCAAGTCGAACATAACAGCGCATATCTACTTTAATTCAAGCCTTGAATTAATCGGCTTGTTTTCAAGCCCTAATTTCAAACTCAAATCAAGCCTTTAAAAATCGCTAAATTTAAGGCATTAAGAAATGGTAATAATAATTTTTAATTTTTCTTTAATTTATTCAAATAAATAAATGCTAAAATTGGCTAAAAAATTTCATAAAAACAGATAATTCCACTGTGACAAATCAGGATATTATTGTTCAGCTATTTAACTTGGTTTCATTTTTATTTTGAACTGTGTTTCCATAAAGATTTTTGCATCGCTGTAAATTTGTTATACACGATTTCTCAAATTCTGCATCAGCACTTTTAGTTAATTTTTGAAGATAAGCCACTAAACTAAAATGAAATATTAAAACTGATGAAAATAAAACTATAATAAAATTATAATCAAAAGCTTACATTTAATCAGATGCGTCGTCAAAAAGTGTTAATGGTAAAATCAAGTGCAAAAAGTGCGTTCACATTTTATCGGAAATTTCGCTCCATCCATCTATCCACTTACACGTAGTATATTGTATTTTTTTCATTCAAGCAGTGCTCTAACATTCAATTACCCGTATTGAACTCAGCGCTCGATTTTTTATTTAGGAAGCTAGATTAGATTGGATAAAGAAAGGAATTTGATAAATTAAAATTTCATTAGATTTTATACCAATGCAACAATTTTGTGTGCATATATTTAGCTTTTTTTTTTGACATGTTACATACTTTTTAGAATAATCCAATGTTTGAAGAAATGTGAGGCTGACAGCTATTGCGCGGTTATTTTTATATACCCACGATTTAAGACAGTTTTAATAACAAATATTTTTTTATATTTTTTTATTTATGGCAAAGTGTTCTGGCAATATTCTCAAATAAAATAACTTGAAACATTTTTTTTGTATGAACTTGAATTTCACTGGAAAATTGGGCGATAAATAAAGTGAAATTCCAGTAAGAAGTAAAGCACTTGAATTTTCAGTTTTTGATTGCTTATTGGGAAGCTTGTAGTGCAACAAGGACGAACTCTATCGCAAATTGTTAGAATCGATTCAGGTTTTGACCCAGTAGACATGGAAATGTCCTATCAGAGCTTGAATCGTATTATGAAACTAAAGCAGTTCCCCTTATTTAATTTTTTATTGAAAATTGTTTAAGTCGTTCTCGACTAGTGGTTAATATATGTTCCATTTTTACCATATTAGTCACGGAGTTTTTCGAAAGAGGCTCGTGCTCACAGAGAAATGCTGTGGCTCTAAAATCATGGTGTCGAAATAGAAATTTTTCACGGTTTTTATTACATATTTTGGTATTTTTGAACATATGGGATCAATCTTTTGGCAGGTACAATCCGTCAACAAGTTTTCAGAAACTCCAAAATACTTGGAATTGATTCATTCAATTTCCCACAGGACGTTGTTATAAAATAGGAGATAAACCTAAACCAGATAAACAAAGTGTGACAGTTTTCACACTGCGGTATTTTCTCTATTTGTCACTACCGAGAAATTAGAAAATTGTCTAAACAATCAAGAGCTGTCTTCTAAAAAAATTCAATAAGAAATGCTTAAAAATATTTTACAGTATCGCCAAATTCAAGAACAACAAAGTTTGACAGTACTACCACTTTTACTTTGTGATTTAAGCTTATGTGTCCCATTTATAGTCCAAAGTGAAAAAAATTTGTTTAACCCTTGGAGGGTTGCCAAAGCAACTTTGAAGTTTTTGCTAGTTATTTTTATAATCTTTGACCAATTAATAGTTATGCCAAGACAAATTGGCTCCGTAGAACCCCTCCTTACCCCTCATTTCGCTTGCCAAAAATATTTGACATTTGACGACCCTGCCGTTCCGGACGAAGCGATTTTTATTATTATTTTAGTGATCTGGAACTAAATTATAGATGAGTTACAAAAAATTGGCCTCTTTACCCCGTGCTTGTTCTTCATTTCTAGTTAACCAATTTCGAGGGCTTGCAAGGGGAAAGCGGGACCAGGTAGGGATTTATCTCCTTCTACATTTTTGTTCCCCCAACCCTCCTCTACAAATCACCTTTGTACATATTTACTATATCTTTTGTCTGGGCAATTATAAGTACGAAAAACTCCTGGGCAAAAGGTTAATGCAGACTCATCAAAGGGTTAATGCAGAGTATCAGTATTGCTATGATACTTTTCTGGAATATTTTGGGGATTTTTATCTCTCCGTTCCCGGTTATTTTTTACAAATACCCGTTTTTAAAAAACCGGCATTTACAGTGCTTGTTGGAAAAGTAATATCAGCGGTGTGTTTATACAATTTTCAATTAAAACCCGATCTGTTTCGGAGGACGTTACTCCACCTCATCAGTATTTTTATCCATTTCTACAGTGTTCTCGGTGCTATTCTGGCTTCAGGATTTGGCAACATTGCAGAGTATATCTTGTCCGGAAAAAAATTTGGGTTCAGTTATAGTTCAGAACACGTTGATGAAAGACGTCTTTTGCTCTCATCATTAAGTTTGATAAGGATAAGAGCATTTTTTGTGGTTTGTTTTACGATCTATGTCTATACTCACTTGCACTGGAGTGGCGTCATGTCTTGTGTAACGGCACTGTTTGAGTACAGTTAGACATTATGATGGGGTTTCTAGAAGACGTTCGTTGTTACACGAATGAGTGACTACATGTATTTTGTTATTGTATTTTCGATCGTGTGAAGCAAAACGTCATCTAGAAACACCACCTATGATTGTCTCAATATGTGCTTTTGCTCTAGAGTCTAGAGGAGGCCAACCTTACTCGGAAGTTTTTGTATCTAACACGGAGCTTTAGCTTGTAGTAAATGCTGTGTGTTTGGATTGAAGACTGTCAGTACCGCCAAATTTAAGTTAATGTATACAATATAATACGGATTTGGACCGTATTCAAAAAGTCCTGGACATTAAAGTTGTGTCGTTCACCATTATTCCTTCTTTTCGTTCAATCGTTCATTTCGTTCTTTTTTTTTATTCATTCGCCCTGCGGTATTTTCTCTATTTGTCATTACCGATATATTAGAAAATTGTCTAAACAAGCAAGAGCTGTCTTCAAACAAAATTCATTAAGAAATGCTTAAAAATATTTACCATTTTTTTAAGAATTAAATGTTTTTCTTAATAATTTCAAATTTTTATTAAAGTTGTAATTTTCTGATGCTTTCAGTCTATGTATGAAATACAATACAAAAAAATTAATGTAGACATGTAACATTTAGTGCGCCAATAAATTGTCAAACGAACGACATACATAGTTCACATAGTTCAGTCACAGCTCATAACAAAAAAGAACGATAACAAAAACGAGTAAAATAGTTAAAGTCGGGCATGCCGACTAGATAATACCCTACACAAGTCTGATTTAAAACCAACTAATGTTTGGATCCGAAATTTGATTGTGTTAAAACAGACTTGTGTCAAAATTTTCTCTAAAATCATAAAAGAAGAGAAAATCGAAAATATAGCCCATATGGGCGATAGAATCAATAGGCTTTTTCCTTGGGACCATGTTAGTCAACGAACCAAATATATGAAATATATTCGTATTTGCGACATGCAGCGTGTAACCAAGCCAATTTTGGGGGGACCCTTATATAGGCACTAGGTCTAAACATGGACCGATTTTAACCAAAATCAATAGGCTTCGTCTTTGGGCCAACTTTGGTGTACCAAATTTCATTGAATCCGTATTTGCGACTTGCAGCGTGTAAAAAAGAAAATTTTGGTCTAAACATGCACCGATTTCAACCAAAATCAATAGACTCCGTTCTTGGGCCGACATAGGTCTGTGTACCAAATTTCATTGAAAATTTTGGGGGTACCCTTATATGGGCACTAGGTCTAAACATGGACCAATTGGCGTCGGCCTTGGGCCGACATAGGTCTGTGTATCAAATTTCATTGAAATATCTTCGTATTTGCGACCTGCAGCGTGTAAAAAAGAAAATTTTGGGGGGTACCCTTATATGGGCACTAGGTCTAAACATGGACCGATTTCAACCAAAATCAATAGGCGTCGTCCTTGGGCCGACATAAGTCGGTGTACCAAATTTCATCAAAATATCTTAATATTTGCGACCTGTAGAGTGTTCACAAGAATGCATGGACAGACAGACGGACATCGTTAAATCGAAATAAAAACATTCTGGTGTTACAAACATCAGCACAAACTTATAATACCTCCTCCACGTAGTGGTGTAGGGTATAATGAACGATTGAATGATTTGAACGAACACGTTCAATGAATTGTGTTGAACGACATGACGGAGTTATCAAAAAGAACAATTAAGCTGAACTCTACTGGACATATAAGCTGTCTAGTGCTTGTCCAGCTCAAAGACCTAAGGAACTGTTTCCATGGAACTTTTGTATGAGTAATTTTTTTTCAATTTTAATTTGGGAAAATCTTTTTTATTTCATTTCCAGTTCGATTATAAAGTCTAGAGTTTGTCGACAATGAAAACTAAGTGAGAAGTAAAAACACAGATTTATCGAGTTTTTATTTCCATTTTTTCTTTATTGTAAATTTGTTTGGAGTGACTTGTATTTATAAGTTATTTCTTTTTATGAAAACTACATTTAAACATCCGTTTTTTTCTATAGTTATCTTCTATACATTTCTATTCTACAAATTTTTATTTCCAAAAATTTCTTTATGATCTTCAAATATTTAACAAATACATATACATACATAGTATATCTCAAAGTAATCCGTTCATAAAAAGAAAATCAAGATATTTTATTAGAATTATAAATATATACAACAAATTATTTACTTTTTTATTTGTTTTTAACTACATCAGGGACCACAAAACATTTATGTACTTATTATGTATTATTAACATTTATGAAAACCCGGATTTTCTTTTAAAATTTGTACATGTACTGTTAATGTTTAAGAGATACAAAAAAAAACAATATACATACATAAAGTACATACACTTGTTCTACATGATTGCATTTGTTTATTTCATTTATAGAAGAAAACTAACTACTGGATAATGTATTAAGAAAATGGTCTAAATGATATTCAAATAACGAAATTAATGTTTGTTTCCCATATATTTATGACTAAAGTAATTGTTAATTCAGATCGTTTAGACTCTTTTCATAATAGATAAACTAGCATTAAATTAAGCCATTCTCACATACATACATATATGTCAATTACTATAAATTTATTATGTATGTATTAGAAAATGTTCAGTTATACATTGTACGAAATAATTATAGAATAATATGTAATGCCAAATTAGTTACTGCATATATTTTACATCAACAAATAAACATGTTTATTGTCAAAATAAAATTCCCTAAAACACATCGATTATATTATGTTTGCTCTTCAAAGTGTGGACAGTTTTTTTTTCGATAGGTCATACAAATCAGCAGCAGGCTCTGCTTGCACAAACACACAAAGCCGTCTAGATCCTTTGTGACACCATGGGTTGATGGGCAATCTGTCAAAATTTCTTCGAAGCTGTCTGTCTAGGAGTAAAAATAAGTTGTTAATACAATAAGGTTTTGTTTCAATAAAATGCGTAAAAATGTAACCCAAGTAGAAATTGCCAACGGTACAAAAATTAGTACAGTGAGAACATTGTTTTTTTTTCGTTTTGTCAGTACTACTCAAGAAGAGCGTTACCAGCTCTGTTTTCTTAAAATTTACGACGGTTTGTTAAATTTATTTAAATAAGCAATTTGATTGAATCAGCTTATTTAATGTACAGTGGAATCCCGGTTTAACGCATACAGGGCTCATTAAACTCCCGGTTTAACAAACGTCAAATTTTGTACAGTGATTACGTTATATCAGGAACAAAAACATAGATTTAGTCCCCCAGTTCGAGTGATAAGAAAATCGATAAAAATAATTGATTTTTTTTATAGTTCCCTAAATGCTTTTTAAATTGAAAGTTATTTTTCCTAACAATAGCAAATTGAGTTTTTTGTGAAATGTTCCCGAATAAAAGACGCTTTTGATTTTTTTTATATATTTTCATAAAAAAGCGGTATATTTTTAAAAATTGATTCAGTTAGAAGTACTTTTTTTAAAAATAAAAGATTGAAGAAAAAAATATTTTTTACTTTTTTCTTTCGCCGTCGAGATCACAATCTTCAATTTCAGGCAGCAAATAGTTCGATATCATGGTGCGATAACCCGAACGTTTTGTCTGGATGCAATATCAGCTCTTGAACCTCTTCGACTGGCTCCTTAATCCAAATACGGCAATTTGGCTTATTACTTAGCCACTAAGCCAGAAATGCGCATCAAAGGTGAACAAAATTTTGCTCTAAGCTCACGAAACACGTTCCATGTGAAACGCCGATTTTCGTAACGCAGCCAAATAATTTATAGATGGGCTTTGCCTTTCCACAATGAAATGTCAAACAATCATAAATATATCATGACAGTTTGACGCGACTCACGCGTTATCCGTCAAAGCTTTCATATGAGCTAAGTCTTGGGAAAATATTATTATTGGTTAAAAAGTAGGGGCAGTTTAAAAATACGGAATACTTTTGCTAAAAGGCCAACTTTTCGAAGCACTGGCTACATACTGAATTATTTTATTTAAAGTAGTGGCAATCTACTAAATCTCAGTGATGTGCCAATGTTGGCAAATAACCACAGCCAACATTGGCACATAATGGTAATGGTGTTATCATTTCGATACCATACCAGTACTGTAAAAGTTGAAAATCCGACACATCGCCAGTACATGTACTACCGTTGCCAACGACGTGCAAACACTGTGTCATTCTTATTTTTCTACCTGGTAAATTTTGTATTATTTTTACTAAAAACTCGAATTACAAATGTTTAAATTTTAGGCCAAACCTTAAACGTATGAACGCAAGACAAAAGAACGTTATGGTCGAATTTATGACGGAGCATTCAAATTTGGCAAAAAAAAAGTTTGCCAAATTGTGCCCAAGGAAGAAGATTTTCAAACAAACACTTACAATTAAACTTAACACGCACGGCCTACCAACTAAGAATTCCAAATTATGGCGGAAGGTTAGTTTATTTATATGTTTGTGTATTATTTATTTAATTTCATTATTTACAAATTTGTACTACGAGTAACAAAACAAGCAATAAAATTTGATTAAAATAAAAAAAATAAACATTATATTGTTAAGAAATTTGATTGATCTAGTTCCGGTATTTTGGAATAAAAATATCCTGAGAAACGGGATTTACTAAACGTGTCAATCTGCCAACGCTACATTTAAGTATACCACAGTATGCTATAATGTTTCTGGAACCTTCTAGTTTGTTCTACAACCGTGGCTAACAATCTGGGTGCGTCTAGAACCTTCTAGTTTGTTCTACAACCAATCTGAGTGTCTCTGGAACATTCGAGCTCATTCTAAAATCGCAGACATTACACTATAAAAGGGCTGCAGCTTAGGTTTGGAGGGTCAGTCACGCAGTAGCGTTTGTACAGTTAAGTTGTGCTCTAGTAAATCATTGTGAAATTGTTTGTAAAGTAATAAAGTGTTAAATAAATAAATAATAAATTAATAAACTACAAGTGTGTGTGTGTTTTAGTTATTTTTAATTGCACCAGCCAGGTTTATTTAAAGGAAATAAACGTACGTTTTTGAAGGTAAAACGTAACAATTGGTGTCTAAATTTAGATTGGGTATTTTGATTGCAATAGAAAAGAATCCAGATTATCTAAAGAAGATAAATCAACGTTTTTAAAAGGTAAAAACGTAACAATTGGTGTCAGAAGTGGATTTGCAAAATAAATAAAAAATAACCAAGATATTGCAAAATAAACATAACTAAAAGCAATGAAATGAATGATACTGTCAGATCGGGGTGTGTGCGGCACTGTATTGAATCCCTCAATCGTATTCGTCGGCACTCGGTCAGGCTGGCGTGGGTCCCAGGACCCGCTGGGATCGCGAGCAACGAGCTGGCTGACGAGTGTGCGAGGAATGGCTCCGAGGCGGTTGAGGACCCTATACAGACGGAGGTCCTGGTTCCTCTGGTGGGGCTATTTGGTGTAATAGAGGATATATCTGATAGGGAGACGAGGGCAAGGTGGACAACCTTGACCAATTGTAGGATATCTCGGACCATATGGCCACTGCCTGATCCGGGGAGGACAAAGATTCTTCTTGGTTTTGGCAAGCGGACGATCGGGATGCTGGTAGGAGTCCTAACGGGACACTGCGCTATGGGCCGAATGGCTGTGCGTTGATGCACGATGTTTGCTTCTACACGAAGGTTTAAAAAGCAATTTCATAGATGTTAATACCGGTGTCAGACAGGGGTGTGTCCTATCTCCCTTACTGTTTAATGTGGTGCTCGATGTGGTAATGAGAAACTCCATCCCAAATGAAGGCGGTATTAATCTTGGTATATCGGCAAGACTGCACGATCTAGATTATGCAGACGACATTTGTTTAATCTCTCAAAACTTTGCCGAAATGCAACAAAAACTTAATAAGATTGGCCTAAACTCTGACAAAGTGGGACTACAGATAAACACGTCAAAAACAAAATCTATGCGTATTCATACTGACGTCTCCCGCCCTTTTAAACTTTATGATAAAGACCTCGAAGACGTAAATCAATATCTGTATCTGGGATCCATCATTGATAAATCTAGAGGATGTGCTGCTGACATTCAGCAACGATTCAGCAAAGCAATCCCAGCATTCGGCATGCTGAATAAAGTGTGGAGGTCACCGAACATATCCTGACACATCAAAGTAAAGATCATCAATTCCAACGTGAAGTCAACACTGCTTTATGGCTGTGAAACTTGGAACCTTTCCGCAAACAATGCTAGAAAACTACAGTCGTTTGTAAACAGATGTCTTCGACGCTTCCTGGAAGTGTTCTGGCCGGAAACAATCAGTAACGAGGAGCTTTGGTTTCGAACCCAACAACCGAAGATCACAAAGTCTATAAAAATTCGCAAATATAGATGGCTAGGTCACACTCTTCGTAAACCTCCTGACAACATCACAAGGAGAGCGCTTGAATTCAATCCCCAAGGCAGCCGAAGAAGGGGTCGTCCGAGTAATACCTGGAGACGTAACACTACCAATGAGATCCAAGGCGCAGGATATAGCTAGAGTCAGATCAAATGGTTTGCCCAAAATAGAGATGAATGGAATAATCTTGTTGTGGCCCTATGTTCCTCCTAGGAATTTAAAGGATTATATATACATATATACTAAGACCACTCAACTAAAAGATTTGCAAACATATTTTTTTTATACATATACATTAGACCGTCCCTTAAAATAGCGATTTGTCGATTTCCGTTCATTACACCCCCCAGTTTTATTTATTGGAAATGGTTCCAAATGGAAGAAATCGATTTTTTTTTGGAAAACGTTAACCCGTGCCGAAAGTTGGACAGAGTATCCGATTCCTCAATATCGATATCACCCATAAGTACAGATGGCAGTGTCGACTCCGCAGCCCTATGGGTCAACATACAACATTGGGTCTTGCGTGCATTAAAATCAACCTTGTTCGCACGACCCCACTCAGAGATTGCAGAAAGGTCAAGATTTCGTGTGTCATTCATAATCTGCCTTTTGCCACCAATCTCCTCAGGGCTTGGCCTACGATTGAACGAAAATTAATGACAAATGTTACTGTCATCTGCGAAAGAGTAGATACGGTTGAAAGTTTGACCAAGAAGATCATTAAGAAAGATAAATAGGGAAGGAGAAAGAACAGAACCCTGCGGTACCCCTGAATGAAGCTGAAACTCGTCGGAAGAGATTCCATCTATAACAACACGAATAGTGCGATCTGTGAGAAAGCTCGAAATAAAACGAGCGAAGTCATTACCCACACCAAAGGCAATAAGCTTTGATACAAGCGCCCCATGCCATATATGATCCAAGGCATACATGGGACTAATGAATTAGGTGGACTAATTAATTGACGATTTCATTAACATTGATTGATATAAATGGTAATGAAATTATTTTCGTTACCATTGTTTCAAATTAATGTTAATGATTTTGGAATTTGATTTCATTGAATAATGACAATGGTTTTTAATTTCATTACCATTGATAATGTATCAATTAAAAAAAATAATTACCATTGACAGATAATCCTTTCGAGGAACGTAAAAATGCAGAAAATTCACTGAAATCAGGGTTGGAAATTGTCAAAATTTTTAAAAAATTCCAAAATTGAAAAAAATGACAAAAATTGGAACATATTGGAAAAAATCGTCAAAATTTGAAAAATCGTCAAAAATTCGAAAAAATCGCAAAAATTCGAAAAAATCGCCAAAATTGAAAAAATCGCCAAAATTTGAAAAATCGTCAAAAATTTTAAAAAAATCGTTAAAAATTTTAAAAATCGCCAAAATTAAAAAAATTGTCAAAATTTGAAAAAATTTCCAAAATTGAAAAAAATTGGAAAAAATCGTCAAAATTTGAAAAATCGTCAAAGTTTGAAAAATCGTCAAAAATTAGAAAAAATCGCCAAAATTTCGGTTTTACAAAATTGAAAAAATCGCCAAAATTCATTTCTCGCAAAAATTGAAAATCGCTTAAATAAAATTTTAATCTTCCATATCTCGAAAACTATAAGAGCTAGAAAAAAAATTACTGCACCAAAGGTCAAAACTCACTACCAATACCCCGATAGCGAAACTAGATTTTGACTTCCATTGCTAGATTTTAAAATCGCGTTTTTCTCGCAAACTAAGCCTCGTAGAGAGAAAAGGGCTTTTATTTGGAATATCCCCCATATCTCGAGAACTAAATGAGTTAAATGAAAACGGACAACGGTTTTGAAACAGGGAAGTCATAGTGAGTTATCTGCGGAAAAATAAATACGAAAATCGCTTAAATAAAATTTTAATCGCCCATATCTCGAAAACTAGAAGAGCTAGAGGAAAAATGACTGTACCAAAGGTCAAAACCCACCACTAATACCCCGATACCGAAACTAAATTTTGACTTGCATTGCTAGATTTTAAGATCGCGTTTTTCTCGAAAACTAAGCCTCCTAGAGAGAAAAGGGCTTTTATTTGGAATATCGCCCGTATTTTGAAAACTAAGTGAGATAAATGAAAACGGACAGCAGTTTTGGAACAAGGAAGTCATAATGAATTATATGTGGAAAAATAAATGCGAAAATCGCTTTAATAAAATTTTGATGGTCCATATCTCGAAAACTAAGAGAGCTAGAGGAAAAATGTTTACACCAGAAGTCAAAACCCGCCCATAATACCCCGATACCGAAACTAAATTTCGACTTACATTGCTAGATTTTAAGATCGCGTTTTTCTCGAAAACTAAGCCTCCTAGAGAGAAAAGGGCTTTTATTTGGAATATCGCCCGTATCTTGAAAACTAAGTGAGATAAATGAAAACGGACAGCAGTTTTGGAACAAGGAAGTCATAATGAATTATATGTGGAAAAATAAATGCGAAAATCGCTTTAATAAAATTTTGATGGTCCATATCTCGAAAACTAAGAGAGCTAGAGGAAAAATGTTTACACCAGAAGTCAAAACCCGCCCATAATACCCTGATACCGAAACTAAATTTCGACTTACATTGCTAGATTTTAAGATCGCGTTTTTCTCGAAAACTAAGCCTCCTAGAGAGAAAAGGGCTTTTATTTGGAATATCGCCCGTATCTTGAAAACTAAGTGAGATAAATGAAAACGGACAGCAGTTTTGGAACAAGGAAGTCATAATGAATTATCTGCGGAAAAATAAATGCGAAAATCGCTTAAATAAAATTTTAATCGCCCATATCTCGAAAACCAGAAGAGCTAGGAGAAAAATGACTGTACCAAAGGTCAAAACCCACCACCAATACCCCGATACCGAAACTAAATTTTGACTTGCATTGCTAGATTTTAAGATCGCGTTTTTCTCGAAAACTAAGCCTCCTAGAGAGAAAAGGGCTTTTATTTGGAATGTCCCCCGTATCTCGAAAACTAAATGAGTTAGATGAAAATGGAACAAGGAAAAAATAAATGCAAGAAATAAATTTTGGAAATTTCGTTTTTTAATACCTGGACTATTTTTTAAATTTTGGCGATTTTTTCTAATTTTTGTCGATTTTCACAAATTTTTAAAAGTTTCTCAATGCTGGCAATTTTTCCAATTTTTGACGACTTTTTGAAGTTTTGACGATTTTGTTAATTTTTACAAATATTGACAATTTTTTCAAGATGATTTTTTCAAAATTTTTAGGATATTTTGCAATTTTGGCGATTTTTTTAATTTTGACGATTTTTTTAAATTTTGACTAATTAGGCAATTTTTTAAAATATTGACGATTTTTTGAAGTTATGACGATTTTTTAAAAATTTTTCAATTTTGGCAATTTTTAAAATTTTTCTGATTTTTTCCAATTTTTGGCGATTTTGTCTAATTTTTCACGATTTTTTTTTTTTAAATTTTGACTATTTGGGCAATTTTTACAAATATTGACGATTTTTTCAAGTTATGACGATTTTCTTCAAAATTTTTATAAAATTTTTCAATTTTGGCATTTTTTCCAATTTTTGACGGCTTTTTGAAATTTTGACGATTTTGGTAATTTTTTCAAATATTGAAAATTTTTTCAAGACGATTTTTTCAAAATTTTTACGATATTTTGCAATTTTGTCTAATTTTTGACGATTTTTGTTTAAATTTTGACTATTTGGGCAATTTTTTCAAATATGACGATTTTTTACAAAATTTTTCAATTTTGGCATTTTTTCAAATTTTGCCGATTTTTTATAATTTTTGCATTTTTTTTGCGATTTTTTCTTTTCTTTTCCGCTTTTTAGAAAAATGTTTATATTTTTGGCTAGCTTGAGGGCTTTTCCATCCCTGATTGTAGCTTATGTTATATATTAAAATTTTTGTAAACAAATGGTTTTTTAATCAATTGTAATTAGTTTTTTTTTACATTAGTGTGATTTCATTACCATTAGTAATGATTTTTCTAATGAAAAATATTTCATTACCATTAAATGGTAATGAAATTTTTTTCATTGTCATTAGTATGAACTAATGGTAATGAAATTTCAATGGTAATGAAAAATTCCCATGTATGATCCAAGGCCTTAGAAATATCCAGAGCAACCACTTTGCTCTCACCAAAACGGTGAATGGACTGACTCCAACGTTCCGAGAGGAACGCTTACAGGTCTCCCGTAGAACGATTCCTACAGAAGCCATACTGTCGGTCATTAAGAAGTGAGTTGGACTCTAGATAATTCATGAGATGGTAATTAAGCATACTCTCCATCACCTTTGAGAGCGCAGAGCATATTGCGATTGGGCGGTAATTTTCAGGGTTATTAGCCGCACCCTTTTTAGGGATTGGCTGGACATTGGTCACCTTCCAGCACGAGGGGAAAATTCCTGTGTGGTAAGAAGCGCTAAAAAGGTTAGCCAATGGACGAGCTAGCGTCGAAGAGCACTGTTTCAGCACCAGTATGGGTATGCCATCCGGCCCCGATGACTTATTTATGTTGAGGTCAGCAAGAACCCTTTTAACTGCACGAGCTCGGAAGAATATCTTAGGCATAGTACTGGATACTCTTTCAAGTTCTGGCATTGGTTGATCGCTTTCCGGCAGGAATGAATTACCTGCATATATCTCAGCTAAAAGGTTAGCCTTATCAACCGGTTCAGTGAATATTTGATCATCCTTTATAAGAGTTGGGATAGCTGAACTAGAATTATCCTTTACTCTTTTAACGAATGACCAAAAGCTCTTGCTGCCCTGAGGAGCAGAAAGAACTTTAGTACGAAGACGTTTTTCGTAGAGAAACTTTTCACGACTAAATACTTTGGAACATTCATACCTCGCCCGTTTGCGAAGCAGATCAGTATTGCCGTTCTTATTATCACGTCAATTTTTGAACGCCAACTCTCTGGATCTGACTGCGTTTCTGCAAGTCTGGTTAAACCAACATTTATCTTTTGGTTTAACCGAAATTTGCTTCGAAGGAATGACAGATTTCATTCCAAGCAATATAACATGTTCTACCATTTTCGCCGGAAAAAGTCGTTGAGCTCAGCCCTACGTGCTTTTTCGTAAATAAAAATTTATTTACGAAAAAGCACGTAAGGAGAACGAAAAAGATGCGGAAAATCGGAGAACGAAAAAGATGCGGAAATGGTACAATGATCCGAATTGCCGAGAGGTGCAAGTGTTCTTACTTCATACTTGTCCAGATGAGAAGTAAGGAAAAGATCAAGAAGATTTTGATGTTCTCTTTCAACACACGGAATGTGCGTGGGTTCATTTACTAATTGCGCCAGGTGGTTGTGCGCGGCAAACAGCTCAACATAAAGGCCCTCGGGAGTTGTATGGCTCGAATGGCGAAGCCAGGGAGTGTTGTGAATATTAAAATCGCCAGCAACGACGATTTCACTACTCGGGCAACTCCCCAGAATTCTAGCGATGGAATCAGAAAGGACATCGAAGCCATTAAAGGTATTCGTCCTCTCCATGTTTGGGCTTCTGTATAAGAACCCGAAATGCAGGATGTGTGACTTGATTTTGAACTTAACCCAAAGTGTGTTAAATTCCGCATCATTACAGTTTAAATGTTGCTGATACTGGTACACCACATCGTTGGGAATGTACATTGCAAGGCCCCGATGGAAAATGAAAAGGGATAGGAGTTGATAACCAGGTATATCGAAATCCTGTGGATCAGCATCCCCACATACCTGGGTCTCACATAAGGCGAAAACATCCGGCCGATGAAATCGATTGTGAGCATATACAGAGAAGAAGTTCGCCCTCAATCCACGTATATTGCAGAAGTCAATGCGAAATCTTCCTGTCATTACAATAATTGAAATTATAAACAAACATTATTTACGCAAGTACAAGTGCCGGGTATCTGGTTTGTTGGTGATTCGGTTAATCAGTGACCAGTGCTATGCCTTCGTCACTGACTAAGCCAACAACAAACAAAATACCAAGCAACTTGCAGTACATAAAAATCTAAAAAAGTAAATGAATATAACAATGACACTAGCAAAGGCAAGCATAAAAGCCCTTTGTTTGGTCATTGGAGAAGCAGAAAAAAATCTATTGAAAAAAAAACTGTGATAAGCAGAGGTTTTTATAACATATTATATTGTATGGTTGTGCAGTTGGTGTGGAATGCCACATATGTATATTTTTTTCTTTTCTGTTTTGTGTTGTATATTGTTGCGGTGTTTGTTGTTATTGTATTTCTTGACACTAGGTTTGGTGTATGTATGTATGTTGTTATTGTTGTTTTGTGTAACTTTTTTTTTCCTATTATTTTGTGTGTTTATTAAAATTAATTTGTTTTTGGTAATTTTGTTTCTTGAACTTGATTTTATTTTAGTAATTTAAAATTGCACTTATTTAGATTATATTTAATTTGGCACAAAGAACGAAACGGACGACAATAAATAAACAAAATTTAAAAATTAGACAAAAACACGCCAGAGACGATAATATAACGTGTTGACAGCACGACGGACAGAACACTACATGTAAGAGCATACGGAGATATTAGCATTCGGCATTATTTGGGTGAATGGTATACGGCTCTGCCCAAAACATTATCTGTTTTAACATTCTGCCATCCATCCACAGCTATACCTCTTTTTCTTCTTTCAAAAATATTCTTCCACACATAATAAGAAGGAAGCTCAAAATATAATAAGTTTTGTGCGAAATCATCGCACTTGCATAATTCAAAGAAGGCTAAAAGTGTGGAATTTGGATGATTTGTAACTTGTAAAAGGTGTACAGCAAGATGAAATACCGGGGGATATCTTTCATGAATTGGGAAAGCCAATATTCTCCAAACAGCTTCTGAGCTGTTTATGTACCGACCACTCTCGTATATTTTTATCTCATCTTTCTCATTCTCTAAGGCAAAAGCAGCTTTCCCTTTATTAACATACTTGCAAATGTATTGTATCGATTTAACAGAGTTGCATACATATCTCTACATTGTTATGTGCACCAAAAGTACGTAATAATATTGGATTATAAGTAGGGTTTATGTCCTGGGAATTCCCGCCCATTTTTCAATCCCGCAATCCCGGGAATTTTATGCGGGATTTCCCGGGATTTTTTTATTCTTTTAAAGAAATTTTATCTACTATATATTGCAATTTTAGGAGCTGCATAAATTTAAAGCATAGATGTGAAATTAATTTAAATAAGAAATATTTTAAAGTAAAAAATGCGATTTAAGATTTAATAAACTGCTTTGGTATAAAAAAATGTTATTTAGGCCAAATTGATTTTGGATGTCAGTTGAATTTAGTTAGGTTAAACCGAAAACAAATTTTATCAGCCATTACCAAGTTTACAAACAAAAATACTCGAACTTCAGAAAATGTTGTTTTCTTTAAAATGGTGATCTTTGTTTAAATGAAGCAATATATACAACACTTCAACATCCGTATCTCAGTTCCAAATACCTGCAAAAAACTAGGCATTAAAAAATTAGTGATATTTGAATTGAGTATTTTGAGGTTCTTTTCACTTCAAATAATTTCATTTAAATTTCAACTGCTATTCCTTTATTTCAATTGTATTTTTTGAATATTATACAGATGTTTTTTAAATTATTTTGGATTTCTTTATATGTTAATTTAAAATGCAACTATACAAATTAAGTAAGTTGTTTTTAAATAGTTCTGGCATAAAAAAAATTTATTCAAAAGATACCAGTTAAAGTCAAAAATTATTAATGAATGTTTTTCGTTCAATTTGGCATCAAATATTATCACATTTTCCTTTAAATTATTTTAAAATTAAAAGAGAGATGTTAAAATTTTTACAAGTAATTGGATAAGGCCAGCAGGATAGAATACGTATATTTTTATGCCCTTATGGGTTAATAGTTGATGATCTATTTTACTCTGAACTTTAATTTTTAAAGTATCGCAGCTGCTTCCTATTGAACTCAACTCTGATCGACAACTTATGAAGCATAGATTTATGAACGACAACGAACCGTTAATTTTAAATGTATATTTTAATCATTTTTAACCTACAAAATAAATACATGTGGATAGTAAACAATTAGGCATATGTATTAAATTATATTTTTCACTATATCTAGTGTGTTAAGATGAAGAAAATATTATTTAATAATATTCTAGTTTCGTTCTTTATAAAAAGATTTAGGAGATTTAGCCTAATAATTTGTGTGAAAAATACTCACTTTTAAACTTTTTTTTAAATAATTCTATACGAATAGAAACAAAATATTTAGAAATTGAAATTTTTGGATTCCATATTTAAGAAATGTTTAAGCAAAAAATCTATATTAGTTCTGACTATAAAGTTTACACCCATTAACAGTTCCAATATATCCTGAAAGAAGGGAAGAAATTAAAATGCCCGTGTCTTTCACATTTTCTATATCAATTCGTTTAACCATTTAAACCGCGAATTAATATTAAGTTAATATATTTCATTTTAAAATTAATAGTAATAAGTAACTTAATAGTAATTCGCAATTTAAACTGTTAAACGAATTGATCTAGAAAAAGTGGAAGTCATGGATATTTTATATTTAGACCTTCTTTCACAATATATTAAGTAGATTTTACCATAGATACAACCAAAAGATGAACTTTGTCGCCAAAAATCGAGTTTTTTAAGTACAACATATGTCGTAATTATTTAATTTCTAATGAGCGGGAATTCCCGGGATCCCGAGAAATTTATAAAAAAATCCCGCTGTCCCGGGAAATGAAAAAGTCCGGGAAAAGAAAAACCCTAAACTTTACAGTGAAACCACCACCATTAGGGGATCTTCTTCGATACTTTGGGTAACCATCATAACCTGTCTGTGTGTCGTTGATCAGTGCTTTAGGATATTCCTTGCTACAACTACCATTTTTCATGCAAGGTGGGTTTGAATTCAAGGAACCGCAAGGACCATGAATCATGTTGTTCTTTACGATTTCGTGAAGATGTGACAGGGTCGGGAATTTCTGCACAAACTACAGTGTCTGTTATGTTGGAGGAAATTCGTTTATCTAACCAAAACAAGATATGAATGTGTGGCAGTCCTGTTTTTTGCCATTCTATTGAATACATAAAGCATTTTGGGCTGAAGTTTACTTTTTGGGGCACCCCTTAAATAAAAAAAAGTATATCACCCCCTCTGGAATTACAAAAGAAAAATTTTTTTTATATGGTGTTAAGGGGGCCGGGCCCCTGATACCCGCTAGGTCCAAAAAACTGAAACACACCCAAAATGGTAAGTGCATGATCCATAAAGTGTGGCTCCCACTAGATCCATTTAAGACCCCCGGGAGCCTAGAATAGCCACTTAATGTAATAATTATAAAGTATGGGTACTCAAATAAACGTAAATTTTTTTAAGAATTCAAACATGACCACAACGTACCAAAAAATGAAACAATCGAGCGATTTTTTAAAAAAACAATTTCGCCCGTCCCACAATACACAAAAAACCCCCAAACATTCATTAAGTTTTAATTTTTTACAAAAATAAAACACCAACTTTTACCAAAATAAGGCTTGTGTACCAACGATACCAACTACAGAATATAATTTTTTAACACCTAAAATGCCAAAAATACACCAAGTCCGAATTCAAAATGCATATTTGGAATCGTGAGAAAATTTCCTTTAATTTGAGTAGTCACACGTACCATTTTGGGCGTGTTTCGGACCTAGCAAACACATATAAAAAAAAAATTCCAGTGGGGGTCACCTTTTTTTTTTGAGGGGTGCCCCAAAAAGTAAATTTTTGCCGCATTTTGTTTTACCAAATATGTAGCCTTTTGTAAGAAGGGCCAGTACACTCTAGCAATAATATCATGCCGGCCGTGAGCTTTTTCTGAAGGAAGAAGCGCATCTGTTATGGTCGCTGATAATAGCGAACATATGTCATGGCATCTTGAGTTCTTTCATGCATATATCGAGGTCCCCCTGAAAAAGATGATGGTAGTACCATTAATCGACCTAGATCCGTAGCATTGGCATCCTGTCTTCCCACTGCATGTCTCAAATGAATATAATTTCAGTTTCAATTTGAGCACACATATCAACTAAAAATTTACTGAAGAGGGATAGGTAATGAAATATGTAATTAGTTTAATTTTCTCTTAACATGATACGATACGCATAAAAACTTGCAGCAGATAGTTTTTCTTTGAATATGTAGTTTTGTAGCAAGATCTCTTAAAGGTATGTTAATTGAATAACCATCTTCACCATGGCTAGGGTTGCCATCCGTCCTCTTTTCCCCGGACACCGTTCTCTTTTTTAGGGCGTCCGGGGCAGTCCTCTTTCTTTTAAGTACGCGTCCGGGGTTGTTCTACTTTTTGCACTTTTCTCCATAACTTTTTTTATTGCTTCTAAACTTTTGCATTGTTTACATCGCTGTTATTTCAATTGACTTGGCATTACTTACTTTGATTGCCAAATTTGAAGCTTGTCAGCAGTGAACCAACTGTCGAATTCCTTAAATTCAATTAACACGACTGATAACAAGTTTTGGTAGAATTTTTTTATTAAAAATGATGTTTGCTATGAAATGAGAAAATTTGTTAAGTTCTATTTCATTTACATTCCCGAAAATGTATGAAATAAATTTGTTAATCGTTATTTTTTTTTTTGTTTATTCAGGTACTACAAATTTTAAGTTCAGAATGATTTTGTATCTTTTTTGTGAAGTTTTTTGTAATCAAAGCGCAGTGGACGCCAGAAAACAAAAAACTGAATCCATAAACTATTTCTAGTTATATTTCTGATATTATTAGAGTCAAATAAAATTTTTATATGACAATTCATATCAAAATTTTATTTATAAATATTTGAAGACAGTAATGCGACAGTGATGTATTGATTCAAACTGGAAGCATTGAAAAACATTCATAAAACCCTTTACAATTCGTACACCCAGAAAACAGATTCGGTGCTGACAATCCCATTTGTGGCCAATCGAATGGTTCAGTTGCATCAAAGGAATTTTTCGGTTGTGGATACCGAATTATTCTTGATGCAACTGAAGTTCCGTTGTCACAGTCAAATCAGTCCTGTCTCAATTGGCCACAACTGAAAAATTCGGCTACCACAACCGAACCATGCGATTGGCTACAAATGCGGTTATCAGAACTGAATCTGTTTTCTGGGTGTATCAAGAAATTATAGAAATGTACATTCCTGAAAATGTATGCAATGAATTGGTTAATCCTACACTCTAATAAATTTCTGTTGAAATTTACCCTATTTATATTAGGTAACTTTTTACCTACTATAATATCCGTAAAATTACTCAATGTGTGTAAATTTGAATTCGTACACACATTGTGTGTAATATACATATGCACAATGTGTGTAAACATACATAAAAAGTATGTATAAAATTTTCAGATTCAAATATTTAGAAATGTAAATTTACCATTAATGTGCCTATAAAAACACTTTAACTAGTAAATGTAATCACAAAATGAAAACGCACACTAAAGTGCTTAAAAATACAAATAAAATGCGTACAAATGCATAAAAATGCTTATAATTAAACAGCCTTAAAGTTTTATTTTTATATCAAAAACACTTAAAAACTAATGCTTTTTATCTCGCTATATTATAGTAAAATTTATACAATTAATAACGTAATTATTATAAGGGAACATACAAATCAGGTAACATATTAGTTGAATGCTGAAATTTTTTCCTTTAAAGTGTATTTTTTGAATATTGTTCATGCTTTTCTTTAAACCTCTTACTGTTGGCGGATAACTTTTATAAAAAAATCGAAATAAAGACTCCATCATTTAGATCGGATACAAAATTTAGATCGGATAAAAATCTTGAATACAAAATATAAATTAATAACTTCATTTTACTGGTCTACTTTGTCCGAGCCAATGACTTTTTTCTCTACATTCAAAATAAGATAATGCAAAAATAATATAAAACAAATACAACAACACATACCGACATGACGCACAAGCATAGTTTTCTACTGAAAAATTGTTAAATTTACAGCAGTATCGGATCTTTCCTATGACACGCACGTGTTAAATTCATTGATGGAAATGCCAAATTTTGAACTACTAACAGCTCCAGAAAAAACACAACTCAAAATTAAAAGTAGTTAAAATTTGGCATTTCCATCAATGAATTTAACACGTGCGTGTCATAGGAAATATCCGATACTGCTGTAAATTTAACCATTTTTCAGTAGAAAACTATGCTTGTGCGTCATGTCGCTATGTGTTGTTGTATTTGTTTTATTTTTGTATATTATTTTATTGGATGTAGATAAAATAGTCATTCTTTTTGAAGTACTCCTTAATATTTTTGCTGGGGGTTCCGTGTATTACCTTCGTGTAATTCGATTTCCTCAAATATGTAGGTCAAGTTCTAAAACGAAAAAAATGTATAATTAGATTTGCTTTTTAATAGAATATTTAGAGCAGGCTTCTACTAAGACTTCTAAAAATATTTTTGTCTGCTAAATATTTGTGGCATAACACCATGATACAAACACTGGTGCAAAAATCTGTAAAAAATTACTCTTCACGGAATCAAAAAGGTTGAACTAGAAAATGATTTTAGTAAATGAGGTCGTGAATGGCCTTTATGGCCATGGCCATGTGACAGTAATGTTACAAACCCTAATATTGACTCAATTTCTCTATTATGGTTAAATTATGGCAAATTGGTTAGTGTAACGTACATATCTGACACGAACTGTGCACCATATAAAGCTTATGCTATAGAGCAAAATAGCCTATTGTTTATTAAAAAAAAAATCGAAAATTAAAATGTTTCTTTTTTTAAGATTATATTTTAGTTTTTATTTTTTTTTTAATCTTAAAAATTCAATTCGCAATACCCACGAATAATTTACTATTTTTGGTTTGGGCATAGTTTAGAGAAAAACAAAAAATTAAAAAAATAAAATGAAAAAAGTACATGTCTTCAAAAAGTTTCGTTAAAAAATTTGCAGCGGCTCAATTTTGGTTGATAAAGATAAATAAGTTTTTTTGCTCTCCTTAAAACCTGTTTAAAAACACATAGCACTACTTGCAGGCAAGCCGACGATATGTTTTCCAAGTTTTTCCATCATTCGCCATATGCAAGAGTAAATGGCGATTGAATAATAAAAGACCCGCTATTTTAGGAATTTTCGATAGTCACAACAACTAACACTGAATTTTGTGAAACAAAATTAGGCTCAATTTTACGATTAGACCACTTTTCAAGTGATAAGGAAAATAAAATTCATAGTTGTGAGTATAATTTAAAGAGAGCGAAATTTTTCAACTATGGTATTTTAATTTTTTTGATCACTTGAAAACTAAAAAAGTATCACAAAAACCAAATACCATTTTTTGAATCCAAAAGTTTAAATTGCATAAAATTTAGCTTAATTTTGTTTCGATAGATTCGAAATAATTCGTTGTAGATTTTTAGAGTCCCAAAATAGTTAATTTTTGAATTTTAAAACGCGATTTGTTCAAAAATGGTATGTGATGGAAAATTTTAAAAAGTGATTTGGAATTACAGTAGACGCTCGCAAATTAGAACCGCTTTGTTTTTGAGGCAATTGTAATTTCTGAATTATTCTAATTTCTGGACGTTTTTTTTCGAAAAAAATTGAGTAAATTTACTTCCAAAAACTTAAATAAAACTCTTTTTAATATTTTTTAATTCAATTTTATTTGATAAAAACAAGAAAACAAAACACAACAATTCAGTCCAATACATCAAACGTATTTTTTTAAATTAAAAATATGAATATAAAAAAAAAAACGAATGGCAACAAAACATAGCAATGCAGTCCAATTACATCACATGTATTTTTTTAATTAAAAACTAAAAAACTGTATTTAAAAAAAAATTAAACAATGACCAAGTTAACAACTAATCTTTGTTTGACATATAATCAGTTATATTTGTTTGTTTTTTTGGTTTCTTTAAATCCGAAATATCATTACGGAGAGCCAAAAGATTACTTATGTGCTTAGTTGAAAACAATTCACTGTTATTGCACCATTTTATTAAATTAATTACGCTTTCAATGGCTGTAGTATTAGAGACAACTGATGATACTGCAACAACGTCGTCTTCGCTGCTATCTGAAGACTCACCATCGCTACTGAGAACATAACAGATCCGTCATCATACATATCTTCATTCCATCTGTCGATGTCTTCTATACCGATGCAATCGTTGGGAGCTATTTCTTTTAAAAGAGCTTGAGTTATCTGAATAACTTCGTTGCAGTCCTGATCTATTTGCAACAATTGTGCTATTGGCACGTCATCGTCGCTGTCGTATTGGTTAGAGTCCCAATTGGACAACTTTGACCAAGATTTCTTCATAACACTTTGTGGTACCGCATCCCAAGCTTGTTTCAGTAATAATATAGCATTGCGGATCGAATGGGATTTCAAATGATTCTTCAGTTCAGCACCTTCAGCAATTAACTGAGAAAGAAACATACTTCTGTAATTGAGGTTTGTTAACTTAATAGGGCTTTGATCCATTGGTTGTAAAGCTGCTGTCACATTTGGTGGAAAGAATAATGCAACTATGTTTCCATCGTCACTTTTAAGTTTCTAAATGGGTGTATGAGCGGAGCAATTATCTATAAGCAAAATGGCTTTCGGAGGCAAATTATTTTCCTGAGAAAAGCGGATCACCTGTGAATTGAAAAAAATTTTAAAATTATGTACTGAACCTGAAATAGTGTTTCCAATTATTCGACATAGGCGGTTAACCGGTTAATGCATTATTCGAAAAATAACTAAAATTAATTAACCGGTTATTCGGGTCGGTTAATCGAGAAAATTGGCGATTAATCGATTAATCGTTTAATGCAAAATTAATGTAGGTATATTCTTAACTTTTTATCAATAAAAACACCAAAGAGCTGATTTTTTAACATTAAAAACTAGAACAGCCTTTTACATTGAGTCATCAATATAAAAAATGTTAAGCTCCATTTGAAAATACCAATTTATTCTGCAAATGAATATTAGTAATCTGAGAATATCATAAATAATTGTTAAATTCTCATGGTCTAATTCATAAACTTTTACAACAGTTGCTTAATAATGAAGAAAATAATAAAGGTTTATAGTTGGTACTCACTAACTTTAATCCTTTTATAAAGTTTGGAGTGAGGAAGCCACCATTTAATTGTTAATTATTTCATTTTCAGGCATGAAATGATTTATTAAAGCCATCCCATCCTTAGAATGTGTGGCTTCCAACAACTTGCATCCATCAAACTGAAAAAAACTACAACAATTGCGTAGCCAATGACCATTTTCGAAGAAATTTCCAAAAAAAAATGTAAAAATTAAATTAAAAAGAAAAACAAAACAATAGTGATGAACAGACTGTCAAAACATTATTCGAAATTCTTTTACTTTTGTATGCTTCGAATATTATGTTCTAAAAAATTACTTGTTTACACACATTTCCATTGATTTGCTTTATAAATAAAAAAAAAAAATATTTTTAATGGCTTTTAAATTTATCTTAGCACATCATTAGTTCTCTTATATAAGGAAATACATTTTCACTTCCGATTACCGAGTTAATCGTTTACTAAATTTGTAAATCACTTACGACTTATTTGGGAGAAGAGAGAAAATAAATAGTGTTGCCAGTATCAAATCGAAAAATTAATTTATAGTTAAAATATGATTATGAATCAAGATTTCTAATAACTCTATATTAAGCGAAATATCTACTTTAACTATAGCAAGCTTCAAATACCAAATTAATTTTTTTTATGAATTAGCACATCAGTCTTTTCGGTTTTAAAGGCCATTAACATTAAACAAATTTTAAGGTAATTTACGCAGACAGAATTTAATTGGACGAGTTTTAATGAAAGTTGTCACTAAACTAATGAAGTTTTCTTCACAAAGTTAATGCAAATCAATCAAAATTTTTACGAAAAAGCTTTTTCATTGGATGTATGTAATTTTCAATAAATAATACGAAATTTTTCTTAAAACTGCATCAACTTAGTGAAAAGTTTAGTACAGTGTTGTTTTAACGTAATATAGACAGCTGCAATTAATATTGTAATTAATATGCAATTTTATCAATTTTAAATAGATTTGAGGTTAAGAAGAAGAAATCTCCTCCGTGTTTCAATGGGCGAATTCCAACGAAATTTCAATGAAGCAGTATAAAAATTCATAAAAAAGCATGTAGAAAATTCCCTCAGTGTGCAGTAACAGATGTCAAATCTCAAACAGATTTGTTTGTTCGAATTTTATCACAGATTTTCGAAAGTGAGAGCAGTTTTTCAGCCTTTCAAAATTCTATGTTTGCAATAATAAAATTTTAAAAATTAATACGCACTCTTTTTGTTAAAATAAATATAAATAAAATCATCGACTAGAGGCTGAAAAAATGCTCTCACTTTTGAAAATTAATTTTACCCTTTAAAAGAATTAAAACAGAAATGAAAAATTGTCTTGTATTTCCTAAAGCCTGGTCCAGCCAACACATACAGTGTGTTCGTTTACTCGAAATTCTTACTTCATTTACTACAATTGGAAAGTTTTGTTTACTTTTTGTATTGAATTTTTCCAGCTGTAGTAAAAGTAGTAACTTGTAGTAAGTAAACGAACACGCCTATAGTGTTAAAGCATTTTTTTACAAATAGAAACTTTGTTATTTTGTTACAAAAAAAATTCAAAAAGATTTTATTAAAAATTAATTTTGGTAATGTAAAACAATTCCGTTTTAAGAGTCTCTTAAAACCCATGACGTGTCTCGGTGGTTCAATGTCGACTTGCTTGGAGTTGCACAAAAAATGGATCTAAAGGTATCTCTTTCAATCGATTTTAAAACAATTTTATCGTATTTTAGTTATTATTTGTTTTTCTAAGCGTTTCTTGCAATTTTTTAGCCAAAGTTAAGAAAATTATAAAGTTTTGGGAAAAAATAGAGCAAAAAATTACATATTAAAAATTTAACCGGTTAATCGACCTATTTTAATCGATTATTCGGGTCGAATAATTATTTGAGTTTTAAATTATTTGTTTCGACAATTAACCGAAATAGAGGCGATTAATCGAGGAATCGGTTAATCGATTAACCGAATTGGAAACACTAACCTGAAATCAATATTTTTGTTTACCTCTTTAATAAATATTCCGTGAAACCATTCGTGAAAAATCCGAGAAGTCATCCAAGCATTTTTTGAAAAGTTTTAATGCAGAGGATTATTGAAATTTTTGAAACACCTGGGTTTTTTTGCTTTTCCAATTACCAATGGAACTAATTTGTGTGATCCATCAGAGTTTGCACCAAGTAGGACTGAAATTCTGTCTTTTTTAATTTTTTGTCCAGGGGCGTTTTTTTCAAAAGCAGAGACATAGGTTCTGTCTGGTAGGCAACGAAAAAATAATCCGGTTTCGTGGACATTATATATTTGTGACTCCATTAAACCCATCTCAGCGATCTTTGCACGATATCGATGAATAAAAGGAGTGACTGAAGCAACATCACTGGAAAGAATCTCGCCACAAATTTTTAAAAAACGGATACCGTGTCGCTTCTTAAATTTGGTAAACCATCCATCACTTGCCCGGAATGCATTTTCATCTTTATCAGGATATTCCTCCCTAAATATTTGTTTAGCTTTCTCTTTTAATATTGGCCCAGTCAATGCACACTTTTTTTCTCGTTGATTTAAAAACCACTCATACAGACGACTTTCCATTTTTGGATATTCAGCGCTATGCAAAGATTTATTGTTTGCCTCCTGATATGTGTTTGAAACAGCATTTAATATTGCTGTTTTATGTGATTTGATGTAGCTGATTGAAGATGTTGTCACATTAAAATCTAGGGCTAACCGGTTCACTTGAACGCCTTTGTCAAGCTTTTCTAATATTTTGACTTTAGTTTCCAATGATAAAGTGTTTTTTTTACGTGTATTTAACATTTTAAATGATACACTTTCACTATTTAATAGAGACTGCCAAATAATATGTACACGCGTATCAAATTTCACAAATAAACTAGCCAAAAATGTACATAAATGCGACAAAAAAAAACAAATAGGGAAAAACATATATAATTTGGTGATTCCCCTTTTTAGTTTTACTTTATTCAAACAGAATAAAAATAAATTGGGGATTTCCTGTGCATTCAAATAACCAAAAAAAAAAAACGCTCAGAAATTAGAATTTTAAATTCGAATTTCAGAGAGTTTAATGTATTGCAAACATTGATTCTAATTTCTGGACGTTGGAATTACTGAAAGCTCTAATTTGCGAGCGTCTACTGTACTGGATGAATTTAGTGTGCACCAGTGAAATTGACAAAAATCAGTTTATTATAGGTTTGACCCATATGTCAAGAATGGGAAGAAACAATAAAGAAGGTTTACATTTCTTTCTTTTTGTGTGCAAAATTGGCAGTTGGACAAATTTGGTACTATATATCTCAGATGTGATACGAGACATCAAGCAACGGGTTTCGGAATCCGAAAGAGGATATTTATGCCCCTTAAATTTTGTATTTAATAACGTTATTTTCTTCGTAACAATTATAAATGTTTGTGGCAATCCATTCCTAAATCAATTTTATCAACATATTTTTCAATAGGTCCAGCCAATAATAAGCTGACGGTATATTTATACCTCCCTACACAGGTATGGACCATTAATGCCTAAAATATTTCATTTCTCACAAAATTGTGGTTAAATGAAAACGCTTACCTAAAATGTTTTAAGCAACATGGAGGTGTCTTCATTAAAGCGGGTAGATAATGCTGCCAATATTCTGTGTTAAGGGCATCTAAATTTTTTCGCATTTTTGTACTTTTGAAAAATCGCAGTAGTTTTTCTTCTGAAGACTTAAAATTGGCAATAAATGTGGAAGATTTCGTGTTCATTAAGATGCGGAAATAATCTTGAAGATATTCCTTTTCAAACATAAAATGCCATTCTGATTTTATAGACGGAATTGGGTTCATATTGTTAAAAAGCACTCTCTGACAGTAAAACAACAGTTCCACTAAATTTTCGTAATTAATTTTTTTTTTAAATTAAGCGATGATTATGTACCGGGATGAATATTATTTGTAGGCAAACAATTCGTGCAGATTTTTTGAAACAACGGAGTGCGTCTTCTACATTTTACGGGAACGTCTGGATTTAGCTCATTTTAACTTGATTCCTCATTGTTTTTAAAAGCAGAATATTTGACTTGACATTATTTCACACTGACTGTCTTTCTCCAGAAAAAAAGACTGGATATGAATGAATAGTCTGTTGCGATACGGGTCTGAAAACTGCCATGGATATGTTTGCTGAAATATCGCGTAATTCATCTACTATTAAGTGAGCAAATACGTTAAGAAGTCTGGGGTAATTGGAAAAAAAGGAATAGGACAATTTGTCTTACGTTTTCCTTTATGCAAGTACAAATGCTTTTCGTAAACGTCTAAACACAATATAAATTTACCACAAGCACTGCTCTTATACATTTTTAAATTTAATTTTTTTTCGCGTCTTTTCAATTTAAAAGCGTTATTTTTAATATTAAAGTTATATTTCTTTGTGTGCTTATATTTTTTCACAAATAATTATTAATGACAACTGTTTTTTACTTTAAAGTGTTCGCACATTTACGCACATTATGTCTATATATTTTTTTTAGGCACAAAATTCTAATTGTACACACAAAGTGTGTAATTATAAATACAAAATGCTTATAAATATATTTTATGTTCATTTTTGTAGACAACAATGTGTATTTCAAAATTTTACACATTTGGTGTCTAAATCTAGGCATTTTGTGTTATATTACACAAAAATTTACATATTCAATAGTAGCGAATTTACAAGCATTTTTTTAGAATGTATGTTTTTTTTTGTTAATTTATGTACCACTAATTTAAAGTTCAGAACGACTTTTTTGTTTTTTGTAATTTTTTTTTTTAGTGGGAATAAAAACTGTTTTATTTATAAAATAAATTTTTATTTGTATATTTTATGGCGTTGTTGATTTTTGTAAAATTAATTTATTAAAAAAATTGTATTCTTTTTTAACACAAATGTCCTCTTTTTTTGAGGTTAGCGTCCTCTTTTTCTCAAAATGGAAATGGCAACCCTAACCATGGCAGAAAACTAGTGGATATTGTAGGGTATCATAAGAGCGATGAAGTTCACTTATTCGTTGTAATTTATTATCATGACTTTGGAGAACAATGGCTCGTATGAATAAAAACTAGATATTACTAATAGGGTGAAATACTGGGTTTTTTAAGCAATTACTTCACAATTCTAGTCTGCTTGCGGGTAGACTAAAAATTCTATTTTTTTATTTTCGTTTATATTTTATGGTATTCTACAAGTCTATGGATAAATTTGGTGTTAAAAGTCATTCCTAAGCCCAAAGTAAATACTTCGAAGTAATTGCTAATTTTTATTCATATGACCCAATATCCTTTTCTTGAAACTGCTGACTTACAAATACCAACACAACTTCGGTACATGTTGGCGCATTAAAACGACCTGAGTGAGCGCCAGCAGGCTGTTGATCGGCATAAATTACTACTTGATTGTTTTCGCATGACTGTGGGACTCTTTCAATTGTGATCTTTAGATCTCTTATATATTTGTTGACTTCATGTAACATTCGCTGCAGCTGTTTTATCTCTGGAAAGTTATTGCATCTCAGAGCAGATTGTTCCTCCTCACCTCCCACAAAATATATTTGTAGGAATTTGTGGTTTTCTTGAGCGGGTAATAAACTTCCAACTAAATGGTAAACCTGGCCCTGAACTCTAAATGTTGGCACAAAACCGCTTTCAAAAACTTGTGTGGCTCCGAATGAAGTCATTTGAAAACAGCCATTATATTTACGAATACTGTCAATAAAGTGTTTGTGTTCAGGATGATTGTCCGTTATTAGGCTATATAATGGTTCGGGTGGGATTTCTAATGGTTGCAATTGCACTTTTCCACCATTGCAGCATAAACCAGCTGATTCTTCCTTCCATTTTAAGACATTACAGTAATTGCATTTATGACTCATTTTTCCTAGAGCAACTGAACTGTCTTTCATAATTGATATCTCCCAGGAAAATTTTCTGTTCCAAAGAATCGGTTGTAGAATAGCTACTTTTCATTTACAACCCCTTCTACTTTCGATTTTAACACCGATTCTTTTTGTTTGAAATTGTCCCAAAAGCAACCACTTCCATAGCTCCAAAGTGGAACCGGATGACCTAGAATCAGTTCTGGAACTAGTTCTAGAACTGATTCTACTTCAGTCATACCTTCCATATGGGATCCCAGGAACTCGTTCCGGACCCAGTTCCATGGAATCGGTTGCAGTGGAACCAGTTGTAGAATAGGTGTGGTTGGCTACCGATTGTAAAAAATTTTCCGGGGCTGTATTGTTTGCATAGCTGAACTCTCCTTTACTTTCCATTCAACTGATTGTTGCTCTCTATATTCTGATTGAGCTCCCAGGAAAATTTTTTACAATCGGTAGCCAATCACCTATTCTACAACTGGTTCCACTGCAACCGATTCCATGGAACTGGTTGCGGAACCAGTTCCTGGGATCCTATATGGAAGGTGTGATTGACGTAGAATCAGTTCCAGAACTGATTCTAGGGCAACCGGTTCCCCTTTGGAGGTATTTTTTGGGACAATTTCAAACGAAAAGAATCGACAGTAGAAGGGGTTGTAAACGAAAAGTAGCTATTCTACAACCGATTCTTTGGAACAGAAAATTTTCCTGGGATATTATGTGCATACATGAATTTTGGTAGGTTGCCTTTGCTGCTTTGTGCACTTCGGGACGGATTTCCTGGTAAATTACCTTTGCTGCTCTGTGGTCTTCAGGATGGGTTTTTTGAGAGGAAGAAACTTCTGATCTGTGTTGTTCAGAATTGTTTTGCTTGTAAATTGCCTTTGCTGGTATGTGTTCTTCAGAATGGATTTTTTGATACGAAGCAACTGCTGCTCTGTGCACTTCGGCATGATACAAAGCAACTGCTGATCTGTGCATTTCAGGATGTATATCCTGATAGAAATCAACTGCTGCTCTATGTACTTCGGTATGGATTTCCTGATAGGAACCAACTTCCGCTCTGTGTTGTTCAGGCTTGTTTTGCTGGTAAATTGCCTTTGCTGCTCTGTGCTCTTCAGAATGGGTTTTTTGAAAGGAAGCTACCTTTTTTCTATGCCCTTCAGGATGATCATTCGCATATTTTTCGTGCTTCTTTCTGTTGTTTTTTCTTGTATCGTTTGTGAATCGTGCACGACGTTTTCGGGTTGCCTTTTTAGGGAGAGTTTAATTAGAAGTAGGGTTTATAATAAATATCCTGCGTATATATGTACTTATGAAAATGCGTGTACTCAAAAGCAAAGCCTACCCAGTCAGAAATCGCCAGTGGTACAAAAAATCAAGCACTGGCATACCACTGGGTAACCACGGTATTAAAAATAAATGACTGGCAGAACACTCATTTGGGACGCTTTGCCAGCGTTTGTGAAAAGCGTTTTACCAGTATTTTTTTTACAAAAATTTCGGTGGTTTATAAAAAAAACCACTGACAAAGAATTGGCTTAGAGTGATATGCCAAGGTTTGCAACCAGTGGTTATCCAGTGCTACCTAGCCAATGCTACCAGGCGCACAAAAATCAATTCACTGGAAAACCAATGATTTTATAAAAATGCTGACGCTTCGTTAAAAAATGTTTGTAGTCGGAAGGTTCCGAGTTCAAATCCGGTTGCAAGCAAACAAATTTTTTTGGATTCTTTTTTAATTTAAAATTTTTTTTGTTTTATAAAATCAATTTTTTTGTTTGTGGGAAAGCTCCTTCAAGACCAACTTTTTTTTTCCCTCCCAACACTGGCATACTAGTTACTAAAAATTGTTTGCCAGTACTAGCATTTTGGCACAGCCAGTAGTTGTCCAGCTATTATCACTCATTTATGTGTTTAGCCATTAAATATTATGTCTCGTTAGCTCAGTGGGTAAAGCAATCGTCTGTCAATCTGACGGCCTGGGTTCAAATCACGGCAGGACCAAAAAAAATACATACGAACTTTTTTTAAATTTTATTTTGGAAAATATATTTCCAGAGCACCTATTTATTGGTTTTGCCAGCGTTTTGCCAACGTTTAAAAATTTTGTTCCTCCAGTGCTTTTCCGGGGCTTTTTGAACAGCCGGTCCTTTAGTCTAATGATGTTATCATTTTGGGAATGGGAAAGCACTTTTTACCTGTACTTGTACCACCTGTTAAAGTGCTTTGCCACCGCTTTCCCGTTTGTATTTTTCTGACTGGGTACTTTATGAAATTTAAAAATATATATGTAAAGAGTGTTTGAATTCAAAATTAATTTATTTGGGCTTACAACGACGTTGTGTATAAACATTTTGTATTTATAGTATATATTTGAATTTTTTTATTTTAAAGTTCTTAGTTTATAATATACTAGCGGGCGCAGCCCGCTACGTTGTTAGCGTGCCTTAAAGGTTAAGGGGGGGCTGCGCCCTCCCCCACGGGGGCTGCGCCCCCCACAATTTTTATTAAATTCGTTTTTTTATTTAAAGTTTTTTTATTTAAAGCCTTCACCCAGCCACCACAAATAAATAATTCTGCACAACAATGGGTTTAAAATAAATAAATATTTGATCACTTTTTCTCATGAAAGTGGATTGTTAGTAATGAATCCATAATAAATTGCAATATACGTGTGTATGTTAAGATAATTTGGTAAAGTGCGAATTTAGGTAGATAGACCCGTAAGTAGTTTTGTTCATTTGTGTTTTGAATGAAAATAAATAACGTAAAGCAGGGTTGGAAAGCATTTTATAATATTAAAAATAGCGGGCAAAGCCCGCTGCGTTGTTAGCGTGTCTTAAAGTTTTTTTTGTTAATTCCAGTTTATTTAAAGGTAGACCTGGCAATTCAAGTAAATTCACAAATTCAGTTGGAAAATTTACTGCGTCGGTTTCTTCCACCGGTGCTTCGTTACATGAAGTTTAAATATCGGAATATATAAGTTCCATTCCTTTTCTAAGGTTTTTTCTCTTTTAGAAAATTTGTTTAACTTTTTGGAGAGTATGTTTCTATGCTACATAAGTTTCATATTCCGTGGATAGTGTTTGAACAGGTAATTCCCTCTTCCAATCCATTTGCATTGTCTATAATTTCAATTCCACTCGTTCAACGTTTATATCCATTTCATTCCACTTGTGTAGTGTTTCAATTCCACTCGTTTCCTATTTAGTTTCTTAATTTTAGTGTTTCATATACACTTGTTCTTTAAGTTTTAGGTTTCTAGCTAAAGACGCAGACGTTAAGGGGTGGGGGGGGGGGGGCAATTTTCCCCTTTTGAACCACCATTTTTACCACGTTCCTGTCCAAAGTCCTAGAAATGCCTTGTCGATAAGTTAGCCCATACTCCAAGGAAAACATATTATATATTACAGGTTTCTAGCCGAAGGGTTCGGTTAGGCCATCAAGGGGGAGAATTATTCCGTTTTTACCCCTCCCGGTAGGAATTTCCAAAAATTCCGTCTTAGAGGACGTCTGCGTTGGAGGAGGAACCTACTACATACATAATTTTAGGTCTCTATATCCAGCAGTTTGGCCAGGCCGTCAAGGGGGAAGTTTTTTCCCTTTTTACCCCTCCCGGTATGAATTTCCAAAAATACCATCTTAGGGGACGTCAACGTTGGAGAAGGAACCCAAATACCGAATTTAAGTTCACTTGTTCCAGCAGTTTGGCCAGGCCGTTAAGGGGGAGACTTTTCCTGTTTTTGACCCTACCTGTAGAAATTTCCAAATATCTCATCTTAGCGGATGTCTACAATAGAGGAGGAACTTTAATACCAAATTTCAACTTCCTACCTCCAGCGGTTTGGGCAGGCCTTTAAGCGGCACTTTTCGCTTCATTAATCCCCATTTTTGCAATGTCCCTGTCCAAAAAGCACCTTCCCTGTAAGTGAGCCCATACTCCAAGTAACATATGTTTTACATTTCAGGTTTCTAACCAACTTTTACTATTTGTGCCCCTCTCGGTAGGAATTTCCGAAAATCCATCGACAGGGAATTTCAGCTTCCTAGTTCCAGCAGCTTGAGCAGGCTGTCAAGACGGACACTTTTTCTTTTTTTGTCCCTCCCGGTTGGAATTAGGCTGGAAGAGGAACCTAAGTACCGAATTTCAGCTTCCTAGTTCCAGCAGTTTGGACAGGTCGTTAAGGGGCAACTTTCCCTTTTTGAGCCCCCATTTTATAACGACCCTGTCCAAAATTCAAAAAAGTATCTTTCTAATAAGTTAGCCCTTACTCCAGGGATCCACATTTTAAGCTTCAGGTTTCTAGCCGAAGGGGTTTTTACCGACCCCCAAGGTGAGGCTTTTCTTCTTTTTGCCCCTCCCTTTAGGAATTTACAAAAATTCCATCTTCGCGGCTATCTGCGATGGATGAGGAACATTCATACCAAATTTCAACTGCATTGCCTAAGCGGTTTGGGCAGGCCGTTAGTGGGGACATTTTTCCCTTTCAACCACCATTTTTACTATGTTCCTGTTCCAAAATAGAAAAATTACGTTGCCGGTGAGTTAGTCCTACTCCAAGGAATACATATTTAAAATTTTAGGTTGGCCAAAAGGGATTGGGCAAGCCGTCAGGAGGAGACTTTTACCTTATTTCCCCTCCCGATAGGAATTTCAAAAATTCCGTCTTAGCGGACGCCTACACAGAAGGAGGAACTCACATACCGAGTTTCCTTTTGGGATATCCTGTAGGGAATTCCAAAAATACAAACTTAGTCGATGTCTACTACAGTGGAGGAACCTTTATACCAAATTTCAACTTCTTACCTCCAGTGGTTTGGGCAGGCACTTTTCCAATTTGTGAGACTGTTTATGGGGAGACTTTTCCCCTTTTTGCCCGTTCCGGTAGGAATTTCCAAAAATCCCGACTTACCGCACGTCTATGCCGAATATCAAGAAACCTTGTTTTAGTGGAGATATCCGTGGGGGGAGGAAAAAAAGTAGTTTTTTTGAAATTATATATTATTTTAAATGGTACTTTTTGGAAAAACGAAATTTTTTGGAAAAAGATACTTTGTTTTTACAAAGTACTTTATTTGTACTTTTTTTGGAAAAGGTATTTTTTTTTAAAAAGGTGTTTTTTTTTGGAAAAATGTATGTTTTTTGGAAAAAGGTACTTTTTTTGGAAAAGGTACTTCTTTTGGAAAAGGAAAATTTTTTTAGAAAAAGGTACTTTTTTTTGGGAAAAGGTACTTTTTTTTGGAAAAGGTACTTTTTTTGAAAAAGGTATTTTTTTGAAAAAATGTATGTTTTTTGGGAAAAGGAACATTTTTTTAGAAAAAGGTACTTTTTTTGGGAAAAGGTACTTTTTTTGAAAAAGGTACTTTTTTTGAAAAAGGTATTTTTTTGGAAAAATGTATGTTTTTTGGGAAAAGGTACTTTTTTTGGAAAAGGTACTTTCTTTTTGGAAAAGGTACATTTTTTTTTAGAAAAAGGTACATTTTTTGGAAAAAGGTACTTTTTTTAAAAAAGGTACTTTTTTTGGAAAAAGGCACTTTTTTTGGAAAAAGGTACTTTTTTTGAAAAAATGTAATTTTTTTGGAAAAAGGTACTTTTTTTGGAAAAGGTACTATTTTTGGAAAAAGGTACTTTTTTTGGAAAAAGGTACTTTTTTTTGGAAAAAGGTACTTTTTTTGGAAAAGATACTTTTTTTAAAAAAGCTACTTTTTTTTGGAAAAAGGTACTTTTTTTGGAAAAAGGTACTTTTTTGGAAAAAGGAATTTTTTTTGGAAAAAGGTACTTTTTTTGAAAAAAGGTACTTTTTTTTGGAAAAAGGTACTTTTTTGGAAAAAGGAATTTTTTTTGGAAAAAGGTACTTTTTTTGGAAAAAGGTACTTTTTTTGAAAAAAGGTACTTTTTTTTGGAAAAAGGTACTTTTTTTGGAAAAAAGGTACTTTTTTTGGAAAAAGGTACTTTTTTTGGAAAAAGGTACTTTTTTTGGAAAAAGGTACTTTTTTTGAAAACAGGTACTTTTTTTGGAAAAAGGTACTTTTTTTGGAAAAAGGTACTTTTTTTGGAAAAAGGTACTTTTTTTTGGAAAAAGGTACTTTTTTTTGGAAAAAGGTACTTTTTTTTGGAAAAGGGTACTTTTTTTTTGGAAAAAGGTACTTTTTTTTGGAAAAAGGTACTTTTTTTGGAAAAAGGTACTTTTTTTGGAAAAAGGTACTTTTTTTGGAAAAAGGTACTTTTTTTTGGAAAAGGGTACTTTTTTTTTGGAAAAAGGTACTTTTTTTTGGAAAAAGGTACTTTTTTTTGGAAAAGGGTACTTTTTTTGGAAAAAGGTACTTTTTTTGGAAAAAGGTACTTTTTTTGGAAAAAGGTACTTTTTTTTGGAAAAAGGTACTTTTTTTGGAAAAGGGTACTTTTTTTTTTTGGAAAAAGGTACTATTTTTGGAAAAAGGTACTTTTTTGGAAAAAGGTACTTTTTTGGGAAAAAGGTACTTTTTTTGGGAAAAGGTACTTTTTTTGGGAAAAGGCACTTTTTTGGAAAAAGGTACTTTTTTGGAAAAAGGTACTTTTTTTGTCCCGTTTTTGCCCCTCCCGATAAGAATTTCCAAAAATGCCGTCTCAACGGACGTCTACACCGGTCGAGGAACCTACATACCAAATTTCAACTTCATAGCTTCAGCAGTTTGAGCAGGCCTTCAAGGGGGAGACTTTTTCCCCTTTTTGCCCGTCCCTGTAAAAATTTCCAAAACTCCCGTCTTGGTGGATGTCTACGATAGTGGAGGAACCTTTATACCAAATTTAAACTTCCTATCTCCAGCGGTTTGGACAGGCCGTCAAGGGGGGCCTTTTTCCCTTTTTTAACCCCCATTTTTACAACGTCCCTGTCCAAAATTCCAGAAAAGTTAGCCCATACTCCAAGGAACACATATCTTAAATTTCAGCTTTCTAGCCAAAGGGGTTTTGGCAGGCCGCCAAGGGGGAGACTTTTCCCCTTTTTGCCCGTTCCGGTAGTAATTTCCAAAAATCCCGTCTTAGCGGACGTCTACGCCGAAAGAGGAACCTACATACCAAATTTCAACTTCCTACCTTCAGCGGTTTGGGCTGGGCGATGTTGAGTCAGTCAGTCAGTCACGTTATTCTTTTATATATAAAGATAATTGTTAATAATGTATAGAATTATAAAACTATATTTTTCAAATTTAATTTTGCATTTATGTTTACAAAATAAATTTTGTTTTTATTTCCTAGAAGTAACTAACAGTATTTTAAATTTTTGGAAAATTAGAGAAAATTTGGCTGAAGTAAACTTTATGGGGCACCCTAAAAAAAAAAATTATGGCTCCCTCTGGAATTAAAAAAGAAAAGTTTTTTCTATGTGGAGTTAAGGGGGCCGGCGCCCGGAACCCGCTAGGTCCAAAAAGCGAAACACGCCCAAAATGGTAAGTGGGAATTAAAGGAAATTTTCTCCCGATTTCAAAAATAAATTTGGTTTCATGATCCATAAAGTGTGGCTCCAACTAGATCCATTTAAGACCCCCAGGGAGTCTAAAATAGCCACTTAATGTACTTAATATAAAGTATGGGTACTCAAATAAACGGAAATTTTCTTAAGCATGACCGCAACGTACCAAAAAATGAAAATTTTTTTGAAAAAATCACGTCCCGGCCCCTTAACACCACATAGAAAAAAAAAATTTCTTTTTTTTTGTTTTGAGTGTACTTCAGCTCATATCAGAGCTTTGAAGAATTATTTCCTTAATTCAATTTTTCAATTCTGAATTAAAAATTCGATGAATTAATTCAAAAATCATAATTCTTTGCTTTAAAAACAATAAAAATGAAAAAAAATATGTTATCTGCTGAAAGTTCAATTATTTGTTTCACATTTTTTCGTTACGTTTTGCCCTTGTTGCAGGATTTCCTGAATTCTTAGTTAATGACGAATACTTTTTTTGACCGCTGTATATTAATCTTAAGTGAAGCAAGTTCTATAGTTAACACTGAAGTCGACCATGGTCATATTTCTGGATTTTGATATTTTTTTATAAAAAAAATACATTAGTACTATACGAAAAAACCAAACAAACAATTTGTTTGTGAAATTTTTCGCAAGAGAAAGTTTTTGTACAAAACCGCATTTAAAATAATTTTTTAATAAAAAAAAAAATATGTTGGGTTTTAATTTTTATTCAAAAAAATAAAAATTGCTTTTTCGACCTTTTTGTAAATTTCTAATTAAAAAAAAATATTTTTTAATAAAAAAAAAATATTTTTTTCAATGCAAAAATTGTCAACTTCTTTTATATACTATATGCAGAAATGGTACTTAAATAAAAAGAAATTTCGCCACGATTACAAAAATGATATTATTCCAAGATCTGTGAAGAAATTAATTCCAAAAAAGAAAAAAACACTAAAAATGAATTTTTTTTTGCGATTTTTTTTCCGGCGCTTACATACAGTGAGCAGCATAAGTCATGGTACCCCACTTGAAATAAAAGTATTTTTAAAATTTCTCAAAAAATATTTTACAAAATATGTAATATTTATTTTTATCTCATGTATTAACTTGCACAAAATTAGTCATGTGCTATGCGAAACAAAAAAAATATAATTCGGAATTCGCAACTACTTCATATTTTTTCACAGCAAAAGTCTTGGTACCCTTTAAAAGCATTTTGAAAAAGCCATTGCAACTCTATTCTTTTTAATAAATCTCTTTTGATATTTATAACGGTACATTACAAACATAATATATGCATTTCTAATTTGTAACAAGTATCAAAAAATCAGTGTTTTATTAAAAAAAAAAAAGTGAAGTAAGATGATTTGTAAAAATGTCTCGAAGGGAATTAACAATTGAGGAACGAAAAATAATAATTAATAGCCACGAAATGGGAAAATCTTTTCAGAAATTAATAATATAATAAAAAGAAGCAAATCGACAATATAAAAAATTAGTAATCGATCTATTTATAAGTACAATTAAGATAGCTGCAGAGAGAAAAGGACCAGGTACAATGCTCGTACAGCACGCAAGAATTCTTACATTAAGGGGCGATATGACATTGGCCGTTTCTTGAAATCGACTTTTTTTATAATTTTGTGTTTTAGTAAATATTCTTAAGATTCTAATAAAAAAAATTTCATGTAAGAATTCCTACGGGTTCAAAAGTTACAGCCGGATTAGTGAGAACGCATTTTTAATTTTACGTACGGCAGCTGGTATATACACAAACTTTAAACGCGTTTATCTCGAAACCATGTTTTTCGTACTGGTTGCGGCAATAGCGGGTTCATTTTATGACGAAATTTTTTTTTTAACTTGATTCGCTATCGTATGACACGAGCTTTTTTTTTAAATTTTTTATGAATTTTTAAAGTCAATATTTTTTTAGAAAAAACACACTTTCAAATTTGGAACATCACACAAAAATTTTTAAAAAAAAGATCGCGCTGCAACCACGAGGCCCCGTTTTTTTCTCTGCCGCCAGTTTGGAGATCTATAAAACCATGTTGGAGTGAAAAATATATTTTTTTTCTTGTAATTTCTTCAATTCTCTACAATAATAATTTTGTAAAAATGTTTGTTTTTGACTGAGTTATGAATTTTTTAAAAAAGGTCTGTTTTCTCTGCCGCGAATGTCATGTCCCTCCTTAACGAAATAAACAGAAAGAAGCTCATAGATTTCGCCAATGAGTATACAACAAAAACAAATGAGTTTTGGGATAAAATGATTTTACGGACGAATCGAAATTTAACATATTTGGCTCAGACGGACGTGCATTGGTAAAATCTTAACGTAATCCAAAGAATACTCGTCAAGCACGGAGGTGGTGATGTCATGGTATGGGGTTGTATGACGGCAGCAGGAGTTGGTAATTTGGTTATTATAAGGCGACCAGATTTTAAAAATTAAAATAGAGTACATAAAGAAAATTATTTGAATTCAACATTTTTTACATATTTTACAGATAAATTTACATTCACATATGTATGTAAAATAAATTTACAAAAATAACATATAAAAATTTACATTTACTTATAAAAATTTAAAATTAGTTAAAAAATAACGAAACTTAAAAATTCATTGCACTAACTTATTCAAAATTAAATATTGCAATATCTAATATAATTAGCTTATTGTTTATTGTACTTTCCAGATTCGTGAACTTTTTTTAAAATAGCGTCTTTTGATTCATAGTATTTGGCAAATTCTGTACAACTTTTATTAGTGTTGCACTTGATTGTTACAATTGCCTCCACACAATTAATCGATATATTACTTTTTTCTTGGGTCCAAATATCATTAATTAATGAAAACATTCTCTCCACAGCTGCATTAGTTCCTGGCAGACTAAAAGCAATTTGAACAAGCTTTAAACTTTCTGTAAAGGATATTGATTCTTTTTCAAAGTGAGAAAATATTTCCACCCACCTTTGGTCGAATTTAATGGCATTGTCTCTCCAAATTTTTAGTTTCTCTTCACTACAATATATGTTTATTTTTCTTATTTCTTCAACTAATTTAATTTCATTTATTTTATTTACACCAATTAATATTATCACCTTTTCAAGACATGAGCACACAGCTTCCAAATCAATTTTTTTTGTCAAGAGGGTCCAACGAAAAATATTTGTTTCCTTCAAAGATTCGGTCCATTCTTCTAAATATTTCACTGAAGTTTCATAAAATTTTTGTATATGTTTTTCAAAATTTTTTCGTAGGTCAGGCTCCGATTCTTCCAATTGCCGTATTTTACTCCGTATAATTAGTGGAATATATAGGTTATTTAATTGAAATTTTATTTGATCTTTTAATTCATTTAAAATTTCGAAAGCTTCCATTCCGGTTAAAGTTTGTTTTTCTAATTTTAATATAGCAGCTTGAAAAATGGATGCCTGATTGTGAATAAATTCTAAATAAATTGGAGTTGCTTCATTAGCGAAAAATGTTTGCAATATTTTTGGAACAGAATTTTCGCTTAAGAAATAAGATTTCAATGGTTCGTATAAAGAAATTATTCTTTCAACTGCTTTCATAAGTGCTAACCAACGAGTGGTGGAATACCCAAGTAACTTCTGATATTCGACATCAGTTTCTTCACAAAAAATTTTTAATTTTTCTGTTCGAACAGTATAATTTCGAAAAAATAAGTAAATTTGTGGTATTATTACCGCTATATCGATGGGAAGATTATGGTTGGCCGTATTAATCGCATTTGAAACTATATGGGCATTGCATCCAATTCCAAAAATGGTGCGTCCTAAAGACGATTTTATTTTACAAAAAATATTTTCTTTACCTCTCCGTTTTAATCCTCCAAAATTAGTATTGGTATTATCCGCTGATATGCCAACAACTTTATTTTTTAAGTTATTACGTTTTATAATTTCCATTATGTGGGTTGATATAATTTCGGATGTTTCACCTTTTATTGTGGATAAGTTTAAAAGTTTAACTTGAACACCATATCTTGAATTAAAATATTGAACGGCTATTGGATACAATTTTTCGGCTTTGTGGTTGGATGCATCTGATAAAATGGACACAAAATTAATTTCATTTAGTTCTGCAAGTAACTCTTCTTTCACAGCAGGAAACAAAACATTTTTTATAATGGCGTTAGATTTGGACCGTGCACAAGAAAATTTCTTGTCATAAAATGTTTGTATCAAGTTACTGGTACAGTCCATACTGCGAAAAGAGTGGTTGTGCATCACTTGATGGTAAGAAAATACTAGTTCCTGGAGTGCTAGCTGTTTTGTTTCTTTTTGGAAGTCGTTGCTACGTAAAAAATCTGACATCTTTGAAGAGGATGCAGCAGCATTTTCGCTAATTTTATGTAATTTTGTACTATTTTGCTGGACGATGTCCTGTCTGCCTTTATTTTGGATAGAAAAGACTTGTCGACAAATTGTGCATTTGACTCTAGAATTGTCCACATTTTCGGCGTCATCGGCAACAATATGTGGAAATTCTTTTTTATGTTTTTCATTGAATGATACTTTTCTTCTATATACATTGGTCATTTCTGTAAAAAAAAGATGATTTTAATATTTTTTTACACAAAGATATTGTGTTGAATAATTAAAAAGTAACTTACCGAGTAGTTTATTAGTATATATTTTTCTATAAAAAAAACAGCACACAAATCAAAACATAAGCACAGAAAATCTAATCTCAACAACTAAATGTTTACAATGTATTCTTAAAGTTTATGGTGCCAATACACTTGAAGTATAGTTGTACAATTTGTTGAATGACAATTTGAATTTGATCGTGTATGGGCTTGGTTGACGACCATTACAAAAACAATATATACACGTCCATCTAACAAGTTGTACAACGATATTGCAAGTGTATGGCCACTGTTACAAAATAAGTGTTACCATTTATTTTCAAAAGCGAAAGTTAAGCTGGAGTATAAACAGAACAAGCACGGCGCGACATTTTTGATACGATTTCACAGTAACAACCGGTGACAGCCGCGAAATAAAATTTGTTTTAATTTATAAAAATTAAAAAAAATATTGATCATGCTTTTCAAAATAGAGGACAAAGAGGACAGAATTTGAAAAAAGAGGACAGAAAGAGTACACAAATTTTATAGAGTACAGCCAGTTAAAATAGAGTACTGTCCTCTAAAAAAGAGTACGTATGGTCACCTTAGTTATTATCGAAGAAATAATGAACAAAATAGTATATTTAGTTATTCTGAAGAATAATCTGATTAAGTGTTGAAAAATTTAAAATTCGTAATGATTATTATTTGGAACAGGACAATGATCCTAAACACACTTCTGCTGGGGTAAAGATGTGGGTTGCATACATTACCCCCATATGCTTAAAACTAGAGATGGGCGCGAGTTATATGTGGTGGACTACCAGGTTTTAAAAAAAAAGGAAAAACACAACTTGTTCTTTTTAATACTTGAAACAAACTGATTTTTATTTTAAAAATTGATCTTAAAGTAACTTAGCTTAACAAAGAAAATGAAATACAAAAAGAAATAGAAGTAAAAGTGCATTCTACAATTCCCAAGAATCCAAGTAAACAAAATTTAATTGACCTAAAATTAATTGCTTATTATGTTTATGTTGCAATTGTTATTGGAAACATTTAAGTGGAGTTAAAGTGGTTTTAAGAATTCTTAGAATTGGTTAGGCTATTGATACAATGTAATGATTGATATGGGTATGAACTAAAATGTGTAATATGACGTTGCTCAGCATTGAACTCTTCGTGGTTTTGGTGGTGGTAATGTAGTGATGGTTGTTGTTGTTGGTATGGTGGGTGTCGTAACTCGCGTGACACGAAATTTTCGTGTCTCCTTCAAATAATGTGTATTCCAGTCAGTTCAGGTACTAGCGAACGGGTGTTTTCTACTTCTGCCAGAATTCTTATGTAAAGAAGAAATCGACTTCTTGTACAAAACATTGAAAAATTTTGTTCCTCCACAAAAATTTAAAATAACATTTGAAGATTTACAGTGATTTTTTTAAGTTATTTAAAGATTTTAAATATAAAATTAAATTAAAGGAATTAAATGTGCTAAAATCCCAAAACCTAATTAACAAATTATGAAAAATAATCTGTTAAAAGCATGTCCCTATCCAAATTTTATTCTGGAATAAGGCAATCGTCAAGGGAAGACGTTTTTAGTATTAAAGTGCAAACTCAATGATAATTTCTACTTCTCGTCTAGGAGCGTTTCTAAACATTTAAAATATCAAAGAAAAAAAAAATACCATAATTTGCTATGTCATCTTCCAATATACTACTCTGTTGTTTTGACAGATCTAGCAATGTAGTGACATCCATTCAAGTATAATCAAGAATAGAAAATAAAAGTTTCTCTAAAGTGTCAGTAATATTTATATTTGCACAAGCACTTGCATATTAGTTAAATTTTTAACAAAATTTTTTTATAGTTAAGCTAATTTTAATTCTAACCCCCAATAAAAATAAACAAATAACCTGACATCTGTAACTCTAAGTTAGCTCAAACTTTAGGTACATTTGTTAATGGCCCTAAATAAATAAAACTTATATTCAATAAAGAAAGTTTCCTTAAATAATTAAGATAAAAACAGGGTTTGCAGGCAATACCGCTAAAATACCGTTATCGATTCAAAACCCGTTCAACTGACTACCCTTACCCCTAAAATACCGTTACCGAAAAAATCAAAAAACCGTTATCCTTAAAATACCGTTACCGAAATAACTAAAAACCGTTATCGACCATAGGCAAGTATGCTTGCCCAAGGGTTTTTCGCATTTATAATTGCCCAGAAAAATGATAGAGTAAATATTTCCAAAGGTGATTTGTAAAGGAGAAATCGGGGAACAAAAATGTAGTAGGCAGCAAATCCCTACCTAGTCCCGCTTTCCCCTTACGAGAAGAGGTAAAAAGCACAATTTTTGACAAGCGCAATGAAGGGCAAGCAAGGGGTCTATGAGGTCAATTTTTTGTAACATATCCATAATGTAATACGCCCGCTAATTCTTGAGTAGATTTTTCTACAAATTGTTCAAATTCTAATATAATAAATTGCGGTATGAGGTTATGTCAAGTCTGGCATGGTAAAATAAAAGCGAAACCCTGGCTAGCTCTGTCAGGTTAGTAAGTTCCTTAACCCGTGCTCATGGCGTATTGACATATTCCTAAACTCTCCAGCCACAATAAAACCAAGAGTTTAGTAAAAAAAAAAAAATTTATTTGTTCTTTCAAAAATGTTTTGCCAAATGAAATGCATTGGCAGCTAACGGTGTGGTATGATTATATGTTGTGTCATACCGGGGTACATTCGACCCACCCTTACGCCATTGACAACATGGCGTAAAGGTGGGTCATAATTACTATCCCTAATTATGACCATTTTTCCTACTTACCTGGTTTTCCCTAACATCCTCCTAATTAATAATATCTAGTATTTCATTTTTAATTCTAATTTAATGTTTTATTTAAAGAAATATAAAGAAAAAACTATTATCTACAACGGTTACTCTTTTATTGTTTCTTGTTAATAAAACCTTAAATTGTAATTCTAAGTAAGATAATGATAAATGTAAGTAGTTATAAAATTTAAGTATATATTTAATAATAATTATAATGGGTAAGGATATATGTAGGTTAATATAAGAATAATAATAAAGGTAGGTAGTTATAAAATTAAGTATATATCTAGTAATAATTGTAATGGGTAAGTATATAGGTAAGTATTAAGGTTAATTTGAGTTAAGTATAAAAAAAAATTAAGTTATAATATAAATGGTAAGTATAAGTAAGCATATTTAATAATAATTATAATATTAATAATAATAATACTAATTATAATAATAATTATATTAATAACTATCATTAGTTTTGATAACAACGACAATAATAAAAATCTTATTTTTCTTATCTGTTTTGGTGACGACGTTTTGTTGCTATGCCGCTACCGTTGTGTTTTCGTGGTTGCTTCTGTTGTTGTTAATTTTATAGATGCTGTTGTTGTTAACGTATGTAGTTTAGGTTTTTCCTTTTTTGATAATTGTTCAATTTCTTTGTTTTTCTTTTGATCTATTTTTTTCTATTTTTCGTTGTACGGTTTATTTTCATTTTGTTTCAGTTTTCTTTTCTTAGTCATTTTTTTTTTATTTCTTCAAGGAGAAGACAATGTCAAGCTAATAATTTTTTTTCCTTCTTCAAGGAGAAGACAATGTCAAAGTAACTATTTTAATTAGTTTTTTATAAAAACGGCACTCTAATTTCGGTTCTTTCTTTTGAATTTTTTTAATACACGTTTCATTTTCTTATAGTTTTTTTTGTTCGCTATCGTGTCAATTTGCCAACTTGTGCGCACGGCCACAACCGGCCACGATAGCTGTTAAATCCCAACTAACTTGCTTCTTGTTTTCTTTTTTCCCTTTTTTGTCGTTTTAATTACCACACCCAAGATCAGTGCTGCCAGACCTTTTGGTGCAACAGAACGTCTACACATTCCCTTAAATCGTCAATACCGATAACGATTTTTTAAAAACAATCGTCAAATGCATTTGCAAGATTGCAAGGAGATCGTCAAAATTGCAAGGAGGAAAACAAAATCCGTAACAATAATTTAGTTCTAGAGCACAAAAATAATAATAAAAATCGCTTCGTCCGAAACGGCAGGGTCGTCAAATGGCAAATATTTTTGGCAAGCGAAATGAGGGGTAAGGAGGGGTTTTACGGAGCAAATTTTTCCTGGCACAACTATTATTAGGTCAGAGATTATGAAAATCGCAAAATTTTCAAAATCGCTTCAGCAGAAAATGTTTGGTCCTCAAAGGGTTAAAATACCGATACCGATATAAATGAAATAGCGTTACCCTTAAAATACCGTTACCTCAACAATCTAAAATCGCGCTACCCTTACCGATACACGCATCGTTTCAGTTACCATCCATGGATAAAAACAAATTTCGTATTTTTCGTGAGTATTTCGTGAGCGTGATTCAAATTAAAATTAATCACGTGAGCGTGATTATAAAAAAATTTTCGTGCGTGAGCGTGAGTCACAATGAACTCACCCGCCCATCTCTACTTAAAACCCCTCCGCATAGTCCCGAAATTAACTCTATTGAACCCTTTTTGGATCATTTAGAAATAAATGATCGAAATTACTCTGAAAAACATGTGTAGTCAATGCCAAGTCGATTAAATGAAATGCTTCGTCTTTAGGGATATCCTACTAAATATTGGCTTAGCATTAAAAATAATAAAATAAAAAGATAATAAAATATCTATCCACATTGTAACTAATTTTCGTCTTTTCGCAGGAGTACCAACACTTTTGCTGTGCAAAAATATGGAGTTGTTTTGAATTTTGAATTATATTTTTTTTTGTATAGTAAATGACTAATTTTTTTGTTTTGTTATAGTACACAAGTTAATATATTAGATAAAAATAAATATCACATATTTTGTTACATATTTTTTGATAAATTTAAGAAACTCTTTTATTTCAACTAAGGTACCATGACTTATTATTACAAAAAATGCCAAAAAAGTTTACGTACAATAAAAAATTTGAATTCAAAATTTTGCTGCGGTGCGACAAATATCACACATAACAGTTCCAGTAACAACTAATATCACTTCATTTCATGCAATTTTTGGGCCAAAATGAAGTTAACCCAACCTGAAGGGTCTAAAACGTACTGAAATGGATCCAGTTAGGATCACGTTTTATCGATCACAAAAATCAAATCATTTTTTAAATCTTGAGAAACTTTACTTTTATTTGACTACCATTTTTTCTTTTACTTATAGTCTTGACTAGCCATGGATTTGTGCGAACATGAAACGAATTACATGCAAAACAAAAACAACAAATAAAATTTGTTGTTGTTTCACGTGTGATTTGTTTCATGTTCGCACAAATCCATGGCTAGTCAAGACTATAAGTTATAAAATAAGTTGTCCATTTTTAGCTCTCCCTAAGGCGCCTAAAATACACTAAACTGGGTCTAGCTGGAAACACGTTTTATCATGGATGGTAACCGAAACGAATGCGGTTATCGTTAGGGTAACGCTAATTTAGATTATTTCGGTATCGGTATTTTAAAGGTAACGCTATTTCTCATTAATTTCGGTATCGGTATTTTAAGGATAACGGTATTTGAGTTATTTCCGTAACGGTATTTTAAAGATAACTATATTTGCTTCTGCTTTAATTTTAATGGTATTTCAGTTATTTCGGTAACGGTATTTTAAGGGTAACGGTAGTTAGTTATTTCGGTGAATAACGAATTTTTTTGTTGCAAAAACCAAACTAAAGTATAAACAAAACGAATTAATCGACTTAATTGATGTGAAATACTTAATAACCACGTATAATGACTAAAAGCAGAGAATTAAAAATAAAGGTAACGGTATTTTAAAGATAACGATATTTCATTTATTTCGGCATCGGTATTTTAAGGATTACGGTATTTTAGTTATTTCGGTAACGGTATTTTAAGGATAACGGTATTCGGGTTATTTCGGTAACGGTATTTTAGGGGTAACGGTAGTCAGTTTCAAGGGTTTCGAATCGATAACGGTATTTTAACGGTATTGCCCGCCAACCCTGCGTTTTATGCATCTCAAAAAAAAAACTTAATTATCAAAATCCTGAGGAAACTTATTTTCGTTTGAGCACATACACTTGCATGTAAATGCGCTTGCAGTTTTTTTTTTGACCCAGTGGGATTATGCGGCCCCGCCTCGACAAATTTTGTTTTCAGGGGTCATATTTTTTTACGTACATATGCCTTGTAAATGCATTTTTGGCAATTTTTTTAATTAAAATTGAGACAACGAATAACAAAAAAATTTTTAAGTGAAATTTTAATTTTTTTCTGTGAAAACATTTGTTTCGTAAAAGAGAAATTTATCGCGAATAAATTATTTCGGTATTTTTTGAATAATTCTATTTTTTTATTTACAAGTGCTTTTTCGAAAAAAATTGCTATTGTTTGAAAAACGAATATTCGAATTAAAATTACAGTTGCTATTTTTTGAATATCAAATGCTATTTTAAAATAAAAAAATTTTATTTAAAAAAATTTTTTTTCAAACGATATACTACTTAAAATCGTTTGAAAAAAATTTTTTTTACCATTTTTAAAGGAACTGATTGCAAAAAAGTGTTTCTAAACGTAAAAAATATGAAGTGTTTTTATTACACAAAAAAAAAAGTTTGTATAAAAATTAATAAAACGGTTTCCAATTTCATTATACTAGTATTTTACTAATTTTTAGTAAAACGTTGCTTTTTAGTAAAATAATTTGGTATTCTCATTTTACAAATTACTGAATTTTTTACTAATTTGAGTTGCTAATACCACAAATTTAATTCTACTAAATTTTGAAACCCGACTACCTAAAATTAGCAAAAAAGATTACTAATCTTTTTTATTTTAAAGGTTAAAATTTGTTTGTTTTTTCTCTACACACATACTACAGGCTAAAGTTGAGTTTAGGGGACCTCACCGATTGATATTTTAGCCACTGATAGAACTCTTTTTTGGGAGAGCTACGATATATTTGTTTTTCGCTGAAACGCCTATGTGCAAAGTTTGAAAATATACTTGGCTATATCTTCGTCATTATTGGTCGAATTGGCACAATATATACCCCATTGCACTATAGGTAATTTGACCCATTTTTGTGCCAAAAAGTAATTTTTCAAAAATTTGTTGCAAAACCCTTACCATAACATTCCCAGAATGACCCATTCTGACCGCCTAGCTCAGGGACGTCAGGGGGGGATCGACCGATCACCTGGGAAGAGGGCCGAAACAATAAAAATTTCTAAAAAAAAACTCTAACAAACAAAAACCACAATAAAAAAACTCAAACATAATTTTGTGTATAATAGTTTATATACACCACAACCTAACAAAACTGACGATGGGCACTTGACACAAGTCCCACAAAAAAACCCCCAAAATTTACCATTGAGATTGACCCACAACACGGACAGACTCAAACACAGGCAATATTTTAACTAACTAATAGATTTCAAAGGGACAACAGCTGGTCTATGCCCTACTAGTAGCCCACCCTGCCATGATAACCTATTGCTATTTTTATCCTAGGCTACCCCACAAACAACACAAAACACTGGTCACCCTACATACTTAAGCTAACACACACCTAAACGTTTTAGCCAGACATTATCTGAAGAATGTCAACCAAATGATAACATAATAAAGTTTTTTTAATTTTAAAATATAAAAATGATTTTTGTTTTTATTTAATACTTCCTAAGAATAAAATAAAAGTAAGTATACAAAAAAAAACCCGCAAAAATGAAAAATGAATCCAAAAAAAAAATGGAGGAATTACGTAAGTATAATTTTAAAAGTAAAAAAAATGGCGATATGTACTATCAAAAAAATTAAAATGAAGATTAAACTAACAGTAAGTAAAACTAAATGAAATTTAACTAACAAAAAAAAATAATGACAATATAAAAAATACTAACAACTAACATTTGATAAAAACTTAACCACTAATTCCCAAAATATCCCTATCAACAAAACCCCTAGACCCAAATCTTCTGGCCTTTAAAATTTTCTTTAAATTTATCGGGAATAATTATTTTGCTACCTATGAGAGAGCTCTCTTATACGGTTTATATTATAATTTTTCACTAGGTCAACTATGGACCTTACCGCGCACAAAAATGGGGAATATTTCTACGGTGTTTTGGGATTACACGGCACCAAAAAAAAACTTAGCACTAAACACTACACTATATATATATAAAACAAAATTGGTTCTAACTAAGCCTAATGCTGCTTTCACTTCCGGTTTATTTTTTTTCTATTAAATTAATAAATTTTAAAAACTTTCATCTATCTGAATATTATTAACTGCACTTTTACTTTAAAATTTCAAACACTCGTTCACTTCATAAAATTCTCGAACTCACCGATGTTTCTTTTGTTTTCTTACATACACCAACCTTCCGCTCCCACCGCCGGAATCAGATGCCAATAATTTTCTGGCAAAATCTCCACTCAACCAAAAATACTTTCATTCAAGTTGGCCCGAAATGGCTTATAGATTCCGCTACAACCAGCTCTTACAATATCCTGCCCAGCCGATTAAAATGTTGGCAACTTCATAAAGCTTTGTTGCACAATCCAGTGATTCGTGGGCACAATTCAATTCTAACGGTGGCACTAATACCCACTTTGCGCAAAAAAAAAATCTCCAAAGCTGGTGACTAATTACCACAAAAACGGCACACTCACTTGAACGGTGTAGCAATCCAACAATTAATAAATAAAATGGTGGACTACAACCCTGTCGAATCCAAGGTTTGTAGTCCACAATATCCTGCAGAACAGATTCGCGCCTTTAGGAAACCGGTGAGTTCTGGTAAACTACATAAAAAACCAAAATAACACAAATTCCTAAATTTTATAATTTAAATACCACTTACCCACATACAATGGCCTCCAAATGGTTTGGTTTATTACGGTCCTCGGTCGTACTATATACTCACGGCAACCTGTTGTCACCAAAGTTCTTGCAGCAATGAAGCTGCTGCGAAACTTTACACACCACCAAACCATTTGCAGGCATTAACTAACACTACAAACTAGCTAAACCCCACCCATCTAACTCTAATTTCTGTCTTATATCTATCCTATTCTATCTTGTACTTAGCACTATCACTAACCTAATTTACCCTTTTCCTTTAACATTTCTAATTTTAGTATACAGCCTTTTTTTCCTTCTCTTCTGTTTTCGCGCCAATTCTATTAAATTTAGTTAAATATGGTTCCCTAAAAGATCCCATATAGATTTTTTTAAATAGGATTAATATAAACAAAAATCTACAAATAAATATAAACATGGTTCCTAAAGTTCAACAAACTTCATCTTGCTGGCCTTGAAATTTAGATATACCATCTAAGCCATGTATTTTAGGCCACATAGTGCTGCTCATTTGGTTGAAAGACCAGGCTAGCAGAAAAATAAGCAAGCAGTCGTTATTCTACATTTATCATTTTCAGTTCCTTCATTCCATGTGTAATTATTTGGAATTCTCCCAATCTATTTAAAGTTATTGTTTACTTCTCCTATTCCACATTCGCAACTTTTGTAATTCGGCAAGAAAACAGCTGTTTGAAGTTAACAACTCTGTTTCATCCAAAACAAAATAAACACACCGCCACAAATTTAAGAATGAATTTTGTTTTGTTGGTATTCAATTAAGAACACATCAAAGCAAATAACGGCAAGTTTTGTTTTTGTAATTAACAACGACTGCTTAGCAAGTGGTCAAAGTCATTGTTTGTGAGCAAAGTGTTGAACGCACAGTGCAATTTGGGCGAATTTTTAAATTTCTTTAAATAGTTAAAAAAAATATAAATTTAAACTAAATATGGAAAACAAAACTGATAGTATGTGCTTAATGGTTTAAGAGAAAGATTTTATTAAAAAAAAGCGCATTCTGCCTTGCTTTGACGCATTCTGCCTTGATAAGACGAATTTTTTCAATAATTTTTATTCTTTGTAATTTACTTGTAAAAATTGCATCATCTTTCTTTGATTTGAAAATAATTTAAACAGAAAGTGATATTAATTTATGATCTTCAGTCAAACTAAAATAACATTGATTTACTTAAAATAACAGATCAACTAAAAACATTTCCCCCATTCAAAAAATTTTTAGCGAAAAAGCTCATACTTCTGAGATAACTTTTAATTAAGGTTTTTTTAAATGAAGAATTTTGAGTTTAATTTGTCAATTTCATGTTGCGATTTTTTGCGTTTTTGAGAAATATCATTTTTGGTAGGCAGCCTCCGCTTGCAAAATAGCGAACTTGCGGAAGTTTACTTGGATGAGAAAAAGAAAGAGGAGAAGAATACTAATGTTTACAATTTTGTTGTTGGTAAAGCGGAATGCGGCAGTGTTTTGAATGAGGAATCGGCTTATGGGAAGGATAAAGTGAGAATTTTTTGTAAGAATATCTCAGTTAGATGGGAGATTTCTCATTTGAAGCTAAACATATTTCAGATGCAAAGCGAACTTCGGCTAAAGGCTGAATTTATTTTGGCAATTAAAACTAACCCAACTGCAGCTTCAATAGGGCTTCCAAAGAAAGAGTATCCTGAGAAATCTTAACGAACAAAGAGGAAATTTTAAATAGCTTTATTCAAAAATAAAAATGAAATTAAAAATGAAATGAAATAACTTTAGATAATGAAATGTAAAGCAAAATTTTAAATAGCTTTATTAAAAAAAAAGATAGTTTCTACAAAAGTTTCCACTTGTTCAATTTTCTGCTATATGCCCCAGATTTAAAAAAAATATTTTTTTTATTTTTTTTGAGGTTTTGAAAAAAAGTTTGTGTTTTACACAGTTAACATTTTTACCCAAGCAAATTAGAAAAAATTTTAAAATTTACGCCGCCATATTGGATCCGCCATTTTGAACTTGAAAACCCCCGTATATTTTCATCCTTATTCAGTGATCCTTATAGTTTTGGCCAGAAAATGGGGTAATTTTACCTATAGTGCATTGTAAAGTTCTTTTAGAAATGTCTTTTAAATGGCATTTTTTTAAAATTATTATTAACCCATTAAGGCCCGACGAAGGAATTTCCATTTTTTTTATACAGTTGTGGCCACGAATTTAAGTCAATTCAAGTTTTTTCTAATTTCATTGTTGTTGCGTTTATTTTTAAAGATTAAAATATTGGCTACGAAAGGCAAGGAGATGGTTCAGAAAATTGAACAGAATTTTAGCGTAATGTTTGTTTTTTCATTTTGTCACTTTTTTTAAGTGGCTTTTAACGAAAAATGAGCGATATCAACCTTTTATCAAATTACATAGTAAAATTTAGAGACTACTGATCGGTTTTGTACAAACTGTATATTTTTGGAAATCCTATAAAATTTCCTTAAGCCAGCTTGTGTGTAGAGTTTCAAAGTACTCGGCGATACTAGTAAGTAGACACAAGTATCTCCGAGTACTTTCAAACCGTACACAGAATTAGAATTAATTCCCTAATTCCCTTTTTTTGAACTGAATTTATATTTAAGGAATTGAATGAATTCCTTTTTTTTCATTCGATTTGTATTAAAGGAATTCATTCACTTTTTTCTAATGCCTTCATAAAATTTTATGAATTGATTCAACAAGGAATTCATTCAATTCTAGTTAATTCAACTTTTGGTAAAGGAATTCATTCAAGTCAATTCAACTTTTGGTCAAGGAATTCATTCAATTCTAGTTAATTCAACTTTTGGTCAAGGTCATTCAATTCTAGTTAATTCAACGTTTGGTCAAGGAATTCATTCAATTCTAGTTAATTCAACTTTTGGTCAACGAATTCATTCAATTCTAGTTAATTCAACTTTTGGTCAAGGAATTCATTCAAGTCAATTCAACTTTTGGTCAAGGAATTCATTCGATTCTAGTTAATTCAACTTTTAGTCAAGGAATTCATTCAATTCTAGTTAATTCAAATTTTAGTCAAGGAATTAAATTTATTTCGTTTAATTCCCTAAGGAATTAAATTTTTTTCGTTTAATTCCCTAGGAATTAAATTTTTTTCGTTTAATTCCCTGAATTAAGTTTTCAATTCCTATGGAATTAAACAAAAAAAATTTAATTCCTAGGGAATTAATCGAAAAAAATTTAATTCCTTAGGGAATTAAACGAAATAAATTTAATTCCTTGACTAAAAGTTGAATTATCTAGAATTGAATGAATTCCTTGACTAAAAGTTGATTTAACTAGAATTGAATGAATTCCTTGACCAAAAGTTGAACTTGAATGAATTCCTTGACCAAAAGTTGAATTAACTAGAATTGAATGAATTCCTTGACCAAAAGTTGAATTAACTAGAATTGAATGAATTCCTTCACTGCAAATTGAATTAAATAGTGTTGAATGAATTCTTTAGTGAATGAATTATTTAATTTTAATTCTTTACGCTTTGGTCAGGGAATTCATTCTATAAATTTGAATTCTTGGAATTCATTCACAGGAATTAATTCCTGCTTATGTCTTTTTGATGAATTCATTCCTTGAATTAAAGAATTAAATTTTTGGGAATTCATTCCAAAAAGGAATTGATTCTTTAAAGCTCTGGTTTCTATGAGAAATTTGTTTTATAAGCAATTTATAAATTAAAAAAGTGATTATGCATATGGCCCTAAAATAAATTACTGTTGATCAAAATGGATGAAGATCAATTCTTAAGAGTAAGTAAATTAATTTAACAATTCAAATTTTAACCCCTCAATTCATAAACGCTTTGTATAGCTATATGAGGTTTATAAAACGAAATTTTCATACAAAATTTGTACAATAAACCTCCTATAATTTTACAACGCGTTTATGAATTTAGGGGTAAATCTATTAATTTATATATTTTTTTCTTTTAGAATCTTTTTAAATTGCTTTTAGGAAAGAATAAAAGAGAAGTGGTCGTCGGCGTGAACGCGGAGGAAGAGTCGCGCAACATGGTGGTAGAAAAAATGTAAGTATTCCCGTATTTTATAGTTTGTATATTTTTGAGTTTTTAATATAAACTATTTATAAATACAAATTTTAAATAACTAATAAATTTTTTATTCATTTCAGTCATTTTTCTTGGGAAGCCAACAACAGCAGTTGCAAAAGCTGCAACAGCTACAACAGTTGCAGCAGCTGCAACAATGGCAGCAACTACAACTTCAGCAACCACCACTTCAACAACCACTACTTCACCAACAACAACAGATCAACAATACAGAACAACAAACAACAGGTGAAACTGTGGAACAAAAGCAAGCAGGAATAATCAAAAATTTATCAAATTTAAACATAAAATAAAATTTTATTGTAATTTTAATTTAATGTATTTCATTTAGAAATATTTTTTTTATCTACAATAAAAATGTAAAATATTCAAATGAAAACTCGTAACAAAAATAACTTTTAAAAAGTAAAAACATTAATTTTTTTCTTTGTTTTTTTGTTGATTTTCTGTTTTAGAGCTTTGAAAGCTTTTTGAAAGATTTTAGCTTTAAATTGCTTTTTTTCTCACAAATTGTTTTTTGCTCTTAACTTTGAAAATGCGTTTTTTTAAGTTTTTTACTTGGGTTTATTTTTTTTTTTTTAAATAAATGAGGGTAAATAGAATACTATTTAGGAAGTTAACATTAGGAATGTCCCAACATTTCCATGGATATGGTTTTGTTCTTAAAATTTGTGTTCTAAAAACTTAAAAAATGTACTTTTTCGATAAAGTACTTTTACGCAAAAAGGTACTTGTTTTATTTTAATTAGAAATTTATTCATTTAGTACTTGTTTTATTTTATATTTTGTTTTTTGAAAAAAAGGGTACTTTTTAGTAAAGTTAAGGGGTTATTTTGTAAAACGCAACGCCTAGCGTTGCTTTGTTTTCCCTAAAAATTGTTTTTGTATCAATAACAATTTACACACCAATCAACGCAACGCAAGGCGTTGCGTTTTACAAAATCACCCACTAAATTTTTGGAAAACGATATTTTTTAAGTTTTTCTTTGAAAATGTACTTTTCGGAGGTATGCTTTTTTGAGGTATACTTTTTGAAAAAGATGCTTTGTTTTGGAAAAAGTATTTTTTTGAAAAAGTACTCTTGAATATAATACTTTTTTGGACATATGTAGGTACTTTTTTGTAGGAACAAGTTGGTTTTTAGAAAAAGGAGGAAATTTTCCTCTTTTTGGCCTTCCCTGTTGGAATAATCAAAAATACAAAAAAAAATCATGGTAACTTTTGGTTTTTTGAAAAGGTAATTTTGTTGGAAGAATATCCTTTTTGGAAAAAGGGCTGAAGTTTACTTTTTCGGCCACCGCTCAAAAGAAAAAAGTATACCACCCCTCAAGAATTAAAAAAGACAATGTTTGGTTTCATTATCCATAAGGTGTGGCTCCCACTAGATCCATTTAAGACCCGCCAGGAGTCTAAAATAACCAGTTAATGTACTAATCATAACGTAGGGCACTCAAAGGAACGGAAATTTTCTTCCGAATTCAAGTATGATCACATGTAGCGGTAGACCGGTTGTGAAGGGTTGTATTCTTTACGTAGTATAACAGCTGATTTGCTGAATAGAAAGGCAAATAGGCATATGTAAAGTAAATAGAAAGGGAGCAAAAGAAATGGCAATAATATCAAAATGTCAACAAATGTGATATTATTTTTTGAAGGCTGGATATTTCAGCCAAATGAAAATTACTCCGCTCTTTTTTACCGACTCCCGCTCTTTTTCGTTACTCTTCATAAGCTGTATCGATATTCTTAGGGTAAGAGTAGTATAAATAGTGCGAAAGGCTCACTGGGTATGAAAAGAATAGGACGGGAGAGAGATGGCGGATATAGGTAGTTAATTTCGGAGTTAGCCTGGCGGTTGTGGTAAAGAAATTTAACTCATCATTGCTGTATAAACAATCTAACTAAGCGCAAGTGACAGTTGGTGCGCTGCTGAGCAATTTTTTTTTGCAATTTGTTTTTTTTTTATACAACCGCCAAGCCTTTGGATAGAAAGGGTAAGTTAGGAAAAATTCCTTAATTTGTTTGGGTATATTATAATTGGTTTGTCCAGTAGATTCACCCGATTGTGTTCGACAAATTTGGAAATTTACCTGCGTTAGTTTGGTGTGTTGGACTACAGTCTTCCGTTTTGGGAAATATCAAGAAGACTGTAGTCCACAACAGCTTTATTGATTACCCCGAGATATTTTTTTGGATACCCTCGATAATTTTGTTTGGCTACTCCCGAGTTCTGGGTTATCCCGATTTTGTTTACCACCAATTGTTGAACCACCGGTTGAGGTAATTTGTTGTTGGAGGTAGCCGCCATTGTACCAGCGAGCCGCCATTAAATCGAGCCGTCCATTTTTCTTTGGGTATACCAGCGGAGGCCATTTTATGTTGATGGTGGTCGAATACGCCAAATAAATGATAATTTGTGGGTGTGTCCTTTAAAAAAGGCATACAAATTTAAAGTTAAAAAAGTGATATAGAAAAGAATATTTATCAATTTAAAGAGGAGAAAGTGATACAAAAATTTAGAAATTGAAAGTGATTATAAAAAAAATATAGAGAAAAAGAAGTTTAAGGATTTTGTGATAGCTTAATAAGAAAAAAAAAGAAGAAACAATTTAAAATATAAAGAAACAACAGTTAGAATAATTAAAAAATTAGTGTTAAATAGTTTTAGTGTTATTGAAAAAGTGTTAGCCCAAAACTACAGTGGTGTGTCTGTTTGTTGAATTTAGTGCGGGTAGTTTTAGCCCGATTAAAAAAATACTACCTTAGAGAGCTCTCTCAGGTTAGGAAGATATATTTTAATAATAGTTACAAAGCCTTAAATTAGGTTGGATCCTGAGTAGGCGTATTTTTGTGATTTTTGTTAGTGTTAGGTTTTTTTTTGTTATTTTTATTAAGTTAGTTTAAATAAAATTAAGTTTTGAGTTTTGTATAGTTTTTTTTTATTATTTTATTTACTTACTTTTTGTTTTAGGATAACTTAGTTTAAGTAAAAACAAGTGCCAAATTTAATTTAAATACATTTTTATTATATTTATTGTTTTTAAGAAAATTAACAAATTATACATGTTTTCATTTGGCTGAGCATTTAGTAGAGAATGTCCGGCTAAAGGTTAAAAATGGTGTGTTAACGTAAGTATGTGTTAAAGTGACCAGTGTAGTGTTTGTGGGGTAACATAGTCATCGTCTATTTTATGTTACCATGGCAGGGTGGGCAGGCTAGGGGGACAAGCTCCATCTTTTGTCCTCGGAATGTTTTGTTTCAGTTCTGTTTATTGTAGGTTTTCGTCCGTCTGTTTTTTTTTTTATGAATATACAGTACCTTTTTGTTAGTGTAGGTTTTCGTTTAAGGGTTTATTGGGGATCGTTTTAGGGTAATTGTGGGATTCTGTCCCAGTGCTAGGTACTCATTTTGTTTTAGTTTTTGAGTTTATTTTCTTGAGTTTAGTTTTATGTAGTTTTTTTGTTAGATTTACAAATTTTAGTGTCCGACCCTCTGCCGGAAATAGCGGGTCTTATCTCCCCTGTCGTCTGTGAGCTAGCTGGACAAGCAGGGGCTATTTCCGGTACGCTATGACCAGGGTTTCGTGACAGTATGGCGCCCAATTAGGAAAAAATTAGGATTATAATCCATCAATTGACTTGTTTTATGGTTCACACGTTTTAGTGGCTTGCTCGTTACATTTTTGTAACAGATCAATTGCATTAACACTGTGAGAACCATAAAACGACGATATTATGCGATATTCAGAGGGGTTTGTTGAATTGTTGGACTTTACATAACATATTTTCAGGATGACATAATGATGTTTTATTCCGGTAAACTTTTATTTCTAAGTTTTTTTTTATATAATTGAAATTTAAATTTGCAGCATTCTTTAAACGCGCAGTATGCGTTAAATATATGATGCAACTTTGTTTCGTATTTTGTTTTAAAATTCAATATGCAAACATTTAAACTTTTATATTTTTCTCTTACGACGTCATAAAGCCGCATATTAGTCGAATATTCCGAGCTAGGATCCATTCCTTTTTTGTATTCATCTTTTTGATTTTTATGTCATAATTTTTTATTTGCGTATTTCTTAATTCAAATGAAATAGATTTATCCGATATATTATTAAAAGCTTCACGTCACTATCAATTTTATTCTGATCATTTGGTATTTCTTCTATTTCATTTGTATAATTTAAGGAATTATCGTTTTGGTCTATTATGCTTATTCTTCCAATCCACTTTCATAATTTTTCAATATATTACTAATTGGAAAAATAATATCCTCGAACAAATATTCTCGATTTTCATGAATATTATTTTCCAAATTAACATTATTAATTTCAATTTCATTTGGGCATAAAACAGTTTTTAAATATTCAGCGGAGGAACCTTTGTTATACGTCTGAATTAATTCGTTAATGATTAAATTAAAATGATCTTCAATATTTATATCTACGTTTAAGTATCTTCCTATTAAGTAATATACATATGTATTAGGGATGCCAATCGGGATTGATATTTGAAAATCCCGGATCCCGGGATTTTCGAGACTACGGGATTTTTCGGGATCCCGGGATTTTAATTTTCCTTTATTTGTAAAAATTTTTATGTTATGTAACTAATTTTTTATAGAATAAAGCGTTTTATAATTATTTAATAGTTGTTAATTAATAATGTGGTACATTTTATGAATATTGAAACATCTGTCAGAAATTGACAGTGGTACAAAAAATCAAGTACTTGCATACCACTGGGTAACCGCGATGTTAAAAATAAATGACTGGCAGAACACTCATTTGGGACGCTTTGCCAGCGTTTGCAAAAATCGTTTTGCCAGTATTTGTTTTACAAAACATCACGGCAGACTAAAAGAAAAAGATACATATGAACTTTTTTTAAATTTTATTTTGGAAAATATAATTCCAAACCACATTTTATTGGTTTTGGCAGCGTTTTTCCAAAGTTAAATATTTTGTTTCTCCAGTACTTTTTGAACTGCCAGTCCTTTTGTCTATTGACGTTATCATATTGGAAATGGGAAAGCAATTTTTGTCAGTACTTGTACCACCTGTTAAAATACCTTGCCATCGCTTTTCCGTTTGTATTTTTCTGGCTGGGATAATATATGAAGGCCTGTCATTAAGTACACTTGCGCCCAGTATTTTGTAAGCAGATTTTAAAACAGATTCGTTGCGATAACCTTGCCCACTAAAGCATGTAATTACAGCAACAAAGTTATTTGGTTATCGTTATTAAATGTTTTCATGGAAGAATTCAAACTTATAGTCCCAGTCAAAACTTACAGTCCCACTTTCAGAAATCGAATTTCGCTTGGAAGAATAAATCGGTAAAATAACAAACAAACTTGATTTTTCGCATGTATTACTCAAAAACTTAATATTTTTTACCAAAATTTCAAATATTTCTGCAAAGACTGCATAGTTTACTCAAATAATCTTCTTAATTTATAATTTTTCCAATATCTTGGCATCAATTTCTTGTCAATATGAGAAAATTCAAGAAAAAACGTAGGTAATCTAAAATGGCTCACTTTGTTTATTTGCGTTTATATTAATATTAAAAAATAAGAAAATCCCGGGATTTTTGAGAAATAATCCCGGGATTCGGGATTTCGCCAATCCCGGGATTCGGGATTTCCCGTTTGGCATCCCTAATATGTAAGTGGTTATTACAAATATTAAAATCGGTACGAAATTTGTTAACTAGTACAGATAAGGACAATTATTAAAAATCACTGCAAGATTTTTTATTAGGACACGTGATCAGTACAATTTTTAAAATCATTAGTACTCATGATCAGTAAAATTTTTAAAATTAGTACAAATTTGTTTTATCAGTATACGTGACTAAAATCAGTGCATGTACTTATGAAATCAGAACGAATAATCATCCAATTTATTCCTAATTTACAGATTTAGACACCATCTTAATTTTGATTTCGTCTCCATTTTGGATAAGAGAAAATGTTACCTTATAATTTTTTCTTTTTGACAGTTGAAACAAAAATTGATTCTATAGCAAAAAAATATTCAAATTAACCTTCAATTTTAAATTTTTGGTTAACTAAGAACGAAATTTCCGACAGACGAGCATAATAATCTCTAAATTAACTTAAAACTCCGGAGTTCTGAATCAGAAAATTTTTGAATATACTTAATGGTTATTTAATATATCTGTCTCATTACCAAATATTGTTGATTTCTAATCTGTGTTTCAAGCAGTAAAGACATACATAGCTTCCAAGTCTAGAAATAATACATAGTGTGCAATCCAAAAAGTTTACGTACACTTAATATTTATTTTACATTTCTGTCTTAATATATAATATAGATAAATTTGGAAAAAAATATATAACTATATAACTAGTTTGAAAAATTAATTGTTATATTTTTTTCCAAATTTATTTATATCTGTAGAGTTTTTATTTTTAATAGTAAAACGCTTTATTTTTGAATTATGTAGGTTGATAAACAGCATCCGGTTTCTAATTTGTTTATTTTTACTAGCACTCGCTGTAAAATTGCTTATTTAAAAATTTTATTTGTACATTATTCTTTTCTTCTACTGAACGGCAGAAAACAATTCAGTGAACTTATTTTATTTTTTTCAATTCAGTGAACTTATTTTATTTTTTTCAATTCAGTGAACTTATTTTATTTTTTTCAATTCAGTGAACTTATTTTATTTTTTTCAATTCAGTGAACTTATTATTTTTTTTTTTTTAATTCACTGAATGAGATTGAACGAATTCAGTAAGGAATTAATTCATTCACTTTTTTTCCGTACGATTTATAAAATTTAACGTGTTCACCAGTTAATTAATTCATTTGATTTAATAAAAAGAACTATTGTAATTGAATTAATTCGTGACAAAATAAATCGAACGAAAGCAAATATGAATTAATTCTATTCAATATATGGTGCTTAGTGAATTAATTCATCGAATTTTTAATTCAGACAACAAATGTGCCTGCAAACGAATGTCTCGGACTGTATATTGGTGATCTTATACATTTTTATGGTTAAGGATTCCATTAAGTATAACCCTATCGGGAAATTATTAAGTTGCCGTTTCAGTATTTAAAAAAGGTACATTATGACTTCAGTTTTTTCTTTAATGTTACCTGATTTCGACTTGTAAATTGGGTTTTTTAACTTATTTACTTCATTTTTAAGGCTGCAATGAGAAGCCTCACACCAATTTATAAATTCAGAAATAATGTCTATTGCATTCAAGTGTCTGCCATTCTAATAAAAAAAATTTTTAAAATTTGCTAAAACTCGGAATTGAGGATAAAGAAAACAAACAAAATCAATTAATATTGGATTGCATTTTGAAGCTAAATATTCAATTTACTTACAACATCCACATTAATTTTCTTTAAACGTAATTGATTGCGGCCGTTATCGGCAATGAGTTTCATGAAGCATTTTTTTAATATGGAATTTGCAAACAAAAAAAAAGTTACTACAACATTTTTGAACTTCTTCACTGTTCTCTAAGCAATATATTTTTGCTAAGAAAATAAATACTTTTTTTTAACATACTTATTAAAAAAATATTAAATAACAAATAGACTTTTTCCAAGAACAATCATTTCTATAAAAATTTATTGGTAATATTCTACAGGTTTCAACCTGGCAATTCTGTAACATCTTCATCGAAACAGTGCTGCCAGATGATTTTCTATATTGTAGATTATCAATTACGTAACGTTTTGTCGATACTTCTCAGCAAAAAAAATGTTTCATTTCTTAATGTATGAACTTCTGTATAGGAAGGTTATTTGATTTTATCATTTTTTTAGGAATGTTGATTTATATATATATATTCCTCTAACTCCCACTGGAGCATAGGGCGCCAAAATTTTTTGATGTTTTTTGTTCCCCACTCAAAGTTCCTTAATGTATTCGCCGCTTTACAAGCAAAGTGACTGCACATATCAAATGAAGCAGCTGCCAGAAGCAAAATTATTTTCTTATATATTTTATAGAAAAGCAAACTATTGTCAAGCTGCAGGTAGCTTAAATTTTTGCTCTAGCACTGAAAATTGAAACAGAACCGTTTCTATCCGTCGCACAGTGGGTTCAATGACACCAAAACTGGCGATTAATTCAAGGAAGAGGTTTATTGACGAGATATTATTTTTTTTGGATTAACTATGTGTAGGTTAGTTTAAAAAAATAAACTTTTATATTTTTCGTTGAGAACTTTTTTTTATTTAAAAAAAAAGAAAAAAAAAAATTTTTTTTAAGTATTCCCAATAGACACTGAAAAACTAAAAATTCAAGTGTTGTAAAAAATGCTTGAATTCAGCTTTATTTTAAGTGTACTTTTCCAGTGAAAATCCAGGTCATGCAAATTGAAATAATTTGTTTTTCTATTCTTGTCAATACTGAAAAATAAACAAATTAAAAATCATTTTTTTATATGGAAATATAAAAGGAATATGAAATTCTTCCTTGGATTCTAATAAATATGTAAGTAATTGATCTTTCTTTGAGCCTAAACTTTATTCTAATGTTATTCTTTTCTCCTTAGCTAAGAAAAGTACAACAACATTTGACGCTGGCAGAAAAAGGAAGGAGAAACTACAAATTATTGGTTTCCGTAGGATATTAAAAGAAATAAAAAATTTAATGTATGTATGTCAAAATAAATTGCATCAAATATTACAATTATCGTGTTTTAATTGGCTTGATTTATGCTTGAAGATTCGGCTTGAATACAAGTATATAATTTGTTGTTTTAACTTGAATTCGACTGTAATTCAAGGCTTGAATTGAAGCATATTTACACTGTTATGTTCGACTGGAATTCCAGTTCCCCATTTACTGGAGTACGCTATTGAATTACAGTGTAAATCAAGTATAAATCAAGGCTTGAAATTGGAAAATGTGACTGGAATTACGCTTGACTTCAACTTGAATTCCAGCAAAATTGTTTATTGGGTTAGGATTATCCATGAAAAAACGCGCAGCAGTTGAATTTATCGATTCCGATTTTAATGAAATTTACAATTAATATTACAAGATATCAGAGTTCATAAGATCAGAAAGCAATTTTGCTGTAATTCAAGTTGAAATCAAGCGTAAGTCCAGTCCCATTTTCCAATTTCAAGCCTTGATTTATACTTGATTTACACTGTAATTCAATAGCATAATCCAGCAAAAGGGACACTGGAATTCCAGTCGAACATAACAGTGTAAATGGGCTTCAATTCAAGCCTTGAATCACAGTTCAACTAAAGTTAAAACAACACTATAATAACACTTGTTTTTAAGCCCTAACTTCAAGCTTAAACCAAGCCATAAAAACACGGTTTTCATTATTTTTAGTATAATTTATTAACATTTACATGTAATTTTTAACATACATACAATTCATTTTGTTTTTGGATGCTTAATTTTGCGCACGGAATAACATTTTTGATGTATCAATTGTTTCCTTTATTTGTTCCTGTTTTCTCTAGAAGCGTAGAAGTTTGTAGGAGATTTCTGAAATAAATATGTAAAAGAGAGAATATAAGGGCCGAATTTAGCTCGAAATATATGCGACTTACCTTTTGAAGAAAATCCTTGGAAGAAATTCAGACTTTTAAAATCTCTACAGTAAAATTGTGAATTTGGATTTTTCAATACTGACAACAAACGAAAAACAAATTATTTCACTTTGTATTAACTTGATTCCGACTGGAAAAAAATACTTAAAATAAAGCCAAATTCAAGCAATATTTAAAACACTTGAATTTATAATTTTTAAATGTTTATTGGGAATATTTTCGAATTTAGAAAAAGAAAATAAAATTCGGCATAAACAACAGATATTTACACTAAAATATTTCTGTTCCAAAAATGAGAAAGAATTTCGAATATTATGCTTTGTGATTGCGACATTACACCGCTTAAACTAGTGACGATGTGTATTTGATTATTGTGACTCCTTATTTTCCAGAAGATGCTATCCAATGAGATTGCGAAATATCGACTTATATAAATAAAGAATAAATAAAAATTTATATAAACAACAACAGACCTCGAGCTTAACAATTGATTTTATTTTATAAAAAGAAAATATCAAAAAACATACACATATATTGTATATATTTGTTTTTTTTTTTTATTTACAAGTGCTTTTTCGAAACAAAAAAATGGTTAAATTTTAAGGGCCCATGTTGAATTTGAATAAAACACAAATTGTTTAGGAAATTATTGTCATTTCTTTTCATATGATAATATTGGTATTTTTCAATTATGTATGGAACAAAATATCGCCCAATTGGCCGCCGCGACCTCGGCGGCACACCTCCATCCGATGGTCCAAATTTTCGATGACGCTGAGGCATAATTGAGGTCGTCCTATGCCGTTAATGTGCCGAATTATCTCATCCTTTAGCTCTTGAATTGTTGCTGGCTTATCGAATTACACTTTTTCTTTCAAATAACCCCAAAGAAAGACGTTAAACGGTGTCAGATCACATGATCTTGGCGGCCAATTGACATCGCCACCACGTGAGATAACACGGCCATTGAATTTCTCGCGCAAAAGAACCATTGTTTCGTTGGCTGTGTGGCAACATCCTGTTGAAACCACATATCGTCCAGGTCCACATTCTCAATTTCTGGCCACAAGAAGTCCGTTATAGCGAACACCATTCACGATAACTGCTTGGCCAACCTCATTTTCGAAGTACGGCCCGATGACGCCGCCAGCCCATAAACCGCACCAAACACAAAAAAACAGGTGTTTTCACATTTCCTACAGACCCGATTTGCTGAAATTTGTGCACAATTCTCCCGATTGTGGATACATTTGGTCGATTATGGTGACCAAAGAAATCACGAAGTGCACGAAATGCATTTTGATTTGAACGCCCATTTTTATAATAAGCCTGAATAACTTTATCGCGTTGCTCGATTGTGTATCTTTCCATGGTTCAAATTGAGTTAGTCTGAAATTGAGAAATGTCAAATGAAATGCAGAAAAAAACTTGACGTTTAGGTGTGGTTCACATTCAACATCGGCCCTTAGAATTTAACCACCCTTTAGTATATTTAGACTGGGAAAAACTAGTAGTTTCTGAAGCAAAGAAAAAAAGTCGACTTGTTCCCAAAATTTTATTAAATTTAGGTACTAATTTTGTAAAACTTTTTGCTAATTTCACCAGTTTTATTTTGCATAAGTTTTACTAACATTTAGTAAAATCTACAAATTTTTTTTATAAAATTAATTTTACTAAAAAAATTAATTTTAGTAAAAAAATTGGCTGATTTTAGCAAATCGATTTCCAATATGAGTTTACTTAAACTTTACTAAATTTTAGTAACCATTACAAATTTTTTCTACTACTTTCACTTTACTAATAATTACAGGCACGTTTTGCTAAAATCAGCTAAACGGTCTGCTGGCGTAATATTAGTTAATTTTTGCTGTAATATTACAGTTTTTTCTGTAACTTACAGACTTTTTTATTTGAGTGTACTACGCAATTTTCATTTATGCAGTTTAGTGGGAGTGGAAAAATTAGAACCAACTATACACTAAAAAAAAATTTAGTATAAAAATTAGTAAAAGGGTTTCCAATTTTATTATACTAGTATTATACTAATTTTTAGTATAAATTTGTTTTTAGTAAAATAATTTGGTATTCTCATTTTACAAATTACAGAATTTTTTACTAATTTGAGTTGCTAATTCTACAAATTTAATTTTACTAAATTTTGAAACCCGATTAGCTAAAATTAGCAAAAAAAATACTAATCTTTTTTATTTTAAAGGTTAAAATTTGTTTGTTTTTTCTCCCCACACATACTACAGGCTAAAGTTGAGTTTAGGGAACCTCACCAATTACCTCCATATTTTTACCACTGATAGAACTCTTTTTTGGGAGTGCTACGATATATTTTTTTTTTCGCGGAAACGCCTATGTGCAAAGTTTGAAAATAAACTTGGCTATATCTTCGCCATAAATGGTCGAATTGGGACAATATATACACCATTGTAAAGGTCTTTTAGCTATGTCTTTAAGATGACATTTTTTTAAATTATTATTAACCCATTACGGCCCGGCGAAAGAATTTCAATTATTTTTTTTTGGCAAAACTTCAGTTTATGAGGCACACCTCAAAAAAAAATATGACCCCCTCTGGAATTAAAAAAGAAAATTTTTTCCTATATGGTGTTAAGGTGGCCGGGGACCCGGGACCCGGGACCCGCTAAGTCCGAAAAACCGAAACACGCCCAAAATGCCACGTGTGACGACTCAAATTAAAGAAAATTTTCTCACGATTCCAAATATGCATTTTGTTTTAAGATCCGGAAAATAGAATTCGGGCTAGGTGCATTTTTGTCATTTTAGGTGTTAAAAAATACTATTTTGAAAAATGTACGTAAACTTTTTGGTGATAAAAGTGAGGGATTTTTTTAGGAAAAAGTTAAAATTTTATGAATTTTATGGGGTTTTTTGTATATTATGGGACACAGCGTCGAAGGCGAAAAATGTTTTTAAAAAATAGCGGGATTTTTTTTAAAAAAATTTTTCATTTTTTGGTACATAGTGTACATAAGTTGGTAAAAGTTGGTGTTTTTTTTGGAAAAAATTAAAATTTAATGAATTTTGGGGGTTTTTTATGTAATGTGAGACAAGCGCCGCAGACAAAAAATTTTTAATTTTTTGTTACGTTGTGGTCATGTTTGAATTCTTAACAGTAATAGAAAAAAAATTTTCTTTTTTAATTCCAGAGGGGGTCATATTTTTTTTTAAAGTGAAGTTCAGCCATTTTTTTTATAGAAACGTTTTTATTTCATAAAAACGCCTATATAAGAATAAAATTTTTACTTTATACACATATTGTCAAGACTTTTAAGCTTTCATTTGCGATAAATATCAAGTTTTTCTCATTTCAAACCTCAAGGATGCTACGTGAAAAACATGAAGTTAAAAATTTTTTTGTTAAAAACCCCAGTAAACAATTTACATTTACAAAAAGTTTCAAAAAAATTAAAGCTTGCATTTGCATTTACAAAACGACGTTTTGTCTAGAACAATTTTTTTTTAATAAATTAATTTTACAGAAATCAACAACGCGATAAAATATAAAAATAAAAATTTATTTTATAAATAAAACAGTAATAAAACAGTTTTTATTCCCAATAGCTAGAAACATGTTTTATGGATCTCAAAAAAAACTTCACTATCGAAATTCTGAGGAAACTTAGTTTCTTTTGAGCACCCATACTGGCATGTAAATACAAGTACCCCATGTGGAATTTTTTTGTACGTAGTACGAATAACAAAAAAAAAATTTAAGTGAAATTTTAAATTTTTTGTGTAACAACATTTGTTTCGTTAAAAAGAAATTTATCGCGAATAAATTATTTCGGGAGCAACTTTTTTGTATTTTTGAATAAGGTACAACATTTTTTGAATTTTTTTTATTTACAAGTGTTTTTTTCGAAACAAAATTGCTATTAGCTGTATTTTGTCTCATGCCTATCAAGGTTAAGTATTTAAAGCAAATCTACTTTGAACCGATTGTAGTACAAAAAAAAATTAAACAGATTATGTTTGTAATTGTTCCGTTATAATCGAACGTACGTCAGCAAATGTTTTTAGGAAGTAACGCGAATAATTTGCGTGAAAATGTATAAACGTTGATAATTATCCGTGTTGAAAGTTAACGTGCATACGAAAAGTAATATGTTAATGTTTGTCTTAAACGCGTTTTTATGCACTTTAAGTTTTTTTATAAGTTAACGGATATAGTTAAGTCGAAAACACAGCTATTATTTGAAAAACAAATATTCGAATTAAAATTACAATTGCTATCTATGTATATTAAAATACAAAAATGTTATAAAAAAAAACATTTTTCAAACGATACCCAGCAAAATATTGGTAATGACACCTCATTACTATCTGCATTACCAAAAATGATATATCATTACCTTCTGCATTATTTTATAATATAAAATAATGACTTCCTAATAACGGCCTATTGTATTCATTGTTTCTAAATTTAAAGTAATGACTTACTCGTAATAGTTTAAATAAGTACTTTTTACACAGTTAAATTTTATACATTTTTATTTATTATATGTAAATATGTTTTATGTTTAAATTTTTATGACGAGTCCTAAAATTACGCACTAGAGAAAACTTAAATTTTTCTGAATGTATTTCCTTAAGCTAATAGTATTTGCTTATTTTTTTGAATCAAGTAAGCAATCGGATAACCACTTACAATTCAACTTTTTGTAAGTATGTGTATAACCACTTATTATTTAAAACCTCATAACTACTTATTTCTCATTTTTTCGTAAGCGAGCGGGTAAGCGTGACTACTTATAAAAACGACCACGCCAAACAAAAATAATGAGTTTAGACGCCAAAAAATAAGTTGTTCGGAGCTATGAATTTCTATTATATAACCACTTATTTGGTAATGAAAGATTTTGCTGGGTATACTATATAAGTCATTAAGTCCACAGATTTTTTTATGGTAAATTCGTTTAAAAATAACATACAGTAACCCAGCAAAATCTTTCATTACCAAATAAGTGGTTATATAATAAAAATTCATATCTCCGCACAACTTATTTTTTGGCGTCTAAACTCATTATTTTTGTTTGGCGTGGTCGTTTTTATAAGTAGTCACGCTTACCCGCTCGCTTACGAAAAAATGAGAAGTAAGTAGTTATGAGATTCTGAATAATAAGTGGTTACAAACATGCTTAGAAAAAGTTGAATTATAAGTGGTTATCCGACTGCTTACTTGATTCTTAAAAATAAGGAGTTTCACAAATACTATTAGCTTCAGGAAATACCCAGTAGCAAATGGTTTAATACGATATATGTAGGGACTGTAAAACAAATTAACTAAATTAAAATACAAGATTTGAAATTATCATTTTGTTTACATTTGTACAAAACATCAGGGTTTTCAAATAAACACTTAAATTTTTTTTTACTGTGAATTTACTTGAAGTGCAAATCAACTGGTACAGTTCTAGTACCAAAGAGTCACTCCGGAACTAGTTTGGTAAATTTCTCATAAGTACCAGTACAGCTCCCTGTTTTTATTCTTAAGCTGCCCACACACTAGGGAACATGGTTGACGGAACAAAAAATATCAAAAAATTTTGTAAACACGAATTGCACGATCTCAACACGCACACACACAAACGCACTCACACATTCACAAAAAAATGCTCTCTTTTTTAAGAATGTTCCCTAGTGTGTGGGCAGCTTTAAAACAATAATTTTGAACCATTTGTGTATCTATTAATTTCATTGAAACAATGCGAGACTATTTCGAAAGATTAAATTTAAATAAGAGTTTTAAAATTCTAATTTTGTTCACATTTGTTTTTAATAATATAGTCTGAGTTTGAGAATAAACACTAAAATATTTTATTGTGATTAGAAATCATAAACACAAAATATTTTAGATTTCATTTGGTAAATGGACCTAATTATCTCACCAGACTAAAAAAGTTTCCATATAATCTTATATGATTTGATATTATTATAAATGTTTATATGCGTGGCTTTATATAACCATATACATTTATATTAACACTTTGGTTTTATAAATATGTTTGATATGACGTTATAATAATCATACGCGATTTGGTCTCTATCCATATATTAAGAGATCTGCGATATAGTTTATAAATAATTATATATAATGACGTATAAACTTCTATAAACAATCTTATATGAAAATATATATTATAATATATATTATACAAAATTTTATAAAGTTTAATTGCACTATAACAATGAAGAAAACAAACTTAGAAAGAGTTTTTTTTTATAAGAAAGACACATTTTATAAGAAATACCAAGGGTCATATGCATAATCACTTTTTAAATTTATAAGTGACTTATAAAACAAATTTTTCATACAAAATTCATTTTATAAAAGTGTTATAAGCCCGGGTAAAAATTTTAATATGGTGTCATATATAATTATATCGTATTTGATAAGTCCCCATATACAACCACATACAACTTGATCCGAAAAATGGGTCATCTACATGTATCTTATTATATAAAATTAGATATAATTTGATACAGTTTGATCCGAGATTTGTGCATATCCAGGACATCATATTATATCTAATTCGATATGAAAATATCTGATTTTATGTAATTCTGTCTGATAGTAGGTATACTTTTTATGCATAACAGCTATTAAGTTGACATTGAAATTTGTATAGTTTGAACAATTTTAAAGGCCCAAATTTTATAACATAAAATAAAAATTTGGTTGAATGCTTTTGTCTTCTAAATCGTACGCATCATTTTTAACATGATTTTACATGAAAAAAAATCACGTGTTGTGTGTGGGTTTATACATGATTATATAACATCTTTTTTAGTCGGGCAGTAAGGAAACTATCGGTCTGATCTACGTTTCATCAAAGCCTTTATTTTTTATCTATATAATTTAGGTCTTTACCAACTGGTACAGTACTATTTCCAAAGAGTCACTTTGGAACTGGTTCCGCGAGTGTCAGATTAGTACCAGTTTTTCTCCCTTAAATTGTAATTTTCAAACTAGTTCTACAACTAGTACCAAAGTGGGAGTCTGGCGACAATTGTCCCCATCCCTATGACATCTCCATGTTAAATTCTACAGTTATTTGTATGGAGAGGCGGTAGAACTCGTATTAGTTGCCTGGTTAAAATAAACAAGTACATAACTGGTTCTAATCTAGTATTTTTTTGCTACTGGGTACATACAGAGATATTAAAGTTTTTGCTAGTATGTAATTTTAGTACTAGTCATAAAAATTTTAACACAAAACATATTTACTGTATAAAATTTAACTATGTAAAAAGTACTTATTTAAACTATTGCGAGTAAGTCATTATTTTATATTACAAAGTAATGCAAAAGGTAATGATATATCATTATTGGTAATGCAGACAGCAATGAGGTGTCATTACCAATATTTTGATGGGAATGTATAAAAAAACTAATTACAATTGATTAAAACCATTTGTTTACAAAAACATTCAGACAAATGAAAACGAACAACGGGTTTGGCCGGGGAAGTTATAAAACATAATTTTTTAAGGAGGACCCATTCCATTCCGTTAAACTTTACCTGGATACAAATAACAATGGAATGGAAAGTAATATTTAATTTCAAATGATCATGAGCCTGAATGAGCATATTCCATCTTCGATTTCAGCTAGTTTTTACTCCATTTCTACGTTTTTCTGTCAATGGCAATTATTTTTTTTAATTTATTCATTATCAATGCTAATGAAATTTAAAATCATTGTCATTAATCAATGAAATTAAATTTTAGAATCATTACCATTAATTAAAAAAATGGTAATGAAAATAATTTCATTATAATTGATATCAATGCAATGGTAATGAAATCATCAATTAATTAGTCCACCTAATTAATTAGTCCCATGTATGATTAAGTACAATAACATAAAGTTTGTTTGCGTGCAATACAAGCTTGATCTAAGTTTTTTGAAAGCTTCCCAGCAAAATATTGGTAATGACACCTCATTACTATCTACATTACCAAAAATGATATATCATTACCTCTTGCATTATTTTATAATATAAAATAATGACTTCCTAATAACGGCCTATTGTATTCATTGTTTCTAAATATAAAATAATGACTTACTCGTATTAGTTTAAATAAGTTCTTTTTACATAGTAAAATTTTTTTATTATATGTAAATATGTTTTATGTTTAAATTTTCATGACGAGTCCTAAAATTACACTAGAGAAAACTTTAATTTTTCTGAATGTATTTCCTTAGGCTAATAGTATTTGCCTAACTCCTTATTTTTAAGAATCAAGTAAGCAATCGGATAACCACTTATAATTAAACTTTTTGTAAGCACGTGTGTAACCACTTATTATTCAAAATCTCATAACTACTTATTTCTCATTATTCGTAAGCGAGCAGGTAAGCGTGACTACTTATAAAAGCGACCACGCCAAACACAAATAATGAGTTTAGACGCCAAAAAATAAGTTGTGCGGAGCTATGAATTTCTATTATATAACCACTTATTTGGTATTGAAAAATTTTGCTGGGAGGTTTACACTGTTTACGAGTAGAATACGAGTTTATATGAAAACCCCTAATAAAAATCAGCAAGCTCGTGTTACAAACTTTTAAATTGAAATTTAGTAACCAACCAAATTCTTGTATTTCAGTTAATGTTTTGTTAATTAAAATTTATATTTTTTGAATTTTATTTGATATTTTCTAAATATCAAGTTGATATGTCCAAAATTTTAAATGGATTTTCTTTCATAATTTTTTTTTAATTTTCAGTTAGTAGCCTTGTTTTAATCAAAGGATTTATTTTTGGATTTATTTTATTTCGTTAAAAATTCCACATCTTAATTTTTGATTTCAAAAAATTACTTTTTTTATCAAAATCTAATACATTTTTGCTAATATAATGCGAAGGAAAATTATTAAAATTTGTAAAAATGTGAACACAGGAATTTAAGCTAAATCCAAAATGGATTTATAAATTAGCTTAATTTAATTCCGCAAATTGCATTTTCGTAAAGTATATTTTTTCACATTATATTAGCAAATAAGTGTTAAATTTGGATAAAAATATAAAATTTTGAAAATTAAAAACAAAAAGTGAATTTTTTAACAAAATAAAATAAATCCAGTGATTAAAAAAGGCCTAATGTTTAAGAAAACATATATGTATGTGTTTTTTTTATTTTGACTTTTTGTTATAACTCAAATAATTAAAACTGGCCTTGTACTTAACAGTTATTTTTTTATGTTTCTAAAGCCTTTGTACACTAAGGTTATGACCAGTGTTACCATATATTTTTTTAGAAAAACTGTAAATAAAAACTGTTTCTTTATAGAAAAACTGTTCTTCGAAAAATTTTTAAAAATCAGAAGAAATTCTGGGATCCCGAAGTGTCCTTGGGACTAAAATATTATCCCAGGGTATCAATTTTCAAAATATCGAGATTTTAATAGTTTAATTGCCTTTGGCATTTATAGTAATCGACTTTTTGCATAGCCTCCTAATAAAACTTTTTTTTAAGAATTATGGTCTCCTAGGCTCGAATCTAGTTAGAAAAAGTTCATCGAATCACCCTTCCGAGATTAACCCCTAACTTAGGATAGAATACTTTACTGGTCAATGTTGTACTTCAAAATATTCTTTATTGATTTGCATTCCACATAAAATTGATATTCATTTGCTTGAGTATTGTTATGTCGGGAATTGTTTGTTTGAAAAATTACGTTTTTGGAATTGTCCTTGATCATAATTGAACAAATAGTAGGAAATTGTTATTCAGAATTGGCAAATATTTAATTAAAAAAAATAAAAAATCAATTTTGTCCTTTCTCGATGAGACATTGTTTTAATTTTTTCAAAAAATATAAATTTCTAAATGTTCTTAAAAGTTCGGTTAAAAAATGTCCGTCGGGTCTATGACTTGTCAGATATGGCTTAGCCAATTTTATTCCGTGCTAATTTTTGATGAAATTTGTTATAAAAATGATTCGTTTTTCCAGTAAGCATATTTTGTAGTATTATATTGGTATTTTTAAATTTATTTATGTTTCGATTTGTACCTAATTTATGACAATTTTAAAGTTTTATTCTAGTTTTTGGGTCATATGCACAACCACTTTCTAAGTTTGTAAATGGCTTATAAAACAAATATTTTATACAAAATTCATTTTATAATCGTGTTATAAAGTTTTCAAATTATTATGCATAAGCACTTTTATATTTTAATTCTTAAATTTTAATTTAAAAAATAAAAAAAAAATTGTAAATGAAACAAATGTGCCGATTTAATATAAAAAACTGTAAAAAAAATCCATGAATTTAAAAAAACTGTTTTTTACATGAAAAAACTGGAAAACTGTTAGGCATCCCAAAAAACAGTTAAAACTGGCTATATGGCAACACTGGTTATGACTCATTTTTAACAAAAATTTTACCTATCACCACGTGATATAGAGTTTGCTGTTCGGTTTTAACCGAAACCGCGGTTTTCGAGGCCTCGAAACCGGAAACCGACAAAAATAAGTCGGTTTTTAGCAAATACTTAAAGCAATTAAAATAATTAATTAAATTACATATTATTGAGGCTAGAATTTCGAAAAGGGTTCATCTCTTATTTTACAAAATTCTGTATTTAATTATAATGAACAATTTCTCCATTAAATATTACTTTAAAATTTTTTTCTTTTTACTACTACAGATAATATAAGCTGAGGATTATAATTTTAGTAAAAAATTTCACCAAAAATAATTAAGTTGAAGAGATATTGAGTTTCACGCATTCAGTCCAGATTTTCACCGCTTATTTTTCAAAAAGTTTTATTTCGTAGTCCGCGAAACTTATTGTATAAAATTTCAACTTTATATTGTTTTAAACAAATTGCTAAATTCCAAATTTAAACTCTTTAAATACAGTTTAATCTGCCGAAAAAAGAATAAAAAATTTTAACTTATAACGGTTTCCGCGTTTTTTTCTTCGGCAATGGTGTTATTACCTTTATTCGAGTGAGAAATTCAATCGAATTTTAATAAATATCTTGAATGTATTAAAATATTTAATTGTTATACATACATATTAAATTATTTTAAAACAATTCTATTAATATCACAAGAAAACCGAAAAATAACCGAAACCGCGGTTTTCAAATTTTTCGGTTTTTAGCTAACTCTAACGTGATAAGCAATACTAAAATAATAACAGGGTTGGCAGGCAATACCGCTAAAATACCGTTACAGATTCAAAACCCTTTCAACTGTATATCATTACCCCTAAAATACCGTTACCGAAATAACCGAAATACCGTTACCGAAATAACTGAAATACCGTTATCCTTAAAATAAATAACATTTATCCGAAATAAATGAAATATCGATACCCTCAAAATACCGGTACCGAAATAAATTAATACCGTTATCCTTAAAATACCGTTACCGTTATTTTTAATTTTCTGCTTTTGGTAATTACACGTGGTTATTGAGTATTTTTCGTACTTTAAGTTGGTAAATTGGTTGTTTTTAATCTCGTTTGTTTTTCGTAAAAAAAAATTGCGGGATACATCGAAATAACTGACTACCGTTATCCTTAAAATACTGTTACCGAAATAACTGAAATATCGCTAACCTTAAAATACCGTTACCAAAATAATCAACAAACCGTTTACCTTAAAATACCGTTACCGAAATAACTAAAAAATTCTTATAATACCGATACCGAAATAAATGAAATACATTACCCTTAAACTACCGTTACCGAAGTAATCTAAAATAGCGTTACCCTTACAGATAACCGCATCGTTTCGGTTACCATCCATGATTAATAATAAAAATTGTATTTGCGGGTCATTTCGGCAAAAAAACTTCCGCACCAAATGCAATTTATAAAAATAATCTTTGCTCGGGGATTTCGTTTAATTTACAAAACAAATTGTTACAAAAATTATTGTAAACAACAAAACTTGTATCCAAAAGTCCCTCCGAAAAGGTTTCGTAATTTTTACCGTAGGTAAATAGCTTTTAATAAGCATCGTTTGAGTCTCATATGTTTAAAACTTCGGAGAAATATTTTAATTAAACTAAAACCATGTAAGCAAATTTCAACCCTTTTGGTGCGGGAACTTTTTTGACAGTAGCGAAAAAGTAAGCTTGCGTTTCTTAATATTTTTTATGGCCTTTTTGGATAGGGCATGTAAAATTTGATATCTGCAAAAAAAATCAAAAAGTCATAACCCTATTGTACACTCAATCAAAAAAGTCTGTAATAGCTACTGAAAATTTTTTGTTATTACGGGAAATTAAACTGTTTCGAGCCCTGTGGTATTTTTTGCTAATTTTAGCAACACATGTCTGCTGATCTATAGTACAAGAAAATTAGTAGAAACAATTAGTAGCCGCTACTAAATTTTAGCAAAATTGTTGTAAACTGTAATTCAAAATCGATTTGCTTAAATAGTTGCATTTTGTCGTTTATTTTGAATTGTTAATTAATCAACTCACAAATAGGGATACCGATCCCGAAATCCCGATCCCGAAAATCCCGGGATTTTCGGGATTTACGAATCCCGGGATTGTTCTTGAAAAAATCCCGGGATTTCCGATTTCATTATTTGGCATATTTTATCACTTTTTGTATTTATTTTTATTGTTATATTCAACCTAAATCACTTAAAAATCTAATATCTTATTAAATTTTATTAAAAAAAAACTAATTTCTACTATTCGTAAATAACACAGGCCGACAAAATTTGATGAAATTTTCTAACCAAGAATCAGACTTACTTTTCCGACGGCTTTAGACGTGCTGAATCTGACCTAGAAGTGCAAAAACACGTTTTTTGGGTACATTTGAGGTCCTATAACTTCCAGAAAAAAAAAAAAAAAAAAAAACCGTAATTCGGATTTATTCAATCTTTTAACTGACATGTTTTTATTTATTTAATTGATGATTTACTGAAATCTTAACTTCATGCAAAATAATTTTCCCAAATATTAGTGTCCCAAAAACAGAAAATTTTTGTTAAAGTATTTAGTAAAACCTAACCATCTACCTTTCTGAAATCAGCAGAGATATGTGCTCAATATTTTATATTAGTACACTTAAAGAATCCAATATATCACTTAATATTTTTGATGATTTCAGCAGAGAGGTTTGTATGGGCATTCAATTAATTTTAGACAAATATAACTAAAAATTTGTAGACATAGCAGTGTTTTTTGCCACTTTTAATTAAAAAGTTTTTTTTTTAGAGGTTTCAGAGATAAATTGTAATTTGTAATTAATTGAATTAACCTTATAAGTATATTACTTATATTTCGGAAATTTAACAATTATTTAGCAAACACGTTCTGCTGATTTCGGTAGTTTTTATGACGAAACTTTTTTGCTAATTACTAGTAACTTTTGCTGCTATTTTTACGTAGTTATTTCTATGGGTATACTTTCGTTTAAAGCCTGATTCACAATGCTGTAGTACTCCACTCTGCGGCGTTGAACACTCCAGCATTGTGAATCCGGATTAATTTGTTTATTTTTTTATACTACAAGAAATAAATAAGTAGATTTGTAATGAATTATTTTAATTTGTAGGGTTTATTTCAGCTATTTATAATGAAACAGGAAAATCCCGAAACCCCGAAAAATCCCGGGATCCCGGAATTTCAATTTTCAAAATCCCGAATACCGGGATTTGTAAAAACCAGTCCCGTTCGGCATCCCTACTCACAAAGTCAATAAAACAATAGATTTTTGGTATATTTGATACATAATATATTAGGTTTGTTTTTTTTTTTCCTTTTTTTTTTTTGCATTGTTACATGTTTATATCACGGTTGGGATCAAGTTTGTAGAATATTAAAAAAATTATTAACTGGAAAATGTTATTGTTCGTACATTAGATCAATATTGATAGTCAAAATTTTCAACAAATTAATGCAGAAAGAGTTGCAGAACACGAATTGGTTAATTTAAATATGAATATTGCTGAATTCCCGGAACTGCAAGAATTAGCTAACTTTAATAATACAAATATTGCTCAAAACCCAGAATTACAATTAACGAATTTTACTAATACGAATGTTTCTGAAAACCCGGAAATGCAAGAATTATTAAATGAATTTAATTATATCAATGTAGCTCAAAGCGAGACAGTGCCTGAAATAGCTAATTTGCGTGATATAAATGTTGCTGAAAGACCCGAATTGTATATATTGGCAAATTTAAATGATATGAATGTAGCTGAAAACCGACAATTGCAACAAAGAGCTTTTGAAAATATAAATAATTTGAATGATATTTTACCAATTATAAATGATGAAGAAAGCGCCATAGAAAATAGATTGCTTAATTGGATTGATGCCTCAACTATGAGTATCGCTGAAAATATAATTAATAATTTGAGTGATGTTGTAGAAAGTATAAATGTATTGCATAATTTGAATAATATCACGAATGTTGAAAAGTCACAATTTCAAGAAAGTACTGCAGAAAATATATTAGGTCCCTTGAATATACATAATGGCAATAGCTCTTTCTTACATAGTACGAGATTGGAAGATATTTTGTTAACTGAAAATAACAGTGCAGAAAGTGTTATAACAAATAGACCATTAAATACCGCTGAAATTGATGCTTTGATCGGGCTTTTTATGTATCAAATGGAAGGTAGAAATAACTCCAATACTAACTGAAGTTTGTTGAGTTCCGATGAAATTGAAGCTTTGGTCGGCCTTTTTATGCATTCTAAGGAAGAACGAAAATTTCAGCATGAGTTTAGTGAACATGAAATTATTTCACCTACAATCAGTACTGAAAAAGAAAGCCATGCGAATATAAATTTAGTTGAAGGCCAATTGTTACAAAATACGAATAAAATTTGCCCAGAAGACGTAATTCCTATAGCTGACGAAAAATTCGATAACATTCCAATAAAAATTAGCTCCGAAGAAATGTGTATCGATGAAAATATTTTACTAAATGAAAACGGTAATAACATACTAAGAAATGAGGACACTTCGGTTAGATTCAACCCTATTTTTAAAATTTTGAAAATGTGTGGTAAAATATGTATATGAGAAATTGGACGAATTACTTAGTATAAAAAAACTGGAGATTGAGTATAAAAATACAAAAGCGGTTGAGAAAAAGAATTCTCCAAAGAAGGACGAAAATATTAACGAAACTCCTAAAAAGCCAAGAGATGATTTGTTTTCCCCTAATAATGATTCCGCACCATGCTGACAACAATATTGCTCATGATATGGGAAATTAAAAATAGATGATTTGAATACCACTAAAATAGATTTAAAAGCTTCTGATGAAACTGATTCTGCAAAGATTGATTTAGGTATTGATGATAGTAATGTCATACTCGGACCTTTTCAAATCTCAAATAAGAGTTTAGATTTATCACATTTTAGGAGCTATGTGAAAAAACCAAACCAACACGAAAAAGTCAACCGAGATGTCAAATTGGTTGAAAAAACTAAATCCAAGCCCAGAAGAAAGTTTAAAAGAAATGTTTTAGATTGTAAATTTATTATTGATAAGAAATTTCCAAAATTTCAAAAAACCAAAAACAGAAAAATTACAAAAACAAAATACTATGAAGATTTACTTCGTGAAGAATTGAAAAGAAAGAACAACGCTTGCGCATTATAACGTTGATTCTTGCGCAAATGGAAACGTTTTGGTATATGCCTACTGTCTGTCTTCTGAGTGCACCACATACGGTTTCATACTTGAACCTAGTGGAGATGTTATGGTATACAGAACAGGTGAAATAAAGCACGCAAAATATGTTAAATTTGTCGCCCAATGGCGTGGTTTGATGCGTCTACGTGCAAAAGAGGATAATAAAAATCATAAAGCTCTGCTTATTAGAGATCAATACGTAAGAGATCTGGCAGAAGACATAGGAAAAACTGGAAATTTCCGAAACAGAAAAACACTTGACACATTAAGAAAATGCAAGTCGGAAGCTAATTTTGATAAATATTATGATCCCGATCCATACATATTTATATTAGCTATGTAAAAAATAAAATATAAAAATTATATTCAGCATGTGTCTAGTCCACTTGTCATTTATTTATGGGAGTCCATCACATTTGAAACTTTTTCTTTAAATAAAAAGATTTTGGAAGATGGAAATTACACAGTTCATTTCGATGCTACAGGTGGAAGTGTATAAAAAATTGAATGCGCAGATAAAAGGGTTTTGATATATAATATTGTCTTCCGTGTTATTCCTATGAAAAAACTTTGCGTAATTGCTCAAGCTATTTTGTCAAGACACCATACAACAGAAATATTTTTGTTTTTGGAAAAGTTAAAAATATTTTGTATTGAAAACAAATTTATTTGGCCATTTTGCAAGCGAATAGTTACTGATGTATGCTATGCATCAATTGGTGCAATTAATAAATGTTTTAATAATGGTTGGTCTTTGAGTAATTATATACAAGCCTGTTTTAACGCCCTTAAAAAAAACGAGAAAATAAATTTTGTAGTGGTACAATATTGCAAATCCCATTACAGTAAAATTATATGCCAAGACTTAGATAAAAAATTGGGATTGGATAAAAAAGTTGACAAAAAAAACAAACTACGGGCAATTTTGAAGAAATCTTTGCTTGCAGGATTTTATTTAACAATTATAAAGGACTGTAAAAAGTGGTTTAAGCACATATTTACTGTTTTACTTACGCCTTCCAAAAATAAACAATTTTATGAAAGTATGAAGGCATTAGAATCGGCATTAATAGAAGAAGAAGAATCATATGAAGGCAAAGCTTTTAGTTACAGCGGTCAAGAAGACCAAAACCGTACAGAATCCATTGCATCATCAAGCCCATTTACAAAAGAATTTTTTGAAATTTATGAAGCTATTCAACGTGAAATAAATAATGATTTACAATCTAGGAGCATAAATGAGTACCAAAATGTTGAATTTTGTTTGTTTATTATTAACAAATATTGTGCAGTCTTGCCACTTTGGACAAACATTATAGGAATTCATATTGACTCTTCTGGAAACACTGTAAGCAATGGACCAGTCGAATCAAGTTTTAATTTGCAGAAAAGTATTGTTCGGAGCAACAAGCGTAACTTGAGGCCTGGAACATTTATGAAATTAACTACAATAAAGAAATAAAGAAAATTAAAGAAATTGAGAATGCAATAAATATTGATTCAAGCAGTATAAACAAGGGGAAAGACAATGATCAAGAAATTGATAATTTCATCACTTCATCTAAAGGAAATGAAATAAGTGCAATGATTTGCAATAATGAAATTAACTATGCTTCATGGATGAAAAAAAAAACGAACTAAAAAGAAAACAGTTTAATCCATCGTATTTATTTGAATCTAAACATAATAAACGTATATGTAAAAATAAAACTTCTAATAAAAATAACAAAAATGTAATAATGTCTTTAACTGATTCAGAAGACGACTCAAAATTTGATCTTAGTAATAAATGTTTATGTTTCTGTTTTTAACGATTTATATGTAGAAATAAATGGTTATCAAAATTATATCAATCATAGTTTTTTTTGTTATATAACAGATTCAGATTGTTTAACACTAAAACCTGGAAAAATGTTGGCTAATTTTGTTTTAAATTGTGCTATTCTCTGCCTCTTAAAGGAAAACGGCAATCCCCTTTGTTACTCTTTACCAGTTCAAAATTTGCCAATTCAATTTAGACATATTAAAGATTATAGAAACAAATGTAAAGAGTAACCCCTAAATTCATAAACGCTTTGTAAAATTATAGGAGGTTTATTGAACAAATTTTGTATGAAAATGACGTTTTGTAAACCTGCTATAACTTTACAAAGCATTTATAAATTGAGGGGTTAATTTTTATTCCAATTTTATCTGATGATAAAGGCCATTATACATTGTGTATTTTAAAATTTTCAACAATGGAATTTATTTATGTTGAAAAAAAGCAGGGATAACTGCAAACAATCCTCTCAGCTATCAAAACAATATTATAGAGCTTGTCCACTAATGCAAAAGTTTTCGGAAGAGTGCGGGGCAGAAATACCCGAAAGCTTAAGAGGAACCACGTTAAGAAAGCATATAGCAACATACACAGCTCTTTTAAACATTGAAGAATCGTCTGTAGATAAATTGGCAAATTTTATGGGTCACCACAAAGACATAAGTACATAAAAACATCAATCGAATGTCTATTCCTGCATCTGAAATAACCTGTGTATCAAAAATTTTAATGGCAGCAATTGGAGATGAACAAGAGAATGATGATGGCGATGTTGATGAGGTTGATGATGCTGAAATTGAAAACGAGGTGACAAAGATGACAAACAAGAAATTGAAGAAGAAACAAGTGAAGTAAATTCATTTGAAAAAGTCAATAATAATTCAACATCCAGTATATAAAGGATGGTTAAATTTTAAGGGCCGATGTTGAATGTGAACCACACCTAAACGTCAAGTTTTTTTCTGCATTTCATTTGACATTTCTCAATTTCAGACTAACTCAATTTGAACCATGGAAAGATACACAATCGAGCAACGCGTTAAAGTTATTCACACGCAGAAAAAAAAGGTGTAACATTTACAAAAATTAGAGTAAAAGTTTACAAAGTTCCGTGGTAGATATACAACTACATAAAATTGACGACAAATTTGTCAAGACGCTTAGGCAAATTTTCAAAGAGATATATGTTATTAAATCGAAGCCTTTGTTTAATATAACAACACGCAAAGGAAAATTAACTTTTCTCTATTAGTAAAAAAAACATGGTTTATTTTTTAAATAAATAAAAGAAAAATTGCAAATTCTGTTTATTTTTGTTTATTTTAATTGTAATTAATTTTATTTATATTTTAATATTTTTTGTTGTCCTCAATTTCTCTTCTGCCGAACTGTAATTTTTTTTTTTTTTAACAACCCTTCATTACTCTATTCGTCATTTCCGTTCAATAACTGTAGGTATAATAATGTGGATGTATATATAAAAACTATTTGTCTAAAAAACAAATGAGAGTTATAAGACACATTTTACAAAAAAAATTGGCTAAATAAAAAATTACTATGTCTGTAAAAGTGTTGAGTAATGAGTACTCATTTCCGACTTTTTTTAGGGTACCCAATGCTGAAAAGTAATTACTCAATACTTTTAGGCTTGTATTTTTTCAATAAGTAAGCAATTTTGACATGAAAATTACACTAAAAATATATTATTTTTGTTTTTATTTGCATTAATATTTTTTATTTTTGTTTGCATTAATTATTATAAGATAAAAACTTGAGAAAATCCAGCATCATTATTCTTTTATATTAGAGATGATTTGCATATTGATTTATTTGCATATGTCAAAGGAAATTCTAAGCGCTTTTTGACATTTACCTGTCTTCTTAGAAAAATATACTTATTGCTTATTTTATTTTCAAAATTTGATCAATGCAAATTTTACATTGTACGTTTTTAAAAAAATTTCACCAATGTAAATTTAACAAAGCACGTACTTAGCCAAATTAAAAAAAAGCATTCGTAATTTAGCAAAAATGCATATCAATATCAATTAATTACCAGGAATTTGAGGCTTCTATTTTTGTATTAGATCAATACTATGCAAATTTTACATAGCAGGCTTTGTAAAAGATACACCTGTTTTTTTTTTGCGTGCAGGCTTATTATGAAAATGGGCGTTCAAATCAAAATGTATTTCGTGCACTTCGTGATTTCTTTGGTCAGCATAATCGACCAAATGTGTCCACAATCGGGAGAATTGTGCACAAATTTCAACAAATCGGGTGTGTAGGAAATGTGAAAACACCTGTTTTTTGTGTTTGGTGTGGTTTATGGGCTGGCGGCGTCATCGGGCTGTACTTCTTCAAAAATGAGGTTGGCCAAGCAGTTACCGTGAATGGTGTTCGCTATAACGGACTTCTTGTGGCCAGAAATTGAGAATGTGGACCTTGACGATATGTGGTTTCAACAGGATAGTGCCACTTGCCACACAGCCAACGAATTTAAATAGACTAAATACACTAAAACTTTTCCTGAAAACAGAATTCCAGCAAAAAATTGCTAAAAATTAATATACATACTTGATATACAAAACGTATTAGTAACAGGCAAGGGAAAATTCTGAATTTTATTTGAAAATTCATAAATATTTATTTGAAATTTAAATTTTGTTTAAAATAAAAATCCCAAAAATTTGCGAATTTTAAATTTCTAAAATGATAATCTCAAAATTTAGGGAATTTTATTTCTAACAAGTGTTTGAATAATTCTTTGAATAGTTATTTGAACAATTCAAAATGAAAAAATAAAAGCCTATAACAAAAAAATATTAAATACACTAAATTTGAAATCAAATCAGCAATTTCGCATTTTTTTTCAAATTTTTCGGTGTTTGCAAATTTTATTAATAAATTGATATTTTATATGGCGTCTTATATGGAAAATTGGCAATTTGACAAAAACAATTCTTTCAATAATTTTTTGATGGATTAACTGAATAAAAAATAACGTACAATAACTAAAAATACAAACTTTATAACTAAATCCGCTATCTCACGTTCTTTAGTTTTTATGGTGTACGCAAATTTGATCGATAAGTTAATACCTTATATTCAAAACGCGCAATTGTGGAAAATTGTATATGCTATAAAAAATTAATTAAAAAACTTAATCAGCGATTTACACTCCGCAAACGAATATATTGATGCAAAAATATTCCTTTTTGCAAAATATATTTTTTTGCGAATTATTTTTGCAAACTAACCAATAACTTTTTTTATAAGAAATGGGTATTTATTATATTGTAGTTTCTAGATTATGAATTTAAAATAACCCCACTTAAAAAATTACAAAATAATAGCGGAACGCGAAAAAATTCTTTATGGTACAAAATATTTATAAACAAGCTCAGTCAGCGATTTACATTCTGTAAGCGAATATATTGATGGAAAATTTTTTTTACAGACTAATTACAAAAAATAATGGTTAATGCGAAAAAGTATGTTGTGATATTATTTTACTAAGGGAACCAAATGTTCAGAACTATTCTTAATATAAAATTTTGTTATTTACACGCTAATCTTTATCAAAAATTTTACCAATTTTAAATAAATGTATGTATATTTTTTTGTAGGAAAATAAAACTCCATAAAATTCAAAATACTATTCATTGCAGATTTTTTCAATAGAGAGTTTTATCTTTAGAACTCTTTTCATAATAACGGTAGTTGGCTATAGCAGCTACTTCAAGACCCATATGGAAATTATAAAAATTCTATTCCATTAAAGGCATGTTTTTTTGGGCAAAACTTTACTTTATGGGACACCCCTCAAAAAAAAATATGGGGGCCGGGGCCCCCAGGAGCCGCTAGGTCCGAAAAACCGATACAGGCCCAAAATGGCACGTGTGACAACTCAAATTAAAGAAAATTTTCTCACGATTCCAAATATGCATTTTTGTCATTTTAGGCGTTAAAAAATACTATTTTGAAAAATGTACGTAAACTTTTTGGTGATAAAATTGTGCGATTTTTTTAGGAAAAAGTGAAAATTTTACGAATTTTACGGGGTTTTTTGTATATTATGGGACACAGCGTCGCAGGCGAAAAAAGTTTTTAAAAAATCGCTGGATTTTTTTAAAAAAATTTTTCATTTTTTGGTACATAGCATACATAAGTTGGTAAAGTTTGGTATTTTTTTTTTGGAAAAAATTAAAATTTAATGAATGTTTGGGGGTTTTTTGTGTATTGTGGGTAGGGTTGCCATTTCAATTTTGAGAAAAAGAGGACGTCAACCTCAAAAAAGAGGACAATTTTTTTAATAAATTAAAAAATCAACAACGCAATAAAATATACAAAAAAAAATTTATTTAAAGTAGAGCATAGGTACACGTTAAATATTATTGATCAATTTTTCAAAAATCAACCAATCAGAACATGTTATTTTAACCCTAGAACACTAATGTTAGTCGATTCGACTAACACCACTTACATTTTTGTGCACAGCTTTTTTCTTGTTTTACCGATCGGCCTCAATTTTCTTGTAATCTCAGTCATCGGTGTTCTCTTGTTGTTAACGGTCACATTCTTGTAGTAAGTATTCCTAATTTTGAGTTATTTAGCAAAATGTTAGTCGATTCGACTAATGGGTAGTGTTATTATTTCTTATTTATTTATTATTTCCAACAAATGATCTCAAGATCAAGAGTATTTGTTATTAATATAAATTTTTAACTAACTGTTTTACAAAAAATAAAATTTGTAAATTGATTTACATTTAAAATAAAACCAACTGTCAACCTTGTAAAGATTTTTTGGCGGTTCAAATATAGATATTTAAAAAATCGGTAATATATATATGTTAGTCGATTCGACTAATGATTAGCGTTAACGTATAAAAAATAGGATTAGTGTTCCAGGGTTAAATACTTTGTTCTGATTGGTTGATTTTAAAAACATTGATCAATAATTATTACTTTTCTAAGTGGCGATTATTCCATCGGTGCAATCTCTAATACAGTTGATTAAAATGTTTCTAAAAACATCTTACAAGGCTGCAGATAGATTCTTTTAAGACACACGTACCTAAACGAATGTTGGCTTTTACCTTTACATAAATAACTGGAAGAATACACCTCCATGAAAAGATATTGGGAAAAACAAAATAGCCAACCAAAAGAATAATTTGGTAATGCACTTATCTACAAAATTGTATTGCAACTACATACATATATCAACGGCTTATAGAAAAAACTTGAGGATCAACATTTAAGTGTTAAGTGGCATGACGGTGATGGCCATGTCCTATAACTTTAATCGATTAGCGGTATAATTAGTTATTCGTATTTTTATGTAAATATGATAAAACAGATTTTTAATTTAGTTACCGTTTTATTTGGAATAAATACTCGTAGGTTATTGTACATTATGTTTTAAGGGCGATTCACACGTCAACTACCCCTACATATTATAACCCAATATTGGGTATATGGGTCGTCAAAAATATGTAAATCCTCGTGTAAAAATGACTTCGTATCCGCAATACTGGGATATAGTGTATGTGGATGGAAAGCGTGAGAATCAGGCTTTATACACGACGAGTTTTTATGGCGTGATGCCAATTATTACTTTAACATTTTCTACAGCCAGAAAGTATTACACTGGATGGACTGACTTAATAATATTACTGCAAAAATTACGTTTCTATCAATTCTGTACTGCTTTTACGAAAGCTTTATGAATGTTGAAGATAACATTTAGGAGAGTTTGGTGATATGATTAAAATATTTTAATAATCATGATTTTTTCTGTATTTATTAAAAACATTTTTTCAAATTTAACTTCTATAGCTTTATTTAGAATTAATAGGATGTTATTCACTTGTTTTACAGATATATTTACTTCCATAAATAAATGCAATTTATAGCCAAAATAACCAATCCATGAAATTGCATATGAGAGATAGAATAAAAATATCCAGTTTTCATTTTTAGTTGAGAAGCACCAACATATTTTAATAGCTTGTAGAGTTGTTAGTATTGTAAAAACGTGTAAACGAAATACGTATAATCAAGCATCTACATTTTACGGGGGAAGCATGTTTGAAAAATTAATAGTTATATTTTTTTTCCAAATTTATCTATATCTGTAAAGTTTTTATTTTTAATAGTAAAAGGCTTTATCTTTTAATGATGTAGGTTGATAAACTGCATCCGGTCTCTAATTTGTTTATTTTTACCAGCACATGCTGTAAAATTGCTTATTTCAAAATTTTATTTATACATTATTGTTTTCTTCTACTGAACGGCAGAAGACAGGCTTTGAATTCAGTGAACTTATTTTATTTTTTTTCAATTCAGTGAACTTATTTTATTTTCAATTCAGTGAACTTATTATTTTTTTTTTTTAATTCACTGAACGTAATTTTATTTTTTTTTTAATTCACTGAACGAAAATGAAATTGAACGAATTCAGTAGTGAATTAATTCAGTAAGGAATTAATTCACTTTTTTTTCCGTTCGATTTATAAAATTGAACGCGTTCACCGGTGAATTAATTCATTTGATTTAATAAAAAGAACTATTGCAAATGAATTAATTCGTAACAAAATAAATCGAACGAAAGCAAATATGAATAAATTCCATTGAATATATGGTGCTTAGTGAATTAATTCATCGAATTTTTAATTCAGAATTGAAAAATTGAATTAAGGAATTAATTCTTCAAAGCTTTGTTCATTACACATTAACAACATTTTGGGAAGAAGCAAAACACTTTTTGCGTCTAATTATTAACCAAATTAGTTGAAAGCTTTTAATTCTTTATGCCATTCTTGATTAAAAACTCAACAGCCAAAAAACTGTCAGAATCAATTTGTTTAATCTGGTTTTTTTAATTTTTGTAAAACGAACGAGTTTTGCATCGCAGCTACGCATATATATGTATAATATTGTTAAAAACCAACTAAACCGGCGAATACATTAAGGAACATTGAGTAGGGAACAAAAAAGGTCAAAAAATTTTGTAAAAATGAATTGCACACGGAAAATATAAAAAGTGTATAATTATCGAAGTACTTAGGTAAAATACAACTTCAAAAGTATATTTTGTAAGTAAGTAAAAAAAATACATGCAGATTTATCAAATTTTTGTTTTTGTCAACTTGTTTTTGATCTATTTCATTTTCACGTACTTCAAAATATGTTAAATATTTTCTTTTATAAATTGACTTCGAAAATATTATATTTCAATTAAAGAATTGTGTAACTTAGCAGAAAACTCTTGAAGTTGTATTTTATCGAAGTACTACGGCAATTATCCACTTTTTATATATATTGCGTGCACGAATGTCAACACAAACATTAACATACACATATCAACATTCGTAAAAAAATGAAATTTTTTCACGAATGTTCCTTGGTGTATTCCCCGCTAAAATATAGTATAAAATACACTGCGAAATGAAAACGGTTCAATTGTGTTTAAATTGCAATCAATAGTTGTTGCCACAAAATATGAAAAATAAACAATTACACTAAAAAGAAAAGCTAGTACAATAGTTTTTAAAAAAAATTTTTAGTTTTTGATCCAAAATTTGTATGGAATTTGACAGATAAACATAAGTAGTTTACAAAACCTAGTATTTTTTGGTTAAGTACAAACGTAGTATAAGAAATAAAATGAAAGCTCGATTCACATGCTTTTAATTAAATAAAAAATGTTTTTATTTGGATTTACAAGTTTAATTTTTTGTGGCTATTTAAAAAGTGTTTGTTTGTATTTAGAACGGTATGAGAAAAATGTTTAATAATTTTGTAAATCTGTTTCTGTGTAGTACTATTATAGTATTGTTGTATCTATCAATTATTTAACATAAATAAAATTTTCTAACACAAAATTCTGTGTTAATAACATAAAAAACAGCGTTTCTTTTTTATATAGGGTTGTTCAACAGGGACGCTACAAAAGTAGAAAGACAGGAACAGCAAACGACGCTATATTTCTTGCCGCTCTTTTGACATTTCTCTTCAGTAAGGTTTGCCATTTCATGATGGAAAGATACACGAGCCAACAACGAGTCGAAATCATTAAAATTTACTACCGAAATTCGGAGTCAGTGGCCTCAACGTTAACCCTCTAACCGGACTAAGCTTTTTTGCAAAGAAATTTATACCATGTTTTCCTCACGAAAAATAAACAATAAGTTCTTCTACAATAGTTTCTTTCGTTGCCTACTTTAGGCGATATGGGCCAAAATAGTTTAAGGGTGAATCTCGAAAACCAGCGCATAAAAGTTATAGGATTAAGCATAAATTATTCCTCTTACCAAGATGTAATTGCAATAAAAAAATTACATTTTTTGTGCTGTTACTTAAGTGGATGTAGCGATTTTCGTTTTTCGAGAAATGCGAAATTGAGCGAAAACTCACCACAACTACAATATATACTATTCAAACTTATAAGCTTTGTTACTTATACCAAATATATTCTCTTTACCAAATTTCAGAAAAATCCGTCCATTGCTTTTCAAGTTAAGGCGATGTTAAGGTCATTATCAATTGTTTTAGTCGATTTAAATATGTTTTTAAGATATTTGAAAATTGCGATTGTTTTAAAATATTTCATTTTCGAAATTTTACGAAATTTTATTTTTGACACTTTCTCGCTTCCAAACCGTGCACTGTATACAAAAAAATTCTTCACAAAAATTTTATAAATGTTGTTTTTTGTTGAAAAAGCTTAATTTCTTATTTTAAAGTACTCGTTTGGCGCATTTCTGGTCAATTTAATATACCCCGCCTGGAGGCGGGCTTGCCGGTTAGAGCGTTAAGAGCGCTACGTCCAATTTATGGTCGTCATAATCGTCCTAGCAGATCAACAATTGAGCGTGGGGCTACGTCAAATCTATGGTCTATGCCAACAAGCCAGCGACGATTGATGAACTTCGTACGAATATCGAACGTGAAATTGCAGCAGTATCGGCCGATTTATGCTTGAAAACCGTCGAAAATTGGGTTCAGCGTCTGGACTTCTGCAAGCGTGCCCGTGGTGGCCATGCAAAAGAGATCGATTTCCATACATAATGGCATCGAACGTACTTTCACAGGAATAAGGAATTTCATTGATATCCAAAACCGTTTTTGTTTTATTTAAACATTTTTACTTTTGTAGCGGTCTTATTGAAAAAACCCTATATAAGAAAATCATGTAAGTAGCCTTCGTTGCATGTATATTTTACAACTAAAGCCCCCCATACATTTGCAATATTATGTCCAATGGCACAGTATTTTTCTCGTTTTGCCACACACCATACAATAAATTGCAACATATATGTAACAAAGGATCGCCACAATATTTTATGCAATATATGAATTCAACATAACTTCAAAATGCACACAAACATAAACAGCGCGAAATTAAAATTGCACACTGTTGCCAATAGATTATGCAATATTTCAAGTTGTCCAATAAAAATCAAAAGTGTTTTCATTCACTACATAATATTGCTCAACCTTCAATTTAATACATACACGGTCAATATGTGTGCACCACTTGGAAAGTTGTACCATAATATTGCAAATGTATGGCCCGCTTAATATTTTAAAGATGTTATGCTGCCTACACACGAGGAACATTCGTCACAGAACATGTAATTCTATTATTTTATATTTTTTATGCTAAAAAAAACAAATAAACGTCAAAGGAAACATAATTTCTTAAATAATTTTTTTGTTCCGTCATTAAATAAAATGTTTTTTAGAAAATCTTTTAATTTTGTTTTTTTTTTATGGTTAGTTCTTTAGTCAATATAAATGTATTGTTTATAATTATTTTTTATACAAAAAGCTTGGGTAAAAAATAAGAAAAATCCTATTGATAGAAAATAATAAAATATTTTAGTATTTTTAAAGCTCCATGAGTAAATTGTGGGAGGATATTAAAATTACCGACCGGCCTTTTTTTCGAGGCTTTTATTGTTATTAACAAGTTTTTTAAAACAACTTTTTTTTCAAGTGCATTTGATCGTGTAAGATGAGTTTAGCTATTAGCTTTCACCGTCAATTTATGGCAACCTGTTTTGTTGAATTTTGGTTAGTCGAAAGGAAGCTTTGGACGGTGCGGTCGTGCTCGTAAAATTCGTCAATTAAAAGAAGCTGTACTTTAAAGGAATTTGTAAGTAAAAACTATTTATTTAATAATTTTTTTTGATTGTTTTTTTTTGGATATTACTTTTTTTTTATTAATATTTTTTTTTTTTTGTTCACGGCGTGGTTTTTTTTCACCGCGTGGTTTTTTCTCCACCGCGTAGGTTTTTTTCCACCGCGTGGGTTTTTTTTTATGGACACATTTTTCTTATGGAAAAATGTTTGTTGGACCGATTAGAATATATTTGAAGTGTCAAATTTAAGGAAAACTCTTAAGTTAAGCAATAAATTAACTGTTCGGCCGCCGAACTTTTTTCAATTTGGTCGAACAGTGAATTTATTGCTTAACCTAAGTGTTTTCCTTAAATTTGACACTTAAAATGCATTCTAATCGGTGCAACAAATATTTTTCCATAAGCAAAATTTGTCCATAATTCTAACCAAATATATTGCAGAACTGTTTGGTCGGACACTAAATATTTTCTATGTTCGGCGAAGTTGGCTGATTTGCTAATCGTTGGCCGAACTTTTATTAAAATCAATGTTGCCCGACCGAACTCACTTTTTTAACGCCGAACTTCGGCCAAAATTTCAAAGTCCCGATACCGAAATAAATGAAATGTCGATACCCTTAAAATACCGTTACCGAAATAATTGAAATACCGTTATCCCTAAAATACCGTTACCTTTATTTATAATTTCAAAAAGTAACATGAAATTGTATTTTTGTTCAAACTAGTGTTTCCAATTCGTTTAACCGATTCCTCGATTAATCGCCTCTATTTCGGCTAATTTCAAAACAAATAATTTAAAACTCAAATAATTATTCGATCCGAATAATTTAGCGGAGAATACACGAAGGAACGTTCGTGAAAATATGCCCATTTTTTTTGAAGGCTTCGTACTTGGGCCAACATAGGTCTGTGTACCAAATTTTATCGAAATATGTTAATATTTGCGACCTGCAGCGTATAAACAATATAATTTTGCGGGGACCCTTATAAGGGCACTAGGTCTAAACATGGACCGATGTTCACCAAAATCAATAGGCTTCGTCCCTGGGCCAACATAGGTCTGTGTACCAAATTTCATCAAAATATCTTAATATTTGCAACTTGCAGCGTATAAACAATATAATTTTGGGAGGACCCTTATATGGGCACTAGGTCTAAACATGGACCGATGTTAACCAAAATTAATAGGCTTCGTCCTTGGGCCGACATAAGTCGGTGTACCAAGTTTCATCAAAATATCTTAATATTTGCGACCTGTAGAGTGCGCACAAGAATGCGTGGACTGACAGACGGACGGACGGACATCGTTAAATCGAAATAAAAGAAAATTCTGAGCCGGTCGGTATACTATAAGGTGGGTCTAGGACCAATATTTTTTGGTGTTACAAACATCAGCACAAACTTATAATACCCTGACCACATAGTGGTGTAGGGTATAAAAATCCATGTTTTAAACATAGAATGATTATTTTGGAACATCTGACAACAGTTTTGTTGATATTTAAATCCAGATGGTTAAAACAAAAAGTAAAACAGAAAAATATCGAAGAAAAAAAAAAGAGAAAAAAATTTTTTTTTTAAATTTTACAACAATTAATTTTGTTAGTAAATTTTTTCGTGTTGAAAATATTCTTGCAAGAAAGTATTCTTGCAAAAACTTGAGAAATTTGGAACTGTCATCCTTGTTAGAAGGAAATTGTTCTTCAAAAATCCTTGTTAAAAGGAAACTATTTTTTATAAGATCTTTGTTAAAAGGAAACAATGTTTTATAAAATCCTTGTTAAAAGGAAATTATTTTTTGAAAGTCGTATTTTAAAAGGTATCCTTGCTAAAAGGAAAGTATTTTTTAAAAAATTCTTGTTAAAAGGAATCCTTGTTAAAAGGAATCCCTGTTAAAAGGAATCCCTGTTAAAAGGAATCCTTATTAAAAGGAATCCTTGTTAAAGGCATGCTTATTAAAAGGAATCCTTATTAAAAGGAATCCTTGTTAAAAGGAAATTATTTTTGGAAAATTGTTAAAAGAAAACAATTTTTTTAAATCCTTGTTAAAAGGAAAGTGTAAATAAAAATATCCTTGCAAAAAGGATATGGTAATATGTCTATGGTTTTGTAGGCCTATCGGGGATGCCAGCCATGTAAAACAATTGGCAAAGAGCCTAGTGTAGTACCTCATGGGTGGTTTGGAAAGCTACACAGTATTATGTTGTATTTAAAATCATTTTATTGTAAGTTATTTCCATTTCTCATTATTTTTTTTCCTTACAGCACTTATAAATATATTAAATTTGTCGAACATCAATGTTGTAAATTTTTATAAAAAATGAAGCTACAATATCGAAGAGGTAAGTAAAAATCTCTATCAGTTTTTAACTTTGGCGATTTTTTTTTAACTTTGTCGATTTTTTCAAACTTTGACTTTTTTTCTTCATAGCAATAATTTTTCAAGCTCAAGGTATAGATGTTTAAATATAATCTTTATTGCCGATATTTCGCTACTATTTGAATAGCATGTTCTTGGGCGAGTCTTTGGTTGTTTTATATCCATTATGGTGTTTTAAGAGTTCGTAGTTTCCCAAAAAATTTCACATACGAAAGAGAAAAAAACACAAGGAATTTGAAGAAATTTAAGAGCGAGAAATTGAAGGAAGTCAGAAAAACAGAAAATTTCATAAAAACCGTTTTACAAGCAAAAAACATTAAAAAGAATAAAAAAAAACTTTAAAATTGATTATTTATTCCGTTCTTAAAGTAGTTTTTGTTACCGCTTTAATCAATAATCATAAGAAACAATAAAAACAGTGCACAGTTCACGATTGTCGCTGAATTTAAATTAATCGCGACGACTTTTGATGTCGTCGGACGACAATCGACACAGTTGTGATTAAACTCTCACAATCCATATAAACTTTAAGGGAACCAAAGAGTGTACTTTTTTCGGATGGGAACCCTTTAGCCTTTACCCTCGTTGGTTTTATCAACTGAAAACTATTTAAATTGGTTAGAATCTCATTTATTGCACTTTTCTGAACTATACTAAATAAATCATCTACTTTTTTTCAACTTTACAGCTTATTGCCTAAATGGTGAAGAAATAGCGGTTATGAACTATGTATGTGAGAGAGAAGCCATGCATATATAATAAACAACTTTTTGCATCTGTCAAAATAAAAGAAGTGGCATTTAACGAAATCGCAAAAAAATTGCAATTAAGCAATTTCTATGTCAAAACTCTATACAGAAAAATAAGAAACAATTATATAAAGGCTGTTTGCGAAAATAAATCCTGACATTAAAGGAGGTAATATTTTTGAACATGCTGCCTTTTTAGAACATTATGTTGATCCACACAGCAAACAACCCAAATCAAAGAAACAAAATAAATCAAAGGAAACAAAATAAATCAAAGGAAACAAAACAAAATAAAGCACAAAAAACCAAGACAAAAAAGAAACAACTGATATTCAGGAATTCTTCGATATTGTTATAAGTGAGCATGATTATATGTTGCCAAAACAGCAGTCTGTCAACAATTTACTTCAGACGAATGGAAAAAATATTGAACCAAAAGAAATGCCTTTGAGAGACATTTCATGTAACATTTTGCCTCAGACGAACGTAAATATGCAATGCAAAAACTACAATGATTTGTCTCACGGCAAACGATATATGAAAACTGAACATCAATTTGAAAATAAGAGAAAAAATACAAAACTAACTGATGCTTTAAAATAGTTTTAATCTGTATTTAGAACAACTAATTGAGGAGAATAAAATAGAAGTTCTAACGTCAATGCAAATTATACAAAAAATTGGAAACAAACAGGATTTGAAAACACACAGCTCTCTCTCACACAGCTCAGGCTGTATCATTCAAAATTGTCCATAAATATTTCTATATATAAAAGAATAACGTGACTGACTGATTGATTGACTGACTGACTCAACATCGCCCAGCCCAAACCGCTGAAGCTAGGAAGTTGAAATTTGGTATGTTGGTTCCTCTTTCGGCGTAGACGTCCGCTAAGACGGGATTTTTGGAAATTCCTACCGGAACGGGCAAAAAGGGGGAAAGTCTCCCCCTTGACGGCCTGCCAAAACCCCTTTGGCTAGAAAGCTGAAATTTAAGATATGTGTTCCTTGGAGTAGGGGCTAACTTTTCTGGAAAGTACTTTCTAGAATTTTGGACAGGGACGTTATAAAAATGGGGGTTTAAAAGGGGAAAAAAGCCCCCCTTGACGGCCTGCCCAAACCGCTGGAGGTAGGAAGTTGAAATTTGGTATAAAGGTTCCTCCACTATCGTAGACATCCACCAAGACGGAATTTTGGAAATTTTTACAGGGAGGGGTAAAAAGTCTCCCCCTTGGCGGTCTGCTCAAACTCCTGGAGCTATGAAGTTGAAATTTGGTATGTAGGTTCCTCGACCTGTGTAGACGTCCGTTGAGACGGCATTTTTGGAAATTCTTATCGGGGGGGAAAAAGTACCTTTTTCCAAAAAAAGTACCTTTTTCCAAAAAAGTACCTTTTTCCAAAAAAGTACCTTTTTCCAAAAAAGTACCTTTTTCCAAAAAAGTACCTTTTTCCAAAAAAGTAACTTTTTCCAAAAAAGTACCTTTTTCCAAAAAAAGTACCTTTTTCCAGAAAACGTACCTTTTTCCAAAAACGTACCTTTTTCCAAAAAAGTACCTTTTTCCAAAAAAAGTACCTTTTTCCAAAAAAGTACCTTTTTCCAAAAAAAAGTACCTTTTTCCAAAAAAAGTACCTTTTTCCAAAAAAGGACCGTTTTCCAAAAAAAGTACCTTTTTCCAAAAAAAACCTTTTTCAAAAAAAGTACAAATAAAGTACTTCGTAAAAACAAAGTATCTTTTTGCAAAAAATTTCGCTTTTTCCAAAAAGTACCATTTAACAAAATATAATTTCAAAAAAAGGTTTCTTGATATTCGGCATAGACATGCGCTAAGACGGGATTTTTGGAAATTCCTACCGGAACGGGCAAACAGGGGGAAAGTCTCCCCATAAACAGTCTCACAAATTGGAAAAGGCCCTGCCCAAACCCCTGGAGGTAAGAAGTTGAAATTTGGTATAAAGGTTCCTCCACTATCGTAGACATCCACCAAGACGGAATTTTGGAAATTTTTACAGGGAGGGGTAAAAAGGGGAAAAAGTCTCCCCCTTGGCGGTCTGCTCAAACTGCTGGAGCTATGAAGTTGAAATTTGGTATGTAGGTTCCTCGACCTGTGTAGACGTCCGCTGAGACGGCATTTTTGGAAATTCTTATCGGGGGGGAAAAAGTACCTTTTTCCAAAAAAGTACCTTTTTCCAAAAAAAGTACCTTTTTCCAGAAAACGTACCTTTTTCCAAAAAACGTACCTTTTTCCAAAAAAAGTACCTTTTTCCAAAAAAAGTACCTTTTTCCAAAAAAAGTAACTTTTTACAAAAAAGTACCTTTTTTCAAAGAAAAGTACCTTTTTCCAAAAAAAGTACCTTTTTCCAAAAAAGTACCTTTTTCCAAAAAAGTACCTTTTTCCAAAAAAAGTACCTTTTTCCAAAAAAGGACCGTTTTCCAAAAAAAGTACCTTTTTCCAAAAAAAACCTTTTTCAAAAAAAGTACAAATAAAGTACTTCGTAAAAACAAAGTATCTTTTTGCAAAAAATTTCGCTTTTTCCAAAAAGTACCATTTAACAAAATATAATTTCAAAAAAAGGTTTCTTGATATTCGGCATAGACATGCGCTAAGACGGGATTTTTGGAAATTCCTACCGGAACGGGCAAACAGGGGGAAAGTCTCCCCATAAACAGTCTCACAAATTGGAAAAGGCCCTGCCCAAACCCCTGGAGGTAAGAAGTTAAAATTTGGTATAAAGGTTCCTCCACTGTAGTAGACATCGACTAAGTTTGTATTTTTGGAATTCCCTACAGGATATCCCAAAAGAAAATTCGGTATGTGAGTTCCTCCTTCTGTGTAGGCATCCGCTTAGACGGAATTTTTGAAATTCCTATCGGGAGGGGAAATAAGGGGAAAAGTCTCCTGCTTGACGGCCTGCCCAATCCCTTTTGGCCAACCTAAAATTTTAAATATGTATTCCTTGGAGTAGGACTAACTCACCGGCAACGTAATTTTTCTATTTTGGAACAGGAACATAGTAAAAATGGTGGTTGAAAGGGATAAATGTCCCCAATAACGGCCTGCCCAAACCGCTGAGGCAATGACGTTAAAATTTGGTATGAATGTTCCTCATCCATCGCAGATAGCAGCGAAGATGTAATTTTATAAATTCCTAAAGGGAGGGGCAAAAAGAAGAAAAGCCTCCTATTGGTGGCCTGTAAAAAGCCCTTCGGCTAGAAACCTGAAATTTAAAATGTGGGTCCCTGGAGTGAGGGTTAACTTATTAGAAAGATACTTTTTTGAATTTTGGACAGGGTCGTTATAAAATGGGGGCTCAAAAAGGGAAAGTGGCCCCTTAACGACCTGTCCAAACTGCTGGAACTAGGAAGCTGAAATTCGGTACTTAGGTTCCTCTTCCAGCCTAATTAAAACCGGGAGGGACAAAAAAAGAAAAAGTGTCCTCCTTGACAGCCTGCTGGAACTAGGAAGCTGAAATTTCCTGACGATGGATTTTCGGAAATTCCTACCGAGAGGGGCACAATACTAAGTTGGCTAGAAACCTGAAATGTAAAACATATGTTCCATTGAGTATGGGCTCACTTATCGGGAAGGTGCTTTTTGGAATTTTGGACAGGGACATTGCAAAAATGGGGATTAATGAAGCGAAAAGTGCCGCTTAAAGGCCTGCCCAAACCGCTGGAGGTAGGAAGTTGAAATTTGGTATTAAAGTTCTTCCTCTATTGTAGACATCCGCTAAGGTGAGATTTTTGCAAATTTGCACAGGTAGGGTCAAAAACAGGAAGTCTCCCCCTTAACGTCCTGACCAAACTACCAAACCAAACTAGGAAGCTTAAATTCGGTATTTGGGTTCCTTCTCCAACGTTGATGTCCCCTAAGACGGTATTTTTGGAAATTCATACCGGGAGGGGTAAAAAGGGAAAAAACTTCCCCCTTGACGGCCTGGCCAAACTACTGGATATAGAGACCTAAAATTAAGTATGTAGTAGGTTCCTTCTCCAACGCAGACGTCCTCTAAGACGGAATTTTTGGAAATTCCTACCGGGAGGGGTAAAAACGGAATAATTCTCCCCCTTGATGGCCTAACCGAACCCTTCGGCTAGAAACCCGTAATCTATAATATGTTTTCCGTGGAGTATTGGCTAACTTATCGACAAGGCATTTTTCGGACTTTGGACAGGAACATGGTAATAATGGTGGCTCAAAAGGGGAAAATTGCCACCCCCCCCTGAACATCTGCGTCTTTAGCTAGAAACCTAAAATTTAAAGAACGAGTGTATATGGAACACTAAAATTACGAAACTAAATAGGAAACGAGTGGAATTGAAACATTACACAAGTGGAACGAAATGGATATAAACGTTGAACGAGTGGAATTGAAATTATAGACAATGGAAATGGATTGGAAGAGGGAACGAAAAGGAATGGAATATAGAACGAAATGGAATGAAGAGCGAGATGGCATAGAATGGGGAACGAGTGGTATTGAAACACTGCAGTTAAAAGAGGAATGGAACGGAACAAGTGCAATGAAATGGATATCGATACACAAGACAGTAGGAACGAAATGGAATGAAACGGCGGACGAGTGGAATTGGAATAACAGATAATGGGAACGAAATGCAATGGAATGGTGCACGAAATGGAATCTTGGAAGGAGTTGCATTGGAACACTAAAATTGTTAAAAAGAATGGAATTTGTGTGACTCAAACTGCCGGAGTTTGGTACTTGAAATTTCGCATGTGATTGAGGCAAGATTATATATATTTGGGATTTTTACTGGGAGGAACAAAAAGGGGTGAAGAACTCCTTTTAATTACCTGTTCAAACACTATCCACGGAATATGAAACTTATGTAGCATTGAAACATACTCTCCAAAAAGTTAAACAAATTTTCTAAAAGAGAAAAAACCTTAGAAAAGGAATGGAACTTATTTATTCCGATATTTAAACTTCATGTAACGAAGCACCGGTGGAAGAAACCGACACAGTAAATTTTCCAACTGAATTTGTGAATTTACTTGAATTGCCAGGGCTACCTTTACATAACAACGTTGCGGGCTTTGCCCGCTATCTTTAATATTATAAAATGCTTTCCAACCCTGCTTTACGTTAATTATTTTCATTCAAAATACAAATGAAGAAAACTACTTACGGGTCTATCTACCTAAGTTCGCACTTTACCAAATTATCTTGACATACACACGTATATTGCAATTTATAATGGATTCATTACTAACAATCCACTTTCATGAGAAAAAGTGATCAAATATTTATTTATTTTAAACCCATTGTTGTGCAGAATTATTTATTTGTGGTGGCTGGGTGAAGGCTTTTATTATAAAAACTGTACTTTAAATAAAAAAGCGAATTTAAACGAATACGAACTATCTACGCCGATGGTTGAACAACAGACAATTAGTTACATGCTCACGTGTTGGTATACTAAATGATTTATTTATATAAAAATGAAGAGGCAAAAAATAGTGTTTGTACTTAAACATTACAATAATTTTACCTTAACAAATATTTTACCTTAACAACAAATATTGTTTTATTTTATCTAAAAGAAATTTAATTCTAAATTTTAAGGCATGCTAACAACGTAGCGGGCTGCGCCCGCTAGTGTATGTATAAATATGTAGGTGAATGAGGATTTCATTTAAAAGTTATGTATGTTTTTTTATTTTATTATTTGCAGATTATTTACTAGTCAACTGCCATAGTGCAATTCACGTCGTATTGAAGAAACAAGTTTCAGCCGTTAAATCTATGGGTCGCAAAATTGTTTCAAAATCTATCTGGAATGTGATGAAAATCGAGAAGTTTGGGTACCCGCGGTAACGTACGGAAACGCACTTAGTGAATGAGCGACTTGCATAAAGCCCGATTGGATGTAGTTTTCTTTTTTTGCTGGGAAATACACTCATAGAAATAAATCTGTAAAAATAGTAGGAAAAGTTACTAAAAATTAGTTAAAAATGATGCTGCAGAAAAAACTGCTAAAATTAGCATATTTTTTTGCGAAATAAATACTAGTAAAATAAGAATAGCAAAATTAAAAATGGGTTAAATTTACAGAATTTTAGTTAGTTAACTTTTAGTTAATTGAAAATAAGAAATTGTACTACACTGTAGACTAAAAATAGCAAAAAAACGAGTAAAAAGGTTAAAGTCGGGCATGCCGACTATACAATACCCTACACCAGTCTGGTGTATTGTTTGGATCCGAAATTCGAATGGGTTAAAATGGGGCTTGTGTCAAAATTTTCTATAATATGAGTCAGCGCACCAAATTTCATTAAAATATCTTAATATTTGCGACCTGCAGTTTGTAACCAAGCCAATTTTGGGGGGACATTTATATGGGCACTAGGTCTAAACATGGACCGATGTTCACCAAAATCAACAGGTTTCGTCCTTGGGCCAACATAGGTCTATGTACCAAATTTCATCAAAATATCTTAATATTTGCGACCTGCAGCGTATAAACAATATAATTTTGGTGGGACCCTTATATGGGCACTAGGTCTAAACATGGACCGATGTTCACCAAAATCAAACTTGTTCGTCCTTGGGCCAACATAGGTCTATGTACCAAATTTCATCAAAATATCTTAATATTTGCGACCTGCAGCGTATAAACAGTATAATTTTGGTAGGACCCTTATATGGGCACTAGGTCTAAACATGGACCGATATTCACCAAAATCAATAGGCTGCGTTATTGGGCCAATATAGGTCTGTGCATCAAATTTCATCAAAATATCTTAATATTTACGACCTGCAGCGTATAAACAGTATAATTTTGGTAGGACCCTTATATGGGCACTAGGTCTAAACATGGACCGATGTTCACCAAAATCAATAGGCTACGTTATTGGCTAACATAGGTCTGTGTACCAAATTTCGTCAAAATATCTTAATATTTACGACCTGCAGCGTATAAACAATATAATTTTGGTAGGACCTTATATGGGCACTAGGTCTAAACATGGACCGATATTCACCAAAATCAAACTTGTTCGTCCTTGGGCCAACATAGGTCTGCGTACCAAATTTCATCAACATATCTTAATATTTGCGACCTGTAGAGTGCGCACAAGATTGCATGGACAGACAGACGGACGGACAGACGGACATCGTTAAATCGAAATAAAAAAAAATTCTGAACCGATCGGTATACTATAAGGTGGGTCTACGACCAATATTTTTTGGTGTTACAAACATCAGCACAAACTTATAATACCCTGACCACATAGTGGTGTAGGGTATAAAAACTGTTACATCTACAAAATTTTTGCTATTTATACCCTACACCACTATGTGGTCAGGATATTATAAGTTTGTGCTGATGTTTGTAACACCAAAAAATATTGGTCGTAGACCCACCTTATAGTATACCGATCGGTTCAGATTTTTTTTTTTATCGATTTAACGATGTCCGTCTGTCCATGCAATCTTGTGCGCACTCTACAGGTCGCAAATATTAAGATATTTTGATGAAATTTGGTACGCAGACCTATGTTGGCCCAAGGACGAACAAGTTTGATTTTGGTGAACATCGGTCCATGTTTAGACCTAGTGCCCATATAAGGGTCCGACCAAAATTATATTGTTTATACGCTGCAGGACGTAAATATTAAGATATTTTGACGAAATTTGGTACACAGACCTATGTTAGGCCAATAACGTAGCCTATTGATTTTGGTGAACATCGGTCCATGTTTAGACCTAGTGCCCATATAAGGGTCCTACCAAAATTATACTGTTTATACGCTGTTTCCCCAATGAAAATTCGATTCTCGTCCTTAACTTCAGCAGTTAAAAAATTGAAAACAAATAAAGCCCCTGGCATGGACAAAATTTCAGGAAAAATGATTCGTGAGCTACCAACATCTGCCCTGAAACTAGTTTTATTCATTTTCAATTCTATCTTGCGAACTGGTTTCTACCCTAAATCATGGAAAATATCAGAAATAATTATGATACCTAAGCCAGGTAAGGACGCTAGCCAAGTATCATCTTATCGCCCGATAAGCTTACTTTCAACTTTATCAAAGCTCTTTGAGAAAGTATTTTTAAATGCGTTGACCCCATACCTAAACGACCACCACATCATTCCCGTTCATCAGTTTGGATTCCGAAAGGATCATGGCACCATAGAACAGGTTCATCGAATAGTTACTCTTATCAGAAAGGCTTTCGAGGACAAACTCTATTGCTAAGCACTCTTCATAGATATTTCCCAAGCCTTCGACAAAGTCTGGCATGATGGGTTATTATATAAAATAAGCTCTTTGTTACCCCTAAATACCCACAAGTTACTGCGAAATCATTTAATGGAACGTTCATTTGTAGTAAAGTATAAAGACCACATCTCAGACTCAAGAAAAATCACAGCAGGAGTTCCCCAAGGCAGTATACTTGGTCCTCTCATGTATATAATCTTTACTTCAGACATGCCTATTAGTAACCTGATACACACGTCAACTTTTGCAGACGATACAGCGTTTATAAGCGTACATAAAAATCCAGTAATTGCTTCTAGTTGTCTGCAGGCTCATATTAAGGAACTCGAAAAATGGCTTCACAAGTGGAAAATAAAAGTAAATCCAACAAAGTTCGCACATGTTACTTTCACCTTGATAAAGGGAAACTGTCCCAAACTGAAGATAAATAACATCGATATCCCTGAGCAAAATCACATAAAATATCTTGGTATACACCTTGATCGTCGCCTTACCTGGTCTCAACATATTGAATCCAAATCCACACAACTTAAACTTAAAACTTTACAGCTTCAGTGGCTCCTTTGTCCCCATTCTGCTCTCAACCTAAACTACAAGGTTCTACTCTACAAAGCTATTATTAAGCCAATATGGACCTATGGAATCCAACTATGGGGAACAGCTTCTGCTTCTAATATAGAAAAATTACAAAGACGACAAAATAAAATATTGCGGCTAATCACTGGTGACCCGTGGTATATTAATAACGTGATTATTCATAAGGACCTTAATATTCCATTTGTTCGCGACGAAATAAAAACCTTCTGCTCTAAATATGTACGAAAACTGGCAACTCATCCAAACCCTCTTGCACAGGATCTACTATGTTATAATGGACATATTCGCCTCAAGAGGGTCGACACATTGGCCCTCGCGGAACCACATGAAAGATGAACAGTTTACGCAACGAAAAATGGATTTTCTATTGCAATGGCAATAGACCCAGAAATTATTAGTTGATTTAAGATTTTAATACTTATTGTTATTTTCTGAAGTAAGAAAGATCCAATAAATAAAGAAATAAAGTTAAAAAAAAAAATACGCTGCAGATCGGTAATATTAAGATATTTTGATGAAATTTGGTACACAGACCTATGTTGGCCCAAGAACGAAGCCTATTGATTTTGGTGAACATCGGTCCATGTTTAGAACTAGTGCCCATATAAGGGTCCCCCCAAAATTGGCTTGGTTACAAACTGCAGGTCGCAAATATTAAGATATTTTAATGAAATTTGGTGCGCTGACTCACATTATAAAAAATTTTGACACAAGCCCCATTTTAACCCATTCGAATTTCGGATCCAAACAATACACCAGACTGGTGTAGGGTATTGTATAGTCGGCATGCCCGACTTTAACCTTTTTACTCGTTTTAAACTAAATTTAGTTGAATGCAAATAGCAGTCTATCCTGCTAAAATCAGCAGAAATATTTGCTAACAAAACAATTGTAAACAGGTGTTTTCAAAAAGTTTGCATTTAAAAAAAAAATCGAAAAAAACTTCGAAAATTTATTTTTTTTTTGTATTTTTAGGCTACAAATTATTTAGGAAAATTTTTGCTGATTTTAGCAGGTTAATTTTCTATTTTCCATTAACAAAAATTTAACTTAAATATAACTAAAATTCTGTAAATTTAACAGTTTTAATTTTGCTGTTCTTATTTTACTAGTATTTAGCAAAAAAAATTTGCTAATTTCAGCAGTTTTTTCTGTAGCATCATTTTTGACTAATTTTTAGTCACTAAAAATTTTAATATCTGTATTGAAATAAATAAATATCTATATTTTTAAGTTGCAAATCAAATAATGTTTATAGACCCAAAAAATTATAATTTTCTTTTGAGTCGTTGCCGAGTTAATTAAACACCAAAATACTGCTAGTAAGTGCGCTATAATTTTGAGCAGTGGTTTAAATAAATGAAATCCTAAATGCCTTTTTGTATACATATATTTATTTCATTTATTTTAATATTTGTAATTAGAAAGACCATAGGCGTACCTAGAACATTTTTCTGGGGTGGGCAAGGGACGCATTAATGTTCGGCTGTTTATTTGCACATTCTCAAACTCTTAACCTTGAAAAACACTTTCGACATTATGCTTACAATTTTTTCATACAAAAAAACTTTTAAAAATGGCTCCCTTCCTTCTCATAAAATTTCCAAAGCAAAATCGCCATGTTTTTTATAGAAAACTCTGAAAAGTTCATCTATTTTTCTGCCGAAAACCTCGTACAAGGAATGTATTCCAAGCTATGTATACTCTCAGATTAGTTTGAAATTTAGATATTTGATAGAGAAAATAAATCTAAAATCAACCTGTCTCATTTTTTGTCGATCTCGGACAAATCCATTCTAACCCTATATTTTGACCACTTAAATTACCGAGGTGGCCAAAAACCGTGAGATGTTCATCTTAAAATTTTTGTTTCTGCAACATATTAAAATTTCATCAAAATTAGATATTAACTAATTATTGGTTTAGAAAACTATTAAATCTAAGATATTTATCTCACCAAAAAAGATTCTGCGATATTTTCCTATTAAAAATCTTTTTTCGTTTTCGTATCAGATGCCTTCAGATGCTTATTGAACAATTCTGCGATTCTTTTGTAATAATTTTTCTTAAAGGAAAAGTCTTAGGTCCAGTTTTATAATCAAAATTATTTTTGTTGTTGCTTTGTGTGTTATTTTCAAATTTCTTTGCATATTTCATTGCATTTGAAGACACTAGGTTACATCATTAACCCTCTAATGCTCTTTCTTCTAATTACAATAATATTTAAACCATATATTTGGCGTTAAAAATCTACTATGGAACAAATATTAAAATTTTAATTTATCGCTTTATTTAGGCGATATAGCACAACACAGGTTGAAGACGTATCTTGAAACCCAGTAGTCAAATAATTTCGGTTTTTACTGTGACATTATCAATAAAATAAAATTACGTACCGAAAATTGTTGATCAATTGTTATTTCAAAAGTTATGGCAATTTTCGCTTTTTGAAAATTATGAAATTTGGCGAATTTGGCATTAAACATCAATAAATTTTGACGAAGATAGTTCTGCTTACTACTACCTCTAAGTATATAATCTGTGTTTAATTTCAAGAAAATCTGTTGGCTAGTTTTCGAGTTAGAAAGATATTTGTTAAACATATCCTGGCATTATCCTGTGCGTCCTTGAGAAAAATGTTCAACTGATTTTACAATTAGAGACTCTAAACCAGCTTTTTTATTATCGGTAATGTACGCCAGATCTTAAATGTATTTTTGGCAATTTTTCAAATATTTTTTTCTGTTTTAAAAAGTTAATTTTTTCAAATTTTCTAAATTTTCACTTTACATGCCTCTCGCTTGAAAACCATTCCTTATACAAAAAAAGTTTGCAGGCAAAAAATATAGACAGTTAAGTTTTCTATGGATATAATACAACTTGTTTAATAAAATATTGTTATTTAGCCAAAAACTATTTAAAATCTGAAGACCGCTAAAAGGCGGCCTTGGGCATTAGAGGGTTAACTGTCAAAAAATTTATAAACATTTTCAGCTTTAAAATGACATTTTAATTATTGGTAGCATTCGGCAGAGAAACCTTAAACTGATACCGGTGACTTCTGGCGCTTTGTGATTACTTTGTGACTAAATCCTATATGTAAACGGCTCTTTAATGTATTCATTGCTTTAGTCTTAAAATAGCCTTTGCCATTTCTATGTATTAGAGACATCCCACATTCATTCACATTCAGCAAATACATGGAGCGGAGAATACACGAAGGAACATTGAGTTGGGAACAAAAAATATCAAAAAATTTTGATAACACGAGTTGCACGAATGTCAACACTACACATTAACATACACAAATAAACATTCGTTAAACATGGGCATTTTTTTCACAATGTTCCTTCGTGTATTATCCGTTTGAGATTCATTGAGTTGATACTGTGGCAGCCATATTCTTAAATAACTTAAAATCAACTCTGTTTCCAGACTAGTGTGAAAATTGTATTTTACTCTCTCTAATATTTACTGGTTTATTTTACCAATCCAATATCAAGTCAATACAAAATTAAGCAAGTATCATACGCTTAATCCTAAACATGTGTTTAGCGAAAACGACTATAAAAGATTAAGGAACTTTTTTAATAGAATAACGAGCTAAAATACGTGTTTAAGAACCAGGTGTGAACGCAGCCTTATAGGTCATTCACATGAAAGAGATAACTAAATCTCATTTGTGTTATTTATTCTATTACCATATAATGTCAAAAATTACTTTGTAGTAATAAAATAAAGAACAAAACTGAGGAGATTTAGTTATCTCGTTCAAGTGAATGGCCTATTAAACGCCATTCACATAAACGAGATTACTAATCTCTTCGTTTTTGGTTCTTTTTTCTATTACCATATAATGTCAAAAAATCACCTTATATGGTAAAAGAATAAAAAGAACAAAATTGAGATTTAGTTATCTCGTTCATGTGAATGGCCTATTAGCTACTAAATGCGACTTTAACTGTCACATTTGTTGTTCTCATATATAGTTTGAATTTAATTGCGTGCTAAATTTTAACTGCACATTCATTAATCGGTCCTTATAGTTTCTACATTTTTTTTTCACTCCAACAGATTTTTCTTCATTTCTTCAATTGGATTTTAAATTAATTTTCTCCTTACAACAAACGTGGGCGTTCTGGAAAAAGAATCCAGGGGGCAAATTACCGCAGTCGTGATCGAGTTTTATTAGATAGCAATTGACGACGTTGGAGCCAGACTGATCTACGGCACAAAAGTAAGTTTCTGACAAAATTAAGATTAAATCAGTATGGTATGCCTTTACTTTGCTGACCGTACTAATTCTATAGTGAGATGTTGCGATTTCTTAAGAAGGAAGCGCTGAAGAGCAATTACATAAGGGTGTAATGAAAGAATTATGAGTTTTCTATGCCATTGTGTAATAATAGCCGTGTTTTCGACTTAACTATATCCGTTAACTCATAAAAAAATTTAAAGTGCATAAAAACGCGCTTAAGACGAAAATAACATATGACTTTTCGTATGCACGTTACCTTTCAACACGAATAATTATCAACGTTGAAAACTCAACGTTTATACATTTTCACATCTAACGTAATTTATACGTGTTACTTCCTAAAAACTTTGCTGAGGTACGTTCGATTATAACGAAACAATTATAAACATAACGTTTTTAAAATTTTTTTGTACCACAATCGGTTTAACGTAAATTTGCTTTACATACTTAACGTTGATAGGCATGAGACAAAATACAGCTAATATCATTCTTGATAAAAAATGTCGCTTAGATCAGTCTGGCTCCAACGTCGTCAATTATTGTTATTTAAAACATTAAGGCCCGATTAGTGAATGTCAAGTTAAAATTTAGCCGACAGTTAAATTCAAATTTTATATGTGAAACAACAAATGCGTCAGTTAAAGTCCCAGTTAATAGCTAATATTCAGTAATCGGCACTTTAAAAACATGATTTTTTTACAATTTCGAACGCTTACGACTGTGGAAATCTGGCCCCAGATCTAATCATTCGTTTTCACATAAAATTAGGTGTTCTGAAAAACGAAACTACATAAAATGATTCATTTTTGTACAACAACAACGTATACGGGGGTTTTCTGAAAAACTAAACTTCATAAAATTATTCCGCTTAACATAAAATTATGTTGTTTTTGTACAAAAACGAATATTTTATGTGGTTTCGTTTTTCAGAACACCCTTGGTTTTTTTTTTAATCGCAGGCTTTTATGTGGATTCGTTTCCTAGAAGAACACCCACGATAATTTAAAAAAATGTTCTTTTGGAAAGTTTTAGCTACGTTTACTTCACTTACCTTTGATTTTAAATAGTATATTAATTATAATTATATTAAACAATATATTAAATTTCGCTTTCTTTTCGAAATAAAAAGAACATAAATAGTTTAATATTCATAATTCTTTTGCTGCTTTAAGCTTTTTCTTTAAGTTTTCTCCGCTTAATGGTTTTGGTGATGCCAGATAACCCAATAAGAAATTTTCTAAAATTCGGCATTACTTTTATTCGTTATTATTAAATCAGGTGTGCCGGACTTTTAATAATATTTAATATTTCAAATATTGGGGAACAAAATATATCAAAAAAATTTTGATAACACACAGTGTGTTCGTTTACTCGAAATTCTTACTACTTTTACTACAATTGGAAAGTTTTGTTTCCTTTTTGTATTGAATTTTTCCAGCTGCAGTAAAAGTAGCAACTTGTAGTAACTAAACGAACACGCTTACGAATTGCACGAATGTCAACACGACATATAAATGGCAATTTTTTCACGAATGTTCCTTCGTGTATTCTTTAAAGCCTCGTCAGCCATACGTAGACGTAACGTATCGGGACGGAGCAGAAATGTGCAGTTATAGATAAACGAAAATGTATCCTGTTTTTAACTTTTTATTTTTATTGTTATTCATTGGTAGCATTCAGCAGAGAAATCTTAAACTGATACCGGTGACTTGTAGCGCTATGTGATTACTTATTCTGCTGAACGATGTTTTCTTTGTTTTGTTTTTAAGTACACTTTTTCTATAGTTTCTTTTTATTTTTCAAAATTTTTGTTTTCGAATTATATTTGCACTTTTTTATTTGTCATTCTTACAAAATAATTTTTATTGTAAATGAACAACAACAAATGTATCACTTATTGATCAAAAGTACCAAACATTTTTTACGCTACCAAAATATGACACAGCGCTACCTGAGCGCTCAAACTGAGCGGTAAGTGATCAGGTCGTTCAGCAGATAGTTGTAGAACTGTTGACTATTAAATTGTATCTGCCGAACGCACCCATTGAAAATTTTAGATATGGTTTTTTTACTTTTTTTTTTAAATTTTAATAAAGTGTCAGTTTACTGAACAAATTGCTATTGTTTTAATTTACTCAGAATCTCCACGATACATTAACGTTAATATTAAAGAGAACGTGGACAGAATAATGTCAAAAAATATCTCTATTAAGGGTGGAGAACACGTTTTCGTATTAATCTCAATATCTAGTCACAATTTACTCATGATGGTATGCACGATTTTTGTCGCCTTGGTAGGTTTAGACACAGTCGTCCACCAGCATTGATAAAATAGTTTTTGTTCTAGAAATTTTAGAAAAAACACTAGGGCAAAATTATAAAAAGGGTAAATATTGTTTATTAAAGAGCACATTCAAAACAGTTTTTAGAATTTTGTCGGATCTTGAACCAACATTGGAAAAATAGTTTTTGCTCTAAAAACTTAAAAAAAAGACTAGGCCAAAATTCTAAAAACAGTTAAATGTGCTTATTCAAATTGCACATTCAAAACAGTTTTTAGATTTTTGTCAGGTCTGTCCGTTTAGGTATAGTGGTCCAAAATGGTTTTCTTGAACCAACATTCCTAAAAATATTTTTTTGTTCTAGAAAATTTTAGGAAAAGCACTAGGGCGAAACTCCAAAACAGATAAATATTCTTTAGTGGCTCCAAATGTTTTTTTTAACCAACAATGATAAAATAGTTTCATTGAGAAAATTTTTGTTCTAGAAACTTAGAAAAAACACTAATACTGAAATACAAAAAGGAATAAACGCTCTCAATTAAATTGCCTATTCAAAACTGTTACTAGATTTTTGTGAAGGCTGTCCTTTTACACACAATGCTCCAAAATGTTTTGTTGACAAGTATAAAATATAATTATCGAACAAAAACAATTTTTTTAAAACAATTTATTAATTCAATATAAGAAACAGAAATTAAAATACTTCAATACTTATGAATCCCTTAATTACCTAATTAAAATTAATTTTGTTGCGCATAATTTTGCGCGCTTAGCAACAACAGTTGTTCTTGCAACCATTGTTGCTGCTGTGCTGTCAGCAGCAATTGTTGTGGCTGAAATGGTGGTGGAACTATTGTCGAAAACTGTTCAAGCTGTTGTAGTTGTTGCTGAGGCTGTTGTAGTTGTTGGTGAGGCTGTAGTAGTTGTTGGTAGGGCTGTTGTAGTTGTTGGTAGGGCTGTTGTAGTTGTTGCTGAGGCTGTTGTTGTTGTTTCTGAGGCTGTTGTTGTTGTTGCCGAGGCTGTTGTTGTTGTTGCCGAGGCTGTTGTTGTTGTTTCTGAAGCTGTTGTTGTTGTTGTTGCCGAGGCTGTTGTTGTTGCTGAGGCTGTTGATGCTGAAGCTGTTGTTGCTGCTGAGGCTGTTGTTGTTGTTGCTCCACATCGCGTCTTAGCAGCTGGAGCTGTTGTAGAACAGTTTGGTCATGTTCGGTTTTTGTTTTTTTTTCTCTCATCTTTATTGTACAGTGTAATTGTCGTGGTCAAAAATAATTTTGATTTACACTTTGGACAATAGTGTGAGCTCTGCAAATAATATAATTGATATTAAGTACATACATGTACATTTTTATAGTCAACCATAAATCACTTGCTATTTTCAAGATGCATTTAAAAGATTTTAAATAAAATTTTGCGAAATATTTTGTTTTAGAAATTTCATAAAAAATATTTTAAAAATAATCTTGAATCACAAGCTAAACAAAATGGGGGATTCCCATAAATATGTTTAGTAAAAAAAAAATATTACTCACCATTTTTACAAAACGTATAAAGAAAACTAAAAATAGAATTAAAAGTAAATAAATACATATATAATTAAAAATATTATAAATTAATATTCCATAGAAATAATATATGAAAACAAAAATTAAATTTTAACTAACCTGTACCAAAAAAAAACTGAATGACGCAACTGGAAGCTTCTATATATTTTAAATGGCGGATTTTAGCTAATAAACCAGTGTTATCAGTTTAGCGGTTTTAATCCTAGTCATAAGGGATTTTTTTCATTTAGGATTTTGTTAGGGATACAGAAAATTTTTTGCAAAAAAAAAAAAAAACAAAATGTGAAAAATAAATATAGAAAAATTCATAAATTTTTGCCTTATTTGAACCAGATTTATTGAACGAACATTAACAAAATAGTTTTTGTTCTAATAACTATTTGAAAGCACAGTAGGGCTAAATTACAAAAAAAAAAAAATTTTTTTATTCAAATTCAGGCACCGGATTTTACAAACAAAAGAAATAACAAAGTATTTTGTTCAAAATAAAGTAAATTTCTATATTACTTTTTTTATATTCATCCAAAATTGAAAATATATTTATCTTTATAAAAAAAGAAAAAAAAATTGCAAATGATATTTTTATACAAATGATATTTTTTTATTTTCAACTCCAAACAACAAAAAAAATAAATAAAAGTTTTTGTACAAAAAAAAGAAAAGTTTTTTTATAGAAAAAAAAGTTTTTGTACGAAAAAAAAGAAAAAGTTTTTCAGAATAAAGTATTATACATACATACATATTTACGATAAAGTGTGAAATTAATTAATATATAAATTAATTAACAAAAACAAAATAATAAATAAAATAGGAAATACGATAAGTTTAATTGTATTTTCTTTTTAAAGCTGCTAGTGTTTCTTTTTTCTTTTGTTTGCATATACAAAACTCTTTAAGTTCCAACTACATAGTTTCCTGACCCCAGTCTACTATCCAGTCTGCTATTCACAGTCTACTATGCAGTTTTTTTTTTTCGTTACTCAGTCAAGTAAAAACACATTAACCAGTAACTCAAAACGCAGCAAGCAGAAGAATCACAATTTGTTTTGTTGCTAACTCACACAGTTACGCTGCGCTTAGTTTGAAAACTTAAAAATTGTAAATGATGACTGTGTGTGTGTATTTGAAATTTACTTACACAGTTAGAATGAAATAAGCAAGTTCATAATATAAAATGAAAGCGAGTGCTTTTTTTTAAGCACGTTGCTTACAAAATATGAAAATTTAACTAAATTACGACTGCTATTAGCAGTCGTTCGAAACTCTGGTTTTCACAAGGGGTGTGCTATTTGTTGTATCGTCCTAACAAAAAACAGAGTTGTTAAAAATTAAATTGAAAAAATATAACATTTGAGAATAGCACGATACAACATTTTTAAGTATGTTTAGTGTCCTATGTTTGAGTGTGCTAACAGATAGAAAACTGAATAGAAAATCGTTGTTAAACACAAATAAAAATTTTAACAACTCTGTTTTTGGTTAGGACGATACAACAGATAGCACACCCCTTATGAACAACCTAATTAATTATATAATTCAACATATACTTATACAGTGTCCACGTTCAGAAAAGGAATGGAAAGTCGTTTCACAAGGTTTCGAAAATATGTGGCAGTTTTCCCACACAATAGGTGATATCGACGGAAAACATAAAGGACTGTAACAACATAATAATTCCAACTCAGACTTCCACAACTACAAAGGCTATTATAGCACACTACTTCTTGTCGTTGTACATGCTAACAGTAAGTTTTTGTATATCGACGTTTGATAGTAATGGTCGAGGTTCTGATGTAGTAGTTTTAAAAGAAAGCACCTTATACCAGGCATTGAACCCAGGTAAACTGAATCTGCCACAAGACGAACCTTTGCCGGGGCAGGTTACAAAAAACACCGGTTTTTTTGATTGGTGATGATATATTCGGTTTGGATCGTCACTTAATGTAGGCATACATCCGAAATGCTGTTTTGACACCTCAGGAAATTTTTAATTATAGACCGAGTCGGGCAGGAATGTTTTTTTCCGACCAATAGAAGTGCAGTTGGAAACTAGCGACTTGTTTGTAAAAATCTGCTCTGTCCTGCAAAATTACCTTACAAAACCAATGGCCGAGGCTATAATTGATGATCAGGAATTTATTGTGGCGGAACTTCCGGATAATATTACCTCCTTGGCCACACAAGAACAATTTTCTGTCAGATTTGCAAGCAATTACAGGGATAATCTAAAAAGTGCAAATGCAAACGCAGGTTTAGCTCTGACTATAAAATTGGTCCTATGACTTCAAATGTATTGCATGTTTTTTGATACAAATTAGCTTAAATTAATTTCTTGAGGTTGATTTGAATAAAATTTCTATTTTAGTGAAAACCCATTTTAATATAAGTGGAACAATACTGTTTCAAGACCATTCAAACTTCTTAACAATCCCTGATGAAATTTTGGACGTTAATGTAGAACAATATCTTTTTGCTGCCCTGGTTGGGAAATAGAGGCGATTGACGTAGAAAGAGGTTTTGGCGATTGTTTTAAAATTTAAACTTTATTTACATTTATTTTAATTTATAGCCGAAAATTTTTAAAATCAATCAGCCGAATTACAATTAGCGGATTTATTAGGTGATTCTGATGAAGTAAAAGTGATTCAAGATCTCAGTAACACTCAAGTGGTAGAAGAATGTTATAATAATTCGGTTATACATGAATCGAATAATACTCAAGATGTTCAAGAATCCAATATAAGAAATGATGTTGAAACGAGTGTAGTGAATAATGGTTTAGATAATATGGAATGTTTGTTAGCAAATGAATACGCTGATGTGAAAGTTGCAGCTATGATAAATGGAAAAGTATTTTATTTACATAAAAACTGAAAATAATAGGCGTACCTACTCATTATAACTCGTAAATTTCTTGTAAACGTTGTATAAATACAGGCCATATTTTTTATTCATGGAGTTTTACATTAAACCAGAGCCTACGGTCAGTACCGGTATTCCCGGGAAACGGTACCGGTTTTCCGGTTCTTCGCCTATTCCCGGGAATACCGGTATTCCCGGTACCTAAAGTGTTCCCGGTTCTAACGGTATTCCCGGGAAAACCGGTATAACCGGTCATCATTTTATTTATTTTTCAGTGAGTTTTTATATAAGGTATTATATTAGTAAAATAAGATATACATATATGTAAACCCAGCAAAAATATTAAGGAGTACTTCAAAAAGAATGACTATTTTGTCTACATCCAATAAAATAATATACAAAAATAAAACAAATACAACAACACATAGCGACATGACGCACAAGCATATTTTTCTACTGAAAAATTGTTAAATTTACAGCAGTATCGGATCTTTCCTATGACACGCACGTATTAAATTCATTGATGGAAATGCCAAATTTGAACTACTTTTATTTTTGAGTTGTGTTTTTTCTGGAGCTGTTAGTAGTTCAAAATTTGGCATTTCCATCATATCTCAGCTCGGAATTAGTCAGTATTTCGTACACTTATTACTAATGCGTGTGAAAATATTTGTGCGGAATTTCAGTTCGCTTGGTGAAACGATGTGGAATTGTTGGTCCGGTACCGGAAAAAATTAATAATTTAATTTTAAAAAAAACTTCGGTACCGGACTCGTATTTCCACATGGTAGCTCCGAAGGAGTCCAAACTTAGTAAAGTTATTACACATACAGCCAACATTATTCGTTACAAATTTCAGCACCGGCGTAGCTAGACCATTTTTCTAGGGGGGCTATAGATCCGTCTTATAAAAATTTTGTATTTTGTTTTTTAATTTATCAAAAAAGTATCTAAAGTTTTATAGGTCTTTTAAATTTTTGGTTTCTCTGTCTTCTTTACGATCATCACACGATCGCCAGATAGCTATTCTGACAAGTTACGCTTTCAGTTTTATCAAAGTTTAAGTCCACTGTTACGGAGGATCAAATTTTGGCTTATGTAGTGAAATACACTAATGTTGAATTAAAAAATTTGGAATGTTATAAGTTAGTAAAGAGGGATGTGGATTTAAGTGCTTTAAAAAAAATTTCATTTAAATTGGGTATATCTGCTGCGCTTTACAATGAGCATTTTAAGCCGTCATTATGGCCATCTAATGTCAGAATTCGTCCATTTGATTTTTTTCCAAAATCTCGCACATTAGAGATCAACACATAAGTACTAATGCTAGTAAATTCAACAAGCTTAATATATATTATCAAAATATGGGTGGTATGCGAACTAAACAGGATCTAGTGTATGCTGCTTCATCACAAGCTGATTTTGATGTTATTATCTTAGTGGAAACTTAGCTAAATTCTGAATTCTTTGATGAGGAGTTTTTTGATACGACTGCATATCATATTTATCGTAAAGATAGAGACTATGCTAAATTAAAATGTGTAAAAGGTGGTGGTGTAATTATAGCTGTTAAAAGAAATCTATTATCATCCTGTATCCTGTCAATTTCGGATTCAATAATTGATCAATTCTGCATATCTATGTTGGGAGTAAATGGTAATATTCTCCTTAATGTATCTTACATCCCCCCGAACAGTCTTGATAATTTATATGATGCACATATTCAGAATATTGTAGACTTAGCATCTAGGTATATTGATTATGAAATAGTTATTTTTGGTGATTTTAATCTAAGTAAAGTCATTTGGTCTTTAGTGCCTGAATCTGAATTTCTAAGTCCTTTTAATGTAAATAGTACATCTGAAATCAATTTAATTGATAGTTTTTTTAGTTTGAATTTAATCCAAGTAAACAAGTTCTTTAATCGGTTAGATAAAATGCTAGATCTTGTTTTTATTTCTAAAGATATGAAGTTTTTTATTGATGAGTGCAATTTGCCTTTTTGTAGATCGGATATGCATCATGTACCGTTACTATTAAGTCTTGAGTTTTATTCTTATTGTAAAGTAAATGATAGTGGTTTTCTTGGTTATGATTTTAAAAATTGTAACTTTGATCTCATTAATAAGTTAATTCAGGATGTAGATTGGCTACAATTGTTTTATAATCGAAATGTTTCGGATTGTTATGAGATACTTGTTAATATTATTAATGAATTATGTGTTAGTTATATTCCTCTGTTAAAGCCTAGAATACATAAGTTACCGTGGTATACCAAAGGTTTAAAAAAGTTGAAAAATTTACGCAACAAGCACTACAAACTATATAAATCCACAGATGATTCGAATCATAAACAGTTATATGAACATTATTTAAGAGAATTTAATTTTCTTAATAAATTTTTATATAAGCAATATATAATAAGCTTTGAAAATAATATTAGGGAAAATCCTAAATCTTTTTGGAATTTTATAAATTCTAAAAGAACAAATTCGGAATATCCGTCTAAAATGTTTTATGGTGATAATTTCTCAAATTCAACATCGGAGGCTGTAAATCTTTTTGCTCAATTTTTTAGCTCTAATTTTGTTTCGGGTGCTAATTCTAACTCTCTTTTGAGCTCTTCTGTTGGTAAATGTTTAAATTTTGGAGCGTTACAATTAACAGAAGATGATATTATCTTTGGTATTTATAAATTAAAATCTACGCATAAAATTGATGGGGATGGTATTTCTGCATTTTTTATTGAAAATTGTGCGACATCTTTAATAACACCATTGTTAAAAATTTTTAATAATTCTTTGACGAATGGCATTTTTGTTGACAGGTGGAAGGTTACATTGATAACCCCTGTATTTAAATCGGGTGCAAAGGATAATATTGCTAATTATAGGCCAATATCAAAGTTATGTAATGTATCTAAGATTTTTGAACATATTGTTTTTGAGAAAATTTATTTTTCTGTCAAAAGTATAATTTCATCTGAACAACATGGTTTTGTCAGAGGTCGTTCTACGGTTACTAATTTAGTGACATTTTCTCAGTATTGTTTATCGAACATTGAACGTGGTTTTCAGATAGATACAATCTATACTGATCTGTCTAAGGCATTTGACAGAGTATCACATAGGATTCTTGTACAAAAGCTTGAATTGTTAGGTTTTCATTCCACTTTTTTGGATTGGATTAGGTCATATTTATTAAATAGAATTTGTTATATTTCTGTTGATTCGGTTAAATCGTATTCCTATCCAGCTCTCTCTGGAGTTCCCCAGGGTAGTATTTTAGGCCCTTTATTGTTTATGTTGTTTATTAATGATATAACATCGGTAGTGAATTGGTCTGAAGTTTTGCTTTATGCTGATGATCTGAAAATATTTTTGCGGGTTAGCTCACAATTAAATTTTTTTCATTTACAGAAGAATTTAGATGCTATTGTAAATTGGTGTTTTCAAAATTTTTTGGAAATCAATATTCCCAAATGTAATTATGTTTGTTTCTATAAATCTAGAACCCCTGTTTTTAACTCGTATTCAATAAATGATGTGTCTTTAAATGTGGTTGATAAAGTAACTGACTTGGGAATTATCTTTGATTCTCAATTTACATTTATTAATCATACAGATTCTATTGTTCCGAAGGCGTATTCGTTGCTAGCTTTTATTAAGAGGAACTCTCGGGATTTTTCTGATTTGGTTACTCTAAAGTTATTTTACACATCTTTAGTTAGGTCCAAAATGGAGTATGGCAGTAGTTTGGAGTCCTCTTTTTAGAATTCATTGTCCTAGACTTGAAAGAGTTCAAAAAAAGTTTATAAAATTTGCTTTTAATTCTATTCAATTCATTGAACCTCAACCCACTTATGTTGTGAAGTGTAGTTTTATTCATTTGGAAACCCTTGAAAATAGAAGAGCTCATTTGTTGATTATGTTCCTTTACAAACTGATTTGTGGTCTGGTTGATAGTCCGAATTTGCTTGATTCTATAAATTTTAAAGTCCCTGATTTGCGTTTACGTCATAATGATGTTTTTTTTGTACCGCTTCATAGAACTAATTATGCTTTGAATATGCCTATTATTCGGGCTTTAAATGAATTTAATAGAATTTCTAATCTTGAGGCTTTAAAAGAAGGAAATAAACTCTCACATGTTAAATTAGATTTTAGTGATAGTTTGCATACATTTGGTAACATGTTAGATTTAATTTATTTCTAGTTTTAAGTTTCTAGTCTGTAAGGAATTTTGTACTTTCCATAGACTCAAATAAATAAATAAAAAATAAAAATCAAAGTTAAGACTTACATTTTGTTTGAATTGCACTTTGTTTTATGACTTTCACCAGCAATACAAATATACTGATAGAAATAAATCTGTACAACTAGCAGAATTAGTTAAAAATGGCAATGAAGAAAAAATTGCCGACTGTAATTAAATTTTGGTTAGATAAGAACAGTAGAAATAAAACTGTTAAATCTAAAAAATTTCAGCTATATTTTGGTGATATTTTGGTTCGTTTTAAATGACAACTTACCCTTCTCATATTAGCAAAAAATTATGTGAATATTAGTTGACAACACATAGAAAGGAACAACTGTTACTTCTATAAATTTTTTGTTATATTTAAGTTAAATTTAGTTAAATGCATATAATATTCCATTTTGCTCAAATTAGCGGAAATTTTTGCTGAAAATTGTTGAATATTAATTTCAGATTGGGAGATTTTCAATTTATTTTACAAAATAAAGCATATTAAGGGAAAATTCTCAAAAAAAAAAATTAAAATTAGTTTTTAGTTAAGTTATTATTAGAAAAAGGGACTTTATGCAAATACATATTTGCAATAAAATGGTATCGAATTGGTAATACATATTTAATACGTATTGGTAATACGTATTTAGCTAGAAGTGCATATTTTTGTATATTTTGCTATAAGTGCATATTTTAATATATAGTAGCTTAGCATGTTTTATTTTTATTGTATATTATGCCAATAAATGCATATTTTGCTAAAAAAAAGAGATGTTACAAATCTTACTTTTTGGAAAATTTACATTTCAAATAATTTTGTTCCTTAAATTTATACATTTTTTGGATTTTTTAAATCACGGAGACGAAAGTGTTCGATAAATATAGCTACACCAAAAAAATTTCTCAGTTACTGGCTACTAAAATTTCAACTGGGTCTCAGGTGAAATACCCCTGACTAAGATTCAGTTAATAAAATTAATTGTATATAACTAAGTCGATAATTGAAAATAGTTTTAAGGAATTTAACTGAAAAGTCAGTCACTAAGAACCAGTTTTTAGTTAAAATTTTAGGGTCTTTTTACATAGTAATTATTAACTGAGAATATGTGTTATTTTCTATTATATTGGTAATATTAAATATAACTTCATAATTTATTTTATTTTTATATTATTGTAATAAAATAAAATTGCATTAGAAATAAGATGAAATTGCATTACAGAAATCTTTGATTATTGTAGTTTTGATCTTAATTTTACACCCAATTTGATAAGCTTTTCCTTAAAACTTTCACTAAGACTTTTAATACATCATCAAAAAATTAAAGTTCTGCTTGAGATTTATTCTGCTATAAAAAAAAGTAAGTTATTTTTCTTGAAAGATAAAACATGGATCAAACTTTATACTTATCTTTTTATATTTTATCTGCATTTTATTTAAAACAAATTATATTGCGGGCTCTCCAATTTTCATTATTTAAATTATTAAATTAAATTTATTTGTAAATTCTATTAAATTCTGTTTGTTTTTTTATTATTGTGGTTGAACATTTTTTGACAATATCAAAATCAATTTACAGGGTAAGAGCAACAAATTTATTTAAATGAAAAAAGTAGTTGATAATTCTTATTTTCGTTAATTTAAAAATTTTTGGTTTTAACTGAGAAATTCTTTAACTAAGCAACTGAAAAATTTTATCGGTGTACTAACTTTTTGACTACGATATTTAAACTTCTTTTAAGATAATAATACTATAGCGTACTTAACAAAAATAATATTGAAAACGCTGAAATAAAAAATAAATTCATAGTGCATATATTTACATTTCTTGCCCTGGTCATTACTGACGATCTACTTTCATAAGAAAGTTGAGTCAGAAATGGATAAGAATTTTGATTTTAAGTAAAAATTTTAAAAAAATATCTGGGGGGCTAAACCATTTCTGGGGGTGCTTAGCCCCCCCACCCCCAGACCGGCCTACTACGCCTATGAATTTTAGTTCATTTGGTTCAACTATGTGGATATTTTTGGTCCGGTATCGGAAAAAACTAGTAATTTTATTTAAAAAAAAACTTCGGTACCGGACTCGTATTTCCACATGGTAGATCCGAATGAGTCCAAACTTCGTAAAGTTATTACATATCAGGGCAAAAGTACACTTTGTGGGGTACCCCCCCCCCCCCAAAAAAAATATGACCCCCCCCCCCTCTGGAATTAAAACGAAATTTTTTTTCTATATGGTGTTAAGGGGACCCGGGACCCGCCAGGCCCGAAAAACGGAAACACGCCCAAAATAGCCCATGTGTGACGGCTCAAATTAAAGGAAATTTTCTGACGATTCCAAATATGCATTCTGTTTTCAAGATCCGAAAAATTGAATTCGGGCTAGGTGCATTTTTGTCAATTTAGGTGTTAAAAAATACTATGTACGTAAACTTTTTGGTGATAAAATTGTGGGATTTTTTAGGAAAAAGTGGAAATTTTTAATATTTTAAAAAAATCGCGTGATTTTTTCAAAAAAATTTTAATTTTTTGGTACATAGCGTACAAAAGTTGGTAAAAGTTGTTTTTTTTTTGTAAAAAATTAAAATTTAATAAATTTTGTAGGTTTTTTATGTATTGCGGACAAGCACCACAACTGAAATTTTTTTTCATTTTTTGGTACGTTGTGGCCATGTTTGAATTCTTAGTAAAGTTATTACATATACAGCCAAGCTTATTCGTGCCAAATTTCAGTTCATTTGGTTAAACTAAACTAGTGAATATTTTTGGTCCGGTACCGGAAAAAATTAATCTTTTTATTCCACTCGTATTTCCACATGGTAACTCCGAATGAGCCCAAACTTAGTAAAGTTATTACATATATGTACAGCCAAGCTTATTCGTGCCAAATTTCAGTTCATTTGGTTCAACTATGTGGATATTTTTGGTCTGGTACCGGAAAAAAATAATTATTTTATTTTAAAAAAACTTCGGTACTGGGCTCGTATTTCCACATGGTAGCTTCGAATGAGCCCAAACTTAGTAAAGTTATTACATAACAGCCAAGATTATTCGTGCCAAATTTTAGTTCATTTGGTTCAACTATGTGGATATTTTTGGTCCGGTACCGAAAAATATTAATAATTTTATTTAAAAAAAACTTCGGTTGCACCAAATGAACTGAAATTTGGCACGAATAATCTTGGCTGTATATGTAACAGAGCTTTGAAGAATTAATTCTTTTTTGAATGAATTCACTACCAATCGAATTCAATTTTCTTTAGAGTTGAATGAATTCCTTTTCTTAAGTAATTCACTGAATTCGTTCAACTGAACGCGTTCACCAAACAATAAATTAAAAGAATTAATTCCATTGTAATAGTTCTCTTTATTAAATCAAATGAATTAATTCACTGGTGAACGCGTTCAATTTTATAATCGAACGGAAAAAAAAGTGAATTAATTCCTTACTGAATTAATTTACCACTGAATTCATTCAATTTCATTTTCATTCAGTGAATTAAAAAAAATAAAATTACATTCAGTGAATTAAAAAAAAAATAAAATTACATACAGTAAATTAAAAAAAATTAAATTACGTTCAGTGAATTAAAAAAGAAAAAAATACTTTCACTGAATTGAAAAAAAAAAATTGCGTTCACTTAATTGAAAAACAAAAATTACGTTTGCTGAATTAAAAGCCTGTTTTCTGCCGTTCAATAGAAGAAAACATTGTATTGTAAAAACGTATAAATGAAATAAGTCATAGTGAAGCATCTACATTTTACTGGAAAGCATAAGTTTGAAAAATTAATAGTTATATTTTTTCCAAATTCATCTACATATATTTGTAAAGTTTTTATTTTTAATAGTAAAAGGCTTTATTTTTTAATCATGTGGGTTGATAAAATGCATCGGGTTTCTCTAACACTTAATATATATGTAATTTGTTTATTTTCACTAGCAAACGCTGTAAAATTGCTTAGTTGCAAATTTTATTTGTAAATAAATGTTTTCTTCTACTGAACGGCAGAAAACAGGCTTTGAGTTCAATAAACGTATTTTTTTTTTAATTCACTGAACGTAATTTTATTCTTTTTTAATTCACTGAACGTAATTTTATTTTTTTAATTCACTGAATGTAATTTTATTTTTTTAATTCATTGAATGAAAATGAAACTGAATGAATTCAGTGGTGAATTCTATAAGGAATTCAAATTCACTTTTTTGTCGTTCGATTTATAATATTGAACGCGTTCACCAGTGAATTAATTCATTTGATTTAAAGAAAGAACTATAGCAATTGAATTAATTCGTAAAAAAATAAATCGTACGAGAAAACAAATATGAATTAATTCCATTCAGTATATGGTGATTTGTGAATTAATTCATCGAATTTTTAATTCAGAATTGAAAAATTGAATTAAGGAATTAATTATTCAAAGCTCTGATATGGGCTGAAGTACACTCAAAACAAAAAAAAATAAATTTTTTTTTTCTATGTGGTGTTAAGGGGCCGGGGCGTGATTTTTTCAAAAAATTTTTCATTTTTTGGTACGTTGCGGTCATGCTTAAGAAAATTTCCGTTTATTTGAGTACCCATACTTTATATTAAGTACATTAAGTGGCTATTTTAGACTCCCTGGGGGTCTTAAATGGATCTAGTTGGAGCCACACTTTATGGATTATGAAACCAAATGTATTTTTGAAATCGGGAGAAAATTTCCTTTAATTTGAGCACTTACCATTTTGGGTGTGTTTCGGTTTTTTGGACCTAGCGGATCCCGGGGGCCCCGGCCCCCTTAGCACCACATAGAAAAAAAGTTTATTTTTTAATTCCAGAGGGAGTCATAATACCAACAATAATCTCATCTACAAAACCAACAACATCACCACCAACAACAACCACAAATACACCTTCAACAGCCGAATCACCAATAAAACATAAAACACCTGACAACTAAAAAGCAAAACTAAAATATTTTTAAGATTGAAATACCTAAAATATAGAGTTGTGTCGTTCATGAACGAACTAGTTCATTTGAACGGTTCAGTTCATTGAACGATATGACATCGTTCACCATTATTCGTTCTTTTCGGTCATCGTTCATTTCGTTCTTTTTTGTAGTCATAAAAAGTTTGTATACCTTTCTTATTAATTTTATTACATAATTAAATATTTTTCTTAATAATTTCAAATTTTTAATAAAATTGTAAATCACTGTTCAGACACAGCTCATGACAAAAAAGAACGATAACAAAAAAGAACGATTGAACGATATGACCGAGTCACCAAAAAGAACGATTAAGCCCAACTCTACTAAAATAATACTGTTAAATATATAGAATTTGGCAAAAGTATACTTTATGGGGCACCCCTCAAAAAAATATGACCCCCTCTGGAATTAAAAAAGAAAATTTTTTTCTATATGGTGTTAAGGGGCCAGGGCCCCGGTACCCGCCAGGTCCGAAAAACCGAAACACGCTCAAAATGGCACGTCTGACGACGCAAATTAAAGGAAATTTTCTCACGATTCCAAATATGCATTTTGTTTTAAGATCCGGAAAATAGATTTAGGGCTAGGTGCATTTTAGGTGTTAAAAACCACTATGTACGTAAACTTTTTGGTGATAAAAGTGTGGGATTTTTTTTAGGAAAAAGTGGAAATTTTATGAGTTTTAGGGGGTTTTTGTATATTATGGGACACAGCGTCGCAGGCGGAAAATGTTTTGAAAAAATACGCTATGTACCAAATCATTTTTTGGTACATAAGCTTTATATTGGTAAAAGTTAAAATTTAATGAATGTTTGTGGGTTTTTTGTATATCGTGGGACATAGCGCCGCAGGGGAAAAATTTTTAATTTTTTGATACGTTGACCTTTTCCAAAATGTTGGGTCAATTACGTGAACTTTTTCGTACTTTTGGGCGTACTCCAAGCGTTTCTGGATGTTCACAGATCTAAGTAGTGTTTTCTTTTCTCGCAACTCTGCTATTTCCCTTGATGGTTCTGCGAACTGTCTGGTCGGAAACAGAAATTTCCAGATTGCTTTTAATTTTCGATTCAATTGGACTACATTTTGCTTAGGATTTTCTTGAACGGAACGAATAACGGCCCTTTCTGTTCGGTTGTCGAGAATACGAGGGCGGCCAGAACGTGCCTTACTTTCATAATTTACATTTTCTTTGAAATTTTTTATTATCGTTTGTACTGTGGGCTTTTTAAATTTAATAAATTTCCAATTTCATTAAGAGACTTACCATAATTTCGCAATTTAATGACGGTTTTTCGAATTGGTTCCGAAATTTCTTTGCCTTTGCTCATTTTGCTTCACTACTAACACGTTATGATTTTTATTTTCCAAATATGATCACTTTTTGTGAAAGTACAAGCTCAACTAATGAATTGTACCATATCATCATAAAATTTGTAGCGGCACTTGTAACGGTACATAATTTTTTATAGGGGGGTATGTAACTTTAAAAAATGACAAATTATATGTTTTTTGTAGTTATTTGCTAACAAAAATAACAAAAGTTTTCTATAATATGATGAAAATCGTTTTTGTTTTACTTTAAATAAAAAATGCAAGTAAAAAGAAAGTAAAATCATATTTTCTTCAAGAAAACAGAAATTTGTTTCCCGTATGTATACTCTTGTAACTATGTGTAAAAGTTACATATGTCAGAAATCTGAGTTTTTTCGCCAAAAAAAATTTTTTTTATGAAATCTTTTTGTTTTCTTTCAATATTTAGTTTTAATTTGTTTTTTTTTTTAAATGTTTAAAGAAATTTTTCAAATTAAAGTAAGATGATACAATTTTTACAAGTAAAGGGTTTTTCAATAAGAGCGCTACAAAAGTTTAAGTAAAACAAAAACGGTTTTGGATATCAATGAAATTCTTTATTCCTGTGAAAGTACGTTCGATGCCATTATGTATGGAAATCGATCTCTTTTGCATGGCCAATTTCCGACGGTTTTCGAGCATAAATCGGCCGATACTGCTGCAATTTCACGTTCGATATTCGTACGAAGTTCATCAATCGTCGCTGGCTTGTTGGCATAGACCATAGATTTGACGTAGCCCCACGCTCAATTGTTGATCTGCTAGGACGATTATGACGACCATAAATTGGACGTAGCGCTCTTTACAATGAGGCCACTGACTCCGAATTTCGGTAGTAAATTTTAATAATTTCGACTCGTTGTTGGCTCGTATATCTTTCCATCATGAAATGGCAAACCTTGCTGAAGAGAAATGTCAAAAGAGCGGCAGGAAATATGGCGTCGTTTGCTGTCCCTGTCTTTCTACTTTTGTAGCGTCCCTGTTTAACAACCCTTTAAATTACAAAGAATAAAAATTTTTTGAAAGAATTCGATATTCGATATACATTCGTATTCTGTCTTGCTGGTCTTATCGAATTCTTTCAAAAAATTTTTATTCTTTGTAATTCACTTGTAAAAATTGTATCATCTTTCTTTAATTTGAAAAATAATTTAAACAGAAAGTAATATTAATTTATGATCTAAAGTCAAACTGAAAGAACATTCATTTACCAAAATAAGAGATCAACTAAATATTCCCCTCATTCATCTTAAACACACATTGACACGGTGCAAAATATAATTTAAATAACATACATTTAAATTTAACGGTCCGTTGTAATTCAAAATAATCTGTGGTTATCATATACAGAGTTTGAATAGAATCAGCTGAGATATCTTAAGAATTTTAAGCTTCAAAGCAAATAAGAGTAATAACAATAAAGGATAAAAATAGCATTGTTAGATTTCGTTGATATTAGTCTAAGTTGAGTTGTTGATAACAAATTCGATTTGCTGTCAACTGTCACATAAGTAGACGATTATTAATTATTAACCCATTCAAAGACGAATGACACTGATGATGGCTTTGTAGCGAAAGCCGAAAATACGTATTCTGTCTTGCTGGTCTTATCGAATTCTTTCAAAGAATTTTTATTCTTTGTAATTTACTTGTAAAAATTGTATCATCTTTAATTTGAAAAGTAATTTAAACAGAAAGTGATATTAATTTTTGATCTAAAGTCAAACTAAAAGAACATTCATTTACCAAAATAAGAGATCAACTAAATATTCCCCTCATTCATTTAAAGAAATTTAAAAATTCGACCAAATTGCATTGTGAATACTGCGTTCAATACTTTGCTCACAAACAATGACTTTGACCTAGCAAGTGGTCGTTGTTAATCTTTTAAAAAAACAAAACTTGCCGTTATTTGCTTTGATGTGTTCTTAATTGAATACCAATAAAAAAATTCCTTCTTGAATGTGCGAAAAATTACTTTTTTCCACAAAAATGGGTCAAATTACCTATAGTGCAATGTAGTGGAGAACATTTGACCATTTCATTGCTAAGAAATATTATAGATTTTTCTTCGAAAATCGCTAAATTTTATCAAACATTAATTTGTTTCTACAAATAATAAATAATTTAACTTTTCCCCGTTCTTGTTTACAAAAATTTATGTAATTTTTGGATTGCTAAATTAAAATGAAAACTAAAAGTGACATTTGATCTCTGGCATCATTGCAAGAGTCGCTTGCATGTCAGCGATATCATGATATTGCAATAAAATTGAAATTAAGTGTCTTCACTTGAGATGAAATCATTTTGACAATTGCTTGCTATCATTTTATTGCATGTCAAGACACTAGGTTAATTTGAGTCGTCACACGTGCCATTTTGGGCGTGTTTCGGTTTTTCGGACCTATCGGGTAGCGGGGGCCCGGCCCCCTTAACACCATATAGAAAAAAAATTTCTTTTTTAATTCCAGAGGGGGTCATATTTTTTTATTTTTCAGGGGTGCCCCATAAAGTGAAGTTTTGCCAAAAAAATGCGCATTTCGAGCAATTGGAATTTGAACTCAAAAACCCAAGAAATTACCTTTAAACCTTCCATGAAAAAAATCGATATGCATACCATTTTAAAGGGCACATTCTTACCTAATAAATAATACCAAAATATTTACCTAATAAATATACCTGAAATAGTTTTTAAGTTATTGTCGATTTTGTAATCATACTTGAGTCAAATTTTACCGTGTTTTCCAATATTTGTGACGTCATATTTAGGAAACCGAAAAGGTCCGGGCCCCAAAAATTTATGCATCTTGATCTCTTTTAGAATATGGCGAATTTCATTCAAATCGGAGATGGTAAATCCGAATGTTGTATTGAGTTGATATGTTTTTACCCTGATTTTAAGTTTATTTGGATAAATATACTCCTCAGTGAGCTTATAATAATATTTCATGGAATTTCAGGATTCTGTTTTATAAAAATGTATAAGATCTTTCCAAGACGCAAGTTTACCGTCAAAATAAACTTGTTTTTCATATTAAGCGGGCGCTTTTTAGATGAAGAGTATCATGCGAAAAGAAAATTTCTTGGTCATTTACAAAAAAGAACGGACGTTCCGAACTAACCCCAAGAATGGAACAAAAATTTACAAAGTTTTTGCCTTGGTCGCAAACAAAATGGCAGGGTATTGATCCTATATTTTGCAACATAAATATTGCCTCGAATACGTATTTCTTCAAAACCGGGCCTTTGCAACTGCCTTGATCAAGCCAATAATTTTGTCTTCCTTTTATCGTAGTCCAAAAAGGTTTTGAGAGCCATTTCGTCGCAGGATATTGTCACGAATTTCTGTTTGTCAGTGAATTCACGAGCTCGTGCTTCTAACGCCTTAAAACTACCAGACATATTTCCCGGATTTTTGGCCAGGGCTCTATGAAACGATATAGAGTCATTTCACTAGGCCAATTAAAGTCTAACTTAAGATTAAGAAAGATGTCTGTAAACAAAAGGAGCAAGAAAGAAAAGGGCATATACTTTTAAACCATCTTCATACCGACGATTCTTACCTAATTTCGGGTAGTTCTTGAGAACATTATTATGAACGAAAAGTTGTTCTTCGCGTATAAACCAGATTGCAAGTTCTCCGCCAACTCCTTATATTTATGTAATTCCTTAGATAATCTGACATTTTCTGCCTTTAATATATTTTTCTGTCGTCTTTCTTCAAAACATTTATTACGGTAATGGTAACGTTCGCGTTTTAAAGTCAGTTTTCGCGGCGTACTCGAGCTAATATAAGCGTCCGTTTGAATATATCTACCAGTTAAAATTCGGCTGTCACTAACATTTATACCCGAACTTTCTAAACCAGAATCGTCAATGTCCATTTCTGCATCCTCCAAATATTCAATGTCCAAGCCTTCTACTTCTAAGACTTCTGCTGCTTGGTTTTCACCTATATCTTCTGAAGTCTCCAATTCTAAGAATAGTTCTTCTAAGACTTCTTCCATATTACCTATAGTAATTAGTTCAGTTGTTTCGTCGCCCTTTGTACGTATGCCTTGGTATCCTAATCTATCTAAACCCTCTAAATTAAAGTTATTCTGAGATTCGGGGTAACATGAACCTGATCCATAGGAGAATTCTTTGATGTTGACGGCAAAGAATCCGAGACTTCTAAACCTGGATTTGAAAATAAATTTAGTTCAGCATTTACACAAGTTTGGTTACAGCGTATTTTGTTAACCTATTGCCAAAAATATATTCTTCCGAAAAATGCCGACTGCACAAGAAAATCGTTTTCATCGATTACTCCGTACCTAAAATACGAAGCCATTCGGCACGTCTAAAAGAAAATAGTAAATATTTATTTAAGAACTTTTTAAAAAGTGTATAGGGGCAGCTTTATAGTCAGAACTAAGAAAGATTTTTTGCTTAAATATTTCTCAAATAAAAAATTTGGTTGAAAATTGACAGTTGACAATTAAAAACAACCAAGAGGCAAAAACTCGACTTGAGCTACCTAAATTACAATTGCATTTTATTGGGAAAAGAAATACAGTAATTTTGACTTAGCTGAACAACCAACTTTTGAAAGAATTTTTGTGCAGGTAAGCCGAAAACGCAGCTAAGTCAAATTGTTTACCTGCCTTAATGTGCAGGTATACCAATACAGACTGAAAACAAACAAAACAAATGAAGCTAATAATGACAACTTCGTCCTTTGCACATGATCTTCCGATTTTTATGGTTAAAAAACTTCTAAAGTAGGATATTTTTGTCACAAAAAAAGTTGATAACACATTTATTTTATGTGTTTTTTTCCTAGAATGGAAAAACAAGGCAAAACCCAAGAGGCAGCTAACGGTGATCTTTTTTATGAAAATAATGTAAAACTGCCAAAAATATGAGGCAGTTATCTTAAATGCTGCACCTGCGCATTTAAGATAACTGCCTCATATTTGTGCACTTAAAGAAGACAATTGCGTATATAATTTTGTAAAATGGCAACGAAACCAAAATTTTGTGCAGTTATAGCAAATGTGCACTTAAGAAAAAGGCAGTTAAATCAAAACTACTGTAATGACAAAAAGCTTGAGTAAGGGATCAACCCAACATGACTTATGGGGGGTCATTTTGTAACTCGAATGAAAAACGTTTTTTCGTTTGAAACGAAAATATTTGGTATTTTATAAAACGGGTAGTAGTTTGCGTTTGTTGCCATTTGCGAGTTATTATTGCCAGACAAAAAAAATAATATTTGTGACATGGAATTACAAATTATTTAAATAAAAAATTGTTCATAGAGTTTTCCAAGTCTGTTTAGTTAGCCTGATTGGTAAATGAGTTAATTTTAGTTCTAATATTTTTAGGGTCAGATATCGAATCCTGTGTGGGGCAATTTTTTTTTGTAGTTTTTTTTAATGATATATTTTTGGACATTTTTTCCTAAAAATATGAAACAAATATATGTATTTAAGAAAAATTTTATATTGTACAGAAAATCAACTAAAATAAGAAGAACCTTCCATTAGCGGATAGCAAAGGAGTACAAAGTATGGTTTGTTAAGATGGCCCTTAAGTTTCGAATTGTCAGATTTTAGTTTTAAAACCCCTCAGTTTGTTTCATTTGGTCTCAAACGTAGAAGTTTATATATAAAGAAAAATTTTTTAAATCGTGTCTTAGCGCATCTAAAATCAGATATTTTTAACGCTTTCACTACCCTTGTACACTACAGTGTACACATCTTTAAAAGAATATATAAAATTTAATAGTGCAAAAAAAACTATACTTTTTACAAATAAGTTTACTAGGATCTTGGACTTCAAATAAAAATCATTATATGTATAATCAGTTCCACATGGCATTATGGTCATTTGTTAATGAAGTCTAATTTTTTGAATATATCATAATCTCCGTGAAAAGGGGGGTTTTGGTGTTTCTCCTAAACTAATGAAGATAGATAATTGAAATTTGTCATATAACTTCGTTTTATGACGAGAAGGAAACCAACCAAAGTATTTTTGGTTACTCGAATGTTTAAGGGGTAAAACGGGGGTCAGAAGTTTGAAAAAATCGATTTTGGAACGTCATTTTCGGTGGGTAGGAGGGGGCAAAATATGTTACATATTTTTTTTCTAATTTGAGGACTCTTAACAAGAATCTGCATAGAATAGAATCACAAGAATCAAAATAACGATACATCCGCAAACAAAAAGTCGGTAGTGAAAGGGTTAAAATTGCACAAATTTTCACTAACTTGCATATAAATTTAAGTGCATAGGTATGCATAATAATTTGAGTTTTTATAACGATTTTTGTGTGAAAAATTTGTTTTATAAGCCGTTTATAAATTTAAAAAGTGATTATGCATATGACCCTAAAATGATTATTTTTTATTGAGAATAAAAAATATAGGAGTATCACATTTAACTACTTCATATTTTTAAACCCATATTTGTACAATTTTTATTCCAAAAATTGCAATTACCTAACTTTTTATGCAAAAACTATAACTTTTTAATAGGAAACGACAACTATTTCTGTTCGTTTGAATATGGCATACGTTTGCAAACGTTTACTTCTTATAAAATACCGTTTTATTAAGGAGTTTGTCTTCGATTATAATATTGCCAGATTGAAAAAAAAAAGAAAATATACTATTTTTTTGGGGTTTTACAAAATTTAAAAAAGTTAAACATAAAAAAACGTTCAAACGAAAGCAAAGTTTCGTTTTACAAAATGACCGGTAGGCCGGTCTAGGGTGGGGGGGGGGGGGGGGTGCTTAGCTTAGATGCTTCGTCTTTATGTTTTTTTTAGTCTATGCACGGTCACATGGCTAATTTGGAACTTTTTTGCAATTTTTCTAGTAGATTCAGCATTTTTCAATAATTCTATTATTTGGAGTTCTTTTGATGGTTCCATTTTGAAAAACACGCGTCAAACAATATGGATTATTAGAAATAACAGTAAATAAAAAAAAAACTCATAGATATGTTTTGTTTTATTTGAGTTAAAGAGGGTCAATAAATAGAGTGCAAAATTGTTACATTTGAGTTATTTTGCAAATCATGGCACTGTATTCTCAAAGATTAAACAATATTAGTTTAGTTTTATGTATAGGAATCCTATATGCTTGTATACTAAAAAAAAAAGTTGGTACAAAAACTAGTAAAACGGTTTCCAATTTTATTATACTAGTATTATACTAATTTTTAGTATAAATTTTTTTAAAAAATAATTTGGTATTCTCATTTTACAAATTAGAGAATTTTTTACTAATTTGAGTTGCTAATTCTACAAATTTAATTCTAAATTTTAAAACCCGATTAGCTAAAATTAGCAAAAAAAATTACTAATCTTTTTTATTTTAAAGGTTAAAATTTGTTTTTTCTCCCCACACATACCACAGGCTAAAGTTGAGTTTAGGGGACCTCGTCGATTGCCTCCATATTTTTACCACTGATAGAACTCTTTTTTGCTACGATATATTTTTTTTTCGCGGAAACGCCTATGTGCAAAGTTTGAAAATATACTTGGCTATATCTTCGCCATTAATGGTCGAATTGGGACAATACATATATACACCATTGTAAAGGTCTTTTAGAAATGTCTTTAAGGTGACATTTTTTAAAATTATTATTAACCCATTACGGCCCGGCGAAAGAATTTCCATTATTTTTTTTTTTTATAGAAAGGTTTTTGTTTCATAAAAACGCCTATATAAGAATAAAATTTTTACTTTGTACATATATTGTCAAGACTTAAAGCTTTCATTTGCGATAAATATCAAGTTTTTATTATTTCAAACATCAAGGACGCTACGTGAAAAAGTTAAAAAAAGTTAAAAAAAATTAAAGTTTGCATTTGCATAACGACGTTTTGTAATAGTACTATAAGCGAAACTGGACAAAAAAATTAAAGCTTGTGTATTTCGTTTAGGGTTGCCATTTCCGTTTTGAGAAAAAGAGTACGCCAAACCCCAAAAAAGTAGGTCATTTGTCTTAAAAAAGAGGACAATTTCTTTTTTAATAAATTAATTTTACAAAAATCAACAACGATAAAATATACAAATAAAAATTTATTTTATAAATAAAACAGTTTTTATTCCCACTAAAAAAAATTTACAAAAAACAAAAAAAAAATCATTCTGAACTTTAAATTAGTGGTGCAGTAAGTCATTATTTTGTATTTTAAAGTAATGCAAAAGATAATGACCTATCATTACTTGGTAATACGTATGGTAATGACGTGTCATTACCATGTTTTTGCTGGGTAAATTAACCAAAAAAAAAAAAAACAACGATTAATCAATTTATTGTACACATTGTCAGGAATGTACATTTCTATAACTTCTTGATACGAATTGTAAAGGGTTTCATGAATGTTTTTCAATGCTTCCAATTTGAATTAATATATTATTGTCGCATTTCTTCAAATATTTAAAAAAACTGTTGACAATTCATATGAAAATTTGATTTGACTCTAATAATATCAGAAATAGAACTAGAAATAGTTTCTTGATTCATTTTTGTTTTCTGGCGTCCACTGCGCTTTGATTACGAAAAACTTCACAAATAAGATACAAAATCATTCTGAACTTAAAATTTTTACTACCTGAATAAAAAAAATAACGAATAACAAATTTATTTCATACATTTTCGGGAATGTACATTTCTAATTTCTTAATACAAATTATCAAGAGTTTCATGAATATTTTTCAAAACTTCCAATTTGAATGTCGCATTTTTTCAAATATTCATAAAACTCTTGACAATTCATATCAAAATTATATTTGACTAATAATATCAGAAATTGTTTCTGGATTAAATTTTTTTATTAAAGAAAATACACGTTCTACGTTGGCATTATGTGCTGGAAAGAAAAAATACTACTCAACAAGTTTTTTCATTTCATAGCAAACATCATTTTTAATAAAAAAAAAAAATTTGGACCAAAATTTGTGATCAGTCGTGCTAATTGAATTTAAGGTTTTCACATTATTTTTCAGGATAAGGAGTTCATTAAATACATTTTCATCATTAAAAGCAATGTTAATTTTTTTTTTAATTCAACAGTTGGTTCACTGCTGACAAGCTTCAAATTTGGCAATCAAAGTGATGCCAAGGCAATTGAAATAACAGCGATACTAACAATTCAAAAGTTTAGAAGCAATAAAAAAAGGTTATGGGAAAAAGTAGGACAACCCCGGACACTTACTGAAAAAGAAGGACTGCCTCGGACGCCCTAAAAAAGAGGACGGTGTCCGCGGAAAAGAGGACGGATGGCAACCCAAATTTTATTATAATAAAATGATTTGCACATCAGTTTAAATGCTTACATTGATGTTTTTAGTAAACAGTAGAAAAATATTAAAAATAAATCTTTTGTTAAAGTTATAATTAATAAAATAATAAAAAAGATACATACTATATATTTTGTAGGCATTTAATAAATATATGTATATGGGTCAATTTCAAAAAAAAACGTACACAACGATTTTTTTTTGCTTATTTTTAAAGTTTTTTCAAATCGCCTGTAAGAGTGGCCAATTTATGTAGAAATTAATGAAGAATCCGGTGGTACTTTTAGGCTCTCAAAAAAATCAATATTTTTTGTTTTTTTTTTTAGGTTTTCTATGATTTCTATCTTGAGCGTCACACACCAAATATGTATAAAAAATCGCTAAAAATGCAAAAATATTTGAAATTCAAGCTTACTACGATGTTCTTTTGTTTCTCAAGATTGACTTTTGCGAAAATCACCTTTTCGATTATAAACACAAAATCACGATTCACCTTGATTTTTCATTTTTTTTGTAAAAGTGACTAGTTACTTTAAAATTTTAAGATGAAAATATGTAAATTTTTGTTAAAAAAAGACTTGAACTTAGAGGTTACTTGCAAAGTAATAGGCTTGTAACAATGTATTTAAAAAAAACGTGTGACGCTCAAGATATTTTGTGACGATCAAGAGATTTTGTTGCACGTAAACAAGAAATTATGTCAAATTTAAAGTTTAACGAAAAAAAATTTATTCTTTTACAAAAAAAGTTAACAACAAATTTTTAAATAAATAAAAAAAATTTAATAATTTAATTAATTCAGTATTTTATTTATTTAACCACAAACTAAAGTAATAATATAACAAAAATTAAATAAGGTTTATACAAAGAAAAACAATAAAATAAATACATTTAAATGTAAGAAAGAAATCATAAATTTATATTTTTATTAAAAAAAAATTAAATAAATTTGTACATTAAAATGTCCTCTTTAAAATGTAGATTTTTATCCACTACATCCTGCAAATAGTTGCAGAGACAAATTCGAAATTCGACCTATAGTGTGAAACGATCCAATTCCATTTCGATGAAATTTGTTGATAAATAAAAATGTTCGGACAAAGGAAAAAATTTACAATTTGCAAAAAATCTTCTTATGTTCCTATGAAAAATGAAAAAAATATTAAATTTTCAAAATCACAAATTTTAAAAACAAATTTTTTGCCGATTTTTTTTATAAAACCCCTAACTAATCTAGACAAAAAGAAATAAAAGCAAACAAAAATTCTTTAAAAAAACAAAAATTTTCATACAAAACTAAACATGTACATATTCTTTGATGTCTTTAACAAAAATGGAAAAAAGTAATTCTTGAAGAAACTTATACACATATGTAAATATTTGACACAATACAATAACTTAGCTTATAAATTTTGATTCGAATTCTTATTCTGAATTCTTCATTACGCGCTTTATCGAGCTTTATTTTCTCTCGATATCTCCGTGCTCTTTCAGCCGCCGTTAATTTTGTTGTTTTACACTTGAAAATTAGAAAATAAAATCAAAATTAAGCATTTTAAGCTATGAAGCAATATATATCAAAAGTGATGCTCATGAAATGTTTGCCTATTTTGGTTTTTTTCGTAGGCAATTTATTTCTTAAATTCACAAATTATAAAAAATAAGTTGAAACCATATAAACAATGATTGTCAACTTCAATTTTTTACATTTAATATATTCACTTTTAAAAAAATTAGCGTGACGCTCATCAAATTTTATCTCGCCCTTACCATGGTGTTCACAAAAACTACGCAAATGCACACTTTTTTTTATAGATTTTTTTTTCGCTTCTTCACTTTTGTAATAATTAAACTTTGTACTTTCCTTGCGTTATTTACTTTATTTAAACGCAAATTGAAAACAAGTAATATTATTCGAATTATAAAGAAGTGACGCTCAATGCAAATTGTGGGGACAACCTTTCTTTGCAACGCCAAATTCGCACTAATTAAGTTTTGACGACTATAACAAATCAAAACACAAGAAAGAAACGCACTAATTCCATAACTGTTATTAAATGTTGCATATTTACTTTTTTCTTGATTTTATTTTATTTTGTTTACTAAAAATTCTAACGGGGGACACACGCTTTTGTATGGAAGGAGTCAGAGGGAGAAACAAAACACCATTCTGAATAAACAAAAAAACAAACATACAAATTTGAGAATTACGTTTTTTTGTTACATATTCCTCTCTGATCACTCTTGCATTTTTGTTTTTTTTTACCTAAAATAATAGTGTAAAGTGCGGGGACACAAAAAATGCGTTTTTTTTGAAATTGACCCATATAAAATAAACCTTTTGTAAATGATTTTAATGATTAGAAAATATTAAAAATAAAAAGCAAACCTTTTATAAACTTTAGGGGTAAACTCATAAATGCTTTGTAAAGTTAATAATTTAATTTGTAAAATAATTATAAATTTAGACATTAAATTATATACCAAATATAAGCATTTTGAAGACATAAAATATTTTTAAAAATACTGAAATGTAAATATTTTATAAACGTATTGTAAACCTTTACTAAATAGAATAGTAAGCTTGTTCTGTTACATATACGTATGTTTGTAAATGCGTCTACGCAAAAGCAAAGCCTACTTTATGAAATTTAAAAATATGTGTACATAAGTAAAGAGTGTTTGAGTTGAAAATTAATTTATTTAGGCTTAAAACGACGTTGTGTACATACATTTTGTATTTATAATATATTTGAATTTTTTTATTTTAAAGTTCATAGTTTATAATATATAATAATTGTTAATAGTATATAGAATTATAAAACTATATTTTTCGAATTTAATTTTGCATTTATGTTTACAAAATAAATTTTGTTTTTATTTCCTAGAAGTAACTAAAAATATTTAAAATTTTTGGAAAATAAGAGAAAATTTTAATACTGTTGAACATGGTTTAATTATAAGAGAATAACTACATACATCGATGTTTTTTTTCGGTTGCCTACACCATTTTAATAACAATGAAAACAATTTTTTCAAATTTAGAAAAAGGAATAAGAAAATAAAATTCGGCATAAACGACAGATATTTACACTAAAATATTTTTGTTCCAAAAATGAGAAAGAATTTCGAATATTATGCTTTGTGATTGCGAGAACTTTAATTGTGATTAGTGAAGCATGTTCTGTACTGAACAACACTGAAATGGACCATGGTCATATTTCTGGATTTTTATATTTTTTTTATAAAAAAAAAATACATTATTACTATACGAAAAAACCAAAAAAAAATTTTTGTTTGTTAAATTTTTCGCAAGAGAAAGTTTTTTGTACAAAAACGCATTTAAAATAGTTTTTGAATAAAAAAAAATCGCCAATATATATTTCTCAATGAGAAAATTGTCAACTTCTTTTATGCAGAAATGGTACTTAATAAGAAGAAATTTCGCCACGATTACAAAAATGATAACATTATTCCAAGATCTGTGAAGAAACTAAAAAGTGAACAATTTTCAAGAAAATAAAAATTACTGCGGCGCTCTATTACTTCCAAAAAAGAAAAAACAGTTAACCTACACTAAAAATGGACTTTTTAATCTGCTATTTTTTTTCGGCGCGTACACACATATTTACAAAAAATGCCAAAAAAGTTTACGTACAATAAAAAATTTTAATTCAAAATTTTACCTGCGGTGCGACAAATATCAACTTAACAGTTCCAGTAACAACTAAAATCACTTATTTCATGCAATTTTTGGACCAAAATGAAGTTTAACCCAACCTGAAGGGTCTAAAATGTACTGAAATGGATCCAGTTAGGATCACGTTTTATCGATCTCAAAAATTAAAAAATTTTTTAAATCGTGAGAAACTTTAATTTTATTTGACTACCATTTTTTTATGAAATAAGTTGTCCATTTTATATCACTCCCTAAGGCGTCTAAAATACACTAAAATGGCTTTAGCTGGAAACATGTTTTATGGATCTCAAAAAAACTTCGCTATCGAAATTCTGACGAAACTTAATTTCTTTTGAGCACCCATACTTGCATGTAAATACAAGTACCCCATGTGCAATTTTTTTGTACGTAGTACGAATAACAAAAAAAATTTTAAGTGAAATTTTAATTTTTTTGTGTTACAACATTTGTTTCGTTAAAAAGAAATTTATCGCGAATAAACTATTTCGGGAGCAACTGTTTTGAATAAGGTACAACATTTTTTGAATTACGAATGGTATTTTTTGAATAATTGTATTTTTTTTTTTTTATTTACAAGTGCTTTTTTCGAAATAAAATTGCTATTAGCTGTATTTTCTCTCATGCCTATCAAGGTTAAGTATTTAAAGCAAATCTACTTTGAACCGATTGTAGTACAAAAAAAAAAATAAACAGATTATGTTTGTAATTGTTCCGTTATAATCGAACGTACGTCAGCAAAAGTTTTTAGGAAGTAACGCGAATAAGTTGCGTTAAATGTGAAAATGTATAAACGTTGAGTTTTCTACGTTGATAATTATCCGTGTTGAAAGTTAACGTGCATACGAAAAGTAATATGTTAGTTTTTGTCTTAAACGTGTTTTTATGCACTTTGAGTTGTTTTATAAGTTAACGGATATAGTTAAGTCGAAAACACAGCTATTGTTTGAAAAACAAATATTCGAATTAAAATTACAATTGCTATATTAAAATACAAAAATGTTATAAAGAAAAACATTTTTCAAACGATATACTATATAAGTCATTAAGTCCACAGATTATATATATACATCTCTATATATAAAAGAATAACGTGACTGACTGACTGACTGACTGACTCAACATCGCCCAGCCCAAACCGCTGAAGCTAGGAAGTTGAAATTTGGTATGTAGGTTCCTCTTTCGGGGTAGACGTCCACTAAGACGGGATTTTTGGAAATTCCTACCGGAACGGGCAAAAAGGGGGAAAGTGTCCCCCTTGACGGCCTGCCAAAACCCCTTTGGCTAGAAAGCTGAAATTTAAGATATGTGTTCCTTGGAGTAGGGGCTAACTTTTCTGGAAAGTACTTTCTAGAATTTTGGACAGGGACGTTGCAAAAATGGGGGGAAAAAGGCCCCCCTTGACGGCCTGCCCAAACCGCTGGAGGTAGGAAGTTGAAATTTGGTATAAAGGTTCCTCCACTATCGTAGACATCCGCCAAGACGGGAGTTTTGGAAATTTTTACAGGGACGGGCAAAACGGGGAAAAAGTCTCCCCCTCTAGGGCCTGCTCAAACTGCTGGAGCTATGATGTTGAAATTTGGTATGTAGATTCCTCGACCGGTGTAGACGTCCGTTGAGACGGCATTTTTGGAAATTCTTATCGGGAGGGGCAAAAAGGGGACAAAAAAAGGACCTTTTTCCAAAAAAGTACCTTTTCCCAAAAAAAGTACCTTTTCCCAAAAAAAGTACCATTTTCCCAAAAAAGTACCTTTTTCCAAAAAAAGTACCTTTTTCAAAAAAAAGTACCTTTTTCCAAAAAAAGTACCTTTTTCCAAAAAAAGTACCTTTTTCCAAAAAAAGTACCTTTTTCCAAAAAAAGTACCTTTTTCCAAAAACAAAGTACCTTTTTCCAAAAAAAGTACCTTATTCCAAAAAAAGTACCTCTTTCCAAAAAAAGTACCTTTTTCCAAAAAAAGTACCTTTTTCCAAAAAAAGTACCTTTTTCCAAAAAAAATTCCTTTTTCCAAAAAAAGTAGCTTTTTCCAAAAAAAGTACCTTTTTCCAAAAAAAGTACCTTTTTCCAAAAAAAGTACCTTTTTCCAAAAAAAGTACCTTTTTCCAAAAAAAGTACCTTTTCCAAAAAAAGTACCTTTTTCCAAAAAAAGTACCTTTTTCCGAAAAAAGTACCTTTTTCCAAAAAAAAAGTACCTTTTTCCAAAAAAAGTACCTTATTCCAAAAAAGTACCTTTTTCCAAAAAAAGTACCTTTTTCCAAAAAAAGTATCTTTTTCCAAAAAAAGTACCTTTTTCCAAAAAAGTACCTTTTTCCAAAAAAAGTACCTTTTTCCAAAAAAAAGTACCCTTTTCCAAAAAAAAGTACCTTTTTCCAAAAAAAAGTACCTTTTTTCAAAAAAAGTACCTTTTTTCAAAAAAAGTACCTTTTTCCAAAAAAAGTACCTTTTTCCAAAAAAAAGTACCTTTTCCGAAAAAAGTACCTTTTTCCAAAAAAAGTACCTTTTTCCAAAAAAAGTACCTTTTTCCAAAAAAAGTATCTTTTTCCAAAAAAAGTACCTTTTTCCAAAAAAAATTCCTTTTTCCAAAAAATGTACCTTTTTCCAAAAAAAGTACCCTTTTTAAAAAAAGTACCTTTTTCCAAAAAATGTACCTTTTTCTAAAAAAATGTACCTTTTTAAAAAAAAGTACCGTTTCCCAAAAAACATACATTTTTCCAAAAAAAAAACTTTTTCAAAAAAAGTACCTTTTTCAAAAAAAGTACCTTTTCCAAAAAAAGTACCTTTTCCCAAAAAAGTACCTTTTTCTAAAAAAATGTTCCTTTTCCCAAAAAACATACATTTTTTCAAAAAAATACCTTTTTCAAAAAAAAGTACCTTTTCTAAAAAAAAGTAGCTTTTCCCCAAAAAAAAAAAGTACCAAAAGAAGTACCTTTTCCAAAAAAGTACCTTTTTCCAAAAAACATACATTTTTCCAAAAAAAAAAACACCTTTTTAAAAAAAAATACCTTTTCCAAAAAAAGTACAAATAAAGTACTTTGTAAAAACAAAGTATCTTTTTCCAAAAAATTTCGTTTTTCCAAAAAGTACCATTTAAAATAGTATATAATTTCAAAAAAACTACTTTTTTTCCTCCCCCCACGGATATCTCCACTAAAACAAGGTTTCTTGATATTCGGCATAGACGTGCGCTAAGACGGGATTTTTGGAAATTCCAACCGGAACGGGCAAAAAGGGGAAAAGTCTCCCCATAAACAGTCTCACAAATTGGAAAAGTGCCTGCCCAAACCACTGGAGGTAAGAAGTTGAAATTTGGTATAAAGGTTCCTCCACTGTAGTAGACATCGACTAAGTTTGTATTTTTGGAATTCCCTACAGGATATCCCAAAAGGAAACTCGGTATGTGAGTTCCTCCTTCTGTGTAGGCGTCCGCTTAGACGGAATTTTTGAAATTCCTATCGGGAGGGGAAATAAGGTAAAAGTCTCCTCCTCACGGCTTGCCCAATCCCTTTTGGCCAACCTAAAATTTTAAATATGTATTCCTTGGAGTAGGACTAACTCACCGGCAACGTAATTTTTCTATTTTGGAAAAGGAACATAGTAAAAATGGTGGTTGAAAGGGAAAAATGTCCCCACTAACGGCCTGCCCAAACCGCTTAGGCAATGCAGTTGAAATTTGGTATGAATGTTCCTCATCCATCGCAGATAGCCGCGAAGATGGAATTTTTGTAAATTCCTAAAGGGAGGGGCAAAAAGAAGAAAAGCCTCACCTTGGGGGCCGGTAAAAACCCCTTCGGCTAGAAACCTGAAGCTTAAAATGTGGGTCCCTGGAGTGAGGGCTAACTTATTAGAAAGATACTTTTTTGAATTTTGGACAGGGTCGTTATAAAATGGGGGCTCAAAAAGGGAAAGTTGCCCCTTAACGACCTGTCCAAACTGCTGGAACTAGGAAGCCGAAATTCGGTACTTAAGTTCCTCTCAGCCTGCTCAAACTGCTGGAACTAGGAAGCTGGAATTCCATGTCGATGGATTTTCGGAAATTCCTACCGAGAGGGGCACAAATAGTAAAAGTTGGCTAGAAACCTGAAATGTAAAACATATGTTACTTGGAGTATGTGCTCACTTACCGAGAAGGTGCTTTTTGGACAGGGACATTGCAAAAATGGGGATTAATGAAGCGAAAAGTGCCGCTTAAAGGCCTGCCCAAACCGCTGGAGGTAGGAAGTTGAAATTTGGTATTAAAGTTCCTCCTCTATTGTAGACATCCGCTAAGATGAGATTTTTGGAAATTTCTACAGGTAGGGTCAAAAACAGGAAAAGTCTCCCCCTTAACGGCCTGGCCAAACTGCTGGAACAAGGGATCTTAAATTCGGTATTTGGGTTCCTTCTCCAACGTTGACGTCCCCTAAGATGGTATTTTTGTAAATTCATACCGGGAGAGGTAAAAAGGGAAAAAACTTCCCCCTTGACGGCCTGGCCAAACTGCTGGATATAGAGACCTAAAATTATGTATGTAGTAGGTTCCTCCTCCAACGCAGACGTCCTCTAAGACGGAATTTTTGGAAATTCCTACCGGGAGGGGTAAAAACGGAATAATTCTCCCCCTTGATGGCCTAACCGAACCCTTCGGCTAGAAACCTGTAATATATAATATGTTTTCCTTGGAGTATGGGCTAACTTATCGACAAGGCATTTCTAGGACTTTGGACAGGAACGTGGTAAAAATGGTGGTTCAAAAGGGGAAAATTGCCCCCCCCCCCTTAACGTCTGCATCTTTAGCTAGAAACCTAAAACTTAAAGAACAAGTGTATATGAAACACTAAAATTAAGAAACTAAATAGGAAACGAGTGGGATTGAAACACTACACAAGTGGAATGAAATGGATATAAACGTTGAACGAGTGGAATTGAAATTATAGACATTGCAAATGGATTGGAAGAGGGAATTACCTGTTCAAACACTATCAACGGAATATGAAACTTATGTAGCATTGAAACATACTCTCCAAAAAGTTAAACAAATTTTCTGAAAGAGAAAAAACCTTAGAAAAGGAATGGAACTTATATATTCCGATATTTAAACTTCATGTAACGAAGCACCGGTGGAAGAAACCGACGCAGTAAATTTTCCAACTGAATTTGTGAATTTACTTGAATTGCCAGGTCTACCTTTACATAAACTGGAATTAAAAAAAAAAACTTTAAGACACGCTAACAACGTAGCTTTGCCCGCTATTTTTAATATTATAAAATGCTTTTCAACCCTGCTTTACGTTATTTATTTTCATTCAAAACACAAATGAACAAAACTACTTACGGGTCTATCTACCTAAGTTCGCACTTTACCAAATTATCTTGACATACACACGTATATTGCAAATTATTATGGATTCATTACTAACAATCCACTCTCATGAGCAAAAGTGATCAAATATTTATTTATTTTAAACCCATTGTTGTGCAGAATTATTTATTTGTGGTGGCTGGGTGAAGGCTTTAAATAAAAAAACGAATTTAATAAAAATTGTGGGGGGCGCAGCCCCACGGGGGGAGTGCGTAGCCCTCCCCCCTTAACCTTTAAGGCACGCTAACAACGTAGCGGGCTGCGCCCGCTAGTATATATATATATATATTACTCTTAACTCCCATTGGAGCATAGGGCGCTAATAACAGCAGATCGCCATCTGACCCGATTTTGAGCGATAGATCTAATTCGTTCCAAGATACACCTAGTTGGTTCATTTCGGATTCTGTTGAACGTCTCCATGTTGTACGTGGCCTACCACTTGCTCTTCCATCTTGATGAAATGGATTCCATTAGAGTTGTGTCGTTCATGAACGAACTAGTTCATTTGAACGGTTCAGTTCATTGTACGATATGACATCGTTCACCATTATTCGTTCTTTTCGTTCATCGTTCTTTTTTGTAGTCATAAAAAGTTTGTATACCTTTCTTATTAATTTTATTACAGAATTCAATGTTTTTCTTAATAATTTCAAATTTTTAATAAAATTGTAATTTTCTGACACTATTAGTCTATGCACAATAAAATTAATATAAACATGTAACATGTAGTGCGCCAATAAATTGTCGAATGAACGACGCCGTTCACGAATCACTGTTCAGACACAGGTCATGACAAAAAAGAACGATAACAAAAAAGAACGATAACAAAAAAGAACGATAACAAAAAAGAACGATTGAACGATTTGAACGAACTAGTTCAATGAATTTTATTGAACGATACGACCGAGTCACCAAAAAGAACGATTAAGCCCAACTCTAGATTCCATCTAAGAGCTTGCTTTGAGACATTATCATCATTGCGACGTAATTTGTGTCCAATCCACTGCCACTTTCGTTTACGTATCTCCGTTGCTACCGGCATCTGGTTTGTTTTAGCTAGCAACTCGATATTGTTCGGGGCCAAAAGATACGCAATATTCTTCTTAGGCAGCGATTTATAAAAGTTTGAAGGCGTTTTGTTATGTTGTTCGTAACCTTCCAAGTTGTACATCCATATAAGAGCACTGATTTTACATTTGACTCGAAAATACTAAGTTTGGTTCTTTGGCTTATTTTGTTATTTTGCCAGATTGGCGCTAGTATGCCAAAGGATGTCCTAGCCTTGTTTATTCGTGAGTCGACATCAATTTCGGTTCCACCATCTGCTGCAATCTCGCATCCAAGATAACAAAATTTATCTGTAGCATCAAACGTATGATTACCGATGGTTATTGGTTCTGTTGTTGAACCAATACTTAGCGTTTTTGTTTTGCCAGCGTTTATTTTGAGTCCCGTATATTGCAGCTTTTCCTGGAGTTCTTTAGTTGTTTGCCTTAGATCACTAAGCTTGTGTGAAAGCAAACAAATATCGTCAGCATACGCAAGGTAGTTCAAATAGTGGTTGTTGATTTTCCATTTGTATCCCTTGTTTTTTATTCTCAATGTTATTGAGGACATCTTCCATAACGATAAGAAACAAGAGTGGCGATAATATACAACCCTGACGAACTCCACTTTATACCATAAATGGATCAGAAAGTTTTCCCTTATGTAGTACGTAGCATCTAGCATGATTCTAGCTTTCCTTAATCAGTGATATATATTTTTCTAGTATATTTCTCCTTCGCAAGGCTAACCATATACAGTCTCGATTAATGGAATCGAAAGCTTTTTCAAAATCGATAAATAGCATATACAGCCTGGAGTTGAACTCAACGCATTGTTCTATAATAATACTTAATGAGTTGATGTGATCTGCGCACGATGAACCACTTCGAAATCCGGCTTGGCATGAGCTGATGGTTTGCTCCAGATGTTCCTTTATACGATTAAGTATTATTTTGGCCACTATTTTGGCAATGGTTGGTAAAACACATATACCTCTCCAGTTTGTGCAATTTTTCAGGTCTCCCTTTTTCGCAATTTTAACAATAATCCCATCCTTCCATTCTTCAGGAAAAGTTTCAGTTTCCCATGTTTCTGAGATCAGGGGTGTAAAATTTGTGCTGAAAGTGCAGGATCACACTTATATATCTCAGCAGGTATACCATCTGTACCTGCAGCTTTTCCATTTGGAAGTTGTTTTATAGCAGCTATGGTTTCCGCTATACTTGGTGGTGTAATTCTTAACCTTGGGATAATATTCCCTGATGGATTTATTAAAATAGGAGGCTGGAGAGTAGGATCTATAACACAGTGGAAAAATGCTCCCTCCACCGTTGAAGTCGTTCGTGATCAGTGTTGAGTAAATTACCTTGAAGGTCTCTCACAGGGTGTTCTGTATGTAAATTGCAGTCTACTAGTTGTTTTGTGATCTTATAAACTGTTCGGGTATCACCGGCTTGTGCAGCTTTTTCGGCTTCTGCGAGGCAGTCAATTCTTCTTCTTTTATCTCTCCGCACAGATCGTTGTACTGACTTATGCATATTACGATAATTGGTTTCTATGCTAACTTTTGCTTCTGAGTCTTCCACTGCTCCTAGCTGTTCTTTTATCATTCGTCGTTTTGTTATGATATTCCACGTTTCATCAGTCGTCCATTCTTGTCTCCCTTTGGGTGTTGGTCCCAAAGTACGGTAGGCACAAGCTTGTATTGTGTTCCTAATGTGGTGCCATTCAGAATTGACAGAAGACTAATTACAAATAATTCAATTATAAAAAATATAAAAACAATGAGAACAAGGTGGTCTCTTAAATGCTCCTCTCCTGTCCAAACAAGGAGTCGGGGCCCATTTTTTTATTGCTGATTCTTAAAGCAAAAATTATGAGGAATCCAAAAAAAAAAAAAATTAGCCGGAAAATTTAGGAGCTTCTGTGGAAAATCGGAAAATTTAATTTTCATGGGAAAATTTAATTTTCATGAGAAAAAAGGTAAATTTCTGAGAAAAATTAGGAATCAATTAAAGCCTGATTCAATACCTTTCCAACGAGCTATCACTCGTTGCGATCGCTTTAGTAGTTTTTTTTTAAAACAACTTTCAATGAGGTCCCTTATGAAGATTTCTTCAATTTTGTCACATGACAGTGGTAAAAAACAACTTTCAATGAGGTCCCTTATGAAGAATTCTTCAATTTTGTCACATGACAGTGGTGTACACCACCACTAAACCAGTCACTATAAAAAAAAATATGTAGGTACATTATTTTTTGCTGGGCAATCGATTGAGACTATTTATTTTAGAATCGGAGAGGGGTCGTCCAAAAGGTGATCGCTTTCATATGGAATTGCTCTATATATCAATTCTATATTGCAAATGGTGAATTTTTACTTAACTGATTGCGCACACTTTAAGTTTTATTATTACCCGCAATATTTTTAATCCAAATTGATTTTTTGTATAATTCTATCTCTTTATGTTAACGATATTGTACACTCTAAAAAATGTTTGTAAAATTACTACAGTAATTTTGACTTAGCTGCACTACTAACTTTTGCAAGAATTTTTGTGCAGGTAAGCCAAAAACGCAGCTAAGTCAAATTGTTTACCTGCCTTAATGTGCAGGTATACCAATACAGACTGAAAACAAAACAAATAAATAAAGCTAATGATGACAACTTTGTGCTTTGCACCAGATCTTGCGATTTTTATGGTTAAAAAACGATATTAGGATATTTTTGTCACAAAAAAATTTCACAACACATTTATTTTATGTGTGTTTTTTTCCCTAGAATTGAAAAGCAAAGCAAAACACAAGAGGGAGCTAACGGTGATCTTTTTTATGAAAATAATATAAAACTTCCAAAAATATGAGGCAGTTATCTTAAATGCGCAGGTAGAAAATGTGCACTTAAAGAAGACATATAAGAAAAGTAATTTGCTAATTTCATCAGTTTTTCTGCAGCATAATTTTTATCTAATTTTCAGTAGTTTTAACTAAATTTTTCACACATTTTTTTCTATTAGTATATGTATAATTGAAAATACAGCTTATTATTTTATTTAATTAGCTTACAATTGTTCTTTTATTGTTTTTAAATGTTAAAAAAATGTACATTTGCAATTTCGAATAAAACATCCTTTAAAAATATATTTATTGTTTTAAATACTATAAATGGAAGTGGGAATCATTTGGGTTGTTAAATATACATATTTTATATGTAGTTGTAAGCATTTTATCTGTATCTTTACATATTTTTGAATACTATTTTAAGCATAAACTCTGTAATTTTACATGAAATTCGTTGCCTAATTAATATACACACAATGTATGTAAGTATGTATTTGAATTTAGGCACAAAAATGTATTTTTACTGAAATTATAGTAGGAGAAAAAATACCTACTATAAATGGGGTAAAGTTACATGAATTTTTATTAGAGTGTACCGTTTTGAAAATTTTCTTATTTTAGGAACAAATTTTTCACAATTTTTATATTACTCCTTAAAAGCAGGGTTAGTATTGCTACAGGAATTGTAGCAGTAGCAACGAAATTTAACTATAAACTCTAGCTTAAAATGGAAGAGTTTTTATTTTCAAACAAAACTACCACTACTGCTACATGCAAGTTTTATTTTTAGAGCAGTAGCAATAGTTTTGTTTTGAAAAAAAGCAAAAACTACAACGAGAGCTTTAGTGAAATAGCAATAGCTCAAAAAAATCATAATTAAAAACTCTGTAGTCGAGTTATTGAAATAAAAGAAAAGCTACACACACAATTCAATAACAACATAGCACAACAGAAAAAAAGTGGTAGTTATTGTGAGAGTTATTGAGCGAGTTTTATGGGAGTCTTTAAAATCAAATATTAGAAAAACTACTTAATGCTTACATAATAAAAAATGTGTAATATACATACATGATAAGCAAGCTGGCCAGACTTGTTGTTTTGTCTCTAAATTTGGGAATTTTTTGTTGGTCTTGGGGACAGAGAATCTTTTTGGGCATTTAAAAAATGTTTTGAGGATATTTAAAATTTTTCGTAAATTTTGAAGATTATACTAATTTTGTATAGTTTTCAAAAAAATTTAGTAAAGTTTTTTGCACGTAATTTCGAAGGTAAAAATTTACCCTTTTATACATTTTCTGTAACACTTCAAAGCTTTTTGACATGAATAAATCCTTTATGCCTAGGATTTTTATAGGATTAATGTCCAAATATCTAAAATATTGAGAAATAATAAACTGGCATTAAATTTGATTAATTTTATGAGTTAGTGAATACCCAGCTAAAATTCGACATATATGCATCCATGCATGTTGAATGTATGTTCATGCATGGCCATAAACATGCATTCATGACCACACATTAGGCCGGGTCGATTTGTGGGGAGGCAAAAAAATCGCCCATGGCTCAGGGAAAATCGAATTCTAGGGATCAAAATAAGAAACTTTGCCGAAGGAACCATACCTCTAAAACGAATTCTACTACCCCCCAACTGTTGACTTTTGTCCCGTAGGGTCAAGTTTTGAAAAATCACACTTTGACCCATTTAGAGTGCCCCAATCGAGTCCAAATGTATGACCGACCCCCACTAACTTTGGAGGGCCGATCCACCCATGCCAGTGGCACACCCCCTGGGGGTTCCCCATACAAACATTTTAAAAAATCACCATTTTTGGCACTTTATTTTATTATTTTTTATTTATTTTTATTATTTTATTTATTTTTTCTCCTTAGAAATTTATTTAGTCAGAACATATGTAAATGAAAAAATTAATTTAACTTAGTAATAGAAAAGAAAAAATAAAAAATTACTGTTTGAAGTCTTTTTTGCTTTCAAGTCTGGGCAATTTCGCACGGCTCTCTAATGTCGTCGCCATAACAGCCTCTACGTTTTCCGGTATAACTCGTTTGGAAACGCTAGCTAGCAATTGAACGTGTCGTTCTGTTTCTTGTATGTGTGATGGAATTTTTGGATCATTAAACGGTGGATCATCTTGATTTAAATATTCTTTCAAAGTATCGTATGGAATGCTTCGCGTGAATGGTGGTTCAAATACGTCATTTATGTCATATGCCCATAAAGTACTTACATGTAAATTAAACGTTAATCTGACTACAAATTCTGTTAAGCAAGTGCGCCTTTTATTATTTCTGGAAAATCCTTTATGATAATTTTATGCTCAATTCTACCTGTAACCGATTTTGTTGTCAAAACTGCCCATAAAGTACTTACATGTAAATTAAACGTTAATCTGACCACAAATTCTGTTAAGCAAGTGCGCCTTTTATTACTTCTGGAAAATCCTTTATGATAATTTTATGCTCAATTCTACCTGTAACCGATTTAGCTTAAGTAAGTTTACGACATGCAGCTGTGTCTTGTGGTGGCTTAAAAAACCCACACAACCTATTTTACGACCTGCAACAGAACGACACGTTCAATTGCTAGCTAGCGTTTCCAAACGAGTTATACCGGAAAATGTAAAGGCTGTTATGGTGACGAAATTAGAGAGCCGTGCGAAATTGCCCAGACTTGAAAGCAAAAAAGACTTCAAACAGTAATTTTTTTTATTTTCTTTTCTATTATTAAGTTAAATTAATTTTTTCATTTACATATGTTCTGACTAAATAAATTTCTAAAGAGACAAAATAAATAAAATAATAAAAATAAATAAAATAAATAAAAAATAATAAAATAAAGTGCCAAAAATGGTGATTTTTTAAAATGTTTGTATGGGGAACCCCCCAGGGGAGTTCCAGGGGGTGTGCCACTGGCATGGGTGGATCGGCCCTCCAAAGTTAGTGGGGGTCGGTCATACATTTGGACTCGATTGGGGCACTCTAAATGGGTCAAAGTGGGATTTTTCAAAACTTGACCCTACGGGACAAAAGTCAACAGTTGGGGGGTAGTAGAATTCGTTTTAGAGATATGGTTCCTTCGGGAAAGTTTCTTATTTTGATCCCTAGAATACGATTTTCACTGAGCCATGGGCGATTATTAAATCGACCCGCCCTACCACACATGGTTACATAAATCTCCATACATGTTTCATATATGACCATACGTGTGCATTTACGAAATTTGAGGTAATATCTACATGTATGATCACGCATGTTCATGCATGTTCATGCGTGCTCATGTATGTTCATGCATGTACACACATGTAGATATTACCTCAAATTTCGTTAATGCACACGTGTGGTCATATATTAAACATGTATGGAGATTTATGTAACCATGTGTGGTCATGAATGCATGTTTATGGCCATGCATGAACATACATTTAACCTGTATGGATCCATATATGTCGATTTTTAGCTGGGTAATTAATTATCACTTTAAATCAATGATTTCAAATTGAATAAAGTGAGGATGAGATTTATTAAAATTTGAATAGAATCAATTCTGAAGGCACTTAATTTAAATTTTATTGCAATATCATCATTAAATTATTTGTTTTATGATATGATTCCCGAACTATAAATCAAGGCAACCACTTTGGTTACATTGATTTGTTAAAATTAAATCATTTCCTTTGATTCTATGAAAAGAATCAGCAAAAGTCAAACTGATGCTTTAAAAAGATATTGAATGATTGTAGTAGAAAATAATTAAATCAACAAAATGAATCTTTTTGTTTAAAATTTATTTGGATTTAAAAATCAGATTAAAGAATTATACTTTTACTTACTACTTTATTTAAAAAACAAACTTGAAAAACTCCATTTTTTTTAAAATAATTTCGAAATCTTGAAGATTAAAAAAAAATTAAAATTAGTTTGGATAAGGTTAGTTTGAGCAAATTGAAGAAACTGTAAAAGCTTTTTCAACATTTTTTATAAATGGGATTTTTTGGGAATATTTTAAGATTTGTTTGGGGACAACAAATAAAAGTATGTGGCAAGCCTGATGATAACGATGAAATGTTTTTTGGTAAATAGAATTATTGCAATACGTTGCAACACCCAAAATAATAAGTTTGTAATTAATATAAAAATATGCATAAAATCCTAGAAGTATTCTTTTTAGTCCATTTTGTGTTTGTTTTTTGAAAGAAAGAAAATCTATATTGGTCAGAGCATCAAAGATTTAATTCATAAATTCAATAATAATGATGCTGCGGAAAAAAATACTAAATTAGGAGATTATTAAATGCAAATAAAAATCGAGCTTTTTAAAAACAGCGGTTCTAGTTTTTCTTTTTTCACAAAATATTTCTGTTACTTTAACAGGATAGACTACTATTTACATTCAATTTTTACTGTTCTTATCTTAGAGTATTTAGCATATCAAAATCTGCTAATTTCAGCAGTTTTTTTTGCAAGATTATTTTTAACTAATTTTCAGTAGCCTTTTCTACTATTAGTGTACGACAAAAATTTAATTTTTTCACAATTTTCAAAAAGTGTTTTTTTTTTTATTTTTTCTTTAATTTTGACCGAAAGTTCCAAAATTTAACCCGTTTGCGCCAGTGGAAGACTTCACCGACTTTGGCTAAAATTTTCACCAGAAACTTTAATTGGTATAATTATTATTATTTCTTAAAATATTTAATATGCACTCAAAAAAAAAAAAAAGTTAATACAAATCTTAGTAATCAGACAACAGAAAAGTTCAAAATACTTTATTGATAATACTCTACACGTATTTTTTTGAAAAAAATACTTCATAACTTTTAAATAAAACTCTTTATGATAGAGTAAAGAGTTCTAAAGATAAAACTCTCTATTGAAAAAATCTACAATGAATAGTATTTTGAATTTTATGGAGTTTTATTTTCCTACAAAAAATATACATAAATGTATTTAAAATTGGTAAAATTTTAAATTTTTGATAAAGATTAGCATGTAAATAACAAAATTTTATATTAAGAATAGTTCTGAACATTTGGTTCCCTTCATACAATAATATCACAACATACTTTTTCGCATTTAGCCATTATTTTTTGTAATTAGTTTGGAAAAAAAATTGTGCATCAATATATAAGCTTCCAGAATGAAAATCGCTGACTGAGCTTTGTAATAAATATTTTGTACCATAAAGACTTTTTTTGCGTTCCGCTATTATTTTGCAATTTTTTAAGTGCGGTTATTTTAAATTCATAATCTAGAAACTACAATATAATACCCATTTCTTATAAAAAAGTTAGTGGTTAGTTTGCAAAAATAATTCGCAAAAAAATATTTGTATTTTGCAAAAAGGAATATTTTTGCATCAATATATTCGTTTGCGGAATGTAAATCGCTGATTAAGTTTTTTAATTAATTTTTTTAAAGCATATACAATTTTCCACAATTGCGCGTTTTGAATATAAGGTATTAATATATCGATCAAATTTGCGTACACCATAAAAACTAAAGAACGCGAAATAGCGGATTTAGTTATAAAGTTTGTATTTTTGTTTTTTATTGTACGTTATTTTTTATTCAGTTAATACATCACAAAATTATTGAGAGAGTTATTTTTGACAAATTGCGAATTTTGCATATAAGACGCCATATAAAATATTAATTTATTAATAAAATTTGCAAACACCGAAAAATTTGAAGAAAAAAAATGCGAAATTGCTCATTTGATTCCAAGTTTAGTGTATTTAATATTTTTTGTTGTAGGTATTTAGGTTTTTATTTCTTTTTTATTTTGAATTGATAAAATAACTATTCAAACACTTGTTTAAAAAAAATTCCCTAAATTTTGATTTTCATTTTAGAAATTTAAAATTCGCAAATTTTTGGAATTTTTATTTTAAAAGTTTTAGTGTATTTAGTCTATTTAAATTTAAAAAGCACCCCCACTCCCCCCGAAAGAAATTCCTAGCTACGTGCCTGACGTAAACATTTTCTTAAAAATTTTTAAGAGTTTAAATTTACCAGCACTATTTTAAAACACGGGAGATTTTTTTTTTTTTTAAATATGATCCAAATTTTTATTTTTGTGTTTTATAGATAAGATTTTATCAATTTAATTTACAAAAAATTATAACATTTTCTACATATTTGCATTGCGTTTTATATAATTGAACTCAATTGTACAAAGATATACAATCAATGATTATAACATTACTTCCTTTTTTCCATTAGCACCTTTGTATTTTACTTGTCTACCTATCTTTTAACAAAAAACACAAGAAAGAAAAACTCGCAAAAAACTACCACAAAAACTACCAGAAAGACTCCCAAAAAGCTACCAGAAAAACTCTCACAAAGACTCGCATGGTTTTATTTAATAACTACATACATACAACAAGTAAACAAAACTCGATTGTGGGTTTTTGTTTTTTAGCTACAACTATGACTCTGTGTGTTGTTTCTTTTTGTTTTTTAGCTATAACTACAACTCCGTTTGTGTTTACTGGTTGTAGCAGTAAGAAAAGCTCGCAGAAGAAAAACAAAACTATTCAAAAACAATGACTCGCTTTTTTGTTAAAAACAAAACTACACAGTTATGTTTGCTACTGCTATCGAAATGTTTTGTAATTGTAGCAGTAGCTAAAAACCAAACTATGATTTCAATTAGAGTTTTACTAAGCCTGCTTAAAAGTAAGTGCCATTACATACTTTGTATGTAAAAGAAAATTTACAGACAATATATGTAATTTTAAATTGATAATGTTTATTATAATAGAAATATACCAACATACAATATACTATACTTTGTATGTAACTTCATACACAAAAATGCCTAAATAATTTTTTCAAACACTTTGTGCATAAAGTTACGCATATTTAATACACTCATAGAAATAAATCTGTAAAAATAGCACAAAAAGTTACTTAAAATTAGTTAAAAATGATTCTGCAGAAAAAACTGCTAACATTATTTAATTGAAAATAGCAAATTGTACTGTAAAATCTGCAGAAAATTTTGCTAAATATTTGTAGACTAAAAATAGCAAAAATAAACTGTTACCCAGCAAAAAAAATCCATTACAAAAAAGTTATTTTAAAAGCACTCCGAATAGCATCAACTGATTGTGAAGTAGTTACAAATTAGCTTTAACACTGATTTATTTTACACGTGATGTCCCATGTTGTCAGTAGTTCAATTTAAGCATTCTGTTAGTAATTTAAAAGTGATTACATGATGTTAATCAAAGTATGGTTTTTAGGAATACATTTTCATCACATCAATACGAGTACATTTTGTTTGCATTTTTAGAGTGATTTAGAAGTACTCTTTATAATATATAATAAAGGGTTCTTCAACAAGGACGCTACAAAAGTAGAAAGACAGGAACAGCAAACGACGCCATATTTCTTGCCGCTCTTTTGACATTTCTCTTTAGTAAGGTTTGCCATTTCATGATAGAAAGATATACGAGCCAACAACGAGTCCAAATTATTAAAATTTACTACCGACATTCGGAGTCAGTGGCCTCAACGTTAAGAGCGCTACGTCCAGTTTATGGTCGTCATAATGAATGGCTTCGTCAATAAACAAAATATGCGTTATTGGTCAGACAGCAATCCACACGTACTCCAAGAGTCATCATTGCATACCGAAAAAATTACGGTTTGGTGCGGTTTATGGGCCGGCGGCGTCATTGGGCCGTACTTCTTCCGTGATGATCAAGACCGGCACGTTACTGTGAATGGGAATCGCTACCGTTCAATGATAACCGAATATTGTTGGCCCCGATTGGATGATATGGACTTGGAGGACATGTGGTTCCAACAGGACGGCGCCACAAGCCACACAGCGAATGTCACAATCAATTTATTGCAAACCAAGTTTGGAGAACGTGTTATCTCACGAAATGGTCCAGTCGATTGGCCGCCTCGGTCGTGCGATTTGACGCCGTTGGACTATTTCCTGTGGGGCTACGTCAAATCTATGGTCTATGCCAACAAGCCATCGACGATTGATGAACTTCGTACGAATATCGGCCGATTTATGCTTGAAAACCGTCGAAAATTGGGTTCAGCGTCTGGACTTCTGCAAGCGTGCCCGTGGTGGCAATGCAAAAGAGATCGATTTCCATACATAATGGCATCGAACGTACTTTCACAGGAATAAAGAATTTCATTGATATCCAAAACCGTTTTTGTTTTATTTAAAAAAACTTTTGTAGCGCTCTTATTGAAGAACCCTTTATAATACATTTTTCAAAGTGATTTAAATGTGCTTTTTATAATGTCTGAAATAGCATATTTTACAGGCAATTTTAATGTTTAGCCTTTACAGAGCCCATTTCGGAACCTATTGTGTAACAAAAGCTTTAATTTATTATTATTTGTAGGGCAATATTAAGGAAACACTTCTTTTGCATCTGAATCAATTCGATTAAGTTAAAATCAGACAAAACCAATCTTTTTTTTTTAATTTTTGTTCAACAGTTTTTTAAATAAGTCTGTAACATGTTTACTTCAATCGCTAAATTCGAAAAAGCTACGATATTGAATTAAATAATATTAATACATTAAGACCGAATTTTTAGGATGTCAGTTAAACTTGGTTTAGTTAAACCGAAAACGAAAAATAAAATAGATTTTAGAAGCAATATTCCAGTTATAAACTGCGTTAAACTAAGTTTAAAGATAATCTACATCCTAAAAGCTGTGCCTAAAAGTTATATGTAACCCTCTGATTGATTATTTTTTTAAAAACATTACTCAAGGAATTTTCAGAATATTAAAGCGTACTAGGAAACTATTTTTTGATTTCAGAACTCTACACCCAGAAAACAGATTCAGCTCTGATAACCGCATTTGTAGCCAATCGCATGGTTCGGTTGTGGTAGCCGAATTTTTCAGTTGTGGCAACAGAAAACCAATTGAGACAGGACTAGTTTGACTGTTGCAACGGAATTTTAGTTGTATCAAGAATAATTCGGTAGCCGCAACCGAAAAATTCATTTGATGCAACTGAACCATTCGATTGGCGACAAATGAAGTCGTCAGCACCGAATCTGTTTTCTGGGTGTACAGTAAAGGGCTGAACGATTCATCTTAAATGAGATTTCAAGACACATGATAGCCTACAAGCCATAACAAGTTGTGTGGTTGTATTTTTTATAACGATTGAGTCAGTACAAACAACAAAAAAAAACACGATGGCAAAAAAGCATATGGATAGTGAGACGAATCCCATCATGAATCGTTTATCACGGATGACAACGGTACATTACCACATCATATTATTGTGAACTTAAGCAACCAACACAATATCAACACCATCGTTTTAGTGTTACTGAAAACTTATGTATAACAGTGTTGCCAGTTTGGGGGATTTATCCCCAAATTGGGAATTGTATCATCAATGGGGATAAAAACTTCCGTTTGTAGAACTGGGGATTTATTGGGGATGATACGAAATTTAGGGGATCATTTGGGGATAAAATATATTATTGCTTTTTCATATTTTTATGAATTTAATCCTGATAATTCTAAATATTTCTATTTTTTCTAAGAATGATGATAATAGTGAATGATTTTTAGCTACAAAAATTTGAGTCTGGCAAGGTAATGTTCCTAGAAACTATAATTCCTCTTGGTGAAAATTCAAATTCGTTTTGGTTCTAAAATGTTTAAAGTTATTTAAATTTAATAAGAGTTATAAGAAGTTCTTCTTAAATTAAATGTATACTTTACAAGTTACTCAATTGTCAAAAGTTAATCCATCTGCTGAAATGCTAAAACTTTTTAATGCAGTACCATACACAACAAAATGTCTGTTATTTATTAAATGTCTGTTTATTATTAAATATTTAAAATGAAAAATTTTGGTTCAAATTTTCTTTGCTGTTATTTAAATTTATTTGTTCTTTTTTATAATTTGTTGTAAGCACAAATTTATTAAATCTGAGTGTACAACTTACCGCAAAAAATAAACAAATATGGTATTTTTCCACTAATTTTTCGAAAAAATTAACGAAAACAAATTTTTATATAAAATAAAAGTTGGACATTTTTTGGGATGGCAAATTAAAAATTGGGGATAAGGTATGAAAAGACTGGCAACACTGATGTATGTAACCGAAATACGTACCTACTCTGTTGAAAGCTATCATGCTAATGAATGGAGTATTTTTTTTTGTTATGCTTTTAGTTGAGAGTTTTGTTTTCATTCGTGTTGTGTAGGCAGTGTTGCCAACTTTTGAAGGCAGGAAAGCACCGTGAGCATTGTGAAAACGGGTAAAAAGGGTAAAAATTTACCAAAAATGGGGTAAAAAAGCACGATATTAATTTTTTGAAAAATTTAAGTCAATAAATTGAAAACACATTTTAGCTTTGTAAAATCGTGTAAAAAAAGTTCAAAAATAACCGAAAAAGGGGTAAAAAAGCACCAAACTAATATCTAAAAATTTTTAAGTTTAAATATATCGAAGTTGCTATTTAAAATTGTACTACAAACATTGTGAAAAAATGTATTTTTTGTTTAGTTCGTATTATTTTTTCAACTTTGACAGAAAATTTAAGAAAAATATTAAAAAACGAGAACAAATACCAAAAATATGAACTGTACAAAAAGCACTAAAAGCACTGCCAGAAATCTGAAAAAGCACTGTAAATACCCGCTTTTTTTAAACGGGTATTTGTAAAACATCACCGGGTACAAGATTGAAAAAAGCACCGAAAAATACCCGAAAAGCACTGAAATGGCAACACTGTGTGTAGGTATGAAAAGAAAGAAAAAGAAAATGATCGGCCAATGGTATAATGAAAAAATTAAAATAGACAAATGTGTCTACCCCCAAAAAATTCTTTAGTTGATCGTAATGAATATTTCAACTATTTAATATGTGAAATACTCTAATGATACCAAAAAAAAAAATCTCTAAAGCGACGAATACATTAAGGAACATGAGTAGGGTTTTTAGCAAACTCTACTACGTATTGGTTTTATTATATTATTTATTTTTAATTTTATTTTTCAATATTGTTTAATTATACCACCGATTCTTTTTAAATGTTTTTTTTTGGAATGAATTTGGTAAATTTTATTTTATAGAATTTCGTTAGGTTATTTTAAGGGTATCGGTATTTTAAGTTATATCGTTAAGTTATTTTAGGGTTAACGGTATTTTAATTTATTTCGTTAGGTTATTTTCAAGGTTAACGGTATTTTAAGTTACTTCGTTAGTGGTATTTTAGGGTTAAAAATAGTTCGTTGAAAGGGTTTCGAATCGTTAACGGTATTTTAAGGTTAGTGTTTCCCAACCAAGTTAAAAATTTTAAAAATTGCCAAAATTAAATAAATCGTTTAAATTTAAAAATTGTCAAAATTTGAAAAAATCATAAAAAACCGCCAAAATTTTGAAAATAGCAAAATTTAGAAAAATCGGCAAAATGAAAGAAATCGTCGAAAATTAGAAAATATCATCAAAATTAAAAAATCATCGACATTAAAAAAATCGCCAAAAAAGCTATATATATTTATATTAATAAGAATTAATATAAATTATTTTTTTTTGTTTTTATAATTTATTATGCATTAATAACATTATTAATTTTTTTTTTTACTAACTTTTTTATATAATAATATAAAAATTGTAAATCAAACATTGAATTGAAAATAAAGAACAACTAACTAACTGCTAACTTTTTTATCTGAGTGTACATTTATACTTTTTCGTTTTATAAAACCTACATACCACACAACACACCATCGCATCCATAGCATTCATTGCGATACTTAAACACTAGTTCAAAGTACTAATTGCTATGTTATGGTAGCGAACAATCGTGTGTCACTACAATCACTTATTGTTTTTTTCGTTGCCATGTTTAATGCTTAAGCTCGCTTACGTTTTGATTTGTCTTCTAGTCGTAACAGGGTGGTTTAAATCGTAATGCACACATACTAGCACCATGTGATTTAATGACTACAACAAACCGATTGCAATCACGCAGCCCTTTAGTGTACAGTAATAAGGCCATCATTATAAATTTGCTGAATCAACAGATCTATAATTGAAATTTTAGCTTTAAATTCATTAAAGAATCAGAGAACAGTTGGAGGACAGTTTTTCCCCAGACATATTTCGAAGGCGAATACCATGTCGTCATTTGAATTTTGCAAGTCAACCATCGTTAGCTTAAAATCAACTTTTCCTTTAAACGATGCATTAAGTTCCAACGCTATAATTTGCAATCGTGATTAGTTAAATTCTTATGTTGAAGAATTTCATTTAGCAAAATTTTAACTTTAATTAAAATTTGGAACTTTAATGTACATTTTAAAGTTGACGGCAGTTATTTCTTTAAATCTATTTTTAAGTTGAAGAAATAATATATTTTTTGTCACTATAGAATTATATATTTAGCTTGATTTTACGACTTTTAAGGTGTAATAGCAATTAAAGCATATCGACATTTAAAGCAGGTGACATGTATAGAACTCTTAATGTATAAACAAAGCTAAGGGACCAACCTCTGTTAACGAACCTCTCGATTGGTCTGTTTTAAACGATAAAATATGTTAACATTGCAACAAATTTTATTAACATATTTCTTTGGTGCACGATGCAAAAGCACGCGAGCGACTTCATAGAGCCTTAACAATACATTTTAATTGTTAACTTTTATATATTTGCATTTAGTGAAAAGAAAAATTCATATTTGGGTCATACTCCAGGAGGTTCAATGGGATCCAATTCTTCATTTCCTTCCCTTTTTCAATGGGAACTGTAATTGAAGTATTTTTTAAAATATGTACCTACTAATAATTAAAAAATATGTAAATAATCGCAAAATAATAAAGTACGGTAATAAAATTAACTATTTTGTTTTTTTAGAGATAAAAAACGGAATCTCTAACAAATTCGTAATTTACAAACAAATGCATTTACAAAGAAAAAAACAACTTATATATACATTTTTGAAAGTTGTTTTAAAGCACATACATGCGAAGCAGAAAAAGAGCACTTATCGCTCCATTGTAACCAATTTAAAAGTTGTTTGTTTTGAATGACTTACACATATTTTTGCTGGGTAAATCTACCAAATTTTTGCTATTTTTAAGCTAAATTTAGTTGAATGCAAATAGCAGTCTATTCTGCTAATATCAGCAGAAATATTTGCTAAAAAATTGTAAACTTCTGTTTTCCAAAGGTTTGATTTTTATTTGCATTTAAAAAAAAAATCAAAAAAAAACTTCGAAAATTTAAATTTTTTTGTGATTTTTTAGGCTACTAATTATTTAGCAAAACTTTTTGCTGATTTTAGGAGGTTAATTTGCTATTCTCCATTTACAAAAATTTAGCTCAAATATAACTAATATTCGGTACTAATATATAGCAAAAATAATCTGTTAATTTAGCAGTTTTTTTCTGCAGCATCATTTTGAACTAATTTTTAGTAGTTTTAACTAAATTTTTACGGACTTTTTTCTATTAGTGTGTAGACTTGCTAGCCGTCCAGTTTTCGTCGGGACAGACCAGTTTTAGAGTGGAATGTCCCGTGTCCCGGCGATACCCTGAACGGGACGCCATTTGTCCCGTTTTGAGAAAAAAAATATTAAATATAAATGAATCGGCAGCAACACAGGAAAATCAAAAAATTGCACATTTTAAACAGATAGGTTAAAATGACCAGATTAACCGAAATAGAGGCGATTAATCGAGGAATCGGTTAATCGATTAACCAACTTCGAAACACTGCACTCATAGAAAAAAGTTTGTAGAGAAGTTAGTAAAACTGTTAGTACTTCAACTTAACAAATTTTTAACTAATTGTTAGTTAGCTACCTCCACATTACTAACTTACAAATTTTTTTGCTATTTTTTTTTTTGCTGAATTTAGTTACATACTAATTTTGAACAATAAATTTGCTAACTTTATAGTATTTTGCTGAATTTTTTGTAACCTAAACCACCAATTTTGGAGCGCTTATAAACAGAATGTTGAATGACTCTTACAAATTACTGCATATTTTTAACTCGCCAAAAATAATGCAAAAAGTTTTTAAATAAAGCTAAATTGAAATGGTTGAAAATTTGTCCTACTCATAAAATATCTAAATTATTAAAATTTATGAGAAAAATTTCTATTTATCGTAATACATTAATTTTCAAAGATCAAGGTTTAGTTTGGACGAACCATTTTAATATGAAAATTGTGATTAAATGTATCTCTGGGGAGCAAGTGGAGTTTACTGGGATGACCCTAATTTTATTCCCCCAATATTGTACTTTTAAGCTTATTTAAAGAATACAATATTTTTAATCGGCCCACCTTCTTTCCTGTGGGTGGATCTTTAGAGGTGAAAATGGAAACTCGAATAAATTCGGAAGTACATATCCGATGAGCAAACAATGAAAATCAAAAGAAGGGTCTCTGAAATCCCAAAGGACGATCTGCCTGCAGCAGCACTTAGTTTGTCAACATATTTGAATAAAGCCAGTTCTGATGAAAACTCTGGAAAGAACTTTATGAAACATCAAAACAAATAATAAAAAAAAATCATTAAAACGTTTATTTTATTGAAATACGATTTTACTTTTTACAAATAGAAAATTCATGTCAGAATTTATTAAAATTTGAATCAACATTCGATATTTTAGTAAATTTTTTCCCCCAATAATTTAAAAAGTTAAAAGGAAAACCAACAAAATTGGTGCTGGAGAAAAATTTCAAACATTGAAATGTTATATGTAACTTTTCGTTCAAACATTTATTTTATTATTTTTTATAATAATTATGTTCAATTTGATATTGATAATTGAATTAAATAATTAATTTATTTTTAAATGCACATTTATTTTTTATTTATTAATTTTCAATTAATTTGCTCCTTTTTTTACCTTTTTCCAGTCCACTAGTAATCTGTAAAAATGTTGTTAATTTCATAAAATTTTAGCAAAAAATTAGTAGATTTAACAGTTTTTTTTTTGCTATTTCCATTCTACTATTATTTAGCAATTTTTTTTGCTGATTTCAGCAAGTTAAACTGTTATTTGCAATTAACAAAAATTTAGCTCAAATATCAATAAAATTCTGTAAATTTAACAGTTTTTTTTTTGGTATTTTTATTCTACTACTATGCAGCAATTTTTTTGCTAATTTTAGCAGGTTAAATTGTGATTTGCAATTAACAACAATTTAGCTCAAGTATTACTAAAATTCTGTAAATTTAACAGTTTTTTTTGCTGTTTTCATTTTATTAATATTTAGCAAACTGATTCTGCTAATATTAGCAGTTTTTTCTGCAGCATCATTTTTAACTAATTTTTAGTAACTTTTTCTGCTATTTTTACGGACTTGTTTGTATGAGTTTAGTTATGTATGTATGTATGTATGTGGGTGTAGTGGTTGGAAGAAGAAGTACGTGTTTTATGTCGAATGTTACATGTTGTTTTTGACAGCAACTACTTTTTTGAAGTAATTTTGTTTTACAATGTAAATTTAATGTGGAAGATCTTATCAAATATAATAACATAAGTGAAATTATATGTTTAGAAATGTGGTCATATAAATTTTATACGAGAAACGAGAATGATGTCTTATTTGGTATATAGTGACATACACAACAAGCCGATATATAACGAGGTTTAGTTGTACTAGATAATAGCTGCTTTTTCTAATCACTTGGATTTAATAAATCCAAAAAGTAGTTCTAAAAGCGCTCAACAGATGGGGTTATATTCTCCCTATTTTAAAAAGAATTTTCTGTCCGACACTTCTTTCACCCTAATTTTTAATACCGAATTCGTTGATAAAAGATTTTACTTTAAACTTTAAGTTTTAATTATATTTTATATAAAACAGCGATAGACAGTCTGCCTTTTCAGTTTTATCACTTCAATTTATATTTTTACACAATTGAAAAAGTCCATTGCAATATTTAATATTCACTAATTGGATTTAATTAAATTACTTACAGTAGAGTGAAAAATTGCCATTTCTATTTGAGCTATTTCTCCATGTCCAAGATGGAAAATATGTATTTGCTGAGGTGTAGTTTCTTTTCCTAAACATATTTCATAAAAAAAATTTAATAAAAACCTTTTATTTGTTAGTTTTTCAGTTTTTTTGTTTCTCTTTTGATTTTCATTCGTATTTTTTTCTGACATTAAATTAATAGGCTGTTTCATATATTTGTGCTTTTATTGTGGATTTATTAAATCCAGCTTTTTTTGGATTTAATAAATCCCCTTTTTGTATGAAAAATTCTAAATCCAGGTGATTAAAAAAAACGCTTAATATTAAATAATGTGTAACCATTTTTGCTCGGGTGGTATTCATTTCCTTTTTGGTGCGAACAATTCTAGTAATATTTAAATTTGATATAACGAATAATAAAAGCTGTTTTATTTCACATATAGATGTCGCGTTCAATTTCACAGTCCGTTAATAAACTTTTTATTCTTAAAGTTAATTTTTTCACTACACGATGTAAACTCAATATGTGTGCACATATTTTTTTAAAAGCTCTTAGTGTTGCAAATTTAAAGCTTTCGTCTTTAAAGCTTTTTGGTAAATAGTTCAGTATATTTGAAGCATGCGCACTGTGGGACTTGTTTTGTCAAAATTTTTACAATACTTGTTTTATTTCTCTTCACAAAGTTCGTAACTAAAAACTAAACAAAATAATTAGTAATAATATTTTTATAAATTCAACGAATTAACCAAATTTCTTTATTTTTTCCCCAAAAGTTAAAAATAAATTGATATTAGTTTAAATATTGTTTATAAGATGTGTGATATACTTATACACAAAAATGTTATAAAAAAGTGTATAAATGTTTAGGGGTTTTTTGTTTTGAGACACCCCAAAATAAAATACCCATAAAATGAAAACAACGTGCAAATAAAACTGTCAAAGCACTGAATAAAAGTGAGTACGAGTATGAGGTCTGATGGTGTATAAAAGTGTTAAGGAAAATTATGAAATTGCCTCTCTTTTATTGTATTTCGAATTTCAATGGATTCCAAAATTAAATTAAAATACAAATTAAATGATAATAGAAATAAACACTTTATGTCCAATCTGGTTTAATTCTTTATTAGTTGTGTGTAGTTCCCCACACTTTATATTTAACATTCGGAAAGTGGAAAAAACCATTGCCAGTAATGCTGGCATCGAGTATTTGTCTTTTTTGGGTACTCGTTACTTAAAACTACTACTCGATATTTTCAGAGTTGCATTTTGGACGAAAAATATTTATCACAAAAATAGATCTCTGCTAAAACAAAAAGACAAATATTTAAAGGTTTAAGCACCGTAAGTTGTTTTTCACGTGGAAAATTTTTACTCAAACTTTAAAAGCCTTAAATAATAATTTAAATTCTGAAAATTTTAACTTTTTTTATGCAATTAGCAATCAACAATCACAATAAACAAATAGAGTCACTTTTTCACCAGAAAAATAATAGTCTTGTATATTAAATTTGCGTGAAAACATAGTCTAAACAATTTTCATGTGAAACTCATTGTGCGGTGCTTTACGGTGCTTTAAGCACGGTAAGTTGTTCAGTTTTCACGTCAAAAAACTGTTATACTCCATATAAAAAGGTATTTTTTCACGATAATGAGTTTCACGTGAAAATTATGTAGAGTTTGTTTTCATGCAAATTTGCCGTACAAGACTATTATTTTTCTAGGGAAAAAGTGACTATATGTTTATTGTAATTGTGTCTCTCTAAAAAATCAAAAAAAATTTTCATTATAGAATTGAAATTAACTTTTGAGGCCTTTAAAGTTCGAGTGAAAATTTTTCACGTAAAAAACAACTTACGGTGCTTTATGTTAAAAACGTATTGATAAGTTGGTGAACGATTTTAAAAATATGTTTATAAACTTAAATATTGAATCATCTTAAAAGAAAATTATTAACGGTGGGTCTCATACTTCAGGTTTAAACTTTAGTTAATAGTTAACCCAAAAATTTGTTGTTGCTTTGTGTACATTTTTTGACATTTTCTTTTCTTTATAGTTAAGTTAAAGTTAAACTTACAGTATGAGACCACCGTAAAAAATTAAAAAAAAATCAAATTTTAAAAACCGTTTGAATCATCGAGTAGTATCGAGTATTTACATTAAAAATATCGGGTACTATCGAGTATTGTATACAGATTGACAACATATCTACACTCATTAAAAAAAGTTAATACAAAAGTCTGTTAAACGGGTTCTGATTAAATTGAACTAATTTTGCTGCTATTTTTTTAAAGATAAGAAAGTAACTCAAACAAGTGTGAAAAAAATATTTGGTGTGATTGCTTTTGCCGCCAAGAGAGGGCGCTAAACTCAGAGAATTTTATGCAAAAATGACTTAACAGAAAAATGGGTTTTAATTGTTTCACGAAAATAATTCTCAAAAATACATTTTTTTAAAAACTTGTTCGAAGATTTTTTTTTAATTACTTCAATATATTTGTAGTTAAATTAAAATATGGATTTTAGTATATATTTAAAAAACAATTATTTTTTATTGCTCCGAAAAACACGTTTTTTTTGTTGAAAATCCAAAAATTACTTAAGTTTGATGAAGTATAAAAAAAAAATTATATAAAATTAGATATTTTTTAAAAATTTTTTTTGAGTTTATACTGTTATATAATAGATCATTAAAAAATTAGTTACGATTTTTTATCACAATTTAAAAAAAAATGGATTTTGTGAAATGCTTAATTAAATTCATGATTTTTACACAAATTTCACGCATTTAAGAGTGTTTAGTGTTCAAACCATGTGAACTTTCCATTTTAGGTATAGGATTTGTTGAGCGGACTTTTGTAAAACACTACGAGGAACATTTTTGTGCAACATTCTAACCCTCTAACTCTTCAATGAAAGGGAATTTTTTGGCCCCTTTTTAAAAGACCCATAAGTTGACGAGTTAGAGGGTTAAAATGTTCCACAAAAATGTTCCTCGTAGTGTTTTACATAAGTTCGATGAACACATCCTATACCTAAAATGGAAGATTCCCATGTTTTCTCCCTAAAATCCAGGTTTGTGGGACATTTGAGCACCAATTCTGAATAAGTACGAAATTAACCTTTAAACACATTTTAAGTTTTTACTTATTACTGGCACTTAAGTTAAATTTTCAAGGCGGATGTCTTCAAAGACTTATAGTAAAATTTCATGGGTTCCTATTTTAATCCTGTTTATTTTTTTTTTTTTTTTTAGAAAAATCATTTTAAGAGTCTAAAACTCATTTTTTGTAAAAGGCATTTTTTTTTGTAATGAATCGATTTTACCCAAATTTGGCACAAATATGGCTTTATCCTATATCAATTCACGTGCTAAATTTCATCACAATCGGATAATTTTTGGTTTTATAAAGATTTTAAAATAAAGGATATATGACACTAAAGGGTGAACACACCAAAATTGCGACACTTAGAAACTAATACCAGAAAAAAACTAGATGGCTTTGAAATAAATTTTTTTATTCGAATACTTTGAAGTTTAGAGGTAATAAAAATATTAAAATATTAGTTATTATTTGTTCCATATGCAACTGATCGGACTTTTCGTCACACACACGCCATCATCTTTTGCACGAGTGCATCTTCGACTTTTCGCGACGCCGACAACCTTCTTCTTCTATTTCCTTCCCTATTGACCAATATTCCTCGCGCGTAGCTCTGGGCTATTGGGTGGATTGCAGTCGCGAGGTACAAAATCGATTTTATTTGCATTGTACCACTGCAATGTGTACTTGGCATAGTGGCAGCTTGCCAGGTCCGGCCAGAACAGTGGTTTGGTGACGTGAATCTTAATAAATAGCAGAAGACGCTTTTTGCGGCACTCATCCCGATAAATTTGAGCGTTCATTGTTCCAGATGTGATGAAAGGGCTGCTTTTACGACCACAAGAGCAAATGTGTTGCCAAATCATGTATTTTTTTTGGAAACTTGGACTTCGTTTTCAATTTACAGCTCTCAGGAGCATCTTTACGACTTGCAGCAGTATAAAAATCTAGGCTTGCAATATATTTCAAATTTTGAAAGCAGTAGGTTTCGTCGTCCATGACAATGCATTCATATTTCGTGATTTGGGATTCGTACAACTTGCGGCTGACGGATTTCGCCGTAACATTCTGCTTTGCGTCTCGATCTGGTGCTGTTTGAGCTTTAAAACTTCTCAGTAAAACTTGCCGCTTTACCTTTTGTACAAAAGCCTGCGATTTACGTACAGATTTTGCAACAGAACGTGACGAAAGCTTTGGATCCTGCGAAAATGCCCTGAGGACTTTCCGAGCACTGTTTATATCACTTTGGTCATGCTCACCTCCGCTACCAGGCTTTTTAGCAATTGTCAGACCTTCTCTGGAGCTATTTAAAACCCTGGCAAGTGCCGAGTGGTGTACTTTTACATTTTTCGCAATTTTACGCGCACTGAGAACCGGATTTTTTATATATTCGTGCAAAGTAATTTGCCTCGTTTCTAACTCGGTGGTTATTTTTGACGAAACTAAAAGTCAAATTCGAATGAAATTTATCATACATGAAATTTAAGTACTCAGGGTATTTGAATTTCAAAATATATAAATTTTTTTGAGTAATTTATAAGTTTAAGAAGTTCTGTGTCAGTATACCAAATCTCAAAACTCTGTCTCCACTCCTTCTATTTTTGTCCAATCGTTATATGGGATGAAAGCACTGTGCGTCCGTCTGTCTGTCCATGCATATTGATTTTGGTTAAAATCGGTGCATGTTTAGACCTAGTGCCCATATAAAGGCCCCACAAACATTGGCTTTTTTACACGCTGGAGGTCGCCAATACGAAGATTTTTCAATGAAATTTGGTTCGCTGACTCACATGTCCCAACGACAAAGCTTATAGATCCTAGATAGAATCGGTCCATATTTGGACCTATCGCCCATATGGGCCATATTTCCGATTTTCTCTTCTTTATTATTTTATAGAAAATTTTGACACAAGTCCCATTTTAACCCATTCGAATTTCGGATCCAAACATTAGTTGGCTTTTAACCAGACTGGTGTAGGGGATTGTATAGTAGGCATGCCCGACTTTAACTTTTTTATTCGTTTTCTTTAGAAATATTAAAGGACAAAACTGATCTTAGCTTTGACTATAAAACTGGCCTTTATCACTTAACATGTCCAATGTCAGAATTTGTATGAGATTTCGTAACACATATGGGAACAACGCAAGCCTATCCCAGCAAAAATTCGGAAGCAGTAAAATTTATAACTACTTTTCTTTTCAGTTTTTTCAAGATTTAAAGCCTGCAGTAGCGTGGTAAAAAAAGCAAGTCCAGCTAAAATATACTGGTTGCTTGGAAGCATTTGCTTGTGTTTTGAAATACCTTTTTTGTTTGATGCACTCAAAATAATACGTCTGTTGGCTGGACAGAAAAATTTGTTACTTTAACAAAATTTATTCCTGTTTTTTGGCTTAAAATAAAATTTGTTGATTTTAACAATTTTTTTTTTTAAATTTAACAAATTTAAATTTAAGTAAACATTTTTAACAATTATTTTAATTTTTGCATTAAAAAATACAAAAATTGTTTTTTCGGACTTTCTATATTTTCATATATTTAGTTAGAATATTCTTCCACCTAAAGTCCAAATTCCAATATGATATTGTCATATTAGATTTTTATTTGTTGTTTCAAAAAGGGTTGATCATTTTCATGATAGACAATACAATTGTTTCGTAGACATCACTCTACTCTTCAGTTGTCCGCAATAAGAAAATGATAACTTTCTTACTCAAACCGAGACATTACATTTTTTAAAACTACATTTTTATCTGTAATTATGCTGAGTCGTAAAACTTATCCAAATTTATGGTCTCGGGACCCTCCCCGTTCCTAGTCCATATCATGTGAGGGCATATAAGGGCACTCTAATGGAGCAAACATTTTGTCCGTTTTGTTCTATCTCGCTTAGTTTTCGAGATATGGGCCATTTTATGAAGTTAACATTTTTTATTAAAAATTTCCGAGGGGCCAAGGCTCTGCCAAGATCCATTTTTGGATAGAGATAACCCCTTTCGCTGGGGTATTGCACGGTTAGGGGTAGTCGAAATATTCATCAATTTTGCTCTATCTCTCTTAGTTTTCAAGATATGAGCCATTTTAAAAAATCGGGAGGGAAAGAAATAGCGCCATCTTTAAAGCTTGGCGCCATCTACCGGGTAATTAACGTAACATGAAAATATTAAAATTTGGCAGAGTTGCCAAATATTAATTTTTTTTTAATTTCTGGGGAAGTCAAAATGCGTAGAAGCCCTCGTAATACTATTACAAATAGCCCTAGTGCTCCTACAGGCCAAGGTAATGTTCCAAGTAATGTATCAGACGCTTCAACCGTTTCGACTGGTACACAAAATCCCAAACCACTTGCCGCTAGCCAATCACAGGCACCAGTTAATATAAGTTTAACTGACATTCAGTTCAGGGAACTATTAGGTGGCCTGACCATGGCCCAAAATACATAATCAACTTTCAGTACATGTAGTACTCGTTTTAATGGCGGTCGAAATTCAACAAATGTCGAAGATTTTTCAGCAACAATTTTAGTATACAAAGACGCCGAAAATGTTTCTGATTTTTATGCTCTTACAAGCCTTCCATTGCTCTTCGAGTGGTATGCTTCAACTTGGTGGCATTTGGATAAAAATATTAAATTTTGAAAATTGAAAAACAAAATAAAATAAATCTAAATCTATTCATGCATTTATAATCGTGTTTTATGTACATAAGATGTATGTATGATTAAATTCGAAAAATATGCACTTAAAATTTAAAAATATGCATTTAAAATTTTAAAAATATGAATTTGTTATTGATTTTTCAATTCAGTTTAAGTATTACATATTTGTCTTTAAAAGTAGTTTAAACATAGAAAATTGCCATTAATCATCGTCAGAAATTGATTTATGTTTGATATTTTTGTATTCGGGATCAAAAAAATTTTGTAAAATATTTAGAAATCAGAATAAAATATTTTTCTACCTAAAGTGCAAATCCTAACATGATTTGTATATCACCAAAAATTAAAATTTCGTGTTTTTGAGTTTTAACAAAAAATCGGAATTTTTCGACCAAAAATCGGCAAATCGGCATTTTGCATATTTTTTAATAAAAAATCGGCAAAATGCCGAAAAATCGCCAATTATGGCAGCCCTGGATATACATAGTTTGGCTCTCTATTATATATAATTTTGTGGAAAAATATTAAGCATCTTATTTTCATGAGGTTATCAAACGTAGTGTAACGACATGTATTTTTCGCAGTATGCTGGGGCAGAACTCAGCGATGTCCAGAGTTCGTTACAATTATTTATTTTAAACAAACAAAGAGAGGGAACACCGTTTATATTGCTTTTAAAAAATGTCTCATTGATGTATTTATTTTTAAGACTTATTAACTAGAACACAGTTAACTTTGCACTAACAGATTCACGAACGACGACTTTTCACTCTAGCCAGTAGCAAAAATATGGGTATAGGGTTTTATTCTGGCCGCTCTATGTTTAAACCCACGAGAATAGTTTAATAGACCTATATGAAAGAGAGAAAATCTAAGGGCTAACCTCAGTTTACTCTAACAACTAGACGCGAAGAGAGAGAGCAAGTACCGTACCAAATAAACGAAAACTAGAGAAAATCTAAGGGCTAACCCCAGTTTTCCCTAGCAACTAGACGCGGAGCGAGGGGAAGTTTTCGTACCGAATAAACGAAAAATAGAGAAAGTCTAAGGGCTAACATCAGTTTTCTCTAATAACTAGACGTGAAGAGAGAGCAAGGTCCCTATCGAATAAACGCAAAATAGAGAAAATCTAAGGGCTAACCTGAGTTTTCTCTAGCAACTAGACGCGGAGCGAGCGCAAGTTTCGTACCGAATAATCGAGAAAATCTAAGGCCTAACCTAAGTTTCCTCTAGTAACTACACGCGAACACCAAGGATAATTTATACCGATAATTTACCACAAAATAAGATTCTTATTATGTAGGGAATTGCTAAACTCCTCACCAAATAATAGATCTCACCTTGTGGTCGTCTACTGGCTAACTGCCACAAATTGATCAACAGCACTGCCTTTTATACTTGCTGATCAAACACACACATACATTTTAATACAACTTATAATCATAGATGCCAACTTTTTCATAGCAAAAAGCGCAAAAAATATACAAAAAAGGGTAAAAACGCGCAAATTTCTACTTAAAAACGGGTAAAAAAGCACTAAACATTTTTTACGACTTTTAAAAAAATTTGTCGTGTTTCACATACGTAGTTTAATTAAAAACAAGTAAAATTGTGATATAAGCGTACACTCATTAAAAAGTCCGTACAAATAGGTCAAAATTGTGCTGGCGTAAATGCATGTACTATCCCTAGTAAAAATGATTTTTATATATTCATATATGATTTTTATACAATCATTTATGATTTTATACAATTATAACTTGTCGAGTATTGTGAAACATATATTTTTATATGATTATATCAAAAGATATTTAATTATATAAAATTATATTAACCAGATCCACCATTTTTCGGATCAAATAATATATTTTTTATATAATTATATTAACCCATACATGATTTGATCCGGAAAATGGTGGATCTGGTTAATATAATTTTATATAATTAAATATCTTTTGATATAATCATATAAAAATATATGTTTCACAATACTCGGCAAGATATAATTGTATAAAATCATAAATGATGATATAAAAATCATATATGATTATATAAAAATCGTTTTTACTAGGGTATTTCCTGTTATTTTAGCAGAATTTTGATATATTTGTACGGACTTTTTTAGAGAAAATAACAGAAAAATTAGAAAAAATAAAAACGAATAACTTTCGCAAAATTTTTGAATTTTATAACATGTTTTGTGGTTATAAAATAATCCAAAACAAATTATTAGATTTTTTAAAATTTAAGTGCCAGTCTTATAGTCAGAACTAAGAACAATTATATATGACCATAACTAAGTTTCATTTTAAATATGTAAAATTGAAAATTTTCACGTTTTGACACATCAAACAAAACTACATTTAGCTCGAATAGCATGCCATTTAAAACTCTTCCTTGATATTTTAATTTATCGTTATTGAAATAACAACACATATTGATAGATTTCCTGATATTGCCAAAACAAAAATAAAACACCAAAAATGTGTAAAAAGTGCAAAACGCGCTAAATAAATTTAGGAAAAGCACCAATTTAGCGCTTTTTTCAGTTACGCGTTTCAATAATATTTTTCGCGTTTTGGCACATCAAAAAGCACCAGATTTAGCGCGAAAAGCACTAAGTTGGCATCCCTGCTAATAATACAGTAGTACCAATTACCACTGTTGCCAACTTTTTTCATAAAAATATCACTAAATCAAACTAAAAAATCACTGGAAAATAGCTAAATTATAAAAAACTTAAAAAATTTCACAAACTTTTCAGATTCTGTTGAAAAATTTCCCAAAAATGCCTATATTTTTCGAACTTTTTAAAACTTTCTAAAATAATTGCCGATACATCGCTAAATTGTTCCAACTTTTAAGTAATCCATAAAAATTTAGCGATAAATCGCGAAATAATAATGCTTCAAAAATTCTGTCAAGGAAATAAATGTAAAAAAAGCTAAGAAAACACCAAGACTTTCTTTAAAAAAATCGCTAGTTTTTCCGCTAATAGCTACATCATATTTTATCCCGCTAAACGATTTGAAATATCGCTAGATTTGACGAGAAAATAGCTAAATTGGCAACAGTGCCAATTACGCATTAGTAACATTTAGTACAAAATATATGTGACAGTGTTGTATCATCTAGTAGTAGATGGCGTTATTAATAATTCCGTTAAATTCAAACAATGATAATATAATATTACTAAAAATGTTTATAATTATGTAGACAAAAACGAGAACCGACTTTTGTCGTTACAGTAGTTCCGTGTAGTTTCGAGACATGCGGTGATAGTTCTGCATATTTATTCAGGCCAAAAACATATCTTATAATATTGTTATAAGCAACATTTAGTTTTCGCTTACTAATAGAGTCACCATTTGCAAAAATTTCACATCCATAGAGTAGGCAAGGCATGAGATAGGAATTTGCAATAAGTTTCCTGATTTTTAAAGAGGTAACAGAATGTGTTACCCAAAGACTACGTAGCATGGCATAGGTCTTTCCCACAATGCTATTAACATGATTTTTACAAGTAAGATTATCGTTAAAAATAATTCACAAGTTTTTTACTGATGCGACAATCTCAATTTTCTGACCATTCAGCTGAATTTCCATATCCTGCGTGGGCTTTAAGGTTTTCTTGTGAATTATTAGACATTTGGATTTGTTAGGATTTAGACAAAGGCCATTAGCTGACGCCCATCGATGTATACTATAGGGTCCGCCATCTAAAGTTTTTTTTTTTTTCAACTAGTGCTTATTTCGTGAATGGTAACACTTAGCTCATGTCTTATTTGACAGATAATTAGTTTTATCCTTCCGCTGAACGAATATGGTTGTATATACGCTTGAAAAACGCTGGGAAATATTGCGACATTACTTTGAAAATCATGGTAATGTTGCAGAATGTGTGAGAAGTCAATGGCGATCGTTATCGGGCCATGTTGAACGAATTTTTGTTCACAAAAATTGAAGAGGAGGATATTGGCAACATTTGGTTTCAACAGGACGGCGCTACGTGCCACACAGCCGAAGCTACACTCGATGTTTTGCGCCCTGTTTTTGAAGATCGCATTATCAGCCGCAGAGCTGATGTCGTTTGGCCACCTCGGAGCTGCGATTTGACACCGTTGGACTATTATTTGTGGGGTGCCGTCAAAGATAAGTGTTACGCCGACAAGCCAGAGACAATTGACGCTTTAAAGGACAATATTCGTGAAGCCATTGGTGAAATACAGCTGCACACAATCGATAATGTGCTTAAAAATTGGGCCGATCATGTAGGCTACTGCATGGCCAGCCGAGGCAGCCATATGAATGAAATTATTTTCCATTATTAACCGGAAGGATTATACTTTCAAATAAAAAAAGAAATTTGAGAAAATATTGAGTAGTTTTTTTTTTATAGCATTTTCAAAAAAAAAAGTTATTTGGCGGACCCTATAGTTAAATCCATATTAAGTTTATGCAGTGATTGATAAAGTTCACTTATTGAGCTGCTTAGGTAGAGCTGAACATCATCTGCATACATATGAACATTGCAGTATTCCAACTGAGTAGGAAGATCATTAGCATATAGTGAAAAAAGAAGTGGCCCCAGAATAGATCCCTGGGGCACACCTCTTCTCACCGCAAGTTTAGCCGAAGTAGAACCATCTATATATACGATTGCGTACGACCAGAGAGATACGATGTTAGTAGTTTTACTGAAGTGGCTAAAAAGTTGAACATTGTCTTTAGCTTTTCACATAGGATGTGGTGGTCTACCGTATCAAAAGCTTTAGAATGATCAAGCAAAACCAAGAACGTAATTTCATCAGCATCAATATTTTGTCTCAGATCCTCAGAAACATTCAGTAGTGCAGAGATGCAACTATGCTTTGGCCGAAATCCAGATTGCTTATCTGTAAGAAGATTATATCTTTTTAAATGATTGTTTATCTGATGATACAATAGTTTTTCCAGAACTTTAGAGACGTATGGCAAAATTGATATAGGCCTAAACTCGGAGTTTGACTTGGGGACCGGTATAATCTTGGCATGCTTCCAGTTAAGAGGGAATGAACTTGTCATTATAACATTATTGAGGAGATCTGTAACATAAGGAAAGAGTTTAGGCAGTAACATTTTAAAGAATTTAGGATGAACATTATCAGATCCAACAGCATTGGATTTTATACTTAAACAACAATTAAATACATCGATTTGCCTTTAAATTTGTAAAAACTAGGAGTAGGTGGAACCATAGGTAAGTTAACGAAATATTCATTGATCTCATTTACGTTCACTAAATTATTAGCTTTATTAACGGATTTGCCAATACCAATTTCTTTAATCGTCCGCCATGTTTGCTTACTGTTGACCGCATTATAAAATCTATAAGTGTAGTATTTAGATTTGGTTTTTCTTATTAAATCATTAACATCACGTCTAGCCATTCGATATTCATCATGTATTAAATTTTAAAGTAATAACTTATTAACAATTGTGACCGTGATTGAACGGAAACGTCTGTCACGACGCCAATTGTTAAATAAAAGATAAAAGTTTACCGTCTTAGACGATTGCGTCTGGACCCGGTTGCGTTTGCCCAAATAAATCTGGGAATCGTTTATCATTTAAGTTCTGGAACTGGTCAACCACCAATCCCTACAAACATAAAATAGTTGATTTAATCGAAGTCAGTAGACGCGACCGAATGTTATGAATAGGGCAACCAAAAGAAAGCTCTAAAAGCAATGTTTTAAGCTCTTAAAAAAGCTCGAAGAAACAGAAAAATAAGCAATTAAAATGCAAAAATAAGCCCTTAAACGTCATTATACCCTACACCACTATGTGTTCATTATACCCTACACCACTATGTGGTCAGGGTATTATAAGTTTGTGCTGATGTTTGTAACACCAAAAAATATTGGTCCTAGACCCACCTTATAGTATACCGATCGGCTCAGAAATTTTTTTTATTTCGATTTAACGATGTCCGTCTGTCTGTCTGTCCATGCATTCTTGTGCGCACTCTACAGGTCGCAAATATTAAGATATTTTGATGAAACTTGATACACCGACTTATGTCGGCCCAAGGACCACGCCTATTGATTTTGGTGAATATCGGTCCATGTTTAGACCTAGTGCCCATATAAGGGTCGTACTAAAATTATATGGTTTATACGCTGCAGGTCGCAAATATTAAGATATTTTGATGAAATTTGGTACACACACCTACGTTGGCCCAAAGACAAAGCCTATTGATTTTGGTGAACATCGGTCCATGTTTAGACCTAGTGCCCATATAAGGGTCCCCCCAAAATTATATTGTTTATACGCTGCAGGTCGAAAATATTAAGATATTTTAATGAAATTTGGTTCGCTGACTCACATTATAGAAAATTTTGACACAAGCCCCATTTTAACCCATTCGCATTTCGGATCCAAACATTAGTTGGCTTTTACCCAGACTGGTGTAGGGTATTGTATAGTTGGCATGCCCGACTTTAACCTTTTTACTCGTTTTTTTTTTTATTTAATACAATGCTATATTCCAAGGGTGGGCACGGATTTGTCACCGAGGGCCATATTGTGGTTTTTCATAAATTATACAGGCCGCACCATAAATTTAAAAAAAGTATAAAAACAATTTTTTTACTAAAATGAAAGTGAACGTTAGTTCGTTTTAATTTTTATTTATTTATTTTTTTTTTGTTGTAAGAAACAAATCGGTTCTCAAATCCATCTATTGCAAAACTGGTTCTACAAGAACTCATTGCAAACTCAACTTTGTTTAAATTCTGTTTTGGTGTTTTTTAATTATATAAGTACACAAAGAGAACAGATTCGTTGTGACAACCGAATTTTGGTAGTCCCAAGAACTATCACATTTTTCGGTTGTAGATAACGATATTTACTGTTGTACCTACTATACTAATACAACGCAAAAAAGTTGGTACAACCGAATCACGTGTGTTCCCCCCGATCGAATTGAACAATTGGTAGAACCGACCGAATTCTTTTAATATTGAATTAAAACACTGTTTCCAATATTTTTAAAACACTTTTATTAATAAATTGGTAGTAGTAAAATTTACAAAAATACTAAAATAAAATAATAAATCTGAGACTCTTACTGATCTCTCATAAAAAACAAAGTTCAGGGACCTGTCCTGGGATTTGTTTTGTGACATGTCAGAAGGGGTCAATTTCCCCCTCCTATGACAACGCCATGTAAAAATGATCAGTCTATTTCATATAAAGGGGCCAGTTCGGTGACAGTTTGTTAAAATTTCCCGTAAGGAAGCTTCATAAATGAGATGAAAAACAAAAATTAAACTTGATAAATGTGATATTTAAAGTGTTTTTAAAATACAAGATGACATGTTTTTTATATTTATGAAAAATAGTTTCTCATGTATTTCTGACAAAAGTAATTGTCAATGTAGACTGTTTCATAAAAGAAGTTGATTTTATTTTATAAAGAATTAAGGACCAGTTTTATATTCAACACTAAGATCGATTTTTTTCTTATATACTTCTTAAGTAACAAATTTCTAACTAAACTGACCCTAACGTTAATATTGATTGTTCCTTTAAATATCTCTTAAGTACGAAATTTTCAAATCGATCTTAGTTCTGACTATACAACTGGCCCTAGTTTTTTATCTAAAATTTTTGGAAATAAAAAACTTAAATAATTGAGAAATATAATATTAAAGAAAATGTTTTTAACGATTATTTTAATTTTTGCATTAAAAAATACAAAAATTGTTTTTTCGGACTTTCTATATTTTCATATATTTTTGAAACAACAAATAAAAATCTAATATGACAATATTATATTGGAATTTGGACTTGAGGTGGAAGAATATTCTAACTAAATATATGAAAATATAGAAAGTCCGAAAAAACAATTTTTGTATTTTTTAATGCAAAAATTAAAATAATTGTTGAAAATAAGCACACCACGGCTAAAATCTCATTCAAATATTTATTTTGTTTTGAGTTTAAAATTAGTTGTTTTTACAAAATGTATTGACAACAGACATACATATAAATAGTACCCAAAGGGTACTTTTATGTAATTGTTGCTTTCAAAAGGGAGTTGATTTATAGCTGGTTTTACCAAATCAGACAGTTCATATACGAAAGTACAAAATTCTCGTTCCGTTGATTTTTTGTACCTTATGTAATGTCTCGGTTTGAGTAAGAAAGTTATCATTTTCTTATTGCGGACAACTGAAGAGTAGAGTGATGTCTACGAAACAATTGTATTGTCTATCATGAAAATGATCAACCCCTTTTTGAAACAACAAATAAAAATCTAATATGACAATATTATAGTGGAATTTGGACTTGAGGTGGAAGAATATTCTAACTAAATATAAGAAAATGTTTTTTAATAAAAAAAAAATCGAAATTTTAAATTCATCAAGGACCGCACAAAAATCAGCAAAGGCCCAATGGGCCGCATTTGCCCACCGTTGCTATATTCCATGGAACATTAGCAATCAGACAAAGTTGTGATATTGGGTACGTTCGTAAATGCAGTAAATTTGTGCAACACTGCGGCAGTTATGCCAAGTTTTGTTGCTGATGCGTGATCAGCTGTTGCAGATGCTTTGCTACTGCTCAACAACTGCACAGAGTTTGCTTTTTAGAACGTTTTGCAAAAAATAAAAAACATGTTCGCAATAACATTAACAAATATTTTTTTATTTTTATCGGGACATACATTAATTGCATTAAAGGAATTAAATATACTAAAATCCCAAACGTATTTTACAAATTGTGAAAAATAATCTGTTGAAGGCATGTCCCTATCCGGATTTCATTCTTGCCTAAGGAACTCGTCAGGGGACGATGTTTTTAGAACTTCTGGAAATATTTGTTAAGTTAAATTACAAACTCAATGAGAATTTCTTGTTCTCGTCTAGGAGCGTTATTAAACATTCAAAATATCAAAGAAAAAACAAAAACAACAACAAAGAATTTACCACAATTTGCTATGTCATCTTCCAATTTACTACTCTGTTGTTTTGACAGATCTAGCAATGTAGTGACATCCATTCATGTATAAACGCCAATAGAAAACAATGTTTTCTAAAGTGTCAGTAACATTCAAATTTGCACAAATATTGTTGAAAATCTCGATGGTAAAAATGAAAATTTTTTCTTAAGTTATAAAAAGAGACTTAAAAAAGATGAAATGACTTTTGATTATTAAAAATCCAAAAAATGCTAAAAAATAAACATTATTTAAATTTGTATTAAGAATTTTTATATAATAACTCTTCCATTATGCACCAACGTTTAGTTTTCTTTTTGTATTAAATGATTTTAACATTAAAATTAGGACGCGCACTATTGCTTCAGAAATTAAAATGATGCAATAGTTGCAGAAATTTGCGGCAGCACTGCCAATTGTTTGCATAAAAAAACGTTTGACGTAAATCAGTGCTGTCAAGTGACGCATTTTTGAACGTTTTACTTTTATTATATTTTAAATATTTTGTATTTTTTGTGATTTAAAATTGACTTTTTCTTTTTTATAGTAAAGGTGTTTATTTTTATTCAATTCAATGTATGTTTATTAGACCGACTCACGAAAAAAGTGAAAATAGGACATGTCTAGATATGCTTGAACATGTTATATATACCGCTGGACGCGCCACAAAAAACCTTTCATATGATACCCATATTGAGTATGTTCTCTTCAGCTAAAATACAAAATTCTTACAAAAACTAAAAAACGACCTTTTTTAAAAAAGATCCAGCTCGTGAGATCTTATTGCTAGGCCCGAAATATTGTGGGAATCATAATAAAACATATATATCGTTACCTATGTGCGTACCAGTACTGACAAAAATAATGAGTCTTAAAATAGATTTTCAAAAAAATAAATTATATAAAAAAAAATATTTTTTTTAAATAAAATTTGCTGGTGCGCCCTACTAGCTCTACCATCTGAGCTATATCGACATGTAATATTAAATAGATAAAGACATAATTGACAAGCTGCACACAAGTAAGCTTACTCGCCAACATACAAAAAATCAAAAAATATGTGGTTACATATATCCTTATTAATGTTTAAAAAATATTGAGTCTAAAAATAGATTTAATAATTTTTTTAAAAATATCTAGAAAATTATTTTCTATTTGAAATAATGATAAAAATAAGTCATTATCAGTAACTCATTATTATATGTTTTAAAATAATGCAGAAGGTAAGTGGGTGTCATTACTGCTACTCCAAAAAATAATGATATGTCATTACCGTTTCTACACTGGGCTGCTTATTTTGGTATGATATGTGGGGCAAAAAGTCATTATAGAGAAAAAGGATAAAGTTCACAATTTTTCCTTGTTGTGTGCAAAATTGGATACGATACGAGATATCGGGAAACGGGTATCGGAATCAGAAAAAATATTTCAATTACATGGTCAGTGAAACCAATAATAAATCGACGATATTACTTTTATCGGATAAATATTTCCCATATTCATTGGGATTCAGATAAATCCACTAACAATAAGGATCAAAATTAAAAAAAAAAATTTGGAAGCTGGTTACTAAATTCATCGTAACGCCCTTAAGATATTCATAAGTTTCTGTTAAATGAAGACCGCTGGATGTAGCTTAAATTCTAAAGAAATTAATGGTGTTAGAAATTTGATTATAAAATTCGTCCTATTATTTCCGCAATAAACTGCCCTATTTTTAACACAAAATTTGTTGTAATTAGATCTATTTCTCTGTTCCATGAAAAATATTACTTTCCAAATGTTATACAGGCGACGGAAACCGTAGAGCGAGTACAAAACTTGTATCTGGTTCCGGTTCCCGGTTTGAAATAAAATATATAAAATTTTGTCTTTCAACAAATCATGCTGTAACTAATCTTGGACAATAGAAATGAATGGAAATCTGTTTTTCGTATTTGCTAATTTTTTGTGCATCCTCCTTTAATGTTCTCTTTTTAGCATAAGCGTACCTAGACCATTTTTCTGGGATGGGCAAGGGACTAGTGCTGGTAAATTCGTTTACTTTTCAATAATTTTTAATTTAATTCTTTGAAAATTTTTATGATAATTCAATATTTAAATTTATAAACATATATGCATTTTTCATAGTTTTTTAACATATTATTTTAAATACTTCTGATTTTTCTTTTAGCAGAGTTGTAGTTTTGTGACAAATATTTTAGCAGTCACATTTTTGTGGTAAATATTTGAGCGGAGTCCATTTTTATATGTTTTGTCTCTCCAAAATGCAACTCTGAAAATATCGAGTAGTAGTTTTGAGTACCGAGTACCCAAAAAAAAAAACAAATACTCGATACCCACTACTCATATTTTTACCAGCACTACAAGATACCCATTTATGTTCGGCTGTTCATTTGCCCATTTTCAGACTCTTAGTCTTAAAAAACACTATTTTTTTGAAGAAAATCTCTGTATTCTAAGTTATACTCTCAGATTAGTATGAAATTTAAAATATTTTAGCTACTAAACTAACCTAGGCGATCAAAAACCGTGATATGTTCATCTTAGAATTTTTGTTTCTACAACGTATAGAAATTTCAAGAATACATATTTTCCTATTAAAAGCCTTTTAAGTTTTCGTATCAAGTGCCTTCAGAGAAAAACTCTTAGGGCCAGTTTTATAATCAGAACTAAGATTGATTGAAAATGCAAATAACATTTCTTATTTAAGAAATATTTAAGACAAAAATCGATCTTAGTTCTGACTATAAAACTGACCCTTAGATTCCAACAAATTATCTTCCTAGGAAACCAGTAGACATTTTCTCAGCCAAAATTACAGGATTAATTGATATTAAAAAAAAATAATATTGTGATACTTTCTGCCATCAAATAGGTGAATTTTTTTAAATTCTGGGGTGGGCAAAATGCAATCTAGGGTGGGCTTTGCCCACCCCAGACCGGCTTAAGTCTGCCAATGCTTTTTAGTGTATGTGTATGTGAATTAATTTTTTTTTATTCTTTGAATTTGAAACTTTTTTTATTACAATAAAAAGTGTTTTTTATTTTTATAAATATGGCGAAACATGCCTAAATGAAAGAAAATATAGTGTTGCCAACAATAAAGATAATATTATGACCGTACGTATAGTTAACAATACCAATTGTAATTAATCAAACAAACTTAATTTTTTCTTTTCTTTGTTAATTTTTAATGTTTTTTAGAGAAAAAAACCTAACGTAATTCTATTTCGTTAGGGTATTTAAGGGTTAACGGTATTTCAAGTTATACCGTTATGGTATTTTAAGGTTATCGATATTTTAATTTATTTCGTTAGGGTTGTTTAAGGTTAAGGGTGTTTTAAGTTATTTCGTTAGTGGTATTTTAGGGTTAAAAATAGTTCGTTGAAAGGGTTTTGAATTGTTAACGGTATTTTACGGTTAGTGTTTGAGTGTTAATTTTCAAAACTATTTATAACTAATTTTTGAGAACCCATTCGTTAAATTTTTCAAAATTTATTATTAAAATATAAGCAAAATTGACGGTAATTTCGACTATCCCTAATCGTAAAATACCCCAGCGAAAGGGGTTATCTCTATCCAAAAATTGAAGCTGGTTGGGCCTTGGACCCTAGGGAATTTATAAATAAAACTTTCCACTTCCTAAAATGGCCCATATCTCGAAAACTAAGCGAGATAGACTAAGCAAAAAGGATCAAATGTTTGCTCCTTTGGAGTAGCCTTACATAGTTTAGATGGTATGCACTAGGCCTGGGGAGGGTCCCGAGACTTTAACAAATTTTACGACTGTGTATAATTACAAATAAAACTGTAGTTTTGCTAGTTTCTTACTTAAATTTAGATTTGTTAAATTTAACAATAGAATTTGTTAAAATCAACAAATTTTATTTTAAGCAAAAAACAGGAATAATTTTTTCTAAAGTAACAAATTTTTCTGTTCTGTTCAGCCAACAGACTTATTATTTCGAGTGTACGACGTTGTGAGGAGAAATACAGGGTTTTGTTTTTAATTTTGACTTAGGGATGTATAGTAGGTGTAAAGGTCCTTGCACTGATTTTGGCAAAACAAATTCTTTTTTTTTTTAATTTCGACAGAAAAAGAAATTGTGACAATAGAAATTGTGAATTTTAGTGGGGTTACTGAAAACGAGTCCTTGCTGCGGTTGAAATGAAAATTGATACAAACTTTACTGACTTCATTTCGAGAACAATAACCAATTTTTATCACATTATAAGAAATTACAGGGTTTATGCAGAATTTCAAATTCAGTATCTATGGGAGATGTGCGAGTCCTTAGACCGATTTTCTCAAAAAAATATTGTTTTCAATTTTGTCAAAAGACAACTGCATTGTAATTTTCATATAGTATATACACTAACTCCTTATATTTTTGTTCACTCCTTATATAAGAACAAAGCGCTGTGAAACATTTCGTAAAAAGTAGTATTTCGTATGATAAAAAATCGCAAGATTTTTTTTGCCAATCGAAATTTTTTTCCGCTGGGGGCCAATTAAAATCATTTAATCTGACCAGAAAATTTCCAGATTGTGAACAGATGTTTTTTGAGGAATTTTTCAATGCTTTCAAAAAGTTTTTTTTATTTTTAATATCGTTATTTAAGTTCTTTACAGCCTTTAAAACGTTTTTTAATGCTTTTTTAGAATGTCCCGTTAAAATTTAACCAACAGTTTAATTCCAAATTTATATGGAAAACAAGCAACAACTGTTTCAGTTAAAGTTCCAGTTAGTCGATAACTGGACATTATGAAATTTAGGTTTTAATAAAAAAACCAATGAAAAAACAATTTTCGCCGGTTTTTCAAATACTGTAATTAATTGTCATTTCCTAAAATATTGCTTTAACTTTGTAATACTGAGAAACTGTAAACGGCAAAAAATAAAACAACAATTTTGTGCCTCTCATCAAGTAACAGAGAGGATCGATCCACACAGTGGTATAAGAACCTTTAAGAATATAAAAGATATGAACCACAGCAGATTTACATAAAGAAATAAGGATATTTAATTTAAAATAAATTAAATTTTTTTTTCACATTTCAGTTATGAAAAAAAGGCGGTATGGCATTACAAGGTTGGCGACTTTGTGGCGTAACGATAACAATTGTTATATATATTGGAGGTGTACTATTTTTATCCATGAATAATGTTCCTGGCTCACATCCGAGACGTATGCGAATTGAACGTTTTGCAGAGGTAAACTATACAAAATATTGACACATAGGAGTATATAAGTGTTTATTAAACAAATCTAAATCTTACACAGAGTAAACATATTTATTGTGAAAAACATATTTCTCGCCAACTGAATGGTTTTTTGCAGTAAACAAATTATTCGGTTTTCGCAACCAAATGTATTCCCAGATTAATTTAAACCAGTGGTCGGCACCAATAGCCACCAGTGGCCGATCATAATCGGCTTTTCACACGTACACAACACGAATGACAACAAAACTCTCAGCTAAGAGCATAACAAATAAAAATATTCCAATTAGTAGCATGATATCTTTCAACAAAGCAGGTTGATGTCGCTGTGTTTAAGAAATTTTATAAAAATTTTACACTCTTAAAATTTTACAAGAACAGGAAATTTATTATGAATTATTTTTATTTCTTTAACTCATAAAATTTACTAACTAATGGAATACTTTTTTAAGAATAAATAATTTATATACAAAAAAATTAATATTTTTAATTAAATTAATTTTAATTAATTAATATTTTAGTATAATAAAATTTATTATGAATTATTTAGAAAAATTAAATTAGTATGAATTATTTTTTTTATTTCCTTAATTCATTCATGTATTTATTATTTCATTTCTTCATTAACTCATGTTCTTAATATACAAAAATAAATTTAAAAATGATAAACTAATTTCTCACAGTGTAAAACACCAATACATTCACATTCTCTCTTTTTGCCGACCACTGATTTAAACACAATGTTGCAACCGAAATTATGTTCCATTAACTGGTGGCTGCAACCAAACTATGCAGTTGCCAAAAAAATTGTTTGTCATAATAAATCTTTTTCTTCTGTGCATTAATTACATTTATTTGTAACAGTTTCCTAATTATCATAATCAAAAAGTTTCCGGAGTTAATCAGAAGATGACAATTAAATGGTGCAAAGAACTAAAATATATGCAAACAGAGCTTCCAGTAGATACTGCAGATGCAGCTTCCAAATTCAATAGTAAGTATCCGAATTTTCAGATATATATTTTAAGGAAAATCACACTCAACTATTTTCGGTAATGCCTAAGGGGTTACACCTATGTAAAAAGCTGAAGAAGTAAATAATTTTTTTTAAATCTATGAAAATATTAATATGTTATTTCAATTTTATATTATTTTGTTAACAGTCAAAAAAATTATATAATGACAGATTTATATAGAATTAAGGGTGACAGTTAATTTAGAAAACTGGTTCACGGCACGCAGCATAAAATTATAATTTTTAATATTAAAACAAAAAATGTTTTTTGAATCTGTTTTAGACATAAATCTAGAGAAGTACGCATGATGCTTGGATATACAGTGGTGGCCAATAAATTAGAAACGATTCAAGTCTTTTCTAATTTTATTCTCGTTACCTTTATTTTTAAAGATCAAAATAGTGGCTAAATTCGCCCCGAAAGGCTAAGAGACTGTTCAGAAAATTGTACAGAATTTTAACGTAATGTTTGTTTTTTTATTTTGTCACTTATTTTAAGTGGGAGTGGCTTTTAACGAAAAATTAGCGATATCGACCTTTTGTCAAATTACATAGTAAAATTTAGGCAGTACTGATCGGTTCTGTATAAACTATATAGTTTTGGAATTCCTATAAAATTTCCTTAAGTCTTGCATTATTTTTATCTACAAATAGTCGCCAGACTTAAATTTGCAGCACTTTAAACATGACCAAATTTTTCTTTGTTTTTAGCGATTTTAAAAGAAAGTTAATAATACTGAAATTTTAACATGAAATGCTTTTTAATATAACGTAAAGAAAAGCTTGACTGATTTTTTATATAGTGGTAAGAAAAGCATACAACTATTCACTTTAAAATTTCAGTGTTGTTAACTTTATTTTAAAATAGCTAAAATCAAAAAAAAAAAGTGGTCATGTTTAAGGTGCTGCAATTTGAAGTCTGGCGACTATTTGTAAATAAAAATAATGCAGGACTTAAGGAAATTTTATAGGATTTCCAAAAATATACAGTTTGTACAGAACCGATCAGTACTGCCTAAATTTTATGATGTAATTTGATAAAAGGTTGATATCACTAATTTTTCGTCAAAAGCCACGCCCACTTAAAACAAGTGATAAAATGAAAAAACAAACATTACGTTAAAATTCTGTATAATTGAATGGGGGAAATGTTTTAGTTGATCTGTTATTTAAGTAAATGAATGTTATTTTAGTTTGACTCAAGATCATAAATTAATATCACTTTCTGTTTAAAATTATTTTCAAATCAAAGAAAGATGATACAATTTTTAAAAGTAAATTACAAAGAATGAAAATTATTGAAAGAATTCGATAAGACCAGCAAGCCAGAATGCGCATTTTCGGCTTTCGCTACAAAGCTATCATCAGTGCCTTTCGCCTTTTGGTCTTATCGAATTCTTCCAATAATTTTTATTCTTTGTAATTTACTTGTAAAAATTGCAGGGAGGTTTCAAAAAAATTAATTTTTTTGCCGAACGTTGGGGTCGCCATTTTACATTTTTCCTTATATCTTTGGCATTTACAGGCGGATCTTAAAGTATGATACATCGATGTTTTTCTCTCGAGGAGACCAATGTTTTTCTCTAAGGGCCATTGACCTCAAGTCTCCTGTTCTAGTAGTTACCCACCAGATCTCAGTTGCTACGCCCCTAATGTACCACCATAAGGTCAGTAAATTAAAGCTCGCAAAAAATCATTAAACTCTTGCTAAGGAAGTTTTTCGATAAACCCAGTCGAATTTTTTGTATATATTGGTTGCCGAAAGTAGGGGTCGCGTTTTTAATTTTTTTTTTCTTTGGATTTTTCCTTATAGCAAAACACGGGTCTCCTCGAGGCAAAGAAATCGATATATCACATTTTAAAATCCAACTTTAAATGCCGAAGCTATAACGAAATATTGAAAGAGCGACCCCTACGTTCGGCAAAGAAAAAAAATTTTTTTTGAAACCTCCTTGCAAAAATACTTTATATTGGAGGGTGTACGGCACACTTTTTTTGCGGTACGGTCTAATGTATTAGCCCGATACTTCACTACCAGCAACACTAATTACACTGCATGACAAAATCTTGACTTTTAAAAACTAATAGAGCTCTGACCATCAATTCTATATATTTCGGATATGCTGATTAGAACGGCGTACTTTATTTTTCGATCAATGGTACAGATTTTTCGCTAAATGTCTTTAAAATTTGGCGGTTGTCCATTCAGTTTTTTATATAAAAAAGTTTTCAAATTCAATTACTATGAATTTTTTTGTATTAAAATGTAAGTACAGGACCTGTGGCCATATTTACGATATAAATGCGATGTGCTTATCTTGATATTTAAACTACTACTTAGCGTTTTATATAGGTTTTTATGGTTTTTTGCTATTTCAGCGACTTTAGTCGCCGAATGTACAATTGACCTCTATAAATGTCATGCCTTAGTAAGGAAGCAATTAAAAGGAAAATATTTCAATAAAAAAAATGTATTCATCTATAGCAACTTATACGTTAAAATCGCGATTTTTTAAAATTTTGTATGGCAGCATAGCTTCCCAAGATGTCCCCAAAGTCCAGCCTTTAGTATAATATGGGGTCACCTCTAAAAATTGTTCCTGCTAAATTTCAAGCAAAACAGTTTCCATTTGCAAAAGTTATGGCTATAAATACAGTTTTTACTGAGGTTAGTATCGTACTAAAGACATTTTAAGATACTAAAGTGTCTTTAGTACGATAGTAACCTTAGTAAAAAATGTATTTAGGGATTCACAATATTTAATAACTTATATGGCATTTTGGAGGGTAAACATCTGTCATATATTCTCACATAGTCATTGAACGAAACAGTGTAAATAACAAAGTTTTCTTTACTTCGAAAATGTCGAATCTTGTAATAACAAAGCATCATTTGCAGAAAGTTTTGCTTTACTTCTTTAATTTGAAAAAAAGTGCAGCTGAAGCGTATCCTGAATATGTTCCATCGATTTCAACGTGCGAGAGATGGTTTGTGCAACTTAGAAGTAGTGATTTTGACACGGAAGACAAAGACCGCTCAGGTCAGCCAAAAAAGTTCGAAGACGATGAATTGGAGCCATTACTCGATGAAGATTATTGTCAAACTTAAGAAGAACTTGCAAAAATGTTGGGAGTCACACAAGCAGCAATTTCAAAACGTTTGCAATCAGCAGGATTCATATAAAAGCACCATTCATCCAAAGGTACCACACGAGTTGAAGCCGAGAGACGATTTTGCATATCTGAAGTGCTGCTTGAGTAAGAAGTCAGTTTTGCATCGAATCATTATTGGCGATGAAAAATGGACAACCGGAAGCGCAAGAAATGTGAAGCCCGGCCAAATCAACGCCAAAGCCAAACCAAGGTAATGCTCTGTACAAGGTGGGACCAGAAAGTCATAGGGGACCTGTGCCGAACAAAATTGATTCGTTTGAAGCCAGCATTGCCGGAAAATGCCTGGAATATGCGATCAGACCGTAATATTCCATCATGACAACGCTCGGCCACATGTTGCAAGACCGGTTAAAAACTATTTAGAAAATATAGGTTGGGAAGTTTGGCCTCACCCACCTTATAGTCCAGACCTTGCCCCGTCCGACTACCATTTGTTTCGATCGATGCAGAACGCTCTAACTGGAATAGGCTTTACTTCAGAGCAGGGTATCCAAAATTGGCTTGATTCGTTCTTGGCCTTAAAAAATGAGCAGTTCTTTCGGTGCGGAATCCATATGTTGCCAGAAAGATGAGAAAGGTCATAGCTAACGGTGACCAGTACTTTGAAACAATTTATATTGTACCATTGTTTCAAAATAAATGTCCAAAATTTGACAAAAATCCAGCATTTTTAAGCTATACACCAATAATTTCATAAAATTTTTAAATAATTTAAAAAAATTCACTGCAAACCTTTAAATGTTATTCCAAATTTTCATGATGGAACAAAACTTTGTCAACGTTTTGTTAAAGAAGTCAATTTCTTTCCTCAAGAATTCTGGCAGAAGTAGAAAACACCCGTTCGCTAGTAGCTGACCAGCTGGAATACACATTATTTTTGTAGCCAGTTTTTGATGGAGGGGAAGATCTCTGGAATTTTTGCAAAATTGTAAAATATTGCAATCTGGTTTAATATAATCACACTCAAAATAGTTTGTAGTTTAAATTAACTGAAAATGTAATTTAAAATAAATGAAAAATCACTTGAAAACCGGTCTACTGACTATTCATTTAAATCAAAAGAACTTTTCGTTTATTTTTAAATGTTAAAAAATTAACTACAAAATCCGTAAAACAATAATGATATTTCATTTATTTCGTTTTTTTAACTTTCAAAAAATTAACTACAAAATCGGTAAGAATATATGATATTTAGTTTATTTCGTTTTTTGAACTGACCTAGAAATCTAAAAAGGTTTCTTTTTTAACAAAACATTTTAAAGGAAAATATTAACTGTACCAGAAAATCCGTATTTATATGTAGTTCATTTTTTTAAATAAATGACAAAAAAAGTTGAAAAATATATTTTTCCTTTCTTTTTAACTGTATAATCATTTAAAAATAAATGTACGGATAACTTTTTAAATAAAATACAGTCAGTTACTGTAATAATATTTTCAGTGCACGCAAACTCACGCACAAAAATTTACTCACGCACGACTCACTATCGAACATTTTTTAACTCATGCTCACGCACGACTCACGTGAGGCCAACACTTTAACTCTCGCTCACGCGCGAATCACGCAAATTTCGTGTCACGCGCCCATCTCAAATTTTAAGCGATCTATACGAGTTCTACCGAGTTATTGACGATTGCGTCTGATGTTTTTGACTACCCGAGTAAAAAAATTGATCTCGCGCAATATCTAATCATATCCAATTTGATATTGTTTAAGATCTACTGTAATATCAAAATTGGGTGTATCCAATCATATCGTTTTAGATCCCATTGTATATATGGGGATAAACTAAGATCAAGTTATATCTCAAAATTGGGAGGTCTCCAAAGATATAATTCTTTGGGGATAAACCTAGATCTAATTTAATCCGAAAAATGGCGGATCGAATTAGATCCAGCTATATATTTTTGGATAAACTTAAATCTAATTTGATCTCAATTTTGGCAGATAAAATTAGATCCAGCAATATATTTGTGAATAAACTTAGATCTAATTTGATCCGAAAAAGTGGCAGATCGAATTAGATCCAGCAATATATTTGGGGATAAACTTAGATCTAATTTGATCCGAAAAATGGCAGATCGAATTAGATCCAGCAATATATTTGGGGATTAAGTAAGATCAACATTTATCTGAAAAATGACAGATCAAATTAGATTCAGCAATATATTTGGGGATTAAGTAAGATCAACATTTATCTGAAAAATGACAGATCAAATTAGATCCAGTAATTTTCGGGATTGGGTAAGATCTTAACTTTTCAGATAAATTGCAGATCGAATTAAATCCAGTGATATATTTGGGGATTTTGTAAGATCTTAATTTATCCCATAAATTGCAGATCGAATTAGATCTAGCAATTTATATCAGTATTAAAATGGCAGATCGAATTAGAAACAGCAATATATTTGGGGATTGATATCTAAAACTATCCAGAAAAATGACAGATAAAATTAGATCCCGCATTATATTTGGGTACTACGTAAGATCTTCATTTATTAGGGATTAAATAAGATCCCAGCCAGATATTGCCAACTGTTCAAAAAATAATACACTGGCAGAGCACTGATTTAATAAAAATTACAATATTTTGTTAAAATAAGGTTTAAACTCAGAAGGTCTCGAGATCGATACCGTTCACGGCTATGCATTTCTTTTTACTTATAGAATGAATTTCTTTTTATAAAATTATAATTTTTTTTTCTATAAATTTTTTTATAAAATTATATTTTATTAAATTGAATTTTTTTAATAAAATAATTTTATTTACTCTTTTTGACGCTCTACACCATTTCCAATTGTATCAATTGTTTTTAAGATTTATCAATTGTGTTTTAGAAATAATCAATTGAATTTCAGTTTTATCAATTGTATTTCAGAACTTATCAATTATTTTTCAGATTTATGAATTGTTTTTCAAAACTAGTCAATAGAATTTCAGTTTTATCAATTGTATTTCAGAAATTATTAACTGTATTTCCGAAATTCACAACTGTATTTCAGAAATTATCAAACTGTATTTCAGAAATTATCAATTGTATTTCAGAAATTATCAAATGTATTTAAGAAATTTTTCTCTATTACCTATGAAATACAATCAACAAATTCTGAAATAGATTTGATTATTCCAGAAATACAATTAATAACACTGCGCACGAAAAGGAGACTTTTTTCCCGACAGGTGGGGGACCCAGTGGGTAAAACTAATTCGGGTACGTTGAATCTAGTGGTGCTAGCCGTTTTTCTAGATAAGCTCTTCAAAAAAAGATATTTGAGTTTGAAAATTATGGTTTGAAGCACCCCTAAACACTCGATTTTTTAATTTGTTTACCGTTAATTTTTAGTTCAGTTGTTTGCTACTCTACCAGGAAGCTTTGTGTTAAAAATAATCAAAATCGGTCTTGCGGTTAAAAAGTTGTGATTGAAAATATGAGGACACCATAAAAACCTTTATGCAAATTTTTCACTTCTATACAAATTTCAGTACATTTAACGAAGCAATAAAATGTACAATTTTGTATGGAAAATTTCGAAGTGTCCTCAAATTTTCACTCAGAACTTTTGAACCGCTGCACCGTCTGACCATTTTTAACCATTTTTAGCTGACTGGGGGAATGACAAATAACCTGGATAAAATGGTCAAAAAGTTAGATAAATCGCGTTTCTTGGGGTCCTTGGACCCAGAATTTTTAAACACAAATAATTTTTTTTCAAGAGCTAATCTAGAAAAACGAATAGCACCACTGGATTCAGCGTACTCGAATTAGGTTTACGCACCGGGTCCCCCACTTGTTGGATTTTTCAACTAGCACAGTGTAATTTCTGAAATACAATTAATAGCTTCTGAAATATAGTTAATATTGTAGTTGCTGATGAGTTACCATATATGACAATATATTGTTTAAATGGCACCATACATGGTATGTTGTTTAAATATGTATATATCAAGGGTTCCGGTCGAAATCCTGTGTATAACAAAATCCTGTTTTCAAAATCCCGCTTTTCGTAATACTGTTTTACAAAATACTGTATAACACAATACTGTTTTGCAAACTCCTGTTTTACTGGGCGGCGAAAATTTTTTTAAAAATAAAGCAAAAAAAGCGCTCCCTTTTTTGCTTTATTTTTACAAAAATTTTAATATGAAGATGAAGATTTGCTTAAACTGTGCGAGTGGTTTGAAAAAAATTACGTCAAGGGCTCATATCACCCAAAGTATTCTGAAACCTTTTGGTCGGTTTACGATGACAGTAAGAAATCCTACCCAATAACTCAAAATAGTGTGGAAGCTTCGCATAGAAGACTGAAAGCTGTTGTTGGGCGTAGAAAGTCAGGATTATACCACCTTATCAGGCAGTTGGGTAATGAGGTCGTGGTAGCTGTAAATACCATTTCAAAACGCGCGAATGGAGAAAGACGTTACATAAATTTAAAGAAAAGAAAGGCGTACACAAACATTAAAAGAGTTATAAGAAAAAGGTGCGAATTAAGCCATACAGGCTACCTAAAGCGAATTGCAAAAAATCTTGTACTAATTTAAGTTTATAAAATGCATTGAAATTTATTTTTTGTTAAATGTTTTTGTTAATTTTTGAAAATTATATACTTTTGTTGAAGTTATTTTTAATAACCCAGGTGAAAATGTTCATATATGGTCATATATGGCAATATATATGGGGTCATATATGGTTTCGGATCCGAAATTTGAGGGTATATGGCCATATATGGAGAAACTAGCGGGCGCAGCCCGCTACGTTGTTAGCGTGCCTTAAAGGTTAAGGGGGGGGGGGGGGGGAGGGCTACGCCCTCCCCCCCGGGGGGCTGCGCCCCCCACAATTTTTATTAAATTCGTTTTTTTATTTAAAGCCTTCACCCAGCCACCACAAATAAATAATTCTGCACAACAATGGGTTTAAAATAAATAAATATTTGATCACTTTTGCTCATGAGAGTGGATTGTTAGTAATGAATCCATAATAATTTGCAATATACGTGTGTATGTCAAGATAATTTGGTAAAGTGCGAACTTAGGTAGATAGACCCGTAAGTAGTTTTGTTCATTTGTGTTTTGAATGAAAATAAATAACGTAAAGCAGGGTTGAAAAGCATTTTATAATATTAAAAATAGCGGGCAAACCTACGTTGTTAGCGTGTCTTAAAGTTTTTTTTTTAATTCCAGTTTATGCAATTCAAGTAAATTCACAAATTCAGTTGGAAAATTTACTGCGTCGGTTTCTTCCACCGGTGCTTCGTTACATGAAGTTTAAATATCGGAATATATAAATAAGTTCCATTCCTTTTCTAAGGTTTTTTCTCTTTCAGAAAATTTGTTTAACTTTTTGGAGAGTATGTTTCAATGCTACATAAGTTTCATATTCCGTTGATAGTGTTTGAACAGGTAATTCCCTCTTCCAATCCATTTGCATTGTCTATAATTTCAATTCCACTCGTTCAACGTTTATATCCATTTCATTCCACTTGTTTAGTGTTTCAATCCCACTCGTTTCCTATTTAGTTTCTTAATTTTAGTGTTTCATATACACTTGTTCTTTAAGTTTTAGGTTTCTAGCTAAAGACGCAGACGTTAAGGGGGGGGGGCAATTTTCCCCTTTTGAACCACCATTTTTACCACGTTCCTGTCCAAAGCCCTAGAAATGCCTTGTCGATAAGTTAGCCCATACTCCAAGGAAAACATATTATATATTACAGGTTTCTAGCCGAAGGGTTCGGTTATGCCATCAAGGGGGAGAATTATTCCGTTTTTACCCCTCCCGGTAGGAATTTCCAAAAATTCCGTCTTAGAGGACGTCTGCGTTGGAGGAGGAACCTACTACATACATAATTTTAGGTCTCTATATCCAGCAGCTTGGCCAGGCCGTCAAGGGGGAAGTTTTTTCCCTTTTTATTCCTCCCGGTATGAATTTCCAAAAATACCATCTTAGGGGACGTCAACGTTGGAGAAGGAACCCAAATACCGAATTTAAGATCCCATGTTCCAGCAGTTTGGCCAGGCCGTTAAGGGGGAGACTTTTCCTGTTTTTGACCCTACCTGTAGAAATTTCCAAAAATCTCATCTTAGCGGATGTCTACAATAGAGGAGGAACTTTAATACCAAATTTCAACTTCCTACCTCCAGCGATTTGGGCAGGCCTTTAAGCGGCACTTTTCGCTTCATTAATCCCCATTTTTGCAATGTCCCTGTCCAAAAAGCACCTTCTCGGTAAGTGAGCACATACTCCAAGTAACATATGTTTTACATTTCAGGTTTCTAGCCAACTTTTACTATTTGTGCCCCTCTCGGTAGGAATTTCCGAAAATCCATCGACAGGGAATTCCAGCTTCCTAGTTCCAGCAGTTTGAGCAGGCTGAGAGGAACTTAAGTACCGAATTTCGGCTTCCTAGTTCCAGCAGTTTGGACAGGTCGTTAAGGGGCAACTTTCCCTTTTTGAGCCCCCATTTTATAACGACCCTGTCCAAAATTCAAAAAAGTATCTTTCTAATAAGTTAGCCCTCACTCCAGGGACCCACATTTTAAGCTTCAGGTTTCTAGCCGAAGGCCCCCAAGGTGAGGCTTTTCTTCTTTTTGCCCCTCCCATTAGGAATTTACAAAAATTCCATCTTCGCGGCTATCTGCGATGGATGAGGAACATTCATACCAAATTTCAACTGCATTGCCTAAGCGGTTTGGGCAGGCCGTTAGTGGGGACATTTTTCCCTTTCAACCACCATTTTTACTATGTTCCTGTTCCAAAATAGAAAAATTACGTTGCCGGTGAGTTAGTCCTACTCCAAGGAATACATATTTAAAATTTTAGGTTGGCCAAAAGGGATTGGGCAAGCCGTCAGGAGGAGACTTTTACCTTATTTCCTCTCCCGATAGGAATTTCAAAAATTCCGTCTAAGCGGACGCCTACACAGAAGGAGGAACTCACATACCGAGTTTCCTTTTGGGATATCCTGTAGGGAATTCCAAAAATACAAACTTAGTCGATGTCTACTACAGTGGAGGAACCTTTATACCAAATTTCAACTTCTTACCTCCAGTGGTTTGGGCAGGCACTTTTCCAATTTGTGAGACTGTTTATGGGGAGACTTTTCCCCTTTTTGCCCGTTCCGGTTGGAATTTCCAAAAATCCCGTCTTAGCGCACGTCTATGCCGAATATCAAGAAACCTTGTTTTAGTGGATTATATACTATTTTAAATGGTACTTTTTGGAAAAACGAATTTTTTTGGAAAAGGATACTTTGTTTTTACAAAGTACTTTATTTGTACTTTTTTTGGAAAAGGTATTTTTTTTTAAAAAGGTGTTTTTTTTTGGAAAAATGTATGTTTTTTGGAAAAAGGTACTTCTTTTGGAAAAGGAAAATTTTTTTAGAAAAAGGTACTTTTTTTTTTGGGAAAAGGTACTTTTTTTTAGAAAATGTACTTTTTTTGAAAAAGGTATTTTTTTGAAAAAATGTATGTTTTTTGGGAAAAGGAACATTTTTTTAGAAAAAGGTACTTTTTTTGGGAAAAGGTACTTTTTTTGGAAAAGGTACTTTTTTTGAAAAAGTTATTTTTTTGGAAAAATGTATGTTTTTTGGGAAACGGTACTTTTTTTTTGGAAAAGGTACATTTTTTTAGAAAAAGGTAGGGTAGAGGGGGGATCCTTCGCCACTTTTTTTTCAAAGCACTGTCATTTCTTAACCCCTAATTATTTCTTAAAAATTACTTTCAAATTAAAAATCTACATATCTTGGCTTTAATTTCTATGATTTTTATTCTAATTATTTGCATATTTTCTATTATTTTTTTAATGTTTTTCAAAGTAACTCAATTCGGCGTAACTGCCCCAAACCTGGGGTATATTCGCCAAAAGAGCTAGATACAATTTCAACAAAAAAATTTGTTAATACAACAAAGTCAATCTTTTAATAACTGAAATAAATAATTTATAATGAGTTCTTTAAGATATGTGATTCTTTTTAATCAATAAATATCCACTACATTAAAAAAAAATAATTTAAAACTATAATATAATGATTTTTCAAAATTACAAAAAACTGAATAATTAATATAAATTTAAGAATGAACACGATTGTTCTAATTTACTATTAAACATATTTTAAATATATAGAAAAGTCTTATAGAGCATTTTAGGCAGGGATGCACCAACTCTTCGTAGCTCCAGGGGCCATCTGGTGATTGTGCCCCAGAGACAGGCACTAACATAAAATTAATATTTTTTCACACTTTTTAAGCATTTACTAAAATCAAATTATCATTTTCTGAAAGCTTAGGATCATAGGTCCAACATAATTAAAAATTATTTTTTTATCACTCGATTTGAGGAAGTTATTGCAAAATGTAGTTCCTTTCAATTATTTTTTTGGCACCCCAAAAAACACAAAAACACGTCTGTCTGCGACCACATGTGATATAAATTCGTCAAAGTGGATGTCAAGGAAAGGTAATTGAAAAATGCACAAAATATATTTTTTCCAATTTTTTATCTCCCTTAACATCGGAGAAAAATGGGATTAGTGTATGTGCCCCACTGGCGAAGGATCCCCCCTCTACCCTACATTTTTTGGAAAAAGGTACTTTTTTTGGAAAAAGGTACTTTTTTTGGAAAAAGGTACTTTTTTTGGAAAAAGGATTTTTTTTTGGAAAAAGGTACTTTTTTTGGAAAAAGGTACTTTTTTCGGAAAAAGGTACTTTTTTTTGGAAAAAGGTACTTTTTTTGGAAAAAGGTACTTTTTTTGAAAAAAGGTACTTTTTTGGAAAAAGGTACTTTTTTCGGAAAAAGGTACTTTTTTTGGAAAAAGGTACTTTTTTTGGAAAAAGGTACTTTTTTTGGAAAAAGGAACTTTTTTTGGAAAAGGTACTTTTTTTAGAAAAAGGTACTTTTTTTTGGAAAAAGGAACTTTTTTTTGGAAAAAGGTACTTTTTTTGGAAAAAGGTACTTTTTTTGGAAAAAGGTACTTTTTTTTGGAAAAAGGTACTTTTTTTGAAAAAAGGAATTTTTTTTGGAAAAAGGTACTTTTTTTGGAAAAGGTACTTTTTTTGGAAAAAGGTACTTTTTTTGGAATAAGGTACTTTTTTTGGAAAAAGGTACTTTTTTTTGGAAAAAGGTACTTTTTTTGGAAAAAGGTACTTTTTTTGGAAAAAGGTACTTTTTTTTGAAAAAGGTACTTTTTTTGGAAAAAGGTACTTTTTTGGGAAAAAGGTACTTTTTTTGGGAAAAGGTATTTTTTTTGGGAAAAGGTACTTTTTTTGAAAAAAGGAATTTTTTTTTGGAAAAAGGTACTTTTTTTGGAAAAAGGTACTTTTTTTGTCCCCTTTTTGCCCCTCCCGATAAGAATTTCCAAAAATGCCGTCTCAACGGACGTCTACACCGGTCGAGGAATCTACATACCAAATTTCAACTTCATAGCTCCAGCAGTTTGAGCAGGCCCTCAAGGGGGAGACTTTTTCCCCTTTTTGCCCGTCCCTGTAAAAATTTCCAAAACTCCCGTCTTGGCGGATGTCTACGATAGTGGAGGAACCTTTATACCAAATTTCAACTTCCTACCTCCAGCGGTTTGGGCAGGCCGTCAAGGGGGGCCTTTTTCCCCCCATTTTTACAACGTCCCTGTCCAAAATTCTAGAAAGTACTTTCCAGAAAAGTTAGCCCCTACTCCAAGGAACACATATCTTAAATTTCAGCTTTCTAGCCATAGGGGTTTTGGCAGGCCGTCAAGGGGGACACTTTCCCCCTTTTTGCCCGTTCCGGTAGGAATTTCCAAAAATCCCGTCTTAGTGGACGTCTACCCCGAAAGAGGAACCTACATACCAAATTTCAACTTCCTAGCTTCAGCGGTTTGTGCTGGGCGATGTTGAGTCAGTCAGTCAGTCAGTCAGTCAGTCAGTCAGTCACGTTATTCTTTTATATATAGAGATATGAATGTTCATATAAAATTTTTTTTTATTTTTTAATAAAAATATTGCTTTTTATTCAAATTAAATATAAATATTATAATTCTATTCATACGTTGCTGATGAATTTGTACATTTGAATGAAATTGAGAAATTATGAAATATTGAATGGACATAAACATTTTACTTCAAGTTTAGAAATTATTTTATGACGGTTTTTTGATTATTTAATTATTAGCCGTTTTTTCTAATCACTTGGATTTAATAAATCCAAACAGTATTTCTAAAAGTGCTCAACAGATGGTATCAGATTCTCCCTATTTTAAAAAGAATTTTCTGTCCGACACTTCTTTCACCCTAATTTTTAATACCGAATTCGATGATGAAGGATTTTACTTTAACTTTTAATTTTTAATTATATTTTATATAAAACAGCGATAAACAGTCTGCCTTTTCAGTTTTATCACTTCAATTTATATTTTTACACAATTGAAAAATTCCATTGCAATATTTAATATTCACTAATTGGATTTAATTAAATTACTTACTGTAGAGTGAAAAATTGCCATTCCTATTTCAGCTATTTCTCCATATCCAAGATTCAAAATATGTATGTAGGTGTAGTTTTTTTTCTAAACATATTTCATAAAAAAAAATTTAATAAAAACCTTTTATTTGTTAGTTTTTCAATTTTTTTGTTTCTCTTTTAATTTTTATTCGTATTTTTTTCTGACATTAAATTAATAGGCTGTTTAATATATTTGTGCTTTTATTATGGATTTATTAAATCCAGCTTTTTTTTTTGGATTTAATAAATCCACTTTTTGTATGAAAAATTCTAAATCCAGGTGATTAAAAAACACGCTAATTGTTTATACACTAATATTTAGAAAAAAGTGTAAGAATTTTAGTTAAATTAATTAGAAATTTATTAATTCAGTTCGAGGCCAATTTCCTTATTATGAATTAACATAATAAGTACTTTTTTCAAAAACTGTTATTTTTCTTCATCAGGATATTAGTTAAAGCTACTAAAAATTAGTTCAAAATGAAAAACTGCTGAATTAGCAGAGTATTTTTGCTAAATATTTAATATATTTACAAAATTTGAGTTAAAATTGAGCTAAATTTTCAAAGTTCCTTTTTCGTTTTTTGTTTTTAATGGACCAATCTAGCCTTCTGAAATCAACAGTTTAATATTTTTGGCAAATATTTCTATTGATTTTATAAACTGCTATTTGCATTGAACAAAATTTAACAAAACTTTTTATACCCTACACCACTATGTGGTCAGGGTATTATAAGTTTGTGCTGATGTTTGTAACACCAAAAAATATTGGTGGTAGACCCACCTTATAGTATACCGATCGGTTCAGAATTTTTTTTTATTTCGATTTAACGATGTCCGTCTGTCCGTCCGTCCGTCTGTCTGTCCATGCAATCTTGTGCGCACACTACAGGTCGCAAATATTAAGATATTTTGATGAAATTTGGTACGCAGACCTATGTTGGCCCAAGGACGAACAAGTTTGATTTTGGTGAACATCGGTCCATGTTTAGACCTAGTGCCCATATAAGGGTCCTACCAAAATTATATTGTTTATACGCTGCAGGTCGTAAATATTAAGATATTTTGACGAAATTTGGTACACAGACCTATGTTAGCCCAATAACGCAGCCTATTGATTTTGGTGAACATCGGTCCATGTTTAGACCTAGTGCCCATATAAGGGTCCTACCAAAATTATACTGTTTATACGCTGCAGGTCGTAAATATTAAGATATTTTGATGAAATTTGGTACATAGACCTATGTTGGCCCAATGACGAAGCCTATTGATTTTGGTGAACATCGGTCCATGTTTAGACCTAGTGCCCATATAAGGGTCCTACCAAAATTATACTGTTTATACGCTGCAGGTCGCAAATATTACGATATTTTGATGAAATTTGGTACATAGACCTATATTGGCCCAATGACGAAGCCTATTGATTTTGGTGAACATCGGTCCATGTTTAGAACTAGTGCCCATATAAGGGTCCCCCCAAAATTGGCTTGGTTACAAACTGCAGGTCCCAAATATTAAGATATTTTGATGAAATTTGGTACATAGACCTATGTTGGCCCAAGGACGAAGCCTATTGATTTCGGTGAATATCGGTCCATGTTTAGAACTAGTGCCCATATAAGGGTCCCCCCAATATTGGCTTGGTTACAAACTGCAGGTCCCAAATATTAAGATATTTTGATGAAATTTGGTACATAGACCTATGTTGGCCCAAGGACGAAGCCTATTGATTTTGGTGAACATCGGTCCATGTTTAGAACTAGTGCCCATATAAGGGTCCCCCCAAAATTGGCTTGGTTACAAACTGCAGGTCCCAAATATTAAGATATTTTGATGAAATTTGGTACATAGACCTATGTTGGCCCAAGGACGAAGCCTATTGATTTTGGTGAACATCGGTCCATGTTTAGAACTAGTGCCCATATAAGGGTCCCCCCAAAATTGGCTTGGTTACAAACTGCAGGTCGCAAATATTAAGATATTTTAATGAAATTTGGTGCGCTGACTCACATTATAGAAAATTTTGGCACAAGCCCCATTTTAACCCATTCGAATTTCGGATCCAGACAATATACCAGACTGGTGTAGGGTATTGTATAGTCGGCATGCCCGACTTTAACCTTTTTACTCGTTTTTGATAAAACAGTTTGTTTTAGCCATTTTTAGTTTACTAATATTTTGCAAAATTTTCTGCAGATTTTCTAAATTTAGCAGTTTTATTTTTGCTGTTTTTATCTTACTGCAACATTTTCAATTGTATTTCAAAATTTATCATTTTATTTTAGAAGTTATCAATTGTTTTTCAGATTTATCAATTGTATTTCAGAAATAATCAATTGAATTTCAGTTTCATCAATTGTATTGTAGAAGTTATGAATTGTTTTTCAGATTTACCAATTCTATTTCAGAAATAATTTATTTTCAGTTTTATAATTGCTTTTTAGAATTTATCAATTGATTTTCATATTTATCAATTGTATAACAGAAACTACCAATTGTATTTTAGAAATTATGAATTGTATTTCAGAAACTGAAAATTGTATTTCAGAAATTTATTAATTGTATTTCAGAAATTCGCAATTGCATTTCAGAAATTATCAAATGTATTTTACAAATAATCAATTGTATTTCAGAAACTGACAATTGTATTTTAGAAATTGCCAATTGTATTTAAGAAAATAATCAAATGTATTGTATTTCAATATTTTTTGAATCCGCTCATGTAATTACCCCCATGATAAAAAAAAAGTTAAAACATTACCCATATATAGATTAATATATGAATTCATATATGAAGATATATGGAATATGTGAACCAATATATGGACCAATAAATGCAGTATATTATCATATATGGATTCATACATTTGAATGTATTTACCCATATATGCTTCCATACATAACATATATGTTCATATATGATCATACATTAAGCCATATATGCTCATACATGAAACCATATATGACAATATATGAACATATATGAACATTTTCAGCTGGGAAAATAAATTTTGTAAACCAGCATTTTTACTTCACAGAATTTTGCAAAACAGTATTGTGAAATCCAGTATTTTGAAAAACAGTATTATGAAAAGCAGGATTTTTAAAATTTTTTTGACCAGTATTTTGTCTAAACAGTATTTTGCATAACAGTATTATATGCGTATCCCATATATCAAAGTATATGTTACTACCCGAGTAAAAAAGAGTATATATAACATATATTTTTTAATATTAAAATATATGATAATATAAAATATTGTGTGCGACCTTATATGTTTTTATATGATGATATATTAGAAATTTTTTTAGAAATTTTCTCATATGTAATCATATTAAATCATATATCAGTATTTGCTTTATTGCAAATTGTATATATAGGAATATATTATTGATAAAACCGTTAAAAATTTTATATATAAATAGATACGAAAAATATTTTTAATTTTATTTTTTATATAACAATATTGTCGGCTTGCCTGCAAGTATTATTATGTGTTCTTTAACAGGTTTTAATATTTTTTTAATATATTTCATTGACATCATATGCTTTAATAATGATTGTAATAAATAAGGTCGTGAATCATTAGGGCATATGATGTCAATAAAATATCTTAAAAGGATAATATAAATCAGTTTTTTTGCTCTCCTGAAAACCTGTTAAAACCAAAAACATAGCACTTCTTGCAGGCAAGCCGACGATATAGTTAATATCAGACCCAAGTTCGAGATTAACTAATATATTCGAGATTAATGTAATATTTGATCAAAAACAATTTTTTATATGTTTTACTCAATTTTTTCATTAAATTAATATTTTCTGAGCTTTTTTACTTCTAAAAGTTTTTTTTTTTAATTTAAAAAATCCAATTTAAAAAAATTAACCATTAAAATCATGGCCCGGCTCGTAATGGATTAATAAGTCTAGGCATGTTGCACATCATTGGAAAGGTATTTCAAGTACCTTTCCAACGATATATATTTATTTTGTTCTGGTCCGGTAAGTTTTGAGTGGAGAAATAAGCCATTGAATATTGTTGTAGATCATCTTCAGCTCCATAAATCGGGAACTATGAGCCTCCAACGAAAAATTAGTGCATTGCCGGGCTAACCATTAAAATTTTATTTAAAATAAAAAAAAGCTTAACATATTTAACCTTCCTATACCCGCGTGTTGGTCTGTGAGACCGACAAAACACTTTTTTAAAATATATTTAATTTAAGGCTGTTTTGTAAAAGACTGAAAGTCGACAAAATTACTGAAAAAAAGTTATTGCATGGTATAATTTCTTTCATTATATCTTTAAGTTTTAAAAAAAATATCTATACAGGTTGTGTTAGGAAAAACTATGACGAAACAGGTTTTCAAACCTTCTGTCTGTGAGACCGTGCGCGGGTATAGGTGTTACAAAAATTAACGCGGGTATAGGAAGGTTAAAAAAAATTTCTAAGTCCAAAGAAAATTCCCATATTTGATAAAAAATTATCTAGTTTTTAAAGAATAATATATTAACGTCTTTAATAGTTACTCATTATCAACAGTAGCCCTCGGCTCACAGTCAGGCATGTGATGATGGATCTGTACAATACCAGTTATTTTTTATTTCCTAATTTAGCTGTCCGGCGTCAAATAAAACGATAAATAATAATTTGAAGCCAATTTGATTTTCGCGAAACAAATTATTCTAGATTGAAAAACTGTTCGTTTTCGATTTTCATCAGACCCCTGATTGTGTAGGACCCGAAATCGTGCTGCCCTCCAATTCAAAGGTTTTTTATCATTTAAATTTAATCATATCGTATTGTATTAACTTATATCCAATTTGATCGGGACAAAATTCGGATATAAGTTTATCATTTGATATAACTTTGTATGCTTATAAATACAATTATATCCAATATGATACAATTTAATATGACCATTTTTCGGATGAAATTATATCCAGTTACATATTGCAAATAAATCCATTCACATATCATTTTATATACACTTTTTTACTCGGGTATACAATATATTTTAGCATATATTATCATATCTGGAACTGTATTAAAGATTTCGTTCATGAGGTACCATATATGACCATATATTGTTTAAATAATATACACCATATATGATATATGATAAAATCTAGTTTAACTAGCTCCATATATAGTTATATATTGTTTAAATGATACCATATATAATTATATATTGCTAAAATGTCACCATATCTATTAAGATATAGCTCTACATATAACTATGTACAGCTGTTGACAACTAATTAGAAACGCCTTTTATTTTTAAAATAATGCTTAAGTTTTTATATAAAACAAAATTAATATTCATTTATTTCATAATATCTTAATTAAATATATTCAATTGTTTACAAATATACAAAAAGAACTTAAAAAATTATTCAGTCTTAAAAATATTTTACAAATTTATTATATTGTTTGAAATATAACAGCGACACCTAATTACAAACGATTTTATATTCTTAGAAAAAAAACTAATATTAATTTATTTTTCTGAATTTTTATCAACATTTTGTTGCAAATCCCTTTTGCTTTATCACAGCCTCACATCGGTTGCACATTGACGTTATTAGACGCCGACATCGCTCTACTGGTATCGCCTCCCATGCTTTCTTAACATCCTCAAAAAGAGTCGCCATATTTGTTATATTTGTCAGACTAACGGCTGTTTTTACGCCCCCCCATAGATATTCTATGGGGTTCAAGTCCTGACTGGATGATTGCCATTCCAAAACGTTGATGAAATTATCGTCAAAGAATTTTTTTGTCAGCCTCGCCGTGTGCTTCGGATCATTATCCTGCTGAAATTGCCATATAATAGGCAAATTCTCCACAGACCACGGGAGCATGACAGTATTTGGTATATCAACGTATTTCTCCTTATTTAAGATTCCATAAATTTTATAAATTGAGCCAACACCATTCCAGGAGAAACATCCCCATACCATAATTGATTTAATAGTTGATATTAAAGAAAAAAAAATAAATTGAAAAAAATGGTAATTCGAGTTTGTGTTTGGAGCGACTGCTTTCCAGGATATTTTCCAAAAATTGCTTATTTTGTCAAAAATTTAACAAAATTTGGAAGTTTTCATAAAATTTTACATAGTTTTCGCAAAAATGTCACTTAAATTAGGTTAGAATATAATTATCTTTACATTTGTTTAAAAAATCTTTAACCCTTGGTGGGCTGGGGTCAGAAAAGACCCATAAAACTTAATTTTAATTATGACTACGAGATGTAAAGCCATTTAATTGATAAAAAAATCTCAACTGAATAAAAATAATTATTTTATGTAACATGATCTATATGTAGTTAATTTTTATACGTTTGGCCAAAAACGACCCACTAGGAAATTTACAGAATAACACCTTTTATAATTTTCGGAAAAAAATCATTTCATATGAATAAAAAAGAAATGTGTCCACTTGATAAAAATTATTATTTTGAGTAACTTGATCCATATAGGGTTAATGTTCTCACTTTTCACAAAAAAAGATCCACTAGGAAATTTACAGGATAACATTTATCAGATTTTTATTAAACTGGACAAAAAAAAAAATTTCCACTTGATAAAAATAATTATTTTAGGTTACATGATTATATGGATCAATATATTTAGTTTAGTTTTTAGGGTTAGTTTTTACACTTTTGGCAAAAAACGAGGCACTAGGAAATTTTTAGAATAACACTTTTCATAATTTTCGGAAAAATATCATTTCATATGAATAAAAAAAAAAATTTGTCCACTTGATAAAAATTATTATTTTGTGTAACTTGATCCATATAGGGTTAACGTTTTCACTTTTCGACAGAAAATACCCACTTGAATATTTACAGAATAACGTTTTTCCCAATAGAAAACGATATATGCATAATAAACAAAGCTTTAAATTAGAATCCAATACGATTACAAAACTAAAATTGCAATTAACATACTGACACTTTTGACACTTTAAATGAATAAATGAAATCAAAAATATTTTTTTCAAAATTTCGAATTTTCGGAATTTTTAATAGTAATACACTTTTTTCCAAAATGGACCATTTCCGTCCAACTTTCGGCACGGGTTAACGTTTTCCAAAAAAAATCGATTTCTTCCATTTGGGACCATTTCCAATAAAACTGGGGGTGTAATGACAAATCTATTTCCAAGAGACACCCTTATATACAGTTGCGAGCATAAAAAATGCAACACTACGCTAAATCGTCTAAGTATCCCAGCAGAAATTACTGCTTGCTTGGAAGCAGTTTTGTCAGGGAAAGTTGAGCAGTGAAGCGATTGCATTATTGATGATATCATGCCTGATTTTTGTTCGAGATAGCTCGCGTGAAAGCACTTATTTCGAGATCCAAAAAGGCATGAATTCACCGCTTTTAATTAGTGCTACTGTTTTTCTTTTTAAAATGTCGATAATTCATGCCTTCTCGGAAGTGCATATTATAAAGCTTTTCAACTATTTAAAATCATGCCTTCTTAAAAGCATAATATTCCTGAATATTTTTCCGTGAAGAGAAAATGCCTGTTTTTTTAGTAAAACCTCTTATTTTCATTAAAAAAAACTTTTTTCCGCATTTTAAAAAATGTTGATGAAAACACCGCAAAATTATTTAAGCAATCAAAATGTATTGCTCATTTCATGCCTTTTCGAAAAGCACAACACAAAGCGATGTAAACAATTAATCAACTTAGGCCTTTCATTAGTGCTGTTTACGCACCTATACATTTTTAGAAGTGGTAAAAGTAGCAGTAAGGACGCAGTAATCGTTTTTACTGCTTCCACATTTTTGCTGGGATGCTTTGATTTTTTCTAATGGTTTTTTATTTGCGCTTATCTTTTGTTCTAATATTCGTTGATGTGTAGTTTCATATTTTAAGTGGTTTTACTTGCATTTATTTATGTGAATTAGTTTTTACTAACTTTTTTATGAAACTAGTGCCTATTTTGTGCGAGCAAAAAATGCAAGTTTTATGTATTTTACATTTAAGCCTGGATTAGCCAGACGTAAACGTATCTCTGCGTAGCTGAATTAATGAGTTAACTAAGAACAGAAGATGTGTTGTGTTTTTTATCTCATTCTTATGCATTCAATATAGAGCAAACGTAAAACTCAAAAATTTTAACAAAATTCGGTCCAGAGAATCGTGCGAAATGTATGAAATTTGCTAAATTCCAAACTATATCCACTTAGCCATGATTTACTTGTCAAAAGAAAAGTTTTAGTATCCATATTGCCCTATTAAGAACATATTGTTTCCACCATATTGAATTTCTAATAAAACGCGGAAAATCGCGAATTTAAAAAAAATCTGAAGCACGTGTTAACGTAAATCGTCTATAGAATATGATATGTAAGTTTGATATTTCAATCCCAAATATATCCGTACAAAAGAGTCAAAAATTTGTTTTTTTTATAGAATATTCTTGAAAATAGGACATGTCAGGATATGCTTGAACATGTTATATATACCGCTGGACGTGCCTCTAAAAAACCTTTCATATGATACCTATATTGAGTATGTTGTCTTCAGCTAAGACGCCAATGTCTTCATAAAACAAAACAGGTTTATTTTGAAGGGGCACTTTACTTTTTTTTCGGGAGTCGGTCTAATATATATATATATATATATATATGATAATTAAAAAAATATATTGTAAAAATAGAATTCTAAGGAGTTTTTGATTAATTAACTCTTATTTTTTCCATTACTCTAGGACTTTTCTTTTTAAAAGATTTTTCCTATGAAAAATTCTAATACTGGGAGTAAGAACTAAAGAAAATGTCTAAGTTTACGACCTAAATCAGTACGACCACGTTAGGCGTTTGTCAAATTAGATAAAAATAACATGTGAAACAACAACAATCTTGTACGTTGATGTCCCGAGTAAAAATAGTTATATAGGAAAATATATAATTTAATATGGACTAATATGTTAATATATATGTAGTCAAGTGTGATACTATATCTTTGCGGATATAATTATGTATAGCTTTGAGTTTTTCCAAAATTTCTTATATGATGTCATATATAGATAAGTATAAATATATATGTCCCCATATATATTAATATGTACCATATCTACAGTTACATATGCTATGACAATTTTAATACAGCGTCATATATAATTAAAAACTGCTTTATCGGAGAATATATAAAGTTTTATATACCCGAGTAAAAAAGAGTATATATAACATATATTTTTTAATATTAAAATATATGATAATATAAAATATTGTGTGCGACCTTATATGTTTTTATATGGTGATATATTATAAATTTTTTTAGAAATTTTCTCATATGTAATCATATTAAATCATATATCAGTATTTGCTTTAATGCAAATTGTATATATAGGAATATATTATTGATAGAAACCGTTCAAAATTTTATATATAAATAGATACAAAAAATATTTTTAATTTTATTTTTTATATAACAATATCGTCGGCTTGCCTGCAAGTAGTGTTATGTGTTCTTTAACAGGTTTTCAGGAGGGCGAAAAAACTGGTTTATATTATCCTTTTAATATATTTCATTGACATCATATGCCTTAATAATGATTGTAGTAAATAAGGTCGTGAATCATTAGGGCATGTGATGTCAATAAAATATCTTAAATTAAAATAATAAATAAAAAGATTAATGTAATATTTGATCAAAAACAATTTTTTATATGTTTTACTCAATTTGTTCATTAAATTAATATTTTCTGAGCTTTTTTAAATTCTAAAAGTTTTTTTTTTAATTTAAAAAATCCAATCTAAAAAAATTAACATTTAAAATCATGGCCCGGCTCGTAATGGGTTAATAAGTCTAGGCATGTTGCATATCATTGGAAATGTATTTCAAGTACCTCCCCAACGATATATATATTTTGTTCTGGTCCGATAAGTTTTGAGTGGTATTTCTCCACTCAAAGTCCAAAGAAAATTCCCATATTTGATAAAAAATTATCTAGTCTTTAAAGAATAACAGATTTATACATTAACGTCTTTAATAGTTACTCATTATCAACAGTAGCCCTCGGCTGACAGTCAGGCATGTGATGAATATCGAAAACGATCTGATTTTCAATGGTAAATATTTTAGGATCTGTACAATACCAATTTATATTTTATTTCTTAATTTAGATGTCCGGCGTCAAAAAAAAAAAACGATAAATAATAATTTGAAGCCAATTTGATTTTCGCGAAACAAATTATTCTAGATTGAAAAACTGTTCGTTTTCTATTTTCATCACACCCCTGAGTGTGTAGGACCCGAAATCCTGCTGCCCTCCAATTCAAAGTTTTTTTTTATCATTTAAATTTATTCATATCGTATTGGATTAACTTATATCCAATTTGATCGGGACAAAATTCGGATATAAGTTTATCATTTGATATAACTTTGTATTCTTGTAAATACAATTATATCCAATATGATACAATTTAATATAACCATTTTTCGGATGAAATTATATCCAGTTACATATTGCAAATATATCCATTCACATATAATTTTATATACAATTTTTTACTCGGGTAGCTCAATGCTAAATTTTTTTATAAGTTGTTTTAGATATATTTAAGTATAGCGCAATGTAAAAAAAGTTCTATGTCTTTTTGAGATATATTTATGTATGATTTCAAAATATAAAGGGCGTACTCATTATAACTCGTAAATTCCTTGTAAACCTTGTTTTTATGTATGGAATTTGACATTAACACTTAGATCCCAATGCCCAAGGCCACTAAAAAGCGGTCTTGAGATATTAAATAGTTTTTCGCTAAATAACATTTTTTTTATTAAACAAGTTATATTATATCAATAGAAAACATAATTACCTACCTTTTTGCTTTCAAACATTTTTTGTATAAGGAACGATTTTCAAACGAGAAGGATGTAAAGTGAAAATTTTGTAAATTTGAAAAGATTAACTTTTTAAAACCGTAAAAAATATTTGAAAAATCATCAAAAATACATTTACGATCTGGCATACATTATCGACAATACCGAAGCTAGCTTAGAGTCTCTACTTATAAAGTCAGTTACAAATTTTGGTCCAGGACTCACAGGATAATGTCAGGATACATCTTACGAAAATCTCTCTAACTCAAAAACTAGCTGAAATTAGACACAGATTACATACTTAGAGAATTTATTGATGTTTTGTGCCAAATTTCGTAATTTTCAAAAAGCGAAAATCGACTAACTTTTGAAAGAACAAGACTAGATGAAGAATTTTCAGTCCGTGATTTTATTTTATTGATAGCGTTATTTATAGCAAAACGGAAATATTTTGACTATTGGATTTCTTGATTCGTCTTCAACCTTTATTATGCGATACAGTAGACGTTCGCAAATTAGAACCGCTTTGTTTTTGAGGCAATTCTAATTTCTGAATTATTCTAATTCCTGGACGTTTTTTTTTTTTAAAAATTGAGTAAATTTACTTCCAAAAACTTAAATAAAACTCTTTTTAATATTTTTTAATTCAATTTTATTTGATAAAAACAAGAACACAAAACACAACAATTCAGTCCAATACATCAAATGTATTTTTTTAAATTAAAAATATGAATATAAAAAAAACGAATGGCAACAAAACATAGCAATGCAGTCCAATTACATCACATGTATTTTTTTTAATTAAAAACTAAAAAACTGTATTTAAAAAAAATTAAACAATTAAAATTAAACAATGGCCAAGTTAACAACAAATCTTTGTTTGACATATAATCAGTTATATTTGTTTGTTTTTTTGGTTTCTTTAAATCCGAAATATCATTACGGAGAGCCAAAAGATTACTTATGTGCTTAGTTGAAAACAATTCACTGTTATTGCACCATTTTATTAAATTATTTACGCTTTCAATGGCTGTAGTATTAGAGACAACTGATGATACTGCAACAACGTCGTCTTCGCTGCTATCTGAAGACTCACCATCGCTACTGAGAACATAAACAGATCCGTCATCAAACATATCTTCATTCCATCTGTCGATGTCTTCTATACCGATGCAATCGTTGGGAGCTATTTCTTTTAAAAGAGCTTGAGTTATCTGAATAACTTCGTTGCAGTCCTGATCTATTTGCAACAATCGTGCTATTGGCACGTCATCGTCGCTGTCGTATTGGTTAGAGTCCCAATTGGACAACTTTGACCAAGATTTCTTCATAACACTTTGTGGTACCGCATCCCAAGCTTGTTTCAGTAATAATATAGCATTGCGGATCGACTGGGATTTCAAATGATTCTTCAGTTCACCACCTTCAGCAATTAACTGAGAAAGAAACATACTTCTGTAATTGAGCTTTGTTAACTTAATAGGGTTTTGATCCATTGGTTGTAAAGCTGCTGTCACATTTGGTGGAAAGAATAATGCAACTATGTTTCCATCGTCACTTTTAAGTTTCTCAATGGGTGTATGAGCGGAGCAATTATCTATAAGCAAAATGGCTTTCAGAGGCAAATTATTTTCCTGAGAAAAGCGGATCACCTGTGAATTGAAAAAAATTTTAAAATTATGTACTGAACCTGAAATCAATATTTTTGTTTACCTCTTTAATAAATATTCCGTGAAACCATTCGTGAAAAATCCGAGAAGTCATCCAAGCATTTTTTGAAAAGTTGTAATGCAGAGGATTATTTAAATTTTTAAAACACCTGGGTTTTTTGCTTTTCCAATTACCAATGGAACTAATTTGTGTGATCCATCAGAGTTTGCACCAAGTAGGACTGAAATTCTGTCTTTTTGAATTTTATGTCCAGGGGCGTTTTTTTCAAAAGCAGAGACATAGGTTCTGTCTGGTGACTCCATTAAACCCATCTCAGCGATCTTTGCACGATATCGATGAATAAAAGGAGTGACTGAAGCAACATCACTGGAAAGAATCTCGCCACAAATTTTTAAAAAACGGATACCGTGTCGCTTCTTAAATTTGGTAAACCATCCATCACTTGCCCGGAATGCATTTTCATCTTTATCGGGATATTCCTCTCTAAATATTTGTTTAGCTTTCTCTTTTAATATTGGCCCAGTCAATGTACACTTTTTTTCTCATACAGACGACTTTCCATTTTTGGATATTCAGCGCTGTGCAAAGATTTATTGTTTGCCTCCTGATATGTGTTTGAAACAGCATTTAATATTGCTGTTCTATGTGATTTGATGTAGCTGATTGAAGATGTTGTCACATTAAAATCTAGGGCTAACCGGTTCCCTTGAACGCCTTTGTCAAGGTTTTCTAATATTTTGACTTTAGTTTCCAATGATAAAGTGTTTTTTTACGTTTATTTAACATTTTAAATGATACACTTTCACTATTTAATAGAGACTGCCAAATAATATGTACACGCGTATCAAATTTCACAAATAAACTAGCCAAAAATTTACATAAATGCGACAAAAAAAAAATAAATAGGGAAAAAAATAAAAAATTTGGTGATTCCCCTTTTTAGTTTTACTTTATTCAAACAGAATAAAAATAAATTGGAGATTTCCTGTGTATTCAAATAACCAAAAAAAAAAAAAACGCTCAGAAATTAGAATTTTAAATTCGAATTTCAGAGCGTTTAATGTATTGCAAACATTGATTCTAATTTCTGGACGTTCGAATTACTGAAAGCTCTAATTTGCGAGCGTCTACTGTATCGCCTAAATAAAGCGATAAATTAAAATTTTAATAGTTCTTTCATAGTAGATTTTCAATGCCAAATATATAGTTTAAATATTATCGCAATCAGAAGGAAGAGCATTAGAGGATTATACTCATAAACATACCAGGTTTACACAGTTTATGGGTACACTCAAAAAAATAAGTTAGTAGAAAAATTAGTAAAATGTTTTGTATATCAAGTGTACTAGTTTTCAGCAATTTTTTTGCTGAAATTCCGTTTTCTTCAAAAATTTTAGTTATATTTTTTTAGCACTAAACTAATTTTGAACAAATGTTTTACTAATTTATTTTGCTACAAAAATTGTGCTGATAGCATGCATAGCGTGGGCGACAACCAGATATACAAGATGTAGATGTCGCAGCTTGTCTGGAAACGGAAATGACAAAAAAAGAAAACCAACTCTACACATATTCTATATTTAAATTTTCAGCAAATAAATTAACTAAAGTAAAATTTCGCTACAAGTTTTTTGAGTTTTTTTCAGTCTACTAATATTTAGCAAAAAGTTTAGTGATTTTAGCAAGGATTTTTTTCATTTGCAGTCGACTAAATGCTAGCAAAGCTTTTGCTGAAGATTACTATTTTTTTTGGTAAAAATCAGCTTGCTGATTTTCAGCAAACCTTTTGCTGAAATTACCAACTTTTTTGCAAGCACGCTCCTGACTAAAAATTTGCTGACACAGCAACATTTTTTGCTGACTTTACTGACTTTTTTTTTTTTTGAGTGTAGAATACAATTTTATATGAGAAGGCTTAAAATGCATGGTTACAATTATGCACAACTTCTTCTAAATACTTAAATTTTTATTTAAATTTTGAATTCTTAAGGGTGTTATTTTTTTGTACTTTTTATTAGTTTTTGTTTTAAGCCTGAAATATAAATCGTTATATTATGTCTCTCTACATCAAATTAGATATGATTATATCGGGTCAAAATCCGGATAAGATTCTATATGATTCAATATATTTAGATCTTATGTGATATAATTTTATCCACCATTTTTCGGATCATATCTCCAATTATATTAAATAAGATATCATTACATATAACATCATATTATTTTTTTTACTCGGGGTACCATCGCAGTTTTGTTTTTTTTTTATCATTAAAAAAGTACTGAATCGGTCGGGGGAGTATTGCGGTACTTTACACTTCCTTTCACAAATTAAAAAGGACACATACTCAAATAAAAATAAGAATAAATTTATATAGAGAGAATCAGAGAAAAAGAGAGCAGTTGATCACTAGTACATATTCAAAGGGATACTACTGTTAATATGTAAGTATATGGGTATAGGTTATGGATACCAATTATTAATTTTGTTTACAATAGGTCCATGTTTAGACCTAGTGCCCATATAAAAGTCCTCTCCAAATTTGACGTGTTTTAATGAATTTTGGTACGCTGATTCACATGAGCCCAAGAACAGAGCCTATTGATTCTATATGGGATCGGTCCATATTTGGACCTATCGCACATACATATATACTATTGCCTAAATTCATAAATCTCTATATATAAAAGAATAACGTGACTGACTGACTGACTCAACATCGCCCAGCCCAAACCGCTGAAGCTAGGAAGTTGAAATTGGGTATGTAGGTTCCTCTTTCGGCGTAGACGTCCGCTAAGACGAGATTTTTGGAAATTCCTACCGGAACAGGCAAAAATGGGAAAAGTCTCCCCCTTGGCGGCCTGCTAAAACCCCTTTGGCTAGAAAGCTGAAATTTAAGATATGTGTTCCTTGGAGTATGGGCTAACTTTTCTGGAAAGTACTTTCTGGAATTTTGGACAGGGACGTTGTAAAATGGGGGTTAAAAAAGGGAAAAAGGCCTTTTTCCAAAAAAAGTACCTTTTTCCAAAAAAGTACCTTTATCCAAAAAAGTACCTTTTTCCAAAAAAGTACCTTTTTCCAAAAAAAGTACCTTTTTCCAAAAAAAGTACCTTTTTCCAAAAAAAAAATCCTTTTTCCAAAAATGTATCTTTTTCCAAAAAAAGTACCTTTTTCCAAAAAATGTACCTTTTTCTAAAAAAATGTACCTTTTCCAAAAAAAGTACCTTTTCCAAAAAAAGTACCTTTTTCCAAAAAAAGTACCTTTTTCCAAAAAAAGTACCTTTTTCCAAAAAAAAGTACCTTTTTAAAAAAAGTACCATTTCCAAAAAATGTACCTTTTTTTAAAAAATGTACCTTTTCCAAAAAAAAGTACCTTTTCCAAAAACAGTACCTTTTCCCAAAAAACATACATTTTTCCAAAAAAATACCTTTTTCAAAAAAAGTACCTTTTCCAAAAAAAAGTACCTTTTCCCAAAAAAAGGAACCTTTTTCTAAAAAAATTTTCCTTTTCCCAAAAAACATACACTTTTTCAAAAAAATACCTTTTTCAAAAAAAGTACCTTTTCCAAAAAAAATACCTTTTCCCAAAAAAAAATAAGTTTTTCTAAAAAATGTTCCTTTTCCAAAAGAAGTACCTTTTCCAAAAAAAGTACCTTTTTCCAAAAAACATATATTTTTCCAAAGAAAACACCTTTTGAAAAACAAAAATACCTTTTCCAAAAAAAGTACAAATAAAGTACTTTGTAAAAACAAAGTATCTTTTTCCAAAAAATTTCGTTTTTCCAAAAAGTATCATTTAAAATAATATATAATTTCAAAAAAACTACTTTTTTCCTCCCCCCACGGATATCTCCACTAAAACAAGGTTTCTTGATATTCGGCATAGACGTGCGCTAAGACGGGATTTTTGGAAATTCCTACCGGAACGGGCAAAAAGGGGAAAGGTCTCCCCATAAACAGTCTCAAAAATTGGAAAAGTGCCTGCCCAAATCACTGGAGGTAAGAAGTTGAAATTTGGTATAAAGGTTCCTCCACTGTAGTAGACATCGACTAAGTTTCTATTTTTGGAATTCCCTACAGGATATCCCAAAAGGAAACTCGGTATGTGAGTTCCTCCTTCTGTGTAGGCGTCCGCTTAGACGGAATTTTTGAAATTCCTACCGGGAGGGGAAATAAGGTAAAAGTTTCCTCCTGACGGCTTGCCCAATCCCTTTTGGCCAAACTAAAATTTTAAATATGTATTCCTTGGAGTAGGACTAACTCACCGGCAACGTAATTTTTCTATTTTGGAACAGGAACATAGTAAAAATGGTGGTTGAAAGGGAAAAATGTCCCCACTAACGGCCTGCCCAAACCGCTTAGGCAATGCAGTTGAAATTTGGTATGAATGTTCCTCATCCATCGCAGATACCCGCGAAGATGGAATTTTTGTAAATTCCTAAAGGGAGGGGCAATAAGAAGAAAATCCTCACCTTGGGGGCCTGTAAAAACCTCTTCGGCTAGAAACCTGAAGCCTAAAATGTGGGTCCCTGGAGTAAGGGATAACTTATTAGAAAGATACTTTTTTGAATTTTGGACAGGGTCGTTATAAAATGGGGGCTCAAAAAGGGAAAGTTGCCCCTTAACGACCTGCCCAAACTGCTGGAACTAGGAAGCTGAAATTCGGTAATTAGGTTCATCTTCCAGCCTAATTCCAACCGGAAGGGACAAAAAAAGAAAGTGTCCCCCTTGACAGCCTGCTCAAACTGCTGGAACTAGGAAGCTGAAATTCCCTGTCGATGGATTTTCGGAAATTCCTACCCAAACCGCTGGAGGTAGGAAGTTGAAATTTGGTATTAAAGTTCCTCCTCTATTGTAGACATCCGCTAAGATGAGATTTTTGGAAATTTCTACAGGTAGGGTCAAAAACAGGCAAAGTCTCCCCCTTAACGGTCTGGCCAAACTGCTGGAACAAGGGAGCTTAAATTCGGTATTTGGGTTCCTTCTCCAACGTTGACGTCCCCTAAGATGGTATTTTTGGAAATTCATATCGGGAGAGGTAAAAAGGGAAAAAGCTTCCCCCTTGACGGCCTGGCCAAACTGCTGGATATAGAGACCTAAAATTATGTATGTAGTAGGTTCCTCCTCCAACGCAGACTTCCTCTAAGACGGAATTTTTGGAAATTCCTACCGGGAGGGGTAAAAACGGAATAATTCTCCCCCTTGATGGCCTAACTGAACCCTTCGGCTAGAAACCTGTAATATATAATATGTTTTCCTTGGAGTATGGGCTAACTTATCGACAAGGTATTTCTAAGACTTTGGACAGGAATGTGGTAAAAATGGTGGTTCAAAAGGGTAAAATTGCCCCCCCCCCCCCTTAACGTCTGCGTCTTTAGCTAGAAACCTAAAACTTAAAGAACAAGCGTATATGAAACACTAAAATTAAGAAACTAAATAGGAAACGATTGGAATTGAAACACTACACAAGTGGAATGAAATGGATATAAACGTTGAACGAGTGGAATTGAAATTATAGACAATGCAAATGGATTGGAAGAGGGAATTACCTGTACAAACACTATCCACGGAATATGAAACTTATGTAGCATTGAAACATACTCTCCAAAAAGTTAAACAAATTTTCTAAAAGAGAAAAACCTTAGAAAAGGAATGGAACTTATATATTCCGATATTTAAACTTCATGTAACGAAGCACCGGTGGAAGAAACCGACGCAGTAAATTTTCCAACTGAATTTGTGAATTTACTTGAATTGCCAGGTCTACCTTTACATAAACTGGAATTAAAAAAAAAACTTTAAGACACGCTAACAACGTAGCTTTGCCCGCTATTTTTAATATTATAAAATGCTTTCCAACCCTGCTTTACGTTATTTATTTTCATTCAAAACACAAATGAACAAAACTACTTACGGGTCTATCTACCTAAGTTCGCACTTTACCAAATTATCTTGACATACACACGTATATTGCAAATTATTATGGATTCATTACTAACAATCCACTTTCATGAGTAAAAGTGATCAAATATTTATTTATTTTAAACCCATTGTTGTTCAGAATTATTTATTTGTGGTGGCTGGGTGAGGGCTTTAAATAAAAAAACTTTAAATAAAAAAACGAATTTAATAAAAATTGTGGGAGGGCGCAGCCCCCCCCCCTTAACCTTTAAGGCACGCTAACAACGTAGCTAGTTCTTTTATATAACTCAAACTCCAAAAATCTTTGTATTTCACACTTTTCCCAAATTTGAATAAATTTCAAGAAGATTCATCACAAATTGTTTAATTACACTGTGAGACAAATGGCAGGGGTCAGTGATCGGGAAGGGTTGAAACTAGGGGAAAGTTATATCGGTAAAAAAGAAGTTATACGTGTCCCGGCGTTTCGATGGGTCACCCCTAGGAATCGAGATATATCGATTTGACCTTTGGTGGTATTTTTTTTGACATAACTCGAGAACCACTAGTCCGATTTTGCTCAAACAATTTTAAAAAAATTAAAAATTACAATTCCTTTAATCTGTTCATATAACGTTTTTCTATATACTCAACAGTTTTGCCGGTAAAAATAAATGTATGAAGAAAAAAATATTTTTTGCCTAAAATATAAAAAAAAAGTAATAAACAAAAGGTTATTGATTTTTATGGTAGCGGTAACAAACATTTATTTTTACCGGCAAAACTGTTGAGTATATAGAAAAACGTTATATGAACAGATTAAAGGAATTGTAATTTTTAATTTTTTAAAATTGTTTCAGCAAAATCGGACTAGTGGTTCTCGAGTTATGTCAAAAAAAAAGATATATCTCGATTCCTAGGGGTGACCCAGCGAAACGCTGGGACACGTATAACTTGTTTTTGACCGATATAACATTTCCCGTTGGTTTCATCCTATCCCGATTTTGATTGTCGCATAGTGTTATGAATGCCAATCGGAATTGGTTTTTTTAAATCCCGGGAGTCGGGATTTCAAAATTTAAAAAACGGGATCCTAGGAGGGATTTTTCGGGAACAAGAAATTTTTTGGGGTTTCGTGATTTTTTTCCATTTTGGGAATTTTTATACCCTACACCACTATGCTGATGTTTGTAACGCCAAAAAATTTTGGACCTAGACCCACCTTTTAGTATACCGATCGACTCAAAATCACTTTTTGTTTCGATTTAATGATGTCCGTCCGTCCGCCTGTCTGTCTTTCCGTGCATTCTTGTGCGCACTGTACAGGTAGGAAATATTAAGATTTTTTTGATGGAATTTGGTACACCGACCTATGTCGGACCAAGGACGAAGCCTATTTTTTGGTTAAAGTCGGTCCATGTTTAGAACTTGTGCCCATCATTGGCGTACTTTGGCCGTTCTGTCTATAGTTCTTGTTCTATGATTATTTTTTTTTTAAATATCGGTTAATCCTGTGTTTTTGATTGGGAAAATGTCTTCTAGTTTCCCAGGCAGATAATTTGTTGGAATCTAAGGGTCAGTTTTACAGCCAGAACTAATATCGATTTTTGTCTTGAATATTTCTTAAATAAGAAATGTGGTTTAGTTTGGTTTTCGATCTTAGTTCTGGCTATAAGAGAAAACTTTCTTGGATTTAATAGTTTTTAAAGGAATAATTAGTTAATAATACACTCATAGAAATAAATCCGTAAAAATAGCAGAAAAAGCAACTAGAAATTAGTTAAAAACGATGCTCCAGAAAGAATTGTAGTGTTTTTTGCTAAATACTAGTAAAATAAGAACAGCTAAAATAAAGCTGTTAAATTTGTAGAATTTTAGTTATATTTAAGTTAACTTATTGTTAATTGAAAATGACAAATTGTATTGTAAAATCTACAGAAAATTTTGCTAAATATTAGTAGACTAAAAATAGCAAAAACAAACTGTTATATCTTTTTTTTAGTTATATTTAAGTTAACTTATTGTTAATTGAAAATGACAAATTGTATTGTAAAATCTACAGAAAATTTTGCTAAATATTAGTAGACTAAAAATAGCAAAAACAAACTGTTATATCTATAATTTTTTGTTATTTTTAAGCTAAATTAAGTTGAATTTAGCAGTCTATAATGTTAATTTAGCAGAAATATTTACTTAAAAAATTGTAAAACTGTAAATTTAACAGGTTTATTTTTGCTGTTTTTATTTTACTTGCATTTAGCAAAAAAAAAAATCTGCTAATTTAACAGTTTCTTCTGCAGCATCATTTTTGACTAATTTTGAGTTACTTTTTCTGCTATTTTTACAGATTTATTTCTATGAGTGTACTATTTTGAGACAATTTCAACATGTTGTAGAAGCAATAATTCTACGATGAAAATGTCAGTTTTTGATCACCTCGGTAATTTAAGTTGTCAAAATAAGGGGTTAGAACTGGTTCGTCAGAGGTGGAAGAAAATATCAGACATATTGATCTTAGATTTCTTTTCTCCATCAAATATAAAAGTTTTATACTATTCTGAGCGTATAGCATTCCCTGTACGAGGTTTTCTTCAGAAAAAAGGATGCATTTTTCAGAGTTTTCTATTAAAAACATTTGAAAATTTTATCAAAAGGGAGGGATTTATTTTTAAAAGTCTTTTTTGTATAAAAAAATCGCAAACTAATGTGGAAAGTGTTTTTTAAGATTAAGGGTCCGGGAATAGGCAAATAAACAGCCAAACATAAATGGGGCCCTTGCCCACCCCAGAAAATTGGTCTAGGTACGCCTATGGTGCCCCCCAAATTAGCTTGTTTACACGCTGCAGATCGCAAATACGAAGATATTTCAATGAAATTGGGTTCGGTGACTCACATGTTCCCTAGGACAAAGCCTGCTGATTATAGATAGGATCGGTCCATATTTGGACCAATTGCCCATATGGGCTATATTTCCGATTTTTTCTTCTTTTATCATTTTACAGAAAATTTTAGCACAAGTTCATTTGAATCGATTCGAATTTCGGATCCAAACATTAGTTGGCTTTTAACCAGATTGGTGTAGGGTATTGTATCGTCGGCATGCCCGACTTTAACTTTTTTATTTGTTATTTAAAAAAATGTGTAGAAACTCCAAATTTATTTAAAGCATATAGAGGGTCATATGCGTAATCACTTTGAAAATTTATAAGTGACTTCTAAATCATTCAAAATTCATTTTGAAAACGTATTATAAAATTTTGAAATTATAATGCGTAAGCATTATAAAATATAACTGTTGCATTGCACTATTGCCACCACTTTCTAAAGAAAACTGAAGAAGGGGACTTGGAAAATCCCCGAAACGATCGTCTTTTCATTCCTGAAAGTGTTAGAGGTTTTTGAAAGCAAAAACTCTGTGAAGTATTTGTTAGGAGAATATCCTGATGAAGAAAAATAGCAGTTTTTGAAAAAAGTACTTATTATGTTAATTCATAATAAGGAAATTGGCCTCGAACTGAATTAATAAATTTCTAATTAATTAATAAAAAGGTCGAAAAAACAATTTTTATTAAAAATTAAAACCCAACATTTTGTTTTACACGCTTGTTACATACGGAGTATAAAAATTTATTCATTTTATGAAATAGTGAATAATTTATAATAATTTTAAATCAATGATTTAATGTAGAATAAAGTAAAATAACGATGGAGTCTAATTTATATATATATATATATATATTTGTTCCTTTTACTCCTGCAAGGAGCATAGGGTCTAATTTATGTTCATTCAATTTGGATTTGATTGAATTATTGATTCAATTCATTTGGTTATAAGAAAAGAATAAAAAAATCAAGTTGATTCTTTGAATAAAATATTGATTGAATAAAGTAGGAAATAATTCAATTAATAAAATGAGTTTTGTGGATCGACTCGCGCAAAATTGAATCCGATTTAAAAATCTAATTAAGGAATTATGCTTTTTAAATATCTGGTTACATACTCCTGTATTTCGCTTAAATTAGAAATCAAAGATTCGAAACAAATAAAAGAATTATGAATTGAACTCCGTCAATAAGTTGTGTGCTGGTTTTGTTTATAATAATTTTATATTCACTATTCTTATTCTTATATCTAGAGCTCGGATTTTCATGCATTTATATATACAAAAAACATGTAGTAAAAACTGAAAAATATGCATTTATTATTGATTCCCAGCAAAATATTAGTAATGACACCTCATTACTATCTGCATTACCAAAAATGATATATCATTACCTTTTGCATTATTTTATAATATAAACGACCTATTGTATTCATTGTTTCTAAATATAAAATAATGACTTACTCGTAATAGTTTAAATAAGTTCTTTTTACACAGTTAAATTTTATACATTTTTATTTATTATATGTAAACATGTTTTATGTTTAAATTTTTATGACGAGTCCTAAAATTGCACACTAGAGAAACCTTAAATTTTTCTGAATGTATTTCCTTAAGCTAATAGTATTTGCTTAACTCCTTATTTTTAAGAATCAAGTAAGCAATTGGATAACCACTTATAATTCAACTTTTTGTAAGCATGTGTGTAACCACTTATTATTCAAAATCTCATAACTACTTATTTCTCATTTTTTCGTAAGCGAGCGGGTAAGCGTGACTACTTATAAAAACGACCACGCCAAACAAAAATAATGAGTTTAGACGCCAAAAAATAAGTTGTGCGGAGCTATGAATATCTATTATATAACCACTTATTTGGTAATGAAAGTTTTTGCTGGGTTTATTATTTGAATGTTTATTAATAGCAAATACTTAAAAAATTTAACAAAAATAATTCAGTCTCATTAACTTACAAAGTTAATGAGAAGTGGAAGGATCACTTATTGGTATGCACTATTAAAGCTGCTAATTTCTTTGTGAAATATTAATTTTCGATTTCACTTTCTTTGCTAGAACTTAACACTTAAATGCATGATCTCTTCAATTTTAACCAATTTTTTTATATATGAGTAACTGAGATGCAAAACTCGTTCGTTGCACACTAACCAAATTTTGGGAAGAAGCAAAAAACTTGTTGCGGCTAATTAAATTAACCAAATTAGTAGAATGTTTTTAATTCTTAAATGTTATGCCATTCTTGATTAAAAACTCAACAGTTGAAAAATCGGAAATCTTCTCAAAAAGCGCCAAAAGAACAATCAGAATCAATTTTAATTTTGTAACATACATTTATTGTCGCCTGTGGTTAATTTTAGGACACAATATTTTTATAAAAATTGTCTTTATTGAATCAAATTTAAAAATCGAATGAAAATTTCTGATATTTGGAAACTTAAAAATAAATTGAACTAAATACTTTTATAACAAATTACAAAGTATAAAATCTATTTTGGAACACCTACATCGCCAAAGTTAAATTTATTGAATATTACACTTTTTGTAAAAAAAAAACGCGTGTTTTAGATTTTTCACAAACATACGAAGAAAAACCAAGATTTTTCCTATAACTGTATAAAAAAAGATCTGAGCTAAACTATAAGAACACTTAGTACAGAAGGTGCCCCAATGCTCAAAAATGCAGTTTTGTGCATCAAGCAGTGTTGCCAACTCTTGAAGGCAGGAAAGCACCGTGAGCATTTTAAAAACGGGTATAAAGGGTAAAAATTTACCAAAAATGGGGTAAAAAAGCACGATAATAATTTTTTGAAAAATTTAAATCAAGATTTTAAAAACACATTTAGCTTTGTAAAATCGTGTAAAAAAGGTTAAAAAAATGACCATAAAAGGGGTAAAAAAGCGCCAAACTAATATTTCAAAATTTGAATATTAAATATAACGAAGTTGTTATTTAAAATTGTACTACAAACATTGTGAAAAATGTATTTCTTTGTATATTTCGTATTATTTTTTCAACTTTGACAGAAAATTCAAGAAAAATTTAAAAAAGGAGAACAAATACCAAAAATATAAACTGTACAAAAAGCACTGCCAGAAATCTGAAAAAGCACTGTAAATACCCGCTTTTTATAAAAGGGCATTTGTAAAAAATCACCGGGTACGGGATGGAAAAAAGCATCAAAAAATACCCGAAAAGCACTGAAATGGCAACACTGGCATCAAGTGGGTTTTTCTTTATTAAAAAACTGGTATGTTCATTACCAGGTAGGGTTGCCAGACAGGCTTGATTTGGCTTGATTGTCAAGCTTTTTCTATGCGTATCAAGAAAAAAGAAAAAATGGCATTTGTCAAGCTAAAACGGAATTTTAGAAAATTTTCCATCAAATTGATAAGAAAAATTAACCATTAGCAAAAAGAAAAAAAAAATAATTATTTTTAAATTTATCATGACTGATTTTTACTGATAAATGACTGTTTCCATGGTAGTAAAGCATAAATCGTCTTTCATTGAATGAAAAGGAAACGTTTTAGTTAGAAGCTAACCAATTTTTACAAAATGCTGTAAAATACTTAGAAAAATCAGTTTTTTTTAGCAAATTGCTATTTTAAATATAAAAAACTCGTTGTTTTCAAGGAATAATTAAGCAGAGGTGCCATTTAAAAATATCAAATTCAATTAATACTGATATGTTGTATGCATATTACTGCTGCCTTCGGAAAGTTTTTGAAGATTTGAACTCGGAACCTCCTGACTACAAACATTTTTTAACGAAGCGTCAGCATTTTTATAAAATCATTGGTCTACCAATTAATTGATTTTTGTACGCCTGGTAGCATTGGCTAGGTAGCACTGGATAACCACTGGTTGCAAACCTTGGCATATCACTCTATGCCAATTATTTGCCAGTGGTTTTTTTTATAAACCACCGAAATTTTTGTAAAACAAATACTGGTAAAACGCTTTTTGCAAACGCTGGCAAAGCGTCCCAAATGAGTGTTCTGCCAGTCATTTATTTTTAACACCGTGGTTACCCAGAGCTTCCAAATAATTAATTCTTTAGAATTTGTTTTAGTTTTAAAGTATGAATTCTTAAATCGAATTTCATATTTAAAAATATTAAAAAATATGCAATTATCTTCAAAATATGCAAAAATATGCAATAAAAATCATAAAATATGCAATAAAATATGCACTTAAAAGCAAAATATGCAAAAATATGCATTTATAACAAAAAAAATGGCATTGATTTGTTGTTGCATATTTTTGCATATTTTGTTATAAATGCATATTTTTGCATATTTTGCTTTTAAGTGCATATTTTATTGCATATTTTATGATTTTTATTGCATATTTTTGCATATTTTGAAGATAATTGCATATTTTTTAATATTTTTAAATATGAAATTCGATTTAAGAATTCATACTTTAAAACTAAAACAAATTCTAAAGAATTAATTATTTGGAAGCTCTGTTGGTAATATAAAGCGAAGAATACACGGGGAACATTCGTGAAAAAATGCCCATTTGTTGTGAATGTGTGTGTGTGTGTGAGCGTGTTGACATCGTGCAATTCGTGTTTACAAAATTTTTTGATATTGTTTGTTCCCTACTTAATGTTCCTTCGTGTATTCTCCGCTTAAACACTACACTACATTCAAAAAAAAAAGTCAGCAAAAAATGTTGCTGTGTCAGCAAATTTTTAGTCAGGAGCGTCCTTGCAAAAAAGTTGGTAATTTCAGCAAAAGGTTTGCTGAAAATCAGCGAGCTGATTTTTACCAAAAAAATAGTAATCTTCAGCAAAAGTTTTGCTGACATTTAGTCGACTGCAAATGAAAAAAATCCTTGCTAAAATCACTAAACTTTTTGCTGAATATTAGTAGACTGAAAAAAACTCAAAAAACTTCTAGCGAAATTTTACTTTAGAGCAATTCCATATGAAAGCGATCACCTTTTGGACGACCCCTCTCCGATTCTTAAATAAATAGTCTAAATCGATTGCCCAGCAAAAAATAATGTACCCACATATTTTTTTTTTTTTATAGTGACTGGTTTAGTGGTGGTGTACACCACTGTCATGTGACAAAATTGAAGAATTCTTCATAAGGGACCTCATTGAAAGTTTTTTTCTTTTTCCTTTTTTCCCATGAAAATTAAATTTTCCCATGAAAATTAAATTTTCCGATTTTCCACAGAAGCTCCTAAATTTTCCGGCTAATTTTTTTTTTTTTTGATTCCTCATAATTTTTGCTTTAAGAATCAGCAATAAAAAAATGGGCCCCGACTCCTTGTTTGGACAGGAGAGGAGCATTTAAGAGACCACCTTGTTCTCATTGTTTTTATATTTTTTATAATTGAATTATTTGTAATTATTTAATATTGTTTTATTTTATTATTAAAAATACATTTTAAAAATTATTTTACAGTTAAAAATACATTTATGAAGAAAAAATCTTTCTTATTTTGCTGCTTATACTTAATTACAATATTTATTAAAAATTTCAATTGTCTTGGCATCATTATAAAATTAAAGTAACTTTAAATTTAGCACGTCGGCAGACGAAGAGTACCGCTTTACATTAATTGACATATCAGAAATATTTGGTATGAAGCAATGAAACTTTTGCGTTCCAGTTATAGTTTTGACATTATTATATCTGTTTTGAATTCGTCGCTCCATGGCATCGTGTTCTTTTTGAGTGCATAAAACTGTGTTAATGGCAATTTCCTTGCTTTGAATCCACGAAAACAAATGTTGTACATTTAAGATCTGGTCAGTATATGGCCTTTGCAAACTTGCCTTAGTCGCCATGCGTTTTAGGGTTCCCCCTAACGCATCGCATGGGCCCTTACCGTGGGACGTCGCAAAAAAGTGCCACTCGACCTTGCAGTTTTGTTCTTCTTCAATTATGCAAAGATTGTAAAAATTTTTTTTATTCTTGTACTGAGAAGCCGCGCCGTCTGAGAAAAACGTTACTTTGTCGATTGCATCGAATTTTGATCTTAAGAATTCAAACAGTTTCATTTGAAATAAATAAACGGACACATAATTATGAGCTAAACTCTCCGCGACAACAACAAGGCTTACGGTCTGTAGTTCGTTATCTTCGTTTTTGAAATAAATGCAAAAAGAATGCACCGTGCACTGGTCGTTTGCCCAGTGATAAGCCTGAATTTCATCCTGAACGAGGAAAGTGTAATTCTCGGCAAAGTCGCTTATCACAATGAATTCATTTTGGGCTAATTTCTCCTTACTTTCCTTTAGAAATTTCGATTGCATCTCGGATATGAAATGGTGCGCCTTCAGTTCATTCAACTTGAATCCGAATTCCTCGATGAATTCCGGAATCTGCTTTACCACGGTCTCAAGGGAACATCTGCCGCTGCTAATTATCCACTGTTTGAAATGCACCTCCTGAATTAACAGCTGTTCAAACTTTTCCGCCAAATATTGCTCTAGCTCGTCAATCTTCGGACAATTGTCGCATTTGGACAGATGACAATTTTCCGTGGGGTATGCGCACAACGACTTCGACAGGAGGTCCCTATATGTTTCAATTTCACCGTGAAATACTTTCAATTTCTTGCATGGAAAGAACATTAATTTGATGTTTTGATGAAACATGCAAACGCAGACTGAATGCGTTCCGTGCCTGTCTAATGCCAGCACGCATTCTTTTGGTCGTAGGATGGCAAACTTAGAAAATCCCACTTTTTCTGCTGGGTATTTCTCTTTGAACTGATGGTATGCTTCGGATAGATTACATAATAATAATCTGCGCTGCTTGTGTACTTTTTCTCCATCTTCACGTGTGATAACATAGTCACGTGTACCTGGGCAAGCGCGGCTGTTGTCATCATTGCAGTAAAAATCTTGAATCAATTTCACCGTTGCTTCGCTGAGGGTCCTTGAGCCAAATTTCTTGGTGGGAGTCGCCAATATGCCCTTCTGTCGAACTAATTCTTTGCTTCTTCTCGCGATGTAAAAAGATGTTTGAAACTGTTCAGAAATCTTGCGTATAGGCCATGATTGAGGCAGCACAGATAAAATGAGATATTTCTCCGGAAAAGTGGTCGCTAAATTGAATTTTCTTTTCAACTGCTCAATCATTTGTTTGCCGTCATCAACGTCATCTGCTTGACTGCATTCGTTATCAGAGCCTTCATCAAATATTGTCGCGATTGCACTCATAACCTTGCCTTTTTTCTCTTTCCTGTATTTTTCACTTCGCAACTTTCTTTTTGTAATAGGCGATTCACCTAAAGTGGTAATAGCCTCATTCAAAGGACTCAAAGACATATTGACCATCGGAATGTCTGCCTCACTATCAGATGAAACATTTTGTTCAATTGTCATTTCACTCTCGGATTGTGGTTGCATTTGTTTCAATGCATTTGCTTGTTGAGACAAATCGATTTTACACTTGGGGCAAATGAATTCTGCTTCTTCACCGTATTGTATATTTAATTCATTCATGTATCGCTTCGAAACACCAGTTAATTTTAATACTTTTATCTTTTTCGAACGATGTCCACTCTTGTTAAACGGATTGCAGCAAAATTTATTCATTTTACTTTAAATTGTCTTTACAGCTTCACTCTTTACTTTACAAAAAAAACACTTTAACACTTTCACGTTTAATATTCAACTAAAATTTGACTCAGAGTGTGTGAAGTATTTATATTTATTTTTTGGTAAAAAATAGGTAAAAAAAAATAAGCGATATTTGCTTTTCTTTAATAGGAAAATTTGCGTGAACTACTGGTCATAAAATGTTTTTTAAAGAGGGACTTAATTGGTTACTGCCAATAAGCCGACCACAGGTCATAAAATGTTTTGTAAATTTTTTAAATTACCAGGTAATAAATATTTCGCCATATTTATGGAAAATCCGTGTTTTATGACTTGTTTCTGCACGTGTCATTTTAGGCGAAATATTTATTACCTGGTAATTTAAAAAATTTACAAAACATTTTATGACCTGTAGCCTCAGTCGGGTTTGGTGTGCCATTACATGCCACTGCTGCTATTATCCATTGATTTATGGCCGATCTTGTGAAGGCAGGCAGACCATATTCACTACACACTCAACTTGGGGCTCTTAAAAAAAATTGATTTTTTCTTCATAAATGTATTTTTAACTGTAAAATAATTTTTAAAATGTATTTTTAATAATAAAATAAAAAAATGTTAAATAATTACAAATAATTCAATTATAAAAAATATAAAAACAATGGGAACAAGGTGGTCTCTTAAATGCTCCTCTCCTGTCCAAACAAGGAGTCGGGGCCCATTTTTTTATTGCTGATTCTTAAAGCAAAAATTATGAGAAATCCAAAAAAAAAAAATTAGCCGGAAAATTTAGGAGCTTCTGTGGAAAATCGGAAAATTTAATTTTCATGGCAAAATTTAATTTTCATGGGAAAAAAGGTAAATTTCTGAGAAAAATTAGGAAAATTTTATTTTTCAATTAAAGCCTGATTCAATACCTTTCCAACGAGCTATCACTCGTTGCGATCGCTTTAGTAGTTTTTTCAACTTTCAATGAGGTCCCTTATGAAGAATTCTTCAATTTTGTCACATGACAGTGGTGTACACCACCACTAAACCAGTCACTATAAAAAAAAAAAAAAATATGTAGGTACATTATTTTTTGCTGGGCAATCGATTGAGGCTATTTATTTTAAAATCGGAGAGGGGTCGTCCAAAAATTTGCCAATTTTGATCGTTTTCATATGGAATTGCTCTTTAGTAAATTTATTTGCTGAAAATTTAAATATAGAATATGTGTAGAGTTGTTTTTCTTTTCTTGTCATTTCCGTTTCCACACAAGCTGCGACATCTATATCTTGTCTATCTGATTGTCGTCCACGCTATGCATGCGGTTATCAGCACAATTTTTGTAGCAAAATAAATTACTTAGTAAAACATTAGTTCAAAATTAGTTTAGTGTTAAAAAATATAACTAAAACTTTTGCTGAAAACGGAATTTCAGCAAAAAAATTGCTGAAAACTAGTACACTTGATATACAAGACGTTTTACTAATTTTTCTACTAACTTATTTTTTTGAGTGTAGAAAGAGAAACACATAGTATGCAATATGTTGTCATCCACTAACACATTCTTTATAGATGTAATTTTAAATTAACGTTTTCGGGTGTTATTGCTCACAAACAGAAAGTTGAAAAATTTTATAAAAATTATTTTAAGGAAACTTGTCCCCGAGCATTAATTTCTGCCACTTTTTTCTCTGAGTTACGAAAGTGAGTAAAATGCCACACACAAAAATATATTTAACTATGTGTATTTGAAGACATATTCAGTGTGTTCATTTACTCGAATTTCTTACTACTTTTACTACAATTGCAAAGTTTTGTTTACTTTTTGTATTGAATTTTTCCAGCTGTAGTAAATATAGTAACTTGTAGTAAGTAAACGAATAGTTTTTAGTTAGTTAGTTTTTAATAAATATAATTAAAACAAGCATTTATTTTTAATTGCATATTTTTTGGTTTTTAGTGCATATTTCGTTATAAATGCATATTTAAGTGAATATTTTCCATTTTATAGTGCATATTTTAAACGCATATTTTCGATTTTTTAGTGCATGAAAGTCCTTGCCCTGTTCATTACACATTTTATTTCATTTGTAGACACTAGGTAAACACAACAAGAAAGAATAATACAAAATATATATAAATGCAGTTTTGGAAGAATATGCAAAAATGTGTGTAAATATGCAAAATATGCAATAAAATATGTAAACATTTGCATAAAAATATGCATTTATAGCAAAATATGAAAAAATATGCATTTATAACATATAAATATACAAAAATATGTATTAAGAAATTGAATTGAACCTATGTAAAGCTACGAGCTGTCTGGTCAACACAATATTTCACCCCGTTAAGAATTAGGGCATTACTTGCCAAGACGTACTTGATTCCCTCCCTGATGTATGGTTGTGAATTATTTGGAAGCTGTGGTTCAGTTAGCTATAGAAAACTAAATGTCTTATTTAACAATATTATTAGATATGTGTATGGATTGAAAAGGTTTGATCATGTTTCCTCTGTTTCAAATAACCTTTACGGAGTCTCTTTCGAAAATCTGATAAAAATTCGCACTCTGATGTTCTTGCATAAATTAATAAACAGTCAAACCCCAGGTATTTATTTGACAAAATACGTTTTTTCCAATCGCCACGAAACCGAAATATTGTAATACCTCGACATCAATTCCTAATGTCGGAATGGCAATTTTATGTACATGCCGCTCGTCTTTGGAATAATCTTCCACTAAGTCAACAAGTAAATAGCAATGCTAATAGTTTCAAAATATTTTTATTTAATTTTTTCAAATAATTTTTATTTTTTTCTCTTTATGATTATCAATATTGTTATATTTGTAATAAGTTTGTTATGTTAATAATTTATAATTAATTAATAATATGAAAATAATTTTTTTTGTAACGTAATACGCTCCTGTACTATAAACATAAGACTCAGTCTTGTTGTACAGGAAATGGAATCAATTAAATAAAAAATAAAATAAGAAATTGATGCCATTTTATTGCAAACTTGTTAATTTACAAAGATATTTGGTTTACGTTGTTATCCAGATAACGACAACAAACATGTATTTACATGAAAATCCGAGCCCAACTTATGTCACTTTAATCTAAAATTGTCAATTAAATTTTATAAGTTTCAATTTTATCAATTCAAGTGAAATTTTTGGAAACACTTTTTGCTAGTCGATGATGTGTGAAATATAGTGAGAAATAATGTACAATATATATTTTTATAAAATTATATTAAACCAAAACGGTTTAGAAAATTACCACATATTTTTGCAATTGTTAAAGTCCTGAATTTCGAGTAAAAGAATACCGGGATTCGGGAGTCATTTTTATCGAATAATGTCAGGATTTCGGGATTGGCAATTTTATTTGTTCTACGAAAACCGCGGCAGATCCAGCATTTTGTAAGTTGTTTATGAGTTTTTTTACCTCTTCAAATGTGCAATAATGCTGCTAAATAAGAATTTTGCTACCATGATTCAATAAATAAAACAAAAAATACTAAGAGTAAGTGTTCTGCAAATGTTTACATAGGTGTAATGCTAAAGGTACTTGACTTATCAAAAAGTGTGATGTGTAATATGCCCTTTAGAAGATAAGGACTAATGTTATTTTTTCTATCCCGATAATATAGATCCAAATATTAGCGATAATGAAGAAAATATGAAGACTGGATTGACAGCATTAGCGTCATTTCCGGGAAGTGGAAACACTTGGCTACGTTACTTACTACAACAATCCACAGGTATGCATTTTTCAGTTTCTCATAAAACTGTGTTAGGGATTCTAACAAATATGTACGCAAAATTTGTTTTAGAATTTTCCCCGGTTACCTAGTAGGAAAGGTTAGATGACAACCCTGTTAATTTAACTTAGAAAGAAAGAAACAGGGATTACTGTTACTTAATGAATGATTTTTTTTTTAGATACAGAAATGACTGGTTTAGAAATTGTTTTTTAATTTTTAGTCTTGATTGGGTACCGCGGGAAGAAACATCGACAATAAGAAAATTATATAAAAATTTTGAAACATTTAAAAAAGTACATAATAGCACTGCATGACACTGAAAAAATTAATGGAGATCTGACCATCAGTTCTATATATTTCGGACATGCTGATTAAAATGGTGTACTTTATTTTTCGATCTAAGGTACAGATTTTCCGCTAAATGTCTTTAAATTTTTTTTTTTTTAATAATAAATACAGCATTTATTTACTTCAAATTACATAACCAAAGCCCTGGGGGCCATATATGATTAATAAAAGCTACTACAAAAAAATAATTTAAATAAAGATAATAAAAATAAATAATAATAAAAATAAGTAAAAAATACAGTAAAACTATCATATAAAAAAAATACTGAAAACATTATCTTGAATAATATAAATAGATATTTAAATAAAAATAATACAATCACCAGATTTTCCTAAGTGCAGCGATAATAAAAAAAGAAAAGGTCGAGAGAGATAAAAATAGAAGCACAAATAAAAAGCTATAACTCATGAATAGCTACATAATCATTCTAGATATCGTCGATGCCCCTAGCGTGGATACAATCAGCCTACGCCCCAGCAAGCTCATGATGAACTGAGTGATGGTATCATCTACCCCCAAGTCCCGTATGGCTCACCCGAAAGCATCGGGTCTGACGTTATTAAAAGCACCCTCTATACCCAGCAAGGCCACCAAAGTGTACTCCTTGTACTCTAGAGTTCTGTCAATACATCCCATGAGTGAGTGAAGTGCCGTCTCCACTGACCTGCCCCTATTATAGGCATGTTGGGTAGCAGATAACAGACTTGGTTCAATGGACATTCTAAGGTGTACTTATCGCACCCTAAATAAAAAAGTGACACAACTCAAAATTCTTAAATTTTCAGGAGAGGCAAAAACCTGTTTAGGCATAAATGATTGTAATATTTAAATAAAGTTTAGGTCCATTATGAAAAAAAGTCCACTTTGAAGATTTTGCTGTACATTTTTTTAATTTTGTATTGTTTGTGGGAATAAATTAAAATTTTGAGTTATGACCCTTTAACTTAAAAGGCACATAACGAAATAATACAGTCAATTGAGCTCACTTTTTTCAACAAAGAAGCACAATCCAAAATAATACGCAACCAAGTTTATCACTTTTTACAGTAAAAGCGGAAAAATACCAAATAACACTCTTTATATGTAGCAAAAGTAATAACACTCTTTATATGTAACAAAAGTAATCATTTCCTTTTGAGCACATTGACGCAACTAAAAATATTTCTGTTTAGTTGATCGTGCAGAAGCAACGCAATTAACATAAAAGTAGGCATAATGGGATTTTCCAGTTAAAGAAGATAGTGATAGTATGCTGTGAATTCATTTATGGGTGAAATCAAAAAATGTGATAAGTTTTGGGCCCAAATTTGTGAGAAACAAAAAGTGTTAATATTTCGGTTTTTTCTTCATGGAATCAGTAAGTTTAGTCATTATAAACCTAATTGCAAAAAATCTCTTCTACAAGTTGTCGCAATAACTTGTTTTGCACAATTTTAATATTTTTTGTGGTAACGGAGTTTACATTTCTGCAAGCCAAAGATATAACAAAAAAAATTGCGTACAAATTTTCTTGAATTTATTAGTTTTTCGTATTTGGATTTTCAACATGCTTTCCAATGATATATAATTTGTGTTTATCAAATTGGCGGTTTCGCGAATAAAAATACAATTCATTCCGCGAAAAAAGTTTTTAATTTTTTTTTAATTTTGTATTTTTGGTCCTTTTAAATGCTTTTCAAAAATATAAAATTTTTTAAAATCCAATCATCGGTTGCGGAGTTACAAAATAATATATTAAAAACATAACATTTCGCTATTAAAAAATTCTTAAATTGTGTGAAACAAATTTAATTTGTCAAAAAATGTCAGAAATGGCTCGAAATATCGATTCCAATCCAATGAAATGCAAAATGAATCGTTTTTCGCTCTAGCAGTTTAGGGTAAAAAACTGATAACTTTTTTTTGATTTGACGAAAAATTATTAGTTGAATCTTCTTTTGACGCATAAATATTGTTGAATCACCTTTGTTTATGGTTATTTTAAGATATTTTAAACACTTACCTACATTTTTTTTAACGCAATCTGATGCAAACAATTTTGGTTACGGAGTTTACCGTTTCGGAGTTTACATTTGGTTACTTTTTTCGTTTTCTTTCAGAAACGCTTTGTCCGAATTTTCTTTCCGAAACAAAATCGTATGATACCTACAAGGTGAACCCAAATATGCCATCGCTTTTTTTACTCGTTAAATAGTTTGGTGTAAAAATTAGGTTCGGAGTTTACAACATTTTTTCAAATCTTATTAGAGACATCCTTTTTCATCTCGAGAATGATACATGCTGCAGAAAAACTTCAAGTTTGTTATACTAGATGATTATTTACAGTCCAACGATCATTTGAGTATAAATGACATTACACTTTTCGCAATATAATTAATAGATAACTCCAAAATTCGTTTGTATGCATTTTTATCAAAAATTATGTCGAAAAATCGTTACGGAGTTGAAGTCGTGTTTGCATAGACATACGGAAAATTTTGTTAAATGTATTAATTTTTACTAAAAACGTTACTATTCCTCTTCATAAAAATTCTTACAGTTAGTGTTTGGCTTCATTGGTTATTAAAATAAAAGCTATTAAAGTTAAAAAACCTTATGATGTACTGGTTACGGAGTTTACATTTGGCCTATAAAATTGGCCACAAATTTTATGTATGAACCAAAAATTGGTCAGATTGTTATAAATTTTGTAAAACAGATGACAATGCGCTGATATATATCGAAATATATAATTCAAATGTAATCCATGCATTAGAAACTAACTGGTTACATGGTTTTTATCACATTTTTTGATATCACCCTTATGAAAAAAAGTGAGTTTTGGAAACTTTTGAGTATTTAAGGTGCGATATATTATTAATATTTTCAATATTGCGTTTTAATAAACGCGTCATAACTTAATTTATACCCATTAAAGTTTTAAATTTCCAGAAAAAATAATAATTTCATTCACTTAACAATCGAAAACACGCGCTTAAAATATGCAGTAAAATGTAAAATATGCACCGAAATAGAAATAGGCATTAAAAACCAAAAAATATACACTAAAAATAAACGCATAATACGAAAAAAATTCACTTTAAATTTGTCAATACTTTAATTGAAAATTTTAATTATTTTTGATTAAGTTTTTAATTGATATTATTAAAACTTTAATTGAAAAATTTGCAATTAAATTTTTACAGAAATATTTAATTGATATAACAATTTTCTTAATTGGTCCGAAGTAAAAACAATAACAAAGGTTAATATGAAAGTAAACTTTGAATTAGTTCTATTGCATTCAAGGCCTTACTTGGGGGAGATGGCTGAGCGGTCCCACCTTAGTATAGTTACGTTTGTAGGCACATGTTTGAATCCTAGAGCAGACGGTTTGTTGAAAAATTATCATACAACAAAGACAATCTGAAAATAAAATATAAGCAATAATCGAAAATCAATGATGAAGCCTGTGCATAGAAAACGTAGACACTAGATCTATTTAGTCTGATTTGAAAATTAATTTGTTTATAATTTTTAGAGAAAAAGGTTTATTCTTCTTCTTAACCTCAGCCTACTAAGCAAAATTTTTCTTTATTTTTTTTTTAATTTGAGTAAAAATCTTGAATTCTAAAATCAGCAAATTGCAGCAGTTCTTCTGCAAGCACTCAAAAAATAAAAAGTGTATAATTGCCGAATTATTTCACTAAAATACAACTTCAGAACCTTTCAGCTCTTATATATAACATTGTATTTTCTAAGTTACAAAAGAAAAATCTTAGGTACACACAAAAAAATAATTAACCTAAATTATCTAATTAAAGATTTGTTTAAAATAAAATTTGTTTTTAAATAAATATTTAATTGAATCAGTTATAATACTATCAGTTATTAAGACTATCATTTGGGTGAAAGGCGCATATCAATTAAAATATATATTAATAGTATCAATTTGGTAATTGAAACTCTTTTTTAATTTTTTGTGTGTAAAACATATTGTGAGGTGTGTGAAAATAGAATAGATAAAAAACTAAGGCAAGTTGACGAAAACTACATTGAAAAATCTAAATGTATTAACTTTACACAAAATACTTTTGAAGTTATATCCCTACGGGGAGTGAGGAGTAAATTGCCCTCCAAGGACCTATCCCGTGACCGGTCAACCGGCATATTACTAAATTAGTACAAATATGAACCAAAGAGAATGAATTAATTTTCTAGTATTTTCTGATTCGTTACTTTCACTATTGCTTTTAAAAAACTTGACCAATACCGAAAAAAAAACAAAATTCGCGGCATATTTTTTAAAATATTTTTTTATTTATTTTACTCTTTTATTTATTTTGAACTTTATTTTTTTACGATTGGCTTATTTTGAGCTCTTATTTTAAATTTTTATAATTTTTTGCTAAAAATTTTTTGTATTTTCAACGTTTTTTAATGTTAAAGCTGGTTTAGTTTTAACAATTGGTATTTCAAGTAAATGAATGTTATTTTAGTTTGATTCTAGATCATAAATTAATATCACTTTCTGTTTAAATTATTTTCAAATCAAAGAAAGATTATACAATTTTTACAAGTAAATTACAAAGAATAAAAATTTTTGAAATAATTTGATAAGACCAGCAAGGCAGAATGCGCATTTTCGGCTTTCGCTACAAAGCCATCATCAGTGCCTTTCGCCTTTGAGTGGGTTAATATTTTGATATTCGTCTACTTATGTGACCGTTGAAAGCAAATCGAGTTTGTTATCAACAACTCAACTTAGACTAACATCAACGAAATTTAACAATGCTATTTTTATCCTTTGTTATTATTACTCTTTTTTGCTTTGAACCTTAATTCTTAAGATACCTCAGCTGATTTTATTCAACTCTGTGTATGATAAACACAGATTTTTGAATTACAACGAACCGTTAAATTTAAATGCATGTTATTAAATTATATTTTTGCACCGTGTCAATGTGTTTAAGATGAATGGGTATTTCATTTAATTTTCTTTTTAACTTAAGGGCAATTTTTAAAATTTTTATTTATATTATCAGAGTTTTTGAGGTAATTTTCTAATTTTTAATTGATTTTTTAATTTAATTATGGCCAACGCAAAAAACGAGTCAACTGCCATTAAAGGATCTATTTGAACCGAAACGAAAAATATATAACTTTACCATCAGCCAGCCATCACCCATAAGCAACATTAGCTCAGACGGTAGAGCGTTTGCTTTACAAGCAGGAGGTTGTGTTATCGAGCCCTACTCCGACGCGAAGTAGATTATTTTATTTTATTATTATTATTTTTCATTCAAAAGCTATTTTTAGACACACCACCTTACTGTCACAAGGTGTCTAAACTGTGGCAATTGGTCATTTCCAATGACAACGCCATGTTAAAGTGATATGTCTCTTTCAAACAATAGGACCGATCAACGACCGGTCTCCGCCCCCTTGGGACCTATCCTGCGTGTCATCTGGGAACGGTCCCTTTCCCCGTAGGGATTTTACATAAATACTTCGATAATTATGCACTTTTTATTTTTTCCGTGAGGTCATTTTGAACAAATTTTGAGTAGCCTTTTCTGCTATTTTTACAGGTTTATTTTTTATGATTATACTTATCTGAAGATTTGTAATAAAAGAACTGAAAATATGTTAAATAGTGTAATAAATATTAATTTTGTTTTTTATAGGTATATTCACTGGAAGCATATACAAGGATTATGGCTTGCTTAAAACTGGGTTTCCTGGTGAAAATATTTGCAACAGTTCTGTGTTATTAGTTAAAACCCATGAATGGGGCCCTAAGGCTTGGTATCCATTTTCCAAAGCCATACTATTAGTAAGAGATCCTCAAAAGGCCATAATTGCTGAATTCAATCGACAAAGTGGTGGCCATGTTGGCTTTGCATCACCAGATCGTTACAAGAGAACTAAAGGCAAATGTAAGAAAATATAAATTTACAAATCTATGTAAGTGCAATAGACCAGCTCACCTTTTTTATACCAAAGAAAAGGGGAACAAAGTAAAAAAGGTGGCGCTTAAAATACACCTTGGTTTGTTTTATGACGATTCCCAAAATATTTTGGGTCTACCAGTGACATCTTACGAGCTAGACCTTTTTCAAATAAGCTCCATTTTTTTGTGTCTGGAATAATTTGGTGTTGAAACTAAAGACAACAAAAACAACATGGTTATCAATGAAAGATTTTCTTAAGTCGCGTCCAACGGAATATAGAAACAACTAAAATTGAGTTTCAGTTATAATATACATATGTATATACATATAAATACAAATTTAATTGAATTTAGACTAATTACACTTCTATCAACTAAAACTTTAATTTACACTTTTTAAAAATTTCACTTAACGTTTTAATCATACCCAGCATTGTGGGCGCTGTGGTGTAATGGTTAGCGCGTTGGACTGTTACACGTAAGGTTGCAGGTTCGATTCCCAACCAAGGCAATATCAATTTATGAAAAATACTAATATTTATGAGTTTTTTCTATCCCTTTTACATATCGCAGCGTCCTCTTTCGGTGTTCCCATAGCACTGAACCCCACCGAAGTAAAATAATATAACAGGGCTATGAATTAAAATACTTCAACAAAGTTCGCCAACTCTTCATCATATGGCGCGCAACAACTGTTCTAAGATTCAACATCTCGCGCAATTGCAGTATTGCCATATCTGAAGCCCTTCATCGTTCACCACTTTTCACTTCTTCGCTATCTCCTTTGCAAAGGAAGCAACACATTATTTAATAGGAAGAATTTCCTGAGTGTTGTTTCTCTTTAAAAAAAAATCATACCCAGCAAAGAAAGAGACCTTACCACTTCTTATTATATAACTTCTCAGCGGAAAAATACGATCGGCACAATGTCGAAAAACCGTTGGCAAGGGTTGGTTACGAGTTGGCATAACGTGGTGTTAACACTCTTAACAGTGCTGTACTGTTACCCGATTGATAACAGCGCCCAACTGTTAGTTGCCGCTACTTGCAAACGCTTCTAAAAACTTAAATCAATGATAACGGTAGTTGGATCTAACTTGCAAGCGTCGCCAAAATTTTGGTTGACACTTAAAGGCCAACATTAGTATGATGTTGGAAAACACAAAAATCTGTAGTCCAAAAAACTAAAAAATGGTAGCCAGAGAAAAAAGTGTCAAATAACATTTTTTGTAATAAAGATGATGGTGCTGTGATTTGAACCCAGGCCATCATTCTACAATACTAAGCTAATGAGGCTTAAATTATAACGTCTGTAAGAACTCACTTGCCAAAGTTAGAATAACGACAGAAAACCAAAATATAAGCCTAAACCACATAAACGCAGTGCGACGTTTTGTCAATAAAGCAGGTTTTGTATCTTCTCTATTTGTCACTGCCGAGAAATTAGGAAAGTTTCTAAATAAACAAGAGCTGTTTTTTAACAAAACGCAATAAGAATTTTTTAAAAATATTAATCCGTTTTCGCGAAATTCAAGAACAAAGTTTGACAGCACTGCCACTGTCCACTGGCACTTTCACTACGTGGTTTGGTCTATAGATAGTCAAAAAAGATTTACAAAAATCTATTTTATAAAAAAATTAAATTTAATAAAAAAAATTAAGTTTATAAAACAAAATATAAAAAAAAAACAAAAACATTAGTGGTATTCATATAAACTCGTGTTCTACTCGTATATAAACTCATATTCTACCTGGTATGTTTATGAGTTTAATGTCAAACTCCATACATAAAAAATATTGTTTTCTACCCTCCATCCCACTGTGCAGGAGGGTATATATCATTTTGTCATTCCGTTTGTAACTCATCGAAAAAAAATCTGGGACATAAAAAAAATATATATTCCTGATCGTTATCAATAGCGAAACCGATATAGCCGTGTCCGTCTTTCTGTCTGTTGAAATCACGATCACGCTCAAAATAGTTGTGCTAGGATGTTAATTTTTAGTCAAAATTTTGGTCCAATTTCTTAAGCAGTTTGCTATTGGAAATGGGCATATTTGGTCCAGACGTTTAAAAGTTATGAATGAAAATGTAAAAGCACCTCTAGAATTTTCCATATTAACATGAAAAAATATATTAACTGTGTGTTGTTGTTTTTACTGAATGAAAAAAATACATACATACACACCCAGACCTTGAAAGAGATAATTCTTTTTTTGAATTTATATGCATAAAATTGGAGTCATTTTATAAATTACTGAATACTTCATAATGCCTTTAAATCAATGATTGGACATTGAATAAAGTGAGATAAGATTTGTTCCTATTTGTGTTGATTCAATTTTGATTCGATTGAATAATTTGGACGTATGTTGGCTTTAGAGGCATCTCACCGATTGATTCTAAATTTTTACTACTGATATAACTCTCTTTTGGGGGCCCGAAGAAATTTTTTTTCACCGAAACCATGTATGGGGAGTTACTTCGGTTTAAAGTTTAAAAATGAACTTAACTATATTTTCTTCATTTATGATAGGGTTGGAACAATATGTACACCATTGGAAAGGTAATAAAAATATCTTTAGGATAGCATTTTTTTGTTGACCCATTATGATTCGGCGTAGGAATTTTAATTTTTTTGTTTTTTTAATGTTTTTATTCCATAAAAATCCTATATAAGAACAAAAATTGTGCTTATTAGAATGTTATCAAGACGAAAAGCTTTTATTTGATATATAGATAGGCTTGACTTCTAATATCTTCGGTGTTTGAAGTGATAAAATTTGAACTACATCTTAAAAGTTTTTAATCTTGAGAATATATTAATAAGTAAAAAATTATGTGGTAGTATACGGTGGTTTTTATAAAAACGGTTTATTTTAAAAAATCCTAAAAATAAATCTCATTCGCCGGTAATGGGTAAACAAACAAAAAAAAATGTCGTCCATAAGATATTTTTACTATCTTTCAATGATATTGTTCCAATCTAACTATAAATGACTTAGATATATGTAGCTAAGTCCATTTCCAAACTTTTCACAGAAATAAACTCCCTACAGAGGTCTTTCCGCGGATTTTTTTTTTAACAGCTTGAAAAGTACTACATCGGGGTAAAAAAAAAAAATCCACTGACCCATGTGAAAATCGAAATATATATGAACACACATGATCATACATTGACTTGTATATGATCATGCATGGGCATACATTGTCATATACGTACATGCATAGTTCAATGTATGACCATACATGATCTCATATATTTCCATATATCTTTGGATCCGAAATTTGAGGGTATATGACCGTACATGTTCATATATGACCATATATGCTCACATATGATCCATGTATTCTCATATATGATCATATATGGCCATATACCTCCATATACCCTCAAATTTCGGATCCAAAGGTATATGGAAATATATGAGATCATGTATGGTCATACATTGAACTATGCGTGTTATTATATGACTATGTATGCCCATGCATGATCACATACGAGCCAATGTATGATCATGTATGTTCATATATATTTCGATTTTCACATGGGGAGATCAACTTATTGCAAAATTGAGATTTAAAATACGAATTAAGGAATTATATTTTTAAAGGTCTGCACACATCTATATGAATAATATAATCAGTGTTGCCACTTTATGGGTAGGGCATGGATGACAGCAATTATTAACTTGTTTGGTTTTTCACTTAAATTTCAATTTAAATGAATGAATTGAGAAAGTTATCAAATTTGTAAATAAAAAAATATATTATACATAAAAAAAGAATTTAATTCATAAACTAGCCAATAGATAGTGGGTCTATGAATACAACTTAGCAATTACTTCAAAGCATTGTTGGTAGCAGAAACGGTGCGATTGACATTTTCCTAATTTCAAATGATATTTTCTGAATTTCAATTGATATTTTCTGAATTTCAAATGGAAAATCTGAATTTCAATTGAATGTTTTCTGAATTTCAAATGGAAATTCTGAATTTCAATTGATATTTTCTGAATTTCAAATGGAAATTCTGAATTTCAATTGACATTTTCTGAATTTCAATTGATATTTTCTGAATTACAATTGCAAAAGGTGTAGAGCGACTCACCTTATATGGACACAAAAAAGTAAAAAAAGTGCCACCCTCAAAATAAACCTTGGTTTGTTTTATGATGATTCCCAAATTATTTTGGGTCTAGCAATGAGATCTCACGAGCTGGACCATTTTTAAAAAAGGTATTTTTTTAGTTTTTGTAAGAAATTTGCATCTTAGCTGAAGACAATATACTCAATATGGGTATCAGATGAAAGGGTTTTTAGAGGCGCGTCCAGCGGTATATATAACATGTTCAAGCATATTCTGACATGTCCTTTTTTTATATAGAGTATAACAGTTTTTTCACGTGAAATCGAAACAACTTACCGTACTTAAAATACAAAAAATCATAAAAATGGCGACATTTCAGAAACTTTGGAGCCCCGTGTAAAAAAGTTTAGATCTGATCAGATATTTTTGAATCTAAATTGATATGATTGAATCTAATTAGATCCTGTACCAGATCTCATCAAATATGATCAGATATGGCATATGTGATAATACCTTATGGCAAGATCTGATCAGATCTAGTGCCAAATCTGTTCAAATCTAAAGTGATCTGGACAAATGCGCCAGAGCTCAGTAGATCTGATCAGATCTAATTAGATCTCAAATTTGTCCCCAATTTTGTAATCTAATTAGATCTGGTAAGATCTACTGAGATCTGGCCAGATCTGATGTTTTTTACACGGGGGACCAAAAAACTTAAAATGTTAAAATTAAACGTTTAAAAATGGTAGTGGATTACCTCACAAGAAACGCATCGAAGTTTTATTACTTTTAAACGTCATCTCGGTTCCGAAGTTGGTTGAAAATCCATTTATGCATGAAAGTCCCTGGAAACTTTTTGCAAATTGTGTTTTGGTATTTCAAAATGAAATAAGTTGAAAAAGACATTTAATACAAAATTTATATTTTCCGCTTTGAACCATGATATAGCGAAATCGGGCAAGCAAAATTTGGAAAATAAAAATGAATGTTAAAGAAGTCACAGCCTCCTTGATTTTAACTTTTATTTAAAAATTTTGTTGGAAGAGCATAAAAAAACATATCTTCAAAGAGATACTTTGTACTAATTAATGGGTTAAATTTTTATACTTTTTTGAAGACACTTTTCACAAGTAAAATGATATTTATTGAAAATAAAAAATTATTAATTCTGTTATTCGTTTTGTTAATTCTGTTCTGAAAGTTACAGTCAAAAATTATTCAAATAAAATATATTTTGTTTGAAGTTAAAAATATGAGCTTTCTAAAATGAATCATAAAAGACACAACAATTTGAGAGAAATGATTAAATCCGAAATGGTTCAGGAATGACTCGTAAATGTACCCAATCATAAAAATACAAAGGGGAAAGCGATGGCAAAGCACTTTAACAGGTGGAACAAGTACTGGAGAAAAGTGATTTCCCATTCCCAAAATGATAACATCATTAGGCAAAATGACCGGCTGTTCAAAAAGCGCCGAAAAAGCACTAGGGAAACAAAATTTTTCAACGTTGGCAAAACCAGCAAATAGGTGGTCTGGAAATATATTTTCCAAAATAAAATTTAAAAAAATTTCATATGCATTTTTTTGGTCCTACCGTGGTTTGAACCCAGGCGGTCAGATTAGCAGACGACACCTCTACCCACTAAGCTAACGAGACATATAATACTTGCTGGGTAAACACATAAATGTCTGATAACAGCTGGACAACTACTGGCTGTGCTAAAATGCAAGCACTGGCAAACAGTTTTTTGGAACTAATATGACAGCGTTGAGGAAACAAAAAAAAAGTTGGTCTTAAAGGAGCTTTTCCACAATAAAAAAATTAATTTTATAAAACAAAATATTTTTAAATTAAAAAAAAAATCAAAAAAAAAATGTTTTTTGCTTGCAACCGGGTTTGAACTCGGAACCTTCCGACTACATACCTTTTTTAACGGAGCGTCAGCATTTTTATAAAATCATTGTTATACTTTTGTACCGCTGGCAATTTCTGACTAGGTAGCACTGGATAACCACCAGTTGCAAACATTGGCATAACACTCTAAGCCCATCTTTGCAAGTGGGTTTTTTTTATAAACCACTGAAATTTTTGTAAAACAAATGCTGGGAAAACGCTTCTTGCAAACACTGGCAAGGCGTCCCAAATGAGTGTTCTGCAAGTGATTTATTTCTAACACCGTGGTTACCCAGTGATATGCCAGTGCTTGATTTTTTGTACCACTGGCGATTTCTGACTGGGTGAATAAATGTGAATATTTTGTAAACAATTCAAAAAAGGCTCAAAAAAAGATTGATTTTTCAGCCTTTATAATTCATTTAAATCTTTTTTTTTTGAGTAATTTTTGAATCAAAACAGAAGGCTCTTTTAGATGAACCACTTTCATACAAAAATTTAAACTTTTACGGTGGGTCTCATACTTTAGGTTTAAACTTTAGTTAATAGTTAACCCAAAAAAATTGTTGTTGTTTTGTGTACATTTTTTGACATTTTCTTTTGTTTATAGTTAAGTTAAAGTTAAACCTGCAGTATGAGACCCACCGCTAATAATATTTTTTGAGTTCTTTTTTGATTAATATTTGTTTGTTGGATGGGAATATATTTGACTTTCATTTAAAAAAGTACTGATTTAAAAAAATCCAAAAATTTAGAAAAAGCGGGAATTCATCTAATCGAATTTTAATCCTTAAGGATCAGAAAAGGGGTTTTTTGCTACAATATCAACAAAATTTAACATATTTTCAAATTTGAGGTTCAACTTTTGAAACTTTTTTAATTAAGCTAATTTCAAAATTACCCAGTGTTGTAGAAAATCATTACCAGATATGTGGTTATGTAACTACATATTTGGTAATGGTAACTAGTTACTTTTGTTATTACATTTCTTATTACCTTTATATGGCGATGTCGCGAAAAATAATGAGTTGTCGTTACGCACCAGCATACGAAAAATCAAAAAATATATCATTACCTATGTGCTTACCAGTACTGACAAAATAATGAGTCTAAAAATAGATTTTCAAAAAAATAAATTATATAAAAAAAAATATTTTTTATTGTATTTTTTTTTTTAAATAAAATTTTCTGGAGCGGGAATCGAACCTGGGTCTACAGATTGCCAGTCAACAGCTCTACCATCTGAGCTATATCGACATGTAATATTTAATAGATAAAAATATAATTGACCTGCTGCACACAAGTAAGCTTACTCGCCAACATACAAAAAATCAAAGAATATGTGGTTACATATATCCTTACCAGTGTTTAAAAAATATTGAGTCTAAAAATAGATTTCAAAAAATTTTCAAAAAAATCTAAACAATTATTTTCTATTTGAAATAATGATAAAAATAAGTCATTATCAGTAACTCATTATTATATGTTTTAAAATAATGCAGAAGGAAAGTGGGTGTCATTACTGGTACTCCAAAAAATAATGATATGTCATTACCGTTTCTACACTGGGTAGCTTTAATTAAGCTAATTTCAAAAATTAGCATTTTCACAGGCTTGGTAGACCATGAACATTAAATACGATCTGTGTAAAATTTTGCAGTTCTTTTTAGCTGCACTTACAGTTGTTTTTCTATATAAAAATACAAAACAACTACTATGATAGTTATTTAAAATAGCTAATAACGAAAGTACTGTATTTCGTAATAAAGGGTGGTTGCATTCATTCATTCATGCATACATTCATTAATTCATTAAGAAATGAATTACAATTACCCGAGTAAAAAAAATTATATATAATCATATGTGGCATATATTACAATATATAATTAGACATGTGGTTATGTATATCCATATATAATTATATATGACGTTTTTTCCGAAAAATTTTCCTTATATTATGCCATATATAATTTCATCTAATTAGATATCGGCCTTCATAATATTAGATATGGCATATATAATTATATATTACATAACATGGTTGATCTTATTGCATATATAGTTATATATAGAACTATATCTTAATATATATGGTGTCATTTAAGAAATATATAATTATATATGGTATCATTTAAACAATATATAATTATATATGGTGACAGTTAAATTAGATATTATCATATATGGTGCCATTTAAACAATATATGGTCATATATGGTACCTCATAAACCAAATCTTTAATTCAGTTCCAGATATGATAATATATGGTACTATATATAGAGCGATATATATTTATATATGGTGTTATTTAAGCTATATATTATCATATATGGTGCCATTCAAACCATATATTATCATATATGGTGCCATTCAAACCATATATTATCATATATGGTACCATTTAAACCATATATTATCATATATGGTGCAATTTCAACAATATATGCCCATATATGGTACCTCATGAACAATATTTTTAATACAGTTCCACATATGATAATATATGCTACCATATATAGTGCCATATATATTTATATATGGTGTTATTTAAGCAATATATTACCATATATGGTGCCATTTAAAACATATATTGTCATATATGGTGCCATTTCAACAATATATGCTCATATATGGTACCTTATTAACGACATTTTTAATACAGATGCAGATATGATAATATATGCTACCATATATAGTCCCATATATATTGATATATGGTGTCATTTAAACAATATTAATATATAGACATATATGGTATCAATTAAACAATATATTGTCATATATGGCACAATTTAAAAAATATATGGTCAAATTTGGTACCACATCAACATTTTGAATACAATTCCATATATGGTTTAAATTGAATAATGTAAAACTATGTATGGCGCTATAAAAAATATTATCAGATATGTTACTTCATTAACAATATTTATAATACAGTGTCATATATTGTAATATATGTATATCATTTAATATATATTGATGTATGGTAATGGTACAATAATTCCAATATCAGTTGAGATACAATTTGTGGGTCCATATCAACAATTTGTTCACGTACATTTAACATATATATATGTACAATTAAGTTATAATTTAAAAACACTTTATAAAGTTAAATAGTTCCATAAACCTCGTCTAACTGTATAGAATGTTTATGAATATACGATTTAATATATAATAATTACAACTACAAATTGGTGCCATTATCTAAAATTTAATTTAATGTTAACTTCCCGAGTAAAAACAGTTACATATAGTCGTATAAAATGCGATTAAATTATATCTGTATAAATATACTGTTTCATCCGAAAAATGGCCCGATGTAATCGTATTAGTTGTTTATCAGTTTTTATCTAATTGTATTAGTTTAGATCTCAACTAATAAAATTATACATTATTCAGATGAAATTATATCCAATTTTTGACCTGATACAATTTTAGCGGTTTATATCTAATGGTATCTGGTTAGATCGATGTTGGTACAATTTTATATAAATAAAATATATTTGTATACGACATTTGCCTTATATAATTGTATCAAAGTTTTAAAGCAGATCTAATTGCATCAGGTCAAAATTCAGATATAACTATATAAGTTTGTATAGTAATGTATCAATTTGGATCTAAACTAATACCATGCGACATAAACCCATAAAATTGTATCAGGTCAAAAATCAGATACAATTTCATGTGGTTAACACATAATTTAATCAGGTCAGATCTAAACTGATACAATTAGATAAAAAGTGATAACCAACTGATACAATTATATCGGGCTATTTTTCGGATGAAATGGTATATGGATCACATTAAGTTATATATTACCATATAAAGCTCCATATTAATTTTTTTTAATAGGGTTACAATAAAATAAAAATGTATTTCCTAAAAATAAAAATATAGTGTTAATTAATGTTAATATACAGTAGGTTTAAGTTTAACATCCCAGACAGAAAAATATAATCGGCACAATGCTGGCAAACCGTTGGCGATGGTCAGAACGTTGCATTATCTTGGCAAAAAAATAGATTTCAAAAAACATTTTTGAAAAAATTGAGAAAACTTTTTTTAATATTTGCTTTTAAAAACATGAAATTTAACCCAGTCCACCAGATTGTCAGCCAAGACCTCTACACTCTAATCTAACGAGACTTGTTATAGATGTGTGATAGCTACAAATTAAATGAATGATAAAAGCATTGCGAGCTAACTTATAAGCATCGAAAAAAGGTATTCCAGAAATTATTAAATGTATTTTAGAAAATTTTAATTGTATATCACAAAATATTATTTGCACTTCAGAAACTACAATATTACGCAAATTTAATTTTATTTATTTAGTTGTGTCCAGAAATAATGAAATCTATTTCAGAATTTCATAGCTAATAGAGAAAAATTTCTCAAATACATTTCATAATTTCGGAAATACGATTGATAATTTCTGAAATACAGTTTGATAATTTCTGAAATACAGTTGTGAATTTCGGAAATACAATTAATAATTTCTGAAATACAATTGATAAAACTGAACTTCAATTGACTTGTTCTGAAATACACAGAAAAAAATAATTCATACATGTAATGAATATTTTTATTATATGTATGAATTTAACATTATAATTTTTTCCCAAAACTTTTTTATACAATGTATGAACTTGTTCATACATATAATGAAAAAAGTCATGACGGATTTTTTTAAATAATCGAATTATTTCTGCTGTAAATTAAATGAATGGCTGATTTTTTAATAAAAGCGATTATTTGGGTCCATATGCGATGTATTTTTATGCTTATTTATTTAAAAATTATCACAAAAATTTAAAATAAGAACATTAAATACTCCCAAATAAAAAAAAAGTTTTAATAGATGAACAATCTGCTAGCGTATCTTGAACAATTTCATGATGATTTAAGAACAATCTGCAGACTAAATTGAATTTACCGCTTAAGAATTCACATTATCCAAAATTATGTTTCTTCTACGAAATGGGCCATTCTTTATTTCAACTAGAAATGGTTACTAAAGAATAAAAAACTGTTGTTTAATAAATAATGTAATATAAATCAAAATTGCACATACCTCCTCGCCATCCATGTAAACTTTTTAGCAATTATTTAATAAATTTATTTTCCAAAACAAAAGAAAATTTTTGACAATTGTTTTCTATTTCAAACTAATGTGTTTTTAAAATATTTTTGAATATGAAAAATTTAGAACAAATTCATACATTGTATAAATTTATTCATACATATTATGAATTCGAATCAATGAAAGCTATTCATACTATTTATGAACAAATTTGGTTCTGCGTACAATTCATAAATGTGAAAAATAATTGATGAGTTCTGAAACACAATTGATAAAACTGAAATTCAATTGATTATTTCTGAAATACAATTGATAAATCTTAAAACAATTAATACAATTGGAAATGGTGTAGAGCGTCAAAAAGATGTAAATTAAATTATTTTATTCAAAGATTTCAATTTAATAAAAAAATATATAATTTATAGAAAAAAAATTTTAATTTTATAAAAAGAAATTCATTTTGTAAAAGAAATGCATATTGAACGAACTCGTTACCTTCTGAGTTTAAACCTTATTTTAACAAAAATATTGTAATTTTTATACAATCAGTGCTCTGCCAGTCTATTATTTTGGGAACAGTTGGCAATATATGTCTGGTATCTTATTTAATCCCAAATAAATGGAGATCTTACGTAGTACCCAAATATAATGCGGCATCTAATTTTATCTGTCATTTTTATGGATACTTTTAGATGTCAATCCCCAAATATATTGCTGTTTCTAATTCGATCTGCCATTTTAATACCGAAATAAATTGCTGGATCTAATTAGATCTGCCATTTTTCTGATAAATTTAGATCCAAGTTTATCCCCAAATATATTGCTGGATCTAATTTGATATGCCATTTTTCGGTTAAATTTAGATCTAAGTTTATCCACATCTATATTGCTGGATCTAATTCGATCTGGCATTTTTCGGATAAATTTACATCCAAGTTTATCCCTAAATATATTGCTGGATCTAATTCGATCTGGCATTTTTCGGATAAATTTACATCCAAGTTTATCCCAAAATATATTGCTGGATCTAATTTGATCTGCCAATTTTCTATTCAATTTATATCCAAGTTTATCCACAAATATATTGCTGAATCTAATTCGATGTGCCATTTTTCGTCACTAACGTTCCGCATACATTTTTTTTTTTTTTAATTTTGCCTATGGGACAAGACACTGTGCATCTTGGCGATGTTAATGGGCCGCAACGATCATGTGATTTGACACCTTTATAAGTATAATTTGGGGATATTTAAAAGAAAAATTTTACGTCAATAAGCCAAGAACAATTCAAGAGCTAAAGGATGAGATAATTCGGCACATTAACAATATTGAACCTCAATTATGTCTCAGAGTCATTAAGTATATGGACCCTCGGATAGAGCTATGCCACCGTAGCCGTGGCGAGCACTTGCCCGATATTTTGTTTCACACATAATTGTGATAGATCCTTCTAACCAGACCCTACACCAGTCTGGTTAAAAGCCAACTAATGTTTGGATCCGAAATTCGAATGGGTTAAAATGGGGCTTGTGTCAAAATTTTCTATAATGTGAGTCAGCGGACCAAATTTCATTAAAATATCTTAATATTTGCGACCTGCAGTTTGTAACCAAGCCAATTTTGGGTGGACCCTTATATGGGCACTAGGTCTAAACATGGACCGATGTTCACCAAAATCAATAGGCGTTATTGGGCCAATATAGATCTGTGTACCAAATTTCATCAAAATATCTTAATATTTGCGACTAGGGTTTGGGGTTCGGTGTGCCGGGAATTCCCGGGAAAATAATATATTTTTCCCGGGAAAACGGGAAATTTTAAAAATATTAAATTTTTTAAATTGTTTTTGTTTCGAATAGGATTTTTTAATTTTAGTCATAAAAAACATAAAGCCTAAAAACTTGGTAAAATGTTTAAAAGAAATATGAAAAAAAGCTTTGTTTTTTACAAATAATAATAGGTAAAGTCGACTTTAGTTAAAATATTGGGTGTCAGTATACCTTGAATTGGTTTATTTTTGGAGCATTTTGATTGGTTAATTTATTTTTAACCAATCAAAATATTTGAAAATATAAATATTTTTGTAAGGTTTTCATACACAAAATGAACAAAACCGTTTGATTAAAAATAAAGTCGACTTTAAATTTAAAATACTCGTTTATATTAAGGGTCAATAATTTTATAAGTAACGTTTTCATTAATAAATGTGAAAAGAAAAGACTAATGGTTAACGGTGGTATCTAAATTTAGTTATCGGACATCTAAATTTGGTTCACAAAAAAAAAAAAGTTTATGGTCATGCAACTTTTCTTGAAGAAAACAACAACAAGCTAAAATTAGCAAAGTACCCGAAGAAAAAAGTGTAAGCTGAATAGGCATTAAAGGTTTTATGGTAGGGCAAACGTTTCCTAAAATGGTATCCAAATTAGCCGCAGTCAATCCGCACCATAACTAGATCTTCGTTTATTCGAGAAAGTTTTTATAATAAAAACCTGGCATTGCAAAAAAATGAAACCGATGTAAAGAACATTATATTAAATTACTACAATCATGTAAAAGATATCATCATAAAAGAAATATCGAGCAATATTTCAATAGGAGATTTACTATAATCTTAGATGAATGGACAAGAATATCACAAAAGAGATATTTGAACATAAGTATAAACTTAAATAATTCATTTTATAACCTGGGGTTGGTTTATACATATATCAGGAAGATGTAACGCTGATGAAATAAGAAGAATTGTAGAAATAAGACTAGAAGAGTTTTAATTGTCTTTGGAAAATAACATTGTGACCACCATATCTAATGGGCCAAGTGTGATGAAACGGTTTGTTTCCGACAGTCCAGTAGTAAGTGCTTTCTGCTGGAATCATGCAGTTCATTTGGCAGTGCTGCGATTAATTTATGTGAAATCAAATGTTCAACATTCTGGTATTTTTTACTTTGAATTCTCACTACACAGACTGCATTTGTACTGAAATAGTATTTTTTTTTAACAAAAATTATTTATATAGGTGGTTTTCATTAACAATTTTGTTCAAAAACATTTTCCGGGATTCCCGGGAATCCCGGGAATCAAATTTTTTCATTCTCGTTTCCCGGGAAATAAAAAAGTCCGGGAAATCCCAAACCCTATTTGCGACCTGCAGCGTATAAACAATATAATTTTGGGGGGACCCTTATATGAGCACTAGGTCTAAACATGGACCGGTGTTAAGCAAAATCAATAGGCTTCATCCTTGGGCTGACATAGGTCGGTGTACCAAATTTCATCAAAATATCTTAATATTTGCGACCTGCAGCGTATAAACCGTATAATTTTGGTAGGACCCTTATATGGCCACTAGGTCTAAACATGGGCCGATGTTCACCAAAACCAATAGGCTGTGTTATTGGGCCAATATAGGTCTGTATACCAAATTTCATCAAAATATCTTAATATTTGCGACCTGCAGCGTATAAACAATATGATTTTGGGGGACCATTATATGGGCACTACGTCTAAACATGGACCGCTGTTAACCAAAATCAATAGGCTTCGTCCTTGGGTTGATATAGGTCGGTGTACCTAATTTCATCAAAGTATCTTAATATTTGCGACCTGCAGCGTATAAACAATATGATTTTGGGGGGACCATTACATGGGCACTAGGTCTAAACATGGACCGATGTTCACCAAAATCAATAGGCTTCGTCCTTGGGCTGATATAGGTCGGTGTACCAAATTTCATCAAAATATCTTAATATTTACGACCTGCAGCGTATAAACAATATAATTTTGGTAGGACCCTTATATGGGCACTAGGTCTAAACATGGACTGATTATAACCAAAATCAATAGACGTCGTCCTTGGTCTAACATATGTCTGTGTACCAAATTTCATAAAAATATCTTAATATTTACGACCTGCAGCGTATAAAAAATATAATTTTGGTAGGGCCCTTATATGGGCACTAGGTCTAAACATGGACCGATTATAACCAAAATCAATAGGCGTCGTCCTTGGGCCGATATAAGTCGGTATACCAAGTTTCATCAAAATATCTGAATATTTGCGACCTGTCGAGTGCGCACAAGAATGCATGGACAGACAGACAGACGGACGGACAGACGGACATCGTTAAATCGAAATAAAAAAAAATTCTGAGCCGATCGGTATACTATAAGGTGGGTCTAGGTCCAATATTTTTTGGTGTTACAAACATCAGCACAAACTTATAATACCCTGACCACATAGTGGGGTAGGGTATAAATACTAAGATAATTCTCTGAAAACTTTTTGTTTTATTTACAATTAACTTCGTGCGTTTTAGTTGGACCACCCTTTATTTGTTTAAAGCAGTTATTTTTAATATTATAATTAACAATTTCCAAAACTTATTTTCGCAGCAAACAGTTGTTAGTTATTTAAAAAATAAAAACTGTAATCAATTTTTAAAAAAATCTTCTTTGGTTTATATTTGTTGTTATTTATATATGTGACGCGCAAAATAGAAAGGGACCTAAGGATAGAAAGGGACCTAAGGTCAGGAGAGCATGGGATCGTTCTCATTCGATGCTCAGATGTTGTCCACAAAAAAAAAAAAAAATTGATTTTTTTACCCTTAGGTCCCTTTCTCTATACGCTGTCACATATATATTTTTAGTGTGAAAATTAAAAACAGAAAATTTTATTGCATCTCGAATGCATAGGGACGTAATAACTGGAGAATTTGTACTTCAAATTTCAAGTATGCTGAAGTAATTAAATCTCTTTTTTTTGTAATCTGAAGGAGAATATTTTTTATTGTTAACATAACATTTATAGCATCATTAAATTGCCTGTAAAAACAGTTATTTTTACCAATTCTATCAATTGTTTTATAATTTTTGTATTAAAAATTTGTCAGTTAATTTTACGACGTTATTAGTTATTTTTAATAAATTTCTTAATTATTTTTCTACAGCTAAAATTAACTATATTGTTAGTCATAGTAAAGATGAATGAATACCTTTGTCACCTTTTAACTGCATATTCCTTTGTTTTAACTGTAATTTTCAGTTATTTTTGCCGACAAACTTCTGAGTGTACCTTTTTATTGTCTAATAAAAAGATCGCCTGTCGCTGAATTCCAAATTAATTTTTTTTCTAGCTCTACTCTAATGTAATAAAATATTCATTTAATTATCTAATTATTTTACAGATTGGCAGCAGTTCGTAGCAAATAAATTGAGAGGTTGGGAACTGATGAATCTCAATTGGGCTCGAAACTTTACGGGAAATGTTAAAATTGTGTTCTACGATGATTTAGTCAATAATATCGAAACAGTATTAAGAAGCATTTTGGAATTTATTGAATTTCCAATTGATGAGGTAAGTATTCAAGCTTGTTAGTTTTATTTCAACTTGAACCGTTATCTAAACAATGTCAATCATTTACAGGATCTTTTGAATTGTGCTCTTGTAAGGAAAGAAGGAATTTTTAGAAGAAAAAAACGTGTTTTGTCGTTTGATCCCTATACATCTGCGATGAGAGCAAAATTAGAAGAGAAGAAACGTTATGTTTATAGCATACTTGGACGCCTACAATAAATTTCATAAATTCATTAATAAATATGTATGTTAATGTAGAACATAATACATACGTAAATAACTATATGTTTCAAACTCATACACTCGTACATACACAACCACTCACAACCATTGACATTAATATATTTACTGTAGTCAATACCAACACAAATATTTAAGAATCGAATTGAATGAGCACAATGTCCATTTGCTTTAGCGTTAATTTAACATAACCTTACTATCGAATAGTACTTCGAATATACATTACACAAATGTCTACATACATACATTTATTCATTCATTCATTAATATGTAGTTTAATTGATTATTAGCTAATACGAACAAACCTAAAACACGTTTATATAAAAATTAAAAATATGCATATAATGATGGTCATAAGTTGAGAACTCATACGTGATGACGAAATTATCACTTGAGATAAAGGTGTAAAATGACTTCAGCATAATGGAGGATTTTCTTGGCATGATTAACTATCAAGTACCGAGTATCAACTTATGACCATCGATTGTAATAATAAAAAAACACTCAAATTATAAACTTACGTACATATGTACAATACATCAATGTATATAAACTATTAAAATCATTGTTTTATTAGTTGTACATACTGCTGAGGATGGGAGCAGTGGTGGATCCAGGACTTACTCAAGGGGGTAGGGGCGGCTAAAGATGTTTTATATCTTGTAACATAGGGTTTGTCCTCAACATAGATATTTTATTAACTAGAAGAAGTTTTAATACATGTTTTAGCGAAAAGCTTTCAATAATCCCTTTCCAACGATACTACACCCTCCCAAAAATTCGGTTATCATAACCTCAATTCGGTTGTCACAACCTCGATTCGGTCGTCACAACCTCAATTCGGGTGTCACAACCTTAAATCGGTTGTCACAGCTCCCATTCTGTTGCTACAATCCATTTAACTCTTTCACTATCCTTGTTTTAGTTTACTAGTATCTTGCCCTTCAAATAAAAATCATTATATATATATATATGTATAAGCAGTTCAACATGGTAATATAGCCCCGATATTTGTTAATGAAGTCTAATTTTTTGAATATATCATGATCTCCGTGAAAATAGGGTTTTGGTGTTTCTACTAAACTAATGAAGATAGATAATTGAAATTTAGCATATAGCTTCGCTTTCTGACGAGAAGAAAACCAACCAAAGGAGTTTTGGCTATTCGAATGTTTAAGGGGTAAAACGGGGAAGAGAGGTTTCACAAATCGATTTTCGAACGTAATTTTTCTTGGATAGGAGGGGGTAAAAATGATACATATTTTTTTCTACCTTGAGGACTCTTAACAAGAATCTGAAGTCAAAATAACGAAATATCCATAAACAAAAAGTCGGTAGTGAAAGGGTTAACGAGGTTGTGACAACCGAATTGATATAGGTTCGGTTGTAGAAACCGAATAATAATAAATAGGGTTGGGTTCGGCTGTGGTAACCGAATTATTTTTGGAATAGGGTTGTTGCCACCTCAATATGAATTTTATTTGAATTTTCTTAAACTTCAAATATAAAAAATATAAAGGTTTTGGTTGAATGGGAGCCCGCCAGAATGGCGAGTTCACTCGAAGGCCATTTATTTATTTATTTATTTAAGTCTATGGATAAAAATCCTTAAAGACTATAATATTAAAAAAGAAAAACATAATTAACAAATACAAATTATAACCTACGTATTTAGGTACAAAATTATATAGTTTGATTGAAAGACTTGTAAATATAACGGGATATAAGAGCGAGTAGATCGTTGAGGAACATGAAGTTGAACATTATTAAGCAGAAAGTCAGAAGAAATATCACCATTTAGCAAGTTTATCATAAAGGAAATATTTAGCATTTTCCTTCGGCTTACTAAAGTAGACAGTTTAATTCTATCAAGCCTAATGGTATACGATGGAAGATCACTAGATGGGTTCCGTCTTGAGTTTCCTAAACAGAACAAAAGAAATAGTTTCTGGACCGATTCAATACGATTGCTGATAACAGTACTTTCAGGGTCCCAGAGTATAGAACTATACTCCATAATTGGTCTTACCAGAGATGTATATAATTGCTTTGTAACCCCTGGGTCTGTATATTCTTTTGCCCATCGCTTTATAAAATCAAGAACACCACGGGCTTTATTTACCATCATAGTGATGTGTTGTTTAAAATTTAATTTTGGATCAAGTAAAAAATCAAGATCCAAGAACTCATTAACTAATTCCAGCTGGTAGTCTCCCAAAGTGTATAGACCAATAGAATTCCAATTTCTGGAAAATCGCATCTGTTTGCCTTTCTTAACGTTAAGATCCATAAGATTAATGTTACACCAATTAAAAAAATTATCCAAGTCATGTTGCAGATAGATTTTATCTGAAGGTTCAGTATAGCTAAGAAATATTTTTACATCATCCGCATACAATAACATATTACAGCGTTCCATTACACATGGCAAGTCATTTATAAAAATCGAAAATAAAATTGGACCAAGATGACTACCTTGTAGCACTCTAGATTGTACAATAATACTCCTCGAAGTGGCATTATTAAAACGTATACTCTGTATTCTACTAATAAGACATGATTCTATCTAGTTCAAACTGTTTTGAGTGCAAGCTTTTTAAGAAGAAGATTATGATTGACTTTATAAAAGGCTTTGCTGTAGTCAGTATAAATTACATCAGTTATTTGGCCACTATTATATCCGCAGTTAACAAGAGTGGTTAGTTGCAAAAGATTTGTCATCGCTGAACAGCCTTTCCTAAAGCCGTGCTGGAAAGATAACAATAAAGAAGATGATTGATGGCAGAGAAAATCTGTTATACACTTCTCAAAGAGTTTAGGGATTGCACTTAACTTTGCGATACCTCTATAATTAATAACGTTTGATTTGTTACCCGATTTAAATAATGGAATAATGTATGAATACTTCCAAAATTGGGGAAAGTAGCCATATTTTGTTGATGCATTATACATTATTGTTAAAGGAGTGGAAAAAGCTTGAGTACAATTAGTTAAAACACAACTACGAACACCATCAGGTTCGCTGTAGTAAGATGGTTTAAGATTCTTCAAACAGGTTACTATCTGAGAAGTATTGATGAAAGGAAATGATATAGGCTGATGTTCTACAAGTGGAAAAGGATATCTGTTGGATTTATTGTATTGAGCATCGGAATAAGTGGTAGCAAAAAAATCAGCAAACATGTCACTTATGACCAAATCGTCGGAAGATTCATGACTTAAGTATTTAATAATATTTGGATATCCAGTAGATTTTCTTTTAGAATTAACGAATTTATAGAATGATTTTGGATCTCGTTTAAAATTAAATTTAAGATTATTTAAGTAATTACTGTACAGCTTCATGTTAAGTAAATAATATTCAGCGCGGGAAATGGAGTATCTGCTATGATCTGAAGTTCACTCAGTATTTTTGTATTTTTTTTAACGATCGTTTTTTATATTTTTGAGTCTCGACAATTATTTTGAGCTCTACGGTGGACCAGATTGCTTACATGCAGTGAATTTTGGAATACATTCATCAAAATATTCTAGAATAGTTTTATAAAATACATCGATCATTTCATCAATAGAAGATGAAGTACCATTTGAAATGGATAACTTGTCAAGCCAATTTGTATTATTCAGCAGAAACTTCATAATTTGCTCTTTTGAAGTAAAAAGCTTTTACAGAATTATTCTTTGATTTTCGTTTCAGTACACAAGGAAGATTACAACTTACTTCAATAGTAGGGTGATGGCGATCCTCTGGTGATGTTATCGGATCAGTACGAATTAAAGAACAGTTAGCTGGTTCGTTTACAAACACTAAATCTAACAAGCTTCCATTTTCATTATAAACACCATTTATTTGATAAATACACAAGTCATAAAGTTTATTTAGAATGTCATTAATCCAGTCCTCAGCTTTTATTGGGGCATAAATAAAAGAATCATCTAAAAATTTCCAAGAAACAGTAGGCACATTAAAATGTCCAAAAACAAAAATTGAGTCATCTGGTTTTTCCGACGATATAACAGATTTAATGGATTCACAATGTTGATTAAAAATAAGAAAATCAGATCTCGGAGGAATATATGAACATGTAATAAAGACGTTTTTTTTATTCACTTTAATACGGACGCCAATAAATAACACCACCACCAGTAGTAGTAGTTTCTGTATTAATTCGATAAATATTATATTTGTTGCAAAAAATTTCAGTATTTAAGGTTTTATTGTTTAACCAGGTTTCCGTGAATATGATGACATGATGATTAAAGTCAAAACTTTCCAGGTACAATTTCGATAGTTTAGTATTTAAACCTCGCACTTTTTGGTAAGTAATATACAATTGGTTATCGGCAGTTATAATCAGTTTTTTTGATATGTTTTCTCGCGTGAAGGGATATAGACAATATTGTTTTTTCTTTGATTTTCTTTATAAACGTACTCTCGTACAAGCGTGTTATCAGGCCAGAAGCATGGATCAACGACTTGCACAAAGATATCAAATGGGACTATTATTTTTAACGATGTAATGCTACGTGGTTGAGCATACGAAAATTTATAAGTTGAAATTTCAGCGTTCGTGTTCAATTTAGTTTTTATATAATAGTTTATATCTTCGACGGTGATTTCGGAAGCAAGACGGGATATGAATATTACCTTAGAACGGGGTATTGCGCGTATTTCATTATGAACAATTACATTACCATCAATATTAACTATGGAAGTTTGTTGAACCACTTCTGAATATTTAACTTTTTTATTTGGAACAGATTTAGAAGTAGAAGCGATAATTGGTGTAATGATTTCCGTATTATTATTTAGAACAGATTTAGAGGTAGAAGCGGTAATTGGAATTATCATTGCGATTCCCTTGATCTTCCCCTCATCCACATGGAAAGAAATACCACGACCCGAGAAATCTAGAACCATCCCGATCCCCTTAAAAAGTTAGCAAGACCAGACAGAGAAACATCGCATAGACCGTCCAGGTCGTCGAAGAGCCGGCATGCCAGATATCTGAGTCAGCGTTCCTTCAGTCCCGGACATTCACAAATCAGATGATGCACTGTCTCCTCCTCCTCCTCGTCCCCACAGCCCCTGCAGTAGTCCGCCTGGGTGCAACCCCAACGCACAGCCATTCGGCCTATCGCGCAGTGTCCCGTTAGGACTCCTACAAGCATTCCGATCGTCCGCTTGCCAAATCCAAGAAGAATCTTTGTCCTCCCCGGATCAGGCAGTTGCCATAGGGTCAGAGATATCCTACAATTGGTCAAGGTTGTCAACGTTGCCCTCGTCTCCCTATCCGATATATCCCCTATCACACCGAATAGCTCCACGCGAGGAACCAGGACCTCCGTTTGTATAGGGTCCTCAAACGACTCGTGGCCATTCCTCGCATACTCGTCTGCCAGCTCGTTTCCCGCGATCCTAGCGTGTCCTGGGACCCACGCCAGCCTGACCGAGGGCCGACGAATTCAGTTGAGGTATTCAATACAGTGCCGCATACACCTCGATCTGACAGTATCGGATTCCAGGGCTTTCAAAGCAGCAAGACTGTCCGCAAAGATGCTAATGGATGATGGATCTAAATCCCGTTCCATTATCATCCGTGCGGCCACGTCAATTGCATACACTTCCGCCTGGAACACGCTACAATCGCCAGGGAGTCGTTTGGAGATTCGAAGGTCCAGTTCGCCGGAGTAAACTCCCGACCCTGTCCCCATGTCCATCTTCGAACCGTCCGTGTACACTGAGATATCACCACTCCGAATAACGGAGTCGGCTGCCCAGTCTTCCCTGGTCGGTACAATCACCTCAAAAGTTCTCTGCAAATTCGTGACCGGTAAAATACAGTCCATTTTACGATCCAGTATTGCACCACCAATTCCATGCAGAATGGTACTGTGCCCCCAAGTGCGTTGCCCCAGCTTTTGCATCTCCCTGAGTCCGAGAGCTGCCTTTGCCGCCGTGCCCCTGATATAAATATCCAGTGGTGGGATGCCAAGCATCACCTACAAACTTGACTGGGGTGTGGAACGCGCCGCCCCCGTAATATCCAAACAAGCAGGTCGTTGCACCTTTGCGAGAGTGGAGAGATATGACCCCATGTCCACCGCCCTCCACCACACTAGTGCCCCGTAGGTCAAGATTGGTCTGCTAATCGCCGCAGACATCCAGTGGATGATATACGGCTGTAGACCCCACCTCTTCCCAAAGCTCCTCCTACAGGTATAAAAAGCATATACGGCTTTTCTCATTCTCTACTCGGTATTCCTCTTCCAGGAAAGTTTAGAGTCCAGAATGACACCCAGATACTTCGCTTCCCCTGAGAGTTAAAGGTTTAATCTCCCTAGATTGGAGGGAGTAATCTAGGGAGATTAAACCTCTCCGGTTTGTACTTCCTTGTAATCAAAACAAGTTTGGTTTTAGATGGATTGACTCCCAGACCGTTCTCCATTGCCCACCTGGACAGCATCGATAGCGCCGACTCCATGAGACCACTGTCCGTCTGGAGAAATTTTCCCTCATCAGTAGCACAACGTCGTTGGCGTATGCCACCAGCTTCGTACCCGTTCTCCCCAACGAGTCAAGGATTCCATTGATCACAAGATTCCACAGAAGAGGAGAAATGACCCCCCTTGTGGAGTACCCCTTGTGACCACCTTCCGTGCCCCATCATTGCCTATGTTCGAGTTTATAGACCTGCTCCTGAGCATATTGCCCGCCCACAGGGTTATCTGCGGGTCAGTGCCGATACCCCCCCCCCCCCCCCCCAAGCACTAATTATCGATGATATACTCACGTTGTTGAAAGCTCCTTCCACATCCAGGAAGGACGCCAACATATACTCACGGTCGCGAAGAGCATCCTCAATTGTGCCGACAACCTCACTCAGAGCCGTTTCCACGGACCTCCCCTTGAGGTATCCGTGTTGGGCTCTGCTGAAATTGTCTGCAGAGAGGATGTTCCTCACATGAACATCTACCAGTCTCTCCAGCGTTTTCAATAAAAACGATGAGAGACTAATAGGCCTGTAGTCCCTGGCGGTGCTGTGGTTTATCCTCCCCGCTTTTGGGATGAAGACCACCCTGACCTCTCTCCACCCAGAGGGTATATACCCCGATGCCAGACTACCAGTAAAAATACGAAGCAACCATGGCATGATAATGTCCAGGGACTCCCGCAAAAGTACGGGGAAGATACCATCCGGCCCTGATAATTTGTAGGGCTTAAAAGACCGTATCGGCCAAGCAATTCTGCGTTCGTCTACCATTGACCAGATGTGCTCACTTATTTGAATTGCAGTCGATGAGAGTGCGTCCAACGGGACATTGTACATCACTTCATCACTGCAAACCGGAAAGTTAGTCTCCATCATGAGCTCAATGGTTTCCCTATTACTTTCCGTGAAAGTACCAGGCCTCATAAGGGATCCTGGTGAACTCGGTGCCTTAGAAAGAACCTTACGAAGCCTCGCTGCCTCCGTAGTGCCCTCTACTTCCCCACAGAAACTAGACCACGATTCCCTTTTTGTCCTTCGAGTCGCCTTCTTAAAGGCATTAAAACTGAGACGGTGCCGTTCCCAGTCTTCAAGTCTGTCCTCCTTCTTCGCCTTATTGAAGAGTTTTCTGCTCTCCGTCCTAAGTGTCTTAAGCTCCGGAGTCCACCATGGTTGATGAATTTTCCTCGGTGGCAAGCGCTCAGGACACGTGTTTAGAAACGCTTCCCTAAGATTATCCGTCAATAGACGAACTGAACCTTCCACGTCTCGCACGCTGTCCGGGGTGTCCCGCTCTGGACCCGGTATGGTCTGGACAAGACTACGAAATTTAGCCCAGTTTGTCTTCCTAGGATTCCTATATGGAATCGTTTCCCCAACAGAAAGATCAACGCTGAAGATAATCCTATAATGGTCAGAGAATGAACACTCGTGTGAAACTCTCCAGCCTTGGACTCCAACAGTCAGTATTCAAAACCATGTCCTCTTCCCTAGTCCTATTATAGAATGTTGGCATATTGCCTCTATTACATATAATCAAATTAGTGGACAGTAGCTAATCAAACAGTGACTCACCTCGGTTACTGATGTGAGTGCTGCCCCATAGAGAGTGACGACCATTGGTATCACCCCCCATCACCAGATCATGGCCCTTGATCATGCCCACCTCGACCAGATTACGGACTGCCTGTGATGGAGGGTTGTCTTCCTAATACGGGAGATACATGAGGCAAGGAACAGAGTGGGCATGCCGTTAGGTCTCCATTGCTGTAATGAGACATAAGAAAAAGATTAATGCCATTCCTATACAATACAGCTTCTAATCTTACCTTTACATAGCGGAGAGAGAAGCATGAAGTTGCATGACCCAAGTCCCCGAACCCTGTTGCCAGTTAGCCAAGGTTCTTGAATCAGGGCCACGTCCATGTTCTCCGTCTCCATGAAACGCAGCAATTCATCGGTCGCTGCCTCGCAGTGATGCAAATTTATCTGCACCACCTTGATGCATCTAGGACGCATTGCTGGTATCTTCCTCGGGTAGAATCATCTTAAGATGGTTCAACCCAAACTTCACCGATCCGTTGGAGAGGTGCAAAGACTCCGAGCCGACTTTTAGCCAGATGTCCTCTCCGTCTCCTTTGTCCCTCGATCGTCCCCTGATGATTCTCCAATCATCTGAACCAAGTCCCTTATTCTGACGTTTCAGCAGTGTCAGTATGGCTTCTTCCTCTATCACTGGAGGAGGAACCCACACCTTCACGGCCGTCTGAAAAGGGACCTGATCAATGGGAACGATATCGACATTCATACCCGGCCAAAGCTCGTCAAGATCCTGGATTTTGCTTTTGAGAAAGTTCAACGCTCTCTCATTGCCACAACCCATTATCTTGACACCTTTCTGCTACTTGGCGCCATCGAACGCAGTGAAGGAATCATCTTCACGGTGTGCGAGTGCGTCAACTAGTGCCCTCAGTATCCGTTCCTCCAACACCAGCCATCTGTCCGTTGACATCCTACCTTCAGGATGACTCCGGTCCACAATGGCTACCAGTAGCTCAGGTGCAGATGGAAAGCTAGCCGATTGTTTCAACCGCTTACCCTCTGACACCTGCGGCTCACCTTACCGCTGTCGCTTTCCACCGGACCTGCAGGCTTTGTCCTTGGAGATAGCCGTACTTCCTTTTGATGCGGATGGTACGGCCGTCACCTCGGATTTTCCGCCGTCAGATCCGGCTTTATCGTCAGGATCACCGCCAAACTTCGTACCCCCAACATTGCCACGTGATGTGGACGGTCGCGTTAAGAGTGCTTCAGTTTGGTTGGTTGAACGCTTCCCGGACTCCGCAGGAAGCTTGGAGTTAGAGTGTCCAAAAACCGTAACCGAAAACCGGTTTTTTTAATTTCAAAAACCCGACCGGTTTCGAATAATTTTTAAATTGGTTATTATTTGACGTTTAACCGGTTTTTTAAAACATGTTTTATCAAAATTATTTTTACTTTTCGACTTCATTTTTTTAAGTATTATTTCAATAAACGAAACTGCAGTTTAGTTCTCCTTTATATAAAAAATATCTTTTCACATGTATTCAGATAATTTAGATAATCATTTGAAATATTTTTTAAATATAGGGTGACTGATGAATGTTGCTACAAAAAACGTAATTACTTTTTGCTGTGTAATTAATTGGTTCCATTCCAAAAAAAATGTACGTGTAAACGTTTTTGCTGAATATCTGGTTCTTATACTATTTCCCTTGGGAAGTTCGAACTTCCCATTTGAGTGACTTTCTAAGTACACTCGATAACTTAGAATTATACTTAGACTTACTTCTAATTTACTTCTAGTTCTCAAATACACTCAATAACTTATTTTATTAAATACTTGCTGTTGCATTTACTTGGCACACGACAAAAGAGCGTCTCATTACTTTTATAGTAACTTCCAATGAATACTTGCTGTTCATAGGCGACCCACATTCTTCGTTCCCAATGGTATTTCAAATGAAATAAAATGTGTAAAGCATACGATCAATTTTCATTGGTGGCATACTTACGTATTACTCATAATAGCCGTGTTCGTTTACTTACTACAAGTTACTACTTTTACTGCAGCTGGAAAAATTCAATACGAAAAGTAAACGAAACTTTCCAATTGTATTAAAATAGTAAGAATTTCGAATAATCGAACACACTGAATGAAACTGGTAGTGTCAAAATATACCCAGGAAAATTTTCTGTTCCAAAGAATCGGTTGCAGAATAGCTACTTTTCATTCTACTGTCGATTCTAGCACCGATTCTTTTTGTTTGAAATTGTCCCAAAAGCAACCCCTTCTATAACTCCAAAGTGGAACCGGTTACTCTAGAATCAGTTCTAGAACTGAATCAGTTCTAGAACTGATTCTACGTCACCCACACCTTCCATATAGGATCCCATGAACTGGTACCGGAACCAGTTCCATGGAATCGGTTGCAGTGGAACCAGTTGTAGAATGGGTGTGGTTGGCTACCGATTGTAAAAAATTTTTCTGGGTTGTTCTACAATAAAAACAAAAGTACTATACTCTAGATTATTGAACTCAAATGCAATAACAAGTGTTTAGTGTAGGCATGTCTTATTTATGTCGCATGCTACGGTACGCATACACTATGCATTTATTGTCGTTTACCATAATAATGATTTCTAGCTCTTTTTAAATGTTTGGTCGCATATATAATTGAAAAGTACATATTTTGATCATATTTATAATTTAGCGCTTGTTAGCGCTTTTTTAAGCCTGCCTGCCTGATGATGTAAAGAATAGATTTTTTTGACAATGACATCATCTCATAGAATTTTTTGTTTGATTTATCAGACGTTTTAAATACCGCTTTAGCAAACAGATTCAGCTGATTTCAGTAGTTGTTTCTGCAGGGCGCTTTTAAGTAATTATACCCTACACCACTATGTGGTCAGGGTATTATAAGTTTGTGCTGATGTTTGTAACACCAAAAAATATTGGTCGTAGACCCACCTTATAGTATACCGATCGGTTCAGAATTTTTTTTATTTCGATTTAACGATGTCCGTCTGTCCGTCCGTCCGTCTGTCTGTCTGTCCATGCAATCTTGTGCGCACTCTACAGGTCGCACCTATTAAGATATTTTGATGAAATTTGGTACGCAGACCTATGTTGGCCCAAGGACGAACAAGTTTGATTTTTTTGAACATCGGTCCATGTTTAGACCTAGTGCCCATATAAGGGTCCTACCAAAATTATACTGTTTATATGCTGCAGGTCGTAAATATTAAGATATTTTGATGAAATTTGGTACACAGACCTATATTGGCCCAATAATGCAGCCTATTGATTTTGGTGAACATCGGTCCATGTTTAGCCCTAGTACCCATATAAGGGTCCTACCAAAATTATACTGTTTATACGCTGCAGGTCGTAGATATTAAGATATTTTGACGAAATTTGGTACACAGACCTATATTGGCCCAGTAACGCAGCCTATTGATTTTGATGAACAACGGTCCATGTTGAGACCTAGTGCCCATATAAGGGTCCTACCAAAATTATACTGTTTTTTACGCTGCAGGTCGCAAATATTAAGATATTTTGATGAAATTTGGTACACAGACCTATATTGGCCCAATAGCGCAGCCTATTGATTTTGGTGAAAATCGGTCCATGTTTAGACCTAGTGCCCATATAAGGGTCCTACCAAAATTATACTGTTTATACGCTGCAGGTCGCAAATATTAAGATATTTTGATGAAATTTGGTACATAGACCTATGTTGGCCCAAGGACGAAGGCTATTGATTTTGGTGAACATCGGTCCATGTTTAGAACTAGTGCCCATATAAGGGTCCCCCCAAAATTGGCTTGGTTACAAACTGCAGGTCGCAAATATTAAGATATTTTAATGAAATTTGGTTCGCTGACTCACATTATAGAAAATTTTGACACAAGCCCCATTTTAACCCATTCGAATTTCGGATCCAAACAATACACCAGAGTGGTGTAGGGTATTGTATAGTCGGCATGCCCGACTTTAACCTTTTTACTCGTTTTAATTAGCTTTTTCTGCTATTTGTACAGATTTATTTCCATAACAAGAAGTAACCGAAGCCGGTTTTAACCGGTTTTTTAAGAAAACCGTAACCGAAGCCGGTTTTTTAAAAAAACTAATTTTCGAACAAACCGAAAACCGGAATTTACGAGGTTGCCTTAACCCCATTAATGGGGTTTATCACAACCGGCAGCCGAATATTTGTGTTGTGACAACCGAATTCATTTGTGATAACCGAATTGTGGGGTTGTGACAACCGAATTCGGTTGCAGCAACCCTATTGAGAGGTTGGGACAACCGAATTTATTGGAGAACGAAGTTATCTCAACTGATTATTTCTATTACTTTAGCTGAAATTCTAAATTATTTTTTGCAATAAAAACTGTTTCTTTTAGTTTTTATACGTAAATATATTATAACGTTTTATATTTAAAACTAAATTAGCACAAATATTAAAAGGTACATAAGAATTTATCGTAAATGTCAAGTATTATTTCTTTCAAAATGGTATTTCTTTTAGTGCTCCTCCCTTCAAGGAGATTGTTCTTCTTTCAAAAACCTTTATATAACTGTTAACATGAAATAATTTAGGAAAAGTTAAATTAACAGTTTTATTTATAGTACACTCTAATAAATATTTGTTGAAATATACTCTATTAAAAGTAGGTAACTTGATACCTACTATAAATTGGGCAAAAATAGGCACAATGTTTAAAATTAAAATATATAGACACAATGTGTTTAAAAATAATAGGCACAATGTGTCTAAAATTATCTTTTTAATTGTCTCAAAAACGTTTAGCAACATTTGAATTTTGTTTAAAATTAAATTGTATATGTCTAAAAGAACTATATTAAATGCATGAATCTACAGTTAGGATGTCTAGAAACATGCTAAATAATGCGTATGTATAAAATTAAAATGCTTTTTTTTATTAATTACTGCACTTTATAATTTCTTAAAATAAAAAAAATGCATTATCTTAATATATAAAAAGTCTCTGTGTGTTTGTTGGTGATCGCATCAGTGAAATACCACCAGGTGTATAGAGCCCATATTCACACTGTATGTTTGTTTGGTGCTCCGATATGTTTGAGAAAATTTTTTTCCCGGCACGCCCACTTTTACGCCCATTTTTTCTAATATATCTAAAACCCCTTTTTACTCAATTTGTTCTTTTTTTATTATTTTTTTTTTTATTTTTTTTTAATTTTTTTTTTTTATTTTTTTTACTCAACTTTTTTTTAATTTTGTTTTTATTTTTTAAAAATTTTTTTTTTAATTTTTTTTTTAATTTTTTTTTTAATTTTTTTTTTTTTTTTTTTTAATTTTTTTTTTTTTATTTTTTTTACTCAATTTTTTTTTAATATTTTTTTTATTTTTTTAAAATTTTTTTTTTTTTAATTTCTTTTTTTTTATTGTGTAGAGCCCATATTCACACTGTATGTTCGTTTGGTGCTCCGATATGGATTAAGGATTAAGGTTAGGTTAGATTAGGTTTTCCCGGCACGCCCACTTTTACGCCCATTTTTTCCAATATATCTGAAACCCCTTTTTACTCAATTTTTTTTTTTTAATTTTTTTTTTAATTTTTTTATTTTATTTTATTTACTCAATTTTTTTTTAATTTTTTTTTTATTTTTTTAAAATTTTTTTTTTTAATTTTTTTTTTAATTTTTTTTAAATTTTTTTTTTTATTTTTTTTTAATTTTTTTTTTTTATTTTTTTTTTAATTTTTTTTTTTTATTTTTTTTACTCAATTTTTTTTTTTTATTTTTTTAAAATTTTTTTTTAAAATTTCTTTTTTTTTATTGTGTAGAGCCCATATTCACACTGTATGTTCGTTTGGTGCTCCGATATGGATTAAGGATTAAGATTAGGTTAGATTAGGTTAATGTTGGTTGTCATAGTAACGCCAAGGCCTGGTTGTCATAGCAACACGCTATAAGTGCCATAGCAACGCCAAGGCTTGGTTGTCATAGCAACACGAAACCATTTTGTTTTGAAAATAATATATTTTTTGATAATATATATTTCTGATTTTTGTGTATTTAAATAAATATATTTTATAATGCCTACACGCCGACGTGTAAACTATTCTCGACATACTGGCCACTCTCAGGCTGTGCAAAGATATCGTGAAAATTTGACACCACAACAAAGAGTACAAATATACGAAAGATCGCGAACGTATATGCAAGAGATTCGTGCGGAAGAAGGTGAAGAACAACGAAGTCAACGCCTTGCTTCTATAAGGAGATCAAGAAGAATATCCCGTAATCGTGCGTCAGATATTAATAGAAATTTGAGAAATTCTAATAATCAAGCACGAATGCAAGCAACCAGAGCATTACCGTCATCATTTAATCGCATTGCATTTGAATATGACCCCGAAATGGAATATTGTGCTCATACGAAAAGATTGGTAATATGGATAAAGAATGCAGTTTCTGTCATGCTCTTAAATTTAAAAACGAAACCTCCGGAATGTGTTGCTCATCAGGAAAAGTAGTTTTACCACCATTAAATCTACCACCTGAACCATTAAAATCATTAATATTGGGAGAAACTGCAGAATCAAAATTATTTTTAAAAAAAAAATTAGAACATTCAATTCCTGTTTTCAAATGACATCATTCTCTGCACACATTATATCGAACAGTAATGCACAAGGAGCTAATTTTAATTCCACATTTAAAATACAGGGACAGGTGTATCATCAAATTGGCTCCTTGCTTCCTGCAATAAATGAAAGTGCGAAATTTTTGCAAATTTATTTCATGGGAGACGAAGAGGAACAAATCAATATTCGCTGTCAATATAATCACATAGAACAAATCCAGGACAGAGCAATTGTGTCAACATTAGAAACTTTTTTGGGAGAAAAAAATCAGCTCATTCAGTTGTTCAAACGAGTATCGGAGAGGTTGCAAAATGACAATTACATGATTATTATTAAAGCAGACAAAGTTCCAGTTGGTGAACATGCACGCCGATTTAATGCTCCTACTGTTAATGAAGTAGGAATTGTTATGGTTGGCGATGTGTTTGAACACAGAGATATCCGCATCATGCGCAGAAACAACACTCTTCAAGTTATTCAAGATACTTAATGGAGTGCGACCAAATTAAACTATATCCTATTTTGAGATAAGGAGTTTTTTAAACTAATTTATTGTTCAGACATATTCCTTTCAGAAGAAAAAAAAGTCTTATAAATCATTCATTGAAAAAACATGTTGGGGGCAAACAAATTAAAACAATAAAAATCTCTTAATTTAATTTCCAACAATTGTATTTAAATTTTACTATTTTTTATTATAGCTGGCAGAGTATCCTATTATAATCTATAAAAACTTGGTATATTTTGAAATGCAATTGAAAACGTATGAGATACATCTGGAAAGTTGTCGAATAATCTCTACTTGAAGTACAATAATTCATGTTTATTTTAATCCATTAACTTAGTTTAAAATTTCTAAATTGTTATTAGCGTGTAAATTGATGTATTATACGATAGATTTTGTATTATTTAGACTTTAAATTAAAGCAAATTTATGATATTGTTAATAATTTACTTAAACTATCAAAGTTTTTGTTGAAAAATACAAAAAAAATCGTATTTTTATATTTGAGCGAAAGTAGGTATATGAGCATATATGAATTCATATATGTCCATATATGATCATATACGGCCATATACCCTCAAATTACGGATCCGAGCATATATGGAATCATATATGAACCCATATATTTAGTCATATATCATCATATATGACCATTTTCACCCGGGTAGGGATATATTTTTTCTGAATTAAAAGAAAATAGGCAGTGTAAAAATTTGAATATTGAAAGTTAAAATTGGAAATCTTTTAAGAAAAACATATAACTGTATTATTTCCACAATGTGCAACATTGATCAATTTGAAATTTGGACTTCATATTCGTAATTATAGTTGTATATCGTTAATTATAAAAAAATAATTTTTACTTAAAAAGTAGAAAATTTGTTTTAACCTAAACTACATCTGAATAATAATTATCTCAATTATTTATTTTTTAAATAAGCTACTAAAAAGCATTTGCTTCGAAGGGGGCTTTTATTAAAGAATTTATATATATTAAGGTTAAGGACAGTCATGACAGTTTGTCCACGACCACTTTTTTTAAACAATTTTTTTAACAAACTTTCGGGAAAGAACGGGGTAATTGAACGGGGAACGAGTAAAATTGAAACTCTAGATAATGTAAATGGAACAGAGAATGGAATGGAATGTGGTACGAAAAGGTATAGAATTGGGAACGAATGGATTCGAAATGACAATAAAAAGATCATACTTCAGGATAAAAAATATATTACTTTTCTTACTTTGAGCCATATGCATACTCGAATTTTAAATTCATAAGGGACATATAATTATACATAAGCACTTTTATGTTTAACTTTTTGGCCTTAATGCTTTGGCCTCTTAATAAGCATTCGTATTAACAAAAAATATTGTGTGTTATTTTTATAAAAATATTTAATTCCTATACAAAATAAATTACATTTTAAACTTTAAGGTACGCTAACAATATGTGTATGCGAAGCGTACCTAGCGGGCGAAGCCCTCTAGTTAATATATAAATGTTTTATTAAATAGGAAACTCATGAAAAAAGAAAATCATTGCAAATATTATTAACAATATTAAGAGGAAAATTTTCAGTTACAATATATAATTTAACTTATGGTATACTAATCGAATCTTGACAATATCACTTTAGGAGTTGATTAACCGATGTTCTTCCGTTTGTTCATGCAACCAGAAATATGAAGATATTGAGAAATTGGCTGTTATTTGGGTTGTGATCGTTAAAAAGAACTATAATATATTCCCACAAATTTAACGAAAATCGGACCATATTTGAACTTAATCCCCGTATAAATCTACATTTTCAGTATTTACTTCAATGATTTTTTTTTATATTTTATTAATATTTTCATTATGTTTATTGGCACCATTAGTTTTTCCCCTTCTCTTAGTTGTCTTTTTTATATAACACGTTTCATAGTAGGAAATCCTACAGAGTCTAAGGATTTTTCCATTAAAAAATTTTCAGATTATGAGGACTTTTTCTTTTAGATAAAACATCAAATTCTGAGCAATTTTTTCCTTTCCTGAAGACATTTCAATCAATTTTTTTTATATGGAAACTTGTAGATAGTAATAATGTATTCTTATGAAAAAACACTTAATCTGAGGACCTTTTATTAGATAATCTTTCACATATTCGTATTTCCTTTCTTAAAAAAACCACGGATTCTGAAGACTTTTTCAAGTAGAAAACCCGCAGACCCCGAGGTTTTCATATGAAAAAACATTCTGAAACTGAGGAATATTTTAAATAAAAAAACCAACCAGATATTTTCCAATAAAAAATCCTCATATTCCGAGAATTTTTCTGCTAAGGCTTTTTCTATAGATTTTTTTGTGCATTTCGGGTTCTAAAACTTTTTTCCGTAGAAAGCAGAAAAAGTTTTATACAGAAAAGTTTTCAGACCCTAAAGACTTTCTTTCATGGAGAAAATCCTTCAAGTTCTTAGAGCTTTTTCCTATAGAAAAACTCTCAGATTCTGAGGATTATTTCTAAACAAAAGCCCTAAAATTATTAGGACGCTTTCCCTTAGAAATCCCTAAGATCCTGAGGACAATTTTCCTTAGAAAACCTTTCAGAGTTTGAGGACTTTTTCTTTAGAAATAAGCTCATATCCGAAGAAATGTTTTCTTTGGAAAACCTTTTAGGTTATGAGGGCTTTCCATATATTGTAGCAAAATCTTCCTAAGCTTATGATTTTTCACATAGAAAAATTCATAGAAGCTGGGAACTCGCCTGAGAAACTCGCAGAATTTTATTCTATTATTACCGAAAAGGTCCGATTTTCGTTAAATTTCGAGGCATATATTATGGTTCTTTATAACAATCACAGCCCAAATAACAGCCAATTTCGTCTTAATATCTTCATATTTGTAGTTTGATCACAAAGTTTGCATGGACAGAAGGATGAAGGACATCGCTAAATCAACTCATAAAGTGATACTTACTGTCAAGATTCGGTTAGTATACCATAAGTTGGGCCTAGGTCCAGCATTTTTGAAAAAGATCAGCCAAAACTTGTAACTTAGATAATTCCAACTCCAGCTTCAGTATTTTTAACCTTGTAGTTGGCCCAAAATATTTCATTTCTTTATGCTATTTATTATTTTCTATTACTCCGAACAAAACTTTATCCATTTTAACCGTTGTTAAATACACTTTTTATGGTTATGGTTTTATGGTTGTGATAATTCATCCAAAATAGTAAGCTATGGAGGAAAAACCACATGTTAATGTACTTCTTAGCATACAAAGAAAAATATACATACCACCTAAATATTATTTGCGTATTCACAAATTCTAATAAAAATTCGGCATCAGATAAATTTTTCCCCAAAATGTTGATGTTAATATCAATTTTTCTATGCTTATTGCAAATGTTTGCCTGTTTTTTCGAATTTTAATAAAAAATATGAAAATATTATTGACATTCCTTAGTTACGCATTAAATTTAAAATTAAACACAAATGCGTATATATAAAAATTCACTATATTAAATGTGTAATTTACTTTGATATTCGTTTATAAATTTGGAAACATGTTTGTAAGCATGCCTTTTGATACATTAAATGCTTAATTCTAAAGAAGAAGTGCGTAATTTAAATTTTCAAACATATTGTGCCTAATAATGTGCATTCCGTGCATTTTTACACACAAATTTACATATTTAATAGCAGTAAGTTTACACGCCTTTTTTAGAGTGTAGGGTATTTCGTTTATTGCTTCTTTAAAATGAACGATCAACAAGAAACTGTATTCAAAGAATTTCCTTGTTTATTGTCCATTAAAAAATGGAATTTCAATAAGTGCTCTTCTCGCAAAGAATGAGCACTAAAAGAATTGCCCTTTCTTTAAAAAAATAGTACATACTAAAAGCAGTGAATGGAGAGTACTAAAATTAAATTCCGATTATTAAAATTTAAAAAAAAATAATAATTACAAAAAATACCCTGCTTTAAAATATCTTTTCGAAACTTGAGTTAAAATGTCCCTGATTATATAGAAAAATGAAGAACACAAATCAAAATAGTATTCCTTCAGAGAAAAAAACTAAACGGAAAGCAAATATGTCATCTTAAATCATGAATTACCAAGGAAAAGAGCGCCAAAATGTAAGTTTAGGGTTTTAAACACCTTAGACTCACTTTCAAATATAACTATTTTTAGAAAATCGTTATATTAATTTCAGAGATGTGACGGTTTTTAGTTTTCTAACACGCCTGATCTAAAAAATAAGTTAAAGGGTTTTAAAGCACTTCTTTTACTCTAAAAGTAATTATATTTTAATAAAATGTAAGTATTTATTCAGAAGATATGACTGTTACAAGTTTTTTATGGCGCGAAATCCACATATATTGGCAAATATTTAAGTGAACTAGTGAACTCTTTTAAGATATTATATAAAGGGTTGTTCAACAGGGACGCTACAAAAGTAGAAAGACAGGGACAGCAAACGACGCAATATTTCTTGCCGCTCTTTTGACATTTCTCTTCAGTAAGGTTTGCCATTTCATGGTGGAAAGATATACGAGCCAACAACGAGTCGAAATTATTAAAATTTACTACCGAAATTCGGAGTCAGTGGCCTCAACGTTAAGAGCGCTACGTCCAATTTATGGTCGTCATAATCGTCCTAGAAGATCAACAATTGAGCGTGGGGCTACGTCAAATCTATGGTCTATGCCAACAAGCCAGCGACGATTGATGAACTTCGTACGAATATCGAACGTGAAATTGCAGCAGTATCGGCCGATTTATGCTTGAAAACCATCGAAAATCGTGGTGGCCATGCAAAAGAGATCGATTTCCATACATAATGGCATCAAACGTACTTTCAAAGGAATAAAGAATTTCATTGATATCCAAAACCGTTTTTGTTTTATTTAAACTTTTTTACTTTTGTAGCGCTCTTATTGAAAAACCCTTTATATAAAATTCTCGTGTCACGGTGTTTGTGGTCGAACTCCTCCGAAACGGCTCGACAGATTTTTATGAAATTTTGTATGTGTATTTGGTAGGTATGAGAATAGGTCGTAAGTAGGGTTTGGGATTTCCCGGACTTTTTTATTTCCCGGGAAACGGGAATGAAAAAATTTGATTCCCGGGATTCCCGGGAATCCCGGGAAATATTTTTGAACAAAATTGTTAATGAAAACCACCTATATAAGTAATTTTTGTTAAAAAAAAACACTATTTTAGTACAAATTCAGTCTGTGTAGTGAGAATTCAAAGTAAAAATATCAGAATGTTGAACATTTGATTTCACATAAATTACTCTAAGCACTGCCAAATGAGTTTCATGATTCCAGCAGAAAGCACCCACAAACCGTTTCATCACATTTGGCCCATTACATATGGTGGCCACAATGTTATTTTTCAAAAACAAATAAAACTCTTCTAGTCTTATTTCTACAATTCTTCTTATTTCATCGGCATTAGATCTTCCTGATATATAAACCAACCCCAGGTTATAAAATGAATTATTTCCCTTTATACATATGTTCAAATATCTCTTTTGTGATATTCTTGTCCATTCATCTAAGAATATAGTAAATCTCCTATCGTTAGAAATATTGCTCGATATTTCTTTTATCATGATATCTTTTACATGATTGTAGTAATTTAATATAATGTTCTTTATATCGGTTTCATTTTTTTGCAATGCCAGGTTTTTATTATAAAAACTTTCTCGAATAAACGAAGGTCTAGTTATGGTGCGGATTGACTGCGGCTAATTTGGAACCATTTCAGGAAATGTTTGCCCTACCATAAAACCTTTAATGCCTATTCAGCTTACACTTTTTTCTTCGGGTATTTTGCTAATTTTAGCTGAAACGTTGTTCTTGTTGTTGTTTTCTTCAAGAGAAGTTGCATGACCATCAATTTTCTTTGTGAACCAAATTTAGAGGTCGGATAACCAAATTTAGATACCACCGTTAACCATTAGTCTTTTCTTTTCATATTTATTAATGAAAACGTTATTTATAAAATTATTGACCCTTAATATAAAGGAGTATTTTAAATTTAAAGTCGACTTTATTTTTAATCAAACGCTTTTTTCATTTTGTGTATGAAAACCTTACAAAAATATTTATATTTTCAAATATTTTGATTGGTTAAAAATAAATTAACCAATTAGAATGCTCCAAAAATAAACCAAGTCAAGGTATACTGCTACCCAATATTTTAACTAAAGTCGGCTTTACCTAAATTATACATTTGAAAAATTAAGATACTAAGGGCGATTATTTGTAAGAGACAAAGCTATTTTTTCATATTTCTTTTAAACATTTTACCAAGTTTTTAGGTTTTACTACTTAAATTTTGAATAAGTTATGCGAAAAATCTTTATTAGTTGAAATGCTCCTAATTACTTGGCAAAGATTTTATTTCTGTGTCAAATAAATGTATTCCCTTTTAAAAGATTTTAACAATGACATTTTTGTTTTGGTATTTAAAATGTTTTTTATGACTAAAATTAAAAAATCCTATTCGAAACAAAAACAATTTAAAAAATTTAATATTTTTAAAATTTCCCGTTTTCCCGGGAAAAATATATTATTTTCCCGGGAATTCCCGGCAAACTTTTCCCGGGATTTCCCGGGAATTCCCGCCCGGGAATTCCCGAACCCCAAACCCTAGTCGTAAGGTATTTTTTATATCGGTAGGGGATTAGGGCGTCCCAACAAATAAAATGTTCGTATTGCTATGACAACCTTCGTGTTGCTATGAGAACCAGGCCTTGGCGTTACTATGACAAACACCTAATATAATCCAACCTTATCTAATCTTAATTCTTAATCCTCAATCCATAATCATTAATCCTTAATACTTATCTTATCTTATAGGTGTAGGGTATAAAAATAAAATTTATAAAAACAAATAAAATAAAATCAAATAAATTTCATATTTGAAAATTTTCAAATGTGTACATAAATACCAAAAATTTACACATAAAAATAGGGCTTTTAAACTATTTTTTACATTTATTGTGTATAAATACAAGGTTTACGCAATGGTTTAATGTATACCACTAATATTTTCTGTTTTGAAGTTTTATTGATAAGGAGTGAGATCATAAAAATGTTAACATACATTTTTGCCTATAACTTTGGTTTAAAGCTTCTCATATTTTTTTTCGGCAGTTTACATTTTAAATATATGTCAGTTAATAAATTAATTTACATAATGAGTTTTAATTAACAATTTTTTACAGAATGAACGATGAAAGAAAAGTGCGTTCAAAAATAATTAAATATTTTCAACAAAACCAAACATGGACATACAAAATAATTTCCAAAGAAACTAATGTATGCCGCCAAACAGTTTCAAAAGTGGTAAAAAGGTATCTGGAATACATTACAATTGAAAGGAAGCCGGGAACAGGAACAACGACTGGTTATCGTAACATTGGTAAGGCATATAAAGTTAAGAGCATCATTAAGAGAGCTCCTAACACATCTGGCAGAAAAACAGCTCGGTTAGCCCAATGCTAGGACTTTTTTGTACGTAAAGTGAAACGTAAGGCAGGACTAAAGTCATTTAAAAATTTGGAGGCCAAAACCAGAGCTCGAAAATTGAAATCAAATTTTATACAAAAATACAACTGTTGTGTAATGGACGACGAAACTTTTGTCCTGGCTGATTTTTCGCAGCTCCCTCGTCAAGAATTTTATGTTTCCGATGTTCGAGGAAATGTTGCGGAAAAATTTAGGTCGAAAAAGCAAACGAAATTCCCTAAAAGTTCCTAGCTTGCCATATATAGCTGCGGCTAAAGAAGCCAGTCATTTGTGACATCTGGCTCTATAAACAACGAAACTTCTTCCATTTTTGAGTCAGCACAATGTATCCACTTACTTTTGGCCCAATTTAGCATCTTGTCACTACAGCAAGTAAGCGCTGGAGTGGTATAATGATAATAATGTGGTTTTTGTACCAAGAGAGGCAAATCCACTAAACTGCCTGGAGCTCAGGCCAGTTGAGAGATATTGGGCTCTTGTTAAAAGAGAATTAAAAGGTACAAAAAAGGTCTCCCGGGACATGCAGGCATTGGCGTACCTAGACCATTTTTCTGGGGTGGGCAAGCGACCCTTAATTTTCTGCTGTTTATTTACCCAAAAGTGCATCTATTTTTCTGAAGAAAACCTCGTACAATGAATGTGTTCCAAGCTATATTTTCAGATTATTATGTATGATAGAGAAAAGAAATCTAAGATCAACCTGTCTACTTCGGACGAATCCTTTCTAACCCCATATTTTGATCACTTAAATTACCGAGGTGGTCAAAAACAGTGAGATGTTCATCTTACAATTTTTTTTATCCAAAATATTGAAATTTCATTAAAATAACATAGTAATGTTTAGTTTTAAGAAACTTCCTAGTTAGATATTAACTAATTATTCATTTAGAAAACTATGAAATCTAAGATATTTAACTTACCAAAAAAGATTGTACGTTATATTTCTATTATTGAACAACTTTGCGATTCTACTAATTTTTCTTAAAGAAAAACTCTTATGGTCAATTTTATAATCAGAACTAAGATCGATTTGTTTCTTAAATATTTCTTAGGTAAGAATTTTTTAAACAACTTTCTTATTTAAGAAATATTTAAAACAAAAATCGATCTTAGTTGTGACTATAGAACTGACCCTTAGATTGCAACAACTTAGCTGCCTAGGAATCTAGTAGAGATTTTCCCAAACCAAAAACACAGGATTAATTGATATAAAAAAAAGTAATATTGTGATACTTTTTGCCATCAAAATTATAGATAAAAGAATTGTAGGTAGATTTTTTTAACATTCTGGGGTGGGCAAAAATCAGTCTAGGGTGGGCTTAGCCCACCCCAGACCGGCCTAAGTCCGCCAATGCATGCAGGATTTCAAACGTAGATGGACCACCTGCTCTAAAAAGGTGACAGAAACTACCATAAAAGCCTTAATGGGAGGGTTTCCGGAAAAAGTGGATAACTTTGTTCGTAGTGGTTAGAATTCCATGCGGTTTTTTGATTGATTTTGTATTAAATTTCTTTTAATAAAAATTCGGTTTGAAGTCTTAAAACTCAGTGGTTTGTTATACCCTACACCACTATGTGGTCAGGGTATTATAAGTTTGTGCTGATGTTTGTAACACCAAAAAATATTGGTCGTATCCCCACCTTATAGTATACCGATCGGTTCAGAATTTTTTTTTATTTCGATTTAACGATGTCCGTCTGTCCGTCTGTCCGTCCGTCCGTCTGTCTGTCTGTCCATGCAATCTTGTGCGCACTCTACAGGTCGCAACTATTAAGATATTTTGATGAAATTTGGTATGCAGACCTATGTTGGCCCAAGGACGAACAAGTTTGATTTTGGTGAACATCGGTCCATGTTTAGACCTAGTGCCCATATAAGGGTCCTACCAAAATTATATTGTTTATACGCTGCAGGTCGTGAATATTAAGATATTTTGACGAAATTTGGTACACAGACCTATGTTAGCCCAATAACGCAGCCTATTGATTTTGGTGAACATCGGTCCATGTTTAGACCTAGTGCCCATATAAGGGTCCTACCAAAATTATACTGTTTATACGCTGCAGGTCGCAAATATTAAGATATTTTGATGAAATTTGGTACATAGACCTATGTTGGCCCAAGGCCCAATAACGCAGCCTATTGATTTTGGTGAACATCGGTCCATGTTTAGACCTAGTGCCCATATAAGGGTCCTACCAAAATTATAATGTTTACACGCTGCAGATCGTAAATATTAAGAAATTTTGATGAAATTTGGTACACAGACCTACATTGGCCCAATAACGCAGCCTGTTGATTTTGGTGAACATCGGTCCATGTTTAGACCTAGTGCCCATATAAGGGTCCTACCAAAATTATACTGTTTATACGCTGCAGGTCGCAAATATTAAGATATTTTGATGAAATTTGGTACATAGACCTATGTTGGCCCAAGGACGAAGCCTATTGATTTTGGTGAACATCGGTCCATGTTTAGAACTAGTGCCCATATAAGGGTCCCCCCAAAATTGGATTGGTTACAAACTGCAGGTCGCAAATATTAAGATATTTTAATGACATTTGGTGCGCTGACTCACATTATAGAAAATTTTGACATAAGCCCCATTTTAACCCTTTCGAATTTCGGATCCAAACAATACACCAGACTGGTGTAGGGTATTGTATAGTCGGCATGCCCGACTTTAACCTTTTTACTCGTTTTTTTATTTAACTTTATGTGTGTTAACATTTTTATGATCTCACTCCTTAAATAAAAATTCAAAATACAAATTTAAAAGCAACTCAATTCAGTTGTTATAGCCGAATTGAAAATTAATTCGGTTGCTACAACCCCATATAAAATACATTCGATTGCAACAAACCCATCGATAAGATATTCGGTTGTGACAACCGTTTTCGGTTGCAGCAACCCAATTTGTGATAATTATGTTGTAGCAACCTCATAAATTGGGTTGTTGCAACCAAATTCAGCTGTTGCAACCGAATTTCAGTAGAGACAACCGAATTCAGTTGCAGCAACTTGTTTTCGGTTGCGGCAACCTCTTTTCGGTTGAAGCAACCTAATTCCTACCGAATTTTTCTGAGGGTGCAGATTTGGAGCTGGTAACCCAATTTATTGCCAATCGAATAGTTCACTTCAGTTCACCCTCAGAAAAAATCGGTTGGAATTCGGTTGTTCCAATAGAAATGAGTTTGTCTCAACTAAAAAGAGGTTGTTGTAACCGAAATGAGGTTGTTGTTACCGAATTCGGTTGTCACAACTGAAATTCGTTTACAGCAGCCAAATTAGGTTGTATCAACCGAATTTGTAAAAATTAGGTTCTTGCAACCGAATTTGGTTGTCACAACCGAATTTTTTATTAGCGAGGTTGTTGCAACAGAATTTATTTTTAATGGGGTTGTTGCAACCTCACAATTCGGTTGTAGCATCCGAATTGAATTTTGAGCAGAAAACAAATTGAAATTGTTTTTTATTAAAGGGGGTAAATACTGTAACAACAGAATTTTAAGGGGCATATTTAAATGGATGTCAAAATTTCAAATTACAATATTTTTACCATATTAGTTTTAAATTTCTCCAACCAAAATCGGGCTACTGTTGATAATGAGTAGCTATTAAAGACGTTAATGTATAAATCCGTTATTCTTTAAAGACTAGATAATTTTTTATGAAATATGGAAATTTTCTTTGGACTTAGAAATTTTTTTTAAATGTGTTAAGCTTTTTTTGTATTTTAAATAAAATTTTAATGGCTAGCCCGGCAATGCACTTTTTTTTGTTGGAGGCTCATATTTACCGATTTATGGAGCTGAAGATGATCTACAACAATATCCAATGGTTATTTCTCCACTCAAAACTTATCGGACCAGAACAAAATATATATATCGTTGGAAATGTACTTGAAATACCTTTTCAATGATATGCAACATGCCTAGATTTATTAATCCATTACGAGCCGGGCCATGATTTTAAATGTTAATTTTTTTAAATTAGATTTTCTAAATAAAAAAAAACTTTTAGAAGTTAAAAAAGCTCAGAAAATATTAATTTAATGAAAAAATTGAGTAAAACATATAAAAAAAATTATTTTTGATCAAATATATTAATCTTAAATATATTAGTTAATCTCGAACTTAGTTCTATTATTAACTAATATATCGTCGGCTTTCCTGCACGAAGTGCTGTTTTTGGTTTTAACATGTTTGAGCGAAAATACTGATTTATATTATCATTTTAAGATATTTTATTGATCTCATATGCCCTAATGATTCACGACCTTATTTACTACAATCATTATTAAGGCATATGATGTCAATGAAATATATTAAAAGGATAATATAAACAGTTTTTTCGCCCTCCTGAAAACCTGTTAAAGAACACATAACACTACTTGCAGGCAAGCCGACGATATTGTTTTATAAAAAATAAAATTAAAAATATCTTTCGTATCTATTTATATATAAAATTTTGAACGGTTTTATGAATAATATATTCCTATATATACAATTTGCAAAAAAGCAAATACTGATATATGATTTAATATGATTACATATGAGAAAATTTCTAAAAAAATTTATAAAACATATAAGGTCGCATACAATATTTTATATTATCATATATTTTAATATTAAAAAACATATGTTATATATACCCTTTTTTACTCGGGCATTAACAAAATTTGAGGTAATATCTACATGTGTGTACATGTATGAACATACATGAACACGCATGAACATGCATGATCATACATATAGATATTACCTCAAATTTCGTTAATGCACACGTATGGCCATATATATATATTAGGGCGGGTCGATTTAATGGTGAAAATCAGTGAAAATCGTATTCTAGGGATCAAAATAAGAAACTTTGCCGAAGGAACCATACCTCTAAAACGAATTCTACTACCCCCAACTGTTGACTTTTGTCCCGTAGGGTCAAGTTTTGAAAAATCCCACTTTGACCCATTTAGAGTGCCCCAATCGAGTCCAAATGTATGACCGACCCCCACTAACTTTGGAGGGCCGATCCACCCATGCCAGTGGCACACCCCCTGGAACTCCCCTGGGGGGTTCCCCATACAAACATTTTAAAAAATCACCATTTTTGGCACTTTATTTTATTATTTTTTATTTATTTTTATTATTTTATTTATTTTTTCTCTTTAGAAATTTATTTAGTCAGAACATATGTAAATGAAAAAATTAATTTAACTTAGTAATAGAAAAGAAAATAAAAAAAATTACTGTTTGAAGTCTTTTTTGCTTTCAAGTCTGGGCAATTTCGCACGGCTCTCTAATGTCGTCACCATGACAGCCTCTACATTTTCCGGTATAACTCGTTTGGAAACGCTAGCTAGCAATTGAACGTGTCGTTCTGTTGCAGGTCGTAAAATAGGTTGTGTGGGTTTTTTAAGCTTGTCGTAAACTTACTTAAGCTAAATCGGTTACAGGTAGAATTGAGCATAAAATTATCATAAAGGATTTTCCAGAAGTAATAAAAGGCGCACTTGCTTAACAGAATTTGTGGTCAGATTAACGTTTAATTTACATGTAAGTACTTTATGGGCAGTTTTTGTGAATGCATTAAGTCGTTGTGAAGAACTCGAAGTGTGAAGTGCTAATTTGAGATAAAAAAATATTTTAAAAAAAATCATTCCAAATCAAGAAGTTTACAATGAATCCACCATCCTCTACACCGCAAGATGAAGCAATAACAACATCAACAACTATCGAAAACCCAATGAGTCATATACCCAGGCATGATGTTACTGTTTTTGGTGTGTCTACTGATTTGACTGATCTTAATTTACCAACCCATCTGGATATCTTGAGATATTATTTTTACTTGAGCGAACAAAAAAAGTTGTCCTATAAAGCATTCACTATTCAAGTACAAGATAAGTTGATTGGAATTTGGGAAAAACTTGGTATGGAAATAATGCTGAAAAAAAGTGTATGTAATAAATTGAATAGATTGCTTGACAAATATCAAGAGCAAATCAAGAGAAGAAACAAACCCCAACAATTTACAGAGTATGTAAAATCTCTGGAAACAATTTTTTTCATTGGAACATGTAAATGCGATTTGAAGGCAGCTCCATGTGCATGCGGTTTGGTTCCCGAACGCCTCAAAGAGTTTATGCACGATCAACATAATCAGAGAAGTCTAACAATGGATGGATTTGCGATGGAAATTGAAGAGCAAGGAGCAACGTCTATGTCATCAATGCCAACATACCAAGATCCCGATGATTCAACATACGCACCGCCACCGGTTCAAGAAGATTTGGATATAAGCACAAGTTCACAATACACACAGAGATACGATTGTTTTAACTTTGCCTTGGTATGTGACAGATTTGGCGTGCCTGATAGAGTAGCATCAGCAATGGGAACAGCTCTTTTCCAAGATTTTAAAATGAAAGATATCCATGGCAAACCTCTCATCATGGATAAATCGAAAGTTCGCCGAGAAAAAGAGAAATGCAGACAAGAAGTGCTTCGCAAACGGTTAGATGATACCAATTTGTTAGCATTTTCATTCGATGGCAGAAAAGATGATACTTTAACGAGAGATACAATTGATGAGAAGTATCATACTAGAATGGTAAAAGAACCTCATCTTGTTATTTTGAGAGAACCGAATTCTGAATTGATTGGTTACGTAAGACTGGAACATGAAACCGCTGAATACAAAACAACCAAATTAAATGATTTTTTCAACGATAAAAATATATCACTGGATGCATTAATTGGCATATGCACTGACGGTGAGCCAACAAACACTGGCCCAAACGGTGGAATTATACGACGATTCGAATTGCTGTTAAAAAGACCATTGCATTGGTTCGTTTGCCTTCTACACTTCAACGAACTTCCGTTTCGGCATTTGTTTGAAGCTTTGGATAAATCAACCAGCACTGGACCAAGATCGGCAACCGGAAAATTGAGCCGTCAAATCGAAACTTGTGAAACTCTTCCGGTAAGTTATTGCTATCACTCATTTATTATAATTGTCAACCGTTTTTAATTGTTTTATTTTTATATATTTTCAGGTGGTGGACGGCTTTCAGAAAATTGAGTTGAAAAATACGCCCCCTGCTCCAGAAAAAATTGAATTTTCCACTGATTCCAAGTACTTATACGACATGGCCCATGCAATTTCTAGCGGCGTGGTTTCAGTGGATCTGGCAAACATCAAACCAGGGAAAATTGTACATTCTCGGTGGCTCACCAAGGCCGCTAGACTATTACGATTATATGTGACAACGGAAAATCCAGATGCAAATTTAAGAATACTGGTTGAATTTATAATTACATGTTATGTGCCAATGTACTTCAATATCAAGTATTACAGCTCTGTCGTGTACGGTAGTAGATTATTTTTCAAATTCATTAGTTGGTCAAGATTTCTAGAACCTCGTTTACGCAAAATTGTCAATAAAGTAATTACAGATAATTCATATTATGCGCATTCGGAAAATATCTTGTTATCAATGTTGTTTGATGATAGCAAAGAAAAGCGCGACTGTGCTATTCTACGCTATCGAACCGATGTTGACGACCCAACGGGACTTAGAGCTTATAAAAAACCAGATATAAACTTTTATTGCACAAGTTACACGGAAATGATCAATATGAATGACATAAATGACGTATTTGAACCACCATTCACGCGAAGCATTCCATACGATACTTTGAAAGAACATTTAAATCAAGATGATCCACCGTTTAATGATCCAAGAATTCCATCACACATACAAGAAACAGAACGACACGTTCAATTGCTAGCTAGCGTTTCCAAACGAGTTATACCGGAAAATGTAGAGGCTGTTATGGCGACGACATTAGAGAGCCGTGCGAAATTGCCCAGACTTGAAAGCAAAAAAGACTTCAAACAGTAATTTTTTATTTTTTCTTTTCTATACTAAGTTAAATTAATTTTTTCATTTACATATGTTCTGACTAAATAAATTTCTAAGGAGAAAAAATAAATAAAATAATAAAAATAAATAAAAAATAATAAAATAAAGTGCCAAAAATGGTGATTTTTTAAAATGTTTGTATGGGGAACCCACCAGGGGAGTTCCAGGGGGTGTGCCACTGGCATGGGTGGATCGGCCCTCCAAAGTTAGTGGGGGTCGGTCATACATTTGGACTCGATTGGGGCACTCTAAATGGGTCAAAGTGTGATTTTTCAAAACTTGACCCTACCGGACAAAAGTCAACAGTTGGGGGGTAGTAGAATTCGTTTTAGAGGTATGGTTCCTTCGGCAAAGTTTCTTATTTTGATCCCTAGAATACGATTTTCCTGAGCCATGGGCGATTTTTTTGCCTCCCCACAAATCGACCCGGCCTAATATATATATATATATAGAGCAATTCCATATGAAAACGATCAAAATTGGCAAATTTTTGGACGACCCCTCTCCGATTTTAAAATAAATAGTCTCAATCGATTGCCCAGCAAAAAATAATGTACCTACATATTTTTTTTTTTTTTTATAGTGACTGGTTTAGTGGTGGTGTACTGTCTGTCATGTGACAAAATTGAAGAATTCTTCATAAGGGACCTCATTGAAAGTTGTTTAAAAAAAAAACTACTTAAGCGATCGCAACGAACGATAGCTCGTTGGAAAGGTATTGAATCAGGCTTTAATTGTAAAATAAAATTTTCCTAATTTTTCTCAGAAATTTACCTTTTTTCCCATGAAAATTAAATTTTCCCATGAAAATTTAATTTTCCGATTTTCCACAGAAGCTCCTAAATTTTCCGACTAATTTTTTTTTTTTTGGATTCCTCATAATTTTTGCTTTAAGAATCAGCAATAAAAAAATGGGCCCCGACTCCTTGTTTGGACAGGAGAGGAGCATTTAAGAGACCACCTTGTTCTCATTGTTTTTATATTTTTTATAATTGAATTATTTGTAATTATTTAACATTATTTTATTTTATTATTAAAAATACATTTTAAAAATTATTTTACAGTTAAAAATACATTTATGAAGAAAAAATTAATTTTTTTTAAGAGCCCCAAGTGGAGTGTGTAGTGAATATGGTCTGCCTGCCTTCACAAGATCGGCCATAAATCCATGGATAATAGCAGCAGTGGCATGTAATGGCACACCAAACCCGACTGAGGCTACAGGTCATAAAATGTTTTGTAAATTTTTTAAATTACCAGGTAATAAATATTTCGCCTAAAATGACACGTGCAGAAACAAGTCATAAAACACGGATTTTCCATAAATATGGCGAAATATTTATTACCTGGTAATTTAAAAAATTTACAAAACATTTTATGACCTGTGGTCGGCTTATTGGCAGTAACCAATTAAGTCCCTCTTTAAAAAACATTTTATGACCAGTAGTTCACGCAAATTTTCCTATTAAAGAAAAGCAAATATCGCTTATTTTTTTTACCTATTTTTTACCAAAAAATAAATATAATTACTTCACACACTCTGAGTCAAATTTTAGTTGAATACTAAACGTGAAAGTGTTAAAGTGTTTTTTTTGTAAAGTAAAGAGTGAAGCTGTAAAGACAATTTAAAGTAAAATGAATAAATTTTGCTGCAATCCGTTTAACAAGAGTGGACATCGTTCGAAAAAGATAAAAGTATTAAAATTAACTGGTGTTTCGAAGCGATACATGAATGAATTAAATATACAATACGGTGAAGAAGCAGAATTCATTTGCCCCAAGTGTAAAATCGATTTGTCTCAACAAGCAAATGCATTGAAACAAATGCAACCACAATCCGAGAGTGAAATGACAATTGAACAAAATGTTTCATCTGATAGTGAGGCAGACATTCCGATGGTCAATATGTCTTTGAGTCCCTTGAATGAGGCTATTACCACTTTAGGTGAATCGCCTATTACAAAAAGAAAGTTGCGAAGTGAAAAATACAGGAAAGAGAAAAAAGGCAAGGTTATGAGTGCAATCGCGACAATATTTGATGAAGGCTCTGATAACGAATGCAGTCAAGCAGATGACGTTGATGACGGCAAACAAATGATTGAGCAGTTGAAAAGAAAATTCAATTTAGCGACCACTTTTCCGGAGAAATATCTCATTTTATCTGTGCTGCCTCAATCATGGTCTATACGCAAGATTTCTGAACAGTTTCAAACATCTTTTTACATCGCGAGAAGAAGCAAAGAATTAGTTCGACAGAAGGGCATATTGGCGACTCCCACCAAGAAATTTGGCTCAAGGACCCTCAGCGAAGCAACGATGAAATTGATTCAAGATTTTTACTGCAATGATGACAACAGCCGCGCCTGCCCAGGTACACGTGACTATGTTATCACACGTGAAGATGGAGAAAAAGTACACAAGCAGCGCAGATTATTATTATGTAATCTATCCGAAGCATACCATCAGTTCAAAGAGAAATACCCAGCAGAAAAAGTGGGATTTTCTAAGTTTGCCATCCTACGACCAAAAGAATGCGTGCTGGCATTAGACAGGCACAGAACGCATTCAGTCTGCGTTTGCATGTTTCATCAAAACATCAAATTAATGTTCTTTCCATGCAAGAAATTGAAAGTATTTCACGGTGAAATTGAAACATATAGGGACCTCCTGTCGAAGTCATTGTGCGCATACCCCACGGAAAATTGTCATCTGTCCAAATGCGACAATTGTCCGAAGATTGACGAGCTAGAGCAATATTTGGCGGAAAAGTTTGAACAGCTGTTAATTCAGGAGGTGTATTTCAAACAGTGGATAATTAGCAGCGGCAGATGTTCCCTTGAGACCGTGGTAAAGCAGATTCCGGAATTCATCGAGGAATTCGGATTCAAGTTGAATGAACTGAAGGCGCACCATTTCATATCCGAGATGCAATCGAAATTTTCCAAAATAAATTCATTGTGATAAGCGACTTTGCCGAGAATTACACTTTTCTCGTTCAGGATGAAATTCAGGCTTATCACTGGGCAAACGACCAGTGCACGGTGCATCCTTTTTGCATTTATTTCAAAAACGAAGATAACGAACTACAGACCGTAAGCCTTGTTGTTGTCGCGGAGAGTTTAGCTCATAATTATGTTTCCGTTTATTTATTTCAAATGAAACTGTTTGAATTCTTAAGATCAAAATTCGATGCAATCGACAAAGTAACGTTTTTCTCAGACGGCGCGGCTTCTCAGTACAAGAATAAAAAAAATGTTTACAATCTTTGCATAATTGAAGAAGAACAAAACTGCAAGGTCGAGTGGCACTTTTTTGCGACGTCCCACGGTAAGGGCCCATGCGATGCGTTAGGGGGAACCCTAAAACGCATGGCGACTAAGGCAAGTTTGCAAAGGCCATATACTGACCAGATCTTAAATGTACAACATTTGTTTTCGTGGATTCAAAGCAAGGAAATTGCCATTAACACAGTTTTATGCACTCAAAAAGAACACGATGCCATGGAGCGACGAATTCAAAACAGATATAATAATGTCAAAACTATAACTGGAACGCAAAAGTTTCATTGCTTCATACCAAATATTTCTGATATGTCAATTAATGTAAAGCGGTACTCTTCGTCTGCCGACGTGCTAAATTTAAAGTTACTTTAATTTTATAATGATGCCAAGACAATTGAAATTTTTAATAAATATTGTAATTAAGTATAAGCAGCAAAATAAGAAAGATTTTTTCTTCATAAATGTATTTTTAACTGTAAAATAATTTTTAAAATGTATTTTTAATAATAAAATAAAACAATGTTAAATAATTACAAATAATTCAATTATAAAAAATATAAAAACAATGAGAACAAGGTGGTCTCTTAAATGCTCCTCTCCTGTCCAAACAAGGAGTCGGGGCCCATTTTTTTATTGCTGATTCTTAAAGCAAAAAATATGAGGAATCCAAAAAAAAAAATTAGCCGGAAAATTTAGGAGCTTCTGTGGAAGATCGGAAAATTTAATTTTCATGGGAAAAAAGGTAAATTTCTGAGAAAAATTAGGAAAATTTTATTTTTCAATTAAAGGCTGATTCAATACCTTTCCAACGAGCTATCACTCGTTGCGATCGCTTGCAATGAGGTCCCTTATGAAGAATTCTTCAATTTTGTCACATGAGAGTGGTGTACACCACCACTAAACCAGTCACTATAAAAAAAAAAAAAAAATATGTAGGTACATTATTTTTTGCTGGGCAATCGATTGAGACTATTTATTTTAGAATCGGAGAGGGGTCGTCCAAAAGCTGATCGCTTTCATATGGAATTGCTCTATATATATATATATATATATATATATATATATATATATATATATATATATATATATGAGTCATGAGTGTTGAGATTTATGTATCCATGTATGGTCATTTTTTTCCCTTATATTTGGTTTGTTGAATCTTTCTAATAGAAATTCACAATAAGTATTAAAATCTTAAAAACTAAATTATATATATAAGCTATCACCAATATAATAGCTAATTTACTGTATTCAAATGTTTATCAGCTGCTTAGGTTGGATGAGACCGCCGCGCCAGGCCCAGGGTGTATATTCTTCTTAGTCTTTGATGTCCTTCGAACTGAAGCAGATTCCGGGCAAGAGAGTTGGGAATTATGAGTTTATTCACATACTTAATTGAGTACTTTTCTATTTCTTCTCGAACCATAGGAATGTTTAAGTCTCTATGGATGTTTTCGTTTCTTATGTACCATGGGGCACGCACTGACAATCGTAAAGGCTTATATTGTCTTCTCTGTAATTTCTAAACGTTTGATGCACACGCAGTTTCCCATAGCTGGATGCCATAGGTCGATATTGGTTTTATAATAGATTTGTACAACAAAACCTTGTTTTCCAAATCAAGAGATGAGTGAGGGCCTATTAGCCAATGTAGCTGTGCAGATTTTAGTTTAATAGCTGTTATTTTGGCCTCAATATAACGGGACCATATAAGTCTTCGATCTAGATGTATGCCTAAGTATTTAACATGACTTTCTTCAGGAACACTGATGTTATTTATTTTAATTGGTGGGCAATTTAGTCTTCTAAGGGTGAAAGTTACATGAACACATTTCGATGGGTTGACCTTTATTTTCCATTTATTTAACCAATACTCGAGATCATGGATATGATGTTGTAGTTGATCAGAAGCGGCCTTTGGGTCTTTATTAGCATATATTAATGCTCTGTCGTCTGCAAATGTTGACGTTTGTGTATTTGGGTTAGTTGGCATATCTGCTGTATAGATGGTATATAGTAACGGCACCAGTATACTGCCTTGGGGAACGCCTGCTGAAATACGCTTTAAGTTGGAGAATTCGTCTTTCGATCGTACTTTAAAGGTCCTGTCACACAAATAACTCTTGAGAAGCTTATGTGTGTTTTCTGGAAGTAATCTTACTATTTTGGTGAGTAGCCCAATATGCCAAACTTTGTCAAAAGCTTGTGAAATATCAATAAATAAGGCAGAGCAATATTGCTTGTTTTCCATTGCCGATCTGATGCTGGTGGTAATTCTCTGAACTTGCTCAATTGTGCTATGGCCCTCGCGAAAGCCAAACTGATGATCAGGAATAATTTGATGTTGATTAATGTAAGAAGTTAAGCTTATGAGAAACAATTTTTCAAATAGTTTTGATGCAATGGATAATAAACTTATAGGTCTATATGACGTAATCTGGCTGGTGTCTTTTCCAGGTTTGGGAATCATTATAATATCCGAAATCTTCCAAGAGGATGGGAAGAATCCAACTCGTAACATCGCGAGTAAAAAAGAGTATATATAACATATATTTCTTAATATTAAAATATATGATAATATAAAATATTGTGTGCGACCTTATATGTTTTTATATGGTTATATATTAGACTTTTTTTTAGAAATTTTCTGATATATAATCATATTAAATCATATATCAGTATTTGCTTTATTGCAAATTGTATATATAGGAATATATTATTGATAAAACCGTTCAAAATTTTATATATAAATAGATACGAAAAATATTTTTAATTTTATTTTTTATATAGCAATATCGTCGGCTTGCCTGCAAGTAGTGTTATGTGTTCTTTAACAGGTTTTCAGGAGGGCGAAAAAACTGGTTTATATTATCCTTTTAGTATATTTCATTGACATCATATGCCTTAATAATGATTGTAATAAATAAGGTCGTGAATCATTAGGGCATATGATGTCAATAAAATATCTTAAAAGGATAATATAATTCAGTTTTTTCGGTCTCCTGAAAACCTGTTAAAACCAAAAACATAGCACTTCTTGCAGGCAAGCAATTATTAGTTAATATCAGACCCATGTTCGAGATTAACTAATATATTCGAGATTAATGTAATATTTGATCAAAAACAATTTTTTATATGCTTTACTCAATTTTTTCATTAAATTAATATTTTCTGAGCTTTTTTACTTCTAAAAGTTCAGGTAAAAATCCAATTTAAAAAAATTGACATTTAAAATCATGGCCCGGCTCGTAATGGGTTAATAAGTCTAGGCATGTTGCATATCATTGGAAAGGTATTTCAAGTACCTCCCCAACGATATATATATTTTGTTCTGGTCCGATAAGTTTTGAGTGGTATTTCTCCACTCAAAGTCCAAAGAAAATTCCCATATTTGATAAAAAATTATCTAGTCTTTAAAGAATAACAGATTTATACATTAACGTCTTTAATAGTTACTCATTATCAACAGTAGCCCTCGGCTGACAGTCAGGCATGTGATGAATATCGAAAACGAAAACGATCTGATTTTCAATGGTAAATATTTTAGGATCTGTACAATACCAATTTATATTTTATTTCCTAATTTAGATGTCCGGCGTCAAAAAAAAAACGATAAATAATAATTTTAAGCCAATTTGATTTTCGCGAAACAAATTATTCTAGATTGAAAAACTGTTCGTTTTCGATTTTCATCACACCCCTGAGTGTGTAGGACCCGAAACCATGCTGCCCTCCAATTCACAGTTATTTTTTTTCTCATTTAAATTTAATCATATCGTATTGGATTAACTTATATCCAATTTGATCGGGACAAAATTCGGGTATAAGTTTATCATTTGATATAACTTTGTATCCTTGTAAATACAATTATATCCAATATGATACAATTTAATATAACCATTTTTCGGATGAAATTATATCCAGTTACATATTGCAAATATATCCATTCACATATAATTTTATATACACTTTTTTACTCGGGATGGCATTAAATATAAACATTATAGTCTTCATAGCTGAAGTTGTTAAGTGGCATAACATTGTGCCTGTAATGCGGTCAATACCTGGCGACTTTTTCATATCAATATTTGCAATAGCGGATTTAATTTGAAGAAGTCGAAATTTGATAGGGTTATTGACGATATCACCGATAACCGGTGGGCAGATACAAGAGGTTGTATCATTTGGAGTAAACACTTATTCCAGATGAGCAGCGAAAGCATTAACTTTTCCGTTTAAGTCTTTGGCCCATGTGCAGTTTGCGAGTCTTAAAGGAGATTCATACGCAATAGGGCATTGCATTTGTCTAACAGCTTTCCATAAGCTATAATCAGTCTTCTGTGATGCATCTAAGTTGGATAGAAAATTTTTTAAAGCAGATTCTTGTTCTTGTTTTGGTTTAGAAAGTAAGCGTGATTGGCACTGGTTGAGTTGAACTTTTATTGCTGAGGAGCCGCTATTCTGCCATTGCCTTCTAAACCTTCGTTTTTCCCTGACTAAAGTTTGAATTTCATTAGACGGTTTGTAAGAAATTTCATTGTGGTTTTTTCGAACAGGAGTAGCTATTTTGGTTGCGGAGGTCAAGATATCAGTAAAATGATCTACTGCTAATTGAATATCATCTGGGTTTCTTAGGGGCATATCCTGTGCAATGTGAGAGCTCACGTACTTTTTGTATTTGAGCCAATTTGTGTTCCTATTTGGATAGAAATCTTTGTTTCCTTCTGCAGTAATGAACCCGTTGTGCATAGTTATTATTGTTGGGGAATGGTCTGACGACAGGTCATGGGAAGAGGTCACTATAAATTGATCCCGTTTAATATTTTTTATAACAGCAAAATCTATTAAATCAGGCACCTTGTTGAAATCGGTTGGCCAATATGTGGGCGTCCCGCCAGATATAACATCAAGTTTTTTAGTAGCAACAGCTGTTTCCATCTTGGGCTGACCAGTCTGGAGCCCCAAAAAGTATGTCTGGCGTTGTAGTCACCGGCTGCAATAAATTTAGTTCCCAATGTGGAAAAGAAATCAATAAATTTATCCTGTTCAATTTTATGCCTGGGTGGACAATATATAGACGATATTATAACTTTAAAATCCTTAACATTAATGAAAGTAGCTTGAATAAATTTCTCTTTAAATTCTGGCATTGGGAAATGTTTAACGTTTTTGTGTACGATAATGGCAGTACCGCCACAAGCTCTTCCACTTGGGTGCTTGGTGTCATATGTGAAGTAACCGTTTATCCTGAAGCAGTTTTTTAGGGTAAAATGTGTTTCAGATACTAAAAGTATATCAATTTCCTGCTCTCGCAGGAAAAGATCGACTTCTTGTTTATGTTGGGATAACCCGTTTGCGTTCCAAAAACATATTTTTAGACTGTTCATTTTTTACTTTGTAAAACTTGCAGAAGTATGTTCTGGCTTTTCATCATCTCATGAAACATATTTTACATGCTAGACATGAAATTATTCATTGTCTATATTAAATTTTCGATTGAGTTTTCATTTGGAGGTCCCTCCTTTAGTACTTATGTTAGCGTATGAAAAGTTCTGGGAGTTTGCGTTATGATTTTCAGTGGGATTAACTATTGGAATCCCTTGTTTTAGCATACTGGCGTACGACGAGTTCGTTGTTGTGATTGTTGGAATATCTGGTTGGGCAATATTGGTAGAAACTTGCAGGGTAGGAATATTAGCAGCCCTATACTGGGGATACGGACGTTGTTGACTGGGGTTTGCCTTTGATTTTATAATTAAAAATACTTTGCACCCTCGGTCATGAATGCATGTTTATGAGCATGCACGAACATACATTTAACCTGAATGGATTCATATATGTCGATTTTTAGCTGGGAGTCCAAAATTAATAATAAAAACTAATTTAAAAAATAATAAAAATTATAAAAGATTATTCTCACAGGAAATGAGAATAATTTAATATTTTAATATTTTTATAATTAAAAAAAAGTAAATACTATTTAAAAGTTTCATATATGTATATAAAGAATATTTTCATTAAATTTATGGAGATCTAATTTATGAAATTCAATGGGGTTTTTAATGAAATTATGAAATTTTATGAAAGAAAAGTTATGAAAAATTTCATAATATTAATTAAATATTATATACATAATGAAATTCTTCATTGGTTCTACGAAAAAAATTCTATGAAATTATATCATTAATATCATGACGGATAATTCTCTCAGAATATTTTTACTGTACTTGAAGAATTCCAAAGTGGTACATAAAGAATTAAACTTCCTATAAAAAAGCGCTAAAAGTACAATTTTCCAAAGGAGTACTAACTGGAATCTATTTTTACTCTTTAGGGGATATAACCAGTGTTGCCAACTTTTGGAGTGTAAAAAGCGAAAATGTTTTGCAAAAAAGCGTAAAAAGCGTTGTTTTTTCGCTTAAAAAAGCGTAAAAAAGCACTATGTCTTTTTAATAAAAAAATCAAATATATTTATTCAAAGCAAAAAAGTCATGTACCTGTATATTTTAATTTAAAAACTAAAATCAGAAATAAATAGTTCACATACAAAGGTTTCTATATTTTCTTTAATTATGAATACCATCCAATTCACAAAACTATTAAAAAAGCGTTTAAAAAAACGCAAATTGGTTTTTCCGAATCGCGTTTTTGTGATTCGCAATACTTCTCAGGTCTGAGTGGAAAAATTTGTTTTTTAATTTACACAGCTTTACAAAATGAATTTTTTGCATGAATTTAAAATTTGGTACAACATTTTATAGATTTAGACAAGCTGATTATAAATATGTTTTAAAATGTCTCAATAACGTCACATTTCTTAGAAAATTGCGGTTAAAAATGCCGAAATACTCTGTCCCAGCAAAATATTGGTAATGACACCTCATTGCTGTCTGCATTACCAATAATGATATATCATTACCTTTTGCATTATTTTGTAATATAAAATAATGAATTCCTAATAACGGCCTACTGTAGTTATTGCTTTTAAATATAAAATAATGACTTACTCGCAATAGTTTAAATAAGTACTTTTTACAAAGTTAAATTTTATACATTTATATTTATTACATGTAAATATGTTTTGTGTTAAATTTTTATGACGAGTACTAAAATTACACACTAGGAAAAACTTTAAATTCTCTGAATGTATTTCCTGAAGCTAATAGTATTTGTGTAACTCCTTATTTTTAAGAATTAAGTAAGCCATCGGATAACCACTTATAATTCAACTTTTTGTAAGCATGTATGTAACCACTTATTATTCAAAATCTCGTAACTACTTATTTCTCATTTTTTCGTAAGCGAGCAGGTAAGCGTGACTACTTATAAAAACGACCACGCCAAACAAAAATAATGAGTTTAGACGCCAAAAAATAAGTTGTGCGGAGCTATGAATTTCTATTATATAACCACTTATTTGGTAATGAAAGATTTTGCTGGGGTGTTTAGCTTATTTGTAAATTATAGAATAATTATGACGTGACTAAAAGTTTTAAAAACATAGTTCGGAATCACTAACTTAAAGTCTATATAATGAGAACTTAAACCGCAAAACGCATGATGCGGTGTTTTATCTGTAACTAATGTATGCTACAATGGCACCTTTTTACAGGCGATTATATATAATTCGAATTTATAAAAGCTGTGAATATAGTTAAAATGAATTAAATTTTGAATAAAAATATATATAAAACTACACCGATAAAAGTTCTCAGTTGCTCAGTTAAACAAGTTCTCAGTAAAAACTAAAAACTCTTTAATCAACTGAATTAATCGTTATCAACTAATGTATCGGCTAAAACCTTTTTTGTTCTTACCATGTAAATTAATTTTGAAATTGTCAAAAAATTTTAAACACGCAATTATAAAAAAATACAAAGAAATTTAAGAAAATTAAATAAAGAAAATTGTAAAGCAATTGGAACGCAATATATATATTTTTAAATAAAATACCGATCAATATTAAAAGATAAGTTTAAACTTTGATCTTTCAAGAAAAATAACTTAACTTTTTTTTATTAGAAGATATTCACGCAAGAATTTATATTAAATCTCCAGCAGAACCATAATTTTTGACGACGTAATAAAGGCTTAAAGAAAAAGGTTAATCAAATTGGGTGTAACATTAAGATAAAAATAATCATAGGTTTCATTAATGCAATTTTGTTCTCATCCCTGTTAATTATTAAGATAAAAATAAATTAATCTAATTGTAAGTCAAGTTCTTTTTAATATTATCAAAACAATAGAAAATAAATAATCTCAGTTAATACCCAGAAAAAAAGCGAGGAAAAAGAAGTAGTAAAAACATAACAATAGTTGAATAGGGAGTTGTGATAATTTGTGGTTTTCAGTGATGAATTTAACATTGGCTTGTCATAGGAGGGAAGTTGTTCGTTTTTGAAACAAATTATGTATATTTGAACCAATGAAAAGGAAGTTCTTTTTCACTTGTTATAGCCCACACCACTCCGTGAAGAGGGTATTATAAGTTTGTGCTGATGTTTGTAACACCAAAAAATATTGGTCGTAGACCCACCTTATAGTATACCGATCGGCTCAGAAATTTTTTTTATTTCGATTTAACGATGTCCGTGCATTCTTGTGCGCACTCTACAGGTCGCAAATATTAACATATAACATAACATATATTAAATTTGGCACACCGACTTATGTCGGCCCAAGGACGACGCCTATTGATTTTGGTTGAAATCAGTCCATGTTTCGACCTAGTGCCCATATTAGGGTCCCCCCAAAATTATATTGTTTATACGCTGCAGATCGCAAATATTAAGATATTTTAATGAAATTTGGTACACAGAGCTAAGTTGGCCCAATGACGAAGCTTGTTGATTTTGGTTAACAACGGTCTATGTTTGGAACCGGTGCCCATATAAGGGTCCCCCCAAAATTATATTGTTTATACGCTGCAGGTCGCAAATATTAAGATATTTGGATGAAATTTGGTACACCCACTTATATCGTCCCAAGGACGAAGCCTATTGATTTTGGTTAACACCGGTCCATGTTTAGACCTAGTGCCCATATAAGGGTCGCCCAAAATTGGCTTGGTTACACGCTGCAGGTCGCAAATATTATGATATATTAATGAAATTTGTTTACTGACTCACATGGTCCCGAGAACAAAGCCAATAGATTCTAGATAGAATCGGTCCATATTTGGACCTATCGACCATATGGGCTATATTTACCAATTTCTCTTCTTTTATAATTTTATAGAAAATTTTGACACAAGTCCCATTTTAACCCATTCGAATTTCGGATCCAAACATTAGTTGGCTCTTAACCAGACTGGTGTAGGGTATTGTATAGTCGGCAAAATTATCATGCATCGCGTGAGGTTTGAACCCACACTCGTTGGCATTTCAAGCAGACGCTCTACCCCCTATGCTATGGCTTGTTATAATTGATAGCTGACTTTTAGCAGTCTTGTTCAGTAAATTGTTATCTTTATTTCTTTCTATTTTTATTAACAAAAATATATAACATATTGGAAAATATATAAAGTTGTTTTTTTAAAGTGTTTTTTTTTATTAAAATAATACACTCATAGAAAGAAATAAAACTGTAAAAATAGGAGAAAAAGCTACTAAAAATTATGTAATTAAAAATGACCTTGCAAAAAAACTGCTAATATTAGCAGATTGTTTTTTGCTAAATACTAGTAAGATAAGAAGGAAAACTGAAACTGTTCAATTTACAAAATTTTGGTTACATTTAAGTTAACTTTTAATACGAATTACCTTGATAAAATCCGTAAAAAATTTTGCAGCATATTAGTAGATAAAAAATAGTTTTTTCTGCAAGGTAATTTTTAACTTATTTTAGGATTTTTCTTTTTCTGTTATATTTAGTTTCTAAATATATTTAGTAAAAATGTGATCAAGATGGAATTTTTTAAATTACAATTTTTTAAATACAAACAAAATTGTAATATTTACCTTTTTCGTATTTTAACAAAAAATAATTGAAGAATTACATATTTATTTAGAACTTTTATATTTCCATAAAATTTCATTAAAAACTTATAGAAAATTAAAAAAAAAAAATTTCATATCGTTTCAAAAATTAATTTTTGAGTGTACCAAATAGAAAAAATAAAAATTTTACAGTGAAAACTACAAAAAATTATTAATTGTGTAAAAAAAGTTCCAAACAATTTTTTTCGACCTGGTGGGATTCGAACCCGCAACCCTCTGATTTCTGTGCCAGCACGTTCATATGCAACCCCCATACAAAATATTAACTTCTTATCACCCATGAAAAAGAACTTCTGACTAGCATATATTTATTGCAGCATTAGATGTTGTTTAAAATCCATTCCTAAGGGAGTATATCTTCCCAGCAAAATATTGGTAATGACACCTCATTACTATCTGCATTACCAAAAACGATATATAATTACCTTTTGCATTATTTTATAATATAAAATAATGACTTCCTAATAACGGCCAATTGTATTCATTGTTTTTAAATATAAAATAATGACTTACTGGTAATAGTTTAAATAAATACTTTTTACACAGTTAAATTTTATACATTTTTATTTATTATATGTAAATATGTTTTATGTTTAAATTTTTATGACGAGTCCTAAAATTACACACTAGAGAAAACTTAACTTTTTCTGAATGTATTTGCTTAAGCTAATAGTATTTGCCTAGCTCCTTATTTTTAAGAATCAAGTAAACAATCGGATAACCACTTATAATTCCACTTTTTGTAAGCATGTGTGTAAGCACTTATTATTCAAAATCTCAAAACTACTTACTTCTCATTTTTTTGAAAGCGAGCGGGTAAGCGTGACTAATTATAAAAACGACCACGCCAAACAAAAATAATGAGTTTAGAGGCCAAAAAATAAGTTGTGCGGAGCTATGAATTTCTATTATATAACCACTTATTGGGTAATGAAAGATTTTGCTGGGTTTGTGATGTAATGAAGGAAGTGATTCATTTAGAAGTCATTCCATTTATTTTTGCTGGGTAATTACTTTGTACAAAGACCCCAAAATTGTAACTAAGAAATCGCTCTTAGTGACTGAAATTTCAGTTAAATTTCTATCGACTTAGTTATATGCAATTAATTTTATTAACTGAGTCTTAGTAAGGGGTATTTCACCTGAGATTCAGTTGAAATTTTAGTAGCCAGTAACTGAGGATTTTTTTCGGAGTAGTGTTTTTATGATATTTAACTGATGACGATTTCCTAACGATTTCTCATAAAATGGCTGACGATTTTGATGATTTATTTTTACATTTGATCTGGTACCACTGCCTACAGCGACCTTAAAACCTGAGAAAAGTTGCCATATAAAATGTTCCACTTAATGACCTATTTTAGAACAATTTAATTGCAAAAACACGAATATGAAAATTTGTTAAAAAAGCACTAAAAGCACTAACCAAAAAATATAAAAGCACTATTTTTGTGCTTTTTTTGTTTTTGCACCATGAGCAAAATTTTGGCGTCTTGTGTTATCAAAAAGCACCATAAATAGTTTTTAAAGCACCAAGTTGGCATCACTGGATATAACAGCTATTTTTGTTTTGAAAATATAATCTTTTATTTTCTAATATAATACTTACCTGATCTTTGTAAATTTATTTTACTTTGATATTTATGTAAGTTTCGTAATTGTATTTCATTAAAAAAATATATCATTCATTCCATGAAAAAACGCAAAAAATCTCAACGTTGATGTTCTGATTTGGTTTATTTTTGTACATGAATACTAGAGTGTCCCTTAAAACTAGATTTGTCATTACACCCCCAGGAAATGGTCCCAAATGGAAGAAATCGATTTTTTTTTGGAAAACGTTAACTCGTGGCGAAAGTTGGACGAAAATTGCCCCTTTTGGAAAAAAGTGTATTATTATTAAAAATTCCCAAAATTCGACATTTCGAAAAAAAATTATTTTTTATTCCATTTATTAATTTAATATAGTCAAAATGATTCATACGTGGAATTTTGACTTCATCGGATATCATTAACCCACTTTAGCCTGGAATCCAAAATGACCCATGAATTTGATAAAAATGCAAAAAATTATTTTTTTTAAAATTAATTTTAAAGATTTTTAAAAATGCCTAATTTGGAGATGTCGATTGCTATTGGTACCACATAATAGTTGATATTAAAGAAAAAAAATAAATTGGAAAAATGATAATTCGGGTTTGTGTTTGGAGCGACTGCTTTTCAGGACATTTTACAAAAATTGCTCATTTTGTCAAAAATTTCAAAAATTTCAATGTTTTCATCAAATTTTACACGGTTTTCGGAAAACAGCACTCAAATTTAGTTAGATAATAAATATCTTTTCATTTCTTTAAAAAAAATTTAACCCTTAGTGGCCTGGGGTCAGAAAAGACCCATGGAACTTAATATTAATTATGACTACGAGATTGTAAAGCCATTAAATTTATAAAAAAAAATCTCAACTGGATAAGAATAATTATTTTGTGTAACGTGATCCATATGGGGTTAATTTTTATACTTTTGGCCAAAAGCGCCATACTAGGAAATTTACAGAATAACACCTTTCATAATTTTCGAAAAAATATCACTTTGAATGAATAAAAAAAAAATTCCACTTGGTAAAAATAATTATTTTGAGTAACTTGGTCCATATAGGGTTAATGTTATCACTTTTCAAAAAAAAAGACCCACTAGGAAATTTACAGAATAACATTTATCAGATTTTTAGTAAATTGAGATATGCGAAAGGTGATATTCTGTAAATTTCCTAGTGGGCCATTTTAGCCAAAAGTATAAAAATTAACCCCATATGATCACGTTACACAAAATAATTATTTTTATCCAGTTGAGATTTTTTTTTTTATAAATTTAATGGCTTTACAATCTCGTAGTCATAATTAATATTAAGTTCCATGGGTCTTTTCTGACCCCAGACTACTAAGGGTTAAATTTTTTTTAAAGAAATGAAAAGATAATAATAATCTAACCAAATTTGAGTGCTGTTTTTCCGAAAACCGTGTAAAATTTGATGAAAACATTAAAATTTTTGACAAAATGAGCAATTTTTGTAAAATGTCCTGAAAAGCAGTCGCTCCAAACACAAACTCGAATTATCATTTTTCCAATTTAATTTTTTCTTTAATATCAACTATTATGTGGTACAAATAGCAATCGACATCTCCAAATTAGGCAAATTAAAAAATCTTTAAAATTAATTTAAAAAAAAATACGTTTTTGCATTTTTATCAAATTCGTGGGTCATTTTGGACTCCACGATATTTGGAAGACGCACTTGTCTACTTTATAACTGGATATTTTTAAACAAAATGATTGTTGAAAAAGTACATACGTAATGCAAATGCAGTTTTTTAATGCATTTTTCAAAACTTTCTTCCCATAAGATTTTCAAAAAAAAAAAAAAAGCAGTTTACTAAAATATGGAATGTTAGATAAATATCCAAATGCTGATTTTTATAGGACAAACATGAATTCTATTTTTAATGATTTTTTTAAAAAAACTTAGGTATTTTATTGTAGATTTTTAGTTGATCTGAAGATTGTTACAATGAGTGTTATTTTTGTTCGGTTTAAGATAAAATATTGCAAATTCCAAATAGAATTTACAATTTTTTATTTTTCAACGAATAGAGAAAAAACTCATGAAAAAAACTTTCCTAGAATCAATAGTTGACATTTAATGCATTTTCAAGTGTTTCCAAAATCCACTATCTCAGATTGTCTTTATGGGGTTCTCTCTAGGCTATAATGTAGACTTTAGTTTTTTGTATATATACACAGAAAAAACTAAAAACGAATTTTAACAACGAAATTGATTATATTAATTAAAATTTTAATTGATTTTGCACCTATCACTCAAATGATACTATTAGTTACTAAAAATTGTATACGATTAATTGAAACAAATTTCGATTAAAGTAATAATAATATCAATTAAAACATTAATTGAAAATGAAAAAAAAAATAACGGGAAATTTTAAAAAAGTTTGTGTTTGTCGTGTTTATATATTTTGAGTACTGCATATGTCTTTGTTTTGTTGGTGAACTGCAAAGCTTTTGGTTGTTATACCAAAAATTTTCTATATATGCATACAGTTTAAGAAAAAAAAGTATGGGAATTGTATAACACATAATTATGTAACAAATATTTGCAGAAATATTTAAAAGTCAATTAAGATATTAATTGATTCAGTTAAATATTTGTTTAGAAGCAATTTTTATTTATAATATATATTTAATTAGATATTTAAGGTTAATAATTTCTTCTGTGTACGTTCAATTTCAAAGAAAAGCGTTTGAGAAGTAAATTCAAACATTTCTACTTATCCATTTCATAGAATAACTAACGAAAGCCACATGTTTTTTTAACAAAGTAATTTTTTATTCTTAAAAATTTTTGTATTTCATATTTTTTGTCATAAATTTAAAATACGAACTCATTTAGTAACTTATTTGAAGAGGTTTATTTATAAAACTAATTATCGCATTTCATTAATTTAAAAAATATTTGAAAGATATGTTTGACCACTAAGAACATAAAATATTATAAAACCGCTTTCATCTAAAGTGCATTTTCAATGCATTATTTTTTACTTACCTTGCTTTTTCCTTATAATATCATTAAGTGGATGGCAATTAATTTAAATAAAAGTAAACTGAAAAAGTGATCTCATTTAAATGTGAGATTAAATAACAAACAATTTATTTTTTATTTGTTTTACATTTATCTAATTTTAATATTGTTGATTTAGAATATAATTTTGAGCTTGATGTTTCTTTTACCATAATTGTACATTCATCTATTGGAATGAATGAGTGGTAATTCTGTGTTCCCTTTATTGGTATTGCCCTACTAAACCTGATATCTTTCAGCAGTTTCCGTGTAGAGAACAGAATCGAAGTAAAAAAATGTGATATTTTTAATATTGTTAACTGCCCATTTATGTAGTTGCTCAGCAGTTTTTAACACGGTTTCAGGATGTTGCAAGCAGTATCTTCTGGCAAGCCTTTTAACGGTACCACCAATTCCATCATACGGCGCTTTGCCGTGCGATGTGGCGGAAAAGTTCCATTCTGCTTAATTATTATTAAGATTATTCTTCTACCTCAAGTCCAAATTCTAATATGATATTGTCATATTAGATTTTTATTTGTTGTTTCAAAAAGGGGTTGATCATTTTCATGATAGACAATACAATTGTTTCGTAGACATCACTCTACTCTTCAGTTGTCCGCAATAAGAAAGTCCGAAAAAACAATTTTTGTATTTTTTAATGCAAAAATTAAGATAATTATTATTAAGATTAATAAATTTTTTTTTATTTTTATATTGTGGGACTGCGCCATCAGAAAAATATATAACTTTATTTTATTTTTTTAACTTTATGTGTACACTCAACAGAAAAAAGTTAGTACAGTCAGCAAAAAATGTTGCTGCGTTAGCAAATTTTTAGTCAGGAGCGTGCTTGCAAAAAAGTTGGTAATTTCAGCAAAGGTGTTTGCTGAAAATCAGCGAGCTGATTTTTACCAAAAAAATAGTAATCTCAGCAAAAGTTTTGCTAAAACTCAGTCGATTGCAAATGAAAAAAATTTCAAATTCAATAAATATGAATTTTTTGTGTTAAAATATAAGCACAGGACCTGTGGCCATATTTACGATATAAATCCGATGTGCCAATCTTGATATTTTAATAAAAATATTGTGAATGACTGATTTCATTAAAATTTTATCTATTACAAAAAATAATGTAAAAGTACAAGAACCGTAGTTTCTATTAACAATATTTTAATTGAATATAGTCGTTAGCTACCATGTTTAGATTTAATTTAATTTCCACTAGGACATCAGTGCCATTAACTTTCTCTATAGTTAATTTCTAGAATTTAATTAAACATAGTTGCCTTCCACTACTTTATATCAACTATGGCATAGTCGGTATTATTTCACCTATGAAATAGTTGAAAATATAGTGATCAGCAACTACGTATTTTTTAGGGTGTAGTCATTAATTCAAAAATGATTTTAACCAAATGCTTTTCCGAATCAAAGAATTTGCATCGATTTGTTGTTGCATATTTTTGCATATTTTATTATAAATGCATATTTTTTCATATTTTGCATTTGACTGCATATTTTTTGCATATTTTATGATTGTTAGTGTATATTTTTGCATATTTTTCTTTAAATTGCCTATTTTTTTCATATTTTTTGAAAAATTAAAAGTAAGATTTAATGAAAAATAAAGAAAAAGATGAATTTCCAAATCTTAACGCAGCTCTTAACTAGAAAGAAAACATCAAATTGTCTTCTACTTAGACATTTATATTGGATTTAATTTTTAACCAAATACTCCTGAGTAATAAATATGATTTTTAAATATCGATAAATTTAAAGTGAAGTTTTCGGTTTGAAGCTTTTATTATTGAATTATTGGTGCATATTTTTGAGCTTTTTAGTGCATATGTCCATTTAAGTGCATATTTTGCATTTTTTACTGCATATTTCAATCGCATATTTTCGATTTTTAAGTGCATGAAAGTCGCTGCCCTGGTTATTACAATAGAAATTCTCTAAGTTTATGTTAAAAACTTTTTGGTTAACACGTACATTTTCCAAACAACTTAAACTCAAATTAATTTTGTTGGTGCTTCTTTTAAAAACCGTTTATTTAACATTAGAGCGACTCACCTTATATGAACAGAAAAAAATAAAACTTGGTTTGTTTTATGATGATTCCCAAAATATTCGGGTCTACATAGGAATGAGATCTCACCAGATGGACCATTCTTAAAAAAGGTCTTTTTTCTAGTTTTTGTAAGAATTTTGCATCTGAAGACAATATACTCAATATGGGTATCATATGAAAGGTTTTTTAAAGGCGCGTCCAGCGATATATATAACATGTTCAAGCATAACCTGAGAGTCCTATTTTCGAGGATATTTTATAAAAAAAACATATTTTTGACTCTTTTTGTACAGAGATATTTGTGATTGAAATGTCAAACTTACATATCATAATCTATAGACGATTTAAGTGTACACGTGTTTCAGATTTTCTTGAAATTCGCGATTTTTCGCGTTTTATCAGAAATTCAATGTGGTGGAAACAATATGTTCTAAATAGATCAATATGGATACCAAAACTTTTCTTTTGGCATGTAAATCATCGCTGAGAATTTTGCAAAATTAATATATTTTTCACGGTGCTCTGGTCCAAATTTTGATAAAAATTTAGAGCTACCCCAATTCAATAAAACAATTTTATGAAATTTTTTGTAGGTTTATTATTAAATAAAATATTTTATCGAAATACGCGTGTCTGTAATTTTTTTAAGAAAAGTCTAAATATAGGCTGACCCTAAATAAAATTTTATAAAACGTTTTTTCGCGAAAAAAAAGAAAAGTGCGTGTTGGGTTTTTTCTGTTAAGTTGCATTTTTATCCTTAGATTTACTAGAAACTGAATTTAAATTATTACTAAAAATTTATAAATTTTTTTTCGCGAAAAAAAGTTAATCCGCCAAAAAAAACGCGTGATGGATTTTTTTCTGTTAAGTTGCATTTTTATCTTACATCAACTACATACTGAATTCAAATCCAAATTGCAGTAACTGAAAATTTTTAACAAAATTTGGTCCAGAGCATCGTGCAAAATGTACGAAATTTGCACAATTCCAAACTATATCCACTTGGCGATAATTTACTTTCCATAAGAAAAGTTTTGGTATCCATATTGCCCTATTTAGGACATATTGTTTCCACCACATTGAAATTCTGATAAAACGCGAAAAATCGCGAATTTCAAAAAAACTTTGAAACATGTGTACACTTAAATCGTCTGTAGATTATGATATGTAAGTTTGACATTTCAATCACAAACATCTCTGTACAAAAGAGTCAAAAATTTGTTTTTAATAGAACATGTCAGGATATGCTTGAACTCGAAAATAGAACATGTCAGGATATGCTTGAACATGTTATATATACCGCTGGACGCGCCTCTAAAAAACCTTTCATATGGTACCCATATTGAGTATGTTGTCTTCAGCTAAAATGCAAATTTCTCACAAAAACTAAAAAAAGACGTTTTGTAAAAATGGTCCAGCTCGTGAGACCTCATTGCTAGACCCGAAATATTTTGGGAATCATCATAAAACAAACCAAGGTTTATTTTGAGGGGGGCGCTTTTTTTCGTGAGTCGGTCTATCTAACATATATTGAGAAAATCGTTAACGAAGACAGAGCACATCACTCATGAAGCAGATTTTTACTGAAAAAAAAACTAACTGAACATTCAAAAAATATAGAAATAGGGTTTAACAGATTTCCCTTTTTTGGTACTTTTTGACAGAATTTGGCAAACCTATGCTAAAACATGTATTAAAACTAGGGTTGGCAACCGATTTATAAAGTTAGTAATAGTGCATCACGTTATTTCAAAAGTTTTTCGTTAGGGTATTTTACGATTATCGGTTTTTTAAGATATTTCGTTAAGTTATTTTAGCGTTAACTGTGTTTAAAGCTATTTCGTTTGGTTATTTTAAGGTTAACGGTATTTTAAGTTATTTCGTTAGCGGCATTTTAAGGTTAACGATAGTTTTTTTGAAATTGTGACAACTTTACGGGCCGTCATTTTGTGAAACCTTATGTATGTGTGTAAACAACATCTTTGACTGTCCAATTAAAGCTGAAAGTCAATATTTCATGTATGAAATTTTTGATGAAAGAAATAAAAAATTTTAAGTTATTTCGTTGGGATATTTTAGGGTTAACGACATTTTAAATTATTTCGTTAGGGTATTCCATGGATAACGGTATTTTAAGTTATTACGTTAGCGGTATTTTAAGGTTAACCCACTAACCTTCTGCATTATTTTAAAACATATAACAATGAGTTACTGATAATGACTTATTTTTAGCATTATTTCAAATAGAAAATAATTTTCTAGATTTTTTTTTTTAATTTTTTGAAATCTATTTAATACTCAATATTTTAACACTTTTAAGGATATATGTAACCACATATTTTTTGATTTTTTGTATTTTGGCAAGTAAGCTTACTTGTGTGCAGCAGGTCAATTATGTTTTTATCTATTAAATATTACATCTCGATATAGCTCAGATGGTAGAGCTATTGATTGGCAATCTGTAGACCCAGGTTCGATTCCCGCACCAGCAAATTTTATTAAAAAAAAAAATACAATAAAAAATATTTTTATTTATAATTTATTTTTTTGAAAATCTATTTTTAGACTCAGTATTTTTGTCAGTACTGGTAAGCACATAGGTAACGATATATTTTTTGATTTTTCGTATGCTGGTGTGTAACCATAACTCATTATTTTTCGCGACATCGCCATATAAAGGTAATAAGAAATGTAATAACAAAAATAACTAGTTACCATTACCAAGTATGTAGTTACATAACCACATATCTGGTAATGATTTTCTACACTGGGTAATCCAAACCAAGCTTAAGTAGTAGTATTGCGGCTTAATGACAACTGGTGTCAATCTAGAAAAAATATGAAAAAAGCTATGGTAAATTTTATGCAAAATATGTAAATAATTTCCGAAAAATTGAACATACCTTTTGATAGATTTTTCCGTAAAAGTTGTGCGAATTGGTGTTTTCTTTTCATATAAGTTTTTATAAAACAAAACATAAATATTTGTTGACATTTTTTATTCAAACTAACTTGTTTTTAAAAATTGAAAATCAATAAAATTAATCACAATTTGTATAAATTTGTTCATACATAGTATGAATTCAAATCAATGAAAGCAATTCACATTATTTATGAACATATTTGGTTCTGTGTAAGATATAAAAAGTTTAATCATTTTATTGTAATATATTTACAAGCATTTTTTTTATATAACTGACACCCGAATCATATAACTTTCTGCTGAATATAAGTATGTGACCTTGAAAGAAACCTTTTTTGTGGAACTGATTTGACTAATTATTTTAAATTTTAATGCGGTACGAGGGTTACTATTTATATTTCGGGAACTAGCAACACTAATGTCAATAGCTTAAATCTGGCAACACCATTATAAAGTTTGTCATTTTTTTAGCATAAACGTACTCACAAGGTTTTGATGTACAAGTGCTATTTATTTTGATTACAGTGATTAAAAAGTGCGACCGTGGTGCTTCAAAAGACGTACACAGCGAAGAAAATGGTCGCCTGTTTCTTCGTGCGAATGGGTCATGTGGCCCCTGTTCCGCTTGAGCAACGTAGGACGGTCAATTCTGAGTGGTACACGATCATTTGTTTGCCGGAAGTCTTCGGGGAAATTCGTAAAACCAACTGACAAAGACGAATCATTCTCCATCATGACAATGAGAGCTCTCACACATCTCGTCAAACAGGTGAATTTTTCAGCAGTCAAAACATCGAATTGATATCTCGTCCTCCATACAGTCCTCATTTGGCACCCAATGACTTCTTCTAGTTCCTAAATATCAAAGGTAAACTACGAAAAATAGTTTGAACGAATGCAAAAGTGTATTGATCATCAATGGGAATATTTTGAAAAACAATAAAGCCATTTTCATTTAAAATTGTTTGTTACTATTTGCTATTCCCGAAATATAAATAGTACACCTCATATTGGCATTTCTTAACGAATACCAACTATTTGTAATGCAAATAATGTTTTTTCTTTCCATAAGAACATTTTATAATTTCAATGTGAAATCATTAATCTTACTAAAAGGCACTGTGTAGTAAGTCATACGTTAGTCTTATTTTAAGGTTACCCGAGTAAAAAAGTTTATATAAAATTATATATGAATGGATATATTTGGAATCTCTAACTGGATATAATTTCATCCGAAAAATGGTTATATTAAATTGTATCAAATCGGATATAATTATATTTACAAGGATACAAAGTTATATCAAATTATCAACTTATATCCGAGTTTTGTCCCGATCAAATTGGATATAAGTTAATACAATACGATATGATTAAATTTAAATGATAAAAAAAAAATTGTATTGGAGGTCAGCAAGATTTCACGTTCTGCACACTAGCAGCCGCAGGCTACTGTCGATAATTTGCGACTTTCATGCAAATGCATGTTTGTAGTCATTAATTCAAAAATGATTTTGACCGAATACCATTTATAAACACTCTCGAGTAATAAATATGATTTTTATAAATCGATAAATGTAAAGTGCATTTTTTGATTTTAAGCATTTATTTTTGGATCTTTAGTGCATATTTTTTGGTCTTTATTTATATTTTCCATTTTTAAGTGCATGAAAGTCGCTGCCCTGATAATAAGTAACTATTGAAGACGTTATTGTATAAATCCGTTATTGTTGAATTCTTTAACCCTAGAAATCCAATGTTAGTCGATTCGACTAACATCAACCGTGCTTTACAAATAGCGTAAAAAATAGCGATGCACTTCTAGGGTTAAAGATTAGCCCCCGTATTCAAAATGAAAAAGCATATGCTAACTAACTAGCTGCCAGCTTTCCCTTATGGGAATATGTGTGCAAAAAAGTTAGCAGCAAGTTAGTTAGCATACACTTTGTCATTTGTAATACGGGTGCATATCATTTTTTCTTAAATATGGGAATTTTCTTTGGACTTATAAAATTTTTTAAATACATATATTGTTTTTTTTTTATTTTAAATAAAATTTTAATGATTAGCCCGGCAATGCACTTCTTTTTTGTTGGAGCATCCTAATTCCCGATTTATGGAGCTGAAAATGATCTATAACAATATTCAATGGCTTATTTCTCCACTCAAAACTTATTGGACCAGAACAAAATATATATGGCGTTGGAAAGGTACTTGAAATACCTTACCAATGGTATGCAACATGCCTAAACTTATTAACCCATTAACTAATTTAATTTTATTAAATTAGAGTTTTTAAATTAAAAAAAAACTTAAAAATAAAAAAAGCTCAGAAAATATTAATTTAATGAAAAAATTAATAAAACATATAAAAATTTTTTTTCATGCAATGAGTGTCTTTTAATTTAATTTTTAATTTAATTTTAATTGGTTTCCAAAACAACAAGATTTACAATCTTATGATTATAGTAATGGATTTTTACAACGTTTAGTTAAAAAAATGTATGAAGGGATATGTTTAGATAAAAATATTTAATAACATAATAATAAAACAATAATACTAACATTAAAAACAATAATAATAAGAATAAAAACAAAATTTACATTTGAACAAGCAAAAAATAAATAAATGACAGCAAAATCAATATTTCAGACACCAGGGCAAATAAATTTATTAAACTATCATTTAACTATAAAATTCAAAAAGTTTTTTCTTAAAATGCAATGCGTTGCTTATAAACTGAATGGATGATGGTAATGAGTTCCAAAGACGTATTCAATTAACATAAAATTGCCACTTGGATACAGAATTTTGAAACAATATATGGTTAATGTCCTTGGTTCTTTGGGAGTTCAAAAATTGAAGTCTATCAAATAGATATAATTTTTTGTAACAAGATCAAAGTTCTTATCTTCAAAAGATCATTAAAAGTAACTCCAAAAAGTTTTCTTGAGTAGGAAGAGATAGGGTCAAATTTTCTTAAGTTGAAAACATACCTAAGAATGGCATTGTAAGTAGATTTAAGTTTTTTACTACTTTTAGTATCACAACTTGCATACATTTCGCATCCGTATAGTAATGTTGGCATTATATAGGTTTTCGCAAGCAATATGCGAATGTTTAGTGGAGTTATATGCTGGGTGTGCCATAAAGTACGTAGCATTGAATAAACTTTTCCAACGACAATATTTATGTGATCAGACCAAGTAAGTGTGTTGTTAAAAATTAAGGTTTTTGGCAGTGGAGACCATTTCAATTCTCTGACTGTTCAGGGTTAACATCGGTTCAAAAGACAATTTCAGAGTTTTCTTCTTAATCATTAAATATTTAGACTTAGATGGATTTAAACATAAACCATTTGCATTTGCCCATGCTTGAATGTGTTCCAAATCAATATTAAGTTTCGCAAATTTATTCCACTTATGTTACTGTTAATATACAGTTGTACATCATCTGCATACATGTGGATATTACAATACGACAATTGTCGTGCAAGGTCATTCACATAGATTGTGAAGAGTAAAGGCCCAAGTATCGAACCTTGCGGTACGCCCCTTAAGACCGGTAACGCGCGTGATGTTTTATTGTCCGCGAAGACAGACTGGCGACGATCCGCCAAGTATGGAGATATCAAACGAACAGACGTGTAAGAGAAATTAAATATTGTACGCAACTTTAGGCAGAGAATGTTATGGTCCACCATGTCAAATGCTTTTGAGTAGTCTAGTAAGACTAGGAAACAAATTTCTCCTCTATCAACACTTCTACGTAATTCCTCAGACACGTCTACGAGGGCTGTTATGCAGCTGTGTTTAGGCCGGAAACCTGATTGTCGACATGTTAGTAAGCAACTATCATTAATATATTTAGTCATTTGTTGATGTAGTAGCCGCTCAAAAACTTTAGATAAATATGGTAATATGGCAATTGGACGATAATCTTTGTTTGATTTTGGAGTCGGTATGATTTTAGCAAATTTCCAATTTTGAGGATAAATACTCTTTGTAATAATGTTATGTGTCTGAGATTAACTAATATATTGTAATATATAAAATACAATCAAAAATATTCTTCGTATGTATTTATATATAAAATTTTTAACGGTTTTATCAATTATATATTCCTATATAAATAATTTGCAATAACGCAAATACTGATATATGATTCAATATGATTACATATGAGAAAATTTTTAAACATGTTTCTAATATATCATCATATAAAAACATATAAAGTCGCATACAATATTTTATATTATCATATATTTTAATATTAAAAAATATATGTTATATATACTCTTTTTTACTCGGGTAACGAAAGTTTTTTTTAAATTTTTGACAACTTTACGGACCGTCAATTTGTGAAACCTCATGTGTGTGCGTAAACTGTGCAATAAAAACTGAAGGTCAATATTTCTTGTATGATCTTTTTGAGAGAAAGAAATAAGAAATTTAAAGTTATATCGTTAGGTTATTTTAAGCTTAACGGCATTTTAAATTATTTCGTTAGGGTATTTTAGGGTTAACGGTATTTTAAATTATTTCGATAGAGTATTTTAAGGTTAGCGGTATTTTAAGTTATTTCGATAGTGGTATTTTAAGGTTAACTGTAGTCATTTGAATCGGTTTTAAAGCGTTATTGGTATTTTACGGTTCGTATTTGCCAACCATGTTTAAAACATATTGGAATGCCGATTTTTAGCTGGGTGTGATATTTTTTGACAGGACCAAAATTCTAATATCCACAATTTTTTTAGTTACGGCTCAGGCACACTTTTGAAAAAGAGCTTTAAGATTGTGTCCTGAAAAATACAAAACATAAATTGCATTAAACAATACCTCAGGTCACAAGGTACATTTTAGACTCCAATGTCCCAATTAATAGTACTTTTACACTTGAACTTTATCACCCCATACCTCTTAATCTCTTTGTTGTGAAGAAAAAAGCTTTTGCTGCTCTTGTGTGATAAGGATTTCCGTTATACATAAAAAAGCTTATCGACTTATGTATATTTACAGCACACACATACAAACACAAATTAACCAATGACAGTTAAGTATTCTATACACAGTAATACTTGACGCATTTCTCGGCCATTTTAAAGGGGTGGCTCTGCGCCAGAACACGCCTCTCATAAATTATGAAAGCATATCCTCCCCAAAATAAACTGGAGTTAGTAAAACTCATCATAGAATTCTTTATCACACGGTTGTCTAGTTGTGAAATCTGTTCGGGTCCGTTTAGTTTAAACAATAGCAGATACTTACTTCTTACTCGTGAGCCAAATACATACTTGAGATACAATACAAAATATAATTATACCCATAACAGTGCGTGTTATTCAACCAACCTACTTTATAATTTATCAACCTTATTTTTAATTCATAGTTAGTCCTATTCATCGTTGTTTGCATTATCAATTGTGATCAATTTAATAATTAAAGTATAATATTTAAATGATTTTTACATCGATATTTTAAATACTAAAAGTTAAAAATTCATGAAAAAGAGTAAATATTTTCGATTTCAATTTCGATTACAATTCGCATAAGTATTTCGTCCGATAATTGTGCATTAATAAATTTAAGAAAACCTGATGTGCAATAATAGCGAAAATAATAAGAAAAAATAAAGAAAAGAGAAAAGTCAAACAAAATTATATTAAAAGAAATTACAAATATTTATAAAAAAGAAGCAAGAATTAAATAAAAAGTAAAAATTTTGATTTTTTTAAATAAAAAAAGTTGTCCTGCCTAAGCAGGGTATTGTGGTTTAACTTAAATTAAAGTGCTTCAAAATTTATTCGCCAACGACTTTTGACGCCTCAAGGGCGTTTAAACTAGAAGAAGATTTTGTGGGTGGCTGCATGACAATGTCGATGTATTCATCGACGGATAAAATGAAAATGTCAGCGCCAAGTTGTTTTCCAGGACGATACAGTCCATCATATCGAAGTTCAGAACAAATGAGGCGATGTATGCCGAATCCTTCGGTAAGTTTTTTCTTCAATTTTATTATTAAAGTTACATAAACATAAATCAACAAAATTGTATTACATAACTTAATGCCAAATTATTATCCGCTCTTAGTTGTTATATTTAAAACAAAACAATAAAACAAATGAAAATTTTGATAAATTTAATTTTTTTAAAAATACGAAAAGTCTATCATTCAACCATAAAAAGAATGACTGATGACCGGGGCGGGGAAGTTCATGCACTAAAATCGTAGTTTAAGCAAAAATATGCATTGAAAAATAATATGCATCAAAAATTATTTTAATGCTCTCATATTTGAAAAATTTAATTTTACTCCATTTTTCCACAAAAAGGTATTTAAACTTAAGGAAAATACTAATTAACATCGTCGGAACTTAATCGGTTTTTATTATAGAACTTTTATTTCTTCTTATAAAGCATCTTTAAGAACAATCTTGCATTTTTTGTACAAAAACTTTAATAATGAGTCATACACTCATAAAAAAAAGTCTGTTAAACGCGTTCTGATTAAATTAAACTAATTTTTCTGTTATTTTCTCTAAAAAAGTCCATACCGATAGGTGAAAATTCTGCTAAAATAACAGGCAATAGTTCATGTATTTGCGCCAGCACAATTTTGACCTATTTTTACGGACTTTTTTTATGAGTGTAGTTGGAACAATCTACGTTAAAAACTGAATAAAAATCAATGCACATTTTTTTACAAACTGAAAAAAATAACACAGTACAACAAAATAAGAAAAATTTGATGCATCGGGATTGCGACATATCATTTCTAATAGACTTTGGGACGCAGATCACGAATATGGCCCTAGAATTTTAAAGTTAGCTCTAGTTTAAGAAATATTTGCAAAAACGTTTTTGTAGGAAAATTAAATTTTTTAAGAAACTTTTTGAAAAAAAAAAATATAAAATTGAAAGCAATAACGCTATTTTTTGCAACATTTTAAAATGATGAAATATGCCTTTTAATTTGATATATTGCACGTTTTGACAGCTTTCGTTTTTCACGATTTCGTTAATAAATAATCTGCGATGAAAGGAATATCTTATTTGAATTTGTGCCTTCAGTAAACATCTCATGTTGCTTAATTTATCAAAAAAGATTAGAACTTTCTGTTTTAATTTTAAGTTAATATTGACTAAACCTGAAAAAGGCTGACTTTTTTAATACCTAAAAATTAAGGACTCTGTAACAAATCTTAAAATATAAAACCCAGATAAAACCATTCAGAAATATAAAACATATATTTTCTAATCAATTTCAACATAGTTTTAGATAATTGAAGTGTAAATTTCGAAAAAATTACGATTTTAAAATATGCATGTTCAAAAATGTACTTTATTTGCTTTTGCCATAGTAAATTCATATAAAATTTATTTGAAATAAAAAAGATGTAAAATGTGTATTTCAGATTGAATTTTCTGCAAATGTTGATGCAGAAGTTGTGATTCTTTTGATAAAAAGAATTTAGTGGAATATGAATTTACTACATATGTAAAGATTTTGCAAATCCGATTAAGGGATTTTACTAGATTTGCAAAATAGGAAAATAAGTGAAGTTTTCACTTTAATTGCAGTTATATCCTAGATCCTTTATCTAATCAAAATAAATTGATATGTTTCCAAAAGCCCAAAGTCTATATTTTTAAACCATATTAAAAATTATCCATGGTTCAGTCAGGTGTATGAATAATAAGAAATTTGAACAAAAAAACTGTCTATTTAAAAAACTAGAGCTAATTTTGAAATTTGGTGTTCACAATCGTGATGTTTATCCTAAAATCTATCAGAATTGATATGTCGCATGCCCGATGCATTTTTAGTGTTGTACTGTGTAATTAATACTTTGAATAAATTTGTTCATTATATGTATGAATCCTACATTACTATTTTTCCCCAAAACTTTTTCATACAATGTTTGTGCTATTAAATACAATGTAGGAACTTGTTCATACATATTATGAACAATTTAAGGAGTGAGATCATAAAAATGTTAACACAGATAAAGTTAAATAAAAAACAACCACTGAATTTTAAGACTTCAAACTAAATTTTTATTAAATGAAATTTAATATAAAATCAAACAAAAAAATTGTAACCACTACGAACAAAGTTATCCACTTTTTCCGGAAACCCTCCCATTAAGGCTTTTATGGTAGCTTCTGTCACCTTTTTAGAGCAGGTGGTCCATCTACATTTGAAATCTTGCATGTCCTGGGAGACCTTTTTTATGCCCTTTAATTCTCTTTTAACAAGAGCCCAATATCTCTCCACTGGCCTGAGCTCGGGGCAGTTTGGTGGATTTGCCTCTTTTGGATACATTGTGCTGACTCAAAAATGGAAGAAGTCTCTTCTGCAAACACTCCTTGATATAAATTTCGCTGTTTATAGAGCCAGATGTCACAAATGACTGGAATTTCGTTTGCTTTTTCGACCTAAATATTTCCTCGAACATCGGAAACATAAAATTCTTGACCAGGGAGCTGCGAAAAATCAGCAAGAACATAAGTTTCGTCGTCCATTACACAACAGTTGTATTTTTGTATAAAATTTGATCTCAATTTTCGAGCTCTGGTTTTGGCCTCCAAATTTTTAAAAGCGTTTCTATCGGGAACTTTTTGAACTTTGTAGGACTTTAGTCCTACCTTACGTTCCACTTTACGTACAAAAAAGTACGAGCATTGGGCTAACCGAGCTGTTTTTCTGCCAGATATGTTAGGAGCTCTCTTAAGGATGCTTTTAACTTTATATGCCTTAAGGTCCAATTAGACGTGCCATATCGCCATAGCCGTAACCATAACGCCATAGCAGAAAACCAAAATTCAATTGGTATCTACGGTTACGGCGTTATGGCATGTCACCAATAACCGCATACATTTTAGCCCATAAGATTGGTTTGTACAGCTGTTTTATATGGTTATGGCACGTCTAATTGAACCTTTACCAATGTTACGATAACCAGTCGTTGTTCCTGTTCCCGGCTTCCTTCCAATTGTCAGGTGTTCCAGATAACTTTTTACCACTTTTGAAACTGTTTGGTGGCATACATTAGTTTCTTTGGCAAATTTTTTGTATGTCCATGTTTGGTTTTGTTGAAAATATTTAATTATTTTAAAACGCACTTTTCTTTCATCGTCGATTCTGTAAAAAATTGCTAATTAAATCTCATGATGTAAATCAATTTATTAACTGACATATTTTTAAAATGTAAACTGCCAAAAAAAAATATGAGAAGCTTTAAACTAAAGTTATAGGCAAAAATGTGTGTTAAAATTTTTATGATCTCACTACTTAATAACATTTACGAATAACTTTTGTTGGGTGTATAAACTTTTCACACAATTAACGCACATAAGGACAGTATTTTTCGCATTAATATATTTTTTCAGTAATAAATAATTAAAAATAAACAATTATACCCCTTTCGCTGGGGTATACTGCGGTTAGGGGTAGTCGAAATTTTCATCAATTGCTCTATCTCTCTTAGTTTTCGAGATATGGACCATTTTAAAAAATCGGGAGGGGAAGAAATAGCGCCATCTTTAAAACTTCGGAGACATTGGTGGCGCCATCTACCAGGTAATAACAGTAACATGAAAATATTATATCTTAACAATAAATTTTGTAAAATTTAAGGAATGGGTTCTTAAAAATTAGTTTTAAATAATTTTAAAAATTAACACTCAAAATTAGTTAAAGTACTGAGTATTTTTAGTATTGTGTTAAAATAGATAACTAAAATATTTCCTTAAATCAGTGTTTCAACTAAAAGTATGTTAAAAATTAGTCAAATCGATTTGAATTCGGTTTGACAGAGTTTTCTACTGACGTATTATTTTAAGTGAATAAATAAATAATATTATTAAGGGTTTTCATATAAACTCGTAAATTTCTCGTAAACCTTGTATAAATACAAACCATATTTTTTTTGTATGGAGTTTGACGTTAAACTAATAAACATACCAGGTTTACACAGTTTACAAGTACAATACGAGTTTATACACTGAAAGAATTAACCTTCATGATATTAATGATATAGTTTCATAGATTTTTTTTCGTAGAATCAATGAAGAATTTCATTATTTATAAAATATTTAATTAATATTATGAAATTTTTCATAAACTTTCTTTCATAAAATTTCATTAAAAAAATTCATTGAATTTCATAAATTAGATCCTTATAAATTTAATGAAAATGTTCTTTATATATATAAAATTGTTCAATAGTATTTACTTTTTTTTAAAACTTTTTTATAAAATATCGTCATTCCATTAATTTTTAATAATTTAAAACAATTAGAATTTTATTAAATAGTTTGAGGTTAAGAAGAAGAATAAACATTTTTTTCAAAGTTATAGACACATTATTAATTTGCAAATCAGACTACATCTAGTTTCTGCCTTTTTTTATAGACAGGCTTCATCAGTGATTTTCCATTAAATTGTATTATTGTTTATATTTTTTTTATATTAAACATTTAATTCTCAAATACAATAGTTTTATATTACGACAAGGCCGAGTTTTAGTGATGTGCATTAATTTTCATACTGAGAGAATTATCTTATAATTTTTATTTATTTTTTTTTTATTTTTTTTTGTATTATTAATTTTGGGCTATGAAATTTGTTTATAAATCATATTAATTTTTTCGAAACATTGATAAGTAATTTCATTAATTGAATTAAGCTTGTTATAAAATTCTATGAAACTTTAATTTTAGGAATTCTTTAATGGTACGAAAAATGAATTCTTTCATGGTACAATTTACTACGCATTCTGCATTCGCTAACTACTTTTATTTATCCACTCCAGCTTAGCAACGACAACAACCAACTGTCATAAATAATAATAAATGAAATTGCTTCATAAATTTTATGAAGCTCTTCATTGGCTGAATGGTTTATTCATTGGAGGAGTGGGCTATTCATTTTATGAAGTGTTTTATTAATTTTATGAACTTTTCATAAACAGTGACTGTAATGAAACCTGTTTCATAGATTCTATGAAAAGTTTCAATGGACGAGTTCCAGTCATAATTTTCACTTAAACTATGAAGAAATTCATTACTGAAGTGATGATAATTCTCTCAGTGTATGAAAACCCCTATTATTTTTATAACTTTAAATTTGATGGATTTGTTACCCGAGTAAAACAAATTGATCTCGCGCAATATCTAATCATATCCAATTTGATATTGTTTAAGATCTGCTGTAATATCTAGCTGATCCAATTAGATCTCAAAATTGGGTATATCAAATTATATCGTATTAGATTGCATTGTATATATGGGGATAAACTAAGATCAAGTTATATCTCAAAATTGGGAGGTCCAATGATATCTTTGGGGATAAACCTAGATCTAATTTGATCCGAAAAATGGCGGATCCAGCTATATATTTGCGGATAAACTTAGATCTAATTTGATCCGAAAAATGGCGGATCGAATTAGATCCAGCTATATATTTGTGGATAAAATTAGATCTAATTTGATCTCAATTTTGGCAGATCGAATTAGATCCAGGAATATATTTGTGGATAAACTTAGATCTACTTTGATCCGAAAAAGTGGCAGATCGAATTAGATCCAGCAATATATTTGGGGATAAACTTAGATATAATTTGATCCGAAAAATGGCACATCGAATTGGATCCAGCAATATATTTGGGGATAAACTTAGATATAAATTGATCTGAAAAATGGCAGATCAAATTAGATCCAGCAAAATATTTGGGGATAAACTTAGATCTAATTTGATTCGAAAAATGGCAGATCGAAAAAATGGGTTAATCTAATTATGTAAAATTAGATTTAATACAAAAAGTTACATTTTAATTGATACCATTAGACAAAAACAACCCAATAAACCATGAAACGATACAGTATCGTTAACGAATTCATATTAAGTATCATATTTGCTATCGTTTATGATACAAAAATATGAACTCGTAATGATATCATAATTTTTAAAAATAACGATAACTTTTCTGAAAAAGTGACATTTACTTGTTCTAATTTAATCGTTAAAGATATCATATATACTTCTTTATTTCGTAATCGTTAATGATATCATATTTTCATCGAGTAGTGATAACCCTGGTAAAAATCTTAATATGGTGTCATACATAATTATATCTTTTTTGTTAAATCCCCATACACAACGACATACAACTTGATCCGAAAAATGGGTCATCAACATGTGTCTAATTATATCAAATTAGATATAATTTGATACAGTTTTATCCGAGATTTGTCCATATCCAGGACATCAAATTATATCTAATTCAATATAAAAATATCTGATTTTATAAAATTTTGTCTGATAGTAGGCATACTTTTTATGCATACCAGCTATTAAATTGACATTGAAATGACTATGGTTTCAACAATTTTGAAGACTCAAATTTTAAAACATAAAATAAAAATTTATTTGAATACTTTTGTCTTCTAAATCGTACGCATCATTTTTTAATATGATATTACATGCAAAAACATCACGTGGAATATATTTGCCTACCCGAGTAAAAACAGTTACATATAGTCGTATTAAATGTGATTAACTTATATCGGTATAAATATACAGTTTCATCCGAAAAATGGCCCGATGTTATTGTATCAGTTGTGTATCAGTTTTCATCTAATTGTATCAGTTAGGATCTCAACTAATAAAATTATACATTAATCAGATGACATTATATCCAATTTTTGACCTGATACTATTTTACCGGTTTATATATAATGGTATCTGTTTAGATCGTAGCTGGTAAAATTTTACATAAATAAAATATATTTGTATCCGACATTTGCCTTATATAATTGTATCAAAGTTTTAAAGCAGATATAATTGCATCAGGTCAAAATGCAGATATAACTATATAAGTTTGTATAAAAATGTATCTATTTGGATCTAAACTAATACCATGCGACATAAACCGATAAAATTGTATCAGGTCAAAAATCAGATAAAATTTCATCTGATTACTATATAATCTAATCAGTTAAGATCTAAACTGATACAATTAGATAAAAAGTGATAACCAACTGACACAATTATATCGGGTCATTTTTCGGATGAAATGGTATATGGATCACATTAAGTTATATATTACCATATAAAGCTTCAATTAGTTTTTTTTAATAGGGTATGGAGTAATTAACTCTGAATTTGCAGATAACTAAATTTGATGTTGAACTATATATTAATTTGTATGGGATTATATAGAAAGTTATATAAAATTAAAATATATTTTTAGTACGACGACACATACAGTGTTATAAAACTTAGTATCAAATCATATATAATCATATCGGTCACTACATATAATTTGATTATATGTAGTTATATATGGAGTCAGATTTGGGGATATGTAATAATATAAAATACCATACAAAAAATTCGTTGAAAAAATAATATCAGATGTAGTTGTATATTATGATGTGTGTCTTAATGTGACTCCATTCATTGTCAGATATATGATAAATATATGACAATATATAACTACTTTTACTCGGGAAAATAACGACAAAAATTTTGGAATATGACGAAAATATTATCGCATTGCCTGATATTTTCGATATCATTAACGAATGTGCACTTTTCTTCACAGTACCTATTACTTATGAATCGTTAATGATATCATTCTTGGACAAACGTATCATCGAAATGATATCGTTACGAATTTGAAACGATATCGTTTGGTTTGTTGGGAATTCATTCAGATATCGCTCAAATTGCATTAAACGGTCCATTCTATTGAAATTATTTCTTGATTATCATTATGTCACATCCAATTTTATATAATTAGATAAACTCGTTTTTCGGATCGTATTTCATCATATTAGATCCAAGGTAGATCTAAATTACTGGAGTACGATCCACCATTTTTCGAATAAAATTTTATTTTGGCCGGTATCAAAAAAAGATATCATTGTATGTTGTACTTCATTAATTTTTTTAATAGGGTATCCACAGAAATGACAGATAAAAATAGATCCCGCATTATATTTGGGTACTATGTAAGATCTTCATTTATTTGGGATTAAATAAGATCCCAACCAGATATTGCCAACTGTTCAAAAAATAATACTTACACTGGCAGAGCACTGATTTTATAAAGATTACATTATTTTGTTAAAATAAGGTTTAAACTCAGAAGGTCTCGAGTTCGATACCGTTCACGACTATGCATTTTTTTTAATGAATTTCTTTTTATAACATTAAAATTTTTTTCTATAAATTTTTTTATAAAATTATATTTTTTTTTATTAAATTGAATTTTTTTTAATAAAATAATTTTATTTACATCTTTTTGACGCTATACACCATTTCCAAGTATATCAATTGTTTTTAAGATTTATCAATTGTGTTTCACAAATAATTAATTGTATTTTAGAACTTATGAATTATTTTTCAGATTTATGAATTGTTTTTCAGAACTAGGCAAGTGAATTTCAGTTTTATCAATTGTATTTCAGAAATTATTAACTGTATTTCCGAAATTCACAACTGTATTTCAGAAATTATCAAACTGTATTTCAGAAATTATCAATTGTATTTCAGAAATTATTAGGTTGTTCATAAGGGGTGTGCTATCTGTTGTAGCGTTGTATCGTCCTAACAAAAAATAGAGTTGTTAAAATTTTTATTTGTGTTTAACAACGATTTTCTATTCAGTTTTCTATCTGTTAGCACACTCAAACATAGGACACTAAACATACGTAAAAATGTTGTATCGTGCTATTCTCAAATGTTGTATTTTTTCAATTTATTTTTATCAACTCTGTTTTTTGTTAGGACGATACAACGATACAACAAATAGTACACCCCTTGTGAAAACCCTTTATGAAATGTATTTAAGAAATTTTTCTCTATTACCTATGAAATACAATCAACAAATTCTGAAATGACCATACATGGTATGTTGTTTAAATGATATGATATATCAAAGTATATGGTATTATACAATATATAGTAGAATATATCTGGAACTGTACAAAAAATGTTTTTCATGAGGTACCATATATGAGCATATATTGTTGAAATGGCACCATATATAATATATGGTTTAAATGGCACCATATATGGCAATATATGGTTTAAGTGGCACCATAAATGGTAATATATTGTTAAATAACACAATATGTAAATATATATGGCACTATATATAGTGGCATATATTATCACATCTGGAACTGTATTAAAAATTTTGATCATGAGGTACCATATATGACCATATATTATTTAAATGGCATTATATATAGTAATATATGGTTTAAATGGCACTATATATGGTAATATATTGTATAAATGGCACCATATACAAATATATATGGCACTATATATAGTATCATATATTATCATTTTTGGAACTGTATTGAAAATTTTGATCATGAGGTACTATATATGACCATATACTGTTAAAATGGCACTATATATGCTAATATATTGCTTAAATAACACCATATATAAATATATATTGCACCATATATAGTAGCATATATTATCATTTCTGCAACTGTATTAAAGATTTTGTTCATGAGCTACCATATATGACCATATATTGTTTAAATGCCACCGTATATGATAATATCTATTTTAACTGGCACCATATATAGTTATATATTGTTTAAGTGATACCATATATAATTATATATTCTTAAAATGCCGCCATATATATTAAGATATAGCTCTATATACAACTATATATGCAATAAGATCAGCCATGCTATGTAATATATAATCATATATACCATATCTAATATTATAAAGGCCGATATCTAATTAGATGAAATTATATATGGCATAATATAAGGAACAATTTTGGAAAAAGACGTCATATATAATTATATATGGATATACATAACGACATGTCTAATTATATATTTTAATATATGCCACATATGATTATATATAATTTTTTTTACTCGGGTAGGGAAACGTTCATTAGCCACATCCAGATTAGATTTATGCGTCAATTATGCTGCTAAATACCGTTATAAAAATCTGCCAACTCAATATCGCTTCTGACGTCTATATTAATTCTGTTATTATTTTCCGTGAGATTTTGGCAAATTTCAGGGACAATGCTCTTGTTAGATACTCTTGTTAGAAGTATCACTACTCTAACCATAAAATAACGAATAATAGTACACTTAAAATAATAAGTCTGTTGGCTGAACAGAAAAATTTGTTACATTTACAAAATTTATTCCTGTTTTTTAGCTTAAAATAAAATTTGTTGATTTTAACAAATTCTTTTGTTAAATTTAACAAATCTAAATTTAAGTAAAAAATTTGTAAAACTACAGTTTTATCCGTAATTATACTGAGTCGTATAACTTATTCAAATTTAGGGTTTCAGGATCCTCCCCGGGCCTAGTCCATATCATGTGAGGGCACTCTGATGGAGAAAAATTTTGTCCGTTTTGCTCTATCCCGCTTAGTTTTCGAGATATGGTCCATTTTATGAAGTGGAAAATTTTTTTTTTAATTTCCGAGGGTCCAAGGCCTTGCCAAGGTTCATTTTTGGATAGAGATAACCCCTTTCGGTGGAGTTAGGCGTAGTCGAAATTTTAATCAATTTTGCTCCATATCTCTTACTTTTTGAAATATGGGTATTTAAAAAAATCAGGAGGGAAAGAAATAGCGCCATCTTTAAAACTTCGGATACGTTGGTGCCGCCACCTACCGGGCAATAACAGTAACATGAAAGTAGTATACTTTAACAATAGATTTTGTAAAATTTAAAAATTTGTTTTAAATAATTTTGTAAATTAACACTCAAAATTAGTTAACGTACTGAGGATTTTTAGTATTGTATTAAATAAAGATAACTAAAATCTTTGCTTAAATCAGTGTTTCAACTAAAAATTTGTTAAAAATTAATCAAATCGATTTGAAACCGGTTTGACATATTTTTCTACTGACGTATTATTTTAAGTGTATAATTAATTGTGGTACTAATCCACAATTAAAGACATCCACAAACCGTAGAAGTTTGTTCCTACAACAGAAGACTGAAAAATTGGCCATGGCAGAAATCAAAATGCAAAAATCATGCGAAATTTTCCACCATGTAGTAGAATTGAAAGTACGTTGGGCCACCAATAAACTCCAGTTGTTGAAAATCTTCCAGTACGCGCTCGAGAAGAACGTGACAATTACGGACAAATATAGCATAAGGGAAATTGTTACCTCCCTATAAACAATTTCACTGAAATTCAAGTTAAAATCAAGTTCAATTCCAGCCCTGTTTTCCACTTTCCAGGCTTGAAAACAACTTTTATTACATTTTATTTCAATAGCAAAATTCAATTTTGAAAAAATTCAAGTTTGAAATATATTAACTAGAATTTGAAGTCTAGAATTTGAAATCTACTTTACTTCAAGCAAAATTTAAAGCACTTTTAAAATCTATGTGCTTATTGTCCCAGAAAAACACTACGCGAAAAACCTTTAAAGAGCCAAAAGCCAGTCGTACGCAACTTTCAATGTGATAGATGCGCAACCTAAAGTACCACTTTTTTAACCCTTTCACTGCCGACTTTTTGTTTGCGGATGTATCGTTATTCTGCCTTCAAATTCTTGTTAAGAGACCTCAAATTAGAAAAAATATATCATATATTTTGCCCTCTCCCCCTTCTACCCTCCAAAAATGACGTTCGAAAATCGATTTTTTTCAAATTTCTGAGCCTTCTTAAACATTCGAGTAGCCAAAAATCCTTTTATTTTAAGAAAAACTGTTGTCTGTTTCTGTCAGAAAGACAGAAGAAAGCAAAATCCGATGTGTTTAAAAAATCCGATTGTAAAAAAAGCAAGAAAAAAGCAAAAGTAAAAAAACTTGGAAAAACAACAGTTTGAAAAAAAAATTCAAAGTTAAGAGAAAAAAATTTTTTTGTGAGCAAAAAAAAATATTTTTGGGCAAAAGGTCTTAAAAAAAGCAAATCGAAGCTCAAAAATCATAAGAAAAACTATTTTAAAGCTAAAAACGGAAAATCAAAAAAAAAGCAAAAACAGCAATTTTGTGGCTGTAGAAACAAAGGTTAAAATAAAAAAATCCTTGAAAATCGTTAAAATGAAAACGCTGTACATTTAAACTTGCCGACGGGATACCTTTAATTTTTTTCCTTTATTCTCTTAGCTGTCCACTCAAAATAATACGTATGTTGGCTGGACTGAAAAATTTGTTACTTTAACAAAATTTATTCCTGTTTTTGGCTTAAAATAAAATTTGTTAATTTTGAATTTTTTTCTGTTAAATTTAAGAAATCTAAATTTAAGTAAAATTTAGTAAAACTACAGTTTAATTTTTAATTATACTGAGCCGTCAAATCTGTTCAAGGGTCTAGGGACCCTCCCCTGGCCTAGTACCTATGCGCAAAGATTTTGTCCGTTTTGCTCTATCTCGCTTAGTTTTTGAAATGAAATATTTTTATTAAAAATTCCCGAGGGTCCAAGGGCCCACCAAGATCCACTTTGGATAGAGATAACCTTTTTACGAGGGTATTATATAGTTAGGGATAGTCGAAATTTTCGTCCATTTAGCTCTATCTTTTTTATTGCAGTTTTCGAGATATGGACCATTTTCAAAAATCAGGAGGGAAAGAAATAGCGACATCTTTAAATATTCGTATGCGTTGGTGACGCCATCTACCGGGTAATAACAGAAACATACGAACGGGTTCTTAAAAATTCGTTATAAATAATCTAAAAAATTAACGCTCAAAAGTAGTTATAGTACTGAGCAGGCGCGGATACACGGAGAAGATTAAACAATTTGTTTTTGCAAATAATGCTATAATGGAAAACATGATTAATTTTGTAAACAGACATTTTAGAATTTCACATTAAACAAGCATTTTTAATTTTAAGATTTTGTGTAGATTCTCCGATTAAAAAATTTCTTTTGTTCAGGAAACCTGACAAATTCTATATTTTTCAAGAGCTAGTTTTAAAAAAATTTTTGTAATGAGCTTTTTTACAGAATTAATATGAAACCTTTAACCATTTTTTGCAATTAAACGAATGTTTTGAGACATTTTACTGAAAAATTAATATTTAGCGCCAGTTTCGTTTTTTCAAACAAAGATCGATTTGAAACGAAATTACTTACTTGGATACATTTAAGAAAAGTATCGTGCTTAATTCTGACTATAAAATCGACCTTTATATTTTAAAGGTTTTATTTTTTTTTTTAACTTAAGTGCACTATTAAAACGTCTTTAACTGAACTTCTTAAATAACTTTTTTTTTTTAATTTAATGCCCGAGTAAAAAAAAATTGATCTCGCGCAATATCTAATCATATCCAATTTGGTATTGTTTAAGATCTGCTGTAATATCTAGCTGATCCAATTAGATCTCAAAATTGGGTGTATCCAATCATATCGTATTAGATCCCATTGTATATATGGGGATAAACTAAGATCAAGTTATATCTCAAAATTGGGATGTCCAATGATATCTTTGGGGATAAACCTAGATCTATTTTGATCCGAAAATTGGCGGATCCAGCTATATATTTGGGGATATTTTTAGATCTAATTTGATCCGAAAAATGGCGGATCCAATTAGATCCAGCTATATATTTGTGGATAAACTTATATCTAATTTGATCTCAATTTTGGCAGATCGAATTAGATCCATCAATATATTTGTGGATAAACTTAGATCTAATTTGATCCGAAAAAGTGGCAGATCGAATTAGATCTAGCAATATATTTGGGGATACACTTAGATCTAATTTGATCCGAAAAATGGCACATCGAATTAGATCCAGCAATATATTTGTGGATAAACTTAGATATAAATTGATCTGAAAAATGGCAGATCAAGTTAGATCCAGCAATATATTTATGGATTAACTTAGATCTAAATTTATCCGAAAAATGGCAGATCCAGTTAGATCCAGCAATATATTTGTGGATAAACCTGGATATAAATTGAATAGAAAATTGGCAGATCAAATTAGATCCAGCAATATATTTTGGGATTTAGTAAGACCTAATTTGATACGAAAAATGGCAGATCGAATTAGATCCAGCTATATATTTGTGGATGAACTTAGATCTAATTTGATACGAAAAATAACAGATCGAATTAGATCCAGTAATATATTTAGGGATAAACTTGGATCTAACTTTATCAGAAAAATGCCTGATCGAATTAGATCCAGCAATATATTTGGGGATAAACTTGGATATAAATTGATCGGAACATTGGCAGATCAAATTAGATCCAGCAATATATTTGGGGATAAACTTGGATCTAAATTTATCCGAAAAATGGCAGATCGAATTAGATCCAGCAATATATATGGGGATAAACTTGGATCTAAATTTAAACGAAAAAGTAGATCTAGGTATATGTGACCTACTCCGAGAAAAGGACTAGGTCCCTCTAAAAAACGGGTTTGGACTTAAGAGTGGATTCTCGTACCTAAAAGGGTGTAGAATAAGATGAAATGAGTTGAGGCACCTAAACATACCAAATCGCATCTCCCAACTGAAGGTGTGTTTAAAGTGCTAATGCGTTATGAAACTTTAAATGCGTTCTTCTCAAAACTTAATTTTCATACACTAGGTCCCTTTTCTCGGAGAAGGTCACATATATATTTTAGGATTAAGTTGTATCTAACTTTATCTGGAAAACGGCAGATCGAATAAGATCGAGGATTATATTTGGGGATTACGTAAGATCTAAATTTATGAAAAAAATAACAGATGAAATTAGATCCAGTAATATATTTCGGGATTGCGTAAGATCTTAACTTTTTCACTAAGTTGCAGATCGAATTGAATCCAGTTATATATTTAGTGATTTGGTAAAATCTTAATTTTTCCCATAAATTGCAGATCGAATTAGATCCAGCAATTTATTTAGGTATTAAATGGCAGATAGAATTAGAAACAGCAATATATTTGGGGATTGACATCTAAAACTATCCATAAAAGTGACAGATTAAATTAGATGCCGCATTATATTTGGTTCTACGTAAGATCTCCATTTATTTGGGATTAAATAAGATCCCAGACATATATTGCCAACTGTTCAAAAAATAATACACTGGCAGAGCACTGATTTTATAAAAATTACAATATTTTGTTAAAATAAGTTTTAACTCAGAAGGTCTCGAGTTCGATATGCATTTTTTTTACAAAATTAATTTCTTTTTATAAAATTAAAATTTTTTTTTCTATAAATTTTTTTATAAAATTATATATTTATTTTTTTATTAAATTGAAATCTTTGAATAAAATAATTTTATTTACATCTTTTTAACGCTCTACACCATTTCAATTGTATTAATTGTTTTTAAGATTTATTAATTGTATTTCAGAAATAATCAATTGAATTTCAGTTTTATCAATTGTATTTCAGAACTTATCAATTATTTTTCAGATTTATGAATTGTATTTCAGAACTAGTCAATTGAAGTTCAGTTTTATCAATTCTGTTTCAGAAATTATTAATTGTATTTCCGAAATTATCAAACTGTATTTCAGAAATTATCAATTGTATTTCAGAAATTGTGAAATGTAATTTAGAAATTTTTCTCTATTAACTATGATAAACAATCAACAAGTTTTGAAATAGATTTTATTATTTCTGAAATACAATTAATAATTTCTGAAATACATTCCATAATTTCTGAAATACATTTAAAATTTGTGAAATGCAATTAATAGCTTCTGAAATACAGTTAATATTGTAGTTGAGTTACCATTTATGACCATATATTGTTTAAATGGCACCATATATGGTATGTTCCCTATTAAAAAAAAATAATATGGAGCTTTATATGGAAATATATAACTTAGAGTCATCCATGTACCATTTGATCCGAAAAATGGCCCGATAAAATTGTATAAGTTGTTTATCAGTTTTTAACTTATTGTATCAGTTTAGATCTGACCTGATTAAATTATGTGTTAATGAGATGAAATTGTATCTGATTTCTGACCTGACACAATTTTATTGGTTTATATCACATGGTATCAGTTTAGGTCCAAATAGATATATTTGTATACAGAATTATATAGTTATATCCCAATTTTGACCTGATATCAGTTTAAAACTTTAATACAATTGTATAAGGTAAATGTCGGATACAATTATATTTTATTTATATAAAATTGAACCAATTACGATCAAACCTGACACCATTACATATAAACCGATAAAATTGCATCAAGTCAAAAATCGGATACAATTTCATCTGATTAACACATAATTTAATCAGGTCTCATCTAAACTGATACAATTAGATAAAAATTTATAAACAATTGATAAAAATATATCGGGCCATTCTTCGGATGAAACTGTATATTTATACAGATATAACTTAATCACATATATGACTATATGTAACTATTTTTATTCGGGTTGTTTAAATGATACGATATATCAAAGTATATGGTACTATATCCGGTACCATGTATTATCATATCTGGAACTGTACTAAAAATGTTGTTGAAATGGCACCATATATCATAATGTATGGTTTAAATGTCACCACATATGGTAATATATTGTTTAAATGATACCATCTATCAATATATATTGCACCATATATAGTAGTATATATTATTATATCTGAAACTGTATTAAAAATGTTGTTCATGAGGTCCCATATATGAGCATATATTGTTGAAATGGCACCATATATGATAATATATGGTTTAAATGGCACCATATATAGTAATATATTACTTAAATAACACCATGTATAAATATATATGGCACTATATATAGTATCATATATTATCATATCTGGAACTGTATTAAAAATTTTGATCATGAGGTACCATATATGGTCATATATTGTTTAAATGGCACCATATATAATAATATATGGTTTAAATGGTACCATATATGATAATATATGATTTGAATGGCACCATATATGATAATATATGGTTTTAATGTCACCGTATATGATAATATATTGCTTAAATAGCACCATATATATTTATATATATATATATCGCACTATATATAGTACCATATATTATCATATCTGGAACTGAATTAAAGATTTTGTTAATGAGGTACCATATATGACCATATATTGTTTAAATGGCACCATATATGATAATATCTAGTTTAACTGTCACCATATATAATTATATATTTTTTAAATGATACCACCCTATTAAAAAAAACTAATATTTGCCATTTATATGGTAATATATAACTAAATGTGATCCATATACCATTTCATCCGAAAAATGGCCCGATATAATTGTGTCAGTTGGTTATCACTTTTTATCTAATTGTATCAGTTTAGATCTTAACTGATTAGATTATATAGTAATCAGATGAAATTTTATCTGATTTTTGACCTGATACAATTTTATCGGTTTATGTCGCATGGTATTAGTTTAGATCCAAATAGATACATTTTTATACAAACTTATATAGTTATATCTGCATTTTGACCTGATGCAATTATATCTGCTTTAAAACTTTGATACAATTATGTAAGGCAAATGTCGGATACAAATATATTTTATTTATATAAAATTGTACCAACTACGATCTAAACAGATACCATTAGATATAAACCGGTAAAATAGTATCAGGTCAAAAATCGGATATAATTTCATCTGATTAATGTATAATTTTATTAGTTGAGATCCTAACTGATACAATTTGATGAAAACTAATACACAACTGATACAATAACATCGGGCCATTTTTCGGATGAAACTGTATATTTATACCGATATAAGTTAATCACATTTTATACGAATATATGTAACTGTTTTTACTCGGGCATGTATAATTATATATTGCTAAAATGCCACCATATATATTAAGATATAGTTCTATATATAACTATATATGCAATAAGATTAACCATGTCATGTAATATATAATTATATATGCCATATCTAATATTATGAAGGCCGATATCTAATTAGATGAAGTTATATATGGCATAATATAAAGAAAAATTTTGTGAAAAAACGTCATATACAATTATATATGGATATACATAACGACATGTATAATTATATATTGTAATATATGCCATATATGATTATATATAATTTTTTTTACTCGGGTGGTCTTAGGATGACCATCTTATCCGTAAGTAATGCTCAGACATACCTTAAATTCTTAAAAGCACCGAACAAAATTACACTTAAAATCATTAAATCACCGAACAAAATTTCACTCATACCGGAGGAAAATTTTACATTAAAAAAAATTTATTAATTCTAAGATATTAAATTAAATGTATCAGATTTGGAGTCATATTTTTATAAAAAAGAAATTGTAGACAAATTGAATATCATTGCATATTTTCTAGTGTTTCATAATTTTTTTTATACGAAAATAACTGGCGTTTTTAAAGGATTTTAGTTATTGATTAAAATTTGTATTGAATTTGACAAGTAAATACAAGCAGTTTTCAGAGACTGCTAGTTTTTCGTTAAGTGTAAATGTAAGTAGTATTAAAAATTTGTTAATTTTAATTTAATACACAATATAAAAAATATTTGAAGTGAAAAAAACTGATTACTTTTAACCTACACTGAGAGAATTATTGGCAGGATATTAATAAGCTTTTGCATAAAACCAATGAAGTTTCATTGGAGCTTTTCATTGAATTAATGCAATTTTTCATAAAATGTTGTGAAAAATTTCCTTTTATACATTAAAAGTATTTACAAAAAGTTTTAGAAAATATATGAAGCTTTTTCATCAATCTTAAGAATTATTTTTATTGATTTTGATAAGAAAACTTCATTAGTTTAATGAAAAATTCCATTAAAACTCGTCGAGCAAAACTCTCTCGGTGTAGGGTTAATGAGTGTTTTGTAGGGAGTTACCTCAATCGACATGTCCTTGCTAAAATAATACGTTTTATAATAGAAAATTAGGAGTTTACGTACCTTGACTTCTTCTTACAAAACTTATTACCGGGTAATAATAGAAGGTTTTATTGAGATTTGGATATTTGGAAACTTTTGCCGCAGAACTCTATCATATATCCGAATAAATACTTTTAAATATTTCTTAATAAGAAATTTTAAAAAATGCTAGTTCTGACTATAAAACTGCCCGTTAGGCACGTCTTCTATAAAAAAACCTATTAGATTAGGAAACATTGTTGTATTCGAAAAACTCTTTCATACTTGAACATTTGTTATATTGTAGGTTTGATATGAAAGTGGTAGGATTTGGAGTAATTTTTCTTACAAAAGAATCACAGACCCTGCAACAAATTTTAAAATTTACGGCATATTCCTATTATCATATTCGGAGAATTTTTTTCATATCTGAATATCCATTGTGTTTCCTATGAAAATATTATTTAATTTTTAAATGATTTTTACACGTATTAAGTTTGCGATTTTAGAGATAATTTCTCTTAAAAATATTTCGGATTCTGTACTGCGATTTCTTAACATATTTATGACAAAATTCGACAGTTAAGGAAAACAATTTTTCAATATAGAACAACTCATTAAAAAAACAACTTAACTTATTTCAATAGCAAATTTTCTAAGTTTATGTTAACAATTTTTTTGGTTAACGGCGCTGTTCTCAGTTCCGAATCCACCAAAAGAAATTCTAAAGTGGAACATTCCGAACATTTTTGTTATTTTGTGATTCACATCCACAAAAATTTTTGTGAAATATTCCGTGTATAAAAAGCTGGGTGGAAGTAAAAACGAATGCACTTTTTTTCTATGAAATATTTATTAAATTATTAAAAAAACATTTGTGAACAAAATTTTGAAATGTTTTCTTTGTATTTTCACTAAAATATTGAAATTTGTAGAACATATAATACATAAACAGATTATTTTAAAAAATGTCTATAAATTTTAACATTTTCTTTCGGAATCAAAAAAAAGGGGAAGAAGAAAAAATGATTTAATCGAAATTTCAAATTTATTTATGTTTTTTGTTTATATTTACATCAGCTGTGTTACCTAAGTTTACCCGAAGAAAAAGTCTGGGTAAATTTTGGTAAAAAGAGAAACACTAATACACTCTCATTAGCGCCAATTACCCAATTTTCGAGAACGGGAACGCTTTTGGGTAAATTTCGGTAACTTTGGGTAAATTTCGTTAACTTTGGATACGCACGGGAACGCACTTAATATGTGAATACCAAAACAGCAAATTTCCGAATATTTTAATTCCATGTGCTTTTAGAAATCCATTCTAAATCAAAACCCTCTAAACTCAGAACAGCAGTGTAAATCTAACATTTTCAAAACAACTAAAACTCAAATCAATTTTGTTGGTTCTTATAAAAAATTACAGAATAAGCTTGACTTTGACTCAACCGACAGTTGTCTTAAGTTAGAAGCTATATTGATAAAATCGTTAACGAGGATAGAGGACCACAATAATGAATCAGATTTTTACTGACAAAAAACTAACTGAACATTCAAAAAATGTCACAAACCTATACTAAAACATGGATTAAAACTTCTACTTCTAGTTCATAAAATATATATTGATATGACTACCGTAATAGATATAAAATATATTTAGCCCTCCCCCCCCCCCTTGAGCGAATCCTGTATCCGCTCCTGTTACTGAGGATTTTTAGTATTGTATTAAATTAAGGTAACTAAAATTTTTGCTTAAATCAGTGTTTCAACTAAAAATTTGTTAGAAATTAGTCAAACCGATTTGAAACCCGTTTGACAGATTTTTTTACTGACGTATTATTTTAAGTGTATTTAGTAAAATCGAGAATTGATATTTTCTCTTTTTTTTATTGAAATTTCAAAAATTTGAATCCGGATTTTAAGAATTACGCTAATAATGAAATTTAACTACCTAGTTTCTGTACAAACTAGTTTTTGCTTAAGCCCAGTATTTTGTTCAAAAGAGCGAAAAAATTTCGCTCTATGTTTGGAGGTCAAAAAATATAATAAAAACATTAAAATGCACAAAATTTTATGGTCTATAAAAAGTTACAATCATAATTAACCCAAATGTAACTTTTTCGCTACATTTTCCCTGTCTATTAAATTGATGCGAAAAAAATTCCACCGCAATTTCGCAACAATTCCACGCAAGTGACAAATCATTTTTTTATATGGAGTTTGACAGCTTTTTTCGCAAAAGTACGAACAAAAGCAAAAAAATATTAGCGACTGAAATCACATTTTAGATGATAAGTTTTTATCATCCAACGATTTCCAGCGTAAGTTTTTTGTTTTATTAAATTCAGTTATTGCACATTACACTCAGAGAATTATGTCCGCCAAATTAAAAAAATGTATCTTACAAAAACAAAAAAATATTCCTTTAATCACAACGATAAAAAATAACTCTTAACAAAATTTGTTGAAATTCAAGTGTTCAAAACATTTGCAACTTTGAAGGAGATAAAAGAAGAAATATAAAAAGCTTTAAATATTCAATATTTAGATAGATACATATATAGATAGATAGCTAAATGTTCTTTATTTCAAAATATTTATTTAAGTTAGTTTTATACTTAAAATAATTGAAATTGAACTAAGTCAAATGTCAGAGGTTTGATTTGATAGAAATTTTTCAGATTTATAATTATAATAGGTAAAATAAAAAAGCCTCCAAAAGCAAAACCAATAATTAGGTGGTCTAGAAATATATTTTCCAAAATAAAATCTAAAAAAAGTTCATATGTATTTTTTTTGAATTTCCATTTGAAATTCAGAAAATATCAATTGAAATTCAGAATTTCCATTTGAAATTCAGAAAACATCAATTGAAATTCAGAATTTCCATTTGAAATTCAGAAAACATCAATTGAAATTCAGATTTTCCATTTGAAATTCAGAAAACATCAATTGAAATTCAGAAAATATCATTTGAAATTCAGAAAATATCAATTGAAATTCAGAAAATATCATTTGAAATTCAGAAAATATCATTTGAAATTCAGAAAATATCAATTATTATTCAGAAAACATCAATTGAAATTCAGAAAATATCAATTGAAATTCAGAAATCGTCATTTGAAATTCAGAAAATATCAATTGAAATTCAGAAACCGTCATTTGAAATTCAGAAAATATCAATTGAAATTCAGAAAATATCATTTGAAATTCAGAAAATGTCAATTGAAATTCAGAAAATATCATTTGAAATTCAGAAAATATCATTTGAAATTCAGAAAATGTCAATTGAAATTCAGAAAGTATCAATTGATATTCAGAAAACATCAATTGAAATTCAGAAAATATCAATTAAAATTCTATTGATATTTTCTGAATTTCAAATGACGATTTCTGAATTTCAATTGATATTTTTTGAATTGCAATTGATGTTTTCTGAATTTCAATTGATATTTTCTGAATTTCAAATGATATTTTCTGAATTTCAAATGATGATTTCTGAATTTCAATTGACATTTTCTGAATTTCAAATGATATTTTCTGAATTTCAATTGATATTTTCTGAATTTCAAATGACGGTTTCTGAATTTCAATTGATATTTTCTGAATTTCAAATGATGATTTCTGAATTTCAATTGATATTTTCTGAATTTCAATTGATATTTTCTGAATTTCAATTGATGTTTTCTGAATAATAATTGATATTTTCTGAATTTCAAATGATATTTTCTGAATTTCAAATGATATTTTCTGAATTTCAATTGATATTTTCTGAATTTCAAATGATATTTTCTGAATTTCAATTGATATTTTCTGAATTTCAAATGGAAAATCTGAATTTCAATTGATGTTTTCTGAATTTCAAATAGAAATTCTGAATTTCAATTGATGTTTTCTGAATTTCAAATGGAAATTCTGAATTTCAATTGATATTTTCTGAATTTCAATTGATATTTTCTGAATTACAATTGCAAAAGGTGTAGTATGTCAGCGTTGGGAGGGCAAAAAAAAGTTGGTCTTGAAGGACCTTTCCTTCAAAAAAAATTTTAAATTAAAAAAAAAACAAAAAAAAAATTTTTTTTGCAACCGGATTTCAACTCGGAACCTTCTGACTACAAACCTTTTTTAACGAAGCGTCAGCATTTTTATAAAATCATTGGTCTACCAGTGAATTGATTTTTGTACCCCTGGTAGCATTGGCTAGGTAGCACTGGATAACCACTGGTTGCAAACCTTGGCATATCACTCTAAGCCAATTCTTTGCCAGTGGTTTTTTTTATAAACCACCGAAATATTTGTAAAACAAATACTGGCAAAACGCTGGCAAAGCGTTCCAAATGAGTGTTCTCCCAGTCATTTATTTTTAACACCGTGGTTATCCAGTGGTATACCAGTGCTTGATTTTTTGTACCACTGGCGATTTCTGACTGGCTTTAACGTATAGGCCGCTATAGATAAATACATTTTTTTATTGAAATATTTTCCTTTTAATTGCTTCCTTACTAAGGCATTACATTTATTGAGGTCGATTGTACATTCGGTGACTAAAGTCGCTGAAATAGGAAAAAACCATAAAAACGTATATAAAACTTTGTTTTTTATGAGAGTTCAGTAACCTGTCCTAGGATTTGTCTTGTGACATGTCATAAGGGGTCAATTTCCACCTCCTATGACAACGCCATGTAAAAGTGACCAGTCTATTTCATATAAAGGGGTCAGTTCGGTGACAGTTTGTTAAAATTTCCCGTAGGGGCATTATATCGTAAATATGGCCACAGGTCCTGTGCTTACATTTTAACACAAAAAAAATTTATATTAATTGAATTTGAAAAATTTTTTATATAAAAAACTGAATGGATAACCGCCAAACTTGAAAGACATTAAGCGAAAAATCTGTACCATTAATCGAAAAACAAAGTACGCCATTGTAATCAGCATGTCCGAAATATATAGAATTTATGGTCAGAGCTCTATTAATTTTTAAAAGTCAAGATTTTGTCATGCTTAAAATTTTGCAACAACAGTTTCCAGAGGTGACCCCATACAAAATTTTTGAAAAATCGCGATTTTAACACATAGGCCCCTATAGATGAATACATTTTTTTTGTTGAAATATTTTCCTTTTAGTTGCTTCTTTACTAAGCCATATCATTTATTGAGGCCGATTTTGCTTTCAGCGATTTAATTGGCTAAAACCTTAAAAACCCGTAAAAATCCATCTAAAACGCGAACAGTGCTTTTAATATCAAGTTTTAAGCATCAAATTTTAAGCCTAAATATGAATACAGGTCCTGTGCCTACATTTCACCTCAAAAAATTTATTTTGATTGAATTTCAAAATTTTTGTGTATTAAAAACTAAATAGAAAACCGCCAAACTTGAAGGACACTCAGCGAAAAATCTGTACCATTGATCGAAAAATAACGTACGCCATTATAATCAGCATGTCCGAAATATATAGAATTGATGGTCAAAACTCTATTAATTTTTAAAAGTCAAGATTTTGTCTTTATGGAATTGTAGACTTATTTTTCCACATATATTGCACTTCCAAGTAGATGTTGTGTCTGTTACTGCATTCGCAACTTTTCCATCAATCATTATAAATTGTGTTGAGTTGGGCTTAATCGTTCTTTTTGGTGACTCGGTCATATCGTTCAATAAAATTCATTGAACTAGTTCGTTCAAATCGTTCAATCGTTCTTTTTTTGTTATCGTTCTTTTTTGTCATGGGCTGTGTCTGAACAGTGATTCGTGAACGGTGTCGTTCGTTCGGTAATTTATTGGCGCACTACATCTTAAATGCTTATATTAATTTTATTGTGCATAGCCTAATAGTGTCAGAAAATTACAATTTTATTAAAAATTTGAAATTATTAAGAAAAACATTTAATTCTGTAAGAAAATTAATAAGAAAGGATACAAATTTTCTATGACTAAAAAAAAGAACGAAATGAACGATTGAACGAAATGAACGAAAAGAACGAATAATGGTGAACGATGTCATATCGTTCTATGAATTAAACCGTGCAAATGAACTAGTTCGTTCATGAACGACACAACTCTAAAATGGTGCTTGAAATGAAACGTTAATAATTTCTGCAGATATTTCCACGAAATTTTTTTATTGAATCTACTAAAGTTTGTGTTGAAATTTTGTCTTCTTTTGCATACTCGATTCGGATTGCGCGGCATAAAAATTTAGATCCAGGTGTTAAAGTACTCCATATATCATTTACAAATGACGTTGAAGGTGATTTATTATATAATCGCATTCGTAACGGCACGAAAGATGCCATAAATATTGATGAAAAATTTATCTCTGTGTTGATTTCAGATGGTTGTCTGTATTCGGAAAATCCAGATAAGCCATTACAGTCCCATTTGAACATTAAGGCACTAATGCATAAACTTTTCTTAATTTTACGTTAAGGAATACAATTGCTAAAGTATTCATTTTCCTTATTAAACGTTTATTAAAAAATGTCATGCATAACCTTTAAAATATAGTTTGTTAATTTCTCGTTTTATTCTGACAACAACCTTATATAAGGTCTGTTCGACGTCGTTACCGCGGGTGCCCGCGGGAACCCAATTTACCCGAAACAACAACAATTTACACACAATTTTGACAATAGAAACGCTTTCTGGTAATATTGGGTACCCGCGGTAACGTACGTGGAACAGAGCTATAATATGTCTCGACTTTCTAATAAATTGTTAGTGATTCTTAAAGTTAGTAAACGATTGACTCGTTAATCATAGATAACTAACGTTGTTTTGAATATTTTATCGCTAAAAACAATTTATAATAAATCAAAACATTATAAAAACAATTTTTATACACATCTTGGGTATGTAATAGTGTAAAATAAAATTTTAAAAACAGTTTAATACTACGAATACTGAAAATATTCGAATGCCGAATATATTTTGATTATATCAACATCACTATTTTGTTTAATTTATTTTTATTTTATTTGCACACCAATTTGAGAAAATTTAATGCAAAAAGGTTTAAATGATGCAATTCCTCCAGGTTTTTTTTAATTTGTTGGCTACAAAATGTTAGATTCTACATATTCTTCGGTGGATGGCCCTTGAAAAAGCCTTTAAATAAATGAAAACTCAATGTTTTTGGTTTCAACAGGGATTTTTTTTTTCCAAACTTTATAAAACGCTTATTTTAGGCTTGACCCTACTTTAACAGATTGTTAAATTGTTCCTTATTTAACGAATTATGCATACTGTTTTTGCCAAATTAGCTTAAAAACGTTTAATTAAACTGTTTACAAACTTTATGCATCCGGCTATAAAACTACATCTGAATATCTTCCCTACTAAAGGCGGATATAATTCTACACCTTTTGCAACTGTAATTCAGAAAATATCAATTGAAATTCAGAATTTACATTTGAAACTCAGAAAATATCAATTCAAATTCAGAATTTCCATTTGAAATTCAGAAAAGATCAATTGAAATTCAGAATTTCCATTTGAAATTCAGAAAATATCATTTGAAATTCAGAAAATATCAATTGAAATTCAGAAAATATCATTTGAAATTCAGAAAATATCAATTAAAATTCAGAAAATATCATTTGAAATTCAGAAAATATCAATTGAAATTCAGAAACTATCAATTAAAATTCAGAAAATATCAATTGTAATTCAGAAATCGGCATTTGAAATTCAGAAAATATCAATTGAAATTCAGAAATCATCATTTGAAATTAAGAAAACATCAATTGAAATTCAGAAAACATCATTTGAAATTTAGAAAATATCAATTGAAATTCAGAAAATATCATTTGAAATTCAGAAAATATCAATCGAAATTCAGAAACCGTCATTTGAAATTCAGAAAATATCAATTGAAATTCAGAAAATATCATTTGAAATTCAGAAAATGTCAATTGAAATTCAGAAAATGTCATTTGAAATTCAGAAAATATCATTTGAAATTCAGAAAATATCAATTGATATTCAGAAAACATCAATTGAAATTCAGAAAATATCAATTGAAATTCAGAAAATATCATTTGAAATTCAGAAAATATCAATTGAAATTCAGAAAATATCATTTGAAATTCAGAAAATGTCAATTGAAATTCAGAAAATGTCATTTGAAATTCAGAAAATATCATTTGAAATTCAGAAAATATCAATTGATATTCGGAAATCGTCATTTGAAATTCAGAAAATATCAATTGAAATTCAGAAAATATCATTTGAAATTCAGAAAATATCAATTGAAATTCAGAAAATATCATTTGAAATTCAGAAAATATCAATTGAAATTCAGAAAACATCAATTGAAATTCAGAAAAATGTAATGTAAACACATTTTTTAAAAGAATTTTAAAACTTTTATCAAAATAAGTAAAATTCATTGTACTCACGCGAGGGAAAAATATTTAAAATTGTGTGTCTCAATGATTTTATGTAGACTAATTTCTTTCTTGTAACGAATTATGGCTCCATTAGCAGACATTAAAACGTAACGCTGATATTAAAGACTATTATTTGGCTTTAAATTTCAGCCTTACATTTTGGAGCCATAATTCGTAACAACAAGAAATTAAAATCATTCAGACACACAAATTTTAAATAATCCTCAGCCGCGTAAATAAAGTGAATTTTACTCCCATTTGTTAATCAAAAGTATTTTGATAAAATCAATATATAAATTTTTTATAGGGTATAACATTATCTACCTGGCCGGATTCTTTAAAAAATTCTGTTTACAATTTTCTGAATTTCAATTGATGTTTTCTGAATTTCAATTGATATTTTCTGAATTTCAAATGATATTTTCTGAATTTCAAATGATATTTTCTGAATTTCATATGATATTTTCCGAATTTCAATTGATATTTTCTGAATTTCAAATGATATTTTCTGAATTTCAATTGATATTTTCTGAATTTTAAATGACGGTTTCTGAATTTCTATTGATATTTTCTGAATTTCAAATGACGATTTCTAAATTTCAATTGATATTTTCTGAATTTCAATTTATATTTTCTTAATTTCAATTGATGTTTTCTGAACATCAATTGATATTTTCTGAATTTCAAATGATATTTTCTGAATTTCAAATGATATTTTCTGAATTTCAATTGACATTTTCTGAATTTCAAATGATATTTTCTGAATTTCAATTGATATCTTCTGAATTTCAAATGACGGTTTCTGAATTTCAATTGATATTTTCTGAATTTTATATGACGATTTCTGAAATTCAATTGATATTTTCTGAATTTCAATTGATTTTTTCTGAATAATAATTGATATTTTCTGAATTTAAAATGATATTTTCTGAATTTCAAATGATATTTTCTGAATTTCAATTGATATTTTCTGAATTTCAAATGATATTTTCTGAATTTCAATTGATATTTTCTGAATTGTGTGTGTTTTTACAATTTCTTCCTGTTTCGCCTTCTTAGACTTAATCTGGACATCTTCATAATTTTTTTTGGTCGGTATTTTTCAATAAAAATACCGCTACTATTACCGAGTCTTTAATCCTTTTTTCATATATTTTATAAAAACCATTTCAACTGACTATCGTTAAGCTGGCCATACAAAATCAATCCAATTTGAATCAATATATTTCTGTCGCATTTCTTCAAATATTCATAAAGCTCTTGACAATTCATATTAAAATTATATTTGACTGTAATAATATCAGAAATAATTTTTGGATTCAATTTATTTCTTTTTGGCGTCCACTGCGCTTTGATTAAAGCGCAGTTATCAGTCATGTTAATTGAATTTAAGTTTTTACATAATTTTTCCGGATAAGGAATTCATTAAATAAATTTTTATCAAGCAATGTTAATTTATTGTTTAATTCAACAGTTGGCGCACTGCTGATAAGCTTCAAATTTGGCAATTAAAGTAAGTGATGCCAAGTCAATGAAAATAACAGCGACAAAACAGCGATGCCAACAATTCAAAAAAAGTTATGGAGAAAAGTGCAAAAAGTAGGACAACCCCGGACACTTACTGAAAAAGAAAGATGACTGCCCCGGACGCCCTTAAAAAGAGGACGGTGTCTGGGGAAAAGTGGAGGGATGGCAAACCTACTTAAGATTGATATATGCTCTTTAAGAATCATCAAAATAAGATTTTAGCCTATAAATTGAATTACAATTAAAGTTCTCGTAATCACAAAGCAGAATATTCGAAATTCTTTCACATTTTTGGAACAAAAGTATTTTAGTGTAAACATTTGTCGTTTATGCCGAAATTTATTTGCTTATTCCTTTTTGAAAATTCGTAAATATTATTGTTTTTATTTTTGTCAAAATGGTCTTGGTCAACCGAAAAAAACATTTATAATTAAACCATGGTGCTACCTAGTAAAAAATTGCTGCGGTACAAAAATCAATTCACTGGTAAAGCAATGATTTTATAAAAATGATGACGCTTCGTTAAAAAAGATTTGTAGTAAGAACGTTCCGAATTCAAATCCGGTTACAAGCAAAACATTTTTTTTTATTTTTTTTAATTTAATTTTTTTTTGTTTTATAAGATCAAATTTTTTATTTGTTGAAAAGCGCCTTTTAGACCAACTTTTTTTTTTGGTTTTCCAATGCTGGCATATTAGTTCCAAAAAACTTTCTGCCAGTTCTAGCATTTAGTACAGCCAGTAGTTGTCCAGCTATTATCATTCATTTACGTTTTTAGCCACCAAGTATTACATGTCTAGTTAGCTCAGTGGGTAGAGCTGTCGTCTGCCAATATGACGGCGTGGGTTCATATCACGGCACGACCAAAAAAAAACTACATATGAGCTTTTTTCTTTTGTATATAATAATGTTATCATAATGGGAATTGGAAAGCACTTTTTGCCTGTACTTGTACCACCTGCTAAAGTACCTTGCCATCGCTTTCCCGTTTGTAATATATGAAGGCCTGCACTTAAGTACGCTTGCGCTGCGCCCAGTATTTTGTAAGCAGATTGTAAAACAGATTCGTTGCGACAACCTTGCCAACTGAAACGTGTAATTAGAGCTACAAAGTTATTTGGTTATCGTTATCAAATGTTTTCATGGTCGAATTTAGCTTGGGAGAATAAACCGGTAAAATAACAAATAAACTTGATTTTTCGTCTGAATTACTCAAAAACTTACAAAAATTTCAAATTTTTTTGCAGTCTTTGCATAGTTCACGAATAATCTACTTAATTTATAATTTTACCAATATCTTGGCATCAATTTCTTGTGAATATTAGAAAATTGAAGAAAAACGTCGATTATCTAAGATTGCTCACTACACTTAAAATAATACGTCCGAAGAAAGTTCTGTCAAACGGGTGTCAAATCTATTTGACTAATTTTTAAAAATTTTTAGTTGAAACGCTGATTTAAACAAAGATTTTAGTTATCTTCATTTAACACTATACTAAAAATCCTCAGTACTTTAACAAGTTTTAAGTGTTAATTTTTAAAACTGTTTATAACAAATTCGTTAAAATTTACAAAATTTATTGTTAAAATATAATATTTTCATGTTTCTGTTATTAGTCGGTAGATGGCGCCACCAATGTATCCGAAGTTTTAAAGATGGCGCTATTTCTTCCCCTCGCGATTTTTTTAAAATGGCCCATATATCGAAAACTAAGAGAGATAAAGAAAAATTGACGACAATTTCGACTACCCCTAACCGCATAATACCCCAGCGAAAGGGATTATCTCTTTCCAAAAATGGACCATGGTTGGGTTTTGGACCCTCGGGAATTGCTAATCAAAATTTTACACTTCATAAAATGGTCCATATCTCGAAAACTAAGCTCGATAGAGCAAAATGAATAAACTGTTTGTTTCTTTGGAATGCCCTTACATGACTTTAAATGGTAAGGACTAGGCCTGGGGAGGGTCCCAAAATCTTAATTTTAACAAATTTAAGACTCAGTATAATTACAAATAAAACTGTATCTTTACTAGTTTCTTACTTAAATTTAGATTGTTAAATTTAGCAAAAAAATTTGCTAAAATCAACAAATTTTATTTTAAGCCAAAAAACAGGAATAAATTTTCCTGTTCAGCCAACAGACTTATTATTTTGAATGTATGTTTATTTGCGTTCATGTTAATAAATAAGAAAATCCCAGGATTTTTGAGATCCCCGTTTGGCATCCCTAGTGGACACATGACACGGCATTATATTATCTCTCATACTAATGGCTACCTATATAGTACCTGTTTTTTACATGGAAAATTAGTAAAAAATGTGCCAATTTTTGGGTTTTCTACTTAAATTTTTACCTTTTCATGTTTTCTTTTATAAAATGGTAATAAAACAAAAAACACCGCAACCCTTTTACAAAAATCCGTTGCAATAAATTATATGGACCATATACCTAAACATGAAAAAAATTGTCGAATAATATATTTTGTAGGGTATTCAATTAATCGGCTTTTTATTTTAATCGATTAATCGTGCAAATAATTATTCAGGTTTTTTTCTTAACCGGTTAATCAAACAAAATTTTAAAATCAATCGATTAATCGAAAAAAATTTCTGTAAAATAATATCAGATATCAAAAAAAATGTTATAAAAACCAGCTAATTTCTAATGCATGGATAACATTTGAGTTATATATTTCGATATATATCAGCGAATTGTCACGTGTTTTACAAAATTTATAACAAGCTGACCATGGTCAAGCTGATTTGGTCAATACATAAAATTTGTGACCATTTTTATAGGCCAAATGTAAACTCCGTAACCAGTAACTCATAAGATTTTTTAACTTTAATAGCTTATATTTTAATAACTAATGAAGCTAAACGCTAACTGTAAGAATTTTTATGAAGAGGAAAAGTGACCTTTTTAACAAAAATTAATACATTTTACAAACTTTTTCGTATGTCTTTGCTAACACGACTTCAACTTTGTAACGATTTTTCGTCATAATTTTTGATAAAAATGCCTACGGCAGAATTTTGGAGTTATTTATTAATTATATTGGGAAAAGTATAATGTTATTTATACTCAAATGATCGTTGGACTGTAAATAATCATCTAGTATAACAGACTTGAAGTTTTTCTGCAGTATGTAACATTCTCGAGATGAAAAAGGATGTCTTTAATAGGATTTGAAAAAATCCTAATTTTTACAGCAAACCATTTAACGAGTAGGAAAAACAATAGCATGTATGGATTCACCTTGTAGCTATCATACGATTTTGTTTCGGAAAGAAAATTCTGACAAAGCGTTTCTGAAAGAAAACGAAAAAAATAACCAAATGTAAACTCCGTAACTGTAAACTCCGTAACCACAATTGTTTGCATCAGGTTTCATTCAAAAAAATGTAGGTAAATGTTTAAAATATTTTAAAATAACTATAAACAGAGGCGATTCAACTAATATTTATGCGTCAAAAGATGATTCAACCGATAATTTTGCGTCAAATCAAAAAAGTTATCAGTTTTTTACCCTAAACTGCTAGAGCGAAAAACGATTGATTTTGCATTTCATTGGTTTGGAATCGATATTTCGAGCCATTACTGACATTAGTTTGACAAATTAAATTTGTTTCACACAATGTAAGAATTTTTTGATCGCGAATGTTATGTTTTTAATATACTATTTTGTAACTTCGCAACCGCTGATTGGATTTTAAAAAATTTTATATTTTTGAAAAGCATTTAAAAGGACCAAAAATACGAAATTAAAAAAAAAATAAAAAAATTTTTCGCGGAATGAATTTTATTTTTATTCGCGAAACCGCCATTTTGATAAACACAAATTGTATATTATTGGAAAGCATGTTGAAAACCCAAATACGAAAAACTAATAAATTAAAGAAAATTCGTACGCAATTTTTTTGTTATATCTTTTGCTTACGGAAATGTAATCTCCGTTACCACAAAAAAAATTAAAATTGTACAAAAAAAGTTATTGCGACAACTTGTAGAAGAGATTTTTTGCAATTAGGTTTATAATGACTAAACTTACTGATTCCATTAAGAAAAACCGAAATATTAACACTTTTTGCTTCTCACAAATTTGGCCCAAAAACTTATCACATTTTTTGATTTCACCCACATACACTTGTTGTGTTTTTAATAATTTTATTTAAAAAAGGAACAAAAATAAATTCAGCAACTCTTCTGAAATTCATAAAAATATATTTCATTTTAAATAAATAAATTAAAATTTTATCCAAATCGGAGAGAACAACACCAGAAAGAAGAATATAAGACCCCGTACATTTATTTGTATCTCTTTCGTATGCATTGAATACATAAAAAATAGTAATGTAGTAAGGAATTCTGTTGAGAACTGATTTTCCATTTACGTTTTCGTATCTCCATCCCTTTATTTTGTTTTATTAACTCAGAGTGCTCACTAAAGCCCCGTTCACATTATCACACAAGTGCTTATACTTTTCTTCACACAAGTATGACAAAAAGTATGCTGAAATTATCTGGTTGTCAAAAAAGTATAAAAGAAAATCTTTTCGGTATTCAGAATGTTATCGACACACACAACAAATAAATTAAAACAGTTATTTTTTCTTCTATTATTACTTTTTTTACCATTAGTTGTTTTTAATCTTTTTTTACATTTATTTGTGAATAACACAACGCTTGTGTTGAGACAAGTGGTAACGTTATGAAATATAGCGGGCGAAGCCCGTTACTTTGTTAGCGTGCCTTACAGTTTACAATTAAATTTCTTTTAGATAAAATAAAGCAAAATATTTGTTGTTAAGGTAAAATCAGAGATGGGAGTAATTAATTACTTTGTAATTGCGGGTTTTCATTACCATTAAATCTATAAAATGAAAATTAAAAAAAAAATTCATTACCATTACAAAATGTAATTGCAATGAAAAAAATGTTAATTTCATTTGTTTTCTTTACATGTAATGAAACGTTTTTATAATTTTCATTACAATACGCAATGGTAGTAAAAACAAAAAATCATTTTCATTTTTTCTACACTAGGTAGACAAATGAAATTTCATTACCATTACTTAACCCTGCTGTTAGGTTAAAAACTACTTACGAATTTTAGGTTGATGGACCATTTTGGTCCATACCTAATTTTTCAGAAAAAAAGACCATAAACCCATTTTTTATAGCTATTTCCATTTAGTATTTCGAAAACGCAATACTAACTTTAAAAAATATATTTCTCATGCTCAAGAAATATTTTGGGCTACCCAGCAAACAAAGATGATCATTAATGGCTCAGAAATGAGCTCCAAAAACATAAGCATTTTTCCACTTTTTCCTATGAAAGTGGTCCGTCCAAAAGAGCCCCCTGTGCACTCAGAAAAAAGAAAGTATAAAATCGAAATTTTCCTCATAAATCTAAATAATTTTGGAATCTTCTTTGAGACCGAAAAGTGAACCCTCATTTTGAGACAGCTTTTTAGATTGTAGAGACAACTTTTTGGATTGTTTTCTGATGGTTCATATTTTCTACCAAAAAAATAGTGTTTTCAAAAAAACAATAATCATTTCTATGAGCCATTTAAAAATCTTATTTATGAGCGCTCCGAAATTGCTGGCTGGGTATTCATTAAACGTTGAATGTTTATTACTATAGTACTTGTCATAACAATTTTATTTGAAAACTAATTGCAAAACTGTTACAAAACTAAAAATTATATTTGGGGTGCTCCTAATTTTATTTGGTTGTACAATCAAATCAGTAATTTATACATATTACTGCTGCTATTCAGTTATTTGTGTTATTTTTGTGATTTACCTAGTTTCATTTAGTCATATATCAACTAATCACATTAGTTTCACTTCAGTTTCAGTTCAGCCCAGCAAAATCTTTCATTACCAAATAAGTGGTTATATAATAGAAATTCATAGCTCCGCACAACTTATTTTTTGGCGTCTAAACTCATTATTTTTGTTTGGCGTGGTCGTTTTTATAAGTAGTCACGCTTACCCGCTCGCTTACGAAAAAATGAGAAATAAGTAGTTATGAGATTTTGAATAATAAGTGGTTAAACACCTGCTAACAAAAAGTTGAATTATAAGTGGTTATCCGATTGCGTACTTGATTCTTAAAAATAAGGAGTTACACAAATACTATTAGTTTAAAGAAATACATTCACAAAAATTTAAGTTTTTCTAGTGCGTGATTTTAGGACTCGTCATAAAAAATGTATAAAATTTAATTGTGTAAACAGTACTTATTTAAACTATTACGAGTAAGTCATTATTTTATATTTAGCAACAATGAATACAATAGACCGTTATTAGGAAGTCATTATTTTATATTATAAAATAACGCAAAAGGTAATGATATATCATTTTTGGTAATGCAGATAGTAATGAGGTGTCATTACCAATATTTTGCTGGGAGCTTGTGTTTTCTTTGTTTTTTGATAAAATGGAAAATCGGCTTAATTTGGACTCTAATGCTATTGCTAAAACTCTAAATGAAAGTGACTCGGATATTTCAATTGCGATGAAAATATCTAATACGAAAATATAGAAACAAGTGATTCTGATACAGAAAATTAAAAAAATGTGCCTGCAGCTGGCACTATGGAGCTGGCACATTGTATATTGCAAAAAATAATATGCAATAGAGTGCAACTCTATTATCCTGTCCCATTGCAATTACTGCTGAGAATATTATCTCAACACATGGCGACTCTAAATTAGGCTATGTATGGCAGCCTTAGAAAGCGTGTCGTATTGGATTTAACTAAAGGTTTGAAAGGTCAAAATATTGTATCACGGCCGATCATTTCTTTTTATCTTTCGATTTGGCAAAAAAAAACTTTTAGAAAGAAAATTTACATATGTGGGAACAGTTTACTTCCAATGAAATCCCTACATTCGTTTTTTACATTGGCCATAGACATAAAGGAACTGTTTTGATAAGGTACCAGAAATCAATGCACCGAAAAAGAAGCCGGAGCTTGTATCTTTCTATAAATCGACAAAAGGTTTGCAATTGTTTTGCCATTATTTATTAGTCGATTAATTGTCTTCTCTCTTAGAAAGCGTAGATAACGCCGACCAAATGATTGGTTACTATATTCTTAAATGGAAGAAAAATCGATGGCCGAATGTTGTATTTGAAAAAATTATAGTTATTTCCGCATTGAATGCTTTCATAATTTTTTATGAAATTGATGTTTCGTGGCACCAAGTGCTCCAAATCGTAGGAGACCCGAATTTTTACGACAATTGGCCAAAGAACGCATCTAATATACCAAAAGAAAAATTTTCATCGTAGCTATTGGCTGAGGTAAGAGCATCTTCCTCAGGTTCCGCAACTTCTGGAAGTGATACAAGAAACCTACACCCTAGAAAACGTGGAACGTTGCTGCAAATCCAAATGTGAAAATAAATGTGTTGTCTGCAGCAAATTTATTTGTAAACTAAACCGCAAAATAATTTGCTCATCCTGTAATGCGAATATGTGAATGAAAAGTAATAAAATGGACCTAAATGGTCCCTAATATAAGATTTGTAACTGTTTATTTTTCTCCCTTCCATTTTATGTTAGACACTTATTTATTTTGATAAAAACATTAATTCAGAAAAAAATCACATGAGCTAAAATTTGAAGTCAATATATTGTACAGTTGCAAAGTTAAAGAGAGAAGTAAAACAAAATGGACCAAAATGGTCCTAACCTAACAGCAGGGTTAACATAATGATGTAAAGAACGTTTTGTTCTTTGTTCTACACTAAAAAATTTTCCTTTATGGAAATTTTTTTTTTTAATTTTTTTTTTGGCAACTAGCCACCAAACTTTGATGTATGTATCTAGATTATAAATTTAAAAAAACCGCACTTAAAAAATAGCAAAATTATGGCGGAAAGCGAAAAAAAGGCTTTATGGCAGAAAAATTCAATTAAAAAACTTAATCAGCGATTAAAATTCTTCAAACAAATATACTGATGCAAAAAGTTTCGTTTTGGCAAATTTTTTTCGCGATTTTTTTTTTTTTGCAACTAACCACCAAACTTTGTTATATGAAATAGGCATTATCCCTAGATTATAAATTTGAAAAAACCGCACTTAAGAAATTGCAAAATAATGGTGGAACTCGAAAATAGACTTTATGGTACAAAAACTGAATCAGCGATTAACATTCTGCAAACAAATATATTGATGTAAGAAATTTACTTTTTTAAAATTTTTTTTTCGCGATATTTTTCGCGATTTTTTTTTTAACTAGCCACCAAACTTTGTTGTATGAAATGGGCATTATAGTCCCTAGATTACAAATTTTAAGAAACCGCACTTAAAAAATTCAAAAATAATGGTGGGACGCGAAAAAAAGACTTTATGGTAAAAAAATTTAATTAAAACACTTATTCAGCGATTTACGTTCTGCAAACAAATCTATTGATGTAAGAATTTTCCTTTTTGTAAATTTTTTTTCGCGATTTTTTTCGCGGTTTTTTTTTTAACTAGCTCCCAAACTTTCTTGTATGAAACGGGTATTATAGTCACTAGAATATAAATTAAAAAACCGCACTTCAAAAATTCAAAAATAATGGTGGGACGCGAAAAAAGACTTTATGGTAAAAAAATTTAATTAAAACACTTATTCAGCGATTTACGTTCTGCAAACAAATCTATTGATGTAAGAATTTTCCTTTTTGTAAATTTTTTTTTTGCGATTTTTTTCGCGTTTTTTTTAACTAGCTCCCAAACTTTCTTGTATGAAACGGGTGTTATAGTCACTAGAATATAAATTTTAAGAAACCGCACTTAAAAAACTCCAAAATAATGGCGGGACGCTAAAAAAGACTTTATGGTAAAAGAATTGAATTAGAAAACTTAATCAGCGATTTACATTCTGCAAACAAATATATTAATGCAAAAATTTTCCTTTTTGGATTTTTTTTGTTTGGGATTTTTTTCGCAATTTTTTTTTTTCAACTAGCCACCAAACTTTGTTGTAAGAAATGAGTCCTTAGATTATAAATTAAAAAAAACCGCACTTACAAAATGGCAAAATAATGGCGGAATGCGAAAAAAGACTATGGTACTAGAATTGAATTAAAAAACTTAATCAGCTATTTATGTTCTGCAAAAAAATATATTGATGCAAGAATTTCCCTTTATGCAATTTTTTTCGTGATTTTTTTTTGCAACTAGCCACCAAAACTTGGTATCAAATATGGATACCATAGGCCTCGGATTATGAACTAAAAAATGCTTTTAGTAATTTGTAAACCTCATATTTTTAAAATAAAAAACTTCGACAAAAACGGCATGTAATGAAAAACAAATGGGTGTTTCATTACTATGTAAACATTAGGTAAAAGTAACGAAAATTAAAAAAAAGTTTCATTTTAGTTTTCAAAACAAATGAAAGTTGAAAAAAATATTCATTACCATTTTTTAACGCAATGGTAATGAAAAAAACATTACCATTTCTTCAAAAAATGGTAATGATAAAAAAAGCTCGATTACCATTACATCAAGTAATGGTAATGAAAATGTAATGGTAATGATTTTAGCCCATCTCTGGGTAAAATAATTGTTAAGGTAAATTTATTGTAATGTTTAAGTACAAACACTATTTTTTGCCTCTTTATTTTTATATAAATCAATCATTTAGTATACCAACACGTGAGCACGTAACAACTAATTGTCTGTTGTTCAAGCCATCGGCGTAGATAGGTCGTATTCGTGGTTGGATGGTGGGGGGAGGGGAACTGCGCCCCCCACAATTTTTTTAAATTCGCTTTTTTATTTAAAGTACAGTTTTTATAATAAAAGCCTTCACCCAGCCACCACAAATAAATAATTCTGACACAATAATGGGTTTAAAATAAATAAATATTTGATCACTTTTTCTCATGAAAGTGGATTGTTAGTAATGAATCCATAATAAATTGCAATATACGTATGTATGTCAAGATAATTTGGTAAAGTGCGAACTTAGGTAGATAGACCCGTAAGTAGTTTTCTTAATTTGTGTTTTGAATGAAAATAAATAACATAAAGCAGGGTTCGAATATTAAAGATAGTAGGCAAAGCCCCCTACGTTGTTAACGTGCCTTAAAGTTTTTTTTTTTAATTCCAGTTTATTTAAAGATAGACCTGGCAATTCAAGTATATTCACAAATTCAGTTGGAAAATTTACTGCGTCGGTTTCTTCCACCGGTGCTTCGTTACCTGCAGTTTAAATATCAGAATATATAAGTTCCATTCCTTTTCTAAGGTTTTTTTCTCTTTTAGAAAATTTGTTTAACTTTTTGGAGAGTATGTTTCAATGCTACATAAGTTTCATATTTCGTGGATAGTGTTTAAACAGGTAATTAAAAGGGGTTCTTCACCCCTTTTTGTTCCTCCCAGTAAAAATCCCAAATATATATAATCTTGCATCACTCGCATGCGAAATTTCAAGTATCAAACTCCGGCAGTTTGAGTCATTCAAATTCCATTCCATTTTGTTTAACAATTTTAGTTTTCCAATGCAACTCCTTCCAAGATTCTATTTCGTTCGCCATTCCATTGCATTTCGTTCCCATTAGCTGTTATTCCAATTCCACTCGTTCCCCGTTTCATTCCATTTCGTTCCTACTGTCTTGTGTATCGATACTGATATCAGTCGCTTCTATTTCCATTCCTTTTCTTTGCACTTGCTCCGTTCCATTCCTCTTTTAACTGCAGTGTTTCAATTCCTCTCGTTCCCCATTCTATGCCATCTCGCTCCTCATTCCATTTCGTTCTATAGTCCATTCCATTTCGCTCCCTCTTCCAATTCATTTCCATTGTCTATAATTTCAATTCCACTCGTTCAACGTGTATACCCATTTCGTTCCACTTGTGTAGTGTTTCAATTCCACTCGTTTCCTATTTAGTTTCTTAATTTTAGTGTTCCATATACACTTGTTCTTTAAGTTTTAGGTTTCTAGCTAAAGACGCAGACGTTAAGGGGTGGGGGGCAATTTTCCCCTTTTGAACCACAATTTTTACCACGTTCCTGTCCAAAGTCCTAAAAACGGCACTTTTCCTCTTTATAAAAATTCTTACAGTTAGTGTTTAGCTTCATTGGTTATTAAAATATAAGCTATTAAAGTTAAAAAACCTAATGAGTTACTTGTTACGAAGTTTACATTTGGCCTATAAAATTGGTCACAAATTTTATGAATTAGATTGGTCAGATTGTTCTAAATTTTGTAAAACGGGTGAAAATGCGCTGATATATATTGAAATATATAACTTAAATATAATCCATGCATTAGAAATTAGGTGGTTACACGGTTTTTATCACATTTTTTGATAACACCCATATAGAAGATTTAAGTAATATGTCGCTGTTGCTATTAAATGAGTTATACATAGACTTTATTAAAATCCGTTTTAGTTAAACCAGCATTTATTTATACAGATTATCGGAAGAGCTGAAAAATAAAGAAAAAATCTTAAGGCTTGTATTCACAAATGCTTAATAAATTTGAAATAGGTTTAATAAACAAATTTTCCATACAAAATTTGTTTAATAAACCTATTTTAAATTTATTAATTATTTGTGAATACAAGCCTAACTCTTTAAGGCCTTAAGATAGAATTTAGATTCAGGGAATTAAACGAAAAAGATAATTCTTTAGGGAATTGGACGAAAAAGTTAATTACTTAGGGCATTAGACGAAAAATTTAATTCCTTAGGGAATTAAACGAAAAAGGTAATTCTTTAGGGAATTAAACGACTTAAAATTGAATTAACTCCTGTTGAATGAATTCGCTAGTGAATGAATTCTTTAATTTTAATGCTTAATGATTTGGTCAGGGAATTCATTCTCTAAATTTGAATTCTTTGACAGGAATTAATTTCTTGTTATTTCATATTAATGATTTCATACCTTGAATTAAAAAATTTAATTAAATTTTAGGGAATTCATTCCAAAAAGGAATTAATTTTTTAAAGCTCTGGTACTAGTATATAAAATTGATAAAGAAATGAATTCATAATGATTATTGCGCTCAAAACAATCGATAGGACTCTCATGGTGTCAAGACTATTCAGAAATTAACAAAATTTAAGTACCCCTTAATATATCTTCTCTTTTTGGAAAAATAAATTACAATATTTTTTCGTTTGTAAATTAATTGTTTTTTTTTATTTCGTTTCTTTGAAAATAAATATAAATAAGAGGTAAACCTTGACATTGAAACATACAATAGCAACACTGCAAACGGAGAGAATACAAAAACTTTTATAATAAATTAATACCTACTCGTTAGTATAAACTACTAAGCGGATTTTTTGTGTACATGTATGATTTGGGGGAAAATTAAAAATTACCTATTATAAATATAAAAATTCACTTTGTTTCTAAACAAAAAACTTTTAATGATGTAATTTGTTTTTTTTTTCTACATAAACTTTCAAATAAAGCTGTTATTATTGTAATTACCCTCACTTATTCAATGTTATACTTAATAAATGGTCAAATAAATCCTGTTGTCTTTTCTTGAGCGGGGTTAAGGTAATTTTACAGCACTATGTGTGTATTACGCAAGACCTGTATAAAAATTGTACTTGATATATTTTTTAGAAATACCCAATTTAAGTAGCAATATTATTTGATTTACTAAAATACTTACTTACGTAAAATAATATTTGTACTTGAGCTTTGAAACATAGTCTGATTTGCAAATTTAATGTGTTTATAACTTTTAAAGAAAAGGTTTATTCTTCTTCTTAACCTCAAACCTACTAAATTAGAATTAATAAAAATACATATTAATTACAATACTAATTGTATTTGGTCTATACGACGAGTTTGAGAAAGAAACACTTTACTATAAAAAATAAAAAATGTTGGCTGTCCGTCTCTAATATACACAAATTGCCTGCACTTGTACGTAAAAACCATACGTCAATGTGGCAACATTTGCGAAAAGGTGACATGGAGGGAATAAGAAGATAAACAAAAAAATCTAAAGCAGAATGTTTGTATATGTCTGTTTGATCACTTCTGAAAGTATTCATATAGAGACAATCTGACAATAAAAATATAAACAATAATACAATTTAATTGGAAAATCACTGATGAAGCCAGTCCATAACAAAGGCAGAAACTGGATCGAGTCTGATTTGCAAAATTTAATGTGCTTATAACTTTTGAAGAAAAGGTTTATTCTTCTTCTTAACCTCAAACCTACTAAATTAGAATTAATAAAAATACATATTAATTACAATATTAATTGTATTTGGTCTATACGACGAGTTTGAAAAAAACAACACTTTACTATAAAAAATAAAAAAATGCCCTGTTGGCTGTCCGTCTCCGAAACGATGCGGTTATCGGTAACGGTATTTTAAAGGTGACTGCTGCAGTCTGGTGATTCCATTGTGTCTATAAAAAATTTCAATAAAAATGTTTTCTTCCTGTAAATTAACTTTAGAGTTATGTCGGTATTTTAAGGATAATGGTATTTCGGTTATGGTATTTTAAGGTTAACGGTAGTTCAGTTATTTCGGTAACGGTATTTTAAGGGTAACGGTAGTTAGTTATTTTGGTGAATATCGCAAATTATTTTACAAAAGCAAACTAAAATAAAAACGAAATAAATTTATCAACTTACGGTGGGTCTCATACTGCAGGTTTAAACTTAGGTTAATAGTTAACCCAAAAATTTGTTGTTGTTTTGTGTAAATTTTTTTGACATTTTATTTTGTTTTTAGTTAAGTTAAAGTTAAACCTACAGTATGAACCCACCGTTAATGTATGATAAATAACCACGCACAGTGGTTCCAAACTAAAAAAAATGGTAATAATTACACTGCGTGACTTTCAAAAAATTAATGGAGATCTGATTCTATATATTTCGGACATGCTGATTACAATGGCGTACTTTATCGATTAATCTAAATTGGTAAAAAATTACAAAAATGTTTAAAAAATATAAATTTTTTATTTAAGTAAATGTGCTAAAAACTCAAAATTTAAAAAAAAAAAATTGTGATAAATAATTTGCTGTAGGATTGTTCCTATCCGGATTTAATTTTGGTCTGAGAAATATTTGTTAGCTTCAACTCAATGAGAATTTCATGTGGTATCTATTTACGTATAATATATTTTTAATTATTTTTTACTTTTTAAAGGTTGATATTAAATGAAAGCATTAATAATTATTGTACTTAATGATTATTAGAATTATTAATTATAAATAATGATCAATGTAATAAAGCTTGTTTAAGCCCCGTTTAGATTATCACACAAGTGTATTGTACATGTCAGAAATGTGTTGTATAACGAAAATGTATAATAGTGTGAACACTGTTCGTTACACACATGTCAAAATAGGTGCACACATTTTAAAAAGCGGTAACACTTTTTTGACAAGATTTATTTTTTGAAATCTCTACATATAAAAGAATAACGTTACTGACTCACTGACTGACTCAACATCGCCCAGCCCAAACCGCTGAAGCTAGGAAGTTGAAATTTGGTATGTAGGTTCCTCTTTCGGCGTAGACGTCCACAAAGACGGGATTTTTGGAAATTCCTACCGGAACGGGCAAAAAGGGGGAAAGTCTCCCCCTTGACGGCTTGCCAAAACCCCTTTGGTTAGAAAGCTGAAATTTAATATATGTGTTCCTTGGAGTAGGGGCTAACTATTCTCAAAAAAAGTACCTTTTCCAAAAAAAAGTACCTTTTCTAAAAAAAAGTAGCTTTTTCCAGAAAAAATTCATTTTTCCAAAAAAATACCTTTTTCAAAAAAAGTACAAATAAAGTACTTTGTAAAAACAAAGTATCTTTTTCCAAAAAATTTCGCTTTTTCCAAAAAGTACCAAAAATACCAATTAAAAAAAATATAATTTCTAAAAAAGTACTTTTTTTCCTCCCCCCACGGATATCTCCACTAAAACAAGGTTTCTTGATATTCGGCATAGACGTGCGCTAAGACGGGATTTTTGGAAATTCCTACCGGAAGGGGCAAAAAGGGGAAAAGTCTCCCCATAAACAGTCTCACAAATTGGAAAAGTGCCTGCCCAAACCACTGGAGGTAAGAAGTTGAAATTTGGTATAAAGGTTCCTCCACTGTAGTAGACGTCGACTGAGTTTTTATTTTTTGAATTCCCTACATGGAATGGTGAATGAAATGGAATCTTGGAAGGAGTTGCATTGGAAAACTAAAATTGTTAAACAAAATGGAATGGAATTTGAATGACTCAAACTCTCCAAAAAGTTAAACAAATTTTCTAAAAGAGAAAAAACCTTAGAAAAGGAATGGAACTTATATATTCTGAAATTTAAACTGCAGGTAACGAAGCACCGGTGGAAGAAACCGACGCAGTAAATTTTCCAACTGAATTTGGTAATATACTTGAATTGCCAGGTCTACCTTTAAATAAACTGGAATTAAAAAAAACTTTAAGGCACGCTAACAACGTAGCGGACTTTGCCCGCTATCTTTAATATTCCAACCCTGCTTTACGTTATTTATTTTCATTCAAAACACAAATGAACAAAACTACTTACGGGTCTATCTACCTAAGTTCGCACTTTACCAAATTATCTTGACATACACGCGTATATTGCAATTTGTAATGGATTCATTACTAACAATCCACTTTCATGAGAAAAAGTGATCAAATATTTATTTATTTTAAACCTATTGTTGTGCCAGAATTATTTATTTGTGGTGGCTGGGTGAAGGCTTTTATTATAAAAACTGTACTTTAAATAAAAAAGCTAATTTAAAAAAAAAAACCACGAATACGACCTATCTACGCCGATGGCTTCAACAACAGACAATTAGTTGTTACATGCTCACGTGTTGGTATACTAAATGATTTATTTATATAAAAATGAAGAGGCAAAAACTAGTGTTTGTGCTTAAACATTACAGTAAATTTACCTTAACAATTATTTCACCATAACAACAAATATTGTGTTTTATTTTATTTAAAAGAAATTTAATTCTAAACTTTAAGGCACGCTAACAACGTAGCGGGCTTCGCCCGTCGATTTTTACTATCAAAAATAGCCAAATGACGATTTTTTGCTTCAAAATGACAATTTCGATTTATTAAAATATAGAGCAAGAAAATTGAAAATTTCCAATCTATATTTCTAAATCTCAAGTTTTAAGTTTTTGAAATTATGCAAAATTGCAAACAAACTAAAAAAACCGCTGCAAAATCAGATAATTTTTATTCAGCAGATCTATACGATTTTTGAAAAATATTTTAGAATTTGAGATTCAAAGTGTTCATATTGAAATTCTTATTAAAATTATATCTTTAAAAATGTTAAAATCCGTTCAAGTACAAAATAATTTTTTATTTACTGTCAATTTTTCGTTAAGATATGGATTTTAAAATGTACAAAACTTATAGGAAAAACAATAAAAAATATTATAATTTTTGTGTAAAACTTATGCCTTAAAACAATAACGAATGTCAATTTTTTTCATGGGGCGAATGCCTGTGAAATACATATTAAATATTTTAAAATCTGAAATTTTTGCTGGTATTTTTTTTTAAAGCATAAACATTATATTAAATATGTTAAATCGAACAAGATAAAAAAGGGTAATTTTTAAAATGCTTAATAAGTTTTTGGGTTCCTATTAATACAAATAGATTTTATTTTGATGATTTTGTGTAGAGTTTGCTAAAAACCGAAAAATTTGAAAACCGCGGTTTCGGTTTTTCAAAATTATAAAAACCGCGGTTTCGGTTATTTTTCGGTTATCTTGTGATATTAATAGAATTGTTTTAAAATAATTAAATATAACAATATTCTACCTACATATATGATAATTAAATATGCAGAAAAATTAAACAGTTTAATACATCCAAGATATCTTTTAGAATTCGATTGAATTTCTCACTCGAATATTTAAAGGCAATAACGCCATTTCAAAACCTTTCCGGGAGAAGATATAAACGCGGAAACCCGTTATAAAAGTTTTTTTTTTTCTTTTTTCGGCAATTAATTATAGTTTAAATTTTAGCAATTTGTTAAAATTTTTATAAATTTCGCGGAATACGAAATAAGGCTTTTTGAAAAATCGGCGATAATCGTAACTGAATATGTGAAACTCAATGGTCCTTACTATAAAAGAGTATTTTAAATTTAAAGACGACTTTATTTTTAATCATACGGTTTTGTCCATTTTGTGTATGAAAACCCTACAAAAATATTCATATTTCCAAACATTTTGATTGGTTGAAAATAAATTAACCAATCAGAATTATCCAAAAATAAATCAAGTCAAGGCATACTGCCACCCAATATTTTAACTAAAGTCGACTTTAACTAAAATATACATTTGAAAATTTTAGATAGAAAGGGCGAATATCTCTTTAACCACTTGACTTTTTGGTGCAATTTTTTACTTAAATTATAAGCTTCAGTTTATGTTATCCGTAATAACAAAGACAAAAAATTCTTTAAAGCAGTTTTTAATGTAGAAAATGTTCATTACAATTAAATACAATATTTTGTAAAATAGAAGCTGTCTTTTCGAAATTCAAGATTCAATAATATGCAATTTAATTAATTATTTTAATTGGTTAAAGTATTTGTTAAAAACCGACTTATTTTTGTCGGTTTTCGGTTTCGGTTTTGAGGCTTGAAAAACCGTAATTTCGGTTTCGATTAAAACCGAACAGCAAACTCTAATTTTGTGCCTAATAAACCTGGCAACACTTTTGACAGCTCTTCAGCAACTGCGGTTGACTGCTCTTTCATGAACCTCCGAACCAATAACCGAACCCGCCGATTACACCACCGAGCGCGGATTGCTCGGATAAAAATAAATAAAATACATGTGAACTCTTTTTAAAATTTATTTTGGAAAATATATTTCCAGACCACCTATTTATCGGTTTTGCCAGCGATTTGCCAAACTTTATGTTCCATATAATTCAGAAATATACATATATAATTACAGAAAATATAAAAATAAAGATATTTAAAAATATATTCGACATTGACAAAAGTCGTTAGTCGGCAGTTATATTCATATTGAATTCTTGGATTAAAAAAGTATATACTTTATACAATATTTAGCAAAACGGTTTCCAATTAAACAAATTGCCATTAAGTATACTGACGACTTCTTCCTCACTAAGCAAAACTTTACCGAAATAAAAAAAATCTATAATCCTTAAATGCTGGCCCAAGAAATGCTTTACGTTCTCATCTTCCATCATATTGCAAATTCTACACAACTTTGATGCATCGCTTTGCCATCTATTCACATTCAAGTTCAATAAAGAACACCGCATCTTAAAAATCCTTTTGATTTCTTCCTGATTATGAATTTCTGTCATGGGAAAGCACTTTTTGCCACTAATTCTACGACCTATTAAAGTGCTTTGCCATTGCTTTCGCGTTTGTATTTTTCTGACTGGGTATGAATATATTCGAACATGAATAAATATTTCTGACTGGGTTATAAAAAAGAAAATTTATTGCATATTTATTTTCTTCAATCTTTTACATCAATTTTCCTTCTTTTCAGACTCGTTTATTAGAAGATGCATCCCTTTTATGCAATTCATGGTCAGCACGTCAAAATGTAAGTCTGTAAATGTTTGTTTACTTTTATTTTTATATATTTTCTACATCTATATTATAATTACTAAAATAGAAGCTTGTACTTAGTATTGTTTTTGTAGAAATACTAATTAAAAATTAATGTTAAAAGTATAAGTATGGTACGTACTTTCATATATGGGGATATTTATACTTGTCTATATAGACTATTGTGTATTTCGTCAGCTATTGACCTGATGCCCCCCCCCCCCCCCCCCAAATATTCGAAAAAGTTGTAACATACTTTTTGTTTAATTAAATATCAATTAATTTTCTTCTTTTTTCAGAAAAGTATTGCAAGATATTATAACGCTAATTTCATACCCAATAGTAAAGCTCTACACAAAATGTTTACCAAAAATTTTAAAAGGAATATCAAAAAACTTCCCATAAAATAATAATATTTCAATGTTTGAGTTTACTTTTGTGTAGAGCTTACCCGCAAAAAAAGTGGGGAAAAAAGAAGTGATGAAAACACAGCAACTACTGAATAGGAAGTTGTTCTAATTTGGGGGTTTCATTGATAATTTAATATTGGCTTGTCATAGCAAGGAAGTCGTTCATTTTAAAAACAAATGATGTATATTTGAACCAATGATAAGAAAGTAATTTTTTACTTCTTTTTATTTTAATTAAAAAAACAAAATCATCAATGCCGCGCGTTGGGTGTGAGAGCCCACAGTCGTTGGCATTTCAAGCAGACGCTCTACTCTCTATACCAACGCTGGGCAAATGCGACCCTTTGCTGATTTTTGTGCGGCCCTTGTTGAAATTTAAATTTCGATTTTTTTTATTTAAAACATTATTTTAATATTATATTTCTCAATTATTTTTAGTTTTTCATTTGGAAAAATTCTTTTTTTAAATCAGAACTAAGATCGACTTGAAAATTTCTTACTTAAAAGATATTTAAAGGAACAATCAATCTTACCCTTAGGGCCAGTTTAGTTAGAAATTTGTTACTTAAGAAATATTTAAGACAAGAATCGTTCTTAGTGCTGAATATAAAACTGGCCCTTAATCCTTTATAAAATAAATTCAACTTTTTTATGAAACAGTCTACATTGACAGTTACTTTTGTCAGAATTACATGAGAAACATTTTAAAAACACTTTATCACATTTATCAAGTTTTATTTTTGTTTTTCATTACATTTATGAAGCTTTTTATAAATATGATGGAGCATTTTTTCCGAGTGATATTAATATTCAGCAAAATTTATTGCTAATTTTAGCAAATAATTTTTAAATAACAATTTACAGCAATTTTACTAAAATTAAGCAGCAGTAACTAATTTTTTCTACTAATTTCATTGTACTACAAATCAGTAGACATGAGTTGCTAAAATTAGCAAAATATATCCCTAAAGCTCAAAATAGTTAAATTTCCAGTAATAACATCAAGATTTTCAGTACCCATTAGAAACTTTTTTGTTGAGTGGGTTTTATAGTTTTATAGTCGGCACAAAGCATGATTATAAATTAAAATTTTACTTTATTAAGAATTTTAGTTTAACAATTTCTTACTCAAATAAAGTTTTATTAAAATTCGTACTTAGTGCTGACTATAATACTGCACCGCATTGGTTTTAAATTAAGAACTGTGTTAAAAAGTCGGCATCAAAAAACACTCAATTACTGATTAAATCTTTAAGTTTGTAATCATATTTTAAATTAACCCTTCAGTGCATAGTGTCCCTTTAAAGGATTGGATTTAAATAATAATTTGTCATCAAAAAAGACGCCTAAGTCTTTAACTAAGTTATGACTAGGGTTTGGGATTTCCCGGATTTTTTTATTTCCCGGGAAACGGGAATAAAAAAATTTGATTCCCGGGAATTCCCGGGAATCCCGGGAAATATTTTTGAACAAAATTGTTAATGAAAACCACCTATATAAGTAATTTTTGTTAAAAAAAAACACTATTTCAGTACAAATGCAGTCTGTGTAGTGAGAATTCAAAGTAAAAAATATCAGAATGTTGAACATTTGATTTCACATAGATTACTCCCAGCACTGCCAAATGAATTGCATGATTCCAGCAGAAAGCACCTACTACTGGACTGTCGGAAACAAACCGTTTCATCACACTTGGTCCATTAGATATGGTGGCCACAATGTTATTTTCCAAAGACAAATAAAACTCTTCTAGTCTTATTTCTACAATTCTTCTTATTTCATCAGCATTACATCTTCCTGATATATAAACCAACCCCAGGTTATAAAATGAATTATTTCCGTTTATACATATGTTCAAATATCTCTTTTGTGATATTCTTGTCCATTCATCTAAGATTATAATAAATCTTATCATGATAAAAGAAATATTGCTCTATATTTCTTTTATCATGATACACTCTCATAACAATTCCGTTGTGACAACCGAATTTTTCAGTTGTGACAGCCGATAGTTCGGTTGCCGCAACCGAATTGAAATCGAATTCGGTTGCCACAACTGAATTCGGTTGCGGCAACCGAATTACGAGGTTGCAGCAACCGAATCAATTCGGTTGGCAAAAAATTCGGTTTCCACAACGGAATTGTTCTGAGAGTGTATCTTTTACATGATTGTAGTAATTTAATATAAGGTTCTTTACATCGGTTTCATTTTTTTTCAATGCCAGGTTTTTATTATAAAAACTTTCTCGAATAAACGAAGATCTAGTTATGGTGCGGATTGACTGCGGCTAAATTGGATACCATTTCAGGAAATGTTTGCCCTACCATAAAATTCTTAATGCCTATTCAGCTTACACTTTTTTCTTCAGGTACTTTGCTAATTTTAGCTGAAACGTTATTCTTGTTGTTGTTTTCTTCAAGAGAAGTTGCATGACCATCAATTTTTTTTTTTTTTTTGTGAACCAAATTTAGATGTCGGATAACCAAATTTAGATACCACCGTTAACCAGTCGTTTCTTTTCACATTTATTAATGAAAACGTTACTTATAAAATTATTGACCCTTAATATAAAGGAGTATTTTAAATTTAAAGTCGACTTTATTTTTAATCAAACGGTGTTGTTCATTTTGTGTATGAAAACCTTACAAAAATATTTATATTTTCAAATATTTTGATTGGTTGAAAATAAATTAACCAATCAGAATGCTCCAAAAATAAACCAAGTCAAGGTATACTGCCACCCAATATTTTAACTAAAGTCGACTTTACCTAAATTATACATTTGAAAAATTTAGATAGTAAGGGCGATTATTTGTAAGAAACAAAGCTTTTTTTCATATTTCTTTTAAACATTTTACCAAGTTTTTAGGGTTTACTACTTAAATTTTGAATAAGTTATGCGAAAAATCTTTATTAGTTGAAATGCTCCTAATTACTTGACAAAGATTTTATTTCTGTGTCAAATGAATGTATTCCCTTTTAAAAGATTTTAACAATGACATTTTTGTTTTGGTATTTAAAATGTTTTTTATGACTAAAATTAAAAAATTCTATTCGAAACAAAACAATTTAAAAAATTTAATATTTTTAAAATTTCCCGTTTTCCCGGGAAAAATATATTATTTTCCCGGGAATTCCCGGCAAACTTTTCCCGGGAATTCCCGAACCCCAAACCCTAGTTATGACGCAGAAAACAGGAGTTATTTTCATCCATATAGTTATAAATAATAGGAAAATGCTTATGAGAAAATGTTATAATTTTACATTTGGAAAAATTAAGGTAAAGATGGTTATTTTGGCACCAAGTCATGAGACAAAAAATGTCCTGCTGAAAGTTATAACAATCAGCAACTGATGAAATATTTTGAAAAAGTTTCAAATCATCAGCATAGAGTAAACACTCACAGGTTCTAAAAATGTCAATGATGTCATTTATGAACAAAAGAAAAAGTAATGGACCCAGATGGCTACCCTGTGGGATACCAGACCTCACATAAATCGGATTTGACAAAACAGCCCCAATTTTCACATAAAGAGTTCTTTCCGAAAGGTAAGAAGCTATCCACTTCAAAAATTTAGAATGAAAACCCATTCTATGAAGCTTCTGTATCAATATCGAATGTTGAAGTTTATCGAATGCCTTTCCGAAATCGGCATAAAGGGTATCGACTTGAAGACCATTCTCAATAGAATTCATACAGAAATGTGTGAAAAGTGTTAGATTAGTACAAGTAGATCTACCTCTGAGAAAACCGTGTTGGCGAACACTAATATAATTCTTTTTTTTTTAACTCCAATTTATTTTGCAATCTATCTATAAAGATATTTAGCATTTTTTCTTAAAGTGGGTACATAAGTAATTAAACTAAAACTAAAAAACATGCAGAGGAAGCAACCACTGTTGCACCTCTATATAAGTATTATAAAATTTAAAATTTTTTAAATTATCTTGTCACAATTAGCTGTGTTAGCGGAAATCTTCTAAGTCTTCTTTGGGTAGAAGATATCTGCAGCAGATCTGCAGCTAAAGCATTAGGATGCACTGATAGGCGGTATGAATAACGTTCGTTGATTAAGTTGATCTCTTCCTGCACTGTTGGAATGCAGAAGTCGTTATGCAGTATATTATTTGATACATAATTTGGCGCGTTTGCGATCGTGCGTAGTGCTTTCGACTGAAAACGTTGTATAATACTGATGTTGGTTTTCGCGGCTGACCCCAAATTTGTATACCATATGTCCATATGGGTTTAATAATGGTTTTATATATGAGTAACTTGTTGTCTATCGAAAGTTTTGAATTTTTTCCTATGAGCCAATACAAGGACGTGAGTTTTATACCCAGTTGTTTACGTTTGGTGAAAATATGTTTTTGCCATGTAAGACGCCTATCTAGGTGGATTCCTAAATATTTTGTGTTGTCGGATTGGGGAAGAGTATCAGCACCCAACATTACACTAGGGCAATTGTTTTTTCTTAATGTGAAAGTTACCTGTACTGATTTACTAGCGTTGGCTTTCATTCTCCACGTTTCAAGCCACTCTTGAATTTTACTGAGATGTACTTGAAGGTTTATTGATGCAGTTATATGATTTTGATGGGAAGACAGAATCACAGTGTCATCAGCAAAAGTTGCGATGGAGGTGAGGTCGTTTGTGGGTAGATCAGCAGTAAATAATGTATAACGGATAGGTCCTAATACACTGCCTTGTGGTCCTCCCGATTGAATTTTATACAGCTTAGTATGCTCATCTTTGAATTTGGCTAAAAAGTATCTATCTTCCAAATATGACTTCAGTAGTTCGAAGTAAGGATATGGCAATTGTTTTTTTAACTTGTATAAGAGCCCTGCGTGCCACACTTTATCAAAAGCTTGCGTGATGTCTAAAAATACAGCTGAACAATATAGTTTCTTTTCAAACGCTGTTCTTATTAACCTAACCACTCTATGAACTTGTTCAACAGTGGAATGTTGTTCTCTAAAGCCGAATTGATGGCTTGGAATGAGTTCCCTTTCTTGAAGATTAGGTTTTAATCTGTACAGTAGCAGTTTTTCAAATATTTTACTTAAAACTGGCAAAAGACTTATTGGTCTTTTTAAGTTGGACAGGGAAATACCCATGTCTTAACATAGCATTAAATATATGAGTTAGATACTTTAGTCCAACTAAAGGCAATTCTTTTAAAATTTTAATTGAAATTAGGTCATAACCAGGAGATTTTTTCCTATTAGATTGTTCCTTTATTAGTTTTTCTAGTTCTTTATAAGTGACAGGCTTAATTGGAAAATCCATTTGACCGGGAGATTCTAGGAATTCATATATTTTTGTATCATCAATTCGCGCTGAGGGACTGTATGGTTGAAAAACTTCTGACAAGTGAGTAGCAAATAATTCTGCTTTTTCTTTATTTGTTTTTGCCCATAGTCCATTGGATTTCTTTAATGGAGGTATTCTAGCCGTAGCTCTATCAAAGTTTTTAGCTGCTTTCCATAGAGAGTAATTTGTGGCATCTGTCGGTGTAAGATTTGCTACATAGTTCTCAAACTCATTATTCTCTTGTAAATTTAGAGCATGCTTTAGCTCTTTGCAAGCTTTATTTAGTTTTCTTTTATCATTTGGATGTTTTGTATTTTGCCAAATTTTCCTTAATTGCCGTTTATCGGAGATCATTTTTTTAATATCTCTACTAATAGAAACGCGGTTTTTGAAATTTGAAGTATTTGTTTTAGGAGTAGAATGCCATGCCGACTGTTGTATTGTTGTTGTAAAAGTATGAAGTGCGTCTTCTATTTCATGCGGGCTTTAAGGGAAACGTGCAATTGTAAGCTACTTTCACAACATTGCTTAAATATACTCCAATTTGTGTTTTTAGAGTATAGAGAAGGCGGTGGCTGATTTACAGCTATTTCCGATTTTAACGTTACTAAAATAGGTGAATGGTCTGAAGACAAATCAAAACATGATTTAATATTGAAATATTTTTTGTTTATGTTCTTTAGAACACAAAAGTCGACCAGATCAGGAGTTTTGTTTATGTCGGATGGCCAATAAGTTGGTTCTCCAGTTGATAGATGTTGAAGATTTTTAGTTTTAATTACATCGAGTAATACTTTTCCCCTAGGATTACGTAGTCTAGAACCCCATTGCTGGTTTTTTGCGTTAAAATCACCACCAACCAAAAATGTGGGACCAAGACTAGAGAAGTAGTGTTCAAACTGTTCATTTATTATTGTGCATGACGGAGGGCAGTATATGGAGGCTATAGTGATTGGACCATGTTTACCCAGAATTCGAATTGCAGTCGATTGTATAAATATTTTACTGTAATCGTTTAGTAGTTCATGTTTTATATTATTTTTGATTATAATTGCAGTTCCACCTCTTGCGGTACCTGCGGGATGATTTGTAGCATAACTTGTGTACCCTTGAATTCTAGTAAAGCTTTTATTGGTGAAATGTGTTTCCGATATTAGCATAATGTCAATATCGTTTGTGCAAATAAAGGCTTTTAACTCTAATATATGGTGCATTAAACCATTTGCATTCCATACTGCTAGGTTAAAGAATTTATTCATTTGATGTTTTATTAATAAAGACTGTTAATAGATTGAGTATTGTACTCATTTGTTGCATAAGGGTTTTCATCATTGACTTGAGCTCACACATATCGCTATTTTCAGGCGACGTCTGAGTATTTTGGGTTACGGGGGGCATATTTTTTATCACATTAGCGTATGTTTGATGGGTTGATTTGGGTTGGTTCTGCTGTTTTTGCGCTGTTGGTAATGTTACAGTTTGATTTTGTTGATTCTGAACTGTTAATTCTGGAAGTTCTTTATTTCGAAGTCTGGGATATAATTTATATTGCAGATCTTTATAAACTTGGCAATCTTTATAGTTAGCTGGGTGATTTTTTTCACATAAAACACATTTAACATCATCTGATTTGGACTTTCTTTGGCAGTCTTTGGTGTGATGATTTCCAGTGCATTTTACACAACGAGAGGAATGGTTGCAGAATTTTTTTGTGTGACCATATCTTTGACAGTTAGTGCATTGTGGTATTACACGTTTTGGCTTTGGAGGTTCAAAAACTATTTTTGTGTGGAGCATTGAATTAATTTCATAAACTTCTTTATTGTTCTGGCTTGGTTTGAGATTAACCCAAAATAGCGAAAGTGGTTTTTTAGTTTTCCTGTCAATGATATTGCTTATATTTACCACTTCATGACCTTTTAATACCAGTTGTTGCTTTATTTCATCTACAGATGTTGAATAATGCATTCCTCTAAGAACTACGTTGAAATTTCTTTCACTTTTGATTTTGTACGTGTGAAATTCTGTGTTTTTTTCTAATAAAGCTTTCGTGATCACGGAGTACGATGATTCATCAACTGGTTGAATCTTTACTTCCTCTCGTTTTAAGACTTTCATTTCATATTCATTTTGTGCTATTTGGTTTAAAAGTTCATTTAGTGGCTGTATGTTTTCTACTTTATAGATGTATATGGGTGGTGGCTTTTGTGGTTTTTTTTCGGTTTGGTCCTGATTTTCATTTGATATTTCGTCTCCAAGAATTGCAAACTTGTTTTGATTATTGATATATTTATCATGAGATTGTAGCCAATAATCTTCTATTTTTGATTGCTTGGATTTATTTGGATTTAAAGGATCTGGACTTGATCTATGCCGTTTAGCACTTTCGTTGTTTCCCTTTCCCGGGAGGTTTTTATTTGTTCTTTCCGTGTAGTTTTCTATTTTTTTCAGTTGGCTATCGATTTCTGCAGTTATTTGATTGGCAGCATTTACTGGGGGAAAAGACTGTATTGATGGTGTTGGTAGTATTCCCGGAGTTGGCAGTATTGATGGTGTAGTTGCTGTAGCAAACGTAATCGTTGTTGTTGGGGTAAATGAACTGAATGAGGTTGAAATCGTTGTTGCTGTTGCTGTAGCTGTTGTACTCGAGGTAGTTATAAATCTTGTTTCAAAAGTACCATCAGTTGTTATCGGTGATGTTCCACCACCAGGAGGTGGGGTTCTACCTAAACCCATCTGGCAACTCTGTTAATTACGATATAGGTTGGCAACGCGTTTACCAGTGTTAGAATAAAACAGCTGGTAGTGTTGTTTATTATTATATATATTGCTGTCTATGTTTTCCACTAGTTGAGTGAGATTAATCTTTTAATTTAGTAAAAAAATAACCAGTATTTTCACCTAAGAAGTGGCAAATTAGATTTTAATTTGAATATTTTACAAAAACCCTCGATAACGGCAAAAAACTAACACCGACACCGAGTTTGCAAAAAAAAAGTGTATTATGCTGAAGGTACCAGCCTGTGGCAAATTGATTTTTATACAATTTAAACGTTTGTTTATCTAAGAGCCGACTTAAAGACGTACGCACGAGCCGACTTATAGACGGATACTGTTATAATTCTTAATCTCCCAAAATAACTTTCGGTTTATGATTTCATCAAAAATTTTCAGTATAATAGATAATTTTACTATAGGGCGATAGTTAGAAACCATATCCCTACGGCCAGATTTAAATATCGGTGTGACAAAAGCAGATTTCCACTCCTTTAAAAAATTGCCTTCTGTAAGCGATCGATTAAAAATTGCTGTCAAGTCAAATGTGATTTTGCAATGAGTTCTTGTGGAACCAGTTTTGGATGGATTTGAGAACTGATTTGTTTCTTACAAAAAAAATAAAATTAAAAGCTCAATCTGCTTTTATTTTATAAAAAATTTGTCGTTAGACTTTTTTTAATTTATGGTGCGGCCCTGTATAATTTATAAAAACCCTCAATATGGCTCTCGGTGACAAATCCGTGCCCACCCTTGCTCTACACTATCGGTTGTTGTGCATGACAGCTGACTTTTAGCAGTCATGTTCAGTAAAGTATTGTTATTTCCATTTCTTTAATTTTTTATTAACAAAAATAAACAACATTAGAAAAATATATGAAGTTGTTATACCCTACACCACTATGTGGTCAGGGTATTATAAGTTTGTGCTGATATTTGTAACACCAAAAAATATTGGTCCTAGACCCACCTTATAGTATACCGATCGGCTCAGAATTTTTTTTATTATTTCGATTTAACGATGTCCGTCTGTCCGTCCGTCCGTCTGTCTGTCTGTCCATGCATTTTTGTGCGCACTCTACAGGTCGCAAATATTAAGATATTTTGATGAAACTTGGTACACTGACTTCTGTCGGCCCAAGGACGACGCTTATTGATTTTGGTTAAAATCGGTCCATGTTTAGACCTAGTGCCCATATAAGGGTGCTACCAAAATTATATTGTTTATACGCTGCAGGTCGCAAATATTAAGATATTTTGATGAAATTTGGTATACAGAGCTAAGTTGGCCCAAGAACGAAGCCTGTTGATTTTCGTGAACATCGGTCCATGTTTAGACCTAGTGCCCATATAAGGGTCCTACCAAAATTATATTGTTTATACGCTGCAGGTCGCAAATATTAAGATATTTTGATGAAATTTGGCGCACAGACCTATGTTGGCCCAAGGACGAAGCCCATTGATTTTGGTGAACATCGGTCCGTGTTTAGACCTAGTGCCCATATAAGGGTACCCCCAAAATTATATTGTTTATACGCTGCTGGTCGCAAATATTAAGATATTTTGATGAAATTTGGTACACAGACCTATTTTGGCTCAAGGACGAAGCCTATTGATTTTGGTGAACATCGGTCCATGTTTAGACCTAGTGCCCATATAAGGGTCCTACCAAAATTATATTGTTTATACGCTGCAGGTCGCAAATATTAAGATATTTTGATGAAATTTGGCGCACAGACCTATGTTGGCCCAAGGACGAAGCCCATTGATTTTGGTGAACATCGGTCCGTGTTTAGACCTAGTGCCCATATAATGGTCCCCCCAAAATTATATTGTTTATACGCTGCTGGTCGCAAATATTAAGATATTTTGATGAAATTTGGTACACAGACCTATTTTGGCCCAAGGACGAAGCCTATTGATTTTGGTAAACATCGGTCCATGTTTAGACCTAGTGCCCATATAAGGGTCCCCCAACATTGGCTTGGTTACAAACTGCAGATCGCAAATATTAAGATATTTTAATGAAATTTGGTGCGCTGACTCACATTATAGAAAATTTTGACACAAGCCCCATTTTAACCCATTCGAATTTCGGATCCAAACATTAGTTGGCTTTTACCCAGACTGGTGTAGGGTATTGTATAGCCGGCATGCCCGACTTTAAACTTTTTACTCGTTTTTAATTAAAATAGTTTTATTTTTATGAAAAATATTAACACACTTATAGAAATAAAGCTGCAAAAATAGCAGAAAAAGTTACTAAAATTAGATAAACATGACCTTGCAGAAAAAAATGCTAAAATTAGCAGATTTTTTTTGGTTTTTTTTCAATTCATTTATTTATTCATTTAAAATTTGATATTTACATTTCAGTCATTACCTCGCAAAGCCATTATGGCTTTTCTGCAGGTAGGAAATAAACTAAAAAGGTAGTATTTCAAATCTAGTTAAATACTAGTAAGGTGAGAACACCAAAAATAACACTGTTAAATTTACAAAATTTTAGTTACATTTGAGTTAACTCTTAGTTATATATATATTGCCGTCTATACTACCTTATATTACTCATTTATTTAACACTATCATCACAACTAGCTTTTTTCCTTCGAGATGGAAGCACGCTAAGATAATTTCAGTCCCAAAATCGAACACTGAGTATCGACCAATAGCTATCTTAGGCTTTCTTTCAAAAGCCTTGGAGAAAATTTTACACCGCCAGATAAGTGTTTACGTACATGACAATGAATTGCTGTCTGACAGACAATCAGGTTTTCAACCTAATCACAGCTGTGTAACTGCGCTAATTGATGTATCAGAGGTAGAGTTTGCTATTCGGTTTTATTCGAAACCAAAACCGCGGTTTTTCAAGCCTCAAAACCGAAAACCGACAAAAATAAGTCGGTTTTTAATAAATACCTTAACCACTTAAATTGCATCCCAGTGTACAATTAGAATCCGAGAAGACTCATAACAGCCCTAAGAACTTATGAAATCATAGCTGACGGTGTGTTTCTTTACCGATGAAGCCTCTTTCTGAGCGCACTTTTATGATTCACAAAAGACTCGGAATTATGAGCATTATTGGAAAATTGAGAATATAGAATTTTCTGAGCCATTGTGCGTCATTTTATATTAATTTTTGAGACATTTATGAGCAATGAAAACATTTTTTAAAAATTTTTAATACACCCAAAGTTTGAGCACCCTGAAATTTATCATATTTTAGTAGTCTTTTACGAGCCATAATTTCTGAGCTCTTAGAAAAACGTTAGCTGGGATATTATTGAATTTCGAAAATGGCTCAGCTCCTATTTTACAAAATTTCTTATTTAATTGTAAAGAACATTTTCTCCATTAAATATGACTTTAAAGAATTTTTTGTTATTACGGATAACATAAACTGAGGCTTATAATTTTAGAAAACAAATACACTAAAAAGTCAAGTGGCTTAAGAGATGTTGAGTTTTATATATTCAGTTCAGATTTTCCGTATTTTTAAAAAGTCCTATTTCGTAGTCCGCGAAATTTTTAAAATTTTACCTTTACGTTGTTTTAACCAAATTGCTAGAATTTAAATTTAAACTCTTGAAAATACAGCTTTAGTTGCCTACAAAAGAATAAAAAATTTAATTTATAACGAGCTTACGCGTTTTTTTTTCTTATCCCGCAAAAGTCTCGAAACGGCTTTATTCGAGTGAGAAATTCAATCAAATTTTAATAAATATCTTGAACGTGTTAAAACACGTACTTAAGTTTTATACATATTTAATTATTTTAAAACAATTCTATCACACTATTATCAATGTCACAAGAAAACCGAAAAATAACCGAAACCGCGGTTTTTATAATTTTTAAAAACCGAAACCGCGGTTTTCAAATTTTTCGTTTTTTAGCAAACTCTAATCAGAGGGTATAAGGCGTGATCTGGACGATGGCAAGATTAACTTCTTAGTGCTTCTCGATCACTCTAAGGCTTTTGATACAGTTAACCATCAAATATTATGTACCAAACTAAGGGATCATTTTAAATTTTCATCAACATCGGCACAACTTGTATCATCTTACCTTACTGACCGCATTCAATCAGTATGTGTAAACGGCATTAAGTCGAATCCCATAACACTGACAAGAGGGGTACCTCAGGGATCTATTTTATGACCACTACTTTTCTCTATTTATGCCAATGATTTGCCACAACATTTATCTCACTGTAGAGTCCACATGTATGCAGATGATGTACAATTGTATCTCAGTAGTCCAGTTCGATCAATCAGAGCAAACTTAATCATGATTTAATTAACATATATTGTTGGGCATCTGCAAATGGCCTGTGTTTAAATCCACGAAAATCCAAATGTTTGGTGATTCACAGGAAAACGGCAAATCCACTCATAGAAGATGATATTGTCATAAACAATGAGAAAATTGAAATCGTACGTACGGCAAAAAATCTGGGCATAGTATTTAACAGTAATTTAACTTGGTCAGATCACATCAATGTACTGGTTGCACAAATATATGTGAAATTAAGAACGTTGTGGTCTTTGCAGTACTTTACGCCGCTGAAAGTAAGAATACTACTCGCAAAGGCCTATTTGGTGCCAAGTCTTACTTACGGTTGCCAATTGTTTTCTAATTGCGATTCTATTAGTAAGAAAAAACTCCAAGTTTTATATAACAATATTATACGGTATATTTACGGACTTAAAAGACGGGATCAAGTATCGTCCTATTCGAAATCTCTATATAATGTATCATTTGAAAATCTCTTAAAGATAAGAATACTAATATTTTTACACAAAGTTATATACATAAAAAAACTGAATTACATATTTCAAAATATACGTTTTGCAAGATCGTTGATCATTTTAATTAATTATAATTTTTTTCTCTTTCTTTAAATGTTTTTTTCTTTTATTTTTATTAAAAAACTTACTGTTTTTATTTATTTTTTGCTTATTTTTGTTTTTTTTATACTACTGGTAATTCTTTTTTTTTTATTTTTTTTTATATAATTTCATGTTAAAACATTTTATTAATTCAATTTTTATTTGTAATATTTATATATATATATTATTCAATATTTTATTTAATTTGGCAAAGTATGTTTGTACACTTTTAAAATCCTGTACTATAATTATAAGACTTAGGCTTGTTGTGCAGGAAATCAATAAATAAATAAATAATTAAAAATAACAAATTATCTGGTTACATTCTGCAAAAAAAAACTTTGCTGCATATTAGTAGACAAAAAAAAATTTTTTTTACAAGGTAATTTTTAACTGATTTTTAGTAGTTCTAGCTAAAATGTTTACAGACTTTTTCTTTTGCTATTAGTGTAATAATAAATATATCTAGTAAGAATTTGATCAATGGATTTTTCAAATTGCAATTTTTTAAATATAAAAAAAAAGTTTTATTTACTTTTTTGGTATTTTAACAAAAAATATTTAAAAAAATACATTTTTATTTGAAATTTTTATATTTTCATATAAAATTAAAAAAAAATACAGGAAAAACAACAAAAGGTATATAATTGTATAAAAAAAAGTTCCAAATTTTTTTTCACGCTGTCAGAAATCGAACCCGCTGCTCACTTATTGCTCTGCCAGCACGTTCCCATATAACCCTCGCAAAACATTACCCAGCAAAATGGTAGGATGCAAAGAACAAGTTATAGAACAACTTGTACTTGCGTGCAACCTGTTCTACACTCAAAATAATACGTCTGTTGGCTGGACAGTAAAATTTGTTACTTTAACCACATTAACAAGAATTTATACAAATTTAGGGTCTCGGGACTCTCCCCGTGCCTAGTTCATATCATGTGAGGGCATATAAGGGAACTCCAGTGAAGCAAACATTTTGTCCGTTTTGCTCTATCTCGGTTAGTATTCTATCTCTCTTAGTTTTCGAGATATGGGCCATTTTAAAAAATCGGGAGGGAACGAAATAGCGCCATCTTTAAAATTACGGATACATTGGTGGTGCCATCTACCGCGTAATAACAGTAACATCAAAATATTATATTTTAACAATAAATTTTGTAAAATTTAACGAATGGGTTCTTAAAAATTAGTTTTAAATAGTTTTGAAAACTTACACTCGAAATTAGTTAAAGTACTGAGGATTTTTAGTATTGTGTTAAATGATGATAACTAAAATCTTTGCTTAAATCAGTGTTTGAACTAAAAATTTATTAAAAATTAGTCAAATCAATTTGAAACCGGTTTGACAGATTTTTCTACTGACGTATTATTTTAAGTGTACTTTATGTTCTATCATCGGTGATTTTTATTTGAGTTTGTCCCAAAGGCAACAGGTTCTTTTCCTCCAAACTAGAACAGGTTGCTTTGGAACCGGTTCTAGAACAAGTTATAGAACTGGTTCTGCGACAGTGATACCTTACATTTTGACTTCCAGAAATCAGTTCTAGAACCTGTTCCATGGAACCGGTGGTAAAAAGACCTGTTCTAGAACAGATTCAGAGGTAACCAGTTCAAAAAAATGTTGCTGGGTAACTTCGTATCACTTATGAAAAAGAACTTCTGACTAACATATGTTTATTGCTGCTTTGGATATTGTTTAAAAGGCCTTCCTAAAGGAGACCTGCTTGGTGCTGTAATGAAGGAAGTGATTGAGTTAGAAATTGTTCCATTTATTTTTGCTGGATAACTAGTTGCTATGAAACCCAGAGTAAGAGATTTCTTACCATGAAAGGAATTCACAGAATAAGTGCTAACGTGTTATCATTGTAAAATATCATGTCAGCACGATGTTCATTCATCGAATTTTGAAAATTTAATAGAACCTATTGGAAATCTTCACAACTTTAAATGACAGGATTAGAATTTAAAACATTCCCAGCAAAAAAAGTGATGCCGAAGCGTAGAAAAAGCAATACAATTGGTGATCTAGATGTACTTCTTTTTTAACATAAAAACTAATGATTTTAACATTAAGTTGTCGTAGAAGAGTAGTACTCCTTCTTCAACATTTTTTCAGTACTTTTTGAACGAGTGGAAGGAAGCTCTTTTTCGCCAATTAAAAGTTTAAAAAATTCTTCCCACAAAAAAATTTTTTTTTTTTTATTTTACAAAAGTTTTTTTTATTTCCGCCACCGGGTATTGATCTTGCGACCTCATGATTGCTAGTCTGGCTCTCTACCGCTGAGCTATTCTTTGATATGAAAGTTGACTGGCATAAAACACCACTTTGTCATTGCGAGATATTTTGCTTTATATAATATTTTTAAAAATTTAAAAATATTGTATATAAAAAAATTAATTATAAATATTAAATAAAAAAAAATTAAAAGAATATTGGTCCCCCAGGAATCGAACCCGATTTAGAAACACCAAATGATATAAAAACACTTTTCAGGATCACTTTTAGAGCAATTGTGCTTTAGAAGCAATACTTAAGTGATTTTTTAGATGTTGCTCAGAAATAATTCTAAAACAGCTGTAACAATATACTAATGGATACTTTGGAAGCAATGAAAGAAGTGATTTTTTTAAGTTGTTCAGAATTTCTTCTAAAAAAGCAGTAAAAATATACTAACGGATACTTGTGATATCATTTTTTTTGCTGCCCATGTGAAAATCGAAATATATATGAACACACATGATCATACATTGACTTGTATATGATCATGCATGGGCATACATTGTCATATACGTACATGCATAGTTCAATGTATGACCATACATGATCTCATATATTTCTATATATCTTTGGATCCGAAATTTGAGGGTATATGACCGTACATGTTCATATATGACCATATATGCTCACATATGATTCATGTATGCTCATATATGATCATATATGGCCATATACCTCCATATACCCTCAAATTTCGGATCCAAATCCAAATCATACATTGAACTATGCATGTACGTATATGACTATGTATGCCCATGCATGATCACATATGAGCCAATGTATGATCATGTATGCTCATATATATTTCGATTTTCACATGGGTGGGCTTTTATTAAGAAAAGAAAATTAAATATTGCTGGTAAAATAAATTTCCAGAATTTCTATTTTTTTATGAAATATAACTTATAACAAAATGTTGGTTTTTTATTTAAAAAAATAACAATTATTTTTTCAACCTTTTTAATTGATTAATTAGACATTTATTAATTAAGTTCGAGGCCCATTTCCTTATTATGAATTAACATAATAAGTGCCTTTTCTCAAGAACTGCTATTTCTCTTCTACAGGATAATCTCCTGACAAGTACTTCACAGAGTTTTTGCTTTCAAAAACTTATTACACTGTATACTGTATATAACACTGCACAACACAAAAAAAAAAACAATAACAACCCTACGGGAAATTTTAACAAACTGTCACCGAACTGGCCCCTTTATATGAAATAGACTGGTCCATTTTACATGGCGTTGTCATAGGAGGGGGAAATTGACCCCTTGTGACATGTCACAAGACAAATCCTAGGACAGGTTACTGAACTCTCATAAAAAATAAAGTTCAGGTCAGAAATATAATTAGTACCCCACGTATCGCCGTTTTAAAAGTTTACGTCCACTCATATGTTTTTATGAGTGTTAAAGATCCCCCCTCTGCAAATGTTTATTGTGAATCGGCATAGGAAACCGTGGGTATAAGTATAGGATGTGTTCAGCGAACTTATATAAAACACTACGAGAAACATTTTTGTAGAATATTTTAACCCTCAAACTCTTCAATTAAAGAGACTTTTTTGGCCCCTTTTTAAAAAGGAACAAAAAGATCCGTAAGTTGAAGAGTTAGAGGTTTTCGCAGAAATATTTGCGTGAAATTCTACTATAAGTCACTGAAGATGTCAAAGTTGAAAATTTAACTTGAATGCCAGAAATAAGTCAAAACTTAAAATGTGTTTAAGGGTTAATTTCGTACTTATTTATAGATTATAGCATTTATAGCACGATAGTAATATAACGAAATTCAATTCAGTTTGGTATACCTATACGATGGCTAGACCCAGGTGAGCATATCGACGCCACTTGCTACGTATGCCAAAATAGCGGCGTATGACATTTGAATAGGTAAAGGCGAAATAATTTTGTATATAAAGCAGTACCCACAGCCCTGCTTCCAGTGCCATATTCTGATGACTTCCCAGTACCTATTGTAGACATTCGAAGACCCGCTAAACATTTTGGCGCTACCACATTCGATGAAACAGCAATCTGTAATTACCCCGAAAGTGATTACTTGGGAAATTCAGCAGTCCCGAGCCCAATATTAATGTCGCAAGAGCATTTAAAAACTGGGTCTATACAAAAACAAAGCGGAAATATTAGCTGCAGACTTGAAGTCTTCATCTGCTTCAATCTGGCGGTAATGTTACAGGTACCATTAAACATTCGTAAACGCCAAGACATTTTTCTTCCAAATTTTTTGGTTAACGATGCCAACAACTTTGCTTATTGCAATGAATATAGAATATAACCACGAGCACTGGCGTGTCTTTATTGATTCATCGAAGAAAAGTCTAAAAATGTACTCCTTCATTTTGATAATTCCAAGAATCCTAATCCAATTGCGTATAGAATGAACACAACCCAAAGTAATAATTCAATTAAATTTATATTGGATGCAGTAAAATATGAACAACACGAGTGGCGGGTCTGTTGGGACTTAAAAGTAGTTAGTTTCCTCTCGGGTATGCAGGTTGGATACATTGAATACGTTTTTTATGCAAATGGGGTAGCAGATGGAAGGGCAACTAATATTTCAAGAAACCAAAGGAATCCACCCAACATAAAAAAAAGGAAAGGAACCGGTCACAGGACACGTCACATGATCGGTCCTTGGGGACGAGGACCGCTCCTGGGACCGGTTCTTTTATATGAAAAGGACCGGTAACTTTAACATGGGCTTGTCCTAGGAGGGGGTCAATTGCCCCTTGTGACGTGTCACAGGACCGACGCAAAAGAACCAGTCACAGGACTGAAGCAAAAGAACTTGTCACAGGACTGATACAAAAGAACCTATCACAGGACTTACGCAAATGAAGAACTGACGCAAAAGAACCTGTCATAGGACTGACACAAAAGAACATGTCACAGGACTGAACTATATATTAATTTGTATGAAATTATATAGAAAGTTATATGAAATTACAAGAATGTATTTTTAGTATAACGATAAACACAGTGTTATTTAACTTAAAATCGAACCATATATAATCATATCGGTCAATACATATATTTTGATTACCCTAGTAAAAATGATTTTTATATATTCATATATGATTTTTATACAATCATTTATGATTTTATACAATTATAACTTGTCGAGTATTGTGAAACATATATTTTTATATGATTATATCAAAAGATATTTAATTATATAAAATTATATTAACCAGATCCACCATTTTCCGGATCAAATCATGTATGGGTTAATATAATTATATAAAAAATATATTATCTGATCCGAAAAATGGTGGATCTGGTTAATATAATTTTATATAATTAAATATCTTTTGATGTAATCATATAAAAATATATGTTTCACAATACTCGACAAGTTATAATTGTATAAAATCATAAATGATTGTATAAAAATCATATATGAATATATAAAAATCATTTTTACTAGGGTAGTTTTAAATGGCTTATGTAGTTATATATGGAATCAGATTTGGGGATATGTACAAATATATGTACAAATGCGTAAAAGCGCATTATGCCCGACTTTAACGTTTTTACTCATTTTTTACTCAGTAGCATTGCAGCTCCACAATGCGTATGTATATTTATATATCACATTCTTTGATAGTGTTCATTTGCGAGCTGTTTTTCATATTTTCTCACATTAAAGTTTAAAGCAAAATAAAATTTTGGAATAAAATTCAGAAACTCTACAAATTTTATGTAGAGTTTAGTTATGGAAATAATATAAAAATAAAATTAAAAAAAGCTCGGGTCCGGCAGCATGTTAACGTTCGAACTTGAATTCACAATATCTCCGCTAGGGGCTGGTGCAAAGCTATAAAATAATAAAAGTATTTCTTTGGCATAGATCTATATTTCCACGAAGTTTGGTCGGAAAATTCCCTGCCATTACAATTCAGGCACGTAAGGGTTAATCGATCAAAATAAAAATCCCCTTAAACACTAGTCAAAAATCCTTTGGTTGGTCTTCTTCTCGTCATAAAACGAAGCTATATGCCAAATTTCAATTATCTATCCTCATTAGTTTATGAGAAACACCAAACCCCCCTTTCCTCGGAGATTATGATATATTCAAAAAATTAGACTTCATTAACAAATATCGCGACTATATTGCCATGTTGAACTGCTTATACATATAATGATTTTTATTTGAAAGCCAAGAGCCTAATAATAATATTTACAAAAAGCCTCAAGTTTTTTTCCATTATCAAATTTTATATATTCTTTTAAAGATGTGTACACTGTAGTGTACAAGGGTAGTGAAAGAGAGTACAGAAGTACCTCTTTCACTAGGTAGGTGTTCATCTGTCTACAAAAATTAATTTTTCCGATGAACATGGCGAGCACTTTCACCAGACATGGGAAAAATGTAAAAAATATATGCTTGCTAAAATATCCCAATTTTCTGTCATTTTTCCTTATTTTATTTTATCTATGTATAGCTTATTTTGTAAGATAACTTATAGCGAAATTTTATGTAACACATTTTTCTCATAACAAGTAACACCCTAACATCTAGGTTTGTGGGTCATTTGAGCGCCAATTCTGAATAAGTATCAAATTAACCCTTAAACACTTTTAAGCTTTGACTTGCATTGAAGTTAAATTTTCAACTTTGATGTCTTCAGAGGTTTATAGCAAAATTTCATGACAAATACTTTCCGGAAAATTTTAACCCTCTATTCTTCAACCTATGGATTTTTTTGTTGTCCCTTTTTCAAAAAGGGCCAAAAACTGCCTTTAATTGTAGAGTTAGAGGGTTGAAAGGTTCCACAAAAATATTCCTCGTAGTGTTTAACATAAGTTCGCTGAACATATCCTATACCTTCATTCATTCACAATACACATTTGGAAATTTTTAAAGTTTTTTTTCGATAGTTTTTAATGCAAATCAAAATCTAGCCTATTGAAATCAGCATTTTGCTATTTTTCTGGCAAATATTTCTGTTGAGCTTAACATGATATACTGCTATTTGCAGTAAACTAAATTTAACTTAAAAACAAGCGCGGGCTAAAGCCCGCTGGCCTGTCCGGATTCCCCAGGTGACTGGGGACTGCAACCTGGTGTTTTTATTAACAAAGAAAAATCGAAACAATACGTATAATTTTAAGATAATAATTTTTCTTTTAAAAATTCAATTTGTAAAAAAAAAAAAATAAATATGGGTTTTTATTTAAACTCGTAAATCCCTCGTAAACCTGGCATAAATACAAACCATATTTTTTATGTATGGAGTTTGACATTAAACTCGTAAACATACCAGGTTTATGCCGCGCCGTTTACCAGTAGAATACGAGTATATATGTATATTAAAACGCCTAATAAAACATACTCATTGCAAATAAATTAAAAGAATAACAATTACTTTGCTGTGATTGAAAAAACTTCAATTAGCCACACTCAGCGCTATGCCGACCGTGGTGTAACTTGTTAAGAGGTGATGCTACGAGTCATAGCCTGTGCAGAGGGCTGCCGGTTCAATCCCCGGTCATGGCAATACACAACAAGTTTTTCATATAGAGACAAATTAAAAATTACTTTGACCAGTTGACACATAAACTAAACACTGACGTGTCTCTGGGTGAGACGAAACTGCGGCAGTCTGGTGATTCCCTTGTGTCTGTTAAATTTTTCAACAAAAATGTTTTCTTCTTCTTCCTATAAATCAACTCTAGAAAAACAATTATTTTAATTTTTGCATTAAAAAATACAAAAATAGTTTTTTCGGATTTTCTATATTTTCACATATTTAGTTAGAATATTGTTCTAGCTCAAGTCCAAATTCTAATATGATATTATGATATTAGATGTTATTTGTTTTTTCAAAAAGGTTGATCATTTTCATGATAGACAATACAATTGTTTCGTGGGCATCATCCCAACTCTTCAGTTGTCCGCAATAAGAGAATGATAACCTGAATACACAAACCGAGACATAGCAAAATTCAACGGGACGAGAATTTTGTGCTTTTGTGTATGAACTATTTAATTCGGTAAAACCAACCATAAATCAACTCTTGTTGAAAGCAACAATTAAATAGAACTACACTTTGGGTACTATTTCTTTTGAAAAAACAACGAGATAAATCCCAAAAACAAAATAAATATTTTGAATGAGACTTAGTCGTGGTATGCTTTTGTTCAACAACTATTTTAAAATTTACGACCAGGTTTATTTAAAAATAAAATAATAAAATTGTAGAAGAAAATTATTATTATTGTGGAATGAACTATTTCTACATACCCGATAATTTGCCTTAATCGGTATTTCGTTACTGAACCGATTCCGAATTATTTGCGAAGCTGTGAGGAGCTGAAAAATATTTTTCACTCCTTTTAAAATAATGATAACAAATGACAGTTTTTTATCACTAACCGCTTGCAGAATCAGTACTCTGATGAGTAGTGCCTATAGGGTGTATTTTTTGGAGGCGTAGAACTTTTTTATTATAATTTCTGGCATATGGCCTCCGCGACTGCGCCTTATGAACGCCATCCTGTCGGTTCAATTTTGCACTACTTTTTCGAACATACCCGGTCTTATTTGTTGGCTTCTAAATTATCAATCGTTGCTGGTTTATCAGAATAGACCAGAGATTTGACATACCCCCTCAAAAAGTAGACCAAAGGTGTCAAATCAGACGAGCGAGGTGGTTAATTCACAGGTCCATTTCTGGAGATAATTCGGTCACCAAACGTTTGGCTCAACAAAGTGATGGCTTCACGCGCTATATGGCATGATGCGCCGTCTTTTTGGAACCATTTCTCCTCCAAATGCTTTGCAATGACATGAGGAATAAAAAAATCACGACCGAGTCGCCGAGAACGGCGTCAGATCGATAAATTCGAGTCCTCTTTCACACTCACGTCTACAGCGGCGGTGTATTCTTCTGTACGTACGGTACGGGCTAGACTTGGATGAATATTATCCAAAAGAGTAAATCTGGTCATGAATCAATCCATAGTATTGCGTATTACCTACTCAGATGGACGATTATGCGCACCGTAAACTTGACGAAGTGTTCTATAAGTTTGGCGAACAGAGCGGGAATTTTGGAAATAAATTTCCACGATTTGTAAACGTTGTTCTGGTGTAAGTCTTTGCAGGGTGATTTGCCAAAGTATACTAAAAAAAAGCCAAACACACTTTATTAGTATGACAGCTAGTTTTACAGTTATCTCTATCGGAAGTTCTATACGTCTAAAAAAACACCCTATATATCTTAAAGCCTGTTTTTGATGTGAGAAAAGACAACGAAGGGTTTAAAGTTCCGTATAATTCTACAAACCGCTGTTACCCAGTAGTATTGATTTTTTATACCACTGGCAATTTCTGACTGGGATGTTTCAATATTCATAAAATGTACCACATTATTAACTAACAACTATTAAATAATTATGAAACGCTTTATTCTATAAAAAAAATTAGTTTAATAACAAAAACAAATTTTATAAATAAAGAAAAATTTAAACCCCGGAATCCCGTAAATCCCGGCATTTTCAAATATCAATCACGATTGGCTACCATAATGCGGGTAGACAATTTTTTTGTTTTAATTTTCATTTATATTTTATGGTATCCTTCAAGCCTATGGATAAATTTGGTGGTACGTTATTCCTAAACCAAAATAATTACTTCGAAGAATTGGTTAACTTTTATTAATATGACCCAATACTCAATTTAAAAATAAAAGAATCTGTTCTTTCGATGTAAATTTATAACGTTTTAAATGAAAATGAATTTCAATTTGAATTTACTAAGATATTAAGAGTTCATTTGAAACAAGAATATACAATAGATTATATAGGGAAAATAAATGTTTCTTTTTTAAATCAATAGCCTTGTTTTGTTGCTCTACATATGTGGTACGAAATCCCATACAAAATGTGACTGCGTATGTTAAGTATTAACTGTTTTAATATAATATTTTCAACGTCGATAATGTATGGGTAAATCTTAGATTATCTCACTCAGATTTTATACAAAAATATTTTACAGGTTTTTTGTTTTCATGTTATTATTTTTTAAATCACTTGAACTTTATATCAAAATTTGTTTTTGTAAAAAAATATTTTACAATTAAAAATGGATTGTAATTGATTTCTATAAAATCTTAAATTACAATTAAATTAGAAATTTTTTTCGGAATTATCAAAATGTCATTCTTAAGTCGATGTTACATATAAAGAAAAAATTGTGTTTGTTGAAAATCACTGTTTTAAAAAATCTTATAACTTTTGAACTAAGTGGAATTCTTAATTGAGCAGAGGACGAATGAATACGTCTTAACGAGGGCATAAATAATAAACAATAAACTCGACGAAAATGACACAGATATTAAGGTATACATATTTTTTCACTTTTGGAGGTCTAATTTTAGTTGCATCCACAATCTGCATGGTAGAAAAGTAATTAACTGGATTAGTATTGTCTATGGTATTATAGTATAAAAGCACTTTTTAGAAAACTATTTCAAAATACTTGTATTTTCCGTTTATTCTGAATAAAAAATACTTTTATACTAAAATATTGGGCCAATTACTCTTTTACTATGTAGTTTGTGAATACCGCTAATGTTTTTTTTTTTATCAGAAATTAATTTCAGCGGAATATACAAATGTATGGGTATAAATGACCATATATTTAATAAATGTATGTGTTCATTTATTTACATATACTTAAGCATTAAACACATAGACGACTGCAGCTACACGACTACAGCCTGTCAAAAATAAAATACACACGTTTATATGAAAACGATTATTTTGACACCAACACGGCTACACGACTACTTTTGCCGCTGTAGTCAACTTAGGATAATTTCTATTTTTGTTGGCTACAAAACAAAAATAGTGTTGACAATATAACAAAATATGTAAAACAGGACAATTTTTCCCGCTAGAGGCGAAATAAAATCGCTAGTTCTGACTAGAAAATCACCGTTTTGGGAACACTGAAGAAACAGCTGTTTATATTTTACAATTGTTTGAAGGTTTCATTAATTTATATTTGGAAATAATTTTATTGTGATGTTTTGTAAAAAAAAATGGATCTTACAAAATTAACAAAATATTCCTCAGCCATTATTTTAGAAGCACAAACCAAAAAAGATTAATATTTATCAAAACGTCAAATATTTAGGATTATCTGTTTACATGTTGCTGTCGTTTTCAAAAAAATTAAGTAGCTGACTACACGACTACAATTGCAGCCAGCAGCATTTGTAGTCGTGTAGTCGTGTAGCCGCAGTCGTCTATGTGTTTAATGCATTAGGTGTTACCTCTTTTTTCGGATACATACATATATAGTTGAACCATATATGAACATTTTTCACCAGGTGGCTATTCATGACTACATATGTATATATGCACATTAGACCGTACCTCAAAAAAAAAATTCGCCGTACACCCTCTAATATGAAGTATTTTTGGAAGGCGATTTTTTTTTTTGCCTTTTTTAATTTTTTGTTATAGCTTTGGCATTTAAAATCGGATTTTAAAGTGTGATATATCGATTTTTTGCCTCGAGGAGACCAGTGTTTTGCTATATAGTAAAAATCCAATTAATTTCAAAAGGCGACCCCTACGTTCGGCAAACAATATATGAAAAAAATTTCTACTGGGTTTAGCGAAAAACTTCCTTAGCAAAAGTTTAATGATTTTTTGCGAGCTTTAATTTTCTGACATTAGGGTGGTACATTAGGGTTGTAGTAACTGAGATCTGGTGGGTAACTACTAGAACGGGATACTTGAGCTCAAAATGCCCTTAGAGCAAAACACTGGTCTTCTCGATAGAAAATCAGCGATGTATCATACTTTAAGATCCGACGGTGAATGCCAAAGATATAACGAAAAATGTAAAATGGCGACCCCTACGTTTGGCAAAAAAAAATAATAATTTTTTTTTTGAAACCTCCTTGCAAAAATACTTCATATTGGAGGGTGTACGGCGCACTTTTTTTTTTTGCCTGTAAGGTGGGACTAGGGTTTGGGGTTTCGGGAATTCCCGGGCGGGAATTCCCGGGAAATCCCGGGAAAAGTTTATCGGGAATTCCCGGGAAAATAATATATTATTCCCGGGAAAACGGGAAATTTTAAAAATACTAAATTTTTTAAATTGTTTTTGTTTCGAATAGGATTTTTTTAATTTTAGTCATAAAAAACATTTTAAATACCAAAACAAAAATGTCATTGTTAAAATCTTTTAAAAGGGAATACACTTATTTGACACACAATTAAAATCTTTGCCAAGTAATTAGGAGCATTTCAACTAATAAAGATTTTTCACATTACTTATTCAAAATTTAAGTATAAAACCTAAAAACTTGGTAAAATGTTTAAAAGAAATATGAAAAAAAGCTTTGTTTCTTACAAATAATCGCCCTTACTATCTAAATTATCCAAATGTATAATTTAGGTAAAGTCGACTTTAGTTAAAATATTGGGTGGCAGTATACCTTGACTTGGTTTATTTTTGGAGCATTCTGATTGGTTAATTTATTTTCAACCAATCAAAATATTTGAAAATATAAATATTTTTGTAAGGTTTTCATACACAAAATGAACAAAACCGTTTGATTAAAAATAAAGTCGAATTTAAATTTAAAATACTCCTTTATATTAAGGGGCAATCATTTTATAAGTAAAATTTTCATTAATAAATGTGGAAAGAAAATCCGACATCTAAATTTGGTTCACAAAAAAAAAAAAAAATGATGGTCATGCAACTTTTCTTGAAGAAAACAACAATAAGAATAACGTTTCAGCTAAAATTAGCAAAGTACCCGATGAAAAAAGTGTAAGCTGAATAGGCATTAAAGGTTTTATGGTAGGGCAAACATTTCCTGAAATGGTATCCAAATTAGCCGCAGTCAATCCGCACCATAACTAGATCTTCGTTTATTCGAGAAAGTTTTTATAATAAAAACCTGGCAAAAAAATGAAACCGATGTAAAGAACATTATATTAAAGTACTACAATCATGTAAAAGATATCATGATAAAAGAAATATCGAGCAATATTTCTAACAATAGGAGATTTACTATAATCTTAGATGAATGGACAAGAATATCACAAAAGACATATTTGAACATATGTATAAAAGGAAATAATTCATTTTATAACCTGGGGTTGGTTTATTATTATAATGCTGATGAAATAAGAAGAACTGTAGAAATAAGACTAGAAGAGTTTTATTTGTCTTTGGAAAATAACATTGTGGCCACCATATCTAATGGGCCAAGTGTGATGAAACGGTTTGTTTCCGACAGTCCAGTAGTATGTGCTTTCTGCTAGAATCATGCAATTCATTTGGCAGTGCTGCGAGTAATTTATGTGAAATCAAATGTTCAACATTCTGATATTTTTTACTTTGAATTCTCACTACACAGACTGCATTTGTACTGAAATAGTGTTTTTTTTTTAACAAAAATTACTTATATAGGTGGTTTTCATTAACAATTATGTTCAAAAATATTTCCCGGGATTCCCGGGAATCCCGGGAATCAAATTTTTTCATTCCCGTTTCCCGGGAAATAAAAAAGTCCGGGAAATCCCAAACCCTAGGTGGGACGCTCTAATGCACATATTATAAGATAAAACAAAATGTTACTATATATGACTACATATATATAAATATTTTTGAAACAAACATTTATATCTGAATATGTATAGATCTTAGAAATGATAATTTTTTTACGATTTTCATAATTAGAATTAATTAAATAATTTCCAACCGATTTTGGATTTGGTATAAAGGCTATTGAGTCTAGATTATGATTCTATTAAAATTTTACGGAAATGAAGTTATTTAAGAGCCGGTGTTTAAAAAAAATACACCAAAAAAGTAATTTTTCCCTTTGTAAATCGTATTTCAAACTTAAGGGACGATGCGGCACGGGTTTCCGTTAAAGAATCAACTTAATTTTAGCATGGTGTATTTTTATACCCAAACGAACATTTCTAGGGGGAAGGAAGGGTTACAGGTCGCCATTTTTTCGCCCATATAATAAAGGTTCGCCTTAATGACCATATACACCCTACGGGGAAAGGGAGCGGTCCCAGACGACACGCAGGATAGGTCCCAAGGGGGCGGAGACCGGTCGCTGATCGGTCTTTTTGTTTGAAAGAGACATATCACTTTATCATGGCGTTGTCATTGGAAATGACCAATTGCCACAGTTTAGACACATTGTGGCAGTAAGGTGGTGTGTCTAAAAATAGTTTTTCAAATAAACTAATAAAAAATTAAGAATTAAAAAAAATCTACTTGGCGTCAAAGTAGGGCTCGATAATACAACCTTCTGCTTGTAAGGCAAACGCTCTACCGTTTGAGCTAACGTTGCTTATGCGTGATGGTTAAGTTATGTTTTTCGTTTCTGCTCAAATAAAAAAGAGAATGAAAAACAAACACACACACAGCAAATAAAAAAAAACATGGCAAAGAAAAAAATAGAAAAGAAAACAACATTAACACACACACAAATATGGTGGAAGTGCCTTGAATATGCCCCCGATTGACCGGTCATGGGATATGTCCCTTAATGGCAGTTGACTTGTTTTTTTCGTTGGCCAAAATTAAATTAAAAAATCAATTAAAAATTAGAAAATTACCTCAAAACTGATAATATAAATAAAAATTTAAAAAATTCCCCTTAAGTTACAAAGAAAAGTTAAATGAAATACCAATTGTTAAAACTAAAACAGCTTTAACATTAAAAAAACGATTGTCATTTTTTTGAACAAAGTGCCATCTAGTGCCAACGATATTTTTTAAACTTATTTTTTTGGTGATGCCATACCCCTGAATTTAGTAATATGCCTTCGGTTGACCGGTCACGGGATAGGTCCTTGAAGGGCAATTGACTCCTCATTCCCCGTAGGGCATATAACAGTTTTTACACGGGAAGTCTGATTAGGTATCATATCTACGTATTAATAATTTTTCTTTAAATATACTTTTTTGATCGTGGAATGCTGTACTGTGAATATTAATTCAATTTTATATATCAATACTTGTAGGGTGACATATTCGCCGGAATTAATGATGGAATACTGAGTAGAGCGGAAGCGCTTGCGGCGGTAGATATGGGAAAACACCAAGCCTCACACGTACATCCTTCACAAATGACCTCCCAAATAAAACATGATGTTATGTACCATCACCACAGCATGGGTGGACCTCCTCAAAGACCGTTACAGGTAAGTTGTAAAAATTGTGACGTTATCACAGATTAAGGATTATTTACACTGGCCGTCATAAGTTTGCGCCGATAAGAAAATCCAATATTCCATATTTTACAGTTTTTCTAGATTAGTTTGTTGATTCGCTAAAACCCTAAATTAAAAATAAGGGCACTTGGACAAACATTTGAAATTGTTGAAGTATGATTTCGATGTGGGGGATTAATTATAAAAAGTCGCGGTACTGCGTTAAAATCTCGAGATCTTGATTTTGCGTCGAAATCTATAGATGCTAAATTTTCGAGAATGTATTTACTAGAATTAGCTTTGAGTGCTTTATTCAAAATTGTTTTTCTATAATGGATGAATTTGGTGCTAAAAATCATTCCTAAACCAAAAGTATTTAAATATATAAAAATATACAATAATAAAAAAAAAAAATATTTTTGTCGTGACCGTGATTTAAACCGCGAACCTCAAAATTAAAACCATTTCGATGTCTGAGCCATAGATTACATAGATATCTTTCTCTTCTTCTTCTTTTGTAAACAAACAAATTTTTACTCACACATTCAAATATTTTTTGTATAGGTATAGAACGTATGTCCAACACATTCTCATGAGTTACGTTCACTGACAGCGAATGTCAAAGAGTTACAGATCTATGTAATCTATGGTCTGAGCATCGAGACATATATGCCATAATCGATTTAAAACTTGTGTTTACTTAATTCGAATTAAAAAATAAAATTTGAAAGGAACATTCAAATAAAATGAACATGATTTTAATTTGGTTATAGGAGGATTCAAATAAAATTTAAAGATTTGAATTTGAAAAATGAAATATCGTATAGGAAACTTTATGAAACTATTTGCATCAATTAACTACCAAACACAAGGCTTTGTGGTTCGAATCTGATGAGTGTGATACCAAATAAAAACTTTTGAATTTTTAATAGAAGAAAATTACTACTATTAGCAAAACAAAGAGGGAAGAAATAATTTGGTATTGGAAGTAGGGATGATAAGAAAAGTGCCAAAAATATTTTTAGTGGTATTTAATATTAAGGTAGTGATGGTGACTTAGTAGTATTCTTTATTTTCATAATACAGCAATATATATATTACAAAAATCAATAATTGGTGTTCAAACATTCGACCATGACTTGATGTCGTCGGTCGGTAAATCTTAAATAAATTACGTGCTGTGCAAATATATTGCAAATTTTTAATAATTAAATTCATGTATAAGCATATTCCTATAATTTATACAGTGTTTTATATTCCATTCTATTATTTTACCATCAAGTGTTTTCAAAACTTCTTCCTCTTCAAGTAAAACTTTTCCGAAATAAAACATTCTAAATTCCCTAAAAGCTGAATAACGGCCCAAAAAATGTACTAAATTCTCTTCTTCGAACATATTGCAAATTGAGCATAAAATCGATATATCATCCTGATTATTCTGATATCTGGTGGCATTTAGTTTTATTAGATCACACCTCATCTTAAAAATCCACATTATATCATCTCGACTGCTGACTTCAGTTAAGTACGTTTGACCTATCATTGGGTCCAAATTTTTATAAATTCTGTTTGTTTGTATTTTGCTTATCAACAGTTGACCATAATATTTATTTCTTAAAGCTTGCAAGAGATTTTTTCGGTTTTCATTCCATTGCTCCTTAGTGGTAAGATTTTCTGACCAATTAATATTATACTCTGCCCCTATTGTATTGAGGTCTTTTACCCATAAAAGCTGATGTTGTAGTAATTTTCGTGTTAATGTATGTGGTAGTCTATCTTCGCTGAAATCAAATAGGGTTCTGGTGATATACCTAAGGTGTAGATCTAGCGTGAAAAGATGTCCATGTTCCATTCCTGTTTCCAACATTAACGCATACGTTGGTGTAAAGTTCGGTAGTTTAAGTAACTTTTTCATAAAATAAATTTGAAGCTTGTCTACTTCTTCAAATAACGAAAAACCCCATACTTGCGCCCCGTATGTTTGAATTGACCTGCATACTGCCAAAAATGGTGACTTACTGACCCGTGCTGGAAATGTCAGTGACGACTTTCCAAGGATATGTCATCATTTACTCATTACACTGACCACCTGACTTGTCCTGATGACATTTTCACATTTGTATGAAATGCAGCAGGTGTCTATAGGTATTTTGTATGGGAGGGGATCAGCAAGTCAGCAGTGTCAGCGACATTTGGGCTAATGCCTGAACACTAGACCGTACCTCAAAAAAAGTTCGCCGTACACCGTCCAATCTAAATTATTTTTGCAAGAATGTTTCAAAAAAAAAATTTTTTTTTTGCCCAACTAGGGGTCGCCATTTTACATTTTTCGTTATATCTTTGCATTTACAGTCGGATCTTAAAGTATGATCCATTGATGTTTTCTCTCGAGGGGTACACTATTTTGCTCTAAAGGCCACTGACCTCAAGTATCCCGTTCTAGTAGTTACCCACCCGATCTCAGTTGCTACCACCCTAATGTACCACTCTAATGTCAGAAAATTAAAGCTCACAAAAAACCATTAAACTTTTGCTAAGGAAGTTTTTCGATAAACCCAGTAGAAATTTTTTTTATTTTTTGGGTGCCGTACGTAAGGGTCGCCTTTTAAAATTTTTTTTCATTGGATCTTTTCTTAATAGCAAAACACTGATCTCCTCAAGGCAAAATAATCGATATATCACACTTTGAAATCCGATTTTAAATGCGGAAGTATAACGTTCGGCAAAAAAAAAAATTTTTTTGGATTTGCCTTGCAAAAATACTTTATATTTGAAAGTGTACCGCGCACTTTTTGTTTGCCTGTGATTTGGTACGGTCTACTGAACACTTGTTGGCAATACAATTTTAACCATGTTTTTGGATATTGCGGATTATGCTGACAGAAAACATTGTTTGTCCACAAACCGTACCTTTCATCAAGATGAGTGAATAACAAAAACTGGGGTGTTATTCTCGTCGAAAACTGCGTAATTTTACGAAAACATGCTTAAAATTTAATATATTTTGTTTGAATTTTTATAATTTACTAGCTTAAATGTTCGGTACTTCGTTACTGATGATTTTAATTATCGGAATATATTTAGAATAATGTTACAATGTATTCCTTTTTCCAAGGTATTTCCTCGATTAATAAATGTCTTTACCCGTCTTGTAGTGAATGCTTCACTTTCAAATTTCGCACACCTTTAAAGAAGTCTCTTTTGTTAATTTATTTAAAACGTTTAGGTAGATTGTCAAGCAAACTTTAAGTAAAATTTTTGTTTATCATGAATTAAAGTGCTTACAATTAGTGTTTTAAATTAAGTAAAAAGTGATTTAATTTTTTGTACTCACGTAGAAAAAATATTGCTGAAGAGTACGTATAATAAGGATTGGGACAGATTTTACTTTTGTACGAAAGTAAAATTGAAAAAATTACAAAACTGAAAAATGTAAAAAGAGACCGTAATGATCATTACCCTAAATGATCACAAAATTTTCAACTTGACAATAATATTGTGATCATTAGATACATATTGTGGTCATTTCGGATGTCTTGAAAAATTGTATCTTTTCAATACTTTTTTAACAAGGTTCTGACAACTGATTCTGTCGCAGGGGACCAAAAAAAACACCTGCAAATGCGTTTTAAAAGTTTACATCTGGCCCTATCTTTTTGGAAGGTTAAAGTCCCCCCCCCCCCTTGGAAATGTTTATTCTGTATCGACATTGGAATCCTTATGAATCCTCAATTTTAGGTATAGGAGTGTTCAGCGAACTTAAGTAAAACACTACGAGGAACATTTTTGTGTAACACATTAACCCAGTAAATCTTCAACTAAAGGCAATTTCTTGGGCCCATTTCAAAAAGGGACAAAAACACCGTAAATTGAGGAATTGGAGGGTTAAAATCTTCTGTCATTATTTGTCATGATATTCTACTACAAATATCTGAAGACATAAAAGTTGAAAATTTAACTTAAATGCCAGAAATAATCAAAATTTAAAGTGTGTTTAAGGGTTAATTTTGAACTTATTCAGAACTGGCCTCAAACCTCGATTTAGGGGGTTCGTTTGTATGAGAAAAATGTTTTACATAAAATTTCACTATAAATTACCGTACAAAAGAAATAATACGTCAGTAGAAAAATCGGTCAAACGGGTTTCAGATCGATTTGACTAATTTTTAACAAATTTTTAGTTGAAAAACTGATGCGAAGAAAGATTTTAGTTATTTTCATTTAACACAATACTAAGAATGCTCAGTACTTTAACTAATTTTGTGTGTTAATTTTCAAAATTATTTATGACTACTTTTTAAGAACCCATTCGTTAATTTTTACGCAATTTATTGTTAAAATATAATATATTCATGTTTCTGTTATTACCCGGTAGATGGCGCCATGAGTGCGTACAAAGTTTTAAAGATGGCGCTATTTCTTTCCCTCCCGATTTTTTAAAATGGCCCATATATCAAAAATTAAGAGAGATAGAGCAAAATTCACGAAAATTTCGACTATCACCCCCGTGAAAACGTTATCTCTATCCGAAAATGGACCTTGGTGGGGCCTTGGACCCTCGGAAATTTTTATTAAAAATGTTCCACTTTATAAAATGGCTCATATCTCTAAAACTAAGCGAGATAAAGTAGGGTGACTATTTTTTTCAAATCAGTACAAATTTTAAAAAATGTTATCATCATCAAAAAAAATGATTATGCAACCAACCTAATTTGTTGTCAACCGAATGGTTTGGTTAAGGCAACAAAATTTTTCGGTTAACCATCATACGATCCTAAAAAACCTTACACATTTCCATGAAGAAATCCAGTTTTTTAAGTACAGGAAACAGACCCATAATTTAGAAATTTCAATGATCTGTTACCATTCCTTTTCTAGTTTTTTTTTTGTAACAGATTGATAAAATATAGCTATGCCAGTCAGGCCAACGAATTTCTGTCGTCACGATCAAATTGCATTGTCTAAACTAATTTTCTGTAGATACAAATTAACCAATCGATTGGCTACAAATTTAGTTGTCAGAACAAATCTTTTTTCTCTTTGCTAATTTCTGCATGATTTCTGAAATAGAAAACCTTCACATTTTGGCTACGTGTTTCTACAAAAACACGTAACATTTTTAAAAATGATTCGAAATTTTTTTAGTAGAAATACCCACATATATTTCTTAAAATTTTAAGGATTTTTGTACGAAAAAATCTTCAGCTTTTGAGGTCGTTTCCTACACTCAGAAAACAGAATCATGCTGACAATTAAAATATTTTTATCACAGTCAAATAACTGTTGTATCAACTGATTTTCTATTATCGAAATGGAACCATTTGATGGATTCGGTTGTCACCACGAATCTTCTCTGGGTATGAAACTACATATTAGATTAAGAAATAGAAAAATCATTTTGAATGCTTTCTGCATTTTGGCTTTTTTTACAAAAAAAAATTTAATATTTTTTAAATGCCAAAAATCAGTACAATCAGTACAAATTTTAAAAAATCAGTACACGACTTTTTCATCAGTACACGTTTCCAAAAATCAGTACATGTACTGATCAAATCAGTACGAATGGTCACCCTAGATAAAGCAAACCGGACAAAATGTTTGCTCTTTGGGAGTGCCCTTACATGACTTCAGATGATATGGGCTAGGCCCAAGGAGGGTCCCGAGACCCTAAATTTGAACAAATTGTACGACTCAGTATAGGTAATTACTAGCGAAAGGAATTCCATGCAAATTCATGTTTTTTCTCAATAGTCCAAAATTAATGTTTTTCAAAATCATTAAATTTAGAACGAAATGGCATCGCTACAAATAATTTTGCATATTTTGTCAAAACTGCATGTTTTTGCATATTTTGACTGCAAATGCATATTTGGTTATAAAGGTATAATGCATATTTTGTGCTCTTTAATTCATATTTTTCATTTTAGGAAAATCCCGTGTAAAAAAGTTTAGATCTGATCAGATCTTTTTGGATCTATATAGATATGATTGAATCTAATTAGATCATGTACCAGATCTCATCAAATATGATCAGATATGGCATATGTGGTAGTACCTTATGGCAAGATCTGATCAGATCTAGTGCTAAAATCTATCTACCCGAGTAAAAAAGTTTTGATATAATCATATATTATTTTATGTAATTGCATATAGTAACTTATAGTTACATATGGCCAGATATGCTTTTAAATTCAAACAGATATACTTTTATATAGTCATATGTTAGATATTTTTTCCTCAAAGGTTTTAATATGGAGACATATGTGATTTTATATTATTACATACAGGCCTACATATAATTGCATGTGCTATATGTAAGTACATAAAGTAACATATTACAGATATAATTACATATACGTTTATATATAATTTAGTATGACACTATACATAATAATATAAAACTATATGGGGAGCCATATAAGAAATATTTCATAATTTGTGTTAGATATGATTATATATTGACGAATAAGAACCCATATATAACTTAATATGGTTCCATATCTACAATATTTCATGATTTATTTAATATATAACAATATAACGTTCTTTATAAAATCATCTATAATTATATATCAACGGTGGGCAAATGCGGACCATTGCGGCCCTTTGCTGATTTTTGTGCGGCCCTTGTTGAACTTTAACTTTAAATTTTTTTTATTTCAAAAATTTTTTTAATATCTTATTTCGCAATGTTTTAAAATTTTTTATTCCAAAAATTTTTAGATAAAAAATTAGGGCCAGTTTTATTGCCAGGGCTATGATCGATTTGAAAATTTCTTACTTAAGAGATATTTAAAGGAACAATTGATATTATTCTTAGGGCCAGTTTAGCTAGAAATTTCTTACTTAAAAATTATTTAAGACAAAAATCGATCTGGCAATTAATTCTTTACAAAATAAATTCAACATCTTTTACGCTACTGTCGACATTGACAACTACTTTGTCACAAATTTAAAAACATGTAATTTTGTATTTAAAAAAAACTGTCACATTTTGCAAGTTTAAGTTTTGTTTTTCATCACATTTATGAAGCTTTTTATAAATATGATAAAGGTTTTTCATTTAAATTTTCAGTAGCCATTTCAGACTTTTGTTGGACGAGTTTTATAGTCAGCACAAAGCACGATTTTAAACTCATATTTTATTTGTTTGAAAATTTCTTACCAAAGTAAGATCTACTGAGATCTAGCCAGATCTGATCTTTTTTGCACGGGATTTTTCATTTTGTGAAAAAATATAAAAAATGTATACGTTTTCATATCAATCCAAATAAACTTAAAAACCTTATTGACCTATGGAAAAGCTTCGAGTTCTGTGTCTGTTTGCTACTAAACTAACCTAAATATATTTTTAAGTTTTAAAGTGCAATATTTTTGCAAAAATACTAGTTTTTAGTGCATATTTCTTATATTTTTAATGCATATTTGTCGTTTATAGCAGCATTTTTCAGGCGCATATTTTCTATTTTTAAGTGCATGAAATTCCTTGCCCTAGTAATTACAAATAAAACTGCAGTATTACTAATTTTTTACTTAAATCTAGATTTGTTAAATTTAACAAAAAAATGTGTTAAAATCAACAAAATTTATTTCAAGCCAAAAAACAGAAATAAATTTTGTTAAAGTAACAAATTTTTCTTTTCAACCAACAGACTTATTATTTTGAGTGTAGATATAATATCTATTAACAAAAAAATGACAGAAAATTTTGATATTTTTTTCGAAACAAATCACTGAATGTTAATTGCACTGTGCTAGTTGAAAAGCCTAATACGAGTACGCTGAATCCGGTGGTCCTAGCCGTTTTTCTAGATTAGCTCTTAAAAAAAAAGATATTTGTGTTTGAAAATTCTGGGTTAAAGGACCCCAAAAAACGCGATTTATCTAACTTTTTGACCATTTATTTTTACCCAGGTTATTTGTTATTCCCCAGTCAGCTTTCGGTTAAAAATTATCAAATTGGGTGCAGCGGTTCAAAAGTTCTGAGTGAAAATGTGAGGACAAGTTAAAACTTAACATATATCATTTTATGTGTTAAAAATACAGATTATAAGTTTTAAGTTCAATGCTACTGAAGATTCCCTACGGGAAATTTTAACAAACTGCCACCGAACTGGCCCCTTTATATGAAATGGACTGGTCACTTTTACATGGCGTTGTCATAGGAGGTGGAAATTGACCCCTTGTGACATGTCACAAGACAAATCCTAGGACAGGTTACTGAACTCTCAGAAAAAACAAAGTTCAGGGACCTGTCCTGTGATTTGTCTTGTGACATGTCACAAGGGGTCAATTTCTACCTCCTATGACAACGCCATGTAAAAGTGCACAGTCTATTTCATATAAAGGGGCCAGTTCGGTGACAGTTTGTTAAAATTTCCCGTAGGGTTATTACAAAAAAGTTAAAAGTTTTGCATTTTTAAATATATTAATAAATACCGGTAAAATACCGGTAACTACCTATAAAAATAACGGTACCGGTAACGGTATCTTGAAATTTTTTTAGAGGTACTGGTAACGGTAACGGTAATCAATTTGAAACGGTATTTTAGCGATAACGGTATTGTAACGATAACGGTAACCAACCTTGATTACAACTTTTGAACCGCAAGACCGATTTTGATTATTTTTAACAAAAAGCTTTTTGGTAGAGGTAGAGTAACAAACAACTTAACTAAATTTAACGGTAAACGAACTAAAAAATCGAGTGTTTTGGGGTGCTTGAAACCGTAATGTTCAAAATAAATATCTTTTTTTAAGAGCTAACCTCAAAAATTGATTCCGTTAACAGTGGATGTTTATCTTAAATTGTGCTCCGTGCTTTTAGTCAGAAATTAGTGTATTAAAGTACTTATAAATTTGTGTTTAATACTAAAAAATCCGTTTAAATATTTCCAGTTTATCTACAAAAAATCAATTTAAAAAGTTACTCGAAAGGTCGCTTTTTTTAGATATCTGTTTTATAATTTTTTACAATACATAAAATTACCAACAATAAACTAAATTATCAAACTCAAAACATTTTTACAACAATAAAATATACCAAATAGAAATTACATCTAACTCAATAGAACCTAGCATAAAAAGAAAATACAAAAAAGAAAACAATAACAATAATTCAAGTAACTTAGAACAAGTGCCGTACTCTTTTTTGTTAAAAAAAAAAAAAAAACAACAAACATTTGTGTTAAACAAATAAGTGTTGCCAGTTAATTAAAAAAATTTAAATTCCCAGAAAAACAATATTAAATCGCTCGAAAATGTCATGTTTAAAAAAAGGCTGTTCTTTAGAAGGTCATGATGAGAGAATGATAATGTGCTGGCTTTGTCATGGTTTATGTCACTTTAAATGCAGTGGCTTAACTGGTTTAGTGGCTGAATCTGTATCGAAGCATAAAAACTTGCATTGGCGCTGTAATGGCTGCCAAAAAATTGGCGCTGATTTTTACCGTTTCTTCCAAAGCACTAAAAACAATTTTTTGCAAATTTAAAACAATTTAGTTAATTTATCCGAGCAAATAAACTCTTATGGAAAGCTTTTCGATGATTTTAAATCATTAGAGGGACTCCAATCACCTCAATTACCTTCTCCAAATCGCCGTAAATCACCCAGAATCATGAATAGAGAAAACCCTGATTATACTACTGTTTCTTTGACCCATACAAATGCTAATAATAACGCAAATACAGCTCTTACATTGCCTTCAACTGCTAATAATACGGCTTTAAATTCTGCGAATATGCATACTACAACTACTACTCTTTTGATGCCTCAAACTGCTGTCCCACCATCTTTTAATAATGCTTCATCAACAATCCACAATGAGTCTACGATGCCTACAACTGCTAATATACCATCCTTTACTAATGCTCATAATTTGATAGTAGATACTCAAAATTCTACTAGATTGATTAATTTCGATGCGTCATCTCCAAGGCCGCCTGCTTCATCTATTGGCGATAATCCCAACACTATAAATACTCCTTATGCCAACGTAATTGCTAAAATAGCATCATCATCTCAATTTACCTCCGCACCGAGGGAACTCCGAACTATACCACGTTTACCACCCAGAAAAACCATCTTCGCTACACGTTTTCTCCATGATACAACTGTCGAAGAAATGAAATACTACTTGCAGTCTCAGTTCAATAATGCACTTCCTGATAATATAGCTGTTTATAGAATTAATTCAAGAAATAGAGCTTCTTTTAAAATAATCGTTCCTGAAGAGCTGTTTGAACAAATGGTAAACCCCTCCTTTTGGCCGGAAAATGCTGTGGTACGAGAATTTGTATATCGAGATGAAAATGCAGCTCGTTTACCCAAATCTGCTAATCAGACTCCAAAAAACTAATATCTATAATTTATCAAAATGTTAATGGTTTAAATACTAAATTACCGTCGCTATTTTCCAACAGCTATGATTTCAACAACCATATAATAATATTTACCGAAACTTGGCTCAATAAAAAAGTTAATAATTCCGAAATTTTTTGTTCCAAATATCAAATCTTTAGACAAGAAAGAGAAAACAAAGGTGGTGGTGGTGTGCTAATTGCCGTAACAAATGATTTTTCATCTGAACAAATTATATTAAATGATTTTTTGCATATTGAGATTATATGTGTATTGGCAAAAATAAACAAAAAATGTCTTTATATAATCTGCTCCTACATTCCGCCTCGTTCTCCCGATTATGTCTACGATGATCACAAAAAAGCAGTTGATTTCATTTTAAAAAAAATTAAATCTTCGGACTTGGTTATGTATGTTGGTGATTTTAATATGCCTTCAATATTTTGGGAAGAGATCCCAGATTCCAACTATTTGATTTCGTCTCGTTCATCTAGCTCATCAGCTGATTTTATTGATGGCTTATCTAGTAACTGCCTTTTCCAAATTAATCCTGTTACTAACTCTAATCGTAAACTACTGGATCTTATTTTTGTAAATGAGCCATCAGAGTTTTGTGTCACGCGCCATTCTCCAATTTCAATTCCTGAAGACAGATATCATCCCACAGTTGAAATAACCTGCTCTTCCTCCTATCCTACGCTTGGTAATAATACGCAAAAGAAAAAAGTTTTTAGTTTTAATAGAACAAATTATGAAGAACTTTATCGTCAGCTGTCTCGAATTGACTGGATCGATGTGCTGTCTCGTTATAATAATGATTTTGACTTGTGTCTGAATAAATTTTATCAAATTTTATATGAATGTTTTGAAACGTCTGTACCTAAAATGATGCCTTCTAAATCTATTGGTCCTCCTTGGAATACGAAATATCTTACACGTCTAAAAAATAAGAAAAATAAAATGTTTAAAAATTATAAGAAAAATTGACGTTTACAGATTACATGAAATACTCAGTAAATTGGGGTATTTTCCGGCTGTTTGGAAACAATCATTTATTACTCCACTGTTTAAATCTGGCTCTAAATCGGATATTTCGAATTATAGAGGTATCGCTAAATTAAGTACTATTCCAAAATTATTTGAAAAACTTGTATATGATGTGATGTCACACCAAGCCTCTTCTATTTTATCTTCAAAACAACATGGATTCTGCAAATCCCGTTCTACTGTAACAAATTTATTAGAGCTTACAACCATTGTTAATGAAGGTTTTCTCAACAAAAAACAAACTGATGTTATATATACGGATTTCAGTAAAGCGTTTGATAAAGTAAACCATGATCTTCTTTTGTTCAAACTTGGCCGAATAGGCTTTAGTGCTACGCTTTTGAGCTGGATTAGCTCGTACCTTAATGATCGTCAACAATGTGTCAAATTTCGAAATACTTTTTCCAGTATGATAAACGTAACATCTGGAGTTCCACAAGGTAGTCATCTAGGACCTCTGTTATTCACTCTCTTTATAAATGATCTCCCTTCTGCTATTCAACACTCTAACATTTTAATGTATGCAGACGATGTTAAACTATTTATTTCATTTAATAATACCACTGATCAAGTACTTTTGCAAAATGATATTAATTATTTTACTTCCTGGTGCAATACAAATTTGATGGATCTCAATGTTAACAAATGTAAATACATGATTTTTACAAGATCAATTCCCATTAATGGCTCTTATACAATGAACAATGCTGACCTGGAACGAGTGGACTCGTTTAATGATCTTGGTATTCTATTGGATAAGCAGTTAAACTTCAAATCTCACATTTCATTAACAGTTAATAAGGCAAAAGGTGTCTTAGGATTTATTAAACGTTGGGCCAAAGAATTTTCTGATCCTTATACTACGAAACAGCTTTATACTACTTTAGTTAGGCCAATTCTTGAATATGGGTCAGTTGTTTGGGATCCGCAGTATGTTGTTCATTCAAACTCTATTGAATCCGTACAAAAACAATTTTTATTATTCTGCCTTCGTGGTCTTGGGTGGGCTGATAATGCAGAACTTCCCGCTTATGAAAATCGCCTTGCTCTTATAAAATTATCTACTCTAAAAAGTCGCAGACGCATGCTGAATGTTACTTTTTTGTTTAATTTGATCAATGGTGATGTCAACTCTGAATTCCTGCTCAGCAAAATAAACATATTTATTCCATTTCGTTCATCAAGATATATTGATTTCCTCAGTATAAAATATTATGTTACAAACTACTCCAATTTTGATCCATTTCGTCGTATTTGTGATGAATTCAACATGCTATACCCCTACATTGATTTTAACAAAAGCTTGCACATCATAAAAAGGGATATTATACTACATTTGAACAATTTAAGATAAAATCTTTAATTTTAATATTTTATATGTTGTATTTTATTATTATTCTACATCTGGGTATAATTCTCTGTAACTAGTCTGTAAGGAAAAATCCATAGACTTAAATAAAATAAAATAAAAAAATAAAAAAAACCTAGAAAAACGTCTAGCACCACTAGATTCAGCGTGCCCGAATTAGTTTTACCCACTGTCGGGAAAAACAGTATCCGATTCGTGCATGTTAATTTATTAATATTTCCGACTATTACAAATGGCTCTCCCATGCCAACATAAGGAACGACGCGACAAAACTAATTACACTAAACTTTGTACACAGATTCGATACTTCCCAGCAAAATTGTCGGATGCAAAGAACCGGTTGTACAAGTTGTTACTTGTACTTGCATGCAACCTGTTCTAATTTATGTTCTATCATCGGTGATTTTTGTTTGAGTTTGTCCCAAAACCAACAGGTTCTGGTCCTCCAAACTAGAACAGGTTGCTTTGGAACCGGTTCTAGAACCAGTTATAGAAGCGGTTCTGCGACAGTGAAGCCTTCCATTTTGACTTCCAGGAATTAGTTGTAGAACCTGTTCCACGGAACCGGTGGTAAAAACACCTGTTCTAGAACAGATTCAAAGGCAACCAGTTCAAAGAAATTTTGCTGGGTTTTATCAAATTGAAGAAAAATTATAACAAATTAATTTTATTGCATTTCTAACAAAAATGTTTGGAGTTAACAAATTGTTAATATGTTAAATGGACAAAAATTATTCGTAGAATATTTTTGAGGACAATAAGTATGTGCATTAAAAAAAATAGTTGATCCCAAAAAAACACACATTAATTTGAATAAAAAATATATTGTTTTAACTATTCGTTTCACCGAAAAGTGACAAAATTTGTATGTTGATTTTACTTATGACGTTTGGTTCAGTATACCAGCGCGGCCCCAGAGGGGGGAAAGAGGGAAATCCCCCCCCCCCCGCCCCTCAGCGAAATCGAAAAAGAAAAAAAAAAGGAAAAAGAGGGAAAAAGGAGAGACAAAGGAGAGAAAAAGAAGAGAAAAAAGGAAAAAGAGGGAAAAAGGAGAGAAAAAAGAGGAGAAAAAAGGATAAAGTTAAAGAAATACAAATTTGTTATGAATAATAATATGAAATATAAAATTTGTTCCTTATTTTCATTTAACCAGTCGTCATTTAAGAAATCTCAGTAGATATTTTAACAAATTCATTAAAAACTGATAATTTTGATTATAAAAAATTAAAGTTTGTGGAGAAATGTAGTTAAAAGATCTAAATTTCAAATTAGATTTTCAAAATTGTATGTAGATCAATTTCGTTTGAAATTTTTCCAATTTCAAATGACAAAAAGAAATTTCATTTTAAAATTTCGCATTTTTTAATACAAAATTCCAATTTTAATTGAAAATTTTTTAAATAAAAATAAACGCCCTTACTATATAAATTTTCCAAATGTATATTTTTGTTGATTTTAGTTAAAATTTTGGGTGGCAGCATTCTCTGACCTAATTTATTTTTGGAGCATTCTGATTGGTTAATTTATTCTCAACCAATTAAAATATTTGAAAATGTAAATATTTCTTTAGGATTTTCATACACAAAATGAACAAAGCCGTTTAAATATAAAGTCGACTTTAAAAGTAAAATACTGTTTGATAGTAAAGCACCGTAAGTTGTTCGGATTTCACGTGAAAAAATTGTTATACTCCTCCATATTAAAAAAATGATAATTTTCCACGACAATGAATTTCGCGTGAAAACTGAGTAGAGATTGTTTTCACGCAAATTTAATGTACAAGCCTATTATTTTTCTTGGGGAAAAATCACATTTTTTGTATATTGTGATTGTGTCTTTGATATAAAATTGAAAATTTGTTCATTTTTATAATTTAAATTAAAATTTTAGTAAAATTAAAGTTCGAGTAAAATTTTTACACGTGGAAAACCACTTACGGTGCTTTTGGGAAAAAGACTAAATTTTATTTTTAATTTTTTTCATTAAAATTGCAGAACTGAACTTCTTATGGAATTTTATAAATTTGAAGTGGTAAATGCTACTATATTTTAGAATTTTCTCATTTCCAAATAAAAAATCGAAATTTCTCTTAAAATTTTCTCAATATTGTAAGAAAACAATTAATTACCGTTATTTTTGTTCAGATTTAAGATCAAATTTGACAAATTCCAAATAGAATTCACAATTAATTTCACTTGAAATTCTCCAAATTTCATTCGAAAAGATAGGGTGGAGTTCGTTTTTAGGTCTTTCCAAGGATCGTATTGAACTTATTCCAGTCTGTCTTTCGGAAATCCTGAGTATACATGATGATATCGTAGAGTATATAGTTATGTTCCTGAAGTAATTTCTTTTGAAATACTCAATTTTTGATTGCCTGCGAGTAATTGACTTACATTAGATCCTGCACTTCCTTCCAACCTGCAAAGTGTTTTAACTTTAAAATACGGAATGTTGGTGAAGCGTCAAAGCAAAATTGGCCAGTAATTCTTTTTGTTAATAACGACATCTGACTCCCACAGATATACCAAAACCGATATGAAAATTTAATTATACAAAGTTTTCCAAATGTTGATCACGAACCCCTGAGCGTCCCTAATCGCATCCTAGGAGGTCTGCGAAACATTCCGAAAAAATAATTAAAAAACAAGAATTTTTTAAATATTAGAAGTTTTTAGTTAATAAATAAAGTGAATATAAAAATAATGAAAATAATTTCAAAACTTTTCAGGAAATATTAACTTTTTGTATTGTTGTTAAAAAGTAATCTCGGAGATAAATCCTTGTAATTATCTCAATCAAATTTTGAGGACTTTTCAGACTCCGGCGACGTTTGTTCGTAAAATTTTCAAAGTTTAATTTAAGTAAATCCGCGATTTAAATCGTCATATGTATATCGAAAAATAGATTCTTTAATATTTCTGAAAAAATATATGCGGTGTGTTCGATTAGTCGAAATTCTTACTACTTTTACTACAATTGGAAAGTTTTGTTTACTTTTTATATTGAAATTTTGCAGCTGTAGTAAAAGTAGTAACTTGTAGTAAGTAAACGGACACGCTTATGTTGTTCCTCATTACTTTATTTTTGCCTTTACGAAGTCTTATACTGGCACTCTTATTGGGTCTCATTTCATACAAATGCTGAAAAATCGAACTGTTTTTTTTTTTATTTAATACTATACTATAACTCAGGAACCAAAGGGTGTACCAAACTGATATTTGATAGTGTCATTGATAAAAAACTAAGAACTATTACAAAAATATTAAAAGGCTACGATAAAGTATCCCGAACCGCGTATTAAGATAAAATAGCTTTAGACCTTTGATAACGATAAATGGTTAAAGTTCATTTCAAAATAGTAACTATTCACGTTGCTCAATCATGGCTTCAATTATAAAAGGATAGAAACAATTAATTAATTGTAGAAAAATTCTCAAAAATTAAAATTTTTTTTAATAAATCAGAAATTATCAAATTAAAGAATGAGTTGCAGACCAACTTCAGGCACGCTTTCAGAAGCTTTAAAGTGATATATCAACCAGTCACATAGCTAAAATAATAGAAAAGTTAGACCCAAATATGTACGGAAAGTCTATAGCAAATTTGATAATTTTCCCCAAATTGAACACCGATTTTAGCTATACAAAGTATTCCGAGTTATAGCAAGTTTAATACAATTCAAATAGAGTGCGGAAATTTCAATTGTTGATTTTATATGTTATTTAATATAAACTTTTTTGGGCATTACTAACCCATCCTTGTTGCATATCAAATACGTATCAAATATTAAAGTTTTTGATGAAAAATATAACTTAGAATTTTCCGTTGGACTTTATATTGTCTTTTATACCTAAAGCGTCGCTAATAAAATCGTTAACCTTGCGCTGCGGAGTCCAAAAACGTCCAACAAGTAGTGTATGGCCAAATCAAAAGGGGTTAAAAAATATTTTTTGTGAAAATTAAAAAAAAAACATTTTTTTTTTCAAAATACATATAGTCACTCATTCGACGAACGACGAACGTCTTGTAGAAACCCCCTTAAGTTTTAAGAATTTGCACGGAATTTAAGTAACAAAATATTTGTGAAGAAAAAAATTGTACACCTGATTCAATTGAATTACATGACTATATAAATTTCCTGTAACAAATTATGTACATGTGTACTATTGTGTATTGCAAGTATATATGTAATTTCACATCATCATGATCAGAGCTTTAAAAAATTTATTCACAAATAATTATTTAAAAAGATGAATAAAAAAGAGGATTCAAAAAAAATTTTAGACTAATTTGTTATTTTTTCATTTTTGAATCAAATTTTTTTTTTTGTTTGTTGAACGTTCTTGATTTTCATTTGAAACATCGATTTATTTGAGGTAAATTTAACTTTGTATTTGAAATTTTTATTAAATAAATAATTAAATAAATGAAAGTTTATTCTAAAATAATAAAGCCAATTTTTATTCCCAAATATAAAATATAAAGTTAATTCACGCGAGTCAAAAAGAGGTTAAATTTAATTCGCGAATCAAAAACAACAATTTTTAATAATTTATATTTTGAAATTGGATTATTCCTGAAGATGGAATTATTTTTTTAAAGGTCTGATCATGACACAATGTTACCACTTGAATTAAGTATTTTTCTCCAAACACTGTACACAATACCACCGGAACTCGTAAATTGTTTGTATTTTGTATGAGTAGAGAGACACACTCGCTCACACTCGAACACAAGCACTTGTAAATAATTTTCCGTTATGGTTTTTCTTCATTTATATTGTCTCCAGAAAACAGGTTGTGCAATTTGATTACAATCAACTTCCAATAAGTTTTCTAATTCTAAACCCCTTGATTTGACAAACTACAAGTACACATACTACATACATCCGTACAACTTACAACAATACAATTAACGACACGAATCATAATGTACTTACCTGACGAACGACCGTCACGTGTCCTTTTCCCAGAAGGAAAACAAGTTAGTTAGTTGTATGTATGTTTGTAAGGCATAAATACATACATACGTTTAGTAGTAGACAGACGATTATTTTAATTTTATTAAAAAAATAAAAAAAAAATCGAAAGCTAACAAACGCCAAACGAAACTCATTCTCTTTATTAGCCAAACTGTCAAAATTTCAATTAAAATAACAATAAAATTAACTAGAGAACATTTTTCTTAAACCTTAGACTAGAAGTGTGGTGTCGGTGGTAGTTAGGATACTGGGGGGTGGTAGTGGTGGTCGTGGTGCACGTATGATACAATTTCCAAAAAAGAACAGCAAAAAAATAATACTTAACTGGTAATTTAAATTATAATTATGTTAATGAAGGAGTTAACTAAAATGAAAATAACAAATAAGATGAGACCGAACAAAAAGTAAAAATATCTCATTATAAATGTTTGTGATAAAAAGATGATTTGTTATCACCAGGGTAGGGAAGTTCATGCTTTACAAATCGTACTAAATGTGCTTACAATTACAAATCGAAAAATATGCATAAAAAATACAAAATATGCGCTTAATATTGACTTATTTTAAGTAATAATTTTTTTCTATAACTTTTTCGTTTCGTGTAAAATCGTTTCAAATTAGCTTGAATAAAATTAGTGTATTGAAAATTATGCACACAAATTTCACAAATGATTTTAAACACTACTTAAAAGGAAATTTAAAAAAAAGTTGTAAATTTTGAAATTTGTTGTCTCAGAATGTTGACTTACACTTTGATATATTAGATCAAGAGGCACAATGCGTCGCGACCAGCATAGGTCTTTTGTGCTACCTAGAGTTCTCTTATGATTCAACCGACGAAGCCAATAATCCTACTATGAGAATTATCCTAAATGTCAGAAGACGATAAGAAATGGTCACCCAGGAAACTAAGTCTTCTATTATGCAGCGTCAGACATTCGCAAAACCTTCAAAAATCAACGTCCGACCGACCCTGTTTGTGAAGCTGGTACCTTTATGACCCGGAATCCCCCCTAGTGTAAGCGAGTTGCTCCTACCAAGTTCATTAAGAGCACACATATACTCCAATAGCAATCCAGATGATACCACGTAGGCTGCTAGAGCCTTTAATGCAGCCTGTCTGTCAGTAAGACTGTAAATGTGTGATATAACCAAGCCCTTCTGCAGGCACTCCTTCATAGAGACACAAATGGCAAAAATCTCCGCCTGAAAAATGGAGAGGTATTTGCCCGTAGGTAGTCCGATTCTTACCCCCACTACCAGGCCTAGACAGGTTAACCTTCCTCCTCCTCCTCGTAAACGCTATCAGGATAGTCTTCGCCAAGTTGATAGTTGATTAAATTCAATGCAAATACGGCGAAGTGGATCCGAATTAGCATAATTTGTGCGAATGTATTTAACGATATGGAATTGATTATATCTTGATAACACTATGCGACAGTCAAAATCGGGATGGGATGAAACCAACGGGAAATGTTATATCGGTCAAAAACAAGTTATACGTGTCTCGGCGTTTCGCTGGGTCACCCCTAGGAATCGAGATATATCTTTTTTTTGACATAACTCGAGAACCACTAGTCCGATTTTGCTCAAACGATTTTAAAAAAATTAAAAATTACAATTCCTTTGATCTGTTCATATAACGTTTTTCTATATACTCAACAGTTTTGCCGGTAAAAATAAATGTTTGTTACCGCTACCATAAAAATCAATAACCTTTTGTTTATTACTTTTTTTTAATATTTTAGGCAAAAAATTTTTTTTCTTCATACATTTATTTTTACCGGCAAAACTGTTGAGTATATAGAAAAACGTTATATGAACAGATTAAAGGAATTGTAATTTTTAATTTTTTTAAAATTGTTTGAGCAAAATCGGACTAATGCTTCTCGAGTTATGTCAAAAAAAATACCACTAAAGGTCAAATCGATATATCTCGATTCCTAGGGTTGACCCAGCGAAACGCCGGGACACGTATAACTTCTTTTTTACCGATATAACTTTCCCCGGTAGTTTGAACCCTTCCCGATCACTGACCCCTACCATTTGTCTCACAGTGTAATCGATGTGGAGTATTTATGTTGATTTTACTCATAAGGAAATTGGAATGTAAATCACCATTTATCAAATTAAGCAAAAAAGTAACTTTTACCATTTTTCGACGACTTTGAAGTGTAGGAAGCTTTATAAGAGCAAGACGGCTTTTATAAGGAGGGAAATGTATGGAAGTATCCCAACCAAGTCTACGAAAGCAAAATATAAAAATTTGTTTTTGAAAGGATTCAATGGAATTAGAATGACCATTGTAGCAAGGATCCCATATAACAGATCCATATTCAAGCATTGGTCTTACTAATGTGGTGAATAGCTGCTTTGTTGTAAATATAAGGATCAGGAAACTCCTTTGCCCAGCGTTTGATAAATCCCAGCACACCTGTTGCCTTATTAATTTTCCTGGAGATATGATTCCGGAAATCAAAACATCTTTCCAGTAAGACACCAAGATCGTTGAATGTTTCAACCATATCCAGTCGTATTTCATTCATCACGTAAAAGCCATGAATTGGGAGAGATCTTTTAAATACCATATATTTGCATTTATTTACATTTAAATCCATTAAGTTTAATTTACACCACGTAGTAACGCTTTTTATATCTTTTTGTAATAAAGATTGGTTACAACTATTTTTAAAGGAAATAAATAATTTGACGTCATCTGCATCAAAGAATAAGAGTGTTGAAAAGCCGATGGAAGATCATTTATGAAGAGTGTAAATAGAAGTGGTCCTAAAGGGCTGCCCTGAGGTACACCAGATAAAACGTTAATATCGTTAGATTGAACATTACGAAATTTAACACATTGTTTGCGTCCTTTTAAGTAGGACTCGATCCATTTAAGAAGGGTCATGCTGAAACCAATTCGATCAAACTTATACAGGAGTAAATTATGGTTTACTTTGTCAAACACTTTGCTGAAATCAGAATAAATAGCATCAGTTTGTTTTCTGTTGATAAAACTCTCATTGATAATAGTTGTAAATTCCAGTAAATTTGTAACTGTTGAGCAGGATTTACGAAAACCATGTTGTTGTGGCGAAAGAATAGAAGAAGCTTGGTGGGATAAAGTGTCAGTGATAATTTTTTCAAATAATTTTGAAATTGAACTTTATTTAGCAATGCCTCTATAATTTGAGGCCACAGATTTACTTCCAGATTTAAAAATTGGAGTTATAAAAGATTTTTTCCAGGCATCAGGAAAATATGCTAATTTAATTGATTTCATAGTAATGGCGACAAAACACCGCCATGAGAACATCCTCTGGTCGCATTAACGTTTGATAAAGTAGTTATACAAGTAGTCCCTATGCCAAACGTGATTATCCTAGAGCCGAGCATCTCCATGGTCCAATTGATAATCATTGGATAGATGCCCTTTCTCACCACGGGTACCCTAATCGCATCGTAGGACATGTTGCCAAAAGCGCCCTGTAAGTGTCTTCTTTACCGAAACAAACAAAATTCGGTGGCATTACCGTTACCCCTAGCATTATTCGTTTCGGTAACCAACCTTGGTCCTGACATAACGGTACCTTGATTCTTAAAATAATTTAAAACTTAAATTTAAATCATAAATCTGCGGCTTCACAATAACGGTGAAGTTGTAAGACATAGAAGTTATTTCCTGTTATTTAGTCCTTTATTTGTTAAAATTAAATAAGAACTACACACAAAAAATAAAAACTAATTTCAATCATGAAAATCGCCTATTCAATAAATATTGTCGTTGAAATTCCTCCAATCACGAAAATTGTTCATTCAATTAAAAATTTGTAGCACTCTAATTGAATAAATTTTCAATAAAATATTGATACATTTGATTAGGATTTTTATTGGTTTTTTATATGAGTTTGATTAAAAATTAATTCATTGGATTAAAAATTGATCAATATTATATACCTTATATATAACACATTATATGGATTTGATTAAGAATTAATCCATTGGATTAAAAATTGATCAATATTGTAGAACTTCTAAATAAACTATCAGCTGGATAAAGTGGCAGTTGCCATGCCAACTATAAAAAATATACTTCTTTATTTTTAGCTTGAATGTCATTAAAATAAAAGCTGCATTCAATTTTCATTCAGTTGATAGATTTATTTATACTTATGTGAAAAGTTCTCTCGTAGAAATTAGTTTTCTTCTTTTTTCTGAAGCATAAGGCCTCTGTTAAAATTTTTTGAAAACTAAAAAAAATATATTTGATTTACAATAATTTTTAATTAATTTGAAACAAAAGTTCAAAATTAAAATTTTTTGAATTTATTAGAAAAAATTTTTTTAAAACTAAATTAAAATATATTTGTTTTAAAATAACTTTTAATTTGTTTTTCGATTTTTTGTTTAAAAAAATTTTAAATTTTTAAACAAAAAATTTCAAAAATTAGATTTTTTGTTTAAAAAAATTTTAAATTTTTTAAACAAAAAATTTTAAAAATTACATTACTATATAATAGTAATGTTTTAGAATAAATAAATATTCAGATTTAATATGGCAAATTTGAAATATTTAACTAAATAAAATAATAAACTCAACGAGAATTTATAAAATTCTATAAAAAATAATTTAAAATACTAGTCACTAATCAGGGATGATAAATGGGATTTTCAAAATAGTACCAACCTGCTTAAAAAAATAGTACTTTTTCGACCCGCAAAGTACTTTTTTTTAATTTTTTATTAAAAATTAACAAAAAAACGTACATATATGAAAGTGCTTTTGTACATTAAAACAAGGTTCAAAATATAATATAGATCCACTTCACTCTGTATAGTGTATTTCGTTCTTTCTTCTTCCCAATTACCTTTTTTATATTATTCTATCGCTTTTGTTCTTGCATCCAATCTTCAGCGTTGACTATTATTTTGACGTCCCAGTCTCATCTTTAATATTTAAAAATCGGGGTCAAAAATTATAAAATTTTAATCTTTTTTTAAATTTATTTCTTATAATTAAAAAAACTATATATGGATTGGGTATTAAAACAAACAACATGCCCGAACATGTCCAATTTACTAAAAATTAAGTTACCGCACAATTTAAATTAACTAATATCAATTCAGAAAACTAAATCAAATAAAACTAAACAAAAAACACAACAATTTAAAGATTTTCTCTTAAATTCAAATAAATGTTTAATATTTTTGCAAAATTTTAGAAACCTTTCCTTTAATTACGTTTCTTACGATTTTTTACTATTTATTTTGAATAATTTAAAATGGTATCAAATAATGCTAAGGAGTAACATATTACTTTTGAGGTTCTAATAGTACCATAAAAAGTAATATAGTACCAACTTTATCATTCCTGTTACTAATACATTAACATTTATAAAAACAACTACATAAATAAAACAAACGAAAAACAACAACAATATGCTGATGTTTTTCTCTTGTTTTATGAAATGCTTTTGAGTGGTAGAATAAAAAAAAAATGTCAAGCAAATTGCATTTTTGAGCAATTATTTAATTCATTGGATTAATTTTTAATTGACACCTTTTGAAATAATTTAACAAATCGTTTTAATTGAAAAAAGTTGAACAATATTTTTTTGTGTGTACGAACAAATAGATTCATCGCACGCTTTAACTGAAAACCAGCAGTTTACTATTTTTTAGCAAATATTTTTGTACATTTTAGCAGGATAGACTGCTATTTGCATTCAACTAAATTTAACTTAAATATAACAAAAATCTTGTAGAATAAACAGTTTTTGCAGATTTTAATTTTAAAATTTTAACTTAAAAATAACTATGATTCTGTAATTTTAACAGTTTTATTTTTGCTGTTCTTCTCTTATTAGTATTTAGCAAAAAAAATCTACTAATTTGAATTGTCTTAAAGCCCTTGGGGAATATACCCATTTTTAACTGGTTATTATGACCAAAGTCATGTTGGCCATGGGGATAATTTCCGTTGGGTCTATGATGTGGTCATGCATTGTTTTAGGTGCGCAATTCCATGTTTTGGGCTTAAAAATGAGGTCCCAAATGATACAGTTTTTGTATTAAAATATGCCTGAAATTCACTAGTGGAAAAACCCAAAAAAAATTTTTTTTGATGCTCATATTACCTATATCTTGGATCTATTCGAGAAATTTAAAATAAAGGTGAAGAAAAGTTTCGGGAAAAAATGCCTCAGTGCCAAACGACTACAAATATAAAAAACCGTTTTAAAAAGGGGCAGACAATTATTTATCGATTTTGTTATAAAAAATTTAACATAAATAATATTATTACGTTTTTACCTTTTAAAAACTTTGGTTTATTTCCTTTAAATAAACCGGGTCCTTTTCTAGTGCAATCAAAATAACCACATACTCTTTCTTTGATACTGAGCTTATTTATTTATTAAGCACTTTATTACTTTACATATAACAGTATTACACACAAGTGTACAAACTGAAACACACAGTCGCTAATACGCAACTAAATTACTTAACGTCAAGTGGCAGCCTTATATAGTTTAACGGCCGTGGTTTTAGAACTTACTTAAAGCTTCCATTATACTTAAATGAAGTGCTACCAGATTGACGGGTTTAGTAAATCCCATTTCTCGGGATATTTTTCTTTTAAAATTACAGAAATTTTTTCTATACTAGACTAATCCAATTTCTTAACAATATTCATAAAAAACTATTATACAATTTAATTTTACATTTGCCTAGGGTCGACTTTTTTAGGGCGTCCGGGGCAGTGCTCCTTCTTTTTCAGTAAGTGACCGGGGTTGTCTACTTTTTGCACTTTTATCCATAACTTTTTTTTGAATTGTTGGCATCGCTGTTTTGTCACTTTCATTTCACTTACTTTAATTGCCAAATTTAAAGCTTTTTCAGCAGTGAGCCAACAGTTGAATTAAAAAAAAATTAACATTGCTTTTAATGATGGAAATTTATTTAATAAATTCCTTATCCTGAAAAATTATGTAAAAAATTTTAATTCAATTAACATGACTGATAACAAATTTTGGTACGATTTTTTTTATTAAAAATAATGTTTGCTATGAAATGAAAAAACTTTTTAGGTTTTAGTTTTTCTTATTATTAGAGTCAAATATAATTTTTGTATGAATTGTCAAGAATTTTATGAATATTTGAAGAAATGCGACAGTAATATATTGATTCAAATTGGAAGCGTTGAAAAATATTCATGAAAATCTTGATAATTCATATCAAAATTATATTTGACTCTAATAATATCAGAAATAGTTTCTGGATTAAATTTATTTCTTTTTGGCGTCCACTGCGCTTTTTGTTTTATTTTTGTTTATTCAATACTAATTAAAATTTGTACTATACTAAATCAAATATAGAAATGTATATTCCTGAAGATGTATGCAATGAATTGGTTAATCGTTATTTTTTTTTTATTTATGTACCACTTATTTAAACCTTAAAAGCATGATCTCTTCAATTTTAACCATTTTTTTTATTTCTGATTTCTAAAAAAAATTTATTTTAAAAAGATGATTTTTATTGAAAAATATGGTTTTTTGCCAAATCGCTAAATTGTGATTATTTTAACGTGCATGAAAAAAAAAATTATATAAACTATGAATTATACATTTATTGTCGCCAAAATTAATTTTGTTGCGAGAATACAACTTTAAATATTTAAACACCCATTTTTGAATATTACACTTTTTGTAAAAAAACGCGTGTTTTAGAAGCAAAACAAAGTTTTTCCTATAACTGTTTGAAAAATCTGAGCTAAACTATAAGGACACTTTGTACAGAAGGGGCCCCAATGCCTAAAAATGCAGTTTTGTGCATCAAGTGGGTTTTATTATTAAAAAACTTGTATGTTGCCAGTTGGCTACACCATGCATTTAAGGGTTAAAGTTCAGAATGATTTTTTTGTTTTTTGTGAATTTTTTTTAGTGGGAATACAAATTTTTTTATTCATAAAATAAATTTTTATTTGTGTATTTTATTGCATTGTTGATTTTTGTAAAATTAATTTATTAAAAATAATGTTCCTCTTTTTTAAGACAAATGTGCTCCTTTTTTGAGGTTGACGTCCTCTTTTTCTCAAAATGGAAATGGCAACCCTACATTTGCCCATTTATCAATTTTTTTTTGTTTTGTTTAATCTTATTGTTTAAGTAACTAAAATATATTTTTGGTTGACTTTTTTATGCTGTTTTTTCTGTTACAATCAGAGACTATTAATTATAGAGATAGGAAATCAAAACTTACACTACTCACCGGTAGGGGGCGCTGAAATTTAGTATCACCTGAGCAACTATTTAGTATCACTTTAGTATCAGCTGAAAACTGCGCAAAATAGAAAAAATCAAGGGCAAAATATGTTCAAATAATAAAATTTGAGAATTCCTTTTTTTTTTGTTTTGCTGTTTTGTTTGATATTATTTTAATTTAAGTAAAAAAAGGCAATTGTCAATCTTTTGAACAAAGTGCCATCTAGTGATAACGATGTCGTTATAACTTTTGTTTTAAGTGATGCCATACCCCTGGTTACAATACATATCTTTTGACAATGATAAGTTGACTTTTTACGACTTTTAAAAAATCGCAATTTTTAACAGAAATTTTAATTATTTCTAAATATAAATATTATAGGCAACAGTATGAAAAAAAAATATAATAAAGGTAATTCGAAAAAAGAGAAAATTTAATGCATAAAAACATTTAGAAGAATACAAAAAATTTGCCAAATATGCACTAACCAATCGACGACATTTTCAAGCAAATTATTAATTCGTTCAGTTAGTTATTTTGTTATTAGTCAACGATAGCAAACAGGTATATACATTAACTTCCTAACCCTAGTTATTACTTATGTAAGTATAGCATAATAGAAAGTACTTATGTTATGATTTGTTCATTTGACTGTTGTGAAAACTGGTTCCTGCGGAAACCATGTATGTTTACATAATTGTTAAAAACTGGTCCCTTTTTTCCTTAATATTTCCTTCGTCCACCCTTAATGAAGTATAATTCAATTTAAATTACACTTATACGTTTCCGGTTAACTGCTTGCAGTTACGTGGTATATTAGTTATTTTCAACATATGGTTTAATTTCCCTTAAAATGTTTTCCTTCCGTTTTTTATGGCAATTGTCGTGTTGTCGATTAAACCACAAGTGGTTTATCAAAATTAAATTCATTTAGTGCACCTGTTTGCTTTTTATTTTTCGAATATTTATGTATTTAAACATATTATTATTTGGCAAGTTTCATTGATTTTTTTCCGACTATTTTCTTTTGGGAATTCATCCGAAAGAAGGATTTATATTGTTGCATATAACAACAAATTAAGTTGTTTTGCATAGCGATAGATAGGATAGTCTGGCGGGGCTAAGCTCCCCCCTGCAATAATTTCTTTTCGGGGAAAGAGGGCTCCCATGGGTAGGGTAGATGGGGGATCCTTCGACACTTCAAAGCACCGTAAATTCTTAACCAATAATTATTTTACAAAAATTACTTTTAAATTGTAGACTTACATATATTAACTTTAATTCTTAGGATTTTCTTTCGCATGTTTTATATTATTTTTGTAATGATTTTCAAAGTAACCCAAATCCGCGAAACTGTCCCAAACTTAGGGGACATTCGCCAAAAGAACTAGATACAATTTCACCAAAAATAATTAGTTAATGCAGCAAAATCAATATAATTAACCACCTTTGCATTGACTAAATACCTTTATTTGAAAAAATACATGTAACATTTTACAAAAATTCGGCTTAGACAGAAATTGAGTAATTTTACGGAAGTAACGAAAACCTAAAAACTAATTTTTTCTAAAATTCTACTTAATGCTGAGTTCACATCTGTGTTTAACTCCCTAGATTTCAATGGAAATCTGGCCAGAAATCCTAACCATTTACATTTGCACTTTATGACAGCAAAGAGATTTCAGTTTGACAGGCGCGGGAAGCAAAAATTAGAACCAGGCAACACTTCCTATAATTATTAGTACATTTCCATTGGGTTTTTACTCATCTTTATTATATTTTAAATAATTTTTTTATTTCATTATTTTGTGTTGTTTTTAGTTTATTTTTTAGTCAGTTGTTGACCAGCGTTGCCACTTTTTCATGCAAAAACTCTGCAAACTAAGTGAAACTCAGTGTTGTATTCCGTAAAAGTCTCCACATTTGTGGCATTCCCAGCTAAAACAGTGACACGTCATTTTGAAAAGTAAAACAAAGAAATTTACAAATAAGTTGTCAACAAGATTACAGTCAAAATTAGTATTTATGAGTTCTAAATAATGTTTAATGAGAACTAAGTAACCTTTTATACATATGACATTTTCAGAGCCCAATTCAGCTAACTCTAATAGAAACAAATTTGTAAAAATTAATCATAAGCTTTTCTTAAATTCCCTGCGAAATAGTTGCTAAAATTAAGGGATGGAGGAACGTAAACGTGGAGGGAAAATTAATTCTCAACAGAATGTCTCTCTACATTTATGTGTTTGAATGCATACGAAATAGATACAAGTTAATTTACGAGTTGTTCTATTCTTCTTCTCATTGAAGATATTATAGAGCGCTGTGTATAATATATGAACGTCTGGCTAATTTTTATAAAATGCTAAATTTAGAGAAAGGTCTGCGGTGTGGTTCTCCCCGATTTGGATAAAATTTGAATATATTACAGAGAGGACAGAATTAATAAAAATGTTTATAAAATATGATCTCAATTGTAGCATTTTTTTTAAAATAAAATTTTTAAAAATACAACAAATGTATGTATATTATTTTACATAACATTTTTTCGATTAATCGATTAATTTTAAAATTTTATTCTATTAATGGGTTAAGAAAAAAACCCGAATAATTATTTGAACGATTAATCTATTAAATTAAAATGTCGATTAATTGAATACCCTAGTAACCATGCTGGTTACTCGTTATACGCACATTTTTTGTACAAACGCACCCATGAATTTTCGGACATCGCGAGCAAAAGTAATTAAACGAGCAAATAACCTGGTAAGTAGTGGAACTAGGGTTGCCACATCGCAAAAGTCTAATAACTTGACACTTCGCAAAAAATAACTTGATTTAAAAAAAATAACTTGATTTAAAAAAACTAACTTGACAATAAAAAATTTAATGTGCATATGTGTGCAGTAGAGCGTACCACCTTACAGGCAAAAAAAAAGTTCGCCGTGCACCCTCCAATATGAAGTATTTTTGCAACGAGGTTTCAAAAAAAAAAATTTTTTTATTTTTTTCCCGAACGTAGGGGTAGCCATTTTACATTTTTCGTTATATCTTTGGTTTTTCGGATCTTAAAGTATGATACATTGATGTTTTTCTCTCGAGGAGACCGGTGTTTTTCTTTCGAGGGCCATTGACCTCAAGTATCCCGTTCTAGTAGTTAGCCACCAGATCTCAGTTGCTACCAACCCAATGTCAGAAAATTAAAGTTCGCAAAAAATCATTAAACTTTTGCTAATGAAGTTTTTCGATAAACCCAGTAGATTTTTTTTTATGTATTGGTTGCCGAACGTAGGGGTCGCCTTTTTAAATTTTTTTTCATTGGATTTTTCCTTTATAGCAAAACACTGGTCTCCTCGAGGCAAAAAAATCGATAATCGAAATGTGTTTTTGAGGTACGGTCTAATGTGCAGTAGGGTCATTCTTAATATAAAAATTTATATAAATTTTTGAATACACTCGCCATTTTATTAAGATTCATAAAAAATATTTCAGTTTTTTTTGGAATTTTCGGGGACAAACTCGATAGTGCTACTAGCCATTGAAGTTTGGACATAAATTGACGAAATTGATTAGTGTTTTATTTTTTCTTTTGTAGCAATTATTCCTGTATAATAAGAAGAAAAAAATGAAGTCTGCAAGAAGTCGTTGACATTTTCAAACTTTAGGCCAAAAAATATATAAACTTTCCACAGTTTTCGAATCGTCAATTTGAAATTTTAACATATTTTTTTTCTGAAACGTAAAAAACCAAAACATTTTTTTTTATAAATTTATTAAGGGCCTGTTCATCTATTACGAAAATACTCTAAACGATAGCAATTGACAATTACTTTCGTCGAAAATATATGGGAAACAAAAACAAATTTTCGTTACTTTGCTTTCATTTAGACCATTTTCGTAATACATAAACAGGGGCTAAATGGATGATACACATATAATCAAAATAAAATAGCACTTAAGGTTTTTATTGTCCCAGTAAAATTATTGTTTACCGATTTTTAAGGAAAACCGTCTTTCGTAAATCTCTACTCGCGCTCTAAAAACCAAAGATATACCTTAAGCGCCATTTTATTTTGATAATATATCATCAATTTAATAAATTTATGAAAAAAAAGTTTTGGTTTTTTACGTTTCAGAAAAGAAAATATACTAAAATTTTAAAATGGCGTTGCGAGAATTATGAAAAATTTATATATTTTTTTTTTTGGCCTAAAGTTTGAACATTTCAACGACTTCCTGCAGACTTCACCCTCAATTCATAAATGCTTTCTAAAGTTATAGCAGGTTTACAAAACGTCATTTTCATAAAAAATTTGTACAATAAACCTCCTATAATTTTACAAAGCGTTTATGAATTTAGGAGTTCATCTTTCTTTTCTTATTGTTTAGAAATAAATGCTATTAAAAACAAATTAAAACACTAACAAATTTCATCAGTTTTGTAATTTTACATGTTTTTTTTTAACTACTGATACGACAAAAATTCAATTTAACTTGACAAAATAAATTTGACCTTGGCACTTGACAAAACCTAAATTAACTTGACAATCAAGGCCATTCAAGGCCATGTGGCAACCCTAAGTGGAACCCTCGGTAATGTCCGTTTTTGCTGTTTTTTGATGAAATTACTTACAAATCTTGCGAATTTACGGGATTTTATTTGTATAGGGAATCTCGGGATTTCACACGAGATTTTCATTGAAATCTTAATTCTAGTGGAAATCTCGAGATTTGGGTGGAAAAAATTGTTCAAACTAAATTTCTTACACAAGCTATTTTTAGTTCTGATTTTCAAAACCTTCCTTTTACTGGACGAATTTCTTGAGTTTTGCTTCTCTTTAAAAAATAAAAAAAATGAAAAGTAAACATATTCGAAGTAAAAGCTACACACTATTTATCTCAATATCTATCTAAAATTCTCGTGCCACGGTGTTTGTGGTCGAACTCCTCCAAAACGGCTCGACCGATTTTAATGAAATTTCTTATGTGTATTTGGTAGGTATGAGAATATGTCGTAAAGTATTTTTCATGCCGCTAGGGGATTAGGGCGTCCCTACATATAAAATTTTCGTGTTGCTATGACAACCTTCGTGTTGCTATGACAGCCAGGCCTTGGCGTTATTATGACAACCACCTAATATAATCCAACCTTATCTAATCTAATCTTAATCCTTAATCAAACCGGGCCTTGGCGTTACTATGACAACCACCTAATATAATCCAACCTTATCTAATCTTAATCCTTAATCCTTATCTTATCGTATCTTATAAAATTTTCGTGTTGCTATGACAACCAAACCTTGGCGTTACTATGACAACCAGGCAGCACTTATAGCATTAACCTAATCGAATCCAACCTTATTTGCATTATTTGGAAAGGGGATAAAAAAGATATAGGAGGTGGTGAAATATGAAAGGCCTCAAATATGGCAACACTATAATTGCGCGAGATGTTGAACAGTTTATTGCGCGCCATTTGATGGTGAGTTGGCGAACTTTTGTTGAAGCTGTTTATTTCAAAGCTCTTAGGGTTTTCATACACAAAATGAACAAAACCATATGATTAAAAATAAAGTCGACTTTAAATTTAAAATTCTCTTTTATAGTAAGGACCATTGTATTTTATTTTCATAAAAATATTGGATTCCTATACAAAACAAATTACATTTTAAAGGTACGCTAACAACGTAGCGGGCTTGCCCGATACGACAAAATTCGATTTCGGTGTAACTGACATCCCAAAAACTAGGCCTAAGGCATGCCGCTAAATCTAGCGGGCTTGCCCGCTAGTATATATATATATTAGACCGACTCACGAAAAAAGTAAAAAGAGTGCCCCCCTCAAAATAGAACTTAGTTTGTTTTATAGTAATTCCCGAAATATTTCGGGTCTAGCAATGAGATCTCACGAGCTGGACCATTTTTAAAAAAGGTCTTTTTTCAATAGACGAGTTTCAATAAAACTTCATTGGTTTTATGCAAAAATTTATTAATATCATGCAGATAATATTTCAGTGTGGAAAAAATTGTAGAGTCTGCAGAATAAGAGTCCCTATCGCATAAAATTGATAAGCGAAAATGTTTCCTTAATAAATTTTTAAAGATGTCTTATTTTAAGCACAGAAAATTGTTTTGATTTTACAAAATGTTTTTCACGACAAAGTGTTTCATCTGAAAATTGTGTATAATTTATTTATTCTTTTCTTGTAAAAAAATGATTTCATTCACAATTTAAATAACCGCTTGAGGCCTTTAATCCTTTGACGACCACAGGCAAGTATGCTTGCCAAAGGGTTTTTCGCACCTATAATTATCCAGACAAAAGATAGAGTGAATATGTCCAAAGGAGGGTTGAGGCAACAAAAGTGTAGTAGGCGGTAAATCCCTACCTAGATTCACTTTCCCCTTGCGAGCCCTCGAAATTGGTTAACTAGAAATCTTCATTTGAGGGGCAAAAAGCACAAACTTTGACAAGCGAAATGAATGGCAAGCAACGGGCTATGAGGCCAATTTTTTATTAATTATCTATCGCTTCATCCGGAACGGCGGGGTCGTCAAATGGCAAATATTTTTGGCAAGCTAAATGATAAATAAGGAGGGTTCAGCGGACCCAATTTTTTTTTGGCATAACTATTATTAAGTCAGAGATCATGAAAATCGTAAAAACTTCAAAATCGCTTCGGCAGAAAATGTATGGTCTTCAAAGGATTAAAGTTCGAGTGAAATTTTTCAATGCAAAAAGGGAAAGGAGAAAAATTCTAAGGTTTCTGTACAAATTAAATTTCTAAAGCGCTCTCCTTAACAACTAACAAATAGATAATTTTCTATTAAAAATGTTCTTACGAAAAACCACATCACAATTCAGTTTTAAGTTAATTCTTAAATTAAACGAATAGTTTTGCAGTTCGATAAACTTTTCCTGAAAAAAGTTCTCAAACAAAAATATCTCAAATTTTCTTTAGGAAAATTTACATAATTGTATCCATTTCTAGATGTTTTTTAAAGAAAAATTGCCAGAAAAATATAATTTTACTTAAATTATTCTTCATTTTTTGTATCCATTACCTCGTATTTGATTACACTATGCGACAGTCAAAATCGGGATGGGATGAAACCAACGGGAAATGTTATATCGGTCAAAAACAAGTTATACGTGTCCCGGCGTTTCGCTGGGTCACCCCTGGAATCGAGATATATCTTTTTTTTTGACATAACTCGAGAACCACTAGTCCGATTTTGCTCAAACAATTTTAAAAAAATTAAAAATTACAATTCTTTTAATCTGTTCATATAACGTTTTTCTATATACTCAACAGTTTTGCCGGTAAAAATAAATGTTTGTTACCGCTACCATAAAAATCAATAACCTTTTGTTTATTACTTTTTTTTAATATTTTAGGCAAAAAATATTTTTTTCTTCATACATTTATTTTTACCGGCAAAACTGTTGAGTATATAGAAAAACGTTATTTGAACAGATTAAAGGAATTGTAATTTTTAATTTTTTTAAAATTGTTTGAGCAAAATCGGACTAGTGGTTCTCGAGTTATGTAAAAAAAAAGACCACCAAAGGTCAAATCGATATATCTCGATTCCTAGGGGTGACCCAGCGAAACGCCGGGGCACGTATACCTTCTTTTTTACCGATATAACTTTCCCCGGTAGTTTGAACCCTTCCCGATCACTGACCTCTACCATTTGTCTCACAGTGTTATTTTCAAAAAAAAAAATTTTCGTAATACATTTCAGTATAGGGGAAATTTTTGTTAAATAGTCTTAGAACAGGTTTGAATTTTGGAAAAATTTTGTTTCTATCTTACTTCCAGTTTTTGTTTTCTTTCCCCTTTTTACTTCTCCCTTTTTCTTTTTCCTTTTCTTTTTTCCCCTCTTATTCGATTTCGGCTTGAGGGCTTGAAACCGCAGTTTTTACAAAAATCAGTTTTTTTACATTTCTAGTACAAAGTATATTTTTTTAATACAAAATATTAGTCAACCCATCTCAATTCGACTTTAAATATTACTGTTTTTGACATCATTGTTTCCAAATTTGCTGACTTTTGGTAGGTATAAAGTAAAGGGTGGTTAAATTTTAAGGGCCGATGTTGAATATGAACCACACCTAAACGTCAAGTTTTTTTCTGCATTTCATTTGACATTTCTCAATTTCAGACTAACTCAATTTGAACCATGGAAAGATACACAATCGAGCAACGCGTTACAGTTATTCAGGCTCATTATGAAAATGGGCGTTCAAATAAAGATGCATTTCGTGCACTTCGTGATTTCTTTGGTCAGCATAATCGACCAAATGTGTCCACAATCGGGAGAATTGTGCACAAATTTCAGCAAATCGGGTATGTAGGAAATGTGAAAACACCTGTTTTTTGTGTTTGGTGTGGTTTATGGGCTGGCGGCGTCATCGGGCCGTACTTCTTCGAAAATGAGGTTGGCCAAGCAGTTACCGTGAATGGTGTTCGCTATAACGGACTTCTTGTGGCCAGAAATTGAGAATGTGGACCTGAACGATATGTGGTTTCAACAGGATGGTGCCACTTGCCACACAGCCAACGAAACAATGGCTCTTTTGCGCGAGAAATTCAATGGCCGTGTTATCTCACGTGGTGGCGTTGTCAATTGGCCGCCAAAATCATGTGATTTGATACCGTTGGACTTCTTTCTTTGGGGTTATTTGAAAGAAAAGGTGTACGTCGATAAGCCAGCAACAATTCAAGAGCTAAAGGATGAGATAATTCGGCACATTAAGGGCATACAACCTCAATTATGCCTCAGCGTCATCGAAAATTTGGACCATCGGATGAAGGTGTGCCGCCGAGGTCATGGCGGCCATTTGGCCGATATTTTATTCCATACATAATTAAACCATACCAATATTATCATATAAAAATAAATGACACCAATTTCCTAAATAATTTGCGTTTTATTCAAAATCAACATCGGCCCTTAAAATTTAACCACATTTTGAGGGCACTGACGCATCTGGATACGGAAATATGAGATCTTCAAAACCGGAAGAAACTATAAAAATTTACCAGGTTCTACTTATTTGTCATTTTATTGAAAAATGTTATAGGTACGCAACTCATGAAGGTTGCATTTGAAAGGTTATTAAATTACCTTTGATTTAATATACATGATTTTTTTGAAAAGTTAAAGGACATTTTTCTTGACCTATAAGTCGGGAGGCTATATCTCTGAAAGCGACTTTTTTTAAAAATTAAAAAAAAATAATTTAAAAATGGTTTCCTTCTCTACAGTTGTGCCAAATTTCATAGTGGAAGTACTACGGGATCCAAAAATATTAAATATTGTAAAGAAAGATATTTTCCATGGAAACTGAAACTATTCTCATTCATCTTAAATTTGCTACATACAGTGATCTTAAATAAGACTGGTGGCGAACGAAAGAAGATGGGTAACTAAAATCTCTGTGGCACATTAATTACATACAATTTTTTTAATATTACAAAATTTCTGTGAATTTTAAACCAGGGTTATTAAGTAATCAAAGTTTGTTTTATTATTTCGTTTTATTATAAATGTTTGCAATTAGAAATTCGCTATCAGTAGAGTAAATTTTAGCTTGTAATTGTGTTTTGGAAATAGGTATAAAACTGTGCAGCTCTTGAGGTACATAATCCCGTAAATTGATAAGTTAGGAATCCCTCTTCTTGTTTTATAAGCTTTTTCCGCTAAATATGAAAAGTTACAATTCTGATGAATTTTCTGTCACCATTCATACAAGTGGCCCGGTGTAGTTATTTGGTCTTCGAATAGACGTTGCAAGCTGAATAAAATTTTCTGCGGTATTTTCAATAATTTGGTTATTAAAAACTCATTTAAATGGCGATGAAATAAATGAACAGCAATGGTATTATGTATGAAACAGTCCGACATTATTATAACATTTGTAGTTTCTAAGTTTCCTTTTGATTTGTAATAAATTACTATTGGGTAAAGTGTGGCTTGGCTATTATTCCATGGAAAGGCTTGAACAGAATCCTGGACTTGAACAGAAACGAAGACATTTTGTGAGCCTTAAATGCAGCCTGCTCTTTAGCTATAAATTAATAAGGCCGAAGAGTTTGAAGTTTTTCACATAATGAATCCAAAAAAGTATCAGAGTCTTTAATTATATTTTCCAAACAGCGTCTATCTACACTTATCCACTACTTATATGTGATTTCATCGATGTCATTTTCTAATAATAATTCACCATGTTTCTATTAAAAATTGTGTATTTCCGTACATATGTTAGATCGGCCAAGGTAGCAATTTGGGGATGGGGGGATTGCATATAAGTCTTTTTAAACAATCTTTATAAGTTTCCAGCTTAAAATGCTGCACGTTTTCTGTTAATTTGTTCAGGTTTACTGCATGAAGCATTAGTTTATTATTTTGATGTATTTTACAAACACAGACATCATGACTTAATGCTGTATCAGCTAGCTGTATCAACTAGAAAATCTAGAAATTCCAATAGTTATCCATTCATGTTTTTAATTAAATAACGCATAAATTTCTTGTAGGTTTCCGAGTAAAAGCCTCTTAGTTTTTATTACTTTAACACTATTTTCTGTTATTGATACGTAGTCCTTACATTCTGGTAGACGTCTGCTGATATCATCGCTTTCATAAAACATTTTAACCACATCAACAATTTCTAGCTATGTTTTCGATTGGGTGTACCCAATACACCTTCTGTCTGAACAAATTTTTTTAACCTTTCGTGCCATGAAATTTGTAATTTCTCCTCCATCCTCCATTCTTTTCAATATCCAGCTTTTGGATAAAATAGTTAATAGTTTAATTTTTTCACCATTTTTAGTTGTTGTTTTAAACTTTTCTTTAAGTTGTTCGATTATTTCGGATTCTGGACATATGTATGTACCTACGTGAGAACTTGAAGGTGTTGAATGTTGAATAATATTGGTTTTATGTTTTGCAGCTTTTCAATATCCTTTTAATGGAATTTTTCCTGAACACAGTGGAGATTCTTGAAAATATGCCAACAAAAACAAACATCTCACGAAACTGATGCTTCATTTTCCGAGTCTGAAGACTCGTTTGTGGGCCCGTTTAAAGACTGGATATTATTGTTTCTACAATTTTTCAATTTATAAAGCTCCGTTCTGAATAGACAACATACTTTATTTGATATTGAAATTTCATTATTAATTTCAGTCATCCACTGCTGAACTTTTAGAAGTCCTTTTGCATTCTTACAGTGACCAACTTTTTTAAAAGGATTACAACAATATCGTGCATTAAATGGCATATTGCATATTACACATAAAACAATCAATCACTTAGGATGATTTTTGTTTTACTTTAAAAAGTATTGCTTTTATAATAATGATATAAATTTAATTCTAAACACACTGGTCTTTGTTTGAGTATTTGCTTAAATAACGGTCTATGTTTAAAACATAAACAATGAAAGAATATAAAGTTTGGAGTGATCACATTAAATAATATACTTTACACATATCGTAAGCGAAATTTCAAATACATTTTAGTAATTCAAATCTGATTTCTAAGCATACTGATCTTTATTTCACATATTTTAGAAGTTAATTTTTGTGTCACAAAATAATAAATGATGCTTTCCAGGACTTTTAGTTTTAATTTCCTTGTAAAATAACTATTTTACAATATTATTTATATTTTTGGATCCAGTAGTAGGTACTTTCACTTTGAAACTGTAGAGAAGGAAACTATTTTTAAAACATATTTTCTTTTTTAATATTTAAAAAGGTCGCTTTCAGAGATATAGCCTCCCGACTTATAGATCAATAAAAGTGACCTTTGACCGTTCAAAAAAAACCATGTTGTACATCAAATCAAAGGTAATTTAATAACCTTCTAAATGCAACCCCTTTCACTTTTCAAGAAAATGACAATTAAGTAAGTACAACATCGTACAGTTTTACAGTCTTTTCCGATTTTCAAGACCATATATTTCCGGATCCAGATGTGTCAGTGCCCCCAAACTTTGTATTTATTTTATTTCTGTGATATACTAGGAGCTTTAAAGAATTAACTCTTTTTGGAATAAATTTCCTAAAATTAAATTCAGTTTTTAATTCAAGGAATGTAGTCATTAATTAGAAATAAGCAGGAATTAATTCCTGTGAATGAATTCAAAGAAATCATGTTAAGAGAATGAATTCTCTGACCAAAGCATTAAGCGTTAAAATTAAAGAATTCATTCACTAACGAATTCATTCAACACGAGTTAATTCAATTTTTAGTCACAGAAATCCCAAGGAATTCATTTCCTTGTACATTTAGTTCCCTGAAAGAATTAATGTTTTTCGTTTAATTCCCTAAGGAATTGACTTTTTCTTTTAATTTCCCAAGGAATTAATTTTTTCGTTCAATTCCCTAAGGAATTAACTTCTTCGGTTATTTCCCTAAGGAATTTACTTTTTCGTTTCATTTCCTAAGGAATTAACTTCTTCGTTCAATTCCCTAAAGAAATAACTCTCTCGTTTAATTCCCTGAATTTAAGTTTTCACTTAAAGAATAAAACGAAAAAGTTAATTCTTTAGAGAATTGGACGAAATAGGAAATTCCCTAGGGACTTAAACGAAAAAGTAAATTCCTTAGCGAATTAAACGAAAAATTTGATTCCTTAGGGAATTAAACGAAAAAATTAATTCCTTAAGGAATGAAACGAAAAAGTTAATTCGTTCAGGGGATTAAGTGCACAATGGAATGAATGCATTAAATTTTATGAAGGAATTAGAAGAAAATTAATGAATTTCTATAAAATAAATTAAATGGAAATAAAGGAATTCATTAAATTCCTTAAGTTTAGTCAGGGAATTTATTCCCAATATATAAATTCAGTTCAAAAAAAAAATAGAATTAGGGAAATAATTCTTCGAAGCTCTGGAAATCTGCTTTTGTCACACCGATATTTAAATCTGGCTGGATATGGTTTGCAACTATCGCCCTGTAATAAAATTATCTATTATACCAACAATTTTTGATGAAATCATAAACCGAAAGTTATTTTGGGAGATTAAGAATTATATTAGTGTTCGCCAACACGGTTTTTTAGAGGTAGATCTAGTTGTACAAATCTAACACTTTTCACACATTTTTGTATGAATTCTATTGAGAATGGTCTTCATACCCTTTATGCCGATTTCGGAAAGGCATTCGATAAACTTCAACATTCGATATTTATACAGAAGCTTCATAGAATGTGTTTTCATTATAAATTTTTGAAGTGGATAGCTTCTTACCTTTCGGAAAGATCTCTTTATGCGAGAATTGGGGCTGTTTTGTCAAATCCGATTTATGTGAGGTCTGGCATCCCACAGGGTAGCCATCTGGGTCCATTACTTTTTCTTTTGTTCATAAATGACATCATTGACATTTTTAAACCTATGTTGATGATTTGAAACTTTTTCAAAATATTTCATCAGTTGCTGATGTTATAACTTTCACCTGGACATTTTACTCTCATGACTTGGTGCTAAAATAACCATCTTTACCTTAATTTTTCCAAATGTAAAATTATAACATTTTCTCATAAACATTTTCCTATTATTTTTTACTATATGGATGAAAATAACTCTTGTTTTCTGCGTCATAACTTAGTTAAGACTTATGCGTCTTTTTTTATGACAAATTATCATGTAAATACCACATTTATTACATTATTTCTAAATCCAATTCTCAATTTGGTTTTCTTAAAACAAATTCGAAAATGTTTTCCAACTTAAAGACTCTTAATGTACTTTATGGATCCTTTGTCAGGCTTCATCTTGAGTATTTAAGTGTTATTTGGGATCCTTTTTATGAAAATTATTTAAATCGGATTGAAAAAATCCAGAAACGTTTTACCAGATTTGCTCTTAGGGGCACTTTTCTTTTGATAATATGCCTACATACGTTGACCGATGTCAAAGACTCGGCCTACAGATGTTAACGGATCAAAGAAGAATCCTTGGCATCATGTTCGTAAAGGATATTTTAGACAACAAAATAGATTGTTCTCCTTTATTATCGGCATTGCAATTCCACGCTCCTGCTAGAGTGTTATGGGAAAATCATCTATTTTCGGTTCCTTTCCATAGAACTAATTACGGAATGAGCCTATACTTAGATGTATTCTCTTATATAATTCGGTATCTACACTCTAATAAATTTTTGTTGAAATTTACCCTATGTGCGTAAATTCAAAATTGTACACACATTGTGTGTAATATTTATACACATATTGTGTGTAATTTTATATTAAAATTTCGTAAATTTATATATTTTGTTTGTATTAAATGGTAATTGTAAGCCTATAATGCCTGAAATTGCGCATTTAAATGAGTCGAAAAATAATGGTAAAAACTCCTAGTATAAAAATGCAATTGTATTTATTTTATTTTAAATTTAAAAGGATATTGCAAATAACTATTAGTCATTGGTTTTTGCACACTATCAACACAATTTTAACAATCACTAGTTATGTTGAGAATAGTGTCGATACCAAAGTTATGAGAACAAAATAAAGCACGATAATACCCCTCTGTGGCTCGTCTTTTTAAATTGCTTTTAACGATCTGTAAGTGTAAAACAAGAAGTTTGTTAAGTACCAGTACTGGTGAGGGACTGTTAAAGGACTGGTGACAAACTTCAAAAGACGTTTCTTTAATTCAAAATATTTTCTTGATTTCAAAACACATCATTTAAAGTTTATGGCAAAAATTGACGGGACTTCCGACTCCGTCGCTTCGCTTATCCGAAAAGGAGCACAAACGCAGATTCGGTACTTACTATTTAAATATTTTCATTTTGGGCAATGGTATCAATAGTTTCAGCAACAAAGTCGCGATACAAATTAAAGTAAAAACCGCAGTTTCGGTTAAAAAAAAAGATCAAACCCTTAGCCAAATGTAACCTGGCCACATCATATATCACTGCGATACTGTTTTGTTTAAGAGGCACAACCTTTGGAAGTCTCGGTCACAATTACATTTGAAGATAATAGACTTTGGAGATAACACCAAGGAAAATATTAATACATACGAGTATAAATTTTATAAATGCGCATTTACATACCTCCAAAAGAGCCAATATCTTCATAAAAATATATTTTAAGAATTTCGTCTTTCAATTGAGGTTTATAATTTCGTTTATTGTATATTATGTTTTCATAATAATGAAATGACAGAATATTTTATTATACAAAATTGTACATTTACACACTTTGTGCGTAATATTTCTTTTTAGACACAAAAATACTACTTGTACACACAATGTGCGTCATTCTGAATTAAAAATGTATTAATGTGTACATTTTGTGCATTTTTATAGACATGAATGTGTATAAAAAAAATTTACACATATAGTGCCTACACTCTAATTAAATTCTGTTGAAATTTACCCAACTTATAGTAGGGAACTGAACTCCTACTATAAATTGGGTAAATTTACTCTATGTGCGTAATTGAGAAAAAATACGCACATTGTGTTTAAGTTGGTGCACAAATAATTTGTAATTTTACATTGAAAGTGCGTAAAAATTAAATGAAATTTTGAAATTAGTGTGTTAATTTACTAAATTTGTGTGTAAAAAAGCACGTTTCACGTGTAAATGTACGCATAAAATGCGTAAAAATCCACAGAAAGTGCGTAAAAATAAAATATAATGCGTACATTTACCACAGGTGTGCTAACTTTAAGCACCACACAAAAATTTTTTTAAATAAAATAACAAATTAATTTTTAGTACGTATTTTATTAATAATAATATCCGAGTCATTCTCTTATAATCGTTTATGTCCAAATTAGTCGTTTTGGGATCTTAAGGCATTTGTATAATATTCATATAAAAATTTGTTATAACTATTGAATGGGTGCGATGACTCCTGCTCAACAAAATGCCTTCTTTGAAAGGGGGCAGTAACCGTCAATAATAATGGGATAAAACGCCTTAAGAGAGATATGGCCTACGCAGGAACAACTGAGTGCAGTGACTCCTGCTTAACAAAGTCAGTATTCATTGAGTACTGCCTAACTTGCAAAGAAAGCATTTTGTTGAGCAAGAGTCATTGCACTCAGTTATTCCTGCGTAGGCCTTATCTCTCTTAAGGCGTTTTCTCCCGTTATTGTTGACGGTTACTGCCTCCCTTTCAAAGAAGGCATTTTGTTGAGCAGGAGTCATCGCACCCAGTTGTTTTACCTAGGCCGTATCTCTCTTACGGCGTTTTCTCCCGTTATTGTTGACGGTTGTTGATTGACTGCCTCCCTTGCAAAGAAGACATTTTGTTGAGCAGGAGTTATTGCACCCAGTAGTTCTTGCGTAGGCCGTGTCTCTCTTAAGGCGTTTTCAATTTTGAAATGAGGTTTAGACTACCACATGCGTTAATAATAATTACCAAAAACAATTTCATGCTTATGTTGCTATTTCCAGTGTTTGTGGAAATGTTGTAATTCACAAAAAATAATCCGTTTTCGCTTTTTCTTTTTATTATTTATAATTTTTTTTTTCAATTTTGTTCCAATTTGAAATTTCAGAGTATTTATTACTATTATTGGATAGTATATTTACTAACTTTGTGCGTAAAAATTTTATTTAACAAAACAATAGTAATTTTAGGCACAATGTGTTTATTTATAAGCAAATAATGTCTAAAAATACTTTGTGTGTGTATTATTGCGTATGAAAGTGTGTACAAAAAAAGTTTACGCATTTTTTGTTTATATTTACCGAATTTTCGTAAAATTAAACAAAATTTTACCCATTTTATAGTAGTAAATTAACAAACATTTTTTAGAGTGTATAGTATAGACATTGTGCGCTTTATTACACTAAAAATTACTCAGTATATAGTAGTGAATTTACTGGCACTATTTAGCGTGTAACCGAATTGATACAGATGTTGGCAGAGCACCATTTAAGAGGCTAATCTCCAACCTGTTGGACGAATAACGGCTGTAGTCTTATATGGTATTTTATTTCTATTCTATAAGGCTGCTATTGTGAAATTATTAATGTAAATTGTTTGATATATTATTTTAAACTATGTATTTTGAATGTAATCTGTAAGGGTTAAGTCCGGTAGATGAAATAAAGAAATTGAAATTGATATACTGTGTTCCTACAAAAAATCATAAAATTCGGAGGAGGTAGAGTACACCCGTTGATTGATTTCACATGGAATTACCCATATGCAAAATTGTAAACTAGTTTAACTTTCTCGTTTTGCGATGTTAAAAAAATCTTATTGATAATTTGACGTACGGATATCAGTTTCTAATTTGGGTTTACAGCAAAGTGGGTTTTTACAAAAATACATAATTTATTGTGAAAACCAAATTTTTTGCTAATACAGATATGCACCGGTCTAGATGTTTTGGTAACGGTAATACTGATAGCGATTCGAATGAAATACAGCTATCGATACTAATACCGAAACAAACAAAAAATCGATACCCATACCGTTATTCGTTTCGGTTGCCAACCTTGGCTTATTGCTAACGGGCATAAGTTTATTTTTGGTCATGTTATTTATACAATACATATAAATATATTAACAATGTATTAGTGCAGACTGATTTATGATCGGTATTTGACAACTGAAAACAAAATAATGAAATTAGGATTGTAAAAAATAGTTATATTGCTTAGATGTCACATTAAGTGGAAAATGAACATAGTGGTAAAAAAATAAATTTTGAAATGTGTTTGGCATTGTTGTAATAAAAAACAGAAAGGAAGAAGAATAAAAAATATATATCGGACATTACAAAAATATTTGTGTGTACGAGTCTAACACACACAAATGTTTTTAGTACATACAGTTGTGGCCAAGCATTTAAGTCAATTCAAGTTTAACATAATGTTTGTTTTTCCATTTTGTCACTTGTTTTAAGTGGGCGTGGCTTTTAACGAAAAATTAGCTATATAAACCTCTTATCAAATTACATAGTAAAATCTAGGCAGTACTGATCGGTTCTGTACAAACTGTATATTTTTGGAAATCCTATAAAATTTTTTTAAGTCTTGCATTATCTTTATTTACAAATAGTCACCAGACTTAAAATTGCAGCACTTTAAACATGACCAAATTTTTCTTTATTTTTAGCGATTTGAAAAGAAAGTTAACAACACTGAAATTTTAACATCAAATACTTTTTACTATAACGTAAAAAAATCTCGACTGATTTGCTATATTGTGGTAAGAAAAGCATAAAACTATTCACTTTAAAATTTCAGTGCTGTTAACTTTATTAAAAATCGCTAAAAACAAATAAAAATTTGGTCATTTTTAAAGTGCTGCACTTTTAAGTTTGGCGACTATTTATAGATAAAAATAATGCATAACTTAAGGAAATTTTATAGGAATTCCAAAAATATACAGTTTCTACAGAACCGATCAGTACTTCCTAATTTTTACTATGTAATTTGATAAAAGGTTGATATCGCTAATTTTTCGTTAAAAGCCACTCCCACTTAAAAAAAGTGACAAAATGAAAAAACAAACATTACGCTAAAATTCTGCACAATTTTCTGAACCATCTCCTTGCTTTTTGTAGCGAATTTAGCCACTATTTTGATCTTTAAAAATAAAGGTAACAACAATAAAATTAGAATAAAACTTGAATTGACTTAAATGCTTGGCCACAACTATATGTGACAGCGCATAGAGAAAGGGTAAAAAAATCTATTTTTTTTTTTTTTTTTGGTACACCAAAGATAAACGTATTTAAATCTTTAAAATGGCTCTCCTGAACAAAACCGGTTTTTACCCTTAGGTCCCTTTCTATTTTGAGCGTCACATATATGCGCAAGCTAAAATTGCCAACGATTCTACAAACAATGAAAGGGCAGAAGACAGATTTAAAAAATACCATGGTTGTTAACCGAAACAATGCGGTTATCGGTAAGGATTGCGCTATTTTAAGGATAATCGTATTTTAGTTATTTTGTGTGCGGTATTTTAACGATATTTCAGTTTTTTCGGTAACGATATTTTAATTGTAACGCTAGTCAGTTACTTGGCGACATACCGCAATTTTACTAAAATAAATAATAACAAAATAAATTTATTAACTTAAGTAAGTAAAATACTTAATTAACACGTGCAATCAATAAAATCAGAGAATAATAAATCACGGTAACGGTATTTTAAGGATAACGGTATTCCATTTATTTCGGTAACGGTATTTCAAGGATATCGATATTTCATTTAATTTAGTATCGGTATTTTAACCCAAGATACATTTTTACGGACTTTCTGGTATGTACGGAATCATCAAACCGGCTTTTACGGTACGTTAACGGTTCGTAAAACAATAACGGACCGTACTTTCAGATTTTCGAATGCAATACGTTTTGAATCCGTTTTGGTGTATCCGTTTCCGCACCGTTGAATGCGGACTTTGCCAATTTTAATAAGTTTGAACTACGTAGCTAACGGTGTCGTCTTTCATCAGTTTATTCATGAATTTTTGTCGTAAAAATAGAATTATTTAAATAATTCAATACGGGTCGCGCGATAAAGTCGGTTAAAAAAGGTTCCGGATGTCGCAAAAACGAGGATCCTGTCATGACCACTTGCCGCAATAGACAAATTGCTTAAATTCACATAGAATCATTAAATAGTAAGTGTTTATGAAATTTTACATGTTTTTCCCAATGGTTTGTGTAACGCTGGGTCTACATTAACTGTAAAGCTGCACTCAGAAAAGTTCTGCAGTTACTACATGACAGTTATTTATGTAGTAATGCGGTTGTAGTTATTTTAACTACAATTGTAGTTAATTTACTTAGAACAAAATTTTTCAATGTTTTTGACAGTTATTTTTTTAAACAAACTACAAAAATTACTACATTGTAGTAACATTTATTTTATGCAGTTATTTTGAATTTTATTTACAAATACTTAAATTTTCAAGTGTGCATGCACACAAACGAAGCAAACAGAAGTTTGTGTATGAATCACTTGTTTAGAAATTCCTAGTGAAAGAATATGAGTATAACATGTTTTCCCTTGGCTTAGTCATAAAACAACGCCAAAGAGTGAGCACGCGTAATACGGAAAAGGTTATATATTTTTTATTAAATTACTAAAATAATAAGGTAAGTTTTATAATATAAATTTATTTACGGGGAATGTTAAAAAAATATTGTATTTCAGTTATTTTAGTTTTTTTTATAATCTCATCCCTTTCTACCTGGAGAAAAAAAGGAAGCCAAACAACAACATATTTCATCCCTCACAGACGGACATGTACAACAATATCTTAATAGTGAAAAAAAAGTGACATTAAGTGTAAATTTTGATTTCTCAATTTTAAATTTATTATAGAATAAAATTAAGTTAATAGTGTTTACATAAATTTGTTTTTTTTATTAAATTAATAATTAAAACAAAATTTTTATTTATGTTTTTTTAACTACATTTGCAAGTTGTTTGTACAGTTTTACAATAATTTGCATGTATGTTGTTTCAATTGCATTTGTAGTTGTTTTTATTACATTTGTCAGTTGATTTTTAACAGTTAAAAATTACTTCATATTGCAGTTAAATTAACTGCAAATGTAGTCTACACCTTTTTAAGTGCAAATGCAGTTATTTTAACTGTCATTTGTAGTTGATTTTACCTACATAATTCCCTGAGTGCGGGTTTACATTAACTGATTTTTTATCTGATTTTACGTCTGATGTGAATGTTAAAAAATCTTGTGTATGTTATGTCCCAGCAAAATATTGGTAATGACACCTCATTACTATCTGCATTACCAAAAATGATACATCATTACCTTTTGCATTATTTTATAATATAAAATAATGACTTCCTAATAACAGCCTTTTGTATTCATTGTTTCTAAATATAAAATAATGACTTACTCGTAATAGTTTAAATAAGTAGTTTTTACACAGTTAAATTTTATACATTTGTATTTATTATATGTAAATATGTTTTATGTTTAAATTTTTATGATGTGTCCTAAAATTACACACTAGAGAAAACTTAAATTTTTCTGAATGTATTTCCTTAAGCTAATAATATTTGCTTAACTCCTTATTTTTAAGAATCAAGTAAGCAATCGGATAACCACTTATAATTCAACATTTTGTAAGCATGCGTGTAACAACTTATTATTCAAAATCTCATAACTACTTATTTCTCATTTTTTCGTAAGCGAGCGGGTAAGCGTGACTACTTATAAAAACGACCACGCCAAACAAAAATAATGAGTTTAGACGCCAAAAAATAAGTTGTGCGGAGCTATGAATTTCTATTATATAACCACTTATTTGGTAATGAAAGATTTTGCTGGGGTGTTTACACCATCAAATGCAATCAGATTGAAACAGATGTTAACATCGAATTCTTATAATTTTATGAAGTATTTCAAAATAAATCTGGCTGTCAAATTGCAATCAGATTTTCTATACTTATCAGTCTAATGTGTTTATACTACAGGAATTTCCCTATCTGAATCACTTTTTCGACAGGCTCTATGACTTATGGTATAATGTAAACCCCGCTTAAATAAATTTAGTAAAAAGGTTTGCGAAGTGCGATCGTATGAAAACCCCAATCGTGAATACATTTAATTAAACCTCAATCAGACCTGTATAAAATTTTATTTAAAATTTTTTTTTTTTTTTGAAATAACCACTTATTAATATTTATAAATTTGAAATAGCAGTATTGTTTTATTTACTAAAGTACGCAGATAAGTAAGTAATAAAATATTAATATTTCAGATTTGAAATGTTAATAATCTTTTATTTACTTCAAATAATTTTAAGTATTAATAATTTTTATTTATTTCAAATAATTTGAAATAAATAAATACTACTATTTCAAAACTGAAATATAAATATTACTATTTCAAAACTGAAATATAAATATTTTGAGATATATGAAATATGTAGCCGTGAAAAAACGATTAGATTTGATCAAGTTAGGTTTGATCCAATTGTATCTATTCATATTAGAGAGTGAATAACAACGTATAAAATTAAATATGAGTTTATCTGCGATTCCGATTTTCAAAATTTTCTTATTCGTTGCCTTATGTAATCATATATTAAAATATCTTTTCTCTTATATCATTTTATATGCCATATAAAAATACATATACTTGATGAAATTATATCTAGTTGAAGATAATTTGTATATTGCTTCGAACAACACTTTTTAAAACTAAATGTGACCCAACAATATTTTACATAAAATTATTTACTATCTCGAATCGAACAAAATGTATGTGGATTTAAATACAATTTATATACTTAATAATTCAATACAAAATTAAAAATCTGAGCTTATATGTTATGTTGCACCTTGGGTTTCTACTGACCCAGAATTTTTTCATTTCTGGGATAAATGAGACATACCAATGTCGCACTTTTTTAATTATAATTTCTAATCTTAAATCTAATGAAAGAAATAATAAGAAAAGTAACTACATAGAGAAAAAATTATAGTTAAATCAATTACTATATCAGATTTTAATTAACATTTGATTTTTTACGAACACTTTGTAAAAAAAGTATAAATATTAGGGCCAGTGTTAAGTGATGACTACTTAGTAGGATATTTTAATTAAGTAAAAAACTTTAAAACGAAATTTTATAATTGGTGGCTGTAATACTTATCCTTATTATTAAAGTAAATATGATTCTAGTTAAACTTTTTCATATTTAAGTTAATGTGTTTTCCGATTTTAAAAATAAGCAGACAATTTTTTATATAAAAAGAAAAAAAGTTTTGTGTGATTTCAAAGCTGTTTCTATCTTAGTAAACGTTGTTTCTGTATGGTTTTAATTTTTTTTCTTCTGTATATTAATAACTAAAGCCCGGTATTTTGTTCGTGCTTTTGCGAAAAAGCTGTCAAACTCCATATAAAAAAATAATTTTTCACTTGTGTGGAATTGTTGCGAAATTGCGGTGGAATTTTTTTTTGCATCAAATTAATAGACAGGAAAATGTAGCGAAAAAGTGACATTTGGATTAATTGTGATTGTAACTTTTTATAGATCATAAAAAATTTGTGCATTTTAATGTTTTTATTATAGTTTTTGGGCTCTAAACATAGAGCGAAATTTTTTCGCTCTTTTGAACAAAATTGAACTGGATAATATATTATATAACCCCCACAGAGAGAAGTTTGCTGGACCAGTTTTAATGAAATTTTTTAGTAAAATAATGATGTTTTCTTCACAAGGTAAATGAAAAATTTCTTACATTTGATGAAAAAGCTTCATATAATTTATGAATCTAGTTTTAATGAAGCTTTTTGATTAAGTGTATGAAACTTTTAATAAATAAAATGAATATTTTGACAACATTTTATCAAAAATTTAAAAATAGATTTCCTAAAAAATAAATTTTATTAAAAAAAAAAACTATTTTTTATTGTATTTTTTTTTTTTTTAATAAAATTTGCTGCTGCGGCAATCGAACCTGGGTCTACAGATTGCCAGTCAATAGCTCTACCATCTGAGCTATATATGCATGTAATATTTAATAGATAAAAACATAATTGACCTGCTGCACACAAGTAAGCTAACTTGCCAACATACAAAAAATCAAAAAATATGTGGATACATATATCCTTACCAGTGTTTAAAAAATATTGAGTCTAAAAATAGATTTCAAAAAATTTTTAAAAAAGTCTAGAAATTTATTTTCTATTTGAAATAATGACAAAAACATGTCATTATCAGTAACTCATTATTATATGTTTTAAAAAAATGCAGAAAGTAAGTGGGTGTTATTACTGGTAGTCCAAAAAATAATGATACGTCATTACCGTTTCTACACTGGGTAATTACGAAAAATATTTCAAAATTGTTAAGTAATATATATGTACATTAGACTGTCCCTTAAAATAGCGATTTATCGATTTTCGTTTATTACACTCCCCCCCAGTTTAATTGGAAATGGAAATCGATTTTTTTTTGGAAAACGTTAACCCGTGCCGAAAGTTGGACAAAAATGGCCCATTTTGGAAAAAAAGTGTATTACTATTAAAAATTCCCAAAATTCGAAATTTAGAAAAAAATTATTTTTTATTTAATTTATTCATTTAATATAGTCAAAATGATTCAGACATGGAAGTTTGACTTCATCGGATATCATTAACCCACTTTAGCCTGGAATCCAAAATGACCACCGAATTTGATAAAAATGCTCAAACGTGTTCTTTTAAATTAATTTTAGAGATTTTTCAAAATGCCTAATTAGGAGATGTCGATTGCTATTTGTACCACATAATAGTTGATATTAAAGAAAAAAAATAAATTGGAAAAATGAAAATTCGAGTTTGTGTTTGAAGCGACTGCTTTCCAGGACATTTTACAAAAATTGCTCATTTTATCAAAAATTAAACAAAATTTAAAAATTGCATCAAATTTTACACAGTTTTCGGAAAAACAATACTTAAATTTGGTTAGACTATAATTATCTTTACATTTGTTTAAAAAATATTTAACCCTTAGTGGCCTGGGGTCAGAAAAGACCCATTAAACTTAAAATTAATTATGACTACGACATTGTAAAGCCATTGATAAAAAAAGATACCAACTGGATAAAAATAATTATTTTATGTAACGTGATCCAGATGGGGTTATTTTTTAAACTACTTTTGGCCAAAAACGCCCCACTAGGAAATTTACAGAATAACATCTTCATAATTTTCGGAAAAATATCACTTCAAATGGATCAAAAAAAGCTTTTTTCCATTTGATAAAAATTATTATTTTGTGTAACTTGATCCATATAGGGTTAATGTTTTCACTTTTCGGCAAAAAAAAAACCCAGTTGGAAATTTTCAGAATAACGCCTTTCCAAATAAAAATCAATAAATGCATAATAAACAAAAGCTTTTAATTATAATCTAATACGATTACAAAACTAAAATTGCTATTAACATACGGACACTTTTGACCCTACCTTTTTAAACTTTAAAATAAGATTGCGCTTGTTCGTTAGTTTTGTACACTCTATCGCATATCCCAATTTAATAAAAAATCTTTTTTGTGAAAAGTGAGAACATTAACCCTATATGGATCAAGTTACTCAAAATAATAATTTTTATCAAGTTGAAAACATTTTTTTTTATTCATTCGAAATTATAATTTTCTGATAATTATGAAAGGTGTTGTTCTGTAAATTTCCTAGTGGGACGTTTTTGGCCAAAAGTATAAAAATTAACCTCATATGGATAACGTTACATAAAATAATTATTTTTATCCAGTTTTTTATCAATTTAATGGCTTTATAATCTGGTTGTCATAATAAATATTAAGTTTCATGTGTCTTTTCTGACCCCAGGCCACTAAGGGTTAAAGATTTTTTAAACAAATGTAAAGATAATTATAGTCTAACCAAATTTAATTGATGTTTTTCCGAAAACTGTTTTGTTTGATGAAAACATTCTAATTTTGTTTAATTTTTGACAAAATCGGCAATTTTTGTATAATGTCCTAGAAAGCAGTAGCTCCAAATACAAACTCGAATTATCATTTTTCCAAATTATTTTTTTTCTTTAATATCAACTATTATGTGGTACAAAGAGCAATCGACATCTCCAAATTAGGCATTATAAAAAATCTTTAAAATTAATTTTGAAAAAAGACGTTTTTGCATTTTTATCAAATTCGTGGGTCATTTTGGATTCCAGGCTAAAGTGGGTTAATGATATCCGATGAAGTCAAAATTTCATGTCTGAATCATTTTGACTATATTAAATGAATAAATGGAATAAAAAATATTTTTTTTTTCTAAATTTCAAATTTTGGGAATTTTTAATACACTTTTTTCCAAAATGGGCCATTTTCGTCCAACTTTCGGCACGGGTTAACGTTTTCCAAAAAAAAAAACAAAATCGATTTCTTCCGTTTTGGACCATTTCCAATAAAACTGGGGGGTGTAATGGCAAATCTATTTTTAAGGGACACTCTAATGTACATTCCCAGGAAAATTTTTTACAATCGGTAGCCAACCACACCCATTCTACAACTGGTTCCACTGCAACCGATTCCATGGAACTGGTTCCGGAACCAGTTCCTGGGATCCTATATGGAAGGTGTGGGTGACGTAGAATCAGTTCCAGAACTAGTTCCAGAACTGATTCTAGAGCAACCGGTTCCACTTTGGAGCCATAGAAGGGGTTGCTTTTGGGACAATTTCAAACAAAAAGAATCGGTGTTAGAATCGACAGTAGAAGGGGTTGTGAATGAAAAGTAGCTATTGTACAACCGATTCTTTGGAACAGAAAATTTTTCTGGGTTGTTTATACTTTTTTGAAAGGCTGCTTCATGCACAATATTGTAATGCAAAAAATGTTCGAAAATTCCAATCACTGTGGGCTTCAGGCTCTTCCGAAATATACCTATTTTTTACAAATTTCTACACACGGGAAATAAATTGGTTGGAATTCTATCGGAACCAACGAAATTTTTTCGTTATTCAATTAAAAATTCATCATCAGGAAAGTTAAATTTATTTGTGAACAGAAAATATATACGATGAACCAAAACACTGTCACGTTATCCAAAATATTGGCTTTTCTAACCAATATTGAAAAAATACTAACTTCTACATTACCTTCAATACCAACAACCACCAATTTATCGAAGATTTAGTCAATTGAATAAAATATCGGCAGCAAAAATTTAGTATCAGTAGTGTTTCAATAAAATCGATCACTATATCCAAAGTATTGGTTTTTCCAATCAATTCAAAAAGTTTTTTTCAACTTTAGTAACTTTCACCGTTAATTTCCATTATTTTGGTGGTTATAATATTATATTGAGACTAGGAACAGATATTTTATTTATCATAATAAAATTTTGGAATGTATCATATTTTTTCGTTTCATATATACGCATATTTAAATTCGAAGTTAGACAACAACTAAATGTAAGTACCCAGTGTAGAAACGGTAATGACATATCATTATTTTTTTGGACTACCAGTAATGACACCCACTTACCTTCTGCATTATTTTAAAACATGTAATAATGAGTTACTGATAATGACTTATTTTTATCATTATTACAAATAGAAAATAATTCTCTAGATTTTTTTAAATTTTTTTTAAATCCATTTTTAGACTAAATATTTTTTAAACACTGGTAAGGATATATTTTTATTATATTATATACATTTTTTGTATGTTGGCGAGTAAGCTTACTTGTGTGCAGCAGGTCAATTATGTTTTTATCTATTAAATATTACATGTCGATATAGCTCAGATGGTAGAGCTATTGACTGGCAATCTGTAGACCCAGGTTCGATTCCCGCACCAGAAAATTTTATTTAAAAAAAAAATACAATAAAATTATTTTTTTTATATAATTTATTTTTTTGAAAATCTATTTTTAGACTCATTATTTTTGTCAGTACTGGTAAGCACATAGGTAGCGATACATTTTTTGATTTTTCGTATGCTGGTGTGTAATCATAACTCATTATTTTTCGCGATATCGCCATATAAAGGTAATAAGAAATGTAATAACAAAAGTAACTAGTTACCATTACCAAGTATGTAGTTACATAATCACATATCTGGTAATGATTTTCTACACTGGGTATCTGGAGAAGGGGGTAGAGACACAGCCTTATAGCATTAGAGGTCTGAGTGCAAACCTCAACCAAGGCATTATTTACTTTTTTTTTAAATAATTTTTTTACTGATTCAAATTGAAAGACACAATTGATTTTCTGTTGTTAATCAGCGTTATTGCGGTTGTCGTTGTCGTTTTTATTATATTTTGGTATTGCGTAAAATATACGACAGAGAATATAAGAAAATTAAATATTTCATCTATTTTTGTGGTGTTTTCATAAAATAATCAACAAACCCAGCTAAAAATTGACATACAGTAGACGCTCGCAAATTAGAACCGCTTTGTTTTTGAGGCAATTCTAATTTCTGAATTATTCTAATTTCTGGAGATTTTTTTTCGTTTCGTTTCCAATGATAAAGTGTTTTTTTACGTTTATTTAACATTTTAAATGATACACTTTCACTATTTAATAGAGACTGCCAAATAATATGTACACGCGTATCAAATTTCGCAAATAAACTAGCCAAAAATGTACATAAATGCGACAAAAAAAACAAATAGGGAAAAACATATATAATTTGGTGATTCCCCTTTTTAGTTTTACTTTATTCAAACAGAATAAAAATAAATTGGGGATTTCCTGTGTATTCAAATAACCAAAAAAAAAAAAAAAAACGCTCAGAAATTAGAATTTTAAATTCGAATTTCAGAGCGTTTAATGTATTGCAAACATTGATTCTAATTTCTGGACGTTCGAATTACTGAAAGCTCTAATTTGCGAGCGTCTACTGTATATGAATCCATACAGGTTAAATGTATGTGCGTGCATGCTCATAAACATGCACCCATGACCATACATGGATACATAAATCTACATACATGAATCATAATATCTACATGTATGATAATGCATGCTCATGCGTGTTCATGTATGTTCATGCATGTACACACATGTAGATATTACCTCAAATTTTTGTATGGTTTATTTTATTTTGTGTTGTATGGTTTATTTTATTTTTTTATAAACAATAGAATTTTATAAATGAAGCGTTTAATTAATTAAAATAGCGAAAAAAGTAGTTAAATTCAAAATTTAAATATGAGCATTTTATAAGGTGCGTTCATTCAAATAAACGGGTGAAGTTACAAATATACACAATTACAGAAATACATGGTTTATAATGATGTAAATAACGTCAGATGAATACCGCTAATATTTTAGTTAACTGAATGCAAAATTTGGAGTTTTCTTGTAAAATTTATTTTTTGCTTACACTTTGTTGATTTATATTGTGTTGGAACCAGTTGTATAATCGATATCTTGACTAAATATCATGGATGGTAACCGAAACGATGCGGTTATCGGTAAGGGTAACGCTATTTTAGATTATTTCGGTAACGGTATTTTAAGGGTAACGCTATTTCATTTATTTCGGTAACGGTATTTTAAGGTTAACGGTATTTCAGTTATTTCGGTAACGGTATTTTAAGGATAACGATTTTTGGATTATTTCGGTAACGGTATTTTAAGGTTAACGGTATTTCAGTTATTTCGGTAACGGTATTCTAAGGAAAACGGTAGTCAGTTATTTCGATGCATCCCGCAATTTTTTTTAAACAAAAAGCAAACGAGACTAAAAACAGAACCAATTTACCAACTGAATCTACGAAGAATACTCAGTGACCACGTGCAGTAACCAAAAACAGAAAATTAAAAATAACGGTAAGTGTATTTTAGGGGTAACGGTATTTCATTTATTTCGGTAACGGTATTTTAAGGGTATCGATATTTCATTTATTTCGGTATCGGTATTTTAAGGATAACGGTATTTCAGTTATTTCGGTAACGGTATTTTAAGGATAACGTTATTTCGGTTATTTCGATAACGGTATTTTAGGGGTAACGGTAGTCAGCTGAAAGGGTTTTGAATCGATAACGGTATTTTAGCGGTATTGCCTGCCAACCCTGCTAAATATTTCTAAAATAAAAAATTTTCAAACAAACTTTTTTTAAGAAAATGAAATGTTGAAGAAAAAAATCGATCTTCGTTATGACTATAAAACTGGCCCTTGTATTTTCTACTATTTTCCTTCTCTGCAGGGCCCCACAATTAATCTGTTCTTGTATTATAGGTTAAATTAAAATTTAAAGGTTCTTTTTTATTTGTATTCGGTTTTCTAAAATAATCGATAAAAATCGAAATTTGTTTTAACCCTTTTTATAGAAATTTGAAAATTTTCTAAGAGTGTTTAACTGAAACAACTGAAGTACTTGTTGACAACAACATTACCCATTTTAAACTTAAACATTTAATGCACTTAAATACTTTGTCCAACAAAATAATATAAGAAGGCTAAAACACTTTCAATGTTTTTCACGAAATGATACTCCGCAATAAATACATACAACTTATACAAGAAGCTTATTTTTATTGATAAATCCTGACTGAGGACTAGTTGTAACAGTCGGTTTCCATTATACATGCATTAAAAAGAACCAAACAGGGAAAAACAGAAAAAAAAACTTTGACATCTCAAAAGTATTTAAACCTTTTAAAGAAGATCTTAATGTCCAAAACTCTAAAAAAAAATGAAACACTTATCAGCACATCAAAGGTAAGACAAACAGTAACAACAACCGGAAAATGAAAGTAAGGGGGCAGAAGGAGGAAGTAAAGCATTGAAAAAAAATACGTAGAATTACTTGTTCTCATCATCCATCTATTCGTTATTCCGTCCGTCCATCTGTTCGTCGTACATCATGTTAAGTACTCGCTAAGCTTTAATGTTTTCAATAAGGTTGTTATTTACTTACACCGAAATGCACATCAAATTGATCGTATTAATGGCAATAACTAGTTTATCCCGCCCATCTTATCAACTCCGGGGAGGATTATACGCAGATTTCCATTAACTAAAAACAAAAAACGAAACACCATTTAAAAAGCATGAATCAAAACAGAAAACAGCAAAAAAAAAACAAACAAAAAAAGAACACTAACACATTAAAATTTAGATAATACGACAGACAAATGAGGAAGGAATTGATATGGGTTGAAGATGATAATAGTTAAAAAAAAAAATAGAAATAAGAGGGTACACAAAATACATTAATGCTATTTCAATAGTACGATACATTCTAAAAAACATTATTTTTCGATTTAATAATAAGATGGGTTGTTTCACTTGCTTTAACATCATAGAGCACATAAAAAACAAGAACAAAAGGTAAAAAAAATCGACAAGTACTTTTGCACACACGAGTATGTGCCTTCCTGATGTGATGTATGTGTTAGTACTTGTAGAGCGCTAAAGTTTTATACAAGTCGTTTTTTATGGCAATGAATGTATACAAATTGTTTGACAATCCCTAAGGAATTCCCAGGCAATACCAATAAATGAAAGCAAAAATGAATGTAGCAAGTGCAAATCCACCCGTCGATTTAACAACAGCAGCAGATACAACCTGTCTGTCTAACAGTCTGCCTATACCTTTTTGGTTTTTTTTGTTTTGCTAGCTGTATTTGTATGTTCTTGCTCGTAAAACACCACTTTACCCGCTGTAATAAAAATAAATCATAATATTTTTGCTTTCCTTTAACCCACCTTACTTGCCACTCAAACTTCCGAATGCTATATACGTGTCAGAGTTTTAAAATAATATATTCCTTAATTAATGTTGGAATATATGGAAATTAAGTTGATATGGATGGGGTTGTAAAGTAATGGTCATTAAATAAATCCCGAGATTTTCGTGACTACAGAATTTTTCGGGATTTTACGCGATTTTGGGATTTACATTTTTCCTTAATTATTATTATTATTTTCTTATATAATTGTTAATAGAATACCCAGTCAGAAATCGCCAGTGGTACAAAAAATCAAGCACTGGCATACCACTGGGTAACCATGGTATTAAAAATAAATGACTGGCAGAACACTCATTTGGGATGCTTTGCCAGCGTTTGCGAAAAGCGTTTTACCAGTATTTTTTTTACAAAAATTTCGGTGGTTGTGATATGCCAAGGTTTGCAACCAGTGGTTATCCAGTGCTACATAGCCAATGCTACCAGGCGTACAAAAATCAATTCACTGGAAAACCAATGATTTTATAAAAATGCTGACGCTTCGTTAAAAAATGTTTGTAGTCGGAAGGTTCCGAGTTCAAATCCGGTTGCAAGCAAAAAAATTTTTTTGGATTTTTTTTTAATTTAAAATTTTTTTTGTTTCATTAAATTAATTTTTTTGTTTGTGGGAAAGCTCCTTCAAGACCAACTTTCTTTTTGCCCTCCAAACACTGGCATACTAGTTACTAAAAATTGTTTGCCAGTACTAGCATTTTGGCACAGCCAGTAGTTGTCCAGCTATTATCACTCATTTATGTGTTTAGCCATTAAATATTATATGTCTCGTTAGCTCAGTGGGTAGAGCAATCGTCTGGCAATCTGACGGCCTGGGTTCAAATCACGGCAGGGTCAAAAAAATACATATGAACTTTTTTTTAATTTTATTTTGGAAAATATATTTCCAGACCACCTATTTATTGGTTTTGCCAGCGTTTTGCCAACGTTTAAAAATTTTGTTCCTCCAGTGCTTTTCCGGTGCTTTTTGAACAGCCGGTCCTTTTGTCTAATGATGTTATCATTTTGGGAATGGGAAAGCAGTTTTTGCCAATACTTGTACCACCTGTTAAAGTGCTTTGCCACCGCTTTCCCGTTTGTATTTTTCTGACTGGGATAATGCTTGGATTTCTAATTATTTAAAAGGTGTTTCTTAATAGCATATGTTTTATGAATATTTAAAATTCATACATGTGGTTGCGGTACAATATTTGGTTATCGGAATCAAATGTTTTCCTAGAACCATTCAAATTTATATTCCCAACCGAAATTCGGTTTAAAAATGCATCTGCTTGGAGCACCATATACAGTAAAACTCGCTTAAGACGATCCGGGGGACTAGACAAATTATTTCGTTATAAGCGAGGTTCGTATAAAAGAGAGTAAAACTTATTTAAATTTTTTAAATTATCCACAAGATGTTTAAAATTCCTTAAAATAATGTCAAAAACTATGCAATTCTATAATCTGGTTTCCTAAATAAATTTATATTTAAGAAAAAATTTCTATGTGTTCGGTATAAAATTTTCTCAAAAAAAAAAAAAAAAAATAGAGAAAAAATTTTGTAAAGTTCGTATTAAAAATGGAAAATTATATGAAACTTTGTTTATGGGACCATCACAAACAGTTCGTTTTAAGCAAGGTTTCGTATTAAGCGAGTTCGTATTAACAGATGTTTTTTATATTTAAATTTTTGCCGAAACGTCGGGACTTTTAATTTAGTTCGTATTAACCGAGAATTCGTCTTATCTGAGTTCGTATTAAATGAGTTTTACTGTGTTTTGTTTTATAAAATTTTACGTAATAATCTTCTAAAGTTTACATGGGGTGTCCCAACAAGAACGCGGGGTTTAAATTTGCCGCCATTTTGTTAATACGAGTTGTACGGTGATTTTTTTTTTGCCAGTTGTCACCTACAGGCCACGCGATTTAAGAATATGGAGAAATATTCAAGCGAGCAACGCAACACATTACGTGCAACAATGGTGTTATTGCAGACCAAGTTTCCAGGCCTTGTCATTTCTCAATTTGGAGATCAACATTGGCCACCACGATCGTGCGATCTAACACCGATGGATTTTTTTCTTTAGGGCTATGTGAAGGAAAATGTGTATGCGAATAAGTCTGAAACAGTTGAATATCTTAAAGAGGAACTACGGCGGGTAATTAGTGAAATACAGCCACATTTGTGCGAAAACCTTATTCAAAATTTCAACAAAATAATAACCCTGTGCCAGAGGTTTAGTGGTGGCAATTTGCCTGATGTTGAATTTCACGTTTAATCGGAACTAGTTTTCTCTATATTGAAATAAAAATGTTTGCTTAATTCAAAAAATAAATATGTTTTTCTTTAAAATTAAATCCCACGCTCTTATTGGGACACCCGATATTTTATTAGTTTCTTGGCAACAATTTTCAGAAAATATGAGAAAATTCAAGAAAAAACGATATTTTAAACTATATTTTTTGCGTATATATTAATATCAATAAAGAAGAAAATCCTCAAATTTCTTTATTTGTCTATCCGTGAATTCCCGTTTGGCATCCCCAATGGTCACTCACAATTTACCTCCCAATAGCAGACACTCTCTTTGGACTTTGCCGAAGGTTTTAGACTTTCCTTAGTGGACGATATTAATATTTTTTCTGAAAATTTTAACAAAAATACAGTTTGTATTCCTCAGAGAATTAAAGAGACCATTTTTATTTTATAATAAAAACTACTCGGATAGAAATTTCGGCAAAAGTGAAGTTTATGGGATTTCGGGAAAAAAAATATGACCCCCTATGGAATTAAAGAGAAGAAAATCGAAATTAATTTTGGCAGGGGCTCGGACCCGGGAAGGCCGTGGGGGCCAAAAACGGAGAAACAATTAAAGGAAATTGTTTTTTTATCCTTGAAACCTATTCCAAATTAGAGCCATTTTTCGACCATTAGGAGGGTCGAAAAAAGCCAGAAATTAATATGAACAAAAATGGTACTCAAATGAAAGGAAATATTATCACGATATCAAAAATAGTTTCGGTAAAACCCTATAAATGTCCATTTTTTATGTTTGTTTTGAAAATTTGGAACACAAAAGGTAGTTGGAAGTGGAAATGACAAAAGTAATCAGCTTAACCCTTTGGATGTTATAATAGTATAATTTTTGTTAGGTATACCCAAACTTTTTGGATGATATAAAAAGAAAATTGGTTGACGAAAAATGGAATTTGGGAACTGATATAGTTTAACTCGGCCGCAGGTAAACACTTTTTTTAAATCTCGTGATTTTTCCAAAAAAAAATTAATTTTTTTTAACCCAAACTTTTTAGATGATATAAAAATGAAATTGTTGATAAGAAAATAGACAATGTAGAACTGATATAGTTTTATTTTTTTAAGTCGTGGGAAAATTTTATATCATTTGAGTGCCATTTTACCCTACAAAAAATTTTCATCATTTTTTTTATTTACAATCAACAAACATGTGTTTTCGAAACATATGTTTTTTTCTGCTAGCAAATTCTTACTGGCAAAAATTTATCCAGTAACAATTTGCAAGAAAAAGAAGAAGACTTTGAAACTCTCATCATAGAACTTTCACTTTATTCTCTCTTTTTTCTTTCTGTTTACTGAGTATGTTAACGAACGCCAACCAGTTGAAATTTGTACAAAGTATCCAGTAATCGAATGGACCTAATATTGACTTTGTGCTGATGTTTTCAACTACCCAAACAATGGGTGTAAAACCACCTTAAAGTATACCGATCAACTTAGAATCACTTGCTGAGTCGATTTAGTGATGTCCGTTAGACCGTCTGTCCATATAAAATGGACGACCCTTGTAGTAGAACTACAGGTCGCATTTCTTAAAACAAATGAACGAAAATTGTTGCAATAGTATCTAGTGCCACAAGGACGTGACCTATTGAAATGGTTAAAATTGTTCCATGTTTAAAACTATAAATCATGGGAATATCCTAGCAGTTTTTCTTCTATTTTTCTAGAGTTTTCTTCCACTTTCTCCATTTTCTCCATCATAGCAGCGAACATTGCATTAATATCCATACTGCTTGCCACTGGATGGGTACATACCTCTGTTTCTTTTTTTCCATCAAATATGACGTTGTCATTCCATAAGACATCGTCATGCCAAGCCGCATAAATTCATCCATTAGCCTTCTTTCAAGTTCTGCCTTATTACCTGTTGTCCGCAGCTTCAACTTACTCAGCTGTTCCACTTTAAGCTTTGTGGATATTAATAATATAATTTCATAGAATTTTTTTCGTAGAATCAATGAAGAATTTCACTATGTATATAATATACTAGCGGGCGCAGCCCGCTACGTTGTTAGCGTGCCTTAAAGTTTAGGAAGGGGGGGCTGCGCCCCCCCCCGACAATTTTTTTTAAATTCGATTTTTATTTAAAGTACAGTTTTTATAATAAAATCCTTCACCCAGCCACCACAAATAAATAATTCTGCACAACAATGGGTTTAAAATAAATAAATATTTGATCACTTTTTCTCATGAAAGTGGATTGTTAGTAATGAATCCATAATAAATTGCAATATACGTGTGTAGATAATTTGGTAAAATGCGAACTTAGGTAGATAGACCCGCAAGTAGTTTTGTTCATTTGTGTTTTGAATGAAAATAAATAACGTAAAGCAGGGTTGGAAAGCATTTTATAATATTAAAAATAGCGGGCAAAACCCGCTACGTTGTTAGCGTGTCTTAAAGTTTTTTTTTTAATTCCAGTTTATGTAAAGGGAGACCTGGCAATTCAAGTAAATTCACAAATTCAGTTGGAAAATTTACTGCGTCGGTTTCTTCCACCGGTGCTTCGTTACATGAAGTTTAAATATCGGAATATATATCTAAGGTTTTTTCTCTTTTAGAAAATTTGTTTAACTTTTGTTTCAATGCTACATAAATGGATAGTGTTTGAACAGGTCATTCCCTCTTCCAATCCATTTGCATTCTCTATAATTTCAATTCCACTCGTTCAACGTTTATATCCATTTCATTCCACTTGTGTAGTGTTTCAATTCCACTCGTTTCCTATTTAGTTTCTTAATTTTAGTGTTTCATATACACTTGTTCTTTAAGTTTTAGGTTTCTAGCTAAAGACGCAGACGTTAAGGGGGGGGGGGCAATTTTCCCCTTTTGAACCACCATTTTTACCACGTTCCTGTCCAAAGTCCTAGAAAACATATTATATATTACAGGTTTCTAGCCGAAGGGTTCGGTTAGGCCATCAAGGGGGAGAATTATTCCGTTTTTACCCCTCCCGGTAGGAGTTTCCAAAAATTCCGAGAACGTCTGCGTTGGAGGAGGAACCTACTACATACATAATTTTAGGTCTCTATATCCAGCAGTTTGGCCAGTCCGTCAAGGTGGAAGTTTTTCCCCTTTTTACCCCTCCCGGTATGAATTTCCAAAAATACCATCTTAGGGGACGTCAACGTTGGAGAAGGAACCCAATTTAAGATACCTTGTTCCAGCAGTTTGGCCAGGCCGTTAAGGGGGAGACTTTTCCTGTTTTTGACCCTACCTGTAGAAATTTCCAAAAATCTCATCTTAGCGGATGTCTACAATAGAGGAGGAACTTTAATACCAAATTTCAACTTCCTACCTCGAGCGGTTTGGACAGGCCTTTAAGCGGCACTTTTCGCTTCATTAATCCCCATTTTTGCAATGTCCCTGTCCAAAAAGCACCTTCCCGGTAAGTGAGCCCATACTCCAAGTAACATATGTTTTACATTTCAGGTTTCTAGCCAACTTTTACTATTTGTGCCCCTCTCGGTAGGAATTTCCGAAAATCCATCGACAGGGAATTTCAGCTTCCTAGTTCCAGCAGTTTGAGCAGGCTGTCAAGGGGGACACTTTTTCTTTTTTTGTCCTTCCCGGTTGGAATTAGGCTGGAAGAGGAACCTAAGTACCGAATTTCAGCTTCCTAGTTCCAGCAGTTTGGACAGGTCGTTAAGGGGCAACTTTCCCTTTTTGAGCCCCCATTTTATAACGACCCTGTCCAAAATTCAAAAAAGTATCTTTCTAATAAGTTAGTCCTTACTCCAGGGACCCACATTTTAAGCTTCAGGTTTCTAGCCGAAGAGGTTTTTACCGGCGCCCAAGGTGAGGCTTTTCTTCTTTTTGGCCCTCCCTTTAGGAATTTACAAAAATTCCATCTTCGCGGCTATCTGGATGAGGAACATTCATACCAAATTTCAACTGCATTGCCTAAGCGGTTTGGGCATGCCGTTAGTGGGGACATTTTTCCCTTTTAACCACCATTTTTACTATGTTCCTGTTCCAAAATAGAAAAATTACGTTGCCGGTGAGTTAGTCCTACTCCAAGGAATACATATTTAAAATTTTAGGTTGACCAAAAGGGATTGGGCAAGCCGTCAGGAGGAGACTTTTACCTTATTTCCCCTCCCGATAGGAATTTCAAAAATTCCGTCTAAGCGGACGCCTACACAGAAGGAGGAACTCACATACCGAATATGCTTTTGGGATATCATGTAGGGAATTCCAAAAATACAAACTTAGTCCATGTCTACTACAGTGGAGGAACCTTTATACCAAATTTCAACTTCTTACCTCCAGTGGTTTGGGCAGGCACTTTTCCAATTTGTGAGACAGTTTATGGGGAGACTTTTCCCCTTTTTTTGAAATTATATATTATTTTAAATGGTACTTTTTGGAAAAATGAAATTTTTTGGAAAAAGATACTTTGTTTTTACAAAGTACTTTATTTGTACTTTTTTTAGAAAAGGTATTTTTTTTAAAAAGGTGTTTTTTTTGGAAAAATGTAAGTTTTTTGGAAAAAGGTACTTTTTTTTTGGAAAAGGTACTTCATTTGGAAAAGGAACATTTTTTTAGAAAAAGGTACTTTTTTTTTAGAAAAGGTTCTTTTTTTTGGAAAAGGTACTTTTTTGAAAAAGGTATTTTTTTGAAAAAATGTATGTTTTTTGGGAAAAGGAAAATTTTTTTAGAAAAATGTACTTTTTTGGGAAAAGGTACTTTTTTTTGAAAAAGGTACTTTTTTTTGAAAAAGGTACTTTTTTTGAAAAAGGTACTTTTTTTGAAAAAGGTATTTTTTTGGAAAAATGTATGTTTTTTGGGAAAAGGTACTTTTTTTGGAAAAGGTACTTTTTTTTTTGGAAAAGTTACATTTTTTTAGAAAAAGGTACATTTTTTGGAAAAGGTACTTTTTTGGAAAAAGGTACTTTTTTGGAAAAAGGAATTTTTTTTGGAAAAAGGTCTTTTTTTGGAAAAATGTACTTTTTTTGGAAAAAGGTACTTTTTTCGGGAAAAGGTACTTTTTTCGGGAAAAGGTACTTTTTTTTGGAAAAAGGTACTTTTTTTGAAAAAAGGTACTTTTTTGGAAAAAATGTCCTTTTTTTGGAAAAAGGTACTTTTTTTTGGAAAAGGGTACTTTTTTTGGAAAAACGTACTTTTTTTGGAAAAAGGTACTTTTTTTTGGAAAAAGGTACTTTTGTTGGAAAAAGGTACTTTTTTTTGGAAAAAGGTACTTTTTTTGGAAAAAGGAATTTTTTTTTGGAAAAAGGTCCTTTTTTTGGAAAAAGGTACTTTTTTTGGAAAAAGGTACTTTTTTTGGAAAAAGGTACTTTTTTTGGAAAAAGGTACTTTTTTTGGAAAAAGGTACTTTTTTTGGAAAAAGGTACTTTTTTTGGGAAAAGGTACTTTTTTTGGGAAAAGGTACTTTTTTGGAAAAAGGTACTTTTTTTGTCCCCTTTTTGCCCCTCCCGATAAGAATTTCCAAAAATGCCGTCTCAACGGACGTCTACACCGGTCGAGGAACCTACATACCAAATTTCAACTTCATAGCTCCAGCAGTTTGAGCAGGCCGTCAAGGGGGAGACTTTTTCCCCTTTTTGCACGTCCCTGTAAAAATTTCCAAAACTCCCGTCTTGGTGGACGTCTACGATAGTAGACATCCACCTTTATACCAAATTTCAACTTCCTATCTCCAGCGGTTTGGGCAGGCCGTCAAGAAGGGCCTTTTTCCCCTTTTTAACCCCCATTTTTACAACGTCCCTGTCCAAAATTCCAGAAAGTACTTTCCAGAAAAGTTAGCCCATACTCCAAGGAACACATATCTTAAATTTCAGCTTTCTAGCCAAAGGAGTTTTGGCAGGCCGCCAAGGGGGAGACTTTTCCCCTTTTTGCCCGTTCCGGTAGGAATTTCCAAAAATCCCGTCTTAGCGGACGTCTACGCCGAAAGAAGAACCTACATACCAAATTTCAACTTCCTAGCTTCAGCGGTTTGGGCTGGGCGATGTTGAGTCAGTCAGTCAGTCATTCAGTCAGTCAGTCAGTCACGTTATTCTTTTATATATAGAAAAAAAAAAAAGATAATTAATATTATGAAATTTTTCACAACTTTTCTTTCATAAAATTTCATAATTTGATTAAAAAAATTCATTGAATTTCATAAATTAGATCTTCATAAATTTAATGAAAATGTTCTTTATATATATGAAGTTGTTCAATAGTATTTACTTCTTTTTAATTTTTTTATAAAATATCGTCATTCCATTAATTTTTAAAAATTTTCATACAATTAGAATTTTATATTAAACATTTAATTCTCAAATACAATAGTTTTATATAACCATAAGGCCGAGTTTTAGTGATGTGCATTAATTTTCATACTGAGAGAATTATCTTATAATTTTTATTTATTTTTTTTTTTATTAATTTTGGACTATGAAATTTTTTTATAAATCATATTAATTTTTTCGAAACATTGATAAGGAATTTCATTAATTGAATTAAGCTTATTATAAAATTCTATTAAACTTTTTAAGGGGTTACATGACATTCGCGGCAGAGAAAACAGACCTTTTTTAAAAATTCATAACTCAGTCAAAAACAAACATTTTTCCAAAATTTCCAAAAGTAGAGAATTGAACAAATTACAAGAAAAAAAATTTTAAAAAATATACTTTTCACTCCAACATGGTTTTATAGAGCTCCAAACTGGCGGCAGAGAAAAAAAACGGGGCCTCGTGGTTGCGGCGCTGGGAGTCGCAAAAATTGTCCGATCTGGAAAAAAATTACTTTTTTAAATCTTAAAAAAATTGGTTATTGCATGAATAACATGAATAAATTTTTTTTCGATTTTTTTTATGAATTTTTAAAGTCAATATTTTTTTTTGAAAAAACACTTTCAAATTTGGAACATCACTAAAAATTGAAAACGAATTTATTATTATTCGATTGGTTATTCATACGATAACCAATTTTGTTAAGATTTAAAAAAGTAATTTTTTTTCCAGATCGGACAATTTTTGCGACTCCCAGCGCCGCAACCACGAGGCCCCGTTTTTTTCTCTGCTGCCAGTTTGGAGCTCTATAAAACCATGTTGGAGTGAAAAATATAAATTTTTGAATTTTTTTATTGTAATTTGTTCAATTCTCTACAATAATAAAAAATTTGGAAAAAGGTTTGTTTTTGACTGAGTTATGAATTTTTTAAAAAAGGTCTGTTTTCTCTGCCGCGAATGTCATGTAACCCCTTAATTTTATGAATTCTTTCATTAGATATATTTTGTACATTCGTAAAATATGGTATAATTTACTACGCTTTTTGCATTTGCTAAATACTTTTTATTTATCCACTCCAGCTTAGCAACGACAACAACCAACTATAATAAATAATAGCAAAGATATATAATAAATAAAGATAGAGCATTCAGTGGCGCCACTCTAGTTGCAGAATCGTGCAATTGATGGCGCTGAAAAAATTGAATTTGATTTCGAAATCTCAAGATGGCGACAGTAATCCAAAATTTCCAAAAGCTCTGCAATATTGAAACAGTGCTGCCACATTAAAATTTTATTATTTTATTTTAGGAATTTAAATGAAGGAACTTCTTGTCGAAAACAACTTTGTGGTTTTTGTTAAACGAATTATTAGTGTTAACGTTGTTTAAAATTTTTATTGTGTATAATAAGAAATTTAATTTTTGTTAAAAGGGCTTTTGCGTAAAGAAAAAAATGTTCTAATGACTTTTTAGTACTTTTATTTGCATATTAAAAAAATCTTAAAAGCCCTAAACACAATTATATTTTCTTAAAAAAAAGTGAAATCTTGTTAAAATGGCACATTTTTGTTAAAAAAAAATAGCTGTTGTTGAAAATGCCTACTGTCAGAAAGTAAATTCGGTGACAAAAGAAACAATTTCAGTAATACCTCACTCTTCTTTTGAGCCATTAGTTTACTCCTAAATTTATTGAATGAAAATTCGAGTGAAATCTAACATCTAAACTCGAGATTAAAAATTTTAATTATGGCGATTTTTGCCGCTCCAATGTGTAATTGCAGTTTTCAGTTCTGGCAACACAAGAATAAGTAACAAGAGCTTTTTCGATTATGCCTTGAAATGAGATAAAAGCTGTGCCTTGAAATGAGATAATTTTCGAATTTATCTATTTGATTCATCGCGAACAGCGCCATCTTCTCAAAATGGGTGAAGCTCATTTGGTGGGGGTTTGATAATAGTAAATGAAATTGCTTCATAGATTTTATGAAGCTCTTCATTGGCTGAATGATTTATTCATTGGACGAGTGGCCTATTGATTTTATGAAGAGTTTCATTAATTTAATGAACTTTTCATAAACATTGACTTTAATGAAACCTGTTTCATAGATTCTATGGAAAGTTTCAATGGACGAGTTCCAGTGATAATTTTCATTGAAACTATGAAGAAATTCATTACTGAAGTGATGATAATTCTCTCAGTGTAGGAAGCTAATTTTTGGCCAGTCTAAAAATTTTAATCTTTAACCCTTCACTGCATGAAACTCTATAAATATTTTATAAATGATGTATTAATTTATGTTTTGGTTTAAAAGTAATAATAAATTTACACATACACTGAGAGAATTATCATCACTTCAGTAATGAATTTCTTCATTGTTTCAATGAAAATTGTCACTGGAACTCGTCCATTGGAACTTTTCGTAGAATCTATGAAACAGGTTTTATTAAAGTCAATGTTTATGAAAAGTTCATAAAATTAATGAAACTCTTCATAAAATCAATAGGCCACGCGTCCAATGAATAAATCATTCAGCCAATGAAGAGCTTCATAAAATGTATGAAGCAATTTCATTTACTATTATTTATTATAGTTGGTTGTTGTCGTTGCTAAGCTGAAGTGGATAAATAAAAAGTACTTATCAAATGCAAAAGGCGTAATAAAATCGTAGCATATTTTACGGATGTACAAAATATATCTAAAGAAAGAATTCATTAAATTAAAAAGTTTCATAAAAAACAGTTTCGAAAAAATTAATATGATTTATAAAAAATTTCATAGTCCAAAATTTATAATAAAAAATTAATTAAAAAAAAAAAAAAATTATAAAAGATTATTCTCTCCGAAAATGCCGATATTTTCTAAAAAAAAAATTAAAAAAAAGTAAATAAATACTTTTGAACAATTTCATATATATAAAGAACATTTTCATTAAATTTATGGAGATCTAATTTATGAAATTCAATGAATTTTTTTAATGAAATTATGAAATTTTATGAAAGAAAAGATATGAAAAATTTCATAATATTAATTAAATATTACATACATAATGAAATTCTTCATTGGTTCTACGAAAAAAATTCTATGAAATTATATCATTAATATTATGAAGGATAATCCTCTCAGTATACATTGATATTATAATGTAATGAAAATTCAACAATATTCGTGTTTAGCAGCCCAGGATTTATTAGAATAAAAGACCAATTTTTAAAATGTGGAATTTCCCTCACTTTTGCTATAAAGTAGACTTTTTAAGGTACTAGCTATACGAGTACATATATTGAATTATATTATTCTACTTAATACATCGCTGTGGGGACGTTGGCAAACAACTGAGATCAGAAGCCTAGAATTCAATCATATTTTATATTCTCATCATTTTTCATATTCTCAGCTATTTTACTCAAACATTTTTTCACAACAAAAATTATTTCTTTTATTTATTTATATTATTATATATTTGAAAAAATTAGGTAGGTAAACCCTAATTTAATGCGTTTTCTTGTTATATTTAGAATAGTTTTTCTCTTAGGTATATAATTTTTGATATCACACTAGCCGAAATAATTTAAAAAGAATTAATGTTTCAGTGCTCTGTCGGTGTGTACTTTTTATACTTGTTAAACCCAATATTACTACCACCATTATAGCAGTGGGGTTATAACCCCGGATAATGTACTTAATGCATATACATATCTATACCATGTTAATGTCTCAGTAACCTGTTCCATGCCTGTTACGCATGTTGCGGAAAACAAGAAAATACATGTATAATGCATACATGCATACATACAACTATTACACTTGTCGTTGACTACGGCGCTCCGTGTTGCTTCTTTCTGCCCTTGCCGTCGGTCAATGTTGTTCTTTTATTGCATTCTACCGTAAAACAAGTAAGAAACTATTGGATTTCCTGACTGCCGCAGGTTGTTTTTGTTGCTGCTACTACCTTATGATGCTACGTTTTCCCAAAAGTGTACCTTAGTTCTATTTTCAACATTGAAAAAAAGTTTAAATGAACTGTACAGGGACCACAATATGTGAAAAAAATTATAGCGTAAATTGAAGAGGGTGATTTTTGCTTTCACTGCTTGAGATAACTACATCATACACTAACAATATGTTAACCCAGAATCCTATTATTTTGCAACAGTGTTGTCTGTGTATAACTGATTTCACTACTGACTTCAAGTGAACTTTTTAATTTTTAATACACTACAGTGTAAAAAATATTGAATACGACTTTGAATTACATTAGATGTTATTGTTAAAACCGGGATGTGCAGAACTCTTTTATGCCTTTTACTATAATTACAGCCTATTTTGGATCTGTGGAACCAGGCTCTATGCAAGCCGCTCAACTACTGTTAACCGTTCTTTCACTGGTTCTGTCTGATATTTCAGGAAGTTACATTGCACTTAATGGGTTCAAGCTATAGCTATAATTTATTAATTTTCCTCCAAAAGACAACAAAAGTTAAGTTTTTTGTAAATTATAAACCCAGCAAAACCACACATTACCAAATAATGTGTTGCTATAGGGGCCGATGCATTACTTTACACCTTACTTCACTGATGAATTTTACTGGCGATGAGCCCCAAAGTAATGTATGGGGAGGAGGTGTAATTGGTTACTTATGTGGTTACGAGGATGGGAAAAGTAATGGGTCTAAAAATAGATTTTTGTAAAAAAAGTTTTATCATAAAAACTTTATTGCAAATATTTTTTTATTAAATACATAAACATGGGATTCAAACCTGGGATCCCTGCTTGTTAGCCAAGAACTCTACCACCTGTGCTATCGACACATATAACATTTTATTGCTTAAAAAGTAAATGAATTGTTGTGCTTCATATTTTCGTTCATAATGTCGAAAAATATACACCTTACACCCATGCTTACAAAAAAACACAAAGTAATGTGCACTAAAAATAGATTTTCAAAAATGTTTCAATCATTACTTTCCGTTTATAAATCATGAAATACGTAATCAGTTATAGGTAAGTCATTACTTTTTGTTTTGAAATAATGTAGAAGGTAACGAGCTATGTAATGCGTGAGTATATCGCACCCATTACCAAAGTTTTGCTGGGAAACGGCTAAAATTCGCAATTTCTCGTTTATTTGCGATATGATTTTAGCTTTTTATATCTTAAATATCCCACCCAACATATTTCTGGGTGCTCATACATTATAACTCTTCACTGAATGTAAAATATGAGTAATTTCTGAACGCTCATAAATTTGGGACCTAAACGAAATTTTATTAATTTTTATGAACCTATCAAAACGTATAGTTACTCCGAAATTACACTTATTTCTAACTCTGTTTTAAGCATTCATAAAAGATTCACAAATTAATCCGAAATAAGAAGGAAATTTTTTACAAAAAGAAAATTTAAATGCCATGTTCAAAACTCGTCCTTTTTTGTGAATATTTTCTGAGTTTTCAAATATTATTTCGATATTCAGAAAAGAGTTCAAATTGTATTTATAAGAGTACATATTTGGAATACTCGGAAAACTCTCATTAATACACTTAAAATAATACGTCACTAAAAAATCTGTGAAATGGGTTTCAAAGCGATTTAAGAAATTTTTAAAAAACAAAGTTGAAACACTGATTTAAACAAAAATTTTAGTTATCTTCATTTAACACAATACTAAATTGTTTATAACTATTTTTTGAAAACTCATTTGTTAAATTTTACAGAATTTTTTAGGTTTGAAGGCGCCACTAGTGTATCCGAAATTTTAAAGATGGCGCTCTTTCCCTCCCAATTTTTTCAAACGATCTATATCTCGAAAACTAAATAAAATAGACCAAAATTTACGAAATTTACTCTAACTACAAATGCCCTCTTGAAGAGTTTATCTCTATCCAAAAATGAACCTTAGAGCCTTGGACCCTCGGAAATTTTTAATAAAAATTTTCCATTTCATAAAATGTCCCATACCTCGAAAATTGAGCTGGATAGAGCAAAACAGACAAAACTTTTACTTCGACGGTGTACTCTTACATACCCACAGTTGATATGGACCAGGTCCGGGGAGGGTCCCGAGACCCCATAATTTGAACAAAATTTATGATCAGTATAATGACATATACAACTGCGGTTTTACTAATTTTTTATTTAAATTGAGGTTTGTTAACAAAAAATGTGTTAAAATCAACAACATTTTTTAAACCAAAAATCACGAATAAATTTTGTTAAGCTAATAAATTTTTCTGTCAGTCATATTATTTTGAGAATAAGAATAAATTCTGAGCCTGTACATTTTTTAAATTTTGCTTTGAAAATGTGTGTGAATAAATGAAGATTAAAACAGAAAATATATATCCGAATATTAGATTAAATCACTGGACTTTAAGCTATTTTAGTATAAATACATCATTTTTGGAGCACCTAAATTCAAGATTTAACTCCCAAACTCTATAAAGGATCTTACATAGAAAAAACTAAAAACGAATTTTAACAACGAAATTGATTATATCAATTAAAATTTTAATTGATTTTGCACCTACCACTCAAATGATACTATTAACTACTAAAAATTGTATACGCTTAATTGAAACAAATTTCGATTAAAGTAGTAATAATATCAATTAAAACATTAATTGAAAATAAAAACTAAAAAACATGGAATTGTAAAAAAGTGTGTGTATGTCATGTTTATATATTTGGAGTACTGTACATGTGTTTGTTTTGTTTTTGAACTGCAAAGGTTTTGGTTCTTATACTAAAAATTTTCTATATATGCATACAGTTTAAGAAAAAAAAGTATGGGAACTATACAACACATAATTCTGTAACAAATATTTGCAAAAATATTTAAAAGTCAATTAAAATATTAATTGATTTAATTAAATACTTGTTTAGAAACAATTTTTATTTTTAATATTTATTTAATTAGATATTTAAGGTTAATAATTTTTTCTGTGTACAGTCGGTTATAAGCAGCTTTTAGATTTGGCTTTAAATAAATTTGTAGACTGTCATTATAGAAGAGTTTACGCAAATTTTTTGGATTTTTAGTACCACTCAGAAATACATATGTTTTTGAAAATTTAACTGTGTACTTTTAAAAGGGAAATTTCCCTTTCAATGCTCATATTTTGGAGTCTTTTATAAACCAAAAAAGAAGGCTCAAAAAGAGGCTTATTGGGCAAAAATCACCCTCATAAAGCTATAATTTCTTAAGGTGGGTCTTTTCGGACTCCAATTGTACACTGTAATATTTTAGGTTTTTTGTCATTTTTTTTAGTAATTTTTTGTTTTAAAATATTTGAATTTGTTTAAGTTGTCTACTACGAGCTTCGACTGAAAATTAATAAACTTAATAGAGATGCAACAAGCGACAATTGTTTATAGAGATAAGACAACCGATCTTGCACTAGTGACCAATAGTGGGAACTAAAATTTATTATCACCTGCTCAGCTATGTATTTAATATCAATTTAGTATCAGCTGAGCTAATATTTGAAAACACAAATTTTGTTGAAAAAAGCAAGCCCTAAATATGTTCGATAACAAAATTTGAAATATCGTCGGCTTGCCTGCAAGTAGTGCTGTATGTTTTGAACAGGTTTTCAGGAGAGCGAAAAATCTGATTTATATTATCCTTTTAAGATATTTTATTGACATCCAATGACTTACTAATGATTTTAGTAAATGAGGTTGTGAATCATTAAGGCATATGATGTCAATAAATAATCTTAAAAGGATAATATAATTCAGTTTTTTTTTCTCTCTCCTAAAAACCTGTTAAAACACACATAGTACGACTTGCAGGCAAGCCGAAGATATTCTTTTTTTGGTGATGCAATCAGTACCCCTAGATGGAACTTTAGCAAAGTTGACTTATGATAAATATGGGCACTTCATTTCATTTGTATGGTATCGCTCTTTTCCTTAATTCAACTTTGGTTAATATAGTTGGGCCTTTAGTTTATTTTTCATATTTTTTCATATTTGGAAACAATTTTAAATTTTTATATAAATGTTAACTTTAAACTTAACCTATCACCTAGAGTTGGGCTTAATCGTCCTTTTTTTGACTCGGTCTTATCGTACAATAAAATTCATTGAACTAGTTCGTTCAAATCGTTCAATCGTTCTTTTTTGTTATCGTTCTTTTTTGTCATGATCCGTGTCTGAACAATGATTTGTGAACGGTATCGTTAATTTGACAATTTATTGGCGCACTACATCCCAGCAGAAATTACTGCTTGCTTGGAAGCAGTTTTGTCAGGGAAAGTTTAGCAGTGAAGCGATTGCATTATTGGTGATATCATGCCTGATTTTTGTTCGAGATAGCTCGCGTGAAAGCACTTGTTTTGAGATCCGAAAAGGCATGAAATCACCGCTTTTAATTAGTGCTCCTATTTTTCTTTTAAAATATCGATAATTCATGCCTGCTCGGAAGTGCATATTATAAAGCTTTTCAACTTTTTAAAATCATGCCTTCTCAAAAGCACAATATTCTTGCAAATTTTTTCGTGAAGAGAAAATGCCTCTTATTATCAGTAAAACCTCTTATTTACATTAAAATAACTTTTTTCCACATTTTAAAAAAATATTGATAAAAGAACCGCAAAAATATTTAAGCAATCAAAATGTATTGCTCATTTCATGCCGTTTTGAAAAGCACAGCAAAAAGCGATGTAAATAATTAATCAACTTATGCCTTTCATTAGTGCTCTTTGCGAAGCTATACATTTTTAGAAGCGGTAAAAGTTGCAGTAAGGAAGCAGTAAACGTTTTTACTGCTTCCACATTTTTGCTGGGATGTTACATGTTTATTTTAATTTTATTGTGCATAGACTAATAGTGTCAGAAAATTACAGTTTTAATATAAATTTTAAATTGTTAAGAAAAACATTTAATTCTGTAATACAATTAATAAGAAAGGGATACAAATTTTCTATGACCAGAAAAAAGAACGCAATGAACGATTGAACGAAAAGAACGAATAATGGTGAACGATGTTACATCGTTCAATAAACTGAATCATTCAAATGAACTAGTTCGTTCATGAACGACACATCTCTACTATCACCTTCAATTCAAACTTCATAAAATGTCGGAAAGAGGCAGCTAACAGAAGTTGAGATGCATACATACTCTTCAGATTCTATGCTCGTTGGTGGACCGTAGCAAAAGAAGTTTACAATGATCTATATCTTGATATCGACAGCGTCAATTTTATGGAGCACTAAGTAGTGCGACATAAAGCGAATAAAAGGTGATTGAAATATGTTAAAATTGAAAGAAAACGCTACTTTTTGTTGTATTTTTTATATAAATATTTATATTCTGTGCCATTTTACATAATATTTTAATCTATCGATATACATTTTTCAATTTATTTAATATGCCCCCATAATCAATTTTACAGTGCCTTCAGTGGCTTTTTTGGTAATAAGCTGCCCATTTTAATCTAAAATTAGTTATGGTTTTAGGCATTGATGTGGTCTTCTTGAGTTCTCTTTTGACCAGAGCCCAATTCTGGGCATTTTAGTTGGTTGGCCTCTTTTGGAACAAAAATAACATTATTTTGATTGTACCATTCTATGTGCTTTTAGTGTAATGGCACAAGATGCCAAATCTGACCAGAAAATTGTCGATACCTTGTGTTGTCTTGGAAATGTAAGTAGTTTCTTGGCAAGAGTGCGTTCAGTTAAGTAAACACTATCATTTTGAGAGTTTATGAACTGTTAAATAGGGAAATTTTTTTCATCAGAGAACACAATGTTTGGAAACTCTCCACGTTCGTGCAAGCGTAACAACTCCTTTGCTCTTTCGAGTCTAACTTTTTTTTTTGCTTTGGTGGCCACATCGAGCTAAAGTGCATGGATTCTGAAATTTTGATTACTTCCACACATTTTGTAATTTGAATCAATAAAAAATAATTTCACACAAAAATATATGGTCGTTTGAATAGGTAACAGCTCAATCGCTAACCCTGTGGTTAGATTTCACGTAAGTGGCGAAACTAAAATACTTATATAATTGAAAGTTTATACCTAATGAGAATTACAAATTAATAAATATTATTATATAAAATGAGAATTACAACTTAATAAATATTATTATATAAAACATTTTTTGGTTGTTTATTTTGAACATTACTTACTTAATACGAGTATATTCTATGAACTAAAAGTAAGTTTATTCTGCATTAGTAACATACAAGTTCAAGCGTCCTAAAATTTAAGAAAAATTTACTGAATTTAAATAAAAATTTATTTAAAACCGAACAAAAATAACACTCAATTTATATACATAATTTAATATAATTGATTTTAAGAAAGAAATATACTCCTAAAATTTAGTTCAAATGATCTAATATTTGGTAAACAATTTTTTGAGTGTAATATATCTGCATACCCCTTTAAGCCACGTGCCTCTAATTGTTGATTATCCTGTACTACTACTGGAAAATGGAGCATAATGCGATTTCCGGATAAGGAATGTACTATCAAAGTTTCTAGTTAATACTATCATAATCTAATTTAAATTGTTACGTGTAGGGTTTCAAGCCCCAAACTATTGTACCAAAAGTTCAATTGGTCAGAATAAAAACAAATTCATATTCAGCATTAAAAAGTTAATTTAAAATGATTTATAGTTCTATAGATGAATCAATACTTTCGACTTTACAGTGTACTAATTTGGCTTCGCATAATCTTATTGTGAGTTCTTTTTTTTTTTTTTGTTTATTTGTAATAATAAAAGTAGATGCTACTAGACTCATAAAAAAAAGCTGTTGCACATCACATCAGAGACCAGTATAAGTGCCCGTTGTGGTGTTAGGTATGCGCGCGATACTATCTTCTACTACGATTACTATTGTACAATAAACCCCTTACCCTTTTTAACGCAACAAACCTAAAAAAAAAATAAAAAGGAAACAAGTTTATTTTATAAGTACAAAAAAAAATAAGTAAAATCTATTACGTGGCAAACCACCCCGTATTTATGTGGCAATTTGTTGTTTTATGATTGTGTACAACGCGTAAAAATAAAGTGTATCATTTTCCCATTTACCGCACCCCTCCTCCCATTCAATTTTATTCTCAGCCACAATTTCAATTTATGAAGATTTGTGTTTGTTCCATCATCTCCGGGACTGCGGCGTAAGTTTGTGTATATGAGGGAATCGGATGATGATAATACACCGTACATGTACAATTGTTGCCCTACTGCACTTGTTTTGATTTGTTTGGAATAATAACAGATGCTTCTTTCTCTTGCTGGATAAATGTAGGAAGAAGGAACATGAAAAAACAACATATTATTCATTGTTAAAAATTATTAATGGTTGACAATAGATTCTGTTATGTTTACACAGCACTTTTGTTCCAAGTAGTCCTTTAGTTATATTTACAACAACAACACATCTTTATGAATAGCTCCTGTTTGTTACAAATATTGTTTGTACTTGTTATTGTTGTTGGCAAATTACAATTGTGTAAATATTTAAACTACTTGAAAATTACTCATTAGTGTTTGTTGCAATTAATGTTTCCGTACATAGTACAATGCAGTGTAGCTGTGTTTTGTTTTTGTATAACGGTTTCAAATTGTAATCATGTACATAGTGTTATTTTAATTGATTCGACGTATTTTTTTTTCTCTAATGAATATTTATTGAAATTTATCCTGGAGACATATGTATGAGTACGATTAAGGAGAACATTAAACTTTATTAGGCTTCGTTTTTGGAGTGTACTAGTTTGATTTCTAATTTACTATTTTTTATCAGGATAAACAATAACTACATTGAAGTAAGGCGTGGTTTCTGGAGTGCAGTTTAGTTTTTTTTTATTTTTTAATCGTTAGTTAAACCTATAAATATGTTTAGTGGATGCGGTTGGCCACTAAAGTATAAATTTTCCAACAATATTTTGTTAAAGTGTTACCACACTGAAAAGATTTTTAAAAGAGAATATTATATCCTACCACCTTTTCAGAACAATTCCAATTGGAAATAAATAATTTTGTCACAAACAAAATGACAACATCATGTAATCTGACATTTCATAGAATTCAACTGAAACTCAGTACTCTCAGTTGAACTTAGTTTAATTTTATTTTGAGACAAACCAAACGGGAAATTAAACTAAGTTTATTATACCCTCTATCATATAAAAATAAATCTGAGGCCCCATGTGGGCGTTGTGGTGTATTGGTTAGCGTGTTGGACTGTTACACTTATGGTTGCGGGTTTGATCCCCATCGAGGGCAACATAAATTTATAAAAAATACTATGTATGAATTTTGTAACTCTCATACATATTGCAGCGACCTCCTTCGGTGTTCCCATGGTAGCACTTAACCCCAGCAAAACAATACGAAATAAAAATCTTCATCAAAGTTCGGCAAGTCTCCATCAGATGGAGCGCAATAACTGTTCTAAAATTCAACATCTCGCGCAATTTCATTGTTGCCATATGTGAAGCCCTTTCCTTCACAGCTTGTCATATATTCTTAATCTGCATGATTAGCGACATACGTCTGTGGTGTTAAAGACGTTGCTTTTGAGGACGATGTGGTGATACAAAGGTTTGTCCAACCAAAATAAAACAAAAAGCTTTCAGAGAATTATCTCAATATTTTTTATTATGATAGAAGGGTCTATGACAACTATGTATGAAACAAAATATTGGTTAAATGCTCGCCACGGCTTCGGTGGCATACCTCTAACCGATGGTGCATATTTTAAATGACTCTGAGACATAACTGAGGTTCAATTATCTCATCCAAACGCATCTCAGCGCAAACCCAATAAACCATAAAGCGATACAGTATCATTAACGATTTCATATTAAGTATCATAATTGCTATCGTTTATGATACAAAAATATGAACTCGTAATGATATTATAATTTTTCAAAATAACGATAAAGTTTCTGAAAAAATTATATTTTTTGTTCAAATTTAATCGTTTAAGATATTGTATATATTTGTTTATTTCGATATCGTTAATGATACCATATTTTCATGGAATAGTGATAAAATAACGACAAAAATTTTTGAATATGACGAAAATATTAAAGCGCTGCCTGATATTTTCGGTATCATAGCGATATCGTTATTTCATGGAAAGACGATATCATTAACGAATGTGCATTTTTCTTCACAGTACCTATCACTTATGAATCGTTAATGATATCATTCTCGGACAAACTTATCATCGAAATGATATAGTTACGAAACGATATCGTTTGGTTTGTTTGGAAAACAGCCATTGTTTCGTTGGCTGTGTGGCAAGTAGCACCATCCTGTTGTAAGCACATATCGTCCAGGTCCATATTCTCAATTTCTGGCCCCAAGAAGTCTGTTATCATCTCCCGAAAGTGAACTAAATTCACGGTAACTGCTTGGCCGACTTCGTTTTCGAAGAAGTACGGCCCGATGACGCCGTCAGCCCATAAACCGCACCAAACAGCATGCAAAGGTGTTTTCACATTTCCTACAGATCCGGTTTTCTGAAATTTGTGCACAATTCTCCCGATTGTGGACACATTTGGTCTATTATGCTGATCAAAGAAATCACAAAGTGCACGAAATGCATTTTGATTTGAACGCCCATTTTCGTAAAAGGCTTCAACAATCAATTTTGTACCTCTCCATGGTTGAATTTGTCAAACACTGAAACAAAGAAATGACAAATTAAGTTGGGCAAAAAACTTGACGTTAAGGTGTGACTCACAATTAACATCGTGCATTATGGTTGGATCACCCTTTAGTTTTAGGGATGTTTTTGGATGTGGTAGGTGACTCCATGATCAGCGCACTGGATAGTCTCAAAGCCACAAGCTGTGGCCTGGGAGTGAATCCTAGTAAAATGAAACTGGTGCTTGTCATCACTAAGGCCAAACAGAGCTTCAGAGTACCGCGACTTCAGGACTGTAAACTCACCCTCTCTGGACATGCTAAATACCTTGGCATCATACTGGAATCGAAAATATCGTGGAAACTTAATACCGAGCACAGTGTTGCATTCTACTCCAGTAGGAGAATATTTGGTTCGAGATGGGGTTTGAGTTCGAAAATGGTATTGTGGATGTACACGTCAATCGTAGGCCCAATACTCATTTTTGGCTCTATTGTGAGGTGGACGGCGTTTGCCTTATACTGGAGTTACGGGGGTGCTAAGGACTTGCTCCTCTGAAGCTCTCAATGCAATGCTTCATATTATTCCTACTGATTTATGTGGTGGCAGCTTCTGCTGGCAGTGCGGGAGAATCGCTGCTACATGTTCTTCAAAGGGCAGAACCTATGGATATTAGGATTCTCGAAAAAACAATTTTTGAGTTATTGACCGGGCTACCCCCTGGAAATATTTATTTGGGTGTAAAAATACGTCCCCCAAAAAATTAGGATAATCGGATATCGAGAAGGTGTGCCGCATCGGACCTGAAATTTATTACAACTGATTACAAGGGGGAAATATGACTTTTTGTGCATTTTCTCAAAAATATTGATATTTTAAAACTAACTCGAATTAAAAACATTAAAGAATCGTGATTCGGTGTGAATTATCTTTGTTATAATGCAATAAAAACTTAAATCGGTTAAACACAGCCGAGTTATTACAATTGATGTGTCGCAGACCACTTAATCAAGAAATTCGGGTCCAAATTTTAAAGTTTATTGAAATAGATTTAGTTAGAATATTCTTCTACCTCAAGTCCAAATTCTAATATGACATTGTCATATTAGATTTTATTTGTTGTTTCCAGAAATGTTTGTATTTTTTAATGCAAAAATTAAAATGATTGTTTATTGAAATAATTTACTACAGAAACATTTTTTTATTCTATAGGTTACAAGGAACTCAAATAAGACATATTTTTTTATATTGTGTATCGCTAACTCGTTTTAAATTAGTGATAATTAGGAGAGAATTTTTAAATACTCTTTTCAAATCTCCAATTTTAAAATTTTTAAAAGAAATTTTAAAAAATCAATGAATGGACCCTAAGGTTTTATTAAGAATGTGCACTCAAAAAAGTTTAACAGTTACTACATGACAGTTTTTTATGTAGTAATCAGTAGTTGTTGTTTTTAACAGTAATTACAATTGTTTTTCTATAGAAAAATACAAGACAACTTTTATGTTGGTTATTTAAGAAAACAGCTAACGAAAAGTACTGTAATTTCGTAACAGTTGTTTAAAGCAGTTACTTTTAATATCATAATTAGGGCAAGGAATTTCATGCAAATGCATATTTTTTCTCGATAGTCCAAAACTAATTTGGCATAAATATTTATCCGAATCATTAAATTTAGAACAAAATGGCATCGATTTAGAGTTGCATATTTTTGCATATTTTGTCATAAATGTATGTTTTTGCATATTTTCGCTTTAAATTCATATTTGGTGCCTTTTTAATGCATATTTTGTGCTTTTTAATGCATATTTGTGCATATTTTTCATTTTTAGGAGCATTTTTTATTTTGTAAAAAAATATAAAAAATTGATAAGTTTTTATATTTTGATTCAATCAAAATAAACATTCTTAAAACCATATTTACCTATGCGAAATCTTCGAGTTCTGTGTCTGTTTGCAAAATAACTAACTTAAATACAATTTTAAGTTTTAGAGTGCATTATTTTTACAAAAATAGTAGTTTTTAGTGCATATTTCTTATATTTTTAATGCATATTTTTCTTTTTTAACTGCATATTTTAGGCGCATATTTTTCATTTTTAAGTGCATGAAATTCCTTGCCCGCCCTAATCATAATAAACAACTCCTCAAACCAGTAATTTTACAGTACACGGTTATAATTAGTAGTTATTTATAAAATAAAAAAATTTCGTTGAATTTTAAAAATTCTTGTTTAGTTTATATTTGTTATTATAGATATATTTATAATTTGCAAATAAAAATCAGAAACTTGTATTATATCTCAAATGCATAAAAGCACAATAACTGGAGAACGGTTTGCAATTTTTATTTCAAATTTTAAATAGGCTAAAGTAATAACACATATTTTTGTAATCGAAAGAAAAAAACACTATTTTTATTAAAATATACTTTTATTAACGAAAGAATTGACTGTAAAAAACAGTAGTTTTTACCGATCTTGTCAGTTGTTTTGAAATTTTTGTAGTAAAAATTTATCAGTTAATTTTACGACATTGATAGTTATCTTTATTGTATCTGTTAGTTATTTTTCAACAGTTAAAAATAACAGAATTTTTAGTTATTTTAAAGGTAAATACCTTTGTCGCCTTTTTAACTGCATATACCTTTGTTTTAGCTGTCATTTTTAGTAGATTCTACCGACAAACTTTTATGAGTGTATTAGAAATTAAAAACTACAAAAATTGTAGGAATTCCTTTTTTCATTTGGCTAGGGCAGAGATTCTATTTCAGCATATTTCGAGAAAGCAGTGATTTTTGGCATTTACTTAACTTTGAGGCAAGTTTTTCTTTTTTCTTCTTTTAATTCCATATGATTTTGGCGGGAATATAACAACACAAGATTAAAAACTTCACTTTTTTTAAACATATTAATACAACATATATTCGTGGGCGGATATTAATGAAACTTCTTGATATTATTTTTCTAGATCTAAAAATAATATTCTTAATTTAATTTCAGAAAATTAACCCCGAAGTGTTTTTTTGACCCTATGATGAAAATAGACTCGATTAAGTGGGCTGCGACACATCAGTTGCCGAGGGAAATAGTAATAACTCGGCTGTTTTTTAACCGATTTAAGTTTTTACTGCTTTCTTGCAAAGATAATTCACTCCTAATCACTATTCTTTAATGTTTTTAATTCGAGTTAGTTTTAAAATATCAATATTTTTGAGAAATTCACAAAAAGTGAAATTTTCCCCTTGTAATCACTGTTCCAAAATTTAGGGCCGATGCGGCACGCCTTCCCGATATACAATCATATTAATTTTTTGGAGGACATACTTCTACACCCAAATAAATATTTCTAGGGGGTAGCCTGGTATATAACTCAAAATTTATTTTCCTGCATGCAAGCTTGGTGAACCCTAATGGTTCTTGATCAGTTGCCCCCGCAGTTTAGACTAGAGTCGGTCTACTTTACTCTTACGATTGACTTCTGTAGGCCCATCCAAGTCAGTTTTCCTTCTAGGGAGGAATGGGACAAGAGGGATTCAACGGATGGATTCCACATCATTGTATACAACAAAGGCTCAAAGATGAGTTGTAGAGTGGGCTCTGAGGACTTCTGTGGTAAATGCGATACACAGAGCTGCTTCAGTTTAACTTACAGTTTAACATTTTAACTAATCTACGCCGATTATGGCTATCAGGGAAGCCTAAACGCGATTGTGTGCGGTTGGGGCTCAGGGAATCGTACGTATTAAGATACACTAAGACCCATAGCCAGACGGCGATTATGTAATTGAGCTCTTACTCAATTAGCTCCTATTTTCGTCGGGCAGTGTAGGGAAGAACTGTCTACGCTGAGCCGTCAATCCTTGATTACGTTGGTATGAGTCTCTGGTCACAGGGGCTTTTACGGTAATTAGCTGGCAGAAAAGTTGGCAAGGGGAGGTTCTGCCTTAAATGCTTCCACAGCGATACCAGTCGCTACACCGCTGGGAAGCATTAAGGGTGCGGTCTTTGGGCACTACCTCCAAAAGGAGAGGAGCAAATGGACTGGACTGGGCACTTACAGGACCGCGAGACTTATGTGGGCCGACTGTGATATAGGACGCACTTAATCCCTCCTCAGAAAGAGTAGAAAGGACGTCTCGGGGCTGGCGGCCATGCTAACTGGACACTGACTCTTGGGTAGATACGGTAACAGCCTCGGTTGGGCGCAGGATATACGATGCCTTAGCTGTGACATAGCAGGTAAGGACGAGAAGGTAAGCCATCTCCTCTGTGATTGCCCGGTGCTGCAGGGCATCGGACATAGGACTTTGGGCGATCATATACTGGACGACCTGTCGGTGATATCGTGAGTAAGATTAGGTGTTCTTATGTGTTATCATAATCTTATGGGTTAGGTCTAGTTCTCCGGATATTAGCTTCGAGGGACAAATTAATAATTAAAAATTACTTTGATAAATTGGCACATAAACTAACCACTGACGAGTCTTTGGGTGAGACGAAACTGCTGCAGTCTGGTGATTCCCTTGTGTCTGTTAAATTTTTCAATAAAAATGTTATCTTCTTCTTCTTTTTATAATTAATTCTAATATTAATTACGATTTTCCTACGAGGCGATTACAAACACTTAACTAAAAAAATAATAAAGTTGAAAGAAATTTAGCACAGCAGCAACAACCTCTCCAATCAACACTATTGAATGTGAATAAAGTGCATCATAATGTGATAATTACTTGTGAAAAATGAGAAAAAAACAATAGGATTAAGAGAGGAAGCATTCTAATTGAACGATAAATTGCTCAAGTATTATTTAATTCTGGCTCTTCTGATTACAAAGCATACATTGTATTAGGCTGTGATTGAAAAAACTTCAATTAGACACACTCACCACTATGCCGGCCGTGGTGTATCTTGTTAAGTGATGATACTACGAGTCATAGCCTGTGCAGAGGGCTGCCGGTTCGATCTCCGGTCATGAAAAGACACTAAAAGGTTTTCATATAGAGATAAATTAACAATTAAATATTACTTTGATCAATTGACACAAACTAACCACTGACGAGTCTTTGGGTGCGGCAGTCTGGTGACTCCCTTGTGTCTGTTAATTTTTATAAACAAAAATGTTTTCTTCTTCTTCTTATAAATCAGCTTTAGAAAAAATTAGGTTTAACCGGCACATTTTTTTAGAAAACGAAAGTTTTGGTTTTTAATACTTCATTAATTAGGTTGAACATAATTAGCGTCCCTTAAAGTTAATTTAATTCCAGTTTTTTTAAAAGCAGACCTGGTAATTCAAGTAAATTAAATTGGAAAGTTTTTTGCTTTGGTATCATACACCGGTAGTTTAAATATCCGAATATATAAATTGTATTCTTTTTTTAAGGTTTTTTCTCTTTTAATAAATTTGTTTAACCTTTTTGTAGAGCATGTTTCAATGCCAAGTATCATATTCATTGTTTAAAGTGTTTGCATAGGTAATTAAAAGGGGTTATTTACACCTTTTTGTTCCCCGTCCTCCTCGTAAAAATACCCAAATATATATAATTCTGCCTCAGTGGATCAATGTCTGAGTTAAAGGTAGTCAAATACGAAATTTCAAGTGCCAACCTCCAGTAGTTCATTGAAATTCCATTTCCCTCCAGTTATCTAATGTTTCAATTTCACTCGTTCCCCGTTCCATTGCATTTCGTTTAACAATTTTAGTGTCCAATGGAACTCGTTCCCAGATTCCATTTCGTACACCATTTCATTCCATTTCTTTTCCCTTTTTTTGAACCCCCATGTTTGCAATGTGCCTGTACAAAATTCCAAAAAGTACGTTCCCGATAAGTGAGCCCGTACTTTTTTTCTTTTTTTGACCCTTCCGGTTGGAATTTTAAAAAATGCCGACTTGGAACCAATATACCGCATTTCAGCTTCCTAGTTCCAGTTTGGACAGGTCGTTAAATTATCACTTTCCCTTTTTGAGCCCAATTTTATAAAGTCCCAGTCTAAAATTACAAAAAGCACCTTCTTAATAAATTAGCTCATACCACAAGTTTTCTAGCCAAAGGGGTTTAACAGGCCATCAAGGGGCGACTTTTCTTCTTTTTAACCTGTAGAAATTTCCAAAAATTCCGTCTTTGCGGGTGTCTACGATAGAGGCGCAACCTTCATGCGAAATTTCAACTTCGTTGCATCAGCGGTTCGGGCAGGCCGTTATTGGGGTAATTTTCAGCTTTCGGCAACCATTTCTTCCATGTTCCTGTTCCAATATCGAAAAATTACCTTGTCGTGAGTTAGCCCTACTCCATGCAATACATATTTCAAATTTTAGGTTTCTAGACAAAAAGGTTTGGGCAGGCCGCCAATGAGAAGACTTTTTCCCTTATCGCGCCTAACGATAGGATTTATAAAAATCCCGTCTTAGCGGATAACTACACAGGAGGAGGAACTTACATTTTGAATTTCAGCTACCTTGTTCCAGCAGTTTGGGCAGACCGTCAAGGGGGAGACATTCCAAAGATATTGACGAAGTAATTTTTTGGGTAAATATACTTTTTTGGAAAAAGGTTCCTTTTTGGAAATAGTACTTTTGTTTTTTGAAAATGGTACTTTTTTTGGGAAAATGGTACTTTTTGGAAAATGGTACTTTGTTGGAAAATGCTACTTTTTTGGAAAATGCTACTTTTTTGGAAAAAGGTACTTTTTTGGAAAAAGGTACTTTTTTGGAAAAATGTACTTTTTTGGAAAAAGGTACTTTTTTAAAAAAAGGTACTTTTGTGGAAAAGGTACTTTTTTGAAGGAAGGTACTTTTTTGGGAATTGGTACTTTTTTGGGAAATGGTACTTTTTAAAAAAAAGTACATTTTTTGTCCCCTTTTTGCCCTTCCCGGTAAAAATTTCCAAAAATGCCGTCTTAGAGGTCGTCTACGCTGGAGGAGGAATCTACGTAACGAATTTTAGCTTCCTAGTTCCAGTAGTTTGGCCAGGCCGTGAAGGGGGAGACATCTCCCCTTTTTGCCCTTCCCTATAGGAATTTCTAAAAATCCCGCCTTAGTGGATGTCTACCACATGGGAGGAACCTTCATACCAAATATTAACTTCCTAGCTCCAGCGGTTTGGGCAGGCCGTTGGGAGGACACCTTTCGTCCCTTTCCGAAATTCCAGAAATTACTTTACAGAAAATTTAGCCCACACACCAAGGAACACTTATCTTAAATTTCCGTTTTCTAGCCAAAGGGATTTTGGCAGGCCGTCCAAGGTAAGACTTTTCCCCTTTTTGCCCGTTCCGGTTGGAATTTCCAAAAATCCCGTTTTAGCGGACGTCTACGCCGTAGAAGGAACCCACATACCAAATTTCAACTTCCTAACTTCAGAGGTTTGGGCTGGACGATGTTGAGTCAGTGAATCAGTCAATCACGTTATTCTTTTATATATAGAAGAAGATATGAACAAAATATCCCTGTGGAAAAAGGACCAGGTCACTGGGCACGTCACTTGATCGGTCTTAGGATACAGTGGCCCGGTTTTGGACCGTTTCTTTTATATTTAAAGGACCGGAAACTTTTTCATGGCGTTGTCTTAGGAAGGGGTTTTTTTTGTTTTTTTGGTGGAGGTGTAAATTCTTACCAACTAAAACCACCTCCCTATCAGCTATACCCCAATCCGCGGGACTACTGCGTGATATTACCTCGCGGTTGGGGATTTCCGTTTAAGGACCTCACTTGATTTCTGGTAGCTATTCTTAGCCTCGTTCGTCCCCTCTCTAAAGTACGCTGCTCTTTCATAACTGTAGCAGCCATTTCGCACACCACACTCCATTTCTCAGCTTGGTTTAATATGCTATATACCACGTTATCAGGTGTAGGTTTAGTCCGAAAAGAATATAGCTTCCTTCTGCATTCTTCGTACCTCGGGCAGACAAAGAACACATGATTTACATCTTAAAGTCCGCGCAGATTTCGCAGTAAGGATCAGTCCGAAGAGAATATAGCTTCCTTCTGCATTCTTCGTACCTCGGGCAGACAAAGAACACATGATTTACATCTTAAAGTCCGCGCAGATTTCGCAGTAAGGATCATCCTCATGCCCATTATACCGTACCGTCCAACCTAAATTATTTTTTCAAGGAGTTTTGCAGTCGGATCTTAAAGTATGATACATCCATGTTTTTCTCTAAGGGCCATTGACCCCATGTATCCCCTTATAGTATTTACCCACCAGATCTCAGTTGCTACCACCCTAATGCGCTCCCTAATGTCAGAAAATTAAAGCTCGCAAAAAATCATTAAACTTATGCTAAGCAAGTTTTTCGATAAACCAGCAGAAATTTTTTTAAAATTTATTTTGTTGCCGAACGTAGGGGTCGCATTTTTTTTTTTTCATTTACAGCAAAACACTGGTCTCCTCGAGGCAAAAAAATCGATATATCACACTTTAAAATCTGACTTTAAATGCCGAAGTTATAACGAAAAATTAAAAAAAGACGACCCCTACGTTCGATAAAAAAATTTTTTTTTTGGAATTGCCTTGCAAAAATACTTTATATTTGAAGGTGTACCGTTCACTTTTTTTCTGTAAGGTGGTACGGTCTAATGCCCATACTTGTAAAAGTAATAAGTATCTACAATACCCTTGCCCACTTAGTACTTGGGTTAGATAGAAGTCTACCCGTCCATGTTTCCTGCTGGTCAAATTTTTTATATCAGAAATTAGTCTATATGTCCATCTGTCGTTTGTTGAATGAATCTAGCATCTTTGCCATTCCTCTTCAATTCTATTTTCGGCTATTCTTTTTTTTTCTTTGCGATTATTCGATATACCAGCTTTTTTCACTAGGAGGTCTATATGTGTCATACCGGAAATGACAAGCACTGCATCACCAGAGGTTGTGCGGAAAGCACAGGAAGCTCTTATGGCGCATACACGATATGTTGACGTTATTCCCTTGCAGTATGCCTTTATATTTACTGCGCGGTGCCCTATCCCACTAGCGTACATACTACGCTAATGAACAGAAGCCTGAAGTTTTCCCTGGTGCCTCTCGCATTGTGCATAAGCCTTGTCAAAGATGGGGTTATTGACGCAGCTTTTTTTCTGGCATAGAAGAAGTAATCTTTGAAGCATAGCCTCGCGTCAATTATAACACCAAGGTATTTTATAGGCGACTTGGTAATAATGTGATTCCCACCTATGTTTGCTTTTACCACCTGTTGTCTTCTGCTCCGCCAGTTCAAGTTTTAGCGAAATCTTCCATTTTGTGATTTCGGTTACAGTAATGTTTGCAATATTTACTGAGTCATTTGTGTGTTTAGCCACAATCACTACCGCTACATATATCATCTGTAAATCCAATAATTTAATCCTCCTTAGGGATTTTTAGACGCAAGACATCGTCCAATGATGTTCCAATGCGTAGGCTCCAGAAGAGAGCGGAACCCCTCCAATTACTTTATACTGCTTAATTCCTTCATCGGTCTCATATTTGAGTATATAAGTATTGACCAATTATTTTTAATAGGTAGTAGGGAATCTTCCTATCTTTGAGAGCTGATATCATATGGGGCCAGCTATCACGGTTAATCCTTTGACGACCACAGGCAAGTATACTTGCCTAAGGGTTTTTGGCACTTATAATTGTCCAAAGGTGATTTGTAGAGGAGGGTTGGGGCAACCAAAATGTAGTAGGCGGTAAATATCTGCCTGGTCCCACTTTCCCCTTGCGAGTCCTCAAAGTTACCCAGGTGGCAAAATACGATGGCGAAAACGTTTTAAAAGCATTTTAAAAGGTGCTACAAGTGTTTTCAGGTTTAAAGCGTTTTAACAACGCCCCAAATGATAACCATGATTCACGGTGGTATTTTATAACGTTTTCAAAGCGTTGCAAAAAAAATTTTAAATGCTTTTTCAACCGTCAAACTAGCGTAGAATTTTTAAACTCATGCCACATTTTTAACCCTTTCACTCGAAAAGTTCCCTACAAGCAACTTCGTTGTTATGTGCCTATAACTCCCGTTATATTTATTTTTTAATAACGATATTTTTTACTCAGTAGCAGTGCAGTTCCACAATGCCTGTGTATAAATTTCATATAGTAAGCTTTGATAGTGTACATTAGCGAGCTGTTTTACGGAAAAATAAATTTTTTGTTTAAATTAGTCTCACGATTTGTGTGATGAATTAAATTCAAAAAAATCAAAACATTTTATGTAGAGTTTAGTAATAAAAAAAATATTAAATTAAAATTTAAAAAATGAATGAGGGGTATGTATAGTTGATCTTTTATTTGGTAAATGAATGTTTTTTTAGTCTGACTTTATATCATAAATTAATATACAATTTTCACAAGTAAATTGCAAAGAATAAAAAATGTTTGAAAAAATTCGATAAGGCCAGCAAAACAGAATACGTATTTTCGGCTTTCGCTAGAAAGCCATTATCAGTGTCATTTGCCTTGATTGGGTTAATAATTAATAATCGTCTACTTATGTGAAAGTTGAAAGCAAATCGAATATGTTAACAACAATTCAACTTAGACTAACATCAACGAAATCTAACAAAGCTATTTTTATCCTTTGTTATTATTTCTCTTTTTTGCTGTCAAACTTAAATTTTAAAGTATCTCAGCTGGTTCTATTCAACTCTGTGTATGATACAAACAAATTTTTGAATTACAATGAACCGTTAAATTTAGATGTATGTTATTTAAATTATATTTTGCACCGTGTCATGTGTTTTTATGATGAATGAAAGATTATTCTTTGCAATTTACTTGTCAAAACTGTATCATTTTTCTTTAATTTGAAAAACAATTTAAATAGAAAGTGATATTAATTTATGATCTAGAGTCAGACTAAAAGAACATTCATTTAAAAAAAATCTTAACCCGTTCGGGACCGGTAGCATGTTAATGTTTGAACTTTAATTCCAAATATCTCCGTTAGGGGGTGTTGCAAAGCCATAAAAGTAATAAAAAATATTTATTTGATATACATTTATCTACATTTACACGAAGTTTGGTCGGAAAATTCCTACCCATTTAAAGTTGGGGTCGAAAGGGTTAAGGGACAAATTCGCAAACCATGAACAATCATAGTCTTATATATAGCGCGGATGACGTAACCAATATCAAAATTTTCGGCTTTCGATTTTGAAAACAGTTTAGGTTTTATAAAATCGATTGTAAAAACTCCCAAAAATCCTATTGGACAAATTCAAAGAAAATTTCACATTTTTTCATAACAAAAACATACCAAATATCCCGTTGGTATATCCACTGTTCAAAAATATAAAATATTCTCTTGGAAAGATTTAATTTAAATTCACTTCATCTCACCCTGAGAATGTATACCTAATCAGTTATGGAAATATTCTACTAATTAATGAAATTTTTGGCATTAAACATTGTAAACACAATTGTGATAATATCTTTTTAAATTGTCAAATTTATAATGAAATAACTGAATTTTTTTAAATATTAGTTTTAAATTTCTCGGACCAAAATCGCCTGGGTTGCCACTTCATTATTAGCCTTTTTTAAAAAAAGCAAAATCGGCTGCCACTGAACAGCCTTCATTAATTATTGGAAAATAAAAATGTAAAGTGATTCTTAATACCAGATAAATTCTCTAGTCCTTATCGTAGCCCGATTTTTATTTTTAAAATTTTTTTTAACAAAGTTGCCACACAAACTTGAAAATTCCAAAAAAGGCAAGAAAAAACAATTTTACTTGGAAATATAAAATTTATTTGACGGAAATTCAAAAAAAGGGGCACGATAAGGACAACAGTTTTTTGTTGACTATGAAAGAAAAAAACCGGATCGAAATAGGTTAACACACCTTGGCTGTACAGTGGCAGCCGATTTTGAACATATGGTTGTGAGAAAAACGCGTTTGAAGTCTAAAGTTAATTTTAAGCTAAGGAAACAGCAAAATTTAAAATAATTGTAAATGAAGAAAAGTTATATCTCCTAGTAAGCTAGGAGATATAAATGTCCACCAAATTTGGGACGAATCGGTTAATGGTTATTTGATATATTAAACCTAATAGACTTGAAAACGATGGTAGATATATTATTATACATAATAAGGGTACTCACGATGGGTATTGCAAACGATGCAAACGTTGCAAATGATTGCAAAAAAACAACGATTGCATCAACACAACAAAAAAATTTATGTATTTGCAATTTGCTTTATTTTTCTTCATTTGCAATAAAAAAACCTTTAGCAAAAATCACTTGCATATAAGCTAAGTTGCAAATAAAACAAAACATCTGTTTTTAACATATCAGCCGCCATATTATGATTTATAAAATAAGATATTAAATAAAAAAATTGTTTGTGATTTTTTATTAACATAAAATTTTTATTTATTATTATTTTTATGATTCACAAATTTTCTCAAAAATACGATTTATTTTTACTTTTGACGTAAACAAAATCACTGTTTCCAATTTAGCTATTTTCTCGTCAAATCTAGCAATATTTTACCATTTTCAGCTATTTTCTAGTGATTTTTTAGTTTGATTTAGCGATATTTTTAGGAAAAAGTTAGCAGCAGTGAAAAAAATAGCTCATAAAGCAAATATGCAATTGATCTTAAAAAACACGATCACGATATGTTACAATTTGCATAGCAAATTGCAAATATGCACATGTACCATCGTGAATACCCTTAATGTTACACATATTATTTTGTAAAAATGCTATAAATTTGTACAGTTTTTAATTTATTTCGTATTTTTTCCCCATATTTATATATATTGATTACTTTTATAACTTATATTAAGCCATCAGCACCTGCCCCATATGACATGCCTTCAACATCCATCAAGGAATAGCCATTGGCTTTTCTTTGAAAACTGCATGCAATTTTTTTATCTTTTTATTTTGCCCTGTTATAATATATACGATTTCTAATAAAAACAAGTTAATAAAAATGCAAACAAACAGTGTTACACATAAATTTACCACATAGAGTATTACTTTGGGACTAAAACATATTTTACAAAAAAACATGTTAAAATTTAATTTCTTTAATTTCTTTAAATTAATTTAATTTCGAAATACTAATGCATACTAAAATGGCAATAAATTTTTTTCATGCGTTGAAAATTTGAAGTCCTTTTATAAGGACTACCGCGGTGATCATGAAAAACTGAGTACGCAGTTTTTTCTTTCACTTGGTAATCGATTTTTCTAAATGAGCAAAATTATTTTGAAAAAACGTTAGAACACTCGACTTTAAGCACAAAACGCGATATGCAAACTACTTCGCATGATAAGAAAAATAAAAAAAGTAGTAATCGACACTCTGTGTAAAAATTTCCAACAACAACAAAACCAAAAATGCAACTTTTTCTGCAAAAACTAAAACAAAACACACTATACTCGCTACGAGCAGAGTAAGTTAGTTGTTCACAAATTTTTACCGTTGACGACCAATGGGATTTATTCGATGAAGGAGTTGAAAAAAAATATTTTTGACGACACTTGTATTTAGAAATGTTGGGTCGATTATCTCGAATCCGCAAAAACAATACAAATTTTCCAGCAGTTTATGTTCGGTGGTCAAAGGTTAATGTTCTTCACATAAAATATATTAGCATTTTTTTTGTCGCCTGCTGCTGCGGCCTTGTATCTGATGAGAATAATACACTTATAAAAAAAGTTAGTACAAAAGTCTGTTAAACGCATTCTGGAGCAAATAAACTAATTTTTTCTGTTATTTTTTCCATAAAAAACCCAGGTTGGTTACCGAAACGAATAACGGTAAGGATAACGGTAACTGTTGGCGTCTTTATTTGAAAATTGCCAACTGGGTTTTTTTTGCACACAAAAATAAGTAACAAAGAAAAATACAAAAGTTTATATATATTAAATTTACCGCTTATTGCTACACGCATTATAAATCTATATGAAAAAAATGTTTAGTAAAAACCTATACGAAAAAAATGTAGCTTGGTCACAAAATTAAACAGTTATAAAATCATGTCATTTTAAGGTACATCAAAGATTTTTATTATATTGAAAAAAGAGTTAGTCTGTCTGTGTATGCATTAAAGTGAACACGAAAAAAAAAATTTATTTTGAATAAAGAAAATTGTGTTTAAATTTAAAAAGATAAAATTGTTCTTATTTCTCCGTCTTATGGGAGTAATTGCAACCCATTTATTTCGACTAATTTTTTTTTTGCTTTGTGCCAAGAAAAAGCTCTTGGTTCATCCAGTAACGGTATCGAATTTCGTTTGTTTCGGTAACGGTAAAGGTAACGGTATATACGACTGATTCGGTAACGGTATACCGTTATCAAAACAGCAATACCGGTACGTACCGGTATTAAAAATTACGTTATAAACATATAAAAACAAGTAAAAACATAGCATATTCTCATTTTGAGGTTTTAAAAATATAGATTATTACCTATAAATTCAATGCTGGTAGTTTTTATAATTAAAATTATTATCTGTAAATTTTTTTGTAAAAATAACTCAAGATTATAAAATAAAAAAGTAAAAAAATGGCATTTTTTATATAAACTAAATAATACCGGTAAAATAACGGTATCGGTAACGATAACGGTATTGGGAAATTTTTAGAAGTATTGGTAACGGTAACGGTATTCAATTTGAAACGGTATTTTAGCGATAACGGTATTATAACGATAACGGTAACCAACCTTGAAAAAAACTAATATAAATCCCATTTAGCATAACAATTACTTTCATCCGTAACTGCATCCTAATTTTTAGTAATTTATGTTTCTTAATTTTACAAAATTTTAGTTAATTTAAACAACAATTATTTCCCAAAGTTTATATTTTTGTGTCTCTGCTATCAATATCAGATAGAGATGGCGCTATATTTTCATAATATTTTATTGTATAATCACAAAATGGCTTATATTTCGGAAACTAAGCGAGATAGAGCAAAATGGACAAAAGTTCGATATTATGAACTTATCAATCTTTATAAGCCACCTATACCCCAAAAATAAATATGGACCTGTCTCGGGACAGATCAGTAGAGCCCAAAAATAAAGACTGTAAGCGACATTTTAGCAGAAATTTTCAGTTAAATCAGGCAATGTTTCTTTTGAATTTATATTTAGCAGTGTGTCAAATTTAGCTTACCTGAATTTAGCAGACCATAATTCTCAACTTCATTGAAAATTATGCTGGCGCAAATACAGGTACAATTTCCTGTTACTTTAGCAGAATTTTTAACTATTTGTACGGGCTTTTTTTATGAGTGTAATGTATAATTTCCCAGGTAGAAATTACCGACGTTACAACAAAAATTGTACTGGGAGAGCACTATTTTTTACGAAATGCCGGTACTGCTTAAAACATGCTTTGCCAGTATTGTTTTCTGAAAATTAACAAGCTTTTTTTAATTTATTAAAATTAACCCATTTATAAATTTTACGTATTTTTACATATATTCCATAATTATTTATATAAGAGAAACATAGCCATTCTTTTCTTGTGAAGTTTCGAAAGGATACATTAAAAATCTGTTATGCACTAAAAGGACAGTAAAGTACTAGCAAACTACTAAATTTTTTGTTAAATGTAGTGGGATGATACGACAAAAACAAAACCGTAAGCCTGCGCCAACGTTGGGAAATAACTACGGCCAAGCGTTTTTTGGTGTTATCATTTCGACAACATGCCAGTACAGTGAAAGTTGAAAATCCGACGCATTGCAAGAAGTGTTGTCAGGTTAATTGGGCACAAAATCGTCAAATATTTTTGAGAAAATCGTCAAAATCGTTATTGCGTTTTAAAATATCGTCAAAATATTGTTAAAAATCGTCAAAACTTTAATAATCAAATATTTTTATTATTATAACCCTAAAATCAAAATATAAAATTTTAAAAATAACCCGGTTTTCGGTGTCAGCTTTAATTTAAGAAAAATTCTAAAGCTAGTTTTTTATTTGGGTTCGAGTCGAAATCCTGTGTATAACAAAATCCTGTTTTCAAAATCCTTTTCGTAATACTGTTTTGCAAAATCCTGTTTTACTAGGCGGCGAAAATTTTTGTAAAAATAAAGCAAAAGCGCGCGCTTGTTTGCTTTATTTTTACAAAAATTTTAATATGAAGATGAAGATTTGCTTAAACTGTACAAGTGGTTTGAAAAAAACTACGTCAAGGGCTCATATCACCCAAAGTGTCCTGGAACCTTTTGGTCGGTTTACGATGACAGTAAGAATTCCTACCCAAGAACTCAAAATAGTGTGGAAGCTTGGCATAGAAGACTGAAAGCTGTTGTTGGGCGTAGAAAGTCAGGATTATACTACCTTATCAGGCAGTTGGGTAATGAGGTCGTGGTAGCTGTAAATACTATTTCAAAGACGTTACATAAATTTAAAGAAAAGAAAAGCGTACACAAATATTAAAAGAGCTTTAAGAAAAAGGTGTGAATTGCGGTATACAGGCTACCTAAAGAGAATTGCAAAAAATCTTGTACTAATTTAAGTTTATAAAATGAATTGAAATTAATTTTTTGTTAAATGTTTTTGTTAATTTTTGAAAATTATATACTTTTGTTGAAGTTATTTTTAATAAAATAAATTTTGTAAACCAGCATTTTAACTTCACAGAATTTTGCAAAACAGTATTGTGAAATCCAGTATTTTGCAAAACAGTATTATGAAAAGTAGAATTTTTAAAAATTTTTTGATCAGTATTTTGTCTAAACAGTATTTTACATAACAGTATTATATACGTATCCCCTTTTATTTGATTGGTTGAAGTGAAGCAAACTTTCAATGTAAATTGATTTTGTAACAAAAATAATTTCTATAGAAATAACGCAACACTTCACCGAAGTGTTTTAGAAAATAATCCTTTAATACTCGTATCTCCAAATTTCAAACAATTTAATGTATGTTTGTATTGAAAATTTACCAAATTAATTGTTCGAAAAGTTCACTTAAAAAAATTTCGTATTGAAAAAACTTTAGATTTTAATATACTTAGTCTAGAGATATTTCATAGGTACATGAAAAAAGAGTCCGATATGAGATATACATCCCTTCGAAAAGCACGTTACATTTATTAGAAGATATTTAGGAAAAAATATTTTAAATAAAAATAATTACCAGATGCTGTGTTAGTTTTCTTACAAAACACCATCAGATTCTAAAATGACTACCTTAAATAAAAATTTTATGATAAATATTTATAAATTACCTGAATAAATTTTCAGATCTATTGATTTAGTTAATGGAAAACTAACGTATTTTTGAACAATTGTTGCTATATTTCCTATTGAACAAAAATCGTCAAATCGTCATTTGGCTATTTTCGATAGTAAAAATCGTCAAAATGACGATAAATCGTATAAACCGGCAACATTGATTGCAAGTACATGTACTACCCTGTGGGAAAAGGAACCGGTCCCAGGACACGTCACGTGACCTGTACTTTTGGACGAGGACCGGTCCTGGGACCGGTTCTTTTATATGAAAAGGATCGGTAACTTTAACATGGCTTGTCCTAGGAGGGGGTCAATTGCCCCTTGTCACGTGTCACAGGACCGACGCAAAAGAACCAGTCACAGGACTGAAGCAAAAGAACCTGTCACAGGACTGATACAAAAGAACATATCACAGGACTGGCGCAAATAAACCTGTCACGGGACTGGTGCAGATGAACATGTCACAGAACTGACGCAAAAGAACCTGTCATAGGGCTGACACAAAAGAACCTGTCCCAGGACTGGCGAAAAAGAACATGTCGTAGGACTGATACAAAAGAACCTATCACAGGACTGGCGCAAATGAATGGTTTATGTATAAACAAGTTTTGAGCAACAAGTTTTTTAGGTAAAGCACTGTAAGTTGTTTTTCACGTGGAAAAATTTCACTCGAACTTTAAAAGCCTCAAAATGCAATTTAAATTATAAAAATGAACAATTTTTTAATTTTATACACCCAGAAAACAGATTCAGTTCTGACAACCGCATTTGTAGCCAATCGCATGGTTCGGTTGTGGTAGCCGAATTTTTCAGTTGTGGCAACAGAAAACCAATTGATATAGGACTAATTTGACTGTGGCAACGGAATTGCAGTTGTATCAAGAATAATTCGGTAGCCGCAACCGAAAAATTCAGTTGATGCAACTGAACCATTCGATTGGCAGCAAATGGGGTTGAAATGGGGGTGAAATTCACACAACTTACGGTGCTTAAAGCACCGTAAGTTGTTTTTCACGTGGAAAAATTTCACTCGAACTTTAAACACAACTGCAATTTAAATCATAAAACTTAACAATTTTTTAATTTTATAACAAAGACACAATCACAATATACACAAAATGCCACTTTTTCACCATAAAAATAATAGTCTTGTACATTAAATTTGCGTGAAAACAAACAAACAAACACACTTTTCACTTGAAACTGAATATCGTGAAAAATAATTATTTTTATATGGAGTAAAAACAACTTACGGTGCTTAACGGTACTATTCAATACTCTTTGTATTTTTGCAGAAACAGAAAAAAATGTAAGTTACCTCATCTTTTTCTTTTTGTTCTAAATTTGATGATTTGGGGAAAATTTTTATTCCATATTAGTTTCGGACTATCGAAAGAAATTTTCAATTGCATGGAATTTCTGGCCCCATTAAGTACCAATTTAGATTTAATTTTTTGTTATTTGGAATAAATTTTTACCACAAAGTTAATACTTCACATCTTATTTGTATCAGTTCATTCAGATGCCTGATTTTTATGAAAATTTAAAATTATTTTTATTTGGTTTTTTATTACTAAAAGAAAATGAAAACAGAATTTCCAAAAAATTAACTCAATTTGTGAACTTGATTTTAAGGAACAAAAAATGGCTTTCAAGCAATTTTTAAACTACTCGAATTTTAAATTTTTCGATATTTATTGGGTAGTTTAAAAGTAAAATTGTAAAAAAGCTTTAATAGGAATTTTAACGGACGATATTTCCAAGAATAAAAAGTTTTCTAAATTTCAAAAAGTACTTTAAAGGAAAATACAATTCGGATTATTTCGATAAAAAAAACTATATTTTTCCCAGACGGCATTTTTCCATTATTACTTCCCGGGTAAAAATCTTATATATAATTATATCTTATTTGATAAGTCCCCATATATAACGACATAAAACTTGATCCGAAAAATGGGTCATCTACTTGTGTCTAATTACATCAAATTAGATATAATTTTATACAGTTGGATCCGAGATTTGTCAAATTATATCTAATTCGATATAAAAATATCCGATTTTATAGAATTTTGTGTGATAGTAGGAATACTTTTTATGCATACCTATGCTATTAAATTGACAATGTAATTTCAATAGTTTGAACAATTTTGAAGGCGCAAATTTTATAACATAAAATAAAAATTTATTTGACTGCTTTTGTCTTCTAAATCGTACGCATCATTTTCTAATATGCTTTTATATGCAAAAAAAATCACTTGAAAATTATTTGGCTACCCGACTAAAAAAGAGTATATATAAGATATATTTTTTAATAGTAAAATATATAATAATATAAAATATTGTATGCGACTTTATATGACTTTCATACAATGATATATTAGATAAATTTTAAAAAAATTTTCTTATACGTAATCATATTAAATAATATATCAGTATTTGCTTTATTGCAATTTATTTATATAGGAATATATAATTGATAAAACCGTTCAAAATTTTATATATAAATAGATACGAAGAATATTTTTGATTGTATTTTATATATTACAATATATTAGTTAATCTCAGACAAAAAGTTCGAAACTCATTTCATCAAGTACAATTTTTTATATGTTTTACTAAATTTTTTCATTAAATTAATATTTTCTGAGCTTTTTTTAACTTTTAAAAGTTTTTTTTTTAATTTAAAAAATCCAATTTAAAAAAATTAACATTTACAATCTTGACCCGGCTCCTAAAGGGTTAATAAGTCTAGGCATGTTGCATAAGGTATTTCAAGTAACTTACCAACGACATATATATTTTGTTCTGTGTTGGAATTCTTTAACTTTTTAACGACAAAATTCGGTAGTTAAGTTGTCAGTCTACTATGAAGACTTGTGCAATTTAACTACCGAATTTTGTCGTTAAAAAATTATAGAATTGCCCCTCTGGTCCGATAAGTTTTGAGTGAAAAAAAAGCCATTGAATATTGTTATAGAACTATGAGCCTCCAATAAGAAAGACGTGCATTGCCAGGCTAATCATTAAAATTTTATTTAAAATAAAAAAAAACAACATATTGAAAAAAAAAGTCTAAGTCCAAAGAAAATTCCCATATTTGAGAAAAAATTATCTACACCCGTATTCAAAATGAGAAAGTGTATGCTGACTACACTGGTTCAGTCCCATTTGCACCTGTCTCGGGACAGGTACTTTCAGACCGGTACTTTTTTCACCAGTCACAGGACCGGTACTTTAAGACCAGTTGCGTTTTCACCGGTTACGGGACAGGTCACCGGGTAGGTACTTTTAGACCGGTCCTGTTTTCACCGGTCACGAGACGGGTCAAAGGGCAGGTTCCTTCAGACCGGTCATGTTTTCACCGGTCACGGTACAGGTACTCTCACTACAACTGACCCTTGTTTTCCCACAGGGTACCTTCTCCAATTCCGGGCCGACATTGTGCAGTTTAAATTAGTATTAAGAGATACACTACACTACCTTAGCGCCAGTTTTATAGTCAGAGCTAAGCTAAATCCTACTCCCAAACATTTTTAAGTACGAAATTTTCAAACTAAGGGCTAGTTTTATAGTCGGAACTAAGAACTATTTTTTCTTAAATTTTACTTAAGTAAGAAATTTTGTTTGAAAATGTCTTATTTAAGAAAAATTTTAAAAAAATTATAAAACTGGACCTAAATTTCTAATAAATATTTGAGAAGAAATCGACCTTAGCTTCCACTATAAATCTGGCCTGAAAAAGCTCTAAAATAAATATTTAACTTTATATTTTTATTAAAAGCTATTTAGAATTAAAAACTTAATGAGGTATGTGGGTAAAATGTTTTTAGAGACTTAGAAATATACAGTCGAACCATTCAAAAGTCGAATAACGATGTTTTTTGAACCAAATATGTATAACCGAATCTGGAAAATTATATACGAGGTATAGTGGGATGTCTGTATGTATGTATGTACGTGTTTTTGTATTCTTATCAATATTATACACAACAATGAAACATGGAATATTTAATGTGTTTTCCCAATGAAAATGCATTGTGTACGAGAATATTGTATTGTATTTGTTGGTGAAAAATATATCAACAACAAAAGAAAGATTTGATTCAATTCTAAACGAAAATATTAACAACTGAAAGTTTGCAGCCACTCCAGCCAACCACAGAACAGATTCAAATGATTTTATTTTAAAATGCCAGCCAAACTAACAGCAAGGGGTTGCAAATTTTGCGACGGCGTACTGGTTCCCATCAGATACATAAATACAGGTTTATTCCAAATAGATAGAGCCAAGGGTGAAACCAATAAAAGCCTTTCTAAATTTGGGATTGGTTTATAATTGAAGAGCTCCACTTTAACGACATTATGTACTATTGTCTTATTGTTAACGTTTTCCCGTTTTCATTTTTGTTTTTGCATGCAAATGAACGATTGTTAAAATGAATTGTAAACGCACACATCGCCATAGATATATACATATACAGTGCGACCTCGCATAACACAGCAAGAAAATAAGAATTAACGGATTTGAAAGAATAGAAATTGAGTCTGTTGAAAAAAGCGCTCTAGTTGGGTTGAGTCAACAATTTTCTTAAGCAAAATGTGTTGGCTTCATATATTTACTAACATCTAGTTTGCATATCTAATAAAGGCCTGCATGAATACATTCCAAACATTCTGTGAAACATTCACTACACTATTTGCAATTCAGAAATATTTAATTGAAATTCAGAGAATATCAATTGAAATGTATAAATCATGAATTAAAATAGATATTATCATGTGGTTTCTAGAAGACGTTCGTTGTCACACGAATGAGTGACTACGTGTATTGCATGTATTTTGTTATTGTATTTTCGTTCTTGTGAAGCAAAACGTCATCTAGAAACACCACCTAAGGTTTCTGAATTTTAATTGATATTTTTTTAATTTCAGTTTATGATTTCTGAATTGCAAAAAATGTAGTGAATGTTTCACAGCCTGTTTTAAATGCATTCCTGCAGGCCATTAGTTTCTACAATAGAATTTTCTTTTAAACTTCAATAATTGCAACTTTTCCATGTAAATCGAGTTAAATGAGGAGGCATTGTATAATTTTTGAACATTTTATATACGTTTTTGTCTGTATTACATATATTTAAACATGTAAATACGAATTCAAAGTACGATTGCTAATTAATTTAGGTATACATACACACATACGGGCACATACACATTAGAGTGTCACGATAAATTGCTTATTTGAGAATTGAATCAAGTAATAGCACTCAAATGATGCATAAAAATAATCTGAATATGGCAAAAATAAGTAACAAATTTTTGGGTGGGATCTCTAATTCCCTACCAGCAATTGAAGATGACAGTAGTATTGTATTTTGGCAAAGAGAATTTTTTGCAAAACTGCCCAGTCAGAAATCGCCAGTAGTACAAAAATCAAGCACTCCCAGTTTAAAACACGGCAGGATCAAAAAAATACATATGAACTTTTTTAAATTTTATTTTGAAAAATATATTTCCAGACCACCTATTTATTGCTTTTGCCAGCCTTTTGCCAACGTTCGAAAATTTTGTTCCTCCAATGCTTTTCCGGCGCTTTTTGAACAGCCGGTCCTGGGAATGGGAAAGCACTTTTTGCCAGTACTTTTACCATCTGTTAAAGTGCTTTGCCACCGCTTTCACGTTTGTATTTTTCTGACTGGGTGGTATCAAAAGTTTCGAGACGACAACCATGTTAGATGAAGATAGCATTTAAAAATGTTTCATGGAGTAACTTTAGTTCTCTACTGTGTTTTTAACTCAAAATTTTTAACTTTTTGACAAAAATAGGCTATTAAAACTTGCGTTTTAAGGATTCTAACAATTTTGTATGCTCTAAGGAAGATTTATATCCACGCCTTTAAAATTCCTTAAAGAAGAAAATTCAAAATAATTTTCGTCAATATTTTTATCATAAAAGATGCATTTAGTGGGGCAAAACGGCTGCAACAAAACTGTTAAATATTTTTTTTTTTTGTAACAGCCTCGTCGTTAAGAAAATTTAGACTAGCAGGGAACTGAAGATATTATCCAAGAATTTATTGATTATTTTTCTCGTATTCATGCATTAATACGCTTCATTTGAGCGCTATTACATAATTTTTTTATCGGGACACCCTAATACGGATGCATATTGTATGTAGCAACAAATAAAGTAATAAACACTTAGGTGGTGTTTCTAGAAGACGTTTTGCTCCACACGAACGAAAATACAATAACAAAATACATGCAATACAAAAACAAAATACATGTAGTCACTCATTCGTGTGACAACGAACGTCTTCTAGAAACCCCATCTTATTCATCTTCTTTAAAAATAATTACCACATAAATTATGAATAAAAATTTGAAAAAAATACGTAATAGTGATATTGTTAATCTGTTCCCTCCCAGAATTTGTTTAATTTTCTCGTTCAAGGACAGTCGAAAATGTCGTAACTTTCTTTTATTCTTCTTTCTAGCTAGTGTCTTCACATGCAATAAAATGATAACAAGCAATTGTCAAAATTATTTTAGCTCAAGTGAAGACACTTATATTACATTTTTACCTGAGCAAAAACTACCTGGTTTTTGGCTCTTGTAGTTTTTAACTTGTCAAAACGCATACAAAAAAAACAAGCAAAATCTAGGTGGTTTTTGCTCAAGTATAAATGAAGTATTAATTTCAATAGCCGCATTTTCTAATCACTTGGGTTTAATAAATCAAAAAGTAGTTCAAAAAGTGCTCAACAGATGGTTTTAAAAAGAATGTTCTATCCGACACTTCTTTCGCCCTCATTTTTAAGACCGAATTCAATGAAGAAGGACTTTACTTTAATTTTTAATTATATTTGATATAAAATAACTATAAACAGTCTGCTTTTTCAGTTTTATCACTTCAATTTATATTTTTACACAATTGAAGTATTCCACTGCAATATTTAATATTCACTAATTGTATTTATTTAAATCACTTACAGTAGAGTGCCATTTCTCTTTCAGCTATTTCTCCATGTCCCAGATGAAAAATATGTATTTGGTGAGGTGTAGTTTCATAGAAAAAAAATTTAAGAAAAACCTTTTATTTGTTAGTTTTGCAATTTTTTTGTTTCTCTTTTAATTTTCATTCGTATTTTTTTCTGACATTAAATTAATAGGCTGTTTCATATATTTGCATTTTTATTGCTATGTGTAAACCCAGATAAATAAATCCAACTTTTTTTCTGGATTTCATAAATCCACTTGTATGAAAAATTCTAAATCCAGGTGATTAAAAAAAAACCAGGGACCGTAACGATTATGACTTTTATCATAAAAGTCAGAATAAAAAGGTTGTTTTTTTACTTTTATTTTTTTGAGCAAAAAAGTAAAAAAAAAAATTTTGAGCAAAAATAAAAGTTATGTTTTGACTTTTATTTTTTCGAGCAAAAAAAAATGTTATTTTTTGACTTTTAAAAAAAATTTAAAAAGCAATGCATTTTTTGGAAGACTAGGCCACAAGCATTATTATGATGTACTTGAATCAGTTTTCCGATATTTGGTTATATATGTTTGTTTTGTTTAAAAATTCAAAAATAACTGTTATTTTCGGTCCCTGAAAAAACGCTTATTATGTATTATAACAACATCATGATGTCGTTGACATCAGTATTACCGTTGTGCGACTAAAGTTGCAATTTTCAACCTTTTGGACGACCAGTGACTTTATGTTCGACTTTTTCAAACTCCTATAATTTTGCAACTTTTCCTTTTTATTAAGTCAGCAATACAAATTTTTCCGGGATTAGGTAACCTCAGTCGGTTGATCAGCTGTTTGTATTATAGTGTGTCTCACATGTGTGAATGTATGTCGTTTTCAAAAACAGACACACAATCTTCTTCTTCTTCTTCTTCTATATAAAACAGTCTGGCAAAAGAAGAATAAAATCAATTACATTGTTTTTTTTACAAAAATAAAATATATTCTTTTGCATTAAATTTAGTGATATTATTAAGTGGGAAAATTATTAATATTTGTGAAATTCGGAAATACTCGTATACAGTTTTGAAGTATTTGGTTTTTTACTCAAAACAACAATAAGTTTTGGGCAACAGATCTGGCGTTAGCGCAAAAACAAGTGCGAATTAAATATATTTAAAACTCCTCTATGAACAGGTAAATATTCTTTATTTAGATACATTCCAGTATTAATGTTTATACCCAATAGATTTATTGTTAGATCCAAAAGAAAAGCTGAAAATTAATCCCAAAGCAAAACTAGGCAGGACCTGGGAAAAGATGCTGAAACGACCATTGAAACAAGTTCAGATTTTGAAGACACCATTGAGTCAAAATCCAAAAATACTGAAAACCCTACATGTTCTTTCTAAAAAATGGGAGTTGCAGAATAAATGGCTTAAGCAAGATAAGGAGACAAAGCAGCCCTTTTGAGTTGCTTGGAAACAACTTTTGGCCTGTCTGAAGAATCATCTTCGCCGATATGCAAAAACAAAAAACATATTGCTAATATAAAGCAAGCTGCTGAAAATAGTAAAATACAGCTAATTGAATTTTTGCCCAACTGAAATACAAACTTCCCAAAAAATGTTGCACTTGCAGAAATTAAATTAGTGTTACGAACGATTAGTAAACACCAATCTTTTAAGTCTATGGACGGAATTAGTAAATTTAATTCTTTGATCTTTCCTGATTCGAATATAGCTAAGTCGGAAAGTGCACATATTTTTCTATAAAAATCATTGACTTAACAAAAAAATTTTAATTTTTTGCAGGTATCTTGCCGCCGTAATAAATCGCTATAGTCCGTAAAATACAAAAACAACAGTTTAGTCTTATTATCGACGAGACGACTGACATTTCCACCGAAAAGTGTCTAGTAATAGTAGTGAGGCACTTTAACATGGATCTAGGCAAGACTGAAGATAATTTTTTTTCAATTAGTACAGCCAGAAAATGGAAAAGGCGAAACTATGCTGTGCTTGAAGAACTGGAAAGCGTTTGCGACTGACAACGCTTCCACTATGGTTGGAAGAATCATTGGAGTGTCCAGTTTATTAAAAAAGAAAATTCCCCACTTGTTCCATCTGGGCTGTATTTGTCATTCTGTAAATCTTATGAACATTTCAGCGTTAGAGTGCATACCCGAAGACGTAGAAAAGTTATCTAAAATCATTTTTAACTTTTTTGGAAGTGCAAAGATGCAAGTAGATTTTAAAGAATTGCAGAGCATTTTTGATGTCCCAGAACACAAGCTTTTAAGACTTTCGGACACTAGATGGCTTTCGTTCGAGTCGGTCGCAAATAGACTCTTAGAACAGTGGACAGTACTACAGCATTATTTCATTCGGGCGCAATTTTGAGAAAAGGGCGCAAAAACATTGGATAAAATACGAGTAATTCAAGATGGGCTGTCGTCTACAAATCTCATTTATTTAAAATTTTTAGTGTAAATTTCAGAGCGAGTCATCTCAAATGTTTTCAAAATTTTCTGAAGAAAGAATATACATATATTGATCACAAATCTAGGAAGTATAAGTTATAAAGATACGTTAAACATCAAAGCTGTTATTTCTATATATAAAAGAATAACGTGACTGACTGACTGACTGAATGACTGACTGACTGACTCAACATCGCCCAGCCCAAACCGCTGAAGCTAGGAAGTTGAAATTTGGTATGTAGGTTCCTCTTTCGGGGTAGACGTCCGCTAAGACGGGATTTTTGGAAATTCCTACCGGAACGGGCAAAAAGGGGGCAAGTGTCCCCCTTGACGGCCTGCCAAAACCCCTTTGGCTAGAAAGCTGAAATTTAAGATATGTACCAAAGTAAAAAAAAAGTACCTTTTTTCAAAAAAAGTACCTTTTTCCAAAAAAAGTACCTTTTTTCAAAAAAAAGTACCTTTTCCCGAAAAAAGTACCTTTTTCCAAAAAAGTACCTTTTTCCAAAAAAAGTACCTTTTTCCAAAAAAAATTCCTTTTTCAAAAAAAGTACCTTTTTCCAAAAAAAAAGTCCCTTTTTCCAAAAAAAGTACATTTTTTAAAAAAAGTACCTTTTTCCAAAATATGTATCTTTTTCTAAAAAATGTACCTTTTCCAAAAAAAAAGTACCTTTTCCAAAAAAAGTACCTTTTCCCAAAAAACATACATTTTTCCACAAAAAATACCTTTTTCAAAAAAAGTACCTTTTCCAAAAAAAGTACCTTTCCCAAAAAAGTACCTTTTTCTAAAAAAATGTTCCTTTTCCCAAAAAACATACATTTTTTCAAAAAAATACCTTTTTCAAAAAAAGTACCTTTTCCAAAAAAAGTACCTTTTCCCAAAAAAGTACCTTTTTTTAAAAAATGTTCCTTTTCCCAAAAAACATACATTTTTTCAAAAAAAATACCTTTCTCAAAAAAAGTACCTTTTCCAAAAAAAAGTACATTTTCCCAAAAAAAAGTACCTTTTTCTAAAAAAATGTTCCTTTTCCAAAAGAAGTACCTTTTCCAAAAAAAAGTACCTTTTTCCAAAAAGCATACATTTTTCCAAAAAAAAAACACCTTTTTAAAAAAAAATACCTTTTCCAAAAAAATTACAAATAAAGTACTTTGTAAAAACAAAGTATCTTTTTCCAAAAAATTTCGTTTTTCCAAAAAGTGCCATTTAAAATAATATATAATTTCAAAAAAACTACTTTTTTTCCTCACCCCACGGATATCTCCACTAAAACAAGGTTTCTTGATATTTGGCATAGACGTGCTCTAAGACGGGATTTTTGGAAATTCCTACCGGAACGGGCAAAAAGGGGAAAAGTCTCCCCATAAACAGTCTCACAAATTGGAAAAGTGCCTGCCCAAACCACTGGAGGTAAGAAGTTGAAATTTGGTATAAAGGTTCCTCCACTGTAGTAGACATCGACTAAGTTTGTATTTTTGGAATTCCCTACAAGATATCCCAAAAGGAAACTCGGTATGTGAGTTCCTCCTTCTGTGTAGGCGTCCGCTTAGACGGAATTTTTGAAATTCCTATCGGGAGGGGAAATAAGGTAAAAGTCTCCTTCTGACGGCTTGCCCAATCCCTTTTGGCCAACCTAAAATTTTAAATATGTATTCCTTGGAGTAGGACTAACTCACCGGCAACGTAATTTTTATATTTTGGAACAGCAACATAGTAAAAATGGTGGTTGAAAGGGAAAAATGTCCCCAATAACGGCCTGCCCAAACCGCTTAGGCAATGCAGTTGAAATTTGGTATGAATGTTCCTCATCCATCGCAGATAGCCGCGAAGATGGAATTTTTGTAAATTCCTAAAGGGAGGGGCAAAAAGAAGAAAAGCCTCACCTTGGGGGCCGGTAAAAACCCCTTCGGCTAGAAACCTGAAGCTTAAAATGTGGGTCGCTGGAGTGAGGGCTAACTTATTAGAAAGATACTTTTTTGAATTTTGGACAGGGTCGTTATAAAATGGGGGCTCAAAAAGGGAAAGTTGCCCCTTAACGACCTGTCTAAACTGCTGGAACTAGGAAGCTGAAATTTGGTACTTAGGTTCCTCTCAGCCTGCTCAAACTGCTGGAACTAGGAAGCTGGAATTCCCTGTCGATGGATTTTCGGAAATTCCTGCCGAGAGGGGCACAAATAGTAAAAGTTGGCTAGAAACCTGAAATGTAAAACATATGTTACTTGGAGTATGTGCTCACTTACCGGGAAGGTGCTTTTTGGACAGGGACATTGCAAAAATGGGGATTAATGAAGCGAAAAGTGCCGCTTAAAGGCCTGCCCAAACCGCTGGAGGTAGGAAGTTGAAATTTGGTATTAAAGATCCTCCTCTATTGTAGACATCCGCTAAGATGAGATTTTTGGAAATTTCTACAGGTAGGGTCAAAAACAGGAAAAGTCTCCCCCTTAACGGCCTGGCCAAACTGCTGGAACAAGGGATCTTAAATTGGGTTCCTTCTCCAACGTTGACGTCCCCTAAGATGGTATTTTTGGAAATTCATACCGGGAGGGGTAAAAAGGGAAAAAATTTCCCCCTCGACGGCCTGGCCAAACTGCTGGATATAGAGACCTAAAATTATGTATGTAGTAGGTTCCTCCTCCAACGCAGACGTCCTCTAAGACGGAATTTTTGGAAATTCCTACCAGGAGGGGTAAAAACGGAATAATTCTCCCCCTTGATGGCCTAACCGAACCCTTCGGCTAGAAACCTGTAATATATAATATGTTTTCCTTGGAGTATGGGCTAACTTATCGACAAGGCATTTCTAGGACTTTGAACAGGAACGTGGTAAAAATGGTGGTTCAAAAGGGGAAAATTGACCCCCCCCCTTAACGTCTGCGTCTTTAGCTAGAAACCTAAAACTTAAAGAACAAGTGAAACACTAAAATTAAGAAACTAAATAGGAAACGAGTGGAATTGAAACACTACACAAGTGGAATGAAATGGATATAAACGTTGAACGAGTGGAATTGAAATTATAGACAATGCAAATGGATTGGAAGAGGGAATTACCTCTTCAAACACTATCAACGGAATATGAAACTTATGTAGCATTGAAACATACTCTCCAAAAAGTTAAACAAATTTTCTGAAAGAGAAAAAACCTGAGAAAAGGAATGGAACTTATATATTCCGATATTTAAACTTCATGTAACGAAGCACCGGTGGAAGAAACGCACGGAAGACGCAGTAAATTTTCCAACTGAATTTGTGAATTTACTTGAATTGCCAGGTCTACCTTTACATAAACTGGAATTAAAAAAAAAACTTTAAGACACGCTAACAACGTAGCTTTGCGCGCTATTTTTAATATTATAAAATGTTTTCCAACCCTGCTTTACGTTCTTTATTTTCATTCAAAATACAAACGAACAAAACTACTTACGGGTCTATCTACCTAAGTTCGCACTTTACCAAATTATCTTAACATACACACGTATATTGCAATTTATTATGGATTCATTACTAACAATCCACTTTCATGAGAAAAAGTGATCAAATATTTATTTATTTTAAACCCATTGTTGTGCAGACTTATTTATTTGTGGTGGCTGGGTGAAGGATTTTATTATAAAAACTGTACTTTAAATAAAAAGCGAATTTAAAAAAAATTGTCGGGGGGGGGGGGACGCAGCCTTTAAGGCACGCTAACAACGTAGCGGGCTGCGCCCGCTATCTTTAATATTATAAATCGCTTGCCAACCCTGCTTTACGTTTTTTATTTTCATTGAAAACACAAATGAATAAAACTACTTACGGGTCTATCTACCTAAGTTCGCACTTTACCAAATTATCTTGACATACACACGTATATTGCAAATTATTATGGATTCATTACTAACAATCCACTTTCATGAGTAAAAGTGATCAAATATTTATTTATTTTAAACCCATTGTTGTGCAGAATTATTTATTTGTGGTAGCTGGGTGAAGGCTTTAAATAAAAAAACTTTAAATAAAAAAACGAATTTAATAAAAATTGTGCAGCCCCCCCCCCCTTAACCTTTAAGGCACGCTAACAACGTAGCGGGCTGCGCCCGCTAGTAAATACATATATATATATAGGCCATCATACTTCGCACTGTGCACCATATTGTGAGAAGGCGGCCAAAAATCATTTTTTTATGGTTACCGATCTTAAAGTTATGTTATTCATTTGAAAGTAAATACCAGTGAACCAAAATTGCGACTCTATTTCAACTATATTACAGCGAACAGGGTCTTTGAAAATGAACTTTATTTTGCTAAAATTAAAAATTTCTTTGTAAATTTTAATTTTTAAATGACTGTAACTTTTTTGTTTTAAAAGATTTTAAAGTAAAATAAATTTCGTTTAATTTTGTAACTTCTAAGCTATTAATGTCACTGAGTCGTTTAGAAATTAAAAAAAAAAAAAAATTAAAAAGGTCCAAATTTTCCGAAAATCTTCTACTTAATAGAGCATAACTCCTGCCCATCAAAAGCCATTAAAAAAATCTTGCACTCTTCTGTAGTCGGAACCCTACCACACACTCCTATAACCCGTTGTATACCCGCCAGTTTCCGCCCGTGTGCACCAAAACAATTTTTCTGACCCAAGGTCAGATATTTTGTGCAAAATTTATGAATACGAAAGTTTTCCGCTATGTGGTTAGGGTATAATGAGTTTGCCCTGATGTTTGTAACTACCAAAAATACTGGACCTATACCCATCTTTTATTATACTGATCGAATCTAAATCACTTTCTGAGTCGATTTAACGGTGTCCGTCCGGCCGTCTGTGTGTTATGAATACAAAAGTTGGTCGTACCGGTGTATTTTTTTTGCGTGAGCTTATTTCTTTTTTATACTGACAGAAAAAAGAAACGATAGATTTGACACGAGTTGTTATATACCTAAAAAAAGGGTTGAGACATATTAATGGGTAAAATCTTTTTTATTTTGACAAGTACATTTTCATAGGTATTTTTCAAAAACATTGGTAGCATTCGGCAGAGAAAACTTAAACTGATACCGGTGACTTGTAGCGCTTTGTGATTACTTACTCTGCTGAACGATGTTTTCTTTGTTTTGTTTTTAAATACATTTTTTCTATATTTTCCTTTGATTTTTTAAATTTTTTGTTTTTGAATTATATTTGTATGTTTTTATTTATCAATCATACAAAACAAAAAGTTTTTAAAAACAACAACAACAAATGTATCACTATTTGATCAAAAGTAGCAAACACTTTTTACGCTACCAAAATATGACAGCGCTACCTGAGCGCTCAGACTGAGCGGTTAGTGATCAGGCCGTTCAGCAGATAGTTGCACAACTGTTGCAGAACTGTTGACTGTCAAATTGTATCTGCCGAACGCACCCATTAATAGTCGGAACTTGAGTTATTTACACTCATAAAAAACAGTTAGTACAAAAGTCTGTTAAACGCGTTCTAATTCAGTTGAACTAATGTTTCCTGTTGTTTTCGTTTAAATCCGTTATTTAGCTAAAGTTTTTAGTTATCCAATTTTACCACAAAAACATATTTCTGCTGTACTTGAACTAATTTTTCCTCCTGATATTTAGCAATTTTTTTATAAATGATTTTGACAATGTTATCAGCTAATATAGATAAATTTATTGGCAACTTTTTTAATATTTGTGTTTTCAAAAGAAAACGATAGGGGCGCTAGTGTATAGTGATTGATGGTGCTTGATGGTGAAGTGTGTATTTGTGAGTCTGCCGACCAATACAAATTAGAAAATTTCTAGTAACCCGAGTAAAAATACTTATATATTGTTATATATAATGTGATTGGGTTATATCTGACGGTGAATGGAGTCACATTAAGGCACATATCATTATATGCAACTACATCTGATATTATTTTTTCAATGAATTTTTTGTACGTTAATTGATGTTATTACATATCCCCACATCTGACTCCATATATAACTACATAAGCCATATAAAACTAATCAAAATATATGTAGTGACCGATATGATTATATATGGTTCGATTCTAAGTTATATAACAGTGTATATATCGTCATACTAAAAATATATTCTTGTAATTTTATATAACTTTCTATATGATCTCATACAAATTAATATAAATTAAGAGTTAATTTCTCCACAGCTAAATAATTTTCACGTGATTTTTTTGCATATAAAATTATATTAAAAAATGATGCGTACGATTTAGAAGACAAAAGCATTAGAATTTTTATTTTATTAGTTTTTAATTTTTATTCAAAAAATAAAAATTGTTTTTTCGACCTTTTTATTGATTAATTACAATTTTATTAATTCAGTTCGAGGCCAATTTCCTTATTATGAATTAACATAATAAGTACTTTTTTCAAAAACTGCTATTTTTCTTCATCAGGATATTCTCCTAACAAATACTTCCCAGAGTTTTTGCTTTCAAAAACCTCTACACTTTCAGGAATAAAAAGACGATCGCTTCGGGGATTTTCCAGGTCCCCCTCTTCAGTTTTCTTTAGCAATAGTGCAATGCAAATTGAAACATCAAAATTTCATATTAAACGTAGTCTACTACATCAACGATATGCGAATGAAGCAAACAATAAAATATGTTTTCGAAGTCTCTGCAAAGACATGTACCGACGGTACGAAATATAAAAACAGAAAATTTTCATAATATTTCTATTGTTGGTTATGTGTTTGCAGAGACTTCGAAAACATATTTTATTGTTTGCTTCATTCTCATTTCGTTGATGTAGTAGACTACGTTTAATATGAAATTTTGTTGTTTCAATTTGCATTGCACTATTGCTAAAGAAAACTGAAGAAGGGGACCTGGAAAATCCCCGAAACGATCGTCTTTTCATTCCTGAAAGTGTAGAGGTTTTTGAAAGCAAAAACTCTGTGAAGTATTTGTTAGTAGAATATCCTGATGAAGAAAAATAGCAGTTTCTGAAAAAAGTACTTATTATGTTAATTCATAATAAGGAAATTGGCCTCGAACTGAATTAATAAATTTCTAATTAATTTTTATTTTACGTTATAAAATTTGGGCCTTTAAAATTCTTAAAGCTATAGAAATTTCAATATCAATTTAATAGCCGGTATGCATAAAAAGTATACTTACTATTAGACAATGTTATATAAAATCAGATATTTTTATATCGAATTAGATGTAATTTGATGTCCTGGATATGGACAAATCTCGGATCAAACAGTATCAAATTATATCTAATTTGATATAATTAGACACAAGTAGATGACCCATTTTTCGGATCAAGTTGTATGTCGTTGTATATGGGGACTTGTCAAATAAGATATAATTATATATGACACCATATTAAGATTTTTACCCGGGAAGTGTATTTTAATGTGTGTGATGAGTCATCACTAATGACGCTTACCAATACAAATAAAAATAATATGGCGCTTATTAGGAAAGTTCTAGTAAATAAAATAATATGATACGATCATGTTTTCTCTGGTTTCTGTTAGTCAGCAAAGGAACGCAAAAGAAAACGGAGGTATACTGGGCATTAACATTTCGCAGTTAAAATTGTATTTAAAATCTAAAATAATAGAGGTTTGTTTTATAATATAAACTATATTTATTTAAGGGAATACTATTAAATATGTTTTCTTTTTCTTTTATTTCAGCCCTTTAACATTTTCATCTAAATTCGACCCGCACGTAGACGAAAAAAAGGAACCAAATAATATAACTCCAGCGGAAGTTTAACAAATTGGCAAGAAAATAAAAGTGATATATAGTGTTTTTGGATTGTGTAATTTATTCGAAAATAAAATTAACAATATTTAGATTAATTTGTTTTTATTCAATTAATAACAAAAAGTGATTGTAATTTTAGCAACATGTTTTGCAGATTTCAACTGACCCACTTTCATTTCTATCAAACGAAAATTCTTCTAAATTTTTGAATGTTAACTGAATTTTTTACCTGTTTATAACCAACTAAAATTTAGCAGAAAACATGTGCTGGTTTCAGCTGAGTAATTTTCATTTCCATTAAACAACATTTCTTATAAAATATTGTATTTGAACTAAATTTTTTACCTAAAATTTAGGTCACCTAAATTTAGCAGACCATGATTCTCAACATCATTGAAATTTCTGCTGGCGCAAATTCAGGTACTATTTCCTGTTATTTTAGCAGAATTTTTGACTATTTGTACGGGCTTTTTTTATGAGTGTAGTTTAAATACCTGACAAAATGGGAAAAAAATTTAAATAACAGGTAAATGGTAAAAAACTATTGAGACATACCCTTTTAAGATATGAGCAGGTATGCTTCACCTTTTAAAAGGAGTTATGGTCTGGGTTTTTTATGCTTCAAAAACAGGTAATAAAAGATAAAAAATAGTATTTTACATAATTGCAAGAAAGAGTATTTATAATTATGTTTCCACAATTATTATTCATTACAGTTTGAACAATGGCTAAGTACTGTTATAGAGATCTCGCTGATATTTATTTTCAACAAAAAGATATATACGATATAATTTTGCACATACTGAGGAACCATTTCTTTAAGAATTGTAACCTGCAAGAAATTGAAATACACAAAAAAAAATTACAACTTTTGCATCAAATTTGAAAAAACGTTACATTGAATGCAAGGTTTTTTAAGGAACTTATTTTTGAGAGTTTATCTACAACTGCCAACGAAAGTGGAAAAAGGGTCGACCAGCAATACCAATTGACAGATGTAGTGAAAGATCTCGAAGGCGCAAGCTGGAGAATATCAATGAAGAAATTTCTCAAAGAATTATTAAGGATTCATTTTTGCACTAAATTCAACCAACACAAAATAAGAAAAATAAAATTTAAATAATTTAAAAAATAGTAGAAGCGAGCAAAGAGGATTTTGAAAAGCATTCCTACACCAATTGAAGATAAGAAATTTACTCCAGAAGAAGCGTTCGCCCTATTTTTGGATTTTAAGTTGACCAAAAATCAATATAAGGAATTGCGGAAGCGAACCAATGAAAAGAATTGTGGGATTTTTCCAGAGTATCGAGATTTAGTTTCTGTCAAAAAAGAATGCTTACCTTCACAATCTGCTATTAGTGTCACTTCAAGTTCAGCAGAAATAAAATTACAAGATCTCCTTGAACATACTTCAGAACGATTGCTAAATACGCTTGATACTGATCATTTAAAAAAAATTGCAAATGGCAGCATTACTTTAATTTCTAAATGGGGATGTGATGGATCCTCTGGTCAGAAACAATACAAGCAATTTAATGCCGAAAATTCATCAGATGCTAATTTGTTTATGGTATCTTTCGTTCTATTGCGCTTAACAAAAATTTATAGCGGCTTAGAGCCGTCAACTAGTAGAGCAACAGAAATTGATGTATGGAAAAATGAAATTCTTTCTTCAACAAAGTATTGCAGACCAATAAAATTTGCATTCAAAGAGGAAACCAAAGATGTCATAACTGAAGAAGTTCAAAAAATAAAAGATCAAATTAAAAAACTTCAACCAGTAACATTTATAAATTTGATGACCAAGACATTGAAGTAAATTTTAAAATGTGTCTGACAATGATTGATGGAAAAGTTGCACAAGCTTTAACCTAAACAAAGTCATCGTCAAGCGGCATTATATGCTAAAAGACATCAAGTCAATTAAGCCAACCCCCACCACAAGACGATAGTTTTAAGGAAGCCTGCGAATTTGGAATGTCCCCTCTTCATGCTAGAATACGTTTTATGGAGCATATTCTTAAATTGGGTTATGATTTGGAATTTGCTCCGTTAGGCGAAACAGTGAGAAAAAATAAAAAATATTAAAAAAAAGAAAGCAAAAAAAAAACAAAATACAACTACACTCTAATAAATTTTTATTTAAATTTACCCTATAAATTTATAGTACCAGGCGCGGATACAAGGGGGGGGGGGGGCTTCAGCCCCCATAGGCCCCTCTCAGGTTTCCTGCACAAAAGAGATTCTTGAATCCAAGAATCTGCACAAAATCTCAAAATTAAAAATGTTTGTTTAATGTCAAATTCTAAAATGTTTGTTTACTAAATTATTCATGTTTTCCATTATAGCATTATTTTAAAAAAATGTTTTTGGTCCTCAAGGGGGGGCCTATGGGGGCTGAAGCCCCCCCCCTTGAGGACCAAAAACATTTTTTTTAAATAATGCTATAATGGAAAACATGAATAATTTAGTAAACAAACATTTTAGAATTTGACATTAAACAAACATTTTTAATTTTGAGATTTTGTGCAGATTCTTGGATTCAAGAATCTCTTTTGTGCAGGAAACCTGAGAGATTCTACATTTTTTCAACAGATAATTCTCAAAATTTTTTTGAAATGAGCTTTTTTTTTGCAGAATTAATATGAAACTATTAACTATTTTTTGCAATTAAACAAGTGTTTTGAGGCATTTTACCGAAAAATTAGTATTTAGGGTCAGTTTTATTGTCAGAAAAAAGATAGATTTCAAACGAAATTATTTAAGATATATTTAAGAAAAGAATCGTGCTTAGTTCTGACTATAAAACTTACCTTTTATTTTAAAGTGAAAACTACAATTTTCATCTTTTTTAAACTTAAGTGCACTACTTTTAAAACCTCTTAACAGACCTTCTAAAATAGTTTTTTAAATTTAATGGTCTTAGGATGACCATCTCATCCGTAAGTAATGCTGGAAATTCCTTTTATTTATGAAAAGTATCATACACTCAATGAAAAAGTTTCATAAAGTATATGGAGCTTTTTCATCAATTTTAAGAATTTTTATATTTATTTTATTTTTTTGTTGTTTATTTAACCTTCTTTTTCAATTTTTAACTTCACAATTTTCTTGGGCGTAAGGTTTGTTTTTTATATATATAAAATTCTTTATTTTCGATATTTCGCTACTCTATTGTGTAGCATCTTCAGGAAATAACAATTAAATTAATAAATTAACAAATTATAAACAATTTGAAAGTTTGAAAAAATTTGAAAAGTTGTTTCGATTTCACGTGAAAAAACTGTTATACTCCATATAAAAAAAATGATTTTTCACGATAATGAGTTTCACGTGAAAATTGTGTAGAGTTTGTTTTCACGCAAATTTAATTTAATTTAATTTTTATTGGTTTCCAAAACAACAAGATTTACAATCTTATGATTATAGTAATGGATTTTTACAACGTTTAGTTAAAAAAATGTATGAAGGGATATGTTAAGATAAAAATATTTAATAACATAATAATAATAATAATAATAATAAAACAATAATACTAACATTAAAAACAATAATAATAAGAATAAAAACAAAATTTTCATTTGACCAAGCAAAAAATAAATAAATGACAACAAAATCAATATTTCAGACACCAGGGCAAATAAATGTATTAAACTATCATTTAACTATAAAATTCAAAAAGTTTTTTCTTAAAATGCAATGCGTTGCTTATAAACTGAATGGATGATGGTAATGAGTTCCAAAGACGTATTGAATTAACATAAAATTGCCACTTGGATGCAGAATTTTGAAACAATATATGGTTAATGTCCTTGGTTCTTTGGGAGTTCAAAAATTGAAGTCTATCAAATAGATATGATGGCTCTTGGGTATATATAATTTTTTGTAACAAGATCAAAGTTCTTATATTCATAAGATCATTAAAAGTAACTCCAAAAATTTTCTTGAGTAGGAAGAGATAGGGTCAAATTTTCTTAAGTTGAAAACATACCTAAGAATGGCATTGTAAGTAGATTTAAGTTTTCTACTACTTTTAGTATCACAACTTGCATACATTTCGCATCCGTATAGTAATGTTGGCATTATATAGGTTTTCGCAAGCAATATGCGAATGTTTAGTGGAGTTATATGCTGGGTGTGCCATAAAGTACGTAGCATTGAATAAACTTTTCCAGCGACAATATTTATGTGATCAGATCAAGTAAGTGTGTTGTTAAAAATTACACCAAGGTTTTTGGCAGTGGAGACCATTTCAATTCTCTGACTGTTCAGGGTTAACATCGGTTCAAAAGACAATTTCAGAGTTTTCTTCTTAATCATTAAATATTTAGACTTAGATGGATTTAAACATAAACCATTTGCATTTGCCCATGCTTGAATGTGTTCCAAATCCATATTAAGTTTCGCAATACAATCGTTTATTCCACCTATGTTACTGTTAATATACAGTTGTACATCATCTGCATACATGTGGATATTACAATACGACAATTGTCGTGCAAGGTCATTCACATATATTGTGAAGAGTAAAGGCCCAAGTATCGAACCTTGCGGTATGCCCCTTAAGACCGGTAACGCGCGTGATGTTTTATTGTCCGCGAAGACAGACTGGCGACGATCCGCCAAGTATGGAGATATCAAACGAACAGACGTGTAAGAGAAATTAAATATTGTACGCAACTTTAGGCAGAGAATGTTATGGTCCACCATGTCAAATGCTTTTGAGTAGTCTAGTAAGACTAGGAAACAAATTTCACCTCTATCAACACTTCTACGTATTTCCTCAGACACGTCTACGAGGGCTGTTATGCAGCTGTGTTTAGGCCGGAAACCTGATTATCGACTTGTTAGTAAGCAATTATCATTAATATATTTAGTCATTTGTTGATGTAGTAGCCGCTCAAAAACTTTAGATAAATATGGTAATATGGCAATTGGACGATAATCTTTGTTTGATTTTGGAGTCGGTATGATTTTAGCATATTTCCAATTTTGAGGATAAATACTCTTTGTAATAATGTTATTAAATATATATGTTATAAAGGGAAGCATGTGTGGTAAAATAGTTTTCAAGAACTTCGGGTGAATTTCATCAAAACCAGTAGCATTTGACTTTATAGATTGACAACTTGAAAGAACATCAATTTGATTTATGCAATCAAAAGCGAATAAACCGTTCTGATGTTCCGTGTTTTGATCATAAAAATTCGAGTTTGGAAGTACATTAGGTAGATTTGTAAAAGATTCATTAATTTTATCTACATCTATTCCATTTTCCACTACAGAGGAAAATTTACCAACGCCGATTTCCCTTATAATCTTCCATGTTTTCTTCGTTCCAACAGCTGATGAGAAACGACCCGAATAGTAATCAGATTTCGCTGATTTGATCATTCTATTCACTTCTTTGCGAGCATCACGGTAGATCTCATTTAAATCTGGAATTTTAAAGATTTTCCAACGTTTATAAGCAAAATCTCTTCGATTGATAGCAAATTTTATGTCAGAATTGAACCATGGCTTCTTTTTAGAAGTTTGCCTGAGAGTTTTGAGTGGCACTGTTTTCTTAAAAACGCATGTGAGATTTTGTTCCAAAAAATTCAGCTGATCATCAACGGAAGGCATATAATAAATGGAATCCCAATTTATCAGGGAAAGCTCAGAGGACAAAATATTATATTTTATATTTTCGAAATCATAATAAGTGACAACATTTGAAACATTCTCTAACAGGAAATCATAAGCTACAAATAATAAATCATGCTTTGAAAAACATGGCGCCGATAGTTGGTCATATAGTAAGACTTTTTGTTTGTTACCAACAAAAAATATATCTAACAAGGTATTTGTTGTAGTAGTAAAATGCGTTGGGGTAGTAGAATTTGTCGGTTCCAAACCAAAAGACTTCATATCATTGACTAGGTGATTTTCCACGAGAATATTAGAATTGAAATCTCCACATATTATGATATCATCATATTTAACAGTGAGAGTTTCCACTATTTTCATAAAATCTTCTGTTTTAACTCTAGAGTTCGGTCTGTACACAGACCCAACCAATAATTTTCCTCTACTTGCCATAATTTCAACAAAAATGTATTCTACCTTCCTAGAATTTTGTTGCACGTCTGAAATTGAATTCATCTGTTGATTCGTATTTGTACTATTAACAGAGTTTGAAACAAAATTTTAATGTACAATAATATCAGTTTTCTTGGGAAAAAGTGACATTTTGTGTTTATTGTGATTATGTTTTTGTTATAAAATTAAAAATTGTAATTTGAGGCCTTTAAAGTTCAAGTGAAATTTTTCCACGTGAAAAACAACTTACGATGCTTTAAAAACAACTTACGGGTTCTTAAGAAAAATTTTACTCAAATATTTAAAGCCTCAGACGGTAATTTAAATTGTTAAATTTTATTTATTATATGAGAGACAACAATTACAATAAACTCAAAATTTCACATTTTCACCAGAAAAATAATAGTCTTGGTTACATGCGCGGTTCCAGCAATTAATATAAGGGGAAAAGTCATACTCCTCAGTGGCCAACTCAATGTATTTGTCTACTGTGGCGTATGATTTTTCCCCTTATATTAATTGCTGGAACCGCGCATGCTTGGTTACTAAATTTGTGTAAAAACAAATTCTACATAATTTTCACGTGAAACTCATTATGGCGAAAAATAATTTCTTTGATATGGAGTATAACAGCTTTTTCGTGTATAATGGAAAGAACTTACTGTACTTTAATAATAATAAAACTGGAGCTTAACCCTTTGACGACCAAACCTGAACCGCTGTAGATTTTCTAACTGAACTTTTTGCGGCCAAGGAGGGACCTATGGCTGAGAATTATTGTTATGCTATTTTTGACGCTTTACTACGCCCCGTATCGGAGAAATATTGAACTAAAATTTAAATTTTTTATATTTCTGTAAACTATGGCCAATCCAAAAATAATTAATAATCCTGTGTATACTTCAAATTGAATTTTTAATATTTAAACAACAAAAAATAAAAAATAATCTTAAAAAAACAAGCATTCTAATTTTCAATTTCGGGCTGACCTACATCTCTCCAGTGTGAACCACAATAATTTACTATAAATCATATATACTATATATTATAGCAAAAAGTAAAAATGGCACATATGTCAACCATTGGTCGTCATAGAGTTAAAGTCAGTTTTCAATCAGTTTACTAAAGAAGTTCTGTTTGAAACTCTTAAGTGATATTTGAGTCAAAATTCGAATTCAGTGCTTATAATGCAGTCCCTTAATATACATCACATTAAATTAAAAAAATTTGATATGTGTCATTTTATTTAAAACTTATTTATTTTATTTTTAAATTAAAATAATTAATTTAGTGGTTTTATTTTGGTCTTATTTTGAGGTTAAAAGAAAAATAATGGCATCAATGAATACCTTTTCTCTTCATTGTATGTTCTTTTATATCACAGTACAACACTAAAAATGCATCGGGCATGTGACATATCAATTGTGATAGATTTTAGTATGAGTATCACGAATGTGAACACCAAATTTAAAAATTAGCTCTAGTTTTTGAAATATTCGCAAATTTAACTTTTACCAAAAAGTCCGTTTTTTCAATAAATTTCTTATTTATTCATATACCTGACTGAACTACGGATAATTTTTAATATGGTTTAAAAGTATAGACTTTGGGCTTTTAGAACCATATCAACTTATTTTTGTTAGATAAAGGATCTAGGATATAATGGCAATTCAAATGAAAACTTCACTTACTTTCCTAAAGGATCTAGGATATAATGGCAATTCAAATGAAAACTTCACTTACTTTCCTATTTTGAATAAAGTAAAATCCCTTAATCGGATTTGCAAAGTCTTAACACATGATGTAAATTCATATTCCACTAAATACTTTTTGTCAAAAAAATCACAACTTTTGCATCAACATTTTCCGAAAATTCAATCTGAAACACAAAGTTTATCGCCAATTTACAAAAATGTATATTTTTGTTAAAGTCGATTTCATTTAAAATTTTAGACTTGGTTTATTTTTAGAGCATTCTGATTGGTTAATTTATTTTCAACCAATCAAAATGTTTGAAAATATAAATATTTTTGTAGGGTTTTCATACACAAAATGAACAAAACCGTATGTTTAACAATAAAACGGACTAAATTTGAAATGCTCTTTTATAGTACTTTTTTGAACATGCATATTTTAAAATCGTTATTTTTTATGAATTTTTTTAGAAATTAAATTATCCAAAACTTTGTTGAAATTGATTAGAAGATATGTGTGTTACATATTTCATATTCAGATTCGTCACAGACTCCTTAATTTTTAGGTATTAAAAAAATCAATCTTTTTCTGCTTTACCCAATTTTTACTTAAAATTAAAACACAAAGTGCGATTTTTTTTTGATAAATTAAGCAACATGAGATGTTTACTAATGGTACACTCATAGAAAAAAGTTTGTAGAAAAGTTAGTAAAACTGTAAGTACCTCAACTTAACAAACTTTTAACTAATTGTTAGTTAAAATTTAATTTTTAGTTCATTTTTTTGATACCTCCACATTACTAACCTACAAACCCATTAATGTTCGGCTGTTTATTTGCACATTCTCAAACTATTAATCTTGAAAAACACTTTCGACAGTATCCTTACACTTTTTTCATACAAAAAAACTTTTAAAAATGGCTTCCTCCCTTTAGATTTCCTTGAAACAACTTCAAAAAATTTTTTCATTTGGGTTCCTAAATATATGGTTTGCAATATATTTAAGAACAAGCGGGCTAAAGCCCGCTCGATGGTTTGTATAAGTCCCCAGGTGACTGGGAACTTATACAAACCAAAGATTAACTTCGGCTGTGCCGAGTCTTTAGATACCCTCCATCCTGGTGTTTTTATTCGGGGATTTTACTAAGTACAAACAAGTATGAATTATTACCCATTTTGTATTCGGTCAATCCACTGTGCAACAAATGTGTATGATTTTTTCCACTACTACAAGTAAATATTTCAGTTTAATCTTGTTTAATCTCAGTGCTGCCACAAGCAACATTCAAAATTCCCAAAAGTGTAGACAAAAGTACCCAAAAAATATGAAATTATAAATGACTTCAATTAACATATTATTACAATTTGAACTCCTCATCAGTAAACTTAAAAAAAAGTGATTTGGCCATTTCAATTGTCCCATCGTTCTGGGCGTTATATTATTACAAAGAAAAGTTCCTTAAATATGCAACATTTATGATGAACTTTTGAGTCTTATATGAATCTTCATAAAATTTAGAGAAAAAATTAACTTTAGAACAAAACACTTAAAAAGCTTGTAAATAAGAGTCAGTTATGATCACATGTGAACGATTTAAAAATAATCTTATTTTAGAGTCTTTCAAAAATCAAGTTTTATTTGCGTTTTTGAATACACACAAAAAAATCTTTGGCAAGCACTTCAACTAAAATAATGTTTTTGTGGCATACACAATATAATAAATTATTCGATAAAACTTTATTAGTTGAAATTTTCTTAATTACTTGGTAACGAGTTTTTTGTGTACGTTAATAGCTTATTTGTATAACGAAAGAATTTCAAAGAATGTATAGTTTAATACACTTTCCTGATGTATCGGTTTAATTCGTGGATGATCAATTCATTAACTCGTATGAATAAAAAATAGATATTGGAATTTTTATGCAAACTTCACAATTAGATGTTAAGTCATTCATAAGCCAAAAGTAATTACATACATTGAGGCAGGGTTGGTAGGCTCTATCTCTAAAATACTGTTATAGATTCAAATATCGATACATTTAAAATACCAGTACCGAAATTAATGAAATACCATTATCCTTACAACACCATTATTTTTAAGTCTAAACTTTTTGTAAATCCACGTCGTAATTGTGAATTTTACATACACTTAGTTAATAAATTTGTTTTACTTTACTTTGTTTTTTTGTAAAAAATAATTTGCGGAATGCACCGAAGTAATTGAATACCGGGTATCTTAAAATACCATTATCGAAATAATTGCAATACAGTTAACCTTAAAATACCGTTATCGAAATAATCGAAATACAATTATCCTTAAAATACTGTAACCGAAATAATCTACAATAGCGTTACTTACCCTCACCGATAATCGCACCGTCTTTGCCACCAACAATGCTTTGAAGTAATTGCTAAGTTGTATTCATAGACCCACTATCTATTAGCTAGTTTATGATTTAAATTCTTTTTTTATGTATAATATATTTTTTTATTTACAAATTTGATAACTTTCTCAATTCATTCATTTGAATTGAAATTTAAGTGAAAAACTAAACAATTTAATAATTGCTGTCATCCATGCCCTACCCATAAAGTGGCAACACTGCTTATGTTATTCATATAGATGTCTGCAGACCTTTAAAAATATAATTCCTTAATTCGTATTTTAAATCTCAATTTTGCAATAAGTTGATCTCAGTGAATTTTTTTTTTACCCCGATGTAGTACTTTTCAAGCTGTTAAAAAAAATCCGCGGAAAGACCTCTGTAGGGAGTTTATTTCTAGGTAAAGTTTGGAAATGGACTTAGCTATAATCTAAGTCATTTATAGTCGGATTGGAACAATATATATATACCATTGGAAAGATAGTAAAAATATCTTATGGACGACATTTTTGTTTTGTTTGTTTACCCATTACCGGCGAATGAGATTTATTTTTAAGATTTTTTAAAATAAACCGTTTTTATAAAAACCACCGTATACTACCACATAATTTTTTACTTATTAATGTATTCTCAAGATTAAAAACTTTTGAGATGTAGTTCAAATTTTATCACTTCAAACACCGAAGATATTAGAAGTCAAACCTAATTTTTTTGCAGATGGTACAAAAGATACAACTTTGACTCTAACCAACAATTATACTGAATTAACTCATCGGGAATCGAATATATTTTGGGAGTAAACACATTTTAAACCTATTGTCGGTATTGAGATTTTTCATTTGTCAAAAGTTAGCCATACTTTGAAAGAAAAAAAATCTCTCGATTTTGACCTCTAATAATATATCAGTAGTACAAATTTAGAATCAATCGTTGAGGTGCCTCTAAAGCCAACATACGTCCAAATTATTCAATCGAATCAAAATTGAATCAACACAAATAGGAACAAATCTTATCTCACTTTATTCAATGTCCAATCATTGATTTAAAGGCATTATGAATTATTCAGTAATTTATAAAATGAATCCAATTTTATGCATATAAATTCAAAAAAAAGAATTAACTCTTTCAGTAACAACAACAACACACAGTCCAAATATGCCCATTTCCAATAGCAAACTGCTTAAGAAATTGGACCAAAATTTTGACTAAAAATTAACATCCTAGCATAACTATTTTGAGCGTGATCGTGATTTCAACAGACAGACAGACGGACACGGCTATATCGGTTTCGCTATTGATAACGATCAAGAATATATATTTTTTTATGTCCCAGATTTTTTTTTTCGATGAGTTACAAACGGAATGACAAAATGATATATACCCTCCTGCACAGTGGGATGGAGGGTACAAAAAATGTCTGTGTGTCCGGTTAAAAATTTGTCAGAAAACAAAAACAATATAGAAAAAATTATCGAGTTTTGTAAAGTTCGTATTAAAAGTGGAAAATTATATAGAAATTTGTTTGTGGGAACATCACAAACTGTTCGTTTTAACCGAGTGTTCGTCTTAAGCGAGTTCGTATTAACCGATGTTTTTTATATTGAAATTGTTTCCAAAACTTCGGGACTTCTAAATTAGTTCGTATTAACCGAGAATTCGTCTTATCCGAGTACGTATTAAGCGAGTTATACTGTAGTAGTGATTAGTTTGAAGTAAATTCCTTGTTAGTAGAGTTTGCTGTTTGGTTTTAATCGAAACCGAAACCGCGGTTTTTCAAGCGTCAAAACCGAAACCGAAAACCGACAAAAATTAGTCCATTTTAATAAATACTTTAACCAATTACAATAAATAATTAAATTGCATATTATTAAATCCTGAATTTCGAAATGAGCTCAGCTCCTATTTTACAAAATTTTGTATTTAATGAAATTTTTCTCCATTAAATATTATTTTTTTCCTTTCTTTGAAATTACTCTTCTGTCCATCGCTCTCTGTCAAGGTTAAAGAGGATTTACTTGGCTATTCCCTGAGGAACCTAAATATTCCTTAAAGCATTTTTTTATTTCTCATATTACGGATAACATAAACCTATTATAATTTTAGAAAAAAATTGCAACAAAAAGTCATGCGGTTTAAGAGATATTGAGTTTCACATAGTCATTTCAGATTTTCACAGCGTATTTTTTAAAAAGTCTTATTTCGTAGTCCAAAATTTATAAAATTTAAACTCTTTAAAATACAGCTTTAGTTGCCGAAAAAAGAATAAAAATTTTAATATATAACGGTTTTCCGCGTTCTTTTCTTTTCCCGGAAAGGTCACGAAATGGCATTATTGCCTTTATTCGAGTGAGAAATTTAATTGAATTTTAATAAATATATTGAGCGTGTTAAATTATATAATTTTTATTCATATTTAATTATTTTAAAATAGTTCTATTACTATCACAAGAAACCCGAAAAATAACCGAAACCGGTTTTTATAATTTCGAAAACCCGAAACCGCGGTTTTCAAATTTGTCGGTTTTTAGCAAACTCTACTTGTTAGATATTAACTAATTATTGCTTTAGAAAACTATTAAATCTAACATATTTATCTCACCAAAAAAGATTCTGCGATATTCTCCTATTAAAAAGCCTTTTCCATTTTCTTATCAAATGCCTTCAGATGCTTATTGAACAACTCTCTGATTCTATTGTAATAATTGTTCTTAAAGGAAAACTCTTATATCCAGTTTTATAATCAGAACTAAGATCGATTTATTTCTTAAATATTTCTTGTGTAAGAATTTTTCAAACAAATTATCTTCCTAGGAAACCAGTAGGCATTTTCCCAACTAAAAATACAGGATTAATTGATATTTAGGAGAAAAAAATGTTGTGATACTTTTTGCCATCAAAATCATAGATAAAAGAATTATTGGTAGATTACTTTAAATTTTGGGGTGGGCAAAAAGAGTCTAGGGTGGGCAAAGCCCACCCCAGACCGGCCTAAGTCCGCCAATGATCGTAATACATTAATTTTCAAAGATCAAGGGTTATTTTGGACGAACCATTTTTATATGAAAATTGTGATTAAAAGTATCTCTGGGGAGCAAGTGGAGTTTACGGGGATGACCCTAATTTTTTTCCCCCAATATTGGACTTTTTAAGCTTATTTAAAGAATACAATATTTTTAATCGGCCACACCTTCTTTCCTGTGGGTGGAGCTTTAGAGGTGAAAATGAAAACTCAAATAAATTCGGAAGTACATATCCGATCAGCAAACAATGAAAATCAAAAGAAGGGTCTCTGAAATACATTTTGTTATGGTTAACATCATGATACAACCATACTAGGTAGATGCATTAGGGAGAGTTTGACAGTTCAGGGTTTTATTATGACAGTTCAGGGATTTTTTCGTATGCTTTCGCTATATATCAAAAGTAGCCGATTACATTTTTTGTTGTTGTTTGTTGTGTTTGTTGTTCTAATGCATCTACCTAGTATGGTTGCATCATGGGTTAACATATTATTGTCTATAAATATTACCACTATTACAAAAAATCATTCTTGGGAAATTTTCATTGGCATTGAAATATAATTGGCATTACTTTATCTCAATGTCAATGCCAAAAAATTTCATCGCCATTCAATGCCAATGAAATTTTTTTCAATTTGCATTGATGAAAACAATGGGAATGAAATGTACACATAATTGAAGAAAAAGCATTGTAATATAAAAAAATATAAGAAATACGCGAATTTTTAATTTTTTTTCTTAATTTATTCATGAAAACAAATACTTCTTTCATCAATTATAAATAGGCATTTAGTCAATTGAAAAAAATTTCAATTAATTGACACATTCAATAAACTGGTCCCAAGTATGTTTTTAAATACACATTTATTTTTTATTTATTAATTTTCATTTTATTTGCTCCTTTTTCACCTTTTTCCAGTCCACTAGTAATCTGCAAAAGTTTTGTTGATTTCAGAAAATTTTAGCAAAAATTTTGTAGATTTAACAATTTTTTTTGCTATTTTCATTCTACTATTATTTAGCAATTTTTTTGCTGATTTCAGCAAGTTAAATTGTGATTTGCAAATAACAAAAATTTAGCTAAAATATTACTAAAATTATGTAAATTTAACAGTTTTTTTTGCTGTTTTCATTTTATTAGTATTTAGCAAACTGATTCTGCTAATATTAGCAGTTTTTTCTGCAGCATCATTTTTAACCAATTTTTAGTAACTTTTTCTGCTATTTTTACGGACTTATTTCTATGAGTGTATAAATTAAAAAAATGGATATTCCTTTCATCGCAGATTAATTATTAACCAAAACGTGAAAAAAGAGAAATTTCAACTACAAATGCATATGTAGAGAATGGCTCATATGAATAAAAAATAGATATTACTAATAGGGGGAAATACAGGGTTTTTTAAGAAATTACTTCACAAATCTAGTCTGCTTGGGAGTAGACTAGAAAATAATTTTTTTAATTTTCGTTTACATTTCATGCTATTCTACCAGCCAATTGGTAAATTTGGAGTTAAAAGCCATTCCTAAGCCCAAAGTAATTACTTCGAAGTAATTGATAAGTTTTATTCATATGACCCAATATTATCGCAGCTGTCAAAACGTGCGATATATCAAATTAAAGGGCATGTTTCATCCTATTAAAATTTTGCAATGAATAGCTTTCATAATTTTTATTTTGTATTTTTTTGCAAAAAGTTTATTACAAAATTAAATTTTTCAGCAAATACGGTTTTGCAAATATTTCTTAAAGTATAGCTAAGTTTGAAATTCTAGTGCCATATTCGTGATCTGCGTCCCAAAGTCTATTAGAAATGATGTGTCGCAATCCCGATGCATCAAATTTTTCTTATTTTGTTGTACTGTGTATTTCAACGCATTTAATTGTTTGAAAATTAAGGAATAATTAAATCTCAATATAGCATAAATATATCTTTTTTAGATGCACCACTCTATGGATCAACTGGATATGCTTGATCCAACGGGTTCAATGACAACACTCGCCCCCATTTCAGAAACGCCTTTAACACCTTCGCACCAACATTTGCATGGATCCTACCATAGTATGAATCATATGATGAGTCATCATCATCCTAGTAGTTTAAGTGGACACTCAGCGGGTATGCATTTAGATTTGATCGTGCTTAAAGAGAACCTTCAAATAACATTGTATTACATATTTATAACTATTTATTCAAAAATTAAATCATTTAATCCCCAAAACTAGGACATCATGGTCATTCTGCAGTGCATCATCCTGTGATAACGGCCGCGGTTGCTGCGGCGGGTCTGCATCCAGATACCGATACGGATCCTAGAGAATTGGAAGCCTTTGCCGAGCGATTTAAACAGAGAAGAATAAAATTAGGTAAACCATGATAATTGAAGATTTCTTGCATTTGTATAATGTAAAGGTAAATCGATAGTAAATATAAGTTAAAACTCTTTAAATATCTCGCCATACAGGGGTCACACAAGCCGATGTTGGTAAAGCACTAGCGAATTTAAAGTTACCTGGAGTTGGGGCACTGTCACAAAGTACAATCTGTCGTTTTGAGAGTCTTACATTATCGCACAATAATATGATAGCGCTGAAGCCTATTTTACAAGCGTGGCTTGAAGAGGCCGAGGCACAAGCGAAAAACAAAAGACGAGATCCTGATGCCCCAAGTGTACTTCCCGCTGGCGAAAAGAAAAGGTAGACAGCGTTTTAGTTAATGCCCTTCGAAATTAATTAGTTCAAAAACAGTTCGATCCGTTATCAATCAATCAGTCAGTACTCTGTTTTAGGCATTAGCGCAACTCCAGTTTGAAATGTTGGAACAATATTCAAAATTTTCAACTAACGAAAAATTACGAACAATAATTACTACAGTTAAATCTTAAACTAAAAAGTTAGAACTTAAAAGTATTTTAAATTGGATTTTTAGATAATTTTATTACTACATACAATATTTATCTAATGATTACTGGAGTAGCGATATGTTGACAAAAATCACTACTCACAATACGAACATTTTCTTAGAATGAGGGAGACCATTTGTTTCTGACCCGAAATCGGTGCAAACTTTAAAAATTTTAAATTTGCACTGAATATTTTTCCTTTTCTCAGTTTTTAAAAAGCTTTTCCTACAGAAAAATCTTTAGAAGTTGAGTAGTTTTTTGCAAGGACTTTAAAAAACACAAAACCTTGGATTCTAAAAAGTTGTTCCTATACAAAAAGTTGTTCTCTGCAGATTTTTGCAATTTTTTCTACACATAGAAATAAATCTGTAAAAATAGCAGAAAAAGCAACTAAAAATTAGTTCAAAATTATGTTGCAGAAAAAGCTGTTAAATTAGCAGATTTTTTTTGGCTAAGTATTAGTAAAATAAGAACAGCAAAAATAAAACTGTTAAATTTACAGAATTTTAGTTATGTTTAAGTTAACTTTTAGTTAATTAAAAATGACAAATTGTACTGTAACATCTGCAGAAAATTTTGCTAAATATTAGTAGACTAAAAGTAGCAAAAACAAACTGTTATATCTAAAAATTTTTTGTTATTTTTAAGCTAAATTTAGTTGAAAGCAAATAGCAATCTATCCTGTTAAATTAACAGAAACATTTGCTAAAAGAAACTATAAACTGCTGTTTTCAAAAAGCTCGATTTGTATTTGCATTTAAAAAAAATCGAAAAAACTTCGAAAATTTAAAACTTTTTCTGATTTTTTATGCTTCTAAAAATATTTAGCAAAATTTTGTGCTGATTTTAGCAGATTATTTTGATATTTTTTATTAATAAAAATTTAACTCACATATAACAAAAATGGTGTATATTTAGCAGTCTTATTTTTGCTGTTTCTATCTTACTAATATATAGCAAAAATAATCTGCTAATTTAGCAGTTTTTTTCTGCGGCATCACTTTTAACTAAAGTCAGTCAGGCTGCGATATGTCTGACACACTGTCTTCATTTCATATCCTATTTGTGTATAGTTTTAGTGAAATGAAAAAAATGGGTAACTTTTTTCTATTACGTATTCGAATTTTATTAAAATCAGGGGGCAGATTACCGTAGTCATGATCGAGTTTTTTTCGGTAGCAATTATTATTACTTTATAGGACAGTAGGTTGTTTTTCACTCGATCTTAAAGGCTTGAAAACCCAGCTAAAAATCGACACATAGGAATACATACAGGTTAAATGTATGTTCATGCATGCTCATAAACATACATTCATGTCCATACATGGGTACATAAGCCTACATACATGCATCATATATGTCTACACATGTGCATTAACGAAATTTGAGGTAATATGTACAGTGGGGAGCGTTATTGAGTACATGTCAGTACTTGAGGAAACTTACAAGTGCAGACATAAAAATATCAGTCAAGGGGACTAAAGTATACTTTTCTGAAAGCAAAAGGTTCGCTTAATCTAAATCTGGCCTCAGAAATGACCTTCCTTATCAGACTTTAGAGCTATATAAATGGGAAAAACTTAACTTTTCTTCAAAATATTTCGAATCGTATATTTTCTTGAAAAATATTTTTAACAAGATTCGTAACGGCATCTGAATATACTACTCTTCCTCTTTAAAATGATTTTAATTCTTTTGATAACATATTTTTTTACGGATATATCGTTTATTGAAATTTGGGCATTCACCGCAATTTCAAAGTAAAATTGTAAAAAAAAATAAAAGACCCAAATTTCAAAAAACGATATATCCGTAAAAAAATATGTTATCAAAAGAATTCAAAAACTATTTTAAAGAGGAAGAGTAGTATATTCAGATGCCGTTACAAATCTTGTTAAACATATTTTTCGAGGAAACATACGATTCGAAATATTTTGAAGAAAAGTAAAGTTTTTCCCATTTATATAGCTCAAAAGTCTGATATGGAAGGTCATTTCTGAGGCCAGATTTAGATTAAGCGAACCTTTTGCTTTCTGAAAAGTATACTTACGTCCCCTTGTCCGATATTTTTATGGCTGCATTTGTAAGTTTTCTCAAGTGCTGACATATACTCAATAATGCTCCCCACTGTACATTAGACCGTACCTGAAAAAAAAGTTCGCCGTACACCCTCCAATATGATGTATTTTTGGAAGGCGATTTCAAAAAAAAAAAAAATTTTTTGTCGACCGTAGGTGTCGCCATTTTTATTTTTTTGTTATATCTTTGGCATTTAAAATCGAATTTTAAAGTGTAATATATCGATTTTTTTGCCTCGAGGAGACCAGTGTTTTGCTATATAGTAAAAATCCAATTAAAAAAAATTTCAAAAGGCGACCCCTACGTTCGGCAACCAATATATAAAAAAAATTTCTACTGGGTTTAGCGAAAAACTTCCTTAGCAAAAGCTTAATGATTTTTTGCGAGCTTTAATTTTCTGACATTAGGGTTGTACATTAGGGTTGTAGCAACTGAGATCTGGTGGGTAACTACTAGAACGGGATACTTGAGGTCAAAATGTCCTTAGAGCAAAACACTGGTCTCCTCGAGAGAAAAACATCGATGTATCATACTTTAAGATCCGAAGGTAAATACCAAAGATATAACGAAAAATGTAAAATGGCGACCTCTACGTTGGGCAAAAAAAAATAAAAAAAAAATTTTTGGAAACCTCCTTGCAAAAATACTTTATATTGGGGGGTGTACGGAGCACTTTTTTTTTTGCCTGTAAGGTGGTACGCTCTAGTGGACATATATGATACATGTATGGAGATTTATGTATCCATGTATGCACATGAATGCATGTTTATGAGCATGCATGAACATTAGAGTGGTCCAAAAAAAAAAAAAAGTTGGAATTTTCACGCTCCACAACCCTAAAAATATGCCACTTTAAAAAAAAATGTGGTCTGATCAAAAAAATCACCAAAAAAGTTTTGTTTAGAGGTAGCACATCGCAATTGAAGTTTCGAGGTTGTACTTGTTCTATTATTTTTAATAACGTAAAAATAATGGAAAAAATGAGAAAAATTAAATATAATTATTACGATCGCGACATATCAAATCTAATACATTTTTTGGTGTAAATTACGAATATGAAATCAAAACTGAAATCGGAGTCGCGGATTTCGCGAAATTTGAAAATTTCATACACAAAATTATCAACTTCGATCAGGATGTTTTCTTATATTTACCAATATGAAAATTTCGTTTTTGCATTAATATATATCTGTGGAATGTCCTATTATGTGAGATAGGGTTTTTGGTAGCAATAAAATTATAGCAAGCTAAATAATAGCGAAATATTAAAAAATGTCAAATTTTAAGATTATTTGCAAGAATATCTGTTATTCTTTTTAAAATTAAAATCAGTGTTATATACATATAATGAAGGTCCTTGGTAAGTAAATTGCAAAAGTATAACAAATTGCATTTTTTGATAACACCGTTTACATGTAATTAGGAGAATATCTCAAAAAACTTGAGTTTTTTTGAATTTTCAAAAGCCGCGAATAATTCATAAACCACAAATTTTTTTTAAGTTGCGATTGCTGATTCATAATCTTCGTTAAAATAAAAATCAGATTTGAGAAATTTACGCATACAAGGCAAAAACAAGTTGAATTTTTAATTACATCTTTTCGGAAAATTTCGAAAATTTGACTAAAATATGAATTTTTTTGTATAAATTTTAAAAAAACCGCGAATTACTTAAAAGTTACTTAATTTGTTTAAGTTTTGATTTAAAATTCCTTATATTCACATTAATTAAGAACAGATTTAAAAAAAAATTGTTAAATAATAGCGTACAAGTTAAGAAATAATTAAATTTAAAGTCAATTCTACTTTTTGTATAAATTACACTAGAGATAAATTACTAATGCTTAAAAGACAACTTTTTGTGCTACCTCTAAATAAAAGCGGATTTAGCTGAAACTTGGCACAGATAGTTTTTAGACATTAAGGAATAGGGGCAACATTGTGGAGATCGCGAATTCCAACTTTCATCTTTTTTTTAGACCATTCTAAAGAACATACATTTAACCTGTATGTATTCATATATGACGATTTTTAGCTGGGAATTTAATTTAAATTCTAAAAATTAAAATTTTTTTAATTAATTAGGAACAATCACAATAAACACAAAATGTCACTTTTTCATAAGAAAAATAAAATAGAATAATCTTGTGTATTAAATTTGCGTGAAAACAAAGTCTACATAATTTTCATGTAAAACTCATTATCATTAAAAATTATTCTTTTATATGGAGTATAACAGTTTTTCACGTGAAATCAAAACAACTTACTTTGCTTAAACATTAAAAAGATTTAAATTCAGTTAAACGTGGTTTACACTATCTGATTTTATGTCTGACAAATCAAATTAAAAATCCTACGAAATGAGGAAATTGTTAAAAAAAATCTTGCATATTTGTTTACACCAGCAAATGCAATCAGATGAAAACAGCTGTTACCATCGGATTCTCATAATTTTATGAAATATTTCAAAAGCAATCTGACTGTCAAAATTTCAATCGGATTTTCGGTACGTAGCAGACAAAATGTGTTTAGATTATAGGATTTTGTCTATCTGACAGATTTATTTGACAGATCCTATGAGTTATGGTATAATGTAAACATATATGGGTGAAATCAAAAAATGTGATAAGTTTTTGGGCCAAATTTGTGAGAAACAAAAAGTGTTAATATTTCGGTTTTTTCTTAATGGAATCAGTAAGTTTAGTCATTATAAACCTAATTGCAAAAAATCTCTTCTACAAGTTGTCGCAATAACTTTTTTTGCACAATTTTAATCTTTTTTGTGGTAACGGAGTTTACATTTCCACAAGCAAAAGATATAACAAAAAAAATTGTATACGAATTTTCTTTAATTTATTAGTTTTTCGTGTTTGGGTTTTCAACATGCTTTTCAATAATATAAAATTTGTGTTTATCAAATTGGCGGTTTCGCGAATAAAAATACAATTCATTCCGCGAAAAAAGAAATTTTTGTTTGTTTTTAATTTTGTATTTTTGGTCCTTTTAAATGCTTTTCAAAAATATAAAATTTTTTAAAATCCAGTCAGCGGTTGCGAAGTTACAAAATAATATATTAAAAACATAACATTTCGCGATCAAAAAATTCTTAAATTGTGTGAAACAAATTTAATTTGTCAAACTAATGTCAGTAATGGCCCGAGATATCGATTCCAAACCAATGAAATGCAAAATCAATCGTTTTTCGCTCCAGCAGTTTAGAGTAAAAAACTGATCAATTTCATTGATTTGACGCAAAATTATTAGTTGAATCATCTTTTGACGCATAAATATTAGTTGAATCACCTCTGTTTATGGTTATTTTAAAATATTTCAAACATTTACCTAAATTTTTTTTAATGCAATCTGATGCAAACAATTTTGGTTACGGAGTTTACATTTGGTTACTTTTTTCGTTTTCTTTCAGAAACGCTTTATCAGAATTTGCTTTCCGAAACAAAATCGTATGATGCCTACAAGGTGAATCCAGATATGTCGTTGTTTTTATTACACGTTAAATAGTTTGGTGTAAAAATTAGGAACGGATTTTACAACATTTTTTTTCAAATCTTATTAAAGACATCCTTTTTCTTCTCGAGAAAGTTACATGCTGCAGAAAAACTTCAAGTCTGTTATACTAGATGATTATTTACAGTCCAACCGTCATTTGAATACAAATAACATTATACTTTTCGCAATTTATTTAATAGATAACTCCAAAATTCTGGTGTATGCATTTTTATCAAAAATTATGACGAAAAATCGTTACAGAGTTGAAGTCGTGTTAGCATAGATATGCGTAAAAGTTTGTAAAATGTATTAATTTTTGTTAATAGCGTAACTTTTCTTCTTCATATGAATTCTTACAGTTAGTGTTTATCTTCATTGGTTATTAAAATATAACCTATTATAGTTGAAAAACCTTATGAGTTACTGGTTACGGAGTTTACATTTGGCCTATAAAATTGGTGACAAATTTTATCTATTAACCAAAAATTGGTCAGATTGTTATAAATTTTGCAAAACAGGTGACAATGCGCTGATATATCGTATATCGAAATATATAACTCAAATGTAATCCATGCATTAGAAATTAGCTGGTTACACGGTTTTTATCACATTTTTTGATATCACCCATATATACATAAAATTATAATATTAATAATTCGTGTTCTTTTATTTGAACTTTAAAACTTGAATTTTTAACAAACTCGAACGCTCACGACTACGGAATCTGCACACAGAATGAATCCATCGGAATAGTTTGCTTGTAAAATTAAGTATTTTTACAAGTAGGAAAATCAAGTGGTTGTAAGAGCTTCCGATTATAGAAAATCTGTTAGATATAAAGAGCTTTTTGATTTCAAAGATTGATTTATTTTTTTTTTATATAAAGAAAAAAATTTATGGAAAAAAGTTCAAAGTCCAAAAAACATTTTAGTAATTATACTAGTGAAATCAGAAAAAATTGTTAATCTTGGAGTAACCTATCCTGAAAACGTAAATTTTGTAGTTGATTCTGGCCATCGAAAAAGAAGATTTTTAATTGACGCCAATTATTTCTCTAATCACAACTTCCGAATTTTTCTCGGAGCGGCAAAACACTAAGACAAAACGTGCGTCATTTTCTCATTTTGTAGTTCGCAAAACCATCAGATAGGATTACCAAATTGCCAAGAGCACACAGATGGTATCTGAGAGATGGCTATGCCACCAAATAGACATTATCTAAATTTCCAGTTATTAAAGTTGGAACAATGACAGTAATACTTTAGATCGTAATCCCCATAAAAAAATGCACTTGAAGACTAGAATTAGAATCAAAATCTCGAATATTTTGTTGCGTTCACTGACGACATCGTCGATTAAAGACATTGCCTATTGCCGGTCTTTGGCCATACTAATGGATTTTCTATTTTACATCTTTTTCGTCTACTTAAAATTTTCTTGTATTGTTAGGACACTAAACTGAGGGAACCATGTTCCGTTAGTGCTCCAAAATCTCCATTATTGAGAGAGAGAGTAACTTATGGAATTTCCTTTTAGCCGAATCTTTTGTTCTGCCTTTATTAACCAATGTGTCTCAGTAAAAAGCAAATTCAGATTTATTTAGATCATTTGGATTTTTTCTGATTTAGCCGTTTGGTACACGGGAGATTGTTTTGGCGCAATGAAGGACTGACAGGCACCTTTATTCGACAGAATCTTTGCACGCTAATTGCGAGAATGGCTCTGATGTCCAAGATATTCCAAACTTTCTAGGACCCACGATCAAAACCGGGAAGCTCGATACTATGATCAGACATATATATAACTGTTGTCGCATCACACAATTGAAATAACCAAGTAATCGGCATTAATATAGCTTCTTTAATCTAGATGATTAATATTATCAAAGTCCTCCAAAGATTCGAAAAAGCGCCACCTTGTGGACAGCTTCTATTAATAATAAACCTGGATGTAGGTACTTCTAGCGTCTAATGTATTATCGTCGATATTTTTGTCATATATATTTAAATCAAATACACCTACAGGAAATGTAAGACATTAGTTTAAAACCAGACAGTGTACAATACGAGTATATTTTTCGATAATTCTTTTGAAATGAGCTAATGCTCTCCCTATCCTTTTGAAGAAAGCTAATCATAATGTTACACTTTTATTAGAAGAATAGTAAAGCATCAGGTTTGTTTTTTATATATATATATTAAGATTTATATATTTAATAATTTAATTTTAATATTTTGTCATTCCTTTGGATGGCATCCTCAGAAAAATAATGAGTTACAATAATCAAATACAAATTTCAGTTAAAAGTAACATTTAATATTGCACTTAAGCTTTACTATTCATTTAATAAAATTAAAAAACAAAAAAGTCTAAAAAATATATTACAAGTTAGTTCCTTACAGGTAAAATTAGTCCTGTGGACTAAATCATATTCGAATAGAATAGGCTTATAATAGAATGCATTTTACAACACGAACCCACAAAACAAATACAAAAACGAATATGTTTGAATGAACGAACAAATGAATGAAATAAGTACAACTACACTTTGAATATCATTTATCAAGTAATCTATATCGAGTCTTTTTTCAAGAAAAAGGACTTCCATTGCGGCACCTGAAAAGCGATCTCTTGAAGCGTACTTTGCCGTGCAACCGAGGCCATCTGGGGAGAAGATAGCTGCCATTGCCGAGAAGCTGGACCTGAAGAAGAACGTAGTGCGAGTCTGGTTCTGCAATCAGAGACAAAAACAAAAACGTATGAAATTTGCTGCACAACAACAATGACAATCAAATAATACAGCCAACCCACAATTCGAATTAGGTATCGTTAGTAGCGTCACACCTTCGATGACTGGCCATGGATCGACGGGGTTTGGTTACTGATAGTCGTTGTTTTCTGGAGACCACTACCTGTAGACCTACCACCAACATCAGCTCCCCTACACTAGGACATGATGAGTACCCCAACCACCAACCCCGGAAGATGAAGGTGAAGACGAGGCAGAAGAGGACGAGGACGAACAAGACGACTATTAGAGAGCGTACGTGCACTTATCATCCCACATCATCATCAACCCCAATCATCATGACATGGATAAACACTCTATTTGCCAACAATCAAATGCGAATATTTACGGAACGATCAATGCAAACAATGGACCAACATATCAAATGCAATAACATTACTACTAATGGTAAGTTACCGTAATTATTAACAATTTAAAGTGTTTTTATTTCTTGTCCGAAATAGGGCTTCAAATTTTATTAAAGTTTGAAAATTAATGGAGCAATATTTAGTTGATCTCTTATTTTTAAGTAAATGAATGTTCTTTTTAGTTTGACTCTAGATCATAAATTAATATCACTTTCTGTTTAAATTATTTTCAAATCAAAGAAAGATGATACAATTTTTACAAGTAAATTACAAAGAATAAAAATATATTTGAAAGAATTCGATAAGACCAGCAATACAGAATACGTATTTTCGGCTTTCGCTACAAAGCCATCATCAGTGTATTTCGTCTTACGTATTCTGTATTGCTGGTCTTATCGAATTCTTTCAAATATATTTTTATTCTTTGTAATTTACTTGTAAAAATTGTATCATCTTTCTTTGATTTGAAAATAATTTAAACAGAAAGTGATATTAATTTATGATCTAGAGTCAAACTAAAAAGAACATTCAAAGTTTGAAAATTTTTTAAACAGCTAATTTTTATAATATTTGTGTTATAATTGAACATCCGTTAGAGGTGAACATGAACAATCCTTGAGTTTTCAACGTTGATAATTATCCCCGTTAAAAGTTAAAGTAGGTACACAAGAAAAGTAATGTGCAAGTTTTCGCCTAAAACACATTTTTGTTTACTTTCATTTTTTTATTGAATTAACGTAAATTTTATTACCCATGTGAAAATCGAAATATATATGAGCACACATGATCATACATTGGCTCTTATGTGATCATGCATGGGCATATTTCAATGTATGACCATACATGATCTCATATATTTCCATATATCTTTGGATCCGAAATTTTAGGGTATATGACCATACATGTTCATATATGCTCACATATGATTCATGTATGCTCATATATGATCATATATGGCCATATACATCCATATACCCTCAAATTTCGGACACAAAGGTAAATATATGGAAACATATGAGATCATGTATGGTCATACATTGAACTATGCATGTACGTAAATGACTTTGTATGCCCATGCATGATCACATACGAGCCAATGTATGATCATGTATGCTCATATATATTTCGATTTTCACATGGGTATTTAAGTTATTTTTATGAATATTAAGTGGTGTTCATTTAAAATCTTTACGCTTTGTATATTAATTAATTTTTCTCGAATTCCCGGCATCCCGGGATTTCCCGCTTATACCAAAACAAATCTAAAATAAATTTACTTTTTATTGGGTTTTTTATAAAAATAATGTAGTCTATTATACAAAAGTTTTAATAACTTTTAAAACTGATAGAAGCTGTGTTTTAATTCTAATTTTAAAAGGTCCACTACGTGGTGAGGGTATAATAAATTTGTGCTGATGTTTGTATCACCAAAAAATATTGGGCCTAGACCCACCTTATAGTATACCGATCAACTCAGAATCACTTTTTCTTTCGATTTAACGATTTTGATGAAATTTGGTACACCGACTTACGGCCCAAGGACGAAGCCTATTGATTTGGTTAAAATCGGTCCATGTTTAAACCTAGTGCCCATATAAGGGTCCCCCCAAAATTGGCTTGTTTACACGCTACAGGTCGCAAATGCGAAGATAATTCAATGAAATTTGGTACACAGACCTATGTCGGCCCAAGGACGAAGCCTATTGATTTTGGTTAACATCGGTCCATTTTTAGACCTAGTGCCCATATAAGAGTCCTCCCCCCAAAATTGGCTTGTTACAAATACGAAGATATTTCAATGAAATTTGGTTCGCTGACTCACATGGTCCCAAGGAGGAAGCCTATTGATTCTAGATAGGATCGGGATAGTCTCTCATCGGTCGTGATTGTGTAAAGACGTATAGTGATTAATATTTAAAAACAACTTAGTTAGCAAACACAACATAATCCCTTTGTTTTTTTTTAACAAAATCTGTATTTTCGTTCATACCTATCAACGCTAAATATTTATAGCAAATCTACGTTAAACTGATTGGAGAATCAAATTTTTTTAAATAGTGAGTATTTATCATAGTTCGGGTATAATCGAACGTGCGTCAGCAAAACTTTTTAGGTAGTAACGCGAAGAAGTTACGCTAGGTGTGAAAATGTATAAACGTTGAGTTTTCAACGTTGATAATTATCCACGTTGTAAGTTAACGTGCATACCAAAAGTAATATGTTAGTTTTCGTCTAAGAAACGTTTTTATGCACTTTGTGCTTTTTTGAAAGTTAACGGATATAGTTAAGTCGAAAATACAGCTAAAGTTACATTCTATAAAATACTGTTTTAAAATCAACAACAAAGTCAGCAAAATCTTGTTAATAACAACAAACCTTAGCTGTCCCACTAATCCACTGCTCATTAAGCAGAATGGGTAGACAGCGAAATAAGTGATGACGACAGCGATGCGACTGCGTGGCAGTCAGAGCTTTGAAGAATTAATTCCTTTTTGAATGAATTCACCACCAATTGAATTCAATTTTCTCTAGAATTGAATGAATTCCTTTTCTTAAGTAATTCACTGAATTCGTTCAACTGAATGCGTTCATCAAACAACAAATTCAAAGAATTAATTCAATTGCAATAGTTCTTTTTATTAAATCAAATGAATAAATTCACCGGTGAACGCGTTCAATTTTGTAAATCGAACGGTAAAAAGTGAATTAATTCCTTACTGAATTAATTCACTACTGAATTCGTTCAATTTCATTTTCGTTCAGTGAATTAAAAAAAATAAAATTACGTTCAGTGAATTAAAAAAAAAATAATAAGTTCACTGAATTGAAAAAAAAATAAAATAAGTTCACTGAATTGAAAAAAAAAATAAAATAAGTTCACTGAATTCAAAGCCTATTTCTGCCGTTCAGTAGAAGAAAACAATAATGTACAAATAAAATTTTTAAATAAGCAATTTTACAGCGTGTGCTAGTAAAAATAAACAAATTAGAAACCGGATGCTGATTATCAACCTACATGATTCAAAAATAAAGCCTTTTACTATTGAAAATAAAAACTTAACAGATATAGATAAATTTGGAAAAAAAAAATAACTATATACACGCAGAAAAAAAGCAGGTGGAACTTTATCTAAGCGCTATGTAGTTATACAACTACATAAGTTCAAAGTAAGTTTTACAAATTTCTAGCAAAATATATGTAATTTTTCGGATATTTTTCACTACACATATATATATTTTGCAAGGATTGTATATATTTTCCAAAAATATGTGGATATTTTACTAGAACTTTGTAAAACTAACTAAAAAATTATGTAGTTGTATAATTACATATCTCTTAGGTAATATTCCCCCTGTTTTTTTCTGCGTGTAACTAGTTTCAAAAATTAATAGTTACCCATGTGAAAATCGAAATATATATGAACACACATGATCATACATTGACTTGTATATGATCATACATGGGCATACATTGTCATATACGTACATGCATAGTTCAATGTATGACCATACATGATCTCATATATTTCCATATACCTTTGGATCCGAAATTTGAGGGTATATGGAGGTATATGGCCATATATGATCATATATGAGCATACATGAATCATATGTGAGCATATATGGTCATATATGAACATGTACGGTCATATACCCTCAAATTTCGGATCCAAAGATATATGGAAATATATGAGATCATGTATGGTCATACATTGAACTATGCAAGTACGTATATGACAATGTATGCCCATGTATGATCATATACAAGTCAATGTATGATCATGTGTGTTCATATATATTTCGATTTTCACATGGGTATATTTTTTCCAAATTTATCCATATCTGTAAAGTTTTTATTTTCAATAGTAAAAGGCTTTATTTTTGAATCACGTAGGTTGATAAACAGCATCCGGTTTCTAATTTGTTCATTTCTACTAGCACATGCTGTAAAATTGCTTATTTAAAAATTTTATTTGTACATTATTGTTTTCTTCTACTGAACGGCAGAAAACAGGCTTTGAATTCAGTGAACTTATTTTTTTTTTTTCAATTCAGTGAACTTATTTTATTTTTTTTCAATTCAGTGAACTTATTATTTTTTTGTTTAATTCACTGAACGTAATTTTATTTTTTTTAATTCACTGAACAAAAATGAAATTGAAAGAATTCAGTAGTGAATTAATTCAGTAAGGAATTAATTCACTTTTTTCCGTTCGATTTATAAAATTGAACGTGTTCACTAGTGAATTAATTCATTTGATTTAATAAAAAGAACTATTGCAATTGAATTAATTCGCAACAAAATAAATCGAACGAATGTAAATATGAATTAATTCCATTCAATATATGGTGCTTACTGAATTAATTCATCGAATTTTTAATTCAGAATTGAAAAATTGAATTAAGGAATTAATTCTTCAAAGCTCTGGTGGCAGTTAGCAATGCCAAAAAAAAAGACATCAAATACGATCACCAAAAATGCATGTACATAAACGCATAGCTTTAGATGATGGTCCCTCTACAAGCAACAACACTTTTTCAGTACTTGATCAAATCAATGATGATAATGTAATCAACAATAGTGAAAATAATGAAAAAGAAAACAATAGTGATGAAGATAACAAAAAATCGGAACCTAAACCTCCTCCCATCATGATTCCTAATGTTTCTGATATTAAAACCATGGTGAATAATTTTTCAAAAGTATTAATCCAAATGAATTTTCCTATAAATCAATGAGGGATGGCAATGTAAGAGTAATGGTAAAATCAATTGACTCATATCGAGCATTGGTTATGTATTTAGATGATAAATGTATTAATTTTCATACATATCAACTAAAACAAGAAAGGGCATACAGGGTAGTCGTCAAAAATTTACACTTTTCCACCCCAACTGCTGTGCTTAAGGATGAAATTGAAAAAAGAGGCCACAAAGTCAGAAATATTATTAATGTAAAAAGTAGAGTTTCAAAAGAACCACTGTCAATGTTCTTTGTCGATCTTGAGCCAAACAAAAATAACATGGAAATATATAATATTAGAAATTTATATAACGCAGTAGTTAAAATAGAAGCTCCATTAAAATCAGATGACACTGTTCAATGCTTTAGGTGTCAACAATTTGGCCATACCAAGGCATATTGTAGGAACCGTTACAAATGCGTTAAATGTGGTTTAAGCCATTCCACAGCCCTATGTACCAAACCAACTAATGTACCCCCTCAATGTTCAAATTGTTTGAAGGAACACACTGCCAGTTACAAAGGTTGTAAAATTTACAAAGAATTGTTGCAAAGAAAAAATCTTCCTAGAAGACAGTCAACCAGTAATAACGAACATCCAGAGTTTAATGTGAATAGTTCTCATTTTCCAAACATTAATAGTCGCTCTTCATTTCTCAATAATAAAAATGACAAGAACTATAATTCAACACAGTTTTCGTATGCTGATGCTATTAGGAATAATAACAATCAACAAGGAGATACAAATACCCTTCAAAGAATCGAAACGATTTTAAGTAATTTAGTAAATATGATGAATATTCTAATTACTAAATTATGCATCTAAATCTCCGAATAGCAATATGGAACGCCAATGGGCTCTCCAATCATACACAAGAAATAGAATTATTTTTAAAAATACATTACATTGATATAATCTTAATATCCGAAACACACTTTACAGATAATCCTATTTTTGTATAAATGGCTATGATACGATAAGCGCTAATCATCCGGACAATAGAGCTCATGCTGGATCATGTATACTAATAAAAAATAATATAAAATACGAAATATTATCTCCATTTCAAAAACCAAATATACAAGCGGCGATTGTAAAGATAAAATCCAATGATGGTGACTTTGTTCTGTCCTCTATATACTTTCCTCCGAGGCACAAATTAGTACTTAATGATTACGAACAATTTTTCAAATCACTGGGTCATAAATTCATTGTAGGGGGTGACTATAACGCGAAACATCCGTGGTGGGGCTCTAGACTGTCAAACCCAAAAGGAAACGAACTTTAAAAGTGTGTAAGGAAAAACAATTATGCAACATTATCTACAGGTACACCAACGTACTGGCCAACAGATCCCAGAAGGCTGCCTGACGTTTTGGATTTCGCTGTCTATTCTGGGATTTCGAACCACTGTCTAGAAATACATCACTGTAACGAATTGAGTTCCGATCACACACCGCTTATAATTAATTTTAGTACAACAGCTAATATTAAAACACCTAATCACCATATTCTGACATCACATTCTGATATAAAAAGCTTTCAATCTTGGCTTGATCAAAATTTAAACTTAAATATAAGAATAAAAACCGGAAATGAAGTTGATGAAGCAGTAGAAAGTTTCACTACACTTATACATGAAGCAGGCTATTTGTCTACGCCTATGCACAACATTATTAAAACCAACCAATTAAAAATTTCGACGGAAATAAGAGAGCTTATTAAACAAAAGAGAAGGTTGAGAAAAAGGTGGCAGCAAAATAGAAATCCAGGTGATAGAAGATTATTTAACAAAGCATGTAAAGATCTCAAAGACTTTCTTAACCAACTAAGAAATCAGTCAACAGCAAAATTTATTGATGAAATAAACAACTCTAAGTACGATGAGCATCTTTTGTGGAAAGCAACTAAATTTTTAAAAAGGTCAACTAGGCGCAATATTTGTGTCAAAAATACGGACGGATCTTGGTGTCGTTTGGACAATGATTTATCTGAAGCATTTGCTAAACATTTAGAGAATATATTTCAACCTTTAGAACTTAACACTATTGCTGATCAGGAAGAAATTTGTAATTTTTTGGAATCACCGTGTCAAATGGACTTTCCTATAAGACTTATTACACCTAATGAAGTCAAAACTGAAATTAAATTATTGAACGCCAAAAAGTCTCCCGGTTATGACTTGATAAGCGGAAATGTAGTTAAAAATCTTACTAGAAAAAGCATAATATTTTTAACTCTTATATACAACTCAATATTAAGACTTAATCATTTTCCATCACAGTGGAAATGCGCCGAAATTATAATGATCCCAAAACCAAACAAACCTGAAAAGCAGTTGTCGTCATATAGGACGATAAGTCTACTGGCAACATTTTCCAAAATATTTGAAAAACTATTTCTAAAGAGACTACAACCATTACTAGATGTATACAATATAATTCCAGACAATCAGTTTGGTTTTAGGCACAAACATGGAACGCCAGAGCAGTGTCATCATCTCGTGAGTGTTATAACAGAATGTCTTGAGAAAAAACATTATTGTTCTGCGGTTTTTCTGGACGTACAGCAAGCCTTTGATAGAGTATGGCATCAAGATTTACTATACAAAATCAAAAAAACGTTACCTGCACCGTACTTTTTATTTTTCAAAAATTATCTAACTAGTCGACATTTCTACGTCAAAAGTAGAGATGAAAGGTCAAATATCTTCCAAATCAATGCTGGAATTCCACAGGGTAGCGTACTCGGTCCAGTATTATACACAATATATACAGCTGATATGCCAACAACCCCGAATACTATGGTAGCCACTTACGCGGACGATACGGCTATTATTGCTACCAGTGACTCAGAAACCGAAGCATCTTTATTTGTTCAAAATGCACTCAATTTGTTAGAAAAATGGTTCTTAAAATGGAATATTAAAGTGAATTCAGAAAAATCAATCCATACTACATTTACGTTAAGACGAAAAGACTCCCTGCTGTTACCATTTATCAAGAAGAAATACCTAGAAGAGAAACAGTCAAATATTTGGGAATGACAATAGATAGGCGTCTTACATGGAAACCGCACATCAAAGCAAAGCATGAACATCTAAAATTAAAATGCAAGAAAATTTATTGGCTACTAGGACCAAGATCCCAACTCAATTTAAATAACAAATTGCGCATCTACAAAGCTATACTAAAACCGGTTTGGACCTATGGTATACAAATATGGGGTACTGCAAGCAAATCCAATACAGATATCTTTGAAAGGTTCCAATCCAAAACACTTAGGTTAATTACGAATGCACCCTGGTTTTTAACCAATAAACATATCCGTCTTGATTTGAAGATGTCAACGGTAAAGCAAGAAATTTAAGCGTATAGTGAAAAATATCTGCAGAGACTGAGTGATCATACTAACCCTTTGGCTATATCGCTCCTTGATGACAGTAATGAAACAAGGCGTTTAAAATGAACTCATATACTGGACTTGCCGTTCATAAACTAATTTTGTTATTATGAAAGATAAATATACATATATATTATGGGTCATATGCACAATCACTTTTTAAATTTCTAAATGGTTTATAAAACAAATTTTTCCTACAAAATTCATTCTATAAACGTGTTATAAGATTTTCAAATTATAATGCATAAGCATTTATATATATCTATTACATTAATATTATCGCTTTTGTGTATATATATTTCACCCTATAACCATTTATTTTATTTAAAATTGTAAATATGTATATATATTATAGAAAAATTATAAAATGACTGATAGTTTATTGTATAAAGTTATGTAATTCAATGGAATTACATAGCACATGTTAAGTAATATATAGTTAGCAAATTTGCTTATTGTCCTCGGACAGATTGTAAATAAAGAACCATTTAAAAAAAAAAAAAAAAGATAGGATCGGGATATATTTTCGATTTTCTCTTCTTTTTTCATTATATAGAAGATTTTGACACAAGTCCGTTTTAAACCATTTGAATTTCGGATCCAAACATTAGTTGGCTTTTAACTAGACTGGTGTAGGGTATTATGTAGTCGGCATGCCGGACTTTAACTTTTTTTCTTCGTTTTATATATTAAAGAAATAACTTTATTTTAAAATTACTAAAAAAAAAAGAAAAAATTGTTCATGTTTAAGGCACAGTCATGGTAATTCTGGATAAAAGTAATGGTAGATTTATCGAAATTATAGGATCTCCAGATACTGCATATCTTTTTTTATTTAAAAAATTTTTGTATATTGTTAGATATGGTAATAATATAATATGATAAAAAGTATAAGGTCAATATTTAGATATAATTGTATCAAACTATGTCGACTTTTATAACATTTTATATAATTTTAAACAAAAAGATATAATTTTATGTAATTGGATGAGGACAAAATTCGGATACAATTGTATTGAATTGCATAAAATTGTATCAATTTGTATCAAATTGTATACAATTATATACAAAAAACAAATTTTGCTGGGTAACAATAAAAACGCAGATATATGAAACAGCCTATTAATTTAATGTCACATAAAAATACGAATGAAAATTAAAAGAGAAACAAAAACTTTTCAAAACTAGCAAATAAAAGTTTTTCTTCAAATTTTTTGTAAGAAATATGTTAAGAAAAAAAGCTACACATCACTGAATACATATTTTCCATCTTGGACATGGCTGTACAGCTGAACTAGAAATAGCAAATTTTTCACCCTAGTGTAAATACAGTATAAGAGGTTAATCACAACTGTGTCGATTGTCGACCGACGACAGCAAAAGTCGTCGCGGTTAATTTAAATTCAGCGACAATCGACCGTCGACATTTGATGACGTTTAGAAAAAAATGAAATCAAAACAAGAATATATTTGTATTTGTTTCGCTACAATTCTTCACCAATTCAATTGCTTTTGCATTAATTCTTGTTGTTTTACATTTTTTTGTATTTAATTTTACTTTTTTGCGGTAAATTATGTATTTTTATTTTCAATTATATTTCTTCTGTCAAAAAAATAAATTTTTTGTAAACAAAGTACGAATTTTTGCAACTTTAATACGAATTTCTGCAACTCTGTTCCCTTAATTAGTTAAAAATATGGCAACATTTTGACAAATATTTTAAGTGGGTGTTAGTGTGTCGTCACGAAAATAGAATAGATTCTATTACGACGACAAATCGCCGGACGACATGGCGACATTTTGCTTCCCATACAAAATATATGAAAAAGCACATGTCGTTGTCGTTGTCGACTCAGTTCTGATTAATCTCTAACTCGCTTAATACGAACTCAGATGACACGAATTCTCGGTTAATACGAACTAATTTAGAAGTCCCGAAGTTTTGCCAACAATTTCAATATAAAAAACATCGGTTAATACGAACTCGCTTAAGACTAACACTCGGTTAAAACGAACTGTTTGTGATGGTCCTACAAACTAATTTCTATACAAATTTCCACTTTTAATACGAACTTTACAAAATTCGACAATTTTTTATATAATTTTTTTGTTTTCTGACAAATTTTAAACCGAACACACAGACAATTTTTCTTAAATATATTGCAAACAATATATTTAAGAAACCAAATGAAAAAATTGTAAAATTTTTAAAGTTGTTCCAAGGAAATTTAAATATTTTGTGGATAATTAGAACATTTTAAATAAAATTTACCCTGGTTAATATGAACCTCGCTTACAACGAACTAATTAATCTAGTCCCCCGGAGTTCGTCTTAAGCGAGTTTCACTGTAGTTTAATTAAATGCATTTAGTGAATATTAAATATTGCAGTGGAATATTTTAATTGTGTAAAAATATAAATTGAAGTGATAAAACTGAAAACGCAGACTGTTTATGGTTGTTTTATATAAAATATAATTAAAAATTAAAGTAAAATCCTTCATCATTGAATTCGGTCTTAAAAATTAGGGTGAAAGAAGTGTCGGATAGAAAATTCTTTTTAAAATAGGGAGAATCTAACCATAGTATACTATAGTAGCCCCACTCATTAAAAAATTGAGAGCTTGTCCCTATCTCATGTAGTTGTAGTGGTAATAAGAACCATATATACAAGTAAAATTACAAACATTATTTTATTTTTTCAAATGACAGAGAAAGAGTAAAGCTACTATATTATACTGTGAATCTAACCCCATCTGTTGAACATTTTTTGAACAATTTTTTGGATTTATTATATCTAAGTGATTAAAAAATGCGGTTTATGTTACTATAACTACTCTACTCTATTCATATAAAAATACCAGGCTCTTTTTCGGGTAGTAGTACGGCGTTTTTACATCGTAGCTTCAAATGGGCTGAAACTTTATAGGAAATATCTAGACATAAATTGGACCAAGAATTATAGACGTCTGTGTAGATTGTGGAACAAAACTGTTTCAAAAATCATAATAGAATTCAAAAAGTAGTGCATTTCCCCTATATTTACATGAAAATGCCACTGATACTTTTCGGGTAGTAATACGTCGCTTTCACACCATAGTCCCAAATGAGTTGAAACTTTGCAAAAATTATCGGGATATAAATTCGATTAATAATTATAGATGTTTCTCCAGTTTGTGGAACAAACATATTCCTAAAATTACAATGGAATTCAGAAAGTGATCCTTTTTTAATACATTTACATGAAACTGCCAAATGGGCTGAAAATTTACAGAAATAACTGGATATAAATTGGACTAAGAATTGTAGACATCTCTGCAGATCGTGGAAAAAAAATGTTCCGAAAATCTTAATAGAATTCAGAAAGTGCTGCATTTCCCATATATTTATACGAAAAGGCCACGATCTTTTTCGGGTAGTAATATAGCGTTTTCACACCGCACAGTGGTTCCAAACAAAAAAAAAATGGTAACAATTATGGATCTTTTAAACTACTGATCCAATCGAAAAGAAATGTTCACAAGAACTGAAGAGAAACATCTAGGCTTTTAGAAAATTAGTGTGCTACAGGGTGTCAAAGCTGACCATCTCGGGTATATAGAAGTTTTATTGTCGTGCAACTTTTACAAATGCGAACCGATTTTGCTGATTTTAGACTTTTTGTAATCTATGTTATAAGATAAATAAAAACCAAGCTCTTATAGTTTAAAAAAAATTTAACTTTGAATTTAAAAATTTTAATTTTTTAACTTGACTTTTTTTGGTTTTTTCCCAATAAGTTTTTCATTATCAGAACGACGTATTTGCAATTTTTTTGTGTCATTACCATGACCTTTCTAAATTTCAGAACGAAAACTATTTTCAATTATCTCGAGCCGTTTAGCAGTGATGGTTTTTTAAACTCAAAACTTAAGCGTGTCCTGAAAATGGCATTTTTTGCAAAAAGGAGGGTACTTCATTCACTTTTATATCCAAGGTTTTGAAAGCTTTTTAACATTTTTGGACATTTTTTAAAAATTTGCTAAATTTCCCGCCGCCCGCACAAGAACATCGATAGGGAAGCAAATTTTGTGGAAAATTTCATATTTTCAAACGTATTTTTTTTATTTGTAAAAAAATTATATGAAAATTACTTAGTTTTCTAAAATTTGTTTTTTTTTTTAATAAATGGTAAACAATTGTCATGCACTAAAAAATCGTTTCGTTACTGTTAATAGTTATTTTTACATAAAAAGTTAAATTTCTGTGTAATATTTTAAAATAAAATGGATTGTAATTTTTTTTTTTTTTGATTTTTTGCCGGGGTGTTTAATATTTGAAATAGTTTTTAATACTCTTTTATATATTAACAAATAAGACTTATTTATCTATTCAACGATATCCCAGCAGAAATTACTGCTTGCTTGGAAGAAGTTTTGTCAGGGAAAGTTGAGCAGTGAAGCGATTGCAGTATTGATGATATCATGCCTGATTTTTGTTCGAGATAGCTGGCGTCAAAGCACTTATTTCGAGATCCAAAAAGGCATGAATTCGCCGCTTTTAATTAGTGCTCCTGTTTTTCTTTTTAAAATGTCGATAATTCATGCCTTCTCGGAAGTGCATATTATAAACCTTTTCAACTATTTAAAATCATACCTTCACAAAAGCATAATATTCCTGAATATTTTTCCGTGAAGAGAAAATGCCTGTTTTTTTAGTAAAACATCTTATTTGCATTAAAATAACTTTTTTCCGCATTTTAAAAAATTTTGATGAAAGAACCGCAAAAATATTTAAGCAATCAAAATGTATTGCTTACTTCATGCCTTTTCGAAAAGCACTACAAAAAGCGATGTAAACAATTATTTCATTTAATTTCTTTATTTTATTCGCTAAAAATAAAATTAAAAACCTAAAACAAATTATTCAAATAAAGTTTTAACATATCTTTTGAATAACTAAAATCTAAAACAGTATTAGTCTCTAATTTATAAAAATTAATCTGAGATCTAATTAAGGGTTCATTTAACGAATAATTCGTTTTATGCATACCTATGAAAAATTAGCCATGGTTTCTTAAAGATCTAGATGGAACATTAAAATTTATAAGTGATAATAAATCAGGGCATTTTATATTTGAATTAACTATATCAAATAAAAATAAAAAAGATTGGATTAGCCTCCTATTCTCTAGTGTTTGCAAATTAATTAAATTGCAACGAATAATATAGGGTACGTGTTCAGTAAAATTAATAGAAGAAAGAGCAATTTTCGTAAATCTTCTCTGAACTCTCTCCAAACGGTTAATATGACAAGCATTAAAAGGGCTCCAAATAACAGACGCATATTCCAACTTCGACCTAACAAAGGAACAAAGGATCCTTAAAATCCTGACAATTTCTCCTCACAAAAGACAATAGAGCATACGATTTAGGGATAATATAATCTAAGTGATTAACAAAAATTAACTTTTGATCAAAAACTACACCTAAGTCTAAAACCTCACATACCTTACTTATAATTTGGTATAAATTGAGTAATTAAAAGGGACTGTTAAAACTTTCCTGTGAAAACATAAATAAAAACATTTGTCAACATAAAATTGAAGTTGGTTACGATCGGACCACGCAACTAATTTATCAAGACTGGTTTGGAGTTCCAATGCATCCACAGAATTGCGAACATGATTAAAAATTTTTAAATCGTCTGCGTAAAGTAAAAATTTAGAGTTATCAAAATATTATTATAAATAATAATACAATTTAATGGCAAATCACTGATGAAGCCTGTTTGTGCTTGTTAAAAAATTTATTTCTTAGATTTTTTAATTTCTTCAATTCTGGTGTATACCAGGGTAGTTTATGAACTTTAGGCCTCACTTTTGGCACATATGCAGTACAAATTTCGAACACCTTTGTAAGAAATAATTCATAGCAATCCACGAGAGATTTACCACTAAATAGGTCAAACCAATCAATAGAACTAAAAGCATTATTTATCAAAGCATAATTACATAATTTAAAATTGTAAGATACCTTATTATTTAACTTAACATTATCATAAGCATAAAACTCTATCATAATACTCAAAGGAATATGATGCATATCAGAATTGCACAGAGAAGTTGGACTATTAGTAAGATTAGAACTCAATTCATAGGATATATGAAAACTAAATCCAATATCCTATTTAAACTATTCGGTATGTTATTGATCTGTCTCAAATTTAGGCTTAAGAATGAATCAATTAAATTAATTTCATTCAAATCATTAACATTGCCAGGCAAAAGTTCAATTTCATTGCCTGGAATATAAGACCATGTTAAATTAGATAAGTTAAAATCACCAATAACAAATAACTCAGTTTCATTGGAAACTGATTCATACAAATGCATAATATTTTCAAAGTGCAAATTGTAAAGCTCATTATTGCTGTAAGGAGGTATATATGACGCATTTATATTAATACTATTGTGAACACCGGATACTTTCACGCCTAACTGATCTGCAAGAGGATTATTATTATTAAGCATTAACAAATTAGATTTTAAAGAACGTTTTACAGCAATCAGAACTCCTCCTCCTCCTTCTCCTCTAGAACGGCCCGTTGCTTCAGGATCCAAATCTTTTCTATAAACTTGAAAAAGATTTAAATTAAAAAATTCACCATCATAAAATTTAGAATTCAACCATGTTTCGACTATAATATAAATATTTGGGAAGATTTAGTTCTCATTCCCGAAACATTCTGATAGTATACACGTAAACAATTAGATTTCTTTGATATATCAACTAATTCACCGATTGAACTGGGGGTGGTTTCTGAAAATTTTTGAAATGACGCACTCTAATGTTAGAAGGCCAAATAGCAGGATTAAAAAGAACATTCTAAAATTCTGACGAAATACCTAATTTAAAATTAACTTTTCTAACATCATCCAAATTAACATCTTTAATTAGTTTGAAACAAGCTATATTTTCAAAATTAACTTTAATTCGCTTAGCAACATAAGTTTTAATTTGGTCTTCTGTTACAGAAGGTTTAAAAGATGATAAATGCACCCATTTTCTTTGTACAATAACATCCAATTCACTGTTAATACTCTGACCAACAATCATATTCCTTTTGTTATTTTTCTTATAGTTTTCACTATTATTACGTCTAGCTCCACTGTGCAAATCATTATTATTAATAGAAGCTGCAGAAGAGGTGGATGGAAAAATATAATATCAGCTTTACAATTAACACTAGCAATAGGCGAAGCAAGAGATTTTCTGTTCATTTGTATGTTATTGCTCTCACTACCCTCAACACATTTATTTTTAAGAGAAGCAGTAGAAGAAGTAGATGGACAAATATTTAAACCCGCTGTATCATCAATACTAGCATTAGGCAACGACATTATATTAGTAACAATAGCAAGTGACTTTCGATTTTCCTGTGTGTTAATGTTCTCCTCACTAACAACACCAACTACTTTATTTAAAGCACGATCATCATCACGAGTAATGCATTAAACACATAGACGACTGCAGCTACACGACTACAAATGCTGCTGGCTGCAATTGTAGTCGTGTTGTCAGCTAATTAATTTTTTTGAAAACGACAGCAACATGTAAACAGATAATCCTTAATATTTGACATTTTGATAAATATTAATCTTTTTTGGTTTGTGCTTCTAAAATAATGGCTGAGGAATATTTTGTTAATTTTGTAAGATCCATTTTTTTTTACAAAACATCACAATAAACTTATTTCCAAATATAAATTAATGAAACCTTCAAACAATTGTAAAATATAAACAGCTGTTTCTTCAGTGTTCCCAAAACGGTGATTTTCTAGTCAGAACTAGCGATTTTATTTCGCCTCTAGCGGGAAAAATTGTCCTGTTTTACATATTTTGTTATATTGTCAACACTATTTTTGTTTTGTAGCCAACAAAAATAGAAATTATCCTAAGTTGACTACAGCGGCAAAAGTAGTCGTGTAGCCGTGTAGCTGTGTTGGTGTAAAAATAATCGTTTTCATATAAACGTGTGTATTTTATTTTTGACAGGCTGTAGTCGTGTAGCTGCAGTCGTCTATGTGTTTAATGCTTAATTGTAGCACCACCAGAAAGAGATTGAGACTTTTGAAAACCACTTATATTAGCAACAACATCAGACTGCAAATTAGAGTCAGTTTGTTTAATAAGAGCATCATCCGAATAGGAGTTATTAGCATGTAATTTAAAGGCAGATTGAGAAGAAACATATGCACATCCATATTTAACGTTCCTTAAGAGATCGATTACCACCAATTTTAACTCTTTAACTTCAATAGACAAAACAGAACCCGTTAAAATTAACTCATTAGAAGAAATTAAACATTTATTACAATTGAATACAATGTTTTTATTAGAATTTAATGATTTTAAATTTATACAAATATTATGAAAGTGGCGTTTACAAACAGCACAAGTATAATTAATCAACTTAGGCCTTTCATTAGTGCTATTTACGAAGCTATACATTTTTAGAAGCGGTAAAAGTATCAGTAAGGAAGCAGTAATCGTTTTTACTGCTTCAACATTTTTGCTGGGATCCCTCAAATTGATCTAAGTGGCGTGACTTTTTTTTGCTACATTCAGAAACATTAAATTTTGTTCAAACATTCATAATTTTCGACCAATGCTGGGCGTAGGGTGCATGCTCAAAAATGTTTTGAATTGGACTGTTGGGCATTTCTCGAGCTTATTCTTTTAAAAAATGTCAAAAACTGTTAAAAAGCTTTCAAAAACTTGGATATAAAAGTGAATGAAGTAACCCTCCTTTTTGGAAAAAAATGCCATTTTCAGGACACGCTTAAAAGTTTTGAGTTTAAAAAACTATCACTGCTAAACGGCTCGAGATAATTGAAACTAGTTTTCGTTCTGAAATTTAGAAAGGTCAGGACAATGACGCAACAAAATTTCAAATACGTTGTTCTGATTATGAAAAACTTATTGGCAAAAAACTAAAAAAAGTCAAGGTAAAAAACGAAAATTTTGAAATTCAAAGTTAAATATTTTTTAAACTATAAGAGATACTATGGAACTTGAAGCTTGGTTTTTATTTATCTTATAACATAGATTACAAAAAGTCTAAAATCAGCAATCGGTTCGCATTTGTAAAAGTTGCACGACAATAAAGCTTTTGTATACCCAAAATGGTCAACTTTGACACCCTGTAGCACACCCTGTGATAAAACAGGGTAAAAGCCTAGGTCTTTCTTTTCAGTCCTTGTGAACATTTCTTTTCGATTGGAGCAGTAGTTTAGAAGTTCCATAATTATTACCATTTTTTTTGATTTGGAGCCACTGTGAATCGTAACCCCAAATGGGTTGAAACTTTGCAAAAATTATTGGGAGGTAATTTCGACCAATAGATACAGCGAGCTTTTTAGGTCGTGAAACAAAAATGTTTCGCAAATCTGAATATAAATTTTACTGAAAACTATAGACATTTGTGAAAGTCGTGAAACAAAAATATTTCGAACATTACAATTGAATTCAGAAAGTGCTGCATTTTACATACATTCATTGTACACGAAACTGCTGCGGTATTTATCTATATCTCGAAAACTAAGAGAGATAGAGTAAAACGGTTAAAAGTTTTGCCCTATGGGGTTTATCACACCCCCTTTATTGGAATCAAATTTTACCTAACTCTACCAAATTTTAAAATTGCATATATCTCATAAAGTACTAACGTAAGTACCAAAAGAATGTTTATTGTTTTTTTTTTTTTAAAGAGAAGCGACATTCAGGAAATTCTTCCTATTAATAACCGTGTTGCTTCGTTTGGAAAGGGGATAGAGAAGAAGTGAAAGATGAAGGGCTTCAAATATGGCAACACTGTAATTGCGCGAGATTTTGAATTTTAGAACGGTTGTTGCGCGCCATCTGATGGTGAGTTGGCGAATCTTTTTTGTTCATAGCCCTGTTATATTAATTTATTTCGGTAGGATTAAGTGCTATGGGAACACCGAAGGAGGACGCTGCGATATGTATGAGGGATAGAAAAAACTCATACATATTACAATTTTTCATAAATTGATGTTGCGTTGGTTGTGTCTCGAACCCTCAACCTCACGTGTAACAGTCCAACGCGCTAACCATTACACCACAGCGCCCACATTTGGTTTCTCGCCTATATCTCGTAAATGGGTACAAACACTTCCCAGTGAACATTTAGAGTCTGAAGACTCATAAAAGAGCCATTAGACCTTCTGAATTCATAACGATAAGAGGGTGTTTTCCTTTACAGATGAAGCCTCTTTCTGAGTATTATTTTATGACTCTTAAAGGACTCCTAATTATGAGCCTTGGGAGGGGAAATATCCCTTTTTTTAAAAGCAATTACTGAGCAATAAAGTGATGTTCAGAAAAAATATTATTTTGAGAGGAAAAACACTCTTTTTTGAGAGATTTTAGAGCATTTTCTGTAGAATTTGTGTGCTTTTTCTGAAAATTTTATGAACCATTTTGATACTTTTTATGAGAATTTAACCCTTTGACGACCGAACATAAACTGCTGGAAAATTGGTATTTTTTTTGCGGATTCGTGATAATCGACCCAACATTTCTAAGTGTGTCGATTACAAGTTTTTTTGTTTTTCTTATCATGCGAAATAGTTTGCATATCGGGTTTTGTGCTTAAATTCGAGTGTTCTAACGTTTTTTCAAAATAATTTTGCTCATTTGGAAAAATCGATTAACAGAAACCACGTTTAGTAAAAATGCGTACTCAATTTTTCATGATCACTTTAGTAGTCCTTAAAAAAGGACTTTAAATTTTCAGCGCATGGTTTTTGGTAAATTCGGGCAAATTTGGTAAATTCGGGAAAATATTTTCTTCGGCATTTTTTGTCAAAATTTATATTATCACTGAACTGGGGAGATTATCCTCTCTTATTTGATGCCCATTTTGGAGAGAAGTGATAATATTATATATTGACATTTTTAAAAAGGACATCTAACGTGATGGATATGCAGTTCATCTATAAATGGTGTTTACCTTCACATATATTTTGATTCCTCAATGGGTGAGAGCAAAATTTGAAAATGTTGCACGTTATAATATATGACTGCAAGAAGAAAAGAAATAATCAACGTCGATTTTATGCATCAGATGATGAAGTTACAGAATTGCTTAACGCATATGAATATGATGAAACCCACCAATTAACATCACCAGTATACTCTGTGCCTCTTGGTTGTTATTGTTCGGCCACGATTTGAAGAAATTCGGATTTCACAAACAATGTTCAGCAACCAAAAGCAAGCCATCACGATCCATCATATGATCGAGCATTTAGAATTCAACCAATTTAGAATAATTACAATTCATCATTTGGAAGAGATATGAGTGAAACCAAACGAAAGTCAATCGATATATCGTCACCTGAATTGTAGAAGGGCGTAACAACACTTTTTATCTTTTTAGAGAAGAAGCAAAAAACATTGTAGAATTACACATATTTTGGAATTAAAGGATATACATATTTTTCTCTTGACAATAGATTTATTTCTGTATGTAAATTTAAATTTTTGTAGGGACATGTATTTAGTATAGTGCATCATAATCAATCAAAAACTTGATTTTGAATTTTTTTGTTGTTACGCCCTTCTGCATTTTAGGCGACGATATATATATTTAAATCAAATATCTTTTCCCTAAGTCTTTTTTTTTTTGTTTGGTTGAATGAAGGGTTTATTTAATTTTATTAATTTTTTGTTAATTGTCCCTTTGACGACCAATGGGACACATATGTCCCATGCTGAATTTGCGCCCTGTAGGCAAAAAAACAAAACTATTCCCACTGTTTTAGTATTTCTTGAAACAGGAAGCACAGGTCCATGCTATATCAAAATTTTGGTCTTGCAAAACCAATAACATCTGAATAAATGACATCCAAAAAAGATGAACAAAAAAAACAGTTTTAATAGTTTTCCTACAGGAAGAACTTCTTAAAATTTGAGAGATTTTCTGTAGGAGATACTAGAATCTGAGCTTTTTTTAAATTTTTAAAGTGATGAAGGTCTGAAGATTAATGGTTCTATAGACAAATTCCTCACATGTTATAGTTTTCAAATAGGAAAAAGTCCTCAAAATCTATGAGTGTTTCACTCTAGAATAAAGTTCTCAGAATCTGAGGATTTCTTTATAGGAGCAATTCCTCACAATCTGAAGGTTTTTTTCATAGGGAAAATCCCTCAGAATATGATGGATTTCCTTCAGCACACAGCAGGGATTGAATTAGCTTGCTGGAACCGGCTCTTGCTCATTTAAGTGAGTTAGAAAAAATGGCTCTTTCTCAGAGTTTAATAACAATTTGGCTAGCTCGCCATGTTAAAAAAGTACAAGTACAAGTCTAGATTATAAATTTTAAAAAACCGAACTTAACAAATTCCAAAATTATGGGCGAACGCGAAAAAAAATTTTTATGGTAGAAAAAATTAATTTAAAAGTCAATCAGCGATTAACATTCTGCAATGAATATAATGATGCAAAAATTTTCCTTAATTAAAAAACACACATTCAGCGATTTACATTCTGCAAACGAATATTTACAAAATTTGTTGTATTAAATGGATATTATAATTATAGTCCCTAGATTATAAATTTAAAAAATTGCAAAATAATGGCGGAATGCGAAAAAACACTTTATGGGAGACTAAAATTAATTAAAACACACAATCAGCGATTAACATTCTGCAAACGAATATAATGATGCAAAAATTTTCAATTTTGCAAAAAAAAAAAAACTTTTTCGCGTTTCTTTTTTTTTTTTGCAAACTAAGCACCAATCTTTGGTGTAATTGATACTATGTCCATAGATTATGAATTTAAAAAACCATACTTAAACAACTGCATATTAATCGCGGAACACGTATGGTACAAAAAATTAATTAAAAAACTTAATCAGCGATTTACATTCTGCAAACAAATATATCGTTTCAAAAATTCTCCTTTTTCCAAATTTTTATTTTTAAATTTTTGTTATTTTTAAAGTGTGGTTTTCTTAAATTCGTAATCTAGGAACTATAATGCCAGTTTCATACATCAAAGTTTGGTGGTTAGTTTGCAAAAAAAAAAAAAAAAATCGCGAACAAAAAATATTTGCAACATTATATTCGTTTGCAGAATGTCTATCGCTGATTGTGTGTTTTAATTAATTTGTTTTTGCGTTCTGCGATTATTTTGCAATGTGTGGTTTTTTTAAATTCATAAAATAATAATATAATACTATACCAATAACTAGACTAATACTATATAGACTATAATACTAATTTCACACAACAAAATTTGGTGGCTAGTTTGAAAAAAAAAGAAAAAAAACGCGAAAAATAAAATTTGCAAAAAGGAAAATTTTGCATCAGTATATTTGTTTGCAGAATGTAAATCGCCGATTAAGTCTTCTAATTCATTTTTTATACCATAAAGCCTTTTATCTTATTCCCCAGAGTTTGCTGCTTAGTTTGTAAAAAAAACATGGGGAAAAAATTTGTTTTCTAATATTTGTTATTTGTGTTTGAAAAGAGTTAGCCAAAAATCCCCCTGATTATGTAAAGCGTAGGCGTAGGCGTATACGCTTTTAGGCATTTTTACATTAAAGTCGTTATGACAAATATTTTTCCAATATTTAACAGTCAAGTAAAGCTTATATTTTATTAAAATTGTATTAGATACCCCTCGGATTCTGAAGCCTTTTCATATAGAAAAACTGTCAGACCCTGAAGACTTTTCTATAGAAAACCCTCTTGATTCAGAGGACTTTTTCTAAAAAAAAACATCAGATTCTGAGGACTTTTTCCTATAGAAAAACCTCAAGATACTGAGAACTTTTTCATAAAGAAAAACCCTCAGTATCTAAGGAATTTTTCCAACAGAAAAACCTCAGATGCCGAGTACATTTCCTTATATAAAAATTATCCGATTTTAAGGACTTTTTCCTATAGAATAGTTAATGTATTATTTTAAAGTAAAGTAATAGTAACTGCATATATAAATATTTATTTTTAATAAATAAAATTTGATAAAATAAAATTTTTTTATTAGGGGGTTATTTTGTAATACGCAACGCCTTGCATTGCGTTGTTTTCCATACAAATTGTTTTTGTAACAATAACAATTTACACACAAATCAACGTAAGGCGTTGCGTTTTACAAAATAACCCACTTACTGTTTTTGCAACAAAAAATAACTAATAACTATATAATATTATATTTTGCCTACATCCAAATTGGTAATAAACGATTGTTTCTCAGTTAATTTAACAAAAATTGGAGGTAATTTTTCGAACATAAAAGTCAAATAGAAATTAGCTATATTTTATGGTAATATTGCCGCAAAACATAGCAAACCCTATGTTGCCTTTGAAAATAGGTGAAATCACCCTATAATTTTAGGTAATATTACCTAAAGTTTTTTGTGTATTTGGATTTTAAAATTGCAAATACCTTAAAAACTACTAACGCACAGTGGAATATTTCACAAAATTGTTAGAAAAACAACTGTTTTTTATCAGTAATTCTTAACAGTAGCGTTGGTGATACAGATATTGATTCTAATAATTTTAAATATGAATATTTTAAATGGAAATAGATCTTATTCCACAGGTGGTACAGCAAACATGGTTCGAGTTTTTTCAGGCAAAAGATTGGTTTGAAAATTTGTCACATAAATGCTCAAAGCCTTGTGAATAAAATCGATGAATTTAGATATATTTTTGAAAAATCAGATGTTGACATTATTTCAGTGGCTGAAACCTGGTTTGACTCATCTGTAACAGACAGTTTAGTCTCACTAAATGGTTATAACTTATATAGAGCAGACAGGAAAAAACATGCGGGAGGAGTTGCCATTTATATAAGAAGAGGATTTATGTGTAAGGTAAAATGCCGATCAGTTGATACTGATGCGATGGAACATATTTTTCTTGAGGAATATAGTGAGGGAAGGAAATTGCTTATTGGTAGTGTTTATAGGCCTAACTGTAATGTCAATTTAAGTAATTTCACTAACGTGCTTGAAACCATTAGCAAATCCTACAATGATATCATCATAGCAGGAGATTTTAACTCAAATATTTTAATTGAATCCAGATTGACCGATATAATAAAATCTCTTGGTCTTACTCCCACGAACACTCACATGCCCACTCACTACACTGCCAATAATAGCACATTAATTGATATGTTTTTTGTGGCTGATGAATCCAATGTTCTCTTTTATAATCAGCTGTCAGCTTCTTGTTTCTCAAAACATGATCTGATATTTATGATCTATGATATATCACTAACTGAAAGTGGGGAAAGTATTACATATAAAGATATTAAGCACACGAATTTTGAGTATCTGCCAGAGGAGTTCAATAAAATTAATTGGAGTTATATATATCACGTAGTTTCGGTTGATGATCAGGTGGCTTTTTTAGAAGAAAACCTGATGTATCTTTATAATGCTTCAGTTCCTTCTAAAATAAGGAAATTAGACAATAATCAAAAGCCATGGTTCTCTGCAGAAATTCGGCATTTAATGAATGAACGTGACAATTTGTATTCGCTTTGGAAACGCAATAGAACCTTGGAACTTCAAAGAGATTATCGCATCGCCAAATCCATAAGGGATGCCAAATCCAAGTTTTATGCGGACAAATTTTCCAAATCAATACAAAGCAAACGAACATGGCAAACCATTCGTGAGATTGGAATTGGAAGGGCAAATACCGCAATGGATAACTCCATAGAAAACCTGATATTAATGAAAAATTTATTAATATTCCCATGCCACAAGCTAATCATCAATACTATGACAGTCTTAATGCTAACAATGTACAATTTGATAGTTTTACATTTGAATGTGTTAATCATATGGATGTTGTCTCAAGTTGTTTATCAATAAAATCGAATGCTACTGGAGTTGATGGAATTCATCCCGCTTTTATAAAAATACTTCTCCCGTTACTTCTTCCATTTATTACCTATATATTTAATCAGATTATTACTAAAAGTACGTTCCCTTCAAGATGGAAAAAGGCCAAAGTCTTGCCAGTACCAAAATCTAAAACTGAATACAGACCAATAGCCATCTTACCGTATCTATCGAAGTTTTAGAGAGACTTATTTATAAGCAAATTAACCGCTATATTAGTGACAACAATTTACTAACTGATGGGCAATCTGGTTTCCGTGCAGCGCATAGTTGTATAACAGCCCTAACTGATGTTGCGGAGGGTATTCGAAAAGAAGTTGATGATGGGTTTTTGACTATGTTAGTATTGTTAGATCTGTATTGTAGTGCATAAAAGGACTTCAAAAATTGTGACTAAGCCAAATATTCACATTAATGGTGAACGCATAGAAATTGTCAATTCCGCCAAAAACTACACTCAAAAAAATAAGTTAGTAGAAAAATTAGTAAAACGTCTTGTATATCAAGTGTACTAGTTTTCAGCAATTTTTTTGCTGAAATTCCATTTTCAGCAAAAATTTTAGTTATATTTGTTTAGCACTAAACTAATTTTGAACTAATGTTTTACTAATTTATTTTGCTACAAAAATTGTGCTGATAACCGCATTCATAGTGTGGACGACAACCAGATAGACAAGATGTAGATCTCGCAGCTTGTCTGGAAACGGAAATGACAATAAAAGAAAAACAACTCTACACATATTCTATATTTAAATTTTCAGCAAATAAATTAACTAAAGTAAAATTTCGCTACAAGTTTTTTGAGTTTTTTCCAGTCTACTAATTTTCAGCAAAAACTTTAGTGATTTTAGCAAGGATTTTTTTCATTTGCAGTCGACTAAGTGTTAGCAAAACTTTTGCTGAAGATTACTATTTTTTTGGTAAAAATCAGCTCGCTGATTTTCAGCAAACCTTTTGCTGAAATTACCAACTTTTTTGCAAGCAAGAATTCTACTGGCTAAAACTTATTTATTACCGGTCTTGATGTATGGATCTGAGGTCTTTTCCATCTGTGATTCTGAAAGCAATCGTAGATTTAATGTGGTGTACAACAATATTATAAGATATGTATTTGGTTTGAGAAGGTTTGATGTAACATCGCAATATTCTAAAATATTATATGGTGTTGAATTTGAAAATCTATTGCGCATTCGCGTACTTATTTTTTTACACAAAATTGTCAACTTACACCAGCCCGACTATCTGTTTAAACGTCTTAAATTTTCCATATTCTTTTCCAGGACAAAAAACTTAGCAACTGTCAGGCATCATAGTTTAATGTCTGAATGGCAATTTTATATACACGCTATCCGCCTTTGGAACAGATTACCTATAGCAATTAAAAGTATCAGCAACGCTTCCAAATTTAAGAAGGAAATTTTTAATTATTATTCGTAATTGTGTAGTTTTGATTTATTATGTTTGATTATTATTTTATTATTATTTTATTTTATATTTGACATTTGTTAATAAATTTTAACCCTTTTTTATGATTGATTTATTATAAGCTTTTTTATGTTCTCTGTATTTTATAAATCACCTAACAATGTACTGATTATACTATTGTAAACCCCTGTGCTAATAATTATAAGACTGTGGTCTTAAGGCACAGGCTACCAAATAAATAAATAAAATATAATTCGGTCACTCCTTATATTCGATTTTTTCCGGCAGTACGAAATTACCCCTAACGAAATAACACCCAAACCCTAAAACAAAAAAAGCCCCAAAAAGGGCAAAAATTTAGTTTGGAGATGGTTTTATTTATTTTGAGGATTGTTTCGTTTATGATTTTTGGGGTTTTTTTCATTATGAAATAAGCCCCAAATGAAAAAATTCCCAAACATATTAATTAGGGGATTTTGGCATTCACTTACTTTTTGGGGAGAATTTAATTTTTTTGGGGGGTTTGATATTTATTATTGGAAGAGTATTCTTAATTTTTGTATTAGTAAGAGTGGCTTTTTTAACTCTTTTAGAACGTAAAGTATTAGGATATATTCAGATTCGTAAAGGTCCTAATAAAGTTGGGATTGTTGGGATTTCCGAAATTTTTAAAAGTTTGTTTCTTTCAAACAGGTTTTAGTAAATATTTCTACAATTTAAACCGTTTAGATTTACAAATATTGCTACCTGTAATCATAACTTTATTTACCTATATAACAATTAGTTTTAATTGACGGTAACTTTGCGGTTGTGCCGATAGGTTGTTTTCAACAGCTGGTATTGTTCAACATGTTCAACTATACAAGTCTTTAACTAATGTTAATTAATTATTATATGAATGCTTCAGTTGCCAAATCGATTAACTCCAATTTCTGAATTTTATAAAACTTTAATTTCAAAACACTTTATTGACTCCTGACTGTATAATACATACACAAAAATAATTTCTCTGATAATAAATATCAACACTACAAATGACAAAATTTATAATTTAACAGGAATTTTAAAAACAATTATATACTATTTTCTAATTTTTCTCATTGAGACTCATTCATTTTTCTTTATGGAGTTAATCGATTTGGCAACTTAGGCATTCATATGTCCTTAAAAAAGATTCGTCATTACACCCCCAGTTTTATTGGAAATGGTCCCAAATGGAAGAAATCAATTTTTTTTTTTTTTTGGAAAACATTAACCCGTGCCGAAAGTTGGACGAAAATGGCCCATTTTGGAAAAAATTGTATTATTGTTAAAAATTCCCAAAATTCTAAATTTCGAAAAAAAAATATTTTTTATTCCATTTATTCATTTAATATAGTCAAAATGATTCAGACATGGAATTTTGACTTCATCGGATATTATTAACCCACTTTAGCCTGGAATCCAAAATGGACCACGAATTTGGTAAAAATGCAAAAACGCGTTTTTTTAAATTAATTTTAAAGATTTTTTATAATGCCTAATTTGGAGACGCCGATTACTATTTGTACCACATAATAGTTGATATTAAAGAAAAAAAAGAAAAAAATTGGAAAAATGATAATTCGAGTTTGTGTTTGGAGTAGGGATACCGATCCCGAAATCCCGAGATTTACAAATCCCGAAATCCCGGGATTGGTCTTGAAAAATTCCGGGATTTTCGATTTCATTATTTGGCATATTTTATCTCTTTTTGTATTTGTTTTTATTGTTATATTCGACCTAAATCACATAAATCCAAGGACCGGAAACTTTTTATTTTTTGGTTTTTATCAAATATAAATATCGTAAAAGTATTAAAATAAAAATTCAAACGTACAAAAAAATGAAAAGAAAAAAATATTTATTTAAAATACCCCTCATGATGAAAATAAAAAAATTTTTCTGTTTTAATCTTCTTTCAAAAAAAAAAAAAAAATAAATAGATGGAAAAAAAGAAACTTTTTTTGTGTTGTTATAAATAAAAAAAGAAAAATATATATAAATATTTTTTTTTTTAATTTTCTTTTGCTGTAAATATCTGGCCTAAAATGTGTTCTTTTTTCCGCGACTTTTTTTCGCTATTTGTTTTTTGCAACTAGCCACAGAACGTTGTTCTATGAATTGGGTATTATAGTCTCTTGAATGCATATTAAACAAAACCGCACCTAAAAAATTGTAAAATATTGGCGGAACGCAAAAAATACTTTATGGTACAAAAATTGTATTAAAACACCTTATCAGCGATTTTCATTCTGCAAACAAATATACTGATCTAAGAATTTTCCTTTTTGCAAATTTTTTTCCCGCGACTTTTTTTTTCGCGATTTTTTTTAAATATTTACCAAACTTTGTTGTATGAAATGGGTATTATAGTCTCTAGATTTCATATTTAGCATAATCGCATCTAAAAAACGCGAAATTTTGGCGGAAGGCGAAAAAACACTTTATGGTAAAAAAATTGTATTAAAAACCCTTATCAGCGATTTTCATTTTGCAAAGAAATATACTGATGTAAGAATTTTCTTTTTTGCAAATTTTTTTCCCGCGAATTTTTTTTCGCGATTTTTTAATTTATCCAACAAACTTTGTTGTATCGAATGGGTATTATAGTCTCTAGATTTCATATTTAGCAAAACCAAACCTAAGAAAACGCGAAAATTTTGCGGAACGTGACTTTATGGTAAAAAAATTGTATTGAAAAACCTCATCGGCGATATTCAGTCTGTAAACAAATATACTGATGTAAGAATTTTCCTTTTTGCAAATTTTTACCCCCGAGACTTTTTCGCGATTTTTTTTCAACTAGCTACCAAACTTTGTTGTATGAAATGGGTATTACAGTCTTGGGTATTACATATTTAACAAAACCGCACCTAAAAAAATTGGTGGCTAATTACAAAAAAATCGCGAAAACAGTCGCGGAAAAAAATTTCTAAAAAGTAAAATTCTTACATTAGTATATTTGTTTGCAGAATGAAAATCGCTGATAAGGATTTTTAATACAATTTTTTTACCATAAAGTGTTTTTTCGCGTTCCGCCAAAATTTCGCGTTTTTTTAGATGCTATTATGCTAAATATGAAATCTAGAGACTATAATACCCATTTCATACAACAAAGTTTGGTGGATAATTGAAAAAAAATCGCGAAAAAAAAGTCGCGGGAAAAAAATTTGCAAAAGGGAAAATTCTTACATCAGTATATTTCTTTGCAAAATGAAAATCGCTGATAAGGGTTTTTAATACAATTTTTTTACCATAAAGTGTTTTTTCGCGTTCCGCCAAAATTTCGCGTTTTTTTAGATGCGATTATGCTAAATATGAAATCTAGAGACTATAATACCCATTTCATACAACAAAGTTTGTTGGATAATTGAAAAAAAATCGCGAAAAAAAAGTCGCGGGAAAAAAATTTGCAAAAAGGAAAATTCTTACATCAGTATATTTCTTTGCAAATGAAAAAAATTGTATTAAGGGTTGTGATGCAGTTTTGTCTGAGGCTGGGGTAAAATTCAGTTTGTCCAGGTTCGTCAAAGGTCTGCCTCCTTTGAAATAAAACAGCAATCGTTTCTTTTGTTCAATTCAATTGTACGATCCTGGATCGCACACAGTTTTATTTACCAAGATCTTAAACTACTTAAACTACTTATTTAATCTAATGACTGTTAATCTTTAAACGTTGTCGATGATTCGGTGCACAGGATGATCTTCGGCAACTCTGGCAGTGGTTGTAGTTCCTCGAAACTGTGAGGGCAACTATTTCATTAAGGGCCGAATTTCATCGATGGCAATTATATTTTATTAGATGCGAACTAAATTTTTCTGTGGGTGTAAGATTTTGCAGTGGTTTCCGATTTAATTCATTGATATTTACTAACGTATATATTTGGGTGTAAATTCAAAAACACCTTTACTATAATGCTTTGCTAGAAGAAACATTTTTATGTTGTCAAGATTGGGGAGTTGTTTTTCAAATAAAATTAGAAAAAACTTAGAAAATATTTTATTTTTTGAGTGAGAAGAAAATGAAAATTTAATGGGAGAGGAGAAGAAGGAAAAATTTTAAAGTGATCTGATAAACACGCGGAATTTTAATAAGAGAATTTTAATAAAGAAAATTGAAATAAAGACGGAAAAAGAATTTTCAAGTGGAAAGTGAAAAAGTAATTTACCAATGAAAATTGTTACAAGGAAAAGCCAAATTGGTGAATAATAGCAACATACAGAAAGAAAAGAGAAGAGATAAGATAGATCATCATAGTTTACGGTTTTACGACATTGGGAACAAAGATTACAATTTTGACACATAAATACATTTGCTGCATTGGAATACAATTTTAATCCTAATTCTGAAGGAAAGTAACGTGATATAGATTGTGATACATTAATTTTTTGCATATATACATACGAACGAGGGTTCAACATCAGTTGTCACAAGATCAGGATTGTTTGAATTAACGACAGTTACTGAATTGCATGAATGGTGTAGTATATTGGCATATTGGACAATAATTAACAACCACCGAACAATTGCTGCAACGGCTACGATAATGACAATAATATATTCAACTGAGTGTGAGTAATAGGAATTAATATACAATTCTTAGCGCTAAATGATGATCAAGAATAACTAATCGATAATGACAAATACAACTACAACAATAAACATTTATACGTAAGAAAACGAAAAAGAAAAAAAAAAAAATATTTTAATTTTAATTTAATCTTCTTTCAAATAATTTTGATTCGTTCTCTTTGTACAACAAAGTAATTTATAAGATTCATTTTAAATTTTAAATATTCTTATTCAAATTATTTTATGGTCATCTTATTTCAAATTTTGATTTCAAACAAAATCCAAACATAAACTTTATTAATACGTTATTATATAAACTTACATACTACTACTACTATTACTACTACTACTACTACTACTACATATATTAAATTCATTCTAACCCCACTCACACAAACTGATATACTAACAGATTAGCGAATATACAGAATTGAATTGAACTTATAGCCAAATATATTCTTCGTCAACAAGCGCTTGGAGACAACGTTGGATATACAATCGTAAGTGAATTCAAATTTTGTTTTTATATATTTATATTCAATTTTTTTTTGATTTCCACTCAAATTTTCTTTAATAATATTAAACATGAATAACGATAATAATTAGTGAATCGTGTATATATTAAATACTGAATTTTGATTTCAAAAAAAAAAAAAAAAAAAAAAAAAGGTGACCATATTTAGATTTCTTTTTAATTTTTTTATTTTAAAATTTATTTTATCTAGATAATATATAATTATTGAGTTATGTTTGTTATTACTATTATAAATAAATTTTGTTTCGGTTATTTCTAAGATGAAATTTTAAATTTATTTGTTTATTACGAAAGGTAAAGTCGGTAGTATGGGTTAGCTAAGAAAAATTTTTTTTTATAAGGGCTGACAACAAATGGTAAAATTTTGTCAGCATGGCGGGTGGGCATTGGTATGTTGGTAGTTAATGACACCTCTAACTACCAAACCATCATCAACTTTTACTTCCCCTTTCCGGTTTCTGTATGGATCGTTTTTACATTTACTTTTTTTTTTGCTACCTAAATTAAAATCACTGGTAACGTATTCGGGAATATAATTTTTATGGGAACTTTATGGACCACACCCACCGACGAGCACAGCCGGATTTAATAGGTAGCTGTTCCCATGGTAGTAGACCGAACCGGACGAATCGTTACAGAGATTTTTGGCGCCCAACGTGGGGCCTCAGTTTCGTTAAACATTTTTAATTTATAGTGCATTTACATCTATGAACTGAGGGCCTTTGAATCGATTTAATGTGTGGTGATTTTATGCGGATACCTTCTCTTTCCTAAATTTTTTTGTTTTAGTTTAGCTTTTGTTTCAGTATTAGTTAAATTTGGATTTAATAGCATTATTTTATATGTGATTCTATTACCTTCTTTAATTTTATTGAATGCAATTTTTATCAGGGTTTGGGTTCGAATTCGAGAGATTGGTTTTCTGGTTAATATCGGTACAGTTCTCATTTGACTCTCACTTTATTTCTGTATTTTTTTTTATTTAATTTCTTCTTCATCTTAGAAATTTTTTTTATTTTCTGGTTTGATTTTTTTGTTGTTGGATCTAATGTGTCTTGGTTGTAATCAAGTACATTCCTACATCAGATGATCGACCGATTTATTTATTTTTTTCTCATATTTGTTTTTGGATCAAATTCATTCTGATTCTGGTCGGATGTTTTCCAGCAAATATGGGACATTCTATATCTCTTGATCTTTCAAGTTTTTGTTGATGATGGGAAGGATAGCATGCCATTTTATTTTCTGTTTTAAGTTTTCTTTTATGATTTTCATTTTAGTTTTTTTTTGTTCCAGCTTACCCATACCGTAACACTTTACTGAGTAGTAATTATATTTTAATATTGATTGATTATAAATTTTTTTTTGAAAATTAATATTGACCGGGATTTTGAGGAAATATATTGAGAATTTTTCCACTTACTCTTCGAAATTTTATTTGTCAGAAATTAGTTTTTGTTGAAGTTTTTTTTTTTTTTATTTGGTTTAGTTTTATAAAATGCCATTGATAAGGAGTTGTGGGGATATTCCATCCGAGGTACAGCAGGAAACAGCTGCTAATTCCACATTTGTTGAAGAACGGGGTGCTGGTGATAATCAGCCAAGGCAGGCTCAATATGAAAGACCCAGGACTCGATTACAAGCTCGTAGGGAGGCCAGTAATCAAGGAAATGTGGATGAAGCTGGGGTTCGTCAGATAGTTCATGACGCTTTGGGAGGCTTTAGGGAAAATGTTAGTGAAATGATAGCTAGTGGTTTTCGCGAATTGCATTTGGAAAATATAGGACGTAATCAACAAACAGATCGTAGTAATATTTCTCGGACTGGTCAGAATTTTCGACCTAATGGGTCTCCTGAGAATAGACGTACTTCTCGAAACAATCGTGGTGATGACGAACATATTGAATTGGATAATCGCGGCAATATTTTTCGAGTTGAACGTAATGTTCGAGAAGATCATGGTTTTCGGCATGAAAATTCCCAGCGTAATTCAGAGAGAATTTTGAATTTGATTCGGAACTGGAAAGTCAATTTTACTGGCGATACTTCGGATGTTACTGTGGACGAATTCATATACCGAGTGAATACTTTAACGAGTGCTAATCTGCATGGGGATTTCGACCTATTGTGTGAACATGCCCACATTCTTTTTGGAGGAAGGGCCTTAAAATGGTTTTGGCGTTTTCATCGGAGTTGTCAAGACATGAACTGGAACAGTTTGTGTGTCGCATTGAAACGACAGTTTAAGGATTTTCATACGGACTTTGACATAAAGGACGATATAAGACATCGCAGACAACGACATAATGAGACCTTCGATGAATTTTACGAGGCTATAATGGTTTTATGTGACAGATTAATAACACCGTTATCTGAATATGAATTATGCGAGACCATTCAACGAAATTTGAAACCGGAAGTGAGACATGAACTGCTTCATCTGGACATAACTCGAGTTGCTGAATTACGACGCGCGGTACGACGACACGAGAAATTCGTTAAAGATATTTCAGCTGCTAACTACAATAAACGCCCGTATCAAAAGACACAAGTTTCTGAAGTAGTTAAGAAAGATACACGGTCAGATATTGAGGACATTGTAGATAATGAGGATACGGAAATATGTGTTGTGATAAGGACTGGAAAATGTTGGAACTGTGATAAAGTGGGTCACAGTTTTATGGATTGTATGGAGCCACGGATGGTGTTCTGCTATGGATGCGGATTAAAAAATACATATAGACCACAATGCCTTAAATGTACTCAGGAGCGGGGAAACTTCGTGAAGGATGTTCGTTCAAGGATGGACGGACATCCGAAACATTGAATTCAAAAACCTGTATACCTGTTTTTATTAATCAACCAAATGAGACAAATCTACCTGATGTGACAAAAATTCACCCGTTGCAGCGACCGTATCATATTCGCCTCGAGGAATATCAGCGTGCTAGGGAAAGAATTTTTTTTAAACCGGATTTAGAAGAAAGAACTACCAGATCGTCAAAAAGAATTCGAGAATTCTATAAAAGAAGAAAACGTTTGAAGAATGTGGTAGTTTCGTCAATAGTAAGTAAGGAACATGATAATAGACCTTACATTTTGTTGAAGGTACGCGGAAATAACCGTTTTGCACTGTTAGACAGTGGAGCCAACGTCAGCGTAATTGGAGGAGATTTGTGTATGGAAATTATCGATTCTGGAGAATTTAAACGTGGTGGAGGTAATGTTAAAACTGCCGATGGTCAACGACAGCGAGTTTTAGGAACGGTAAATTTAGATATTGGTTACAATGGTCAGGAAAAAACGAATGAATTTTTATTAATCTCTACAATCGAACAAGACGTAATTTGTGGTATGGATTTTTGGGAAAATTTTCGAATGAAAATTGTTTCGGTAGACACAATCAACGAAATTGTTTCCGAAGAAGATCCTAATAAGATTCCAATGAATTCTTTTCAAAAACAACAACTACAGAAGATTATCGATTATTTCCCGAATTCAGAACGTGATGGATTGGGAAATACGCCTGTACTGGAACATAAAATTGATACTGGTGATGCCCAACCGATTAAACAAAGATATTATCCAATATCTCCAGCGAGGGAAAAACTTTTGTGTGGTGAAATCGACCGGATGCTAAAATTAGGTGTCATTGAGGAGTGTCCGACATCTCCGTGGTCATCTCCTGGAGTGTTGGTAATAAAACCTGGTAAGGTTAGATTTTGTTTGGACAGTCGGAAATTAAACTCCGTCACGACAAAAGACGCGTATCCGATACCGAACATAGACGGATTAATTTCGAGGCTTCCTCCAGTTTATTACATTTCAAAGGTGGATTTGAAAGATGCCTTTTGGCAAATTAAACTGGACGAAAACTCACGACCAAAAACCGCGTTCACAATCCCTAATCGGCCATTGTACCAATTTACAAGAATGCCGTTTGGATTGTGCAATGCACCACAAACAATGTGCCGACTGATGGACCAAGTCATTCCGTACAATTTAAAGATAAACGTTTTCGTTTACCTCGACGACTTATTGATCATTTCAAAGGACTTTGACGAACATGTACAACATCTACAGGAGGTGGCCACTCAACTTCGGAAGGCCAATTTAACCATTAACGTAAAGAAAAGCAGCTTCGCAATTCGTCAAGTACAATATTTGGGATATATTGTAGGGGAAGGATCCCTGAAAGTTGATCCGGAAAAAGTCATGGCAATTTCCCAATTTCCAATACCTAAATCTATAAAACAAATCCGACAATTTCTTGGTATGGCCGGATGGTATCGGAGGTTTATTGATGATTATTCTACCGTTACTTTTCCTATAACCGAATTATTATCAAAACGTGGAAATTTCTCATGGTCGGAGGACGCACAAAAAGCTTTCGAATTAATTAAGGAAAAATTAATCTCAGCGCCAGTGCTAGTGCACGCTAATTTCGAAAGACCCTTTATTCTTCAATGCGACGCTAGTACTTTTGGTGTCGGTGCAGTATTGGCACAATTAGACGATGAAGGAAATGAGAGGCCGATTGCATTTATGTCCCAAAAATTGAACAAGGCACAGCGAAATTATTCAATTACTGAACTGGAATGTCTGGCAGTCTTATTAGCAATCAGAAAGTTTCGAGCCTATATAGAGGGTCAAGCATTTAAAGTTATTACTGACCATGCAAGCCTCAAATGGCTGATGAGACAGAAAGATTTATCGGGACGATTGGCCAGATGGGCCCTGAAACTACAAGGTTTCGACTTCACAATCGAACATCGAAAGGGGAAGGACAACGTTGTGCCAGACGCACTATCCAGAGCTTTTGAAGAGGACATTACTGTTGCCGAATTAGAATTGCAAGTTTTACCATCAATTGATCTGAATTCTGTCTTCTTTGAAAGTCCTGAATATATCCGTTTAAGGGACGAGTATTCAAAAGTAGGGTTACCCGATTATAAAGTTATCAATAAATTTATCTACAAGCGGACCAATTTTCCTTCTGGAAACTTAGATGAATCTGATTCATGGAAATTGTTTGTTCCAACGGAACTACGCAAGGAAGTTATTTACGCTGCGCATGATTTACCTACCGTCGCCCATGGTGGTATCGCAAAAACTGTTCACCGTGTCCGGGAATTTTTCTTTTGGCCAAAATTAGTAACAGACGTAAAAGAATACGTGATGAATTGTGTCTCTTGCAGAACTTCTAAACCTCCGACAACTTCGCTCAGACCACCTATGGGACAAATGGTAACGACCGAAAGGCCGTTTCAACGTTTGTATATGGATATTATTGGTCCATTCCCACGTACTAGATGTGGTAATATAGGAATTTTCATTATTTTGGATCACTTTACGAAATTTACATTTTTAAAGCCCCTTAGAAAATTGATAACCAAGCCCATTAACGAATACTTGAAGAAGGAAGTCTTCACATGTTATGGTGTCCCGGAAATTATTGTTTCCGATAATGGAAGTCAATTCAAATCCAAGGAATTTAAACAGCTGATAGACAAATATGGAATTAATCATCAATTTACTGCGGTACATAGTCCCCAATCAAACGCGAGTGAGAGAGTAAACCGATCCATAAACGAAGCTCTTCGGTCATATGTTCAGAATGATCAGCGTCAATGGGATGAATATTTGCCGAGTATAAATTCTGCCATACGGAGCAGTGTACATCAGACCACAGGCAGAACACCGTATGAACTTGTTTTTGGACAAGCAATGATGAACCACGGACACGATTATAAAATATTACGTAATCTAGAACTGTTAGCAGAAGCGGACACACAAATAGAACGCCAGGATGATTTTACACTTCTTAGGGAGTCTATACGTACTAAAATTAAGGAGGCGTACGATCGTAATGTGAAATCATACAACTTAAGATCTCGTGTACGAGAATTCAATATTGGACAAAAAGTTATACGTCGAAATTTTGCTCAAAGTTCTTTAGTGGATTATATTAATGCTAAACTTGCACCTACGGGCATACAGGCCGTGATAAAGAGAAGAATTGGTAATGTGAATTATGAATTGGAAGATGCCAAAAGTGGACATGTTGGAATATATCATATAAAGGATATATGGACGTGATAGTGGACCTTAATTGGAAATAGTGGTTTGCCTTTTTCAGATTAAGTTCTATGGTAGACTTGGCTCTTAATCTGCTTTGTGAGGGCAACTATTTCATTAAGGGCCGAATTTCATCGATGGCAATTATATTTTATTAGATGCGAACTAAATTTTTCTGTGGGTGTAAGATTTTGCAGTGGTTTCCGATTTAATTCATTGATATTTACTAACGTATATATTTGGGTGTAAATTCAAAAACACCTTTACTATAATGCTTTGCTAGAAGAAACATTTTTATGTTGTCAAGATTGGGGAGTTGTTTTTCAAATAAAATTAGAAAAAACTTAGAAAATATTTTATTTTTTGAGTGAGAAGAAAATGAAAATTTAATGGGAGAGGAGAAGAAGGAAAAATTTTAAAGTGATCTGATAAACACGCGGAATTTTAATAAGAGAATTTTAATAAAGAAAATTGAAATAAAGACGGAAAAAGAATTTTCAAGTGGAAAGTGAAAAAGTAATTTACCAATGAAAATTGTTACAAGGAAAAGCCAAATTGGTGAATAATAGCAACATACAGAAAGAAAAGAGAAGAGATAAGATAGATCATCATAGTTTACGGTTTTACGACATTGGGAACAAAGATTACAATTTTGACACATAAATACATTTGCTGCATTGGAATACAATTTTAATCCTAATTCTGAAGGAAAGTAACGTGATATAGATTGTGATACATTAATTTTTTGCATATATACATACGAACGAGGGTTCAACATCAGTTGTCACAAGATCAGGATTGTTTGAATTAACGACAGTTACTGAATTGCATGAATGGTGTAGTATATTGGCATATTGGACAATAATTAACAACCACCGAACAATTGCTGCAACGGCTACGATAATGACAATAATATATTCAACTGAGTGTGAGTAATAGGAATTAATATACAATTCTTAGCGCTAAATGATGATCAAGAATAACTAATCGATAATGACAAATACAACTACAACAATAAACATTTATACGTAAGAAAACGAAAAAGAAAAAAAAAAAAATATTTTAATTTTAATTTAATCTTCTTTCAAATAATTTTGATTCGTTCTCTTTGTACAACAAAGTAATTTATAAGATTCATTTTAAATTTTAAATATTCTTATTCAAATTATTTTATGGTCATCTTATTTCAAATTTTGATTTCAAACAAAATCCAAACATAAACTTTATTAATACGTTATTATATAAACTTACATACTACTACTACTATTACTACTACTACTACTACTACTACATATATTAAATTCATTCTAACCCCACTCACACAAACTGATATACTAACAGATTAGCGAATATACAGAATTGAATTGAACTTATAGCCAAATATATTCTTCGTCAACAAGCGCTTGGAGACAACGTTGGATATACAATCGTAAGTGAATTCAAATTTTGTTTTTATATATTTATATTCAATTTTTTTTGATTTCCACTCAAATTTTCTTTAATAATATTAAACATGAATAACGATAATAATTAGTGAATCGTGTATATATTAAATACTGAATTTTGATTTCAAAAAAAAAAAAAAAAAAAAAAAAAGGTGACCATATTTAGATTTCTTTTTAATTTTTTTATTTTAAAATTTATTTTATCTAGATAATATATAATTATTGAGTTATGTTTGTTATTACTATTATAAATAAATTTTGTTTCGGTTATTTCTAAGATGAAATTTTAAATTTATTTGTTTATTACGAAAGGTAAAGTCGGTAGTATGGGTTAGCTAAGAAAAATTTTTTTTATAAGGGCTGACAACAAATGGTAAAATTTTGTCAGCATGGCGGGTGGGCATTGGTATGTTGGTAGTTAATGACACCTCTAACTACCAAACCATCATCAACTTTTACTTCCCCTTTCCGGTTTCTGTATGGATCGTTTTTACATTTACTTTTTTTTTGCTACCTAAATTAAAATCACTGGTAACGTATTCGGGAATATAATTTTTATGGGAACTTTATGGACCACACCCACCGACGAGCACAGCCGGATTTAATAGGTAGCTGTTCCCATGGTAGTAGACCGAACCGGACGAATCGTTACAAAACGTCGATACCTCTGTCACTGGTTAGATATGATTAGGTATTGAACTAAGTATCTCACGAATATAGTAAGCAGGTGAGTCGGGTTATTCCAGGAAAACGAGGATATGTTGTAAATACGATTAGTAAATATTTCTAAGTAACTCACAAGAATAGTAAGCAGGTGAGTCGGGTTAATTCGGGGAAACGAGGGAATATGGTAAATACGATTAGTAAATATTTCTAAGTAACTCACGAGAATAGTAAGCAGGTGAGTCGGGTTATCTCGGGGAAACGAGGGAATATGGTAACTACGATTAGTAAATATTTCTAAGTAACTCACGAGAATAGTAAGCAGGTGAGTCGGGTTAATTCGGGGAAACGAGGGAATATTGTAGATACGATTAGTAAATAGTTCTAAGTAACTCACGAGAATAGTAAGCAGGTGAGTCGGGTTAATTCGGGGAAACGAGGGAATATTGTAAATACGATTAGTAACTAGTTCTAAGTAACTCACGAGAATAGTAAGCAGGTGAGTCGGGTTAATTCGGGGAAACGAGGGAATATTGTAAATACGATTAGTAAATAGTTCTAAGTAACTCACGAGAATAGTAAGCAGGTGAGTCGGGTTATTTCGGTAACTCCGACCTTGTTGGCTTATTCGTGTATACTTCGCCGAAGGACGAAGTATAATAAAACTCCAACTGGATTCAAGCTCTCCCCTAGGCTATACAACTTTTCCCTTATAAGAAATACGTTCTATTAACCTAATAAGAATTATTAGAATATTTGCCCAGCCCAGTGAAAATATATTGTTGGTTAGGGGTATCAGCATTTCCATTAGGTATATGAATAAGTAGGTTATTTGTAACGGCACGTTACATTCCCCCCCTACTTTGAAGGAAAAAACAAGTGGTTCTACTTTTTTTTCCTTTTTCACTCCTTTTCTTTTACTAAAATTCCCCCTATCAATCAATGGCACTATGCGAATTTCGACCTTTCGATCTGTAGTACCCGAAGGTACCTTTTGCCGAACTCCAAAGCTTCGGTTCGATATGTGGGTGCAATGCCGAACAGGAATATATCCATGTAGGTGGATTTGGTTTAGAGCATAGTGTGGGCGGTGGTCTTCGCATATTTGGAACATACGATTGTTTTGCCGAGTTCAAGCGGTCGTGATGTTTTATCGATGGGGTCACAAGAAGTCGGGAAGGAAGGCTCGGGAATTTCGGCTTCGCTTGAACGGCCAGTTTTGTCGCTGCCATCGATGTCCTTAGAACCTTTTCCGATTTATGAAATTCAACACCGGATATATTTCTTGCCGATTTCTGGTTATTTTGGGCTCTAATAAGGGGGAGTGTGGAGCTCGTATTGATTAGTGCGCGATCTTCAATGTCGTTGCTGTGAATTGGAAGGAAGTATCGGGGAACAGGTTGTCTACCTTCGGTTATTTGTAATGTGCAACGACAATCTCTGGACATCACGCCGTCAGTACCACAGCGGGAACAGAAAATACGCAGTGGATTACGGCATTGCCTTCTGGTGTGTCCTCTCGCCTTACAGCGCCAGCAATGTGTAGATCGACCGTAAACGTCCAGCGCTGACATAATCCCCAAAAAATGGTTGGTATGGCCTTTCTCTTCATGTATTATCGCCTCATATTCATCTGTTAGCTCCATGAGCTCATCTAACGAAGTGAAGTGATTCCGACGTATATACAGTTTGTATTCGCTTCTGAGACCATAATAGATTCGGTCCGTATGATCCAATTTCCGTAGTTCAGGGTGATAATGTATGAGGGTTTGTATATCTAATATAAAATCTTTCGCCTTTTCCTTCGGCAATTGCTTCCGGCGGTATATTGTCTCTTCAAGATGGGCTAAGTATCGTTTTGGTAAAAAGAATCGATCGGCTTGTCTTTTGAACTCCTCCCACGAATGGATTTCATGCCGCTTGATACGATACCACTGAAGTGCTCGCCCCTTTAGTATTTCTAGGAGCGAGAAGAGAAGCCGGTTCTTCGGAAATGCGTAGCATTCGGCTACTTCTTCGACCCGTTCAATGAACTTCGTGTAAGTGCTACCACCATCATAGGTCAGATCCCATCGGCGGATTACTTCCATGATTTCGAAGTTACTGAGGCTACTCGCCGTTCGAAAGCTATCAAGATCTTGGTAATTGCTGTGTGCTGTACTCGCTCCAAGTTCGTTGGTGGTTTGGTTAGGTTTTCCACTAGGTGCGTCGTTGGAGTCGAGTCCCTGCTCGGGCGCCATTTGTGATGCAGTTTTGTCTGAGGCTGGGGTAAAATTCAGTTTGTCCAGGTTCGTCAAAGGTCTGCCTCCTTTGAAATAAAACAGCAATCGTTTCTTTTGTTCAATTCAATTGTACGATCCTGTATCGCACACAGTTTTATTTACCAAGATCTTAAACTACTTAAACTACTTATTTAATCTAATGACTGTTAATCTTTAAACGTTGTCGATGATTCGGTGCACAGGATGATCTTCGGCAACTCTGGCAGTGGTTGTAGTTCCTCGAAACGTCGATACCTCTGTCACTGGTTAGATATGATTAGGTATTGAACTAAGTATCTCACGAATATAGTAAGCAGGTGAGTCGGGTTATTCCAGGAAAACGAGGATATGTTGTAAATACGATTAGTAAATATTTCTAAGTAACTCACGAGAATAGTAAGCAGGTGAGTCGGGTTATCTCGGGGAAACGAGGGAATATGGTAACTACGATTAGTAAATATTTCTAAGTAACTCACGAGAATAGTAAGCAGGTGAGTCGGGTTAATTCGGGGAAACGAGGGAATATTGTAGATACGATTAGTAAATAGTTCTAAGTAACTCACGAGAATAGTAAGCAGGTGAGTCGGGTTAATTCGGGGAAACGAGGGAATATTGTAAATACGATTAGTAACTAGTTCTAAGTAACTCACGAGAATAGTAAGCAGGTGAGTCGGGTTAATTCGGGGAAACGAGGGAATATTGTAAATACGATTAGTAAATAGTTCTAAGTAACTCACGAGAATAGTAAGCAGGTGAGTCGGGTTATTTCGGTAACTCCGACCTTGTTGGCTTATTCGTGTATACTTCGCCGAAGGACGAAGTATAGTAAAACTCCAACTGGGTTCGGGTTACCTCGGGAACACGAGGAGATGTAAATACGATTAGTAAAATATTTCTAAGTAACTCACGAGAATAGTAAGCAGGTGAGTCGGGTTAATTCGGGTAAACGAGGGAATATGGTAACTACGATTAGTAAATAGTTCTAAGTAACTCACGAGAATAGTAAGCAGGTGAGTCGGGTTAATTCGGGGAAACGAGGGAATATGGTAAATACGATTAGTAAATATTTCTAAGTAACTCACGAGAATAGTAAGCAGGTGAGTCGGGTTATTTCGGTAACTCCGACCTTGTTGGCTTATTCGTGTATACTTCGCCGAAGGACGAAGTATAGTAAAACTCCAACTGGGTTCGGGTTACCTCGGGAACACGAGGAGATGTAAATACGATTAGTAAAATATTTCTAAGTAACTCACGAGAATAGTAAGCAGGTGAGTCGGGTTAATTCGGGGAAACGAGGGAATATTGTAAATACGATTAGTAAATAGTTCTAAGTAACTCACGAGAATAGTAAGCAGGTGAGTCGGGTTATTTCGGTAACTCCGACCTTGTTGGCTTATTCGTGTATACTTCGCCGAAGGACGAAGTATAGTAAAACTCCAACTGGGTTCGGGTTACCTCGGGAACACGAGGAGATGTAAATACGATTAGTAAAATATTTCTAAATAACTCACGAGAATAGTAAGCAGGTGAGTCGGGTTAATTCGGGAACTTTAATCGGGCTGGCTTATTCGTGTATACTTCGCCCACGGGACGAAGTATAATAAAACTCCAACTGGATTCAAGCTCTCCCCTAGGCTATACAACTTTTCCCTTATAAGAAATACGTTCTATTAACCTAATAAGAATTATTAGAATATTTGCCCAGCCCAGTGAAAATATATTGTTGGTTAGGGGTATCAGCATTTCCATTAGGTATATGAATAAGTAGGTTATTTGTAACGGCACGTTACAGGGTTTTTAATACAATTTTTTTACCATAAATCTAAAATTTTATAAATTAAAAAATAAAAACTGTTTTTGTTAATAAGGAAACTTTTTTTTTTCTACAAAAAAAACTTTTCTCTTTTTTGTACAAAAACTTTTTTTTTATTTTTTCTTTTTTCTTTTTCTTTTTTTGTTTGGGGTTGAAAATAAAAAAATATCATTTGTATAAAAATCATTTGTAATTTTTGTTTTTCTTTTTTTTATAAAGATAAATATATTTTCAATTTTGGATGAATATAAAAAAAAATAATTTAGAAATTTACTTTATTTTGAACAAAATACTTTTTTATTTCTTGATGAAAACTTAAAAATAAAGCTTTTGGTTTGTAAAATCCGGTGCCTGCATAAATCTAATATCTTACTAAATGTTAATAAAGAACAAATTTATCCGATTCATAAAAAATAGATTAAAATAGATTACACATTAAATAAATCTGAATAAAAACCTTAATAATTTAAAAACTTTTATTCAGCTGCGAAACTTTTGAAAATTGTAATACAGCTTTATTTAATCTTTTAACGGACATGTTTTTATTTAAAGGGTGGTTAAATTTTAAGGGCCGATGTTGAATGTGAACCACTCCTAAACGTCAAGTTTTTTTCTGCATTTCATTTGACATTTCTCAATTTCTAAGACTAACTCAATGTGAGTGAAAATGGGCGTTTAAATCAATATGCATTTCGTGCACTTCGTGACTTCTTTGGTCAGCATAATCGACCGAATGTGTCCACAATCGAGAAATTTCAGCAAATCGGGTCTGTAGGAAATGTGAAAACACCTGTTTTTTGTCTTTGGTGCGGTTTATGGGCTGGCGGCGTCATCGGGCTGTACTTCTTCGAAAATGAGGTTGGCCAAACAGTTACCGTGAATGGTGTTTGCTATAACGGACTTCTTGTAGCCAGAAATTGAGAATGTGGACCTGGACGATATGTGGTTTCAACAGGATGGTGCCACTTGCCACACAGCCAACGAAACAATGGCTCTTTTGCGCGAGAAATTCAATGGCCGTGTTATCTCACGTGGTGGCGATGTTAATTGGCCGCCAAGATCATATGATTTGACACTTCTTCTTTGGGACTTCTTTCTTTGGGGTTATTTGAAAGAAAAGGTGTACGTTAAGGTGACCATACGTCATCTTTTTTAGAGGACAATCATTTATTTTCACTCGCTGTCATCTATAAAATTTGTGTCCTCTTTCTGTCATCTTTTTCATAATCCGTCATCTTTTGTCATCTTTATTTTTAAAAGCATGATTAATATTTTTTTATTATTGATCTTATAGTATGAACAGTACAAGCACGGCACGAGGGACGGTTTCCTTTAAAAATTACATCAAATTTTATTTCGTGCCGTGCTTGTTCTGTTCTTACTTAACTTTCGCTTTTGAAAATAAATTTTAGCACTTATTTTCTTTTCGTAAGAGTGGGGGGGGGGGGGGCATACTCGATACTGCAAGCTGTACAATTTGTTCGATGAAAATGTGATTTTGATCGTGTATGGGCTTGTTTGGCGACTATTACGTGTATGGGCTGTAAGCTTTATGACTACAGGGTTGATACATTGCAAACATTTAGTTCTATTCAATTTAGTTCTAATTCCCTTTCTTTGAACTGAATTTATATTTTGGGAATGAATTCCCTGACCAAACTTAAGGAACTGAATGAATTCCTTTTTCTTTCATTCGATTTATCTAAAAGGAATTCATTAATTTTTTTCTAATGCCTTCATAAAATTTAATGTATTCATTCAACAAAGAATTCATTCAATTCTAGTTAATTCAACTTTTGGTCAAATAATTCATTCAATTCTAGTTAATTCAACAATTCAAGGAATTCATTCAATTCTTGTTAATTCAACTTTTGGTCAAGGAATTCATTCAATTCTAGTTAATTCAACTTTTGGTCAAGGAATTAAATTTTTTTCGTTTAATTCCCTGAATTTAAGTTTTCACTCAATGCCCATCTCTTAATGCTCTATCTCGCTTAAATTTCGAGATACAGGCAATTTTGTAAAATGGCGATTTTTTTAAAATGGCTCGTACCTCGAAAACTAAGCGAGATAGAGCAAAACGGAAATTTTTGCTCCTATGGACTATTAACACACCCCAATAATACAAATAGGCCAGGTCTTGTAACAATTCCGATTAATCCATTTCTATAAAAAAGTCACGTGGGTCACCGTGACTGTTCATAAAAATTGATTCCTGAGAAACGCTCTCGGCCTACCTCATGTTAATAATAGAACTCAGGGAATTAAACGAAAAAATTTAATTCCTTAGGGAATTAAACGAAAAAAATTTGAATTAACGAGAATTTAATAATTTAAGTTAATAATTTAACTTTTGGTCAAGGAGTTCATTCAATTCTAGTTAATTCAAATTTTTTTCGTTTCGTTAGAATTGAATGAATTCCTTGACCAAAAGTTGAATTAACTAGAATTAAATGAATTCCTACACACAAAAAAAAACTAGAGGTAATTTTTTGTTAAATTTTTCCCATTTTTTTTTTTTGTTTACTGGGGAAACTTATAAAACTATGTACACAGGAAACAATTTATAACCGTTAAAAAACCCGTTATTTTAAGTTAAGTGTGCTCCATTACTTTTTGTGTAAAGTTCAGTAAAATGAGAGTAAGCACAAAATCCTCTATCTATTAACAAAATTGCTCAAAAGTCCGGGAACGCACAAAATCACTTTTCTAACCCAAAACTTTATTTAAAAGAAAAAAATTAAAATGCGTAGGTATAGTTTTAGTCTGAAAAATCTCAAAGATACAAATATTTTTTCCATAATTAAAATTTTAAATATTTTTTTCCCAATTGTGTTATTTGTTTAACAAATAAGCTATATTTGTTAAAACTTTTTTTTTGCTTATTTTATCTGATTTTACTTATTTTGTAAATATTGGCTTATTTTTGCTATTTTCTTTAAAAATTAAGCTTATTTTAGCTTTTTTATGCGAAAATAGAGCATATTTTTGCTTTTTTCATAAAATCCATAATTTTAAACATTATTTTAAGTCGACATAAATTATTTTATATAAAATTTGTTTTTTTTTAATTTTTATTTTAAATTAAAAAATCTCTTTTGTTAAAATAAACTTTTATATTTTTTTATATTCTTATATTTTTAAAATCAGAACTTGTATCTAATCTAAATTGTTCTATATTTTCAAATAAAAAATATGCTCTGGCTTCTTTTTGGTTAGCCTGCTAACAACTAATTATTTGATTTCTAGGTGATTTAAATTTTAAAAAATTTTAGGTTTTTGTCGATATTTAAAATTTTCTGCAATCCGTTTGTGATATAGAGTATATTGTTTTACCCATTTTCTGCAAAGCATGGATTCCGTGCGAATCTTCTGACAATACTTGGTAGAAGGATAGGTACACTGAAAATATTATTACAGTAACTGACTGTAGTTTATTTAAAAAGTTATCCGTACATTTATTTTTAAATGATTATAAAGTTAAAATGGAAAGAAATATATATTTTAACTGTTTTTGTCGTTTATTTAAAAAATAAATTACATATAAATACGGATTTTCTGTTACAGTTAATATTTTCATTTAAAATGTTTTGTTAAAAAAAGAATTCCCTTTTGATTTCTAGGTCAGTTAAAAAAACGAAATAAACTAAAAATCATTTATTCTTACGGATTTTGTAGTTAATTTTTTGAAATTTAAAAAAACGAAATAAATGAAAAATCATTATTTTTTAAGTTTTTTGTAGTTTATTTATTAACATTTAAAAATAAATGAAAAGTTCTTTTGATTTAAATGAAAAGTCAGTAGACCGGTTTTCAAGTGATTTTTCATTTATTTTAAATTACATTTTCAGTTAATTTAAACTACAAACTATTTTGAGTGTAGACGTCTTTAAATATATGTTGGTAAAAAATGGGTTTAACAATTTAAATAATGTGTCCCAAATTTAGTAGCTTTGAGGTTAAGAAGAAGAATAAACCTTCCTCAAAAGTTATAAACACATTAAATTTGCAAATCAGACTAGATCTACCCTACGGGAAATTTTAACAAACTGTCACCGAACTGGCCCCTTTATATGAAACAGACTGGTCACTTTTACATGGCGTTGTCATAGGAGGGGGAAATTGACCCCTTGTGACATGTCACAAGACAAATCCTAGGACAGGTTACTGAACTTTCATAAAAAACAAATTTCAGGGACCTGTCCTGGGATTTGTCTTGTGACATGTCACAAGGGGTCAATTTCCCCCTCCTATGACAACGCCATGTAAAAGTGACCAGTCTATTTCATATAAAGGGGCCAGTTCGGTGACAGTTTGTTAAAATTTCCCGTAGGGTAGTTTCTGCCTTTTTATGGACAGGCTTCATCAGTGATCTTCCATTAAATTGTATTATTGCTTATATTTTTATTGTCAGATTGTCTCTATATGAATAATTTCAGAAGTGATCAAACAGTTTATCTTCCTCCGTGTCCCAAAGTTTTGTTACTTGATTTTAACAGTGAAATTACATTTTAACACTTTTTGGACAAATTTTTAATTTATTTGCCTGGTTTTCTTGTTCGTTATTAGGTTTAAAAGGTTTTATTACAATTTTATAGATTATCGGAAAGCTTAAATATTAAAACTGAATTACATCATAATTATTTTGATTTCCAATGGAGTGCGCCATTCCAATATTTCAATAATTTCAAGCCCAATGCTTCCAACGCGAAATGAAAGTAAAATTCCAGAGGATTTTGCAAACTTAGATCGGATTTTTATTTTATGGCCTCTTGAAATATCTGTGTTGCGCGAAAGTCCAAAAATGTGGCACATTTTTAGAGTTAGGAGCTCTCTTGCGTTCACGAATAAGTTAAATTTCAACTGTTACTTTCGGTTCTGTTATTTTGTTCGGAATTATCAAAACCATTGACATAATCAATATGTTCGTTTACTCGAATTTCTTACTACTTTTACTATAATTGGAAAGTTTTGTTTACTTTTGGTATTGAAATTTTCCAGCTGTAGTAAATGTAGTAAGTAAACGAACAAGCTTATTAAAATCTTATACTGATAGAAAAAATGCGGAAAAAGTAGCAAACAAAAGTCGGTCTCGAAATTAGTTTAAAGGGGCACTGCACAGAAAGCCTTTGGAATTAGTAAATCCTTTTTGCTAAATATTAGTAAGATAAGTACAGCAAAAATGCAACTGTTAAATATTAAATACGAGTATTTGAGTTAAATTTCGTTTAACTGAATTGCAAATTTACCTTCCTAATATTGGCTAAAAAATGTTGCTGAATATTAGTAGACAAAAAGCAGTAAAGAAATTGTTATATATTTAAAAGTTAATTTATGTTTAAATTTAATTGAGTTGAATACAAATAACGGTCTCTCCTGCTACAATAAACGGAAATATTTGCTAGAAAATAGTAGACTGCTTTCTGCAGTGTACATATATTTTTATACGCATTACGAAAATCAAAAAACAAAAATTTTAAATTGTTTGTGATGGTTTAATCGAATAATATCCAGGAAATGTTGTAAATTTAAGAGATTTTTTCTTTCTATTTTTATCTTTCTAATGTTTCGCAAACAGATTCTACTGGATTCAGCTATTTTTTATGAAAATTTTTTAAAGACTTTTATATTAGTGTATGAACAACTGAAAAAATTTCTTGAGTGAACGAGTGAACTACAAGAACACACTAGTTCAAAAATAAAATATATTGAAATGACCTGTGAACTATAATGCCAAATTCTAGTCATTTTTATTCCGATTGTTTGTTTGTACAAATGTTTTATTTTGTGTGGAAATTTCACATTTTTACTCAATTTCCAAACCGATTTCGACATTTTTTTTTACGATAGACTACTGGGATGTTGCTACCCAGCGAAATTGTCGGATGCAAAGAACCGGTTGTAGAATTATCAACCTATAGTAGTTGATTGTGCCTGCAAGCAGGGAACTGCTAATTTTTATGGAAAACCAAAGGTTAATTTATCAATTTTACGTCTAAATTATAATAAATATGATGAAAATTATTAGAAGTAACAATAAAAAATAGCCACTTAATAATTAAAAGGTGCGAAAAAAATTTCAGTTTTCTATTTGAAGCCACATTTTATAAATTTTTTCTCAGTAAATGCGAGGATTGCATTCAATTTATTTTCTAACCTCTTTGAATATGCCTAGCATACATAACTATGCAAGATTAAAAAAAAACCATAAACAAAAACAGTTTCTATGGGCATCAAATAGTTTAAAATTTTTTTTAGAAAACAGTTTTCGCAATTGGATTTTGGGTCTATTTTATTTTTGTTTTAAACAAAAATTAAAAACTTTTTAATACATTTTTTAAAAATTTTTGTTGTTTTCGATGTATTTTCTTACGTTTTAAAATTTGTCAAATCATTTCGGGGGGCTCGAGCCCCCAAGCCCCCCGCTAGCTACGGGCTTGATCTGAGGGCTTTTCTAGGTTAGGTTAGGTTAGGTTGAATGGGAGCCCGCCAGAACGGCGAGTTCACTCGGAGGCCATAGGGCCCATTGTGATTCCCTTAGTTTTCCCCACATGGAAAGAAATACCACGACCCGAGAAATCTAGAACCATCCCGATCCCCTTAAAAAGTTCGCAAGACCAGACAGAGAAACATCGCGTAGACTGTCCAGGTCGTCGAAGAACCTGCACCCCAGATATCTGAGTCGCCGTTCCTTCAGTCCCGGACATTCACAAAGCAGATGATGCACTGTCTCCTCCTCCACCTCGTCCCCACAGCCCCTGCAGTAGTCCGCCTGGGCGTAACCCCAACGCGCAGCCATTCGGCCTATCGCGCAGTGTCCCGTTAGAACCCCTACAAGCATCCCGACCGTCCGCTTGCCAAATCCAAGAAGAATCTTTGTCCTCCCCGGATCTGGCAGTGGCCATAGGGTCCGAGATATCTTACAATTGGTCAAGGTTGTCCACCTTGCCCTCGTCTCCCTATCCGATATATCCCCTATCACACCGAATAGCTCCACCAGAGGAACCAGGACCTCCGTCTGTATAGGGTCCTCAACCGACTCGGAGCCATTCCTCGCACACTCGTCAGCCCGCTCGTTCCCCGCAATCCCAGCGTGTCCAGGGACCCACGCTAGCCTTACCGAGTACCGACGAATACGGTCGAGGGATTCAATACAGTGCCGCACACACCCCGATCTGACAGTATCTGATTCCAGGGCTTTCAAAGCAGCAAGACTGTCCGCAAAGATGCTAATGGACGATGGATCCAAATCCCGTTCCATTATCATCCGTGCGGCCACGTCAATTGCATACACTTCCGCCTGGAACACGCTGCAATCACCCGAGAGTCGTATGGAGATTCGAAGGTCCAGTTCGCCGGAGTAAACTCCCGACCCTGTCCCCATGTCCGTCTTCGAACCGTCCGTGAACACTGAGATATCACCACTCCGAATAACGGAGTCGGCTGCCCAATCTTCCCTGGTCGGTACAATCACCTCAAAAGTCCTCTGGAAATTCGTGACCGGTACAATAGAGTCCGTTTCACGATCCAGTAGTGCACCACCAATCTCATGCAGAATGGTACTGTGCCCCCAAGTGCGTTGCCTCAGCTCCTGCATCTCCCTAAGTCTGAGAGGTGCCTTTGCCGCCGTGCCCCTGATATAAATATCCAGTGGTGGGATGCCAAGCATCACCTCCAAACTTGCCTGGGGTGTAGAACGAGCCGCCCCCGTAATACCCAGACAAGCCAGTCGTTGCACCTTTGCGAGAGTGGAGAGATATGAACCCGTGTCCACCGCCCTCCACCACACCAGTGCCCCGTAGGTCAAGATTGGTCTGATAATCGCCGCATACATCCAGTGAATGATATACGGCTGTAGACCCCATCTCTTCCCAAAGGTCCTTCTACAGGTGTAAAAAGCACACAAGGCTTTTCTCATTCTCTCCTCGGTATTCCTCTTCCAGGAAAGTTTAGAGTCAAGAATGACACCCAGATACTTTGCCTCCCCCGAGAGTTGAAGAGTGATTCCGTTCAATCTAGGGAGATCAAATCTCTCCGGTTTGTACTTCCTTGTGAACAAAACAAGTTCGGTTTTAGATGGATTGACTCCCAGACCGTTCTCCCTTGCCCACCTGGATAGCATCGTAAGCGCCGACTCCATGAGATCACTGACCGTCTGGAGAAATTTCCCCCTGATCAGTAGCACAACGTCATCGGCGTATGCCACAACCTTCGTCCCGGTTCTCCCCAATGAGTCAAGGATTCCATTGATCACAAGATTCCACAGAAGAGGAGAAATGACCCCCCCTTGTGGAGTACCCCTTGTGACCACCTTCCGCGCCCCATCACCGCCTATGTCCGAGTTTATAGCCCTACTCCTGAGCATATTGCCCGTCCACAGGGTTATCTGCGGGTCAGTGCCAATACCCTCCAAGGCACTAGTGATCGATGATATACTCACGTTGTTGAAAGTATATATTCTATAGGAAATAGGCATTTTTCTAAAGAAAAACTCTCATTGTGCGGACTTTTTTACCCTCCGCTTCCGAAAACTTATCTTAAGCCTCATTCATACAGAACCCAGAACTAGAAGATTTCGTTTTTTTAAGTTTTCGATTAGAAATTTGTATGGGAATTGACAATCGAAAACAAAATAAATTTTAAAACTACTAGTTTTGGGTTCAGTATGAATGAGGTATTATCCTCAGATTCTGAGGACTTGTTCCTATAGAAAAATGCTCAGATCATGAGCACTTACCTAAAGAAAAACCCTTATAATCTGTATAGGAAAGAATCCTTAGAATCTTTGTGTTTTTTTTATATGAAAAATCTCAAGGATTTAAGGAGTTTTCTATAGGAAAAAGTCCTAAGCATCTGAGAATTTTTCTACAGGAAAAGGTCCGTAGAATCTGAGAATTTTTCAACAGGAAAAACCCTCAGATTCTGAGGACTTTCTATAAAATAACCCTCAGATTATTATATAAAAATTCTCAGACTCTGAGGACTTTTTCCCATAAAAAAATTTTCACATTTTAAGGACTTTTCCTGTAGAAAAATTCTCAGATTCTTAGTAGTTTTTTCTATTGAAAAATTCTCAGATTTTGAGGACTTTTTTCTGTTGAAAAATTCTCAGATTCTTAGGACTTTTTCCTATAGGAAAATCCTAAGATTCTGAGCATCCTGAGACTTTTTTCTATAAAAAACACAAAGATTCTAAGAATTTTTTCTTTTAGAAAAACCCGCGGATTCTAAGGCTTTCTCTTACTGAGATTACTTAGAATTCATGAATTTGTAGTACAGATTCGTACCCTGTTTTCCACAGGCAGAATTATTCCGCTCGTTTTTGAAAAACAGGAGCTTTGAAAAGGCTCAAAAGAATGACAGAATTGGAAGACTAATTTGATATTTCATTTACCTACTTACATATTATGGACAGTAATATTGTTGAAAATTAATCGTCCTCATCATCAACGTTCTGGAGTATAATAAGCGCGTGTTGTTTTGGGTTAATATTTTTTTTTTTCGTGTTTTATTTATTTATTGAATCTTCACTAAATATGTGTGAACTAACAATAAGTATTCAAATCTTAAGACTAAATAAAAGTATTAAGTCCAGCCAGTGCCAGACAAAAATTGTGTGCTTTCATTTTAATTTCTTCTCTATAAGTGGACCAAGTCAGCAGTATGTCTCCTTCTTAGTCGCAGGTGACCACTGCACTGTATGCTGGAGTTTCTTATATACCAGGGTGCACACGTGATCATTCTAAGAAGCCTGTTTTGACGTCTTTGCAATTTTTCTATGTTAGATGCTGAGGCGGTACCCCAGAGTTGAATTCCATAGCACCATATGGGTTTAATTATCGAGTTATAAAGCAACAGTTTACAATTTAAGGCAAGTAAAGAGTTCCTACTCATAAGCCACGTTAGCTCAACCGTTTTTAACTTTATCTGGGTAAGTTTCGCATCTATGTGATTTTTCCATGTAAGGCGACGGTCAAGGTGTATACCGAGATATTTCACATTTGATTGTTGGGGTATATTATTATTATTTATTTGAATCGGTGGACACGATTCTCTTCTTAAAGTAAAAGTTACGTGTATACATTTCTGTTCATTCACTTTAATTTTCCATTTATCTAGCCAAGTTTCCAATTGTGATATATGATTTTGTAACAATCTTGACGCTACTACTGGGTCATTGTGGACACTAAGGATTGCTGTATCATCAGCAAAAGTGGACGTATGGGTATTCAAGTTTAATGGCATATCAGATGTATATAGGATATACAGAAGTGGTCCCAAAATACTACCTTGCGGTACTCCAGCACAAATGTCCTGGGGGGAGCTGATGAAACTTTTTTCCGCGAGAACGAATTTACGATTTGTTATATAGCTTTCTAGGAGCTTATGGGTGTTTGACGGTAACAAAAGTTTTATTTTAAAAAGAAGTCCCTCATGCCAAACTTTATCAAAGGCTTGTGAGACATCAATAAAGAGAGCAGAGCAGTATTTTTTTTCCTCAAATGCCTTTCTTATTACAGTGATTAGCCTATGTACTTGTTCGATGGTTTTATGTTTTCTCCTGAAGCCAAATTGATGTGCTGGAATAGTATTGTTTTCGTCTACATACAAGGTCAACTTATTCATGAGTAGCTTTTCGAACAGTTTTGATATATTCGGTAAAAGACTGATTGGTCTATAGGATTCAACTTTTGTGTGGTCTTTGCCTGGTTTGGGTATCATTTTAACAAGTGATACTTTCCATTCCGCGGGATAGTACTCAAGGCGTAAAATAGCATTAAAAATAAAGAGAATAATTCTTAATGCTATACGGAGTAATTCTACAAGCATTTTATTACTTATCTTATCGATCCCATATGCTTTTTTTGGGTCTAATTCAATAATAGCTTTTTCAACCTTTCCAGCGAGGGCAGTGGGTATGAATTGGTTTGCGTAGAACCAACGCTTTGGGAAGTGGCGATTTGTGCATACGAAAAATTGCTTGTACTGGCACTATGAGAAGTAGTGTGTTGGGCATTTGAAGGAGTACGATCAGTCGATCGAGAATTATTGGGCAGATTTGGGAATTCTGTTGGCTGGTATTGTGGTCTATGAGGTCTTTTCATTGTCCTTTGTCTAATATTTATGTATACTGGACAGCCTCTGTAATTCGCAGTGTGGTTTCCACCGCAGTTGCTACGTTTTTTAACGTTTGGGTCACATCTAGAAGATGTACATTCCGACGATTTGTGAATATCACCGCATATTACACATAGAGGTGGTAATTGGCAATACCCCCGTGTGTGGCCAAATTCTTGGCAATTTACGCATTGGGGTAATCCATTGCGTTTACGAGGCTCTTCAACACTTATTCTTCTATGCAGAAGATATCGAAGGCTATAGATCGGGTGTGTTTCGTTCTTTTTAAGTTTTTTAGAATCGAAGTTTAATTCTACTCTGAACAGGGGTTGAGGAATTTTATTCTTATTGATAATGTTGTTTATAGACTTAATTTCATAGCCCTCCTTTCCTAGAGCCTCCTGAATTTCTTTGGTTGGAACGTTGCTTTCTATACCTTTTAAAACAACCATCAGGCCTTTAGCACTTTTTAATTGAAAAGTATAATAGTTTTTCTTTTTGGTATCAAGATATTGAGTAATGGATCTATAATGATTTTCAGTGAATATTTTAATTTTAGTTTCCTGAACATTTCCCACTCGTGTTGATACTACATAAAAATTATTTGTTCCTACAAGCTCGGCTAAATCATTAACAAGATCGTTAGAGTTCGGTTCACGGAGATGAATAGGGGGAGGTGTAAATTCTTTTACAGATTTCACTGGGGTTTCTTCATTATCATCTGTGTTTAAAATGGAAAAGCGATTTTGACTTACCATATTCACAGGATCGGTATTTTTAGTATGCTTCGCATGCACTCTTTGTTATTGAATTATTGTTTGTTATGCTCTCCTGCTCATTCATTGTGTATGCTTGGGTTTTGTTTAGGAGATTTTTGGTAATGTACGAATTACATGTGGGAATAATCGATATAAGGGGGGAATTTATGGATGTTGTGACTGTGGTAGTATTGGGTAATTGTGAAGTTACTGTAGAGAATGATGCTGATGTAGAAAATGCTGATGTAGAAATTAGTGTAGAAAATGCGGTGATATTTACCTGGATAGAATATGCATTTGGCCATTATTGTTAACGCAGATGAAATGCATTACCTCTTTATTTTTTGTAATTGTCATATTTTACAATTTTAAAAATTATTTTTTGGCTCCATATTTTTGTTCGTTTTTTAGTTTTGGATAAAATAATTAAAATTGATTTAAATATTGACATTTAAAATTTAAAAATAATTTTTCGAAGAGTTACCTATTTACAATAGTAGAAATTATATTGCCAATAGGCAAAATTCTATAGTAAAATGACCCATCGGCATAGGTAATAAAACTATTTTCCTTAATTTCATACGAAAATAGGCTACCTATGCCATCCAAGACAATATAACCCGCAATATTTTTTTGTGTGTAGACTTAAACTTTAATTAACTCGTGTTGAATGAATTCTTTAGTAAATGAATTCTTTAGTGAATGAATTCTTTAGTGAATGAATTCTTTAATTCAAATGCTTAGTGCTTTGGTCAGGGAATTCATTCTATAAATTTGAATTCTTTGTACTCATTCACAGGAATGAATTCCTGCTTATATTTTATTAATGAATTCGTTCCTTGAATTAAAGAATTGAATTAAATTTTTGGGAATTCATTCCAAAAAGGAATTATTTCTTTAAAGACCAGGTTTTATTATCCTATTTTTTAAGTTTCGTTATTTTTTTTAACTTACTTTATATATTTATAAGTAAATGGAAATTTTTTTGTTGCTTCTTTAACTAATTTTACATATTTACATATGTGAATGTAAATTTTTCTGTAAAAAATGTTGAATTCAAATAAATATTAGTTTTTTTCTTAATGTCATCTTTTTTCTTTTTGAAAATCTGGTCGCCTTATGTACGTCGATAAGCCAGCAACAATTCAAGAGCTAAAGGATGAGATAATTCGGCACATTAACGACATAGAACCTCAATTATGCCTCAGCGTCATCGAAAATTCTGACCATCGGATGGAGGTGTGCCGCCGAGGTCGAGGCGGCCATTTGGCCGATATTTTGTTCCATATATATATTTGAACCATACCAATATTATCATATAAAAAGAAATGACAATAATTTCCTAAATAACACAGTACAACAGCCAATCTGGGGGGTGAGAATTTCCAAGTCAGGGTGATGGTACTAGGTCAGTATAGTAAAACCCTCAAAGGGTTCGGCGTTCGTATATGACCTTTTAAATTTTTTCCTTATCTTGATGTTTTTTCGCTTAATTGTAACATTTTGGCAAAAACGTAGTTTAACATAACTCGAGAACCACTTGTCCGATTTTGATGAAACAAATTTAGAAAAATTTAGAATTACAATTTCTTTAATCCGTTCATAAAACGTTTTTCTTTATAATCAACAGTTTTGCCGGTAAAAATAAATTTGTGGAGAAAAAAAAATATTTTTTTGCCTAAAAATTAAAATTTTTTTTTTTAAATTCATAAAAAATCCAAAACGGAAAAAAGGATCAAGTGTTATTAATTTCATGTAAAGTCACATAACCTATAAACAAAATTTAACGCGTTCTGCTTTTATTTACTATTAAGTGAAGGTATCCCATTTTGACAAGAATATTGATATTTGTTTTTATTCAAAAAAGTGTCATTTATCGCCTTTTTCATAAATTTTCCCCAATAACTCCAGACTTCTGGCCATAAACTACTAAAAAAATTAAGTAAACATTTTTATAATTTTTTATTTTTATTTTATTTATTTATTTTTATTTATTTTAATAAATATTGCCTAGACTTTTTCGATGGTGGTTGTTCGGGACTAGTGGCATCGCATTCATCGCTATCATCAGTTTCTGAACCACACATAATGTCAATGTGTGACTCCACTGTTGGAGTTGAGAAAATATCTGGGCTAGAAGCTTTTGGCACAGGAATGTGGTCCGAATGAGGCAATGGTGTTGCGGCACTTGCAACACCAACGTAATTATACGATTTTCTTATCCTTTTTGCGGCTCCTTTATTCGCACATGCATAGCAATTCAATGGATTGTGACCTTCGCCAGGATTAGTCCAAGTCATTGGGATACCGAATGGCATACTTTCACGTCTTCTATTTTTCCAATCCATTAGACGGTTGTAGCAGCTTTTACACACTATATTTGGTACCCAATTTTCGTTCACTATAACATTTTGGTTGAAGTACATCTCGTATGTTTGAACAAAATCAGTACTGAAATTTCCCCTTTTTTTATGTGTTGAGACATATTGACCACAGCAGTAGCAAAAGCTATTTATATCTGGCTTGCACAGTTCCATATTCTGTTCTCTTTTAAAAAACTGGAGAAAAATCACTTTTACTGTTCGCGTTCGTCGGCACTTGTTGAATGACAAAAATCACAGAACCAGTGTGAGAAAGAGAAGAAGTATAATGACAATGCATGTTTTATGTGAACATTACAGAACCAGTGTTGCCACATCAATATTTCTCTTTTAGTACAGTAGAAAAATATGAGAGAGTTCGGCTTGTGAGTGTCAATGTTTTCTCCAAATAATGTTGTGCATATCTGGAGCAAATTTTTGAAATTCATACATTTACCTAATTGTGAATAAATGAGAAACGCGTGCATCGATTTTCATGATCTATGCCTTTTTTTGCTCATGAGTTATGTGACTTTACGCGAAAGTAATTAGTTTTGGCACTTTTTTCCATTTTGGATTTTTTATGAATTTTAAAAAAAAAATATTTAAATTTTTAGGAAAAAAATACTTTTTTCCCTTCATACATTCTATTTTAACTTCGAAAGTGTTGCACATATAGGAAAACGGTATAGAAACAGATTAGAGAAATTGTAATTCTAAATTTTTCTAAATTTGTTTCATCAAAATCGGACAAGTGGTTCTCGAGTTATGTTAAACTACGTTTTTGCCAAAATGTTACAACTAAGCGAAAAAACATCAAGATAAGGAAAAAATTTAAAAGGTCATAAAAAATGACACATACGAACGCCAAACCCTTTGGTGGTTTTAATATACTGACCTAGTAGCATCACCCTGACTTGGAATTTCTCACCCCCCAGACAATAATCCCAAAAATGTTCCATAGTGTAATTTGTGTTTTATTCAAAATCAACATCGGCCATTAAAATTTAAACACCCTTTATTTTATTGATGAATTGCTAAAATCATAACTTCATGCAAATTTTTGTTTAATTAGAAAATCTAACAATCTGCCTTTCTGAAATAAGCTGAGGTATGTGCTTAATATTTGATGTTACTTAGTTGATTTAAAAAAACTAATAGTCACTAAATATTTCTGATGAATTCAGCAGAGTAGTTTGTATTTGCATTCAATTAATTTTAGCCAAATATAACTAATAATTTGTATTTTCTTCAGAGGTAAATTGTAATTTGCAATTTGCTTAAATTTAACTCATAAGTATATTCTTATATTTCGAAAATTTAACAATTATTTAGCAAACAAGTTGTGCTGATTTCAGTAGTTTTAATCGCGGAACCTTTTTTGCTAATTTTTAGTAGCTTGTTATGCTATTTTTACATACTTATTTCTATGAGTGTAGTTTCTGTTCCTTTTTTTGGATTTTGTTTCTTTCTTTTTTGCACTTACATATTTTTTGTATTATGCTAATTTGTTAAGACTATAATTATCTTTACATTTGTTTGAAAAATCGTTAACCCTTAGTGGCCTGAGGTCAGAAAAGACCCATGAAACTTAATATTAATTATGACTACGAGATTGTAAAGCCTTTAAATTTGACATAAAAAATCTCAACTGGATAAAAATATTTATTTTATGTAACATGATCCATGTAGGTTTAATTTTTATACTTTCGGTCAAAAGCGACTCACTAAGAAATTTACAGAATAACACCTTTCATAATTTTCGAAAAAATATCTCTACAAATGGATCAAAAACATCTTTTTCCCACTTGATAAAAATTATTATTTTGTGTAACTTGATCCATATAGGGTTTATGTTTTCACTTTTCGGCAAAAAATACCCACTTGGAAATTTACAGAATAATGTCTTTCCATATAGAAAAATACGATTGCACAACTAAAATTGCTATTAACATACGGACACATTTGACCTTACCTTTTTAACCCTTAAAAATAAGATTGCGCTTGTTCGTTAGTTTTGTACCCTCTATCGCATATCCCAATTTAAAAAAAGTCTGATATATGTATGCTATTCTGTAAATTTCCAAGTGGGTATTTTTTGCCGAAAAGTGAAAACATTAACCCTATATGGATCAAGTTACACAAAATAATAAAGAAAAATTCGGTAGTACTATTCGAAAAAATTTGTTGCAGCAACTGAACAATTATATATGCATTATAATTGTTTTTTTTTTTTGTTATATTTTAAAAAATTTGTACGGATTTCAAGTCAGAAAAAAATGGTATGTATGAAATGAAAAAATATAGGGTGTTGTTAGCCTCTTTAAACTACTTTGCCAAAAGATTTATTTTGAATGTTTTGCAAAATACAAAGCAATAAATTAAAATTAAAAAATTAACTGACAAAATCGCAAAAGACAATAAATTTTCCTTTTATTTTAATTCTCAATATAATTAGGTTATTCACAAGGGTGTGCTATCTGTTGTATCGTTATATCGTCCTAACAAAAAACAGAGTTGCGCGGTTTAAACGAAGTAGGAGGCATTCCACTCTGAAATTTTTAGGATGTTTAGAACACATACGGTATTGTTCGAAACCTAAGCAACTTTTCCTAATAAAGTAATCAAAGTCCTACATATCCTTTTTAAATTGGTTTATACAAAAGAACACTTTTAATTTTTATTATGTTATGTGCCTACATTCTAATAATAACAAGGAAAATTTAATTCCATTTCCTAGCCAGTAAAGAAAAAAAAAAAAATGAAATTGACTCCATATATTGCTGTTCGAAACTTAAGCAACTTTCAGTACTTCCTATGATACCCTTTCTTGCAAATGATTTCCGCACATCGTTTTGCCATAGAATCTATTAGATTTGATAGTGTTGTGGTTGGTATTGATTCCCCCTCTGATTTTAAGCAATTTATCAGATACCGCTTATTACTAAAACGGCGAGTTCCGACCCTGCGCTTCAAAATGCCGAATAGGTTTTCTATGGGAGTCAATTCTGAAGATTGAGCTGGCCAATCCAATAATTGCATCCCAATAACAGGTAACCATTCTTTGACCCACTTTGACGAGAGTTTGGGTCATTATTACGCTGAAACACCCATCGAAGTGGCATTTCCAATTCGGCATATTGAAGCATGTGTTTGGCTAAAATATCCAAATAAACAAAGCGATCCATTTTTATTTGTATTTCAACAAAAGGCCAACTCCACTCGTCGAAAAGCAGGTACACACCATTACATTTCCGCCCCCATGCTTTATTGTTCCTTTACAATAACGCGGATGTAATCGTTTTCCCTTCGGTCTTCGAACGTGGCATACTTCATCTGAATTTAACAGGTTAAATTTAGACTTGTCGCTGAATAAAACTATTTTCCATTTCCCCACAGTCCAATTTGCGTGAGCTTTTGCAAAATTCAACCTTAAATTTCATAAAATTAATGAAAATTAACCAATACGTTGCAAAATCATTTAGGCAAACCTCTTTTTTTAAATGTTTCTTTGTCAGTATAGGTTTCTTAGACGGCATGAAGCTTCTCAAATTATTTTCCAATGATCGTTTTCTCACACTGCTCGAACTAATATTGAGATTAAGCTCACTCACAACATTTTTGGAAGAAATAAAGGGTTTTTTTCTTAATTAATCGGACAATTTTCAATCTGTTGGATGTGAAGTTTTTCGAGGTTGCCCTCTAGTATTGGCTTTCTCTACTATTCCAGTAGCTTTGTACATTTTAATTAGTAGAGAAACTATTGATTTGTTAATGCTTAATATGTTAGCTATAGAGACTTGCGATTGGCCCTTATTAAAGAGTTCAAAAATTTTAAGCTTTAAATCGATTCCGTAACTTTACGCGCCATAGCTGCACTTCTAAGTAATTGATTCTAAATCTACAGAAACAAAAAAAATTAAATTTTCTTTGTCAAACTAAACGGGAATTAAATAAACGTTTCAAAATTTTTGTTTATTTGTTGCAAAAAAATACAAAAACAAAATAGTTGCTTAAGTTTCGAACAGCAATATATGGAGTCAATTTCATTTTTGTTTTTTTTTTACTGGCAAGGAAATGGAATTAAATTTTTCTTGTTATTATTAGAATGTAGGCACATAGAGCAATTCCATATGAAAACGATCAAAATTGGCAAATTTTTGGACGACCCCTCTCCGATTTTAAAATAAATAGTCTCAATCGATTGCCCAAAAAAATAATGTACCTACATATTTTTTTTTTTCTTTTATAGTGACTGGTTTAGTGGTGGTGTACACCACTGTCATGTGACAAAATTGAAGAATTCTTCATAAGGGACCTCATTGAAAGTTGTTTTAAAAACTACTAAAGCGATCGCAACGAGTGATAGCTCGTTGGAAAGGTATTGAATCAGGCTTTAATTGAAAAATAAAATTTTCCTAATTTTTCTCAGAAATTTACCTTTTTCCCATGAAAATTAAATTTTCCCATGAAAATTAAATTTTCCGATTTTCCATAGAAGCTCCTAAATTTTCCGGCTAATTTTTTTTTTTTTGGATTCCTCATAATTTTTGCTTTAAGAATCAGCAATAAAAAAATGGGCCCCGACTCCTTGTTTGGACAGGAGAGGAGCATTTAAGAGACCACCTTGTTCTCATTGTTTTTATATTTTTTATAATTGAATTATTTGTAATTATTTAACATTATTTTATTATTAAAAATACATTTTAAAAATTATTTTACAGTTAAAAATACATTTATGAAGAAAAAATCAATTTTTTTTAAGAGCCCCAAGTTGAGTGTGTAGTGAATATGGTCTGCCTGCCTTCACAAGATCGGCCATAAATCCATGGATAATAGCAGCAGTGGCATGTAATGGCACACCAAACCCGACTGAGGCTACAGGTCATAAAATGTTTTGTAAATTTTTTAAATTACCAGGTAATAAATATTTCGCCTAAAATGACACGTGCAGAAACAAGTCATAAAACACGGATTTTCCATAAATATGGCGAAATATTTATTACCTGGTAATTTAAAAAATTTACAAAACATTTTATGACCTGTGGTCGGCTTATTGGCAGTAACCAATTAAGTCCCTCTTTAAAAAAACATTTTATGACCAGTAGTTCACGCAAATTTTCCTATTAAAGAAAAGCAAATATCGCTTATTTTTTTTTACCTATTTTTTACCAAAAAATAAATATAAATACTTCACACACTCTGAGTCAAATTTTAGTTGAATACTAAACGTGAAAGTGTTAAAGTGTTTTTTTTTTTGTAAAGTAAAGAGTGAAGCTGTAAAGACAATTTAAAGTAAAATGAATAAATTTTGCTGCAATCCGTTTAACAAGAGTGGACATCGTTCGAAAAAGATAAAAGTATTAAAATTAACTGGTGTTTCGAAGCGATACATGAATGAATTAAATATACAATACGGTGAAGAAGCAGAATTCATTTGCCCCAAGTGTAAAATCGATTTGTCCCAACAAGCAAATGCATTGAAACAAATGCAACCACAATCCGAGAGTGAAATGACAATTGAACAAAATGTTTCATCTGATAGTGAGGCAGACATTCCGATGGTCAATATGTCTTTGAGTCCCTTGAATGAGGCTATTACCACTTTAGGTGAATCGCCTATTACAAAAAGAAAGTTGCGAAGTGAAAAATACAGGAAAGAGAAAAAAGGCAAGGTTATGAGTGCAATCGCGACAATATTTGATGAAGGCTCTGATAACGAATGCAGTCAAGCAGATGACGTTGATGACGGCAAACAAATGATTGAGCAGTTGAAAAGAAAATTCAATTTAGCGACCACTTTTCCGGAGAAATATCTCATTTTATCTGTGCTGCCTCAATCATGGTCTATACGCAAGATTTCTGAACAGTTTCAAACATCTTTTTACATCGCGAGAAGAAGCAAAGAATTAGTTCGACAGAAGGGCATATTGGCGACTCCCACCAAGAAATTTGGCTCAAGGACCCTCAGCGAAGCAACGATGAAATTGATTCAAGATTTTTACTGCAATGATGACAACAGCCGCGCCTGCCCAGGTACACGTGACTATGTTATCACACGTGAAGATGGAGAAAAAGTACACAAGCAGCGCAGATTATTATTATGTAATCTATCCGAAGCATACCATCAGTTCAAAGAGAAATACCCAGCAGAAAAAGTGGGATTTTCTAAGTTTGCCATCCTACGACCAAAAGAATGCGTGCTGGCATTAGACAGGCACAGAACGCATTCAGTCTGCGTTTGCATGTTTCATCAAAACATCAAATTAATGTTCTTTCCATGCAAGAAATTGAAAGTATTTCACGGTGAAATTGAAACATATAGGGACCTCCTGTCGAAGTCATTGTGCGCATACCCCACGGAAAATTGTCATCTGTCCAAATGCGACAATTGTCCGAAGATTGACGAGCTAGAGCAATATTTGGCGGAAAAGTTTGAACAGCTGTTAATTCAGGAGGTGTATTTCAAACAGTGGATAATTAGCAGCGGCAGATGTTCCCTTGAGACCGTGGTAAAGCAGATTCCGGAATTCATCGAGGAATTCGGATTCAAGTTGAATGAACTGAAGGCGCACCATTTCATATCCGAGATGCAATCGAAATTTTCCAAAATAAATTCATTGTGATAAGCGACTTTGCCGAGAATTACACTTTTCTCGTTCAGGATGAAATTCAGGCTTATCACTGGGCAAACGACCAGTGCACGGTGCATCCTTTTTGCATTTATTTCAAAAACGAAGATAACGAACTACAGACCGTAAGCCTTGTTGTTGTCGCGGAGAGTTTAGCTCATAATTATGTGTCCGTTTATTTATTTCAAATGAAACTGTTTGAATTCTTAAGATCAAAATTCGATGCAATCGACAAAGTAACGTTTTTCTCAGACGGCGCGGCTTCTCAGTACAAGAATAAAAAAAATTTTTACAATCTTTGCATAATTGAAGAAGAACAAAACTGCAAGGTCGAGTGGCACTTTTTTGCGACGCCCCACGGTAAGGGCCCATGCGATGCGTTAGGGGGAACCCTAAAACGCATGGCGACTAAGGCAAGTTTGCAAAGGCCATATACTGACCAGATCTTAAATGTACAACATTTGTTTTCGTGGATTCAAAGCAAGGAAATTGCCATTAACACAGTTTTATGCACTCAAAAAGAACACGATGCCATGGAGCGACGAATTCAAAACAGATATAGCAATGTCAAAACTATAACTGGAACGCAAAAGTTTCATTGCTTCATACCAAATATTTCTGATATGTCAATTAATGTAAAGCTGTACTCTTCGTCTGCCGACGTGCTAAATTTAAAGTTACTTTAATTTTATAATGATGCCAAGACAATTGAAATTTTTAATAAATATTGTAATTAAGTATAAGCAGCAAAATAAGAAAGATTTTTTCTTCATAAATGTATTTTTAACTGTAAAATAATTTTTAAAATGTATTTTTAATAATAAAATAAAACAATGTTAAATAATTACAAATAATTCAATTATAAAAAATATAAAAACAATGAGAACAAGGTGGTCTCTTAAATGCTCCTATCCTGTCCAAACAAGGAGTCGGGGCCCATTTTTTTATTGCTGATTCTTAAAGCAAAAATTATGAGGAATCCAAAAAAAAAAAAATTAGCCAGAAAATTTAGGAGCTTCTGTGGAAAATCGGAAAATTTAATTTTCATGGGAAAATTTAATTTTCATGGGAAAAAAAGGTAAATTTCTGAGAAAAATTAGGAAAATTTTATTTTTCAATTAAAGCCTGATTCAATACCTTTCCAACGAGCTATCACTCGTTGCGATCGCTTTAGTAGTTTTTTTTTTAAAACAACTTTCAATGAGGTCCCTTATGAAGAATTCTTCAATTTTGTCACATGACAGTGGTGTACACCACCACTAAACCAGTCACTATAAAAAAAAAAAATATGTAGGTACATTATTTTTTGCTGGGCAATCGATTGAGACTATTTATTTTAGAATCGGAGAGGGGTCGTCCAAAAGGTGATCGCTTTCATATGGAATTGCTCCATAACATAATAAAAATTAAAAGTGTTATTTTGTATAAACCAATTTAAAAAGAATATGTAGGACTTTGATTACTTTATTAGGAAAAGTTGCTTAGGTTTCGAACAATACTGTATGTGGCATTTTGTGCAAAAAATATAAAAATTTTAAAAAATGGGTTTTTTTCAAAAAATAAATTTTAATTTTTTTTTTTTAAAATTTTAAAAATTTAAAAAAAAAAAAATAATAATAAATTTCTTAAACCTAAAAACTTCACTAATCCCACGCAAAAAGAATTTTTTCAATATCTTGCTCACAACAAAAGTTATGACATTTTAAGTGTAGTGCCTACCCTGCAATTTTCAGTATTTCAAAGCTGCAGGGTTGCAACAGTTTTCGAAAACAAAAAAATTAAAAATCGTTTTGTGAACATACATACACTACTACACACATTCACCAAGTTTTATCAAAATCGGACACTACCGAAAAAATGTTCGTTGAAATAAAATGGAATTGCTCAGTTGTAAAAATCAAAGATTCTATATTTAGGGCGAACGCTTCAAAAACTACATTTTTACAGGCACCCTAGACATTTTTTCCTCTTTTCCCTTGAAAAAACTTCACTCGAACTTCAACTTTAAAGGCATCAAATGGTTATTTAAATTGTGCATGAAAATATTTTTTTATTTTATAAAGGTGTTATTACAACAAACACTAAATGTCAATTTTTCACCAGATAAATAATAGTCTTATATATTAAATTTGCTGAAAAACAAATGATGCTCAATTTCCATATAAACACTTTATCGTGAAAAATATTTTGTTTATATGTAAAATGGAAACAAATTACTGAGCTTCAAGTAAAAAATTTTTAAAAATTTGTTAAGAAACGTTTTTGCAATTCAATTTTTTTTAGGTAGGGACTCTTATTTTGCAGACTCTACAATTGTTTCTCTTTTAAAACTATCGTCTAACTTCAAAATATCATAATTTTTTATGATTATAAGTTGCGTGAAAAAAAATTCTACCCAAATTTTTACAAGAAATTGATTATTGTGAAAAATAATTCTGTTTTTATGGAGCATAACAGTTGTTTCACATGAAACACGAACTAATTTATATATAGAAACCACTCGACAATCTGAATAACGTTACGTTATGCACTTCAGATCTTTAATGAATTTCATGGTTCTCGAAGTTAGTGTTTTGTCTCTCAGTACCTAATCAATTAATTCAGGCAAGCCTCGTTGTGCATATAACCAAAAATCCTTAGATTGTTCTCTCCTACACAGAGAGATTACTAAACTAAAGAAGTTTTTTTCTTGAAGTGGAGGAATTATACACTCAAAATAATATGTCTGTTGGCTGAACAGAAAAATTTGTTACTTTAACAAAATTTATTCCTGTTTCTTGGCTTAAAATAAAACTTGTTGTTTTTTAAACATTTTTTGTTAAATTTAGCAAATCTAAATTTAAGTAAAAATTAGTAAAACTACAGTTTTATTTGCAATTGTACTGAGTCGTAAAATTTGGTAAAATTTGGGGTCTCGGGGCCCTCCCCGGGCCTAGTCCATAACATCTACGGTCATGTAAGGACATTCCCAGGGAGCAAATATGTTGTCCGTTTTGCTCTATCTCGCTTAGTTTTCGAGATATGGGCAATTTTAAGAAGTGCACAATTTTAATAAAAAATTTCCGAGGGCTCAAGACCCCACCAAGTTCAATTTTTGAATAGATATAACCTTTTCACCGGGGTATTTAGGGTTAGGGGTAGTCGAAATTTTCATCAATTGTTCTCTATCTCTCTTAGGTTTAAAGATATGTGCCATTTTAAAAAATTGGGAAGCAAAGAAATAGCGGCATTTCTAAAACTTCGGATATGTTGATGGGGCCATTTACCGGGTAATAACAGAAACATGAAAATATTATATTTTAACAATAAATTATGTAAAATTTAACTAATTATTTCTTAAAAATAATTTTAAAAATGAACACTCAAAATTAGTTAAAATACTGAGGATTTTTAGTTTTGTGTTAAATGAAGATAACTAAAATCTTTGCCTAAATCAGTGTTTCAACTAAAAATTTTTTTAAAAATTAGTCAAATGGATTTTTTACTGACGTATTATTTTAAGTGTATGAAAAGCTTTATAATTTTTATGAACCCCTTTTTAATCAAACTTGTTTATTGGCTGTATGAAATTTTTAACCCTCTAATCGGCCTAAGCTTTTTTGCAATGAAATTTATACCATGTGTTTCTCACGAAAAATAAACAATAAGTTCTTCTACAAAATTTTTTTTCGTTGCCTACTTTAGGCGATATGGGCCAAAATAATTTAAGGGTGAATCTTGAAAACTAGCGCATAAAAATTACCAGGTTTAGGCACAAATTATTTCTCTTACCAAGAAATAATTGCAATAAAAAAATTAAATTTTTTGTGCTGTTACTTAAGAGGATGTAGCGATTTTCGTTTTTCGAAAAATGCGAAATTGAGCGAAAACGCACCAAAACTTCAATATATATTATTCAAACTTATAAGCTTTGCTACCTATACCAAACATATTCTTTTTACCAAATTTCAAAAAAATCCGTCCATTCGTTTTGAAGTTAAGACGATGTCCTTTAAAGGTATCCGTATGGAATCCTGTGCGTCCTTGGACCAAAGTAAGGAACTTTTTAAATAGCTTAAGCTCCAATCTCACTTCGTGATCACTATCAATTGTTTTAGTCAATTTAAATATGTTTTTAAGATTATTGAAACTTTTGGTTGTTTTAAAATATTTAATTTTTGAAATTTTACGAAATTTTATCTTTGACACTTTCTCGCTTCCAAACCGTGCATTGTATACAAAAAAATTCTTCACAAAAAAGTTTATAAATTTAGTTTTCTGTTGAAAAAGCATAATTTCTTATTATAAAATACCCCTTTGCCGAATTTCTGTTCTATTTAATATACCCCGCCTGGAGGCGGGCTTGCCGGTTAGAGGGTTAATAAATATTTTGAAACTTTATGAAAAACTGCATAAAATCAATGAAAAGTTTCAATGTACGAATTCTAGCGAAATTTCATTGATTCAATGTATTCATAGAGGAATTTTATATAGAAAAATGTATTTTAAGAATCAGGAGGATTTCTTATACGTTAACGTTGCCATAATTAAACGAGTTCTTTAAAATAAATATCCAGGAAATCTAAGTGGTTTTCTACGGAAGAGTCCTCACAATTCGAGTAATATTTCTATAAAAGAGTCTTTTGAATGTTAGGGATGAATTTCTCAAAATCTAAAAGTTATCGTAATAAATTGCTGTTAGAAAATGAGAAATTGTAGGAGATTTTATTATGAAACAGTCCTCAGAATCCGAAATATTTTTCATGAAACTAAATCCCTATAATCTTAAAATTACACATGTTGTAAGATACAATTCGGCAAATACTCTCAAACTATATATACTGAGATAAATACACAGAGGTAATTTTGCTGGAAGAGTTTTTATGGAATTTTCAGTAAACCAATGAAGTTTTCTTTACAAATAAAGTGAAAATTTTCACAACATTTTTAAAAATTCTTTAATGCAATCAAAAGTTTGAATAGAAGAGTTTAAGTGCAACATCATTGGTTTTATGCAAAAATTCATTAATATTATGCATATAATACTTTTAGTGTAGTGCTGAAGGTTCAGAATAAATTTTAGGTTTTACTTCGGATATGTTTACTTTTGTATTTTTTTATTTTTTAAAAAGAAGCGAAACTCAAGAAATTCGTCATATTAAATACTTTGCTACTTTCTTTCAAAAGAAGATAGAGGACAGATAAAAATTGGGGAGAGATGAAGAGCTTCCAATATATATAATATGTGACCTTTTCCGAGAAAAGGGACCTAGTGTGTCAAAAAACGGGTTTGCACTTAAGAGTGGATTCTGGTACCTAAAAGGGTGTAAAATAAGATGAAATGAGTTAGATTTCTGATAAAAATTTATTTACCCCATAAAAACGTACAAAACGAACTTGCGTTATGAAACTTTAAATGCGTTCTTTTCAAAACTTCATTTTCACACACTAGGTCCCTTTTCTCGGAGAAGGTCACATATATATATTAAAATAAAAGTATAATTTAACCCCTCAATTCATAAATGCTTTGTAAAGTTATAGCAGGTTTACAAAACGTCATTCTCATACAAAATTTGTTCAGTAAACCTCCTATAATTTTACAAAGCGTTTATGAATTTAGGGGTAAGTTTTTTAATCCATCCAATAAAATGAATATTTTGATAATCAGAACTAAAAACGACTTTTATGTTAAATATAACTTAGGTATGTAAGAAATTTTGTTTGAACATTTTTTACTTAAGTGAAATTTTAGAACAAATTATTTCTTAGTTCTGGCACATAATCGTTTGTTCTAAGAAACTACAAAAGGTTTTTTGTTACTTCCGTAAAATTATTCAATTTATGTTTAAGCCGAATTTTTCACACTAACATGAATTTTTTCACACAAAGGTAATCAATACGAAGGTGGCCACAATATTCTTAGTGGAACAATAACTGGGCAAAATTCGGTTGACGAGTAATAAACAAAATTTCAAAATTCCCCCCCCCCCAAAATCGAAAGCTGGAACCGCCACTGCATACTAAGCATATGTTTAAATTCAAAGTTGGCAACAACTAAATGTACACTAATTCCCGTCCCGGGAATTCCCGGGAATCCCGCCCTTTTTCAATCCCACAATCCCGGGAATTTTGTGCGGGATTTCCCGGGAATTTTTTATTTTTTTTACAGAAGTTTTAGCTATTAAATATTGCAATTTTTGAAGCTAAATAAATTTAAATTTAAAGCATTGAATTGAAATTAATTAAACAAGAAATATTTTATATTAAAAAATGCGATTTAAAATTTAATAAACTGAATTAGTATAAACGAGTAAAAAGGTTAAAGTCGGGCATGCCGACTATAGAATACCCTACACCAGTCTGGGTAAAAGCCAACTAATGTCACCAAAATCAATAGGCTGCGTTATTGGGCCAATATAGGTCTGTGTACCAAATTTCATCAAAATATCTTAATATTTGCGACCTGCAGCGTATAAACAGTATAATTTTGGTAGGACCCTTATATGGGCACTAGGTCTAAACATGGACCGATGTTCATCAAAATCAATAGGCTTCGTCCGTGGGCCAAAATAGGTCTGTGTACCAAATTTCGTCAAAATATCTTAATATTTACGACGTGCATCGTATAAACAATATAATTTTGGGGGGACCCTTATATGGGCACTAGGTCTAAACATAGACCGATGTTCACCAAAATCAATAGGCTTCGTCCTTCGGCTGCCATAAGTCGGTGTACCAAATTTCATCAAAATATCTTAATATTTGCGACCTGCAGCGTATAAACAATATAATTTTGGTAGGACCCTTATATGGGCACTAGGTCTAAACATGGACCGATGTTCACCAAAATCAATAGGCTGCGTTATTGGGCCAATATAGGTCTGTGTACCAAATTGCATCAAAATATCTTAATATTTACGACCTGCAGCGTATAAACAGTATAATTTTGGTAGGACCCTTATATGGGCACTAGTTCTAAACATGGACCGATGTTCACCAAAATCAATAGGCTGCGTTATTGGGCCAATATAGGTCTGTGTACCAAATTTCATCAAAATATCTTAATATTTACGACCTGCAGCGTATAAACAATATAATTTTGGTAGGACCCTTATATGGGCACTAGGTCTAAACATGGACCGATGTTCAAAAAAATCAAACTTGTTCGTCCTTGGGCCAACATAGGTCTATGTACCAAATTTCATCGAAATATCTTAATAGGTGCGACCTGTAGAGTGCGTACAAGATTGCATGGACAGACAGACAGACGGACGGACGGACGGACGGACGGACGGACGGACAGACGGACATCGTTAAATCGAAATAAAAAAAAATTCTGAACCGATCGGTATACTATAAGGTGGGTCTACGACCAATATTTTTTGGTGTTACAAACATCAGCACAAACTTATAATACCCTGACCACATAGTGGTGTAGGGTATAATGACCACATAGTGGTGTAGGGTATAAAAACATATTATTTAGGCCAAATTGATTTTGGATGTCAGTTGAATTTGGTTAAGTTAAACCGAAAACAAATACTCGAACTTCAGAAAAATTTTGTTTCTTTAAAATGGTAATCTTTGTTCAAATAAAGCAATATATTCAACATTTCAACATCCGTCACTTAGTTCCAAATACCTCCAAAAACACCAGGCATTTAAAAGTTAGGAATATTTTTGTATTTTCAATTGAGTATTTTGAGGTTTTTTTTTCACTTCAAATAAGTTTATTTAAATTTCAACTGCTATTCCTTTATTTCAGTTGTATTTTTTAAATATTATGCAGATGCATTTTCAAATTATTTTGGATTTCTTTATAAGTTAATTTAAAATACAACTATCCAAATTTAATAATTTCTTTTTAAATAGTTGCGGATAAAAAATTTCTATTCAAAAAATACCAATTAAAGTTAAGGAACTATTTAGTGAATGTTTTTCGTTCAATTTGAGATCTAATATTATCACATTTTCCTTTAAATTATTTTGAAATTAAAAGAGAGATGATAAAATTTTTACAAGTAAATTACATACATAGAATAAAAATTTTAAAAATTCGATAAGGCCAGCAGGATAGAATACGTATTTTCGGATCCTGCTAGAAACCCATCCTCTATATTCTATGCTTTTATGGGTTAATAATTGATGATGAACTATTTATTAAATTGAAACAAATAAGCAAATTGAAACAACTCAATTAGACTAACATCAACGACATTCTTACAATGTTATTTTTATCCAGCTGCTTGGAATTCAACTCTGATCGACAACTTATGAAGCACAGATTTATGAACTACAACGAACTGTTAATTTTAAATGCATATTCTAATTACACTATGCGACAGTCAAAATCGGGATGGGATGAAACCAACGGGAAATGTTATATCGGTCAAAAACAAGTTATACGTGTCCCGGCGTTTCGCTGGGTCAACCCTAGGAATCGAGATATATCTTTTTTTTTACATAACTCGAGAACAATAGTCCGATTTTGCTCAAACTATTTTAAAAAAATTAAAAATTACAATTCCTTTAATCTGTTCATATAACATTTTTCTATATACTCAACAGTTTTGCCGGTAAAAATAAATGTTTGTTACCGCTACCATAAAAATCAATAACCTTTTGTTTATTACTTTTTTTTAATATTTTAGGTAAAAAATATTTTTTTCTTCATACATTTATTTTTACCGGCAAAACTGTTGAGTATATAGAAAAACGTTATATGAACAGATTAAAGGAATTGTAATTTTTAATTTTTTTAAAATTGTTTGAGCAAAATCGGACTAGTGGTTCTCGAGTTATGTCAAAAAAAAGACCACCAAAGGTCAAATCGATATATCTCGATTCCTAGCGGTGACCCAGCGAAACGCCGGGACACGTATAACTTCTTTTTTATCGATATAACTTTCCCCGGTATTTTGAGCCCTTCCCGATCACTGACCCCTACCATTTGTCTCACAGTGTTATTTTTTAACCTACAAAATAAATCCATGTTGATAGTAAACAATTAGGCATACGTATTAAATTATATTTTTCACTATATCTAGTGTGTTAAGATGGATAAAATATTATTTAATAATATTCTATGTAGTGTCGATTTTTATAAAAATCTTTAAGACAATTTGCGTAATAATTTGTGTGAAGAATATTTAATTTTAAACTTTTTTATAAAATAATTCTATACGAATACTTCTGAAAATCTGCACAGAAATGAAATGTTTAGAAATACACATTTTTGCATTCCATATTTAAGAAATACTTAAGCAAAAAATCTATCTTAGCTCTGACTATAAAACTGGTCCGACACAAGTTTGCACCCATTAACAATTCCAATATATCCTAAAAGAAGGGAAGAAATTAAAATACCCGTGTCTTTCACTTTTTCTATATCAATTCGTTTAACCGTTCCAACCGCAAATTAATATTTAGTTAATATATTTCATTTTAAAGTTAAGACGGCCTTCCATATAAATTTATTACCTAAATAGTAATTCGCGATTTAAACTGTTAAACGAATTGATCTAGAAAAAGTGGAAGTCATGCATATTTTATATTTAGCTCGCCTTTTAGAATATATTAAGTAGATTTTATCATGGGTACAACCAAAAGATAAAACTTTGTCCGACGATGTTTTAATAGCAATTGATTTTTCAAGTACAAAATATGTCGGATTTATTTATTTTCTAACGAGCGGGTATTCCCGGGATCCCGGGAAATTCAGAAAAAAATCCCGCTGTCCCGGGAAATGAAAAAGTCCGGGAAAAGAAAAACCCTAACACTAATAGAAAAAAGTCGGTAAAAAATTTTGTTAGAACTACAAAAAATTAGTTCAAAATAATGTTGCAGAAGAAACTGCTAAACAAGCAGATTATTTTTGCTATAATAGGAACAGCAAAAATAAAACTGTTAAGTATACAGAATTTTAGTTACATTTGAGTTAAGTTTTTGGTAATAGAAAATAACAAATTAACCTGCCAAATAGTAGCCTAAAAAATCACAAAAAATATGTTAGAAGTTTTCAAACATTCATTTACCAAAATAAGAGATCAACTAAACATTCCCCTCATTCATCTTAAACACACATTGACACGGTGCAAAATATAATTTAAATAACATACATTTAAATATAAATTTAACGGTTCGTTGTAATTCAAATAATCTGTGGTTATCATACACAGAGTTGAATAGAATCAGCTGAGATATCTTAAGAATTAAGGTTCAAAGCAAAAAAGAGTAATAACAACAAAGGATAAAAATAGCATTGTTAGATTTCGTTGATATTGGTCTAAGCAAAGAGTATACATAATAAAGAGATTGGGGGACTCTCTATCACTGAGAAAGCATTTGTTCTATTATGTGCCTTGGAACAGGAACATACTCAAACCAATATCACCCAGCAAACATGGCAATACGAAGAAGATTCTCCGAACATATCGCCAGGAAGAAAACATTTATTGCCGGCAATATAAAGTTCTTATTCCGTCGGAAACAACTGTTACACTAAAACAATACTTCCAGACAATATGAAAGCAATAACTCATATGGAAGATAAAACGGATATCGCTAACTCCCGCTACAATAAATAAACGATTTAATTTTTTCATTATTAAATTTAAGCTTGAAAAACAATATCTGCATACATAATCCATTGACCAACTTATAAATTATCTTGATTTCATCTTAGCCGATTTTCCCGCAATTAATCTTAACTTTTAAGGAGTTTATTTCCTATATATCTTTTGATTGTTTTTGTACAAATTTAGTTTTAATTTTTTCCAAATTGATAAAAGATTTCAAATAAATTTGCTTTATCTTCCAAATAATACAAAGGTGATATTGCCGAAATATTGTCATAAAAAGTTATGATAAAAGATAAAATTTTTGAATTATTTTTTTTCCAAATATCGTCGAATTATCTTCCAAGTGATAAATGGAAGACAATTTCAAAGTAAATACTACTTGATTATTTTCATTCAAATGACAAATAGAAGATATCGCTTTAATATCTTCTTGGAAGGTGTCTTTTAAATGTTTGCAGGGTTATTATGTGCGCTCTTTGTATGACTCAAAACATCGATTGTAACCAGGGATGGAAAATAATAATTTAGTTATAAAAATCAAGAATGGAACTATACTATGGAATTATACTATTCCAACAGTATTATAGCCCTAGATTATGAATTTTAAAAAACCATACGTAAAAAATTGCAAAATAATATCGGAATGCGAAAAAAGGTTCAAAAAATTAATTAAAAGATTTACATTCTACAAACGATGCCAAAATTTTCTTTTTTGCAACTAACCACCAAACTTTGTTTTATGAAATGGGCATTATACTCCGTAGATTATAAATTTAGAAAACCGCACTTAAAAAATGGCAAAATAATAGAGGAACGCGAAAAAGGACTTTGTGGTAGAAAAAAACAATTAAAAAACTTAATCAGCGATTAACAATCTGCAAATGAATACAATGATTCAAAAATTTTCCTTTTTGCAAATATTTTTTTCGCGATTTATTTTTTTTTTTGCAAACTAAACACCAAACTTTTGTGTATAAAATTGGTACTATAGACCCTAATTTATTAATTTAAAAAACCACATTTAAAAAATTGCAAAATAATCGCGGAAAGCGAGAAAAGGCTTTATGGTACAAAAAATTAATTAAAAAACTTAATCAGCGATTTACATTCTGCAAACAAAATATATTGATGAAAAAATGTTTCCTTTTTGCAAATTTTATTTTTCGCGATTTTTTTTTTTTTGCAACTACCCACCAAACTTTGTTGTATGAAATGTGTATTATAGTCACTAGATTATAAATTAAAAAGAAACGTACTTAAAAAATTGCAAAATAAAAGCGGAACGCGAAAAATGACTTTGTGGTACAAAAAATGAATTAGGAAACGTAATCAGCGATTTAGATTCTGCAAAAAAATATATTAATGCAAAAGTTTTCCTTTTTTCAAATTTTATTTTTCGCGATTTGTTTTTTGCAACTAGCCACCAAACTTTGTTGTATGAAATGTGTATTATAGCCCCTAGATTATAAATTTAAAAAAACGCACGTAAAGAATTGAAAAATAATAGCGGAATTTGAAAAAAGACTTTATGGTACAAAAATGTAATCCCTAGGTTATATATTTAAAAAAACCGCACTTAAAAAGTTGCAAAATAACGGCGGAATTCGAAAAAGGCTTTATGGTACAGAAAATGAATTAAAAGAGGTAATCGCGATCGACATTCTGCAAACGAATATATTGTTGCAAAAATGTTTTTTTTTCGCAATTTGTGCTAATATTTTCTAATATCAAAATATTTAATTTTAATTTTTTTAACGAGCCAAAGAGGAAGCTATTTTTTAGTTACTTACATTTTTAAATATGTAAGAGCGATCTAACATTTTTTGGTATAAGAGCCCGATTAAGTGAGCCTTTTCCATCCCTGATTAACCAGTCGGAGTTCGTTCCTGTTCCAAGCCGCATAATATTCTTTCAAATAAAAAATATTGAGAGAGTTGCAAGGCCATTGGTCTAAGTTGAGTTGTTGATAACAAATTCGATTTGCATTCAACGGTCACATAAGTAGACAATTATCAAATATTAACCCACTCAAGGCGAAAGACACTGATGATGGCTTTGTAGCAAAAGCCGAAAATGCGTATTCTGTCTTGCTGGTCTTATCGAATTCTTTCAAACATTTTTATCCTTTGTAATTTACTTGTAAAAGTTGTATCATCTTTCTTTAATTTGAAAAATAATTTAAGAGAAAGTGATATTAATTTCTGATCTAAAGTCAAACTAAAGGAACATTCGTTTTTTCGATTTTTTTAAATGCAAACCAAATTCGAGCCTTTTGACAAAAGCAGTTTACAACTTTTTTTAGCAAATATTTTTGTTGATTTTAGCAGGATAGACTGCTATTGGCATTCAACTAAAGTTTGCTTAAAAATAACAAAATATTTGATATAACAGTTTGTTTTTGGTATTTTTAGTCTACTAATATTTAGCAAAATTTTCTGCAGATTTTACAGTATAAATTGTCATTTTGAATTACAGCAATGGGCTGGCAGGAGGGTGGTAGCCGGTTCTATCCCAGTTCGTGACATAAAAAATTTCTAATTTTTAAATAAAGTTTGTGGAACGCGTTATTCTATTTATAGAATTTATAATCCATAAATATTAAAGCAATCTATTAATGCAACAAAAATTCAAAAATTGGAAATAAGTTTCGGTTATTACAACATTATTAAAAATAAATAAATGTAATTGTACCTGGACCTACCAAAATTCGTTTTTAACTCTGTATCTGTTTTCTATGTGTATCTATCAATTTTATGGATCACTTTCGGTTCCAGGTTAAAGTGGGTTAATGATATCCATCGAAACCAAAATTATGTCCTGAATAATTTTAAGTATATTTAATGCATAAATCAAATACAAAAGTCAACTTTGCAATATTTCGAATTTTTAAAATTTTTCAAAAAATGGGCCAGTTTTGGTGGCGATTTGGCTCGTTTTCAAAAAAATTAAAATCAAATTATTCCATTTTGAACCAACTATTTAGAACAAAACTTCCGGGGCGTAATGAGTAAAAAACGAAAAATCGTATTTTAAGGGACCGCCTAGTGCAGGGCTGGCAAAACTATGACACGCGTGTCAGTGGTGGCAAGCGAATGGATTTTAGGTGGCACGCGACGTTTAGTTAGATATTTCCAATAAATTTAAACTATTAGAAGACCGCCAAAAATTCAGTTAAATGTTAAATTTCATTACAAAAATGTGTGACTTAACTCCATAATGGTGAAATTTTTCATAGAGCTAATAAATCGTCTTTTAAAATTAATAAAACTCTATATTGCCACCATATTTTGTTTAAAGAAATACGGTTAATAAAGAACTCGCAAATTCGATTACCAGAAAACTCTGAAAAAATATCTAAAATTCTAGAATTAAATGTTTCGATAAGAAAATGCCTCATAATCGGATAAATAAAAAGTACCAGAAAATTGTACAAAAATAGAAAACAACTTGCAATAAAATTGGATCTAAAAAATTAAGTTTTTTTTAAGGGAAAATAGGTGCACGAAATAACCCTCAATGAAATAAAGGCTGAAAATAAGTTGCATAATGAAATAACCACCTTTGTTGGAATTTGATATTGGGTTTTGATTGTGTTTCGCAGAGCCATTTAATCTGAAATAGAAATTTCTCTGTTCAAATCCATAATATTCGCTTTTAATTCATTATCATGATGATAAAAACCGCGCGATTTATTTTAACAAAATCAAATTTTTGCCCGAAGCACATTTTTCAACTAGTTTCTTATGTACTTAAATAATAGATGGCGCCGATATAATTTAAGTTTTTTTTTCACAAAATGAAATAACCACCAAAAATGGAATAACCCCCCAAAAAATTAAAAGGCAATAATGTTTAAACTGTTTTAATTTTATTTCATTTGGGATTTTTTCATAATGAAATAATCTCAATATTTAAAGATTAAATGAACCCCCAAAAATTAAATTACCAAACAATTTTACGTCATGTCTTGGATGTTATTTAATTTTTCCCTTGGAGTTATTTCATGGGGGTTATCCATAGCGCTGATAAATATGTACATCTGTGATGCTATTTTTAAGAGAAATTTTCCAAATTTTAAAAATTTTGAAAAAAGGACTTTTAAAAGACAACTAAAATTAAGGTGCACGCGAGAAATTTTACAAAAAAAAATTTGTCCATTTCTGGTACGCAGCGAAAAAAGTCTTGCCACCCCTGGCCTAGTGTATATATTAGGTCAACAAGAAAAATGAAGTCAAAAATTGAATTGTTTGCGCATAAATTCCTGAATTTTAATGTTAAGGAATTTATCCTTTACAGAAAGATTTTACAAAATTCTAATTAAATTTTAAACATCTTTCTCATGCCGTTTTTGTAAATAAAAAAAGCTTTTTATAAAAGCACCAACAATGGAATTCGTAAATCCAAAAAATGTTTTGGTTTTTTTTTGTAATTTTGAATTTTTATCTTTAAACAATTTTTAGATGAAAAATAACAATTTACAAACGTGTTACCAACATTTCAAACAAAAAAATTGTTGGGAATAAAATTTTAATTTAAAAGAAAATGTGTTTGTTTTTACAAATTCCATAGTTCGTGTCTACTGTTTTTTTTTGCTTATGTAGTCGTATTACCTGTATGTTATATGAATCTAACACTATTGTCTCTCTTTTCTATTATACTTTTCAGATAAAATTTTTAAACTGGAGACTACGACATTAACCTGTATAATAGTGATACAAATATGGATATCTGAGACCTTCAAGGGATTCTGGATCTTCTTTAAATTTGAATTTAAGTAAACAAAAAAAAATATAAATAAAACCAAACACGATATGTCGTAGTATCTTTGCTTCCTTTAGATTATTTACTACATATTTATAAAATTACAAAAACAAAAAAACAACTGCATGTTTCGGGCCCAATCGAAAACTATTTTCTTTGGAGAGAAAACTACAAAGGAAAATAAATCCAACCAAGCACTTGAAAATGCAACGAATTTATACTGTTGCCAAACTATAAGTACATAAATAAATAGTTACATAGAATATAATATATATTTAAATTTAAACAACAAATTGATAACTACATATGAGAGAATTCAATAAGTTTTAATTGATGAATGATCGATCAAGCGATCATTTTGATTAACTTTTTACAAAATAAGACTAGAATTGTAAATAATTAAAAAGTTATATACAACACATGTACATAAATGTATGTACAATGTTTATACAATTTAATGACAAAAAAAATCTAAACTAAATGAGAATTATATACATATAAACCAATTTAAAAAATAAGTAGTTTTGTATCTAAGTAGAAATAAATTTTAATACAAAAAATGCAATTTATTTTATATCAATTACTATTTCTTTTAATTTTATGTAATTAAACAATACCTTAATTTTATTCTCTTTCTAAGAAAACAAAAAATTATTGTAAATATGTATTTTTGCAAACAAACATGTTGTTAATTTCATTTACTAACTGTAGATTTATTATTACCAAAATGTAGACTATAACAATAAAACAAATTAAAAAAAAATAATATTCTTCAAACAGATACACAACTTGATTATAATATGATACATCACTTTTACTTTATTTGCAGACTCTGTATAACATAAGGTTTGTTCCACGTAATTCCGGGTAAAGTCTGGTAAAATTTGAGTAAACAAATAATTATCTCAAAGAATGGTTAAATTGCTCACAATACCGGGAACGCACAAAACCACATTTCAAGCCCAAAAATTAATGTCAAAATTATTCATATAAACAAAAGTTATTTTTAACAATAAAATATCGAAGGGAATAACGAAAAAATGTTAGAACGTGGTATTTGTTAACGATATTAATTATTGTTTACAAGTTTTGTTAATATTTTAATTATTTTTACAAATTTAAAACAGCTGATTTATAAACAACTAGTGATTTGACAGTTTTACCATTTTACGCGAAAAAAAAGTACGGGTAACTTCTGGTAAAAAGAGAAACAAATTATTCTCTCATCATTTACCCAATTTGGTAAGACTGGGTTCCCGCGCGCACCCGCGGTAACGTACGTGGAACAGAGCTATAATCTGTCGAAATCAAAAATCTTTCAAAAAAAGTTGTAAAGGAATTAAAGGACATTAAATTATAAAGGACATATTTTGTTTGACTGAATAGTTGTAGATCAGTGATGCGCAAAATTGGTTTGCAATTGTATTAGTGAGCAAGAGAGAGAACTGCACTGGGAAAAAATTGAACGAATTAAAAAATATGTCTTTTTACGTATTTATCAATCTCCATATTGTTTATACAATCTAAATGAAATTTTCTGCAACATATTTTTATAGATTTTAAACAAAATGTATATTAATACTTTTATGGTATTTTTTTTATATTTTGTTTTTTTTTATTTCTATTAAAGAACTTCTATGAAAGATATTACTGTGAAAATAATCATAATATCTTTTAGTAACATATTCCCTAGATTCCTTAAATATTTTATAAAGTAAAAGGAATTGCATGATATCAAAAACATTTTTCATCATATATTTTCTGAATGTCATAAATATTTGTTTCCAATGCACTTGAAAAAAATATCAAAATATCCGCTAAGCATGTGCACTCGTCGCTGTCTCAATGACGACTAAATTAAAGAGCATAAGAATATGTGTGAATAAGTAAATTCACAATTCTGCTTTTAAATGCGCACCGCTGTCCTAAATCAAAGTTTGTGCAAATGTAGACCAATTCCTAAGAATTTTTTTTTTGTGTAGCTTTGTCGCGGCTTCTGACAGAGAAATTTGGCCCAAAAATTCAAACTATAACACGCTGCTGCTCCTTCCATAATAAAAAGAACTTTTCAAAAACATTTAAATTTTGTATGGCAACCCTGGTGTAAATATTTTTATTACAATGAATAATTTTTAGAACAAAGTTGTCAAATTTTATATTAAAATTAAAAAAAGGCAAATATCTGTAAGTTTGAAATTTTGTATACACAAAATTTTCATGTACCGATCGGTCATACTTTGAAAAAAAAAATGTTGTCGGCAAACAATTTTTTAATATTCTCATAAGCTCGAAACCGTGCATTTCAGCAGTGGGCTTCTATGCCTCTACACTCAAAATAATAATTTTTTGGCTGGACAGAAAAAGTTGTTACTTTAACAAAATTTATTCCTGTTTTTTGGCTTAAAAAAAATTTGTTGATTTTAAAACATTTTTTAATTTAACAAATCTAGTTTAAGTAAAAGATTAGTAAAACTACAGTTTTATTAGTAATTATACGGAGTCATAAAATTTGAAGTGGAAAATTTTTGCATTAAAGGAATTAAATGTGCTAAAATCCCAACACTTATTCGTGAAGATTGGGAAAAAATATCTGTTGAAGGCATGTCCCTATCCGGATTTCATTCTTGCCTAAGGAAGTCGTCAGGGGACGACGTTTTTAGAATTTCTAGAAATAATTGTTGAGTTAAATTACAAACTCAATGAGAATTTCTTGTTCTCGTCTAGGAGCGTTATTTATTAAACAAAACAACAGCAAAAAAATTACCACAATTTGCCTTGTTTTCTTCCAATACCCAGTGTAGAAAATCATTACCAGATATGTGGTTATGTAACTACATACTTGGTAATGGTAACTAGTTACTTTTGTTATTATATTTCTTATTAGCTTTATATGGCGATGTCGCGAAAAATAATGAGTTATGGTTACCAGCATACGAAAAATCAAAAAATATATCGTTACCTATGTGCTGACAAAAATAATGAGTCTAAAAATAGATTTTCAAAAAAATAATTTATATAAAAAAAATATTTTTTATTGTATTTTTTTTTTTAAATAAAATTTGCTGGTGCGGGAATCGAATCTGGGTCTACAGATTGCCAGTCAATAGCTCTACATCTGAGCTATATCGACATGTAATATTTAATAGATAGAAACATAATTGACCTGCTGCACACAAGTAAGCTTACTCGCCAACATACAAAAAATCAAAAAATATGTGGTTACATATATCCTTACCAGTGTTTAAAAAATATTGAGTCTAAAAATAGATTTCAAAAAATTTTCAAAAAAATCTAGAAAATCATTTTCTATTTGAAATAATGATAAAAAATAAGTCATTATCAGTAACTCATTATTATATGCTTTGAAATAATGCAGAAGGTAAGTGGGTGTCATTACTGGTAGTCCAAAAAGTAATGATATGTCATTACCGTTTCTACACTGGGTATACTAATCTGTTGTTTTAACAGATCTAGCAAAGTAGTGACCATAGATTACATAGATATCTTACTCTTCTTCTTTTGTCAACAAACAAATTTTTACACACACATTGAAATATTTTTTGTATAGGTATAGTACGTATGTCCAACATATTCTCATAAGATACGTGCACTGATATCGAATGTCAAAGAATGTCATCCATTTATGTATAAACAACAATAGAAAATAATGTGTTTTCTAAAGTGTCAGAAATATTTAAATTTGCACAAGCAAGTGCATATTATTTGTTTTATAGTTATTTTTATCGGGAAATACATTAATTGCATTAAAGGAATGAAATGTGCGAAAATATCAAAACTTATTTCACAAATTGGGAAAAATTATCTGTCGAAGGCATGTCCCGATCCGGATTTCATTCCCGCCTAAGGAAATCGTCAGGGGACGATGTTTTTGGAATTTCTATAAATATTTGTTAAGTTAAATTACAAACTCAATGGGAATTTCTTGTTCTCGTCTAGGAGCGTTATTTAACATTTAAAATATCAAAGAAAAAACAAAAACAACAAAAATTTTACCACAATTTGCTTTGTCACTTATTAAAAATTTCCGAGGATCAAAGGCCCCAGCAAGGTCCATTTTTGGATAGATATAACCTTTCGACGGGAATATTTTTAGGTTAGGGGTAGTCGAAATTTTCGTAAATTTTGCTCTATCTCTCTTAATTTTCGAGACATGGGCCATTTTAAAAAACCGGGGGGGGGGGGCAAGAAATACCGCCATATTTACAACTTCGGATACACTGGTAGCGCCCTCAACCGGGTAATAACAGAAACATGAAATTATTATATTTTAATAATAAATTGTGTAAAATTTTACGAATGCCTGCTTAAAAAATTGTTATAAATAATTTTGAAAATTAACACTTAAAATTAGTTAAAGTACTGAGGATTTTTAGTATTGTGTTAAATAAAGAATACTAAAATCTTTGTTTAAATCAGTGTTTCAACTAAAAAATCGTTGAAAATTTGTCAAATTGATTTGAAACCCATTTGACGGATTTTTCTACTGACGCATTATTTCAAGCGTACGTCAAGCTCAACCTTTTCTCTCTTTATTTGTTCGTGAAGTCCGGCAATGCAAATGAAAACATCTTGGTAAATATAAAACTTTTAATTAACTTGTTTTATATTTTTTAATAGTATTTCAACACATTTTTTAAATATTCAGTACTTTCACGAACAAATAATTAAAATAAAAGAAAGAATTATAAAATGTTAATAAAAGCAAAATAAAAGTTCGTGTTGATAGCAAAAATTTTCAATTAACACTTTCATGCCCGAATTTTAATGGCTGCTAGATCTATGCCAAATAAATAGTTTTTATTATTTTTATAGCTTTGCAGCTCCCCTGGCGGAGATATTTGGAATTAAAGTTCAAGCGTTAACATGCTGCCGGTCCCGAGTTAAGACTTTTTTAAATTTTATTTTTATATTACTTTCATAACTAAACTATACATAACATTTATACGGTTGATCTCATACTGTAGGTTTAACTTTAACTTAACTACCCTACGAGGAAAGTCACCGGTCCAAAGTGACACGCAGGATAGGTCCCAAGGGGGCAGAGACCGGTCCTTTATCGGCCTTTTTGTTTGAAAGAGACACGTCACTTTAACATGGCGTTGTCATTGGAAATAACCAATTGCCACAGTTTAGACACCTTGTGACAGTAAGTTGGTGTGTCTAAAAATAGCCGCTTTTTCTAATCACTTGGATTTAATAAATCCAAAAAGTGGTTCTAAAAGTGCTCAACAGATGGGGTTAGATTCTCCCTATTTTAAAAAGAATTTTCTGTCCGACACTTCTTTCACCCTAATTTTAAATACCGAATTCGATGATGAAGAATTTTACTTTAAGTTTTAATTATATTTTATATAAAACAGCGATAAACAGTCTGCCTTTTCAGTTTCATCACTTCAATTTATATTTTTACACAATTGAAAAATGCCATTGCAAAAAAATGAAAAAATTGAAAAATTGCCATTTCTATTTCAGCTATTTCTCCATGTCCAAGATTGAAAATATCTATTTGGTGAGGTGTAGTATTTTTCTAAATATATTTCATAAAAAAATTTAATAAAAACATTTTATTTGTTAGTTTTTTCAATTTTTTTGTTTCTCTTTTAATTTTCATTCGTATTTTTTTCTGACATTATATTAATAGGCTGTTTCATATATTTGTGCTTTTATTGTGGATTTATTAAATCCAGCTTTTTTTTTGGATTTAATAAATCCCCTTTTTGTATGAAAAATTCTAAATCCAGGTGATTAAAAAAACGCTAAATAGCTTTTCAAATAAACTAATAAAAAATTAAGAATTAAAAATAATCTACTTGGCGTTGAAGTAGGGCTCGATAATACAACATTCTGCTTGTACGGCAAACGCTCTACCGTCTGAGCTAATGTTGCTTATGCGTGATGGCTGGCTGATGATAAGTTATATATTTTTCGCTTCTGTTCAAATAAAAAGAAAAAACAAACACTACAAGCAAATCGAAAAGAAAAAAATAGAAAATAAAATTAACACACACAAATATAGTGGAAGTGCCTTGAATATGCTCCCGATTGACCGGTCATGGGATAGGTATTCTAATGGCAGTTAACTCGTCTTTTGCGTTGGCCATAATTAAATTAAAAAATCAACTAAAATTTAGAAAATGACCTCAAAAACTCTGATAATATAAATAAAAATTTAAAAATTCCCCTTAAGTTAAAAAGAAAATTAAATGAAATACCAATTGTTGAACAGCTTTAACATTAAAAAACGTTGAAAATACAAAACTTAAAATTTCTTAGCAAAAAATTATAGAAATTTAAAATAAGAGCCAAAATAAGCAAATCGTAAATAAATAAAAAAAGTACAACAGTGAAAGTAACGAATCAGAAAATAATTAGAAAATTAATTCATTCTCTTTGGTTCATATTTGTACTAATTTAGTAACATGCCTTCGGTTGAGCGGTCATGGGATAGGTCCTTGGAGGGCAATGGACTCAATATTCTCCATAGGGTATAAACAAAAGAAGATGTCAAAAAAATGTACACAAAATAACAACAAATTTTTGGGTTAACTACCCTATGGGGAAAAAGGGTCAGTTGAATGCGAGGACCCGTCCCTTGACCGGTGCAAATAGTACCGGTCCAAATGGACCTATCCCGTGATCTGTCCAGTAGCCGGTGTAAATAGGACTGGTCTGAAAATAGTTACCCCGTGGTATGTACTGTGACCGATACAAATAGACCAGTCTCAAAGGAACTACCCCGTGACTGGTCAAAACATGACTGCTATGAAAGTACCTATCCCGTGACCAGTAAAAATATATACGAAAAAGATTCAATAATATTTATGTGGAATACAATATTGAATTACACAATTGAATATTGGCTTTCACGACTAAAAATTTAATATAAAGATAGTTGTCACAAGCACCCGAATTTGATTGGCAAGAAATTCGGTGGACCCAACTGGGACAGTTTTCTGGGCACAGAAGTGAGTTTTTCTAATATTGGCATCAAATCGTCGATTGATTATTAAAGTGCCACACGGACCAAAAACTCTGTTTTATGTGACATTATAATGTTATGTTTATTTCAAACAACTTAGTTTGCTTTTATTTTCATTAAAAAAATGTTAGTATTTAAAATTAAAATATTAATATTAAAATTAAATAAATGAAATTAAATTTGAAAATACTTATTACCCTACGGGGAATGAGGGGTCAATTGCACTCAAAGTACCTATCCCGTGACCGGTTAAAGCAAGACTTGTCACAGGATTGGTATAATTTACCATTGTTGTGGGTTAAGCAGTGTCAGTTATACTTAAATGACTAGTCTCATTACTGGTAAAACGATGTCATACCACTCAATTGCCCTTAAAATACCTATCCCGTGGTTGGTGAAACAAGGACATACCACTCAATAGCCCTCAAGGAACCTATCCAGTGACTTGTTAAAGCAGGACTTGTCACACGACAGGCATAATTAACCATTGCTGTGATTTAAGCAGCGTTATGCAATAGAAAACCCCAAAATTAAGGGTACTGCTTGGAAACTGTTCTATATTTGTAAAAGTTTTACAGTAACTTATTTTAATCGCCTAGAAAGAAAGATTGGTCGGTTTCCCAGTAACCATTCTTTTTTTAATTAGCTACGCCCTAAGATTAATAGTTTTCAAAAATTTAATTATTATTTTTTGATAAGACAAATCTCTGCCAAAAATTCTAAAACATAAACAGGGCAAAAAATGCAAATTTTTCCAAGACTAGAAAAAACATAAAAAAATTTTTAATAAAAATTGTGATAAATAATTTGCTGTATGCTTTTACCTATCCGGATTTCATTCTAGCCTATGAAAATAATTAAGGGACGACCTTTTAGAATTTCTAGAAATATTTGTTAACTTCAACTCAATGAGAATTTCATGTTTTCAAGTAGGAGCGTTAATAAATATCTTAAATCCCAAAGAAAAAACAAAATAAAATTATCACAGTTTGCTTTGTCATCTTCCAAATTACTACCCTGTTGTTGTGACTTATCCTAAGGCCCTATGCTCCTTATAGGAACGATGGGAATATATATACCTGCATTGCATATTTATAACGTCATTTAATTTTTCAATATAACTCTTTTAGTCTTTAGCAAATCTCTTAAGTCTCTTTACATGAATTACTCTGTTTTTAATTTTCTATGGAGTGATAAAATTTGGAATGTTGTGGTTGTTGTTCTTGTAATATTTTTTGAGAATATTCCGCTATTTCATGTTTCATAATTATAAAGTCATTTTGCAAAAACATGTAAATTAGATCAGTACACAGGTAGAAAAATACAAACGGCACAATGTCGGCCCGGTATTGGAAACGGTAGTACATGTACTGGCAATGCGTCGGATTTTAAACTTTCACTATACTCGCATGTTGTCGAATTGATAACACCAATAAACGCTTGGCCGTAGTTATTTCCCAACGTTGGCGCAGGCTTGTGATTTTTTTTTTTTTTGTATTATCCTAGTACAATTAATAACAAATTTAGTAGTTTGCTAGTACTTCACTGGCCTTTTAGTGTACATCACAGATTTTTAATGTATTCTTTTGAAACTTCACAAGAAAAGAATGGCTATGTCTCTCTGACATAAATAATTGTGTAATAGATGTAAAAATACATAAAATTTATAATTTGTTAATTTTAATAAATTAAAAAAAAGCTCGTTAATTTTCAGAAAACATTACTGGAAAAGCACGTTTAAAGTAGTACCGGCTTTTCGTAAAAAACAGTGTTCTCCCAGTACAATTTACGTTGCAACGTCGGCATATTCTACCTGGGTAGTTGATTAACTATCAGTGAATCCGGACTCGTATGAAAACGTTTATTTTTCGGTCAACTAATGCCACGTGAAATAAAATTAACTGCCCTTGAAAAAGGTCAAATTTTGGCTTTCAAAGCCGAAAACGTGAAATTGGCAGAAGATTGGGCCGAAGTTTTCGTGTAGTGCAAAATTTTTTGAAGGATCCCACAAGCCATGGGCAGACTAAACGCACGGGATGAAAAAGATTGTTTTCCAAGCGCGATACAGCCCACATTAGCCGTTTAGCTAGCAACTCTTCGTCCAGCCGTGCGACTATTCGAGAGAAATCTGGCGTAACGGTTTCAAAAACAACGGTTTGGTGTGCTTTAAATCGGGAAGATAATATTATTCGTGCTACCATGAACAAAGTTCCAAGACTTTTACCACGCCATATTGATGCTAGGGTAAACTTTGCACGTCTGAACATGGGAACAGATTGGAATCAGGTAGGTTGTTTTTTTCGAAGGAAGCCAAAATTAAAATGGAGTACAAAAGTATAATAAATTTATCTCAGGTAATTTTCTCCGATGAAAAAAAGTGGAATTTGGATGGTCCAGATGGAAATCGAGGGTATTGGAGAGACTTACGGAAAGAGCCAGTAACCTTTTCAAAAAGGAATTTTGGAGGAGCGTCTTTGATGGTGTGGGGCGCTTTTTGCTCTAATGGAACATTGGAGTAACTACACTCAAAATAGTTTGTAGTTTAAATTAACTGAAAATGTAATTTAAAAAAATGAAAAATCACTTGAAAACCGGTCTACTGACTTTTCATTTAAATCAAAAGAAATTTTCATTTATTTTTAAATGTTAATAAATAAACTACAAAATCCTTAAAAAATAATGATTTTTCATTTATTTCGTTTTTTTAAATTTCAAAAAATTAACTACAAAATCCGTAAGAATAAATGATATTTAGTTTATTTCGTTTTTTAACTGGCCTAGAAATCGAAAAGGAATTCTTTTTTTAACAAAATATTTTAAATGAAAATATTAACTGTAACAGAAAATCCGTATTTATATGTAATTTATTTTTTAAATAAACGACAAAAACAGTTAAAAAATATACTTTTTTGTATTTTAACTGAATAATCATTTAAAAATAAATGTACGGATAATTTTTTAAATAAACTACAGTCAGTTACTGTAATAATATTTTCAGTGTACTTGTTTCGTGTAGAATGAACAGCGTTGAGTACATTAGAACGTTGGAAATTAGTTTGGTTACTTTCTTGGAAAGAACGCGACTATACACACAAGTAATGCAACAAGAAATTGGTTCCAGTTTTGGATTGGCCGCCGTGTTCTCCAGATGTTAACCCTATGGAAAATGTATGGGGAATTTTGTCGAGCAAGGTGTATTCAGAAAATCGCCAGTTTACTGATGTTCCTTCGTTAAAAGTTGCAATTTTGGAAGAATGGGAGAAAATTGACGAAAATACAATTAAAAATTTAGTTTTTAGTATGAATAATAGAATTTTTGATTTAATTCAAAATAAAGGTAAAGAAATTATTATTAATTTTGGTTAAATTGTTGTTTTATTTATCAAGCACTAAGAATGACTTTATAATTATGAAACATGAAATAGCGAAATATTCTCAGAAAATATTACAAGAACAACAACCACAACATTTCAAATTTTATCACTCCACAGAAAATCAAAAACTAAGTAATTCATGTAAAGAGACTTAAGAGATTTGGTAAATATTAAAAGAGATATGTTAAAAAATTAAATGACGTTATAAATATGCAATGCAGTGTATATATATTGTGACTTATCTAGTAAATTAGTGGTATCTATTTACGTATAATAAATTTTTAATTATTTTTTACGACTTTTTAAACGTTGATATTAAATGATAGAATTAATAATTATTGTAATTAATGATTACTAGAATTATTGATTATAATTAATGTTTAATGTAATAAAGCTTGTTTAGTGAGCACTCTGAATTAATAAAATAAAATAAAAATTTTAGAATTCCTCTCTACATTTACGTCTTTTATGTATTTAATGCATACGAAAGAGATACAAATTAATGTACGGGGTCTTATATTCTTCTTTCGGGTGTGGTTGTCCCCGATTTGGATAAAATTTTAATATGTAAAAGAGGGGACAGAAAAAACTAAAAATATTGACAAAATCTGATCTCAATTATTATATTTTTTTATCTTTATGAATTTCAACAGAGTTACTGAATTTATTTTTGTTCCTTTTTTTAAATAAAATTATTAAAAACACAACAAGTGTATGTATATTATTTTACATAAAATTTTTTCGATTAATCGATTAATTTTAGAATTTTGTTCGATTAACTGGTTAAGAAAAAAACCCGAATAATTATTTGCACGATTAAAATAAAAAGCCGATTAATTGAATACCCTAGTTTTAGTATATAATGGGACTGTTTCTGTATCAGTACTTTTCATTTTATTTGGGTCACATGTCACAAAATGTGATTCATTCTATGGTGCTTCCTTTTGGTTAATTCGGTTACGTCAGTTAGGTGACATGTCCTTTTGGATTAGGCCTATGACATGTCAAAGTGTGGCTTATCGGTGGCAATTGGTCAATTCCAATGACAACGCCATATTAAAGTGATATGCCACTTTCAAATAAAAAGACCGATCAAGGACCTGTCTGCCCCATTGGGACCTATCCTGCGTGTCATCTTGTACCGGTTCCTTTCCCCGTAGGGTACACACAAACTTTGTTTGTTTTAAAACTCAACATACCAGTCTTTTGGGGTGAGTTCTGACACTTGTTTTCTGCGCTAGTTCTGTAAATTGTTCTTTTACGAAAGTTGTGTGGCCTGTTTTTTTGCGTTAGTCCTGCGACATGTCACAAAGCGCAATTCACCCCCTCCTATAACAACCCAGTGTAGAAAATCATTACCAGATATGTGGTTATACATACTTGGTAATGGTAACTAGTTACTTTTGTTATTACATTTCTTATTACTTTTATATGGCGATGTCGCGAAAAATAATGAGTTATGGTTACACAACAGCATACGAAAAATCAAAAAATATATCGTTACCCATGTGCTTACCAGTACTGACAAAAATAATGAGTCTAAAAATAGATTTTCAAAAAAATAAATTATATAAAAAAAATATTTTTTATTGTATTCTTTTTTTAAATAAAATTTGCTGGTGCGGGAATCGAACCTGGGTCTACAGATTGCCAGTCAATAGCTCTACCATCTGAGCTATATCGACATGTAATATTTAATAGATAAAACCATAATTGACCTGCTGCATACAAGTAAGCTTACTCGCCAACATACAAAAAATCAAAAAATAAGCGGTTACATACATATATCCCTACCAGTGTTTAAAAAATATTGAGTCTAAAAATAGATTTCAAAAAACTTTCAAAAAAATCTAGAAAATTATTTTCTATTTGAAATAATGATAAAAATAAGTCATTATCAGTAACTCATTATTATATGTTTTAAAATAATGCAGAAGGTAAGTGGGTGTCATTACTGGTAGTCCAAAAAATAATGATATGTCATTACCGTTTCTATACTGGGAAGCCCATGTTAAAGTGACCGGTCCTTTTCATATAAAAGAACAAGTCCGAGGAACGGCCGGTCCCTATGGACCAGTCACGTGACGTGTCCCATGACAGCTCCGTTTTCCATAGGATATTAACTAAAGTTAAAACCTGCAGTATGAGACGCACCTATAGAGTTTTTGAATTTTATTCATTACATAATTTTTGAGACTAATTACAACAAAAATTTTATTTTGTTTTAAACTTTAATGTGAGAATTTGTGTGAGGACACTATGGAAAACAGTTCGCAAGTGTACCAATGTCTGCGATATGAAATTATACACACGCATTGTGGAGCTGCAATGCTACTGAGAAAAAAATCGGCATATAAAAGTATGGTTGCTAATTGAATACCCTGGTTGGACGTCAACCGCAAAAAAGAGGACATTTGTCTTAAAAAAGAGAACAATTTTTTTTTTTAATAAATTTAATTTACAAAAATCAACAAAATATACAAATAAAAATTTATTTTATAAATAAAACAGTTTTTATTCCCACTAAAAAAAAAAAATTCACAAAAAACAAAAAAATCATTCTGAACTTTAAATTAGTGGTACATAACAAACCAAAAAAACATAACGATTAACCAATTCATTGCATACATTTTCAGGAATGTACATTTTTATAATTTCTTGATATGAATTATCAAGAGTTTCATGAATATTTTTCAACGCTTCCAATTTTAATCAATATCCCGCTTGAAAATATCATCAAGACGTCTTCATGACGGCTTAATGAAATGTTGCTGTCACTGCTGACTTGCTAATTCGGTCCCATACAAAAACCTTAAGATATCTGATGACATTTTCATACAAATGTAAAAATTTCATCACGACAACTCATCAAGTGGTCTTTACGCGGATTAAATGATGACATATCCTTAAGACGTCTTGAGGAATTGTTTCCACAAAAAGCGGATGACACCTCCTGACTATTCAGCAGTCCGTCACAATTAGGGACTTATTCATAATATCTCACTAACCTCACTGTTTCACATGGCAGTATTTTGTCGTAAAAAATACAAAGATCCCAAAAATATTCCTTAGCAAAAAAAAATTATAATTTTTAATAATTTATTGAAATAAATTAATGTCATACTTTGGTTGTCCGGTGCTAACAAGTCTAACTGCAGACTTGTTAGTCAGAGTTTTTAAAAACAGAATACAAATTACTGACATGTCGTTAAGACGTCTTAAGTAAAATATCTTTAGCTGATGACTTGTATATAATAAGTCGCTGATGACATTGTCTTTAAGACGCAATTTCCAGCTAATATACACTCTAAAAAATGTTTGTAAATTTACTACTATAAAATGGGTAAAATTTTGTTTAATTTTACGAAAATTCGGTAAATATAAACAAAAAATGCGTAAACTTTTTTCATACACACTTCCATACACAATAATACACACACAAAGTACTTTTAGACATTATGTGTTTATAAATAAACACATTGTGCCTAAAATTACTAGTGTTTTGTTAAATAAAATTTTTACGCACAAAGTTGGTAAATATACCATCCTATAATAGTAATAAATACTCTGACATTTCAAATTGAAAAAAATTAAAAAAAAATTATAAATTATAAAAATAAAAAGCGAAAACGGATTATTTTTTGTGAATTACAACATTTCCGCAAACACATTAGAGTCTGGAAATAGCAACATAAGCATGAAATTGTTTTTGTTTGTTTGGTAGTCTAAACCTCATTTCAAAATTGAAAACGCCGTAAGGGAGATACGGCCTACGCAGGAACAACTGGGTGCAATGACTCCTGCTCAACAAAATGCCTTCTTTGCAAGGGAGGCAGTCAACCAACAACCGTCAACAATAACGGAAGAATACGCCGTAAGAGAGATACGGCCTAGGCAAAACAACTGGGTGTAATGACTCCTGCTCAACAAAGTCAGTATTCATTGATTACTGTCTAACTTACAAAGAAAGCATTTTGTTGATCAGGAGTCATTGCACTCAGTTGTTCCTGCGTAGGCCATATCTCTGCGTTTTCTCCCGTTATTGTTGACGGTTACTGCCTCCCTTTAGCAGGAGTCATTGCACCCATTCAAAAGTTATAACAAATTTTTATATGAATTTTATACAAATGCTTTAAGATCCCAAAACGATTAATTTGGACAGAAACGATTATGAGAGAATGACTTGGATATTATTATTAATAAAATACGTACTAAAAATTAATTTGTTATTTTATTTTAAAAAAAATTTTGGATGGTGCTTAAAGTTAGCACAACTGTTGTAAATGTACGCATTTTATTGGATTTTTACGCACTTTCTGTGGATTTTTGCGCATTTTAGTGGATTTTTACGCATTTTATGCGTACATTTACACGTGAAACGTGCTTTTTTACACACAAATTTAGTAAATTAACACACTAATTTCAAAATTTCATTTAATTTTTACGCACTTTCAATGTAAAATTACAAATTATTTGTGCACCAACTTAAACACAATGTGCGTATTTTTTTTCAATTACGCACATAGAGTAAATTTACCCAATTTATAGTAGGAGTTCAGTTTCCTACTATAAGTTGGGTAAATTTCAACAGAATTTAATTAGAGTGTATATTACCGTCGCATTTCTTCAAATATTCATAAAACTCTTGACAATTCATATCAAAATTATATTTGACTAATAATATCAGAAATTGTTTCTGGATTAAATTTTTTATTGATTAAAGAAAATATACGTTCTACGTTGGCATTATGTGCTGGTAAGAAAAAATAGAACTCAACAGGTTGTCTCATTTCATAGCAAACATCTTTTTTAATAAAAAAAATCGCGCCAAAACTTATTATCAGTCGTGTTAATTGAATTTAAGTTGTTTAAATAATTTCTCAGGATAAGGAATTCATTAAATAAATTTTCATCATTAAAAGCAATGTTAATTTTTATTTTAAATTCAGCAGTTGATAAGCTCCAAATTAGGCAATCAAAGTAAGTGATGCCAAGTTAATTGAAAAACAGCGATGATAACAATTCAAAAGTTTAGAAGCAATAAAAAAGTTATGGACAAGCAAAAAGTAGGACAACCCCGGACACTTACTGAAAAAGTAGGAGGGCTGCCCCGGACGCCCTAAAAAAGAGGACGGTGTCCGGGGAAAAAAAGACGGATTGCAACCCTATACAAAGACGACACCAAATGTTTAAGTTTTATTTGTTTACAAAAATAAATAAAAATGCAGCTAAGTACGGATAGTCGTTATTTTATAAGTAGTTATAGATATATGCAGATATAAAATTCTAAAAAACAAAGCTATTGTATACAAAAAAAGAAATTAATGGCCTGATTTTGTTAATCACCTGCGTTCATCACATCACCGACACTTCACTTCACTTCCCTCGCCTAACGCGGGGATTGGAAAATTGTATTTTGTCAATCACTACACTGATAATAATCCATGCATAAAATTACGAAAAAATGTCAAAATAACAAAAAATTTCGTAAAATATACAAAAATGGTTTATTTTACGAAAGTTTTTGTTTTGACATTAATTTCGTATTTTTATGCATAGATTATTATGTGTGTACGTATTTGTGATTGATTTTTACGTTATCACTTGAATTAGAGACATAAAATATAGAGATACAATATCGATAATTTTTGAAACAAACTGTAGATGTCGCTAGCGTGTGGGACATTTTGTCAAAGGAGGATTTACTATTCGGAAATTTTGTCAAAGGAGGATTTTATATTGTCAAATGAGATTTTAACAGAGTTGTCAGGTAAGGGGATTTGGGCCAAATTAGGGATTTCGACTTCAGTTTGGGGACAGATTCAAAAATTGTAAATTTTAAAAGATTTAGTTTTAAGCAGAAAATAAGAAGAATCTTCGGATAAATTATATGCGTATTATTTTCAAGTCGATCAAATTAGGTCTGTTAAGGTATTTCAAAATTTCTACAAACAATTTGAATTATTGAAGAAATGTTCTCTAAATATTTATAAATCATGAAATGACGAACAGCAACCAAACTCAATAATTAATCAAAAAATTTTCTATTGTGAAAATACCGAAATTGTTACATGCAAAGGAGTCAGAAAAAATAAATTTTGTGTAGGTTCAAAAAGTACCAGGGGTTATCATATAACCTCTTAAGTACCTTCTGAATCGTTCAAACTCGACTTATGCAAACTTAATGTTCTAAAGACTTAACAAGCCCTAGAGCTTACACCTACTAGATTTACACTTAACCAAAAACTATTAGTTTTTTTTGAAAACTACTCTTATTTTCTTGTCAAATTCCACACAAATTTTATAAAAAAAATTTTTCACTATAATGAGTCGTGTGAAAATTGTGTAGAATTTTTTCTCTCGACTTTTATTTTGTAACAGTGACATTTCAGCTTAATTCTGATTTTCTTTCGTATAATAAAATTTTTTACTTTCACAATTTTAACAAAGAGTTGAGGCCATAAAAGTTCGAGTGAAAAAGTAAATATTTCTTCGTAAAATATTCAATTTGGTTTACTTTGCTGAGTCAATTCTTAATAATTTTCTGGACTTAAGAGCGATGCTAAATTAGCTCCTATTTTTTTTTCTTTTAAATTGAGTTTTTGTTTAAATTAAAATGAATTGGGTATAACATTGGGGATTTAAACATTCAAAATGGGAATAAGCTTACACTTTTCGGGCAGTAAAATGAAGCAGTATTCCCAGAAAAAAAAACAAAATAGCAGTCAGTGCCATCTGTTGCAATAAAAACCGTAATTGCCATTCATCAGGACCATGGGAGACCCCTGACTTGAACTGCCAAATATCTAGAGTAGCCATCTTTCTAAAAAAAATTTTAAATTATAACCGGTTTTGTAGGGATTCATATACATTAATATTGGTAACCCTCAAAAATTGTAAACAAATTGAACAAAAAAAGTAGCAAAATTAATTTCATTTAAATTTATCGTTAAATGGAGTTATTTTAATGTAAATGATAAATTGTGATTTGCAAATGTGTTATAACCAGGGATGGAAAAGCTCGCTCGCTCGGCCTCTTGCTCTTTTTAAAAAAGAGACGAGCCCAAAAAAAGCTCGCTCTTTTTTTTTTTAACGAGACAAAAAATGTTAGCTCGCTCTTATATAAAAATGTAAGTACCCAGCAAAACCTTTTATTACCCGGTAATGACTTTGGTAAGAAGAAATAAGGATAGGTAACCTCTTACTTTCCTATTACCAAAGCTATTATTTCAACAAGGGCATGTCCATCGAGGTAACTCCTTACCTAGTAATATGGTATTCTGAACTTACATGTTACGCTTATCTATTAGGTTACAAAAAACCGTAAAATAATACGATTTTTTTCTTAAAATTTCAATTTGTTTTATATTGACTATTAAATTAAAAATTACATATTTTTAACGAAAAATTTTGTGAATTTTTTTTTTATAAGTTTTGGTTATAAAAATAAGCATTTTGTAAAGAAGCGGGTAACCTCTTACTTTTCTATTAGCAAAGCTATTATTTTAACAAGGGCATGTCCATCGAGGTAACTCCTTACCTAGTAACATGTTATTCTGAACTTACGTGTACGGAGTTTTCAAAAACATTTTGTTTAAATTTTAATTATTTAAACCGAATATCAATTTCAAATTCGCGGATTTTTAACAAAAAACAGAATTTCTAAAATTTTCTAGAAAAACCAATTCTTTATACCAATAAAACATTCAAAATTATGAATTTCGTATTACAAGTAATGCAAGGGTAATCGGTTTATACATTACCAGGTAATATGTATAGTAGTACCCATATATTACCAAGGTTTTTCTGGGTAGCTAAAAAAATATAGCTTCCTAAATTTTTTAAAACAAGCGAGCTCAATGATTACGCTCAAAAAATTAAAAAGAGCTTCACAAAAAAGGCTCTTTTCCAAAAAATAAATCGAGCATTATGAAAACGTTAGCTTCTTTCAAGTAAAATTAAAAACTCTTTTGGCTTGTTTACAAAAAAAATTAAAATTAAATATTTACCCCTCAATTCATAAATGCTTTGTAAAGTTATAGCAGGTTTACAAAACGTCATTATACCCTACACCACTATATGGTCAGGGTATTATAAGTTTGTGCTGATGTTTGTAACACCAAAAAATATTGGTCGTAGACCCACCTTATAGTATACCGATCGGTTCAGAATTTTTTTTTATTTCGATTTAACGATGTCCGTCTGTCCGTCCGTCCGTCTGTCTGTCTGTCTGTGCATGCAATCTTGTGCGCACTCTACAGGTCGCAACTATTAAGATATTTTGATGAAATTTGGTACGCAGACCTATGTTGGCCCAAGGACGAACAAGTTTGATTTTTTTGAACATCGGTCCATGTTTAGACCTAGTGCCCATATAAGGGTCCTACCAAAATTATACTGTTTATATGCTGCAGGTCGTAAATATTAAGATATTTTGATGAAATTTGGTACACAGACCTATATTGGCCCAATAATGCAGCCTATTGATTTTGGTGAACATCGGTCCATGTTTAGACCTAGTGCCCATATAAGGGTCCTACCAAAATTATACTGTTTATATGCTGCAGGTCGTAAATATTAAGATATTTTGATGAAATTTGGTACACAGACCTATATTGGCCCAATAATGCAGCCTATTGATTTTGGTGAACATCGGTCCATGTTTAGACCTAGTGCCCATATAAGGGTCCTATCAAAATTATACTGTTTATACGCTACAGGTCGTAAATATTAAGATATTTTGATGAAATTTGGTACACAGACCTACATTGGCCCAATAACGCAGCCTATTGATTTTGGTGAACATCGGTCCATGTTTAGACCTAGTGCCCATATAAGGGTCCTACCAAAATTATAATGTTTATACGCTGCAGGTCGCAAATATTAAGATATTTTGATGAAATTTGATACACAGACCTATATTGCCCCAATAACGCAGCCTATTGATTTTGGTGAACATCGGTCTATGTTTAGACCTAGTGCCCATATAAGGGTCCTACCAAAATTATACTGTTTATACGCTGCAGGTCGCAAATATTAAGATATTTTGATGAAATTTGGTACATAGACCTATGTTGGCCCAAGGACGAAGCCTATTGATTTTGGTGAACATCGGTCCATGTTTAGAACTAGTGCCCATATAAGGGTCCCCCTAAAATTGGCTTGGTTACAAACTGCAGGTCGCAAATATTAAGATATTTTAATGAAATTTGGTGCGCTGACTCACATTATAAAAAATTTTGACATAAGCCCCATTTTAACCCATTCGAATTTCGGATCCAAACAATACACCAGACTGGTGTAGGATATTGTATAGTCGGCATGCCCGACTTTAACCTTTTTACTCGTTTTCATACAAAATTTGTTAATTAAACCTCCTATAATTTTACAAAGTGTATGAATTTAGGGGTTAGATATTAAATACAGCATTTCCAATAGAATTTCAAAAGAAATGTTAAAAGTTGTTAACTACATAAGGGACTAAAATACCCAAATATTATACAAATATTATGGTGCAGGGTTCGTAATGCTCGCACACGAAGTACGAATACAAATTCGCAAATGCACATGTGCGAGGGCATGTGCGTATGCACATGCATTAAAAAAAATAGCTGACATTAGAAAAAAATCGCTAATATTGTCGAAAATCGCCAATATTTTAAAAAAATCGATAAAAATTAAAAAAAAATTACAAAAATGGATAAAAAATCGCCGAAATTGAAAAAAAACGGTCAAAATTTTTAAAAAATCGCCAAAAATTTAAAAAAAAATTGACAATTATGAAAAAATCGCCGAATTTAAAAAAAAACTTTAAAATTAAAAAAAAAATCGCATAATTTAAAAAAAATTTGTTAAAATTTAAAAAAATCGACGAAATTTTTTCAAATATGACTCAATTTTGGAAGGAAGCCATAATGAATCACCTGTGAAAAAATAAAGGCGAAAATTGCTTAAATAAAATTTTAGTCGTCCATATCTCGGAAACTAGAAGAGCTGGAAGAATAATGTCAAAACCCACCAACAATACCCCGATACCGAAACTAAATTTTGACTTGCATTGCTAGATCGCGATTTTCTCGAAAACTAAGCCTCGTAGGGAGAAAAGGGATTTTATTTGGTATATCGCCCATATCTCGAAAACAGAATGAGCTAAATGACAACGGACAACGGTTTTGGAACGGGGAAGTCATAGTGAGTCGTCTGTGGAAAAATAAGTGCAAAAATCGCATAAATAAAATTCATATCTCCCAAACTAGAATAGATAGAGCAAAAATATTTACACCAAAGGTCAAAACCCACCACCACTACCCCGATAGCGAAACTAAATTTTGTATTTCATTGCTAGATTTTAAGATCGCGCTTTTCTCGAAAACTAAGCCTTGTAGAGAGAAAAGGGCTTTTATTTGTAATATCGCTAGTATCTTTAAAACTAAATGAATTAAATGAAAACGGACAACGGTTTTGGAACAAGGAAAAATAAATGCAAGAAATATTTTTTTTATTTTTTGTCGATTTTTACAAATTTTTACGAGTTTTTCAATTTTAGCAATTTTTTCCAATTTTTGACGACTTTTTGAAATTGTGGAATTTTGGCAATTTTTCAAAATTTCCTGATTTTTTCCAATTTTTGACGAGTTTTTGAAATTTTGACAATTTAAATTTTTTCACATATTAACAATGTTTTCAAGACGATTTTTTCAAAATTTTTACGATATTTTGCAATTTTGGCGATTTTGTCTAATTTTTGAAAATTTTTTTTAAATTGTGACTATTTGGGCAATTTTTTAAATATCGACTTTTCGAAATTTTGGTAATTTTTTCAAATATTGACAATTTTTTAAAATTTTTTACATTATTTCGCAATTTTGGCGATTTTGTCTATTTTTTGAAGATTTTTTTTTTAATTTTATAGATAGTAATTGGATAGTAACCGAAACGAATGCGGTTATCGTTAGGGTATGTTATTTCGGTAACGGTATTTTAAGGGTAACGCTATTTCATTTATTTCGGTATCGGTATTTTAAGGATAACGGTATTTGAGTTATTTCGGTAACGGTATTTTAGGGATAACGGTAGTCAGTTGAAAGGGTTTTGAATCGATAACGGTATTTTAGCGGTATTGCCTGCCAACCCTGCTATTTCGGCAATTATTCAAATATTGACGATTTTTGGCGATTTTGTCTAATTTTTGACGATTTTCTTTTTAAATTTTTTCAAATATTGACAATTTTTCAAGTTATGACGATTTCTTCAAACTTTTTAAATTTTAGCAGTTTTTCAAATTTTGGCGATTTTTTAACGATTTTTTTAATTTGGCGATTTTTTATAATTTTTGACGATGTTGATAAATTTTGTCGATTTTTTAAATTTTTTTATAAAATCTACATGATTTTTTAAATATGGCGATTTGTTTTCCAATTTCTGCGATTTTTAAAATTTTTGCCATTTTTTTAAATTTTTCCAATTTCGATGATTTTTTTTTAATTTTTGACGATTTTTTAAAATTTTAATTTTTTTCATTTTGGTGATTTTTTCACTTTTGAGTTTTTTTTTTTAATTTAAAGTTTTTTCACTTTTGATGATTTTTTTTCAATTTTGACCATTTTTTAAAATTTTTGCATTTTTTTTGTTGTTTTGGCGATTTTTTCTGATATTTGAAACTTTTTTTCAATTTCAGCGATGTTTTTTTAAAATTCAAAATCTAGGGACTATATGTGACACGCAAAATAGAAAGGGACCTAAGGATAGAAAGGGACCTAAGATCAGGAGAGCATGGGATCGGTCTCATTCGATGTTCAGATGTTGTCCACAAAAAAAAAAAATTGATTTTTTTACCCTTAGGTCCCTTTCTCTATGCGCTGTCACATATGCAAAATAACATAACACATACTTTTTATTTGCAGAAAAAACTATTTATGCGAAATATATGCGAAAAAAAATCTATAAACAAAATTTAATGAAAAAATTACAGCCTCCTTAATGTTTTACATATTTAATCAAATTTGATAAATTTCACTGTGAGACAAATTGTAGGGGTCAGTGTTCGGGAAGGGTTCAAACTACCGGGGAAAGTTATATCGGTAAAAAAGAAGTTATACGTGTCCCGGTGTTTCGCTGGGTCACCCCTAGGAATCGAGATATATCGATTTGACCTTTGGTGGTCTTTTTTTGACATAACTCGAGAACCACTAGTCAAACAATTTTAAAAAAATTAAAAATTACAATTCCTTTAATCTGTTCATATAACGTTTTTCTATATACTCAACAGTTTTGCGGGTAAAAATAAATGTATGAAGAAAAAAATATTTTTAGCCTAAAATATTAAAAAAAAGTAATAAACAAAAGGTTATTGATTTTTATGGTAGCGGTAACAAACATGCAAAAACATCACTTGAAAATTATTTGGCTAGGGAGTAATTAACTCTGAATTTGCAGATAACTAATTTTGATGTTATATTAAATTAAATTATATTTTTAGTACGACGACACATACAGTGTTATAAAACTTAGTATCAAATCATATATAATCATATCGATCACTACATATAATTTGATTAGTTTTATAAGGCTTATGTAGTTATATATGGAGTCAGATTTGGGGATATGTAATAATATCAATTACCTTATAAAAAATTCGTTGAAAAACTAATATCAGATGTAGTTGTATATAATGAAATGTGTCTTAATGTGACTCCATTCATTGTCAGATGTAGCCCAATCACATGATATATGACAATATATAACTATTTTTACTCGGGATAACACTACTTGCAGGCAAGCCGACGATATTGTTATATAAAAAATAAAATTAAAAATATTTTTCGTGTCTATTTATATATAAAATTTTGAACGGTTTTATCAATAATATATGCATTCCTATATATGGAATTTGCAATAAAGCAAATACTGATATATGATTTAATATGATTACATATGACAAAATTTCTAAAAAAAAGTCTAATATATCATCATATAAAAACAAATAAGGTCGCATACAATATTTTATATTATCATATATTTTAATATTAAAAAATATATGTTATATATACTCTTTTTTACTCGGGTGTGTAAAAAGTCCTTATTTAAACTAATACGAGTAAGTCATTATTTTATATTTAGAAACAATGAATACAATAGGCCGTTATTAGGAAGTCATTATTTTATATTATAAAATAATGCAAAAGGTAATAATATATCATTTTTGGTAATGCAGATAGTAATGAGGTGTCATTACCAATATTTTGCTGGGAAGGTTGTTTTAAATTTGACTTTAGTAACTCAAAAATGATGCAGAGATAAGTCATTTGTTTTTTGTTGCATCTGACTTCTTCTCGATAAGTATTAAAGGAACTTTTTGCCAGCTCAAAACTGATACAGAACACATTGGTAGCATTCAGCAGAGAAACCTTAAACTGATACCGATGACTTGTAGCGCTTTATGATGAGTAACTCTGCTGAACGATGTTTTCTTTGTTTTGTTTTTAAATACAATTTTTCTATATTTTTCTTTGGTTTCTTTAAATTTTTGTTTTTGAATTATATTGGTATGTATTTATTTGTCATTCTTACAAAAAAAAATATTTTTAAAATCAACAACAACAAATCTATCACTAATTGATCAAAAGTAACAACCATTTTTTACGCTACCAAAATATGATAGCGCTACCTGAACGCTCAGACTGAGCGGTTAGTGATCAGGTCGTTCAGCAGATAGTTGTACAACTGTTGACTATTAAAGTGTATCTGCCGAACGCACCCATTGAAGACACTAATAATAAAAAGCAAAGAACAAAAATGAGTACCTACATCATAACTGTTAATCATAACAGTTTTTGTTTTTCTATCAGTTTGTTTAGTGGTTTGAGCTGACACGTGTCGCAAAAAGAATAATTGTAAAATGTTTTTTATATCTAAAATCATATTTAATTTAGGTGCCTTGTACTTGTGACTCATTGTGACTGTCATAAGACTATTTTTAAGACTGAGAGTCATAATTTTTCACACAAAGCAACAATAAAATTAAAAAAATTCAAATTTTTATATGTCAATGGGTGCGTTCGGCAGATACAATTTAATAGTCAACAGTTCTACAACAGTTGTACAACTATCTGCTGAACGACCTGATCACTAACCGCTCAGTCTGTCATATTTTGGTAGCGTAAAAATATTTGCTACTTTTGATCAATAAGTGATACATTTGTTGTTGTTCATTTACAATAAAAATTGTTTTGTAAGAATGACAAATAAAAAGATGCAAATATATTTCGAAAACAAAAATTTTAAAAAAATAAAAGAAAACTATAGAAAAAGTGTATTAAAAACAAAACAAAGAAATCGTCGTTCAGCAGAGTAAGTAATCACAAATCGCTACAAGGTATCAGTTTAAGGTTTCTCTGCCGAATGCTACCAATGTTATGATTGTGTCCATACCAGGTATTAATTTTTTTTGAAGTTTTCAAACAAAAATTTTAATAAATATAATTTATTTTGAGTTTGCAAAAACGAGTTCATTTTTGATCCCACATTTTGGATCATTTAAAAATACGAGTCTCTTATTTTCTTCTCCTCTATAACATAGCCTAATTTCATTAAGATCGGCGGGTTGGCCCAGGAGTCCTCCTTTATGAGAAATTAAAATACAGCCGGTGCACCGTTTTAAAATATTACAGGCATAAATTGGAACATCGTTCTTTTTTATTTAAAACAATGAACATCAAATGTTATTTTATTATTTGTAAAACTGACAAATAGGTATTCCTTTTGAATCTAACTTTCTTTCTACGATAGCTCAATTATTAAAATGAAATAACTTTCCAATGCTCACACATTAAGAGCATTTAATTTTATAAATAGAAATTAATAGAGACATATGTAGCATCAATGTAGTTTCAGATAAAAATCTGATTTTGGTTTGGCGTGTTGGTATTATTTGTAAAATTTTTACGTCATAATTGTCATGTATATATGAGATGATATCTGCTGTTACATGAAATGCATCAAAATAACGCAATAATTATACAGTAGTAATTCAACTGTTTAATTTCCTATATAATGTTAAAGTTATATTGTATTTCATTAGTATAGAAGTAATTATTTTAATATACAGTTGAGAATATGGAAACAAATCGATCCGTTTTAGTAAAACTGTTTCTGGGGTTGAACTTTATATATCTTTGTGTTGCTGACGATTCCTACGATGAAAAAGGCGGTTGGACTATTGTACAAAGAAGACTAGATGGTTCTGAAAATTTCTTTAGAGATTGGAACGATTATGTAGAAGGTTTCGGTCATATGAATGGTGAATTTTTTATAGGTTTAGAAAAGATTCATCATCTGACAACAGACGGTAGACCGCAGGAACTTTATATTATTTTGGAAGACTTTGAAGGAAAACGGAAATATGCCAGATATCAAACATTTCGTGTTGATTCTGAAAGTACTGAATATAAATTACATTTGGGACAATACTCTGGTGATGCTGGTGATAGTTTTGGTAAACATAATGGTCATTCGTTTTCAACTAAAGATCGAGGTGTAACTACAGATTGTGCTAAAAAATACAAGGGCGGTTGGTGGTACCACATGTGTTTGGAATCGTTAGTAGAAATATTGGTTTCTCTCTTAAATAACCAGCCAGCAAACAAGCCCAAAAATTAATCAAAAAAAAACTCAAAAAATATTATTAAAAGTTAAAATTTTTGTATGAAAGTGGTTCATCCAAAAGAGCATTCTTTTTTTTTATTCCAAAATGACTCAAAAAAAAAAAGATTTAAAAAAATTCCAAAGGCTCAAAAATTAATCTTCTTTTTGAGCCTCTTTTCAATTGTTCACAAAATATTCGAATTTGTTTACATTTCTAATAATAATTTGGCTCACATTTTTGTGTGTTTTATGATTCGTTTTAAAAGGCTCATATTTTCGTCCAAAATATGAAAAATTTTTGATAAAAAATTTGGGAATTGTGTTTTATTTGAATAAGTTTTGACTCGTAGAATAAGAACCCTCAAAAAACTATTCAAATTTTTCTGGCTGGGTAACTATTATTTAGTAATTAATTTTTTGTTTGTTTTAGGAACCTTAATGGCAGGTACTTAGATGGCCAATTTCCAAAATCTGAACATGCTGAAGGTATTATATGGTCGTCTTTCCGTGGATATGATTATTCTCTTAAATTTGTACAAATGATGATACGACCAAAACACTAATTTCCAATGTTTAAGAGTTATTATTGTTAATGTGACATGTTAATTACTTTTATTCAATTTAAAATGCACTCATAGAAATATTCCTGTAAAAATACTGGAAAAGCTAATAAAAATTAGCTAAAAATTACCTTGCAGAAAAAACTGCTGAAATTAGTAGATGTTTTTGTTAAATACTAGTAATTTTTAGCTATACTACGTTCACAGTACGATTGTTAAACACGTTTATGTAAAAGTTAAACATATCAGTTCACACTTAAAAATGAAGTGTTTAAATTAATCATCTCGAACAGCTGTTCCTTAACAATTGTAAAAAAAACAATAATTTAACAAAATTTCCCAAAAAGTTATTTTTTCTTCGGCCGGAGGCAATAATTAATAATTTTTGGCATTATCCAAAGTTATAATTGCTATAAAAAGAGAAATAACATTATCCGCCCCAGTCGGAAACAAGATTTTTTAATTTTTAGTTAAGGGACAACTTCATGGCTGTTTTTGAATTTTTCGTTCACCGGAAGCAAAGTTTAATTAATTTTGTTCATCTATCACTTTAAGAGGAAAAAAACACATTTTAACTGGTTTTTATTTAAATTTAGTTTATTTTATTCAATTTTAATTTTTTTATTTTCTTTGTTGTGTCTTCTTCTACTTCAAACTTGTCATTCAACACCAATTGATAAAAAAACTTATCGTATTTAACAACGTGTTTAAAAATTAAACACGATAATTTAGCGTGTTTAAAGGTAGAAAAAATGTACTGTAAAACATCTCATTTAAACATGTTTAACGCTTAAACACGTCAAATCGAGTTAAACACGTATATGTGAACGCCGCATTAGATTTGAATTAACTTTTAGTTAATTAAAAATGACAACTTATACTGTAAAATCTGTAAAAAAATTTATAAATATTAATAGACTAAAAATGGCAAAAACAAACTTTTATATCTACAAAATTTCTGTTATTTTTAAGTTAAATTTAGTTGAGTACAAATAGCAGTCTATACCAGTACCTACTGCTAAAATCAACAGAAATATTAGCTAACAAAATAATAAACTGCTGATTTCAGAAGGCTCGATTTTTATTTGCATTCAAAAAAAATAAAAAACAATCGAAAATTTAAAATTGTTTTTTGGTTTCTTAGCCTACATTTATTTAGCAAATTATTTTGCTGATTTTATTTTCTATTAACAAAAATTTAACTCAAATATAACTAAAATTCTGTATATTTAACTTTTATCTTTGCTGTTCCTATTTTGCAAAAATAGTCTGCTAATTTCAGCAGTTTTTTCTGCAAGGTAATTTCTAACAAATTCTTAGTACATAGTTTTATTCAATTTTTATTTTTAAATTTAAAAATAATAATAATAGCTGTGTTTTTGACTTAACTATATCCGTTAACTCGTAAAAAACCCCAAAGTGTATAAAAACGCGTTTAAGACGAAAACAACACATTACTTTTCGTATGCCCGTTAACTTTCAACACGGATAATTATTAACGTTGAAAACTCAACGTTTATACATTTTCACATCTAACGTAACTTATTCGCGTTACTTCCTAAAATCTTTTGCTGAAGTACGTTCGACTACAACGGAACAATTATAAACATAACTTGTTTAAAATTTTTTATACTACAATCGGTTTAACATAGATTTGCTTTAAATACTTAACGTTGATAGGCATGGGACAAAATACAGCTAATGTTTTCGGCCTTTAATTCTACAATGAAAAATTTATTTATTCTTGTTCGAGGCCAATTATTTCCGTATTATGAAATAACATAAGTACTTTTTTAAAAAATTCTGCCATTTTTCTCCATCAGCATATTCTCCTAATAAATACTTCACAGAGTTTTTGCTTTAAAACTATTCTACACCTTCAGGAATGAAAAGACGATCATTTCGGAGATTTTCCAGTTCCTTTAGAAAGTTCTCTTTATAAAGTGGAGGCATTACTGCAATTATAAAACATTAAAAATTTCATATTTGTTAAAAATAATCTGCTACACCAACTGGATGAGAGGACAGCAAAAAATGTATAAATAAAAATGTTTCCGAAGCTTTTTGCAAGCTGACCAACAAAAGAGATATGTATTTTGAAAGAAGGCAGAAAGATAAAATTGTATTTTTTATTACTAGGCCAACCAAAAAGAAGCCAGAGGATGTTTTTTATTTGAAAATATAGAACAATTTAGATTGATACAAGTTCTGATCTTTAAAATATAAGAATTTTAAGCCATATTTGTTAGAGCGTTTTCTGCTTCTTTTGTATAATTTTGCTAGTTTTTGCTTATTTTGTAAATATTGGCATATTTTTGGTATGTTCTTTAAAAATTAAGCTTATTTTAGCTTTTTCTGCGAAAATAGAGCATATTTTTGCTGTTTCTCATAAAACCAGTAATTTTTTAGTCGACATTTATTTAAAATTTATATTAAATTAAAAAATATTTTTTAGGTTTGTTTTTTTCGAATTTTATATAAATATTCCATACAAATTTAAGCATTTATAAAAATTTTAAGTACCCGACTAAAAAAGGTATTATATAATCATATATCACCATATATAAACCCATATATACGTCCATATCTAATTTGATCCGAATATTGGAATATATAATTATATCAAGCGAGATAAGCATGTTATCTAACCTGATACAATTTGATCCGAAAAATGGGTCTATCTAACTTCATCAAATTATATATTAATACATATAATTTGATGAAGATTTTCAAATAAAATTTTGGTAAATATTGTTGAGATCACTTATTTTCATTCATATTAAATATTAATGCTTAATGTTTAGAAAAATTTTTGTTAATAAACTTGGAAATAGCTGACAAAATAGAACATTACAAAAATTTGTCGGAACAACTGTCTTATAAAATAAAAAAAAATAACTTTCAGAATTAATTTTTTTTTCACGGAAAAAATAACTGAACTTAACCCATATTTATTTTAACATATGTTTTTCTAATTTTTATTTTTAAATTTAAAAATTGCAATTAAACTTTATAAAATTTTGTATAATTAGATATCATGTCAGATATAATTATATATAAAATTAATACAATTTTCTATTAACTTTGTTATATATTTTGATGTGATATGGTTTATAAAAGCTTATATGCCATTGTATATAATTCTGTATGAACTATATTTGCAGATCTCTTAATATATGGCTGGAGACCAAATCGCATATGATTATATATAACGTTATATCAAACATATTTATAAAACCAAAGTGTTAATATAAATGTATATGGTTATATAAAGCCACGCATATAAACCTTTAAAGTTATATCAAATCATATAAGATTATATAAAAACTTTTTTAGTCGGGTAGGTATAAATTTAGCTTCCTAAAAATTAAGTAGTTATAAAAATGCTGCCAAGTCTTGAAAATTCTTGGCTTTTCTCTTTCAAATGTAAACAAAAATATTTGTCACAGAATTTTTTTGGAATTTTAGTATTTTAAAATTGATAAAATATTAAAAACAACAAATGCTAACATATGAATTTTGTGGTTGTTAGTAAAGGGAGAGCATGCCACTTAAGGTAATTGCTCTATTTCGCGTTCCGGGCAAGCCCATATACGAAAACAGATTTCGTCCAAAGGCAGCCCCAAATGTTTAAATTTTATTTGTTTACAAAAAATAAAAACAATTCAATTTATTAAAATAAACTTTTTGATTTTTCCAACCTGAATTGTAATAGTACAAATATGTCACAACCTTGTCTGATTCCAAGGAATGTTAAATACAGGGGTATGGCATCACCAAAAACAAAAATTATAACGACATCGTTATCACTAGATGGCACTTTTCAAAAAATTGACAATTTTCTTTTTTTATTTATTATACCCTACACCACTACGTGGTCAGGGTATTATAAGTTTGTGCTGATGTTTGTAACACCAAAAAATATTGGTCCTAGACCCACCTTATAGTATACCGATCGGCTCAGAATTTTTTTTTATTTCGATTTAACGATGTCCGTCCGTCCGCCCGTCTGTCTGTCCATGCATTCTTGTGCGCACTCTACAGGTCGCAAATATTAAGATATTTTGATGAAACTTGGTACACCGTCTTATGTCGGCCCAACGACGACGCCTATTGATTTTGGTTAAAATCAGTCCTTGTTTAGACCTAATGCCCATATAAGGGTTCCCCCAAAATTATATTGTTTATACGCTGCAGATCGCAAATATTAAGATATTTCGATGAAATTTGGTACACCGACCTATATCAGCCCAAGGACGAAGCATATTAATTTTGGTGAATATAGGTCCATGTTTATACCTAGTGCCCATATAAGGGTTCCCCCAAAATGATATTGTTTATACGCTGCAGGTCGCAAATATTAAGATATTTTGATGAAATTTGGTACACCGACCTATATGAGCTCAAGGACGAAGCCTATTTATTTTGGTTAACATCGGTCCATGTTTAGACCTAGTGCCCATATAAGGGTCCCCCCAAAATTGGCTTGGTTACAAACTGCAGGTCGCAAATATTAAGATATTTTAATGAAATTTGGTTCGCTGACTCACATTATAGAAAATTTTGACACAAGTCCCATTTTAACCCATTCGAATTTCGGATCCAAACATTAGTTGGCTTTTAACCAGACTGGTGTAGGGTATTGTATAGTCGGCATGCCCGACTTTAACCTTTTTACTCGTTTTTTTATTTTTGTTGAAATAATAACAAATAAAAAAGCAAATCAGAAAAAAGGAATTCTCAAATTTTATTATTTGAACATATATTTCAAAAATATATTTAATTTTATTTTAAATTTCAAAACATAAATTTGACTTTGACAGAACAATTAGAATACGCTTTCAAATAATTTAGTTCAGAATGAATGTAATCTAAATTGCGTTATCAACTTTTTTATCGAAAATATTATCAAAATATTTTTATTGTTGGTTATTAGTGTTTCCAATTCGGTTAATCGATTAAACAATTCCTCGATTAATCGCCTCTCTTTCGGTTAATGTCGAAACAAATAATTTAAAACGCAAATAATTATTCAACCCGAATAATCGGTTAAAATAGATCGATTAACCGGTTAAATTTTTAATATAGAATTTTTCCTTTCTTTTTTCCCAAAACTTCATAATTTTCTTAATTTTGGCTAAAAAATTGCAAGAAAAGCTTAAAAAAAATAAATACCTACTAACTAAAACACCATCCAATTCTTTTCAATTCGAGTGAAAGAGGTTCTTAAGTCTTTAGATACCTATTTTTCAGCAACTCCAAGCAACTCGACATTGCACCAGCGAGACACGTCATGTGTTTTAGGAACTCTTAAAAACGGCTTTGTTTTACCTTTCTGCAATTAATTTTTAATACATTTTTTTTGCAGATATAACAAAAAATCAAAATTTCTATAAAAAAAGCTTCAAAAAAACATCGCGAAAGGCTAAACTAAAGGTGTTTTTTAAACTTCTCAAAACACACGACATGTCTGGCTAGAGCAGTGTCAAAGCGCTATATAGGCCTTTAGGAAATATAATAGAGAGTTTTCCATTTCTTTTAATAAGTAAAACTAATGCAAATTATATTTCAATATCCTTCAAGACAAAGTTTCATTTGTTTTAAATTTGTGTTAAACAACTCTCAAATGACATGTTACTTCCATAAGAAATCTAAATTTTCTAACATCTCCCAAGGAAGTGATGATGGTTTAAAACCACATAAATTCTACAACATGTTCCAATCAATGGAGCCCGAACCCATTTCACTGAATTTAAATCAGGGTTGGCAACCGAAACGAATTAGTGTCGATTTTATAGTTCATAGTTTAATGCAGTTATCGCCATACTATCAAAATTGAAGCCGATTTCAATGGATGAAGAGTATTTAAGTTCTGTATATTCTTAAATATATAGAAACTCTGCCACTAAAAAGTTAATGCAGACTGAAAAATCGTCCATTATTTGTTTTGGTTGCCATCCATGATTTAAATTTTTATTCGCATTGGTTTCATTAACAATAAACAAATAACCTTAAGTTAACACAAATAAAAGTTAAAAAATTCACATTTATATGGAATTTGACATCTGTAGCTGTACTCTGAGAGAATTGTCTACATGCTACATGACTTTTTTCATTGATTCAATGAAGATTCGCTGGAAGTCGTCCATTGAAAACTTTCATTATATTAATGCAGTTTTACATAAAACTTTATGAAAATTTTTATGAAACCATACATACCCCTCATTCAATTTTTATTTTATTTATTAAAAATTTCATACACCCAAAAAAATGATTAGAAAGAGCTTCAAAGTAAAAATTAAAAAGCTTTTTCATAAAATTTAAGAAATTTTTCATTAATTTAGTAACAATTTTCATCAAACCTCGACCAATAAAATTCAAACTTTAAGTTATTTTGTTTATTTTTAATGTCCCTTCAAAAACCAAAAAAGGCTGAGAATTTAACAATTCTTTACGATATTCTTCAGCAACAATTTTTGCTGATTTTTGCAGAGTAAATTGGTATTTTCAATTGACTAATCTTAAGAAAATTCTAACTTTATTTTATATTTTATTGTTGTCAGTATTGTTTAAAAATTGCATTAAAAAAATTGTATCTAAAGTTTTTAAAATTTTATTCTAAAGAAATAAAAAATCTACATTAAGTTATCGATATGTAACAGTTTTAGATTTGCTGTTCTTAACTTACTCAGTTTTTGAGTATCCCCCCCCCCCCCCCAAATTTTTATTTAATTTTTAGTAACTTTAGCAACATTTTTAGAGATCTTTTCTATTAAATAGTACAATAAATGTTTATTTCTTGTATTGGTTAAAAAATTTTAGATTCTGAAATTTTTCAACCAATATGAAATCTTTTTTAAATACATCGAGTTTATATGCTAGGTTGATATTTAACAAAAACAGGCATCTCTTTGTGTTTTTATTGATAAAAAATTTAGGAAATACATTAATTTTGCATTCTACGATTAATCGATTAATCGCCAATTTTCTCGATTAACCGACCCGAACAACCGGTTAATCAATTTTAGCGATTTTTCAAATAATGCATTAACCGGTTAACCGCCTATGTCGAATAATTGGAAACAGTATTGGTTATGCTTGCCAAAAACTTCGAAAAAATATTTATTTATACATTTTTTGCCGCTCTACTCACATAGGCGTACCTAGACCATTTTTCTGGGGTGGGCAAGGGCCCCATTTATGTTTGGCTGTTTATATGCCCATTCTCAGACCCTTAATCTTAAAAAACACCATCGACATTATGCTTGCGATTTTTTTATACAAAAAAAGACTTAAAAATAACTACCTCCCTTTTGATAAAATTTTTAAAAATTTCAAATGTTTTTTATAGAAAACTCTGAAAAATGCATCCTTTTTTCTGAAGGAAACCTCGTGCAGGGAATGCTATACGCTCAGAATAGTATAAAATTTTGATATTTTATGGAGAAAAGAAATCTAAAATAAACCTGTCTCATATTTTCTTCCACCTCTGACGAACCTATTCCTACCCCATATTTTGCCCACTTAAATTACCGAGGTGATCAAAAACCGACATTTTCTTCGTAGAATTTTTGCTTCTACAATATATTGAAATTTCCTCAAAATAGTACACTCATAGAAATAAATTTGTAAAAATAGCAGAAAAGTAACTAAAAATTAGTTAAAAATGATGCTGCAGAAGAAACTGTTAAATTACCAGATTTTTTTGCTAAATACAAGTAAAATAAGTACAGCAAAAATAAACCTGTTAAATTTACAGTTTTACAATTTTTTTAGTAAATATTTCATTCAACTAATATTAGCTATTTGCATTCAACTAAATTTAGCTTAAAAATAACAAAAAATTATAGATATAACAGTTTGTTTTTGCTATTTTTAGTCTACTAATATTTAGCAAAATTTTCTATAGATTTTACAATAAAAATTGTCATTTTCAATTAACTAAAAGTTTTAATATAACTAAAATTCTGCAAATTTAACAGCTTTAGTTTTGCTGTTCTTATTTTACTAGTATTATAAACAGTTCTTTTTGTTCTGATATTTTTACAGATTTATTTTTATGAGTGTAATATTAACTAATTATTACTTTAAAAAACTATTAAATCCAAGAAATTTTTCTCTTATAGCCAGAACAAAGAACGATTTGTTTCTTAAGTAAGAATTTTTAAACGATATTTCTTATTTAAGAAATATTCAAGACAAAAATCGATATGAGTTCTGGCTGTAAAACTGACCCTTAGATTCCAACAAATTATCTTCCTAGAAAACATTTTCCCAATCAAAAACACAGGATTAACTAATATTTAAAAAAAAATCATAGATCAAGAATTATAGACAGATTGATTTTTAAATTCTGGGGTGGGCAAAAATCAGTCTAGGGTGGGCTTTGCCCACCCCAGACCGGCCTAAGTCCGCCAATGTCTACTCATCTAGTTGGTGTAGCATAATTGTAGTGATGCCTCCACTTTCTAAAGAGGACTAATGATGGGGAACTGGAAAATTTCCGTAACGATCGTCTTTGCATTCGTGTAAAATATTTTGAAAGCAAAAACTCTGTGAAGTATTTGTTGTGAGGATATCCTGCAGGAGAAAAATGGCAGAGTTTTTGAAAAATGTACTTATTATGTTATTTCATAATAAAGAATTAATTGACCTCGAACAAGAATAAATAAAATTTTCTTTTTAGTAGTTTTAACTAAAATTCCTCAGTAGCTTAGTTAGAGAAAACTTCAGTTAAAATAAAAATATTTTAAAATAACTGAAATAATTAAATGAATGTTCTTTTAATTTGACTCTAGATAATAAATTAATAGCACTTTCTGTTTAAATTATTTTCAATTCAAAGAAAGATGATACAATTTTTACAAGTAAATTGGAAAGAATAAAAATATATTTGAAAGAATTCAAATTAAATATTAACCCACTCAAGACGAAATACACTGCTGATGGCTTTGTAGCGAAAGCCGAAAATACGTATTCTGTATAGCTGGTCTTATCGAATTCTTTCAAAAATATTTTTATTCTTTGTAATTTACTTGTAAAAATTTTATCATCTTTCCCATATAAGGGTCCTACCAAAATTATATTGTTTATAAGCTGCAGGTCGCAGATATTATAATATTTTGATGAAATTTTGTTCACAGACCTATATCAGCCCAATAACGCAGCCTATTGATTTTGATGAACATCAGTCCATGTTTTGACCTAGTGCCCATATAAGGGTCCTACCAAAATTATATTGTTTATACGCTGCAGGTCGCAAATATTAAGATATTTTGATGAAATTTGGTATACCGACCTATATCAGCCCAAGGACGAAGCCTATTGATTTTGGTTAACACCGGTCCATGTTTAGACCTAGTGCCCATAAAAGGGTCCCCCCAAAATTGGCTTGGTTACAAACTGCAGGTCGCAAATATTAAGATATTTTAATGAAATTTGGTTCGCTGACTCACATTATTATATAAATTTTGACACAAGTCCCATTTTAACCCATTCGAATTTCGGATCCAAACATTAGTTGGCTTTTAACCAGACTGGTGTAGGGTATTGTATAGTCGGCATGGCCGACTTTAACCTTTTCACTCGTTTTCTTATTGCAGACAACTGCAATTAGAGTTGTCAAGTATTCGACCTATTTGAAAAACCGGTTTTCGAATACTTCTAAAAACCGTATTTTCGAAAAATCGGTTTTCGGTTTTTTTAATTCAAAACCGGTTCGAATAACCGGTTTTTGTTAATAATCATTTTGTTTTGCAATATGCAAATTTTCTTATAAAACTTGCAAAGAATTGCTAAAAATCTTGAAACTTTTTTTTTCTCCTTTCTTGAAAGCAATTCCATTAGTGCAAATCCACCTTTAAAACTAAAAGTTATTATTTCTAAAGGCGCTGTTTGTTTTTTTTTTTTTGTTTCTAAATAAAAACAATTTCGGACAGATCTAAAAGCCAAGTATTTTGTTCGTAATTTTTGCGAAAAAAGCTATTAACCTCCATAAAAAACAGAAATGATTTTTCACTTGCTCTGGAATTGTTACAAAATTGCGGTGGAAATTTTTTCGCAATCAATTTAATAGACAGGACGATTTGAAAATGTCGCAAAAAATAACTTTGGCCTTATGAAGATTGTAGTTTAAAATTTTTATTACAATTTTACGGTTTCAAATCGCAAAATGTTTTATCACGGGGGGAGAAAAGCTAAAAAATAAGAAAAACCCCCTTTTATTTATTGAGGAAATGGAAAACATGAGCTTATTTATATACATTTTAGGATACATTTTTAGATCTTTCCTACTAAAATATAGAATAAAACCGGTTTATCGAATAATTCGGAAACCGGTTTTGACAACTCTAACTGCAATCTTTTTGGAATAACAATTAAAATTTAACATGACAATATAAATATATGAAAATACAGAAAGTCTCAAAAATTTTTTTTTTTGTATTTTTTAAATGCAAAAATTCAAATAATTTTTTCAAAAATAAAAAAAGAGTAAAATTAAAAAACTATATGTGACCTTCTCTGTGAAAATGAAGTTCTGAGAAGAATGCATTTAAAGTTAAATTAAAAATAAAATTTTAATGTTTTCCTCATTTTTATCGAAACTCGTTTTTTGACACACTAGGTCCCTTTTCTCGGAGAAGGTCACATACATATATAAAACGAGTAAAAAGGTTAAAGTCGGGCATGCCGACTATACAATACCCTACACCAGTCTGGGTAAAAGCCAACTAATGTTTGGATCCGAAATTCGAATGGGTTAAAATGGGGCTTGTGTCAAAATTTTCTATAATGTGAGTCAGCGCACCAAATTTCATTAAAATATCTTAATAGTTGCGACCTGCAGTTTGTAACTAGGGTTTGGGGTTCGGGAATTCCCAGGCGGGAATTCCCGGGAAATCCCGGGAAAAGTTTGCCGGGAATTCCCGGGAAAATAATATATTTTTCCCGGGAAAACGGGAAATTTTAAAAATATTAAATTTTTTAAATTGTTTTTGTTTCGAATAGGATTTTTTAATTTTAGTCATAGAAAACATTTTAAATACCAAAACAAAAATGTCATTGTTAAAATCTTTTAAAAGGGAATACATTTATTTGACACGCAAATAAAATCTTTACCAAGTAATTAGGAGCATTTCAACTAATAAAGATTTTTCGCATAACTTATTCAAAATTTAAGTAGTAAAACCTAAAAACTTGGTAAAATGTTTAAAAGAAATATGAAAAAAAGCTTTGTTTCTTACAAATAATCGCCCTTACTATCTAAATTTTTCAAATGTTTAATTTAGGTAAAGTCGACTTTAGTTAAAATATTGGGTGGCAGTATACCTTGACTTCGTTTATTTTTGAAGCGTTCTGATTGGTTACCCAGCAAACAAAGATGATCATTAATGACTCAGAAATGAGCTCCAAAAACATAAACATTTTTTCACTTTTTCCTATGAAAGTGGTCCGTCCAAAAGAGCCCCCTGTGTAATCAGAAATGACTCAGAAAAAAGAACGTATAAAATCGAAATTTTCCTCATAAATTTAAATACTTTTGGAGTCCGAAAAATGAACCCTCATTTTGAGACAGCTTTTTAGATTGTAGAGACAACTTTTTGGATTGTTTTTTGAGGGTTCATATATTCTTCCAAAAAAAAGAGTGTTTTCAAAAAAAACAATAAACATTTCTACAAGCCATTTAAGAATCTTATTTATGAGCGCTCCGAACTTGCTGGCTGGGTAATTTATTTTCAACCAATCAAAATATTTAAAAATATAAATATTTTTGTAAGGTTTTCATACACAAAATGAACAAAACCGTTTGATTAAAAATAAAGTCGACTTTAAATTTAAAATACTCTTTTATATTAAGGGCCAATAATTTTATAAGTAACGTTTTCATTAATAAATGTGAAAAGAAAAGACTGGTTAACGGTGGTATCTAAATTTGGTTATACGACATCTAAATTTGGTGCACAAAAAAAAAAAAAATTTATGATCATGCAACTTCTCTTGAAGAAAAGAACAACAAGAATAACGTTTCAGCTAAAATTAGCAAAGTACCCGAAGAAAAAAGTGTAAGCTGAATAGGCATTAAAGGTTTTATGGTACGGCAAACATTTCCTGAAATGGTATCCAAATTAGCCGCAGTCAATCCGCACCATAACTAGATCTTCGTTTATTCGAGAAAGTTTTTATAATAAAAACCTGGCATTGCAAAAACAGAAACCGATGTAAAGAACATTATATTAAATTACTACAATCATGTAAAAGATATCATGATGAAAGAAATATTGAGCAATATTTCTAACAATAGGAGATTTACTATAATCTTAGATGAATGGACAAGAATATCACAACAATGTATAAATGAAAATAATTCATTTTATAACCTGGGGTTGGTTTATATATCAGGAAGATGTAATGCTGATGAAATAAGAAGAATTGTAGAAATAAGACTAGAAGAGTTTTATTTGTCTTTGGAAAATAACATTGTGGCCACCATATCTAATGGGCCAAGTGTGATTTGTACTGAAATAGTTTTTTTTTTTAACAAAAATTACTTATATAGGTGGTTTTCATTAACAATTTTGTTCAAAAATATTTCCCGGGATTCCCGGGAATCCCGGGAATTAAATTTTTTTATTCCCGTTTCCCGGGAAATAAAAAAGTCCGGGAAATCCCAAACCCTATTTGTAACCAAGCCAATTTTGGGGGGACCCTTATATGGGCACTAGGTCTAAACATGGACCGATGTTCACCAAAATCAATAGGCTTCGTCCTTGGGCCAACATAGGTCTGTGTACTAAATTTCATCAAAATATCTTAATATTTGCAACCTGCAGCGTATAAACAATATAATTTTGGGGGGACCCTTATATGGGCACTAGGTCTAAACATGGACCGATGTTCACCAAAATCAATAGGCTTCGTCCTTGGGCCAACATAGGTCTGTGTACTAAATTTCATCAAAATATCTTAATATTTGCAACCTGCAGCGTATAAACAATATAATTTTGGGGGGACCCTTATATGGGCACTAGGTCTAAACATGGACCGATGTTCACCAAAATCAATAGGCTTCGTCCTTGGGCCAACATAGGTCTGTGTACCAAATTTCATCAAAATATCTTAATATTTGCGACCTGCACCGTATAACCAATATAATTTTGGTAGGACCCTTATATGGGCACTAGGTCTAAACATGGACCGATGTTCACCAAAATCAATAGGCTGCGTTATTGGGCCAACATAGGTCTGTGTACCAAATTTCATCAATATATCTTAATATTTGCGACCTGCAGCGTTAATTTTGTTACTTTTTGATGAAACGAATTGGTAAAACAATATCTTTTTTATTCAAATTAATGTGCGTTTTTTTTAAATCAACTATTTTTTTCGTTAAATGAACATACTTATTGTCGGCAATAAAATTATCAAATTGTTGTTTTGATAATTTTTTGTTAATTTTTTAACAAAATTTAATTTGTTAACTCTAAAAAATTTTGTAAAAAGGCAATAAGGTAAATTTGATATAATTTTTCTTCAATTTGAAAAAAAAGTATTAAATCTGTGGAAAAAAGTTTAGTGAGGTTAGTTTTGTCGCGTCATTACTCATGCTAGCATGTGTGGGTCATTTGTAATTGGTGGAAATATCAATAAATTAACATTGTTTTTCAAAATATAGATAATTAACCACTTCAGTGATTTGTAGTGAATTGCTAATTGAAGATTTATTAATTTTATATAACTTTGATTGTTCTCAATTAAATTGTACATTTAAATTTCTGTCATTAATTTAGATATTTTCCGTGTTTTTGTTATTTTGTTTTAGGCAAACTATTAATGAAAGTATTTGAATTATTAATTTAAATAAATTAAGTTATATATTTTTGTATATAAAATGGCTCATGTGTTTTAAATAAAGAGTTTTGAGTATGTGCTGTATTATAATTTCAATTTTATTAGGCATGTCACAGGTTTTTTCCGAATTGATTCGATTTCGCAATTTCACTTTCGCAATTTTTTTCCTAAAATAATCCAAAACAATTTTTTTCTTTCCGAATTTGCAGTTTAGGGTCGTACGGATAATTTTTTATTGAAAATAAAGTATTTTGGTAAGTATCGAGTATTCTAAAGGCTTTAAAGTGGTACTTAAAACGTTAAAAGCTTCTCCAGAAAACGTAAAACGAAAAAAAATCGTTTTCATTCCACTTTCAAAAATCAAAGTGAAATTGATATTTAGAGCAGCTTAAACTCATAAAGGCTTCTTAATAGTGCTTCGTATGTATTCCCTAAAGTGTCTTTAACTATTTCACTTATAAAAATTTGCATTTAAAACGCTTTTTGTTGGTAAATTCAGTAATTTTCTTATTGATAAGCAAAACGTAATTTTTTCTGAAAAATTAAAATATTAAATTTTGATCGGCGATCTTCTCTTTTTTAACTACAAATGCAAATTATATCAAAAGTTAGCAGTTGGAACACGTATTTACCACAAAAGGTCTTTTTTTTAACATTTTAGAATTTACGAAAACGCAAAAAACCTGAAGAAGCAAAAGTAAAACGTTACGAAATTGTACATCGAAATCATATTAATTTTATACGAAATATGTGTTAAAACTTTAAATATGCTCTCTAACAAAAACTTTTTTAAGTGAAATTATAAAAAACAGCATTCTTAACTTATAATGAATTATGTTTGTCTGTTATATTTGGTCTAAATATGCAAAAATACCATTTACTTCTGGAGAAGCAATTTGCGTTTTCAATTTCACTTTCAAGTGAAAAAAAAAAAATAAAACAACAAATATCAATATTCAAATTGATTAAATATAATTGTTAACACAACTAATTTTTGTTAATACATTTGAAGATATTTTGTCAAAATAACACCACATAAAATAGTTAAACGTCAAAATATAACTCTACTAAACAATGCGTTAAATTGATGTACAGGTTTTGTTAGTTGTATAGTGATCACCCATTCATCAATTTAATATGGATTTTAGTTGATTTCACTTCTGTTTTTCGTTCAGTGTATAAACAATATAATTTTGGTAGGACCCTTATATGGGCGCTAGGTCTAAACATGGACCGATGTTCACCAAAATCAATAGGTTATTGTTATTGGGCCAACCATCTCCATTATCTGTGTACCAAATTTCATCAAAATATCTTAATATTTACGACCTGCAGCGTATAAACAATATAATTTTGGTAGGACCTTTATATGGGCACTAGGTCTAAACATGGACCGATTTAAACCAAAATCAATAGGCGTCGTCCTTGGGCCGACATAAGTCGGTGTACCAAGTTTCATCTTGATATTTGCGACCTGTAGAGTGCGCACAAGAATGCATGGACAGACAGACAGACAGACAGGCAGGCAGACAGACGGACGGACATCGTTAAATCGAAATAAAAAAAATTCTAAGCCGATCGGTATACTATAAGGGGGGTCTAGGACCAATATTTTTTGGTGTTACAAACATCAGCACAAACTTATAATACCCTGACCACATAGTGGTGTAGGGTATAATGACCACATAGTGGTGTAGGGTATAAAAACAAAAAAATTTTAAGTATTTTTATACTCTACACCACTACGTAGAGAGGGTATAAGTTTGTGCTGATGTTTGTAACACCAAAAAATATTGGACCTAGACCCACCTTATAGTATACCAACTTACGTCGGCCCAAGGACGAAGCCTATTGATTTTGGTTAAAATCGGTCCATGTTTAGACCTAGTGCCCATATAAGGGTCCACCAAATTTGGCTTGTTTACACGCTGCAGGTCGCAAATACGAAGATATTTCAATGAAGTTTGGTACACCTTTGTCCCAAGGACAAAGCCTATTGATTCTAGATATGATCGGTCCATATTTGGACCTATCTCCCATATGGGCTATATTTCCGATTTTCTCTTTTATCATTTTATAGAAAATTATGACACAAGTCCACTTTAACATTAGCTGGTCTTTAACCAAACTGGTATAGGGTATTATATAGTCGGCATGCCCGACTTTAACCTTTTTATTCCTTTTTTAATGGTTTTTTTACTCAGTAGCATTGCAGCTCCACAATGCATATGTACATATATTTTTATTCTTTGATAGTGTTGATTTGCGTGCTATTTTTCAAATTTTCTCACATTAAAGTTTAAAGCAAAATAAAATTTTTGAATAAAATTCAAAAACTCTACAAATTTTATGTAGAGATTAGTTATGGGAATAATATAAAAATAAAATTTAAAAAAATCTTAACCCGCTCTGGTCCGGCGGCATGTTAACGTTCGAACTTTAATTCCCAATATCTCCGCTAGGGGCTGCTGCAAAGTTATAAAAATAATAAGCATATTTCTTTGGCATAGATCTATATTTCCACGAAGTTTGGTCGGAAAATTCCCTGCCATTACAATTCAGGCATGTAAGGGTTTATCGATCAAAATAAAAATCCGAATAATTGACTCTAATATTTGTAGCACTGTTTCGGTCCCATTTTCACCTGTCTCGGGACAGCTACGCTTTTATTCAGTCACAGGTCCGGTACTTTAACACCAGTTTCGTTTTCACCGGTTACGGAACAGGTCACCGGGTAGATACTTTCAGACCGGTCCTGTTTTCACTAGTCATGGGACAGGTCCATGCAGACCGGTCCTGTTTTCACGGGTCACGAGACGGGTCACAGGGCAGGTTCCTTTAGACAGGTCCTGTTTTCACGGGACAGGTACCCTCACTACAACTGACCCCTGTTTTCCCACAGGGTAGTTACTAATTTAAAGTATTGTTTAGTTTAACTGAAAGTTCCGTTGAAAAAAAATTGAAATATGTATGTATATTAGTTAAATTCAATCAAATTAATCAACTGAAGCTCACCTGAGACTCAGTTAAACATTTAGTAGCCAGTACCTAACTGATAAATTTTTTCGGTGTAGTTCATAAACTGTATACAAACAATATATTATTTTCGGGAACCCCTCAAAAAAAGTATGTCACCCCTGTGGAATTAAAAAAGATTTTTTTTCTATATGGTTAAAGCGGCCGGGCCCCTGGGACCCATTAGGTCCAAAAAACCGAAACACACCGAAAATGGTAAGTGTGACGACTCAGAATAAAGAAAATTTTCTCACGATTTCAAAAATGCGTTTGGTTTTATGATCCACAGGGTGTGGCTCCTACTAGAATGGATCCAGTAGGAGCCCTTTATGACCATATGTGACGCGAAAAATAGAAAGGGACCTAAGGATAGAAAGGGACCTAAGGTCAGGAGAGCATGGGATCGGTCTCATTCGCAGATGTTGTCCACAAAAAAAAAAAAAAAATTGATTTTTTTACCCTTAGGTCCCTTTCTCTATGCGCTGTCACATATATAAATTTTTTTTATTCTAAAAAAAATGTTCACAAAAACTGATTTTTCAACCTGGCAACGCATCAGGTCTTAAAAATCCACTTACCCAGGTATGCTTTCAAACTGAAAATACTAAAGCTATGGAATGACCCATATACTTTCGGGATATGAGCCGAATTTAGAATATCTACGGAATTTTTTTGTGTAATTGTTTTCCAGAAAATCGATAGTATCAAACAGTTTTTGATCTCGTGTTTGAAGACCAATGAATGAACAAAATTGGTGGACAGTGGACAATGGTGCATGCCAAATAGGATGTTTGGTATTTAATAAAATCAGGTCGACTTTACCTAACATTAAATTATTTTATTTAATTTTTTACTCAAATACTTTTAACTTCCAAATCCATTTTTCTGAAAGTGCGGCTATAGTGATACACTATAGCCGCAAAATAAAAATGGCGGTTTAAATTAATCTACGTTAAAAAAACTTATATTTTTTGTGGAAATATATGTCGTTTAGATGTAACTTTTAGTTATAGATCTTTTATATGTCTAAATTATTTAGAATCTCACATATCAGCTGTTTTATAGTGCGGCTATAGTTATGAAACGGAGTGTATAGTCTTTTTTTAATATTCTGACTAAGTGCGCTATAATTTTGAACCTGTCCCTTGGAGATTAGGTAGTCAATTTTTTCTTCAAGGTTAAGGAAATAAGTAAGTATCTGTATTTTTAAGTTAAAAAAAAAAATATATAATTTTCTATTGAGCCGTTGCCTACATATTCAAACATCAAAATACTGCTAGTAAGTGCGCCATAACTTTGAGCAGTGGTTTATAATAAAATTGATTACCCGAGTAAAAAACTTTATATAATATTCTATATGTTATATTAAATTGTATCAAACAAGATATAATTGTTTTTAAAGGATACAAAGTTTTGCCTCAATAAAATTGGATATAAGTTAATACAATATGATATGATTAAATTTAAATGATAAAAAAATTTGTAGTAGAGGGCAGCAAGGATTGACCATACAACGTTCTGATTTCACGTCGCATAAACTAACATTAAGCCACAGGCAACTGTTGATAACACTATGCGACAGTCAAAATCGGGATGGGATGAAACCAACGGGAAATGTTATATCGGTCAAAAACAAGTTATACGTGTCCCGGCGTTTCGCTGGGTCACCCCTAGGAATCGAGATATATCTTTTTTTTGACATAACTCGAGAACCACTAGTCCGATTTTGCTCAAACAATTTTCAAAAAATTAAAAATTACAATTCCTTTAATATGTTCATATAACGTTTTTCTATATACTCAACAGTTTTGCCGGTAAAAATAAATGTTTGTTACCGCTACCATAAAAATCAATAACCTTTTGTTTATTACTTTTTTTTAATATTTTAGGCAAAAAATATTTTTTTCTTCATACATTTATTTTTAGCGGCAAAACAGTTGAGTATATAGAAAAACGTTATTTGAACATATTAAAGGAATTGTAATTTTTAATTTTTTTAAAATTGTTTGAGCAAAATCGGACTAGTGGTTCTCGAGTTATGTCAAAAAAAAGACCACCAAAGGTCAAATCGATATATCTCGATTCCTAGGGGTGACCCAGCGAAACGCCGGGACACGTATAACTTCTTTTTTACCGATATAACTTTCCCCGGTAGTTTGAACCCTTCCCGATCACTGACCCCTACCATTTGTCTCACAGTGTAATGAGCAACTATTAAAGACGAACAGTGAGCAGCATAAGTCATGATACCTTAGTTGAAATAAAAGAGTTTCTAAAATTTATCAAAAAATATGTTACAAAATATTTGATATTTATTTTTATCTCATGTATTAACTTGTGGACTATAACAAAACAAAAAATTAGTCATGTATTATACAAAACAAAAAAAATATAATTCGGAATCAAAAACAACTCCATATTTTTGCACAGCAAAAGTATTGGTACCCCTGCGAAAAGACGAAAATTAGTTACAATATGGATAGATATTTTATTATAGGATATCCCCAAAGACGAAGAACTTCATTTAATCGATTTGGCATTGACTACACATGTTTTTCTGTATAATTTCTAACTTTTTGCTGCCGTTCATTCAGAGGCATAGACTGGAGCTGAATGTTATTAGAATTTTTGTGACTACGCAATCTTTTTTCTAAATGATCCAACAAGGGTTCATATCGGGACTATGCGGAGGGGTTTTAAACATATGGGGGTTTGTATGCAACAATGCGCGGTTCCAGCAATTAATATAAGGGGAAAAATCATACGCCACAGTAGACAAATACATTGAGTTGGCCACTGAGGCGTATGATTTTTCCCCTTATATTAATTGCTGGAACTGCGCATGTATGCAACCCACATCTTTACCTCAGCAGCAGTGTTCTTAGGATCACTGTCCTGTTCAAAATAATAATCATTACGAATTTTATATTTTTCAGCACTTTTATTCAGATTATTCTTCAGAATATTTAAATATACTGTTTTGTTCATTATTTCCAATTTGGTTATTATCAAATTATTTTTCTCTTCTTTAAAGTGATTACTAATTTTTTGTATTGTCGATTTGCTTCTTTTTATTATATTAGCAATTTCTGAAAAGATTTTCCCATTTCCTGGCTATTAATTATTATTTTATTTCCTGTAATTATAATTATTTTTTTATTTCCTAGTAACTGTCAAACTTTTTTGAGTGTATAACAATATTCAGTGGAGAAATAAGGGTAAAAACTTATCGGACCAGAACAAAATATGTATGTATGTCTGAACTTATTACGATCCGGATAATGATTTTAATTTTTTTTTTTTCTACAAAAAAATCCGCAACGTTAGTTTTCCTTAAATTAAATTTTTTTTTAATTAAAAAATATTGGTAAATACATTGGAAATGAATTGACTGTAGATCATAAATTATATCGGTTCGTTGTAATTTAAAAATCTGTGGTTATTACAGAGTTGAATAGAATCAACTGAGATACCTTAAGAATTAAGGTTCAAAGCAAAAAAGAGTAATAATAACAAAGGATAAAAATAGCATTGTTAGATTTCGTTGATGTTAGTCTAAAGGCTTCATTAGTCTAATCGTAAAGTAAAAAAACGTATCTGTAATCAATTCAATGTGTTAAAATAATATAGAAATATATTTTTATCTTTTTTCTATGCATTGAAACTGTTGTCAAGTAAAATCGTAAAAATGTTCTGTTGAAAATAGAAATTTTCTATTTTATTACTTGACATTTAATTCTATGCACAAGAAAAAGATAAAAAATACAATATTTTTATTTTTCATACTCTTTTTATTCATTATGTGAATGATACGTTACTTTTTTTACGATACTTCCAAACTAATTTGGGCTTAAGTTGAGTTGTTGTTAATTGTTAATAAAATTCGATTTGCTTTCATCTTTCACATAAGTAGACGATCATCAATTATTAACCCATTCAAGGCAAACGACTATGATGATGGCTTTGTAGCGAAAGCCGAAAATACGTATTCTGTCTTGCTGGCCTTATCGAATTCTTTGAAAAATTTTTATTCTTTGTAATTTACTAGTGAAGATTGTATTATCTTTCTTTAATTTGAAAATAATTTAAACAGAAAGTGATATTAATTTATGATCTATCAAACTAAAAAAAATTCATTTACCAAAATTAAGAGATCAACTAAACATTCCCCTCATTCATTGAAAAATATTTTTAAAATTAAAAAAAGCTCAAAAAATACTAACTTAATGAAAAAATTTAGTAAACAATACAAAAGAGAATAGTTTTATTCTTAATCGGATGAGCTGAGTTTCGACTTGGGTCCGAGATTAGCTAATATATTGTAATATAAAAAATTAAATCGAATGATTGCGTACGAAATAACTAGTGCACGAATTAATTGCAATAACTTTTGAACTTAACGTCGTATTTAAATAAAAAATTACATTTTATTGAAAGGAATTTCATTTGAATTTACATTTTATTAATAATTAAGATATACTAATTTTTTTATATGAAAGTTTTAACTTTATCTGGAATACCATCCATTAGGGCTTTAAAACGGTATTTTCAGTGATCTTCTTGCTTGACGAACTCCATTTCCGAGAAAAAATGTTCACGTTATTGGATACGTGCTTTTTACTCTTCTCTCCACTGACCTGAGTTCTGGACAATTTGGCGGATTTGCCTCTCTAGGATTTTCGGATTTTCATTCAAAATTCCTATTATATTTTTACGCACTTTTTGTTCACTATCTATTTTGGACACAATTTTCCATTATATTTTTCAATGCTAACTTGATTAAAAAAATATTTTTGTTTACGTAAGTAATAATTTACAAGTGAAAATGTATGCACTAGTCATATTGTGCGTAAGCCTTATATTATATATACTATTTTTATCCGGGTATGTGATTTTGTAATTAATTTAGCACAAGAATATTTTAAATAAAAAAGCATTTTAAATAAACCCATAATAAAAAAATATTAGAAATGAATTTTTGTTATATTTTCTTGTAAAATATTTAAAGGACTATATATTTTTTGGCTGTTATAAAATCATTGTCACTCTGACTTAATACTGAATAGATAATAAACTTAATAAATAACGAATTGTTTCTTGTAACACTATAAGAAGATAAACAATTGCAATTAAGTAATTCAAACGATATATATTCTCCTGGCAATAAAGAATGCACGCACAAGCACAAAAGTATAACAAAACTGCAATTACACGATAACTAGAACTAGAAAAAATAAAATTATATTAATCAAAATTAATAAGGAAACATTATTATTAGGATGTCCCTCAAAATAACGATTTGTCGATTTTTTTTTCATTACACCCTCCCCCATTTTTATTGGAAATAGTTCCAAATATTTAGAAGAAATCGATTTTTTTAGAAAACGTTTACCCGTGCCGAAAGTTGGCCGAAAATGATCCACTTTGGAAAAAATTATATTATTAAAAATTCCCAAAAATCGAAATTTCAAAAAATAAAATATTTTTTATTTCATTTATTCATTTAGGATGCTCAGATATCGAATTCTGACTTCATCGGATATTACTAACTCACTTTAGCCTGGAATTTGATAAAAATGCAAAAACGTGTTTTTTCTTAAATTAATTTTAAAGATATTTTAAAATGCCTAATTTGGTATTCTGTAAATTTCATAGTGGGTATTTTTTGGCCAAAAGTGTAAAAATTAATCCTATATGGATAACTTTACATAAAATAATTATTTTTATCAAGTGGAGATTTTTTTATCAATTTAAAAGCTTTACAATCTAGTATTTATATCATAATTAATATTAAGTTTCATGGGTCTTTTTTATATCCAGGCCACTAAGGGTTAAATATTTTTTAAATAGGAGTAAAGCTAATTATAGTCCAATCAAATTTATGGGATCTTTTCTGAAAATTGTGTAAACTTTGATGAAAACATTCAAATTTTGTTCAATTTTTGACAAAATAAGCAATTTTCGTAAAATGTCCTGGAAAGCAGTCGCTCCAAACACAAAACTCGGATTATCACTTTTCAACTTTTTTTTTTTAAATATCAACTATTATATGGTACAAATAGCAATCGACATCTCCAAATTAGGCATTTATAAAAATCTTTAAAATTAATTTAAAAAAACACGTTTTTTCATTTTTATCAAATTTTGGATTCCAGGCTAAAGTGGGATATCCGATGAAGTCAGAATTCGATATCTGAATAATTTTGAGCATACCCAACAAACCAATCGATATCTTTGCGAATTCGTAACGATATCATTTCGATGAGAAGTTTGTTCGAGAATGATATCATTAACGATTCATAAGTGATAGGTACTGTGAAGAAAAATGCACATTCGTTAATGATACGTTTTTCCATGAAATAACGATATCGAAAATATCAGGCAGCGCTATAATATTTTCGTCATATTTTAAAATTTTTGTCGTTATTTTATCACTATTCCATGAAAATATGATAAATACGATATCGAAATAAACAAATATACATGATATCTTTAACGATTAAATTTGAACAAAAAATATGATTTTTCAGAAACTATCGTTATTTTGAAAAATTATGATATCATTACGAGTTCATATTTTTGTATCATAAACGATAGCAATTATGATACTTAATACGAAATCGTTAATGATACTGTATCGTTTTATGGTTTATTGGGTAGTAAATGAATAAATGAAATAAAAAAATAAATTTTTTCAAAATTTAATTTTGGGAATTTTTTATAATAATACACATTTTCGGCCAACTTTCGGCACGGGATAAAGCTTTCCAAAAAAAATCGACTTCTTCCATTTGTAACTATTTCCACTAAAACGGGGGGAGGGGGTGTAAAAACAAATCCATTTTAAAGGCACACCCTAATGATTATACTTACGATTTGTGAGGTCCATTTAATTGTAGTAAAATACTTAGAGAAGACAGTGCAACAATTGTTGGTAGCAAAAACGGATCGGGAAGATTTTCAGCAATATGACCATGACTAGAAAATTAAATGAGCTTATATTAAAAAAACTTTTCCGTTCAAGGATTCATATAGTATTGTACTTACTAATGAGACTTTATCCAGGCAATAGTAAGACCGAAGTTCAAACCTGACATTATAACGAGTAGTAACAGCATTGTTATGTGAAATGCAAAGTTCTCCAACCCCTGAAAATAGTCACTAGATTCTTGGTTTTCAACCGCCACTGTTTGATCTGTATTATCAGCAGCAACATCAGCAGCAGGCAAAAGATCTCCCCCGGTATTTGTTGGACTTTCGTTTTGACTGCTATGTGAACGTAACTTTATATAGAGTCCAGTTGCTTTCTCCCATGCCCAATTCTCTAAATAGTCCTTGTAAGCATTGGATAACTAAGTATGTCGAAATTAAAATAAATTTAAAAGAAACTTATTAAAATGTTTAATTATATCGCGTAATGGGATAGATTCTAAATATATTGAAAATATTTCTGCCAGTTCTTACTGGCTGGTCAAATTGCCATGACATTTCACAAATACAACCAAAGATACCTAAAGTAATTTTAAGTATAAAGCCCAAATTATTGTAGTTTGGAAGTAAAGTGCGGCGAAATGAGCTATCGTGGGGAAGAAATCTATTTTCCACAGATTTTTTTCTTCAAATCTACTTCCCAACTAAACAGTTGTGTATTATATCAACACTCAAAGTAAACAGCTGACACGATACTTTACGATACTTCCAGACTAATGTGGAGCCTTTAAAAGCTCCATTAGTTTAGAAGTATCGTAAGGTATCGTGGCAGCTGATTACTTTTAGTTAATGACAGTATACACAACTACTTAGTTTGGAGGGGTCAAGAGAAATTATTTCCAACTGCCAACCTCACCCACAGTCCACCTTGGACATGGTATCCCCTGTTAACGCTGACGAGGCTCTGACGACCGATTATGGCGGTATAACCCGGTTCCCACGGCAATCGGACTTTGTGCCGGAACGATTCGGATGTACATATTCGAATTTTCGAATTTATCCGAAGAAGGATTGCCACTCCGGCTTTAAATGAGAATTCTTAACTGCAAATTCTATTTTAAAAGCCGTTACAATAACAGCAACTTAGTTTGGAAGTACATTTGAGGGAAGAAAATCTATTGAAAATAGATTTCAACTTCACGATACCTCATTTCGCCGCACTTTACTTCCAAACTAATTTGAGCTTAAAGGAAGTAAAGTTGCGACGAAATGAGGTATCGTGAAGTATAAATCAATTTTCAACAGATTTTCTTACCTCAAATGTACTTCCAAACTAAGTAGTTGTGTATACTGTCATTAACGTAAAGTAAACAGCTGTCACGATACTATACGATACTACCAGACTAATGGAGCCTCTAAGTTTTAAACAAAGTAGAGAACTTTGGACATTCAAGTTTTTAACAACTTTCTTTTTATAAACCGAATTAAAAAATCGTAACTTTTTCGTAATTCCAATAGAATACAATTACAATTACAATACCTTTTGTAAATTCTTAAATATTATCGTTTTAAACTTTGCCAAATGGATCTAGGGCGAGTGAAAAAAATGTCCATGTAGCTAAACTTTAATAATAAAACCATGGTCCATACTAGTTTTTAAATATCGAGAAATAACATGCATTTGCATGGAATTCCTTGCCCTAATGAAAACCCGTACAAATAGTTCAAAGTTCTGCTAAGATAACAGGAAATAATAGCTGAGAATCTGACTTGCTAAATTTAGGTAAGCTAAATTTTACACCCTGCTAAATCAGTGGCAGCTCCAGCTTAAATCTATAGGGCGGACAGTCTCCGCACCTTAAAGACTAAACCACATAAACGCAGTGTCGACATCATTACAATGTTTTGTTGATAAAGCAGTGTTTTGTATCTTCTCTATTTCACTGTCGAGAAATTAGAAAAGTTTCTAAATAAACAAGAGCTCTTTTTAAACAAAACGCAATAAGAATTTTTTCTTTTTTGTTTGTAGACCTATAGTGACCCAGCAAAAAACCTGCTTCGCTGGATGCAGCTTTGTAAGGGAATAAATAAAATTAATCCCTTACAAAGCTGCTTACGGAAGGCATGATTTTTCCATACAAAGGGCCCGCTTGGAAGCACGTTGTTTTGTGAGAAAAAACGCATTATTCGCTGCTAAAAAATTGCAGTAAATTCATGTTTTTCGTAAGTGCTTTTAACCGCAAATAAATTCATGCACTTTTTTTTTGTAAAAAATGCTTTTTTTGCTGCTGAAAAGATGCAGTAAATTCATGATTTTCATTGAGCGCATATAAACGCGACTTCTTATGAAAATAAATGCATTCATTTGCCGACTTCAAAATACAGACTGACTCATGTTTATGTGGCGTCTATACATTAAACTCTACTAAAGAAAGGTAAAACACGATTGAGATGACTCAGATTTCGTGCGCATTAATCTTTGGATAACTTACATTTTATTTTACTCCCTTACAACCTGCTTCGTCGTAAGGGAATAGCGTAGCACTATAATTTTTTAAATAACTTGCTTACGATTTGCTTCGTTTAAGGCAGTTTTGCAGGGTATACAATCAAATTGCAAAATTTTTTGTGTATTGTATACGCATAAAGTGGCGCAACTCTGTAAAGCAGAATTTGTAGCGCGTTTTTAAACGCTTCGTATTTTTACTGCTTCCAAAATACTAAAAATTTTTTGCTGGGTAAATATCATTCATTCATTTGTCATTTTGAAGACAATGAAAGTAGTATTTTGTACATATCATTCTTTTATCAGTTTAAAGATATATCGGCAATATCGAAAAAAATCTCAAAAAATATATATTTTACTAAAAATGAAGAAAAAACACAGATCCTAAAGAGAAATTAAAAAAATCAAGAACCAGCTAATTTTAGGACGACATTTGCCAACAAAATTACAAAAATTAAGGTAAGCTAAATTGTATTTCATTTCGTCGACATGTCACATGTGTTTTTTTAATAGATTTTCAGGAGAGCGAAAAAACTGTTACAAAATCTACTTTTATGAAGATATTTTATTGGCATCATATGCCTTAATGATGATTTTATTAAATGAGGTCGTGAATCATTAAGGCATATGATGCCAATAAAATATCTTAAAAGTAGATTTTGTAACAGTTTTTTCGCTCTCCTGGAAATCTATTAAAAAACACATGTGACATTTTGCAGGCCAGTTGACGAGATTTGTATAATCAGTGTTCTACTGATTCAGTGTTGCCAGTTTTTTTTCAGACTTTATCCCCAATTTTCAAATTGTTATCCCCAAAAATCCCCAACTTTCAATTTGTTATCCCCAAAAATCCCCAATTTTTATTTTCTGGAAAAAATTCGTATTCGTTAACTTATTTTTTTTTAATTAATGTAAAAATACCATATTTATTTAATTCTTTTCGGTACCTTATACACTCAAACTCAATAAATTTTGTAATTCTAACAAATTATAAAAAAGAACAAATAAATTTAAATAACTAAATGTGAGCCAAATTTCCGATTCATCAGCTTCAGACATTTTGTTGCGTATATGGTACTTTTAATATTTCAGCAGATGGATTGAATTTTTGACAATTGAATAACATGTAAAGTATATATTTAATTTAAGAAGAGCTTCTTATAACTCATATTACATCCGAATAACCTTAAATATTTTGGAACCAAAAGGAATTCAAATTTTCACCAAAAGGAATTAAGGTTTGTACGCACATTAACTTTCCAGATACAAATTTGTGTAGCCTAAAATCATGCACTATTATCATCATACTTAAAAGAAATACATATATAAATATTTAGAATTATCAGGGTTAAATTCATAAAAATATAAAAAGGCAATAATATGTTATCCCCAAAAAATCCCCTAAAATTTCGTGTCATCCCCACTAAATCCCGGATCCCCAAACGGAAATTTTTATCCCCATTGACGAAAAAAATCCCCAATTTGGGAATAAATCCCCTAAACTGACAACACTGTACCGATTGCTAAAGAGTAAAGACGTTTAAAATATGTACTCCGCCTAAAACTCTGTGCGCGAAGTGTTTCAATGCTCTGAAATCGGACTGTGTTTCTTGAAATGTATACTCAAAATAGTTTGTAGTTTAAATTAACTGAAAATGTAATTTAAATTAAATGAAAAATCACTTAAAACCGCTCTACTGACTTTTCATTTAAATCAAAAGAACTTTTCATTTATTTTTAAATGTTAATAAATTAACTACAAAATCCATAAAACAATAATGATTTTTCATTTATTTCGTTTGTTTTACCTTTAAAAAAATTAACTACAAAATCCGTAAGAATAAATTATGTTTATCTTATTTCGTTTTTTGAGTTCACCTAGAAATCTAAAAAGGTTTCTTTTTTTTACAAAACATTTTAAATGAAAATATTAACTGTAACTCTATTTATATAAAGTTTGTTTTCTGAATAAATGACAAAGGAAAGTTGAAAAATATATACCTTTTAATTTTAACTGTATAATAATTTAACAATAAATTTACGGATAACTTTTTAAACAAACTACAGTCAGTTACTGTAATAATATTTGCAGGGTATGCCGAACAAAAATTAATTTGATATTTGCTGGCATTAGTGATAAAATTATTGAAATTTTTAGTAACAATAAAAACATAATTTTTATTTGTTTTAATTTCAACAGCATCATTAAGTGAAGATGTAAAAGAAATTAAGTTGAAGTTCAACGAACTTAAAAAAAAAAAAAACATTGAAATGCATTTCAACAGCATCATTAAGTGAAGATGTAAAAGAAATTAAGTTGAAGTTCAACGAACTTTAAAAAAAAAAAACATTGAAATGCCCAAAAACCAAAAACAAATGCAACTGCGCAATATAACGGTTGTTCGTTCTAATGCTGATATGCCTGCTAATAATATTGGAATAGTTGGTGGTGCTTCTGCTTTGTCTATTAATAACACTGTGCACGAATCGGAGACTTTTTTCCCCCGACAGGTGGGGCACCCAGTGGGTAAAACTGATTCGGGTACGCTGAATCTAGTGGTGCTAGCTATTTTTCTTGGTTAGCTCTTAAAAAAAAGATATTTGAGTTTGAAAATTATCTTGCGGTTCAAAAGTTTTAATTGAAAATGTGAGGACATCTTAAAATTCTTTATGCAAATTTTTCACTTCAATACAAATTTCAGTACATTTAACGAAGCAATAAAATGTACAATTTTGTATAGAAAATTTCGAAATGTCCTCACATTTTCACTCAGAACTTTTAAACCGCTGCATCTGCACATTTTTAACCCAAAGCTGACTGGGGGAATAACAAATAACCTGGGTAAAAATAAAATGTCAAAAAGTCCTTTTACACAGAATTTTCAAACACAAAGATAGCTCAATAGCTAATCTAGAAAAACAGGTAGCACCACTGGATTCAGAGTACTCCAATTAGGTTTACCCACCGAGTGCCCCGCTTGTTAGATATTTCAACTAGCACAGTGTAATCAATGTAATGATGATGTTTCTTCATTATCTTATTACCCTTCTTACAGTGTGAAACTGACACTCAGCATAACGAATGGCGCTCTGCTCGTAGTCGCAAATTGCTATTGGTGTGAATGATCTAGATGTAGTTGCGAAAAAAAGTATTTACATATATCTTCTTTTAAACCAACTATTACTGCAGAAAACATTTTTAACTACATAGAAAAATTGTTAAAAAAAACATTTGGAATGTACGAGGCTGACTAAAAAAATGTTAATGTTTCTACACTTAATCATGACAACTACAAATTAGGTGTGACATCTTGCTTCTACGATGAAATAATTAAATCTGCCCTTTGGCCTACCAATATTAGTATTCGTCCTTTTTTCCAAGAAACCAGGGGGGTTACCGCGTAACTCGATTCGAAAAAAAATTTTCGAATTCGTAAATTTTGTACCTTTCTTAGAAAGAAAATTTTTAGCAAAAATCTTACTTTTTGAATTTTTATGTATAGTGTACAAGGTTTAGGATAAAAATAAATTGAAAAGTAGAATTTTTATACAGAATTATATTTTTAACAATATTTGCAAGATTTACGAATTCGAAAATTTTTTTTCCAATCGAGTCACGCGGTTACCCCCCAGTAGATCTGGGAGAAAAGTAAAAGATTTCGCTAATTTAAACATTTGTTTACAAGCCATAACTGGTGCCAATAATTCTTCTATTCGAAATTCTCTTCGTCGATCACTATGTCTTCATGATTTGAAGTGGAATCCGTGCTAAATGGACTCAGTAAATTTTACTATGTAATTTGATAGAAGGTTGATATCGCTAATTTTTCGTTAAAATCCACGCCCACTTAAAACAAGTGACAAAATGAAAAAACAAACATTACGTTAAAATTCTGTAAAATTTTCTTAACTATCTCCTTGCCTTTCGTGGCGAATTTAACCACTACACTACGAGTCAATCGTTTACTAACTTTATGAATCACTAACAATTTATTTGAAAGTGGAGACACTTAAATAAAGATGTTGCCAGAATAAAACGAGAAATTAACAAACTGTTTTTAACGATTATGCATGACGTTTATAAAAGGAAAATGAATACTTTAGCAATTGTATTGCTTAACAGAAAATTAAGAAAAGTTTATGCATTAGAGCCTAAATATATTAATTCTTAATGGGCATTCTTGAATTTGATTGGATTTTGCTGTTTGTGTTAAGTTTTTGACTTCGGTGTGTTCCGACATATGTAGTAAAATTTTATGGCAAACATTTTTGTAGGACATTATATCCCCGCCCTCCCCCTTTTAGGGGTGTTTTTTACGATTTGTTAGAATAGAGCTGAGTTACCGGAAGAAAAAGAAGAAAACATTTTTGTTGAAAAATTTAACAGACACAAGAGAATCAGACTCGTCAGTGGTTAGTTTATGTATCAATTGAACAAATTAGTTTTTAACTATTAATATGTCTCTATATGAAAAACTTTTACGTGTATGTATTGCCATGACCGGGGATCGAACCGGCAGCTCTCTGCACAGGCAGTGACTCGTAGCATCTCCTCTTAACGAGATACACCATGGTTGGCATACCGCTGAGTGTGGCTAACTGAACTTTTTTTTTCAATCACAGCCTACACAAGGTATATTTGTAATCAGAAGAACCAGAATTAACTAATATATGAGCAATTTATTTTTCAATTAGAATGTTTTCTCTCTTAATCATATTGTTTTTCAGTGTTGCCAATTCTTGAAGGCAGGAAAGCACCGTGAGCATTTTGAAAACGGGTAAAAAGGGTAAAAATTTACCAAAAATGGGGTAAAAAAGCACGATAATAATTTCTTGAAAAATTTAAGTCAAGATTTTAGAAACACATTTTAGCTTTGTAAAATCGTGTAAAAAAGGTTCAAAAAATTACCAAAAAAGGGGTAAAAAAGCACCAAACTAATATTTCAAAATTTTAAAGTTTAAATATAACGAAGTTGTTATTTAAAATTGTACTACAAATATTGTGCAAAAATGTATTTTTTGTATATTTCGTATTATTTTTTCAATTTTGACAAAAAATTCAAGAAAAATTTAAAAAAGGAGAACAAATACCAAAAATATAAACTGTACAAAAAGCACTAAAAGCACTGCCGGAAATCTGAAAAAGCACTGTAAATACCCGCTTTTTATAAACGGGTATTTGTAAAAAATCACCGGGTACGGGTAGGAAAAAAGCACTAAAAAATACCCGAAAAGCATTGAAATGGCAACACTGTTGTTTTTTCTCCTTTTCACAAGTAATTGTCACACAGAGATGCCAACTTAGTGTTTTTCGCGCTAAATCTGGTGCTTTTAGATGTGCCAAAACGCGAAAAAATGTAACACATAAGTGAAAAAAGTACTAAATTTATTTAGCGCGTTTTGCGCTTTTTATACATGTATTGTTTTTATACCAATATCAAGAAATAGTTATATCAACATTTGCTTTTACCTCAACAACGATACATTAAAATATCAAGGAAAAGTTGTAAGTACCAATTAATTACTTTGGCGCTAAATGCACACTCAAAAAAAGTCAGTAAAGTCAGCAAAAATGTTGCTGTGTGAGCAAATTTTTAGTCAGGAGCGTGCTTGCAAAAAAGTTGGTAATTTCAGTAAAAGGTGTTTGACTTTTAACAAAAAAATAGTAATCTTAGCAAAAGTTTTGCTAACACTTAGTCGATTGCAAATGAAAAAAATGCTGAATATTAGTAGACTGAAAAAAACTCAAAAAATTTTTAGAGAAATTTTACATTAGTTAATTTATTTGCTAAAAATTTAAATATAGAAATTGTGTAGAGTTGTTTTTTTTTAATTATCATTTCCGTTATCTGTACTACATCCAGACAAGCGGCGACATCTACATCTTGTCTATCTGGTTGTCTATAAATGCGGTTATCAGCACAATTTTTGTAGCAAAATAAATTAGTAAAACATTAGTTGAAAACTAGTTTAGTGCTAAAAAAACCGAATTTCAGCACACTGCTTTACATATCAAGTGCATTATCAATAACAGTAAAATCAGTAAATTCTTACTGATAATAAAATTTAGTTTGCATTACCAGTAAAGTTTTACTGATTACTGAAAAAAAATACAGTAATCAGTAAATTTTTACTGATAATGAAATTTAATTTGCATTACCAGTAAAATCTTATTGATTACTGGAATTTTTTTTTTCAGTAATCAGTAAAAATTAAATTTCATTACCAGTAAAAATTTACTGATTACTGTATTTTTTTTCAGTAATCAGTAAAACTTTACTGGTAATGCAAACTAAATTTCATTATCAGTAAGGATTTACTGATTACTGGAATTGATAATGCACTTGATAATTAAGCAATGAATTGTTTTTTACATCCTAAAGGCTTCGTGGGTTGTGATTTAAATTAAAATATAAATTAAAATAATGAAATTAAATAAAAAAAAAAAAATTACTGGAATTTTTTACTGGTAATGCAAACTTAATATCATTATCAGTAAAAATTTATTATATTTCACTAAAATTTTGATTTAGCTCTACAAAAAAAAACAATATTTATAGGTCACGAAACTTTGCAGTGGATTTAGGATAATTGAGGGGTGCTGATTTCGAATCTGCAACCAGTTTATTCAAATTGGCTCTAAATTTTGCACAATGCTTAATTTTACTTTTTTTCCATTTTTTAACCAATTATTTCAATAAAAAATTTATAATTGAGTAATAAATTTATAATTTAAAAAAGTGCCTTTATGATTTAATTCCTGTGATGATAGTGTATTAAATTTTCAGTAATCAGTAAGATTTTACTGGTAATGCAAAATAAATTTCAGTATTACTGATATTTGCATATCGCAATAATTTCGCAAAAAAATCAATAGTGAATGAAATCTGATGTTTTTAGAAAAAAAATTATGTAATAGTAAACTAGATTTTTTAGTACAGTAAAATATTTGTTTGTTCATTTTAAGTCTAAATTTATTTACAAAAATCTCTAAAAGTGCACATAATTTTTTAATGCAATATGACATATATATAAATTTTGGACCATTTTCTTTCCAAATTGGCTTTGATATTTAAAATCGGACTTCGTCTTACATTTAAAGTTAAAAAAAACAAAAACCTTTAAAATTTTTAAATTTTGACTTTGACCAACTATATTTAGAAAAGTTATTGAGATATTGATACACACTTAAGTTTGAAAAATAGGGCACGGAATTGAGCTTACGCTGCGTAAAGAGTTTTCTTTCTGAAGCTATAGTTACTAAATTATAAATTTTTTATTGAAAAAATCGGCTGAAAAATTAAAAAAAAAATTAAATCGCGAATTGCGCAAAACCTAGAGGCAATTTGAACAAACTGGTTACAGATTCGAAATCAGCACCCCTAATTATCCTAAAACCACTGCAATAACATTCACCTATTTTTTGGCAGAGCAATGTAATAAACATTTTTCAAAAAATTCGTATTTTTATTTTCCGACAATATATGCTAACTCGAAAAAATACGCATAAAAGAGCAAAATATTAAATTTTTTGCATAGGTATAAATTAGTAAGAATATTTAAACCATCTTATGGAAGGTACATTGTTTATTTTTACAATAATAAGCGAAATAACTAGTTTTTTTAGCTTTCCTGAGAAGCTAGCTTTTTTGAGTTGGCATTTATTGAATATAGGAGCTCGATATGTAATCAGAAAATACTGAAAAAAAATTTTAAGAATGTTGGGAAACATTTTTTTGATTTTATTTCTTAAATTTATTTTTATGTTATATTAAAATTTTATTTATTTTTAATTAAACTACAAAGAGGGAATTTTGCTGCACGAGTTTTAATGATTTTTTTTAGTAAACTGATGAAGTTTTCTTTACAAAGTAAATGAAAAATTTCTTAAATTTGATGAAATAGCTTCATATTTTTATGAATCCAGTTTTAGTGAAACTTTTTCCTTGAGTGTATGAAACTTTTAATAATTAAACATTTTCATTACATTTTATGAAGAATTCCATTAATTCAATGAAAAGTTTTAATGGACGAGTTCCAATGAAACTTCATTGGATTTATCCAAAAATTCATTAATTTAATGCAGATATTTCTCTCAGTGTATGTGAAACACGACAAATTCTTTTAAATTGAAATTTAATTTTTGTGCTTTTTGCTATGAAAAAGTTGGCATCTCTGTTTCTATACTATGATGCGCTTTGTAAAATTTGCCACAGCAGCAAAAACCTCTCCAATCAACACTTGGTATCCACCTACTGAATGCGAATAAAGCGCATCATACACAGAAAAAATTATTAACCTTAAATATCTAATTAAATATATGTTAAAAATAAAAATTGTTTCTAAACATATATTTAATTGAATCAATTAATATTTTAATTGACTTTTAAACATTTCTGAAAGTATTTTTTTACATAATTATGTGTTATATAATTCCCATATTTTTTTTTTCTTAAACTGTATGCATATATAGAAAATTTTTAGTATAACAACCTTGCAAAAACCTGTGCAGTTCACAAACAAAACAAACACATATGCAGTACTTCAGTACTACATGACATACACACACTTTTTTACAATTTCATATTTTTTTGTTTTCATTTTCAATTAATGTTTTAATTGATATTATTACTACTTTAATCGAATTTTGTTTCAATTAATCGTATACAACTTTAAGTAATTAATAGTATCATTTGAGTGATAGGTGCAAAATCAATTACAATTTTAATTAATATAATCAATTTCGTTGTTAAAATTCGTTTTTAGTTTTTTCTGTGTGTGTTATAATTTCTTGTGAAAAAGAAAAAATCAATAGGATTAAAAGAGAAAATATTGACGAGTCTTTGGGTAAGACGAACGCGTAGTAACCCTAAAACCGGAACGCGTAGTAACTGTAATTGTGGGTACTACAATGAAAGGAAATTTCCTCAGGATCGCAAACAGATTTTTTTATTATTTATAAAATGTGGTTCCATAGCCATTTGAAATACATTTTTGATATAAAAAAATTGTACGAAATTCGTAATTTATCTCATAAAATTTTGATAAAATATGGTGACTTTTTTAACGTGAGTTCCCTGGCCTCTCACAGACATGTTAAATATCGGGTGGGTATATCGCCCGATTTAAAAAAAAATTAATTTTTGTGTACGTAAACTTTTTAGTTTCTTTTTTGTACTGTTTGAGTAAAAAATTTAAAATTTATATTTATACAGTAGCACCGCAGGAAAACTTTTTTAACCCTAGAACACTAATCTTAGTCGATTCGACTAACACCACTTACATTTTTGTGTACAGCTTTTTTCTCGTTTTACCGATCGGTCTCAATTCTCTTGTATTCTAAGTCCTAAGTGTTCTCTTGTTGAGAATGGTCACATTATTGCAGTAAGTATTGCTATTTTTGAGTTATTTAGCAAAATGTTAGTCGATTCGACTAATGGCTAGTGTTATTATTTCTTATTTATTCATTATTTTCAACAATTGATCTCAAGAGTATTTGTTATTAATATAAATTTTTAAACTAATTGTTTTACAAAAAATAAAATTTGTAAATTGATTTACATTTAAAATAAAATCAACTGTCAAACTTGTAAATATTTTTTGGTGGTGCAAATACAGATATTTAAAAAATCGGTAATATATATATATTAGTCGATTCGACTAATGATTAGCGTTAACGTATCAAAAATAAGATTAGTGTTCCAGGGTTAAATATTTATAAATTTTACCCGTGGAAAAAAATACTTTTCTAAAAAAATTTTTATAAAATCACGCGATATTTTGTTTTTGCCTTGTTAAAAAAAATTTAAATTTGTATATGTATTCGAAAGTAGCGCCGCAGGGGAAACATTTTTTTAATGCCTTCCCCTGTATTTGAAAACCAAGCTCATATTTGTAATCGTAAGCAAATTTAATTTAATATTTATATGGATGTATGTGAAGCCACATATCATATATCATGGAAAATGAATTTTGGAATCCTGAGAAAATTTCCTTTCATTTGAGTACCCACACTCACATATATGTTTAAAGATTTATATCTAAAAGAATTTATTTTAGTCCGTTTGAGTTTATGCTTTTTTCTGTTATGTTTTAAGACTGTTTTATATTCTAAAAGTAATTTTTTATTTGCTTTTTACATAATATTTTTCTTAGAATTTATTTTATATTTCACTAATATTAATTATAAAGTGTAAAAATAATATAGGCGAGAGATAAAAAAGTTTTAATTAATATTAAATTATTATATAAAAGACAAAGAAACATTACGAATGGCCCTAATTACGAGTATTAACCAAACCTGGGTAAATACTTTAATTGTAGATTTTTTAGTAAATATCCAAATCCTTGTATTTAAATACTTGAATCAAATTAAGGAAAATAATGAAATAGTTTAAGTACTTGAAAGTTCTAAATAAAAATATTTTTTCAATTAAATACAAAAAATATTTGTACTTAAAGTATTTGTTGGAAAGTTAAAGTATATGAATTTTCAAGTAAATTTTATTTGGAGGAATTTTTTCCAATATTCAAGTATATTTAACTAAAATTATCAATAAAATTAAAACTAATTAAAAAAAAAAAATATTTTGATATAAATTTCTGGTATTTTCGAGTGAAATACATGAATATTTTCTCAAACATTTTCGCGTATAAAAATGTACAATTACTTCAGAATAATTTAAAACGCATTACTGCTAACATGTTCGCTGCAAAAAGATCTTTGTAGCGTTAGTTTTTAAAAACGGAAAATTTAGGCCAAATATTTTATTAAATAAAAATGTCTAAGTATTTTTTTATTTGAAAAAAGCTTGGTTTTCGACTTAACTTAGAAGAACGTGTTTGAGATGAAAACTAACCCATTACTTTTTGTATACACGTTAACTTGCAACATGGATAATTATCACCGTTGAAAACTCAACCCAGGAAAATTTTCTATTCCAAAGAATCGGTTGTAGAATAGCTACTTTTCATTCACACCCCTTCTATTTTTGTTTGAAATTGTCCCAAAAGCAACCACTTCTATAGCTCCAAAGTGGAATCGATTGCCTTAGAATCAGTTCTGGAACTAGTTCTAGAACTAGTTCCAGAACTGATTCTACGTCAGTCATACCTTCCACATAGGATCTCTGGAACTGGTTCCGGAACCGGTTCCATGGAAAAGGTTACAGTGGAACCAGTTGTAGAATAGGTGTAGTTGGCTACCGGTTGTAAAAAATGTTCCTGGGTTATTAAAAAGTTTTGCTGGCATACGTTCAATTATACCGCAACTATTATGATCCCAGGAAAAATAAATGGTAGTCATTCTTTGATTATCATTTTTCTAATGAACTTCCAAAAGTATCTAGGCGTACATCTTCTAAATATATTTGGATATTAACTTAATACCTTAAAAATTAATAATTTCTTTGTTTCTTAAGTTTAGTTTTTACCTATTTTCTATGTATTTAAAAATTTTTAAACCACCCAATGTAGAAACGGTACTGACATATCATTATTTTTTGGACTACCAGTAATGACACCCACTTACCTTCTGCATTATTTTAAAACATATAGTAATGAGTTACTGATAATGACTTATTTTTATCATTATTTCAAATAGAAAATAATTTTCTAGATTTTTTTAAAAATTTTTTGAAATCTATTTTTAGACTCAATATTTTTTAAACACTGGTAGGGATATATGTAACCACACATTTTTTGATTTTTTGTATGTTGGCGAGTAAGCTTACTTGTGTGCAGCAGGTCAATTATGTTTTTATCTATTAAATATTACATGTCGATATAGCTCAGATGGTAGAGCTATTGACTGGCAATCTGCAGACCCAGGTTCGATTCCCGCACCAGGAAAATTAATTGAAAAAAAAAAAAAAATACAATAAAAAATATTTTTTTTTATATAATTAATTTTTTTGAAAATCTATTTTTAGACTCATTATTTTTGTCAGTACTGGTAAGCACATAGGTAACGATATACTTTTTGATTGTTTATTGTTTCATGCGTCATCACTTCATTTATTCATGCGTCATCACTTCATTTATTCATGCGTCATCACTTCATTTATTGATTTTCGGCTTGAGACATTACCAAACAACTTTTTTATAATGCACCAGGGAATGCATTACATATTACATTATTTGTAAGCGAAGAGCATTGCCTTGCTTTTTCATCATTCGCGTTTAAATGTAATTCAGAAAACAGTCAAGCAAGAATGCATGGAGCATTTTTGTGATAAATGCTATTATACATTCTTTTGGAAGGTCAGTTTTTGCTGGGTATGGTTGCACCCTACACTGATTGTCATTAACATTCGGTTTTTTTATTTAAGTTATTAAAAGTAAAAATTTTAATAGAAAATAATAAAAAAACAGACACATTTGAATTTTTTTATTTAATAAATGTATTTTGAGATCAAAAAAACTTTATTTTTTTCTGAATATTGAACAAATAAATAATTCATACTTCATTATATTCGGGTTTTCAGCACATATAAAATTATTATTAAAACAAAAACTTTAATAAAACAAATCTTGTTGGATAGCCCTTACTTTTTATAACTTCAGAAAGGCATATTATGATTAGCCCAGTGTAGAAACGGTAATGACATATCATTATTTTTTGGACTACCAGTAATGATACCACTTACCTTCTGCATTATTTTAAAACATATAATAATGAGTCACTGATAATGACTTATTTTTATCATTATTTCAAATAGAAAATAATTTTCTAGATTTTTTTGAAATCTATTTTTAGACTCAATATTTTTTAAATACTGGTAAGGATATAAGTAACCACATATTTTTTGATTTTTTGTATGTTGGCGAGTAAGCTTGCTTGTGTGCAGCAGGTCAATTATGTTTTTATCTATTAAATATTATATGTCGATATAGCTCAGGTGATAGAGCCATTGACTGGCAATCTGTAGACCCAGGTTCGATTCCCGCACCAGCAAATTTTATTAAAAAAAAAAAAAATACAATAAAAAATATTTTTTTTTATATAATTTATATTTTTGAAAATCTATTTTTAGACTCATTATTTTTGTCAGTACTGGTAAGCACATACGTAACGATATATTTTTTGATTTTTCGTATGCTGGTGTGTAACGACAACTCATTATTTTTCGCGACATCGCCATATAAAGGTAATAAGAAATGTAATAACAAAAGTAACTAGTTACCATTACCAAGTATGTAGTTACATAACCACATATCTGGTAATGATTTTCTACACTGGGAATTTCTTGTAAGTAATCAACACCGATTTTATACAATTCTTCCTGAAGCCTTTTTTTGAGTTCACCTTTCGAAGAAACTGGATTTTAACGGACACGGCGATCCAAATGGTCCCATAAATTTTCTATGGGATTCATGTCAGGGGATTGAGCAGGCGTATTAATCACTTTTGGACACTTATAAAGGGCTTTATGTTTGGGGTCATTGTCTTGACTAAATTTGAAGGTTGATGAAATTCCCATTTTTTCTGCAGATTGTTTTAAATTTTCCTTCAAAATGTTCAAATAATACTCCTTGATCATAAACACCAGTTTTCCGACCCCTTTCGCGGATATACAACCCACACCATCACACTTCCTCCTTCGTGCTTAAGTGTGGTACAGTAGACGCTCGCAAATTAGAACCGGTTTGTTTTTGAGGCAATTCTAGTTTCTGAATTATTCTAATTTCTGTACGTTTTTTTTCGTTTCGTTTTCAATGATAAAGTGTTTTTTTACGTTTATTTAACATTTTAAATGATACACTTTCACAATTTAATAGAGACTGCCAAATAATATGTACACGCGTATCAAATTTCACAAATAAACTAGCCAAAAATGTACATAAATGCGACAAAAAAAAAAACAAATAGGGAAAAACATATATAATTTGGTGATTCCCCTTTTTAGTTTTACTTTATTCAAACAGAATAAAAATAAATTGGGAATTTCCTGTGTATTCAAATAACCAAAAAAAAACGTTCAGAAATTAGAATTTTAAATTCGAATTTCAGAGCGTTTAATGTATTGCAAACATTGATTCTAATTTCTGGACGTTCGAATTACTGAAAGCTCTAATTTGCGAGCGTCTACTGTAGTAATATTTTTTCCTTTTAGCTCCTCATTCGGCTTTTGCCCCACCATAGTTTTTCAATCACTTCCAAAAAAATTAAATTTACTTTCATCGAGAAAAATAACGTCTTCCCACCAGTTTACATCTTTTTGAATATGCTCCTAAGCAAATTTTAGCCGATGATTCCTGTTTTTTAAATTCACGAAAGCCTTTCTTCGCGCAACTCGGCCATTGTACCCTTATTTTTTAATGGTGGGACGAATTGTTGCTCATGAAACGGTTTTTCCCAATTCTGCCTTAACTTCAGTAACAATTTTAGGGGCACTGAAGTGTGGATTGAGCTTGATTTTTCTTACAATACAGCTCTCCTCCATCTGTGTAAGTTTTTTCGCTGACCAATCTGTTTTTTAAAATCGATTCGATCCTCGTTTTTATAACTTCGGACAATGTCACCGACTGTGTTAGGTTTCATATTTAGAATTTAGGCAATATGCTTATATTTTTCGCCTTTTTTGTGATTATTTTTTATTATTAATTTTCTTTGTTTCAACGAAGTATTTTTTCTTTACGCCCCATTGCGACTTATGTAAAACGAACTTGACAGTGGCAATGCTTCTTCGGCAAATAATTTATGTGAACTTGCAGATTTGTAGGGTTGTATTTTATTGTAAAACAAAAAAAATTAATATTAATGAAGCGTGTATTTTTGTAGTGTGTCGTTCGATATTAATAAAAAGAAACTGGGCGAAATAAGCTCTAATTATATATATTTAAGCGAAAAATATACATATCAATATATTTATTTATATTGATTGAAATTTTTTTGGATTTTAAAAACTCATACATAAAAACCGAATATTAATGACAGTCACTGTATATGGAACTTTTCTACTTGGGTTCGAAAAAAGTAGTTATTTCAAGAAGTTTTCGGCGGAGATCATGACGAATACAAAATGCAGCAAATTTATTAACATTAAAGAGGCGCTCAAAAATGTTAGGAACTTCAGGGATAAGATGGTAAATAGCCATAGAATAAATCGTTGAAAAATCTGGAAGATCAGCCACTCTCCTCGAGTGAATGAGTAAATCTTAACTTCCATACTAGGGTAATATTGAGATTACACGAGATCATGGTGTACACGACTATTGTACCTGCACGATTCATTCCTATTCGAATTGAATCGTGAAGACTCAGGAATTCCTAGGGCCTATAAAGATGAGTACATGCAGATAGGACTAGAACCATTGCCTCAGGGGAGCGCACAGTAAATCGACTTACTGGGCATAAGTGTATATCTGCTTTTGGACATAAATCGGTTGTGAAGAGTTGTTTCTTTTCTTCTGATTGCTCTTTTTAAGCCACACATACATACATATCCCTTGAAGTTTCCAAGTCTTTTAAAAAGGGCACATTAACACAAAATTGAAAAATAAATAAATAGGTAGTTTAACTTTATAAAGTCGCTATGTTCACCGATTTTACAAAGTGTTAAAAAAATACAAAACATTTGTCACACATACCAAAATAAAGTAAAATGTTGAAGCCAATACAAGAGCAATACCACTACATGATGCAATCGCAATAGATATGAATAAGACACCAAATGACAAAGGCAAAGTAGTTATGATGTGTATTAAAACATTTGATGAGGATACAGATATTCTCGTTAATCTATAGATAATAAAAAACAAACAAAAAAAAAACAAAGTTCATGAATTATACGCCTCTACAAAATGAGAAAAAGACGCTGCGGTTTAATCTTGATATGTATTTTTAACAGATTTCTACTTGTTTTCCAAAGTGTCCTATCCCCTAACAATTTTGAGAAAATCGCGTATAAAAGCGCGGAAAGTAGTTTTATTAGCCTTTTTTGAAATACTATACACAATGCATCCGAATAGAAACTTAAACATGAGTGTAATTCTTCTTTCAAAAGAATTTTCTGTTCGACGTCGTTATGGCGGGTACCTTCGGAACCCAATTTACTCCAAGCCACAACAATTTACACACACTATTTTAATTAATTTTTGGTAAAATTGGGTGCCCGCTGTAAGGATAGATTTATTAAATTGTTTGAAATCATAGCATAAGATTTTGCTATAAAATAAGTTTACATTTAAATTGTTGTTGTATTTTATTTTATAGTTAAATAAATTAGTTAAATAATAAATTTAACAGTTACTGAAGAAGGCATATGTTTAATGTATCTTTCCGCTATTCTTACCGACAACTTTGGAATATACAAATAAGCTCCCAGCCAACATTTTTCTGAGCGCTCAGAAACTGAGACTCATAAAATACTCTAAAATATGATAAATTTTTGTGCGCTCAAATTATAATTACCATATTTAAAATTTTTTGGAAAATTTTGTCAATTCTCATAAATGCCTCAAAACAGAATCATAAATGACTTATAAATTGATTAGAAATTTTGAAATTTTCCATAATGTTCATATTTATGAGTCATAAAAGAACTCTCAAAAAGAGGCTTCATCGGTAAAGAAAAACACCCCAGCCAGCAATTTCGGTGCGCTCATAAATTAGATTCTTAAATGGCTCACATACACCTGCGGTCACGCACATCTTACCAGTGAATTTTGTTTGACAAACGCTTGTTTAAATACAAATTATAACGGTATATTTTGCTGTATCGCAATTATATGAATTTATCTGTGCAAGAAACTTCAAACTAAAAATAAATACGAATATTGTGAAAAATAATCATTTATAAATTAGTAGTGGCATATTAAACAGATAGACCTCAAAAATGAGTCCAAAATATAAGCGGTTTGACTTGAGACCAAATAGTCATTATTTTTACATTGGAGGAAGAAGTAGTACCTTGCCGCGAAATTGCAAGACGGATAGGCTGTAGTAATTCAACCGTGATAAATTTGCTTAAAAAAAAGAACCAGGATGACCAATTAGAGAGCAGCAGCAGGAAAAGAACCAGGAGAAAGACATCTGATCGAACAGATACCGTTATACACCGAATGAGCCTGAAGAATTGTTCTAAAAGTGCCGTCGAAATAAGAAGAGATCTCGAAAATGAACACCAAGTTAGCATTGGTGTGGAAACTGTTCGCAGACGACTCCGGGAGTTCGGACTTTGTGGCAGTAGATCAGCAAAAAAAAAACCCTACTGACACAAAAAATGAGAGCTAAACGGTTGTAGTAGGCCAAAATGCACCGCAATTGGACTCTCGACCAATGGCGAAATGTTATATGGTCTGATGAGATTAAGTTTAACTTGCACTGCGCCGACAATCTTCCGTACGTGCAACGTTTCCCAGGAGAAAGATTTAAGGACACGTGTGTAATTAGAACGGTCAAGCATTCTCAGTGTCAAATGATCTGGAGATGTTTTTCTTATTGTGTACGGAGTCCTTTGTTGTTTGTGTATGGAATTATGAAAAGAGAAAAATATGGCGAAGTTATAACGTGACTTGTGGTGCCTATTGTGGAGGAGCAATACGGGCATTCTAGTGAGGCTATCTTTCAGGATGACTCCGCACCATGTTACCGTGCAAAATCGGTAAGTTTTGATTATAAATATGTGGTATCATTATATTCACATGTTTGTAGCTAAAAATTTTGAAATAATCCTCGATATTCAGTACATGGGTTGGCCTGGAAACTCCCCGGATTTAAATCCTATAGAACATTAATGGCACGTGATAAAACGTAAAGTGGCTCAGCATAAGCCACAGAGTAAACTGGAGCTAAAAAGAATTTTGGAAAATGTCTGGGAAAATGAGATTTCAAACAGTGAATTTCAAAAACTTGTTGAGTCAATGCCATCCCGAATCGAAGCTGTAATAGCCTCCAGAGGGGGGGGGGGGGGGGGGGGGGGGTCGACGTCTTATTAGACTTAAGATTATAATATTTTATCTAATATTCAAGTAAACTACCAGCAATTTTTTTATATTGTTTAATATTGAAATTATTTTGAAAACCGAGATAAATATATTAAAATTAAAATTGTACTTTTATGCATTTCATATGGAAAAAAATACACTTTCGAAATCAATGAAATTTTGTTAAAAACCGTATTTTTATTTATAAAATCCATGTTTAAAAAATTTTGCATGTGACCCAAATATAAGCTGAGAAATTTAAAATATACTACGAAAAATTAAGTGGTAAGATGTGCGTGACCGCAGGTGTAAAGATTGTTTTTTTGAAAACACACTTTTTTTTGGTAGAAAATATGAACCCTCAGAAAACTATCCACTACAATCTAAAAAGCTGTCTCAAAATGAGTTTTCATTTTTTTGACTCAAAGAAGATTCCAAAATGATCTAAATTTATTACGAAAATTACGATTTTATACATTCTTTTTTCGGAGTCATTTCTGAGTCATTAATGATGGGACCCTCATATGGCTATGATTTCAGAAGGTCCAAGGGCTTTTTTATAAGTATTTTCGGACTCCAGTTGTACACTGGGCTATTTATTTCAGAGCGCAAAGTGTATTTTTAATATTTATCTATAAAAAAAATCGTATAATTAGACGAGCATGTTCAAAGGAGACCAAAATAAATAATAACGCCAAAATAAGACTACAATAACGCAACTTTATCAAAATTGTTAATTTATCAAAAAATGTATAATACGGCTTTGGAATCAGAGCATCAAAAGCTAAATGAATAATCTGTTCAGGTGTGTTATTAAAATATGTTCTTAAATTGACAAAAATCCATACCTTAGAGCGATCTTGTAAAGAATGTTACCATGAAACGTTAAAATTGTCCATACTATAAGAACTGAACTTATTGATGCGACGATAGCTGTGCTGTGTACAATTACGGACACATAAAAAGAATAGTTTGTTGTATCAGCTACTGGCAGATATTTTATTGGTAGCAGCAACTTCTTAAGAAGACGACAACCTAAAAATATACAAACAAAAAAATTATAGTCGGGCAATAGGACCTTCATTAGAATACCATTTTGACCCCATTCAGATATAATTGACTAGTTTCAGTCAGGCAATTTTATTAGTTATATGTTCACTAGGGTTCTCCAAAAAAAAAAATTGTGAGTTATTGACTGCCCCCCCCCCTTAAAATATATATTTGGGTGTAAAACAACGTCTCCCAAAAAATTAGGACAATTGGATAAGAGGAACACGTGCCTCAAAGGCCCTGAAGTTTGAAAAACGGTATTCATGGGAAAAATATGACTTTTTAATTTGTTAAAATTTTTAATATTTTAAATTAATCTTGAATTAAAAGGATTAAAAAATCGTAATAAACAGTAAACTGTGTTTAAAAATTCAGACCTTTTTGGCTTTAGTAAATGTATGAAGAAAAAAATATTTTTTGCCTAAAATATTAAAAAAAAGTAATAAACAAAAGGTTATTGATTTTTATGGTAGCGGTAACAAACATTTATTTTTACCGGCAAAACTGTTGAGTATATAGAAATACGTTATATGAACAGATTAAAGGAATTGTAATTTTTAATTTTTTTAAAATTGTTTGAGCAAAATCGGACTAGTGGTTCTCGAGTCATGTCAAAAAAAAGATATATCTCGATTCCTAGGGGTGACCCAGCGAAACGCCGGGACACGTATAACTTGTTTTTGACCGATATAACATTTCCAGTTGGTTTCCATTTTGACTGTCGCATAGTGTTATTTGTTCACTTCAAAGTTAACGTAAGCTAACAATTTTATGCAAATTTAATTTTTTCCGTTAATTGTATGGAAAAATCTCGAAATTTGGTGGGAATTCGTTTGCATACAGTTTGTTTAAATAATAAAAAATTACAAATTTAATTAAGAAATACACTAAAACTCGCTTAAGATGAATTATGAGGGGCCCGAAAAATTAGTTCTTTTTAAGCGTATTAACCGGGGCGAAATTCGTTTAACATTTTTTATTATCCACAAAATATTTAAAATTCCTAAAGACAATTTCAAAACCTGTGCCATTTTTTCATTTGATTTCTTAAATAAATAGTTTGCAATATATTAAAAATCAATGTCTGTGCTTTCGGTTTAAAATTTGACAAAATATAAAATAATTATAAAATAATTGCCAAATTTTGGAAAAGTTCGTATTAAAAATGGAAAATTATGTGAAAATTTGGTTGTGGGACCATCATAAACAGTTCGCTTTAACCCGAGGGCTCGTCTTAAACGAGTGCGTATTAACAGATGTTTTTTATATTAAAATTATTGCCAAAATTTCAGGACTTACAAATTAGTTAGTGTTAACCGAGAATTCCTCTTATCCGAGTTTGTATTAAACGAGTTTTACTGTAGTATCCTTTTTTATATGTTTGCGTTTAGGGGAACTTGGATTTTGCAAAAATATGCAAATAAAGGGTTTTTCAATAAGAGCGCTACAAAAGTAAAAAAGTTTAAATAAAACAAAAACGATTTTGGATATCAATGAAATTCTTTATTCCTGTGAAAGTACGTTCGATGCCATTATGTATGGAAATCGATCTCTTTTGCATGGCCACCACGGGCACGCTTGCAGAAGTTCAGACGCTGAACCCAATTTTCGACGGTTTTCAAGCATATTCGTACGAAGTTCATCAATCGTCGCTGGCTTGTTGGCATAGATCATAGATTTGACGTATCCCCACGCTCAATTGTTGATCTGCTAGGACGATTATGACGACCATAAATTGGACGTAACGCTCTTAACGTTGAGGCCACTGACTCCGAATTTCGGTAGTAAATTTTAATAATTTCGACTCGTTGTTGGCTCGCATATCTTTCCATCATGAAATAGCAAACCTTACTGAAGAGAAATGTCAAAAGAGCGGCAAGAAATATGGCGTCGTTTGCTGTCCCTGTCTTTCTACTTTTGTAGCGTCCCTGTTGAACAACCCTTTAAAATTTCTTTTATTTTTTTCTGATGCTATAAAATACTAAAATCTGGCTGATTCCCTTGAAAAGCATATTTAAGCTATATTTAGGATTAAAATTGTACAATATATTATGTTAATAAATTACACCAAAAATGCTTTCTATTAAATATTTAAAGTACCCAGTGTAGAAAATCATTACCAGATATGTGGTTATGTAATTACGTACCTAGTAATGGTAACTAGTTACTTTTATTATTACATTTCTTATTACTTTTGTATGGCGATGTCGTGCAAAATAATGAGTATGGCTCTGCTGTGGCTCATATGGCCACATATGCTTTTAAATTCAAGCAGATATACTTTTATATAGTCATATGTTAGATATTTTTTCCTCAAAGGTTTTAATATGGAGACATATGTATGTGATTTTATATTATTACATACTGGCCTACATATAATTGCATGTGCTATATATAAGTACATGAAGTAACATATTACAGATATAATTACATATTCGTTTATATATAATTTAGTATGACACTATACATAATAATATAAAACTATATGTGGAGCCATATAAGAAATATTTCATAATTTGTGTTAGATATGATTATATATTGACGAATAAGAACTTAATATGGTTCCATATCTACAATATTTCATGATTTCTTTAATATATAACAATATAACGTTTTTTATAAAAATATTTAATAAATATATCATCCCACATAAGTAATTATTTCAAAGTGATTTTATATAAAAATATATAAGGTCCATATAAAACGGTATTATATTATATGTGGTTCTATGTTAACAATGATTTTGAACTAGTTTTAGATTTAGTAATTACTAGGGATTGGCGCGTGACTAGAAATGTTCGTGAGTCACGTTATTCACACGTGATCGTGAGTAATAATTACTATACTCAAGTGATTCGTGCGTGAGTCTGAGAATATATAATTCGTACTTGATTCGTGCGTGAGCGTGAATAAGAATATATAACCCGTGCATGATTCGTGTGTGAGTTTATTTTTTGCATCTTATATTTTTAGTAATTTTTACTATTTTGTAATATTTTACTTTTTTTTACTATTTTTCTTATATCTTGGTTCTATAACATAATCCTATAAACTTTAAAATTTCAGTCTTGTTAACTTTATGTTAAAACTAGCGGGCGCAGCCCGCTACGTTGTTAGCGTGCCTTAAAGGTTAAGGGGGGCGGGGGGGCTGCGCCCTCCACAATTTTTATTAAATTCGTTTTTTTATTTAAAGCCTTCACCCAGCCACCACAAATAAATAATTCTGCACAACAATGGGTTTAAAATAAATAAATATTTGATCACTTTTGCTCATGAAAGTGGATTGTTAGTAATGAATCTATAATAATTTGCAATATACGTGTATATGTTAAGATAATTTGGTAAAGTGCGAACTTAGGTAGATAGACCCGTAAGTAGTTTTGTTCATTTGTGTTTTGAATGAAAATAAATAACGTAAAGCAGGGTTGAAAAGCATTTTATAATATTAAAAATAGCGGGCAAAGCTACGTTGTTAGCGTGTCTTAAAGTGTTTTTTTTAATTCCAGTTTATGTAAAGGTAGACCTGGCAATTCAAGTAAATTCACAAATTCAGTTGGAAAATTTACTGCGTCGGTTTCTTCCACCGGTGCTTCATTACATGAAGTTTAAATATCGGAATATATAAGTTCCATTCCTTTTCTAAGGTTTTTTCTCTTTCAGAAAATTTGTTTAACTTTTTGGAGAGTATGTTTCAATGCTACATAAGTTTCATATTCCGTTGATAGTGTTTGAACAGGTAATTCCCTCTTCCAATCCATTTGCATTGTCTATAATTTCAATTCCACTCGTTCAACGTTCATATCCATTTCATTCCACTTGTGTAGTGTTTCAATCCCACTCGTTTCCTATTTAGTTTCTTAATTTTAGTGTTTCATATACACTTGTTCTTTAAGTTTTAGGTTTCTAGCAGACATTAAGGGGGGGGGGGGGCAATTTTCCCCATTTGAACCACCATTTTTACCACGTTCCTGTCCAAAGTCCTACAAATGCCTTGTCGATAAGTTAGCCCATACTCCAAGGAAAACATATTATATATTACAGGTTTCTAGCCGAAGGGTTCGGTTAGGCCATCAAGGGGGAGAATTATTCCGTTTTTACCCCTCCCGGTAGGAATTTCCAAAAATTCCGTCTTAGAGGACGTCTGCGTTGGAGGAGGAACCTACTACATACATAATTTTAGGTCTCTATATCCAGCAGTTTGGCCAGGCCGTTAAGGGGGAGACTTTTCCTGTTTTTGACCCTATCTGTGGAAATTTCCAAAAATCTCATCTTAGCGGATGTCTACAATAGAGGAGGAACTTTAATACCAAATTTCAACTTCCTACCTCGAGCGGTTTGGGCAGGCCTTTAAGCGGCACTTTTCGCTTCATTAATCCCCATTTTTGCAATGTCCCTGTCCAAAAAGCACCTTCTCGGTAAGTGAGCACATACTCCAAGTAACATATGTTTTACATTTCAGGTTTCTAGCCAACTTTTACTATTTGTGCCCCTCTCGGTAGGAATTTCCGAAAATCCATCGACAGGGAATTCCAGCTTCCTAGTTCCAGCAGTTTGAGCAGGCTGAGAGGAACTTAAGTACCGAATTTCAGCTTCCTAGTTCCAGTAGTTTGGACAGGTCGTTAAGGGGCAACTTTCCCTTTTTGAGCCCCCATTTTATAACGACCCTGTCCAAAATTCAAAAAAGTATCTTTCTAATAAGTTAGCCCTCACTCCAGGGACCCACATTTTAAGCTTCAGTTTTCTAGCCGAAGGGGTTTTTACCGGCCCCCAAGGTGAGGCTTTTCTTCTTTTTGCCCCTCCCTTTCGGAATTTACAAAAATTCCATCTTCGCGGCTATCTGCGATGGATGAGGAACATTCATACCAAATTTTAACTGCATTGCCTAAGCGGTTTGGGCAGGCCGTTAGTGGGGACATTTTTCCCTTTCAACCACCATTTTTACTATGTTCCTGTTCCAAAATAGAAAAATTACGTTGCCGGTGAGTTAGTCCTACTCCAAGGAATACATATTTAAAATTTTAGGTTGGCCAAAAGGGATTGGGCAAGCCGTCAGGAGGAGACTTTTACCTTATTTCCCCTCCCGATAGGAATTTCAAAAATTCCGTCTAAGCGGACGCCTACACAGAAGGAGGAACTCACATACCGAGTTTCCTTTTGGGATATCCTGTAGGGAATTCCAAAAATACAAACTTAGTCGATGTCTACTACAGTGGAGGAACCTTTATACCAAATTTCAACTTCTTACCTCCAGTGGTTTGGGCAGGCACTTTTCCAATTTGTGAGACTGTTTATGGGGAGACTTTTCCCCTTTTTGCCCGTTCCGGTAGGAATTTCCAAAAATCCCGTCTTAGCGCACGTCTATGCCGAATATCAAGAAACCTTGTTTTAATGGATATATCCGTGGGGGGAGGAAAAAAAGTAGTTTTTTTGAAATTATATATTGTTTTTACAAAGTACTTTATTTGTACTTTTTATGGAAAAGGTATTTTTTTTTAATAAGGTGTTTTTTTTGGAAAAATGTATGTTTTTTGGAAAAAGGTACTTTTTTTGGAAAAGGTACTTCTTTTGGAAAAGGAAAATTTTTTTAGAAAAAGGTACTTTTTTGGGAAAAGGTACTTTTTTTTTGGAAAATGTACTTTTTTTGAAAAAGGCATTTTTTTGAAAAAATGTATGTTTTTTGGGAAAAGGAAAATTTTTTTAGAAAAAGGTACTTTTTTTGGGAAAAGGTACTTTTTTTTGGAAAAGGTACTTTTTTTGAAAAAGTTATTTTTTTTGGAAAAATGTATGTTTTTTGGGAAAAGGTACTTTTTTTTTGGAAAAGGTACATTTTTTTAGAAAAAGGTACATTTTTTGGAAAAAGGTACTTTTTTTAAAAAAGGTACTTTTTTTGCAAAAAGGTACTTTTTTTGGAAAAAGGTTCTTTTTTTTGAAAAAGGTACTTTTTTTGGAAAAAGGTACTTTTTTGGAAAAAGGTACTTTTTTTGGAAAAAGGTACTTTTTTCGGGAAAAGGTACTTTTTTTTTGGAAAAAGGTACTTTTTTTGGAAAAAGGTACTTTTTTTGAAAAAAGGTACTTTTTTTGGAAAAAGGTACTTTTTTTGGAAAAAGGTACTTTTTTTGTAAAAAGGTACTTTTTTTTGAAAAAGGTACTTTTTTTGGAAAAGGGTACTTTTTTTGGAAAAAGGTACTTTTTTTGGAAAAAGGTACTTTTTTTGGAAAAAGGTACTTTTTTGGGAAAAAGGTACTTTTTTTGGGAAAAGGTACTTTTTTGGGAAAAGGTACTTTTTTGGAAAAAGGTACTTTTTTGGAAAAAGGTACTTTTTTTGTCCCCTTTTTGGCCCTCCCGATAAGAATTTCCAAAAATGCCGTCTCAACGGACGTCTACACCGGTCGAGGAACCTACATACCAAATTTCAACTTCATAGCTCCAGCAGTTTGAGCAGGCCGTCAAGGGGGAGACTTTTTCCCCTTTTTGCCCGTCCCTGTAAAAATTTCCAAAACTCCCGTCTTGGTGGATGTCTACGATAGTGGAGGAACCTTTATACCAAATTTCAACTTCCTACCTCCAGCGGTTTGGGCAGGCCGTCAAGGGGGGCCTTTTTCCCCTTTTTAACCCCCATTTTTACAACGTCCCTGTCCAAAATTCTAGAAAGTACTTTCCAGAAAATTTAGCCCCTACTCCAAGGAACACATATCTTAAATTTCAGCTTTCTAGCCAAAGGGGTTTTGGCAGGCCGCCAAGGGGGAGACTTTCCCCCTTTTTGCCCGTTCCGGTAGGAATTTCCAAAAATCCCGTCTTAGCGTACGTCTACCCCGAAAGAGGAACCTACATACCAAATTTCAACTTCCTAGCTTCAGCGGTTTGGGCTGGGCGATGTTGAGTCAGTCAGTCATTCAGTCAGTCAGTCAGTCACGTTATTCTTTTATATATAGAGATTACTAAAAATAAAGAAAATTTTGTTCATGTTTAATGCACTGTCATGGTAAATCTGGATAAAAATAATGGACGATTTATCGAAATTATACGATCTCCAGCAGACCTTTGGGTTAATCATTATATTTGGAAATTAATTACACATGCAATTACACAATTACATGTAATTGTAATTGAAAAAAATTCAATTACAATTACATATTATTTGTAATTGTAATTCAAAAAAAACAATTACAAGTAATTTGTAATTGAAAATTTTCAATAATACATTACATATAATTGTAATTGAAAAAATGTCAATTACAATTACATTTTTTCGGAAAAGAAATAATGACAAAAAGCACAAGTGAGGGGTCAGCCCAACATGACGTATTCTTTTTATACTTATCCATGCCTATCCAACCTATCCCAGTCAGTTTTTTCTACAAAATTTTAACAAAAAACACTTTAATTCTAAATGTAATTGAAAATGTAATTGAGTTTTTTTTTAATTTCAATTACATTTATTTGCAATTGTAATTGGAATCCCCCAGGTCTGATCTCCCGATATTGCATATCTTTTTTATATAAAGAAATAATTTTTGTATATTGTTAGATGTGGTCATATATAATATGATCTAAAGTATAAGGTGAATTTTTAGATATAATTGTATCAAACTATGTCCACTTTTATAACATTTCATATAATTTTATACAAAAAGATATAATTTGATGTAATTGGATGAGGACAAAATTCGGATACAATTGTATCGAATTGCATAAAATTGTATCAAATTGTACCAAATTGTATACAATTCGATAAAATAAGATGTTCTCATTTTTCGGATATAATTATATCTAATTACATAAAAGATTATATATAATTAAATATAACTTCATATGGCTCCATACCATTTTTTTTTTTACTTGGGATGCTATGGTGAAAGCTTTGAAAATAAAATTTATAGAAAATAATTTTAATTTTTCATTAAAAAATACAAAAGTTCTTTTTTCGGACTTTCTATATTTTCATATATTTAGTAAGAATATTGTTCTACCTCAAGTCAAAATTCTAATATGGTATTGTCATATTAGATTGTATATGTTGTTTCAAAAAGGTTGACCATTTTCATGATAGACAATATAATTGTTTCATCTCTCACCCAATCTCTTAATGCAAAAATTAAAATAATTATTTTTGTTCAACAATTATTACACAGATCAACAGCAAAAAAAGGTTTGAATAACCACTATATAGATTTGATCCATCGTGGATACCTAAGTACAAAAATGGTAATATTTTTCAATTCTATGCATAAATTTTTTTTTAAATTATTTTTTAGTAAAATTGGCAATATTTTGAGACATGTTGTCATAACTCAAAAACAACTTGTCCGATTTTGTTAAACTAAATTTACAAAAATTTTGGTTCACAATATCTTTAAATTGTGTATACAATTGTTTTCAATGCTATCAATGGTTTCAAAGTTATGAAACAAATTGTTAGGCAAAAACTAAAAAATTGTTTAAAAAAAATATTTTTTTATAAAAAATCTGGAAAAAATCGAAAACTGCAAAAAGTATTAAATTTTATTTATTTGTAGTGAAGCTACATATCATGTAAATTATGGATGATGAAAATCGATGCATGATTTACGTTTTTATTTACAATTAATTGAAGGTCCCAGCAAAACCTTGGTAATGACTGGTCATTACTACATGCATTACTTAGATCTGATATCTCATTACCCGTTGAATTACTTTTAAGCTGAATGTAATGAGTTACCGATAATTATACCCCACACATTACTATTTCACAATAGCTGAAACCAATTATATATGTTCTAAATCATTAAAAACCATAACTATGGCGTAGCCTAGTGGTTATCGTTTTTGCCTGACAGACATGAGGATCGCTGCTCAACTCGTGTTAGCTTCCATTGTTGTTTTTTTTTTTGTAATTTATATTAAACATCTATTTATAGAAATGTTGATGTTCATTAAGCAGTATTTAATAATAACAAGTTTTGTGAAAAATAGACATGTATAACAGTTGCCACAATAAATGTGTACATAAGTTAAAGCATTAAAAATCATAGTGATGTCGTGGTCTAATGGTTAGAGTGTTGGCCTGACAATCGTGGGGTACGCTGATCAATACGTGTCAGCTCCTATTGGTTTTTAAATTTTTATATTTTTTTAAATCTATATTCAACATCTATTTATAGAACAGCTGATAAACTACTTACAGGTAACATCAGTGTAATGACTTTCCTCCAATGACATCACCATGTTAAAATAAGTAGTTTAGTAATTAAAAGGTAACTAGTGAACACTTAAGATTTCAATACCTAAAACTCATTACATGGTAATGAAAGGTTTTGCTGGGGTATTGCATATTGACAAGCACTGTAGGAAATGGTATAATGAAAATGCAGAACATAGAAACACAGGTGCATTTTACGACACGGATTTTGGCAAACCCCCTTTACATGTAGCAAATTGTTTGGAAAAAACCTTTATAACATTTTTCTGATTCTCAGAATTAAAAAAAATAAATAATAAACATTACGATTGCGGTAGCAAAGTAATATACGCTCATAAAAGTGCAAACTGTACCCACATAAAGGGTTATCCCAAATTGTAGTATCAGTATTTATAAGAGCTCCTTGAGCCATTTTATTTTATTCAGGAAGTGTTTGCGATAACGGAAACATCATTTTATACCTATAAAAGTGTCATTCAGCTTACAAGTTAAAAACAATTTACAAGTGTTAATAAAAATGAGCAAGAAAGCCAGAACATTCTTATATAAAAACAATGCGGATTCATTTTGTTACGTGTGCGGCCAATATATCACCGAGAAAAAACGGAACTGCTTCTTAACTTCATTGCAAAAGTCATATGAAGATTGCTATAATATATATCCGCAAAATTTGAACCTGCATTGGAAACCGAGTTCTATATGCATTTCATGTCGATTGAATTTATCTATGAGGTCTTCTAATGTAAAGTAAGTATAGGTTAATACATTTGGAATATTTTTTACTTAAAGTATTTCTTAATTAAATTTTGAATTCTTCATATTCGTTATTTAAATTTTTTTTAATTTTACAGACGACACTTGCAAATTTCGAAGCCTATGCTATGGAGGGAAACAGCGAGCCACGAATCCGATTGTTATTTTTGTTTAAATACAAAAACCGGCTTCGGCAAACATATGCGATGGTCTTACCCCACGAGGTCTGCTGATGGGTTTACACTTGCAATTCTACATTCACCAGAAATTAAATATGCTCAAGGTCGGGGTCCAAGCTGTAGTCAAATGCTTTCATCTTCACCAGGACACTCAACCTCAAGTATGTGTTACCATACCAGCACTACCATCTACATCTGAAAATGACGAGTTCATATGTCTCGCCGAGACCATGGAATCAAGACCAGCTTAATGATGTAATTAGAGACCTTGGATTACTTGCGTCCCGAATGAAACAAACAGATCTCATAACTAAAGAAACTAAAGTTTCGTATTACCGTACTCGAGAAGAAGGCTTACTTCATTATTTTGTTGAAGAGGATGATTTTGTGTACTGCACAGATATTTCTGGTTTGATGACTACCATGGGCTTACAGAGATACGATTCAAACGAATGGCGTTTACTTATCGACTCATCAAAACGCAGCTTGAAGTGTGTCCTTTTGCATAATGGACATAAATTTCACTCTTTGCCGATCGCACATTCAACCAAAGTAAAAGAAGAATACTCTGTAATTGTATTGGTCATGAAGAAGATAAAGTATGCTGAACATAACTGGGTAATTTGTGTTGATCTTAAGATGGTAAATTTCCTCTTAAGTCAACAAAGTGGCTTTACAAAATATCCTTGGTTTTTATGTTTATGGGACAGCAGAGCCAAAGCAGAACATTGGAAGAGAAGACAATGGAAACACTGGTTTCAGGTATGCCAAATGTTATAAATGTGGATCTAGTGCCCCGAGATAGCATCGTACTTATTACCCCCTCTTCACATTAAACTTGGTCTGATGAAACAATATGTTCAAGCACTTAACAAAGATAGTGAATGTTTCCAGTATATTTCAAGGAAGTTTCCTAATCTGAGTATGGAAAAGCTGAAAGCAGGCATATTTAACGGCCCACAAATTCCCAAATTGGTGAAAGATACTGATTTTGGCAATTTAATGTCAGAAATTGAGAAGAATGCAGGGGATTCGTTTGTATGGGTTATTTAAAATTTCTTAGGAAATAACAAGGGTGATGATTACGTTGTGCACGTTGGAGAGAGCCAACCCCCCTGATTTTCTTAAAATTTGCTTTTTTTAAATACAGTTTTTTATAATAAAAACCTTCACTCACCCAGCCACCACAAATAAATAATTCTGACACAACAATAATTCTTGACAATATACATGTGTATGTCAAGATAATTTGGTAAAGTGCGCACATAGGTAGATTGTTCATTTGTGTTTTAAATGAAAATAAAAAAACATTTAAAGCAGCCCGCTACGTTGTTAGCGTGCCTTAAAGTTTAGAATTAAATTTCTTTTAGATAAAATAAAACACAATATTTGTTATTAAGATAAAATAATTAAGGTAAACTTATTGTATTGTTTAAGTACAAATACTATTTTTTGCCTCTTCATTTTTATATAAATCAATCATTTAGTATACCAACATGTGAGCATGTAACAACTAATTGTCTGTTGTTCAAGCCATCGGCGTAGATAGGTGGTATTCGTGGTTGGGTGGGCAAATTCGCTTTGTTTATTTAAAGTACAGTTTTTATAATAAAAGCCTTCACCCAGCCACCACAAATAAATAATTCTGACACAACAATGGGGGCAATTTTCCACTTTTGAGCCACCATTTTTAACACGTTCCTGTCCAAAGTTATAAAAATGCCTTGTCGATAAGTTAGCCCATACTCCAAGGAAAACATATTATAGATTACGGGTTTCTAGCCGAAGGGTTCGGTTAGGCCATCAAGGGGCAGAATTATTCAGTTTTTACCCCTCCCGGTAGGAATTTCCAAAAATTTCGAGAACGTCTGCGTTGGAGGAGAAACCTACTACATACACAATTTTAGGTCTCTATATCCAGCAGTTTGCCCAACTCGGCAAGGGGGAAGTTTTTTCACTTTTTACCCCTCCCGGTATGAGTTTCCAAAAATACCGTCTTAGGGGACGTCTACGTTGGAGAAGGAACCCAAATACCGAATTTAAGCTTCCTAGTTTCAGCAGTTTGGCCAGGCCGTTAAGAGGGAGACTTTTCCTGTTTTTGCCCTTCCTGTGGAAATTTCCAAAAATCTCATCTTAGCGGATGTCTACAATAGAGGAGGAACTTTAGTACCAAATTTCAACTTCCTACCTTCAGCAGTTTGGGCAGGCCTTTAAGCGGCACTTTTCGCTTCATTAATCCCCATTTTTGCAATGTCCCTGTCCAAAATTCCACAAAGCACCTTCCCGATAAGTGAGCCCATACTCCAAGGAACATATGTTTTACATTTCAGGTTTCTAGCCAACTTTTACTATTTTTGCCCCTCTGGGTAGGAATTTCCGAAAATCTATCGACAGGGAATTTCAGCTTCCTAGTTCCAGCAGTTTGGACAGGTCGTTAAGGGGCCACTTTCCGTTATTGCGGACATTTTTCCCTTTCAACCCACATTTTTACTATGTTTCTGTTCCAAAAGAGAAAAACGGAGTGGAGGCCGTCAAGGAGAATACTTTTCCCCTTATCTCCCTCCCGATAGGAATTTCAAAAATTCCGTCTAAGAGGACGCCTACACAGAAGGAGGAACTCACATACCGAATTTCGGCTACATAGTTTCAGCAGTTTGGGCAGGCCGTCAAGGGGGAAACATCCCCATTTTGGGATATCCTGTAGGGAATTCCAAAAATACAAACTTAGTCGATGTCTACTACAGTGGAGGAACCTTTATGCCAAATTTCAATATCTTATCTCCAGTGGTTTGGGCAGGCAGTTAAGGGGGACACTTTTCCAATTTGTGAGACCGTCTATGGGGACGTCTATGCCGAATATAATTGGAAATTGCGGTAGGAATTTCCAAAAATCCCGTCTTAGCGGACGTCTATGCCGAATATCAAGAAACCTTGTTTTAGTGGAGATATCCGTGGGGGGAGGAAAAAAAGTACTTTTTGTGAAATTATATTTTTTTAAATGGAATTTTTTGGAAAAAGCGAAATTTTTTGGAAAAAGATACTTTATTTTTACAAAGTAATTTATTGGAAGAAGGTACTTTTTTTGAAAAAGTTATTTTTAAGAAAAATTTATTTTTTTTGGAAAAAGGTCCTTTTTTTTTGGAAAAAGGTATTTTTTTTGGATAAGTTACTTTTTTTTGGAAAAAGGTAAATTTTTTTAGAAAAAGGCAAATTTTTTTAGAAAAAGGTACTTTTTTGGAAAAAGGTACTTTTTTGGAAAAACGTACTTTTTTTTGGAAAAAGGTACTTTTTTTGGAAAATGGTACTTTTTGTGTAATAAGGTACTTTTTGTGAAAAAAGGTACTTTTTGTGGAAAAGGTACTTTTTGTGGAAAAGGTACTTTTTGTGGAAAAAGGTACTTTTTGTGGAAAAAGGTACCTTTTGTGGAAAAACGTACTTTTTTTTGGAAAAATGTAAATTTTTTGGAAAAATATACATTTTTTGGAAAAAGGTACTTTTTTTTGGAAAAGGTACTTTTTTGGAAAAAGGTACTTTTTTGGAAAAAGGTATATTTTTTGGAAAAATGTACATTTTTTAGAAAAAGGTACTTTTTTGGAAAAAGGTACTTTTTTTGGAAAAAGGTACTTTTTTGGAAAAGGGTACTTTTTTGGAAAATGGTACTTTTTGTGTAATACGGTACTTTTTGTGAAAAAAGGTACTTCTTGTGAAAAAAGGTACTTTTTGTGAAAAAAGATACTTTTTGTGGAAAAAGGTACTTTTTTTGTCCCTCCCGATAAGAATTTCCAAAAATTCCGTCTCTACATACATACCAACCTACATACCAAATTTCAACTTCATAGCTCCAGCAGTTTGAGCAGGCCGTCAAGGGGGAGACTTTTTCCCCTTTTTGCCCCTCCCTGTAAAAATTTCCAAAAAAAATCCCTTCTTGGTGGATGTCTACGATAGTGGAGGAACCTTTATACCAAATTTCAACTTCCTACCTCCAGCGGTTTGGGCAGGCCGTCAAGGGGGGCACTTTTAACCCCCATTTTTACAACGTCCCTGTCCAAAATTCTTGAAAGTACTTTCTAGAAAAGTTAGCCCCTACTCCAAGGAACACATATCTAAAATTTCATCTTTCTAGCCAAAGGGGTTTTGGCAGGCCGTCAAGGGGGAGACTTTCGCCCTTTTTGCCCGTTCCGGTAGGAATTTCCAAAAATCCGGTCTTAGCGGACGTCTACGCCGAAAGAGGAACCTACATACCAAATTTCAACTTTCTAGCTTTAGCGGTTTGGGCTGGGCGATGTTGAGTCAGTCAGTCAGTCACGTTACTCTTTTATATATAGAGATTATATAAGAATTTGGACTTGAGCTAGAACAATATTCTAACTAAATATATGAAAATATAAAAAGTCCAAAAAACAATTGTTGTATTTTTTAATTTAAAAATTAAAATAATTCTTTAAAAATATTAAATTTCTATATTTTGATTAGTTTACAAACAAAAATGTTTGCTTGTTATATGCTTTTCATTACATGACTATTTTATCAAGGTTTTTCTGTGACAATTTTTGTAGAATACCAAAACTATTACAACTTGCATTCACCTCACTTTGGTCACAATTTTGTTATTGTTATAAAGTTTAGAATAAGGGTATAAAAATAGATTTTAAAAAAAATTTACAAAATATCTAGAATATTACCTTATGTTTTGAAATAATGAAAATAATAATAATTATTGGTAACGCATTATTTTTGTTTTGAAATAATCAAAAAAGTAACTAGTTATTAGTAACTCATTATTATATGTTTTAAAATAATGTAGAAGGTAAGTCGGTGTCATTGCTGGTAGTCCAAAAAATTAATGATATGTCATTACCGCTTCTACACTGGGTAGTTATAATATTTATCAAAAACAATGATTTTTTCTTTTCAAAAATTACTTTTAATAGTTTTAATAACAAATTTTACTAAATCAGAATTGACAATTCTTATCAGAAAAAAACATTAATTTACTCGTTTTATAATATAAATCAAAAACGAAACTCAAATTGGCGTGGAAACGCTTTCCATCGCATGAAAATTCCGGCACCAATTTCACGACCACCGTGAAGCTCAAGATCATGATAAAAGTTACAGAGACAGTCGAAAACCTCCCAATTTAAGTGTATTCATTACAAACTAAGATCTTAAAAGCAAAAAATGTTAACCTTCTTTTATTTGTTAGGACCAAAGGTTTAAAAGGCTGAATTCTTTCATTCTTTTCAAAAATTATTGTAATTTGCGTTAAATTTCATTCCATAATAGCATTCTTATGTAATTAATTCGATAGCTTAATTCCCAAAAGCTTTAAATTATATGAATTAATTCTATTTTTATTGAACTCTAATTGAATGAAACCAAATTTACCTGAATTCATTTAGTAAAAAGGTGAATGAAAAATGATTTTTTTAATTCATTAAGTCAAATGAAAATTTTAAATTTGCATGTAATTTCTGAAATATTCGCATATAATACAAATAAAAACGTTTAAAATTCATCTACCATAAATAAATGTATCCCAGTGTAGAAAATCATTACCAGATATGTGGTTATGTAACTACATACTTGGTAATGGTAACTAGTTACTTTTGTTATTACATTTCTTATTACCTTTATATGGCGATGTCGCGAAAAATAATGAGTTGTCGTTACACACCAGCATACGAAAAATCAAAAAATATATCGTTACCTATGTGCTTACCAGTACTGACAAAAATAATGAGTCTAAAAATAGATTTTCTAAAAAATAAATTATATAAAAAAAAAATATTTTTTATTGTATTTTTTTTTTAAATAAAATTTACTGGTGCGGGAATCGAACCTGGGTCTACAGATTCCCAGTCAACAGCTCTACCATCTGAGCTATATCGACATGTAATATTTAATAGATAAAAACACAATTGACCTGCTGCACACAAATAAGCTTACTCGCCAACATACAAAAAATGAAAAAATATGTGGTTACATATATCCTTACCAGTGTTTAAAAAAATATTGAGTCTAAAAATAGATTTCAAAAAATTTTCAAAAAAATCTAAAAAATTATTTTCTATTTGAAATAATGATAAAAATAAGTCATTATCAGTAACTCATTATTATATGTTTTAAAATAATACAGAAGGTAAGTGGTAATGACGGTAGTCCAAAAAAATAATGATATGTCATTACCGTTTCTACACTGGGATGCTTTGTTACAGCCTGTGTGCTTTGGTTTTGATTATGACTTATGGTGTTTTCCTTTCTGGAAAAAAATGTTGCCTTGTTAAAGTATAAAATTTTAACAATGTTGCCCTCACCCCAATAAAATGCAACATTTTTCCAATCAGAATAGAACACAATAAAATCACTTATTCAAGACACATGTGTATGTATATGCAATATTGTTTACGCTAGCTACTACTATTTGATAGTCTAGTGGTTGTAATGCTTGCCTTTGGCTCGGAATGGCCAGGTTCAAATCCCAGCAAAGGTAAAGTATTTTTATATACTACTCTTTTTCTTTTTTTAATTTAGAAGTTTTCCTCCATATTAAAAAAAAATTGTGTAATTTTTTTCATTTATTCGTAGCGTAAAAAATAGTAAATACTAAATAACAGAGCAAATTATTAAAAAACTAAATAAAATTTTATAAAAAAAAATGTTGTGGTCCAACCGGGGGTTGAACCTGCGACCTTCTGCATCAGAAACCAGGATAGTACCCCCTAGGCCACCAAGTTGCGAGTTTGCTGGCAAACAACATTGCAGTATATACACATAAATTTGATGAAAAGAAAAAAACAGGGCAACGCTCTACCCCGTAAATTATTTGAGGGCGGAAAATGTTTTTTTTTGCACTTTATTAGACAACATTTTTAGAAAAGAACACGGTGCCCTGTCAGAATCTTACGCTTAATTTAGAAAAGAACACAAAAATGGCAATTCAAAAGCAAAGTGCAAAAAAGGGCAACATTTTTATCAGAAAAGAAAACACCATTAGTTTTTTTATTGAGTGCAAATTAATGTCTCACTAAAAGACACTAAAAAACTAGACAATTTTGTAAAAAGTACAAAAATGTTCCATTAAAATTGCAACACCTTTACAATTCTTTTTGTTTTGGAAAGAATACTAAATAATGTAAATAAAAAACAATCTTATTTTAGTTTAAGAAGAAAATACAACATCTTTTTTAAACAATTTAATGTGAGAGACGCAATTTAATTTTTATGATATTTACTAAAAACTAATGTACTAAGTTATATGCAATTACATTTTTGTACATATACTTTTATGGCACAGCGTATAAAATATTTTTCAAAATTTTTACACAAAACTATTAAGTACTTAATTTTATTCAAAAATATTCTCTTAATACAAAAAAAATATAAAGTAGGATACTTTTCGAATATCGTGTGGACAAAAAACATACTTTTCGAGCATTGTGTGCCAAATCTCGAGATCCGATCACGCTATTTTATATTTATGATCAGAATACCCAAAATTATTTAAAAAAAATATAAACCAGTTATAAAATTAAGTCAGTATATATCACCGTTATTTTATGTTAATCCAAAAATATGAATGGATAAAATCTCTGATAACTTAAAAAAAAGAGTGATCACTTTTAACTCTGAAAATTTTTACAACTTTTGTCGGAGGAATACCCTTCAACATTTTGGAACTTTTTTTAAACTCAAATGAAAGATAATTTTATGTAAATGGTGCTATTGTAAATGAAAACAATTGCGTACTAGAGTTGGGCTTAATCGTTCTTTTTGGTGACTCGGTCATATCGTTCAATAAAATTCATTGAACTAGTTCGTTCAAATCGTTCAATCGTTCTTTTTTGTTATCGTTCTTTTTTGTCATGAGCTGTGTCTTCGTGAACGGCGTCGTTCATTCGACAATTTATTGGCGCACTACATGTAATATGTTTATATTAATTTTATTGTACATAGACTAATAGTGTCAGAAAATTACAATTTTATTAAAAATTTGAAATTATTAAGAAAAACATTTAATTCTGTAATAAAATTAATAAGAAAGGTATACAAACTTTTTATGACTACAAAAAAGAACGAAATGAACGATGAACGAAAAGAACGAATAATGGTGAACGATGTCATATCGTTCAATGAACTGAACCGTTCAAATGAACTAGTTCGTTCATGAACGACACAACTCTATTGCGTACTAACTTTCTCTCTCTACTGAAAAATGAAAAATTCAAGTAGCAATATTTCAGAACCTCTTCTGCCGATTCAAATTTTTTTATTTTTTTGGAATCAGCGAACTATAATCTATTAGAAATAATATATCAAAACAACAATTATTTTTTAACAAAATTTAACGATTTTTTTTAAACTTTCCGAAAAAACAATTTTTATTTTTAAATAAAAATTAAAAACCAACATTTTGGCAAATTAGGAATGTTTTTAATAGAAAAAATAATAGCTAAATATCTTACCTGTTAGAATATAAAGCGATTTAGATTGAAAAAATCCTGCATATGGTTTGACAAATATAGTCCTTTCAGCATTTTGAAATTTAACAATTTGATTTCTTAATACGACAAAGAGCACAGCCGTCAAATGAGCAGGAAGCCAATGGTAAAATTCTTGAACAATTTTAGTCGCTGTTCCCGAAATGGAAAACTGGTAGCTATTAAATAAAAATTACAAATTAGTTAGATTTTCAACAGAGTTGGAATTCACTATGTACGGATGGACCTATTCGAAAATGTATCACTGCGTTGCATGTGGGTTTGTTTAGCGTTTGACTAAATTTTGCTGGCTTTACCGACTTTCTTTTGTAAAAAGTTTATAGTCATTCATTAAATTAAATTAATATATGTGACAGCGCATAGAGAAAGGAACCTAGGGGTAAAAAATCAAGTTTTTTTTTGTGGACAACATCTGAGCATCGAATGAGACCGATCCCATGCTCTCCTGACCTTAGGTCCCTTTCTATCCTTAGGTCCCTTTCTATTTTGCGCGTCACATATGTGGTATTTTGTCGGGATGTATAATTTGATAAAATTTTAAACTAAATAAAAAAAAGTTTTGCATTTCACCAGGATCTATGCAAGTCACTCACGTACTGTAACACGATCTCTCACTGGCTCTGTCGCACATTTCAAGAAGTTAAATTGCACTTAACGGGTTTAGCTTTTTTATTATATTTTTTCATATCATGCATATTTAGCGAAACGATTTTTAATATTTATTAAAATTTAATCATTAAACTTAATCTATCAAATTCTAATAAAATTTCTTGAAATGTCGACTAGAGCCAGTTTACAGAGGTAGAGAGGCATGCATACTTTGAGATTATATGCTCGTTGATTTTATTGTCAAATTAAAAAAAAATCATTTTAGAAGTGTTTTTCATTAAAAATAATATCAATTTGTGAAATTTAATAGTGATTTCTAAAAATAAAATTAGATCTAATAAAATGCGCTATATTTTTAGGTTAATTGGAAATTTTTTCCTTTGGAGACAAATTAAAATCGCTTGATCCGCAGAGAAAATTGCCAAATTGGGAACAGTGCATTTCAGATGTTTCTTAAGATAAATTTTTCGATACGAGAAATAACACATTTTTTGACACGATTGTGATTAAAATACGACATAACAATGTATACAATTTTACATGAATTCGGATTTCAAATTTTTTAAAAAGTTTTTTGTTTTTAATACCGTTATTTGAATTTTTAACAGCCTTTGAAAAAATTTTAATGCTGACTAATATGATTAACCATTTCTTTTAGCAGAAACCGAAAAAGAAACAGGTTCAAAAAAACTAAAACCGGTTTTTTGAATAATCTTATCGCAAACAAATCACAGATGCGCATTAATTGCAGAGCATTGATGTATTTCCAAACAGACCCAGCAAAATAAGACATTAGCAAGTAATTAAGCGAGTAAGTAGCACTCAAAAGGTTTCACTGGTTACCAGGCTATTTACTCGCAACATTACTTTTGTTCGCGATGTTCAAAAATTCATAGGTGGTCATTACCGCCTCGCTTACAAAAAAAAGTGAGAATAATGAGTTACCCATAGCGAAAGAATAAGTAGTTACTCACAAAGATAGAAGTGGTTACTCAGAAGGTAGGATATAAGTGGTTACCCTACATTGTGAAATAATTTGTCATATTGGTAAAATAACTTTTTACCTTGGAAAATTTTCTATTTAGTTCAAAACAAATTAATAAATAAAATACTACCCAGCAAAATCTTTCGTTACCAAATAAGTGGTTATATAATAGAAATTCATAGCTCCGCACAACTTATTTTTTGGCGTCTAAACTCATTATTTTTGTTTGGCGTGGTCGTTTTTATAAGTAGTCACGCTTACCCGCTCGCTTACGAAAAAATGAAAAGTAAGTTGTTATGAGATTCTGAATAATAAGTGGTTACAAACATGCTTAAAAAAAGTTGAATTATAACTGGTTATCCGACTGCTTACTTGATTCTTAAAAATAAGGAGTTACACAAATACTATTAGCTTCAGGAAATACATTTACAAGTAATAAATATAAATGTATACAATTTAAAAATTATTTTAATTTTTGCATTAAAAAATACAAAAATTGTTTTTTCGGACTTTCTATATTTTCATATATTTAGTTAGAATATTCTTCCACCTCAAGTCCAAATTCTAATATGATATTGTCAAATTAGATTTTTATTTATTTAACTTTGTAAAAAGTACTTATTTAAACATCCCGATTTTGACTGTCAGGGCAGGCACTTAAAAATCGCAAATATGCGCTTAAAATATGCAGTAAAAAATAAAAAATATGCACCTAAATGGAAATATGGACTAAAAACTAAAAAATATGCACTTAAATGGAAATATGCACTAAAAATTATACACTAAAGATCCAAAAATAAACGCTTAACACCAAAAATTTCATTTTAAATTTATCGTATTTATCATGGATGGTAACCGAAACGAATACAATTATCGTTAGGTTAACGATATTTTAGGTTATTTCGGTAACGGTATTTTAAGGGTAACGCTATTTTATTTATTTCGGTATCGGTATTTTAAGGGTAACGATATTTGAGTTATTTCGGTAACGGTATTTTAAAGATAACGATATTTGCGTTATTTCGGTATCGGTATTTTAAGGTTAACGGTATTTCAGTTATATCGGTAACGGTATTTTAAGGGTAACGGTAGTCAATTATTTCGGTGCATACCGCATTTATTTTTTGCAAAAACCAAACTAAAGTGAAAACAAAACGAATTAATTGACTTAAGTTATGTAAAATACTCAATAAACACGTGCAATTACCAAGAACAGAGAATTAAAAATAACGGTAACGGTATTTTAAGGATAACGTTATTTCATGTATTTCGGTAACGGTATTTTGAGGTTATCGAAATATGCAACAACAAATCGATTTCATTTTGTTGCTAATTCTTTGATTCGAATAAATAAATCAAAATCATTTTTGGATTAATGACTACAAACATGCACTTGCTTGAAAGTCGCTGCCCTAATAATAATTATTTATTATCTAAAACTAGTAGGGCGTCCACCTTTTTCGTATTTGCTAAGCAACTCTATACGGGATATGAAAATAATATTACTGGCGCTCTATTTGGATTCCTTGATATAGCGATCGACATTTGTAAAAATTGCGAAAATGAAATTAGTGCATACATTTCTCTTACAACTTGTAAAGGGTTTTTCAACAGGGACGCTACAAAAGTAGAAAGACAGGGACAGCAAACGACGCCATATTTCTTGCTGCTCTTTTGACATTTCTCTTCAGTAAGGTTTGCCATTTCATGATGGAAAGATATACGAGCCAACAACGAGTCGAAATTATTAAAATTTACTACCGAAATTCGGAGTCAGTGGCCTCAACGTTAAGAGCGCTACGTCCAATTTATGGTCGTCATAATCGTCCTAGCAGATCAACAATTGAGCGTCTAGTGGAAAAATTTGAATTTTCATCGAAAAATCATCTTCAGCGATGAGGCTCATTTCTGGCTGAATGGCTTCGTCAATAAACAAAATATGCGTTATTGGTCAGACAGCAATCCACACGTGTCATCATTGCATCCCGAAAAAATGACGTTTTGGTGCGGTTTATGGGCCGGCGGCGTCATTGGGCCGTACTTCTTCCGTGATGATCAAGACCGGCACGTTACAGTGAATGGGAATCGCTACCGTTCAATGATAACCGAATATTTTTGGCCCCAATTGGATGATATGGACTTTGAGGACATGTGGTTCGAACAGGACGGCGCCACAAGCCACACAGCGAATGTCACAATCAATTTATTGCAAACCAAGTTTGGAGAACGTGTTATCTCACGAAATGGTCCAGTCGATTGGCCGCCTCCGTCGTGCGATTTGACGCCGTTGGACTATTTCCTGTGGGGCTACGTCAAATCTATGGTCTATGCCAACAAGCCAGCGACGATTGATGAACTTCGTACGAATATCGAACGTGAAATTGCAGCAGTATCGGCCGATTTATGCTTGAAAATTGTCGAAAATTGGGTTCAGCGTCTGGACTTCTGCAAGCGTGCCCGTGGTAGCCATGCAAAAGAGATCGATTTCCATACATAATGGCATCGAACGGACTTTCACAGGAATAAAGAATTTCTTTGATATCCAAAACCGTTGTTTTATTTAAAAAAACTTTTGTAGCGCTCTTATTGAAAAACCCTTTAGATATTAAAATATTTTGAATTTTGTTAACTACGATATACAATACTTAGAAAATATTTCCTCTTATTAGCTCCAAATAGCAATATAATCGGAGGCTTACTTAGTTCTCAAATGATTTCTGAAAACAAATACAGTAAACCAATTTTAGATTTTTTCTTAAAAATTATAGAATCCAAATCCACTTAAATGCTTAGAATTTTGCCATATCAAAATATATTGAGCTCTAGTAAAAAAATACCTTAAAAATAGATGATGATGTCCTTATTCAACAGTGCATCAAGCATTTGTAAGAAATATTCTGCATTTTGCTAAATACAGAAAAATAGTATTCCAAACAAATTAGTGCATTTATTTTTTCCAAGAATTTTGTATATTTTTATTTTTTGAACCATGCTTCACTTGAGAATTCTAACCAAATATTTGTGTCAAATATTGACGATATCGAACGCGTACTTTATTTCTAAATAAATTTTGAAGAAGAATAGATATGGAATTTTAAAAATAAATTTTTGGACAATATTTACTCAAATCATCTTGAATAATGCAACAAAATTTTGAAGAAAATCTTGTGCAACCACCAAATACTTCAAATTAACTGAAGAAATATCAAATTCGCCGTTTTCCAAAAAAAACTTAAAACTTTTACCAAAAACATAAAAAATTAACAAGTGAATTTTACAAAATACGCAAGCTTTATATCAAAGTAATTTATTTTCCATAAAAATGTGAAACTTTTGTGTTTAACGAAATTGTTCGGCGATATTTAAATTTTCAATCAAAAAGCTTTTAAAAAGTTATTAGCACTCCTCTTGGTGAGGTGAGCGAAATTTAAAAATCGAATCAGAGTCTACGAAATCACGGCCTTTTAAAAATGACGACAAACAGTTCGGACCATTCTTTTAGTTATATTAGGATTTCTGTAAAGAACAAATTATGAAAACTCACAGACATAATAACAAAACTTATTCGGAATCTACATGAACATCGATTAAAACCATCCGTACCACATAAATTCATATAAAATTACCTTATTTTATAACGGCAAACTGGATCCAAGAATAATTCTAAACACACGGGATTTTGTGTAGTATTGTAATTATTTGGTGCAGGCAATGGTACATTCACATAAATATTTTTGTCAGCAGAAGTATGTCTAATTAAATAAATAAATAAATAAATAAATAAATAAATAAATAAATAAATAAATAAATAAATAAATAAATAAATAAATAAATAAATAAATAAATAAATAAATAAATAAATAAATAAATAAATAAATAAATAAATAAATAAATAAATAAATAAATAAATAAATAAATAAATAAATAAATAAATAAATAAATAAATAAATAAATAAATAAATAAATAAATAAATAAATAAATAAATAAATAAATAAATAAATAAATAAATAAATAAATAAATAAATAAATAAATAAATAAATAAATAAATAAATAAATAAATAAATAAATAAATAAATAAATAAATAAATAAATAAATAAATAAATAAATAAATAAATAAATAAATAAATAAATAAATAAATAAATAAATAAATAAATAAATAAATAAATAAATAAATAAATAAATAAATAAATAAATAAATAAATAAATAAATAAATAAATAAATAAATAAATAAATAAATAAATAAATAAATAAATAAATAAATAAATAAATAAATAAATAAATAAATAAATAAATAAATAAATAAATAAATAAATAAATAAATAAATAAATAAATAAATAAATAAATAAATAAATAAATAAATAAATAAATAAATAAATAAATAAATAAATAAATAAATAAATAAATAAATAAATAAATAAATAAATAAATAAATAAATAAATAAATAAATAAATAAATAAATAAATAAATAAATAAATAAATAAATAAATAAATAAATAAATAAATAAATAAATAAATAAATAAATAAATAAATAAATAAATAAATAAATAAATAAATAAATAAATAAATAAATAAATAAATAAATAAATAAATAAATAAATAAATAAATAAATAAATAAATAAATAAATAAATAAATAAATAAATAAATAAATAAATAAATAAATAAATAAATAAATAAATAAATAAATAAATAAATAAATAAATAAATAAATAAATAAATAAATAAATAAATAAATAAATAAATAAATAAATAAATAAATAAATAAATAAATAAATAAATAAATAAATAAATAAATAAATAAATAAATAAATAAATAAATAAATAAATAAATAAATAAATAAATAAATAAATAAATAAATAAATAAATAAATAAATAAATAAATAAATAAATAAATAAATAAATAAATAAATAAATAAATAAATAAATAAATAAATAAATAAATAAATAAATAAATAAATAAATAAATAAATAAATAAATAAATAAATAAATAAATAAATAAATAAATAAATAAATAAATAAATAAATAAATAAATAAATAAATAAATAAATAAATAAATAAATAAATAAATAAATAAATAAATAAATAAATAAATAAATAAATAAATAAATAAATAAATAAATAAATAAATAAATAAATAAATAAATAAATAAATAAATAAATAAATAAATAAATAAATAAATAAATAAATAAATAAATAAATAAATAAATAAATAAATAAATAAATAAATAAATAAATAAATAAATAAATAAATAAATAAATAAATAAATAAATAAATAAATAAATAAATAAATAAATAAATAAATAAATAAATAAATAAATAAATAAATAAATAAATAAATAAATAAATAAATAAATAAATAAATAAATAAATAAATAAATAAATAAATAAATAAATAAATAAATAAATAAATAAATAAATAAATAAATAAATAAATAAATAAATAAATAAATAAATAAATAAATAAATAAATAAATAAATAAATAAATAAATAAATAAATAAATAAATAAATAAATAAATAAATAAATAAATAAATAAATAAATAAATAAATAAATAAATAAATAAATAAATAAATAAATAAATAAATAAATAAATAAATAAATAAATAAATAAATAAATAAATAAATAAATAAATAAATAAATAAATAAATAAATAAATAAATAAATAAATAAATAAATAAATAAATAAATAAATAAATAAATAAATAAATAAATAAATAAATAAATAAATAAATAAATAAATAAATAAATAAATAAATAAATAAATAAATAAATAAATAAATAAATAAATAAATAAATAAATAAATAAATAAATAAATAAATAAATAAATAAATAAATAAATAAATAAATAAATAAATAAATAAATAAATAAATAAATAAATAAATAAATAAATAAATAAATAAATAAATAAATAAATAAATAAATAAATAAATAAATAAATAAATAAATAAATAAATAAATAAATAAATAAATAAATAAATAAATAAATAAATAAATAAATAAATAAATAAATAAATAAATAAATAAATAAATAAATAAATAAATAAATAAATAAATAAATAAATAAATAAATAAATAAATAAATAAATAAATAAATAAATAAATAAATAAATAAATAAATAAATAAATAAATAAATAAATAAATAAATAAATAAATAAATAAATAAATAAATAAATAAATAAATAAATAAATAAATAAATAAATAAATAAATAAATAAATAAATAAATAAATAAATAAATAAATAAATAAATAAATAAATAAATAAATAAATAAATAAATAAATAAATAAATAAATAAATAAATAAATAAATAAATAAATAAATAAATAAATAAATAAATAAATAAATAAATAAATAAATAAATAAATAAATAAATAAATAAATAAATAAATAAATAAATAAATAAATAAATAAATAAATAAATAAATAAATAAATAAATAAATAAATAAATAAATAAATAAATAAATAAATAAATAAATAAATAAATAAATAAATAAATAAATAAATAAATAAATAAATAAATAAATAAATAAATAAATAAATAAATAAATAAATAAATAAATAAATAAATAAATAAATAAATAAATAAATAAATAAATAAATAAATAAATAAATAAATAAATAAATAAATAAATAAATAAATAAATAAATAAATAAATAAATAAATAAATAAATAAATAAATAAATAAATAAATAAATAAATAAATAAATAAATAAATAAATAAATAAATAAATAAATAAATAAATAAATAAATAAATAAATAAATAAATAAATAAATAAATAAATAAATAAATAAATAAATAAATAAATAAATAAATAAATAAATAAATAAATAAATAAATAAATAAATAAATAAATAAATAAATAAATAAATAAATAAATAAATAAATAAATAAATAAATAAATAAATAAATAAATAAATAAATAAATAAATAAATAAATAAATAAATAAATAAATAAATAAATAAATAAATAAATAAATAAATAAATAAATAAATAAATAAATAAATAAATAAATAAATAAATAAATAAATAAATAAATAAATAAATAAATAAATAAATAAATAAATAAATAAATAAATAAATAAATAAATAAATAAATAAATAAATAAATAAATAAATAAATAAATAAATAAATAAATAAATAAATAAATAAATAAATAAATAAATAAATAAATAAATAAATAAATAAATAAATAAATAAATAAATAAATAAATAAATAAATAAATAAATAAATAAATAAATAAATAAATAAATAAATAAATAAATAAATAAATAAATAAATAAATAAATAAATAAATAAATAAATAAATAAATAAATAAATAAATAAATAAATAAATAAATAAATAAATAAATAAATAAATAAATAAATAAATAAATAAATAAATAAATAAATAAATAAATAAATAAATAAATAAATAAATAAATAAATAAATAAATAAATAAATAAATAAATAAATAAATAAATAAATAAATAAATAAATAAATAAATAAATAAATAAATAAATAAATAAATAAATAAATAAATAAATAAATAAATAAATAAATAAATAAATAAATAAATAAATAAATAAATAAATAAATAAATAAATAAATAAATAAATAAATAAATAAATAAATAAATAAATAAATAAATAAATAAATAAATAAATAAATAAATAAATAAATAAATAAATAAATAAATAAATAAATAAATAAATAAATAAATAAATAAATAAATAAATAAATAAATAAATAAATAAATAAATAAATAAATAAATAAATAAATAAATAAATAAATAAATAAATAAATAAATAAATAAATAAATAAATAAATAAATAAATAAATAAATAAATAAATAAATAAATAAATAAATAAATAAATAAATAAATAAATAAATAAATAAATAAATAAATAAATAAATAAATAAATAAATAAATAAATAAATAAATAAATAAATAAATAAATAAATAAATAAATAAATAAATAAATAAATAAATAAATAAATAAATAAATAAATAAATAAATAAATAAATAAATAAATAAATAAATAAATAAATAAATAAATAAATAAATAAATAAATAAATAAATAAATAAATAAATAAATAAATAAATAAATAAATAAATAAATAAATAAATAAATAAATAAATAAATAAATAAATAAATAAATAAATAAATAAATAAATAAATAAATAAATAAATAAATAAATAAATAAATAAATAAATAAATAAATAAATAAATAAATAAATAAATAAATAAATAAATAAATAAATAAATAAATAAATAAATAAATAAATAAATAAATAAATAAATAAATAAATAAATAAATAAATAAATAAATAAATAAATAAATAAATAAATAAATAAATAAATAAATAAATAAATAAATAAATAAATAAATAAATAAATAAATAAATAAATAAATAAATAAATAAATAAATAAATAAATAAATAAATAAATAAATAAATAAATAAATAAATAAATAAATAAATAAATAAATAAATAAATAAATAAATAAATAAATAAATAAATAAATAAATAAATAAATAAATAAATAAATAAATAAATAAATAAATAAATAAATAAATAAATAAATAAATAAATAAATAAATAAATAAATAAATAAATAAATAAATAAATAAATAAATAAATAAATAAATAAATAAATAAATAAATAAATAAATAAATAAATAAATAAATAAATAAATAAATAAATAAATAAATAAATAAATAAATAAATAAATAAATAAATAAATAAATAAATAAATAAATAAATAAATAAATAAATAAATAAATAAATAAATAAATAAATAAATAAATAAATAAATAAATAAATAAATAAATAAATAAATAAATAAATAAATAAATAAATAAATAAATAAATAAATAAATAAATAAATAAATAAATAAATAAATAAATAAATAAATAAATAAATAAATAAATAAATAAATAAATAAATAAATAAATAAATAAATAAATAAATAAATAAATAAATAAATAAATAAATAAATAAATAAATAAATAAATAAATAAATAAATAAATAAATAAATAAATAAATAAATAAATAAATAAATAAATAAATAAATAAATAAATAAATAAATAAATAAATAAATAAATAAATAAATAAATAAATAAATAAATAAATAAATAAATAAATAAATAAATAAATAAATAAATAAATAAATAAATAAATAAATAAATAAATAAATAAATAAATAAATAAATAAATAAATAAATAAATAAATAAATAAATAAATAAATAAATAAATAAATAAATAAATAAATAAATAAATAAATAAATAAATAAATAAATAAATAAATAAATAAATAAATAAATAAATAAATAAATAAATAAATAAATAAATAAATAAATAAATAAATAAATAAATAAATAAATAAATAAATAAATAAATAAATAAATAAATAAATAAATAAATAAATAAATAAATAAATAAATAAATAAATAAATAAATAAATAAATAAATAAATAAATAAATAAATAAATAAATAAATAAATAAATAAATAAATAAATAAATAAATAAATAAATAAATAAATAAATAAATAAATAAATAATAAATAAATAAATAAATAAATAAATAAATAAATAAATAAATAAATAAATAAATAAATAAATAAATAAATAAATAAATAAATAAATAAATAAATAAATAAATAAATAAATAAATAAATAAATAAATAAATAAATAAATAAATAAATAAATAAATAAATAAATAAATAAATAAATAAATAAATAAATAAATAAATAAATAAATAAATAAATAAATAAATAAATAAATAAATAAATAAATAAATAAATAAATAAATAAATAAATAAATAAATAAATAAATAAATAAATAAATAAATAAATAAATAAATAAATAAATAAATAAATAAATAAATAAATAAATAAATAAATAAATAAATAAATAAATAAATAAATAAATAAATAAATAAATAAATAAATAAATAAATAAATAAATAAATAAATAAATAAATAAATAAATAAATAAATAAATAAATAAATAAATAAATAAATAAATAAATAAATAAATAAATAAATAAATAAATAAATAAATAAATAAATAAATAAATAAATAAATAAATAAATAAATAAATAAATAAATAAATAAATAAATAAATAAATAAATAAATAAATAAATAAATAAATAAATAAATAAATAAATAAATAAATAAATAAATAAATAAATAAATAAATAAATAAATAAATAAATAAATAAATAAATAAATAAATAAATAAATAAATAAATAAATAAATAAATAAATAAATAAATAAATAAATAAATAAATAAATAAATAAATAAATAAATAAATAAATAAATAAATAAATAAATAAATAAATAAATAAATAAATAAATAAATAAATAAATAAATAAATAAATAAATAAATAAATAAATAAATAAATAAATAAATAAATAAATAAATAAATAAATAAATAAATAAATAAATAAATAAATAAATAAATAAATAAATAAATAAATAAATAAATAAATAAATAAATAAATAAATAAATAAATAAATAAATAAATAAATAAATAAATAAATAAATAAATAAATAAATAAATAAATAAATAAATAAATAAATAAATAAATAAATAAATAAATAAATAAATAAATAAATAAATAAATAAATAAATAAATAAATAAATAAATAAATAAATAAATAAATAAATAAATAAATAAATAAATAAATAAATAAATAAATAAATAAATAAATAAATAAATAAATAAATAAATAAATAAATAAATAAATAAATAAATAAATAAATAAATAAATAAATAAATAAATAAATAAATAAATAAATAAATAAATAAATAAATAAATAAATAAATAAATAAATAAATAAATAAATAAATAAATAAATAAATAAATAAATAAATAAATAAATAAATAAATAAATAAATAAATAAATAAATAAATAAATAAATAAATAAATAAATAAATAAATAAATAAATAAATAAATAAATAAATAAATAAATAAATAAATAAATAAATAAATAAATAAATAAATAAATAAATAAATAAATAAATAAATAAATAAATAAATAAATAAATAAATAAATAAATAAATAAATAAATAAATAAATAAATAAATAAATAAATAAATAAATAAATAAATAAATAAATAAATAAATAAATAAATAAATAAATAAATAAATAAATAAATAAATAAATAAATAAATAAATAAATAAATAAATAAATAAATAAATAAATAAATAAATAAATAAATAAATAAATAAATAAATAAATAAATAAATAAATAAATAAATAAATAAATAAATAAATAAATAAATAAATAAATAAATAAATAAATAAATAAATAAATAAATAAATAAATAAATAAATAAATAAATAAATAAATAAATAAATAAATAAATAAATAAATAAATAAATAAATAAATAAATAAATAAATAAATAAATAAATAAATAAATAAATAAATAAATAAATAAATAAATAAATAAATAAATAAATAAATAAATAAATAAATAAATAAATAAATAAATAAATAAATAAATAAATAAATAAATAAATAAATAAATAAATAAATAAATAAATAAATAAATAAATAAATAAATAAATAAATAAATAAATAAATATGAATTAAAAATAAGATAGAAATAATTATATTAAAATATTAACTATTATGGAAATGTTATGCATGTTTTGTAACATGCATAACATTATATATTTAAGAATTAGAGTTTAATCCCGTGTAAAAAAGATCAGATCTGACCACATCCCATTAGATCTGGCCATAAAGTGTTCCTCATGTGCCACATCTTCTTATATATGATCTGACCTGGCACCAGACCTAAATAGATTAGAATTAGATATAAGCAAATCTGATCAAATATAATCTTTTTTACACGGGAAAGCAAAAACAATTGGTCTGTTTGTTTAAATTTGTAGTAAAAAAGAGTAAAATTGCAAAGTACGAAGAAATTTGCTAAAAATTAATTGCTTTTCCTGGGGAATACAAGATAATTATATCAAAAGTTATAAATAGAAATATTTGAATTAAAAAATTTGAAATTTTTTGATTAAAAACGAATTTAAGAGAACGAAACTAGTAAAAATGAAAAACTAGCATGTAAACAAACAGAATGTTTATTAAATTTATTGTAATTAGCGAAATGGATTAATATAATTTAATAAAACAAGGACTAGTTATATAAATTAATATATTTTTGAGCATAATTTGATACAGTTGTATCGGGATATTGGTCTTATTGATACTTTTTACACATTTATATATAAGTTAATTCATTTAAATATGGTCAGATACATTCACATGTTACGTTGTATAAGCAACCCAGTGTGGAAAAGGTGATGACATATCTTTATTTTTTGGACTACCAGTAATGACACCGATTTACTTTCTGCATTATTTTAAAACATATAATAATGAGTTACTAATAACTAGTAACGCTTTCTATTATTTCCAAACCAAAAATAATGCGTTAACAATAATGACTTATTTTTATCATTATTTAGATACAGTTCAAATCGGAAATTTCCGTAAGAAAAATGTAGAAAATTTTCTATGCAAGTAGGGAAATTTTTAAACGGAAATTTCTGATATTGGATTCTGTAAATCCTCTCTACAGATTTGATGAGGAAATTTCCAATCCGATTAAAATTGGTTTCATTAAATTAAATAATTTTAATAAAAAAATTTTAAATGTTATATAACTATTATATCCCAATAAGCACATAGGTTTTAAAAATTCAAGTGCTTTAAATTTTGCTTGAAGTAAAGTACATTTCAAATTCTAGCATTTGTATATTTAACAAAAATATTTGAAACTTGAATTTTTGTTTCCCTTTTGCTGGAGTATGCTATTGAAATAAAATGTAATTCAAGTTGTATTCAAGCCTTGAAACTGGAAAACAGGGCTGGAATTGAACTTGTTTTCAACTTGAATTCCAGTGAAATTGTTTATAGGGATGTTTTTCTTTTAATTTTTAAAACATAAATATATTAAAAGTTTTCTGACGTCATTGCAATGTCATTTCCGTTAATTCAGAATCCCGTTTTCAGAATCCAATCCGTTTCCAATCCAATTACGGTGGAGATTTCATAAAGACCACGTAAGTTAGGAAATACTGGCCCAAAAGGGAATCTCTTACTCTATGACGAAAAAAATACTAAAAATCCCCCATTAGAGCAGCCTAATACTATATTTTTTATCACCTTTACACATAAAACGTGGGCTCATAAAAAACTTCGAGAAAGTTATGGATAGGAGTGGTTAAAGCTATTTGCATATTTGTTGGTCGTGAAATCAGGCAATTGATGAAAGATGAAATATTTAAAGAAAAACTTAGTGATTTGGAAAAATCAGCTTGGGAATCTTTCATGAAAGTGACTTTAAATTTTGTCGGAAATCACTGATCAAGTGACTATAAAACTATTGTTGCGGATCTGTTATCTACTTATATTTCTTTGGGCTGTAATATTTATGTCGTTGTAAATACATTTTCTACATTCACATTTACACTTCTCTCCTTTTAGCGCCGTCAACGATGGACATGGTGAAAGTTTCCACCAAGACAATTTCTACGATAGAAAAACGATATCAGGCAAGATACTTGCCACAATATATTACTTGAGAGCGCTTGCTTAAGAATTAAATCTAATTTAAAGGCATAATGAGATTTGGGTATGTGATAGAGTTGAGAGAATAATATACACGTAATTTTTTAACGGCCCACTCTCATGTAATCTTTGGCCCCACTTTTTAACACGAGTGGTGTCCAGAATTTCCTAATTTTTGTTTTTTTTTAGTTTATTTCCTATAATTTCAAATCAAAATAGACTAATTGGGTATCAAATGAAGGCTTTTTTGGAAACGCAGCTACTGGTATAGAAAGTATGTCCGAACATGTCCAACTGCTTTTGTCATTCAATTATCATTTCTTTTCGATTAGGAAATTGTTGTTGGTTTTAGCTCAAATTTCCAAATTTCAATAATGACCTTTTAATTTAATCTAGGGGATGTCTGAGCTTTTTTCGATATTCGTTATCGCTTGGCTTTTGGACGAATTTTCCCATAGCGCCTTTTTCACCAGTATTTAAAATATTTTTTTTTTTAATTGCAACCCTGGGTCCACAACATGGTCAATATGGGTATCAAAATTTTTATTTTTTTGAATAATTTAACGCTGTGTAAAAAAAATCTAATTTTCTTAAATTTAAGTTTTTTTAAAATTTTTTTTTTTAAACGTGAGATTGGGCCGTTAAAAGAAATACGTGTCTCTTATTTTTTTATTCTCTATCACATGTCTAAACTTCATCAAAATCGGAGAGAACCCATTCGGATACCATCCTTGACAGATATAGCTTTGGAGTATGCAAAAATTAAAACTAACTCGGCCGAAAAATGTCTGATCAGCAGAGAAGACAAAATTGCTGTTTTTACTTTTTTTACTCATATTTGCTTCTTGTTGCTTTTTTGGATTTTTCGTTTTGTAGCTTTAAAATACCTTTTTCTTAAGATTTTTGAGCTTTAAATAGCCTTTTTTAAGACTTTTTGTCCAAAAATGCTTCTTTTTCTTTGCTCACAAAAAATATATTTTTTCTCTTTGAACTTTAAAAAAAAAAAACTGTTTTTTTTCAAGTTTTTTCACTTTTGCTTTTTTTGGTTGAAACACACTGGATTGTGCTTTTCGTCTTCTTTGCTGATAACTAGGGCAAGGAATTTCATGCACTTAAAAATGGAAAATATGCGCCTAAAATATGCTGTTAAAAAAGAAAAATATGCATTAAAAATATAAGAAATATGCACTAAAAACTATTGTTTTTGCAAAAATAATGCACTCTAAAACGTAAAAATGTATTTAAGTTAGTTATTTTGCAAACAGACACAGACCTCCAAGATTTCCCATAGGTCAATAAGGTTTTAAGAATGTTTATTTTGATTGAATCAAAATATGAAAACGTATAAATTTTTTATATTTTTTTACAAAATAAAAAATGCTCCTAAAAATGAAAAATATGCACAAATATGCATTAAAAAGCATAAAATATGCATTAAAAAGGTACCAAATATGCATTTAAAGTCAAAATATGCAAAAACATGCATTTATGACAAAATATGCAAAAAAATGAAACTACAAATCGATGCCATTTTGTTCTAAATTTGATGGTTCGGATAAATATTTAGTCAATATTAGTTTTGGACTATCAAGAAAAAACATGCATTTGCATGGAATTCCTTGCCCTACTGATAACATATAACACAACTTTTAAAAAGAATCAATAATAGTAAAACTGCTGAAAGGGTTATATCTCTTAGTTTTAATTCAAACATGAAATCAATTTTCCAGGAAACGCTTTTTTGAGAGACACCATAATGCTTTTGAAAACAATTCAAAATACGTCTAAAAAGCGTTTAAAATTTGGCTCACAAATAATTGTTCACTTTATTTTTAATGACAAAAAACAATTAAAATACAGATTTTAAAAGAGAAAGTTAAGCCCCGTTAGAATAAGTAATTTTCGTACATAATTTTGAAATTAAAATTTTTTTTTTGCTGACTGAAAATATTTGCATAAATACCGAAAGTACCGATTTCTCAATACCGATTCGGTATTGGAAACCCTACTTCCCGGGTGTCATGCTAAAGATTTTTTGTTAAAGTAACTCTAAATTCTATAGAAAAATAATGTGAAACGTCATAAAAGCCGAAGTTTTTGAAAACATTTTACTAATTTTGAAAAGAATTTATTGACAATGATGAAATTATTATACATAAATATTTCTTTTCACATTTTATCGTTATGTATAAACAAAACCATGGCATAAAAATACCACGTAAAGTCATTAGCAAAAACTTAGATATTTTATTTGACATTGTAGAGTTCTTTGTTTACTTTTTGAATGAATATTTGCCATTTTATTGTTGAAATTGAGAGAACATGCTTTTTACTGTGTCCACCATATAGATATGTCATTAGCTACGCAGCAAAAATGTGGAAGCAGTAAAAACGATTACTGCTTCCTTACTGCTACTTTTACCGCTTCTAAAAATGTATAGCTTCGTAAACAGCACTAATGAAAGGCCTAAGTTGATTAATTGTTTACATCGCTTTTTGCTGTGCTTATCAAAAAGGCTGAAATGACCAATACATTTTGATTGCTTAAATATTTTAGCGGTTTTTATCAAAATTTTTTAAAATGTGGAAAAAATTTATTTTAATGATAATAAGAGGTTTTACTAAAAATAAGAGGCATTTTCGTTGCACTGAAAAATATGCAGGAATATTGTGCTTTTGAGAAGGTATGATTTTAAATAGTTGAAAAGCTTTATAATATGCACTTCCGAGAAGGCATGAATTATCGGCATTTTAAAAGAAAAACGGAAGCACTAATTAAAAGAGGTGAATTCATGCCTTTTCGGATCTCGAAACAAGTGCTTTAACGCGAGCTATCTCGAACAAAATCAGGCATGATATCATCAATAATGCAATCGCTTCACTGCTCAACTTTCCCTGACGAAACTGCTTCCAAGCAAGCAGTAATTTCTGCTGGGTTAAAGTAAAAATGCATAAAATATACAGTAGTTCCCGCTTAAAAATCTCAACGTAGTTTTTGCTCAGTCTAAATTCAGTATAAAACACAAAATTTTAAGCAAGTTTTGTTTAATGGAAAGAAATATTTTATCTTTTGGTAAAAAAACATAAAACTGCACTTTAAGAAAAATAAGTTGATTTACATAAGTGTTTTTTACGCATTTATACAGTATTTACCGCTTATATGCAAGCCGGTTATATGCAATTATCGTTTAAATGCACTCCAAATTGCCCAACACCTCACTGACAATGCATATAACAAGTTTTTTTTAAATGCATTTCCCGTTTATAAGCACCAAAAGTCGTGCAAATTTATAAGTGCATATAAGCGATAAATACTGTATTTGCATAAATGCGCAGAAAACTCTGCATTTTGTAGGCGAATTTAAGCGGCGACAAAGACAAAAATACTAATTTTGTCAGTAAATAATTTTTGTAAATAAATTAAAATATCATTTTGAAAAAAATTTATTGACAAACTAATTGGGTCAAAATTCCTTCAAGACTTAATTTGTTTATGACTCACGTTATATGTTTATGTCGGTCAAAACCACGAGCCCATGGTATACAAATCTTTGCTGCCACATCATATTCCTTATCAGCACAACCAATTGTTTCGATATTAAACTCTAGTGTCGGAAAAGGTTCATCCAAATCTGCACAAAAATAAAGCAAAATGTATTAAAAGCATTAATGTTTTATGTCCTTATTTTCCTTACCTTCAATAAGTATTTCGTAATGAATGTTACCATACACTGTCGCATTGATTAACGTTTTTCGATTAAAGGAAAACCAGCGTGGGGCTTTAACGAAAAATGTGCGTTCTTTGTTCTTGTAAACATCAATTTTTAAAGTTATCTATAATAAAATTTATATTGTTATATAGCGGAATAATGATTATAGTGTTTTGTTTTTTTAACTGAACGATTTTCTACTAACCGGTTTATTAGTCAATGGTAATCGGACCAATATATGCGTCCAAAGTGGATAGTATTTCATTATATGCTGCAAATCAATTAGCACCATAGATTTTATATTTTCATGCGATGATATACTTTGGATGTAATGAGAAAGTGATGTTCCCTTTTCACTAAAATAGAGGTAACACAATTTACAAATCTCTTTTGTAGCAATCCAGAGGTATTTACATATATAAAGCTTTTTACACTTTAAAATAATTTTTACGTATCCCGGCGTTTCGATGGGTCACGTCTAGGAATCGAGATATATCGATCGAAGTTAGTAACTATCATATAGGGGAAATTGTCACCTTTGGTGGTCTTTTTTTTGACATAACTCGAGAACCACTAGTCCGATTTTGCTCAAACTACAATTCCTTTAATCTGTTCATATAACGTTTTTCTATATACTCAACAGTTTTGCCGGTAAAAATAAATGTATGTAGAAAAAAAATATTTTTTGCCTAAAATATTAAATTTTTTTATTTTTTAAATTCATAAAAAATCCAAAACGGAAAAAAGGCAAGTCGTATTACTTTCACGCAAAGTCACATAACCTTTAAACAAAATGAGACATAGATCATGAAAATCGATGGACGCGTTTCGCTTTTATTCACAATTAAGTGAAGGTATCTCATTTTGACAAGAATATTGATTTTATGTTTCAATGAGTTTGGATAATATTTATTATATATTATTTATTATTAACACGTAAAATTAAAAATTATTACGGGTAATTATTAGGTTATTACATAGATACATAGGTTATAAAAATCGATGAACGCAAAACTTATTTTCGTTTGTTTGCGCCCTTTACTTTCTTGCGTGGTGGTTCGCCCACTTGTTCAGAGTCTGTATCGGATGAGGATCTGTCTTCATCTGGAAAAAATCAATTGTTTTTAATCAGTCAGTTAACTTCATTTTTGTGACTTACCCTCGGAGGAAACTCCCATTGTTATATTCTTCTTCTTCATCATCATTGTCGGGATCGTACGCCTTTTGCGACCACCAACAAATTTCAGCCAGCAGCGAATCGAGCTATTTGCCTTTATATCGCGTTTCCATTGGCATTGCCACTTGACGGAAGCGCTCGCCATGTTCATCCGACTCTGAGGCTAGCTGCTTGCTGAAGTATTCGAGATGGTGATGCAAGAAGTGAATTTTGAGGGACATATTCACTCCAATTTTCTAGAAGTAGTGCAACATCTTGGTCACAAGAGCGGGGTAATTGTGTGCTCGCGTACTTCCCAAAAAATATCGTATGACTTTCTTCACTGCCCTCCACGCAAAGTAATCATTACCGTCTAAAGCACCTTTAAATTCCTTTGATTTCATGAGCTTTCGTATATCCGGCCCATTCAGAACACCTTCCTTCAATTTTGCTTCGCTGATTCGTGGGAAAATATTATTCAAACAATCAAGAATTTTCGGTTGCTTCACAATGGCCTTGATGAAATTTTTTACGATTCCCAGTTTGATATGGAGAGGGGGCATGAGGACGTTCTCTATTGGCACCAGTGGATCATTTACGCAGTTGTGTCCTTTCTCCGTTGGATCTCGAGGAAGCCAGTCATGCGTTTCGTATTGGTTTCCTTTAAATCGGGTATCCCAAAGACACAAGAAACACATGTTTTTTGTATAGCCTCCTTGGAGACCTCTTAGCATCGCCACGACTTTCAGATCACAACTGATCCGCCACATGTGATCAGTGTAGCAAACTTTATCCAAAATTATTTTCATCGAATCGTATGTTTCGCTCATGTCTGTGCTGTAGCCAATAGGAATGCTTGGTTTTTTATTATATTTATGTAGCAAAACGACTTTCAGGCTTGATTTCGAAGAATCGATGAACATTCGCCAATCAGCTGCGACATAATTAATGGCCAACGCCTCCATCAGTCCCTTTATATCGTGGCAGTAAACAAATGTGTTCCCTTCGTTGAGTGTGTAGTACCGTTGGAATAGCAATTGTCGTCTACGATATCCGGTGACTTTGATATTAGGCTCCAAATTGTTGCCTTCTTTCAAAAGCTGGGCAAGTTTTTCTGATTCACGTTGAGAAAGGTTTAATTCTGCAACAATCTTGTCCATTCTTGCTTGTGATATTGGAATTATTTTGTTCGATAGGCCGGCTTCTGGTGTTGGTTTATAGGTGAAATCCGATTGATCCATTGTTTCAATAGAAAAAGAAGTTTCTCTGTCAGGAGTTGGAAGCGGTGGAATTGGTATTTCATCCGAATGCGGTAGAGGTATTTGTGCACTTCTAACAGATATGTAAACTCTTCGTTTAAGGCCTTTACGATTTACTCCACATATTTTGTTTGCGCAAGCGAAACAGTTATCGGAATTGTGCTCTCCTGGATCAGTCCAAATCATTGGCACACCAAAAGAAAGTGAACTGCGTTTCCCTTGGATCCACATGTTAAGAGCATTGTTGCACGTTTTACAAATTTTGTCTGGGGCCCACGAAACGCCGCGAATTATTTCGGAATCAAAATAAAGTTTAAAAGCACGCTCCACTTGCTCAGTGAGTAATGCAGTATTTGAAGGCGAGCCGCGAATAACGTTGTAAGTTACAAAATCATAATTGTTCAGTATAGCAAAAAACGTTTTTTAAAGGCATGATCATTGTTTTTTGTTAATTTTTTTTTAGCTTGTCAAAAATAAGGATAATAAAAACTTTTTTGCAAAAAATCAAGAAATTTAAATTTCAAATTGCATGTTAATTTACTGTTTAAAACTTTTTTCAGTGGAAAAACGTTTCATATCCAAAGCACGATGGCAGTTAAAACGTTTTTCCACTACGCAAAGCATCATGACCGATGTCTTTTAAAACGTTATTCCACGTTATTCTCGCAAAGAAAACATTCTTATAAAAAATTTGATTGTTTTCTATTCTTTAAATAAAGGGAACATTATACATAGATTTAAAAAATTTATTTATTTATAACAAAAAATTAATTCAACATCAAAACAAAAATTCGTTTCAAGAACACAAAAGAAAATATATACATATTTTAAATACATAAAAAAAAAAAATGTTGGTTTGCTTTCAAGCAAAAACTTTATGTTTTAATTTAACCGCAGATCGATGTATAGAACTCGGCGTACTTCTCAGGCAAATATGATGCCATTGCAAGGAGATCTTTTTTCTTTTCATCACTTACTGTAATGGGTTCTTCCCGAAGAGGTTGCATCGTATAATTTGTCAAGTTTCGTGTTCTTTTGGAGTATAAATTGTAGCATGACCACGTTTCTGCAATACTATGATTTTTTCGTACTCTTAGTATATTTGGATCATCAGTAGAAATCTGAAGCCATCTAGCATCGGTTATTTTGCAGTTAGGATCTTTATATAAATTTTTTTTAAGAACATCAAAATTCTTGAAATCATTTAGACCCATTTGATGTACGTTAAATGGATTCGATTGTCTCGTAGACTCAATTAACCGGCAAACATCTTCTGGAATAAAGAGTTGTGATGCTTTCTTCTTTTTTTCAATAAGCGCAAAATCTCGATCACATGGAAGAAAGCTATGACCTGAAGTTAAAAATTTTTGATTGATTTCAGAAAAGTACTTTGTTAGAAGACTGTGACACAATGAAATTATTGTCCAGTTGTTATTTTGTCCAACGCATCTATCAGACCATATTATTAATTTTCTAATTTCCCCCTTTTTAAGAACACTGTAGTTACATGAAATATGTTTCAAAATACATGAAGCGATTTCCGCAGCTCCTCTTTTTGCAATAGTTTCGTGCCATGTGTACATATTGACCTTGTTGTGTGGAAGAGTATGTACAGCGAAGTTGTAATTGGAGTATTGACGTTGATAAAAAACATCAGAATGTGTAAGATTTGGCGTGAAAATCACTTGCTGCAAATCGACACAAATAACAACAATGTTATCAAAATTAACGGCAGCGTTGGAATCATCTCTAAGTTGGGCATAGCCTTTTTCTGCTTTTTCGTGATGTGCTTTGGCGGATTTTTCTATGCTATGAAATTTTTCATCGTTTGCAGCTGCAACCATTTGAATAAAAAGCTTATCACAAACCTTACAAGTATCGCTTCTTGGAAAACCAAATCGTAACTTGTGCTCCGTATTAAAAATATGCCTGTATGTATTATAAGATATCAAAGTATCAGGGTATTTTACTTTGAATAACTTATACATTGTATTGATGTTTAAATCAGGGCTTAAGCAATCATTCTTTGAAGAGGAACGACTATAATGGCTTTCTTGGCTAGGAAAGCTTAATATGTGTTCCGTAACACTTCTTTTTTCTTCGTCTACGATTTTATGAGGACGATTCTCATGCTTGCCGCGTTGGTCATTAATATTAATTCCATTTTTTAATTTTTCAACCAGCATTTGTATTCTGCGTTGCGTTATCTATAGTGTTTGCAATAATAAAAAAAAGTTCTCGTTGAAAAAAAAACTGTTATATCTTGCCTCAAATCAGTTGGCTCTATGCTATAACAAAATTTACCTGAAATGTGTGGCAAATCATTTTTTTGCATACTCTCTCTCTTTTACCGTTCTGGCTACGCAAAAAATAATTGACAGCAACGTTGCGATAAGAAATGCCTTCTTTAACTCTTCTTCTTTGAGGCTCCCTCAATTCCATTAAAGACGATAAAAAAGCCGTTTGTTCATTGTAATTTTGCTCGTAGAATTTATAAAAATTGTCCTTTATTTGACCTATGCAAAATTTTTTGCAATTAAAGTAGCATATGCAATCACAAACCTATATACCAAGAATTAAAATAAAAAATAACGTGATGTGCACTTAAAACGTTTTTCCACATTACCTGCTCCGGAGCGTTTTTTTGAGGTATACTCTTATTTTTTCTTGTTTTATACTCATTTCCACTATTTCTCAACCTTTTATTTTTATTATCTTTCCACATTTCAACATTAGATTTCCTTTTTGTGCCTCTGTTACACTTATCAATTACTTTTGACAATTCCGTTCTTATCATTTTATAAGTAAGTTACAACGTTCTTCCACTGACTGACTCTTTCTAATTGCATTTTGATAGCGATAAGCTGCATAATTTTGGTAGATTTAGTGTTTGAGCAATGTTAGAGATTAATGTTAACGGTAATCTGCAAGAAAACCGGTTTTGAAAAAAATGTCTTTTACAACGTTATTCGCGGCTTGCCTTCATTTGTTGAAAAAGCTCTTTTGCCACAAACGTAACAAAATAAATTGATATTTTCTGGACAATTTGCACTCATTTCGGTTTTATACTTTTATTACTTTTTCGTCACTTTAAAAAAATCGTACTTTACGCGTTCGGAGACACTTGTTGAATGACAAAAATCGATCAATGAACACCTATAAAAACTACGTAAGTTTCAATATTTTACTGAGAGGTACTTATGAATTGGCGCATCTTTTAAGGGTGGCTATATACCTGATTCGTGTGCGTTTTAAATTTTTCGAAACGTTCTAAAACATGACCACTCATAAATGTGGGTGCAATTTGTGTAACAAAATCATGCAGGTAGCCAACGGAAAAAATCCAAATACACTTTCCTTTTTTCCTTTTAATTGTCCACGCACATATATGACCGTTTTATAGTTTGTTACCGCTACCATAAAATCAAATAACTTTTTGTTTATTACTTTTTTTTAATATTTTAGGCAAAAAATATTTTTTTCTTCATACATTTATTTTTACCGGCAAAACTGTTGAGTATATAGAAAAACGTTATATGAACAGATTAAAGGAATTGTAATTTTTAATTTTTTTAAAATTGTTTGAGCAAAGTCGGACTAGTGGTTCTCGAGTTATGTCTTTATATGATAGTTACTTATTTCAAATCGATATATCTCGATTCCTAGACGTGACCCAGCGAAATGCCGGGACACGTATAACTTCTTTTTTACCGATATAACTTTCCCCGGTAGTTTGAACCTTTCCCGACCACTGACCCCTACCATTTGTCTCACAGTGTTATAGACCACTTTTAGAAGTTTGATTCTGAAATTTTGATTATTTCCGCACATTTTGTAATTTGAATCAATAAAAAATAATTTCACACAAAAAAACTATGGTCGTTTGAATAGGTAAGACTTCAATCGCTTAACCCTGTATGTATATGTATGTATTGACAGAAAGAATATCTAAATGGGTAGAACAATACAAAATTCTAAACGAGTATCAAGCTGGATTTCGAAAAAACTATTCAACGGCAGACAACATTTACAACCTTGCATCTATAGCACATCTTAATTTTAAAATAGAGAAGAAAACATATGCGTTCTTCGTAGATTTTAAGGGGGATATCGACTCTAGGAAAACTTTCGTTTTCGAATTTTTTTATATTTTATTTAGATAGAGCATACTCGTCAGTATATGCTCATAAAATAGCAATACAAAATTCGAATAAATAAAATGTCCACATTTTTTTTATAAAATATGTTTTATTCACAAAGTAATATTCTATGCATTAAATTTGTACACAAAATTTTTTGAGAGCGTTTTTTATCATTGTCTTTTTTATAAATCTTATTTCGCATAATAGAGCAGAAAAAAAAAGAAAAAACTACATCCAAAGATGCAATAATAGTACACAGTCTCTAAAGAAAAGCCAATGACGATTCCTCGATGGTGGGCGAAGGCACGTTATATGAGGCAGATACTGACGGCTTTTTATAAGCCATAAAATTAATCAAGGTATAAAAAAATAAAAAATCAAATACAAAACAAATTAAAAGATGTATGAAATAAAAGATTTTGACCGAAATGAAATGTCTCATAAATTCTCTACCATCGTTTTTAAGAATATTTGGGTTAATATATAAAATACTCTTTATCCGGTTCTTCCCAAATTTGGTGCACATGTAGAAAACTGCTAGATATAAATTTTGTTCATAAACGGTTTTTTAAAATTTTGCTGTTTTCTTAGCGTAAAAATAATTTTAAACTTTAAACGCGTTTTCCCACAACCCTGAGTTCAAAATCGGCTGCCAATAACCCGCCTTAACCGATTTCGATCCGGGTTTTTTTTTCGTAGGCAACAAAAAACTCTAGTTTGGTCAAATAAATTTTATATCCCCGAGCAAATGTGTTTTTTCTTGCCTTTTTTTTGGAAATTTTAAGTTTGTGTGGCTACTTTGTTAAAAAAAATTTTTTAAATAAAAATCGGGCCACGATAGGTACTAGAGAATTTATCTGGGATTAATAATCACTTTACATTTTTATTTTCCGATGACTAATGAAGGCTGCACAGTAGCAGCCGATTTTTCCCTTTTTAAAAAAGACCAGTAATGAAGTGGCAACTCTGGCGATTTTGGCTGGGGAAATATAAAACTGATATTTTTTAAAAATACTACAATAACATGATTTTTAAATCAAAAAAATAAAATATTAAAAATATTGTTAATTGAATTTTTGACAACCGTTCAAATATGCCCTTTAAAATGCTGCTGTTACAGTATTTACCCCCCTTAAGGCAGCCTTTGACAAAGTGTCCCGGAAAGCATTGATTTATAAATTGCATACAAGTGGTTTATCATCAAAGGCTGTAAATTACATTGAAAATGTGTACAGTAATACGAAATCATCTGTTTGGACGGGTCAGGAGCTTTTGGACTGTTTTTCTACAACGTCTGGAGTGAAACAAGGTTGTTTGATCTCTCCATTATTATTTGCAATATATTTAAATGATCTGCACGAACATTTGGAAGGCGGAATATACATAGATGAGCTAAATATACGTCTATTAATGTATGCGGACGATATTGTGATTATTGCAGATGACGTACAGGTATTGCAACAGATGATTTATAAATTAGAAAGTTACTGCAAATTATGGAACGTTGAGGTAAACTTAACTAAATCCGATATCATGGTATTTAGAAAAGGTGGTAAACTAGCAAAAAGTGAAAAATGGGTCTTTAACAATGAAGCGATAAGAGTTACTTCAGAGTATTGTTATCTAGGAGTCACACTCACACCGAAAATGGTATTCAAAAAATATATAGAAAACAGGAATAAGGCAGCTAAAAATTGTATTAATTGTACGTGGCAAAACTTTTTAAGTAGAAAAGATATATCTATTAAATCTAAGTGGAAATTATTTCTATATGTTTGTAGATCAGTCCAAACGTATGCCGCACAGGTGTGGGGATACACATTATTCGAAGAAGTGAATAAGTTACAGATTTATTTTGCTAAGAAAATATTAAGACTTCCAAACTTCACACCAAATTATGCTTTAATGCTAGAAACCGAAATGGACAATGGACATGTGTTCACGCTAGATCTGCACTTGAGATATCTTTGCAGGAATCTGTTCGACTATCCTGAACAAAGATTGCCACATCAACTATCCAAAAAACTATTACGTCAACAAATCTTTTGGGTTCACGAGTTAAACAACATAGGGGCAGAATACGGCATCGAGTGGTCAGTAAATATTCAGAACAAGGAGCAATGGCATGTAAATCGAATTAATATTCTTCAATCGCTAAGAGATAAATATGAGCAGTTCTTGCAAAGGAAATCAAGTACAAATAGAATATACAAAAAACTTGACCCGCCGCACAGAGGAGTATTTGACCCGAAAAGCTGGCAAAAATTATTAAACATGTTTTTTGAACTAAAATTTCGGGGTTTTTGATAGTTTTGGGTTTAATTTGATAAAAAGAATCCAGCGGCAAATTTTTGGAGGGTTCGTATTTTTTTTTTTGATCCCACGCTTACTCGTACTTCGCAGAAGAATGCGAGTTTCCAAATTTTTTTTTGTATTTTAATCCTTTTTCGACCAAAGTTTTAAGAAACATGGATACACATAAATAAAGTATTTTAGATTAATTGTGTGCCTTTGCAACGCCCACTAGTGGAAACAATTTTTTAACATGCTGTATCTTCGGAACTACTCAAGGTTTTTCCAAAACTAAAATTTTGTATTTTTTGTATAACAAATCTCTACATATTTTAAAGTCTTTTTTTAAATATATTTAAATTGATTTTTGATATTTATTAAAAAAAATTGTTCAAATAGGGAAAAAGCTGCATACAGAGAGTTTTCTGCACAAATTTGAATGACCTTCCCCACCGCAATAACTCTTTAATATCATGTACACAAAAAAAAGTATCACAAAATTTTAAGTAATTAAAAAAAATTGTTGGCTTTTTACTTAGATATCTAACAATTTTTTTATTAAATGTTTGTAAATTGTATCAAAAATATCAAAAAAATAGCCTTAGAATTTTTTGAAACAAAAAAAAAAAACAAATCATTTATGTTTGTAAATTGTAACAAAAATTTCAAAAAAGTACACAGAAAAAATTTACAAAATTCTGTTTGTAATGTTAAACACCTTTTTTGCATAAACAAACAAAAAATTTTTTAAAAAGGCACCAACAATGGAATTTGTATATACAAATCCCTTTTTGTAACTTTTTTGTAATTTGTTAAAAATAAAATCAATTTTTTTTTAACAATGTGTTTTGTAAATACAATAATTTTTTTTGTAACTTGTTTGTATTTGTTAAAAATAAAAAAATAAAATTCAACAACGAGTTTGTTATATTAAAACAATTATTCGCTTTATGTTGTCGTATTGACAAAAAAAAAATACTTTTTTGAAATTTTTGTTACAATTTACAAACATTTGAGCAATTGAAAACAAAAAATAAATGATTTGTTTTTTTTGTTTCAAAAAATGCTAAGGCTATTTTTTTTGATATTTTTGATACAATTTACAAACATTTAATAAAAAAATTGTTAGATATTTAAGTAAAAAACCAACAATTTTTTTTAATTACTTAAAATTTTGTGATACTTTTTTCTGTGTAGTCTTAGAATTTTTTGAAACAAAAAAAAAAACAAATCATTTATTTTTTTTTTGTCAATACGACAACATAAAGCGAAAAATTGTTGTAATATAACAAACTCGTTGTTGAATTTTATTTTTTTATTTTTGACAAATACAAACAAGTTACAAAAAAAAATTATTGTATTTACAAAACACATTGTTAAAAAAAATTGATTTTATTTTTAACAAATTACAAAAGAGTTACAAAAAGGGATTTGTATATACAAATTCCATTGTTGGTGCCTTTTTAAAAATTTTTTTGTTTGTTTATGCAAAAAAGGTGTTTAACATTACAAACAGAATTTTGTAAATTTTTTCTGTGTAGATAACTCCCTCAATTTAGCATTGCAGACCCGTAGGGGTCTAGGCCCCGTACACCTAAGGGGCCTATAGACCATTCTTTTGGTGGCCAGGTCCCTACTTGGGTCATCGACGATCTATGTTCTCCTAATAGTCCGCCAATACGGTAATCCTATGGAAAGACAATTAGGGGAAAAAGCGGTTTTTCCATTCATCGCTACAACTTACCACTGCAAATGAAAACAAAACTCCCCCAAAAAAAAAAAAAAAAACTAAACCAGAAAACAAAAACAGAATAACCAAACCCACCATCCATACAAAAACATAGCCGTGCAGGCACTTGGGCAATTCCTGAAGCACTTTCGACCCCTGCCAAAGGGACTCATCAGCGGAATTAACCTACTGGTTCCATACAACCCCTCTGGGATGCATATCAACATGATCCCGAAAAATTACCAGAATAGTCAAACATAACAAACCAAATCTCAAATGATCACAAAACCATAAATTCAAAAAACACAGAACCATAAATTCAAAAAAACAGAACAAATTTACCAAGTCCACTCCAGTATCACACACGAGATACAATAACTACTGCCCATAACATCCGCGCATCATACCACACACTCGCGAGAAAAAACGCAATAATATACAATATTTAGTTTAAGATATAAAATTAAAATGTCAGAAACCTACACCTCATAAACTTACACAAAACCACACAAAAAAAACCAATGAATAGAAACCCGTCAAGAAAACATGATCAACACATCCACAGCACCCGAGAGAGATACCTACCGAATGGTGGACTTGTACATCAACTTTATCATTCGCCCAATAAAATCCATTGATGAAAATAATTTTTCATTCAGTTACATTTACAAGGCAAAAAACCATTGTAAAGTTAATAGGCAGTGTTAATCCCCAAACAAAAGTTTATGACTGACAAAAAAATATGAGAAAAAGTGCTTGATGATCAAAAATTGAAAAAAGATGAAATTTTCAAAAAATCGCCAAAAATCATGGCATAAACTTGCGCAAACTTGTTTTCTTTTGTTTAAAAAAAAAGATTTCAAATTTTTTTTCCTATATAACATTTTTACTAGAGTTTGCTAAAAACCGAAAAATTTGAAAACCGCGGTTTCGGTTTTTAAAAAAAAAAATTTTTCGGTTTTCTTGTGACATTAATAGAATTGTTTTAAAATAATTAAATATGTGTGCAAATACAAATTAAGTACGTATTTTAACACGTTCAAGATATTAAAATTCGAATGAATTTCTCACTCGAATAAAGGCAGTAACGCCGTTTCGAGACCTTTGTGGGAGAAGAAAAAAAAACGCGGAAGCTCGTTATAAATTAAATTTTTTTATTCTTTTGTGCGCAACTAAAGCTGTATTTTCAAGAGTTTAAACTTAAATTTTTAAATTTAAGCAATTTGATTAAAACAACATAAACGAAAAATTTTAAAAATTTCGTGGACTACGAAATATTACTTTTTGAAAAATACGCGGTAATAATCTGAACTGAATACATATATAAAACTCAACATCTCTTAAACCACTTTTTGGTGTATTTTTTTCTAAATATTTTTTAAATTTTTTAAAGTAATATTTAATGTTTTTTAACTCTACAATTTTCTTGAGCTTAAGGTTTGTTTTTTATTTATAAAAAGTTTTTTATTTTCGATATTTCGCTACTCCAATTAAAAATTGAAAAAGAAGGTTAAATAAACGAAAAGTAATATTTAAAGGAGAAAATGTTTATTACAATTAAATAAGAAATTCTGTAAAATAGAAGCTGAGCCATTTTCGAAATTCAATAATATCCCAGCTAACGTTTTTAGGAGAGCTCAGAAATTATAACTCGTAAAAGACTCTAAAATATGATCAATTTCAAGGTTCTCAAACTTTCAAAATTTTTAAAAAATGTTTTCATTGCTCATAAATGTCTCAAAAATGAATCATAAATGACTCATAATGGCTCAAAAAATTCTACATTTTCCAATAATGCTTATAATTCCGAGTCTTTTGTGAATCATAAAAGTGCGCTCGGAAAGAGGCTTCATCGGTGAAGAAATACACAGTCATGTAGCTATGATTTCATAAGGTCTTAGGGCTGTTATGAGTCTTTTCGGATTGTAATTGTACACTAGGATGCAATTTAATTAATTATTTTAAGTGGTTAAAGTATTTATTAAAAACCGTCTTATTTTTGTCGGTTTTCGATTTCGGTTTTGAGGCTTGAAAAACCGCGGTTTCGATTTCGAATAAAACCGAACTGCAAACTCTAATTTTTACTACACTTACTACTCTCACTTTTAAAAACCTTCTTCCTTTTTTTTTTGCAAAAAAAATGTATAAAAAAACCTTTTTTTTTAATTTTTGAACGAAGATTTTTAACATAAATATTTAAAATAAAATTTTTTAAAAATTGTTGAAAATTATTAAAAATTAAAATTATTATTTATTAAAAAAAAAAAAATCAATTTAAAACCTCCATTCGTTCAGCCATAAAAAAATATAATATTAACCTCTTAAAACTGAAAAAAATCAATAAAAGGGGATGACATTTTCTTAACCTTCCTGACTTTAACAGTGTCTCGAAACTACAAATCTCAACTTAAAATCTTGAGAATTTGCAACGTAATGCAGAATTTAGTTGCCTATTGAGCTGGCAAATTTCTTTAAATTCATTTTTGCCTTTTTGGCCAGCTTTTTGGGTCAAATACTCCTATGTGCGACGGCAAATCAAAGTTATATGGTAGACGGTTATAGCCAAGAAGAGTTAATGTGGATATTCAAAATGAGAAACGATTTAATACAGCTCAATGGGAATAGATTTCCTACGAATGCAAACAAATTATGCTCCCTTTGCAACATGAGAGAAATAGAGAATATTATACATTTTATGGGCCAGTGCCCCGTGTTTAAAGATATAACAATTATTTACTTCAGAAAGAGTTTTCTAGATGAGGCTGAAATTATAAATATACCCAGTGTAGAAACGGTAATGACATATCATTATTTTTTGGACTACCAGTAATGACACCCACTTACCTTCTGCATTATTTTAAAACATATAATAATGAGTTACTGATAATGACTTATTTTTATCATTATTTCAAATAGAAAATAATTTTTTAGATTTTTTTGAAAATTTTTTGAAATCTATTTTTAGACTCAATATTTTTTAAACACTGGTAAGGATATATGTAACCACATATTTTTTGATTTTTTGTATGTTGCGAGTAAGCTACTTGTGTGCAGCAGGTCAATTGTGTTTTTATCTATTAAATATTACATGTCGATATAGCTCAGATGGTAGAGCTGTTGACTGGCAATCTGTAGACCCAGGTTCGATTCCCGCACCAGCAAGTTTTATTTAAAAAAGAAAATACAATAAAAAATATTTTTTTTATATAATTTATTTTTTAGAAAATCTATTTTTAGACTCATTATTTTTGTCAGTACTGGTAAGCACATAGGTAACGATATATTTTTTGATTTTTCGTATGCTGGTGTGTAACGACAACTCATTATTTTTCGCGACATCGCCATATAAAGGTAATAAGAAATGTAATAACAAAAGTAACTAGTTACCATTACCAAGTATGTAGTTACATAACCACATATCTGGTAATGATTTTCTACACTGGGTACTTAATGGTACTGTAACAAATTGGAAATAAAATATTGTGTAAACCAGGCAGGGGGGGCTTGGGGGCTCGAGCCCCCCGAAATGATTTGACAAATTTTGAAACGTAACAAAATACGTCGAAAGCAACAACATTTTTTAAAAAATGTAATAAAAAATATTTATTTTTTTGAAAATCTTGAAATCAAATACCAAATGGCCAAGTTTATAAAGTTTTCATAAATGAAATAGATTATAAATCCAATTGCGAAAACTGCTTTCTAAAAATTTTTTAAACTTTTTGGTGGCCATAGAAACTGTTCTTTTATGGGTTTTTTTTTTTTTTTTTTGGAAAAATCTTGAATAGTTATGTGTGCTAGGCATAATCAAAGAGGTTAGGAAATAAATAGAATACAATCCACTCTTTTACTGATAAAAATTTTATAAAATGTGACTGCAAATAGGAAACAGAATTTTTTTCCCCAACTTTTAATTTTAAGTGGTAATTTTTTATTGTTACTACTAATAGTTTATTATAAGATAAACATAAACAGCCTTACTATCAATATTTTTCAAAGGAATATTTTTGTTAAAGTCGACTTTATTTTAAAGCAAAGATTTTGTTTTTATCGTACCATACAAAATATTTAAAATAGAACTTTTAAAATAATGCCAAACATATACATATACAAATTTTGTTTATTCCCAGTGTAGAAACGGTAATGACATATCATTATTTTTTGGACTACCAGTAATAATACGTACTAACTGTCTGCATTATTTTAAAATATATAATAATGAGTTAGTAATAAATACTTACTTTTTTCATTATTTCAAAATATAAAATAATGTATTACCAATAATGACTTATTTTTATCATTATTTCAAAAATAAAATAATGTTCTAGATTTTTTTGTAAATTTTTTTGAAATCTATTTTTAGACTCAATATTTTTTCAACACTGGTAATGATATATGTAACCACATATTTTTTGATTTTTTGTATGTTGGCTAGTAAGCTGACTTGTGCGCAGCAAGTCATTTATGTTTTTATCTATCAATCATTACATGTCGATATAGCTCAGATGGTAGAGCTATTGACTGGCAACCGGGAGTCCCAGGTTCGATTCCCGCACGAGAAAATTTTATTTAAAAAATTTTAATATTAAAAAAATATTTTTTTTATAAAACTCATTTTTTTGAAATTCAATTTTTAGAATCATTATTTTAGTCAATACTGGTAAGCACATCGGTAACGACATATTTTTTGATTTTTCGTATGCTGGTGTGTAGCTCGTTACTTTTCGCGACATAGCCATATAAAGGTAATAAGGTATGTAGTTACATAACCACATATCTGGTAATGATTTTCTACACTGGATTTTTATTGAAAATCAAAACAAAATATTCAAAAATAAAAAGGAAATTTGTAAATAAATGTAAACAAAATTTGAAAACAATAAACAAATATAAAATAAAAACAAATGAAAACTTCAAATTTAAAACAGAATTTTAAGGTACATTTTAAATATTTTGTATGGTAAGAAATTTTTTCTTTTTTATAGTAAAGGTGAAAATTTATAAATTAACCTTCGGTTTTCCTTAATAATTACAGGTTTCCTGCTTGCAGGCACAAGCTGTTACTATAGGGCAGGGCTGGCAAAACTATGACACGCGTGTCAGTAGTGGCACGCGAGTGGATTTTAGGTGGCACGCGACGATTTGTTGGATATTTTCAAAAAATTTAAACTATAAGAAGACCAGCAAAAAATTCAGTTAAATGTTAAATTTCGCTACAAAAATGTGTGATTTAACTCCATAATGGTGAAATTTTTCAGACAGCTTGTAAATCGTCTTTAAAAAATATTAAAACTCTGTATTGTCACCATTTTTTTGTTTAAAGAAAAAAATGCTTCATAATCGCAGAAATAAAAAGTACCAGAAAATTGCACAAAAATGGAAAACAACTTGTAATAAAATTGGATCTAAAAAATTAAGTTTTTTTAAAGGAAAATAGGTGCTACGAAATAACCCTCAATGAAATAAAGACTGAAAATAAATTTCATAATGAAATAACCCCCTTTAATGGAATCTGAAATTGGGTTTTGATCGTGTTTCGCAGAGCCATTTCATCTGGTATAGAAATTTTTTAGTGTCCGACCGAGTATTCGGCTTCGGCTTCGGAGTTCGGCCAAAAAGTGATGTTCGGCAAAATTTTGGCCGAATACCGAACTTTTCTATAAATCAATGTTTTGCAACATTTAGCTTAATTTTTACTTAAAGAGCGAAAAATACAACTTTTTTTTCAGAATTTATGAATATTTAGAAATTGGTTTCCGCATTTTTGAATTTGAAAAAGTTGCATGAAATTGTATTTTTATTCAAACACAAAAGTATTCGGCTTCGGCTTCGGCCGAACTTAGTAATTTTGGCCGAAGTTCGGCTTCGGCTTCGGTTCGGCCTTAAAAAAGTGAGTTCGGTCGGACACTAAAATTTTTCTGTTCAAATCCATAATATTCGCTTTTTATTCATTGTTATGATGATAAAAATCGCGCGATTTATTTTAACACCCAGCAAAATATTTCATTACCAAATAAGTGGTTATATAATAGAAATTCATAGCTCCGCACAACTCACGCTTACCCGCTCGCTTACGAAAAAATGAGAAGTAAGTAGTTATGAGATTCTGAATAATAAGTGGTTACAAACATGCTTACAAAAAGTTGAATTATAAGTGGTTATCCGACCGCTTACTTGATTCTTAAAAATAAGGAGTTACACAAATACTATTAGCTTCAGGAAATACATTCAGAGAAATTAAAGTTTTTTTCTAGTGTGTAATTTTAGTACTCGTCATAAAAATTTTAACACTCAAAGGTAAACTGATGTACTAAATATAGTGTAAATGTAAATAATATCGTTATTAATAAATCTATTAAAAATAAAAGAAAATTAGTAAATTTAATTTACTCAAAATTAGTCTATTTAGATAGATATACAAGTCCGTTTTTGGTCCGAAGTCACTCCGTTTATACACGACATAACGGTCCGTAAATGGTCCGCCATTGACGGACTTTCAACGGACTTGTCCGTTTTTTACACGACACAACGGTCCGTCAATGACGGACTTACAACGGACTTGTCAGTTTTTTACACGACATATCGGTCCGTAAACGGTCCGTCATTGACGGACTTTCAACGGATTCGAATCAGTTTCGATGTTCATTAAAATCCGTTTTCTGGTCCGTATACGGATGCGGAAAACGGTACGTAAACGGAGTTGGATTCCGTTTATGATGGACCGAAAACGGTACGTAAACGGAACGATTTGTTTGTTGGGTTGTCATGGACGACGAAACCTACTGCTTTCAAAATTTCAAATATATTGCTAGCTAAGATTTTTATACTGCTGCAAGTAGTAAAGATGCGTCTTCTGCCATTTATTAAGAGTCACGTCACCAAACCACTGTTCTGGCCGGACCTAGCAAGCTGCCACTATGCCAAGGACACATTGCAGTAGTACAATGCATATAAAATCGATTTTGTACCTCGCGACTGCAATCCACCCAATAGGCCAGAGCTACGCCCTATTGAGGAATATTGGTCAATAGTGAAGGGAATATTGAAGAAGACAGGTGAACTGGTAAAAAATATTGCAGAATTCAAAACCAACTGGTTGTCGGCGTCGCGAAAAGTCGATGATGCACTCGTGCAAAAGATGATGGTGCGTGTGCGACGAAAAGTCCGATCAGTTGCATATGGAAGAAATAAAAACTAATATTTTAATACTTTTATTACCTCTAAACTTCAAAATATTCGAATTTAAAAAAAAGTTATTTCAAAGCCATCTAGTTTTTTTCTGGTATTAGTTTCTAAGTGTCGCAGTTTTGGTGCGTTCACCCTTTAGGCTCTTGGCCTTCAAATAAAAATCATTATATGTATAAACAGTTTAATATGGCAATATAGTCGCGATATTTGTTAATGAAGTCTAATTTTTTGAATATATCATAATCTTTGAGAAAAGGGGGTTTTGGTGTTCTCATAAACTAATGAAGATAGATAATTGAAATTTAGCATATGGCTTCCTTTTATGACGAGAAGAAACCCGAAAAAATCGACTTTCGAACGTCATTTTTGGTGGATAGGAGGACGATAGGGGCAAACATGTTACATATGTTATTCTAATTTGATGACTCTTAACAAGAGTCTAAAGTCAAAATAACGATACATCCACAAACAAAAAGTCGGTAGTGAAAGGGTTAAAAAAACCAATCACTGAAATAAAAAGGAGCCGATTAATTACAGAAAAAAGTTATTACATTTTTTTGTGGAATATATAAGAAAAGATATATTTCTTTTATATAAAAAAGAAAAAGCTGCTGTTTCATATATTAATATAATGTTTTAAAAATAAAATTCTGTTTCATCACAGGATTGTATGTGGCGGAACGTACGCCACAATATAATTTCATTGCAAAAAAGCGCATGCCGGTAAGACGGTTTATTCAGGAAAAAGACACTTACCATCTAATGTTATTGGCACCATTAGCAATTGAAGAACAACCATAAATCCATTCATTATTGTCGTCATAGCTGTCAATCTCAATGTAAATTTTCTAAAATATATAAAAACAAATAATGCATACATGAACAACAATATATGTACACTAGGCCGGTTCATAAAAAACAAAAGTATGGGTCAACCCGAATATATATTAAGCACCGTGAAAAATTAATACATGATTTTTAAAAATTTTTTTTACTAAGGTTTAGGGGTCGCTGCCGGGCCCTAAAGTTTGGTTTTTTTGAGAAAAATCGCTACATCTATTTTTTTCTTCATGAGTATGTATTAAAGAAAATTCCAAAATTTATTTTCATGAACCATTAATGAATGCAGAATTGTGAAAAAAAAATTGTGTAAGATTTTTTCGGAACCTCTGTGGAGACACTTTGTTGTTATTATTTTAAAATAGATTTAAGTAGTTTTTATTTGGTTTTCAAAAAATGAAAATAAATTGTTTTTAGTTTTTTTTAAATATTCAAAAAAGAAGAACGCTTTTTATTTTCCCAAATCTCTTTCTGAGGCGACTTGGCTACTCTTGTCCGCCCGGCCATCCGTCTGTTTGTACACGGAACACGGTGGAAAAATTTATAACATTAAACACGAAGGTATTTGTTTACATTCGTCTTCCCAGGAAAAATTTTTGCAATCGGTTGCCAATCGCACTAATTCTGGAAGTGGTTCCACTAGAACCGATTCTATGGAAGTGGTTCCGGAACCCGTTCCATGGATCTTATATAAAATATATAATTAAAGGAGAATCAGTTCTAGAGCTAGTTGAAGAAGTTATAGAACTAGTTCCAGAAGATCTAGAACTAGTTCCAGAACTGATTTTAAGGCAACCGGTTCCACTTTGGGTGCTAAAGAAGCCAGCTAATTTGGAACAGAATATTTTCCCCAAAAATTTTAAAATATAAAAGGAAACTATAGAAAAAGTGTATTTAAAAACAAACAAATAAAACATCGTTCAGCAGAGTAAGTAATGACTAAGCGCTACAGTTTACCGGTATCAGTTTAAGGTTTCTCTGCCGTATGCTACCAATATCATTTATCGTTTAGAAGAAAATCAAAGAAGTATTTTGAACAAATGTTCTTTTTATCAACTGAAAGATATGTCGGCGATATTTAAAAAAAGTCAAAAATTAATTTTGGTTTTATTTGAAAATTTTTGTTCTGGGGTTTCGTTGAATTTAAGACAACTTGTGCAATTGATATTGCAAGTAAACAAATTTGTTTTTACAATTGCACATTTTCAAAACAAATTCAAATCCACGAATGAGTGGTGGATATATGAAAATGGAGATTAATATTGGTGAATTAAAAGTGAAAATGTTTACAATAAAAAATTATAAAATAAAAAAGTACTTTTATCTTTTGAATAGTTGTCAGGCGATATCATATTTCTAACTTCCAGATGATATTTTGGCGATATATAAGCTACTTTTTTATCGTCCAGATGATAATTTAGTGATATCGCCAATTTATCTTCTAGAACAATTGCTTTCATATTGCTGTGAAGTATTGCATTCGGGACACGTTTTTTAACAAATGGGGTATATTCCAAAATACAAAGATGATTTTTGCCCCAATAAAATTTTTCATACAAGCAATACGATGCGGAATCGCCTTCATATTGCGATGTTTGCTGGGGACGAGACCTTTAAAATTAAATTCATAGGTAAAATAAACTTCTAGCGACTTTAAAACTTCAATATTATGTTCGAAAACTCTAACATCTACTCTTGTTCAATGTCACACAACGACTGTCCTCTGTTCGTCTGTCCCAATCTCAACGTACCGTCTGTCTGCAAAGTAATACCACCATCTATTAACCCTATAATATATTTGCAAATCTTTTATTTGAGTGGTCTTAGTACCATTATTAAAATCGAGACTAAAAAAACATAAATAAACACAAAACTTAAGGGGGAGTTGGGGCGGGGATTGGTTTTTCAGGCCACATTCCTTTTGTTATCATTTTATTTAGATTAACCCAGGGAAATTTTGTGTTCCAAAGAAGCTGCTTTTCCTTTGTAACCCTTTCTACTGTCAACGATTTTTCTTTGAAAAAGCAATCGCTTCTAAGGCAACCAAACTGGAACCGGTTGCCTTAGAATGAGTTCTGGTACTAGTTCTAGAGCTTCTGGAATTAGTTCTATAAGTTCTGGAACTAATTCGAGAACTAGTTCTATAACTGATTCTCCTTCAGTTATATCTTGCATATAAGATCCATGTAATGGGTTCCGGAAATAGTTCCATGGAATCGGTTCTAGTGGAATCACTTCCAGAACTAGTGTGATTGGCAGCGAAATGTCAGTACACGTATTACTTTATTTTTTTGAGCGATATATCATTTCCCGGTAAGCAGAACGTCCGCCGATCACTGACCTCTACTATTTGTCGCACCGTGCGACAGCCCAAATCTTCTGCTTACCGGGAAAAGTTATATCGGTTAAAAAAAAGTTATACGTGTCCCGGCGTTTCGCTGGTTCAGGTTTAGGAATCGAGATATATCGATTTGAAGTTAGTAAGTACACTCAAAATAATAAGTCTGTTGGCTGAACAGAAAAATTTGTTACTTTAACAAAATTTATTCCTGTTTGTTGGCATAAAATAAAATTTGTTGATTTTAACTTCGTGTGTTAAATTTAACAAATCTAAATTTAAGTAGGAAATTAGTCAAAATACAGTTTTATTTGTAATTATACTGAGACGTAAATTTTGTTCAAATTTAGGGTCTCGGGACCCTCTCCGGCCCAGTCCATATCATCTAAGGTCATGTAAGGTCACTCCAAAAGAGCAAAGATTTTGTCCGTTTTGCTCTATCTCGCTTAGTTTTCGAGATATCGGCCATTTTATGAAGAGGAAGTGGCCCCACCATGGTCCATTTTTGGATAGAGATAATCGCTTTCGCTGGAGTTACGGTAGGGGTAGTCGAAATTTTCGTCTATTTTGCTCTATCTCTCTTAGTTTTCGAGATACGGGCCATTTAAAATAGTCGGCTAAATTGGTGGCGCCATCTACCGGGCAATAACAGAAACATGAAAATATTATATTTTAACAATAAATTGTGTAAAATTTAAAAATCTTTAGTTAAATCAGTGCTTCAACTAAAAATTCATTAAAAATTAGTCAAATCGATTTATAACCCGTTTGACAGATTTTTCTACTGTCGTATTATTTTAAGTGTACCGAAATTGTAATTTTTTGTGCCTTTTTCATGCATTTTGACCACCTATATGTCCGAACGCCGGGACACGCATAACTTTTTTGACCGACATAACTTTTCCCGGTAAGTAGAACGAACCCCCGCTGATCACTGCCTACCATTTGTCGCACAGTGTAATGGATGATGAAACATATTGCTTTGCAAATTTCCGGTACATTGCAGGAGAAGACTTCTACACAGCATATAGCCGTAGTGATATTCCAGATCACAGTAAAAAGAAAATCAAGTCCAAATTTCCCAAAAAGTACATGGTTTGGCAGGCACTTTGTTTTTGTGGAAGAAAATTGAAACTTTACAAGAAATCTGGTTCAATAAATGGTGAAATTTATTGGTCAATTATAAAAGGAAATTTAAAGAAGACATGTTCGACAGTGTCAACTAAAGAAGAGCTCAGAACTAAGTGGAATATGGCAGCCAGAGAAGTGGATGAAAATCTCGTGAAAACTCTAATGGAATGAATTCGAAAAAGTGCGATGTTTTGCATACCCATCAACCTCTGATTATTTTGTTTTGCATTTTTATAATTACTAGGGCAAGGAATTTCATGAAAATGCATGTTTTTTCTCGATAGTGCAAAACTAATATGGACTAAATATTTATCCGAATCATCAAATTTAGAACAAAATGGCAACGATTTGTAGTTTCATATTTTTGCATATTTTGTCATAAATGCATGTTTTTTGCATATTTTGACTTTAAATGTATATTTGGTGCTTTTTAAGGCATATTTGTGCATATTTTTCATTTTTAGGAGCATTTTTTATTTTGTAAAAAAATATAAAAAATTGATAAGTTTTCATATTTTGATTCAATCAAAATAAACATTCTTAAAACCTTATTTACCTATGGAAAATCTTGGAGGTCTGTGTCTGTTTGCAAAATAACTAACTTAAATACATTTTTAAGTTTTAGAGTGCATTATTTTTGCAAAAATAATAGTTTTTAGTGCATATTTTTTATATTTTTAATGCATATTTTTCTTTTTTAACCGCATATTTTAGGTGTATATTTTCCATTTTTAAGTGCATGAAATTCCTTGCCCTAATAATTACTATAGATATACATAATTAAAAAAAAAATTCAAAAGCTTTCTTGGATATTTTTTATATTTAAAAAACAAAATGGTTCGATTTTGGTTATAACTTATTTCTACTCTTAATTAGGGAAATTTCCCTGCGTGTGTAAATAAAATATATGTTCACATTGCGTGTGTAATTTTAGACACAACATTTGTACATTTAAATACTGTGTATATTTAAATAATTCAATATACAATAAGTTTAATTTTAAACATACATATAACGCCTTTTGTTAAGGCACGTGTACACGCGGGAGACAACTCGTGAGACTTTAGAAAAATGTAGCTCTTTATAAATCTACGAAATATAATCTCTAAATCATTGACAGTTTCTGTCAGACATAATAATTGCGCAAATGAAAAATGCAACATTTTCTTAATAAATTGTTCCATCTTAAAATTAAAATAATTTTACTTGATGAAAATAGACAAATGCACAAACAAATTATTCAAAGTATTCAAAATAATCCATTGTAGACTTTTAAAAAAATTGCAACGGAAATAAGCGTGGCCAGGCAATGTGTTTCCAGAGTGGTCAAAAAGTTTACCAAGGATCTAATCATTGAAAGAGAGCCAGGAACGGGTAAATCCCAAGAAGAACAACGCTGGCAAAAAAACGAGCAAAACTTCTCTCTTATATTTCTAATGGCGTACTCTTTAGTAAAATCGGCAGTGAGAACACAAAACGTACTACAAATAATAAACGAAAAACATGTATATAAGTAATTTTTGTTGGTTGTTTTGAATAACACTATGCGACAGTCAAAATCGGGATGGGATGAAACCAACGGGAAATGTTATATCGGTCAAAAACAAGTTATACGTGTCCCGGCGTTTCGCTGGGTCACCCCTAGGAATCGAGATATATCTTTTTTTTTGACATAACTCGAGAACCACTAGTCCGATTTTGCTCAAACAATTTTAAAAAAATTAAAAATTACAATTCCTTTAATCTGTTTATATAACGTTTTTCTATATACTCAACAGTTTTGCCGTAAAAATAAATGTTTGTTACCGCTACCATAAAAATCAATAACCTTTTGTTTATTACTTTTTTTTAATATTTTAGGCAAAAAATATTTTTTTTCTTCATACATTTATTTTTACCGGCAAAACTGTTGAGTATATAGAAAAACGTTATATGAACAGATTAAAGGAATTGTAATTTTTAATTTTTTTAAAATTGTTTGAGCAAAATCGGACTAGTGGTTCTCGAGTTATGTCAAAAAACTATACTGTATTCGCTGCAGCAATGAAACGTTTGAGGACTGTCCCTAAAGCCAGAAAATGTCGTTCTTACCTTTAACTTATAAATTTCTTATTAATTTTGAGTAAAGTACTTGACTTAAAATATATATTTACGCAGAAATAAATAATTTACAAAATCCTACCCAGGAAAATTTTTTACAATCGGTAGCCAACCACACCCATTCTACAACTGATTCCAATGCAACCGATTCCATGGAACTGGTTCCGGAACCAATTCCTGGGATCCTATATGGAAGGTATGGGTGACGTAGAATCAGTTTCAGAACTAGTTCCATAACTGATTCTAGAGCAACCGGTTCCACTTTGGAGCCATAGAAGGGGTTGCTTTTGGGACAATTTCAAACAAAAAGAATCGGTGTTAGAATCGACAGTAGAAGGGGTTGTGAATGAAAAGTAGCTATTCTACAACCGATTCTTTGGAACAGAAAATTTTCCTGGGTAATTATAAGGTTTTTTCGAATTTTATATCTATATCTACAACAACTTGTAGAAAACGACTATCCATGCTTACCTGACTTTTATTTTATTTATTTATTTATTATTCAAATAAACCAACTGAGCCCTTAGGGCCATATATAGTTGGTAGACTAACAAAAACAGGTTATTTTATAATATTTCTTAAAACTATAGTCTTAAAAATTAATTAAATTTGTATATAAGAGCATTTGAAAGAGACTACAAGACAAGACTACTTTTTGAAAAGGAATACAGTTTAAGTGTGGCCGCCTTTGTACGAAAGCTGTTTTCGTATATACCCAGGAAAATTTTTTACAATCGGTAGCCAACCACACCCATTCTACAACTGGTTACACTGCAACCGATTCCATGGAACTGGTTCCGGAACCAGTTCCTGGGATCCTATATGGAAGGTGTGGGTGACGTAGAATCAGTTCCAGAACTAGTTCCAGAACTGATTCTAGAGCAACCGGTTCCACTTTGGAGCTATAGAAGGGGTTGCTTTTGGGACAATTTCAAACAAAAAGAATCGGTGTTAAAATCGACAGTAGAAAGGGTTGTGAATGAAAAGTAGCTATTCTACAACCGATTCTTTGGAACAGAAAATTTTCCTGGGTAGACTTTCCCGGAAAGCGAAATAGGACAATTATCTTGAGTGAGATGCTCTACATTTACTAACTTAAACATAATTTATTTGTTATCATTTGTTGTTTTTAATATTTTATCAAATTAAAAATACTAAAATTTCAAAAACTTTTATGACAAATCATCACTGCGCCTAATAGCTATTTGTCGAAATACATTTTTGTGAGGATACCTACAAATCTGCTTTATTTTAGCCTTTTGGGGAACTTTTTAGGAATTATTTTTTTACACACATATAATCCAAACTTCAAGCTTTCCTTTTATAAAAGAATTGCTTCCAAAAAACATGGCCATGACACCAAATAAAGACCTAGTTTAGGTGTTCCACAAATAATTTTTGAAAACAAATAGCTATTTTCTTAGGCGCAGCAACTAAATATTACAGTATTGTTTTTAGCGTCATACAGACAGCTGCAATTAATATTGTAATTAATATGCAGTTTTGCAATTTTAATTTAGTAGGTTTGAGGTTAAGAAGAAGAATAAACCTTTTTCTCTAAAAATTATCAACCCGAGTAAAAATAGTTATATCGGAAATTATATAATTTCATATGGACTAATATGTTTATATATAGTCAAATGTGACACTATATCTTTGTGGATATAATTATATATAGCTTTGAGTTTTCCAAAAATTTCTTATATGATGTCATATATAGATCAGTATAAATATATATGTCCCCATATATATTAATATATACCATATTTAGTTAAATATGATATGACAATTTTAACACAGCGTCATATATAATTAAAAATGGCTTTATCGGTAAACATATAAAGTCTTATATAGCTCAATGTTAAATTTTTTTATAAGTTGTTTTAGATATGTTTAAGTATAGCTCAATGTAAAAAAAAATTCTATGTTTTTCTGAGATATATTTATGTATGTATGATTTCAAAATATAAAAGGCGTACTCATTATAACTCTTAAATTGCTTGTAAACCTTGTATAAATACAAGCCATATTTTTTATGTATGGAATTTGACATTAAACTCATAAACACAGTTTATATAAGAAGACTTAAAATGCTTGGTTAAAATTATGTACAACTACTTATACTTATGTGTAAATTCATAAATGCTTTATAAAGTTATAGGAGGCTTATGAAACAAATTCTGTATGGAAAATTTGTTTTGTGAACCTCCTATAATTTTATAAAAGATTTATGAATTTAAACATTAAAGTTTTATTTAAATTTTGAATCTTAACTTAAGGGTGTTATTTTTTAGTACTTTTTAATAGTTTTTGTTTTGATCCTGAAATGAAATGCGTTATATAATTATGTCTTTCTACATAAAATTAGATATGATTATATCGGGTCAAAATCCGGATAAGATTCTATATCATTTAATATATTTAGATCTTATCCGACATAATTTTATCCACCATTTTTCGGATCATAGCATATCTCCAATTATATTAAATTAGATATCATTACGTATGACATCATATTATTTTTTTTAGTCGGGAACATTAATTTTTAAATCAGACATTATCTAGCTTCTACCTTTTTTGTATGGACAGGCTTCATGCATGATTTTTCATATAATTATTGATTGTTTATATGTTTACTGTCAGATTGTCTCTATATGATAATTTTTTTAGCAACCCGCCCGCTGTGGGATTCGAAAACATTCGAAATGCGACGACAGCTTAGCCATTTCACCCAAGTAAGTCCTTGAATGCAATGTAACTAAATCATTGTTCTCTTTCCTATTCGTGAGAGACAATACAATAGAATTAATTAAGGTTTTTTCTAATTTTATGCTTGGTGCTTTAATTTTTAAGGATCTAAATAATGGTTAAGTTGTCCCCAAAAACTGGAAGATGATCCAGAAAATTGTAGAAATTTCTAGTGTAGCGTTTGTTTTTTAATTTTGCTACCCGTTCTAAGTAGGCGTGGCTTTTAATGAAAACTCATCGATATCGACCTTTCATTACATTACATAGTAAAATTTAGCGAGTACTGATCGGATCTGCACGAACTGAATATTGTTGAAAATTCTAAAAAATTTCCAATAATCTTGCATTATTTTTATTCACAAATGGTGGCCAGATTTAAAATGACAGCGGTTTAAATATGAGTCAATTTTTCTTTGTTTTTCGAGATTTTAAAATAAAGTTAACAACACTGAAATTTTAAAGCGAATGGTAATATGATATACTTACCACGATATAACAGACCAGTCAGGCTATTTTTTACATTATAACATAAAGCATTTCCTATTAAAATTTCAGTGTTGTTAACTTTATTTTAAAATCGATAAAAACAAAGAAAAACTTACTCATATTTAAACCACTCCCGAGTAAAAATAGTTATATAGGAAATTATATAATTTAATATGAACTAATATGTTTATATATATTCAAGTGTGACACTATATTTTGAGCCTGAAATATAAAGCGTTATATAATTATGTCTTTCTACATCAAATTAGATATGATTATATCGGGTCAAAATCCGGATAAAATTCTATATGATTTAATATATTTAGAACTTATCCGATATAATTTTATCCACCATTTTTCGGATCATAGCATATCTCCAATTATATTAAATAAGATATCATTACATATGACATCATATTATTTTTTTTACTCGGGCTGTCATTTTAAATCTGGCACCCTTTTGTGAATAAAAATAATGCAAGATTTAAGGAAATTTTATAGAATTTTTCAACAATATTCAGTTTGTGCAGATCCGATCAGTACTCGCTAAATTTTACTATGTAATTTGATGAAAGGTCGATATCGATGATTTTTCATTAAAAGCCACGACTACTTAGAACAGATAGCAAAGTTAAAAAACAATCGCTTGTATTAAAAATTCTTACAATTTTCTGAACCATCTTCCAGTACCTTGGGGACAATTTAATCATTATTTTGATCTTTAAAAATAAAATCAACGGGGATAAAATTAGAAAAAACTTTCATTGATTCTATTGTATTGTCCGTCACTGTATGTATACAAACATTCTATTTTTAGATTTTTGTTTATCTTCCAATCTCCTCCGTGTCGCCTTTTTTATTCTTCTTAACCTCAAACCTACTAAATTTCTGTTTACATTTAAAAGAGAAAAGCCAAGAATTTTAAAGATTTTCGTCATTTTTGTAACTACTTAATTTTGAAGAAGCTAAAAATATTATAAATACTTAAATTTGTATGGAACATTTATATAAAATTCGAAAAAAACAAACCTATGCATTACTATACAATAAGAAAGTTAGTGAACTTTTTACAACAGCACATTTTTACTACCATAGTAGTAAATATTTTAACTTTTCGAGAACACTGTCTTTTTGGCGGAGTTACAGACGCTTTAAATGCTTTGCGGGCACACCACTTTTGCCTACCTTAAAGTGAACAATTTCTTATGTTCCTACCTGTTTTTTTAATATATTTTTAATGTAATCGATAATACCGGTACATAGCGGACTTAACTACAATATCAAATACCGATCCCGAAACAAACACAATTTGATACCGTACTCTTATCGTTATTAGTTCGGAAACCAACCTTGGTAATAAGTCTCTGTTTTGTTTTATCATAAGTTTTACCCCTTATATAATGCATACCTTGAAATCCTTGTATTTCGCAATGGGTAATAAATGATTGTATCCTTTCTGTAACCCATTTTTAAATAATTTTCTATAAACTATCTTAGCATCTTCATGCCAGATGGAATCGTCTGACGATTTTTGAAAATAAATTTCATTTGATTTCCGTTTACTTAAAGGTTTCTAAAAAAATATAAAAATCAAAAATCAAAATGTTAGAAATAAAAAATTGTAATTAATAATATTTACCACAAAATAATTAATAGCAGTTAGAATGCGATGAGACTTATCATCAGTAAAGAAAACATTTTTATTTTTATCAATAGTTGTAATGCCAAAAATGAAACGATTGATAACCATAACCAATTGTAGACACCACACAGCTGATAAATGATCACAACTTAGCCATACTTTAGGTATTGATGAAGTCTGAAAATACATAGCAAATAATAAAGCAATTGATATTATTTGTAAATATATTAGAGTGCCTCAAAAAAAAAAATGTTCAATGCCCCCTCTAAAAATAATCCTTGACATATTTATGATGATTTCTAAAATATTTCGGCTAAAATATTTGTCAATTAATTTTTCAATTTTTTTCAGGGGGGTAACCGCGTAACTTTGGATTGGAAAAAAAATTTTCGAATTCGTAAATCTTGAAAATATTGTTAAAAATATAATTCTGTAGAAAAATTCTACGTTATTTCAACAGTATTTCTTTAGGGTATTTTAATGTTCTCGGTATTTTAAGTTACTTCGTTAAATATTATTTTGGTAATTTAGTATGGTTATTTCAAGCTTAACGGTATTTTAAGTAGTTTCGTCGGTGGTATTTTAACGTTAACATTAGTTCGTTTTAAGAATTGTTTGACAAATTTACGGACCGTCACTTTGTAAAATCTTATGCACCCAGCAAAAAAATTAGAAATCATGCTTCACAAATCACTTATTTCATGGCTTCAAAAGCATCCGTAAGTGTATTTATACTGCTTTTTAGAAGTACACTCAGATAAAAAAGTTTGTAAAAAAATTTGTAAACAGTTTCCAATCGCACTATACTATTTTTATACTGATTATTAGTACAATTTTTATTTTTAGTAATCATTTTTGCTATTCTCTTATTACAAATTACAGATTTTTTTTTACTAATTTTCGCTGCTGATTTCAGAAAAACATTTTACTAATTTTTCAAAACCGAGTGCTAAATTTAGCAGAAAAATATACTAATTTAAAAATATTTTTTTTTTGATTTTTTTACAATTCTTGTTTAGTTTATATTTGTTACTATTGATATATTCTTAGTTTACAAATAACACCCAGAAAATTTTATTGCATCTCCAATGCATAAAACGGCAGTAACTGGAGAACCGTTTGCAATTTTGACTCCAAATTTCAAGTACGATGAAGTAATTAAACGCTTGTTACAATCGAGAAAAAAATTTTTTTTCTTTAGATTTTACAGTTTTTTTATTTTTTAGTACAATTTTTTGCTAATTTCAGCAGATTGATTTTAAATTACAGTTTACAGCAATTTACTGAAATTTAGTAGCTGCAACTAATTAGTTATACTAATTTCATTGTACTAAAATTATGATATTTAGTAATTTTTTTAACTGATTTTAGTAAATCGATTTTGAATTACATTTTACATAAATTTTACTAAAATTTAGTAGCGGCTACTAATTTTTTCTACTAATTTTATTGTACTACAGATCAGCAGACATGTGTTGCTAAAATTAGCAAAAAATACCGCTGGCCTCAAAACAGTTAAATTTCCCGTAATAACATCAAAATTTTCAGTAGCCACTACAGACTTTTTTGGTTGAGTGTAATTCTGAACAACTTCAAAAAAATCACTTCTTCCATTGCTATATTTTTACAGCTTTTTATAAGTAATTCTGAACAACATAGAAAAAATCACTTAAGTATTGCTTCTAAAGCATTATTGCTCTAAAAGTGGTCGTAAAAAGTGATTTTGATGCAATTTAAACAGATAATCGCGGCTCGATTCCTGACGGGACCAATATTTATTAGTTTTTTTTTAACTATTTTTTAATTTTTTTTTATATATTTGTAATTAGTTTGTTTAAATTTAATATTTTTTTAATTTTTCAATTTTTAAAAATATATGTATGAAATAAAAATGGTGAAAAATCGATTTTTATGCACCTGTAAAAATACACTCCGTTTCATAACTATAGCCGCACTTATAAATCAGCTGATATGTGAGGTTCTGAATAATTAAGACATATAAAAGACCTTAAAAAAGCTACATCTAAAAAACATATATTCCCGATCAAAAAAAATGTATATAGTCATATATAGTAATATCTTGTTTTATCTTATAATATGTGAGTATATATATTGTCATACGGGATTCCCGGGAATCCCGCCCTTTTTTCAATCCCGTAATCCCGGGAATTTAGTGCGGGATTTCCCGGGATTTTTTTTATTCTTTTATAGAAGTTTTAGCTAGTATATTAAAATTTTGCAAGCTTCATTTCAATTAAAAACATTGATTGTTTTAAAAATAATTTAAATAAAAAATATTTAAAATTAAGAAATGCGATTTAAAATTTAATAATATAATATGTAATATAAAAAATATTATTTAGGCCGAATTTTTTGGGTTTAGTTAAACCGAAGACAAATTTTATTAGACATTATCAAGTTTAAATACCAACAAAAATACTCGTACCTAGGAAATTTTATATTTTTTAATGATGGTCTTTGTTAAAGTAAAGCAATTTACATACACAACATTTCAACATCAGTATTTCAGCTCCAAATACCTCAAAAAAAACTCGGCATTAAAATTAAAAAAAAAATTATAATATTTTCGTATTTTCAATTGATGTAAGTGTTTTAAGTTTTTATTACCTACTTCAAATAATTTCATTTAAATTTCAATTGCTATTCCTTTATTTCAGTTGTATTTTTAAAATTTTATGTTTTTGTTAGATTAAATACTTATTGTTGACCTTTGGTGTTGTATATTTTTACCCCTCAATTCATAAATGCTCTGTAAAGTTATAGTAGGTTTACAAAAAGTCATTTTCATACAAATTTTTTTCAATAAACCTCCTATAATTTTACAAAGCGTTTATGAATTTAGGGGTTAGTATTGTTTGGCTTTAGGTCATAAATTTTTAAAAAATAAAAATCTAAATATATTGTATTTTATTTTTCAATATTTTATTTTTTAATTTTCTTCCGATATTTCGATTTGCATCGCAAATCCTCCTCTGGGATATTTAAAAAATACAATATAATAAAAAATATATTTTTGAACGGGACTGAGTTGAAAACTTCTCGCTGCACTTAAAGCTTACTATTATTTTTAAAATAATGCATCAGATGTAGAGATGAGCGATATTTTCATACCGGTGATTTAATCACAGTTATTGATAAATCGCTGGTAACGGCAGTGATCAAATATTTCAAGTCGCAGTTACTCGGAATGTCGTTCTTTTAATATTTTTGTACTATTCTTTCTTGCAAACTTCATTGTGCACAGTAATACATGTTTTTTTCAATAACAGTGACTTGCTTTCACACTCTTCTGAATAAAATGTCTCCTTCTATCATGTCTTTGTTACCGGTCGCAACTATTCTTCTTTTAAGGCCCAGTTTTTAGGAAGTGGATTATCTTTAAACTTAGTTTAACGCAGTTTGTAACTTGAATACTGGTTTATTTCAATAAAGAAATTAATTATACTCGAGAAAAAGTTTTTCCGGCAAATTTTTGTTAATAAACTTCGAAATGGCTGACAAAATTCGTTTTCGGTTTAACTAAACCAAGTTTAACTGACATCTTAAAAACTCGCCATAAATATTATTTCGTTTATTTATCAGAAAATCGCAGTCTTTTCCATAGAAAACCCGTGATCACGATGACAGTTTAAAAGAACAACGATTTGCAAATTACATTCACTGAGAACAATGTTACTGAAAAATCGCCGGATCGCCCATCTCTATTACAAACCCGTGATCACGGTCACTGTTTAAAAGAACGGTGATTTGAAAACTACGATCACTGGTAGCAGCGTTTTTCAAAAATCACCGGATCGCTCATGTCTAATCAGATGCTTTTTCAAATTATTTTGGATTTTTATATGTTAATTAAAAAAAAATGCAACAATGAAAATTAAATTATTTTTTTTTTAAGTAGTTGTGCCATAAAAAATGTCTATTCAAAAAATACCAATTAAAGTTATAAAATTATTTAATAATATTTCAGTGTCTATTTTTATAAAAAAATACTCACTTTTAAACTTTTTAATAAAAATAGACGAATACTTTTGAAAATCTGCATAGAAACAAAATATCTAGAAATAGAAATTTTTGGATTCCATATTTAGTTTAGTTTAGTTTATTGATTCAAACTATCACAACAAGAATAAATCTTATAAATTACAGTGATAGCACGTAAAACTTTCAAGTAAATGTTTCGTCAAATTCAAATACAATTTATAAATTGATATTAATTATAAATTAAAAAACTTAAAAATAACATAGTGAAATTTAAATTGCACAAACATACATATAAATTAAAATAAACATTATAAAATTGAAAAACATTTAATATATTTTAAACAAATTTAATAGTTCCATTTTAAAGCGTATTGTGTTGCTAACCAATTGAATATTTGATGGTAAGTCATTCCAAAGACCGATTGTGTAATTAAAAAATTGTCTTGTAGATAAAACGTATTTATATTTTTGTGAGATTAGGCCTCTTCCACGTGGAGATTTGGCAAAAATAATTCTTCTATAGAGATATTCAGGTTCCTTTGAATATATCAGCTTATGCATCATCAAAAGGCTTTTATACTTTAGTAAGTCTTTAAAACAAACATTATGCAACTGATATGTGAACGATGATATATTATCCCTTCTACTGCGATTAAATACATATCTGGCTATATTATTATATGTGACTCGAAGTCGATCGTAATCAGTGGTGTCACAATTTGCAAATATTTCACATCCATACAGCAAAACAGGTATTAGATATGTTTTTGCCAAGAGCATACGTATTTTAAATGGCGTCGACGCTTTAACAGCCCACAGGTTTCTCAACATCCCATGAACTTTTCCAGCCGAAATATTTATGTGATTTTTCCAAGAAAGCTCGGCATTAAACGTTATTCCTAGATTTGATGATGATGGAACAAAATCGATTGTAGTGTTATTTATTAGCACAGAGACGTTATTATCAAGTCTTTTTTTATTATTTCTTGATATAAAGATACATTTTGATTTCGTTGGGTTTATGCACAAACCATTTAGACTTGCCCAATTGTGAATTTTATTTAAATCATTGTTGATGCGTTCAATACAATAACGTACATTTTCCATTTTGGTGCTTAAGTACAACTGTACATCATCCGCATACATTTGTATATCACAGTGACTTACAGCTTCAGGAAGATCATTAATGTACATACAAAAAAGCAATGGACCAAGAATGGACCCCTGTGGTACCCCTCTATCAACATGAACTGCATTGGAAGTCAAGCCATTTAAAAAAACAACTTGTTTACGATTTAAAAGGTATGACGAGATAAGTTTTTTAGCCGAATTAGAAAAATTAAAAAGCTTTTGGAGTTTGGTCAGCAGAATTGAGTGATCAACTGTATCAAAAGCTTTGCTGTGATCTAACAGCACAAGAAAAGATACCATATCATTATCCAGTTTTGACCTAATTTCTTCAACCACATCGATCAACACCGTGATGCAACTTCTTCCCTGTCTAAAACCAGACTGTTTTTCTGTTAGGAAATTATGCTCCTGTAAATATTTATACATTTGGCTTTTCATTAGATTTTCCATTACCTTGGACAAAAAAGGTAGTATGGCAATTGGTCTAAATTCACTGCTGTTCTTAGGGAGCGGAATTATTTTGGCTTCTTTCCATATATCGGGGAATATTGACTTAGTTAATATGGTATTAAATACGTACGTAATGAATGGCAGAATTTTAGCGATGATAAGTTTCAAAAATCTAGGATTAAGTCCATCCAAACCCACAGCATTTGATTTTATTGATGTTATACTTTTTAGAACTTCTATTTGATCCACACATCGAAAATAAAAACATTTTTCAAAAGGCACTACATGGATTTTTTCATATTCATTTTCAGTTGGTCTTGCCACTTTAACGTCAACAAATTGGTGGTTTAGTTTATTTACGTCAACGTCAGAACTTGTAATGCAAACACTCTTTTTACCAATACCAATTTCACGGATTTCTTTCCACTTGCTCTTGCTATCTATAGCTGTTGAAAATTTCTGTTGATAGTACGCTGTTTTAGCCTTATTTATGTTATCCACAACTTTTTTCCTAGCGGATTTAAACAAAATTTGCAATTCAGGGGTTTTAAATTTCTTCCATTTTTTATAAGCTAGATCCCTGACATCAATTAAACGTTTTATTGCTGAATTAAACCACGGTGGCTGTTTGGCCTTGCAAATTTTTGTTTTTTCTGGCACCGTTTCATTAAATACTTCAAACAGATTATTTTGAATGAAAGCTATTTGATCATTTACGTCTTCAAGGTCGTAAATTAAATTCCAACTAATGATTTCAAGCCGCTGGTTTAGTGCCACATAATCTATGTTTCGAAAATCACGATATGAGTAATGAATATCTTCAGTGCAGATAAAAGCATCATACACTGTAAAGATAAGGTCATGCTTTGAAAAAACTGGAGCAGATAACTGATCATAAAGAAGTATTTTCTTTTTATGATTTACAAAGAAGACGTCAAGTAAGCTGTTTGTAGCATTTGGATAATGGGTTGGAGTTGTTGTGTTGACGGGCAGTAGGCCAAGTGTTTGCATAGGCTCCAAAAGTGAGTTTTCAGTGAGCAGATTACTGTTGAAATCGCCAGCAATAATTATATCATTATATAATAATGATAAAGATTCAATTTTATCTAGCAAATCATTTGTATCGACATCGTTATTTGGTCGATATACGCAGGCAAACAGTATTTTACTTTTATCCTTAGTGGCTACCTCCAAAAATAAATATTCAATTTGACTGGAGGAGTTCGATTTCAGTTTTAAGCAAGTATTTATATCATTCCTTACATAGATTGATACACCACCAGCGTGTGTTTTCCTGTCAGCACGAAATAATTTGAAACCAGGCAAATTGAAAATGGCATCATTGATTGAAGAATCGAACCAGGTCTCAGAAACGCATATAACATCAACTCCTGAATTAACAAAAATGTACCTAAACTCATCCATCTTGTTATTGAGACTTTGTGCATTTATATGTACTATTTTGAGTCCGGACTTTTGTTTGGCAAGAATTCTAACCATGTTAAAAACATTGTCTTTGGAACTAAAAATGCCATCACGAATCATGAATTACAGAGTGGAAAGCAACACATTTGAATGTTATATGAATTAATGGTAATAAAAATGGAACGAAAATAACACAAGTATAAATACGAATGTGTAAATAATTTAAATAATTGTAACTGTAGATTAAAAAAAACAAAATTAAGAACATTAAATAATAGTAAAATGGACAGTTATTATTATTATGCAATGAGAAATAGGCAATCATATATAAATGTAATTTTCCGTGGGCAAACCGAGCAATTAGAAAAACTTGTTTAGTTGATCTGGCATCTCAATTTGAAGTGGTTCATCTCCATCAAGCTTCTTAACGTGCACAATGCCACGCTGAGTGTAAACAGCAGTCAACAAATTATCCTTTATCATTTTGAGTGCCGTTTTAAATATTTTGTAATTATGCGGTGTTAGGTTTTCATTTATATAAAATGGTTCATCACTTTGGAAACCGGCATCATGTAAACGTAAAGGCGATTTGTATTTACGCCGAAAAGCCGCAACAGTTTTTATAAAAAAGTTTTTATCAAATGGTGAATTTAATTTTACGACAATGGGAGGGTCATCCACGTTTCGAATATTTTTAAAGTTTTTTACACGAAAAATTGATTTATAATATGGCGTAGTAATATTTAAAGTTTCACAAATAATATCAAACATTTTTTGCAGATCTTCATTATCATAATAAGGTACACCAGTAATGCGTAAATCCGATGCTACTACGGAGTTTTCTTGTTTTAACATTATTGTATTTAGTTTTTTAACATCAGCCTTTAGCTGTACAATTTCAGTGTTCACTGTATCAATCTCTTTTACTTTATCATTCAACTCACTGATTTCCTTCCTCACATTGTTTATTATTTCGTTTTTAAAGTCATTTAATCTCTTTTCTATTTCAGTAAATATACTACTCTTAGTTTCTTGTATCAATTTTTCAATAAGCTCCGATCGCTCACTAATAAACTGATTTTGTTTTGTAAACTGTGCGTCTATCCAATTATACAGGCGTGTTGATGATATGTTAGAGCCTGAAAACACGAGCTCCGGTGGTTGATTAGATGACGAAGAGCTTAAATCAGCTTCACAAGCGGTTCTCTTACTGCGTTTTTTTCCCGACATTATTAAATTTTAGTTAGTCTCACTATTTTTAATTGTTCTCAATGTATTTACTTTGATATTATTCTTTTAAGTAGTTGGTGTTGTTGTTCTTGTTGTTGTTTTATATTTTTTTCACTTTGCTTTGATTTGTTCTGTTTGTTAAACAATTTGTGTTTTGGTAATAAAAATTGATTTTTTGTTTGTTATTTATATTTCCTTATGTTGTAAAGTTTAGATTTTTTTTTATATAAACAAACAATAAAATATCCTTAGAAATCAATTTATATGTTTTAAAGAAATTTGTATTTATTTAAAGAACTTTTTTTTAATTTATTATCAGAGCTATTTAAAAACACAACCGAATTCGCTGAGAGAAAAATGAAAAAAATCAAAAAATCGATCTAAGTTCTGATTCTAAAGCTGGTGCGATACAAATTTGCACCCATTAACAATTCCATTATATCCTGAAAGAATTTATGATTCAATTTGTGTAACCGTTTAAACCTCGAATTAATATTTAATTAATGTACTTCTAAGAGTTGTTTTAAAATTAAGACGGCCTTCCATACAAATATATTACCTGCATATTAGCTCCATATTTAAACTGTTAAACGAATTGATCTCGAAACAGTGAAAGATATGGATATTTTATATTAAGCCCTTATTTCAGAATATATTAAGTAGATTTTCTCATGACTGCAAGCAAAAGATGAACTTTGTCGTAAATTTTTTTAATAGATATCGAGTTTTTCAAGTAAACATACGTCGGATATAATAATTTTCTAACGAGCGGGAATTCCCGGGATCCCGGGAAATTCAGAAAAAAATCCCGCTGTCCCGGGAAATGAAAATGTCCGGGAAAAGAAAAAACCTAATTGTCATGAATAGCCATATATAATTATGTTTCTTATGTGGTACCTTATATATATTTTTATATATTGTCTTTTATAAAATTAGATATGAACCATATGTGGTGGCATATAAGCCATATATTTTGAAATATAATAATGTATGCCCTCTTAAAAAATTTTGTGGTTGTATGGTGTAAGATATTTTTATATATGATTATATAAATGATTCAGAAAGCAATCGTAGATTTAATGCGGTGTACAACAATATTATAAGATATGTATTTGGTTTGAGAATTTTTGATGCAACATCGAGATATACTAAAAAATTATATGGTGTTGAATTTGAAAATCTATTGCGCATTCGCGTACTTATTTTTTTACACAAAATTATAAACTTACACCAGCCCGACTATCTGTTTAAAAGCCTTAAATTTTCCATAGACTTTTTTTCCAGGACTAAAAACTTAGCAACTGTCAGTCATCATAGTTTGATGTCGGAATGGCAATTTTATATACACGCTATCCGCCTTTGGAACAGATTACCTATAGAAATTAAAAGTATCAGCAACGCTTCAAAATTTAAGAAGGAAGTTTTTATTCATTATTCGTAATTGTGTACTTTTGATTTATTTTGTTTGATTATTATAATTATTTTATATTTGACATTTATTAATTAATTTTAACTCATTTTATGATTTATTATAAATTTTTTTTATGATATCTTTATTTTATAAATTATCTAACAACCAAGCAAAACCTTGGTAATATATGGTTACTACTATGCATATTACCTGGTAATATATAAACCGCTTACCCTTGCATTACTTGCAATACGAAATTCATACGTTTGAATGTTTTATTGGTATAAATAATTGTTTTTTCTAGAAAATTTTAGAAATTCTATTTTTTGTTAAAAATCCGCGAATTTGAAACTGATATTCGGTTTAAAAAATTAAAATTTAAACAAAATGTTTTTGAAAACTCCTTACACGTAAGTTCAGAATAACATGTTATTAGGTAAGGAGTTACCTCGATGGACATGCCCTTGTTAAAATAATAGCTTTGGTAATAGAAAAGTAAGAGGTTACCCGCTTCATTACAAAATGCTTATTTTTATAACCAAAACTTATTTTTCGTTAAAAATATGTAATTTTTAATTTAATAATCAATATTAAAACAAATTGAAATTTTAAGAAAAAAATCGTATTATTCAATATATGGTATTATATCGTTCAGAATACCATATTACTAGGTAAGGAGTTACCTCGATGGACATGCCCTTGTTAAAATAATAGCTTTGGTAATACAAAAGTAAGAGGTTACCTACCCTTATTTCTTCTTACCAAAGTCATTACCGGGTAATAGAAGGTTTTGCTGGGAATGTACTGATTATACTCTTGTCAACCCCTGGCCAGTAATATTTTCTAGGTCTTTAATATATAATTATTAGGGCTGGTCGATTTAAAAATCGCCCAAGTGACAACGAAAATCGTATTCTAGGGATCAAAATAAGAAACTTTGTCCGAGGAACCATACCTCTAAAACGAATACTGATGTCCCGACTTTTGACCCGTAGGGTCAATTTTGAAAAATTCCACTTTGACCTATTTAGAGTGCCTCAATCGAGTCCAAATGTATGACCGACCCCCACTTACTTTGGAGGGCCGACCCACCCATGCCAGTGGCACAACCCCTGGAACCCCCCTGGGGGGTTTCCCATACAAAACATTTCAAAAAATCACCATTTTTGTCACTTTATATGAAAAAATCAGCGAAATGGCTATGTTTTTTTCTCTTTGGAGTTTATTTTGAATTTAACTTGCAGTATCAGGTCAAAATTGGGATATAATTTTGTATACAAATATATCTATTTGAACCTAAACTGATAACATGTGATATAAACAAATAAAATTGTATCAGGTCATCTGATTAACACATAATTTAATCAGGTCAGATATAAACTGATGCAATTAGATAAAAACTGATAAACAACTGATACAATTTTATCGGGCCATTTTCCGGATCAAATGGTACATGGATCACTGTAGGTTATATATTACCAAATAAAGCTCCATATTATTTTTTTTAATAGGGAAAATATACCATATATGGTGCCATTTAAACAGTATATTGTCATATATGGTGCCATTTAAACAATATATGGTCATATATGGTAACTCATCAGCAACTACAATATTAACGGTATTTCAGAAGCTATTAAGTGTATTTCAGAAATTTTAAATGTATTTCAGAAATTTATCAAATGTATTACAGAAATTATTAATTGTATTTCAGAAATAATCAAATCAAAACTTGTTGATTGTATTTCATAATTAATAGAGAAAAATTTCTGAAATATATTTAATAATTTCTGAAATACAATTGATAATTTCTGAAATACAGTTTGATAATTTCTGAAACACAGTTGTGAATTTCGGAAGTACAATTAATAATTTGTGAAATACAATTGATAAAACTGAAATTCAATTGACTAGTTCTGAAATACAATTCATAAATCTGAAAAATAATTGATAAGTTCTAAAATACAATTGATAAAACTGAAATTCAATTGATTATTTCTGAAATACAATTGATAAATCTTGAAAACAATTGATACAATTGGAAATGGTGTAGAGTATTAGAAAGATGTAAATAAAATTATTTTATTAAAAAAAAATTCAATTTAATAAAAAGAAAATATAATTTTATAAAAACATTTATAGAAAAAAAACGAGTAAAAAGGTTAAAGTCGGGCATGCCGACTATACAATACCCTACACCACTCTGGTGTATTGTTTGGATCCGAAATTCGAATGGGTTAAAATGGGGCTTGTGTCAAAATTTTCTATAATGTGAGTCAGCGCACCAAATTTCATTAAAATATCTTAATATTTGCGACCTGCAGTTTGTAACCAAGCCAATTTTGGGGGGACCCTTATATGGGCACTAGGTCTAAACATCGACCGATGTTCACCAAAATCAATAGGCTGCGTTATTGAGCCAATGTAGGTCTGTGTACCAAATTTCATCAAAATATCTTAATATTTACGACCTGCAGCGTATAAACAGTATAATTTTGGTAGGACCCTTATATGGGCACTAGGTCTAAACATGGACCGATGTTCACCAAAATCAAACTTGTTCGTCCTTGGGCCAACATAGGTCTGCATACCAAATTTCATCAAAATATCTTAATAGTTGCGACCTGTAGAGTGCGCACAAGATTGCATGGACAGACAGACAGACGGACGGACAGACGGACATCGTTAAATCGAAATAAAAAAAAATTCTGAACCGATCGGTATACTATAAGGTGGGTCTGCGACCAATATTTTTTGGTGTTACAAACATCAGCACAAACGTATAATACCCTGACCACATAGTGGTGTAGGGTATAAATACATAGCCGTGAACGGTATCGAACTCGAGACCTTCTGAGTTTAAACCTTATTTTAACAAAATATTGTAATTTTTATAAAATCAGTGCTCTGCCAGTGTATTATTTTTTGAACTGTTGTCAATATCTGTCTGGGATCTTATTTAATCCCAAATAAATGGAGATCTTACGTAGTACCCAAATATAATGCGGGATCTAATTTCACCTGTCATTTTTCTGGATAGTTTTAGATGTCAATCCCCAAATATATTGCTGTTTCTAATTCGATCTGCCATTTTAATACCGAAATATATTGATGGATTAATTAATTTTTACAACTTTTGTCGCAGCGACCTTGGAATACCCTTCAATATTTTTAAACTTTTTTACCCTCAAATGAAAGACAATTTTATATAGATAGTAGATTTAAAAATTAAAAACATTTTTAGACTAACTTTTTGAAGGCCCGACTGAAAAATGAAAAATCGTGTTTTTCAGCAAAATTCAAGTAGCAATATTTCAGAACCCCTTCGGCCGATTAAAAAATTTTTATTTTTTTTTGGATTCAGCGAACTATAATTTATTAGAAATAATATATCACAACAACAAATATTTTTTAACAAAATTTAAGGATTTTTTTTTTAACTTTCCGAAATTTCGAAATTTCAGCCGCTTTGCGGGGTCCTTGAACGTGAACCAATTTTCAAAATTTTTATTTTTTACTGGTTACTGGACGCATACGCAACTTTCCCCCCCGTTTTTGAAATTTGCAATTCGGCAAAGTTCGGCCCACTCTATTATACATATATAATAGATAGCATAGTATCGCAATGTTGAAGTAAAGAAAAAGCAAATGAAACTAAAAAAATTTTCGGGAAATCTTTCACTTTTGCGGCTACCTAAGCGCTACCTAAACGGTGTTCAGAATCATTTCTAGGAAGTTCATATTTTCTAGAAATTTGTTTATTGAGATCTTAGGTACATTTTGGTAGTTGATTGTTTCCTTAAATTTTGAACGGTTTGCTACCTCTGGACCTAAACAGTGGGAAAAAGGTAAAAAAATCAAATTTTTTAAAGTTTTTTGCGATTTTAATCTTGAAGATGAAGTTTTTTGATTTTATATGTTCACAATTTTTGTTTTTTATGACAAGATCTACAACTTTGCCTCAGAGAGTAAATCAAAATGCCGAACGGTTTGCAAGATATGAGCCTGAGAAAATGATCACTTTTTTACAAAAATGACACCGAGGCCCCAAATCTTTGGGGGCCCATACAATAAAAAGTGCATGACTTCGGGCAAAACCGGGAGATACGGGTCTTTTTTTTTGGTCTTTTATCACGTAGTGGTGTCCGTATATGGTTATATTTCCATGACTTAAAAAATTACACACAGTGTAATACACTTTTTTCCAAAATGGGCCATTTTCGTCCAACTTTCGGCACGGGTTAACGTTTTCCAAAAAAAAAATCGATTTCGTTCATTTGGGACCATTTCCAATAAAACTGGGGGGTGTAATGACAAATCTATTTTTAAGGGACACTCATGTATATATAGGGTTTTCCAATAAGGACTTGACAACTTTTTTTTTAAATAACGTACGTCGCGTCAAAAGGTCCATCGGCTTCAATTCTTGAGTCAGCTTGATCTTGTATGGGTGTAAACCAAGATCTTTACACAAAATGGTCTTGGCGATGCCCAGTTCTTGAGAACGCCGCGGAATCGACTGATTTGGATCGTTTGCTACGGACGCCTGAACGGCAGCTATATTTGCGTCACTTCGACTAACCCGTTTTCTCACTGGCACGGCAGCATCACACAATGAATATGTAGACTCAAATTTTTGCAATAAACTTGTTATTGCTTGTCTACTGCGGGCGAGAATAACGACCGAAAATTGGAGTTAACGCTCTTAAAGTTGCGGTCACCGACTTCGAATTTCGGTAGTACATTTTTGCATACGTTGTTCGTTCGTGTACTTTACCATGACAAAAAATATTGAATTTACTGAAAAAAAGGAAAGTAACAGTTAGATGATCTGTGAAATAGTGCGTTCACAAATTAAATTCAAAGGTACTTGACAACCTATTGGAAAACCCTTTATATTAGAGTTCGTCAGAAATATATAAAATTTATTTGGTTTTAGGATATCATCATTACACCCTACACCACTATGTGGTCAGGGTATTATAAGTTTGTGCTGATGTTTGTAACACCAAAAAATATTGGTCGTAGACCCATCTTATAGTATACCGATCGGTTCAGAATTTTTTTTTTATTTCGATTTAACGATGTCCGTCTGTCCGTCCGTCTGTCTGTCCATGCAATCTTGTGCGCACTCTACAGGTCGCAAATATTAAGATATTTTGATGAAATTTGGTACGCAGACCTATGTTAGCCCAATAACGCAGCCTATTGATTTTGGTGAACATCGGTCCATGTTTAGACCTAGTGCCCATATAAGGGTCCTACCAAAATTATATTGTTTATACGCTGCAGGTCGTAAATATTAAGATATTTTGACGAAATTTGGTACACAGACCTATGTTAGCCCAATAACGCAGCCTATTGATTTTGGTGAACATCGGTCCATGTTTAGACCTAGTGCCCATATAAGGGTCCTACCAAAATTATACTGTTTATACGCTGCAGGTCGCAAATATTAAGATATTTTGATGAAATTTGGTACACAGACCTATATTGGCCCAATAACGCAGCCTATTGATTTTGGTGAACATCGGTCCATGTTTAGACCTAGTGCCCATATAAGGGTCCTACCAAAATTATACTGTTTATACGCTGCAAATGTATTCCCTGCTGGGAACATTGGTACAAAAATTGTTGATATACCGCGACCTGTTAAAAAGTTATTTAGTAATCAAATACGTTTAATAAACAAAATCTTATTATCTAATTACAAAACTTACAAATTATTTTGTCTTTACTAAAAAATAAATTTATAATGCGCCAGCGAGTATTGAAAGCTGCATTTTAATTAGCCCCAATACTTTTTCATTGAATTAAAAAAAAATCCAAATTTGATTAGTATGATTAGTATATCCAAAATTTTTGTACCCATGTACTCAGCCGGAAATACGTTTTCATTGTGTGTAATAAAAAAGTAACTTTTTATAAGTTTTTGAAAAAACGTGGATTTTCGAACCACTCTATTTTGAAAATGCAAAAAAATGTTTTTCATATTAAATTTTGTTGTAGAATCGAATGGTAAAGTCAGCATTTTTGGACGACTTGCGCCAGTGAAAGGAGTTGAAATAAAAAAGAAAAAGAACGCCATTCTTTTTTTCTATGCAAAAACTTTAAAAAAGTGATGATATCAGCACTTTAAACATGACCAAATTTTTCTTTGTTTTTAGCGATTTTTAATAAAGTTAACACCACTGAAATTTTAAAGTGAATAGTTTTATGCTTTTCTTACCACAATATAACAAATCAGTCAATATTCTTTTTACTTTATAGTAAAAAGCATTTCATGTTAAAATTTCAGTGTTGTTAACTTTCTTTTAAAATCGCTAAAAACAAAGAAAAATTTGGTCATGTTTAATGCAAGTAAAACTCTAACTTATTGCCTAATTTAGCATAACAAATTATTGTACAGTCTAGTATTTGTTGAACAAAAAAAGCATTAAGAACAAAATCGCAAATCCTTTTATTTTTTTTTTCGTAAATAACCTTAACCCTCTAATGCCCAAAGCCGCCTTTTTACGGTCTTCAGATTTTAAATAGTTTTTGGCTAAATAACAATATTTTATTAAAAAAATATTATATTATTTTAATAAAATATAATATTAATATTTTATTAAAATAACCCGTGCATGATTCGTGAGTACAGACGTTTTCTCGCCAAATAAAAAATGAAAAATTTTGAAAAAATCCAGAAAACAAGTGTAAAAATTCTTTAAAAACAAGTTACGAAAATAGAAAAACGCTATAAACGTTAGAAATTAAATTCTGTAAAAATAAATAAAGAAAACAAAATTATTACAAAAATAATAAGTGAATAGTGGCTATTAAATTAATTAAATGCCAGTAAGGCGCTCTCCTCCAAACAACAACAACAATAATGAGCTCAATCCAAGAACAAATGTAAACTCTCCCGCGCAAATAGCATCTCCTTCTAATTTAAATATGTTAAATTCAAATATCCCCCCTCCAACAACACCACTTTCTTGGTCTACACAATGTAAAACTCCAAATACAACAATTTCAAATCAAACGTTTTTCCCTTTACCCTCAACCCCAACTAGTTGCCCAGTAAATACATTAGCTAGCTCTACTACATGCTCAACAGTAACAACCCAATCATCTACAACCACTACTGTGACAACTTCAAACTCATCTCTTATACCGATAATGTCAACATGTAGTTCTCACACACCCGTTAACACAGTAAATACAATAAATAATCCAGAAGCTCTCATAACAAGTGAGCGAGAGATGGTAAGTAGTAATATATCTCTTACCCAGAGCGTAAATAATGCAAATGCACAAATTTCATCAAATGATCAAACCACTCAACAATCGGCAATGGTCGCTTTAAAAGGTGCTATACCCAAACAAATTCAATTAAGAAAACAGGAAAATAAAGTAAATAACATAAAACCTCAAACTGGTATTGATCGTTATATTACAATTACAAAGCGTAAGCTGAGTCCAAATTCATCAAAAATGCAACCCTCACCAAAATTTAAGAAAAAGACAGATCCTGTCAACTTGCCAAATGAAAACCGTTTTTCTATCTTAGAAACTGATGAAAATGAAGATACTCAAACAGAACAAAAGAATGAGCCAATACCACCGCCGATTCTCTTACGTGAACAGAATTCAAACACCCTAGTTAACTCATTATCTCAACTTGTAGGCAAAAACAACTTTTATGTTGTATCATTACGTGTAGGGAACGTACTTGAAACCAAAATAAAAACATACACTGAACATAATTATAGGAAAATCACAACATTTCTTGATTCTGAGGGAAAAAGTTATTACACTTTTCAATTAAAAAGTTCAAAGGGCCTTAGGGTAGTTATTAAAGGAATTGAGAGTAACGTTCCCACACAGGAAATAAAAGAAGCTCTACAGGAACAAGGATATGAAGTAAAATCTATTCAAAACATTATTAATAAAAATAAAAATCCACAGCCCTTATTTAGAGTAGAAATAGCTTTTGATTCAAGTAAAATAAAAAAGAACGAAGTACATCCAATTTATAATTTGCGCTATCTACTTCACAGAAGAATAACTGTGGAAGAGCCCCGGAAACGTAATGGCCTACCCCAATGCCTTAACTGCCAAGAATTTGGCCACACAAAAGGGTATTGTAAATTGCCCTCAGTATGCGTAATATGCGGTGAAGTTCATAAGAGTTCAAATTGCACAATACCAAAATCTGATCCTTCGTTAAAGAAATGTAGCAATTGTGGTGGAAACCACACGGCCAATTATAGAGGATGCCCAGTTTATAGTCAAATTAAAAAAAACGTGTTACAAAAAACGAATAGGAATCAATATCAACCAACCAGCTTCCCAAGACTAACCCACAGTATTCCTTACACTACTCCTAGTTCACAAACAATCAGAACCAATCTCAATAACCCATCCCAAGTACAATCCAGCACATCGACTATTGATGAGAATATTTCATACGCTAGTATCACGCAAGGACCTTCGTCCTCTTCTCACAGAAACCCTCTAGAAGTCTCCATCGAAAATCTTGTAAACACTATGAATAACTTTATTAATAATATGCAAATAATGATGCAAGAAATGCTTAGAAATCAAGGTATGCTTATGCAAGCCATCTTGGAAAAAAAATGATCCCATTAAATATTTGTTTCTGGAATGCCAACGGCTTAAGCCAACACAAAAGAGAAGTTGAATCTTTTCTTAAAACACAAGCTATTGACATATTATTAGTCTCTGAGACCCACTTCACCTCTAAAAATTGCTTTAGAATTAACAATTTTTCGACATATGACACTAAACACCCAAGTGACAGAGCATGTGGTGGTACTGCTATTATAATTAGTAATAGAGTGAGACACTTCCCATTGCAAGAGTATAAAACCGATCACATACAAGCTACATCCCTAACTCTGACAGATGTTAACATTACAATTTCGTCTATCTACAGTCCTCCCAGACACAAAATAACTCAACAACAATACACAAGTTTTTTCTCTACACTTGGTCATAAATTCATTGTAGCAGGGGATTTCAATGCAAAACATACGTATTGGGGTTCCCGACTCATCACTCCAAAAGGACGACAACTACTCAATGCAATCAATTCATCAAACCTCGATGTGGTCTCTGGCGGTCAGCCTACTTATTGGCCTTCAGACTTAAATAAAATCCCGGACCTAATTGATTTCGCAATTATTAAAAACATAAAACGAAAACACATTTCGATAGTTTCTTCTCTGGACCTGTCATCTGATCACTCTCCAACTGTTATTAGTTTGGTCACATCCAATCCTAGTTTATTGATGGAAACAAATCACTTTCCCAATAGAAGAACGAACTGGCTCAAATACAAAATGTACATCAGCTCTCATTTACCCCAAGCCCTCTCATTAAAAACCGGTGAAGAAATCCAAGAAGCCATAGATCAGTTTTCAAAAACACTCTCCTCGGCAGTAACAGTGGCTACTCCAAAGACCCAAAACAATAAGAAATGCAATTTTGCCAGCTCAAAAAGAGTTGAAGATCTCGTAATAGAAAAAAGAAATATTCGTAGACAGTGGCAACAAACAAGATCCCCTGCTCTTAAAAGTAAACTGAAACAATGTCAAAGAAATTTAAATCGTGTTCTGAAAGAAAATAAGGAGTCCTCCCTTAAATTCTACCTACAAAATTTAGAACCAACACAAAATTCAGACTATAATTTGTGGAAGGCTACAAAAAAACTAAAACATCCCACAAATTATGAAGCACCCATACGCAACGAAAATGGAACATGGGCTAAAAGCAGCATTGAGAAGGCTGAAACTTTTGCTGATCATTTAGAAAAAGTTTTTACTCCCAACGATACAATCTCATCAATAAATCTTCCACATATAAACGATACAATTTCCTCACCTATAAAAATCCGATTCTCTACTCTAAAAGAAAACGTAAAAAGCCTCGATGTAAAAAAGTCTCCAGGCCCGGACAGGATTACTCCAAAAATGGTTTGTGAGCTACCAGATGGCGCGCTTAAAATTGTTTTGTTTATTTTCAATGCTATACTACGTACTGGTGTATTCCCTACTTCTTGGAAAATTTCGGAAATAATAATGGTTCCCAAGCCTGGAAAAAACGCAAGTCTTGCAACATCATATAGGCCAATTAGTTTATTATCGGTGCTATCAAAACTCTTCGAAAAAATCCTTTACAACGTATTATCATCCCACATAGAGGTACATAAATTAATTCCCATGCATCAATTTGGTTTCAGAAAAAAACATAGCACGATAGAACAAGTTCACCGCATTGTTACTCTCATTAGGATGACATTTGAAGCCAAACAATATTGCTCCGCTCTATTTATAGACATTTCTCAAGCATTCGACAGAGTATGGCATGACGGTCTTATACATAAAATAATAACTCTGTTGCCATCCAATACCCACAAACTACTAAAAGGTTATCTTTCACAAAGATCGTTCATAGTAAAATCTAAAAATTGTCAATCATCAAGTAGGAAAATTTGTGCTGGAGTTCCCCAAGGTAGTATACTGGGTCCATTGCTTTATATTCTCTACACCGCAGATATGCCAACTCATCCACTTACTCACACTTTCACATTTGCTGATGACTCGGCGTTTATGAGCGTCCACCAAAATCCCAAAATGGCGAATTTCCAATTGCAGTCTCACATTTATAATGTAGAAAAATGGCTCGACGAATGGAAAATAAAAGTAAATGCTTCAAAATGTGTTCACGTAACCTTTACTCTTAAAAGGGAAAATTGCCCCAATCTTATCATTAATAACACTGTAGTACCACATCAAAATCATGTTAAGTATCTCGGAATTCACCTAGATCGACGTCTTACTTGGGCACATCATATAGATTCTAAAATAACTCAAATTAATCTAAAACTTGCTCAGTTAAACTGGCTTCTTAATAAATACTCTACTCTTCGTTTGGACTTTAAAGTGATTATATATAAAGTCATAATAAAACCCATTTGGACATACGGTATTCAACTCTGGGGAACAGCCTCAGCCTCGAACATAGACAAATTACAAAGAAGACAATCGAAATTATTAAGATTTATCACTGGTGCCCCATGGTTCATACGTAATTCTAATATCCACAAAGATCTCAATATCCCTGTAGTCCGCGACGAAATTAAAACGCATAGTATCAAATACGTGTCTAAACTAACCGCTCATCCTAACCGCTTAGCTCAAAATTTACTTACATATCCAGGGCATCAGCGTCTAAGAAGATTAGACACCCTGGACATTGCTCGAAGCTAACATATACATACACTCCTGCTCACAAAAATTGGCTTGACTGCGCTGGCAGTTAACCATTAAGAAAATAGATTTAAGATTTGTTCACTTATTGTAAATTCCTTAAGAGAAAGATTCAATAAAACAGAAAATTTGGAAAAAAAAAAAAAAAAAAAATTAAACAAGTTGTATTATATCCATAGAAAACTTAAATGCCTACATTTTTTGCCTTAAAACTTTTTTTGTATAGCGAACGGGTTTCAAGCGAGAAGCATGTACAGTGGAAATTTAGAAAATTTGAAAAAATTAACTTTTTAAAACAGAAAAAATTATTTGAAAAATTGCCAAAAATACATTTACGATCTGGCGTACATTACCGATAATAACAAAGCTAGTTTAGAGCCTCTAATTCTAAAATAAGTTAAAGATTTTTCTCCAGGACTCACAGGATAACGCCAGGATATGTTTTATAAATATCTCTCTAACTCAAAAACTAGCCAACAGATTTTCTTGAAATTAAACACAGATTATATATTCAGAAGTAGTAGTAAGCAGAACTAATTTCGTCAAAATTTATTTATGTTTAGTGCCAAATTCGCCAAGTTTCGTAATTTTCAAAAAACGAAAATCGCCATAACTTTTGAAATAACAACAATTGATCAACAATTTTCGGTACGTAATTTTATTTTATTGATAGTGTTATTTACAGCAAAAACCGAAATTATTTGAATACTGGGTTTCAAGATACGTCTTCAACCTTTGTTGTGCTATATCGCCTAAATAAAGCAATAAAATAAAATTTTAATATTTGTTCCGTAGTAGATTTTCAACGCCAAATATATGGTTTAAATATTATTGTAATCAGAAAACAGAGCATTAGAGGGTTAATGTCTCAAAACTACGAATTTCGACATAAGCGATGCGATGATGATTTGCTTGATTTTAATTTTTAAAATCGACGTTTGAAAGATATTGACTGCTAGAATAATCTTCACCCAGTAATACCCCATTCACATGAACGAGGTTTCAGTTATCTTGAAGATTATTGCATTATCTCATCTATTATCTCGAGATTCTCCATACAAATTTTCTATCAATAACACTGTGAGACAAATGGTACGGGTCAGTGATCGGGAAGGGTTCAAACTACCGGGGAAAGTTATATCGGTAAAAAAGAAGTTACACGTGTCCCGGCGTTTCGCTGGGTCACCCCTAGGAATCGAGATATATCGATTTGACCTTTGGTTGTCTTTTTTTTTGACATAACTCGAGAACCACTAGTCCGATTTTGCTCAAACAATTTTAAAAAAATTAAAAATTACAATTCCTTTAATCTGTTCATATAACGTTTTTCTATATACTCAACAGTTTTGCCGGTAAAAATAAATGTATGAAGAAAAAAATATTTTTTGCCTAAAATATTAAAAAAAAAGTAATAAACAAAAGGTTATTGATTTTTATGGTAGCGGTAACAAACATTTATTTTTACCGGCAAAACTGTTGAGTATATAGAAAAACGTTATATGAACATATTAAAGGAATTGTAATTTTTAATTTTTTTTAAATTGTTTGAGCAAAATCGGACTAGTGGTTCTCGAGTTATGTCAAAAAAAAGATATATCTCGATTCCTAGGGGTGACCCAGCGAAACGCCGGGACACGTATAACTTGTTTTTGACCGATATAACATTTCCCGTTGGTTTCATCCCATCCCGATTTTGACTGTCGCATAGTGTAATCACTTCAATTTGAGAAGATAATTTATAAACCCCGTCAATTATCTCTTAAAAGTCAGGATTTGAGAAAGGCTTTTTGAGTAATCAATACTTGTTTAGCTGAGTACTCGATACTACTCTATACTCCGTTTTTCATATCTCTTTTCTAACTGAGTTGTACTTACATATAGTTGTATTTTCATGGCAAAATTATGCATATATTTGGAAAAATACAACTGTGAATGTACTGAGGAGTTTCGTTTGGGCATTGACTACTCGGACGAAAGAACACGGTACTGAGTAATCAGTACCCAAATACTTAATACTTTTATAACTCTATAACATAACATAAGAAATGAAAACAAAAATAGAAAAAATTAATTTTAATGTGGACGCTGTGGTGTAATGGTTAGCGCGTTGGACTGTTACATGTGAGGTTGCGGGTTCGAGCCCCAACCAAGGCAACATCAATTTATGAAAAATAGTAATATGTATGAGTTTTTTCTATCCCTCATACATATCGCAGCGTCCTCCTTCGGTGTCCCCATAGCACTTAACCCCACCGAAGTAAAATAATATAACAGGGCTATGAACTAAAATAAAAAGCTTCAACAAAGTTCGCCAACTCACCATCAGATGGCGCGCAACAACTGTTCTAAAATTCAATATCTCGCGCAATTACAGTGTTGCCATATTTGAAGCCCTTCGTCTTTCGCCACCTTTCACTTCTTCTCTAACCCCTTTCCAAAGGAAGCAATACGTTAATTAATAGGAAGAATTTCCTGAGTGTTGCTTCTCTTTATAAAAAAAAAATATATATATTTCACTGACAGTTGTCGCAAATATTTTTTGTTTACAAAAATAACCAAACAGCTGTTAACGAGATAATGAAAACCCCTTCAACTATTTGTGAACAGTTTTGATTAGTTTCCAAATCTAATTGCTAAATCGCCTACAAAACTTGCTTGTGAATGGGGTATAATCAACCCTTAACTGCTCTGAAGGTTAATTAGTTACCAGAATTTAAAGCAGCAGCCAATACCTTTCCAACGATGTATTATATATTATGGTATATCATACAAAATAACATGAAAATGAAGGAAGATTTTAATAAAGTTTTGATGCAGAATCAAGGAATTCATGAATGTATTTCAAATTTTACAAACAAATTGAAAAAAGTAGCATTTACTAATTGTTTATTCATAAAAAATATAATTTTTGGATTTTTTTCTGAAGGGTTTAGCTTACGAGCGGTTATGGCTAGAACCGAAATATTTAGGAAATGTATACAAATGTTAACAAATATTGTAAAGTAAATACAAGTTAATAAATATTCTTACCATAGCATGAATGTCACTGTATTGGGATGTTGTTAAAGCATCACGCACCAAGAGATCGCGATTGCCCCCACCAATAGATATCATTAGAACTTTATCTAAAAGCTCTGACGCATTCCTTTGTTGTGGTATACGATGTTGGTAATTTGAACACACATTTGTATTTTGATTTGGCGAATGGGAAATTCGTTTAGTAGACATGTAACGATCACTGAACACATAAAATTTATTTATTATTGAATCGAAATTTACCACTGGATCATCCAGTGGTGTTGATATGAAAATAATACTATTGATATATGAAGCGATTTCTGGTTCTTCCAGAGCTGATTGGGCTACTTTTCCACCCATTGAATGACCAATAAGTATTACGTTTTTTTCAGCTCTGAATGATTTCTTATATAAATTTCGTACAGCCAAAATAGATAGGTAAAGAAAATGTTTTTGATTTTCTAAATAACCTCCATACAGGCCGGATAGTTGTTCCTCAAAGTTAACTGAAATTATAATTGTTAAAAGTTACATTTTAATAAAGAAAATTTTAATACTATTGTAGTGGAAGATTAAATAAGCAAGATGTGTGTTTGTTAGTTCAGTGAATACTGATTTTATTATATTATTATTATTATTATTTCCTACAAACTACTAACTATTAGTAAGCAATCTCTCTTTAAGTATTTAGTATCCCTACGGGAAATTTTAACAAACTGTCACCGAACTGGCCCCTTTATATGAAATAGACTGGTCACTTTTACATGGCGTTGTCATAGGAGGTGGAAATTGACCCCTTGTGACATGTCACAAGACAAATCCCAGGACAGGTTCCTGAACTTTGTTTTTTATGAGAGTTCAGTAACCTGTCCTAGGATTTGTCTTGTGACATGTCACAAGGGGTCAATTTCCACCTCCTATGACAACGCCATGTAAAAGTGACCAGTCTATTTCATATAAAGGGGCCAGTTCGGTGACAGTTTGTTAAAATTTCCCGTAGGGATGTTACTAAATACTTAAAGAGAGAATGCCATGTAGGCTGAGTTCCAAAACGTCATTTGCAATGCAACCGAACAAAGTCATGCATTCGTAAACGCAATTGATGCGCATATAAAAAGCAAACTGTGCATCACAAATGTTGTTGATGCTTTGTTGACATGTTTTTATTACAAAGTAAGCTACACACTTGTTTGCTTTGTATCGAAACAGTAGTAAAACCGCAAACACTGCAATGTGTTTTGACGTTTAGGAACTCACCCGTACATTCTCTCACTAATACTTAAATGTTAGGAATTATTCTATCGGGAAATGCTTACAATGCATTTCCCACGCTTAATAACTATACAGTTATTTGGTTGGTATAGTATGGAATAAACATTCCAGCAAATGTGGATATTATGTTCAGGGCTGCCAGATGATTTTGATGAAAAATCGGCACTTTTTCTCAAAAAAATCGGCATTTTCGGCACTTTCATTTTAAAAAATCGGCAAAAAATCGGCACTTTCAAACATACTCATTTATGTAATATTTAGGTTACTTTACATAAAAAAATATGTGAAAAATACATTTCGTGTAAAATAATTAGGTTGTTCATAAGGGGTGTGCTATCTGTTGTATCGTTGTATCGTCGTAACAAAAAACAGAGTTGTTAAAATTTTTATTTGTGTTTCACAACGATTTTCTATTCTGTTTTCTATCTGTTAGCACACTCAAACATAGGACACTAAACATACGTAAAAATGTTGTATCGTGCTATTCTCAAATGTTGTATTTTTTCAATTTAATTTTTAACAACTCTGTTTTTTGTTAGGACGATACAACGATACAACAAATAGCACACCCCTTGTGAAAACCCTTAATATGTTTTAACAATTAAATAAAAATAAAGGCTTAAGAGATAAATGAAATGATAATAAAAAAATTTCAGTTGTAATTTTATGAATATTTTTATGATACATATTCAGATATTATCTCACCAATACTATGTACATAAATTAATTTTACAGATTTTAAAAATAGTTCTTCTCCGAACTTAAGGTACCCGTACACCTTGAAATATTATGCAAATATTTCATCTTTTTTAATCACTTGATTTATTTTATTTCGTTTAAGTATTCACATTTAGTTTTTTAACTTTCAAAATTTAATATATTTCTCAAAATCTAATACTTATTCGCTAATATAATGTGAAAGAAAATCATTAAATTTTGTAAAAATGTGAACACCGGGATTGAATTAAACTAAATCCAAAATAGATTTATAAATAAAATTAATCCGTTTTGGATTTAGCTTCATTTAATTCCAGAAATTGCGTTTTCGAAAAATTAAAATTTTTTCTTTCACATTATCTTAGCGAATAAGTGTAGAATTTGGATAAAAATATTAAATTTTGAAAATTAAAAAACAAATAAAATAAATCTAAAACTAAAGAGAGTGATTAAAAAAGGTCTATTATTACTAGGGCTCGTATATTCATGCATTTATAATCGTGTTTTATGTACATAAGATGTATGTATGATTAAAATCGAAAAATATGCACTTAAAATTTTAAAAATATGCATTTATTATTGATTTTTCCAACGTTTTTGATATTATCAATTCAGTTTTAGTATTACGTATTTGTCTTTAAAAGTAGTTTAAGCATAGAAAATTGCCATTAATCATCGTCAGAAATTGATTTATGTTTGATATTTTTGTATTCGGGATCAAAAAATTTTGAAAAATATTTAGAAATCAGAAGGGAATATTGTTCTACCTAAAGTGCAAATCCTAACATGATTTGTAAATCACCAAAAATTAAAATTTCGTGTTTTTGAGTTTTAACTAAAAATCGGCATTTTTTGACCAAAAATCGGCAAATCGGCATTTTGCATATTTTTTAATAAAAAATCGGCAAAATGCCGAAAAATCGGCAATTATGGCAGCACTGATTATGTTGCATACAGACGGTATGTCAACATGAACTCTTCAAACACACTACACTATCAATATAATATATATATTAGGGTGTCCTTATAAAGTGTTTGGTCGATTTTCGACACGCATACCCCCCAATCTTTTTACAAATGGTACCAAATAAACGTTAATCCGCGCCGAGTTGCGGCCCAAAATTACCCATTTTGGAAATGGGTCGAAATTCTAAATTTTGAAAAATTTAGTATTTTGTTTCATTTATTATTTATTATACTCAAAATGATTCAGACATGGAATTTTGACTTCATCAGATATCATTAACCCACTCTAGCCAGGCATCAAAAATGCCTCACAAATTCGATAAATATGCAAAAACGTCTTTTTATACCCTCCATCCCACTGTGCAGGAGGGTATATATCATTTTGTCATTTCGTTTGTAACTCATCAAAAAAAAATCTGGGACATAAAAAAAATATATATTCTTGATCGTTATCAATAGCGAAACCGATGTAGCCGTGTCCGTCTGTCTGTCTGTCTGTCTGTTGAAATCACGATCACGCTCAAAATAGTTGTGCTAGGATGTTCATTTTTAGTCAAAATTTTTGTCCAATTTCTTAAGCAGTTTGGTATTGGAAATGGGCATATATGGTCCAGACGTTTAAAAGTTATGAATGAAAATGTAAAAGCACCTCTAGAATTTTCCATATTAACATGAAAAAATATATTATTATATTATTGTTGTTGTTACTGAATAAGCAAAAAATACATACATACACACCCAGACCTTGAAAGAGATAATTCTTTTTTTGAATTTATATGCATAAAATTGGATTCATTTTATAAATTACTGAATAATTCATAATGCCTTTAAATCAATAATTGGACATTGAATAAAGTGAGATAAGATTTGTTCCTATTTGTGTTGATTCAATTTTGATTCGATTGAGTAATTTGGACGTATGTTGACTTTAGAGGCACCTCACCGATTGATTCTAAATTTTTACTACTGATATAACTCTCTTTTGGGGGCCCGAAGAAATTTTTTTTACCGCAGAGCCTGTATGGGGAGTTACTTCGGTTTAAAGTTTAGGATAGCATTTTTTTTGTTGACCCATTATGATTCGGCGTAGGAATTTTAATCTTTTTTTGTTTTTTTAATGTTTTTATTCCATAAAAAACCTATATAAGAACAAAAATTGTGCTTATTAGTATGTTATCAAAACGAAAAGCTTTCATTTGATATATAGATCAAGTTTTTATCACTTCAAACACCGAAGATATTAGAGGTCAAAATCGTGAGATTTTTTTTCTTTCAAAGTATGGCTAACTTTTGACAAATGAAAAATCTCAATACCGACAATAGGTTTAAAATGTGTTTACTCCCAAAATATGTTCGATTCCCGATGAGTTAATTCAGTATACCATCTGCAAAAAAAATTAGGTTTGACTTCTAATATCTTCGGTGTTTGAAATGATAAAATTTGAACTACATCTCAAAAGTTTTTAATCTTGAGAATATATTAATAAGTAAAAAATTATGTGGTAGTATACGCTGGTTTTTATAAAAACGGTTTATTTTAAAAAATCTTAAAAATAAATCTCATTCGCCGGTAATGAGTAAACAAACAAAAACAAAAATGTCGTCCATAAGATATTTTTACTATCTTTCCAATGGTATATATATATTGTTCCAATCCGACTGTAAATAACTTAGATATAGCTAAGTCCATTTCCAAACTTCGCACAAAAATAAACTCCCTACAGAGGTCTTTCCGCAGATTTTTTTTTTCAAATCAGCTTGAAAAGTACTACATCGGGGTAAAAAAAAATTCACTGAGATCAACTTATTGCAAAATTGAGACTTAAAATACGAATTAAGGAATTATATTTTTAAAGGTCTGCACACATCTATATGAATAACATAAGCAGTGTTGCCACCTTATGGGTAGGGCATGGATGATAGCAATTATTAAATTGTTTAGTTTTTCACTTAAATTTCAATTCAAATGAATGAATTGAGAAAGTTATCAAATTTGTAAATAAAAAATATATTATACATAAAAAAGAATTTAATTCATAAACTAGCCAATAGATAGTGAGTCTATGAATACAACTTTGCAATTACTTCAAAGCATTGTTGGTAGCAGAAACGGTGCGATTATCGGTGAGGGTAAGTAACGCTATTGTAGATTATTTCGGTTACAGTATTTTAAGGATAATTGTATTTCGATTATTTCGATAACGGTATTTTAAGGTTAACTGTATTGCAATTATTTCGATAATGGTATTTTAAGATAACCGGTATTCAGTTATTTCGGTGCATTCCGCAAATTTTTTTTTACAAAAAAACAAAGTGAAGTAAAATAAATTTATTAACTAAGTGTATGTAAAATTCACAATTACGACGTGGAATTACAAAAAGTTTAGACTAAAAAATAATGGTGTTGTAAGGATAATGGTATTTCATTAATTTCGGTACTGGTATTTTAAAATGTATCGATATTTGAATCTATAACAGTATTTTAGCGATAGAGCCTACCAACCCTGCCTCAATATATGTAATTACTTTTGGCTTATGAATGACTTAACATCTAATTCATCCGTTGACTTATAGACAGAGCTTTGAAGAATTAAATCTTTTTTGAATGAATTCACTAACATTCCAATTCAATTTTCTCTAGAATTGAATGAATTCCTTTTCTTAAGTAATTCACTGAATTCGTTCAACTGAACGCGTTCATCAAACAATAAATTCAAAGAATTAATTCCTTTGCAATAGTTCTCTTTATTAAATCAAATGAATTAATTCACTGGTCAACGCGTTCAATTTTATAAATCCAACGGAAAAAAAGTGAATTAATTCCTTCCTGAATTAATTCACCACAGAATTCGTTCAATTTCATTTTCGTTCAGTGAATTAAAAAAAAATAAAATTACGTTCAGTGAATTAAAAAAAAATAAAATTACGTTCAGTGAATTAAAAAAAATTAAATTACGTTTAGTGAATTAAAAAAGAAAAAAAATACGTTCACTGAATTGAAAAAAAAATACGTTCATTTAATCGAAAAAGAGCGGAAAAACTGTTACAAAATCTATAATTAAGATATTTTATTGGCATCATATGCCTTAATGATGATTTAACTAAATGAGGTCGTGAATCATTAAGGCATATGATGCCAATAAAATATCTTAAAAGTAGATTTTGTAACAGTTTTTTCGCTCTCCTGAAAATCTATTAAAAAACACATGTGACATTTTGCAGGCCGGTCGACGATATGGTGCTTTGTGAATTAATTCATCGAATTTTTAATTCAGAATTGAAAAATTTAATTAAGGAATTAATTCTTCAAAGCTCTGCTTGTAGAAGGGCATGAAATATTAATAAAAATAAAAATTTTAGACTACTCGCAAACTGACTAAAATTGTGAAGTTTGCACAAAAATTCCCATATCTATTTTTTATTCATACGAGTTAATGAATTGATTCACAGCGACTGATCATCCACGAATTAAACTGATACATCAGGAAAGTGTATTAATCTAAACATGTTTTGAAATTCTTTCGTTATACAAATAAGCTATTAACGTACACAAAAAAATCGTTACCAAGTAATTAAGAAAATTTCAACTAATAACGTTTTATCGAATAATTTATTATATTGTATATGCCACAAAAACATTATTTTAGTTGAAGTGCTCCCAATTGCTTGTCAAAGATTTTTTTGTGTGTATTTAAAAAGCGTAAATAAAACTTGAGTTTTGAAAGACTCTAAAATAAGATTATTTTTAAATCGTTCACATGTGATCATAACTGACTCTTATTTACAAGCTTTTTAAGTGTTTTGTTCTAAAGTTAATTTTTTCTCTAAATTTTATGAAGATTCATATGAGACTCAAAAGTTCATCATAAATGCTGCATATTTAAGGAACTTTTCTTTGTAATAATATAACGCCCAGAACGATGGGACAATTGAAATGGCCAAATCACTTTTTTTTAACTTTATAACCTTTTTTCGGAGTTCAAATTGTAATAATATTTATTTATTTTATTTATTTAGTTGTGTTCTCATATCCTGTACAACAAGATTAAATCTAATAATTAAAGACAAATCCTAGGACAGGTCCCTGAACTTTGTTTTTTATGAGAGTTCAGTAACCTGTCCTAGGATTTGTTTTGTGACATGTCACAAGGGGTCAATTTCCCCCTCCTATGACAAAGCCATGACCAGTCTATTTCATATAAAGGGGCCAGTTCGGTGACAGTTTGTTAAAATTTCCCGTAGGGTAATTGCATTGGACTGCTCAAATACAATTGCACATCATCCGCATACATATGTATTTTGCAATACGAAAGCTGATTAGGCAAATCATTCGCGTACAATGAAAAAAGGAGGTGGCCAAGAATCGACCCTTGAGGCACACCTCTAGTGAGAGAAAGGGGATTAGACCAGACATTATTTACATATACGGATTGTGTACGATCAGTTAGATATGAAGATATCAATCGAGTAGCAGTCGAAGAGAATTTAAAAAATTTTCTGAGTTTCATACATAGTGTAAAATGGTCTACTGTATCAAAGGTTTTGTTAAGGTCATTAGCATCAACCTGGCAGTTTACTGTTAAATCTGCTTTGCCAATACCAATTTCACGGATTCTTTTCCATGTTTTTTTTTGACTCAAGCGCAGATCCAAAACGTTTAGAATAATAATCTCTTTTTGCAATTTTAATTTTATTATTTACGTTACTTCTGGCAGTACGATATTCAAGTTTTAGCCCAGGAGTTTTAAATCTTTTCCATCTTGAGTAAGCAACATCTCTTTTCTCAATTAATTGTTTAACAGCTGCAGAAAACCACGGTTTAGTTCGTGCCGTGATAATTTTAGATTTTAATGGAACAGTATCATTATAAAGTCGCAGAATATTATTTTCGAAAAATGACAATTTTTCATCAATATTAGGCGTAGAATATATACTACTCCAGTCAGTTTGAAAAAAAATCTCACGTAACAGATTGTAGTTCATACACTGAAAATCTCGGTAGTAACTAATTTGGTCTGCATGCTGAACTTGAAAATTATATGTTAAAAATATCAAATCATGCCTTGAGAAACATGATGCTAAAACCTGGTCAAACAATAATACATTAGGTACATTAGCAACAAAGAATACATCAAGCAATGAATTATTCGTGCTTGTATAGTGGGTTGGTATAGTCCGATTTACAGGCATGAGTCCTGTAACGACTCATTCACAACACCTTACTTCCTAAAAGACTGTGCTACCATCAGATCCGGCTGTGCTCAGGGAAATTTGGGGAGGATCTTGTCCCTTCTAGAAGTAAAGGAGAGTCGACTTCCATAAAGTTAAATTTTGGTAGCAAGATATTCCGAAATCGACCATAAATTAGATAGCAAAGAGAAATAATAAAATTATAAAGGAAACAGGAAATAGAAAGAAAGAAATGGGATGGGACGGTGCAGTAAAATTAGAAGAGGACTATGAATGAAATTCATCCCCTTCATCCTCAAAACCCACCCACCTAGCTGACATTATTGAAAGATCGATGACAGCCCAAACGAATACCTAACTAGCTATTCTAAACTTTTCGCGCAAAAAAATGAAAATATTTAAAGATCCATAATAAAAAAAAATATTATTTATTTAAATAAAAAGATTAACATAACGTATTGTTGTGTTAAAAAAAATATGTAAACAAATACGATTAATATATATGTTATCAAAATTTAACGTTATTTAATAAATTAAATTAAAAATCTAAATTTTTCTTTTAGTGTGGTAAATTATTGTAAAATTAAGTGAAAGTAATGAAAATAACACTGTTAAATTAACAGGTAGTAACAAATTTGATTAATATTAATTAACTTTAATTTGTTATTTTTGCTTTAACAAAAATTTAACTAATTGAAATATTTAAAAATTTATTCGCTCATTTGGCGATATTAACATTAAAAAAAAACAGGAAACAATAGTGTTGATTCTAAGTTTTATTATTATTTCTTTTTTTTTTTTTTTTTGAGTGTATAAACCAATATCACAACTTACCGGTTTATTCCCACGTTGACCTCAGCGCTGATGTCTGTAGATACACCTTTGAAAGCAATTTAGTTCAACAGTTGTTTTCTTTTGTTTTAAATATATAGCTTTGTATCTAATTAATCAAATTACTTTAACGTATTTATCCGCATAAATTTTCTGAGTGTAATATTTGTGAGTAACAAAAATAAAATAAAATAAAAAAATAAAAAAAATCTCGCGAAATCTCGGAAACAAATATAAGAATAAAAAAAAAACTAAATGCGTTAATTTAAATGTTTAAATATTTAAGAAAAATAACTGTTAAATAATATTAAGACTGCCATTTAGGGAATATTCGCCCTCAAAATTATTGATATTCTTTAAATAATTTAGCCGTATATCCACGATGTCAATATTTTCCGGGATTATTTACTTATGGCAAAGATACATATATAATAAATAAAGATCAAAGATATATAATAAATAAAGATAAAGCCAAAGATATATAATAAATAAAGATAAAGCATTCAGTGGCGCCACTCTAGTTGCAGAATCGTGCAATTGATGGCGCTGAAAAAATCGAATTTGATTTCGAAATCTCAAGATGGCGACAGTGTACACCCACTGGAATTTGAAATTTCCAAAATGTCCAAAAGCTCTGCAATATTAAAACAGTGCTGCCACATTAAAATTTTATTATTTTATTTTAGGAATTTGAATAAAGGATCTTCTTGTCAACAACAACTTTGTGCTTTTTGTTAAACGAATTATTAGTGTTAATGTTGTTTAAAAATTTTATTGTGTATAATAAGAAATTTAATTTTTGTTAAAAGGACTTTTGCGTAAAGAAAAATATGTTCTAATGGCTTTTTAGTACTTTTATTTGCATATTATAAAATCTTAAAAGCCCTAAACACAATTACATTTACTTAAAAAAAAGTGAAATCATGTTAAAATGGCACATTTTTGTTTAAAAAAAATAGCTGTTGTTGAAAATGCATACTGTCAGAAAGCAAATTCGGTGACAAAAGAAACAATTTCAGTAATACCACACTCTTCTTTTGAGCCATTACTTTACTCCTAAATTTATTGAATGAAAATTCGAGTGAAATCTAACATCTAAACTCGAGATTAGAAAATTTTAATTATGGCGATTTTTGCCGCTGCAATGTGTAATTGCATTTTTCAGTTCTGGCAACACAAGAGCTTTTTCGAATATGCCTTGAAATGAGATAAAAGCTGTGCCTTGAAATGAGATAATTTTCGAATTTATCTATTTGATTCATCGCGAACAGCGCCATCTTCTCAAAATGGGTGAAGCTCATTTGGTGGGGGCTTGAAATACCACAAAACACCGATGTTGCTAACAATTGACATTAGTTTGTAGCGCAACACAACACAGTTTTTTGTTGTTTACTTTGTTCTATAATTGACCATTTACTTCAGCAATTACCCAGCAAAAATAAATGGAATGAATTACTCCCTTAGGAATGGATTTTAAACAACATCTAATCAAACCCCCACCAAATGAGCTTCACCCATTTTGAGAAGATGGCGCTGTTCGCGATGAATCAAATAGATAAATTCGAAAATTATCTCATTTCAAGGCACAGCTTTTATCGCATTTCAAGGCATATTCGAAAAAGCTCTTTTTACTTACTCTTGTGTTGCCAGAACTGAAAAATGCAATTACACATTGCAGCGGCAAAAATCGCCATAATTAAAATTTTCTAATCTCGAGTTTAGATGTTAGATTTCACTCGAATTTTCATTCAATAAATTTAGGAGTAAAGTAATGGCTCAAAAGAAGATTGTGGTATTACTGAAATTGTTTCTTTTGTCACCGAATTTGCTTTCTGACAGTATGCATTTTCAACAACAGCTATTTTTTTTAAACAAAAATGTGCCATTTTAACATGATTTCACTTTTTTTTAAGTAAATGTAATTGTGTTTAGGGCTTTTAAGATTTTATAATATGCAAATAAAAGTACTAAAAAGCCATTAGAACATATTTTTCTTTACGCAAAAGTCCTTTTAACAAAAATTAAATTTCTTATTATACACAATAAAATTTTTAAACAACATTAACACTAATAATTCGTTTAACAAAAAGCACAAAGTTGTTGTTGACAAGAAGATCCTTTATTCAAATTCCTAAAATAAAATAATAAAATTTTAATGTGGCAGCACTGTTTTAATATTGCAGAGCTTTTGGACATTTTGGAAATTTCAAATTCCAGTGGGTGTACACTGTCGCCATCTTGAGATTTCGAAATCAAATTCGATTTTTTCAGCGCCATCAATTGCACGATTCTGCAACTAGAGTGGCGCCACTGAATGCTTTATCTTTATTTATTATATATCTTTGGTTTAACTAAACCCAAAAAATTCGGCCTAAATAATATTTTTTTATATTATATATTATATTATTAAATTCTAAATCGCATTTTTTAATTTTAAATATTTTTTATTTAAATTATTTTTAAAACAATCAATGTTTTTAATTGAAATCAAGCTTCCAAAATTTTAATATGCTAGCTAAAACTTCTGTAAAAGAATAAAATAAATCCCGGGAAATCCCGCACTAAATTCCCGGGATTGCGGGATTGAAAAAAGGGCGGGATTCCCGGGACATAAACCCTAGTTCGAATCCTACCAGGTCGTAAAAAATGTTTGGAACTTTTTTTACACAATTAATAATTTTTTGTAGTTTTCACTGTTAAATTTTTATTTTTTTATTTTTGTACACTCAATTAATATTTGAAACAAAACTTTTTTTTTTAATTTTCTATTAATTTTTAATGGAAATATAAAAGTTCTAAATAAAAATGTACAATAATACAAATATTTTCTGTTGAAATACCAAAAAGGTAAATATTACAATTTTGTTTGCATTTAAAAAATTGTAATTTAAAAAATCCATTTTGATCAAATTTTTACTAAATATATTTATTATTACACTAACAGAAAAAAAAAATCCTGTAAACCATTTAGTTAGAACTACTAAAAATAAGTTAAAAATTACCTTGCCAAAAAACAATTTTTTATCTATTATACTAATATGCTGCGAAATTATTTGTGCATTTTATCAAGGTAATTTGTTATTTTTAATTAACTAAAAGTTAACTTAAATGTAACTAAAATTTTTAAAATTTAACAGTTTTATTTGTCCTATTCTTATCTTACTAGTATTTAGCATAAAAAATCTGCAGTTTTTTTGCAAGGTCATTTTTAATTAATTTTTAGTAGCTTCTTCTCATATTTTTGCAGCTTTATTTCTTTCTATGTGTGTAATAGTTTTTATAAAAAAGAACACTTAAAACAACTTTAAATATTTTTACAATATGTTATATATTTTTGTTAATAAAAAATGAAAGAAATGAAGATGACAACAATTTACTGAACAAGACTGCTAAAAGCCTGCTATCATAAATACCAAGCGATAGCACAGGGTCTGCTTGAAATGACAACAAGTCTGGTTCAAACCCCACACGACGGATGATGATTTATTTTTTTTTTTTATTAAATTAAAAAGAAGTGAAAAAGAACTTCCTTATCATTGGTTCAAATATACATCATTTGTTTTTAAAAAGAACAACTTCCTTCCTATGACAAGCCGATGTTAAATTCATTGGTGAAAAAACCCGAAAAGAACAACTCCCTATTCAACAGTTGCAGTGCTTTAACTACTTCTTTTTCCTCACTTTTTTGTTGGGCAGTTCCTGAATTTATTCACTTTCACAAAATAAATCACACTATTTTTGTGTGAATAAACGATTTTGCTTTAAAAGGGTTCTGTTCTTTCTCCTTCCCTATTTCTTATCTTTCTCAATGATCTTCTTGGTCGAACTTTCAACCCTATCTACTCTTTCGCAGATGACAGCAACATTTGTCATTCATTTTCCTTCGATCGTAGGCCAAGCCCTGAGGAGATTGGGGGCAAAAGGCAGATTATGAATGACACACTGAATCGTGACCTTTCTACAATCTCTGAGTGGGGTCGTGCGAATAAGGTCGACTTTAATGCACGCAAGACCCAATGTTGTATGTTGACCCATAGGGCTGTGAGGTCAACACTGTCATCTGTACATATGGGTGATATTGATATTGAGGAATCGGATACTCTTGATGTTCTGGGCATGAAAATTCACTGTGATGACCGTTGGAATAAACATGTCTTTCAAGTGTCGAAGGAAGCATTCAAGTGTCTAGGTTTTTTACGTCGGTGCAAGAAGTACTTCACTCCATCCGATTTACTCACTATTTATACCACCTATATCCGACCGAAGATGGAATACAACACCCATATATGGGCAGGAGCTTCGAAGTCTATTTTGGAGCTTCTGGACCGTGTGCAAAGGAGGGCGTCGGCGCTTATCAATGATAATAGGGTATCCAGCTCTATTGACTCATTGGAGCATCGTCGGAATGTGGGTTGTGTGACCCTGTTCTATCGATATTATCATGGGAAATGCTCAGCTGAGATAAGTGAACTTTTCCCCAAAGCCCAAGTTTTTATTCGAAATACTCGCTTATCAAGTAGAGCGCATCCGTTTGTAGTCGATTGTCCAGTGGATCGCACGACGCATTATAAAGAGAATTCGTTTATCAGTCTCACTAGCCGTATGTGGAATAAACTCCCCGCAGAAGTCTTCCCTGTTACTTACAATGTTGAGAAATTTAAATCAAATATTCACAAACACTACTCCCTCTTTCCTCCTCCTCATAACCTATTTTCCTAATACCAACACAATGCACTGCGTTAATAGGGGGGCATCCCCTGAGTGTTGGTCCATCAAAAAAAAAAAAAGCGTTATTTAATGTTTATATTTAGCAAAAAAGCACAGTACAATATAAGATTATGAAAAACACACGCTCCAGAGATGCCAACTATAATTTCCGTTTTTTCCGAAAAAAAAAAATTTACAATGCACTTTTCTTCAATTATAATTGGTTGCTTTGACGCATTGGTGTATATTGGATTGAAATAAAATTTTTGGCATTGGTATTGACATCAAGTACATATAAAAAACTAGAAATGGGTTTCAATTACGAAATTGATAATGTCAATTATATTTGAATTGAATTTGCACCTATCACGCAATTGATAGTACTCGTATTAAATACTAAAAACTGTGTACGATTAATTTAAACAATTAAAGAATTCAAATATTTAACTAATTCGATTAAATATTTATTTAAAAACAAATTTTATTTTAAACACATTTTGAATTAGATCATTTAGTCTAATAAATGTTTGTGTGTAATGCCAATTAAGTGTCAATGTCAATGAAAAATTCCCAAGTATTTTGAAAACCAAAATCCTTAATTTAAGATGTTTTCGAATTCATCGCTTATGAAGTTATTTTAATCAATTTTTTTTTTATTGAATGTCAAGTTTTTTGACTTTTGCAATGTGGCAGGTCTACTTTGTTTAAAAAAAAAATTATTGTTTGATGTTACTAAATATTAATTAGATAAAGTACTTAAACTAGTTTCTAAGTCATCCTGAAAAATAGAAAATTATTAAGACATGCTAGCTTATCTATAAATAAACTGAGTTTAGGGCTTCACCATGGTTATGAATATCAAATTTATATGGAAATATCTGTGGTTAACGTTTAACCTTGGTTATGTTGGAAATAAGTTACTCGCCCTAATTAAATTTTTATATGGGATAATAGAAGAAGTAATTAAAAAAAGTGTTTACATTTGTTCCAAGTGTAAATTCACCATGCGGTATGAAATACCCCACGCTAGCGTTTATATTGTATTAGATTTTTTAACGATAGCTGTCTAGGGTTAATGAAAATATTAAAGTCGATATCGTAAGGCAGAAATCACTGAACACAAAATTAATTTTGGTATACAAATGTATTTTAAACTTACTTGTAAAATAGTCCAAATGTATGCCCCGCTCATTATCCATTCCTTTTCTTAAAGCAACAGATGCTAATGATCGAACCTAAAAAAGATTATAGAATTTACATTAATATGCTATTTCCGGACCACGTTTGGCGTCATACGAAGTAAATGCAATAAAAAACTAAGTACAAGCTGTCACTCGTTCGCTTTACGACGCAGTACTTGTGTTTCTAAAAAAAAAACGACTTTTTTAAAACCCAGTTTGAGGTTAACCGAAAATTTACCCTTTGTAAAAAACCGGCTTTCGCTTTACCATTTGGGGAAAAATCGGAAAAAACAGAAAAAAGAAAAAACAACGAAAAAAATGTATTCTTAAAAAAGTGTAAAAAATTAAGTTTAAAAACCAATTGGAGCCAACTGGAGAATACGTTTTCATCATTCACCACGTTTTAGGCATCAGGTTTTTATCGCATATTAATTTTTTTCTTTGATCTTACATTAACTTCTTTACAATAAAAAGCTCTTAACATAATGCAAGAAAAATTTTTTTTTTTAGAACACGCGAAAAAGCCGTTATCAATAATTTGGTGAACAGTGAACAAATAACCCCATAACAAGCATATTCTCATAGTTTTTCTGTAGAACAAATTTATTGTAACGTAAAACTTTATCTTCTTCAAAAATAAACTCTCAGGTTTCAAAGGTTTTTGTAGTTTTTGATTTTGGGTTCGAATTTTTATGAATTAGCATTGTTATCAAACCAGCTAAAACTCGACCTACATACAAATATGGACATTAGGGCCGATCAATTTGTGTGGCGGCAAAAATAATAAAAAATCGTAGGGGGCGGGGGGAAATGATTCTACGAAGAATTCTAAGCAACTTTGCCCTAGAAACCATAGGTCTATAATGGATTTCGAGATTGCGGAAATTCCAAACTATGTTGTGAGTAGTAGTGTAACATTAGGGTTTGGGGTTTGGGAATTCCCGCCCGGGAAAGTTTGCCGGGAATTCCCGGGAAAACGGGAAATTTTAAAAATATTAAATTTTTTAAATTGTTTTTGTTTAGAATAGGATTTTTTAATTTTAGTCATAAAAAACATTTTAGATACCAAAACAAAAATGTCTTTGTTAAAATCTTTTAAAAGGGAATCAATTTATTTGACACACAAAAAAATCTTTGCCAAGTAATTACTAGCATTTCAAGTAATAAAGATTTTTCGCATAACTTATTTAAAATTTTAGTAAAACCTAAAAACTTGGTATAATGTTTAAAAGAAATATGAAAAAAAAATTTTGTTTCTTACAAATAATCGCCCTTACTATCTGAATTTTTCAAATGTATGTATATTTTAGTTAAAGTCTACTTTAGTTAAAATATTGGGTGGCAGTATACCTTGACTTGGTTTATTTTTGGAGCATTCTGATTGCTAAATTTATTTTCAACCAATCAAAATGTTTGAAAATATAAATATTTTTGTAAGGTTTTCATATACAAAATGAACAAAACCGTATGATTAAAAATAAAGTCGACTTTAAATTAAAAATACTCCTTTATATTAAAGGCCAATAATTTTATAAGTAACGTTTTCATTAATAAATGTGATATTTTCAAGTAAGTTTACTTTATTTTAATACACCTTCTTTCAAAATAATATATTCTTTTATATTAAAGAATAAAATGTCAGGAGTATGGAAATACTTCACAAAAAAGGACAATGCAGCGCAGTGCAATATTTGCCCTAAAAGACTAATGGTTAACGGAAGCATCTAAATTTGGTTATCCGACATCTAAATTTGGTTCACAAAAAAAAAAAATTGATGGTCATGCAACTTCTCTTGAAAAAAACAACAATAAGAATAACGTTCCAGCTAAAATTAGCAAAGTACCCGAAGAAAAAAGTGTAAGCTGAATAGGCATTGCACGTTTTATGGTAGGGCAAACATTTCCTGAAATGGTATCCAAATTAGCCGCAGTCGACGGAATGTCAATCCGCACCATAACTAGATCTTCGTTTATTCGAGAAAGTGTTTATAATAAAAACCTGGCATTACCAAAAAATGAAACTGATTTAATGAACATTATATTAAATTACTACAATCATGTGAAAGATATCATGATAAAAGAAATATCGAGCCATATTTCTAACAATAGGAGATTTACTATAATCTTAGATGAATGGAGAAGAATATCACAAAAGAGATATTTGAACACACTATGAGCGTCAAAAGTAAGTTCGTCATGTGTTCATTTATATTTCGGTATTTTACAATTCTATTTTATTCAACATATTCTCAATTTATAAAACAAGAACAACAATAATCTTACAGCAACAAGACCTAGACAACAGAAACTAAAAATACTGCATATTTTAAGCGTCAAAAGTAAGTATATAATTCGACAATGAAGTATTCTGAAGCTTTTGTGCCGTTAAAATTTAATTTAGATTTAGATTTCCTTTTTTGAACCACCATTTTTACCACGTTCCTGTGCAAAGTCCTAAAAATGCCTTGTCGATAAGTTGGCCCATACTCCAAGGAAAACATATTATAGATTACAGGTTTCTAGCCGAAGGGTTCGGTTAGGCCATCAAGGGGGAGAATTATTCCGTTTTTACCCCTCCCGGTAGGAATTTCCAAAAGTTCCGTCTTAGAGGACGTCTGCGTTGGAGGAGGAACCTACTATATACATAAATTTAGGTCTCTATATCCAGCAGTTTGGCCAGGCTGTCAAGAGGGAAGTTTTTTTCCTTTTTACCCCTCCCGGTATGAATTTCCAAAAATTCCGTCTTAGGGGACATCTACGTTGGAGAAGGAACCCAAATACCGAATTTAAGCTCCCTAGTTCCAACAGTTTGGCTAGGCCGTTAAGGGGGAGACTTTTCCTGTTTTTGACCCTACCTGTGGAAATTTCAAAAAATCTCATCTCAGCGGATGTCTACAATAGAGGAGGAAATTTAATACCAAATTTCAACTTCCTACCTCCATCGGTTTGGGCAGGCCTTTAAGCGGCACTTTTCGCATCATTAATCCCCATTTTTGCAATGTCCCTGTCCAAAATTCCAAAAAGCACCTTCCCGATAAGTGAGCCCATACTCCAAGGAACATATGTTTTACATTTCAGGTTTCTAGCCAACTTTTACTATTTGTGCCCCTCTCGGTAGCAATTTCCGAAAATCCATCGACAGGGAATTTCAGCTTCCTAGTTCCAGCAGTTTGAGCAGGCTGTCAAGTGGGACACTTTTTCTTTTTTTGTCCCTGCCGGTTGGAATTAGGCTGGAAGAGGAACCTAAGTACCGAATTTCAGCTTCCTAGTTCCAGCAGTTTGGGCAGGTCATTAAGGGGCCAATTTCCCCCATTTTATAAAGGCCCTGTCCAAAATTCGAAAAAGTATCTTTCTAATAAGTTAGCCCTTACTCCAGGGACCCACATTTTAAATTTTAGGTTTCTAGCCGAAGGGGTTTTTACAGGCCACCAAGGGGAGGCTTTTCTTCTTTTTGACCCTCCCTTTAGGAATTTACAAAAATTCCATCTTCGCGGCTATCTGCGATGGATGAGGAACATTCATACCAAATTTCAACTTCATTGCCTCAGCGGTTTGGGCAGGCCGTTATTGGGGACATTTTTCCCTTTCAACCACCATTTTTACTATGTTCCTGTTACAAAATTGAAAAATTACGTTGCCGGTGAGTTAGTCCTACTCCAAGGAATACATATTTAAAATTTTAGGTTGGCCAAAAGGGATTAAGCAGGCCGTCAAGGAGGAGACTTTTCCCCTTATTTCCCCTCCCGATAGGAATTTTAAAAATTCCGTCTAAGCGGACGCCTACACAGAACGAAGCACTCACATACCGAATTTCCTTTTGGGATATCCTGTAGGGAATTCCAAAAATACAAACTTAGTCGATGTCTACTACAGTGGAGGAACCTTTATACCAAATTTCAACTTCTTACCTCCAGTGGTTTGGGCAGGCACTTTTCCAATTTGTGAGACAGTTTATGGGGAGACTTCCCCTTTTTGCCCGTTCCGGTAGGAATTTCCAAAAATCCCGTCTTAGTGCATGTCTATGCCGAACATCAAGAAACCTTGTTTTAGTGGAGATATACGTGGGGGAGGACAAAAAGTACTTTCTTTGAAATTATATTTTTTTAAATGGTACTTTTTGGAAAAATCGAAATTTTTTGTATTTTTTTTTGAAAAGGGTACTTTTTTTGAAAAAGGTAAATTTTTTTAAAAATGTATGTTTTTTGGAAAAAGGTACTTTTTTTTGGAAAAAGTACTTTTTTTTAGAAAAGGTACATTTTTTTTAGAAAAAGGTACTTTTTTTGGAAAGAGGTACTTTTTTTGGAAAAAGGTACTTATTTTGGAAAAAGGTACTTTTTTTGAAAAAAGGTACATTTTTGGAAAAAGGTACTTTTTTTGGAAAAATGTACTTTTTTTTTTGGAAAAATGTACTTTTTTTTGGAAAAAATTACTTTTTTGAAAAAGGTTCTTTTTTCTGAAAAAGGTATTTTTTTTGGAAAACGGTACCTTTTTTGGAAAAAGGTACATACTACATGCCAAATTTCAACTTCCTAGCTTCAGCGGTTTGGGCTGGGCGATGTTGAGTCAGTCAGTCAGTCACGTTATTCTTTTATATATAGAGATTAGACCGACTCACCTTATATGGACAGAAAAAAAAGCAAAAAAAGCGGTTTATTTTAAAGTTGGTTTATTTTATGATGATTTCCAAAATATTTCGGGTCTAGGAATGAGATCTCACGAGCAGGACCGTTTTTAAAAAAGATCCTTTTTTAGTTTTTGGCAGAATTTTGGTATTTATCTAAAGACAATATACACAATATTGGTATAATATGAAAGGTTTTCTTGAGGCGCGTCCAACGGTATACAAAACATGTTTAATCATTCCTAGAAATGTCCTGTTTGCAAGGATATTCTACAAAAAAAAACAAGTTCTTGACTCTTATGTATGAAGAATTTTGTGATTTAAATGTTAATCTTACATATCTTAATCTCTAGTCGATTTAAGTGAATACGTGTTTCAGGTTTTTTTTGAAATTCGCGATTGTTCGCGTTTTATCAGAAATTCAACATGGTGGAGAAAATATGTTTAAAATAGGGCAATATGGATATAAAAACTTTCCTTTTGATAAGTAAATAATCGCTAAGTGGATATAGTTTAGAATTTTGCTAATTTAATACATTTTTCACGGTACTTTGGACCAAATTTTGATAAAATTTGGAGTTACCCCAATTCAATAAAATATTTTATGAAATTTTTTGTAGGTTTATTATTAAATAAAATATTTCATTAAAATACGCGTGCCTGTAATTTTTTTAATAAAATTCTAAATATATGCTGACTCAAATATATGCTGAACCGCAAAAAAAAACGAGTGTTGGGTTTTTTTCTGTTAAGTTGCATTTTTATCCTTACATCTACCAGAAACTGAATTAAAATTGCGCCAAAAAAAAAAGCGCGTGCTGGATTTTTTTCTTTTAAGTTGCATTTTTATCTTACATCAACTAGATACTGAATTCAAATGCAAATTGCAGTAACTAAAAAATTTTAACAAAATTTGGTATGAAATTTGCAAAATTCTAAACTATATCCACTAAGCGAAGATTTATTTGTCAAAAGTATAGTTTTGGTATCCATATTGCCCTATTTAGAACATATTGTTTCCACCAAATTGAGTTTCTGATAAAACGCGGAAAATCGCGAATTACAAAAAAAAACTGAAACACGTGTTCACTTAAATCGTCTATAGATTATGATATGTAAATTTGACATTTCAATCACAAATATCTCCGTACAAAAGAGTCAAAAATTTGTTTTTTTTTATAGAATATGCTTGAAAATAGGACATGTCAGGATATGCTTGAACATGTTATATAAACCGCTGGACGCGCCTCAAAAAACCTTTCATATGATACCCATATTGAGTACACTCATTAAAAAAAAGTTAGTACAAAAGTCTGTTAAACGCGTTCTAATTCAGTTGAACTAATTTTTCCTGTTGTTTTCGTTTAAATCCGTTGTTTAGCTAAAGTTGTTGGTTATCCAATTTTACCACAAAAACAAATTTCTGCTGTACTTGAACTAATTTTCCCTCCTGATATTTAGCAATTTTTTTATAAATGATTTTGACGATGTTATCAGCTAATATAGATAAATTTATTGGCAACTTTTTTAATATTTGTGTTTTCAAAAGAAAACGATAGGGGCGCTAGTGTATAGTGATTGATGGTGCTTGATGGTGAAGTGTGTATTTGTGAGTTTGCTGACCAATACAAATTAGAAAATTTCTAGTAAGTGTATTTTAATGTGTGTGATGAGTCATCACTAGGGCAACCAAAAAAAGGCTCTAAAAGCAATGTTTTAAGCTCTTAAAAAAAGCTCGAAAAACATTAAAATAAGCAGTTAAAATGCAAAAATAAGCCCTTAAACTTCATCACTTCTTCATTAAAATCCTCATAAAATTTAAATTTTTTATTTAATACAATGCTACATTCCTTGGAACTTCAGGAATTAGACAAAGTTGTGACATTCTTAAATTTATTTTCATTGGGAAATGCATTAAAGAATTAAATGTGCTAAAATCATTCTTGCGTAAGGAAATCGTCATTGTCATATTTTTACTATTAGAATTCAGGTTGGAAAAACAAAAAGTTTATTTTAACAAGAGATTTTTTAATTTAAAATAAATTAAAAAAAACAAATTTTAAATAAAAAAATTTATTAAATAAGCAAAATTAGATAAAAGAAGCAAAAAAAAGCTCTAACAAATATAGCTTAAAATTCTTATATTTTTAAGATCAGAACTTGTATTTAAACTGTTCTATCTCTTCAAATAAAAAACATGCACTGGCTTCTTTTTGGTTGGCCTAGTCATCACTGATGACGCTTACCAATACAAATAAAAATAATATGGCGCTTCTTAGGAAAGTTCTAGTAAATAAAATAATATGATACGAGCATGTTTTTTCTTGTTTCTTTTAGTCAGCAAAGGAACGCAAAAGAAAACAGAGGTATACTGGACATTAAAATTTCGCAGTTAAAATTGTATTTAAAAAATAAAATAATAGAGGTTTGTTTTATAATATAAACTATATTTATTTAAGGGAATACTATTAAATATGTTATTTTTTTTTTTCTTTTATTTCAGCCCTTTAACATTTTCATCTAAATTCGACCCGCAGGTAGACGAAAAAAAGGAACCAAATAATACAACTCCAGCGGAAGTTTAACATATTAGCAAGAAAATAAAAGTGATAGGTATATAGTGCAAATAGTATTTTTGGATTGTGTAATTTATTCGAAAATAAAATTAACAATATTTACATGAATTTGTTTTTATTCAATTAATAACAAAAAGTGATTGTAATTTTAGCAGCATGTTTTGCAGATTTCAACTGACTCACTTTCATTCCTATTAAACGAAAATTCTTCTAAATTTTTGAATGTTAACTGAATTTTTTACCTGTTTATAACCAACTAAAATTTAGCAGAAAACATGTGCTGATTTCAGCTGAGTAATTTTCATTTCCATTAAACAACATTTCTTATAAATTATTGTATTTGAACTAACTTTTTTACCTAAAATTTAGGTCACCTAAATTTAGCAGACCATGATTCTCAACATCATTGAAATTGCTGCTGGCGCAAATTCAGGTACTATTTCCTGTTATTTTAGCAGAATTTTTAACTATTTGTACGGGCTTTTTTTTATGAGTGTATGTTGTCTACAGCTAAAATGCAAATTTCTTACAAAAACTAAAAAAAGACCTTTTTTAAAAATGGTCCAGCTCGTGAGATCTCGTTGCTAGACCCGATATATTTTGGGAATCGTCGTAAAACAAACCAAGGTTTATTTTGAGGGGGGCACTTTTTTTACTTGTTATCGTGAGTCGGTCTAATATACATATCGCCACCTAAAAAGCAAAAGGGCGTAACAACAAAAAATTTGAAACAGATTTTCTGATTGATTATGATGCACTAGACTAAATTACATTTCCCTACAAAATTTTAAACTTATATGTAGAAATAAGTCTATAGTCGTGTTTTAAACAAGAGAAGAAAATATAGAATATCTTTAATTCTACAACGTTTTTTTTTGGTTTTCGTGTAAAAAAATAAAAAGTGTTGTTACGCCCTTTTGCATTTTAGGGGACGATATATATATAAAAAAAGGTACCAGTGAAAAGCCCTCAAAAATTCCTTTCCAACAATACCACCCTTGCACACGGTTCCTTTGGTCGAAATACCTTAAAAAGCAAAAAAAACTGAAAAGGACCCATTTTTGAACCCCTTTTTGGACCCTTAAAATTCCGAGGTGGCCGATAAGCTGAGACAGGTCGATCTTAGACTTTTTTTCTCTATCACATATCCAAATTTCATCAAAATCGGAGTGTTTAGGTTGAAGTAATTCCCTTGTTAGTGTACTCTATTAGTTTGTATCTTAATTTTTTTATTTTAAATTATCATTACTTGCAAAATTTCTAAGTTTGTTTAGATTTGGACAACAACAACACTCCGATTGCTGGGCCCATCAGTGGAACGTTGTAATAAGTGGAACACAAAACATTAAATATATTTGTAAGTAATGATACATTAATTTGGACGAAGTGACATTTACAAGATTTTCATTTCCGCAAAAACCAATATCATAAATCATTTTACATGGTATTTTGATTTCAATTACAGAATTTTTACACAGTATAAAATGTTCGTTATTTAATTTAATTGTCTTTTCCATTTGCTTTACAGGCTTTATGAATAATTTTCTGCAAGTTTCCTTTTCAGTCCTAGGCAAATTTACGACATAAATTAGCGTCGTTTGATTCATACTTATTTTTACTTCTACGAATTCTAAAGCCTCAATCAGATTTGAATAGGGGAAATTTTGGGTTTCAGAAAGAATTTTAGTCACGTTTAATTCGTAACCGGAAAATATGAAAGAATTAATTATTCCTGATTTCGCCCACTGAATTGAATAGTTAATATTGGTCAATTCCTCCTTTATTATTATACCCTACACCACTATGTGGTCAGGGTATTATAAGTTTGTGCTGATGTTTGTAACACCAAAAAATATTGGTCGTAGACCCACCTTATAGTATACCGATCGGTTCAGAATTTTTTTTATTTCGATTTAACGATGTCCGTCTGTCCGTCCGTCCGTCCGTCCGTCTGTCTGTCTGTCTGTCTGTCTGTCTGTCTGTCCATGCAATCTTGTGCGCACTCTACAGGTCGCACCTATTAAGATATTTTGATGAAATTTGGTACGCAGACCTATGTTGGCCCAAGGACGAACAAGTTTGATTTTTTTGAACATCGGTCCATGTTTAGACCTAGTGCCCATATAAGGGTCCTACCAAAATTATACTGTTTATACGCTGCAGGTCGTAAATATTAAGATATTTTGATGAAATTTGGTACACAGACCTATATTGGCCCAATAATGCAGCCTATTGATTTTGGTGAACATCGGTCCATGTTTAGACCTAGTGCCCATATAAGGGTCCTATCAAAATTATACTGTTTATACGCTGCAGGTCGTAAATATTAAGATATTTTGATGAAATTTGGTACACAGATCTACATTGGGCCAATAACGCAGCCTGATTTTGGTAAACATCGGTCCATGTTTAGACCTAGTGCCCATATAAGGGTCCTACCAAAATTATAATGTTTATACGCTGCAGGTCGCAAATATTAAGATATTTTGATGAAATTTGACACACAGACCTATATTGGCCCAATAACGCAGCCTATTTATTTTGGTGAACATCGGTCTATGTTTAGACCTAGTGCCCATATAAGGGTCCTACCAAAATTATACTGTTTATACGCTGCAGGTCGCAAATATTATGATATTTTGATGAAATTTGGTACATAGACCTATGTTGGCCCAAGGACGAAGCCTATTGATTTTGGTGAACATCGCTCCATGTTTAGAACTAGTGCCCATATAAGGGTCCCCCCAAAATTATATTGTTTATACGCTGCAGGTCGCAAATATTAAGCTATTTTGATGAAATTTGGTACATAGACCTATGTTGGCCCAAGGACGAAGCCTATTGATTTTGGTGAACATCGGTCCATGTTTAGAACTAGTGCCCATATAAGGGTCCCCCCAAAATTGGCTTGGTTACAAACTGCAGGTCGCAAATATTAAGATATTTTAATGAAATTTGGTGCGCTGACTCACATTATAGAAAATTTTGACATAAGCCCCATTTTAACCCATTCGAATTTCGGATCCAAACAATACACCAGACTGGTGTAGGGTATTGTATAGTCGGCATGCCCGACTTTAACCTTTTTACTCGTTTTTAATTTTCTTTCGATATCTTTCATGATTTCTATTTTCAGTGCATCGCTTGAACCTATATTATTCAGTATAGTGTTACGTCATCTTGGTAATTTCTCTTACCCTCAGCTCTAGGGCCCTATTTATAATAATTTTCTTTCGATATCTTTCATTTTCAGTGCATCGCTTGAACCTATATTATTCAGTATAGTGTTAGTCATCTTGGTAATTTCTCTTACCCTCAGCTCTAGGGCCCTATTTATAATAATTTGCTTGTGATTATTTTCTAGCAGACCGTTGACCCTATCTGATATTATCTGAAAATCTTCATGGTCGGGTGTTCCCGCAATCCACTTCCAGGCTGTCCCAAGAATCTCAATTGATCTAGTTTTCCGTATAGGACTTAGCTCTCTGAACATTTTATATAGGGTATCAACTTCATGAATGAGGAATTGGTAATTATTGTCTTTCCTGGTTATGTCACGTATTATTGTATCGTATATCTGGCCCAACAGTGTCTCGTACTGTACCAAGTCTATGATATGGATTAATTTAAAGTTTCCCGTCTTAAGTATTGCCGTACCGGTCTCTATTGTCACAATCCGGGAGTTCGTATAGTCCAGTATTTGAGTCTCCGCCTTTGCGAGAGCAAGAATTGACCTGAAATGAAAACATCACCTTCTTATAAGATTTTTGTGAACTATTTTCTTATAAACGGTCAAAACTGTCTGTCTTTGTCTATCTCCTTTCTGTAACGTGGTGTCAGCTTGTTCCCTAATCGTTTGTTCCCCTTAACAAAAATTTCGTCTCCCTCCGTGTAAGTCTTTTGTTCAGTTCTATCTTTGTTATGGTACCTTAATTCTTTGTCCTGTTTCTCTGTTAATCTCTGTACAGTCTCTCATCTGGCCTCCTCAGTGCCTATAATTCTACCAAAAAATATTTCGATAGGTTTCCCGTGGGTAACTGAGTGAACCGTATGGTTATACTTTGTCAATGAATCATTGAGAAGATCCTCAAAAGAGTTGTGAACTTTCTCAGCGTTCAAGCACCTCATTATCTCTGATAGGGTAGAGTAAAAGCGTTCCACCTGGCCATTTACGGTACTCGTATATGGGGGTGTTGTATAAACTTTTATACCCATTTGATCTTCCAACATAAATTTAATAGAAGACGAGTTTAAGGATTTCTCATTGTCTATGACGATATTCTCCGGGACTCCAAAAGAAGTTAGTAATTTGCGCAAAGGGTTTTTTATATCCTCCACTGCTCTAGAATTTATAATTCTAACTTGGGCATATTTCGAGAACTTGTCCATAGCGGTCAAAATAAGTCTATTATTAGTGTGATGGATATCTATGTGGACAAATTGTCCTGGGCATTGAGGAATGGGGGTACTCTTGAGGATCAATTTGTTTGGATGACGTTCATATTTATTTTCCATACAGATTCTACATTGTTTTACCACCCTTGCTATCTTTGCCTGCCTGTATCTCACCCAATATTTTGTCCTCGGTCTTGATGGCATTTGTCACTGAAAGGCTTAAATATTCTTTTAGTATTGAAATCAGCTTCTCCCCAGTAAATTCTGGTTCCGTTATTTTATGTCTATTGTATCCCGGAAAAACAATTTCAAGTTTATATGAAGAAGATTTACCAAACGATATTATCAACTGATTTTTAAAAACGTTAAGCGGTGTGTCCGTAAATGGTATAAGATTTTGGGATGAACTTTTATCACTATGTTGGGTTACGGTCATTGAATTAACCTCAGAATTCTGTGGGGGTCTGGACAATGCGTCCGCCATTGCGTTAGTGCTTCCCGCTTTATATTTTATTTCATAATTGTACTCGTCAAGTATAGCCTTCCATCTCCTCAGTTCGCCATTCGTATTATTACTGCTCAATGCTTGATGGTCAGTGAATATTTTCACAGCTGCCGAACCGTAAAGGTAACTTCTCAAGGTCTTAAGGGCCCATACTATTGCAAGCATTTCCTTCTCGTTCGTTGCATAGTGTTCCTCTGCTTTATTAAGTGTTCTTGATATGAAAACGATGGGTTTGCCATCTTGTTCTAGAACCGCGCCTAAAGCATAGTTTGAAGCATCAGTGGTCAAATGAAATTCCCTTTCGAGATTTGGAAAAGCCAATACCACATCGCTTGAAGAAAGAGAGTTTTTAATTTTATTAAAAGCCTCTAAAGCTCTGTCATCCAGACACCGGTATTCTAGATGACATGGATTTGGACATGAGTCCCTCCTCACCCCACAAAAGGATGGTCAGGGGTTTTGCCAATTTTGCATAGTCCTTGATAAACCGTCTGTAAAACCCAGATAATCCCAAAAATGATCTGAATTCTTTAATTGTCTTTGGGGATTCCAGATTTCGAATAGCTTGGACCTTAGCTGGATTGGTCTTTATACCGCTCGTGGATACTATAAATCCTAGATATTCCACTTCTTTTCTTAAAAATTCGCACTTATCCAACTGGACTTTCATATTGGAATTTTGCAGAGTTTCGAAAATAGTCTCAATATTTCCGAAATGTGAGTCCTCGTCTTGACCGAAAATAATTATGTCGTCTATGTAGACGTAACAAATTCTGCCAACATGCTCTCTAAGTATATCGTATAGAGTCCTTTGGAATATAGCAGGGGCATTTTTCAACCCAAATAGTAAACGGGTAAATTCATATTTCCCGTTGTTAACGGAAAACGCCGTTTTCTCAATATCTCTTTTCCTAAGTGGGAAATCTAGGATTATGCATATAGTTCACCATTTTCGAATACATCGAACGATCGACTTCCATCGGTACCGGGGGTTTCGATTGATTGGGTCTTGGGGGCTGTATATGTAGTCCTGTTTGATAGGATTGTCTTTGGGGTTGTGGAACTTGTCGTCGATTATTGTATCTTACACCCTGTGGCGATTGTAAATACGAATTGTCCGGCATAGGCCGCTGAACGTACACTGGTCTCGAATAATTATTCGAATTTCCAGGGAGATATGTCAATTGCGGATAAAAGTCTCGATTTTGGTTGGGGTTATTAGATTTCCCTTGTGAGACAGAAGCTGAATTTTTATTAGTGTTGGCATGTTGTGTTCTGAATTGCTGGTTTTCCAATTTCATACACAAATGCAAGGCTTCGTGAAAATCTGTTGGCTCTCGCATTCCCAAGAGCCTGTGCAAGTTGCCTCTGAGACCTCTTAAGAAAGTATCCAACGCTTTGTTTCTGTATGTTCTTGTTAGTACCTGTATAGAGGTTTCACTTTCATCCATACATGAAATTTTGTTTAGAATTAATGATAAGTGAGCATATACCTGCTTATAATACTCATGCACTGAATTAGTGCCTTGAGTCATGGTGGACATCTGGTATTCCAGAGTACCAAGGTCCCGTTTATCAGCATAATGTGTCGTTAAACACTTTATTATGCTATCCCAATTTAAGGGTGTGTTGTAAGATTTCAGTGCGATGTCTGCATCGCCCGTTATTTTGTTTCTTACAACGTTCAAAATTCCAAAGTATTTTGGAGTTCCCTTGATCGAATCGTAAGTTTTCAAAATTCTTTCTACACTTTTCTTCCATGAAGCAATTTCTGTTTGATTACCTGAAAATTCTTTTAATGCTCGTAACACATCTGGTACTTTGTCTAAACCTGATAAATCCCCATTAACTATGTTTATTCCCTGATATACTACTTGCTCGGGTTCTGCGTGCAGTTGTTCCTGCAAAACTCTACGGACTATTTCGGATATAGCCAACTCCGTTTGTGGATTTAATTGATTCTGGTTTGGAGGCTGTGGCGGTACATTATTTAAGACGAGAGGTCTGATTAAATTATTTTGATTTGCCATGATCTTAAAAAAAACTTACAGAATTACAATCGAATATTTTAATTTATTTTATATATTTTTCGCCCTTTTGTACTATTGTAAAATTCACAAAATAAAATTTTAAATTTTATGTTAATTGATGTTAAAAAAATTTCTTTTTCTTTTTTTAAAAAAAAATTTAGATTTTGCAGTAAAAAAAATTTTAATATTTAATAAAAATTTAGAACTTGATATATTTAAGCTTATTAAAACGTACAAAAATATTAAGACTCGATACATTTTTAGAATAGGATGCTGTTGCAAAGGTTGTCGATGTTGCTGCTTGTTGGTATGATTTTGTGCCTTTTGTTGAAAAAAATTTTTTGTTGTGTCTGTTTCGACGCTGCCCAGGCTATTTCGAAGGCTGGTGACTTTCACTTCCTTCTTTTTTCGTTTTTTGCTTTGATTTATTCAGAATTATTGATTTATTAAAATTTATTAAATTTTTAATTGGTTCTAAAATTGGTCTTTATTTAATGTTCACTTAATTAGTTTTTAATTATTTTGTCAAGTTTGTTTATTAAGGTTTTTGCTTAATTTCAATTTATTTTTATGTGACCTTTTAATTTAACACTTCACTTAACATCTTATTTGATGAAATGTTTGCTTAACTTTATTAAATTTTTATTTTTAACCGTTGTTGTTTTTTTTTTGTTTAGAAATTTTTAATTAACTTAAAAATTTTCGCGCCGGTAACCGAGAATTTATCCTTTTTACTTTCGTTACTACGGTTCTCCTTGTTACTCTTAGATGCACGTTTCAATTGAATTTAAACACTTATTAACTTCGGGAAAAAAAAATTATCTCACTTCTTGAGTGCTCGGGCGCCAGTTGAGTCTTACCGTAAGTAAAAGACACGATTTCGAGTTCTTGACTACGACTGAAAACTTTATTCCAAAATTCATAAAATAAAATACAAAAATGCTTAATGGTAATAATTATATTATATTATCAATTACCATACAAAAAATTCGTTGAAAAAATAATATCAGATGTGCGGTAGTCCCCACTTAAATGCGCCTTCAAAAATGTAGTTTTCTCCGCTTTTAAGCGGGGAATCATTTAGGAAAATATATGTACAAATGCGTAAAAGCGCATTAATCGAAAGTAGTGTTCGTTTGATGAAAGTTTTTTTACACGATCTACAAACTTACAAAAAACTGATTTCTTTTCTTTAAAAGAATCTGTTCCTTAAAATTTTAAGTTTTATATATTTAGATAAAATATTTTTCTACCTCAAGTTTCAGTTTTCCAATCATCATTTTCGTATTGCAGACAATTGCAATCTTTTTGGAACAACCCTACGGGAAATTTTAACAAACTGTCACCGAACTGGCCCCTTTATATGAAATAGACTGGTCCCTTTTACATGGCGTTGTCATAGGAGGTGGAAATTGACCCCTTGTGACATGTCACAAGACAAATCCTAGGACAGGTTACTGAACTCTCATAAAAAACAAAGTTCAGAAATCTGTCCTGGGATTTGTCTTGTGACATGTCACAAGGGGTCAATTTCCACCTCCTATGACAACGCCATGTAAAAGTGACCAGTCTATTTCATATAAAGGGGCCAGTTCGGTGACAGTTTGTTAAAATTTTCCGTAGGGAACAAATAAAATTTAACATGACAATATCATTTCTAACTAAATAAATGAAAAAATATAAAAAGTCGGAAACAAATTTTTTTTATTTTTTAAATGAAAAATTTTTAAATTTTTTTAAAAAATAAAAAATAGTAAAATTAAAAAACTATATGAGTCATTCCATCTCAAATCGACCAATGGTTGGAATCGACCACTTTCGATTTGTATGAATTTTGGTCAGAACTTTTCCTTCATCATATAACGAAGTTTTGCCAAAGGAAAAAAATTGTTTTCCAAAGTTATGCAATATTTAAATTTTCAAAAGATGTCATAATTTTTCTAATTTTTTGCTTTGTTACGAGATTATTTTTTGAAATCTCGAAAACTATAATAGCTACAAAAATGGTTCTTAGCTCGTTTTAAAGAGGATATTTAGGCGTATTGAAAAAAAAACCTATTATAAAAAAAAATATTGACAAATAAAAAAATTTTAAATTTTGCAATTTTACAATTTTAAAAATCGAAAAACTCAAAAACCTATTTTTTTTAAATAAAACCTCCAACTGATCTTAAGAGATCCCGAAATTTTCAAGAGGACTTTTATTTTTAAAAAGATATGAATTTTTGAATTTTTTTTAAGTTGAATCTTAATACAGTAATATTAAACAAATATCCAATTTTGGGCAATAAAAACAAATTGAAGGCTTTAGAAGCACAGAAAAAATTTTAAATCGTAATTACGCTTTTATTTTTTTGGTAATAGTTTGAAAAACAAATAACCCAGCTAAAAATCGACATATATGGATCCATACAGGTTAAATGTATCTGCGTGCATGTCCATAAACATGCATTCATGACCATACATGGATACATAAATCCCCATACATGAATCATATATGACCATACGTGTGCATTAACGAAATTTGAGGTAATATCTGCATATGTGTACATTAGGGTTTGAGATTTCCCGGACTTTTTTAAACTTTTATTCTTTTTCCCGGAAACGGGAATAAAAAAATTTGATTCCCGGGAATAAAAAAATTTGATTCCCGGGAATTCCCGGGAAATAATTCTGAATAAAATTGTTAATGAAAAAATAATTTTTGTTAAAAAAAAAACACTATGTCAGTACAAATTCAGTCTGTGTATTGAGAATTTATCACACTTGGTCGATTAGATCTGGTGGCCACAATGTTATTTTCCAAAGACAAATAAAACTCTTCTAGTCTTATTTCTACAATTCTTCTTATTTCTTCAGCATTACATCTTCCTGATATATAAACCAACCCCAGGTTATAAAATTAATTATTTCCGTTTATACATATGTTCATCTAAAATTATTGTCCATTCATCTAAAATTATAGTAAATCTCTTCTTTCTTTTATCATGATATCTTTTACATGATTGTAGTAATTTAATATAATGTTCAGGTTTTTATTATAAAAACTTTCTCGAATAAACGAAGATCTATTTATGGTGCTGATTGACATTCCGTCGACTGCGGCTAATTTGGATACCATTTCAGGAAATTTTTGCCCTACCATAAAACGGTTCAATGCCTATTCAGCTTACACTTTTTTCTTCGGGTACTTTGCTAATTTTAGCTGGAACGTTAGTCATGTTGTTGTTTTCTTCAAGAGAAATTGCATGACCATCAATTTTTTTTTTTTGTGAACCAAATTTATATGTCGGAAAACCAAATTTAGATACCTCCGTTAACCATTAGTCTTTTAGGGCAAATATTGCACTGCTCTGCATTTTCCTTTTTTGTGAAGTATTTCCATACTCCTGACATTTTATTCTTTAATATAAAAGAATATATTAGTTTGAAAGTAGGTGTATTAAAATAAAGTAAACTTACTTGAAAATATCAAATTTATGAATGAAAACGTTACTTATAAAATTATTGGCCCTTAATATAAAGGAGTATTTTAAATTTAAAGTCGACTTTATTTTTAATCATAGGGTTTTGTTCAGTTTGTGTATGGAAACTTTACAAAAATATTTATATTTTCAAACATTTTGATTGGTTGAAAATAAATTAACCAATCAGAATGCTCCCAAATAAACCAAGTCAAGGTATACTTCCACCCAATATTTCAACTAAAGTCGACTTTAACTAAAATATACATTTGAAAAATTTAGATAGTAAGGGCGATTATTTGTAAGAAACAAAACTTTTTTTCATATTTCTTTTAAACATTTTACCAAGTTTTGATTTTACTACTTAAATTTTGAATAAGTTATGCGAAAATTCTTTATTAGTTGAAATGCAAATATATTACTTGGCAAATATTTTTTTTGTGTCAAATAAATTGATTCCCTTTTAAAAGATTTTAACAATGACATTTTTGTTTTGGTATTTAAAATGTTTTTATGACTAAAATTAAAAAATCCTATTCCAAACAAATTCAATTTAAAAAATTTAATTTTTTTAAAATTTCCCGTTTTCCCGGGAAAAATATATTATTTTCCCGGGAATGCCCGGCAAACTGTTCTCGGGATTTCCCGGGAATTCCCGAACGCCAAACCCTAGTGTACATGCATGAACATTAGAGTATCCCTTAAAAATAGATTTGTCATTACACCCCCCAATTTTATTGGAAATGGTCCCAAATGGAAGAAATCGATTTTTTTTGGAAAACGTTAACCCGTGCCGAAAGTTGGACGAAAATGAAACCTTTTGGAAAAAAAGTGTAAAATTCGAAATTTCGAAAAAAAATTATTTTTTATTCCATTTATTCATTTAATATAGTCAAAATGATTCACACATGGAATTTTGACTTCATCGGATATCATTAACCCACTTTAGCCTGGAATCCAAAATGACCCACGAATTTGATAAAAATGCAAAAACGTATTTTTTTTTTAAATTAATTTTAAAAATTTTTTAAAATGCCTAATTTGGAGATGTCGATTGCTATTTGTACCACATAATAGTTGATGCTAAAGAAAAAAAATAAATTGGAAAAATGATAATTCGAGTTTGTGTTTGGAGCGACGGCTTTTCAGGACATTTTACAAAAATTGCTCATTTTGTAAAAAATTTTTAAAAATTTTAATGTTTTCATCAAATTTTACACGGTTTTAGGAAAAACAGCACTCAAATTTGGTTAGATTATAATTATCTTTTCATTTCTATAAAAAAAATTTAACCCTTAGTGGCATGTGGTCAGAAAAGACCCATGGAACTTAATATTAATTATGACTACGAGATTGTAAAGCCATTAAATTTATAAAAAAAATCTCAACTGGATACAAATAATTATTTTATGTAACGTGATCCATATGGGGTTAATTTTTATACTTTTTTATACCCCACTAGGAAATTTACAGAATAACACCTTTCGCATATCCCAATTTAATAAAAATCTGATAAATGTTATTCTGTAAATTTCCTAGTGGGTCTTTTTTTTTGAAAAGTGATAACATTAACCCTATATGGATCAAGTTACTCAAAATAATTATTTTTATCAAGTGGAAATTTTTTTTTTATTCATTCAAAGTGATATTTTTCCGAAAATTATGAAAGGTGTTATTCTGTAAATTTCCTAGTGGAATTTTACTCAGTAGCATTGCAGCTCCACAATGCGTATTTATATTTTTATATCACATTCTTTGATAGTGTTCATTTGCGAGCTATTTTTCACATTTTCTCACATTAAAGTTTAAAGCAAAATTAAACTTTTAAATAAAATTCAAAAACTCTACAAATTTTATGTAGAGTTTAGTTATGGAAATAATATAAAAATAAAATTTTAAAAAATCTTAACCAGCTCGGATCCGGCAGCATGTTAACGTTCGAACTTTAATTACCAATATCTCCGCTAGGGGCTGCTGCAAAGCTATAAAAATAATAAAAATATTTCTTTAGCATAGATCTATATTTCCACGAAGTTTGGTCGGAAAATTCCCTGCCATTACAATTCAGACATGTAAGGGTTAATCGATCGAAATAAAAATCCGAATAATTGACAACACTAATATTTGTACCACTGGTTCAGTCCCATTTTTACCTGTCTCGAGACAAGTACTTTCAGACCGGTACTCTTTTCACCAGTCATAGGACCAGTACTTTAAGGCCAGTTGCGTTTTCACCGGTTACGGGACAGGTCAGCGGGTAGGTACTTTCAGACCGGTCCTGTTTTCACTAGTCATGGGACAGGTCCATGCACACCGGTCCTCTTTTCACCGGTCACGAGACGGGTCACAGGACAGGTTCCTTCCGACCGGTCCTGTTTTCACCGGTCATGGGACAGGTACTGTCACTACAAATGACCCCTGTTTTCCCACAGGGCTTTTACACTACAGTGTACACATCTTTAAAAGAAGATATAAAATTTAATAGTGTTCAAAAAGGCAATACGGTCACGATATTCGCTAATGAAGTATAATTTTTTGAATATATCATGATCTCCGTGAAAAGGAGCGTTTTGTGTTTCTCCTAAACGATTGAAGTTAGATAATTGAAATTTGGCATATAGCTTCATTTTATGACGAGAAGAAAACCAACCAAGGGATTTTTGTTGGTTTTGTGAAAGGGTTAACAAAAATTACTTATATAGGTGGTTTTCATTAACAATTTTGTTCAAAAATATTTCTCGGGATTCCCAGGAATCAAATTTTTTTATTCCCGTTTCCCGGGAAATAAAAAAGTCCGGGAAATCCCAAACCCTAGTTAACATGTAAGTATTGTGAATCAGGATAATAATGGAAATGTTAAGTTATTTTGATGAAATTTGGTATTCCGACTTACACCTGCGGTCACGCACCTCTTAGCACTGAATTTTGTTTGACAAACGCTTGTTTAAATACAAATTATAACGGTATTTTTGCTATCAAACTTCAAATTAAAAATACATACGGAATATAGTGAAAAAAAAATAATTTATGAATCAGTAGTTGCAAATTAAACTGACAGACCTTGAAAATAAATCCAAGATACAAGCGGTTGATTCGAGGCCTGAAGGTCATTATTTTTACATTAGAGGAAGGAGTACCTTGCCGCGAAATTGGAGGACGGATAGGCTGTAGTCATCCAAGCGTGATAAATTTGCTCAAAAAAAAAAATGTGTGACAATTAAAGTACACCGACATTTAAAGTAACTGACAATTAAAGAATTTTTAGTGTATTTAAAAGGCATTTAAATCCATATGTAAGAGTACACTTTTTAAAGAGTTATAGCATTATGAAAATGTAAGAATACACTTAAATCGCACTAATTGTAAATTAATATTAGCGTAATTTTCATTAAATTTGTTAACATTATACAATACAATTTATTTTGATGAAAATGGATATTTGAAAACATTAGTTATTTCATTATAAATTTTACCATTTAAAAACATATCATCACATTTGTGTTTACAAGGTTTAATGCCAAAAATTTCAGGGTGAGATGAAGTGAACTTAAAACCTTTAGGGCTGTACTCATAAGTTAAAAATAACGACTGCACAACGAATGCACAACTTGCCCTTATGGGAATTTGTGTGTATAAAAAGTTGTGCACTGGGTGTTAGACGTTAGTTTTAACTTATGAATACCGCTATTAATATTTATAAAAGAAAACATCACTTTTGATTCTGAGGATTATAAAATCTTTCCAAGAGAATATTTTCTATTTTTGAACAGTGGATATACCCACGGGATATTTGGTGAGTTTTTGTTATGAAAAATGTGATTTTTTCTTTGATTTTTCCAATAGGATTTTTGGGAGATTTTAGAATTTATTTTATAAAATCTAAACTGTTTTCAAAATCGAAAGCTGAAAATTTTGATATAGGGCTTCAATATTGGCTATGTCATCCGCGATATGAATAAGATTATGAATGTTCATGGTTTGAGAATTTGGTCCATAAATATGTGGCATAAGTTCAAAAAATTTCCTTAAAAGTTGTTTAACATAATCAGTTTTTAACGTAGCTAATATAATAGACGATAAAATTCTACGCTAGTTTAATTGTTAAAAAAGCATTTTACAGTTTTTTTTGGCAACGCTTTGAAAACGTTATAAAATACCACCCTCACACCGTAAATCATGGTTATCATCTGGGGCGTTGTCAAACGCTTTAAACCTGTAAATCGGTATATTCTGAAAACGCTTGTACCACCTTTTAAAATGCTTTTAAAACGTTTTCGCCATTGTATTTTTCCACCTGGGTGACTTTCTTAGAATTCAAGCTAATAAAAAGTAAAAGATTTTTAAGTACATCTACGTCAAATTGAGCCTTATAGTAGTTTCCTCAAGGTTTAGGTTTAAATAAAGAACTCGGAATTTTTAACTTTATATTCGTGAGTAGGAGACGAAAATATTTTAAAAATTTTTAGAGGAAGTCTGTGTAAAATAGTCGATATTTTTTGATCATACATTTGTATGTTTATTTTCTTATTGCTGTTTTCTATATTATGTATATTTTAAAATTCGGACTAATATTTTTCATTTCATAATTCATTTTTTTAAGTAGTATTATTTAATTTCAACTTTTTAAAATTTGGGGAAGATATATATGCTCCCCAGGTAAAAACTATGTATGGTAACAAAAAAATACCACTGGCAAAGCACAAGTAGATTGCAATCTTACAAAAAGGAAGCACTGGCAGCCCACTAAATTTGGACGCTTTACCAACTCTTGACAAGGACGACTTCCCAGCGTTTGTCTTCCAAAAACATTATTGTTAATATTTTTTTAAAAAGAAGCTTAAAAAGAAGAGTGCATATTTAAACAATTTTTCACTCATTTAACACTAATTTTAGTCATTTAACACTCTTTAGTTACGAGTTCTCACAATTTGGTGTTTCCTGGTGCTATCTCAGTGCTTTGCAAAGACGGTGTTATCATTCGGGCGTCGGAAAAGCAGTTATCAAGTACTCATACCATACATTTCGGTGCTTTGCCAGTGCTGGCCCATTTGTAATTTTCTAACTGGGTCTTTTCCATGTTTGTTACCACGGCTGGGTAGTTTTTGCTGATCTTTCTAAATATCTAAATGTAGTAGTAGATAATTTTGGAGGATCCATTGATTCCTCTATAAATTTTTATTCAGATTTCCTATACCCAGTTCCAAGTCTGTAAATAGAACTACCATTCACCATTAGTGAATCATAGATCCGCCACTGCACTTGGATAATCCAGATAATTGGATAATTTAAAAATTGTGATTTTGGTTTGAGTTAAATGTCTTACTTGTTTAAATGATCCGGCATTTCCAGGCACAAAAATTACAGGAGCTCCTTTTAAAATTAATTTGTTAACGTCCTGTTGTAATCGGCCCTCATAATAGTAATATAAACCATAATGTGGTAACTGGGAATTTTCCTTGAAATTTATTTTCTTGATAATAGATAAATAAAAAAACCAATTATAAATAATATAAACCGCTTATAATGATGCAAATTTTATATAAATATTAAGAACTTACAGAAAATTGTGGTACACCAAACATATATGTCATGCGACAGGCATTCTCCTCAACCTCCAGGAAAATCCGACTAACTCCATATAAAAAGCATCCAAATGCAATTGTTATTAGAATAATAAAAAAATTTTTAAACATTTCTGTTTTATTTACATATATCCAAATTGCTGATATAAATAAATCAACAACAGAGGCATGAGCCGAACCCCATAAAACCGCCGGAGCCTAGCCGCCGTCGACGAAATTACTTCCATCAAAAGGGCACAGATTCCATAAGACGATAGCAAAGGCTTGATTCTTTTATTCACTTTTTAAAAATTAATGAAATTTGGGTTAAATTTAATTCCGAAATAGCATTCTTATGGAATTAATTCAATAGCTTAATTCCCAAAAGCTTTAAATTATATGAATTCATTCTATTTTGATTGAAGTCTAATTGAATTAAACCACCCAAGAAACATTTTTACGGACTGTCCGCAACGTACGGAATAATAAATCCGGCTTTTACGGTACGTTTACGTTCCGTATGCACATATCCGTCGCAGCTTGTGCGTGTACGGAAAACAAACGGACCGTATAATCGGATTACGAACACAGCACGTTTTTCCCTTTTGTGTATCCGTTTCCGTACAGTTAAATACACTCATAAAAAAAGCCCGTACAAATAGCGCAAAATTCTGCTAAAATAACAGGAAATAGTACCTGAATTTGCGCCAGCAGAATTTTCAATGAAGTTAAAAATCATGGTCTGCTAAATTTAGGTAAGCTAAATTTTACATACTGCTAAATATACGAATAATTTTAGTTAAATTAGATAGGAAATTTGAGCTGAATTCAGCAGAAATTTTACCTGATTTAACTAAAAATTTCTGTTAAAATGTCGCTTAAAATTTCGACTTCCGGGATCTGACCCTAGACGGGCCCATATTTGTTATTGGGAGTATATGTGTCTGATAAAACCCCGTTCACATTATCACACAAATGCATATACTTTTCTTCACACAAGTATGACAAAAAAGTATGCTGAAATTGTCTGGTTGTCAAAAAGTAAAAAAGAAAATCTTTTCAGTGTTCAGACTGTTACCGACACACACAACAAATAAATTAAAACAGTTATTTCTTCTTATATTATTACTTTTTTCACCACTAGTTGTTTTTAATCTTTGTTTAATATTTATTTGTGAATAACACAACACTTGTGTTGGGAATTCCCGGGAAATCCCGCGAAAAGTTTGCCGGGAATTCCCGGGAAAACAATAAATTTTCCCGGGAAAACGGGAAATTTTAAAAATATTAAATTTTTTAAATTGTTTTTGTTTCGAATAGGATTTTTTAATTTTAGTCATAAAAAAACATTTTAAATACCAAAACAAAAATGTCATTGTTAAAATCTTTTAAAAGGAAATACATTTATTTGACACACAAATAAAATCTTTGCCAAGTAATTAGGAGCATTTCAACTAATAAAGATTTTTCGCATAACTTATTCAAAATTTAAGTAGTAAAACCTAAAAACTTGGTAAAATGTTTTAAAGAAATATGAAAAAAAGCTTTGTTTCTTACAAATAATCGCCCTTACTATCTAAATTTTTCAAATGTATAATTTAGGTAAAGTCGACTTTAGTTAAAATATTGGGTGGCAGTATACCAATACTTCGTTTATTTTTGAAGCGTTCTGATTGGTTAATTTATTTTCAACCAATCAAAATATTTGAAAATATAAATACTTTTGTAAGGTTTTCATACACAAAATGAACAAAACCGTTTGATTAAAAATAAAGTCGACTTTAAATTTAAAATACTTTTTTATATTAAGGGCCAATAATTTTATAAGTAACGTTTTCATTAATAAATGTGAAAATAAAAAACTGGTTAACGGTGGTATATAAATTTGGTTATCCGACATCTAAATTTGGTTCACAAAAAAAAAAATTGATGGTCATGCAACTTCTCTTGAAGAAAACAACAACAAGAATAACGTTTCAGCTAAAATTAGCAAAGTACCCTAAGAAAAAAGTGTAAGCTGAATAGGCATTAAAGGTTTTATGGTAGGGCAAACATTTCCTGAAATGGTATCCAAATTAGCCGCAGTCAATCCGCACCATAACTAGATCTTCATTTATTCGAGAAAGTTTTTATAATAAAAACCTGGCATTGCAAAAAAATTAAACCGATGTAAAGAACATTATATTAAATTACTACAATCATGTAAAACATATCATGATGAAAGAAATATCGAGCAATATTTCTAACAATAGGAGATTTACTATAATCTTAGATGAATGGACAAGAATATCACAAAAGAGATATTTGAACATATGTATAAACGTAAATAATTCATTTTATAACCTGGGGTTGGTTTATATATCAGGAAGATGTAATGCTGATGAAATAAGAAGAATTGTAGAAATAAGACTAGAAGAGTTTTATTTGTCTTTGGAAAATAGCATTGTGGCCACCATATCTAATGGGCCAAGTGTGATGAAACGGTTTGTTTCCGACAGTCCAGTAGTAGGTGCTTTCTGCTGGAATCATGCAATTCATTTGGCAGTGCTGCGAGTAATTTATGTGAAATCAAATGTTCAACATTCTGATATTTTTACTTTGAATTCTCACTACACAGACTGCATTTGTACTGAAATAGTGTTTTTTTAAACAAAAATTACTTATATAGGTGGTTTTCATTAACAATTTTGTTCAAAAATATTTCAAATTTTTTCATTCCCGTTTCCCGGGAAATAAAAAAGTCCGGGAAATCCCAAACACTAGTTGAGACAAGTGGTAACTTTATGAAATATTTCAAAAAATAAATCTTGTCATTTTGACATGTGTGTAACGAACAGTGTTCACACTATTATACATTTTCGTTATACAACACATTTTTGACATGTATAACACACTTGTGTAATAATCTAAAGGGGCTTAAGGGTTACTTTATAGGTACAGAGTAGGGAATGCATCCCGGGACTGCCGGGAAATTAAGCATTTTTCAGTTCCCGCATTCCCGAGAATTTAGACCGGGAATACCGGGATTTCACAAAATACAATTTAAACTAAAAAGTTGATTATTTCAAATTTTCATATGCATAAAAAATTTAAAAATTTATGAAATTGTAAAAATGTTACATTAATTTGTATATTTGATCGAACTTTTTAAGTATCTTTTAGTGCCTTTTTTAAGCAAACGGAATTCGAGAAGTCGCTTAACTTTTTAAAGAAAAACAATCAAATAGTTCATGTATGAAAAATTTTGTGCTATAGAGAAGTAAAGAAATATTCATCTAGAGCAGCGGTTCCCTCTAAGTTTTGCTTCACGGACCCCTTGAGACATTTCCACTAGCTCACGGACCCCCAAACCAGTGTTGAGCGAGAAGTACTTTATAAATTATGGGGCAAAATTAATAAAAGCACCTGCTTTTTTTAAATGATGGTCAATTTTAAGCAGGAATAAGGAAAAAAAAATATTTTTCAATTCAATATTTTGCTAAATAATTTAAAGATTATAAAAAAATTATTTTTTTTAATAACTTGTTTTATGTTTTTTGTCGGAACTCTTCGCGGACCCCCTGGAATTCTGCTACGGACCCCTGAGAACCATTTTGGAACCGTTGATCTAGAGAGTTTAAAAAATTTTTACGAATTTGATAAAATTAATTTCTATAATTAATTTAATTTTTACGGACAACTTTTTTTGTCTAAAATCCGTTTTTCTTTATACAATTTTTAAAAAATATATAATTGGATTTTTATAATTGCAATGATAAAAAAAATTAACTTTTTCCCATTGAAAAACCCATTTGCAATTTCAAGAAAAACTATCCACGGCCTGAGGTTTTCATTACAATGCAAATATTACATTTTCTTTTTGAAAGTTTTAAAAATATTACAAAAAAAGTGTTATTTACTTCTCTAGCGGGATCCGGGGATCCCGGGAATTCAAAATAAATTTCCCGCTTTCCCGGGAAATTAAAAAGTGCGGGATTTTGCATTCCCTAGTGACGAATTTTTGTCCATTTTGCTCTATCTCGCTTAGTTTCCGAGATACAAACTATTTTACGATCTTATAATAAAAAAATTAAAATATAGCGCCATCGCTATGTGATATTGATAGCAGAGACACAAAAATATAAGAATTAGAAAATAATCGTGGTTTAAATACACTCAGAAAAGTTCTGCAGTTACTACGTGACAGTTATTTATGTAGTAATGCGGTTGTAGTTATTTTAACTACAATTGTAGTTAATTTACTTAGAACAAAATTTTTCAATGTTTTTGACAGTTATTTTTTTAAACAAACTACAAAAATTACTACATTGTAGTAATATTTATTTTATGCAGTTATTTTGAATTTTATTTACAAATACTTAAATTTTCAAGTGTGTATGCACACACACGAAGCAAACAGAAGTATGTGTATGAATCACTTGTTTATAAATTCCTAGTGAAAGAATATGAGTATAACATGTTTGCTCTTGTCTTAGTCATAAAACAACGCCAAAGACTGAGCACGCGTAATACGGAAAAGGTTATATATTTTTTATTAAATTACTAAAATAATAAGGTAAGTTTTATAATATAAATTTATTTACGGGGAATGTTAAAAAAATATTGTATTTATTTTCTTTCAGTTCTTTTATATTCTCATCCCTTTCTACCTGGAGAAAAAAAAGGAAGCCAAACAACAGCATATTTCATCCCTCACAGACGGACATGTACAACAATATCTTAATAGTGAAAAAAGTGACATTAAGTGTAAATTTTGATTTCTCAATTTTAAATTTATTATAGAATAAAATTAAGTTAATAGTGTTTACATAAATTTGTTTTTTTTATTAAATTAATAATTAAAAAAAAAAATTTTTATTTATGTTTTTTTAACTACATTTGCAAGTTGTTTGTACAGTTTTACAATAATTTGCATGTATGTTGTTTCAATTGCATTTGTAGTTGTTTTTACTACATTTGTCAGTTGATTTTTAACAGTTAAAAATTACTTCATATTGCAGTTAATTTAACTGCAAATGTAGTCTACAGCTTTTTAAGTGCAAATGCAGTTATTTTAACTGTCATTTGCAGTTGATGTTACCTACATAATTCCCTGAGTGTAGCCACCGAACTTTATTCTATAAATTGGGCTTATAGACCCTAGGTTATGATTCTAAATAACCACAAGTAATAAATTGCAAAATAATCGCCGAAAGCGAAAAAAGGCTTTATGGCACAAAAATATATAAAAAACTTAATCAGCGATTATAAATCTGCAAACAAAAATGCAACTTTTGTTCTATAGTCCATTCCTTTTCGTTCCCTCTTCCAATCCATTTCCATTGTCTATAAATTCAATTCCACTCGTTCAACGTTTATATCCATTTCGTTCCACTTGTGTAGTGTTTCAATTCCACTCGTTTCCTATTTAGTTTCTTAATTTTAGTGTTCCATATACACTCGTTCTTTAAATTTTAGGTTTCTAGCTAAAGACGCAGATGTTAAGGGGGGGGGGGGGGGCAATTTTCCCCTTTTGAGCCACCATTGTTACCACGTTAAGTTAGCGCATACTCCAAGGAAAACATTATAGATTACGGGTTTCTAGCCGAAGGGTTCGTTTAGGCCATCAAGGGGGAGAATTATTCCGTTTTTACCCCTCCCGGTAGGAATTTCCAAAAATTCCGAGAACGTCTGCATTGGAGGAGGAACCTACTACATACATAATTTTAGGTCTCTATATCCAGCAGTTTGCCCAACTCGGCAAGGGGGAAGTTTTTTCACTTTTTACCCCTCCCGGTATGAGTTTCCAAAAATACCGTCTTAGGGGACGTCTACGTTAGAGAACGAACCCAAATACCGAATTTAAGCTCCCTAGTTCCAGCAGTTTGGCCAGGCCGTTAAGGGGAGACTTTTCCTGTTTTTGACCCTACCTGTGGAAATTTCCAAAAATCTCATCTTAGCGGATGTCTACAATAGAGGAGGAACTTTAGTACCAAATTTCAACTTCCTACCTCCAGCAGTTTGGGCAGGCCTTTAAGCGGCACTTTTCGCTTCATTAATTCCCATTTTTGCAATGTCCCTGTCCAAAATTCCACAAAGCACCTTCCCGATAAGTGAGCCCATACTCCAAGGAAAATATGTTTTACATTTCAGGTTTCTAGCCAACTTTTACTATTTGTGCCCCTCTCGGTAAGAATTTCCGAAAATCCATCGACAGGGAATTTCAGATAGTTCCAGCAGTTTAAGCAGGCTGTCAAGTGGGACACTTTTTTTTTTTTGTCCCTCCCGGTTGGACTTAGGCTGGAAGAAGAACCTAAGTACCAAACTTCAGCTTCCTAGTTCCAGCAGTTTGGACAGGTCGTTAAGGGGCCACTTTATCTTTTTGAGCCCCCATTTTATAACGACCCTGTCCAAAATTCAAAATAGTATCTTTCTAATAAGTTAACCCTTACTCCAGGGACCCACGTTTTAAATTTCAGGTTTCTACCCGAAGGGGTTTTTACAGGCCACCAAGGGGAGGCTTTCTTCTTTTTGCCCCTCCCTTTAGGAATTTACAAAAATTCCATCTTCGCGGCTGTCTGCGATGGATGAGGAACATTCATACCAAATTTCAACTTCATTGCCTCAGTGGTTTGGGCAGGCCGTTATTGGGGACATTTTTCCCTTTTAACCCCCATTTTTACTATGTTTCTGTTCCAAAATAGAAAAATTACGTTGCCGGTGAGTTAGTCCTACTCCAGGGAATACATATTTCAAATTTTAGTTTGGCCAGAAGGGATTGGGCAGGCCGGCAAGGAGAATGCTTTTCCCCTTATCTCCCTCCCGATAGGAACTCACATACCGAATTTCGGCTACATAGTTTCAGCAGTTTGGGCAGGCCGTCAAGGGGGAAACATCCCCCTTTTGGGATATCCTGTAGGGAATTCCAAAAATATAAACTTAGTCGATGTCTACTACAGTGGAGGAACCTTTATACCAAATTTCAACTTCTTTCCTCCTGTTTTGGGCAGGCAGTTAAGGGGGACACTTTTCCAATTTGTGAGACCGTCTATGGGGAGACTTTTCGCCTTTTTGCCCGTTCCGGTAGGAATATCCAAAAATCCCGTCTTAGCGGACATCTATGCCGAATATCAAGAAACCTTGTTTTAGTGGAGATATCCGTGGGGGGAGGACAAAAAGTACTTTGTGTGAAATTACATTTTTTAAATGGAATTTTTTGGAAAAAGCGAAATTTTTTGGAAAAAATACTTTATTTTTACAAAGTACTTTATTGGAAGAAGGTACTTTTTTTGAAAAAGTTATTTTTAGGAAAAATGTATTTTTTTTGGAAGAAGGTCCTTTTTTTGGAGAATGTATTTCTTTTGGAAAAGGGTACTTTTTTTGGATAAGGTACTTTTTTTTGGAAAAAGGTACTCTTTTTTGGAAAAATGTACTTTTTTGAAAAAGGTACTTTTTCTGAAAAAGGTACATTTCTTTTGGAAAACGGAAACTTTTTTGGAAAACGGTACTTGTTTGGAAAAAGGAACTTTTTTGGAAAAAGGTACTTTTTTGGTAAAAGGTGCTTTTTTGGAAAAAGGTACTTTTTCGGAAAAAGGTACTTTTTTCCCCTTTTTGCCCCTCCCTGTAAAAATTTCCAAAAAGTGCCGTCTTGGCGGATGTCTACGATAGTGGAGGAACCTTTATACCAAATTTCAACTTCCTACCTCCAGCGGTTTGGGCAGGCCGTCAAGGGGGGCTCTTTTCCCCTTTTTAACCCCATTTTTCCAACGTCCCTGTCCAAAATTCTGGAAAGTACTTTCCAGAAAAGTTAGCCCCTACTCCAAGGAACACATATCTAAAATTTCAGCTTTCTAGCCAAAGGGGTTTTGGCAGGCCGTCAAGGGGGAGACTTTCCCTACAGAAAAAAATAGTTTTCATTAGCTTAGTTTAAATTAGTGTTTCCAATTCGGTTAATCGATTAACCGATTCCTCGATTAATCGCCTCTATTTCGGTTAATGTCGAAACAAATAATTTAAAACTCAAATAATTATTCGACCCGAATAATCGGTTAAAATTGGTCGATTAACCGGTTACATTTTTAATATGAAATTTTTCCTTAATTTTTTCCCAAAACTTCACAATTTTCTTAATCTGGGCTACAAAATTACCAGAAAAGCTTAGAAAAAACAAATACTAACTAAAATAGCATCAAATTCTTTAAAAATCGTATGAAATAGGTCCTTAAATACCTTTTTCGAGCAACCGCAAACAAGTCGACATTGTACCATCAGACTCCCAATTTTTAAAAAAATTTTTCGCAATGTTTTAAAAAAATATGTATCAAAGTTTCTATTTGTAAAAAAGCCTTAAGAACATAGCAAAAGGCCAAAATGAAGGTGTTTTTTAAAACTTCACAAAACACGCGAAATACACGACTGGCTGGAGGATGCTTTGTGAAATAAAATAGAAAATTTTGCATTACTGTTTCAATTCTTTTAAAAATTTAAACTAATATAAATTATATCTCCATGTCCTTTAAGACAAGACTGCATTTGTTTTAAAACTGTTACACAATTAACATGTTAATTCTGTAAGAACTTTAACTTTTCTTATTTTTCCTAAGAAAGTGTACATACACATCGGTTCAAAACCACATCAATTCTAAAACATGTTCCACTAGAGCAACATTGAACCCGAACCCGTTTCAAGGAATTTAAGTTCGAATTAAAACAAATAACCTAAAGTTAAAAAATTTTAATTTATATAGAATTTGACTTCTGTAACTGCACACTCAGTGAATTGTCTATATGCTATTGATGAATTTATACACTGATTCAATTAAGTTTCGCTGGAATTCGTCTATTGAAACTTTTAATTGAATTGATGCAATTTTTCATAAAGTTTTATGAAGAATTTCATATTATTTATTAAAAATGTCATACACCCAAAAAAGTTTTTTTTAGAAAGAGATTCATAAAAATTGTGAAGCTTTTTCATAAAATTTAATAAATTTGGCTTTTACTTTTTGAAGAAACCTTCATTAGCTTATTGAAAATTTTGTTTACAGCTCGTCCGATAAAATTCTCTCAGAGTAAGTACGCGCAAACTTTAGGTTATTTTTTTACTGTTAATGGCCTTTAGTAACGAAAAAGATACTGAGAAACAAAGTAAATTGGTATTCTCAATTAACTGAAATTAATCTCAAAGAGAACTCAAATTTTTTTATCGATGACTTTAATGAAAATTTCGTAGCTGTAGGAAGAATCTTATTAAAATTTAAAAAAACTTTAGGAATGGCATTTCTTTAACCCGTTCAGACCCAGCATACACGATTGTGAGATGTGATGCTTTCTCTTAAAATTACAAATATTTTCAATACTAATAGGTTTATTTAGATAAAAATTTCAGTTATACTTTTAGCTAAATTATATTTCATAAAATACATTGGCGTACCTAGACCATTTTTCTGGGGTGGGCAAAGAATCCATTTATGGTCAGCTGTTAATTTGCCCATTCTCAGACTCTTAATCTTAAAAACCACTTTTGAAATTAAGCTTAAAATTTTTTCTTACAAAGAAAAACTTTCAAAAATGACTCCCTACCTTGTGATAAAATTTTTATAATTTTATAAATTCAATAATCCTGCTGGCTTATCCTATAAAAATCTCCATGTTTTTATAGAAAACTTTGAAAAGCCCATTTATTTCTCTAAAGAAAACCACTTACAAGGAATGTATTCCAAGCTATACTCAGATTAGTATGAAATTTGGATATTTGATAGAGAAAAGAAATGTAAGATCAACTTATCTCATTTTTTCGTCCACCTCGGGCGAACCCATTTTTATCCCATATTTTGATCACTTAAATTATCGATGAGGTCAAAAACCGTGAGATGTTCATCTCAGAATTTTTGTTTCTACAACATATTGAAATTTTATCAAAATAGTAGGTAGTATTTAGTTGAAGTAACTTCTTTGTTAGATATTAAATATTTCTTTAAAAATTTAAATCTACGTCATTTATCTCACTAAAAAATATTCTGCGATATTTTCCTACCAAAAATCCTTTTCCATTTTCGTATTAAATGCCTTCAGATGTTCATTGAATAACTCTGTGATTCTAATAATGTTTCTTAAAGAATTAAGAATTAAGATCGATTTGTTTCTTAAATATTTCTTTAGTAAGCATTTTTCAAACAACACTTCTTATTTAAGAAATATTTAATAGAAAAATCGATCTTAGTTCTGACTATAAAACTGACCCTGAGATTCCAACAAATTACCTTCCTAGGAAACGATTAGACATTTTCCCAACCAAAAACACAGGATTAATTGATATTTAAAAAATCACAAATAATACTGTGATACTTATATAGGTATTATAGGTAGATTTTTTAAAATTCTGGGGTGGGCCTAACTCCGCCAATGATAAAATATGAATTGACACCAGGAAATTTTAATAGTTTTAGTACCATTTTACATTAAAGTTATAAAATTAATACATTTTTGCAAGCTAGTTGGGTCTGAAAAAGTTAAATGCAATATTAAATTTTATAGTGTCAGTATTGATTAAAAATCACATTCAAAGAAATTTTGTATCTAAGCTTTTCAGATTTTTAAATTTTTTTCTAAATAAAAAATCTAAGTTAGAGTATAAGCACAATGCAAAGGTCCCCGTTTTTTTCCATACAATTTGACAATTAAAATCGTGCAACGATTTCCGTGAGAGATAAAACTTATTTTATTTTCTCAACGGAATTTCTTATTCTCCTGTTTTTACTCTCAGATTATTTTACTCATGTTGCCAGATTTTCACACAATTTCAATCACAGTGCAAGTATAGTACGATTACATGGCTGATTTCGTCATGCACATGCATAATTAATATCAAAGGATTTAACTTTATACATTTATAAAATATATAAAAATAGCAATAATACAATAACACTTTCACAGCCTTTTATTCTAACTAATGTCAAACAACAATTCGTTGGAATGTGGCAAGAAGAAAAATATAAAATATAACCAACTTGACTTTCTATGTGTTCTGTGTTGTAAAAGTAAGATTCCGTTTCCGTTGCTATTTTGTTCATTTTTTTTCCGTCACGATTTAAGATTCCTTTTCCATTTGTATTGTGCTTATTCTCTTAAGTAATCGATATGTAACAGTTGTATTTGCTGTTCTTAACTTACTAATATTTTGTTAGTTTCAGCAGTTCTTTCTGCCATCTTCAACGAAATTTTAGTAGATTTAGCAACATTTTTACAGACCATTTTTTAAAAAAATCTCAGATCCCGAAACTTTTCAACCTTCGAATATGAAAACTTGTTTTATTAAATACATCGCATTCATATATGACGTTAATATTTAATGAAAAGAGTCAGCTTTTTGTGTTTTAATTAATAAAAAATTAATGAAATACCTTAATTTAGCATTAAACGATTAATCGATTAACCACCAATTTTCTCGAATAACCGACCCGAATAACCGTTAATCCATTTTAGTGATTTTTCGAATAATGCATTAACCGGTTAACCGCCTATGTCGAATAATTGGAAACACTAGTTTAAATCAAACCCTTAAATTTTTATATAAATTACCTAAAAATATAATTTTTTATTGGTACATTATAAATTCTTTTGAACATTTTATTAAATCACTTTCTTTTCTTATCTATTTAAAAAATTGTCAATATTTAGTTATATTATGGGGAAATGATAAAAAATTTTATGTAGAAAGGCACATTTACACGCGAGCGAAATCTGCTAGAGATAGAGCAAAAATCACCCCTAAATAGCTAAAATCATTCACAGTAGAGATATTCAAGGTGTTTTTTGCTCTATCTCTAGCAGTTTTCTCTCTCGTATAGATGTGCCTTAAGACCCAAAATAAACTTAGGAAGTTTTACAATTCATTTATTTGTTGGCAGATGTTTGTAAAATGTGTATAATTCCTAAAAATAGCATTAAAATTGCCAAAGTTGAAAATTGTTAAAAAAAAAATAAAGAAGATAAAACAAAAATTAAAAAAAAAAAATATTGAAAATTTGTATAAAAAAGTAAGAAAAATTTAAAACAATACTAAATTAAAAAAAATAAGATCATTTAATAACGATTACCTTATAACTCATAAATGGATAACCAGAAAAGGTAACGAAAGAAGACTTGGAGCTCAACGGAGGAGAAACTTTTGATTGAAATTTGGGCAGACCGAATAGGTCAACTGCGAGGAGTTAGGAAAAATGGGCTTGTATTAGGGATACCGATCCCGAAATCCCGATCCCGAAAATCCTGGGATTTTCGGGATTTAGAAATCCCGAAATCCCGGGATTGGTCTTGAAAAAATCCCGGGATTTGTTTTTATTGCTATATTTGTTTTTATTGCTATATTCGACCTAAATCACTTAAATCTAATATCTTATTAAATGTTATTAAAGTACTAATTTTTCCCATTTATAAATAATAGATTAAAATAGATTACAGATAAAATAGATCTGAATAAAAACCTTAATAATTTGAAGACTTATATTCAGCTTTGAAACTTTTAAAAATCGTAATTCAACTTTATTTAATCTTTCAACGGACTTGTTTTTGTTTATTTTATTGATAACTAGCGGGCGCAGACCGCTACGTTGTTAGCGTGCCTTAAAGTTTAGGCAATTTTTTTTAAATTCGCTTTTTATTTAAAGTACAGTTTTTATAATAAGAGCCTTCACCCAGCCACCACAAATAAATAATTCTGCACAACAATGGATTTAAAATAAATATTTGATCACTTTTTCTCATGAAAGTGGATTGTTAGTAATGAATCCATAATAAATTGCAATATACGTGTGTATGTTAAGATAATTTGGTAAAGTGCGAACTTAGGTAGATAGACCCGTAAGTAGTTTTGTTCATTTGTGTTTTGAATGAAAATAAATAACGTAAAGCAGGGTTGGAAAGCATTTTATAATATTAAAAATAGCGGGCAAATCCCGCTACGTTGTTAGCGTGCCTTAAGTTTTTTTTGTAATTCCAGTTTATGTAAAGGTAGACCTGGCAATTCAAGTAAATTCACAAATTCAGTTGGAAAATTTACTGCGTCGGTTTCTTCCACCGGTGCTTCGTTACATGAAGTTTAAATATCGGAATATATAAGTTCCATTCCTTTTCTAAGGTTTTTTCTCTTTTAGAAAATTTGTTTAACTTTTTGGAGAGTATGTTTCAATGCTACATCAGTTTCATATTCCGTGGATAGTGTTTGAACAGGTAATTCCCTCTTCCAATCCATTTGCATTGTCTATAATTTCAATTACACTCGTTCAACGTTTATATCCATTTCATTCTACTTGTGTAGTGTTTCAATTCCACTCGTTTCCTATTTAGTCTCTTAATTTTAGTGTTCCATATACACTTGTTCTTTAGGTTTTAGGTTTCTAGCTAAACACGCAGACGTTAAGGGGGAAGGGCAATTTTCCCCTTTTGAACCACCATTTTTACCACGTTCCTGTCCAAAGTCCTAGAAATGACTTGTCGATAAGTTAGCCCATACTCCAAGGAAAACATATTATATATTACAGGTTTCTAGCCGAAGGGTTCGGTTAGGCCATCAAGGTGGAGAATTATTCCGTGTTTACCCCTCCCGGTAGGAATTTCCAAAAATTCCGTCTTACAGGACGTCTGCGTTGGAGGAGGAACCTACTACATACATAATTTTAGGTCTCTATATCCAGCAGTTTGGCGAGGCCATCAAGGGGGAAGTTTTTTCCCTTTTTACCCCTCCCGGTATGAGTTTCCAAAAATACCGTCTTAGGGGACGTCTACGTTGGAGAAGGAACCCAAATACCCAATTTAAGCTCCCTAGATCCAGCAGTTTGGCCAGGCCGTTAAGGGGGAGACTTTTCCTGTTTTTGACCCTACCTGTGGAAATTTCCAAAAATCTCATCTTAGCGGATGTCTACAATAGAGGAGGAACTTTAATACAAAATTTCAACTTCCTACCTCCAGCGGTTTGGGCAGGCCTTTAAGCGGCACTTTTCGTTTCATTAATCCCCATTTTTGCAATGTCCCTGTCCAAAAAGCACCTTCCCGGTAAGTGAGCCCATACTCCAAGTAACATATGTTTTACATTTCAGATTTCTAGCCAACTTTTACTATTTGTGCCCCTCTCGGTAGGAATTTCCGAAAATCCGTCGACAGGGAATTTCAGCTTCCTAGTTCCAGCAGTTTGAGCAGGCTGTCAAGGCGGACATTTTTTCTTTTTTTGTCCCTCCCGATTGGAATTAGGCTGGAAGAGGAACCAAGTACCGAATTTCAGCTTCCTAGTTCCAGCAGTTTGGACAGGTCGTTAAGGGGCCACTTTCCCTTTTTGAGCCCCCATTTTATAACGACCCTGTCCAAAATTCAAAAAAGTATTTTTCTAATAAGTTAGCCCTTACTCAAGGGACCCACATTTTAAGTTTCAGGTTTCTAGCCGAAGGGGTTTTTACAGGCCACCGAGGTGAGGCTTTTCTTCTTTTTGCCCCTCCCTTTAGGAATTTACAAAAATTCCATCTTCGCGGCTATCTGCGATGGATGAGGAACATTCATACCAAATTTCAACTGCATTGCCTAAGCGGTTTGGGCAGGCCGTTAGTGGGGATATTTTTCCCTTTCAACCACCATTTTTACTATGTTCCTGTTCCAAAATAGAAAAATTACGTTACCGGTGAGTTAGTCCTACTCCAGGGGATACATATTTAAAATTTTAGGTTGGCCAAAAGGGATTGGGCAGGCCGACAAGGAGGAGACTTTTCCCCTTATTTCCCGTCCCGATAGGAATTTCAAAAATTCCGTCTAAGCGGACGCCTACACAGAAGGAAGAACTCACATTCCGAATTTGCTTTTGGGATATCCTGTAGGGAATTAGTCGATGTCTACTACAGTGGAGGAACCTTTACACCAAATTTCAACTTCTTACCCCCAGTGGTTTGGGCAGGCACTTTTCCAGTTTGTGAGACTGTTTATGGGGAGACTTTTCCCCTTTTTGCCAGTTCCGGTAGGAATTTCCAAAAATCCCGTCTTAGCGCACGTCTATGCCGAATAACAATAAACCTTGTTTTAGTGGAGATATCCGTGGGGGGAGGAAAAAAAGTAGTTTTTTTGAAATTATATATTATTTTAAATGGTACTTTTTGGAAAAACGAATTTTTTTGGAAAAAGATACTTTGTTTTTACAAAGTACTTTATTTGTACTTTTTTTGGAAAAGGTATGTTTTTTTAAAAGGTAGTTTTTTTGGGAAAAGGTACTTTTTTGGAAAAAGGTACTTTTTTTGGAAAAAGGTACTTTTTTTGGAAAAAGGTACTTTTTTTGGAAAAAGATACTTTTTTTGGAAAAAGGTACTTTTGTTTTGAAAAAAGGTACTTTTTTTGAAAAAAGGTACTTTTTTTGGAAAAAGGTACTTTTTTGGGAAAAGGTACTTTTTTTGGAAAAAGGAACTTTTTTTGGAAAAAGGAACTTTTTTTGGAAAAAGGTACTTTTTTTGCAAAAACGTACTTTTTTGGAAAAAGTACTTTTTTTGGAAAAAGGTACTTTTTTTGGAAAAGGTACTTTTTTTGGAAAAAGGTACTTTTTTGGAAAAAGGTACTTTTTTTGGAAAAATGTACTTTTTTTGGAAAAAGGAACTTTTTTTGGAAAAAGGTACTTTTTTTGGGAAAAGGTAATTTTTTTGGAAAAAGGTACTTTTTTTGGAAAAAGGTACTTTTTTTGGAAAAAGGTACTTTTTTTGGGAAAAGGTACTTTTTTGGAAAAAGGTACTTTTTTGTCCCCTTTTTGCCCCTCCCGATAAGAATTTCCGAAAATGCCGTCTCAACGGACGTCTACACCGGTCGAGGAACCTACATACCAAATTTCAACTTCATATCTCCAGCAGTTTGAGCAGGCCGTCAAGGGGGAGACTTTTTGCCCCTCCCTGTAAAAATTTCCAAAAATCCCGTCTTGGTGGATGTCTACGATAATGGAGGAACCTTTATACCAAATTTCAACTTCCTACCTCCAGCGGTTTGGGCAGGCCGTCAAGGGGGGCCTTTTTCCTCTTTTTAACCCCCATTTTTACAACGTCCCTATCCAAAATTCCAGAAAGTGCTTTCCAGAAAAGTTAGCCCATACTCCATGGAACACATATCTTAAATTTCAGCTTTCTAGCCAAAGGGGTTCAGGCAGGCCGCCAAGGGGGAGACTTTTCCCCTTTTTGCCCGTTCCGGTAGGAATTTCCAAAAATCCCGTCTTAGCGGACGTCTACACCGGAGGAGGAACCTACATACCAAATTTCAACTTCCTAACTTCAGCGGTTTGGGTTGGGCGATGTTGAGTCAGTCAGTCACGTTATTTTTATATATAGAGACTAGCGGGCGCAGCCCGCTACGTTGTTAGCGTGCCTTAAAGGTTAAGGGGGGGGGGGCTGCGCTTCCCACAATTTTTATTAAATTCGTTTTTTTATTTAAAGTTTTTTATTTAAAGCCTTCACCCAGCCACCACAAATAAAAAATTCTGCACAACAATGGGTTTAAAATAATTAAATATTTGATCACTTTTTCTCATGAAAGTGGATTGTTAGTAATGAATTCATAATAAATTGCAATATACGTGTGTATGTTAAGATAATTTGGTAAAGTGCGAACTTAGGTAGATAGTTTTGTTCATTTGTGTTTTGAATGAAAATAAATAACGTAAAGCAGGGTTGGAAAGCATTTTATAATATTAAAAATAGCGGGCAAAGCTACGTTGTTAGCGTGTCTTAAAGTTTTTTTTTTAATTCCAGTTTATGTAAAGGTAGACCTGGCAATTCAAGTAAATTCACAAATTCAGTTGGAAAATTTACTGCGTCTGTTTCTTCCACCGGTGTTTCGTTACATGAAGTTTAAATATCGGAATATATAAGTTCCATTCCTTTTCTAAGGTTTTTTCTCTTTCAGAAAATTTGTTTAACTTTTTGGGGAGTATGTTTCAATGCTACATAAGTTTCATATTCCGTTGATAGTGTTTGAACAGGTAATTCCCTCTTCCAATCCATTTGCATTGTCTATAATTTCAATTCCACTCGTTCAACGTTTATATCCATTTCATTCCAATTGTGTAGTGTTTCAATCCCACTCGTTTCCTATTTAGTTTCTTAATTTTAGTGTTTCATATACACTTGTTCTTTAAGTTTTAGGTTTCTAGCTAAAGACGCAGACGTTAAGGGGGGGGGGGGCAATTTTCCCCTTTTGAACCACCATTTTTACCACGTTCCTGTCCAAAGTCCTAGAAATGCCTTGTCGATAAGTTAGCCCATACTCCAAGGAAAACATATTATATATTACAGGTTTCTAGCCGAAGGGTTCGGTTAGGCCATCAAGGTGGAGAATTATTCCGTTTTTACCCCTCCCGGTAGGAATTTCCAAAAATTCCGTCTTAGAGGACGTCTGCGTTGGAGGAGGAACCTACTACATACATAATTTTAGGTCTCTATATCCAGCAGTTTGGCCAGGCCGTCAAGGGGGAAGTTTTTTCCCTTTTTACCCCTCCCGGTATGAATTTCCAAAAATACCATCTTAGGGGACGTCAACGTTGGAGAAGGAACCCAATTTAAGATCCCTTGTTCCAGCAGTTCGGCCAGGCCGTTAAGGGGGAGACTTTTCCTGTTTTTGACCCTACCTGTAGAAATTTCCAAAAATCTCATCTTAGCGGATGTCTACAATAGAGGAGGAACTTTAATACCAAATTTCAACTTCCTACCTCCAGCGGTTTGGGCAGGCCTTTGAGCGGCACTTTTCGCTTCATTAATCCCCATTTTTGCAATGTCCCTGTCCAAAAAGCACCTTCTCGGTAAGTGAGCAGATACTCCAAGTAACATATGTTTTACATTTCAGGTTTCTAGCCAACTTTTACTATTTGTGCCCCTCTCGGTAGGAATTTCCGAAAATCCATCGACAGGGAATTCCAGCTTCCTAGTTCCAGCAGTTTGAGCATGCTGAGAGGAACTTAAGTACCGAATTTCAGCTTCCTAGTTCCAGCAGTTTGGACAGGTCGTTAAGGGGCAACTTTCTCTTTTTGAGCCCCCATTTTATAACGACCCTGTCCAAAATTCAAAAAGTATCTTTCTAATACGTTAGCCCTCACTCCAGGGACCCACATTTTAAGCTTCAGGTTTCTAGCCGAAGGGGTTTTTACCGGCCCCCAAGGTGAGGCTTTTCTTCTTTTTGCCCCTCCCTTTAGGAATTTACAAAAATTCCATCTTCGCGGCTATCTGCGATGGATGAGGAACATTCATACCAAATTTCAACTGCATTGCCTAAGCGGTTTGGGCAGGCCGTTAGTGGGGACATTTTTCCCTTTCAACCACCATTTTTACTATGTTCCTGTTCCAAAATAGAAAAATTACGTTGCCGGTGAGTTAGTCCTACTCCAAGGAATACATATTTAAAATTTTAGGTTGGCCAAAAGGGATTGGGCAAGCCGTCAGGAGGAGACTTTTACCTTATTTCCCCTCCCGATAGGAATTTCAAAAATTCCGTCTAAGCGGACGCCTTCACAGAAGGAGGAACTCACATACCGAGTTTCCTTTTGGGATATCCTGTAGGGAATTCCAAAAATACAAACTTAGTCGATGTCTACTACAGTGGAGAAACCTTTATACCAAATTTCAACTTCTTACCTCCAGTGGTTTGGGCAGGCACTTTTCCAATTTGTGAGACTGTTTATGGGGAGACTTTTCCCCTTTTTACCCGTTCCGGTAGGAATTTCCAAAAATCCCGTCTTAGCGCACGTCTATGCCGAATATCAAGAAACCTTGTTTTAGTGGAGATATCCGTGGGGGGAGGAAAAAAAGTAGTTTTTTTGAAATTATATATTATTTTAAATGGTACTTTTTGGAAAAACGAAATTTTTTGGAAAAAGATACTTTGTTCTTACAAAGTACTTTATTTGTACTTTTTTTGCAAAAGGTATTTTTTTTTTAAAAGTTTTTTTTTTGGAAAAATGTATGTTTTTTGGAAAAAGGTACTTTTTTTGGAAAAGGTACTTCTTTTGGAAAAGGAAAATTTTTTTAGAAAAAGGTACTTTTTTTTGGGAAAAGGTACTTTTTTTGGAAAAGGTACTTTTTTTGAAAAAGGTATTTTTTTGAAAAAATGTATGTTTTTTGGGAAAAGGAACATTTTTTTAGAAAAAGGTACTTTTTTGGGAAAAGGTACTTTTTTTTGGAAAAGGTACTTTTTATGAATAAGTTATTTTTTTGGAAAAATGTATGTTTTTTGGGAAAAGGTACTTTTTTTTGGAAAAGGTACATTTTTTTAGAAAAAGGTACATTTTTTGGAAAAAGGTACTTTTTTTAAAAAAGGTACTTTTTTTGGAAAAAGGTACTTTTTTTGGAAAAAGTAATTTTTTTTGGAAAAAGGTACTTTTTTTGGAAAAAGGTACTTTTTTTTGGAAAAAGGTACTTTTTTTGGAAAAAGGTACTTTTTTCGAAAAAAGGTACTTTTTTTGGAAAAAGGTACTTTTTTTGGAAAAAGGTACTTTTTTTGGAAAAAGGTACTTTTTTTGGAAAAAGGTACTTTTTTTGGAAAAAGGTACTTTTTTTGGAAAAAGGTACTTTTTTTGGAAAAAGGTATTTTTTTTGGAAAAAGGTACTTTTTTTTGGAAAAAGGTACTTTTTTTGGAAAAAGGTACTTTTTTTGGAAAAAGGTACTTTTTTTGGAAAAAGGTACTTTTTTTGGGAAAAGGTACTTTTTTTTGGAAAAAGGTACTTTTTTTGGAAAAAGGTACTTTTTTTAGAAAAAGGAATTTTTTTGGAAAAAGGTACTTTTTTTGGAAAAAGGTACTTTTTTGGAAAAAGGTACTTTTTTTTGGAAAAAGGTACTTTTTTTGGAAAAAGGTACTTTTTTGGGAAAAAGGTACTTTTTTTGGGAAAAGGTACTGTTTTTGGGAAAAGGTACTTTTTTGGAAAAAGGTACTTTTTTCGTCCCCTTTTTGCCCCTCCCGATAAGAATTTCCAAAAATGCCGTCTCAACGGACGTCTACACCTGTCGAGGAACCTACATACCAAATTTCAACTTCGTAGCTCCAGCAGTTTGAGCAGGCCGTCAAGGGGGAGACTTTTTTCCCTTTTTGCCCGTCCCTGTAAAAATTTCCAAAACTCCCGTCTTGGTGGATGTCTACGATAGTGGAGGAACCTTTATACCAAATTTGAACTTCCTACCTCCAGCGGTTTGGGCAGGCCGTCAAGGGGGGCCTTTTTCCCCTTTTTAACCCCCATTTTTACAACTTCCCTGTCCAAAATTCTAGAAAGTACTTTCCAGAAAAGTTAGCCCCTACTCCAAGGAACACATATCTTAAATTTCAGCTTTCTAGCCAAAGGGGTTTTGGCAGGCCGTCAAGGGGGACACTTTCCCCCTTTTTGCCCGTTCTGGTAGGAATTTCCAAAAATCCCGTCTTAGTGGACGTCTACCCCGAAAGAGGAACCTACATACCTAATTTCAACTTTCTAGCTTCAGCGGTTTGGGCTGGGCGATGTTAAGTCAGTCAGTCAGTCAGTCAGTCACGTTATTCTTTTATATATAGAGATTGCTGAAATCATAACTTCATGCAAAATAATTTTGTCGACCAAAAACAGCAAATTTTTGTTAGGTTGCATTTACACTTGCATCGAAATCCCGAGATTTCGCTATTCACCACTCGGAAAAAACAATGAAGAAAAGCATATATATGTGCAATTTTTAATAAAGCACACATACCCAGCAAAATCTTTCATTACCAAATAAGTGGTTATATAATAAAAATTCATAGCTCCGCACAACTTATTTTTTGACGTCTAAACTCATTATTTTTGTTTGGCGTGGTCGTTTTTATAAGTAGTCACGCTTACCCGCTCGCTTACGAAAAAATGAGAAATAAGTAGTTATGAGATTTTGAATAATAAGTGGTTACACACATGCTTACAAAAAGTATAATTATAAGTGGTTATCCGATTGCTTACTTGATTCTTAAAAATAAGGAGTTAGGCAAATAAGGAGTGAGATCATAAAAATGTTAACACACATTTTTGCCTATAACTTTGGTTTAAAATTTCTCATATTTTTTTTCGGCAGTTTCCATTTTAAAAATATGTCAGTTAATAAATTAATTTACATCATGAGTTTTAGTTTGCAATTTTTACAGAATGGACGATGAAAAAAAATTGCCAAAGAAACTAATGTATGCCGCCAAACAGTTTCAAAAGTGGTAAAAAGGTATCTGGAACACCTAACAATTGAAAGGAAGCCGGGAACAGGAACAACGACTGGTTATCATAACATTGGTAAGGCATATAAAGTTAAAAGCATCCTTACGAGAGCTCCTAACACATCTGACGGAAAAACAGCTCGGTTAGCCCAATGCTCGGACTTTTTTATACGTAAAGTGAAACGTAAGGCAGAACTAAAGTCCTACAAAGTTCAAAAAATTACCGATAGAAACGCTTTTATAATTTTGGAGGCCAAAACCAGAGCTCGAAAATTAAAATCAAATTTTATACAAAAATACAACTTTTGTGTAATGCACGACAAAACTTATGTCCTGGCAGAATTTTCGCAGCTCCCTGGTCAAGAATTTTATGTTTCCGATGTTCGAGGAAATGTTGCGGAAAAATTTAGGTCGAAAAAGCAAACGAAATTCCCTAAAAATTCCTAGTATGGCAAGCCATATGTAGCTGCGGCCAAAGAAGCCAGTCATTTGTGACATCTGGCTCTATAAACACCGAAATTTATATCAAGGAGTGTTTGCAGAAGAGACTTCTTCCATTTTTGAGTCAGCACAATGTATCCACTTACTTTTGGCCCGATTTAGGATCTTGTTACTACAGTAAGAAAGCGCTGGAGTGGTATAATGATAATAATGTGGTTTTTGAACCAAGAGAGGCAAATCCACCAAACTGCCCGGAACTCAGGCCAGTTGAGAGATATTGGGCTCTTGTTAAAATGGAATTAAAGGACACGAAAAAGGTCTCCCAGGACATGCAATATTTCAAACGTAGATGGACCACGTGCTCTAAAAAGGTGACAGAAACTACCATAAAAGCCTTAATGGGAGGGTTTCCGGAAAAACTGGATAACTTTGTTCGTGGTGGTTAGAATTCCATGCGGTTTTTTTGTTTGATTTTGTATTAAATTTCATTTAATAAAAATTTGGTTTGAAGTCTTAAAATACAGGTTTGTTTTTTATTTAACTTTATGTGTGTTAACATTTTTATGATCTCACTCCTTACTATTAGCCTAAGGAAATACATTCAGAAAAATTTAAGTTTTCTCTAGTGTGTAATTTTAGGACTCGTCATGAAAATTTAAACATAAAACATATTTACATATAATAAAAAAATGTAACTGCCCAGCCAGCAATTTCGGAGCGCTCATAAATAAGATTTTTAAATGGCTCATAGAAATGATTATTGTTTTTGGTAGAAAATATGAACCCTCAGAAAACAATCCAAAAAGTTGTCTCTACAATTTAAAAAGCTGTCTCAAAACGAGGGTTCATTTTTCGGACTCAAAGAAGATTCCAAAATTATTTAAATTTATGAAGAAAAGTTCGATTTTATACGTTCTTTTTTGTGAGTCATTTCTGAGTACACAGGGGGCTTTTTTGGACGGACCACTTTCATAGGAAAAAGTGGAAAAATTTTTGTTTTTGGAGCTCATTTCTGAGTCATTAATGATCATCTTTGTTTGCTGGGTGTGTAAAAAGTACTTATTTAAACTAATACGAGTAAGTCATTATTTTATATTTAGAAACAATGAATACAATAGGCCGTTATTAGGAAGTCATTATTTTATATTATAAAATAATGCAAAAGGTAATGATATATCATTTTTGGTAATGCAGATAGTAATGAGGTGTCATTACCAATATTTTGCTTGGTAGTTGGCTCTAATAAATACATTTTCTAAAAATTTAACGTTTATATGCTTTTCTTCATTGTTTTTTGAGAGTGGTGAATGGCGAAATCTCGGGATTTCGATGCAAGTGTAAACGCAACTTTAAATTAGAAAAATCCAACAATCTGCCTTTCTGAAATCAGCAGACGAATGTGCGTAATATTTTGTTAGTTGATTTAAAAAAACTATTAGTCACTAACGGTGGGTCTCATACTGTAGGTTTAACTTTAACTTAACTAAAAACAAAACAAAATGTCAAAAAAATGTACACAAAACAACAAATTTTTGGGTTAACTATTAACCTAAGTTTAAACCTGCAGTATGAGACCCACCGTAAATATTTCTGGTGATTTCAGCAGAGTAGTTTGTATTTGCATTCAATTAATTTTAGCCAAATATAACTAAAAATTTGTAGCAATGCTTTAGCTACTTTTAGTTAAAAAGTTTCTTCAGAGGTAAATTGTAATTTGCAATTTGCTTAAATTTAACTCATAAGTATATTTCTTATATTTCGGAAATTTAACAATTATTTACAAACAAGTTCTGCTGATTACAGTAGTTTTAATCGCGGAACCTTTTTTGCTAATTTATGATAGCTTTTTCTGCTGTTTTTATATACTTATTTCTAAGAGTGTAATTTTTGTTTAAAGCCAGATTCACAATGCTGTAGCACTCTACTCGGAGTGGATTTTGTTCCATTCTTTTTTGCGCTTACATATTTTTTTTATCATGCTATCTCTATTTTACACACTCCACTCTGCAGCGTGAAGTACTCCAGAATTGTGAATCCGGCTTAATTTGTTTATTTCTTCATACTATGTGCAGTTTTTGTTTAAAGCCAGATTCACAATGCTGTAGCACTCTACTCTGAGTGGATTTTGTTCCATTCTTTTTTGCGCTTACATATTTTTTGTATCATGCTATCTCTATTTTACACACTCCACTCTGCAGCGTGAAGTACTCCAGAATTGTGAATCCGGCTTAATTTGTTTATTTCTTCATACTACAAGAAATAATAAGTAGATTTATAATGAATTATTTTAATTTGTAGGCTTCATTTCAGCTATTTATTTTTAAAATTAAAAATATGATGAAACAAGAAAATCCCGAAACCCCGAAATCCCGAAATATCCCGGGATCCCGATAAATCCCGGGATCCCGAAAAATCCCGGGATCCCGGGTTTCAAAATCCCGAATCCCGGGATTTGTAAAAACCAGTCCCGTTCGGCATCCCTAGCTTGTATACCATGACATGTCAAATGATCTGAGAAAATATGAGGTTGAGTTACCCGGTGTCTTCAAATGCAATAAATTATATGATATGAAATGTCAAAACCATTGCAGCGAAACGTCAAAATGATATCAATTGCAGAGTGGTGGAGAACTCTTGACCATTTTATGGATAAGAAATATCATAGATTTCTCTTCGAAAAACACCAAATTTTATGAAACATTAATGTTTACCGACAAATAAAACACTAAACACTTTTCCATTCCTTTTTACCAAATTTTTTGTTGTTTTTCTATTACAAAATTAAAATGAAAACTAAAAGTGACATTTAATCTCTGGCATCATTGCAAGATCCGATGGCATGTCAGCGATATCATGACATTGCAATAAAATTGAAATTGAGTGTCTTCACTTGAGATGAGAGCATTTTGACAATTGCTTGCTATCATTTCATTGCATGTCAAGACACTATGTTATCACCAGCTGAAATTAAAAGCAAGATCCATAATCTTACCACCAGATACAGGTGAGTTAAATATTTTGTATATTCGGGTGAGTTTGTATATATCTGTTGAAACACCTGAACTGTTATGATCTAAACTGGTTCAGGATTTTTCAATAGGAAAAGTATCTGAAATATTTTTTGGCTATAAAGTGCAGTTTACGGGCATAACTCCGATGACTTCAATATTTTTACCATACACACAGAAAAATACTAGAGGTAATATTGCCTTGGCTGGCACAGGTAGCCCTGGTTTTGTATGTTATTAAGGAAAATAGTTTTAATAACTATGCCAATAGGTAATATTTATTTACAATTTTACCTTAAGGCAATGTAATTTCTACTATTGAATTTATGCAATATCTTCGAAAATTAAATTGAAATATTAAATGTCACAATTTAATTATTATTTATTAGCTTTTCACAAACACAAAAATATTTGAATGTTTTTCTAATCTTGAAAAATGTAAAAAGAAGCGCTAAACGGGGTAATGTATATAATTTTATTAGTTAAATTTATTAAATAATCAACGTTTGGTGTAATTTTCTAGATAATGGTGGCGGAATCAACGGAATATTCAGCAATTACTGGGGAAAATACTTTTAGCGCCTGTGTTTTACTACTCCAAACAACTACAATATACACCGGCAGCACCGATAGAACCCGCGATTTTTAATGAGAAAAATCCTAAGAAGCTGTATATTTTTTATTCTAAAAACCCATAGAAATGTGAGTGATTGTATTGTTAAAGAAAATCTCTCAGGTTTCGAGATTTTCTGACAGAAGAACTTAGATTCTAAAAGGGTTTCCAACATAAAATTCTGAGGAAATTTTTTTTTAATAAACCTAGAATTCTAAATCCACTTTTTTAAAAATTTTTCCAATAGAAAAACACTTTGGCTCTGAGGAATTCTTTATACAAAAAAATATATAAATTCTGAGGGCTTCCTTTTCAAAGAAAAATTCCCTGATTTTAAGAATTTTTTCCTTTGGGCTACAATATTCTATTCAAAACTCAGATTCTGAGTGCTTTACATACACATCTGAGGGATTTTCCGATTGGATAAATTCTTCAGCCGCTGAAGCTTTTATCTATATAAAAAGTCCTTAAAATCTGTGGGTTTTCTATAAAAAAATGCCTTTAGAATCTGACGGTGGGTCTCATAATGCAGGTTTAAACTTAGGTTAATAGTTAACCCAAAAATTTTTTGTTGTTTTGTGTACATTTTTTTGACATTTTATTTAGTTTTTAGTTAAGTTAAAGTTAAACCTACAGTATGAGACCCACCGTGAGAGTTTTTCTACAGGATAAAGACCTCATAGGAAAACGCCCAAAATCTGAGGTTTCTTCTATAAAAAAACTTGTTAAAATATGGCAATTTTTCTATAGGAAAAGTCCTGAGACATTGAGGGATTTTTTGTGAGAAAAAGTCCTTAGGATCTGAGTGGTGTTCTATAGAAAGAATTCCTCAGAATCTTTGGGTTTTCAGTAAGCAAAATTACTCAGAAACTGAGAGTTTTTCTATAGGCAAAAGTCTTTAGAATGCGAGTATTTTTCTATAAGAAAAAGTCCTCAAACGCTAAGAGTCCTTTTATAGAAAACGTTCTCCGAAGCTGATGGGCTTTCTATAGAAAAAGGTCCTTAGAACATGCTTAGTTTTCTATGGGGTTTTTCTTACAAAAAAGTTCTCAGATTCTTAAGGTTTTTCTATGGCATTTTACTTGAGGGTTTTTCTATTGCAAAAATACAGATTCTGAGGACTTTTTCATATTGCAAACTCCTTAGATTCTTTAAACATTTTGAATATTGAAAACCCCTTTTTACAGAAAACACCTCGTATTGTAATGATTTTTTTTTTATATGAAAACACTGAAATTCTGTATAGAAAAATCCACAGATTCATAGGACTTTCTACAAGAAAAACCCTTCAGATTCCAAATAATTTTTTCATATAGAAAAATTTCCAGATTCAGAGATTTTTTCGTATAAAAAAATTCTCAGATTCTCTGAATTTTGCATTCAGAAAAAATGCCAGATTCTGGTTAATTTTCCCAATTGAAGAAACTCTTATCTTAAGTCCTTTTTCATATAGAAAACTCCTCAAAATTCTGAGAACTTTTCCTACAGGAAAAGTTTTTCTATAGAAAAATCTAATATTTTCTGATAGAAACTCACTAATTTAAATTATGTACTGTAGAACTAATATCTGTTATCAGCGTAATTAAATTAATTGTAAAATTTACATGTATTTTTATATATTTTTTAATAAATAAATATTGATTTAATAAAAAAAAAGTTTTATTTGGGGATCTTTTTTGCAATAAAAATTAACTAATATCAATGTTAAATTATCAATATTTTCACCTATATTAAAAATGGTAATAACCAAATTTTTATTAGTTAATTTGACCTACGTTAGAAATGGTGATAAACCAATTTTTATTAGTTAATTGACCAAAAATTATAGGTGATTTTTCGAACATAAAAGTCAAATTGAAATTGCCTATTTTTTATTGTAATATTGCCCTAAAACATAGCAAACTCTATGTTGCCTTTGAAAATAGGTGACATCACCCTATAGTTTTAGGCAATATTACCTGTAGATTTTTTTGTGTGTAGGTAAACATTTTTATTTTGAGTTCAAAATTTAAATTCGAATAAGTCCGGATATACTTATCCGATCAGGACAAAATGCACACCAACTGAAAGGTCTGTAAAATGCCTTTTTGATGGGGTCCAATATGACCTCAAGTATTAACCCATTGTGGACTAAATGAACATTTTTGAATATTTTCATAAATTTTTTTCATAAAAAGTCAATTGCTTCAAAATATGACCCATGTATCGGTAAGTATACTTTATGTTAGCTAAAACTGAAGACTTTAAGCTTTCATTTGAGATATGACATGACTCATTATATTTTTAAATGAGGAAGTTATTTAGAGTTAAATTTAGACATATCCTTCTCGACATAAGTTAATGGGCCTAACCTGCACTTTAGCCGGTTTTTTATAAGAAAAAGTGTTACTGTATAGGAGATTATTCTGAAGATTTTTTCTTTTAGAGGGAGACTTTTTCCTATGGAAAACTCCTTTTATTTTGCGGACTTTTTCCTATAGAAAAACCCTCTGATTCTGAGGACCTCAGTTTAAGTTTTTTCTGTACACAGTTGCCACATTTTCTTATTTTTTGTGTTTATTAATATATAATTTTTTTTAGAAAAGAAAAGGCTCTAATTGGCCCTTCTGGGACTTCGCCAATTAGTATTAACCTATTAACAAGTAAAACTATTTGTTATTTGAAATTATTTTTCTTTTTACTAGTTTTAGCTTGTATATTGATTTCACTAATTTAAAATGAATTCAAAAATTTTTTGCAACTTTTGATCGTACATTAAACTGTTTACTGAACCAGTTAAAAACATTTTATATATAATTAATATTTTTCATTTGAAGTTTATTTTTTTCCATTATTGATTTTATGTTATTCATTGATCTCTCTAATTTAAAATAAATTTTAAAGTTTTAAAGGAAACTCGTTTTATTTTTCGATTTTAAATGGTGTATTTCATTTCATTAACACATAATAGGTGTGTTTCTTTACTTTTTGGGTAAAGTTCGGTAAAATGAGAGTAAGCACAAAATCCTCTTACAAAATGACAAAATTACCCAATAGTACAGGAACGCAAAAAACCACTTTTCTAGCCCAAAAACTTATTTCAAAGAATAATGTTAAACAGTGATGGGACTTGAAAAATTTTGTTTTGTGCCAAGTGTGTGACTAAAATGTGCCAAATGGGCCTTTATTGTGCCAAAACTCAATTTTCAATGCATTCTTATGGAATTATTTTGAATTCTTATGGAATTAATTATATTTGAATGAATTAAAATTTTCTTTCAATTAAAAGGTGAATGATAAATTAAATTCATCCGATACTTATTAAAGATTTGGGAATGCAGCCAATGAACGAATTCTTTAGGAATGGTTGCACGGAATGGTATACATATAAACATTTTCTAAAACTGAATTAATTTTTTTATGAATTAAACTTAAATTAATTCTTTCGAAGCTCTGAGATAAATTTATAGCATTTGAATTTTTAAAATTCTATGGATTAAGCACCGTAAGTTGTTCAGTTTTCACATGAAAAAACTGTTATACTCCATATAAAAAAAAATTATTTTTCACGACAATGAGTTTCATGTAAAAATTGTGCAAACTTAGTTTTCACGCAAATTTAATGTACAAGACTATTATTTTTCTGGTGAAAAAGTGACATTTTGTGTTAATTGTGATTGTGGCTTTGTTATAAAATTAAAATATTGTTAATTTTTTTAACTTAAATTGCAATTTAAAGCATTAAAAGTCTGAGAGAAATTTTTTCACAGAAAATGAAATGCTTAGACACTAAAAATTAAAGAATTGTTATTTTTTAAATTCATTTTCTATTAAATTTTGTAGATAACCAAAATGTGCCAAAATAGTATCGATTGTGCCATTGTACCAATCAATCTTAGATTGTGCCAAAAATCCCATCACTGATGTGAAAATACGTATAATTTCAGTTTGCAAATCGGCACAAATAGACATATTTATTCGCATTTAAAAGTTGTTTTTGATTTTATTCAATTAATTTTAACAAAAAACCAAGTTTCTTTTTCTTATTTCTTTATTTAATTACAATTTTTAATTTAATTTCACAATTGTTTTTTGTTTATATTTGCATCAGCTGTTTTACCAAAGTTTACCCGAAGAAAAAGTCTGGGAAAATTTTGGTAAAAAGAGAAGCACTAATACAATCTCATTAGCGCTCTCATTTACCCAATTATCGAGTACGGGAACGCTTTTGGGTAAATTTCGGTAACTTTGGGTAAATTTCGGTAACATTGGGAATGTACGGGAACACACTGAATTTGTATCCATATTCTGAAAACTTGACTCCTCCTATACAATGGTAGCATTCGGCAGAGAAACCTTAAACTGATACCGGTGACTTGTAGCGATTTGTGATTACTTACTCTGCTGAACGAAGTTTTCTTTGTTTTGTTTTTAAAGCTGCCTACACACTAGGGAACATACTTGAAAAAAGAGAGCATTTTTTGTGAATGTGTGAGTGCGTTTGTGTGTGTGTGCGTGTTGAGAGCGTGCATTTCGTGTTTACAAAATTTTTTGATATTTTTTGTTCCCTCAACCATGTTCCCTAGTGTGTAGGCAGCTTAATACACTTTTTCTATAGTTTCCTTTTATTTTTTTTAATTTTTGTTTTCGAACTATATTTGTATGTTTTTATTTGTCATTCTTACAAAACAATTTTTATTGTAAATGAACAACAACAAATGTATCACTTATTGATCAAAAGTAGCAAATATTTTTACGCTACGAAAATATGACAGCGCTATATGAGCGCTCAGACTGAGCGGTTAGTGATCAGGTCGTTCAGCAGATAGTTGTACAACTGTTGTAGAACTGTTGCCTATTAAATTGTATCTGCCGAACGCACCCAATCATTTCAATTTTCAGAGAAAAACATTCAGTTCCATACTTATTACCACTTTTTTTATTTTACTCCACTGTGTGTGTTATATTGAATTATACATTTACATTTATTCACGAAAAGCTTTTTGTCTTGTTAGAGGCTAATTTAAGGATTTGTGTTATTGTTTGTTTCATTTGTTTAATGTATTTTATTAAAAGGTAATAACATTTAAAACATTTTTGTGAATACAATCCTTAATAAATACTTCCCAACAAACAATACGTTCCGTTTACATAGCGTTTTCGGACCGTCATAAACGGAATCCAACTCCGTATGCGTACCGTTTTCTGGATCCGTATACGGACCAGAAAACGGAACTTAAGGAACATCGAAACTGATTCGAATCCGATGAAAGTCCGTCAATGACGGACCGTTTACGGACCGGTCTGTCGTGGGAAAAACGAACATGAGTCCGGCTAAAGCCCGTCAATGACGGACCGTTTACGGACCGGGCTGTCGTGTGAAAAACGGACATGAGTCCGTCAATGACGGACTGTTTACGGACCGTTACGTCGTGAAAAAAACGGAGTGACTCCGTTTCTGGTCCGTATCTGCTCCGTATTTTAAAACAAAAACGGACTTCTATATCTACCTAAATTCTGACCATTTTTTATTACTTTTGAGTAGTACATTATAATTTTTTTTGTTTATTAAAATAGGGAAAATAACAACACAATATAGATATAAAACAGTTTGCACCTTCATCCATAATTACGTTGCAATTTAGGCCTTTTATTAAATTTAATACCTGATAAAAACAAAAAAAAAAAAACTAATTAGTTTAGGTTAAACAGATGGTATTTGCATTGGAGTTTTTACACATGACACAAATTAGCAAGTAATTCTTTTTGCACCATTGCATTCATTGCACACATCGTGAAAACACCTTTGGAATTTCATAAATACTTACCATCTAATAAATGGAAAATGAAGTCATTTGTGTGTGAACGGTTTTGCTCTACGAAAGTTTCCTTTCCGCTGGTTAGGACGAAATCACGCTACGAGTATTGTGGCTAATATAAAGTTTCAATAATATTTTTTTAACTATTAAAGAGCTGAGCTCTGTTTTTTAAACTAATTTAAGAACTTTTATTTGAAAACAAATTAACACAGATGAAGTCCGTATTTACTAGTACGGAAACGGATACAAAAAAAACGGAGTCAAAACCTATTGTGTTCGAAAAGCCGTTTACACGGTCCGTTAATGTTCCGTATACGTACAAGCTTTTTCGGATACGTGCATACGGACCATTCACGTGCCGTAAAAGCCGGATTCATGATTCCGTAAGTGCCGGAGAGCCAGTAAAAATGTTTCTTGGGTTTCTTATATGACGCAATTGCACTTCTTATTTCTTCACCATTTCCACTTCCTATTATTTGTGTTTCTTGTTGGGGTTGTTGGTTATTTAATTTTGGATTTTGAGTTTCTTGCAACTATTGTAAATTAATTACATCATTACCCAACAAACAAATCGTTCCGTTTACGTACCGTTTTCGGTCCATCATAAACGGAATCCAACTCCGTTTACGTACCGTTTTCCGGATCCGTATACGGACCAGAAAACGGATTTTAAGGAACATCGAAACTGATTCGAATCCGTTGAAAGTCCGTCAATGACGGACCGTTTACGGACCGATATGTCATGTAAAAAACTGACAAGTCCGTTGTAAGTCCGTCATTGACGGACCGTTTAAGGACCGTTGTGTCGTGTAAAAAACGGACAAGTCCGTTGAAAGTCCGTCAATGACGGACCATTTACGGACCGTTATGTCGTGTATAAACGGAGTGACTTCGGACAAAAACGGACTTGTATATCTATCTAAATAGACTAATTTTGAGTAAATTTACTAAATTTTTTTTATTTTTAATAGATTTATTAATAACGATGTTATTTACATTTACACTATATTTAGTACATCAGTTTACCTTTGAGTTTACCTTTGAGTTGCCTCTTTATCTAGCGCATCAATTCACGATAGTCACCCATAATAAAATCGATCATCTACATGCAAAAGAAAAAATAAATTAGTTATGGTTTATTTGATTGCATTTACGATGGTGTTTTACTCGAAACAACAACAATTTACACACAATTTTGCAAAAATTGGGTGGCCGCGTTAACGTACGTGGTACAGAGCTTTTGTTACAAAAACAAACGATCTTACACAAATCATTGTAAAACACGCACTAAATTTTATTATTCTTACCATCTAATATATGTATGCGACTTGAAGTTAGTTAATTGATGATGTGTTGAACCCATTCCAGCTACCGCCACCAATTTCTCGTCACAAAAAATTTTTAAAATAATTTAATTGTTTTTATTTTGAACACAAATTAAAATCAATTAAGTCCGTATTTTACGGTACGGAAACGGAGTTAAAACGTATTATGTTCGAAAATCCGATTACACAGTCCGTTAATGTTCCGTATACGTACAAGCTTTGCCGGATACGTGTGTTACGGACCGTTAATGTGCCGTAAAAGCCGGATTCATGATTCCGTACGTGCCGGAGAGTCCGTAAAAATGTTTCTTGGGTATTTTCATTTAGAAAATTATGTAATACACAAGAAACTTTAATGATGGCATTAACGTTTTCAATATCATTGTCTATGCCTTTGCCTATTCTTCGAAAGCGAGCATTTAGATGGCCAAACGAGTTTTCCACGACTCTTCGGCTCTTTGCCAATGCCTAATTAAAATTTTTTTTATAATGTCATTTTCAGCATTAAATGGATAGGGTTTCATAACTGTCTTTGACAGTCTGAAGGCTGAATCTCCAATTATTGAAACTGGCACGTCGACACCAGATAAGTTTTTAGACATTTCCTCTAATAACGGACATTCTTCAAGATATTTTTTCAAATATCTGTGAATCATTACATCGTCCTGGACTGCCTACATTAATATATAAAAACCTATATCTATAAATATTTTTTGTATTAAAATAAATTCATAAATAAATGAAATATTTTAATTATACCTGTGGTCAACTAAAGTATATAGGATAGTTGAGTACCACTCTTTGTAGTTGAAATAATCCACTGCATCCACAACATGAGGATTTGAAATCCCATTCGATCCGCAATGCTATATTATTACTGAAACAAGCTTGGGATGCGGTACCACAAAGTGTTATGAAGAAATCTTGGTCAAAGTTGTCCAATTGGGACTCTAACCAATACGACAGCGACGATGACGTGCCAATAGCACAATTGTTGCAAATAGATCAGGACTGCAACGAAGTTATTCAGATAACTCAAGCTCTTTTAAAAGAAATAGCTCCCAACGATTGCATCGGTATAGAAGACATCGACAGATGGAATGAAGATATGTTTGATGACGGATCTGTTTATGTTCTCAGTACCGATGGTGAGTCTTCAGATAGCAGCGAAGACGACGTTGTTGCAGTATCATCAGTTGTCTCTAATACTACAGCCATTGAAAGCGTAAATAATTTAATAAAATGGTGCAATAACAGTGAATTATTTTCAACTAAGCACATAAGTAATCTTTTGGCTCTCCGTAATGATATTTCGGATTTAAAGAAACCAAAAAAACAAACAAATATAACTGATTATATGTCAAACAAAGATTAGGTGTTAACTTGGCCATTGTTTAATTTTAATTGTTTAATTTTTTTTAAATACAGTTTTTTAGTTTTTAATTAAAAAAATACATGTGATGTAATTGGACTGCATTGCTATGTTTTGTTGCCATTCGTTTTTTTTTTTTATATTCATATTTTTAATTTAAAAAAATACATTTGATGTATTGGACTGAATTGTTGTGTTTTGTTTTCTTGTTTTTATCAAATAAAATTGAATTAAAAAATATTAAAAAGAGTTTTATTTAAGTTTTTGGAAGTAAATTTACTCAATTTTTTGTCGAAAAACAACGTCCAGAAATTAGAATAATTCAGAAATTAGAATTGCCTCAAAAACAAAGCGGTTCTAATTTGCGAGCGTCTACTGTACAGTTTTTTAGTTTTTAATTTAAAAAAATACATGTGATGTAATTGGACTGCATTGCTATGTTTTGTTGCCATTCGTTTTTTTTTTATATTCATATTTTGTATTTAAAAAAATACATTTGATGTATTGGACTGAATTGTTGTGTTTTGTTTTCTTGTTTTTATCAAATAAAATTAAATTAAAAAATATTAAAAAGAGTTTTATTTAAGTTTTTGGAAGTAAATTTACTCAATTTTTTTCGAAAAAAAACGTCCAGAAATTAGAATAATTCAGAAATTAGAATTGCCTCAAAAACAAAGCGGTTCTAATTTGCGAGCGTCTACTGTAGTAACATTTATTTTATGCAGTTATTTTGAATTTTTTTTACAAATACTTAAATTTTCAAGTGTGCGTGCACACACACGAAGCAAACAGGAGCATGTGTATGAAGCCCTTGTTTAGAAATTTCTAGTGAAAGAATATGAGAAGAACATATTTTCTCTTGTCTTAGTCATAAAACAACGCCAAAGAGTAAGGACGCGTAATACGGAAAAGGTTATATAAGTATTTTTTATTAAATTATTAAAATAATAGGGTAAATTTTATAATATAAAATATAAATTTATTTACGGGAATGTTAAAAAACTATTGTATTTATTTTCTTTCAGTTCTTTTATATTCTCATCCCTTTCTACCTGGAGAAAAAAAGGAAGCCAAACAACACCATATTTCATCCCTCAAAGACGGACATCTACAACAATATCTTAATAGTGAAAAATAAAAGTGACATAAGTGTAAATTTTGATTTCTCAATTTTAAATTTATTATAGAATAAAATTAAGTTAAGAGTGTTTACATAAATTTGTTTTTTATTAAATTAATAATTTTTAAAATAATTTTTATTTATGTTTTTTAACTACATTTGCAGTTATTTGTTCAGTTTTACAATAATTTGCATGTATGTTGTTTCAATTGCATTTGTAGTTATTTTTACTACATTTGTCAGTTGATTTTTAACAGTTAAAAATAACTTCATATTGCAGTTAATTTAACTGCAAATGTAGTCTACACCTTTTTAAGTGCAAATGCAGTTATTTTAACTGTCATTTGCAGTTGATTTTACCTACATAATTCCCTGAGTGTATATTACGGCCCGTAAACGCTCCGTAAAGAACGGATTCATGATTCCGTATGTGTCGGAGAGTCCGTAAAAAAGTTTCTTGGGAAAGCTTGTATATGTTCAATTTTGAAAAAAGTACACATATTTAGTTGTAATAAATACATTTTCCAAAAAATTAAAGTTTATACGCATATCTTCACTGTTTTTTCAGTATGGTGACTATAGAAATCTCGGGATTTCGGTGCAGATGTAAACTCAGCTTTATGTCAAAAAACAACAATACGTTGGAATGTGGCAAGAAGAAATATATAAAATATAACCAACTTGACTTTCTCTGTGTTCTGTGTTGTAAGACAGATTTCGTTTCCGGTGCTATTTTGTTAATTTTTTTTCCGTCACGATTTAAGATTCCTTTTCAATTTGAATTGTGATTATTCTCTTACCACGACAAACCGCCGGACGACATGGCGACATTTGGCTTCCCATTAGAGATGAGCGATCCGGTGATTTTTGAATAACGCTGCTACCAGTGATCGTGATTTTCAAATCACCGTTCTTTTAAACAGTGACCGTGATCACGAGTTTGTAATAGAGATGGGTGATCTGGCGCTTTTTCAGTAACATTGTTCTCAGTGAATGTGATTTGCAAATCGTTGTTCTTTTAAACTGTGATCGTGATCACGGTTTTTCTATGGAAAAGATTGCGATTTTCTGATAAATAAACGAAAGAATATTTATGGCGAGGTTTTAAGATGTCAGATAAAATTGGTTTAGTTAAACCGAAAACGAATTTTGTCAGCCATTTCAAAGTTTATTAACAAAAATTTGCCGGAAAATCTTTTTCTCGAGTATAATTTATTTCTTTATTGAACTAAAACAAAATAAACCACATTTTAAAAGCAGTATTCCAGTTACAAACTGCGTTAAGCTAAGTTTAAAGATAATCCACTTCCTAAAAACTGGGCCTTAAAAGGAGAATAGTTGCGACCGGTAACAAAGACATGATAGAAGGAGACATTTTAAGCAGAAGAGTGTGAAAGCAAGTCACTGTTATTAAAAAAAAGCATGTATTACTGTGCACAATGAAGTTTGCAAGAAAGAATAGTACAAAAATATTAAAAGAACGACATTCCGAGTAACTGCGACTTGAAATATTTGATCACTGCCGTTACAAGTGATTTATCAATAACTGTGATTAAATCACCGGTGTGAAAATATCGCTCATCTCTACTTCCCATACAAAAAATAAGAAAAATAATTCTCGTAGTCGTTGTCGACACAGTTGTGATTAATCACTTACACGTATTTTTAAAACGTCAAAAAATTTTTATTAAAATATAAAGAAATGGCAACCCCAGTGATCACTAGTTTAACCAGTCCAGCACTCGTCTTCAATAGTTTCAAAGATCGCAAATGGGAAAAATTAAAATAATGTCTCAGCATCTCGTCATCTAATGCGTAAACGTAAAAATATATTATTTTTGTATAAATTTAATGCATGGATTAAAAATATATTTGTGTCATAAGTGCGTGAGTGAACTATAAATTATACATTTCTGCCGTTTGTGAATAATGCTTTAACTTGTCCGTCCTCTTTGTCGTTTTGTGCAATTTTTGTTTGTATATTGTTTTTTTTATTTAATTGTATTTAATTTGATCATTTGGCAATATGGAGGTTTTACGGAGTCTAACACTGGGCGCAATTCTGCTATTTGGATTTGTATTTTTCTACAGCTCCGTGGAATCGTGTAATGAAGTAGTTTGCGCCTCCATTGTTTCAAAGTGCATGTTGACTCAAAGTTGCAAGTGCGAATTGAAGAACTGTTCCTGTTGCAAGGAATGTCTGAAATGTCTTGGCAAAAAGTATTACGAGGAATGCTGCAGTTGTGTTGGTAAGCCAAATAATTTATATCATTCAGCTTATCAGTCGTAAAGAGATTGTTACTAACAAGACGATATACATATGTACATACATATGAATTATGTATGTGAAGTCGTAAGTCGTAGTTTTCAATAGATACACCAGACAATAAAATTTCATTAACTAAGCACGATCGATTTTATTAAATTTAAATCGATTAATTACATTCTTCGTTTTGGAACACATAGATTAGTATTATCGAAAAGATGATTAAATTAGAAAACAGAGATGCCAGGAATGTTTTTGATTATGATAAGTTTGTGGGTGAAAAATTACCAGTATGTCATATTGGAAAATTGTCCAATATATTGCAAAAAATCCAAAGCATTTGATTTTTATTGAGTAAACATGAAAAGTGAAAAATATTTAGTAATGTACATCCCTTCAAAATAGAAGAAAACTGTCGTCTTTATCTTGCACACGAAAAATAGGTAATTCAGAAGCACAATATCATCTGGGACACTGCAAATACTAGGTATAGAAGTTTGAATTCGAACATGATCAACATTCATCAATGGATGCTGACAAAAATTGGGTCTGATAAAATTTCTTAGATTACGACTGTGAAAGAACAAACTTACTCATGGACATTTAAGTAGTTGTGATCATCCAACAACAATCAGTATTAAACATTTTATTTCCGAATGTCCCCTATACTTTCAGGAGAGAATTGATATTTTTTAAAATTCTGATCCCCTTATACCCTTTCCTATTCCTCCAACGAATCAATCACTAATCCCATCAAATTTTTTAAATTAACAAAATTGTACCATCTTATTTAAAAAAATCAAAAATTTTTAAATATAAACTTTATCAACTTTTATCATAACACAGTACCACCTTAAAAAACATCGGACATGCGACATACATAAATTCTAAATCTTAGAATGAATATCATGAATGTGAACACCAAATTTTAAAATTAGATCTACTTTTTGAAATATTTGCAGATTTACCCCTTAATTCATAAATGTTTTGTAAAGTTATAGCAGGTTTACAAAACTTCATTTTCATACAAAATTTGTTCAAGAAACCTCCTATAATTTCACAAAGCGTTTATGAATTTAGGGGTTAATCTTTAGCAATATCACAATATTTTCTTTAAAATTTCTTTAAATTCATATAACTGACTAAACCACATTTAATTTTTAGTATATTTTAAGATATAGACTTTGGGCTTTTAGAACCATAGCAACTTATTTGGATTATGCGACTGATATAGGAAAACATTGGAGTTAAAAATATAACTTTATTTATTTCTTGACACATGACGTTAATTCATTTTCCAATAAATTTATTTTATCAAAAGAATCACAACTTTTGCATCAATATTTGCAGAAATTTCAATCTGAAGTACAAATTTTATATATTTTTCCTTGAAATTAATTTTGTATGAATTTACTATGGCAAAAGGATCATATCGTTATTTTTTATGAATCTGTGTTTTTTACTTTTTTAATGGATTTATCTGAATTTAAGACTTTTTAGGTATTAAAAAAATCCACATTTTTTAGCTTTACTCAATTTTTTTAGTTCAAATAAAAAAATAAAATGCGATTTTTGTTTTTACTGGATAAATTTTTGCCAGTAAGAATTTGCGGCAGTTTAGGAGCATAACTCCGATCACTTCAAAATTTTCATGATAGGTACACATTTTTATTGTGAGTTCAAAAATATAAAATTTTTTGTCGGACACGCCTATTTCTCTTTTTTAAGTTTTTTTGTTACACCGGTTTGTTGTTTATATTAACCTATATTAATAAATGCCATTACACACAAAAAAGTAAAAACCAGGTTTAATTATCAAGTTGTTCCAAACAATTACTATTTTCTCTGTTTTTGCACCTACCACGCAAATGATACTATCAATTACTAAAAATTGTGTACGATTAATTGAATCAATTAAATAATTCACAAGATTTAATTAATTCAATTAAATATTTATTTAAAAACAAATTTTATTTTAAACAAATCTGTAATTAGATGATTTAAGCTAATATTTTTTTTTGTGTGTAGGTAGTAAAGGGCTGCATGACTGCAATCGGTTTGTTGTAGTCATTAAATCACATGGTGCTAGTGTGTGTGCATTACGATTCAAACCACCCTATTACGACTAGACAACAAATCAAAACGTAAGCGAACTTAAGCATTAGACATGGCAACGAAAAAAACAATAAGTGATTGTTGTGACACTCGATCGTTCGCTACCATAACAATTAGTACTTTGAACTAGTGTTTAAGTATCGCAATGAATGCTATGGTGCTTTGGTGTGTTGTGTTATAATATGTAGTAGTTAGTTAGTTGCTCTTTATTTTCAATTCAATGTTTGTTTTACAATTTTTATATTAATATATAAAAACGTTAGTAAAAAAATAAATTAATAATGTTAATGCATAATAAATTATAAAAACAAAAAAAATAATTTATATTAATTCTTATTAAATACAAGAAAGTTAAAAATCTCTGCGTTGTAATTGTTTTTAATATAAACAATTATAATGCAGAGATTTTTAAGTTTTATATATATTTTAATTTCATTGGTTGTTGCAAAATATTATCTGTGTACTTATTTTGTCAAACAAAGCGACATAACCCTACTCTGTTGACAGGATTTTTTTTGTTCGACTTTCGAATTGTTCTTCATAAAGCTTTTTGGCGATTTTTTTAATGTCGATGATTTTTTAATTTTGATGATTTTTTTCTAATTTTCGACGATTTCTTTAATTTTGCCGATTTTTGTTTTTTTTTCTAAATTTTGCTATTTTCAAAATTTTGGCGGTTTTTTATAATTTTTTCAAATTTTGACAATTTTTAAATTTAAACGATTTTTTTAATTTTGGCAATTTTAAAAATTTTTAACTTGGTTGGCAAACGCTAACCGTAAAATACCGTTAACGATTCGAAACCCTTTCAACGAACTATTTTTAACCCTAAAATACCACTAACGAAAAAACTTAAAATACCGTTAACCTTAAAATATCCTAACGAAATAAATTAAAATACCGTAAACCCTAAAATAATTTAACGATATAACTTAAAATACCGATAACCTTAAAATAATCTAACGAAATTCTATAAAATAAAATTTACCAAATTCATTCCAAAAAAAAACATTAAAAAAATCGGTGGTATAATTAAACAATATTGAAAAATAAAATTAAAAATAAATAATATAATAAAACAAATACGTAGTAGAGTTTGCTAAAAACCCTACTCAATGTTCCTTAATGTATTCGCCGCTTTAGAGCTTTTTTTTTGGTATCAGAGTATTTCACATATTAAATAGTTGAAATATTCATTACGATCAACTAAAGAATTTTTGGGGGTAGCCATTTGTCTATTTTAATTTTTTCATTATATATATATATCAGTGGTCGTCACCCATAGCCACCAATGGCCGATCATAATCGGCTTTTCATACGTACATAACAAGAATGACAGACAACAAACCTCTCAACTAAGAGAATAACAAATAAAAATATTTCGTCATTAGCATGATAGCTTTCAACAAAGTAGGTACGTATTTCGGTTACATACATTAGTGTTGCCAGTTTTTTCATACCTTATCCCCAATTTTCAATTTGCCATCCCAAAAAATCCCCAACTTTTATTTTCTGAAAAAATTTGTTTATTTTTTCGAAAAATTAGTGCAAAATACCATATTCGTTTATTTTTTGCGGTAAGTTGTACACTCAGACTCAATAAATTTGTGCTTGCAACAAATTATAAAAAAGAACAAATAAATTTAAATAACAGCAAAGAAAATTTGAACCAAAATTTTTCATTTTAAATATTTAAGAATAAAAATTGTCTGATTCATCAGCTTCAGACATTTTGTTGTGCATGGTACTGCATTAAAAAGTTTTAGCATTTCAGCAGATGGATTAAACTTTTGACAATTGAGTAACTTGTAAAGTATATATATAATTTAAGAAGAGCTTCTTATAACTCTTATTAAATTTAAATAACTTTAAAAAAATTATCAGGATTAAATTCTTAAATTCATAAAAATATGAAAAAGCAATAATATATTTTATCCCCAAATGATCCCCTAAAATTTCGTATCATCCCCAATAAATCCCCAGTTCTACAAACGGAAGTTTTTATCCCCATTGATGATACAATTCCCAATTTGGGGATAAATCCCCCAAACTGGCAACACTGTTATACATAAGTTTTCAGTAACACTAAAACGATGGTGTTGATATTGTGTTGATTGCTTAAGTTCACAATAATATGATGTGGTAATGTACTGTTGTCATCCGCGCTAAACGATTCATGATGTGATTCGTCTCACTATCCATATGCCTTTTTGCCATGGTGTTTGTTTTTGTTGTTTGTACTGATTCAATCGTTATAAAAAGTAAAACCACAGAACTCGTTATGGCTTGTAGGCTATCATGTGTCTTGAAATCTCATTTGAGATGAATCGTTCAGCCCTTTAGTAGGTAGGTACTTAAAATTTCTATATTCATAATCATACACGAATGGAATTAATTAACCCATTAAGAACTGATTTAGGATTTTGGCTATTTATGTGTATTAGGTTAGGAAAAAATTTACACCAAAGGAAATGTCTCTGAAATATCTGTAAAACTTTTCTCAGCGAAGCCAATAAACTGCCTATCACATAGGAGAAAATCCCTAAGCCCGGCCGAAGGCCGGTAACCAGAAAAATTATTCAGCAAAAATGCTGCTTCTACAATAAATCCAATACAACAACAAAACTATTCGTATCATCCATTAGGAAGTATGGCATTGATTTGAAAATTATAATCGCATATTATGGTAAAAAAAAATTATTACGAAAACAACAGTTTAAAAAACATCTTGAATCAGTTCTTATTGGCCCGAGTAAAAAAAATTATATATAATCATATATGGCATATATTACAATATATAATTATACATGTCGTTATGTATATCCATATATAATTATATATGACGTTTTTCCACAAAATTTTTCCTTATATTATGCCATATATAATTTCATCTAATTAGATATCGGCCTTCATAATATTAGATATGGCATATATAATTATATATTACATGACATGGTTGATCTTATTGCATATATAGTTATATATAGAACTATATCTTAATATATATGGTGGCATTTTAGCAATACCCGAGTAAAAATAGTTATATATTATCATATATAATGTGATTGGGCTATATCTGACAATGAATGGAGTCACATTAAGACACATATCATAATATACAACTACATCTGATATTATTTTTTCAACGAAATTTTTGTATGGTAATTTATATTATTACATATCCCCAAATCTGACTCTATATATAACTACATAAGCCTTATAAAACTAATGAAATTATATGTAGTGACCGATATGATTATATATGATTTGATACTAAGTTTTATAACACTGTATGGTCGTCGTACTAAAAATATATTTTAATTTTATATAACTTTCTATATAATCCCATACAAATTAATATATAGTTCAACATTAAATTTAGTTATCTGCAAATTCAGAGTTAATTACTCCATAGCCAAATATATTTCACGTGATATTTTTGCATGTAATTATCATATTAAAAAATGATGCGTACGATTTAGAAGACAAAAGTATTCAAATAAATTTTTATTTTATGTTTTAAAATTTGAGTCTTCAAAATTGTTAAAACCATAGACATTTCAATGTCAATTTAATAGCTGGTATGCATAAAAAGTATGCCTACTATCAGACAAAATTTTATAAAATCAGATATTTTTATATCAAATTAGATATAATTTGATGTCCTGGATATGGACAAATCTCGGATAAAACTGTATCAAATTATATCTAATTTGATATAATTAGACACATGTAGATGACCCATTTTTCGGATCAAGTTGTATGTCGTTGTATATGGGGATTTATCAAAAAAGATTTAATTATGTATGACACCATATTAAGATTTTTACCCGGGTAAATAATTATACATGGTATCATTTAAAAAATATATAATTATATATGGTGACAGTTAAACTAGATATTATCATATATGGTGCCATTTAAACAATATATGGTACCTCATTAACAAAATCTTTAATTCAGTTCCAGATATGATAATATATGGTACTATATATAGTGCGATATATATTTATATATGGTGCTATTTAAGCAATATATTATCATATACGGTGACATTCAAACCATATATTATCATAAATGGTGCCATTCAAACCATATATTATCATATATGGTACCATTTAAACCATATATTATTATATATGGTGCCATTTAAACAATATATGGCCATATATGGTACCTCATGATGAAAATTTTAATACAGTTCCAGATATGATAATATATGATACTATATATAGTGCCATATATATTTATACATGGTGTTATTTAAGTAATATATTACTATATATCGTGCCATTTAAACCATATATTATCATAAATGGTGCCATTTCAACAATATATGCTCATATATGGGACCTCATGAACAACATTTTTAATACAGTTTCAGATATAATAATATATGCTACTATATATGGTGCAATATATATTGATATATGGTATCATTTAAACAATATATTACCATATGTGGTGACATTTAAACCATACATTATAATATATGGTGCCATTTCAACAACAATTTTAATACAGTTCCAGATATGATAATATATGCCATATACTTTGATATATCGTATCATTTAAACAACCCGAATAAAAATAGTTACATATAGTCATATATGTGATTAATTTATTTCTGTATAAATATAGTTTCATCCGAAGAATGGCCCGATATATTTTTATCAATTGTTTGTCAATTTTTATCTTAATGTATCAGTTTAGATCAGACCTGATTAAATTATGTGTTAATCAGATGAAATTGTATCAGATTTTTGACCTGATACAATTTTATCGGTTTGATCGTAATTGGTTCAATTTTATATAAATAAAATATAATTGTATCCGACATTTACCTTATACAATTGTATCAAAGTTTTAAACTGATATCAGGTCAAAATTGGGATATAACTATATAATTTTGTATACAAATATATCTATTTGGACCTAAACTGATACCATGTGATATAAACCAATAAAATTGTATCAGGTCAAAAATCAGATACAATTTCATGTGATTAACACATAATTTAATCAGGTCAGATCTAAACTGATGCAATTAGATAATAACTGATAAACAACTGATACAATTTTATCGGGCCATTTTTCGGATCAAATGGTACATGGATGACTAAGTTATATATTACCATATAAAGCTCCATATTATTTTTTTTAATAGGGAACATACCATATATGGTGCCATTTAAACAGTATATTGTCATATATGGTGCCATATAAACAATATATGGTCATAAATGGTAACTCAACTACAATATTAACTGTATTTCAGAAGCTATTAATTGCATTTCACAAATTTTAAATGTATTTCAGAAATTATGGAATGTATTTCAGAAATTATTAATTGTATTTCAGAAATAATCAAATCTATTTCAAAACTTGTTGATTGTTTATCATAGGTAGCATTCGGCAGAGAAACCTTAAACTGATACCGGTGATTTGTAACGCTTTGTGATTACTTACTCTGCCGAACGATGTTTTCTTTGTTTTGTTTTTAAAAAAACTTTTTCTATAGTTTCCTTTTATTTTTTAAAATTTTTATTTGTCATTCTTACAAAACAATTTTTATTGTAAATGAACGACAACAAATGTATCACTATTTGATCAAAAGTAGCAAACATTTTTACGCTACCAAAATGTGACAGCGCTACCTGAGCGCTCAGACTGAGCGAATAGTGATCAGGCCGTTCAGCAGATAGTTGTACAACTGTTGTAGAACTGTTGTCTATTATGTTGTATCTGCCGAACGCACCCATAGTTAATAGAGAAAAATTTCTAAATTACATTTCATAATTTCTGAAATACAATTGATAATTTCTGAAATACAGTTTGATAATTTCGGAAATACAATTAATAATTTCTGAAACAGAATTGATAAAACTGAACTTCAATTGACTAGTTCTGAAATACAATTCATAAATCTGAAAAATAATTGATAAGTTCTGAAATACAATTGATAAAACTGAAATTCAATTGATTATTTCTGAAATACAATTAATAAATCTTAAAAACAATTAATACAATTGACATGGTGTAGAGCGTTAAAAAGATGTAAATAAAATTATTTTATTCAAAGATTTCAATTTAATAAAAAAATAAATATATAATTTTATAAAAAAAATTTATAAAAAACAAAATTTTAATTTTATAAAAAGATATTCATTTTGTAAAAAAAATGCATATCGAACTCGAGACCTTCTGAGTTTAAACCTTATTTTAACAAAATACATATTGTAATTTTTATAAAATCAGTGCTCTGCCGGTGTATTATTTTTTGAACAGTTGGAAATATATGTCTGGGATCTTATTTAATCCCAAATAAATGGAGATCTTACGTAGTACCAAATATAATGCGGCATCTAATTTTATCTGTCATTTTTATGGATTGTTTTAGATGTCAATCCCCAAATATATTGCTGTTTCTAATTCTATCTGCCATTTTAATACCTAAATAAATTGCTGGATCTAATTCGATCTGCAATTTATAGGAAAAATTAAGATTTTACCAAATCACTAAATATATCACTGGATTCAATTCGATCTGCAACTTATTGAAAAAGTTAAGATCTTACGCAATCCCCAAATATATTACTGCATCTAATTTCATCTGTTATTTTTTTCATAAATTTAGATCTTACGTAATCCCCAAATATAATCCTCGATCTTATTCGATCTGCCGTTTTCCAGATAAAGTTAGATACAACTTAATCCTAAAATATATATGTGACCTTCTCCGAGAAAAGGGACCTAGTGTGTGAAAATTAAGTTTTGAGAAGAACGCATTTAAAGTTTCATAACGCATTATCACTTTAAACACACCTTTAGTTGGGAAATGCGATTTCGTATGGTTAGGTGCCTCAACTCATTTCATCTTATTCTACACCCTTTTAGGTACCAGAATCCACTCTTAAGTCCAAACCCGTTTTTTGACACACTAGGTCCCTTTTCTCGGAGAAGGTCACATATACCTAGATCTACTTTTTCGTATAAATTTAGATCCAAGTTTATCCCCATATATATTGCTGGATCTAATTCGATCTGCCAAAATTGAGATCAAATTAGATATAAGTTTATCCACAAATATATAGCTGGATCTAATTGGATCCGCCATTTTTCGGATCAAATTAGATCTAAAAATATCCCCAAATATATAGCTGGATCCGCCAATTTTCGGATCAAAATAGATCTAGGTTTATCTCCAAAGATATCATTGGACCTCCCAATTTTGAGATATAACTTGATCTTAGTTTATCCCCATATATACAATGGGATCTAATACGATATGATTGGATACACCCAATTTTGAGATCTAATTGGATCAGCTAGATATTACAGCAGATCTTAAACAATATCAAATTCGATATGATTAGATATTGCGCGAGATCAATTTTTTTTACTCGGGGGGTTAATTCCATTCGTGTATGTTTATGAATATAGCAATTTTAAATACCTACCTAATGGCATTCATTAACATACGTTAATATAAACAACAAACACGTAATAAAAAAACTAAAAAAAGGAAATGTCCAACTGTAACTCTAAATAACTTCCTCATTTAAAAAGATACCCGAGTAAAAAAAATTATATATAATCATATATGGCATATATTACAATATATAATTATACATGTCGTTATGTATATCCATATATAATTATATATGACGTTTTTTCACAAAATTTTTCCTTATATTATGCCATATATAATTTCATCTAATTAGATATTGGCCTTCATAATATTAGATATGGCATATATAATTATATATTACATGACATGGTTGATCTTATTGCATATATAGTTATATATAGAACTATATCTTAATATATATGGTGGCATTTTAGCAATATATAATTATATATGGTATCCTTTAAACAATATATAATTATATATGGTGACAGTTAAACTAGATATTATCATATATGGTGCCATTTAAACAATATATGGTCATATATGGTACCTTATAAACCAAATCTTTAATTCAGTTCCAGATATGATAATATATGGTACTATATATAGTGCGATATATATTTATATATGGTGTTATTTAAGCTATATATTATCATATATGGTGCCATTTAAACCATATATTGTCATATATGGTGCCATTTCAACAATATATGCTCATATATGGTACCTGATGAACGACATTTTTAATACAGATGCAGATATGATAATATATGCTACCATATATAGTCCCATATATATTGATATATGGTGTCATTTAAACAATATTAATATATAGACATATATGGTATCATTTAAACAATATATTGTCATATATGGCAAAATTTAAACAATATATGGTCAAATTTGGTACCACATCAACATTTTGAATACAATTCCATATATGGTTTAATTTGAATAATGTAAAACTATGTATGGCGCTATAAAAAATATTATCAGATATGTTACTTCATTAACAATATTTATAATACAGTGTCATATATTGTAATATATGTATATCATTTAATATATATTGATGTATGGTAATGGTACAATAATTCCAATATCAGTTGTGGGTCCATATCAACAATTTGTTCACGTACATTTAACATATATATATGTACATTTAAGTTATAATTTATAAACACTTTATAAAGTTAAATAGTTCCATAAACCTCGTCTAACTGTACCCGAGTAAAAAAGTTTTGATATAATCATATATTATTTTATGTAATTGCATATAGTAACTTATAGTTACATATGGCCACATATGCTTTTAAATTCAAGCTGATATACTTTTATATAGTCATATGTTAGATATTTTTTCCTCAAAAGTTTTAATGTGGAGACATATGTGATTTTATATTATTATATATTGGCCTACATATATATGTATGTGCTATATATAAGTACATAAAGTAACATATAAAAGACATAATTACATGTACGTTTATATATAATTTAGTATGACACTATACATAATAATATAAAACTATGTGGATCCATATAAGAAATCTTTTATAATTTGTGTTAGTTATGATTACACTGTGAGACAAATGGTAGGGGTCAGTGATCGGGAAGGGTTCAAACTACCGGGGAAAGTTATATCGTTATATGAACAGATTAAAGGAATTGTAATTTTTAATTTTTTTAAAATTGTTTGAGCAAAATCGGACTAGTGGTTCTCGAGTTATGTCAAAAAAAAGATATATCTCGATTCCTAGGGGTGACCCAGCGAAACGCCGGGACACGTATAACTTGTTTTTGACCGATATAACATTTCCCGTTGGTTTCATCCCATCCCGATTTTGACTGTCGCATAGTGTTATATATTGACGAATATGAACCCATATATAACTTATAACGTTCTTTATAAAATCATCTATAATTATATATCATCCCACATAGGCAATTTTTTCAAAGTGATTTTATATAAAAATATATAAGGTCCATATAAAACCGTATTGTATTATATTTGGTTCCATGTTATCAATGATTTTGAACTAGTTTTAGATTTAGTAATTAATAGGGATTGGCGCGTGACACGAAATGTTCGTGAGTCACGTTATTCACACGTGATCGTGAGTAATAATTACTATACTTAAGTGATTCGTGCGTGAGCGTGAGTAAGAATAACCCGTGATTGATTCGTGTGTGAGTTTATTTTTTGCATCATATGTTTTTAGTAATTTTTACTGTTTTGCGTGAGAATTTTCTGATTGTAAGTTTAATAAGTACACTCATAGAAATAAATCCGTAAAAATAGCAGAAAAAGTTACTAAAAATTAGTTAAAAATGATGCTGCAGAAAAAACTGCTAAAATTAGCAGATTTTTTTACTAAATACTAGTAAAATGAGAACAGCAAAATTAAAACTGCTAAATTTACAGAATTTTAGTTATATTTAGGCTAACTTTTAGTTAATTGAAAATAGCAAATTGTACTGTAAAATCTGCAGAAAATTTTGCTAAATATTTGTAGACTAAAAATAGCAAAAATAAACTGTTAAATCTACAAAATTTTTGCTATTTTTAAGCTAAATTTAGTTGAATGCAAATAGCAGTCTATTCTGCTAAAATCAGCAGAAATATTTGCTAAAAAATTGTAAACTGCTGTTTTCAAAAGGCTCGATTTTTATTTGCATTTAAAAAAAAAATCGAAAAAAAAACTTCGAAAATTTTTTGGTGATTTTTTAGGCTACTAATTATTTAGCAAAATTTTTTGCTGATTTTAGCAGGTTAATTTGCTAATCTCCATTTACAAAAATTTAGCTCATATATAACTAAAATTCTGTATATTTAACAGTTTTAGTTTTGCTGTTCCTATATTACTAATATATAGCAAAAATAATCTGCTAATTTAGCAGTTTTTTTCTGCAGCATCATTTTTAACTAATTTTTAGTAGTTTTTACTAAATTTTTTACGGACTTTTTTCTATTAGTGTAAGTTAATATAATCATGTGTGCTGAGTAAAAAACGAAATGCTCGTGCGTGAGTAATTTGTTTTTTTTTTGGTTTTTTTTTTGAGCATGAGTCAAAAATGGCCTACGCACCGCACCCATAATATTAACAACACTGAAGCTTTAATACGAAATTCTCTATACTATAACGTACACTTGACTGATTTCTTATATCTTGGTTGTATATCATAATCCTATTAACTTTAAAATTTCAGTGTTGTTAACTTTATTTTAAAATTACTAAATTAAAAGAAATCTTTTTTCATGTTTATTGCACTGTCATGATAAATCTGGATAAAAGTAATGGAAGATTTATCGAAATTATAAGATCTCCAGCAGGCCTGGGGTTAATCATTACATTTTGTAATTAATTACACATGCAATTACACAATTACATGTAATTGTAATTAAAAAAAACTCAACCATAATTACATATTCGGCCTTATTACGAGTGTCGTAGTCGTAGTCGAAACTAAGTCGAATTTGCTGAAAATTCACTAAAAACGCAACTTTTGAACAATTTTTCAATTGGATTTACCATATATAGCACTCAGATTTAAAAAAATCCAGCATCAGAGTTTCATTTCTTTATAATTTCTATTATATACAAAATCATTTCATATGGAGTCGAAAATTTCGACTACAAATTCGACACTCGTAATTAGGCCGATTATATGTATTTGCAATTCAAAAAAGAACAATTACAATTACAAGTAATTGAAAATTTTTTTTTATTTAAAAAAATTATTTTTGTATGTATATTGTTAGATATGGTCCTATATAATATGATAAAAAGTATAAGGTTAATATTTAGATATAATTGTATCAAAATATGTCGACTTTTATAACATTTTATATAATTTTATACAAAAAGATATAATTTGATGTAATTGGATGAGGACAAAATTCGGATACAATTGTATCGAATTGCATAAAATTGTATCAAATTGTACCAAATTGTATACAATTGTATACAATTCGATACAATATGATACAATAAGACGTTCTCATTTTTCGGATATAATTATATCTAATTACATAAAAGATTATATATAATTAAATATAACTTCATATGGCTCCATATCATTTTTTTTACTTGGGTATAGAATGTTTATGAATATACAATTTAATATATAATAATTACAACTACAAATTGGTGCCATTATCTAAAATTTAATTTAATGTTAACTTATAATAAAATAAAAATGTATTTCCTAAAAATAAAAATATAGTGTTAATTAATGTTAATATACAATAGGTTTAAGTTTAACATCCCAGACAGAAAAATATAATTCGGCACAATGCTGGCAAACCGTTGGCGATGGTCGGTTATGCGTTGGCAGAACGTTGCATTAACTATCTTGGCAAAAAAATAGATTTCAAAAAACATTTTTGAAAAAATTGAGAAAACTTTTTTTAATATTTGCTTTTAAAAACATGAAATTTAACCCAGTCCACCAGATTGTCAGCCAAGACCTCTACACTCTAATCTAACGAAACTTGTTATAGATGTGTGATAGCTACAAATGAAATGAATGATAAAAGCATTTCGAGCTAACTTATAAGCATCGAAAAAACGTATTCCAGAAATTATTAAATGTATTTTAGAAAATTTTAATTGTATATCACAAAATATTATTTGCACTTCAGAAACTACAATATTACGCAAATTTAATTATTTATTTATTTAGTTGTGTACAGAAATAATGAAATCTATTTCAGAATTCCATAGCTAATAGAGAAAAATTTCTCAAATACATTTCATAATTTCGGAAATACGATTGATAATTTCTGAAATACAGTTTGATAATTTCTGAAATACAGTTGTGAATTTCGGAAATACAATTAATAATTTCTGAAACACAATTGATAAAACTGAACTTCAATTGACTAGTTCCGAAATACAATTCATAAATGTGAAAAATAATTGATGAGTTCTGAAACACAATTGATAAAACTGAAATTCAATTGATTATTTCTGAAACACAATTGATAAATCTTAAAACAATTAATACAATTGGAAATTGTGTAGAGCGTCAAAAAGATGTAAATAAAATTATTTTATTCAAAGATTTCAATTTAATAAAAAAATAAATATATAATTTTATAAAAAAATTTATAGAAAAAAAAATTTTAATTTTATAAAAAGAAATTAATTTTGTAAAAGAAATGCATATTGAACTCGTTACCTTCTGAGTTTAAACTCTCTGCCAGTCTATTATTTTTTGAACAGTTGGCAATATATGTCTGGGATCTTATTTAATCCCAAATAAATGGAGATCTTACGTAGTACCCAAATATAATGCGGCATCTAATTTTATCTGTCATTTTTATGGATACTTTTAGATGTCAATCCCCAAATATATTGCTGTTTCTAATTCGATCTGCCATTTTAATACCGAAATAAATTGCTGGATCTAATTCGATCTGCCATTTTTCTGATAAATTTAGATCCAAGTTTATCCCCAAATATATTGCTGGATCTAATTTGATCTGCCATTTTTCGGTTAAATTTAGATCCAAGTTTATCCCCATATATATTGCTGGATCTAATTCGATTAGGAATTTTTCGGATAAATTTAGATCTAAGTTTATCCACATATATATTGCTGGATCTAATTCGATCTGGCATTTTTCGGATAAATTTACATCCAAGTTTATCCCTAAATATATTGCTGGATCTAATTCGATCTGCCACTTTTTCGGATCAAATTAGATCTAAGTTTATCCACAAATATATAGCTGGATCTAATTCGATCTGCCATTTTTTGGATCAAATTAGGTCTTACTAAATCCCAAAATATATTGCTGGATCTAATTTGATCTGCCAATTTTCTATTCAATTTATATCCAAGTTTATCCACAAATATATTGCTGAATCTAATTCGATGTGCCATTTTTCGGATCAAATTAGATCTAAGTTAATCCACAAATATATTGCTGGATCTAATTTGATCTGCCATTTTTCAGATCAATTTATATCTAAGTTTATCCACAAATATATTGCTGGATCTAATTCGATGTGCCATTTTTCGGATCAAATTAGATCTAAGTTTATCCCCAAATATATAGCTAGATCTAATTCGATCTGCCACTTTTTCGGATCAAATTAGATATACGTTTATCCCCATATATATTGCTGGATCTAATTCGATCTGCCAAAATTGAGATCAAATTAGATATAAGTTTATCCACAAATATATAGCTGGATCTAATTGGATCCGCCATTTTTCGGATCAAATTAGATCTAAAAATATCCCCAAATATATAGCTGGATCCGCCAATTTTCGGATCAAAATAGATCTAGGTTTATCCCCAAAGACATCACTGGACCTCCCAATTTTGAGATATAACTTGATCTTAGTTTATCCCCATATATACAATGGGATCTAATACGATATGATTGGATACACCCAATTTTGAGATCTAATTGGATCAGCTAGATATTACAGCAGATCTTAAACAATATCAAATTGGATATAATTAGATATTGCGCGAGATCAATTTTTTTTACTCGGGTAATGACCCGATTAAAAAAATTGATATGGGGCCATATAAAATTATATATGGAGTCATATATAAGTATATATTTTATTTATTTATTTTATTTATTTATATATTTAGTTCTGTTCTCATATCACAAGATTAAATCTTATAATTAAAGTACAGGAAATCAGTTTGTGAAAAACAGATATTGCAAAATATTTAAAGAAAAACTTAAAATTACACTAAATATGCTTTAGAAACGTAAACTATCTAAAAATCACAAATAGTTGCAAAAATAAATATATTAATTAGACTAACAAATTGTCAATATTGTAGAAAACAAAATTAATTCTGTTTAAAAAATTCAAATAGAAATTGTTTGAAGTTGCTTGCGTTGCTGTTGAGTTGTTGATTGGATGGAATTTCTCTCCAAAGACTATAACTATAACTATGTTCAGGTATAATAGTCTTTCTACCCCTTGGGGATAATGCAAATTGAATAATTTCAAAAAGATATAAAGGATTTTTTGTATAAATGATTTTGTGATAAAACAAAAGTACTCGAATTTTTAGAAGACTTTCAAAAGATACTCCATAGAGTTTTATGGCAAATGATGTAATTCGCTCAAATCTCGTTAGTCCATAAACATATCTAACAATATTATTGGACAAAATGGTTAATTTGCGTTTGCAAGTCGTGTCACAATTCCCAAAAAGCTCACAACCATAGATTAAACCGGGGATTAGGTATTTGTAGCAAGTAGAATTCTTACTTTTAAAGGAGTAAAAAATTGTGTTGACCAAAGAGACCTTAACTTGGCGTAAGTTTGACCAACAAGTGAATTGATATGGTCTGTCCAAGTTAAATGTTTGTTGAAAACGATGCCAAGGTTTTTAGCTGCTTCAAAGAACTCAATTTTTTCTCCATTTATCACAATATCATGTTCAATTACTGGCACGCTTCGTTGCCTGTGAATTACTATACATTAAGATTTCCGCGGATTAAGGCAGAGCCCATTTGCCGAAGCCCATAAAAAAATTTTATTCAAATCAGAGTTAATCCTACTAATATTTTCCGTAATTAATTGCATTGGATTGCTCAAATACAATTGCACATCATCCGCATACATATGTATTTTGCAATACGAAAGCTGATTAGGCAAATCATTCGCGTACAATGAAAAAAGGAGGGGGCCAAGAATCGACCCTTGAGGCACACCTCTAGTGAAAGAAAGGGGATTAGACCCGACATTATTTACATATACGGATTGTGTACTATCAGTTAGATATGAAGATATCAATCGAGTTTCATACATAGTGTAAAATGGTCTACTGTATCAAAGGCCTTGGAGTGGTCAAGGAGTACCAAGAAATTAACTTTACAATCATCCAGTTCACGTCGTATATATTCAGACACATCTGTCAAGGCTGTAACGCAGCTATGGTTTGGACGAAATCCAGATTGCTTTTCATACATTAGTCCTTTTTCCCTAATATATTTACCGATTTGTAGATGTAGAATCTTTTCTAAAACTTTTGAAAGGAAACATAGAATCGCAATTGGTCGAAATTCAGTAGTTGTTTTCGGGAGCGGTATGATTTTAGCATGCTTCCATTTCAGCGGAAGAGTGCTTGACGTGATAATTGCATTAAACAGATGAGTAATGTAAGGCAGAATTAATGGCAAAATTATTTTCAAAAATTTCGGATGCATATTATCGTATCCCACAGATTCTGATTTTACTAACGAAAAAGTTGACATGACATCAAATTGGGAGACCCATGAAAATTCAAACCCATTTTCATCAAGAGGAACTATTAATAGTTGTTGGAAAATTATAAAAGTTTTTGTCGATGTGGACCATTGGTAAGTTAGTAAAGGTTTTGTTAAGGTCATTAGCATCAACCTGGAAGGTTAACTGTTAAATCTGCTTTGCCAATACCAATTTCACGGATTCTTTTCCATGTTTTTTTTTGACTCAAGCGCAGATCCAAAACGTTTAGAATAATAATCTCTTTTTGCAATTTTAATTTTATTATTTACGTTACTTCTGGCAGTACGATATTCAAGTTTTAGTTCAGGAGTTTTAAATCTTTTCCATCTTGAGTAAGCAACATCTCTTTTCTCAATTAATTGTTTAACAGCTGCAGAAAACCACGGTTTAGTTCGTGCCGTGATAATTTTAGATTTTAATGGAACACTATCATTATAAAGGCGCAAATGCAAAAATTAAAATAATTGTTGAAAATAAGCACACCACGGCTAAAATCTCATTCAAATATTTATTTTGTTTTGAGTTTAAAATTAGTTGTTTTTACAAAATGTATTGACAACAGACATACATATAAATAGTACCCAAAGGGTACTTTTATGTAATTGTTGCTTTCAAAAAGGAGTTGATTTATAACTGGTTTTACCAAATCAGACAGTTCTTATACGAAAGTATAAAATTCTCGTCACGTTGATTTTTTGTACCTTATGTAATGTCTTGGTTTGAGTAAGAAAGTTATCATTTTCTATTGCGGACAACTGAAGAGTAGGGTGATGCCTATGAAACAATTGTATTGTCTATCATGAAAATGATCAACCCCCTTTTTGAAACAACAAATAAAAATCGAATATGACAATATCATATTAGAATTTGGACTTGAGGTGGAAGAATATTCTAACTAAATATATCAACAAATTTTAATTTAAGCCAAAAACAGGAATAAATTGTGTTAAAGTAACAAATTTGTCTGTTCAGCCAACAGATTTATTACTTTGGGTGTAGTTTTCCGAATTTATAAAAATTGTTGTTTTATTTGTTGTTTCGTCGTATCGTCCTAACAAAAAACAGAGTTGTTAGAATTTAAATTGAAAAAATACGACATTTCAGAATAGCACGATACAACACTTATATATGTTTATTGTCCTATGTTTAAGTGTGCTAACAGATAGAAAACCCAAAAGAAAATCGTTGTTAAAGCAAAATAAAAATTTTAACAACTCTGTTTTTTGTTAGGACGATACAACGATACAACAGATAGCCCACCCCTTGTGAATAACCTAATACATTTGTTAAATTTTACACAATTTATTGTTAAAATATAAGATTTTCATCTCTCTGCCATCACCTATTAGATGGCCCCACCAGTATATCCGATGTTTTAAAGATAGCCCTATTTCTTTCCCTTCCGGTTTTTTAAAATGGTACATACCTACTAAACTAAGAGAAGTAGACCAAAATGGAAATAAAATTCGACTATTCCTAGCTTTACCTTACCCAGATCTTTGAAGAATTAATTCTTCAATTCAGTTTTTGAATTCTGAATTAAAAATTCAATGAATTGAACTATTTATTGAATGGAATTAATTCATATTTGTTTTCGTTCGATTTCTCTTGTTACGAATTAATTACCAGAACTTTGAAGAGTTAATTCGTTAATTCTGGGTTTCGTTAAAAGAGAAACTAAGGTAACAAAAAAAGTCGCCAATGATGTCAAAGATTTCCGCGGAAAGTGGTATTTAGCAACTCGAAAGGTGTTTAATAATACCATAAAAACGTTGATGTAAAGGCATTAGAAAAACTAAAAAATTTTGTAAAATAAAAATAATAAAAATGTGTATATAGTTTTATAATAATCTTAATATTAAAAAATACGGTTATAAAATAGCTTTTATTTTTAAAATTGAATGACTGTTTCATCAGTTTTTTTGGATTTTGTGATGGACATTTTTTTCAAACGCAGTCCTTATAATGCGGAAACCTGTATAATTGTAGTATCAACAAAACCACCTGGTTGTGCTACCGCCAGTTTGATGCAAAACATTTTAAAAATCAACGATATCTCAAAACAAGAAAATTTTGCTTTTCAAATAATTTAAACAAATTTTATAAATTTTTAAAAAATTAATATTTTTGCATTTTTCTATCGGCTTTAGCCGAAAATTGGCTTAGGTTGCGTTTAGATTGCATCGAAATCCCGAGATTTCGCTATTCACCACTCTGAAAAAACAATGAAGAAAATCATATAAATGTGCAATTTTTAATAAAACACACATAGTTAGCTATAATAAATACATTATCTAAAAATTTAAAGTTTATATGCTTTCTTTCATTGTTTTTTGAGAGTGGTGAATATCGAAATCTCGGGATTTCGATGCAAGTGTAAACGCAACCTTAGCCGATTATTGTCGGCGGCTGACCGGCTAAAGTCGGCTGGCTTGTATCTCTGGTCCGCACGATGTAAACCACCTGGAATCATTGTGTGCTATTATGTGATTTGGATTTGATTTTTACACTCAATGGAGAATATATTTAAGATTGTTCCTTCAAAGTTTTGGGAATCCAACTATAAAAACAAAGTAGTTACAGATTTGTGATCACAAAAATGCCAAGATTTTTCACTGTGCGGTGCTCAAAAATCTTTAGTTTAAGGGAGTTGCCCGCTAACGAGAGTATCAGTTATTGGTAGGTTTCGCAGTATTTGATAACTTTTTGTAAAAAATCGTGATAAGCAAGTTAGGTAACACTGACTACATTGGACAACTCGCCCCAATTCAACAAACTAAAAAATTATAATTTTCTAAATCCTTACAGAGTCCTACAAATACGGGGTACTATTTATATTTCGGGAACTGGTAGCTAAAATCTGGCAACACCATAATAAAATTTGACATTTTTAGCATAAACGTACTCACAAGCTTTTGATGTACAAGTGCTATTTGTTTTGTTTACAGTGAGTTAAAAAATCAATTTGGCCAAAAAATGGAAATTTCAAGAGAAGGTTTTCGTTGGATTATTTTTGACAACTTTCGACATGGATTATCTCAACAAGAATGTGTCGATGAACTCAGTTCTTTGTATGGCGATAAAGCAGCATCAAAAACCACAGTATATCGCTGGTATAGAGAATTCTCGTGGTCGTAGTTCGGTCGCCGACAAATTCCGTGAAGGTCGTGCAAAATCAGTTGTTGTGCCAAAAAAACCTCGATGCAGTGCGTGAACTGATAAAGCAAGATCGTCTTGTGATATATCGTGAGATAGAGGCATCCTTGCACCTTAGTTCCAATTCAATACATTCGATTTTGCATGAACACTTAAGGCTCCATTAGTCTGGTACTATCGGAAAGTATCGTGTCAGCTGTTTACTTTTAGTTAATGAAACTATACACAACTACTTAGTTTGAAAGTACATTTAAGGTAAGAAAATCTATTTCTGTCCTCCGAATGCTGGCGGCAATTGGAGACACCAAGCGCTTTCAGATCTTGTTGCACCTGGTCATTCCAACGGAGATTGGATCGCCCTTTTCTGCGTTGCCCATCGGTGGGTTCTTCCTTGTATGCCTTAAGAGCTGGAGCGTCATTATCCATTCGCCAAATGTGTCCGAGCCAGCGTATTCGTTGCACTTTAAAGCTGCCTACACACTAGGGAACATGGTTGAGGGAACAAAAAATATCAAAAAATTTTGTAAACACGAAATGCACGCTCTCAAAACGCACTCACACATTCACAAAAAATGCTCTCTTTTTTAAGTATGTTCCCTAGTGTGTAGGCAGCTTAAGAGTTTAATCACAACTGTGTCGATTGTCGACCGACGACAGCAAAAGTCGTCGCGAATAATTTAAATTCAGCGACAATCGATTGTCGACATTTTTGACATTTAGAAAAAAATTAAAGCAAAACAAGAATTTGGTTGTATTTTTTTCGCCACAATTCTTCACCAATTCAATTGGTTTTCCATTAATTCTTGTTGTTTTACATTTTTTTGTATTATGCATTTTTTGACAAATATTTTGAGTGTACTCAAACTTGACACTAATGTGTCGTCACGAAAATAGAATAGATTCTATTACGACGACAAATCGCCGGACAACATGGCGACATTTTGCTTCCCATACAAAATATATGAAAAAGCACATGTCGTTGTCGACCCAGTTCTGATTATTCTCTAAAGCGCTTGACTACATCTACGTCGGCGAAAAGCTCATACATCTCATGGTTCATTCGAAGAGATTAATCAGAACTGGGTCGACAACGACATGTGCTTTTTCATATATTTTGTATGGGAAGCAAAATGTCGCCATGTCGTCCGGCGATTTGTCGTCGTAATAGAATCTATTCTATTTTCGTGACGACACACTAATACACACTCAAAATATTTGTCAAATAGTTGCCATATTTTTAACTAATTAAGGGAACAGAGTTGCAGAAATTCGTATTAGAGTTGCAAAAATTCGTACCTTGTTTACAAAAAAAATATTTTTTTGACAGAAGAAATATAATTGAAAATAAAAATGCATAATTTAGCACAAAAAAGTAAAATTAAATACAAAAAAATGTAAAACAACAGGAATTAATGGAAAAATAATTGAATTGGTGAAGAATTGTGGCGAAAAAAATACAAACATATTTTTGTTTTGCTTTAATTTTTTTCTAAATGTCAAAAATATCGACAATCGATTGTCGCTGAATTTAAATTATTCGCGACGACTTTTGCTGTCGTCGGTCGACAATCGACACAGTTGTGATTATCCTCTAATTCGGAATCCATCATCAACGCGTATAGGGCTGTAAATCTTACGGAAAATTTTCCTCTCAAACACTGCCAACAATGACTCGTCTGATCTTTTCATTGTCCATGTTTCAGCACCATAGAGTAGGACGGGTAATATAAGTGATTTGTACAGTGTTATCTTCGTCCGTCGAGAGAGGGCTTTACTTCTCAATTACCTACTAAGCCCAAAGTAACATCTATTGGCAAGAGTTATTCTCTGCATGAACACTTAGTTGTAAAAAAAATTAGTTTTCGTTGAATACTAATAAAAACAGGCTCGTGTCCATTGGTGTAAGGGAATTATTAAAAATGGTTTGAACGAATGTAAAAGCGTATTGATCATCAAGATGAATATTTTGAAAAACAATAAAGCCATTTTCATGTAAAAATGTTTGTTATTATTTGCTATTCTCGAAATATAGAAAGTACCCCTCATATCTTTAAATATTAAAATTTTGTGGTTTGTTTTTTTCATATTTGAAAGTTTTTTTTTGTTTTAATTTTCAAAACACTGCACACACAACACACACGTTCATATTTTTATTGGCTATGTTTGTTTGTATGAGTAAAGAATTTCTTATAATTTGAATTGAAATAATTTTGTATAATTATAAACAAACTATTTTAACAAAAAGAAACACGAAAATATTTGAATTTTTTGTTTTAAAACAGAAAAAACGAAATTATTTAAATTATTTTTTCCAAAAATAGAAAATTAAAAATAGAACATTTGACTCAAAATATCAACTCCTATGTATACAGACGATACGTATTTTTGTGTAGTTTGTTTTTTATTGACTTATACAAAAAGTTAAACAATATGTTTCCATGTATTTTAATTGATTTTTCAATTGAAAACAAACTTTATCTATTACTTTTCAAATAAACCTCAATCGGTTATGGAAAATATATTTTGAGTGCATGATTATATTCAAACGAAAGCTTAGCTTACATAGTTTTCAAACCCATAAACATTTCTTAACATTTAAATGGTCAATTCAACATTAATCTAGAGGTCCAAAAATCTCAAACCTGCCTGGCTGATTTAAAAATTCGTTCAGTATATGTGGCCAGCGTGTCAAAATATATATTGCAATTGGAGTAATTTTATCTGTTTTATAGTGTTATAAAAAATTTTGTTTCAGAGTTGTGCCCTAAACCAAACGATACAAGGAATTCCTTATCTAAAAAATCCCACGTAGAGGATTTTGAAGGAGTACCGGAGCTATTTAACGTTTTGGTGTCTTCCCCAACAGATGACATCGATTACAATTGGAATATATTTACATTCCAAGTGGATTTTGATACAGTGTTGTCTGGTCCCAAACTAGAAAAAGACGTCAACTACTTTAGTGAGTAGAAACACAATTTAATTAGGCGTATTTATTATAAATCGTATACTACATGCAAACATTGATGAAACTCACAGTTCAACCATTTTAAGTACTTAACTGGCATTTTGCATAAATTTGAATTTCTTTATTCTACACTTAGAGAATTATGTCGGTAAAGTTAACTGCAATTGCATTTATTTTAGCTACAATTGCAATTGCAGTGTACACTTTTTAACTGCAATTGCAGTTAATTTTAGCAACATAATGATCTGAGTGTAAACTTGCTAAGTAAACAATTTCAGTGTAAAACTCCATACACAAAAACAATATAAAACAATTTACGAACTATGTTATAATGAGTACGCATATTTTATTTTTTGTTATATTTTTATCTATGTTTTTGATTTTTAAATTTATTTTTATTTCAGGAACTAATGACAAAAATTTAGATGAAGCCTTGAAAGAAAGAGCTAATATGGTAACCTACAATTGTACAGTTATATATTTGGATCAATGTACATCATGGAATAAATGTCGACAAAGTTGTCAGAGTACTGGTGCTAGTAGTTATAGGTAAATAGAACAACACACCGAAATCTTACAATATCCGCTGTTTATATTAAATAAAATGTTATAATGATCAATGATAATGATTTCAGAATCATTTTATTGATTACAAACTTTAAAGTCTATGGGCTAGTTGCATAAAGAACACTATGGTAAATAACTAAAAATATGTAAAATATGTTTTTTCATTTTTATTTTTAAATAAAAATGGAAATAGTTTTTTTTCGAGGCCAATTATTTCCTTATTATGAAATACCATAATAGCAATTGCGCTATTCGCTAATTTGAACCAAAGACCTGGTTCACAACTAATAACTCTTAGTTCAATCGCTCATTTCATACATTCAGAAAAATATGTGTATCATTACAAAAATTAGTGTAAAAGTTTCAAAAGCTTAACGGTAATGTTACAACTAAGCTTTTGCTTAAAATACGATTTGTCGATTTTCATTTATTACACGCCAAGTTTTCATCTAGTTGATTCAAAATTAAAGAATTCAATTTTTTTTAAACTATCCCGTGCAGAAGCGCGGCCGAAAATGGCCCATTTTGGAAAAAAATAGCATATCCATTAAACATTCCCAAAATTCGAAATTTAGCAAAAACTACTTTTTTTATTTAATTTGTTCATTAAATATACAATACTTGATATTATTCAGATACGGAGTTTCGGTTTCGCCGGATATCACTAACCCCCTTTAACGTGGAACCGAAAATGCCCATAAATTTAATAGAAATGCAAAAACGGCTTTTTAGTTAGTTATTTTTTTTAATGTTTCACTTAAAAAAGTTTGACAGTTACTACATGACAGTTGTTTATGTAGTAATCAGTAGTTGTTGTTTTAACAGTAATTACAGTTGTTTTTCTATAGAAAATGTAAAACAACAATTAATACGGTTATTTAAGAAAACAACTAACGAAAAGTACTGTAATTTCGTAACAGTTGTTTAAAGCAGTTATTTTTATTATCAGTTATTTTATTAACAGCTACCAAAACAGAAATTTTACAGTAAACAGTTGTTTTGTTAGTTATTCAAAAAATAAAAAATTTCGTTGAGTTTCTTTGAATTTTATATATTTTTTTACTATGTATATATCAATAATAACAAATATAAACTGAACATATTTGTTATTATTGATATATAGTTAAAATTTGTAGACAGTTTCCAATCGCACGTTACTATTTTTATGCTGATTTTTAGTACAATTTTTTTTAGTAATCATTTTTGCTATTCTCTTATTACAAATTACGGATTTTTTTATTAATTCACGCTGCTGATTTCAGCAAAATATTTTACTAATTTTTCAAAACCGAATGCTAAATTTAGCAGAAAAATATACTAATTTAATTTTTTTTTTTATTTTTTACAATTCTTGTTTAGTTATATTTGTTACAATTGATATATTCTTAGTTTGGCAATAACACTCAGAAAATTTCATTGTATCTCCAATGCATAAAAAGGTAATAACTGGAGAACCTTTTGCAATTTTGGCTCCAAATTTCAAGTACGATGAAGTAATTATACGCTTATTACAATCGAAAGAAAAATTTTTTTTTTTAGATTTTACGGTTTTTTTTTATTTTTTAGTACATTTTTTTGCTAATTTCAGCAGATAGATTTTAAATTACAGTTTACAACAATTTACTGAAATTTAGTAGCCGCAACTAATTATTTATACTAATTTCATTGTATTGAAATTATGATATTTAGTAAGTTTTTTAACTGATTTTAGCAAATCGATTGTAAGATAATAGTTGTAAATTACTTGTTGTGAAACTACTTGCAACTACACCGAAAAAATTACTCAGTTACTGGCTACTAAATTTTTAACTGAGTCTCAGGTGAATTACCCCTTACTAACCCTCAGTTACTTAAATTAATTAAAAACAACTAATTTTGTTCAATTACATATTTCTACTGAGAACTTAGTTACTGATAACGATGTTGTTAATTAAAATGAATATTTGTGGAAAAATAGATAAAAATAACCGCTTAAAAGTTACAATCACCATATTTGGTTTACATTTTTAATTACAACTAAAAGGGCTTTGAGCCTTTGAAGATTTTATTTTAATTGATGTCCACATAAATTGATTCAAGACTTCTCTCGGGCCTAATAAAATTTTTAGAGCCACTACCACAACATCAATAGCTTAAACCAGTAGGTTCGAATAATTTCCGATTTTTTCTATCCGTCTGTAAAAATAAAAGATATAACAAATATTGCATTTTAAAAGATCTCACTAAAAGATGTTACTTATCTCAAACTCATCTAAACTTTGGCGAATTTCACGGCTAGACAGACAGTTAGACAGTCCAAATGTTTGGACCAAATGCACAAACAAATGCGTGAAATAAAATAAATCTTCAAACTTTTATTATTTTTATTTGAATGTATTTTAAAATTACTTTGACAATTATATAATTATTTTCAACTATAACGAAAGTTGATGACGATTATTTCAGTTAATTTGAAATATATTGGTTTTAACTGAGGAATTCTTTAACTGAGCAACTGAGAAATTTTATCGGTGTATGTAAACGAGAGAAATCCCGTCTCAGAGTTAACTGTCAAATACTACTTTACGTAGCTTGTCGACATGGTTGTCGTTGAGTGTTGTGTGAGAATATACATTCAATAGACAACAACGGGCGTGTTGATAAGTTCGATAATAAATTTCAGAAGTGGGATAGAAATTCCGTGAAAAAGGAAAATAATTTCAAATTTATTGAAAAAAGAGAAAAGCTTCAGACAATACAAATTAAGAAAAGAATACGAGAAAAAAAATTTCACAAGACAAGAATAATTTACTTTTAGATAGAATGTTCCAATTATTCCAAGTACATCGGGTGCATTATTGTGTGGTATTGAGGAATGTAAAAGGTTAATTCCTGCATTCAACCCTTCGCTTCCCAATTCAACTTCTGCTCGCGATTGGATTGCTAATGTTGAGCGTGTTCGACATATTTTTAAGTGGGATAACAACACGACAATTTTTTATGCTGCGCTACGTTTGGAGGAAGCGACTTCCTCTTGGTTTTCATCAATTAGAGAAAATGATTTTTCTTGGAATGAATTTAAAACGCTACTTGTTGATGCTTTTCCCTGTGTGAAGTATGAAACTGAAATATATTTAAAACTTATGGCGCGTGTTAAGGAACCAAATTAGAGTATTGAAAAATATTTCTATTATGTATTAGCTCTGGCGAAAAGTGCCGGGTTTAGTGACGATTGCGCAAAAAATTATATTGTTTCGGGATTAAAGGATAAACAACTAATTAATGCAGTAACAGGTTATATTCTACAGTGTTCATCATTACAGAATTTATTGTCGCAAATAAAGGCACATATGTATGTTATGGAGCAACAACGTAATCGGGAAATCCTTTTAAATAAAAGTCAGGCTCCAGCTAATCGATTTGAAAGAAATTCTCCTCGTTATCCGATGCAAAACTTTAAACCAAATATTTCTTGTTACAATTGTAATGAGATTGGACATATTTCAAGAAATTGTACCAAGTCTCGAAAAAGATTATACGAAAAGTCGCCTCAAAATTATTTTGTGCCAAAAGTATCACGCGTGGCCTTTAATAGAAGCAATGGTTTAACCCAAGATGCGTCAGTGGAGGGACAGCTTATTAAAGTTTTCTCTGATCTTGGCAGTGAATGTTCTACTATTAAAATTAGTGTAGTAGAGATGTTTGGATGGAGTTTTGAATAATATAATAAGAAACTTAGTGCCTTTGGTGGTTATGAAGTAAACACTATCGGTAAAATAACGAAGAATGTGACAATTCAGAATGTTACTCTGTCAATTGAACTTTTGGTGGTTAAAAATAATGATCAAGATAGTGACATGATAATTGGACAAAACTTTTTGGATCACAAAGGCGTAAAGGTAAGGAGTGAGATCATAAAAATGTTAACACACATTTTTGCCCATAACTTTGGTTTAAAGCTTCTCATATTTTTTTTCCGGCAATTTACATTTTAAAAATGTGTGAGTTAATAAATTAATTTACATCATGAGTTTTAATTTGCAATTTTTTACACAATGGACGATGAAAGAAAAGTGCGTTCAAAAATAATTAAATATTTTCAACAAAACCAAACATGGACATACAAAAAAATTGCCAAAGAGACTAATGTATGCCGTCAAACAGTTTCAAAAGTGGTAAAAAGATATCTGGAACACCTAACCATTGAAAAGAAGCCGGAAACAGGAACAACGACTGGTTATCGTAACATTGGTAAGGCATATAAAGTTAAAAGCATCCTTAAGAGAGCTCCTAATACATCTGGCAGAAAAACAGCTCGGTTAGCCCAATGCTCGGACTTTTTTGTACGTAAAGTGAAACGTAAGGCAGGACTAAAGTCCTACAAAGTTCAAAGATAGAAACGCTTTTAAAAATTTGGAGGCCAAAACCAGAGCTCGAAAATTGAAATCAAATTTTATACAAAAATGCAACTGTTGTGTAATGGACGACGAAACTTATGTCCTGGCTGATTTTTCGCAGCTCCCTGGTCAATAATTTTATGTTTCCGATGTTCGAGGAAATGTTGCGGAAAATATTAGGTCGAAAAAGCAAACGAAATTCCCTAAAAAATTCCTAGTATGGCAAGCCATATGTAGCTGCGGCCAGTCATATGTGACATCTGGCTCTATAAACAGCGAAATTTATATCAAGGAGTGTTTGCAGAAGAGACTTCTTCCATTTTGAGTCAGCACAATGTATCCACTTACTTTTGGCCCAATTTAGCATCTTGTCACTACAGCAAGAAAGCGTTGGAGTGGTATAATGATAATAATGTGGTTTTTGTACCAAGAGAAGCAAATCCACCAAACTGCCCGGAGCTCAGGCTAGTGGAGAGATATTGGGCTCTTGTTAAAAGAGAAATAAAGGGCACAAAAAGGTCTCCCATGACATGCAAGATTTCAAATGTAGATGGACCACCTGCTCTAAAAAGGTGACAGAAACTACCATAAAAGCCTTAATGGGATGGTTTCCGGAAAAAGTGGATAACTTTGTTCGTGGTGGTTAGAATTCCATGCGGTTTTTTTTGTTTGATTTTATATTAAATTTCATTTAATAAAAATTTGGTTTGAAGTCTCAAAATTCAGTGTTTTGTTTTTTTTATTTAACTTTATGTGTGTTAACATTTTTATGATCTCACTCCTTAGCTCTTTTGGCGAATATCCCCCTAGTTTGGGGCAGTTACGCCGATTTGGGTTACTTTGAAAATCATTAAAAAAAAGTAATAGAAAATATGCAAATAATTAGAATAAAAATCATAGAAATTAAAGCCAAGATATGTAGACCTTCAATTTGAAAGTAATTTTTGAAAAATAATTAGGGGTTAAGAAATGACAGTGCTTTGAAAAAAGAGTGGCGAAGGATCCCCCCTCTACCCTATTCGCGACCGATCTTGTTGCTTGTCAAAAATCATCTACCTATCAGTGTTGCCAGGTTTCTTAGGCATAAAATCATCAAAAATTCTGGAAAATATCGTCAAAATCGTCATAGCTTTTGGAAAATCGTCAAAAAAATAGTTCAAAATCGTCTAAATAACACTGTTGTGTTATAAAGACCCTAAAAAGTTAATAAGCATTTTAAACATTATCCTTTTTTAATCATTTCGTGCTTGTTCGATTAAACATATTTAAATTTGCCATATCCTGAAGTGGTTGCTTGAAACAAAAGGAAATACCATCAAAAATTTCAGATTTTAAAATATTTTATATATTTCACAGACATTCTTCCAAAAAATTGAGATTCGTTACAGTTTTAGGTCAGAAGTTTTACACAAAAATTATCATATTTTTTATTATTTTTCCTGTAAGTTTTGAACATTTCAAAATACTTATCTTAAAGAAATGATCAGTTTCGCAATAAATAAAAAATTATGATGTACTTGAACGAATTTTTACATTTTTTCTAGATATAATTTGAATTAGAATTTCAATATGAACACTTTTAATCTAAAATTCTAAAATATTTTTCAAAAATCGTATAGATTTGCTGAATACAAATTATCTGATTTTGCAGCGGTTTTTTAATTTGTTCCCACATGAATTTGCTTGTAATTCTGCATAATTCTAAAAACTAATCCCTCAATTCATAATTGCTTTGTAAAGTTATAGCAGGTTTACAAAACGTCATTTGCATACAAAATTTGTTCATTAAACATCCTATAATCTTATAAAGCGTTTATGAATTTAGGGGTAAAAATTTGAGATTTAGCATTATAGATTGGAATTGTATTGTATTTTTGCACATTTCTTGCTATATTTCGTATTAAAAAAATCGTCATTTTGAAGGAAAAAATCTTCAAATCGTCAATTGGCTATTTTAGATGATAAAAATAGTCAAAATGACGATAAATCGTCAATACTGGCAACACCGCTAACTATTCTTTTATTTCGATTTGACACTACACTCGATTTTTCTTTTCCTTTCTCATCCCAATACCAGTGTTGCCAGATCTTTTTGGTGAGACAAAACCCGTCCACATTTTACCCTAAATCGTCAAAACATATGACGATTTTTAGCCAATCTCGTTTGCAAGATTACAGCAAAGGAATCGTCAAAGTTGCAAAAAAAATCCGTAATATACAGGCCTGTTCTGGATATCACTTACCGCAGAAGTGATTTGAAATTATTTTGAAAATCACGTGATTTTAAACCGGTCAGATAAGTTAAGGTTATTTGAAATCACTTGCTGTTTTTCTGTACGTACTTTGTTATGAACTTAATAATAACTATCTTGAAAATGTAATTTTATGTGTTTTTTATGGATTCTAATAGTAAGATTAGGCTTTTGTACATAAAAAACTTAAAAATGAACAAGTTTTCAAAGTAACTGCTTGTTTGTATTGTATTTTTTTGTATGACATTCTTCGTGATTTTGCAATCATATTTAGTTGTCAGCTGATTTGGCTTTTCGAAAATACATGTGTATATGCCAGAAACACACAATGTTACAGTACCGAACAAATTAACTAAAATATTTTATAAAAATAACCTTTTAATACCAAACTTTATTAATTTTCTTAAGTAAAAATGAAAATAGCCAATAATTATGAAGTTTTTTATTAAGAAAATATAAAGAAACATATGTATTAAATGTAACAAATGGCAACAACAAGTAATCATAGCATTAAGACTGTAATTACCCTTTCTGCTAAAATATGCAGAATGATTGGACGGTGGCTTCATTATTCTAATAAGCGTTCCATCAACACATCCAACTACGCCGGGTATACCAAACTGTTGATAGAAATGAGATTTTGATGCACTTTGTGTTTGCTGATCTAATGAGATTTGTATCCAAGTTGGACACAAGGTTTCTTCTAATAAATTCATTACGTTCCATAAGATCTTGCAGAAGGTGGAGCGTCCCATACTTATGTTCACATCGTTCGCTATGACCCCTTGATACGATCCGACTGCTAAAAATCTAAGCACAGCTGCTAGCTGAATACTTGCCGGAATGGAGGAGTTTGGTAGCTGTGGTGCTATTTCTTCCAATACCATTTGAAAAGCCCTCTTGTTTAGCTGGTAAAATGAAATGAAACTGAAAACCAATATGCCTTAAATCATTACATTAATTTAATCGTTATTTACTTACAATGTTTCGTTTGTATCCATAGGATTTGATACATCACGCAAATAACGCTTTTTAACACGATCATCCCTTAACTGCTTTCTTTTTAAATCAATTACTGCCAATATAGTAGCTCCCGGCATTTTAATTTTCCACTTAATATTTTTATTAAAAATATAAATCAAAACAAAGTAAAGAAATCAGCTGTTTCCTCGTGATATCGAAAAACTGAAATCACGCCGAAAAAAATAAAATCTGGTGATTTGTAGAACAGCAACAAATCACCCGTGTGATTTTAAAACGGTCCGTGTTTTGAAATCACACCGTTTTCAGAATAGGCCTGATAGGGGTTACACGATCAATTTTTGCCTTTCAAGTTTCAATACACTCACATTTTTTTACTAACACACTCACATTTTAAAAATTGAACAGCAACTTGATATCAATTTTTGCTTTCAAGTTTTGAGAAAACTTGACGGTTAAGTTTTAAACAGCTGATCAATTTCTTGTAAATTTATTTTTCTTTTTACAAATATTGTGCCGCAATAAAACACGATTGATGAAATACGGAACATGAATATTTCGGTAAATCGACGAAATGATTTAAAAATCAAAATAAATAATAAATCAATTTCTGCTGACATGAAAATATCTGTGAAATATGTGAAGAAAAAAAGAAAGTCTTTTCGAACAGCCTACAGTGCGGAAACAGCCCACAGAGGCGAGCATTTTTAGTTCTTTCCTTGGCGACGGCATCTTGAAAGCAAAATTGACTATCAAGTTGCATGCAGCCTACGTCACAGCTTCAAGTTCAACTGAATTTGACAAGCAGTATGTGTTATCAACTTGAAAGCAAAATCTTGATCGTGTAACCTCACTGTAACACACTATTCACTTTAAAATTTCAGTGTTGTTAACTTTATTTTAAAATAGCTAAAAAGAAAGAAAAATTGGTCATGTTTAAGGTGCTGCACTTTTAAGTCTTAAGGAAATTTTATAGGATTTCCAAAAATATACAATTTGTACAGAACCGATCAGTACTGCCTTAATTTTACTATGTAATTTGATATCGCTAATTTTTCGTTAAAAGCCACGCCCACTTAAAACAAGTGACAAAATGAAAAAACAAACGTTACCCTAAAATTCTGTACAATTTTCTGAACCATCTCCTTGCCTTTCTTGGCGAATTTAGCCACTATTTTGATCTTTAAAAATAAAGGCAACGAGAATAAAATTTAAAAAAAACGAATAAATATTTAGTTATATTATTGGAAAATGATAAAAAAAAAGTTTATGTACGAGACACAAAATAAACTTAGGAAGTTTTACAATTCATTTATATGTTGCCAGATGTTTGTAAAATGTGTATAATTCCTAAAAATTACATTAAAATAGCCAAAGTTGAAAATTGTTAAAAAAAAATAAAGATATGGCGAAAAGTAGATGCCAAAGGTGAAAAAAGTTAGAAAAATGTAAAATAATATACAATAATATAAAATTTTATGTTAAATGTCATATGGAATTGTCGGTGGGTAAGGCTAATGAACAATCTCAAACGAATATGGTTTTATATTCACATAAGACACAACTATCGTTGCGTTTGCAAATTTATCGTCCACATTTTCATCAAAAAAACCTAAAACTTTTCGGTTAGTAAAACTATTATATAATCAAATTAAAATAGTTAATAATTTTATTGTTATTTGCACTGCAGTTTAAGTTTTCAACAAGTTGATGCCATCTGGAAATGGTTGGCCGATTATCCAGAATGTGCTGATTGTTATTTTTCATGGTTGCAGTCACAAGCTAGGGGTGATCAACATGTTTTAGGCTTGAAGGCTGTTATTTATATGGCCCAACGCTTGAGACTGGAAAAGGAATTAGTATTACAAGAGCACAGGCTAAAAATGCTTTGTTTGGAATGGTAACAAATTAAAAAAATTGTTTCTATGTTGTAAGTAAATAGTTTTCCAAGTTTTATATTGTAAAGCAAAAATGAAGATTATAATGATTTAATTTGTATCCAACTATTAATACCAGTAATAATTATAAAATAAATAAATAATTAAATAAATAGATTAATTAATCAAATTGTTTTAATAAGTGAGAGGGAAAGAGCTAAATAATTTAATGTAAATCAATAAATAAAATATAAGTTAAGTTTAATAAATTTGTGCTAACACTTCCAAAAACAGAATAAGAAATATTTTCCAAGTTTTTTTCCTGTATAGTTATTGTTAGTTTTTGTTTTCTTATTTTTTACCAAGCATATTATATAAGTTATACCAAAAACTTGGGTGCAGCTATAATACATACTAAAACTAGGTAACTTATACCCTTATTTTATGTGATTTCCCCCTTTTTATTTTTTTGCGTGTAGAATCTACTGAAAATGACAGTTGAAACAAAGGTATATGCAGTTAAAAAGGGTTAATCATTTCCATGATAGACAATACAATTGTTTCGTAGCCATCACACTACTCTTCAGTTTTCTGCAATAAGAAAATGATAGCTTTATTACACAAACCGAGACATAACATAAGGTACAAAAAATTAACGGGACGAGAATTTTATACTTTCGTATATGAACTGTCTGATTTGGTAAAAAGAGCTATAAATCAACTCCTTTTTGAAAGCAACAATTACATAAAAGTACCTTTTGGGTACTATTTATAAGTATGTTTGTGTGTTCGTTGTCAATACATTTGTAAAAACAACGAACTTTACCTCAAAACAAAATAAATATTTTGAATGAGATTTAGCCGTGGTTTGCCCATTTTTCAACAATTATTTTAATTTTAGCATCTAGATAAAAACACAAGAATTAATACAATTATCTAAATTTTTGGCCAAAATCGCACTTTTCTCCAAAATTTTCAAATTTAAAACTCCGTCACTGTTAACTATCTAACCGGCCTAAGCTTTTTTTGCAAAGAAAATTATACCATGTGTTCCTCACGAAAAATAAACAATAAGTTCTTCTACAATAGTTTCTTTCGTTGCCTACTTTAGGCGATATGGGCAAAAATAGCTTAAGGGTGAATCTCGAAAACCAGCGCATAAAAGTTAATAGGTTTAAGCATAAATTATTCCTCTTACCAAGATGTAATTGCAATAAAAAAAATTACATTTTTTGTGCTGTTACTTAAGAGAATGTAGCGATTTTCGTTTTTCGAGAAATGCGAAATTGAGCGAAAACGCACCACAACTTCAATATATATTATTCAAACTTATAAGCTTTGCTACTTATACCAAATATATTCTTTCTACCAAATTTCAGAAAAATCCGTCCATTGGTTTTCAAGTTAAGGCGACGTCCTTTAAAGGTATCCTTATGGAATCCTGTGTGTCCTTGGACCAAACTAAGGAATTTTTTTAATAGCCGAAGCTTCAATCTTATTTTGTGGTCATTATCAATTGTTTTAGTCGATTTAAATATGTTTTTAAGATATTTGAAAATTGTGATTGTTTTAAAATATTTAATTTTCGAAATTTTACGAAATTTTATTTTTGACACTTTCTCACTTCCAAACCGTGCACTGTATACAAAAAAATTCTGCACAAAAAATTTTATAAATTTTGTTTTCTGATGAAAAAGCATAATTTCTTATTTTAAAGTACTCGTTTGGCGCATTTCTGGTCAAATTAATATACCCCGCCTGGAGGCGGTCTTGCCGGTTAGAGGGTTAAGTTAAAAGAGGGATATGCATAATTTTCAGCAGAATTATTATGAAAGGTGTATTTAATAAACGCCTATGCGTTGACCACTTTTTTATATTTTGTTGAACAAAATTTTAAAAAACTCAAAACTAGAGTTTTGCAAATTTATAAAAAAACAAATCCCATCTTTGGCCATACCTGGGACTAGGTTATCATAAGCCAAGAGAGACAATCGCAAGTTGACATAATAAGGTATACCCTAATATTGTTGCTAAATTCCTTCTAATGTTCTGTTATCAAACGCCAAAAACCAAAAAATTTCATTCACAATAATAAAAAAGCCTTGTATTTTCAAACACAGGCTTGCTCTAATCGGTGTGCTAGGAAATCATTTTGAATAAACTCTATTCTAACAAGCTGCTAGGACTAAAAAATATTCTAGTTAACAGCTCGTTGTGTGCGATGTATAAGAAACTACTAACTATTCATTATGAATACGAGCGTTAAATTTTTAAAGAGCTAAATTTATACCCACTTAAATTTTTTATAAATGCTTAAATTTGTATGGAATAATTATATAAAACTCGAAAAAAACAAACCTCATATATATAAAACAATTGACTATCACAAATATTATCTTTTACTACTTTTTGTTATTTTAATTTTTTTATTTGATTATTTTTTAGGTGGTTCCACGATGGCTGCTGCGAATGTGTTGGGCCGCAGTGTTTTAATTACGGAGTTAACGAAAGTCGCTGTAGAAACTGTCCAGAATCAAAAGATTTGGGAGATGAGTTTGATGATGCATTAGATGAAGATATGCAAGATTATGGAGACAATATGGGTCCATTTGACGGCTCTGTAAATAGCAACTACTGACCTTATATTATTTTTTTGTAATGTCATTTAGTAGCCATTTATATATGTACATAGATTTTATGTATGTTCGTTAATTTAGAAATTATGATTAGTAGATATTAGAAATGAATAAACACTTATACATAGTATATGATTTCCTAACAAAGCTCATTTATATGCCATTCTATAACTTTAGTAAACCACATCACACAAGTGTGTTATACATAACAGAAATATTTTGTATAAGCAAAATGTATAATAGTGTGAACACAATTCGTTAAAGTCACCATTTGTTTCAACACAAGTGTTGTGGATTGTGGATTTACATTCGACAGCCTGTTCATGTCCTCAGCGCACACCACTGCAATTTGCAACAAGATGCAGAGTACGAACAAGGTCCTCAAGTCGCTAGCCGGCAGCTCTTGGGGTACTGACAAAGAAACCTTGTTGGCAACCTACAAAACAATTGGTCGGTCAGTGGTTAATTATGCTGCGCCAGTGTGGTCGCCTAGAGTCAGCGATACCCAGTGGAGAAAGCTCCAAACCTGCCAAAACTCTGCCCTCAGGACAATTACAGGATGCCTGCAAATGTCCTCGGTTCAACATCTACACGAGGAAACGAAGGTCCTTACAGTAAAGGAACACTGCCAAATGCTCTCGAAGCAGTTCCTGCTGGGATGTCATCGGAGGAACCACCCGAATCACCATTTTACGTATTGGTCTCGGATCGAGCCCACCATCCCGAACACATGTCCCGCATGCCAGAGAGGTCCCCACGACGTAAACCACCTCTTTGGCTGCACGGCAAACCCGACTCACCTAGATCCCACGTCACTATGGACCCACCCGGTTGAGGCGGCCCGGTTCCTGGGTCTGGATCTAGCTGAGTCAGCAGAACAAGATGAAGAAGAAGAATAGTTATAATATATTGCTTACATATTTTATTGTAGGAGGCGTTGCTACAACAACAACAACACAAGTATTGTGTTTTTCACTAATAACATAAAAAAGAGCAAAAGAAATAAAGTAAAAGAAAAAAAAATAATCAGAAGTTATAATATTTATAGTGTATGTTCACAACGGTTTGAACCAGAGTAGAAACATAGCAGAATAACATAGTTGCTTTCGCCATGCACATATATTAGCAACAGCAAACGGTTTAACTTTTGACGTTCACAACATACATAAAAAAACAGCAACAACACGGTAAACACACAGATTAATGAAACTAATGACATGTGTCAAAAAAGTATTCTCGAACCGTATGGTTTTGTTTACATGGAAGTCAAGTCAAGAGGGAGATAACAATATAAAACCTCCATACATTTTGTAGTGCGCATTTTTTGTATATATCTGTCTCTTTTTAGATAATTGTGCTTTATCTTTTTTTTTCTTAAATTTTTGCGTTTTGTTTTGCTCATTTTCTGTCGACCATATTGCCCAAATCAGCTGATTCATATCTGGTATAATCTGTAGTAAACACTATCGCTCCACCTCATGCTAACGTCAAACAACAACAATATTTGTGAGTGGAACAAGAGTAAGCATTTGGTCGCCATATTGGGAAAGACGGAGAATAAAAAAACTTGACTTTATGTTCTGCGAGTCTGACCACTCAAAAAATATTCCTTTATACTTTTGTGAAGTAAAGTAGAAACACTTGTGTCATACTGTAAACGGGCTTAAGCAGTTAAAGCAACACTTGGAATAGGTATTGAAATACCCAGTACAATTTTACAGGAAATTAAGGAAAAGTGCAATTCGCTCATATCAGAGATGGTAATGGGTTCTGCAAGAAAATAGATAAAAAGAGTAAAAAAGTTAAAGTCGGGACCGATTTCCTACGTTCTCTTTGTGAGCGTCGCAGTTCAGTATCTTCAGTGGATTGCGGAACTATTTCCAATTCTGGGGAAACCTCTGTTTCTGATTCCGTGTCCAGTATATTTTCATCGCACTGTGTAAAATTGTTTGTGGAATACCTCGGGTCACGGCATCATTTTGTCATCCACCTTTGGAGTTGGGTCTGGGTCACGTCGTTGGATCAAAGGTTCCTTAGGTACCACATCTAATTTGCGCATCTGATCAGTGTGTCTTTTCCATTTGCACCCATCATCTAGTTTAACGTTATAATGCAACTCAGCTACATTCTCCTCCAACACACCAAATTGCCATTTGTTTTTAGAGAGATAATCGCGCACTGCTACTCGGACTCCTATTGAAAATTCTTTATTAGAGTGTAAATTTTTTATGGTAAATTTTTGACAGTTTTGAGGTGAATAAAATTTTTTTGACATAAGCATAGAAATATTTGACATTTTAAAATGTGAAAGTTTCTATATACATAAAAAGAAAAATTAAGAAACACTATACAAAAATGAAAAATTCTGAACAAAAACAATACAGATTTAAAATTAACGTACAAAAAAAGAGGCAGAAGAAAGTTACATTACCATTACCACATAACCAGTTTTACTTCTTGGCTTCGTCTATTTTGTAACGCAAAGCTAAAACTTCCATAAATTACAACGATCTGATTTGTAGAAGAACTGCAATTAGAAAACGCACATATTTCCTAAAAATATTTGTTTCTGTTTATTTCTTTTTTCATTATTAATTTAAACTGTCAAAAATTTTACATTGCCGAAAAAGATTTCATTTCACACAGCAAAATTAAAATTGTTTTCACCATAGAGCAAACGTTTTTCACCATGATACTTTGCTATCATTTCACACACACCCTTAGTATTCACGCGTAACTGATTGTTGACATCATTATGGGGTAGCATTACCTAGTGTCTTCAAATGCAATGAAATGTGCAAAGAAATTTGAAAATAACACACAAAACAACAACAACGAAAATAATTTTGTTGTTGCTTTGTGTGTTATTTTCAAATTTCATTGCATTTGAAGACACTAGGTTAGGTCGAGACGAGATTGAATTTGACGCTGTAGCATTAACCTTGCGGATGATTTGCCAGTTGAAGCGTGAATGGCCCGTCTATACGCCAATAATATTTTGGCTAACTCTATCATATCCCTATGGGAAATTTTAACAAACTGTCACCGAATTGGCCCCTTTATATGAAAAAGAGTGGTCACTTTTACATGGCGTTGTCATAGGAGGGGGAAATTGACCCCTTGTGACATGTCACAAGACAAATCCCAGGACAGGTCCCTGAACTTTGTTTTTTTTTATGAGAGTTCAGGCCTATATACGAGCAAGCATGCTGTCCAGCTTGTTTGACAAACAAAAAATGGTTTTTGGAATACACGGACAAGCATGCTGTAAAACTTGACTTCAAAACCACAAAATCAACACAGCGGATGACAATGACAAAATTATTTTTATTAATTTTTTTCTTTGAATTTCATTCTTGAATTTCTGTTTTTGCATTTTTTAGTTTATTTATTAACGTTATCCCTTTCTTGTCACAAAATGACAAATGTAAAATTCTCCAATGTTTGATTTTTTTCATTAGACGGTAAAGCGTGTTTGTCAATCTTGCCGAAAAATCAAAAAGTTTTGTTTTTCGTCCAATATGCTTAACAAATCGTCAAATTAGACATTACATGGCCAAATTCATACAGCCGTCCACCATACTGTACAGCATGCTTGGTCGTATATAGGCCGCTTATGTAATCTATGAACTCTATGCATATTTGGAGTACATTTGGATGCTAATAATTTGTATTTAATAGTTTGCACATACCTTTCGGCTTGTCCATTAGTTGCTGGATGGCAAGGGGCTCCTTGTTTATGTACAATACCGTATATTTTTTAGAAAATTTTGGAATTCCCCTGAATTTAATTGGTTCAATGATCGCTTACAAATATATTTGGAATTCCAAATTGTGAAAATATTTCACGACATTTTTGTCTGTTGGTTTACGTTGTCATATTCGGAACAATATGAACTTCCGGCCATTTACTATACGCATCCACCAGTATAAATAAATATCTGCCCATAAAAGGTCCTGCATAATCAGCATGTACCGAGAAATACCAAAACGATCTTTTGGTTCACTTTCACGATCAAACTAAACATTTTATCAAGTTTTTTACTTCATCATCTGTTTGTGTTTGTTTTTTAAGTAAGGGTCACGGGCAAGTTTTTAATCATTTCCTTCTCAATAACAAATTTATATATCTTAGAGTTCGGGAGGCGCGACATCGCATTAGCGTTTTCTTTCGACTTTTTACATTTGATTTCGTAGTCAAATTGCCCAAAGAACAACGCATCGGTAGACCTTTACTTCCCGAGTAAAAAAAATTATATATAATCATATGTGGCATATATTACAATATATAATTAGACATGTCGTTATGTATATCCATATATAATTATATATGACGTCTTTTTCCAAAATAGTTCCTTATATTATGCCATATATAATTTCATCTAATTAGATATCGGCCTTTATAATATTAGATATGGTATATATGATTATATATTACATAGCATGGCTGATCTTATTGCATATATAGTTGTATATAGAGCTATATCTTAATATATATGGTGGAATTTTAGCAATATATAATTATATATGGTATCATTTAAACAATATATAACTATATATGGTGCCAGTTAAACTATATATTATCATATATGGTGGCATTTAAACAATATATGGTCATATATGGTAGCTCATGAACAAAATATTTAATACAATTGCAGATATGATAATATATGCTACTAAATATAGTGCCATATATATTTATATATGGTGTTATTTACGCAATATATTAGCATATATGGTGCCATTTCAACAATATATGGCCATTAGGGCGGGTCGATTTAATAATCGCCCATGGCTCAGTGAAAATCGTATTCTAGGGATCAAAGTAAGAAACTTTGCCGAAGGAACCATACCTCTAAAACGAATTCTACTACCCCCAACTGTTGACTTTTGTCCCGTAGGGTCAAGTTTTGAAAAATCCCACTTTGACCCATTTAGAGTGCCCCAATCGAGTCCAAATGTATGACCGACCCCCACTAACTTTGGAGGGCCGATCCACCCATGCCAGTGGCACACCCCCTGGAACTCCCCTGGGGGGTTCCCCATACAAACATTTTAAAAAATCACCATTTTTGGCACTTTATTTTATTATTTTTTATTTATTTTATTTATTTTTATTATTTTATTTATTTTTTCTCTTTAGAAATTTATTTAGTCAGAACATATGTAAATGAAAAAATTAATTTAACTTAGTAATAGAAAAGAAAATAGAAAAAATTACTGTTTGAAGTCTTTTTTGCTTTCAAGTCTGGGCATTTTTTCTTTTCTATTACTAAGTTAAATTAATTTTTTCATTTACATATGTTCTGACTAAATAAATTTCTAAGGAGAAAAAATAAATAAAATAATAAAAATAAATAAAATAAATAAAAAATAATAAAATAAAGTGCCAAAAATGGTGATTTTTTAAAATGTTTGTATGGGGAACCCCCCAGGGGAGTTCCAGGGGGTGTGCCACTGGCATGGGTGGATCGGCCCTCCAAAGTTAGTGGGGGTCGGTCATACATTTGGACTCGATTGGGGCACTCTAAATGGGTCAAAGTGGGATTTTTCAAAACTTGACCCTACGGGACAAAAGTCAACAGTTAGGGGTAGTAGAATTCGTTTTAGAGGTATGGTTCCTTCGGCAAAGTTTCTTATTTTGATCCCTAGAATACGATTTTCCCTGAGCCATGGGCGATTTTTTTGCCTCCCCACAAATCGACCCAGCCTAATGGCCATATATGGTACCTCATGATCAAATTTTTTAATACAGTTCCAGATATGATAATATATGATTCTATATATAGTGTCATATATATTTATATATGGTATAAATACTACTTATACTTATACTACTATATATGGTGCCATTTAAACCATATATTATCATATATGGTGCCATTTCAACAATATATGCTCATATATGGTACCTTATGAACAACATTTTTAATACAGTTCCAGATATGATAATATATGCTACCATATATAGTACCATATACTTTGATATATCGTATCATTTAAACAACCCGAGTAAAAATAGTTACATATATGTGATTAAGTTATATCTGTATAAATATACAGTTTCATCCGAAGAATGGCCCGATATATTTTTATCAATTGTTTATCAATTTTTATCTAAATGTATCCGTTTAGATCTGACCTGATTAAATTATGTGTTTAATAAATTATGTGTTTTTGACCTGATAAAATTTTATCGGTTTGATCGTAATTGGTTCAATTTTATATAAATAAAATATAATTATATCCGACATTTACCTTATACAATTGTATCAAAGTTTTAAAATTGGTATATAACTATATAATTTTGTATACAAATATATCTATTTGGACCTAAACTGATACCATGTGATATAAACCAATAAAATTGTATCAGGTCAAAAATCTGATACAATTTCATCTGATTAACACATAATTTAATCAGGTCAGATCTAAAATGATGCAATTAGATAAAAACTGATAAACAACTGATACAATTTTATCGGGCCATTTTTCGGATCAAATGGTACATGGATGACTCTAAGTTATATATTACCATATAAAGCTCCATATTGTTTTTTTTAATAGGGAACATACCATATATGGTGCCATTTAAACAATATATGGTCATATATAGTATCTCATCAGCAACTACAATATTAACTGTATTTCAGAAGCTATTAATTGTATTTCAGAAATTTTAAATGTATTTCAGAAATTATGGAATGTATTTCAGAAATTTATTAATTGTATTTCAGAAATAATCAAATCTATTTCAGAACTTGTTGATTGTTTATCATAGTTAATAGAGAAAAATTTCTAAATTACATTTCATAATTTCTGAAATACAATTGATAATTTCTGGAATACAGTTTGATAATTCCTGAAATACAGTTGTGAATTTCGGAAATATAATTAATAATTTCTGAAATACAATTGATAAAACATGAAATTCAATTGACTCTTTCTGAAATACAATTCATAAATCTGAAAAATAATTTGATAAGTTTTGAAATACAATTGATAAAACTGAAATTCTAATCTAATTTTATCTGTCATTTTTCTGGATAGTTTTAGATGTCAATCCCCAAATATATTGCTGTTTCTAATTCGATCTGCCATTTTAATACTGAAATAAATTGCTAGATCTAATTCGATCTGCAATTTATGGGATAAATTAAGATATTTCCAAATCCCCAAATATATAACTGGATTTAATTCGATCTGCAATTTATCGGAAAAGTTAAGATCTTACGCAATCCCGAAATATATTACTGGATCTAATTTTTGATCTGTCATTTTTTGGATACAGATCGAATTAGATCCCCAAATATATTGCTGGATCTAATTCGATCTGCCATTTTTCGGATCAAATTAGATCTAAGTTTATCCACAAATATATTGCTGGATCTAATTCCATCTGCCATTTTTGGGATCAATTTAGATCTAAGTTTATCCCCAAATATATTGCTGGATCTAATTCGATCTGCCACTTTTTCGGATCAAATTAGATCTAAGTTTATACACAAATATATTGCTAGATCTAATTCGATCTGCCAAAATTGAGATCAAATTAGATCTAAGTTTATCCACAAATATATAGCTCTATCTAATTCGATCCGCCATTTTTCGGATCAAATTAGATCTAAGTTTATCCACAAATATATAACTGGATCTAATTCGATCCGCCATTTTTCGGATCAAATTAGATCTAGGTTTATCCCCAAAGATATCATTGGACCTCCCAATTTTGAGATCTAATTGGATCAGCTAGATATTACAGCAGATCTTAAACCATATCAAATTGGATAAGATTAGATATTGCGCGAGATCAATTTTTTTTACTCGGGTTGGTAAAAAAAATTTGCGATACCGCTCGGTTATCTGTAATTAGAGAGAACTTTTTACCAACTTACGAACACCATTGATGATTGCATAAGCCTCTCGATCGATTTGGGAGTATCGTTGTTGTACTTCACTAAAGCCCAAACCACATAGTGAAAGTGCCAGTGGACAGTGCTGTCACACTTTGTTCTTGAATTTCGCGAAAACGATTTAATATTTTTAAAAATTTCTTATCGCGTTTTGTTTAAAAACAGCTCATGTCTATTTAGAAACTTTTCTAATTTCTCGGCAGTGAAAAAAGCCTAAACCACATAAGGGCAGTGTCGACCGCAGTGCGACGTTTTGTCGATAAAGCAGTTTTCGTATCTTCTCTGTTTGTCGCTGCCGAGAAATTAGAAAAGTTTCTAAATAGACAAGAGCTGTTTTTAAACAAAACGCGATAATAAATTTTTAAAAATATTAAATCGTTTTCGCGAAATTCAAGAACAAAGTTTGACAGCACTGCCACTGTCCACTGGCACTTTCACTATGTGGTTTGGGCTAAACAGAGAAGATACAAAAACTGCTTTATCGACAAAACGTCGCACTGCGGTCGACACTGCCTTTATGTGGTTTAAGCTTAAGGGTCTGTGATGCAAACTGTATCGGTTTCTCACTTCCACATGGCTAAGCACAGCACCAACACCAGTAGGGCTTGCGTCAACCGCCAACAGCAGCGGTATTTTCGGGTCATAATGTGTTAAAATAGTGTCGGATTGCATTTGCTTCTTGATCTCCCTAAAAGCCTTTTTGTATTTTTCGTTGAATTCAAATTTTACGTCGTTCTGTAGTAATCGATTGAGTGGGTATACTATGACACTCAAATTTTTAATAAATTGATAATTTAATAAGCCGAGAAAAGCACGAACTTCTTCTTTATTTTGTGGTTGTTTCATATTATGAATGGCTTCTGCCTTAATCCGTTGTATACCATCTTTCATTTCCTATGGGAAATCTGTTTGAAATCCCAAATTTGAATTGGATTTCAGTCGAAATCTATCGAAATCTACTTTTAACTCGATTTCGATCATAATGTAAAAGAAGATTTCGATAGATAGAAGAAAGATAGCGATTCTATATATAAAAGAATAACGTGACTGACTGACTGACTCAACATCGCCCAGCCCAAACCGCTGAAACTAGGAAGTTGAAATTTGGTATGTAGGTTCGTCTTTCGGAGTAGACGTCCGCTAAGACGGAATTTTTGGAAATTCCTACCGGAACGGGCAAAAAGGGGGAAAGTCTCCCCCTTGACGGCCTGCCAAAACCCCTTTGGCTAGAAAGCTGAAATTTTAGATATGTGTTCCTTGGAGTAGGGCCTAACTTTTCTAGAAAGTACTTTCAAGAATTTTGGACAGGGACGTTGTAAAAATGGGGGTTAAAAAGGGGAAAAGAGCCCCCTTGACGGCCTGCCCAAACCGCTGGAGGTAGGAAGTTGAAATTTGGTATAAAGGTTCCTCCACTATCGTAGACATCCACCAAGACGGGATTTTTTTGAAATTTTTACAGGGAGGGGAAAAAAGGGGAAAAAGTCTCCCCCTTGACGGCCTGCTGAAACTGCTGGAGCTATGAAGTTGAAATTTGGTATGTAGGTTCCTCGACCGGTGTAGACGTCCGTTGAGAAGGAATGTTTGGAAATTCTTATCGGGAGGGGCAAAAAGGGGACAAAAAAAGTACCTTTTTCCAAAAAAGTACCTTTTCCCAAAAAAAGTACCTTTTCCCAAAAAAAGTACCTTTTTCCCAAAAAAAGTACCTTTTTCAAAAAAAAGTACCTTATCCAAAAAAAGGACATTTTTCCAATAAAAATTCATTTTTCCAAAAAAATACCTTTTTCCAAAAAAATACTTTTTCCAAAAAAGGACCCTTTCCCAAAAAAGGACCTTTTTCCAAAAAAAATTAATTTTTCCTAAAAATAACTTTTCCAAAAAAATTACCTTCTTCCATAAAGTACTTTGTAAAAATAGAGTATCTTTCTCCAAAAAATTTCGCTTTTTCCAAAAAATTCAATTTAAAAAAATATAATTTCACAAAAAGTACTTTTTTCCTCCCGCACGGATATCTCCACTAAAACAAGGTTTCTTGATATTCGGCATAGACGTTCGCTAAGACGGGATTTTTGGAAATTCCTACCGGAATTTCCAAATATATTCGGCATAGACGTCCCCATAGACGGTCTCACAAATTGGAAAAGTGTCCCCATTAACTGCCTGCGCAAACTACTGGAGATAAGTTGAAATTTGGCATAAAGATTCCTCCACTGTAGTAGACATCGACTAAGTTTGTATTTTTGGAATTCCCTACAGGATATCCCAAAAGGGGGATGTTTCCCCCTTGACGGCCTGCCCAAACTGCTGAAACTATTTAGCCGAAATTCGGTATGTGAGTTCCTCCTTCTGTGTAGGCGTCCGCTTAGACGGAATTTTTGAAATTCCTATCGGGAGGGAGATAAGGGGAAAAGTATTCTCCTTGATGTCCTGCCCAATCCCTTCTGGCCAACCTAAAATTTTAAATATGTATTCCCTGGAGTAGGAATACAATCACCGGCAACGTAATTTTTCTATTTTGGAACAGAAACATAGTAAAAATGTGGGTTGAAAGGGAAAAATGTCCCCAATAATGGCCTGCCCAAACCGCTGAGGCAATGAAGTTGAAATTTGGTATGAATGTTCCCAATCCATCGCAGACAGCCGCGAAGATCGAATTTTTGTAAATTCCTAAAGAGAGGGGCAAAAAGAAGAAAGCCTCCCCTTGGTGGCCTGTAAAAACCCCTTCGGCTAGAAACCTGAAATTTAAAATGTGGGTCCCTGGAGTAAGGGCTAACTTATTAGAAAGATAGTATTTTGAATTTTGGATAGGGTCGTTATAAAATAGGGGCTCAAAAAGGGAAAGTGGCCCCTTAACGACCTGTCCAAACTGCTGGAACTAGGAAGCTGAAATTCCCTGTCGATGGATTTTCGGAAATTCCTACCCAGAGGGGCGCAAATAGTAAAAGTTGGCTAGAATCCTGAAATGTAAAACATATGTTCCTTGGAGTATGGGCTCACTTATCGGGAAGGTGCTTTGTGGAATTTTGGACAGGGACATTGCAAAAATGGGGATTAATGAAGCGAAAAGTGCCGCTTAAAGGCCTGCCCAACTGCTGGAGGTAGGAAGTTGAAATTTGGTACTAAAGTTCCTCCTCTATTGTAGACATCCGCCAAGATGAGATTTTCGGAAATTTCCACAGGTAGGGTCAAAAACAGGAAAAGTCTCCCCCTTAACGGCCTGGCCAAACTGCTTAAATTCGGTATTTGGGTTCCTTCTCCAACGTAGACGTCCCCTAAGACGGTATTTTTGGAAACTCATACCGGGAGGGGTAAAAAGTGAAAAAACTTCCCCCTTGCCGAGTTGGGCAAACTGCTGGATATAGACACCTAAAATTATGTATGTAGTAGGTTCCTCCTCCAATGCAGACGTTCTCGGAATTTTTGGAAATTCCTACCGGGAGGGGTAAAAACGGAATAATTCTCCCCCTTGATGGCCTAACCGAACCCTTCGGCTAGAAACCCGTAATCTATAATATGTTTTCCTTGGAGTATGGGCTAACTTATCGACAAGGCATTTTTAGGAACAGGAACGTGGTAAAAATGTTGGCTCAAAAGGGGAAAATTGCCCTCCCCCCCTGAACATCTGCGTCTTTAGCTAGAAACCTAAAATTTAAAGAACGAGTGTATATGGAACACTAAAATTAAGAAACTAAATAGGAAACGAGTGGAATTGAAACACTATACAAGTGGAGCGAAATGGATATAAACGTTGAACGAGTGGAATTGAAATTATAGACAATAGAAATGGATTGGAAGAGGAATGGAGTATAGAACGAAATGGAATGAGGAGCTAGATGGCATAGAATGGAGAACGAGTGGAATTGAAACACTGCAGTTAAAAGAGGAATGGAACGGAGCAAGTGCAAAGAAATGGAATGGAAAGAGAAGCGACTGATATCAATATCGATACACAAGACAGTAGGAACGAAATGGAATGAAACGGGGAACGAGTGGAATTGGAATAACAGATAATGGGAACGAAATGCAATGGAATGGTGAACAAAATGGAATCTTGGAAGGAGTTGCATTGGAACACTAAAATTGTTAAACAAAATGGAATGGAATTTGAATGAATCAAACTGCCGGAGTTTGGTACTTGAAATTTCGCATGCGATTGAGGCAAGATTATATATATTTGGGATTTTTACTGGGTGGAACAAAAAGGGGTGAAGAATGTTGCAAACTGTTGGGCTGATGAGGTTGCCAGCTAGCTCAAGCAATACCCCAGGAGGTCCCAACCCCCTCATCAGTGTCAGATTACACATAAAAATTCAAAATCTGAAAATTACACAAACACAAAATAACTTCGATATTTAACACAAGAAAACATACCACCAAACAGAAATCGGAGACAGGTGACAGTCCCCTATGCCCGCCCAACCTTGGTCATTATTCGTCATCCACAACAATATCCTTTTAATGACCGCTAACACCACCAGACCCTTTTTCCCGTACTCACCACATTACCATTACCCTATACAAAAATTAAGCCAACATATTATGTACTTTTTTCAAATTTGTTCAATGAATCGTTAACATTTTTATTGATTTATATTCCTAAATTATTTTCCAATATATATACTGACAATTTTTCTAATTTAAATAATACTAAAATCTTTTCCTATACCTTTGAATAAAATATCTGTAAGTACGTTTTTAAAATACACTAACACACTACTAATAATACAAAAAAAATCGCATGCAATATTTATTATATTTAACTTATATTTTCTATTTTCCTAGGTATACTTTCAGGCGCAACTCGGTTTAACCTTTAGTTTCACTTAACACACTCTACTATAGGAAATCGAAATGTTAACAGATCTGGTATTTTTTTTTTAAACAAATGAAAAGGAAACAAACTACTTTAAAATACTAAATCTTCCTTATAATTGTTTTAACTATTGTTTTATAATTTTTATTTTTTATTTTTCTTAAGGGTTCAAATCTAATTATTTTCACCTTTTAGTGATACTGAATTTTCGTGAAATTTATACCTAAAGGAGCTCCCTGAGGATAAATTTACCTCTGCCACTATTGCAGCCCGCGACTTTAGAATGCCTAGGATGTGAACCCTATGATAAGTTTCCTTTTTTTCTAATAAATTGAATACCGTTAACTAGTATAATTTATCCTTTTTTTTCAGGTTCCTATCCAGATTTTTTCCTAGCTTTGCCTGTCGTTTTGCAAAACTTTAAGTAAATGAAATCGCTGTAAAAAATTAAACTATATACCCAATAAATATAATACACTTTAAAAAAATAATATAAAAATACGTAAGATACACTTAACATAAAATTGGATAAAATTCTGCCTAATATGAATAATAAAATTCTATTATAAACTTTAAATAAATCTAAATTTTTAACGTTTAAATTACTTTTCTGATATATAAATTTAATTATAAAAAAAAATACGCGTTGCCTTTAATACTTTTTTTTTCCATAAATTTTGACTATTTTAATATCCTGCACTTGTTCATATATGTGTACTTCCGATTCGGTGTTCTAATGGCACTTAAATAAGAAAATGGTTACCTGACTTCACCTTTATTGCATTTCCTAAGAACCTTTTTCTATTCTATTCTTCTAAACTGCTTCCGAGTAGGCTCTTCTAGGGATTACACAGAGGTCCTCAATTATCTTCACTTATCCACTTTATTCAGGTAGAAGCCAGCTATATAATCAGAAGTAAAAAAAAAAATATTTCTCCTTATTACACAGAAACTACTATAAAAAAACACCTTTCTAAAATCTATTTTCTGCGAACACTATTTTCGGTTTACTTACGTTTTACTTCCTTTTCAACCAATAAAATACAAAACAAGTTTTCCGGAACTGAGTCACAAAAAAAACCTCATCCACTTCCGAATTTGTTTTCCAATTATAATTCAGCGTTCTTATATTAACTTCGCATTGAAAAACGTTTCCTTATATTAGGATTTCGTCACTTTTAATATTTTCGCGTAGTTTTTTTTTGTAATTTTATTATATTTTTACCACTTTTAAAATTAGGTTTTTTTTTATCTATATCTAGTTTTGAGTTTCGACACTAATGCGGTTACTGTTCTGCACACTTTCACTTTTGTCTTGAATCTAATTTCAGTTTCCGTCTAACTATCTTATAGACCCTAATTTTGCGGTTTCTCTCTCTTCATACTCTCATTTATGTACTTCAAATATTTACAAAATATCTAAAATTTTCCCACCAATCAGCCATCTTTTTTTTTCCCTATTTAGAACTTTATCGTCCATTATTTTATTTATATGTTAGAGAAAAATACGGTATTTCGCCATATTTTTACTCTACTTTTCTCCTGAGAAATTATTTTCAATATCTATGTACCCACTTATCTGCAATGTATAATTTTCTCTCAAAAAGACCCTTTTGAACAATATTCTCTCTTATACATATATCTTTTTCTTCGGTCTTATTTTCATCAAATACCAAAAATATCCTCAGTTATTCAGTATTTCAGCATTTACAGATATATTAGTCATAAAATTTTCGATAATAAATCAAAAAATATTTAGTTTTCAAAAAAATCGATTTAAAATTATCGGTTTTTTAATGCAAATACAACCCTAATTATCTACTAGCTACTAATTAATCTTACGCTTCTTCATCGCGTTGCCAATACTTTTTGTTCCTACTACTATAGACACCAACCGTGCACTGTGGTAGAACAATAATAGTGATGATAGTGAAGTACACAATATCCCTAATACTACCCTCCGTACTTCTGAATTTTTTGGCTCGGTGTATAAACCAGCAGAAAACTCTGCGTGATGCAAAATCCTACAGTGAAATAGTATCTAACTACCTCCAATTATAAAACTACCAAGCAAATTTCATATCCTTTCAGGATTATACCCAAAATAATATGACTTTACCGTGTGGTCCAATTAAAATAGTACCGTACCCGTTTATCAATTCGGTACTAAATATACAGTACTCAGCTATGAAATTACCATCACTCATCATAACCAAAACAAAACAACAGACGACAACATCTATGACAACATCAGGTAAGTATTTTATTGCATTAATTTCCCATTTATTTTCAGATTTTTCCGGGATTTGCTGAAACTGGACTACGGAGCTAGTTAGGACAAGGGTAGGATCATAACCATGATCCTTGGTTTGTATTGGAATAGGTATTTATTCTTTCCATAATATCTATTTCCCTTCCGTTTCAGGTATCCTTCAAAAAAAAACATGAGTCTGGCAGGTAAACGGTGGTGCGACTCGGCCACCAAAGCAAAGTTTACCTCGCGAAAGAAACCGGGACGAAGCTGGAGTGTGGTTCGCTCCCTCACGTGGCTTCCTCCCTTCAAAAATTCAAAAAAAGGACTCGAGGTCAATGGAAAATCGACCTCCTCCCGCATTAAATTCAAAAGAAAAACCCTTGGAGCAAGAAGTCCCGATTTTCTCCTGCTACCAGGCGCAGCACGTATAGGCGGTACGTCAAAAAATGGACCGATTATATCCATACCCAACACATCTCGCATTTGGCGATATAAGTAAGTGTGTAAAATTTCCATCAATCTTTCCAAATGTTTGCGACCTGTAACCAGATCTTTAAAAATATAACTTCTTTTTTTTTTTTTTTTTTGAAATAACGCAAATTAATTTTTGACTTTCAATAAGATCCAATTACCATTCTATACCAAAGAATTACATTTCGTGTTCATTGTGATTGTGTCTTTCCAAGAAAGATAAAAAACTTTGTAAATTTTCTGAATTTAAATTGATATTAAATAAAGTGAGGATATGACTTATCCGAATTAAATTGAATTATTCGTCTACTGGTTTTGATTAGCGAACTATAAATCAGGTAGTCAATTCGGTTGACAGAATCAACAATTAGGAAATAATATTACTAAATGAGTTTTGTGAATCGTTTCATTCAAACTTAAATATGATTTAAACAGTGACTTAAGGACTTATGTTCTTAAAGGAACATATGCAAAAGAATACAAAGACAGACGGACGGACATCGTTAAATCTAACCAAAATAAAGTTTAGATATTTTCTTATTTTTGTGTGTTACAAAGATCATAACTTGATTCCCCCGTTTACTCAGTGTTGTAGGGTAAACAAAATTTTAAAAAACTAGAATCGTAGGTGGGTGGATAGTAGAATTTCCAACCAGTGGCGTAGATTGTCATCGTATAAGAAAGGGTATTCGACTCGCCTGCAACAAGAATCCCTTTTAATTACCTGTTCAAACACTATCCACGGAATATGAAACTTATGTAGCATTGAAACATACTCTCCAAAAAGTTAAACAAATTTTCTAAAAGAGAAAAAACGTTAGAAAAGGAATGGAACTTAAATATTCCTATATTTAAACTGCAGGTAACGAAGCACCGGTGGAAGAAACCGACGCAGTAAATTTTCCAACTGAATTTGTGAATTTACTTGAATTGCCAGGTCTACCTTTACATACTGGCATGTGATGGAAAACGATCGATTTGACTAAAAATCAAAAATTAAATGATGAATAGAAAAGGCAAAGAGGTTTGAAATTGTTTTTAATCGCATTAGTTTTATCAGGTATATATATCGATTTACGTCTTCTTATCGTTTTTTAATAAAAAATAATACGAAATATTCAGGACTAAAATTTACAAAACGATCGATTTGAAACAGTTCGATTTTCATCACATGCCACATAAACTGGAATTTAAAAAAAAAACTTTAAGGCACGCTAACAACGTAGCGGGCTTTGTCCGCTATTTTTAATATTATAAAATGCTTTCCAACCCTGCTTTACGTTATTTATTTTCATTCAAAACACAAATGAACAAAACTACTTACGGGTCTATCTACCTAAGTTCGCACTTTACCAAATTATCTTAACATACACACGTATATTGCAATATATTATGGATTCATTACTAACAATCCACTTTCATGAGAAAAAGTGATCAAATATTTATTTATTTTAAACCCATTGTTGTGCAGAATTATTTATTTGTGGTGGCTGGGTGAAGGCTTTTATTATAAAAACTGTACTTTAAATAAAAAAACGAATTTAAAAAAAATTGTTTTTTTTAAGGCACGCTAACAACGTAGCGGGCTGCGCCCGCTAGTTATACATACATTTTTTTTTTATCATTTTCCCATAATATAACTAAATATTGACAATTTTTTAAATAGATAAGAAAAGAAAGTGATTTAAGATAATATACAAAAGAATTTATAATGTACCAATAAAAAATTATGTTTTTAGGTAATATATATAAAAATTTAAGGGTTTGAATTAAACTAAGCTAATGAAAACTATTTTTTTCTGTAGGAAATCGTTTTTAAAAAGCATGCTTGTATAATATAACATACTCTAGTTTTTTGCGTGTATATCCCCTACGACTTGTTCCATTAGCCTTTGGCATTTGGCCGGGGTACTGGCAACGCAATACAGAATACGGGTGGGTCGGTAAAGTCCCTTATGAGTGTTGAGGGTTAATAAATATCTATCATCGGGGTGTATTTCGAACTGTAGGTAAGCTTTCGTTAAATCAATTTTCGAAAATTTTACTCCACCTGCCATTTTACTCAAAAGTTCCTCAATAGTGGCAGTGGGTTTTCACCCAAGACACATTTTAACGGACTCCCCGGCATGTACGGAATCATCAATCTAGCTTTTAAGGCACGTTAACGGTCCGTTAAACACGTATCCGTCAAAGCTTGTACGTATACGGAACAATAACGGACGGTACTTTCGTATTTTTGTATACAATACGTTTTGAATCCGTTTTGGTGTACCCGCTTCCGCACCGTTAAATACGGACTTCACCAATTTTCAACAGTTTGAACTCCGTAGCTAACGTTGTCGTCTTTTTTTAATTATTCGTGAACTTTTGTCGTCAAAATAGAATTATTTAAAAAATTTAATATGTGTCGCTTAGGCTGGGTCGATTTGTGGGGAGGCAAAAAAATCGCCCATGGCTCAGGGAAAATCGTATTCTAGGGATCAAAATAAGAAACTTTGCCGAAGGAACTATACCTCTAAAACGAATTCTACTACCCCCAACTGTTGACTTTTGTCCCGTAGGGTCAAGTTTTGAAAAATCCCACTTTGACCCATTTAGAGTGCCCCAATCGAGTCCAAATGTATGACCGACCCCCACTAACTTTGGAGGGCCGATCCACCCATGCCAGTGGTACACCCCCTGGAACTCCCCTGGGGGGTTCCCCATACAAACATTTTAAAAAATCACCATTTTTGGCACTTTATTTTATTATTTTTTATTTATTTTATTTATTTTTATTATTTTATTTATTTTTTCTCTTTAGAAATTTATTTAGTCAGAACATATGTAAATGAAAAAATTAATTTAACTTAGTAATAGAAAAGAAAATAAAAAAAATTACTGTTTGAAGTCTTTTTTGCTTTCAAGTCTGGGCATTTTTTCTTTTCTATTACTAAGTTAAATTAATTTTTTCATTTACATATGTTCTGACTAAATAAATTTCTAAAGAGAAAAAATAAATAAAATAATAAAAATAAATAAAATAAATAAAAAATAATAAAATAAAGTTACAAAAATGGTGATTTTTTAAAATGTTTGTATGGGGAACCCCCCAGGGGAGTTCCAGGGGGTGTGCCACTGGCATGGGTGGATCGGCCCTCCAAAGTTAGTGGGGGTCGGTCATACATTTGGACTCGATTGGGGCACTCTAAATGGGTCAAAGTGGGATTTTTCAAAACTTGACCCTACGGGACAAAAGTCAACAGTTGGGGGTAGTAGAATTCGTTTTAGAGGTATGGTTCCTTCGGCAAAGTTTCTTATTTTGATCCCTAGAATACGATTTTCACTGAGGCATGGGCGATTATTAAATCGACCCGCCCTAGTGTCGCTCCATAAAGTCCGTTAAAAAGTTTCTGGATTTTGCAAAAGTGAGCATTCTGTCTGTTCCACTTGCCGCAATAGCCAAATTGCTTTAAATCACGTAGTATCATTAAATAGTAACTGTGGGTCTCATACTGTAGGTTTAACTGTAGGTTTAACTATAAACAAAAAAAAAATGTTAAAGAAATGTACACAAAACAACAACAAATTTTTGGGTTAACTATTAACTAAAATTTAAACCTGCAATTAAGCAAATATAAATATTTTATGGTATCCTCAGCGGGTTTTACATTACAATCGGATTTTCTGTAGTTAAGCCCAGTATTTTTTTTTTTTTTTTGCGAAAAAATTAAGCTCTATGTTTAGAGCTCAAAAACTATAATAAAAACATTAAAATGCACAAATTTTTTATGGTATATAGAAAGTTACAATAATATTTAACCCAAATTATAATTAACAAATTAAATTTGGGTTAAATATTAAAAGCAAAAGAAATAATTAACAAATTTTTTCTTTTGCTTGTGGATAGATACTAGATTTCGTTATGGGTCAATATTGCGCATTTTAATGAGTAAACTGCACCGGCTGTAAACAAAGTTTTTATAAAATTCAAAAATTTTTTAATAAATATATTAAAAAACATGTAAAATATTAAAGTTAATAATTGGTTAATTTAGTTAGATATACAAGTCCGTAAAATCGGAGTCACTCCGTTATTCACATGACATAACGGTCCGGCATTGAGGGACTTTCAACGGACTAGTCCGTTTTTACATGACATAACTGTCCGTAAACGGTCCGTCATTGACAGACTTGTCAGTTTTTAACACAACATTACGGTATTTAAACGGTCCGTCGTTGACGGACTTTAAACGGATTCGAATCAGTTTCAATGTTCCTTAAGTTCCGTTTTCTGGTCCGTATACACGTAAAAAGTAAAAAGGGGGAAATTACATAAAATAAGGGTATAAGTTACCTAGTTTTAGTATGTATATAGCTCTACCCAAGTTTTGGGTATAACTTATACATATAATATGCTTTGTATAAAATAGGAAAACAAAAACTAACAATAACTATACAAAAAAAACTTGGTAATTATTTCTTATTCTGTTTTTGGAATTGTTAGCACTAATTTATTAAACTTAAGCCATATTTTATTTATTAATTTACGTTAAATTATTTAGCTCTTTCCTTCTCCCTTATTAAAACGATTTGATTAATTTATTTAATTATTTATTTTATAATTATTACTGGTATTATTAGTTGGATACAAATTAAAGCATTATAATCTTCATTTTTGTTTAAAATAATAAATTTGGAAAACTATTTAATTACAATATAAAAACTAATTTTTTAATTTGTTACCATTCAAAACAAAGCATTGTCAGCCTGTCCTATTGTAATACTAATTCCTTTTCCAGACTCAATCATTGGGCCATATAAATAACATCCTTCAAGTTCTAGCAGTCACTTTTAAAATAAGTGTAATTTCTTGTTTTAGTTCGGTCGAGCTTGAAATATTAAAAAAGGCTACGCTCGCCGGAATGGGAGGGTTCTTGACCTACCTAAAACCACAACTACTAACAAGAGAATAAGAACAAACGAATTCCAAGACTTACTCTATCAAAATTAAGTTTAAAAATCACTGAGCGATTGATGTTGTATCGCAAGGACACTTTTCAATTGTCCCACCCTTCATCACTTAAGCGATTCGGTGTCCCTTTATATTATTTACTAAATCACTTCCCTATATCCGTCTTTCGTACTTACATTGTCATACCCGTTTTGGTTATCTTAGCTAACATTCCCATTTATAACTCAATTATTTCATTTCTAACATTCCCAATTTCATTTATTAAAAAAAAAAAGACGTAAATAGACGAATCTAAAGTATATAGTATATACTAATCTTATCCTAGCATAAAGGCAATGGCAATTCAAGTGTACAACTAGTATCCATATATGTAAATTTATAATTTAAAATATTAAACAAAAATCCAAATAAGACTTATACTTTTAAAAAGATTGATATTAATTTAAGTTAGTATATAAATAAATCGAAATGATTTGGGTTAATCGAATGCATGTTTGTTAAGATTGACTTACATATTTTGATCCTAATTAAGGATTGCGATGGTCTGAAAAAAATTCAAAATCAATTGACGATGATGGTTTTATGTAAAAATATGTACTTCTTATATTTTTTTCTCCTCCGACGAATTGAGCTCAATGCATGGGGTTGGTAGATTTTTTCTGTAATTTTAGAAAATTGATTAAAGCAATTAAAAAAAAATCGTCAAATATGATTAGTTCATCAATTCTTTACATAAGGTTTATTTTTTTTTTCTTAATTGTATCTTTAGATACTAAACCTTAGCAATGTAGAAAATTTACCGTATAAATTCAAACATGCTACTTAGTAGATAAAATAACAGTTAAAATTTTTAAATATTTGTATACATACATCTGTACATACATATGTGTACTCATGTATGGTTAGTTACCAACTTTTAAGCTAACTATTCTAAATTTTGCGTTAATAATTTTTAATTAATATTAACGTGCTTACCCTAGTAAAAATGATTTTTATATAATCAGATATGATTTTTATATAATCATTTATGATTTTATACAATTATAACTTGTCGAGTAATGTGAAACATATATTTTTATATGATTATATCAAAAGATATTTAATTATATAAAATTATATTAACCAGATCCACCATTTTCCGGATCAAATCATGTATGGGTTAATATAATTATATAAAAAATATATTATCTGATCCAAAAAATGGTGGACCTGGTTAATATAATTTTATATAATTAAATATCTTTTGATATAACCATATAAAAATATATGTTTCACAATACTCGACAAGCTATAATTGTATAAAATCATAAATGATTGTATAAAAATCATATATGAATATATAAAAATCATTTTTACTAGGGTATTCATAACAATTTGAAAACAAGGCACGCTTATAAAATGAATTTAGTATGAAAAATTTATCTTATAAGTGACACGAGTTTTTAAAAAAATGATTACGAAAATGACTTCAAAAAAAATTTAACTTGAAAATTACAATTCTAGTTCCCATAATACAACCACAATACTTTAAGCCCTTATACAAGCCAAGAATGTACTGCTCATATCCCAATAATCCAGTAAATTACTCCGGATTATCTGGTTAGCCAAACTTCATAGACTATCAGTAAATTTTATAATGTATAAAAACCAATGCATTAGGTTGTATACGTTTGAACTAATTCAGAACAACATAGAGCTTACTCTGAATTCACGTTAATATTGTAAAACTGGTTAGTGGTGTGATAAACATATGTACCACAGATTAATACCAGATGTGAAACTAATGACAGGTGTCAAAAGAGTATTCTCGAACCGTATGGTTTTGTTTACATGGAAGTCAAGTCAAGAGGGAGATAACAATATAAAATCTCCATACATTTTGCATTGCGCATTTTTTGTATATATCTGTCTCTTTTTAGATTATTGTGCTTTATCTTTTGTGTTTTTCTTAAATTTTTGCGTTTTGTTTTGCTCATTTTCTGTCGGCCATATTGCCCAAATCAGCTGATTCATATCTGGTATAATTTGTGATATGTACATTCAGATAAATACTTATTATTAATGACGTCATGGGAATAAAATATGAATATATCTTGCACGGTGGGTATAAAGTGGAAAATTGTCGAAATTGAATAGTTCAAATTTTATTATATTAAATTGTTTCAAACCATTTTTTATAATATTCTATGGCATCAATTAATGACTTTTGGTGTTTTTTTTTGTGATTTTTATCGATGGTTCACTCTTATTCACGGGTTTTTTTATTATTATTATTTTTTTGTTGTTCGTCAAATTTGCTTCATTTTTATTATTTTTTTGTGGCTTAAATTTTTGATTTAAACACAGATTTGAGATTAATTCCACATTCCGTCTGGTTTAATTATATTAATGGGTAGTACTTCAATTTCTGGACTTGCGGTTAGATGAACAATTAATAGCCAGAGGGAAGAATATTGAATAGTAAAACTATCAATATCCTTTCCCTCAAATTTACTCCTTAACAAAAGTTTCTTTTTAAGACTATTAGGTAAGGTGAATAATCCTGTTGTAAAATTAAGAAACTGGACAGGTCTAGGATTTCCGTATTATCTAATAACTAACTTACCAGAAATTTTTAATTTTTTTCTGAAGTCAATAAAACAACACAATTTTCTCAATATAGAAACTGATAATTATGGAAAAAAAATTTATGACTTTAATTATTAAATAACTCTCAATTATTACCGATTTTCAAGCTTAAAAAATTAGTTTTCTTTTATAGGTTATATAACCTCAAATTGAGTTGTTCTGCGAATCAAAATTGCGGAGATCTTTATATGACGCTTGACCAAAAGAAAAAGAATTTGCATAAAGTATTATACCAACCACTTAAGCTATGTATTTTCCAATAATGTAGCTGTGTAGTTTAGAGTAAAAATATATATATTCCAATTATTAGCGGTTAATTTTAACTACTACAGACTAATTGATATAATAGCATTAGTTATAACTCTCTTGAACAATTATTATTCTCATTTATTAAACTTATAATTCCAAATCCAACACAATGTGGAAAGCTTTCATAATAATTATCAAAACACTCAGTATTATATAGAAATTGAAAAATTATTGAATTCAATCAAAATTTATAATACTATAACCCCAGTTAAAATTAACTAGCACTTTAAACCATATTAACTAGTAAATTTTAAGCAATTTCACACAACCGCCTGCTATAAAAATATTCCATAAACTTTAGCATGTTCCCTATATAACAGGTGTGGGCACGTAAATGGCTGGAAGGGCCAAATTTGGGATTTCACAAACATACGGTGGGCCGCACCAAATAACATGTTACTCAACAAAAATGAATTTTTGGTACAGCTCACTGCTAAAACCTTTTTTGAGTATTTTGGTTTCCTAAGCCCGGATCTAAGGTCAAAAAAGGTCCATTGAATAGACTTCGAGCTGTGGGGTTCCTCTTTTTATCCCCTCACCTAAGCAAATACTCTATGAGTCAATATTGCGGAGAAGTACATCAAAATCTTTTATATTTTTATGAATTTTTATATTTTTGATGCAAATACATTTAAAAATATAGGCACAGCCTCAATAAATGTTTTTAAAATATTTTCCTCTCCTTAAAGCCAATCTGAAGTCAAAAACCTTTGTCGAATTAATCTTCAAGAATATAGTTTGCGTTATTTCCAAAAATTTGGTTTAAGGTTTTCAGCAGTTTTTCAAATATTTGCAAACTTATTTAATTGATTTTTATCCCTTGTTTTATTTATTGAAATGTGTAACATTAAATACGTGACGAACGGAATTTTGATACAAAAGGTGGAAAATATAATTTTTATAGAAAATCTGAATGTAAATGAAATTTAAAACTCATAAGTCCACAACATTTTCGTACGGAAAATTTATAACAAATGTCAAACCTCTCAGGCTCTGATTGCATTAAATTAATTCATAAATTTTAAAAATTCACTCACAAGACTGAAAACCCAGCCAGAAAATTCGAATACTTTTAGGGGAGTTCTTTTTCAGAAAGTCAAAAATTATTCAAACAAGCACATATTTTTAAATGTTTAAACCTATTTGTCAAAAATTGCTCATTTTTTGGACGAAAGTAATACTTTAAGTAAAATGAGTCATAAAAGGCACAAACATTTGAGGAAAATTTTTAAATCCAAAGATGATTCAGAAACAACTCGAAAAAGTAAATAAATTTTAATATTTTACGAACAATTCAAAAATAACTAAAAAAAAGTGGATGCTCAAAGTGGATTCACCACTTTCATACAAGTGAAAGTTTAATAATATATTTTGAGCATTTTTCTGATTCATGTTTGGGCTCGTTTGCTGGCTGGGAACTCTAGGAAAAATAAATTATGAAAACTTTATCATATTAAAAATTCGGGATAAGGCGGAATTGTTTGTTCTAAAAACGGGATAAAAATTCAAGATAAAAATTCAATTGGTCAGGTTAAGTAGGTACACAGAAAAAAGCTAGAATCAGCAACAAATCTTGCTTAATATTAGTAGAATAAAAAAGTTTTTAAATTGTTTTAAAAGAATAAAGATCTATTTTTGTAAAATTAGCAGTCTAATAATTTTCATCACATATTTCTCTTGATTTTAGCAGGATGACAATTATTATATTTAACAGTTTATTTTTGATCTTCTAATCTTACCAATATTCAACAAAAATTTTTTTTAATTCAAACTCATACAAAATAAAAGACTCTTAAGGACTTCTACGTCATATTGAGACAAAGTATTTTTCCCAGGCTTAAGGTTTACATAAAGCAGGAATTTTTGACTTAATATTCGTATGTAGGAGGCGAAAATACTTTAAAATGTTTTAGAGGAAGTCTGTGGTAAAAAGTCGATATTTGTTGATTGTTGTAATTTTTTGAGGCTCCATTGGATGTTTATTTTGTTATCGCTGTTTTTTTATATTATTTTATATATATTTTTAAATTTTGACTTTATTTTTTTGTTTTGAATTTAATTAAATTTTTTTTTAATTTAAAAAATTTTTTTGATTGTTTTAAAATTAATGAAGGGCCGCACGAAATTGGTTGACGGGCCGCATGCGGCCGCATTTGCCCATGTATGGTATATACCAGGTATGGGCACATAAATGCACTGAACCAAAAACAGCTGTGAAATCAACTAAAATCCATATTAAATTGATGAATGGGTGATCACTATACAACTAACAAAACCTGTCTATCAATTTAACGCATTGTTTAGTAGATTTATATTTTGACGTTTAACTATTTTATGTGCTATTATTTTGACAAAATATCGTCAAATGTATTAACAAAAATTAGTTGTCTTAACAATTATATTTAATTAAATTGCATAATGATTTTGTTGTTTTACCAATGCATTTTATTAAATTCAACAATGCATTTTATTTAATTAATTAATTTTTTATCGATTTATTACACTGTGAGACAAATGGTAGGGGTCAGTGATCGGGAAGGGTTCAAACTACCGGGGAAAGTTATATCGGTAAAAAAGAAGTTATACGTGTCCCGGCGTTTCGCTGGGTCACCCCTAGGAATCGAGATATATCGATTTGACCTTTGTTGGTCTTTTTTTTGACATAACTCGAGAACCACTAGTCCGATTTTGCTCAAACAATTTTAAAAAAATTAAAAATTACAATTCCTTTAAGCTGTTCATATAACGTTTTTCTATATACTCAACAGTTTTGCCGGTAAAAATAAATGTATGAAGAAAAAAATATTTTTTGCCTAAAATATTAAAAACAAAGTAATAAACAAAAGGTTATTGATTTTTATGGTAGCGGTAACAAACATTTATTTTTACCGGCAAAACTGTTGAGTATATAGAAAAACGTTATATGAACAGATTAAAGGAATTGCAATTTTTAATTTTTTTAAAATTGTTTGAGCAAAATCGGACTAGTGGTTCTCGAGTTATGTCAAAAAAAAAAGATATATCTCGATTCCTAGGGGTGACCCAGCGAAACGCCGGGACACGTATAACTTGTTTTTGACCGATATAACATTTCCCATCCCGATTTTGACTGTCGCATAGTGTTATTAATTTTGAGACTTATATTTCATTATTTTTTATATTTCACCAATTTCAAATTTTTTAAGCAATATACATACATACAATGTCTTTTTTATAATGAATTTGAAAAATATAAAAAATAAGGAAATATAAAATTGAAATTATAATATAGCACATACTAAAACCTCTTTATTTAAAACACATGTACAATTTTATATACAAAAACATATAACTTTATTTAAATTAATAATTCAAATACATTATATAACTTTCATTAATAGTTTGCTTTAAATAAAATAACAAAAAGATAGACATATAATATCAAAATTAATGGCAGAAATTTAAATGTACGATTTAATTGAGAACGTTCAAAATTATATAAATTTATTTAAATTAAAATTAATAAATCTTCAATTAGCAATTCACTTTAAGTCACTGAATTTGTTAATTATTTATACTTTGAAACACAAAAACCCTTAATGTGTCAATTTATTGATATTTCCGACAATTACAAATACACATGCTAGCACGAGTAATGACGCGACAAAACTAACCTCACTAAACTTTTTTCCACAGATTTAATACTCTTGTTTTCAAATTGAAGAAAAATTATATCAAATTTATGTTACTGCCTTTTTACAAAATTTTTTAGAGTTAACAAATTAAATTTTGTTAAAAAATGGACAAAAAAATTATCAAAACAACAATTGTTTTGTAGAGAATTATTGACGGAAATAAGTATGTTCATTTAAAAAAAAAGTAGTTGATTTAAAAAAAACACACATTAATTTGAATAAAAAATATATTGTTTTAACAATTCGTTCCATCAAAAAGTAACAAAATTTTTATGTTGATTTCACTTACGACTTTTGGTTCAGTGTGGCTTGAAGGGCCAAATTTGGGATTTCACAAACTTACTGAGGGCCACACCAATTAATACATTACTCGACAAAAATTATTTTTTTGTACAGCCTTCTGCTAAAACCTTTTTTTGAGTATTTTGGTTTCCTAAGCCCGGATCTAAAGTCAAAAAAGGTCCACTGAATAGCCTTCGAGTTGTGGGTCTTTCTTTTTTTATTCCCTCACCCAAGGAAATACTTTATGAGTCAATATTGCGGAGAAGTACATCAAAATCTTTTATATTTTTATGATTTTGGATCCAAATATATTGCATTTCTTAATACGAATCTGGGGGGTAACCGCATAGCTCGATTCGAAAAAACTTTCGAATTCGTAAATCTTGCAAATATTGTTAAAAATATAATTTTGTATAAAAATTCTACTTTTTAATTTATTTTTATCCTAAAACTTTTACACTACACATAAAAATTCAAAAAGTAAGATTTTTGCTTAAACTTTTCTTTTTACGAAAGGAAGAAAATTTACGAATTCGACAATTTTTATTCGAATCGAGTTACGCGGTAACCCCTCTGAAGTCAAAAAACTTTGTCGAATTAATCTTCGAAAATATAGTTTTCAATTTTTAAATATTTTTTAATTTACTTAATGGATTTTGATCCCTAGTTTTATTTATTGGAATGTGTAACAAGAATTAAGTGGCGAACATAATTTTGATACAAAACGTGAAAAAATATAATTTTTATCGAAAATGTGAATGTAAATGATATTTAAAACTCATAGGTCAACAACATTTTCGTATCGAAAATGTATAACAAATATCAAACCTCTCAGGCTCTGATTGTATTAAACTAGGCATTGTCTAAGTCTAAACGATAGAAATTGACAGTTACTTTCGACAAAATTACATGGGAAACAAAAACAAATTTTCGTTATTTTGCTTTCGTTTAGACCATTTTCATGATACATAAACCAGGGCTAATTCTTAAATTTTAAAATTTCAATCACAAGACTCATAACATAGCCTAAAAAGTTGGATACTTTTATGGTTCTTATTCTGTAAATCAAAAATTATTCAAAAACGCACATATTTTTTAAATTTTAAACTTTTTTGTGAAAAATTGCTCGTTAGTCAGTCATAGTAAAATTAATCATAAAAGGCACAAACATTTGAGGGAAATTTTTAAATCCAAAGGTGATTCAGAAACGACTCAAAAATATAAATTAATTTAAACATTTTGTGAGCAATTCAAAAACGACTCAAAAAAATTAATTTTTTAGCCTAAAGAATTTTTTTAAATATTTCTTTGAGTAATTTTTTAATAAAAAAAAGCCCTTCTTAATGCAGCACTTTCATACAAGTGAAAGTTTAATAATGTATTTTGAGCACTTTTCTAATTCCTTTTCGGACTCGTTTGCTGGCTGGGAACTCTAGAAAAAATAAATTATGAAAACTATATTCAAAAGTTGAATAACATATTAAAAAATTGGGATAAGGCGGATTTGTTTGCTTTAAAAACGGGATAAAAATTCAAGGCTGCCGCCTGCAAGACTTTAGAAAGCGGTAAAATCCCGTCAAAAGTGGATTGGTTGATCAAGTAAGTGCACTAATAGAAAAAAGCCTGTAAAAAGTTTTGCTAAAGCTGCTAAAAATTACCTAGCATAAAAAACTGCAGAGAGAAGCATATTTTCTTTGCTAAATACACTATGCGACAGTCAAAATCGGGATGGGATGAAACCAACGGGAAATGTTATATCGATCAAAAACAAGTTATACGTGTCCCGGTGTTTCGCTGGGTCACCCCTATCGATATATATCTTTTTTTGACATAACTCGAGAACCACTAGTCCGATTTTGCTCAAACAATTAAAAATTACAATTCCTTTAACAGATGTTCATATAACGTTTTTCTATATACTCAACAGTTTTGCCGGTAAAAATAAATGTTTGTTACCGCTACCATAAAAATCAATAACCTTTTGTTTATTACTTTTTTTTTAATATTTTAGGCAAAAAATATTTTTTCTTCATACATTTATACATACATTTTAAAAAGATCACCAAGGGTCAAATCGATATATCTCGATTCCTAAGGGTGACCCAGCGAAACGCCGGGACACGTATAACTTCTTTTTTACCGATATAACTCTCCCCGGTAGTTTGAACCCTTCCCGATCACTGACCCCTACCATTTGTCTCACAGTGATATTAATGAGATAAAAATAGCAAAAATAAAGCTGTTTAATATACAGAATTTTAGTTATATTTCAGCTAAATTTTAGTTAATTAAAATAAAAAAATTACTCTGCTAGAATCATCAACAAATTTTGCTGTATATTTGTATAATTATCAAACTCAAAGAAAACTTTTAATTATTAAAATGTTGGGTTTTAATTTTTTAAAAAATTGACGTAGCAGACTACATTTAATATGAGATTTTGATGCTTCAAATTGCATTGCACTACCGCCACCACTTTCTAAAGAAACCTGATGAAGGGGGCCTGGAAAATCCCCGAAACGATCGTCTTTTCATTCCTGAAAGTGTAGAAGTTTTTGAAAGCAAAAACTCTGTGAAGTATTTGTCAGGAGAGTATCCTGATGAAGAAAAATAGCAGTTTTTGAAAAAAGTACTTATTATGTTAATTCATAATAAGGAAATTGGTCTCGAACTAAATTAATAAATTTCTAATTTTTAATTGTTTTGAGAGAATAAAAATCTATTTTTATGAAATCAGCAGTCTACTATTTTTCGTCATACATTTCTGTTGATTTTAGCAGGATTACTATATTATATTTAACAGTTTTTTTTGCTCTTCTAATTTTACTAATATTTAGCGAAAATCGGCAAAAAATTTTCTGCAAAGTCACTTTTAAATAATAAACCTGTAAAAATAGCAGAAAAACTACTAATTGTTTTGTTATTTTCACAGCTTTATTTCTATAAATTTATGAATAAAATTTTATTGTGTCTAACTGTTTTACAAATTTTAAGTGCTTCAAGAGCAATTCCCAAAAGTAAATTTTAGCGATCCTTACGGAGTCCGTAGAACGGCCTTAAAAATTTCCTTAAATGAAAGGTATATTTTTGAATTCAAACCTATAAAAAACTAAGAGATTCCCAAGTTCTTTTATATTGAGCCATAAAATATTTTTCCCAGGCTTAAGGTTTAAATAAAGAAGAAGGAATTTTTCACTAAAAATTCGTATGTAGGAGGCGAAAATACTTTAAAAAGTTTTAGAGGAAGTCTGTGCAAAAAAGTCGATATTTGTTGACCGGTGAAATTTTTTTAAAGCTCCATTTAATGTTTATTTTGTTATCGCTGTTTTCTATATTCTGTATTTTTTTTTTAAATTCTGATTTTACTTTTTTTTTATTTTATTTAATTTAATTTTTTTTAATTTTGTTTAAAATTTAAAAAAAGAAATTTGATTGCTTTAAAATTAGTGAAGGGCCGCACGAAATTGGTTGACGGGCTAACTAAATATTCCCATAATGCAACTAAGCTAATGAAAACTATTTTTTTTCTATAGGAAATCGTTTTTACCAAGCATGTTTGTATAATATAACATACGCTAATTTTTTGCGTGAACGTATCCAGAAAATGGTAAGTAAACGGAATTGGATTCATTTATGACAAACCGAAAACGGTGCGTAAACGGAACGAATTGTTTGTTGGGTAGGGTCCTGTTTCAAACAAAATCTTTAAGCTGCCTACACACGAAGGAACATTCGTCACAAATTGCCCATTTTTTGACGAATGTTCCTTCGTGTATGTCAATGTATCGTGTTGACATTCGTGTTGTCGAAATTTTTTGTTATTTTTTGTTTCAAACTCGATCATCGATGTTACACAGAAGAAATTTACAAAAATTAAATTTTTAAACACCTTATACCAAATTTGTAAATACAAAAAAAAAAAACTTTTTGAAAAGGCACCAACAAAGAAATTTGTAAATCCAAAAAAAATTTTTTTTTTTTTTTTTGTAACTTTGAATTGTTATTTTTAAACAATTTTTATATGAAAGATAACAATTTACAAACGAGTTACAAATATTTCAAACAAAAGAATTGTTGTAAATAAAAGTTCAATTTAAAAGAAAATATGATTGCTTATACAAATTCCCATTGCTGGTGCCTCTTGTTTTTTCTATGTACAGTTTTTGGAAAATTAACAAATTATTTAATTTGATTTTCTTCCTCGCATATTTCATGTGATCAGTTCGACAAACAAACAGAACTGATGCTTCCTTTAAAATTTTGTTCTTGTGTCATCGTCTGTATAAAAAATGTTCCTCGTGTATAGGCAGCTTTATATTTTTATTTTATATCAAGGTTGGTTACCGAAACGAATAACGGTAAGGGTAACGGTAACGGTATCAGATTTCGTTTGTTTAGGTAACGGTATTTAAGACTGTTTCGGTAACGGTATATCGTTATCGAAACAGCAATACCGGTACGTACCGGTATTAAAAATTATGTTAAAAACATATAAAAACAAGTAAAAACATGGCATATTTTTAATTTTAAGTACTGAAAATACAGATTTTAAGCAATAAATTCAATACTGGTAGTTTTAATAAGTAAAATTATTATCTATAAATTTTTTGTAAAAAAAAAACACTCAAGATTATAAAATAAAAAATAAAAAAATTGTATTTTTATATAAAATAATAAATACCGGTAACTACCCATAAAAATAACGGTAACGGTATTTAGAAATTTTTTTAGAGGTATCGATAACGGTAACGGTATTCAATTTGAAACGGTATTTTAGCGATAACGGTATTATAACGATAACGGTAACCAACCTTGTTTTATATATTCCAAAAGATGACTTTCATGATTCGGCTAAACTCAAGTTTACGGGCATTACTCGGATTTGTTTCAAGTTTTCACGGACGATAGAACTTTCAATTCCGAGTTCAACGATGCATGTTTTTTTTGTCGGCGACCCCCGGTTCCTGAGTTATGGACCCCCAAAGTTTGAATTTGAATTCGTTGTATCTTCGCCATTTATTATCGGATAAAAACAAAATATATATCGTTAAAAAGGATATTGAAATACCTATATAATATAATACTCCTGAATCCACTAAACTGCGTAGCCACTAAACTGCCTATCACATAGGAAAAAACCCTTAAGCCCGGCCGAAGGCCGGTTGCACGGAAAAACTTTACTCAGCGAAGCCACTAAACTCCCTATCACATAGGAAAACCCCTAAGCCCGGCCGAAGGCCGAATACACACAAAAAGTTTACTCAAATCAACTCAAAAATTTCAACATTGTGCAAAGTTCAAAAATATAAAAATTAAACATCAAATTTAACTCTTAATATCTGCGCTGTTAGATGGGTTAAAGGCTTAAATTATACCTTATATGAAAGCTTAAAGCCTTAGCTGATAATAAATAACAGTTAATTTGTACATTAAATAGGCAAAATATTGAGAAAACAGCGATTTTCTTGGAAAAATTCCATTTCAAAAACACAAAATCATGTTTTGGGCCGCAATGGGTTAATAGTTTCGAACATTTTTTATGCCGGATTAAAGGTACTTGAATAAGATATTTAATGACAGCCACTTCGTTCCGTTCAAATAACGCATTCCGAAGTTAAAAATATATAAATTAAATGGTATATCCAAACTTAAGAGGCCCATAATTTGGAAAATATGTGCCGCCAACAGAAAAATGTTTTTTTTTCTGAACTCACCTATTTTACCCCTAATTTCGGTTTTTTTTTGAGATATGCCCGTAAAGTAGATTTGTTCATCGATTCATTCAAAATTGAGCCAGATTTAAAAAATCGAATTAAGCAATTATGTTTTTAAAGGTCTGAATCAGCTGCCAAAAGAACGTGGTTGGCGATTGACCGGCTGAAATCAGCAGGCTTACATCACTGACCAGCTGTTTAATTTTCCCAATTTGCGGTATATAACATTAATTTCACAAGAGTTTAATCGTAATTAAATGTTTTAATTATGTGGAAAACTTTACAAAAAATACAAAATATCAATAGAGCTATAAGCAAAAGTAACTTTATTCATTTAAATCGATACAGACCGAGACATTTTGCAACTTTACTCAGCAGAAGACAGGTAATATTTTATAATTTAAATGTTACGAAGCATAATCCTTGCTATTGTTTTACATTCATCTAGCTGATTCATTTTGAAGATGAATACAAAGCCGTGGTTAATTTATTGTCTCGATCACTGGGTGTAAGTCCACAAATAGTACGTCAAGTTCACTTAAGTCTGTTCTCCAATGAATCTAAACATACAGATAAAGACGGTAAACCTGCTGCGGATCCCAAACAAAAAGGTACAAATAGCGAAGACAGTTCTAATTCTACTGGAGGTTCGAATGGCAATAAAAATGACAGTGACGATAAAATCAAATCAGTCGTAACAAAAACTATTATGTGGATGTTTACAGTTTACATGTTTGTAGCGTTTGTTTCATTGATAATGTCACCACGCAGCGAACGACCAGAGGTAAAAACGAATTTGTTTAAAAACATGAGAATTTACAGATGAATCTGTCTTGTATAGGGCTCAACACGATATGTTTCTTGGAATGAATTCGTGCATCATATGTTGGCCACGGGTGAAGTTAAGGAACTTATTATTCGCCCAGACATGGAAATGGTTACAATTATTTTGCATGACGGAGCAATTGTTAAAGGTAGGAAGGTCTCATCTACCATCTTTCATATGGCAGTAGCTGATGTCTCTAAATTTGAGGAGAAATTACGTGATGTTGAAAAACGTCTTGGCATTAACGATGGTAAGTGTTGATATATCGTCATTTGAAATATAAAACGTACCTAACTAACAATATTTTCAAAACTGTAATGATGATTATGATTCATTTGACTAAAATACATGACTTCCGCGATAAAAATGGCATTTTTTTGAAAAAATTCGTTTATACAGGCATGTCACAAGTTTTTTACGGAATTGATTTGATTTCGCAATTTCAGTTCCGCAATTTTTTTTCCTAAAGTGATCGCAAACAATTTTGTTCCTTCTGAATTTGCAGTTCAGGGTGCTACGGATAATTTTGTATAGAAAATGAAACGTTTTGGTAAGTATCGAGTATGCTACAGGCTCAATAGTTGTACTTAAAACGTTAAAAGTTTCTCCACAAAACGTAAAACGAAAAAAAAAATCGTTTGCATTCCACTTTCAAAAACCAAAGTGGAATTGATATCTAGAGCAGCTTAAACTCATAAAAGCTTTTCAATAGTGCTTGGTATGTATTCCCTAAAATGTCGTTAACTATTTCACTTAAAAAAATGTACATTTAAAACGTTTTTTGTTGGTAAATTGAATAATTTTCTTGTTGATTAGCAAAACGTAATTTCTTCTAAAAAATTAAAATTTTAAATTTTGATCGGCGATCTTCTCTTTTTTAACTACAAATGGCAACTTATATCAAAATTTAGCAGTTGAAACACGAATTTACCACAAAAAGTCTTTTTTAAACATTTTAGAATTTACGAAAACGCAAAAAACCTGAAGAAGCAAAAGTAAAACGTTACGAAATTGTACATCGAAATCATATTAATTTTATGCGAAATATGTGTTAAAACCTTAAATATGCTCTTGAACAAAAACTTTTTTAAGTGAAATTATTAAAAACAGCATTCTTAACTTATAATTAATTACGTTTATCTGTTATTTTTAGTCTAAATATGCAAATATACCATTTACTTCTGGAGAAGCAATTTGCGTTTTCAATTTCACTTTCAAGTGAAATTGAAGTCTGTGACATGCCTGATAATATGATTTTTAATTACCGTTTTTTTTGGTAGATTTACCAAAATGGTTCCAAACGGTTGCTCCGACAAATTTTTGTTAATAAGCTTAGAGTTGGCTGACAAAATTTGTTTTCGATTTAACTAAACCAAGTTTAACTGACAGCCCAAAACACGTCCTAAGGTGACCACGATGAGTTGAATGGTGCAATTGTTATTTTTTTCAATCACGCCGCTTTCAAGTGTGGGTGTTTCAACAAGTATGTACTCAAAAGTCTCGTATGAACTGCCTTCGGACGGGCTTAAGGGTTTTCTATTCGGTGTTATGTCCAACTCTTTAAAGCTTACTTGGGGCATTTCAATTCTGGAGTATTTCAATTCGGCTTCGCTAGCTAAAGCTTCTTTAATTTTTGAATGCTCAGTATAACCCCCTAGCTTGTATGGAGGAAAATAAATTTTAATTTTTTGACCAAGCTACCCCCTAGAAATATTTATTTGGGCGTAAAACAACGTTCCCCAAAAAATTAGGATAATCGGATATCGGCAAGACGTGACTCATCGGCCCTCAAGTTTGGAACAGGGAAAAAACATGACTTTTTTGAATTTTCTCGAAAACATTGATATTTTAAAACTAACTCGAATTAAAAACATTAGAGAATCGTGATTTGGAGTAAATTCACTTTGTAATAAAAAATCTACAGAAATATTTTTTTTATTCTATAAATTCCAAGAAACAGATAAGTATTTTTGTCTATGCAAGTTTTTCTTTTCTTCTTCTTTTAATTCCACATGATTTTGACCAGAATATAACACAAGATTAAGTACTTCAATCGTAAAAATTAGGGCAAAATATAAATACATTAAATTACCACTGTGTAAGGTCGGAGACGATACAACCCAAAAGAAAATCGTTAAAGTCAAATAAAAATTTTAAAAACTCTGTTTTTTGTTAGGACGATACAACAGATAGCACACCCCTGCCCTGAACAATCAACAGCGGTATTCAAAATTAAAATTTAGCTTAGAGTTAACATGAGTTTTATTCAAATACTGTTGTTAAACTCATTCTAGTATTGTTGCTAAATTCCTTCCAATCAGTTACGGTCCGTGAAGTTATCAAGGGTGTGCTGCCCTTTTTTACAATGTAAAAATTAGGTATATATTGAATATTTTCAAAGGATTTTTCACTTCCCACCATAACTAGAGTTCAAATTATTTTTGGCTTTAAACTTTTTTAATTGATATGCAACTCAAATTCTATGTGGTAAGCATTTTATTTGCGCACGCCTTACACGGGCAACAAAAAAGTCAACAAGTAGAAAAGTGTGCGTAAAATAGAATTTAAATGGAATATGAATTAAAAATATGCAAAATTAATAAAATCTGATCTGTACCTATCATGAAAAGATGGTACGTACTGAAAACACAGAAATTATAGACGTAATTTTGATTACTTAAAAAATCGCAGCACACTTTGACAACTTCACGGACCGTCACTGCTTCTAATGTTCTGTTATCAAGCGCCATGTTCTGTATCCATTCACAATAATAAAAAAGCCTTGTATTTTCAAACACAGGGTTGGTCTTAATCGGTGTGCTAAGAAATCATTTTGAATAAACTCTATTCTAACTAGCTGCTTGGCCTAAAAAACGTTCTAGTAAACAGCTCTTTGTGTGCGATGTATAAGAAGCTACTAACTTTTCATTTGGAATACGGGGGCAAGTGTTTAAGAATTCTGACCTTTTGGCACTAATTAAAAACGAGTTAGCAAAACACAATAGAAAAAATACTTCTTATCTGAATTTCTTGGAATTTATAGAATAAAAAAAAGTTTCTGTAGTAGATTATTTCAATAAATTTTAAAATTTCGACCCGGATTTCTTGATTTAGTGGTCTGCGACTCATCACTTGCCTGGGGAAATTATAATAACTCGGCTGTTTTTAACCAATTTATGCAAGTTTTCATTGCTTTGTTACAAAGAGAATTCACTCCACATCACGATTCTTTAATGTTTTTAATTCAAATTGGTTTCAAAATATCAATGTTTTCGAGAAAATTCACAAAAAGTCATATTTTCCCCTTGTAAGACGTGTTCCAAATTTCAGGGCCGATGCGGCACGCCTTCCCGATGTCCGATTATCTAAATTTTTTGGGGGACGTAGTTTTACGACCAAATAAATATTTCAAGGGGGAACCCGGTCAACAACTCAAAAAATTTTTTTTGGAGGTTTTCTACTCTGGTATGCCCAAAGCAGGCTTCGCTGAGTAAAGCTTACTTACGTAGTCGTCCTTTGTCCGGGCGTAGGGGTTTTCAACTCTGGGGTATGTCCAACACCGGCTTCGCTAAAGCTGGCCATACACTTGCAATATTATTGTACAACTTATTCTATTTTGACTCACGCTCACGCACGCTCACGAAAGAAAAATAATCACGCACGACTCACGCACAAACATTTTTTTATAATCACGCTCACTCACGCTCACGTGATTAATTTGAATTTGAATCACGCTCACTAAGTATTCACGCTCACGAAATACTCACGAAAAATATGAAATTTGTTTTTATCTATGGATGGTAACCGAAACGATGCGGTTATCGGTAAGGCTAACGCTATTTTAGATTATTTCGGTAACGGTATTTTAAGAGTAATGCTATTTCATTTATTTCGGTATGGGTATTTTAAGGATAACGGTTTTTTAGTTATTTCGGTAACGTTATTTTAAGGACAACGGCTTTTTGATTATTTCGGTAACGGTATTTTAAGGATAACGGTAGTCAGTTTTTTCGATGGATCCCTTAATTTTTTTTACGAAAAACAAACGAGATTAAAAACAGAACCAATTTACCACCTGAATGTATGAAAAATATTCAATAATCCAGTGCAATTGCCAAAAACAGAAAATTAAAAATATCGGTAACGCTATTTTAGGGGTAACGGTATATTTCATTTATATCGGTAAGGGTATTTTAAGGGTATCGATATTTAATTTATTTCGGTATCGGTATTTTAAGGGTAACGGTATTTCAGTTATTTCGGTAACGGTATTTTAAAGATAGCGATATTTTGGTTATTTCGGTAACGGTATTTTAGGGGTAACGGTATTGCCAACCCTGTTTTTATTTTAATTATTTAAGGATACTTTAAGTTTTATTTATTTAGGGCCATTAAGAATAAACAAATTAAACTAAAGTTTGAGCTAACTTAGAGTTACAGATGTCAAATTCTATACAAATTTGAATTTTTTAACTTTCAGTTTGTGTTAACTTCAGGTTATTTGTTTATTGTTAATGGGGGTTAGAATTAAAATAAGCTTAACTACTTATAAAAAATTTTGTTAAAAATTTAACTAATATGCAAGTTCTTCTGCATATAGAGCAATTCCATATGAAAACGATCAAAATTGGCAAATTTTTGGACGACCCCTCTCCGATTTTAAAATAAATAGTCTCAATCGATTGCCCAGCAAAAAATAATGTACCTACATATTTTTTTTTTTTTTATAGTGACTGGTTTAGTGGTGGTATACACCACTGTCATTTGACAAAATTTAAGAATTCTTCATAAGGGACCTCATTGAAAGTTGTTTTAAAAAACTACTAAAGCGATCGCAACGAGTGATAGCTCGTTGGAAAGGTATTGAATCAGGCTTTAATTGAAAAATAAAATTTTCCTAATTTTTCTCAGAAATTTACCTTTTTTCCCATGAAAATTAAATTTTCCGATTTTCCACAGAAGCTCCTAAATTTTCCGGCTAATTTTTTTTTTTTTTGGATTCCTCATAATTTTTGCTTTAAGAATCAGCAATAAAAAAATGGGCCCCGACTCCTTGTTTGGACAGGAGAGGAGCATTTAAGAGACCACCTTGTTCTCATTGTTTTTATATTTTTTATAATCGAATTATTTGTAATTATTTAACATTATTTTATTTTATTATTAAAAATACATTTTAAAAATTATTTTACAGTTAAAAATACATTTATGAAGAAAAAATCAATTTTTTTTAAGAGCCCCAAGTTGAGTGTGTAGTGAATATGGTATGCCTGCCTTCACAAGATCGGCCATAAATCCATGGATAATAGCAGCAGTGGCATGTAATGGCACACCAAACCCGACTGAGGCTACAGGTCATAAAATGTTTTGTAAATTTTTTAAATTACCAGGTAATAAATATTTCGCCTAAAATGACACGTGCAGAAACAAGTCATAAAACACGGATTTTCCATAAATATGGCGAAATATTTATTACCTGGTAATTTAAAAAATTTACAAAACATTTTATGACCTGTGGTCGGCTTATTGGCAGTAACCAATTAAGTCCCTCTTTAAAAAACATTTTATGACCAGTAGTTAACGCAAATTTTCCTATTAAAGAAAAGCAAATATCGCTTTTTTTTTTTTACCTATTTTTTACCAAAAAATAAATATAAATACTTCACACACTCTGAGTCAAATTTTAGTTGAATACTAAACGTGAAAGTGTTAAAGTGTTTTTTTTGTAAAGTAAAGAGTGAAGCTGTAAAGACAATTTAAAGTAAAATGAATAAATTTTGCTGCAATCCGTTTAACAAGAGTGGACATCGTTCGAAAAAGATAAAAGTATTAAAATTAACTGGTGTTTCGAAGCGATACATGAATGAATTAAATATACAATACGGTGAAGAAGCATAATTCATTTGCCCCAAGTGTAAAATCGATTTGTCTCAACAAGCAAATGCATTGAAACAAATGCAACCACAATCCGAGAGTGAAATGACAATTGAACAAAATGTTTCATCTGATAGTGAGGCAGACATTCCGATGGTCAATATGTCTTTGAGTCCTTTGAATGAGGCTATTACCACTTTAGGTGAATCGCCTATTACAAAAAGAAAGTTGCGAAGTGAAAAATACAGGAAATAGAAAAAAGGCAAGGTTATGAGTGCAATCGCGACAATATTTGATGAAGGCTCTGATAACGAATGCAGTCAAGCAGATGACGTTGATGACGGCAAACAAATGATTGAGCAGTTGAAAAGAAAATTCAATTTAGCGACCACTTTTCCGGAGAAATATCTCATTTTATCTGTGCTGCCTCAATCATGGTCTATACGCAAGATTTCTGAACAGTTTCAAACATCTTTTTACATCGCGAGAAGAAGCAAAGAATTAGTTCGACAGAAGGGCATATTGGCGACTCCCACCAAGAAATTTGGCTCAAGGACCCAAGATGCCAAGACAATTGAAATTTTTAATAAATATTGTAATTAAGTATAAGCAGCAAAATAAGAAAGATTTTTTCTTCATAAATGTATTTTTAACTGTAAAATAATTTTTAAAATGTATTTTTAATAATAAAATAAAACAATGTTAAATAATTACAAATAATTCAATTATAAAAAATATAAAAACAATGAGAACAAGGTGGTCTCTTAAATGCTCCTCTCCTGTCCAAACAAGGAGTCGGGGCCCATTTTTTGATTGCTGATTCTTAAAGCAAAAATTATGAGGAATCCAAAAAAAAAAAATTTGCCGGAAAATTTAGAAGCTTCTGTGGAAAATCGGAAAATTTAATTTTCATGGGAAAATTTAATTTTCATGGGAAAAAAGGTAAATTTCTGAGAAAAATTAGGAAAATTTTATTTTTCAATTAAAGCCTGATTCAATACCTTTCCAACGAGCTATCACTCGTTGCGATCGCTTTAGTAGTTTTTTTTTTAAAACAACTTTCAATGAGGTCCCTTATGAAGAATTCTTCAATTTTGTCACATGACAGTGGTGTACACCACCACTAAACCAGTCACTATAAAAAAAAAATATGTAGGTACATTATTTTTTGCTGGGCAATCGATTGAGACTATTTATTTTAGAATCGGAGAGGGGTGGTCCAAAAGGTGATCGCTTTCATATGGAATTGCTCTAAACTATGTCTTCGCTAAAAAAACTCAATGACGTGGAATTTAATTATAAAATATTAAAAATTATTTATGGTCTTAAAATCTACAGAGGTTAAGTTTTCATTTGAGTATAATAATGTATTTTTATATACGAAGATTTTCCAGGATTAAAAAATTCTCATTTTTTAGTTCACTCGTCATTTTTACAATTTTAAAGTTTATAAAACTACCCAGCCAGAAATTGACAAACATAAAAGCGTTCTGAAAGCACTTTATATGGTGGTTGAAGCGTTATCAAAGCAACATATTTTGCAAAATTTTGTTTCTTTGTTTTTTTTTTTTTGTTTTGCAACAAAAACTTAATTTTGCAAAAAGTAAAATTCTTACATCAGTATATTTGTTTGCAGAATGAATATCGCTGATGAGGTTTTTCAATACAATTTTTTTGCCATAAAGTCTTTTTTCGCGTTCCGCCAATATTTTGCAACTTTTTAGGTGCGGTTTTGTTAAATATGTAATCTAGAGACTATAATACCCAATTCAAAGAACAAAGTTCGGTGGCTAATTACAAAAAAATCGCAAAAAAGTCGCGGAAAAAAATTTGCAAAAAGGAAAATTCTTACATCAGTATATTTGTTTACAGAATAACAATCGCTGATGAGGGTTTTCAATACAATATTTTTGCCATAAAGTCTTTTTTTCGCGTTCCGCCAATATTTTGCAATTTTTTAGGTGCGGTTTTGTTAAATATGTAATCTAGAGACTATAATACCCAATTCATAGACCAAAGTTCGGTGGCTAGTTGCAAAAAACAAATCGCAAAAAAATGTCGCGGAAAAAAGATTTGCAAAAACGCATTTTAGACCAAATATCAAAGCCTTATTTTTTAAATGCTACGATAAAACAAAATTTACAGCAAAAGAAAATTAAAAAAAATATATATTTATATAGAAAGTGCCCCCCTCAAAATAAACCTTGGTTTGTTTTATGAAGATTCCCAAAATATTTCGGGTATAGGAATGAGATATCATGAGCTGGACCATTTTTAAAAAAGGTATTTTTTTAGTTTTTGTAAGAAATTTGCATCTTAGCTGAAGACAACATACTCAATATGGGTATCATATCAAAGGTTTTTTAGAGGCGCGTCCAGCGGTATATATAACATGTTCAAGCATATCCTGACATGTCCTATTTTTAAGGATATTCTATAAAAAAAACAAATTTTTGACTCTTTTGTACAGAGATATTTGTAATTGAAATGTCAAACTTACATATGATAATCTATAGACGATTTAAGTGAACACGTCCCAGTCAGAAAAATACAAACGGGAAAGCGGTGGCAAAGCACTTTAACTGGTGGTACAAGTACTGGCAAAAAGTGATTTCACATTCCCAAAATGATAACATCATTAGACAAAAGGACCGGCTGTTCAAAAAGCGCCGGAAAAGCACTGGAGGAACAAAATTTTTAAACGTTGGCAAAACGCTGGCAAAACCAATAAATAGGTGGTCTGGAAATATATTTTCCAAAATAAAATTAAAAAAAAGTTCATATGTATTTTTTTTTGGTCCTGCCGTGATTTGAACCCAGGCCGTCAGATTGGCAGACGATTGCTCTACCCACTGAGCTAATGAGACATATAATATTTAATGGCTAAACACATAAATGAGTGATAATAGCTGGACAACTACTGGCTGTGCCAAAATGCTAGTACTGGCAAACATTTATTAGTAACTAGTATGCCAGTGTTGGGAGGGCAAAAAAAAAGTTGGTCTTGAAGGAGCTTTCCCACAAACAAAAAAATTGATTTTATAAAACAAAAAAAATTTTAAATTAAAAAAAATCCAAAAAAATTTTTTGCTTGCAACCGGATTTGAACTCGGAACCTTCCGACTACAAACATTTTTTAACGAAGCGTCAGCATTTTTATAAAATCATTGGTTTTCCAGTGAATTCATTTTTGTACCCCTGGTAGCATTGGCTAGGTAGCACTGGATAACCACTGGTTGCAAACCTTGGCATATCACTCTAAGCCAATTCTTTGCCAGTGGTTTTTTTTATAAACCACCGAAATTTTTGTAAAAAAAATACTGGTAAAACGCTTTTCGCCAACGCTGGCAAAGCGTCCCAAATGAGTGTTCTGCCAGTCATTTATTTTTAATACCGTGGTTACCCAGTGGTATGCCAGTGCTTGATTTTTTGTACTACTGGCGATTTCTGACTGGGGTGTTTCAGATTTTTTTGAAATTCGCCATTTTTCGCGTTTTGTCAGAAATTCAATGTGGTGGAAACAATATGTTCTAAATAGGGAAATATGGATACCACAACTTTTCTTTTGACAAGTAAATCATTGCTAAGTGGATAAGTTTGGAATTTTGCAGATTTCATACATTTTGCACGATGCTCTAGACCAAATTTTTTTTTAAAAATTTTTGATTTACTGCAATTTGCATTTGAATTCAGTATGTAGTTGATGTAAGATAAAAACGCAACTTAACACAAAAAAATCCATCACGCGTTTTTTTTTGGCGGATTAACTTTTTTTCGCGAAAAATTTTATTTTTTTTATTTTTAATAATAATTTAAATTCAGTTTCTAGTTGATCTAAGGATAAAAATGCAACTTAACAGAAAAAACCCAACACGCGTTTTTTTTGACGGAATTTCTTTTTTTTTTGCGAAAAACGTATTATAAAATTTTATTTAGGGTCAGCCTATATTAGACTTTTCTTAAAAAAATTACAGACACGCGTATTTCGATAAAATATTTTATTTAATAATAAACCTACAAAAAATTTTGAATTGGGGTAGCTCTAAATTTTTATCAAAATTTGGTCCAGAGTACCGTGAAAAATGTATTAAATTTGCAAAATTCTAAACTATATCCACTCGGCGATGATTTACTTGTCAAAACAAAAGTTTTGGTATCCATATTGCCCTATTTAGAACATATTCTTTCCACCACATTGAAATTCTGATAAAACGCGAAAAATCGCGAATTTCGAAAAAATCTCAAATACGTGTTCACTTAGATCGTCTATAGATTATCATATGTAAGTTTGACATTTTAATCACAAATATCTCTGTACAAAAGAGTCAAAATTTTGTTTTTTTATAGAATATCCTTGAAAATAGGACATGTCAGGATATGCTTCAACATGTTATATGTACCGCTGGACGCGCCTCTAAAACCCTTTCATACACGCTGAAAAAAATCGCCCTGCAGGAAACATATTTGCTGGTGATATATATATGTTTGGAAGAACTGAAAAAATATATTTGCCATGTTTTTAATATAATATGTTTGCCAGTAAATATAATATTTTTGCCTGTAAACATATGTATGTTTGAATCATATGAAATACATCTACTCGCAAATATATAAATGTTTGCAGGCAAACATATATATGTTTATCATTATTATATTTGCACTCCACAAACATAATAATGATAAAATAAAAATGCAAATATATTTTTGTTTAAGTGGGAAAATATGACTAACATTCAAACATTACAGTGTTTGCCTGGAGACATACATATTATAACGATAAAAATAAAATAATTGGAAACACACCTCAAACATAAGTATAGTAGTTTATAAACATATATATAATTGCCTGTAAATATCAATATCTTTTTTCTGCGTATATGATACCCATATTGAGTATGTTGTCTTCAGCTAAGATGCAAATTTCTTACAAAAACTAAAAAAGACCTTTTTTAAAAATGGTCCAGCTTGTGAGATCTCATTCCTAGACCCGAAATATTTTGTTAATCATCATAAAACAAACCAAGGTTTATTTTGAGGGGTGCACTTTTTTTCGTGAGTCGGTCTAATATATGTACATTAGAGTGGTCAAAAAAAAAACATGAAAGTTGGAATTCGCGATTTCCACAATGTTACCCCTATTCCTTAATGTCTAAAAACTCGCTGTGCCAAGTTTCAGCTAAATCCGCTTTTATTTAGAGGTAGCACAAAAAGTTGTCTTTTAAGAATCTCTAGAGTAATTTATATAAAAAATAGGGTTGACTTTAAATTTAATTATTTCTTAACCTGTAAGCTATTATTTAAAAATTTTTGTGAAATATGGTCTTAATTAATGTCAAGAAAAGGAATTTGAAATCAAAACTTGAAAAAATTAAGTAACTTTTAAGTGATTCGCGGTTTTTTTTTTAATTATACAAAAAAATACATATTTTAGTTAAAATTTCCAAAATTTCCGAAAAGATATAATTAAAACTTCAACTTCTTTTTGTCTTGTATGCGCAAATTTCTCAAATCTGATCTTCATTTTAACGAAGATTATGAATCAGCAATCGAAATTTAAAAAAAATTGTGGTTTATGAATTATTCGCGATTTTCGAATATTCAAAAAAACTCAAGTTTTTTGAGGTATTTTCCTAATTACCTGTAAACCGTGTTATCGAAAAATCCAATTTGTTATACTTTTACAATTTACTTACCACGGGCCTTTATTATATATAACACTGATTTTAATTTTTAAAAGGAAAACAGATATCCTGGCAAATTAACTTAAAATTTGACTTTTTTTAATATTTCGCTATTAATTAGCTTGCTATAATTTTATTGCTACCAAAAGCCCTAATAGGACATTCCACACACATAATAGGACATTCCACAGATATATATTAATGCAAGAAAGAAATTTTCATAGTCGCAAATACAAGAAAACAGTTGAACATTTTTTGTATAAAATTTTAAAATTTCGCGAAATCCGCGACTCCGATTTCAATTTTGATTTCATATTCGTAATGTACACCTAACAATATATTAGATTTGATATATCGCGATCGTAATAATTATATTTAATTTTTCTCATTTTTCCATTATTTTTAATTACCCGGTGAAAAATGTTCATATACGCTCAAACATGTTCATATATGGTTTATGTATGGACACATATGAACAAATATGGATTTTTTATGAACATATATGGATTTTATGTGAACATATATGGAAGTATATGTGATTCCATATATGGAAAAAATTTCATATACAGACATATATGGAAGCATCTGTTATTTCATATATGGAAATGGCACTCATATATGGACAAATATGAAAATATATGTTATTCAATTTATGCAAAAGGGACTTGTATATGAACATATTTCGAAGAATACATTTTTCCATATATGTAAAAGGAACTCATATTTGGATAAATATGGAATTATATTTAATGCCATGAATAAAAAAAGGAACATATGTAGCGTCTAATTTGAATGTCATACATAAATTTATATCTATCGTACAACCTTATAATAAAGGACAGCAACGTTCGCATGTATTCGCATATATTTAATAAATGTATATGTTCATATATGTCCATATATGAACATATACTTAGGTGTTACCTCATTTTTCGGATCCATACATATATGGTTGAACCATAAATGTTCATATATGGACATTTTTCACCGGGCAATTAAAAATATTAGAATAAGTACAACCTCAAAACTTCAATTGCGATGTGCTACCTCTAAACAAAACTTTTTTGGTGATTTTTTTGATCAGACCACATTTTTTTTCAAATTGGCATATTTTTAGGGTTGTGGAGCGTGAAAATTCCAACTTTTTTTTTTTTTTTTGGACCAGTCTAATGTTTATACATGTATTAATTCACAAAAGTCCATACCTTTGACAATGTTTTTGGCTATAACTCAGAAACGAATCGAGATACCACCTTAAATTTTTCACACAAATGTGGAAGAGAGTTTAATAATAATCATATATTTTTTAAGAATTTTTAAAAATGCGCCATGTTGAACTGCTTATACATATGTGACAGCGCATAGAGAAAGGGACCTAAAAAAATCAATTTTTTTTTTTGATGAGGACAACATCTGAGCATCGAATGAGACCGATCCCATGCCCCAAAAGTGTTCCCTCCCAGAGATATGCGCATCAGGGAAGCGTTAAAGTAAATCTACTTCTTCGAATTCGTCCACCATTTCATCCTAAAACAAACAGTAAGAATGTTATCAGTTTTAAATTATTTTCGCGAATAACATAATAAGGTTATGTGAAAAAATTTTCGTACTAACAGAGTGATATTCACGATTTAAAAGAATTATAAATGAGTAGTTATTATAATTCACAATTAATAATTGCAGAAAATAAAGCTGGATTCGAAAAACCGCGAGCAAAATTGATATCAAACTCATGGAAACAGCGCGCTAGGTAGAAAACAGTAAAAACCAACTACACAAAACAAGAGGTAGGGACGACCTACGCGCGTTTTCAAGGTTGACCAACACGTTCCTGACGTCATGAGATGTGTCGCTTTCAAATGAGACCAATACCAACACGCTCAGTGATGGTACACCAAAGATACACGTATTTAAATCTTTAAAATGGCTCTCCTGAACAAAACCGGTTTTTACCTTAAGTCCCTTTCTATTTTGCGCGTCACATATAATGATTTTTATTTAAAGTCCAGGATCCTAATAAACTTATTTGCAAAAAGTATAAAGTTTTTTTTGCACTATTAAATTTTATATATTCTTTTAGAAATGTAGTGTACAAGGGTAGTGAAAGAGTTAAATAAAAAATCGCAAAAAAAAAATAAAATGCAAATTACTTTAAATAATTCTATTTTTCAAGAAAAAAAAATATTTTTTAAAAATTTTCAAAAACAATTTTTGACAGATTGAGACGAGCAAAAGTCAGTGCATTCGTTTTTGCGTCTCATGTATATATATAAAATTAATTTTATTATTGGTTCCTTATCAGTGTTCTAATTTACTTAAATTATATTTGAATTTAACAGTATTTTATTCAAAATGCCATCTAGATGTCAAACATATCATTGAACATTAGAAAATACTATAAAATGCATCATTGTACTACTAATTGTAACACTCATGTAATTGTTGTCAACTGTGTAATACATATGTGTGAATGTTTATGTGTCATCGATCAACATGTATAAAAGCTTCTGCATTGATCGATTTTGATTAATTAGCCAGTGGACGGCAACGAGGTAAGACCTTCTATAAGTGCGTGAAATATCTTTCTGCATTTAAAGAAGATTTTACCTAAGTAGCTTAAAGGGGTTTAACTATCGTTCAACACCTTTAACCAACTATACCTAGGACAGCTGACGATAGGGACGGCAACGTGAGCTATCGCTCTGTGCCATAATACGGACTAACAGCGGGAGCGTGAACTATCGTTCTGTTGCCCATTCCGACGCGAGCGTGAACTATCGTTCTGCTCAGTGACCACACTCGCCGTGAGCGTGAGCTATCGCTCTGCTCAATCCTCGCCGCGAGCGTGAGCTATCGCTCTGTTCAAACCCTCGCCGTGAGCGTGAGATATCGCTCTGCTCAAACCCTCCCCGTGAGCGTGAGCTATCGCTCTGCTCAATCCTCGCCGTGAGCGTGAGCTATCGTCCCACTACAAAGAACTGTCGTTTGCTACTTGTCCGACTTCTACTGGCTATAAAAATAAATATTCGTGTCGTGTCAACTTGTTACGTGTTTAAGAACAATTAAATAATAAAGTTTATAACGTGTTATGAAAAAATATTAAATTGCACAGTGTTTTCTTCTCTTATCGAAATATAAATAGTTTGTAACGGATCCTGGGCACGCTGAGTATGCCCCAGCTTAAAAAGTGAAAACACGTCGTTACAAGATATTCAGAAAAAATAAACAAATTTCTGTGAGATATTTCTTCACATAAATATAAATAAATCTATTAACTGAATAAGAATTTCATGCACGTTTAATTTTAACAAAATTCAATGTTATGAAATTCAAGCTAAAAATAAAAGTATACAGTCATGTGTTTTTTTCTAATTTTATTTTCGTTGTCTTTATTTTTAAAGATCAAAATAGTGGATAGATTCGCCCCAAAATCCGAGGAGATAGTTTAGAAAATTGTGTAGAATTTTAACGTGATGTGTGTATTTTTATTTTGTCACTTGTTTTAAGTAGGCGTGGCTTTTAATGAAAAATAAGCGATATCGACCTTCTATCAAATTGCATAGTAAAATTTAGCGAGTACTGATCAGTTCTTTAAAAACTGCATATTTTTGGAATTCCTATAAAATTTCCCTAAGTATTGCATTATTTTTTTCTACAAATGGTCGCCACACTTAAAATGACAGTGCCTTAAACATGACCAAATTTTTCTTTGTTTTTAGCGATTTTAAAATAAAGTTAACAACACTTCCGTTTCCTATCAAAAATATTCAATTTTTATATAAAAAATATTTCAAATTTTAATATATGTGGATTTTTGATAGAAAACCCCTTTTTGGTTTTCTGCATGAAAAAATTCACAGAATCAGAAGATTTTTCTAATGAAAAGTGACCTCAAAATAAGGGGTTGTTTTCTATTGAAACTGAAAGTTTTCCTGGATGAAGAAGTTCGCAGAATCTGAGAGTTTTTCTAAATGAAGTTTTAGAATCTGAGTTTTTACTCAGATTCTTTCACATTCTGAATACGTCTACCTATAGAAAAACCCTCGGTTTCCATGGAATTTTTCCTAAAGAAAAAACCTTGAGATTCTTAGGACTTTTTGCTATAGAAAATCCTTTAGATACTAAGGACTTTTTGCTGCATCAAAACCTTCTCAATAGAAAACCCTCAGATTGTGAAAACATTTTCCTATAGAAAACCATCGGATTCGGAAGATTTTCTTATAGAAAAACTCTCAGATTCTGGGACTTTTCCTATAGAAAAATACTCAGATATTGAAAACTTCTTCTTTAGATAAATTCAGAGATTCTGAGGACTTTTTTTCTTTTTTTCTGAAAAATTTGCTGTAGTTAAAAGGTTTCCTGAAAGGATAGCTCGTCAGAATCTAAAGTTTTTATATAGGAAAAGTTTCCAATATCTGGAGTTTTTTCTTTAGAAAAATTATTTAGCACTGAAAAAATGTCCTCAGAATGTAGGGTTTTCTGTTAGAAAAAGATTTTGGGGTTTTGAGTGATTTTCTAGAAAACAGACGTAAGAATCAGTTTTTTTGCAATTTGAAGTTTTTTTGTAAAGGAAACAGTCTTCAGTATGTAAGGGGTTTTTATGACTGATGACTTGTTCCTTTAGAAACCCCTTTACCAAAATTTAGGGCCAATAACGCTTTTTTTTATCAAGTTATGCATCGCGAACTTCAAAAATATGTTTCCTAAAAATATATATCCATAATGCACTTATGTACATGTAAATTTACAAGTCTCCATGGAACTGCAGAAAACGTTATTAGTTGACAACGACCTTAAATTCGCCTTGTGTTTGTTGTGCGTGCCAAGCCAATAAGAGACTTTGCATGCAGAATATATCATATGTTCGCTTTGGGTTAAATATTTCTTCCCAAATTACCTAAAACTATAAAAATAAGTATATTTATTAATTTCGCACTTGCAATATTGTTGGCTTACCTCGAAAAGTTATTGTTTGTTGAAAAAGTAGTTAATAAAAAAATATATAAAAAGGTTTTGGCAAAAAAAAATATTTCTACAAATAAAAGACATTTATAATTCTAACATTTGATATTTCAAATTTATTTTTCGAAGAGTTACCTACTTTAGAAAGTTGGAATTACGTGGTCAATAGGTAAAATAGTATTGTTAAAATATCTATAACCATAGGTAATGAAACTATTTTTTAAATTTAATAGAAATGTAGGCTACCTATGCCAGCCAAGGCAATATGCCCTCGAGTATTTTTTTGTGTGTATATGCGGTTTTTGTGATTGAAATTAGTTTTTATTTTTTGTGTGTACCGTTACTTTTTATATAGTAACGTAATAGCCAAAGTCAATAACTTTTCTGTATAACTTGTTTATTACGTGATTATTCTAGAAAACCATATTATTTATATATCTATTATTAAGTCATTTGTTTATTATTTAGGTGTTCCGGTTACATATGATCGGCAGAATGATGTCACTGGTAGAGTTTTATTGTTATTACTTTTTGTTGCACTTCTTATGGCTGTTTCGTCTCGTATGAAGGGGATGAAGAGCCCCTTGAGTATGGATTCATTTGTAAGTTTATAGTACTGCATTTAAAAAAAAAAAAGTTAGTACAAAAGTCTGTTAAACGCGTTTTGGCGCATATGAACTGATTTTTTGTGTTATTTTGTCTTAAAATTTAGGATTGAACTAATATTTTTGTAAATACCATTTAAAATAACAATTAAATTCATCCGTATTTGAACTAACTTTGCATCCTAATTTTTAGTAATTTATGTTTCTTAATTTTAAAAAATTTTCAGCTAATTTAAACCGCAATTATTTCCCAAAGTTTATATTTTTGTGTCTATATGGCGCTATGGCTCTATATTTTCATAATTTTTTATTGTATAATCACAATTAACAATTACCCTACGGGAAATGGATCAGTCACAGAGCTTGTCACGTGACTGGAACTTTGTGGGAGTTACCGCTCATCGATTCGGTTTTTTTATATGAAAATAACCGGCAACTTTAACATGGGCTTGTTATAGGAGGTGGCAATTTCCACCTTTTGGGCTACTTGTGACTTGTCGCAAAGCTTGTCGATTATAACATATCACCCTACTGGTTTAAGAGAGTATGCAATATAACAAGTTAAAATTATCTAATACGAAAGCAGTCACATGTTGGACATTATGTGATATGTACCGAAACTAGTGCCAAATAAAATATCACGTGACTGGTTTAAGTGCACATATCACAGAACTAATGAAAAATATTTGTTAAAAAACTAGTCACATGTTAGTCAATATGTGCGTTGTTGTTGAACTAGTACAAAAAAATATTTTCGTGACATATCACTATACTGCTCTAAGTTAACAAGTCACAGGATTAACTGAAACTAATTGACATTTAACTTTAACTTAATTTAACACTTATTATTCACCATGTGTCATAAAAAGTACGGGTGCTGGAAGAACCTAGAAGAATGCAGTCACTGAACTTACGTAAAATCACAAGTCACCGAATCTGTTTTTAAATCATCACAAAGTCACAAAAAATGAATAAAAAAAAATAGTTTATTTTTTTAAAATAAATACCAAAAACATAAATATTAGGGGTTTTGATATAAACTTGTAAATTCCATGTAAACCTTGTATAAACATAAACATATTTTGCATGTATGGAATTTGATATTAAACTCATAAACATTCCAAGTTTACACAGTTTACGAGTAGAATACGGGTTTATATAAAAACTCCTATTAACTCATGATTACAATTCAATTCAGTTAAGTTTATAAGCTATACATATAAATTATTTTAATTTTTGCATTAAAAATACAAAAATTGTTTTTCCGGACTTTCAAATAGATTTTCATATATTTAGTTAGAATTAGGGATGTCAATCCCGAAATCCCGGGATTATTCAATAAAAATGAATTCGAGCTTAATTGCAAAAATATGTGGTAATTTTTCCAAAATTGTAACCGTTTTTTTAATATAATTTTATACAAATCTATATTGTGCAGTATTTCTTATTATATTTCGGAAATTATCGTTTAAAATTCAGAATAAAAAGTTGTATTTCAGAATTTTTCATTTGAATTTCTGCACAATCAAACAATTCTGAAACTAATTGAAAATTCTAAAATTTAATTGACAATTTTAAATTAAAATGATATAAGAATAGTGAATATAAAATTATTTGCAAACAAAAACAGCACACAACATATCGACGGAGTTAAATTCTTAAGTTTTTTCAATTCTTTTGTTCTTTAAAAATAAACAGGAGTATGTAAAAACAAAGAGTATACATAATAAAGAGATTGGGGGACTCTCTATCACTGAGAAAGCATTTGTTCTATTATGTGCCTTGGAACAGGAACATACTCAAACCAATATCACCCAGCAAACATGGCAATACGAAGAAGTTTCTCCGAACTTATCGCCAGGAAGAAAACATTTATTGCCGGCAATATCAATTTCGCAATCACTTAAACAATACTTCCAGGCAATATGAAAGCAATAACTCATATGTAAGATAAAAGGAATATCGCTAAATAAACTCCCAGTACAATAAAAAAACGATTTAATTTTTTCATTATTAAATTTAAGCCTGAAAGACAATATCTTCATACATAATCCATTGACCAACTTATAAATTATTTTGATTTCATCTTAGCCGATTTTTCCCGCGCAATTAATGTTAACTTTTCACGAGTTTATTTCCTATATATCTTTTGATTGTTTTTGTACAAATTTAGTTTTAATTTTTTCTAAATTGATAAAAGATTTCAAACAAATTTGCTTTATCTTCCAAATGATACAAAAATGATATTGCCGAAATATTGTCATAAAAAGTTATGACAAAAGATAACATTTTTGAATTATTTTTTTTCCAAATATCGTCGAATTATCTTCCAAGTGATAAATGGAAGACAATTTCAAAGTAAATACTACTTAATTATTTTCATTCAAATGACAAATAGAAGATATCGCTTTAATATCTTCTTGGAAGGTATCTTTTAAATGTTTGCAGGGTCATTATGTGCGCTCTTTGTATGACTCAAAACATCGATTGTAACCAGGGATGGAAAATAATAATTTAGTTATAAAAATCAAGAATGGAACTATACTATGGAATTATACTATTTCAACAGTATTACCCAGCAAAATATTGGTAATGACACCTCATTGCTGTCTGCATTACCAATAATGATATATCATTACCTTTTGCATTATTTTGTAATATAAAATAATGACTTCCTAATAACGGCCTATTTTAGTCACTGCTTTTAGATATAAAATAATGACTTACTCGCAATAGTTTAAATAAGTACTTTTTACGAAGTTAAATTTTATACATTTATATTTATTACATGTAAATATGTTTTGTGTTAAAATCTTTATGACGAGTACTAAAATTACACACTAGCAAAAACTTTCATTTCTCTGAATGTATTTCCTGAAGCTAATAGTATTTGTGTAACTCCTTATTTTTAATAATCAAGTAAGCAGGCGGATTACCACTTATAATTCAACTTTTTGTAAGCGTGTTTGTAACCACTTATTATTCAGAATCTCATAACTACTTACTTCTCATTTTTTCGTAAGCGAGCGGGTAAGCGTGACTACTTATAAAAACGACCACGCCAAACAAAAATAATGAGTTTAGACGCCAAAAAATAAGTTGTGTGGAGCTATGAATTTCTATTATATAACCACTTATTTGGTAATGAAAGATTTTGCTGGGTATAGCCCTAGATTATGAATTTTAAAAAACCTTACGTAAAAAATTTAAAAATAATATCGGAATGCGAAAAAAGGCTTTGGAGTTCAAAAAATTAATTAAAAGATTTACATTCTGCAAACGATGCCAAAATTTTCTTTTTTTGCAACTAACTACCAAACTTTGTTTTATAAAATGGGCATTATACTCCGTAGATTATAAATTTAAAAAAACCGCACTCAAAAAATTGCAAAATAATAGAGGAACGCGAAAAAAGACTTTGTGGTAGAAAAAAATAATTAAAAACCTCAATCAGCGATTAACAATCTGCAAATGAATACAATGACGCAAAAATTTTCCTTTTTGCAAATATTTTTTTCGCGATTTATTTATTTTTTTTTTTTTTTCAAACTAAGCACCAAACTTTTGTGTATAGAATTGGTACATAGTTCCTAGATTATAAATTTAAAAAAACCACACTTAAAAAATTGCAAAATAATCGCGGAAAGCTAAAAAAGAATTTATGGTACAAAAAATTAATTAAAAAACTTAATCAGCGATTTACATTCTGCAAACAAATATATTGATGAAAAAATTTATCCTTTTTGCAAATTTTATTTTTCGCGATTTTTTTTGCAACTAGCCACCAAACTTTGTTGTATGAAATGTGTATTATAGTCCCTAGATTATAAATTAAAAAGAAACGTACTTAAAAAATTGCAAAATAAAAGCGGAACGCGAAAAAAGACTTTGTGGTACAAAAATTAATTAGGAAACGTAATCAGCGATTTAGATTCTGCAAACAAATATATTGATGCAAAAATTTTCCTTTTTCCAAATTTTATTTTTCGCAATTTTTTTTTTTGTAACTAGCCACCAAACTTTGTTGTCTGAAATGTGTATTATAGCCCCTAGATTATAACTTAAAAAAAAAAACTCACGTAAAGAATTGCAAAATAATAGCGGAATTTGAAAAAAGACTTTATGGTACAAAAATTTAATCCCTAGGTTATATATTTAAAAAAAACCGCACTTAAAAGTTGCAAAATAACGACGGAATTCGAAAAAGGCTTTATGGTACAGAAAATGAATTAAAAGAGGTAATCAGCGATCGACATTCTGCAAGCAAATATATTGTTGCAAAAATTTCGATTTTTGCAAATGTTTTTTTCTTTTCGCAATTATTTGCGAATATTTTTTGCTAATATATAAATATTTAATTTTTATGTTTTTTAACGAGCCAAAGAGGAAGCTATTTTGTAGTTACTTACATTTTTAAATATGTAAGAGCGATCTAAAATTTTTTGGTATAAGAGCCCGATTAAGTGAGCCTTTTCCATCCCTGATTAACCAGTCGGAGTTCGTTCCTGTTCCAAGCCCCCTAATATTTTTTCAAATAAAAATATTGAGAGAGTTGCAAGGCCATTGGTAAAAAACGTATAAAACAGTTATATTTTACAGTGCTCATGCATAATAATTTGAAAACCTTATAACATGTTTATAAAATGAAATTTGTATGAAAAATTTGTTTTATAGGTCACTTATGAATTTTAAAAGTGTTCATTGTTATGATCGTGTTGGTATATCTCGCATACCCTTCTTTCCCCCAGAATTAATATGGCATCACCACCATCACCTGATGTTGTATATGCACAATCCTTATTCCTTTCATTCTTGTTGTATATATTTACTGCTTTTTTACCTATCAACGCGTTTGGTCACCATTTTTAGTAAACCAAATAGTATTAAATATCTTTTAAGTTTTTTAGAATAAATACCAATTTATTATACAAAAGGCGTGCATTCTTTTTTTATTCCTACGATACAACAATGACCATATAATTCTTTTACATAAATTTGAAGTTTTTACACATTTTTTTAAAATAAAAATTTCCTAAAATTGCAAAAAATCACAAAATCGCGAAAACACTTCGGGACCCCGAAAAATCCCGATCCGTCCCGGGATTCCGTTTTTTTAATTTTGAAATCCCGAATCCCGGGATTTTAAAAAACCAATGCCGATTGGCATCCCTAGTTAGAATATTGTTCTACCTTAAGTCCAAATTCGAATACGATATTGTAATATTAGATTTTATTTGTTGTTTCAAAATATCATATTCGAATTTGGACTTGAGGTAGAACAATATTCTAACAAATATAACAAAGTATACAAATAAATTTTAACTTAAAAGTTAAGATATACTAGTTACACCATACACCACTACTTCGACAGGGTAAAATAATTTTATACTGCTGTTTGTAACACCAAAAAATATTGGACCTAGACCAACCTATTAGTGTACCGATTTACACAGAATCGCGTTTTGAGTCGATTTGGCGATGTTCGTCCGTCCGACAGTCGTAAATACATCGGACCAAATTTCGGCAAAATGGAATGACGTTTATGGGTCCCTAAAAATTTCAAGTTTCTTTTCAGGATTTCTGCACAAATTCTGAACAATTTTATATAGCTGTAGCCGTTAACAGTGGATGTTTATCTTAAATTGTGCTCCGTGCTTTTAGTCAGAAATTAGTGTATTAAAGTACTTATAAATTTGTGTTTAATACTAAAAAATCCGTTTAAATATTTCCAGTTTATCTACAAAAAATCAATTTAAAAAGTTACTCGAAAGGTCGCTTTTTTTGATATCTGTTTTATAATTTTTTACAATACATAAAATTACCAACAATAAACTAAATTATCAAACTCAAAACATTTTTACAACAATAAAATATACCAAATAGAAATTACATCTAACTCAATAGAACCTAGCATAAAAAGAAAATACAAAAAAGAAAACAATAACAATAATTCAAGTAACTTAGAACAAGTGCCGTACTCTTTTTTGTTAAAAAAAAAAAAAAAAACAACAACAACAAACATTTGTGTTAAACAAATAAGTGTTGCCAGTTAATTAAAAAAATTTAAATTCCCAGAAAAACAATATTAAATCGCTCGAAAATGTCATGTTTAAAAAAAGGCTGTTCTTTAGAAGGTCATGATGAGAGAATGATAATGTGCTGGCTTTGTCATGGTTTATGTCACTTTAAATGCAGTGGCTTAACTGGTTTAGTGGCTGAATCTGTATCGAAGCATAAAAACTTGCATTGGCGCTGTAATGGCTGCCAAAAAATTGGCGCTGATTTTTACCGTTTCTTCCAAAGCACTAAAAACAATTTTTTGCAAATTCAAAACAATTTAGTTAATTTATCCGAGCAAATAAACTCTTATGGAAAGCTTTTCGATGATTTTAAATCATTAGAGGGACTCTAATCACCTCAATTACCTTCTCCAAATCGCCGTAAATCACCCAGAATCATGAATAGAGAAAATCCTGATTATACTACTGTTTCTTTGACCCATACAAATGCTAATAATAACGCAAATACAGCTCTTACATTGCCTTCAACTGCTAATAATACGGCTTTAAATTCTGCGAATATGCATACTACAACTACTACTCTTTTGATGCCTCAAACTGCTGTCCCACCATCTTTTAATAATGCTTCATCAATAATCCACAATGAGTCTACGATGCCTACAACTGCTAATATACCATCCTTTACTAATGCTCATAATTTGATAGTAGATACACAAAATTCTACTAGATTGATTAATTTCGATGCGTCATCTCCAAGACCGCCTGCTTCATCTATTGGCGATAATCCCAACACTATAAATACTCCTTATGCCAACGTAATTGCTAAAATAGCATCATCATCTCAATTTACCTCCGCACCGAGGGAACTCCGAACTATACCACGTTTACCACCCAGAAAAACCATCTTCGCTACACGTTTTCTCCATGATACAACTGTCGAAGAAATGAAATACTACTTGCAGTCTCAGTTCAATAATGCACTTCCTGATAATATAGCTGTTTATAGAATTAATTCAAGAAATAGAGATTCTTTTAAAATAATCGTTCCTGAAGAGCTGTTTGAACAAATGGTAAACCCCTCCTTTTGGCCGGAAAATGCTGTGGTACGAGAATTTGTATATCGAGATGAAAATGCAGCTCGTTTACCCAAATCTGCTAATCAGACTCCAAAAAACTAATATCTATAATTTATCAAAATGTTAATGGTTTAAATACTAAATTACCGTCGCTATTTTCCAACAGCTATGATTTCAACAACCATATAATAATATTTACCGAAACTTGGCTCAATAAAAAAGTTAATAATTCCGAAATTTTTTGTTCCAAATATCAAATCTTTAGACAAGAAAGAGAAAACAAAGGTGGTGGTGGTGTGCTAATTGCCGTAACAAATGATTTTTCATCTGAACAAATTATATTAAATGATTTTTTGCATATTGAGATTATATGTGTATTGGCAAAAATAAACAAAAAATGTCTTTATATAATCTGCTCCTACATTCCGCCTCGTTCTCCCGATTATGTCTACGATGATCACAAAAAAGCAGTTGATTTCATTTTAAAAAAAATTAAATCTTCGGACTTGGTTATGTATGTTGGTGATTTTAATATGCCTTCAATATTTTGGGAAGAGATCCCAGATTCCAACTATTTGATTTCGTCTCGTTCATCTAGCTCATCAGCTGATTTTATTGATGGCTTATCTAGTAACTGCCTTTTCCAAATTAATCCTGTTACTAACTCTAATCGTAAACTACTGGATCTTATTTTTGTAAATGAGCCATCAGAGTTTTGTGTCACGCGCCATTCTCCAATTTCAATTCCTGAAGACAGATATCATCCCACAGTTGAAATAACCTGCTCTTCCTCCTATCCTACGCTTGGTAATAATACGCAAAAGAAAAAAGCTTTTAGTTTTAATAGAACAAATTATGAAGAACTTTATCGTCAGCTGTCTCGAATTGACTGGATCGACGTGCTGTCTCGTTATAATAATAATGATTTTGACTTGTGTCTGAATAAATTTTATCAAATTTTATATGAATGTTTTGAAACGTCTGTACCTAAAATGATGCCGTCTAAATCTATTGGTCCTCCTTGGAATACGAAATATCTTACACGTCTAAAAAATAAGAAAAATAAAATGTTTAAAAATTATAAGAAAAATGGAACGTCTACAGATTACATGAAATACTCAGTATCAAGATCCGAATTTAATATGGCAAATCAAAATGCCTATAAAAACTATCTAATTAAAATTAAGAACAATCTAAAAAGTGATCCAAAATCATTTTATAAATTTGTGAACTCCAAAAGACGTTCAGTTGACTTTCCGTCTAATATGAAGTTTGGTGATTCTGAGTCTACAGATGATTTGTCCATAAGTAATATGTTTGCTGACTTTTTTGCATCCACTTATTCCTCTTCAACGTTTACTAATCCTAATCAATATCCATATTCAATTCCTGAATCATCAATGATTATTATTCCACCCATCAATGAAATAACAGTCCGAAGCCAATTAACCAAATTGAAAATGGCTTTTACTGCGGGTCTAGATGGAGTTCCGAGCTGTATTTTGAAGCGATGTTCACATCTGTTATGTATCCCTCTGACTTATCTTTTTAACAAATCCCTTAAATTGGGGTATTTTCCGGCTGTTTGGAAACAATCATTTATTACTCCACTGTTTAAATCTGGCTCTAAATCGGATATTTCGAATTATAGAGGTATCGCTAAATTAAGTACTATTCCAAAATTATTTGAAAAACTTGTATATGATGTGATGTCACACCAAGCCTCTTCTATTTTATCTTCAAAACAACATGGATTCTGCAAATCCCGTTCTACTGTAACAAATTTATTAGAGCTTACAACCATTGTTAATGAAGGTTTTCTCAACAGAAAACAAACTGATGTTATATATACGGATTTCAGTAAAGCGTTTGATAAAGTAAACCATGATCTTCTTTTGTTCAAACTTGGCCGAATAGGCTTTAGTGCTACGCTTTTGAGCTGGATTAGCTCGTACCTTAATGATCGTCAACAATGTGTCAAATTTCGAAATACTTTTTCCAGTATGATAAACGTAACATCTGGAGTTCCACAAGGTAGTCATCTAGGACCTCTGTTATTCACTCTCTTTATAAATGATCTCCCTTCTGCTATTCAACACTCTAACATTTTAATGTATGCAGACGATGTTAAACTATTTATTTCATTTAATAATACCACTGATCAAGTACTTTTGCAAAATGATATTAATTATTTTACTTCCTGGTGCAATACAAATTTGATGGATCTCAATGTTAACAAATGTAAATACATGATTTTTACAAGATCAATTCCCATTAATGGCTCTTATACAATGAACAATGCTGACCTGGAACGAGTGGACTCGTTTAATGATCTTGGTATTCTATTGGATAAGCAGTTAAACTTCAAATCTCACATTTCATTAACAGTTAATAAGGCAAAAGGTGTCTTAGGATTTATTAAACGTTGGGCCAAAGAATTTTCTGATCCTTATACTACGAAACAGCTTTATACTACTTTAGTTAGGCCAATTCTTGAATATGGGTCAGTTGTTTGGGATCCGCAGTATGTTGTTCATTCAAACTCTATTGAATCCGTACAAAAACAATTTTTATTATTCTGCCTTCGTGGTCTTGGGTGGGCTGCTAATGCAGAACTTCCCGCTTATGAAAATCGCCTTGCTCTTATAAAATTACCTACTCTAAAAAGTCGCAGACGCATGCTGAATGTTACTTTTTTGTTTAATTTGATCAATGGTGATGTCAACTCTGAATTCCTGCTCAGCAAAATAAACATATTTATTCCATTTCGTTCATCAAGATATATTGATTTCCTCAGTATAAAATATTATGTTACAAACTACTCCAATTTTGATCCATTTCGTCGTATTTGTGATGAATTCAACATGCTATACCCCTACATTGATTTTAACAAAAGCTTGCACATCATAAAAAGGGATATTATACTACATTTGAACAATTTAAGATAAAATCTTTAATTTTAATATTTTATATGTTTTATTTTATTATTATTCTACATCTGGGTATAATTCTCTGTAACTAGTCTGTAAGGAAAAATCCATAGACTTAAATAAAATAAATAAATAAAAAATAAATAAATAAATAAATATACGTTACGAATATAAAATAAAATTTTTTATGGTTCGTTTACAGAAAGAAGTTTATGTGTGAATTGATCAAAGTATTTTTAATCGTTAAATTGTCTCTATATGAAACACTTTTTGTGTATTCCATGACCGAGAATCAAACCGGCAACTCTCTACACAGGCTACGACCCGTAGCATCATCTCTTAACTAGGCACACCATGGTCGACATATCGATGAGTGTGGCTAATTGAAGTTTTGTCAATTATAACCTACACAATGAATGTTTTGTAATCGGAAAAATCAGAATCAACTAATACATGAGCAATATATTTCTCAATTAGAAAATTCCTATGGTTATCTCCTATTCACAGGTAATTATCACATTATTATGATTTCTTTGGCCAAAATTGGATGATATGGATGTGAACGACATGTGGTTCCAACAGGCGGCGCTACGTGCCACATAGCTGACGCGACCTGGACATTATGAACGACTAGTTTGAGGGTTATCTCACACAGAAGCGACTTTAACTAGTCACCGAAATCGTGCGGTTTGACCGCTTTAGACTTGTTCTTGTGAGGTTCCATCAAGTCGCATATTTATGCCAATAAGTCACAAACAACCGATGTCTGCATAACCCGTGCCTTTGCTCAAATTTAATTGGGCATATCGGATGTGCGCTCCCTGGCGAAGCCGCGGCGTTCATTTAAACGGTGTCATAATCCACACATAATGTCATTCATAGGCCTTTCAAGTAAAACACAAAATCCATTGCTATTTCAAACACAAAATCCCTTTACACAATCTTAATGTTGAAGGCAAAACTCTTTCACATCAACATGCGAAAGAGTGTCTCCAAAGGAGTCTCCCAACTGAGAACTCCGATTTAGCTGAAATTTTCATCTTATGCAGTTTGTTTGGATTTTGTCTTTCTTATAAAAGTAAAAATTATTCAGTTTCTCAATTTTATTTACAATTTGAGGCCTTTAGAGTTCGAGTATTTTTTTTTTTCACGCAAAAACAGCCTTTGGAAATCGGTTCAGTAGTTTTTTTCTTAACTGACGTGATTGTTTTTGCAATATGCTATGGATTCTATAAAAAACTGACGATTATCTTCAACTTTTCGATGTTAAATTTCCAACATTTTAAAGATGTTACTTATGCCCCGTTCACATTATCACACAAGTGCTTATACTTTTCTTCACACAAGTATGACAAAAAGTATGCTGAAATTGTCTGGTTGTCAAAAAAGTATAAAAGAAAATCTTTTCAGTGTTCAGACTGTTATCGACACACTCAACAAATAAATTAAAACAGTTATTTTTTCTTCTATTATTACTTTTTTCACCACTAGTTGTTTTTAATCTTTGTTTAACATTTATTTGTGAATAACACAACACTTGTGTTGAGACAAGTGGTAACTTTATGAAATATTTCAAAAAATAAATCTTGTCAAAAAAGTGTGACCATATTTTAAAATGTGTGCACCCATTTTGACATGTGTGTAACGAACAGTGTCTACACTATTATACATTTTCGTTATACAACACATTTCTGACATGTATAACACACTTGTGTGATAATCTAAACGGGGCTTTACAAAAAAATGTTGAAATATGTGATGCAAAATTGCTGTCTTGTACCAAATTTTTTACAATATTTTAGAAATTTTATGTAATATGCTAGTTATTAAACTTTGAAAATTGTACGATAATCGTCTATCGTATTATAGAATCTGGGAACAGATTTTAAGTAAAACCCTGTTAAGTTTACGTATAAAAAAATATGTACGAAGTTTACAAAGACCAATCTTGAATTCAACACTAAACTAGTTTTCGGGTCATTTTGGGCTCTTTGAGCTAGTTTTTATTTATTTCTATAAAATTGGAAATAGCATATTTAAAAAAACTGTTCCATTAATCTATTTAAAAAACATAAATTTAATCTTCTCTTTAATTAATTTTTGTAAATACAGATGTGATGTACCTATTTTAGTCGAATGGGTCAGTGATTTAAGCTTCTCTAGTGATTTTATTAGAATACTCTCTACTTTATACTGGTAATATCGGTATTATAAAACATTTTCTTTTGATTTATTCTGTTAACACTTTTAGGAATATTTAAATATTTAAATTTCACCAACGATTAGAGAAAAGAACCGGCAATCAAAATATCCAATAAAAAATGACTTTTTACATATTTTATTTATTTTGTATTTTCTCTAAAAATATTCATTACATTTTAAATTTTTTTCCCTAAACAACTTGCAAAGCCATGTATGCTTGTCTGCAGGTATAACATCCCCGAAGTGTTTGTAAATAAATCCAAAAGGGTTGTACAGCTTTTCAGTCAGTCACTGAACAGTTTGTTTTGCTTGTCATTGACACTCTATTATGCATACTTGTATACGAACAATATTTTTGAACTACTCGTAGTTTAGTATTATGTCATCATTTCTGTGGCCAAAAAGTTAAGAATTATGTGAACTTTGTAACAGTCACGGGATAGGGTTTTACGGTACCGATTGTAATTTTTTCATACACATCTAATACTATATTGCACCTGTTCTGTGTTATATCACTACTTCAGCTTTAACGGTACTAGTAACCAGTTAATGTTTGGTATCCATTTCAATAGTCACGTGGTTGAATATTTTGCTGCAATTACCACTTTTTGATGCACCGAAATTTTGGTTTACATCAGTTTTGTAACATGTCCCCTATTCACCTGTCACAGATTTGTCACTTTGGATCAATCGACCCTTCATTTCCCGCAGGGTATTTTCTGCTTGATGAATAAATGATGATGAAATGATGATGATGATGTTGATGAAAACAAGCAGAAAATAATTTTACTTATATACACAGAAAAAACTAAAAACTAATTTTAACAACGAAATTGATTATATCAATTAAAATTTTAATTGATTTTGCACCTATCACTCAAATGATACTATTAATTACTAAAAATTGTATACGATTAATTGAAACAAATTTCGATTAAAGTAGTAATAATATCAATTAAAACATTAATTTAAAATAATAAAAAAAAAATAATATGAAATTGTAAAAAAGTGTGTGTGTGTCATATTTATACATTTGGAGAATTGCATATGTGTTTGTTATTTTTGTGAACTGCAAAGGTTTTGGTCCTTATACTAAAAATTGTCTATATATGCATACAGTTTAAGAAAAAAAGTTTGGGAATTATTACACAAAAAAGTAAAAACCAGGTTTAATTATCAAATTGCTCCAGACAATTACTATTTTCTCTGTTTTTGCACCTACCACGCAAATGATACTATCAATTACTAAAATTTGTGTACGATTAATTGAATTAATTAAAGAATTCACAAGATTTAATTAATTCAATTAAATATTTATTTAAAAACAAATTTTATTTTAAACAAATCTTTAATTAGATGATTTAAGCTAATATTTTTTTGTGTGATACAACACATAATTATATAAGAAATATTTGCAAAAATATTTAAAAGTCAATTAAAATATTAATTGATTCAATTAAATACTTGTTTAGAAACAATTTTTATTTTTAATATATACCCAGTCAGAAAAATACAAACGGGAAAGCGGTGGCAAAGCACTGTAACAGGTGGTACAAGTATTGGTAAAAACTGCTTTCCCATTCCCAAAGTGATAACATCATTAGACAAAAGGACCGGCGGTTCAAAAAGCGCCGGAAAAGCACTTGAGGAACATAATTTTTAAACGTTGGCAAAACGCTGGCAAAACCAATAAATAGGTGGTCTGAAAATATATTTTCCAAAATAAAATTTTAAAAAAGTTCATATGTATTTTTTTTGGTCCTGCCGTGATTTGAACCCAGGCCGTCAGATTGGCAGGCGATTGCTCTACCCACTGAGCTAACGAGACATATTAATTTTTGGTAATATGAGTGATAATAATAGCTGGACAACTACTGGCTGTGCCAAAATGCTAGTACTGGCAAACAATTTTTTGTAACTAGTATGCCAGTGTTGGGAGGGCAAAAAAAAGTTGGACTTGAAGGAGCTTCCCACAAAAAAAAAATAGATTTTATAAAACAAAAAAAATTTTAAATTAAAAAAAAATCAAAAAAAAATTTTGCTTGCAACCGGATTTGAACTCGGAACCTCCTGACTACAAACATTTTTTAACGGAGCGTCAGCATTTTTATAAAATCATTGGTCTACCAGTGAATTGATTTTAGTACGTCTGGTAGCATTGGCTAGGTAGCACTGGATAACCACTGGTTGCAAACCTTAGCATATCACTCTAAGCCAATTCTTTGCCAGTGGTTTTTTTTATAAACCACCGAAATTTTTGTAAAACAAATACTGGTAAAACGCTTTTTGCAAACGCTGGCAAAGCGTCCCAAATGAGTGTTCTGCCAGTCATTTATTTTTAACACCGTGGTTACCCAATGGTATGCCAGTGCTTGATTTTTTGTACCACTGGCGATTTCTGACTGGGTATTTTATTAGATATTTAAGGTTAATAATTTTTCTGTGTACTTTTACCTCTAGTTCCACATTTTTTATCCGATTTTTATAAGTAATACCTTTCTGGAAATGTTGAAATGTTATATTGTTTACAACTTCATTAGTTGTTTAAAAAGCCACCGCAAGATGGCGCTAATATAGCATTTAAGTATTAGAAAATTGTAAAAAATTGAAATTTGGGTGCCTCGAAAATGGTTTTTTTGATATGTAGTTGTGGAACTTTTTTTTTCCTCATGCCAAAAGCTATCGAAAAATCGATGGCACAATCAAGGATGGAAAAGCTCGCTCGCTCGGGCTCTTGCTCTTTTTAAAAAAAGAGCCAAGCAAAAAAAAAAGCTGGCCTTTTTTTTAAATCGAGCCAAAAAATGTTAGCTCGCTCTTATATAAAAATGTAAGTAGCTAAAAAAATATAGCTTCCTCAATTTTTTAAAACAAGCGAGCTCAATGATTACGCTCAAAAAATTTAAAAGAGCTTCACAAAAAAAAGGCCCTTTTCCAAAAAATAAATCGGGCATTATGAAAACGTTAGATCTTATCAAGTAAATTTGAAAACTCTTGGCTTGTTTACAAAAAAAATTAAAATTAAATATTTAGATATTAAATACAGGTGGGTTACCGCGTAACTCGATTGGAAAAAAAATTTTCGAATTCGTAAATTTTGTACCTTTCGTAAAAAGAAAATTTTTAGCAAAAATCTTACTTTTTGAATTTTTATGTGTAGTGTACAAGGTTTAGGATAAAAAAAATTAAAAAGTAGAATTTTTATACAGAATTATATTTTTAACAATATTTGCAAGATTTACGAATTCGAAAATTTTTTTTCGAATCGAGTTGCGCGGTTACCCCCAACATTTCCAATAGAATTTCAAAAGAAATGTTAAAAGTTGAAAAATTGCAAAAATGGATAAAAAATCGCCAAAATTGAAAAATATCGCCGAAATTAAAAAAAAAAAACTGTAAAAATTTTAAAAAAATCGCCAAAAATTTTAAAAAAAATTGATAAATATGGAAAAATCGCCGAATTTAAAAAAAATCGTTAAAATTTTAAAAAATCGCATAATTTAAAAAAAAATTGTCAAAATTTAAAAAAATCTACGAAATTTAAAAGAATCACAAAAGATTGTCAAATATTTGAAAATATCTACAAAATTAAAAAAATATTTTCAAAATTGATAAAAAAAATCGTCACAATTTGAAAAAATTTCCAAAATTGGTAAAATCACAAATATAGGGGAAAAAATCGTTAAAATTTGAAAAATCGTCAAAAATTTGAAAAAATCGTCAAAAATTTGAAAAAACCGACAAAATTGAAGAAAATCGTCAAAATTTGAAAAAATTTCCAAAATTGGAAAAAATTACAAAAATTGAAAAAAAATCGTCAAAAATTCAAAAAAAAATCGCCAAAATTGAAAAAAAACATCAAAATTTGAAAAAATTTGCAAAATTAGAAAAAATCACAAAAATTGGAAAAAAATCGTTAAAATTTGAAAAATCGTCAAAAATTTCAAAACATCGGCAAAATTAAAAAAAAATTGCCAAAATTAAAAAAAAAATTGCCAAAATTGAAAAAAATCTTCAAAAATTCGAAAAATCGCCAAAATTGAAAAACCGTCAAAATTTGAAAACTGTCATACACTCAAAATAAAAATACAGCAAAGTCAGCAAAAAATGTTGCTGTGTCAGCAAATTTTTAGTAAGCTGATTTTTACCACACCACCAGTTTTGCTAACACTTAGTCGATTTTAAATCAAAAAAATCCTTTCTAAAATCACTAAACTTTTTACTGAATATTAGAAAACTGAAAAAAACTCAAAAAATTTTTAGAGAACTTTTACTTTAGTTAATTTATTTTCTGAAAATTTAAATATAGAAATTGTGTAGAGTTGTTTTTTTAATTATCATTTGCGTTGTCTGTACTACATCCAGACAAGCTGCGATATCTACATCTTGTAATGTGGTTGTCATCCACGCTATAATTGTGGTTATCAGCACATTTTTTTAGTAAAATAAATTAGTAAAACATTAGTTCAAAATTATTTTAGTGATAAAAAAATATAACTAAAACTTTTGCTGAAAACGGAATTTCAGCAAAAAAAAAAGTTGAAAAGTAGTAAACTTGATATACAAGACGTTTTACTAATTTTTCTACTAACTTATTTTTTTGAGGGTAAGTTGAAAAAATTGTCATAATTTGAAAAATTCGCGAATATTTGAAAAAAACTTCAAAAATTAAAAAAAGTAAAGCTTAGAAAAAATCGTCAAAATTAAGAAAAAAAATTCCAAAATTGCAAAATGCCAAAACTGTCAGAAATTCCAAATTTTGAAAATCATCAGAATTAGAAAATATGGTAAAAATTTAAAAAAAAATCGTCAAATATTAGAAAAAATCGCCAAAATACAAAATTTAAAAAATCGTCAAAATTTGGGTTTTAAAAAATCGACAAAATTGAAAAAATCGCCAAAATTCATTTCTCGCATTTGCTTTTCTCTACGAAAAAAACGCGATCTAGCAATGCAAGTCAAAATTATCAAAATCGCTATCGGGGTATTGTTGGCGGGTTTTGACCTTTGGTGCAGTCATTTTTCGTTTAACTCTTCTAGTTTGGGAGATATGGATGCCCAAGTAAAAAAAATGATATGGAGCCATATGAAGTTATATTTAATTATATATAATATTTTATGTAACTAGATATAATTATATCCGAAAAATGAGAACGTCTTATTGTATCATATTGTATCGAATTGTATACAATTGTATATAATTTCGTACAATTTGATACAATTTTATGCAATTCGATACAATTGTATCCGAATTTTGTCCTCATCCAATTACATCAAATTATATCTTTTTGTATAAAATTATATAAAATGTTATAAAAGTGGACATAGTTTGATACAATTATATCTAAATATTGACCTTATATTTTTTATCATATTATATATGACCATATCTAACAATATAAAAAATTATTTTTTTAAATAAAAAAATATATACAATATCTGGAGATCAGACCTGAGGGATTTCAATTACAATTATTGTAATTTGTAATTGAAAATTTTCAATTACAATTACAAATAAATGTAATTGAAATTAAAAAAAAATCAATTACATTTCATGTAACTGTAATTGAAAATTTTCAATTACAAATTACAAGTAATTTGTAATACACATGAGTATATTAAAAATTTACTCATTATCCGAAAATTCTCACGCAAAATAGTAAAAATTACTAAAAACATATGATGCAAAAAATAAACTCACACACGGATCATGCACAGGTTATATATTCTTACTCACGCTCACGCACGAATTACGTACGAATTATATATTCTCACTCTCAAGCACGAACCACTTGAGTATAGTAATTATTACTCACGATCACGTGTGAATAACGTGACTCACGAACATTTCTAGTCACGCGCCAATCCCTAGTAATTATTAAATCTAAAACTAGTAGTATCCGATCGAACAGTTCGGCCAAAAAGTGACATTTAGTCGATTTTCTGTTATTTGAAAGCATTGTGGAGAAATTTTTATACTGCTAAATTGTTTGTTGAGCGGATTTAATTCGATTTTCAGTGTCAAATTTAAGGAAAACTCCGTAGTTTAGCTGTAAAGCTAACTGTTCGGCCGCCGAACTTTTATCAATTTGGCCGAACTTTCGGTGGCCGAACAGTGAATTTGTTGCTTAACTTCGGAATTTTCCTTAAGTTTGACCCTCAAAATGCATTCTAATCGATTTTATATGATTTTATAAAGAACGTTATATTGTTATATATTAAAGAAATCCTGAAATATTGTATGTATGGAACCATATAAGTTATATATGGGTTCATTTTCGTCAATATATAATCATAACTAACACAAATTATAAAATATTTCTTATATGGCTCCACATATAGTTTTATATTATTATGTATAGCGCCATACTTATATACATACTTAATTATATATAAACGCATATGTAATTATATCTTTTATATGTTAATTTATGTACTTATATATAGCACATACAATTATATGTAGGCCAGTATGTAATAATATAAAATAAAATATGTCTCCATATTAAAACCTTTGAGGAAAAAATATCTAATATATGACTATATAAAAGTATATATGCTTGAATTTAAAAGCATATGTGGTCATATGTAACTATAAGTTAATATATGCAATTAGATAAAATAATATATGATTATATCAGAACTTTTTTACTCGGGTGATTAAAATTTTATTTAAGCGATTTTCGCACTTATTTTTCCACAGATGACTTACTATGACTTTCTTGTTCCAAAACCGTTGTCCGTTTTCATTTAACTCATTCAGTTTTCGAGATATGGGCGATATACGAAATAAAAGCCCTTTTCTCTCTACGAGGCTTAGTTTTCGAGAAAAACGCGATTTTAAAATGTAGCAATGCAAGTCAAAATTTAGTTTCGGTATCAGGGTATTGGTAGTGGGTTTTGACCTTTGGTGCAGTAATTTTTCCTCTAGGAAACACTTTTTTTTGTAGAAACTCTTTTTTTTTGTGGAAACTTTTTTTTTTTGTGCAAACTTTTTTTTGTGGCAACACAGTTTTTTTTGTGGCAACACAGTTTTTTTGTGGCTACTTTTTTTTTGTGGAAACACTTTTTTTGGAAACACTTTTTTTGGGAAATGAAACGGGGAACAAGTGGAATTGAAACTCGAGAAAATGGCAATGGAACAGAGAACAAAATGGAATACGGAACGAAATGAAACAGAACGGGGAAGGAATGGATTCGCAATGACAATAAACAAATCGCAAAGAGAGTCATAGTGTATACATAAAGGGTTCTTCACCGAGGCGGCCAATCGACTGGACCATTTCGTGAGATAACACGTTCTCCAAACTTGGTTTGCAATAAATTGATTGTGACATTCGCTGTGTGGCTTGTGGCGCCGTCCTGTTGGAACCACATGTCCTACAAGTCCATATCATCCAATTGGGGCCAAAAATATTCGGTTATCATTGAACGGTAGCGATTCCCATTCTCAATAACGTGCCGGTCTTGATCATCACGGAAGAAGTACGGCTCAATGATGCCGCCGACCCATAAACCGCACCAAACCGTAATTTTTTCGGGATGCAATGATGACTCATGGAGTACGTGTGGATTGCTGTCTGACCAATAACGCATATTTTGTTTATTGACGAAGCCATTCATTATGACGATTATAAATTGGACGTTGTTAGCGTGCCTTAAAGTTTAGAGGGGGGGGGGGGGCTGCGCCCCCCACAATTTCTTTTAAATTAGTTTCTTTATTTAAAGTTCAGTTTTTATAATAAAAGCCTTCACCCAGCCACCACAAATAAATAATTCTGCACAACAATGGGTTTAAAATAAATAAATATTGGATCACTTTTTCTCATGAAAGTGGATTGTTAGTAATGAATCCATAATAAATTCCAATATACGTGTCTATGTTAAGATAATTTGGTAAAGTGCGAACTTAGGTAAATAGACCCGTAAGTAGTTTTGTTCATTTGTGTTTTGAATGAAAATAAATAACGTAAAGCAGGGATGGAAAGCATTTTATAATATTAAAAATAGCGGGCAAAGCCCGCTACGTTGTTAGCGTGCCTTAAAGTTTTTTTTTTTTAATTCCAGTTTATGTAAAGGTATACCTGGCAATTCAAGTAAATTCACAAATTCAGTTGGAAAATTTACTGCGTCGGTTTCTTCCACCGGTGCTTCGTTACCTGCAGTTTAAATATCGGAATATATAAGTTCCATTCCTTTTCTAAGGTTTTTTCTCTTTTAGAAAATTTTTTTAACTTTTTGGAGAGTATGTTTCAATGCTACATAAGTTTCATATTCCGTGGATAGTGTTTGAATAGGTAATTAAAAGGGATTCTTCACCCCTTTTTGTTCCTCCAAGTAAAAATCCCAAATATATATAATCTGCCTCAATCGCATGCGAAATTTCAAGTACCAAACTCCCGCAGTTTGAGTCATTCAAATTTCATTCCATTTTGTTTAGCAATTTCAGTGTTCCAATGCAACTCCTTCCAAGATTCCATTTCGTTCACCATTCCATTGCATTTCGTTCCCATTATCTGTTATTCCAATTCCACTCGTTACCCGTTTCATTCCATTTCGTTCCTACTGTCTTGTGTATCGATATTGATATCAGTCGCTTCTCTTTCCATTCCATTTCTTTGCACTTGCTCCGTTCCATTCCTCTTTTAACTGCAGTGTTTCAATTCCACTCGTTCCCCATTCTATGCCATCTCGCTCCTCATTCCATTTCATTCTATAGTCCATTCCTCTTCCAATCCATTTCCATTGTCTATAATTTCAATTCCACTCGTTCAACGTTTATATCCATTTCGTTCCACTTGTGTAGTGTTTCAATTCCACTCGTTTCCTATTTAGTTTCTTAATTTTAGGGTTCCATATACACTCGTTCTTTAAATTTTAGGTTTCTAGCTAAAGACGCAGATGTTCAGGGGGGGGGGGCAATTTTCCCCTTTTGAGCCACCATTTTTACCACGTACCTGTCCAAAGTCCTAAAAATGCCTTGTCGATAATTTAGCCCATACTCCAAGGAAAACGTATTATAGATTACGGGTTTCTAGCCGAAGGGTTCGGTTAGGCCATCAAGGGGGAGAATTATTCCGTTTCTCCCGGTAGGAATTTCCAAAAATTCCGAGAACGTCTGCATTGGAGGAGGAACCTACTACATACATAATTTTAGGTCTCTATATCCAGTAGTTTGCCCAACTCGGCACGGGGGAAGTTTTTTCACTTTTTACCCCTCCCGGTATGAGTTTCCAAAAATACCGTCTTAGGGGACGTCTACGTTGGAGAAGGAACCCAAATACCGAATTTAAGCAGTTTGGCCAGGCCGTTAAGGGGGAGACTTCCTGTTTTTGACCCTACCTGCGGAAATTTCCAAAAATCTCATCTTAGCGGATGTCTACAATAGAGGAGGAACTTTAGTACCAAATTTCAACTTCCTACCTCCAGCAGTTGGGCAGGCCTTTAAGCGGCACTTTTCGCTTCATTAATCCCCATTTTTGCAATGTCCCTGTCCAAAATTCCACAAAGCACCTTCCCGATAAGTGAACCCATACTCCAAGGAACATATGTTTTACATTTAAGGATTCTAGCCAACTTTTACTATTTATACCCCTCTGGGTAGGAATTTCCGAAAATCCATCGACAGGGAATTTCAGCTTCCTAGTTCCAGCGGTTTGAGCTGGCTGTCAAGTGGGACACTTTATCTTTTTTTTGTCCCTCCCGGTTGGAATTAGGCTGGAAGAGGAACCTAAGTACCGAATTTCAGCTTCCTAGTTCCAGCAGTTTGGACAGGTCGTTAGGGGGCCACTTTCCCTTTTTGAGCCCCTATTTTATAACGACCCTGTCCAAAACTCAAAATACTATCTTTCTAATAAGTTAGCCCTTACTCCAGGGACCCACATTTTAAATTTCAGGTTTCTAGCCGAAGGGGTTTTTACATGCCACCAAGGGCAGGCTTTCTTCTTCTTGCCCCTCCCTTTAGGAACTTACAAAAATTCGATCTTCGCGGCTGTCTGCGATGGATGAGGAACATTCAAACCAAATTTCAACTTCATTTCCTCAGCGGTTGGGGCAGGCCATTATTTGGGACATTTTTCCCTTTCAACCCACATTCCACATTTTTACTATGTTTCTGTTCCAAAATAGAAAAATTACGTTGCCGGTGAGTTAGTCCTACTCCAGGGAATACATTTTTAAAATTTTAGGTTGGCCAGAAGGGATTGGGCAGGCCGTCAAGGAGAATACTTTTCCCCTTATCTCCCTCCCGATAGGAATTTCAAAAATTCCGTCTAAGCGGATGCCTACACAGAAGGAGGAACTCACATACCGAATTTTCCGGTAGGAATTTCTAAAAATCCCGTCTTAGCGGAATATCAAGAAACCTTGTTTTAGTGGAGATATCCGTGGGGGGAGGAAAAAAAGTACTTTTTGTGAAATTATGTTTTTTTAAATGGAATTTTTTGGAAAAAGCGAAATTTTTTGGAGAAAGATACTTTATTTTTACAAAGTACTTTATGGAAGAAGGTACTTTTTTTGGAAAAAGCTACTTTTTTTTGAAAAAGGTACTTTTTTTTGAAAAATGTACTTTTTTTTGAAAAATGTACTTTTTCTTGGAAAAAAGTACTTTTTTTGGAAAAAGGTACTTTTTTTTGGAAAAAGGTACTTTTTTTTGGAAAAAGGTACTTTTTTTGGAAAAAGGTACTTTTTTTGGAAAAAGTTACTTTTTTTGAAAAAAGGTACTTTTTTTGGGAAAAGGTACTTATTTTTGGAAAAAGGTACTTTTTTTGGAAAAAGGTAATTTTTTTGTCCCCTTTTTGCCCCTCCCGATAAGAATTTCCAAAAATTCCGTCTCAACGGACGTCTACACCTGTCGAGGAACCTACATACCAAATTTCAACTTCATAGCTCCAGCAGTTTGAGCAGGCCGTCAAGGGGGAGACTTTTTCCCCTTTTTGCCCCTCCCTGTAAAAATTTCAAAAAAATCCCGTCTTGGTGGATGTCTACGATAGTGGAGGAACCTTTATACCAAATTTCAACTTCCTACCTCCAGCGGTTTGGGCAGGCCGTCAAGGGGGGGCTCTTTCCCCTTTTTAACCGCCATTTTTACAACGTCCCTGTCCAAAATTCTTGGAAGTACTTTCTAGAAAAGTTAGCCCCTACTCCAAGGAACACATATCTAAAATTTCAGCTTTCTAGCCAAAGGGGTTTTGGCAGGACGTCAAGGGGGAGACTTTCCCCCTTTTTGCCCGTTCCGGTAGGAATTTCCAAAAATCCCGTTTTGAAAGAGGAACCTACATACCAAATTTCAACTTCCTAGCTTCAGCGGTTTGGGCTGGGCGATGTTGAGTCAGTCAGTCAGTTACGTTATTCTTTTATATATAGAAGATTACGGATTTTTTTACTAATTTTCGCTGCTGATCTCAGCAAAACATATTACTAATTTTTCAAAACCGAGTGCTAAATTTAGCAGAAAAATATACTAATTTAAAAATAATTTTTTTTTTGATTTTTTACAATTCTTGTTTAGTTTATATTTGTTACTATTGATCATGGATGGTAACCGAAACGAATGCGGTTATCGTTAGGGTAACGATATTTGAGGTTATTTCGGTAACGGTATTTTAAGGGTAACGATATTTCATTTATTTCGGTATCGGTATTTTAAGGATAACGGTATTTGAGTTATTTTGGTAACGGTATTTTAAGGATAACGATATTTGGATTATTTCGGTAACGTTATTTTAAGGTTAACGGTATTTTAAGGATAACGGTAGTCAGTTATTTCGGTACATACCGCTTTTTTTTTCCAAAAACCACACTACAGTAAAAACAAAACGAATTAATTGACTTAATTTATGTGAAATACTCAACAACCACGTGCAATGACCAAGAGTAGAGAATTAAAAATAACGGTAACGGTATTTTAAGGATAACGCTATTTCATATATTTCGGTAACGGTATTTTAAGGTTATCGATATTTCATTTATTTCGGTTTTTTAAGGATAACGGTATTTCAGTTATTTCGGTAACGGTATTTTAAGGATAACGGTATTCCGGGTATTTCGGTAACGGTATTTTAGGGGTAGCGGTAGTCAGTTGAAAGGGTTTTGAATCGATAACGGTATTTATTGCCTGCCAACCCTGCTATTGATATATTCTTCCCCTAAATTCATAAACGCTTTGTAAAATTATAGGAGGTTTATTGAACAAATTTTGTATGAAAATGACGTTTTGTAAAAGCATTTATGAATTGGGGCGTTAGTTTAGAAATAACACCCAGAAAATTTTATTGCATCTCCAATGCATAAAACGGCAATAACTGGAGAAGCGTTTGCAATTTTGACTCCAAATTTCAAGTACGATGAAGTAATTATATGCTTGTTACGATCGAAAGAAAAAAAAAATTTTTAGATTTTACAGTTTTTTTTTTAGTACAATTTTTTGCTAATTTCAGCAGATTGATTTTAAATTACAGTTTACAGCAATTTACTGAAATTTAGTAACTGCAACTAATTATTTATACTAATTTCATTGTACTAAAATTATGATATTTAGTAAGTTTTTTAACTGATTTTAGCAAATCGATTTTGAATTGCATTTTACATAAATTTTACTAAAATTTAGTAGCGGCTACTAATTTTTTCTACTAATTTTATTGTACTACAGATCAGCAGATATGTGTTGCTAAAATTAGCCAAAAATACTGCTGGCCTCAAAACAGTTAAATTTCCCGTAATAACAGCAAAAGTTTCAGTAGCCGTTACAGACTTTTTTGGTTGAGTGTATTTTAACTTTTTAAAATTATCTTGTCATATTAAATGTTTTACATTTACCTTCTCAATAGCATGTGTATTGTCCCAATCCGATGATATATATGGTCAAGTCCAAGATCGAACTTTGAACTAAAATAACGCTTAAGATAGCCGAAAAAACGTTTTTTTAAAATCCCAATAAAAAGATTTACTTGTAACATTACTTAACGGATTTAAAAAAATGTTATTTTGACTATATGTTTAAAATATGTTTAAAATATGTTTAAAATAAAATTTTCTTTATTTTACTTTAAGACCCAAATGGGAAGAGCTAAATTTACGTTAGTTGACCCCTTCGAAGGTGGGCGTGGTGTGCTATTCAAGGACGTGGCTGGCTTGCAGGAAGCAAAACAAGAAGTTAAAGAATTTGTCGACTACTTAAAAGATCCCGAAAAATACCAACGTCTGGGTGCAAAAGTCCCTAAAGGTGCTTTACTTTTGGGCCCTCCTGGTTGTGGAAAAACTCTATTAGCTAAGGCAGTGGCAACCGAAGCTCAAGTACCGTTTTTAAGTATGAACGGTTCAGAGTTTATCGAAATGATTGGTGGTTTGGGTGCTGCTCGAGTGCGAGACCTTTTCAAGGAGGGTAAAAAACGAGCACCTTGTATTATTTATATTGACGAAATCGATGCTATAGGCAGACAGCGTTCTGGTACAGAAAGTTTTAACCAAGGCAGCTCGGGTGAATCAGAACAAACATTAAATCAGCTACTAGTCGAAATGGATGGTATGGCTTCAAAAGAAGGCGTTCTCATGCTGGCCAGCACAAATCGGGCTGATGTTTTAGATAAGGTTTGTATCGTATGTGCTTAAACACATCCAATGAAATTGCTGCCAAGCTACAGGTAGCCAAAATTAATGCTGCAAGCACTAAAAAATTTAAAAATATCGTTTCTATTCGATGGCAGTAACACATGTGTAAAATCAAAGATATCTTTCGTCAAATTAATATTGTTTGTCATGTTGGTGTTGTCTAATTTGACACACGCCTAACGCCGACGTATCGATTTAGCTCGTGCGCTAATATATAATATGTCTGTTCCCGTACTTTACCGCGGTTACCCAAACTAGCCCAAAGGCGTTCCCGTACTCAAAATTGTGTGTAAATTGTTGTTGTTTGGGCAGTTTGGGATCCCGCGGTAACGTACGGGAACGCACATAACATATAGTTTCACAGCTGGCAGCATTTTTATTTGATGTGTTTAAGCACTATTGCAGTAAATAACAATTTTCAATGATAACAGTGATAACCAATGTTTAGGCTCTCTTACGTCCTGGGCGTTTTGATCGTCACATTCTTATTGATTTGCCTAATTTGGAGGAACGCAAGCAAATTTTTGAGAAACATTTATCCTCCATACAATTGGACGCCGAGCCTCAGAAGTACTCTAAACGTTTGGCTCGATTAACACCGGGATTTTCTGGAGCTGACATAGCGAACGTATGTAATGAAGCGGCTTTACATGCTGCTCGTACGCTTCAAGACAAAGTAAAACCCCATAATTTAGAATACGCCGTTGAGCGTTTAGTTGGAGGTACGGAAAAACGTTCTCATGCTTTGTCGCCTGTTGAACGAAAAGTTATTGCATACCATGAGTCTGGCCACGCTCTTGTTGGATGGTTACTACCCAACAGTGATGTCTTGTTAAAGGTGACCATTGTGCCTCGAACTAGCTTAGCCTTAGGCTTTGCCCAATATACACCCAGTGAGCAACAACTTTACTCCAAGGAAGAGTTGTTTGATAAAATGTGCATGGCCTTGGGGGGTCGTGCAGCAGAAAATATAATGTTTAATAGTATCACAACTGGAGCACAAAACGACTTAGAAAAAGTAACTAAAATTGCATATTCCCAAGTGAGTTCCGTATAAACCGTAAATAGATGCAAAATTTCTAATCGTGTTTATTTTAGATAAAAAAATTTGGAATGAATGAAAAAATTGGTCCAATTTACATAAAAGATCCCGAGGAAACTGGTGGTTATGATAAACCATTTTCTAAAGCTCTTGATAAAATAATTGATTATGAAGCTAGAAATCTTATTACGACAGCATACGAGAAAACTGAACAAATCTTAAAGGATAACCGTGATAAGCTTGAAAAGGTATTATTGAGGGTATTTACGATCTTGATTTGCCACGATCATGAGTACCCTTTTTATTGTTATTATTTAGTTTTGAGAGTGGATTAAAATATATAAATTGATTTTCATTGCTTTTTAGCTTGCTGAAGCACTTCTAGAAAAAGAAACACTGAATTATGAGGAAGTGGTTAATCTTATAGGACCTCCACCTTTCGATGTTTCAAGGCGTACTGTCGAACCAGTGGAATTTGAACAATCCCTTACAAATCTTAGTAAAGATATAAAATAATTAAATTTTGCAAGCATTGTTGTTTCGTAATACATATAAAAATCCTTTATTTATTATTTAAATATACATATGTACATGAGAAAATGACATACAAAAAAAAAATAAATAAATAAAAGTTCAAGATGAACATAGGGGATTCTTCGATCATTGGCAATACTTTTAAGTTGGTTCCAGGTTTTGTTCGCGGCTTCAGATTCTTGTTTTACTGATCTTCACGTTGTGCGCCGACCGCCGGGTAGACGGTGACCTTGCGGGTTCCATTGCAAAGCCGACATGGTTATATCGCCAACTGGTCTGCGCAAGATATGACCAATCCACGCACATTTAGGTTTTTATTTTCGTATTAGTGTTTTTAGCGATTCGTTAGCAGGGTAAGTTCAGAAAAATGGGTTGCTAGCCCTCCAATTGCCCGGGAAATACTTGGTCTAGGACCGGAAGTAGTGAGCTGCTTGAACAGTCATAGGCGCCCTATGCTCCAGTGGGAGTTTAAGGAATGTACATGTCGTCACCTGAAATGCAAACGGACGTAACTACACAAAAATTCGAAATCGAGTTTTTTTATTGATTATGGTTCGTTTTATCAAACTACATGTTCACACAAAATTTTAGACTTCTACGATCAAAAACGGCGACTTTATTACAGAAATTAAAACGGACGTAACTACAAGTGACTAGCCCCGGCCAAGGAATGCCAACTCAACAAACCCACAATACGTATGTATGCCCTCTTCTTTTTTTCTAACCTGGAGCAACTTTATCCGGAGAACTTGCTCCAAATCCTTTTGGTCCGTGCCGGAATCGAACAAAATCCAGGACCATGGTTCTGCTCAGTTTGCCAGGACCGGTTATACTCTGGCGGAACATCAGTCAGGTGTAACATCTGCAATCAGTGGGTTCACCTCAGAAAGGACAGCAGTAGAAACTGCAGTGGGTTAAGAACCCATAGGGACTGGGACGGAAATTACGTGGCCCCATGCTGTATAGGCCAGCGTAACAGCTCATTGTCATTGGAGTTGTCAACGTCGGCGACATCGTCGGCCCTGACATCATCGGTCACGATGACCCCGATCCCGTCCCAATAGCAACAACCACAGCAACAACAACAGCTACAAAACCAACAGCAGACACCACAACTGACACTACATGTGGCTGTCCCCCGACCTGAGGTGATAGCCCTTATGCAGTTTAACTGCAACGGCCTACAAGGTAAGATCACGGAGATAACCCGAAGTTCCGTGAAATCGTCAACGCAGCGGCTGCTCGTTTCATTCCGGCTGGATGGATCGCCAACATCAGACCAAATTTCCCAGCCGAAGCGGCAGAACTCGCAGATGAGCGGGACGAGCTTCGTTCGACCAACCCCAGCGACCCCAGGATCAGCGAACTCATCCGGGAGATCAGCAAGTTGGTCAACGAGCACAAGCGGAACAAATGGGTAGATCATATAAAAACATGCAACCTCAGTACCGGAACCAGCAAGCTATGGTCTACGGTCAAAGCTCTCTCGAACCCGTCCAGAAAGGACGACAGGGTATCGATCTCATTTGCCGATAGGACGATATCGGACCCGAAGAGGTGCGCGAGCTTTTTTAGCCGGCAGTTTATTGAGCACCCCGAGAGAGACAAGGCGAAAAGGATTGTAGTGAGGAAACTGCACGAACTCCGAGTCAATGACGAGCCATTAGCTTTTTTTTTTATTATTAATTCTTCTATTACATAACCGAGCCCTTAGGGCCTTATATGGTTAATTAAAGCTACTAACTAAATAACAAACTTCTATATAAAATTAAAGTTAATTATTACAATATATAATAAATCACAATATAGGTAAAAAAATTATAAGTACATATGTATATGAGATCACATAAAATAAAGCATTACAAATTTTACAAGATTTTAAAAAAGAACCAAAATACAATCATAGTGAATGCCAAGAATCAATTTCCATAAGAAGCTTTAATATCACAAAGATAAATACATATTATTTCAACATTCTTTCCTTTCGCCTCTCGCACATACATTTTACAAACCCTCTAACAAATGCAGTTTCGCAAACATGATCTCTTCTTTTCAAATTAAAAACATAACCGATAATCCTGTTAAAGGTAAGGTGATATTTCCTCAAGGCGTAATTCCCAGTACCCGAAAAGATCTCCATGCAGTACAATATATGGGTCATCAAGATAGCAGTGTCAACCTGCCTTTTAACTCAACGAGGTAAATAAATATTTAATGAATACAACCTTTTCAAGAGAAATGATACCCGTGAGGATAAATAATTAATATGTGGAGAAAAATTTAATTGATTATCCAAGACAAGACCTAAGCATTTCATTTTATCGACAAACTCAACAGAAATGCCACCAATTCTAACATCCATATCATCAGTATCAAATCCAAACCTCAGCAATTTATGTCTTTGCCGGGTTGACACTAAGCCCATTACACTATGCGACAGTCAAAATCGGGATGGGATGAAACCAACGGGAAATGTTATATCGGTCAAAAACAAGTTACACGTGTCCCGGCGTTTCGCTGGGTCACCCCTAGGAATCGAGATATATCTTTTTTTTGACATAACTCGAGAACCACTAGTCCGATTTTGTTCAAACAATTTTAAAAAAATTAAAAATTACAATTCCTTTAATCTGTTCATATAACGTTTTTCTATATACTCAACAGTTTTGCCGGTAAAAATAAATGTTTGTTACCGCTACCATAAAAATCAATAACCTTTTGTTTATTACTTTTTTTTAATATTTTAGGCAAAAAATATTTTTTTCTTCATACATTTATTTTTACCGGCAAAACTGTTGAGTATATAGAAAAACGTTATATGAACAGATTAAAGGAATTGTAATTTTTAATTTTTGAGCAAAATCGGACTAGTGGTTCTCGAGTTATGTCAAAAAAAAGACCACCAAAGGTCAAATCGATATATCTCGATTCCTATGGGTGACCCAGCGAAACGCCGGGACACGTATAACTTCTTTTTTACCGATATAACTTTCCCCGGTAGTTTGAACCCTTCCCGATCACTGACCCCTACCATTTGTCTCACAGTGTTATCAGACGCCCAAGACACAACTTCCCGAATTATATAATTGACAGCCTCTTGTAACACATCTACAAATTCAGCATTCGAATAACAAACGAACTGAACATCATCAGCGTATACAAAATGCACGCAAGAAACGCCATTAACCGTTTGTAAAAGGTCATTTAAATAAATCATAAATAAAAGTGGGCCGATAACAGATCCCGGTGGGACACCATTAGTGATCCGTCGAGTTCGTGAGATAGCGGTACCAACAGATACATATTGGTACCTATCATAAAGGTAGGATTTTATTAGTTCACAAGCCCGATAAGAAAATATGAACTGACTAAACAATTTAAACAATAACCTAGTATGTATTACTCTATCAAAGGCCTTAGACAAATCTACCGAAAGTAGCACTACATTCTTACGGCCATCTAGAAATTGTCTAATAGAGTCAGTCAAAGCCAGCAGTAGAGAGGTCGTGCTATACCCCCGTCGGAACCCTGATTGCGATGGATGAATAAGTGACCTGAGCTCAAGGTACTCAATCATTTGGTCTTTCAAAATATGCTCGACAACTTTAGAAAGGACCGGAAGTACCGAAATAGGACGCAGATTATCAAATTCAGTAGACTGGCCCTCCTTCTTTATAGGAACAACTCTAGCTATTTTCCAATTACTAGGGAAACTAGACGATGCGATAATAGTGTTCACGAGGGGAAGCAAATGTGAGGAAATAAAAGGGAAAATGATTTTCAAAAATTTTAGTGACAGAGAATCCTGACCAACAGCATTAGACTTTATACTGAGCAATGCTCGATATAACGTGTCAGTATCAACACATGCGAAGGAGAAACCTCCTACAATGGAATGATCCATATTACCGCAATAGTCACCTGGATCAGGTATCTGACAAGCAACAAAATAATCGTTTATCTGATCTGGATCGGAGAAATTTAAATGTTCCTCTGACTCAAGACAACAATTATTTCTCAAAAAATTCCACATCTGTTTCGAACTAAAATTCTGGAAAACCGCTGTGTGAGCACGCATCCTTAACTTTCTTATAACTCTTTTCACCCTATTCCTGTTCGCACAGTAAATAGCCCAGTTGCGCGGGGTCTTATATCGGAGGTAATGATTATACGATAAATCCCTCAAAGAAACGTGATACGAAATTTCTCTGTCGTTAAACCAATTATTACTATCCAAACCAAACCTACGACGAACTATTGGTACCAAAGAGTGTAAGGTCTCAATATTCGACATGATAATTTCGAGTTGCAGATTTATATCATCAGTCAAGTACATGGTACTGAAATCACAATCAAGGACAGCTGCTTGTAAATCCTCCATTATCAATGATTTATAATCCGGATACGATATAAAATGCTCTACAGACGAATTATGAATGTCAACAGCTATAAAAATGAGGGAATGCCGAGACACACCAGGACATTGCATTTGACCAGATGTGCCAAAGGAAAATGAGTTACTTAAAAGAAAATAATCAATTAGAGATGCTCTATCCCAACATACATGGTAATGCGTCGGTATACAATTATGATGGTAAGCTAAATCCAATCGCTGATACACAGAACGTACTAAAACGGAATCAATTGGACAAAATATATTGGCATTAAAATCCCCCATAATAATAACATTAGAATACCTAACAATTAAATCCCCTACCGCTTCCTCAAAAGCACATAATTCCCCATCAGGCAAATAGCAAACGCCAACCAACAACTTAATATCTCGTACAGCAATCTCTACAAGCAAAGCTTCGCAAGCATCATTGACATCAGACATAAATACTGTTCTGTACTTTATACTATCTGATAAAAATAACGCCACACCTCTTCTCTCTCCAGGCCTATCATTCCTACATATATTGTAGCCAGGCATTTTAATTACCTGAGACAATACACAAGGCTTAAGCCAAGTTTCGCTAAATCCAACAATATCTAAGTGATTGCCTTCCAAGATATGTCTTATCTCATCAATTTTAACATCAGACGTAGACGCACAAAAACTTGTTATATTCCAATGTCCGATTTTCAGAAAACGTTGAAAGTTGTTTAAACTGTTGCTTAAGACAGACTTATCACTGCAAATAGGACCTAAATTAATAGCATTCATTATGATTTCCTTTAGATCAAAGAAATAAAGAAAAAAAATAAGAATTAAATTTTAAGAAGTTGAAAACAATTCCAAAAATTTAAGTTAAAACTTAAAATAATAATAAAAAAAAGCAAAATTGACACTTGGCAAAAAAATAACAGATTTAGTTTCTCATAAAGTTGTTAAGAAAATCTAAAGGAATGTTTAAAATAAGTAATTAATATCTCCTTAAGTAAAGTAATAACTCACCAAACTGAAACTATAATTAAACTCAAATTTCTCAATCAAAGAAAATAAATACTATATAAGCTGGCAAATAAGTGGCATAAACAAAGCAAATTAAATGTAAGATTTCTCATACAAAATTAATGAATAAAAAAATACTACATTTCCAACAAATCAGATAATTTGTAAACAGATGCAATTTTCTGATTTATATTGAACATCAAAAAACTACATAAGAACCGTACACTCAAAAAAGTTTGTTGGCAGAATCTATAAAAAATTAAAGTCAAAACAAAGGTATATGCAGTTAAAAAGGCAACAAATGTATTTACTTTAAAATAACTACCCAGTGTAGAAACGGTAATGACATATCATTATTTTTTGGACTACTAGTAATGACACCCACTTACCTTCTGTATTATTTTAAAACATATAATAATGAGTTACTGATAATTTCTTATTTTTATCATTATTTCAAATAGAAAATAATTTTTTAGATATTTTTGAAAATTTTTTGAAATCTATTTTTAGACTCAATATTTTTTAAACACTGGTAAGGATATATGTAACCACATATTTTTTGATTTTTTGTATGTTGGCGAGTAAGCTTACTTGTGTGCAGCAGGTCAATTGTGTTTTTATCTATTAAATATTACATGTCGATATAGCTCAGATGGTAGAGCTGTTGACTGGCAATCTGTAGACCCAGGTTCGATTCCCGCACCAGCAAATTTTATTTAAAAAAAAAAATACAATAAAAAAATTTTTTTTTTATATAATTTATTTTTTAGAAAATCTATTTTTAGACTCATTATTTTTGTCAGTACTGGTAAGACATAGGTAACGATATATTTTTTGATTTTTCGTATGCTGGTGTGTAACGACAACTCATTATTTTTCGCGACATCGCCATATAAAGGTAATAAGAAATGTAATAACAAAAGTAACTAGTTACCATTACCAAGTATGTAGTTACATAACCACATATCTGGTAATGATTTTCTACACTGGGTAAATACGTTTTTATTTTTAACTGCTGAAGAACAACCAACAAAGGCACTAAAGGTAACTAACAATGTGGAAACGTCAACTGACGAATTTTTACAACAAAAAAAAAAATTTCAAAACAATTGACAAAATGGATAAAAACTACTGCTTTTTACAGTTAATTTTCCTTTTGATATCAGCAAAAACAACTGTTCACTGTAAAAAAATAACTGTTTTGATAGTTGTTCATTATTAAAAATAACTACTATAAACAACTGTTATGAAATTATAATACCCTTCATTAGTTCTCTCCTTACATAACTGTCATTAAAATTGTAAAAACTATAATTACAGCTAAAAACAACAACTACTGATTACTACACAAAAAATTGTCATGTGGCAACTGTCAAACATTTTTGAGTGTATATTCAAGCTGTGATTTACACAATTATATATCTTCTCTCTCATTGAAAATAAAACATTAAATTTAGAGAATACCAATCTTTAATTAGCAATCATTTTAATAAAAACAATTTCCACAATGCCCAGGCTTACCACACTAAAGTTGCAATAAATAACAAAACTACTAGAGCAAACAAAACTAAGTCAACAGAGGTTGCCGAAGCCATCAAAAGGGCCAAAACATCTAGAGCTCTAGGACGCGACAAAATTTCCATGCTGATGATCAAACAACTGGAGATGCCAGGAGTAGAGTACCTGACAAAGGTGTTTAACCTTTCCTTATCCTCCCTAATTGTGACCGAGATCTGGAAAACGGGCAGGGTGGTGCCACTTTTGAAGCCAGGAAAGGATGCGAACCAGGGAGCATCGTACAGACCAATCTCCCTACTGTCACCGGCCGCTATGACACTTGAGGCTCTACTCCTCCCCAGTCCCACACTGCATTTTCAGCTTGACCAGCACCAGCATGGATTCCGAAAGCAGCACAGTACAACAACAGCTTTAACCGCCATTGCCACACAGTTAACCAGCGGTCTAAATCAGAGCCGCCCTTACGAAAGGACGGTTCTAGTGGCGCTTGATCTATCGAAGGCATTGGATACGGTCAGCCACGCGACCCTCTTCAGAGACATCGCCGAATCCAGTCTCCCAAATTGTACGAAGAGGTGGATAGCGAATTGTCTGTGTGGTCGCATGTCGTTTGTGGAGTTTCGAAACAGAAGATCCAAACCTCGTCGAATTAAACAAGGAGTTCCTCAGTGTGGAGTTCTCTGATATTGTTTAATTTCTACGTCTCGAAACTCCCGGCTCCACCAGAAGGGGTGGAATTGATTTCATATGCCGACGACTGTACGATACTGGCGACGGGTCAGGACATTGATGGCTTATGCGGTAGGTTGAACAGTTATCTTCATGATCTTCGACAGTTATCTTTCTTCACTGGAAGGAATATTCAGCTCTCCCCTTCAAAATCCTCGGCGACTCTTTTTTATTACTTGGACGAAAGAAGTAAGGTTGGAACTGAATGTAGTAGTCGATGGCGTGCGAATTCCGACACTTAACCACCCCAAAATTCTTGGGGTTACATTCGACAGCCTGTTCATGTCCTCAGCGCACACCACTGCAATTGGCAACAAGATGCAGAGTAGGAACAAGGTCCTCAAGTCGCTAGCCGGCAGCTCTTGGGGTACGGACAAAGAAACCTTGTTGGCAACCTACAAAACAATTGGTCGGTCAGTGGTTAATTATGCTGCGCCCATGTTGTCGCCTAGAGTCAGCGATACCCAGTGGAGAAAGCTCCAAACCTACCAAAATTCTACCCACAGGACAATTACTGGATGCCTGCAAATGTCCTCGGTTCAACATCTTCACGAGGAAACGAAGGTCCTAACAGTAAAGAAACACTGCCAAATGCTGTCGAAGCAGTTCCTGCTTGGATGTCATCGGAGGAGCCACCCGAATCACCATCTTACGGAGGTGGACCCCCCCCCCCCCCCGAGGCATGTCAGAAAGGACCTTCGTATCTTTGAGGTCACGGCACATGAGAGATCCGCTGGACGAAGCATCCTCTAGGGCAGGTATAAACGATATTCATAGGGACACGGTAAATGACGCCATCAATTCTTACCGGATAAATATCGTTGTTGGAGGTCGTCCCCCACCTATTGCGGAGAACGAGGAGAGGATCTTTTACGAGAGTCCTCCTCGCGCAATTGCGTTCGGGATGGTGTTCACGCCTTAATTCATATTGGTCTCGGATCGAGCCCACCATCCCGAACACTTGTCCCGCATGCCAGAGAGGTCCTCACGACGTAAACCACCTCTTTGGCTGCACGGCAAATCCGACTCACCTAGATCCCACGTCACTATGGACCCACCCGGTTGAGGCGGCCAGGATCCTGGGTCTGGATCTAGCTGAGTCAGCAGAACAAGAAGAAGAAGAAGATTAATATATTCGACGCTGTTCTCAGTTCGGAATCCACATAACGAAATTCTAAAGTGGAACATTCCGAACATTTTTGCTGTTTTGTGATTCACATCCACAAAAATTTTTGTGAAATATTCCCCGTATAAAAAGCTGGGTGGAAGTGAAAACGAATGCACTTTTGTTCTATGAAATATTTATTAAATTATTAAAAAAAACATTTGTGAACAAAATTTTGAAATGCTTTCTTTGTATTTTCAATAAAATATTGAAATTTGTAGAACATTTAATACATAAAAAGATTATTTTAAAAACTGTCTATAAATTTTAACATTTTCTTTCGGAATTAAAAAAAAAGTTGAAGAAAAAGAAAAAATTATTTAATCAAAATTTCAAATTTATTTTCACAATTGTTTTTTGTTTATATTTACATCAGCTGTGTTACCAAAGTTTACCCGAAGAAAAAGTCTGGGTAAATTTTGGTAGAAAGAGAAACACTAATACACTCTCATTAGCGCTCTCATTTACCTAATTTACGAGTACGGGAACGCTTTTGGGTAAATTTCGGTAACTTTGGGTAAATTTCGTTAACTTTGGGTACGTACGGGAACGCACTTAATATGTGAATACCAAAACAGCAAATTTCCGAATATTTTAATTCCATGTGCTTTTAGAAATACATTCTAAATGAAAACCCTCTAAACTCAGAACAGCAGTGATTAATATTATATATGCTTACATATTTTATTGTAGGAGACGTTACTACAACAACAACAACAAGTGAATGTAACAATGATCACATTGTCGTGTTTTCCTTGCGAACGGACGTATAAAATTTGTGCTCGTACAAATTCAAAAAATTAAGTGGGTAAAATTAAAGATAAATACATAAAACTTTTATACAAAAAATTATAATAATTTCCCATACGCTGGTGTTTAAAAAAATTAAAAAAGAATATACTAAATACAGAAAATAAATTTAAAATAAATTTTTCCTATACTAAAACATAAAAAAAGCAAATTAAACCTATATTTTTTTCAAGAACAGTGTTTAAAACATAAAAAAAGAAACAAAAAAAAATATGAGTTCTCTTTCTGATACATGTAACAAAGCCCTCCCCCCTCTGGTAAATTTGTTAAATGTATGAACTGCGGTTCAAACTTTCATTATACCCCTTGCTGCACTTTAGTTGAGAAAACCTATGCAAGTATGCATGCGGAAAGGAGAGCTGCATGGAAATGCCAAAAATGCAGATCACGGAGCAAGTCACCGACCAACAACCTTTATCAAGCCGTCGCACAGTGGGGCCAAATGCATGAAAAGTGGCGATTAATTCATAGAAGTCGTAATTTAAAAAAAAAAATATTTTTTATTAATGGATATTTATAAATACATAAAAAACCAACATTTAAAAAAAAAACAGAGTGAAAAAACACATTTTTTAACCCTTTATGGGCCATTTTGTGTTCTGTAAAAAATCCTCTTTTTTCACATTTTTTGCTGTAACTTTGGAACGGTGCGCTATAAATTATTCAATTAAATTGCAAATTAAAGCATACTAAATGTACTTTAAGAAAAATAAGTAATATTTTTAAAAATAATAAGGAATAAATATTTTATATGTATTTCTATTAGAAAATTTTTAAATTAAAATCATACCTTTTTTCTCGAAATTTTAAAATTTTGCTCAAAAATGAAACATTTGAAAATCTAATTGTTTTTTTATTGATAAATAACCATAAACACACTATTTAAAAAAAATTTAATTAAATTCGGTTATTCTATTTTTTTTTTCTTTTTGAAAACAACAATATTTTATTATAATCATTATTACCTTCAATGTTAGTATTTACTTCACATTCAATTTCATAATCATAAATTAATTCGTTACAATAATCTTAATCTTCATCTCCATCTTCATCTCCATCTTCATCTCCATCTTCATATCCATCTTCATCATTGCTATTTTGATTGCTGGGAAGTACAAGCAACTCCAATGCAGATTTTGGCATTAGCTCTTTTTTCTTTTTAGAACTATTGTTCATGCTTGTTATAAACGGATCTGAACTTAAGAGAAATCTATTAAAGATATCTTCCATTGTTTTTTCTCGACTGCATTTACGGGCAAAATTCTCCCTATAACTTTTAAAATCTTTATTTCTGGCTTCCTGAGACTCTTCGGTTAGCTGACCAATTGGCAATGGCGATAATGATATAATTTCAGGCCCATGAATAAAATATTTGTGAAGAGTAGGAGGCATATAGTACCATGGATATTTTTTCACAAATAGCCTGGCAGTGTTATTAGCGAAGTTTGTAAATTTTTCAATGTTGACCTCAATACCACTAGAAACTACAATTAATATTGTGTGCATATTTTTGATCAACTCTAAATCAATATTAGTAATTTCAGCAGATACTTCTGCATTCTTAAAAAAACGTCTTGCAGTATTCCCGTCATTAGAGTTACCAAAACCAGGTTTTGGTTGATCAATGATCAATCCCGTTCTCTTTTTAAATTCGCGTTGAATACGACTTTTAGTTTCAGCAATAATTTTTTTTTCTTCGTCACTTCTTGCCTGCCATTTTTGAATTGGAAGTTTATATGCCAAGTGAATAAGACATTCAAAAAATCTTATTCAGCCATGTAGGACAGACAAACCGAACTCCATGAAGTCTACGTTGGAATCTCTAGAAATCATTTGTTCAATATTGTTGAACTCCTTGCTGGTAGCGCCACATATGTAGCACTTTTGTGTGGACTTTGTGTCTGTAATCGCGTTACACACTTTACCGTCAATCATAACGAGAATTAGTTTGTGGTTCACTTTTATCTTTCTTTCTCCAACTGATATTACTGTATCGATAAGAGCATTTTTTTCTGTCTCCACTCTTTCTCTTTCTGTTTTAATACTGTTGACCGTTTCTTTCATAAATTCAATTTTTAATGGCCTGCAAAACCTAGTTGAAGACGGTCGAGGATTATGCCAAATGATTTTGTTTTTACAAACTAATTTTAATGGTACAATTGACGTAATAAATACAGAAGAATCAGATGCATTACTGTCATGAAAGGCTTGTTTGTAAGAACTATGCCCTGAACTTCCGTCAAAGCCCCACTTAGTGTATAAAGTAATTTTTTCGATTTCTTCGTTGTCTAACGAATTTAAATCTGCATTTTTAACCGACAAAAGGCGTTCAGTGGTATGATCCAATATTCCTTGTAGGCTAACTTGCGCTGATGTTTCAGAAATTTTCATTTGTTCTCCCTTTGGGTAACATTTTTTCTTAGCTCTTTGGACCAATTTATATGATGGAAATTTCTCAGGTGCAACCTTTCTAATAACATTATATTGGTGGCGACTTAGCTTCGCTTCTACCAAAACGGACAGAGCTTCATCCGGAGTTAACTGCTGTGGTGGTACCTGTTCTATACTTTTTCGGTATTTTTTGGCTTTTGTTGGAGATGATATTATTTCCTTAACAATTTTCGACTCATCTATTTTTCCAGCAGCTCTCAAGCTCATTTGTGTGGCGTAAGCCAAAACAGGCAAAGAAATTTGATCTCTTATGTCTTTACATTTCTTAACTTTTGTTTTTTCTTTGCACTCTTCAAATGAGAGATCATTGCGACCTCTTTTTTGTTGTGGTTCTGGTGGTGGACTGAATGAGATTGAGGCATCCAGCCAATTCTTATTATTTTTTACAAAAATTTCATTCTTTCTATGACATTTTTGCCACCGAATCTCATAGCTAGAGCAAAAATTATGAAACCTTGTCATAAAATCTACCATATCCGAAGGGTCGACACGTTTTATTACTTCCCATCTCAAAAGTTTAAATTTATCCTGAAGTGATTTAGGTTCTGCACTCCTCATAAAATTATGCAACTCATGACGAGGAATGAAAATTGTTTTGGGACATGTTCCTAAAATTAATAAGATTTCTATTCGTTTAAAATTTGCAAAAAGTAATTCCTTTAACCCTGTACCGAATAATTTACACTTTCACAACACTTTAAATATGTAACATCACATCACAAAACATTGACAGCTAAAACAATAAATAAACGTGTCAGTACCGAATCAATAATACCCTACGGATGGATAGAAATTCTTAAAAATGTATTATCATTATATTAGTAGATTGATATCACCAGCTTAAAACAAAATTAAAACTTTACTCGTATGATGCATGTATATGACCAACAGTTATTATGTAGGACTCAAATAAATGACAATAATAAATAGGGATGGGAGCGTGACCTCCTTCAATTTTTCAAAATAGTGCACTTGTGCCATATACAATTTTCTAATAATTTAAAATTAACAAATGTTTAAGTAAAATTCATTAAAATATCATAAGCACATGTAAAATAATTTAATTAGTTTTATTCATAGTAAATAAACCCAACATACGCAATCACGTGAGCATGCGTGAATTAAAGTTACTCACGCCCCCATCTCTAATTAACAACACATTTTTTTAGCTACAATAACAACTACTATAACGAAAATAATGACAAAACAAAGTAAAAACAACTTGATGTTTTGTTTTGTTTTTTTTTTTTTCATATTTGTGGATTTTTAGCATCTTGAGTTATTTCACAAAAACAAGCATAACTCAAAAATCGCAAAAAAATATTTTGGGGTTTATTAGTTGAGATCTGATATTATAACACTATATAGACGATTTTACGCAAGCTCACGAACAAAGTTGTTGAAACTCCATATATAAATCAAAAATAGCCCATTTTTGGGCTAATTTTATTTTATTAACATTTAATATTTTTAAAACATTTATTTAAACAAAAAAACATGTACTATATAGTAAACTACCTGAAGTTGACGGTTCCATTATAAAAATTTAACTTTTAGAAGTATTAATAGAAAAAATTATAAATTGAAATATCAAAATTTTCACTTTTTTTCAATATGCACAAAAAAAATAACAATTATTCAACTTTAAGTGCTCACTTCAACTAAAGCAAACAACTTAAAAGTATAATTTTTGCAATTAGTGATGCAGAATTTTATCCACTTTCACCCGGTACCAAACACGATCATGAATTTTAAAGTTCATATTTTGAATTAATCGCCACTTTTCATGCATTTGGCCCCAATGTGCGTCGTGTACGATGAGAACAATAAATAGAGAAAATTGCGTGATGATGAGAATGATGATGGTACGAAGAAGGAAGAGACTGCAAAACGTTTTAAAGACTCTTTGTCGTTAGAAAAAGTAAATTCAAACGTATGCTCTGTCCAATCAGATATAAATGAAATTAAAAACACAAAGCAACAGCTAGCTACAAATATAAACATATCTCATAATCAAATAAAAGAAGATTTAAAAAATGCTTTAACAACAATAACAAATACCCTATCAAATTTAGCAACACAAGTTGGCCAAGTCCATGAAAAAAATCAGGAAAACGAAAAGAAAACAAGTGAAATGGACGTACGTATAAACAGATTAGAACAACAAGTTTTAAACCCAAACATTGAAATAAATAATGTACAAGATGAGAATATAAATGCTAATGAAGTAAAAAAGAAAATTGTGCTTCTCTAACTGTTGAGCTGGACAGTGACGATATTTACAACGCTTATCGCATAAGAAAGAAGGGAAAAATAATAGTGGAGTTCTCTTCTCTAAACAAAAAAAGGGAACTTATGGCAAAAATCAATGGCCATAGGGTTGATGCAAAGGTACTGAAGAGTGAAGAAGGGAATAAAAACATCGATCCCACATCCAGCGCCACCGCCAGAGGTCCAATTCGCGTGGCTCTAAGCCAGCTAAGAGCCGCCGCCGACTTTAGTTCTAGCCGCCACCGATGAGATCGGCTGAATCACAAAATACGCAATGATCGAAGAGATATCCGATAGAACAACTCTTACACTGATCAAAGCTTATCTGAAGTTATTTATTTTAATGAAGAAACCAAAAAAACTTACTCTAGATAACGAAAAGGGATTTAAATCACCACTATTTACTGATTTTTTGGAAAAACAAAATATTCAATATCATTTCACAACGCCTAATCGACACACAGGAAATTCAGATATCGAAAGATTTCATGGAACAAAGAACGAACAAATACGAATATTAAAGATTAGAGAAATAGAAAATGATATCAATCTAAATATAGATTTACCAATACAAGCCTTAAGCAATTATAATAATTTACTTCACCTCACTACAGGTAAAAAACCTATAGACTTACATTTTTCCAATAAAATAAACCTTCAAGAAATATTTGAAATAATGGAAGATAAAAAAGAAAAACACGAGAATATTGAAACAAAAATAGAAAGAGTGAAGAGATAAATAAACTCTAACTATGTGAAGACATACAAAAACATATTAGATCAGAAAGTAAAGAAAGTTAACGTAAAGAAAACAGATAATAAAAAATACACTAATAATAATCAAGAATTTCATAAGGATCAATTCATTAAACAAAAGAAATATATTGCCAGATCTTTGGAAGTCCTTATCGATCCTATTGATGATCAACCTAGCTGCAGCACAAAAGCTATTAACAACCGATCTTAATCAAGGAAATGGATTCACTATCATCCAAACAGGAGAGATATCCTTAATTCAAAATTAATCGAAAATATTACACATATTCAAAACTGAAGATTATTTAACTTACATTAACACATTAGAATTCGAAATAATGACACTAGATGACGCATATTTACAACATCAAATTAAACACACTAAACTACAATTATTGAGTTTAATACCCAAATCAATATCTTTGGAACAGGATTAAAATACCTGTCTGGAACAATGGACGATGATGACAGGACGGAAATTGAAGAAAAACTTAGAATCAATACTCTTAATAATCATAACGTAATCGAACAATCAAAAAAACAAATCAAAATCAATGCTCATTTTGACGAACAATTAAAAACATTAACAAATTTGCAAAACCTACAGACTAAATTACTTATACAAAATATGGAATTAATCAATCAAACTAAAACAGATTCACGCAAAGCTTACCTCAGACACGAAATTGAACATGTCGGGAAATTGATTGAACAAGCTGGAGAATTGCTATTGGCTTCAAAATTGCGAACACTAAACAGGGACATACTAACGGATAAGGAAATTAATGACTTTAACATTACATTGGAAAAAATGGAAAACATCGAATTAGATGTTGCGACCCAACAAAAAAACATCATTTTTATAATTAAGGTACCTAACATGAATCAAAACAACTATAAAGAAATTGTTATACAACCAATACCTAATTTTAACAAAAAACAGTTAACCTTAGTTAATAGGAACTACTTAATGAAAGATAATATAATCTATGAAAAAAACTAACAAAATGTCTAACCTAAAGGAAGAGAAAGATAATTGTATTCAACACATATTTAACAAAAACCATATGCATTGTAATTATGAAACCAATACAGAGATTATGGAAATTGGAGTTAACGCGATTATAGTATATAATGGAAATTTTAAAGTAAATCACACATGTAATGAATTCCCACTCACCCTGAATGGAAACTATTTAATATATATTGAAGACTGCCAAATTTATCTAGATAAATGGTATAACAGGACCAATTTATATGATGGAAATTTCTCAGGTGCAACCTTTCTAATAACATTATATTGGTGGCGACTTAGCTTCGCTTCTACCAAAACGGACAGAGCTTCATCCGGAGTTAACTGCTGTGGTGGTACCTGTTCTATACTTTTTCGGTATTTTTTGGCTTTTGTTGGAGATGATATTATTTCCTTAACAATTTTCGACTCATCTATTTTTCCAGCAGCTCTCAAGCTCATTTGTGTGGCGTAAGCCAAAACAGGCAAAGAAATTTGATCTCTTATGTCTTTACATTTCTTAACTTTTGTTTTTTCTTTGCACTCTTCAAATGAGAGATCATTGCGACCTCTTTTTTGTTGTGGTTCTGGTGGTGGACTGAATGAGATTGAGGCATCCAGCCAATTCTTATTATTTTTTACAAAAATTTCATTCTTTCTATGACATTTTTGCCACCGAATCTCATAGCTAGAGCAAAAATTATGAAACCTTGTCATAAAATCTACCATATCCGAAGGGTCGACACGTTTTATTACTTCCCATCTCAAAAGTTTAAATTTATCCTGAAGTGATTTAGGTTCTGCACTCCTCATAAAATTATGCAACTCATGACGAGGAATGAAAATTGTTTTGGGACATGTTCCTAAAATTAATAAGATTTCTATTCGTTTAAAATTTGCAAAAAGTAATTCCTTTAACCCTGTACCGAATAATTTACACTTTCACAACACTTTAAATATGTAACATCACATCACAAAACATTGACAGCTAAAACAATAAATAAACGTGTCAGTACCGAATCAATAATACCCTACGGATGGATAGAAATTCTTAAAAATGTATTATCATTATATTAGTAGATTGATATCACCAGCTTAAAACAAAATTAAAACTTTACTCGTATGATGCATGTATATGACCAACAGTTATTATGTAGGACTCAAATAAATGACAATAATAAATAGGGATGGGAGCGTGACCTCCTTCAATTTTTCAAAATAGTGCACTTGTGCCATATACAATTTTCTAATAATTTAAAATTAACAAATGTTTAAGTAAAATTCATTAAAATATCATAAGCACATGTAAAATAATTTAATTAGTTTTATTCATAGTAAATAAACCCAACATACGCAATCACGTGAGCATGCGTGAATTAAAGTTACTCACGCCCCCATCTCTAATTAACAACACATTTTTTTAGCTACAATAACAACTACTATAACGAAAATAATGACAAAACAAAGTAAAAACAACTTGATGTTTTGTTTTGTTTTTTTTTTTCATATTTGTGGATTTTTAGCATCTTGAGTTATTTCACAAAAACAAGCATAACTCAAAAATCGCAAAAAATCGCAAAAAAATATTTTGGGGTTTATTAGTTGAGATCTGATATTATAACACTATATAGACGATTTTACGCAAGCTCACGAACAAAGTTGTTGAAACTCCATATATAAATCAAAAATAGCCCATTTTTGGGCTAATTTTATTTTATTAACATTTAATATTTTTAAAACATTTATTTAAACAAAAAAACATGTACTATATAGTAAACTACCTGAAGTTGACGGTTCCATTATAAAAATTTAACTTTTAGAAGTATTAATAGAAAAAATTATAAATTGAAATATCAAAATTTTCACTTTTTTTCAATATGCACAAAAAAAATAACAATTATTCAACTTTAAGTGCTCACTTCAACTAAAGCAAACAACTTAAAAGTATAATTTTTGCAATTAGTGATGCAGAATTTTATCCACTTTCACCCGGTACCAAACACGATCATGAATTTTAAAGTTCATATTTTGAATTAATCGCCACTTTTCATGCATTTGGCCCCAATGTGCGTCGTGTACGATGAGAACAATAAATAGAGAAAATTGCGTGATGATGAGAATGATGATGGTACGAAGAAGGAAGAGACTGCAAAACGTTTTAAAGACTCTTTGTCGTTAGAAAAAGTAAATTCAAACGTATGCTCTGTCCAATCAGATATAAATGAAATTAAAAACACAAAGCAACAGCTAGCTACAAATATAAACATATCTCATAATCAAATAAAAGAAGATTTAAAAAATGCTTTAACAACAATAACAAATACCCTATCAAATTTAGCAACACAAGTTGGCCAAGTCCATGAAAAAAATCAGGAAAACGAAAAGAAAACAAGTGAAATGGACGTACGTATAAACAGATTAGAACAACAAGTTTTAAACCCAAACATTGAAATAAATAATGTACAAGATGAGAATATAAATGCTAATGAAGTAAAAAAGAAAATTGTGCTTCTCTAACTGTTGAGCTGGACAGTGACGATATTTACAACGCTTATCGCATAAGAAAGAAGGGAAAAATAATAGTGGAGTTCTCTTCTCTAAACAAAAAAAGGGAACTTATGGCAAAAATCAATGGCCATAGGGTTGATGCAAAGGTACTGAAGAGTGAAGAAGGGAATAAAAACATCGATCCCACATCCAGCGCCACCGCCAGAGGTCCAATTCGCGTGGCTCTAAGCCAGCTAAGAGCCGCCGCCGACTTTAGTTCTAGCCGCCACCGATGAGATCGGCTGAATCACAAAATACGCAATGATCGAAGAGATATCCGATAGAACAACTCTTACACTGATCAAAGCTTATCTGAAGTTATTTATTTTAATGAAGAAACCAAAAAAACTTACTCTAGATAACGAAAAGGGATTTAAATCACCACTATTTACTGATTTTTTGGAAAAACAAAATATTCAATATCATTTCACAACGCCTAATCGACACACAGGAAATTCAGATATCGAAAGATTTCATGGAACAAAGAACGAACAAATACGAATATTAAAGATTAGAGAAATAGAAAATGATATCAATCTAAATATAGATTTACCAATACAAGCCTTAAGCAATTATAATAATTTACTTCACCTCACTACAGGTAAAAAACCTATAGACTTACATTTTTCCAATAAAATAAACCTTCAAGAAATATTTGAAATAATGGAAGATAAAAAAGAAAAACACGAGAATATTGAAACAAAAATAGAAAGAGTGAAGAGATAAATAAACTCTAACTATGTGAAGACATACAAAAACATATTAGATCAGAAAGTAAAGAAAGTTAACGTAAAGAAAACAGATAATAAAAAATACACTAATAATAATCAAGAATTTCATAAGGATCAATTCATTAAACAAAAGAAATATATTGCCAGATCTTTGGAAGTCCTTATCGATCCTATTGATGATCAACCTAGCTGCAGCACAAAAGCTATTAACAACCGATCTTAATCAAGGAAATGGATTCACTATCATCCAAACAGGAGAGATATCCTTAATTCAAAATTAATCGAAAATATTACACATATTCAAAACTGAAGATTATTTAACTTACATTAACACATTAGAATTCGAAATAATGACACTAGATGACGCATATTTACAACATCAAATTAAACACACTAAACTACAATTATATAGTTTAATACCCAAATCAATATCTTTGGAACAGGATTAAAATACCTGTCTGGAACAATGGACGATGATGACAGGACGGAAATTGAAGAAAAACTTAGAATCAATACTCTTAATAATCATAACGTAATCGAACAATCAAAAAAACAAATCAAAATCAATGCTCATTTTGACGAACAATTAAAAACATTAACAAATTTGCAAAACCTACAGACTAAATTACTTATACAAAATATGGAATTAATCAATCAAACTAAAACAGATTCACGCAAAGCTTACCTCAGACACGAAATTGAACATGTCGGGAAATTGATTGAACAAGCTGGAGAATTGCTATTGGCTTCAAAATTGCGAACACTAAACAGGGACATACTAACGGATAAGGAAATTAATGACTTTAACATTACATTGGAAAAAATGGAAAACATCGAATTAGATGTTGCGACCCAACAAAAAAACATCATTTTTATAATTAAGGTACCTAACATGAATCAAAACAACTATAAAGAAATTGTTATACAACCAATACCTAATTTTAACAAAAAACAGTTAACCTTAGTTAATAGGAACTACTTAATGAAAGATAATATAATCTATGAAAAAAACTAACAAAATGTCTAACCTAAAGGAAGAGAAAGATAATTGTATTCAACACATATTTAACAAAAACCATATGCATTGTAATTATGAAACCAATACAGAGATTATGGAAATTGGAGTTAACGCGATTATAGTAATTAATGGAAATTTTAAAGTAAATCACACATGTAATGAATTCCCACTCACCCTGAATGGAAACTATTTAATATATATTGAAGACTGCCAAATTTATCTAGATAAATGGTATAACAGGAAAGGTTATTCTAATACAATAATTGTACCTAATCCTATTAGAAACATAACAACTAATGATTCACCATTAACTTTAGAACAACTTCATTATAAAAAAATATAGAAAATATAAAAATAATCAGAGAGTTAAAACAACATGAAAAAATTCAAAATGTATCTATCTCTACTATTGTAATAATAATTATTACCATAATTTGTATCTACATTTATGTCAAAATCCGGAATAAGAATGTTAAGCAACCTGGAGTTACCGTTAACTTACCCTTAATCCCTTTGGGAACCGGGCAAGCATCTTCGTCTGGGGGTGTTATATCAACTCACTCTACGAATGAGCGGAAACTCCCTTTTGAATAATTATATTAAGTATCTTGACAAACTGTACTAGTTATAAATAACCAAATGTATTTTTAAGTCTTATCACATAAGAGAAAAACCCATAATTAATAATATTGACCAAATGTATTTTTAAGTCTTATCACATAAGGGAAAAACCCATAATTAATAATAATAACCAAATGTATTTTAAGGAGAAACCCATGATTAACAATATAATCTTTTAGTACCTTTCCTATGAAACAGGTAAAAACTTATTCTGTGTTTAGGAAGAAACATCAGGCACCGATAAACGATCACCTACCTGTGTTTGTTTATCAGGATGTATATTATATTATGTGTATTGAAAATATTATAAATAGAGGAACAACTAAATTTAATAAACAGAACTTATTTTACCAGCAAAGAGACATCGTCTCATTTCTTTTCTTAAGCGAATATTAGGAAACGGTTAAATATTTTTCTCAAAAAAGTGATACTGGAAAAGTTGAAAGTAACTTCTTTCAATTCATCCGTATTCAAAATTCCACTAAAAAAAATGAACAAAAGACCAAAAATGCATTTTGAACTTTAAATAAGTGAAATTTAAATTATAAATAAAAGAAAAAAACATAACGATTAACCAATTCATTGCATATATTTTCAGAAATTTACATTTCTATAATTTCTTGATACGAATTGTAAAGAGTTTCATGAATGTTTTTCAATGCTTCCGATTTGAATCAATATATTATTGTCGCATTTCTTCAAATATGCATAAAACTCTTGACAATTCATATCAAAATTTTATTTGACTGTAATTAACTTAACTTGAGTACGAAGAGAGTCGGTCGTGTTTTTATTAGCTCTAATAAAATTATAATTTGTCTTTTAAATAAAAATTAATAAACTGCTTTTAAATATTGCATTAATAATCTTTAAATGCATTTAATTGTTTATGCTTTGAAAAACTAATAAAGTCTACAACATTTAAGCATAAAAACGAAACATTAAAAACAAAAATATAACAAAACAAATAAACAAACAAAATAAAAACAACAGCAACAATAACAACTGAGTTTAACAAAACAAATAAACAAACAAAATAAAAACAACAACAACAATAACAACTGAGTTTATAATTTCTATTTTAAACACTTAAACTAAATTAAATTAAAATGACCGGCAATAAGCGCACTAAGAGAAATGCAAGTGAAGCTAATTTGAGCTCCTCGTCGAGTAATCTATCGGATCTCGTGTTTTCAGGCTCAAACTTCTCTGTCACTCGTCTGTACAATTGGCTTGACACTCAATTTACAAAACAAAGTCAATATATTAGCGAGCGTTCGGAACTTATACAAACAATGATAGAGGAAACCAAAACAAGTATTTTTATTGAAATAGAAAAGAGATTCACTGATTTAAAAACAGAAATAATAAATGATGTGAGGAAAGAAATTAGTGAACTAAATGACAGAGTAAAACATGTTGAAACAGTAAACAAAGAAATTGTTCAGCTAAAAGCTGAAGTTAAAAATTTGACTGCAAAAATGCATAAACAGGATAATTCTATTGTTGCATCTGATTTACGCATAACTAACATACCATGTTATGATAATGAGGATTTACAATGGATTTTTGAAAATATATGCCGTTCAGTAGACATTTCTATACCATTTTTTAAATCAATTTTTCGCGTCAAACATTTTAAAAATATTCGTGATGTGGACAATCCTCCTATTGTTGTTAAACTGAACTCGCCTTATGAAAAGAACTTTTTCCTAAAGGCTGTATCGGCATTTCGTAATAAAAGTAAAACATCGCTTAGATTGCATCATGCAGGTTTTAATAGTGATGAACCCTTTTACATAAACGAAAATCTAACTCCTCACAATTATCAGATATTTAAAAGTGCACTTGGTCTAAAGAAAGACCAACTTCTAGCAACTGCCTATACACAACGCGGGATCGTATATGTTAAACAAAATGCAGATGATGAGCCATTGAAAATAGAATTCCTTGATGAATTAAAACAATTTTTTCGACCTTCAACTTAAACATTGCCATTTTTCGATATTTTACATAATATATAATTTCTGCCGAAGGAAAAACTTGATATTTCTACAAATGCATATAATTATATTATTTTGTTTATATTTTAATTTAAAAATTAGCATAATCTTCACTATTTTTAATTTTATTATAATTTTGTTCTACCTTCTTTTATCTAAAATATTATATTTGTATTTGTTATTAACAACTTTTGAAGAAGGAACCTATTACACTGCTAATACTTATTGCGTTGCTGTTAGGGGTGGTTGTTTTGAAGGAAGATATTTTTGTTTTTATGGGAGATAATGGAGGTCCAGTTGGAAGCTCCAAAGACATGACAATGAATATGGTAAGGATATTTGCCAAACAGAGACATGGTGTTACAATCGCTCACATAAACGCTCAAAGTTTAAACAACAAGATCGATGAGTTCAAACTGGTTTTCGAAAACTCAAATGTTGATATCGTTTGTGTTTCCGAGACCTGGTTTTCGGATAAAACGCCGGACAGTCTTATTTGTCTAAATGGCTACAAAGTTTTTAGAACTGACAGAGATGGTCATGCGGGTGGAGTTGCCATTTTCGTAAAAGATAATATATCTTGTAAATTTTGCTTTAAGTCGCGTAGAGAGGAAAAGGTTGAGTTTATTTTTGTTGAACTTGTATCTTTTGGTAGAAAAATACTTATTGGCTGCGTCTACAGGCCACACAAGAGAATATCTTTTTCTGATTTTGTGTTAAAATTGGAAAACTTAACCGTTGCCTATGACGATATTGTAATATCTGGTGACTTCAATTCCAATATACTAACGGAATCAAACTTTACTGATGAAATGTCATCACTTGGACTCATGCCCGTTAATGTAACTGTTCCAACACACTATACAACCTCAAATAATTCACTGATAGATCTTTTTTTTTGTTGCCAAAATATCAAATGTACTATTCTACGACCAGGTTTCGGCTTCATGTTTCTCAAAACATGATTTGATATTTTTAACGTATAATTTTGAAATTCAACCGGCAGATAAGATTTGTTACTACCGGGACTTCAAGTGTATAAATTATAATTTGTTATATGAAGAATTTTTAAGAATTGACTGGGAAAGTATGTATTTTATGTCTTCCGTGGATGAGCAATTATCGTTTTTTGAAAATAATATTCAGCGACTATATAATGATGCTGTTCCACTAAAATCTAGGAACATTTTGGGAAAATCAAAACCATGGTTTACATTAGCTATTAAACAATTAATTCAAAAGAGAGATGTTGCTTATTCAAGTTGGAAGAGATTTAAAACTCCTGAGTTGAAAGTTCAATATCGTACTGCTAGGAGGGAGGTTAATAATAAAATCAGAATTTCAAAAAGAGAATATTATTCTGCTCTCGAATCGAAGAAAACTTGGAAAGTCATTCATGAAATCGGAATTGGCAGGGCAGATAAAACGAACTGCGATGTTGATGCTAATGACTTAAACAGTATTTTTACAAACCTACCAACAGTCCAAATTAACGACAACTTTTACAACTTCCCATCAGGTAATAACAACTCTACTCTTGATGATATTAATACATTTGAGTTTTCTTGCATAACCCAGTTTGATATCATATCAACTTTTTCATTAATAAAATCAGAAGCAGTAGGTTACGATAATATGCATCCGAAATTTTTAAAGATAATGTTGCCATTACTTCTGCCCTATTTAACTCACCTTTTCAATACAATCATTACGACAAACACTTTTCCGTTAAAATGGAAGCACGCCAAAATTGTACCACTCCCGAAGACAAATACTGAGTTTCGACCAATTGCCATTTTGTGTTTCCTTTCAAAAGTTCTGGAAAAGATTCTACACCGTCAAATGATTGAGTATATTAGGGATAAATGTCTGCTGTCTGATAAACAATCTGGGTTTCGTTCTAATCATAGCTGTGTTACAGCTCTGATTGATGTCTCGGAAAATATACGACGTGAACTCGATAATGGCAAGGTTAATTTCTTGATACTCCTTGACCACTCTAAGGCGTTCGACACGGTTGACCACTATACGTTATGTATGAAACTTAGACATTTCTTTAAATTTTCTTCATCATCAACACAGTTTTTATTTTGTTATCTAAATAATCGCACACAATCTGTCTACGTTAATAATAAATGGTCTAATTTGCTGACACTTAGTAGGGGAGTGCCCCAAGGGTCTGTTCTTGGGCCTCTGCTTTTTTCCATATATGCAAATGATTTGCCGAATCAGCTCTCATACTGCAGACTACATATGTATGCGGATGATGTCCAATTGTATTTAAGCAGTCATGTACACTCAATTCAAGAAGCTATTACGAAAATTAATTTTGATTTAAATAGAATATATATATGGGCTACAGCAAACGGGCTTTGTCTCAATCCGCAGAAATCCAAATGTGTTGTAATTCACAAGCAACGAACTGTGCCAATTATCGAAAATGAAATACATATAAATGGAGGAAAAATTGAGACCGCAGAAGCGGCCAAAAACCTTGGTATCATTTTTAGCAAACATTTAACATGGACAAATCATATTAACTCTCTTGTTGGTCAAACCTACGCTAAGTTAAGGCCTCTTTGGTCAACACAGTTTTTTACTCCTTTGAAAGTGAGAATACTGATCGCAAAGTCATACCTAATCCCCGGTTTAATATATGGTTGTGAACTTTTTGTGAATTGCGATAGTACTAGTAAGCGCAAGTTAACCGTTTTATACAACAATATCATCAGATATGTTTATGGCTTGAGAAGGATTGATCATGTGTCATTATTTGCCACAAAACTCTATGGTGTATCTTTCGAGAGCCTTCTTAAGATACGAGTACTTTTAGCTTATCATAAAATTATTTATACAAAGAATCCTCCGTATCTTTATGCCCTTATACAGTTTGCCATATCCCAAAGGGGAAGAGGGACAATAATACCTATGCACCGATATCATGTATCTGAATGGCATTTTTACATAAATGCTCCACGTCTTTGGAGAGATCTTCCAGCAAACCAGCAGCTCAACAGCAACGCAAACAGCTTTAGACATTTTCTTTTCAATATTTTTGCCTAATTTTAATTAAATTTTTGTTTCTTACAATGTTGACTCTTTGACAGACATATTAAATTAAATTATTGTTAATATTTAGAACCAGAAATAGTTTCTGGATTCAGTTTTGATTAAAAAAAACTTCACAAAAAATATTAAAAAAATCATTCTGAACTTAAAATTATATAACAGTACCTGAATAAAAAAAAACAACGATTAACAAATTTATTGCATATACTTTCGGGAATGTACATTTATATAATTTCTTGATACGAATTATCAAGTTTCATGAATATTTTTCAAAGCTTCCAATTTGAATCAAAATATTACTGTTGCTTTTCTTTAAATATTCATAAAACTCTTGACAATTCATATCAGCGCTGGTAAGAAAAAATAGAACTCAACAAGATTTTTCATTTCATAGGAAACATCATTTTTAATAAAACAAAATCGCACCAAAACTTGTTAAGCCGTGTTTATTGAATTAAGTTTTTCACATAATTTTTCAGAATAAGTCATTCATTAAATAAATTTTCATCATTAAAAGCAATGTTAATTTTTTTTAAATTCAACAGCTGATAAGCTTCAAATTTGGAAATCAAAGTAAGAGATGCCAAGTCAATTGAAATAACAGTTACAAAACAGCAATGGTAACAATTCAAAACGGTGCCCGGGGAAAAGAGGACGAATGGCAACCCTACCAGAAATCAAAATTCGTGGATAAGTGAAGAACTGATAAAAAATTGTGTGACTCGGAATAAACTTTTTAGAAAATGGCGAAACAATCGAAATAACAAAAATTATGAAAAAGAATATAAAAAATATAGGAACTCTTTAAATAAAAAAATAAATTATGCAAAAAACAATTACTATAGGAATAAGTTTTGAAAACCGAAGTAATATTCGTGTCACATGGCAACTGATTAGTGGAATTATGTGCAAAAAAACTAATAACATTGGTGATACTGTGATAAAAAAACTTTAAAAATTATAATTTAAATGACATTGTTAACAATTTTGCAATAAACTTTTAAAGATAATGTTAAAAAAATCTTACACAATTGTAATATCAAAACAATTTTGATTCAACGTTACAAAACTCTATTTATCTAAATTTAACAAATGAAAAGGAGATCTACAACATTTTAACAAACTTAGATACCAAGAAAGGGGCTGGATCTGACGGGATCAGGCCAGAGGACTTGAAAAACAATGCCATGTTCATAACTCCAATTGTAACAGCACTGATCAATTCAAGTCTAGATAATGCGACGGTACCAAAACTAATGAAAACTTCAATAATTAGGCCAATATATAAGAATGGAACTAAAACGGACTATAACAACTACAGGCCTATAGCAATATTACCAGTTTTGGAGAAAATATTTGAAGAAATTGTAGTCAGAAGAATTAATGAATACTTGGATAAATTCAACATTATAAACAAACACCAATATGCTTTTCAAAAAGGGAAAAGTATAAATAAGCTGCTCGGCAACTTTTCAAATCATATAAATAGCTGCTTTAGCCGAAATATTCACTGCCTTGTTCTATTTATAGATTTCAGCAAAGCGTTTGGCACCTTATCTCATGAAAAGCTTATCGAAATATTAGAAAGAAAGGGTATAAGAAGGTATATTTTGCAATGGTTCAAGAGTTATCTGGAGTGTAGATCGTACAGGGTCAGAATTGAAAATAACCTCAGCAAGGAAATGCGATATAATTGTGGAGTTCCGTAGGGATCAAAACTTGGGCCAATATTGTATATTTTATATGCAAACGAAATGATGTCATCTTTAATGGAGAGTATCACATATGCAGATGACACAGCGATTGTTGTCTCACATAAAAACATTGAAATATCAACATAAATAATGCAAAAACAGACGAACGTTGCAACAAAGTGGTGTCATGATAAAGGACTAATTAATGCAACAAAAATAATGCATATAAGACCACCGCATATACAATATACAGAAATCAAGCTAAAATTCCATAATACCCCTGCCTGCATAAAGTAAACAACATTATTAACACCAATGATACATGTGCAACTTACATTGAGATATTCAACTCTTATCAGTATCTTGGCGTATACGTCGACAACCATTTCAAATGGAACACATATGTTGAAAATCTACAAAAAAAATTGCGCAAATCCGCATTTATGTTGTATCACTTAAGTTACAATGCCACTAGGGTTTATGTCCCGGGAATTCCCGGGACGGGATTCCCGGGAATCCCGCCCTTTTTCGGATTCCGCAATCCCGGGAATTTCGTGCGGGATTTCCCGGGATTTTTTTATTCTTTTACAGAAGTTTTAGCTAGTATTATTGCAATTTTGGAAGCTTTATTTAAATTTAAAGCATTGATTTTTTGAAATTAATTTAATCAAAAAATTTTTAAAATTCAAAAAATACCATTTAAAATTTAATATACTGAATTAGGCCAAATTGTTTTTAGATGTCAGTTGAATTTGGTTTAGTTAAACCGAAAAAATGTTATCAGCCATTACCAAGTTTACCAACAAAAATACTTGTATGTACTTCGGAAACATTTTTTTTCTTTAAAATGATCTCTGTTCAAATAAAGCAATATTTGTATAGGCAGATTTAGACTGTAATATTTTCGGAAAGATTCTGCAACCTTACCTATATGTTTTGCATGTATACTAAAGTAATATCGTACATAAAATCTTATAGTGCAAACCAGCCTTATTCAACATTCCAACATCATTATTTCAGTTCCAAATACCTCCAAAAAACTAGACATTAAAATTAAAATTTTTAACTCTACTATTTTCTTGAGCTTAAGGTTTGGTTTTTATTTTTAAAAAGTTTTTTATTTTCGATATTTCGCTACTCCAATGTGTAGCATCTTCAGGAAATATCAATTGTTATTTCCTGAAGATGCTACACATTGGAGTAGCGAAATATCGAAAATAAAAAACTTTTCAAAAATAAAAACCAAACCTTAAGCTCAAGAAAATAGTAGAGTTAAAAATTTAAAAAGAAGGTTAAATAAACGAAAAAAAAAAAAAAATTAAAATTTTTTTAATATTTTCATATTTTCAATTGACAAGTATTTTGAGTTTCCCAGCAGAAATTCGGAAGTGGTAAAAATGAGTAAAAATGATTAGTGCTTCTTTTCTGCTTCGTTTACTGCTTCTGAGGATTTATAGCTTGCAGTAGTGTGTTAAAAAAGGCAATAGAGTTTTGTTTACCACACTTTATCGCTCTAACAAAGCACGAAATAATGACAATGACAACCGAATTTACTAGCTAAAAGCTGTGATTTTATGCCATTATTTGGAGCTATGATAGAAGCGCATATCGGACATCGAAACAAGTGCTTTCACGCGAGCTATCTCGAACAAAAATCATGCCTTATATCAGCAATAATGCAAGCGCTACACTATTTTCTTTCCTGACGAACCTGCTTCCAAGCAAGCAGTATTTTTTTCTGGGTTCTTTTATTTAAAATAATTTCATTTTAAGTTCAATTGCTATTCCTTTATTTCAATTGTATTTTTTAAATATTATTTATTTTCAAAATAATCCACCAGATGCTTTTTAAAATTATTTTGGATTTTTTATATGTTGGTTTAAAATGCCACTAAATGCAAAAAAAACAAAAAAATTATTTTTAAGTAGCTGTGGCATAAAAACTGTCTATTCAAGAAAGCCAATTAAAGTTAAGAAACTATTGAATAATGTTGTATTGTCTATTTTTATAAAACGATTTAGGCGAATTTGCCTAAAAATTTTTGTGAAAAATACTCACTTTTAAACCTTTTTTATATAAATAATTCTAGACGGATACTTTTGAAAATCTGCATAGAAAGATACAAAATATTTAGAAATATAAATTTTTGGATTTCATATTTAAGAAATATTTTAGCAACAACTCGATCTTATTTCTGACTATAAAACTGGTCAGACACAAGTTTGAAGATAAGATACCAGTGTCTTTCTCTTTTTCTATATCAATTGGTTTAACCGTTTAAACCGCGAATTAATATTTAGTTAATATATTTCTAAGAGTTTTTTAAAATTAAGACGGCTTTTCATATAAATATATTACATAAATATTAATTCACGATTTAAATTGTTAAACGAACTGATCCAGAAAAAGTGGAAGACATGGCTATTTTATATTTAGCCATCCTTTCAGAATATATTAAGTGCATTTTCTCATGGGTACAACCAAAAGATGAACTTTGTCGGACGGTTTTTTAACAGTAATCGAGTTTTTCAAGTGCAACATATGTCGAATTTATATATTTTCTAATGAGCGGGAATTCCCGGGATCCCGGGAAATTCTGAAAAAAATCCCGATGTCCCGGGAAATGAAAAAGTCCGGGAAAAGAAAAACCCTAAATGCCACATACAGTGTACTAAGACAAGCCTATTTTTCGTTAGCAGAATTTTACCTTAGACATGGAATAACAGCACGAGGGAGTGCAACATATTATAGAACATTATAAAACACTCAAAATCGGCTCTTAAAAATACTTTGGAAGAACAAACGCGCTTCCTTACACATCAACACTGCCAGCAACAACATTAGCAATAGCTGTGTTCGATTACCTGCTACATTTTACTACTTTTACCATTTTTACTACATTTACTCCAAAAGCGTTCGAGTACAAAAAAAGAAAGTAAAAGTAGTAATGAATTTAAGAGAAAAATGTGTTCTCTTTTACTACAACTTTACTACTTTTAGCTTAAAAAATTTTTGTAGGTAAATACAAAAATTATGTCAAAAATAAAATAAATAAAAACAAATATCAACACAAAATAAAAATGGATTTTAATTATTTTGGTAATTTTTTTGAATCTTCTTCGGAAGAATCAAGTGATGATGAGGTTTGGCTTAAATATGATTCTGGCGATGAAGTAATCGCCAAAAAATGCTTTAAATTAATTAGAGGTAAGAAAAATGTGTATTTTCGCAGTTTTCTGTAATTGATTGTGTTAATAAATTTTCGCAAACTATTTTTTTAATCTTTATGCACATGGACTTCAGTTAAAAATTTCATGGATGAGGAGGTAGTGGATCAATACACTGAATTGGAGTTTTAAACACATTTTCGTATATGCCGAAGTCTGTTTGATAATATTAGTGCAAAATTTTAAGAATCCGAATCATTTAACTCTTTGAGGGAGGATAAGCGACTTTCTTCAAAAATGCATTTGGCGATATTCTTGTGGTTCGCCGGCCATGAAGGCGTAAGCTACAGGGACATATCAGATAGATTTATTATATCTATATCAACAGTATGCCTTGTGGTAGATAGAGTGATCTATTTTATAAGTAGTTTAAGTCCTGAACTAATCAAATGGCCAACGGAAGAATAGAAAAGAAGTGCAAGCAATTTTTTTAAAGATAAGTGTGGATTTTCATAAGCCATAGGCAGGTACCCTATGGGGAAGTTATTCGAACTGCAGCACCGAATACTTTATACGAAAGGAACCTGTCATAGCATTTGATTGCATTTTTTCTTTTGGAAAACAAATAAATCAAATTTCAATATTTTGAATTTTTACAAATAATAAAAGTAAACAAAATTCAATTTGACAACAAAATAATGTTTACTATTTTTACACAATTTTCGTTTTTTTACATTTTGAATTTTTTTTTTCTCATGAGTACTATTTTTTTAAATTTCTCTTTTACTACATTTACTACAAAAAAGTAAACAAACAGAGCTAATACTACAACTAAGAATGATAATAACAACACACATAACTTCGTAAACATCAACAACACTGACAACAACAACATCAGCAGTGATACAACTAACAATAATAATAATAACAACACACATAACGTCGTACACATCAACAACACGATACAATCGGCTCGTAACAACATCAACACAATCAACATGGCCAAGGATCTTCATATACTGAATATCAAAACCCTTTACCATACAACTCTCATAAACGACTTCTACAATGTCCCAAGGTTCTTCCAGGCAATCGATCACGCTTATAATACAAGACGCCGAGCGGAAGGAAGGTTCAAGGTAGAAAGTTTTAAGAACAATTACAGTAAAAATTCTCTCAAACTTACACTGCCAACAATCGTTAATAAATTGCCAATTGAAATTATTAATATTGGCAATAAATACAAAAGAAAAAAATACTAAAAAATCACTTTTTAAACTCGCAATAAATATATAAAAATAGCAATATTTATTTATTAGTTAACAAATATATCGTCATATAAAATCAAAAAAGCCTTACAACAACAAAAATGCTAACTACAACATAAAAGCAAGAGCAGCAACAATATCACAACCAACTAGGGTTTGGGGTTCGGGAATTCCCGGGAAAAGTTTGTCGGGAATTCCCGGGAAAATAATATATTTTTCCCGGGAAAACGGGAAATTTTAAAAATATTAAATTTTTTAAATTGTTTTTGTTTCGCATAGGATTTTTTAATTTTAGTCATAAAAAACATTTTAAATACCAAAACAAAAATGTCATTGTTAAAATCTTTTAAAAGGGAATCAATTTATTTGACACACAAAAAAATCATTGCCAAGTAATTAGGAGCATTTCAACTAATAAAGATTTTTCGCATAACTTATTCAAAATTTAACTAGTAAAACCTAAAAACTTGTTAAAATGTTTAAAAGAAATATGAAAAAAAGTTTTGTTTCTTACAAATAATCGCCCTTACTATCTAAATTTTTCAAATGTATATTTTAGTTAAAGTCGACTATAGTTAAAATATTGGGTGGCAGTATACCTTGACCTCGTTTATTTTTGGAGCATTCTGATTGGTTAATTTATTTTCAACCAATCAAAATGTTTGAAAATATAAATATTTGTGTAAGGTTTTCATACACAAAATGAACAAAACCGTATGATTAAAAATAAAGTCGACTTTAAATTTAAAATACTCCTTTATATTAAGGACCAATAATTTTATAAGTAACGTTTTCATTAATAAATGTGATATTTTCAAGTAAGTTTACTTTATTTTAATACACCTGCTTTCAAACTAATATATTCTTTTATATTAAAGAATAAAATGTCAGGAGTATGGAAATACTTCACAAAAAAGGACAATGCAGCGCAGTGATATTTGCCCTAAAAGACTAATAGTTAACGGAGGTATCTAAATTTGGTTATCCGACATCTAAATTTGGTTCACAAAAAAAATCTATGGTCATGCAACTTCTCTTGAAGAAAAGAACAACAAGAATAACGTTCCAGTTAAAATTAGCAAAGTACCCGAAGAAAAAAGTATAAGCTGAATAGGCATTGAACGTTTTATGGTAGGGCAAACATTTCCTGAAATGGTATCCAAATTAGCCGCAGTCGACAGAATGTCAATCCGCACCATAACTACAATCTAATTAAATTCTGTTGAAATTAACCCAACTTATAGTAGGAAACTGAACTCCTACTATAAATTGGGTAAATTTACTCTATGTGCGTAATTGAAAAAAAATACGCACATTGTGTTTAAGTTGGTGCACAAATAATTTGTAATTTTACATTGAAAGTGCGTAAAAATTAAATGAAATTTTGAAATTAGTGTGTTAATTTACTAAATTTGTGTGTAAAAAAGCACGCTTCACGTGTAAATGTACGCATAAAATGCGTAAAAATCCACAAAAAATGCGCAAAAATCCACAGAAAGTGCGTAAAAATAAAATATAATGCGTACATTTACAACAGGTGTGCTAACTTTAAGCACCACCCAAAAATTTTTTTAAATAAAATAACAAATTAATTTTTAGTACGTATTTTATTAATAATAATATCCGAGTCATTCTCGCATAATCGTTTATGTCCAAATTAGTCGTTTTGGGATCTTAAGGCATTTGTATAAAATTCATATAAAAATTTGTTATAACTATTGAATGGGTGCGATGACTCCTGCTCAACAAAATGCCTTCTTTGAAAGGGGGCAGTAATCGTCAACAATAATGGGAGAAAACGCCTTAAGAGAGATATGGCCTACGCAGGAACAACTGAGTGCAATGACTCTTGCTCAACAAAGTCAGTATTCATTGAGTACTGCCAGAGAACTTATATTCTTAGAGAAGGTGCATTAGAAAGCTCACTTTTTTTGAGCTTTCTATGGCGTGAACGATGAGGGCAAACATTTGATTTTAGCAAATTCTACTTTATCACTAGATGACGTTAGTGTTCCCGTGAACTGAAGGGACAAATTATTTTTGTTTACGAAATGTGGTAAGGTAGGACATGTAAGAAATGTAATAGGCGAGCAGCAAAATTAGGATGGTTGAAAAAAACAAAAATCAGGAATTTGTTTTTCTTTTAGGCGAGGGGGGCGCATATTACTACATGTTATTGTTTATGATATTTGGGTGTGCGGTGTTGTAGAAAATGTTTTTTTTATTGGTGGATAGGTTTCTTGACATGGGGGTATAGTTAAATGTTTGTAACTTAAGGGACGAGGAGGGATGGGTAGATTTTTGTTTTAATGTGTATAAATTGCATTAGATGCGTGTGTATGTGCATTTTTGTTTACATTTGTAACAACAATAAGCTTTTCACGCAGGAGCAACAACAATGTTTACAATGTTTTTTTTTGTTTTGGTTTTTTTATTTTGTTTTTTTTTTTTGTTTGGTGAAGCAAAAGATAATCAAACCAACAACAAACATACTGTTTTTTATTGTTGGACAAAAATATTTTCTATCATTATATATGTATATATATATGTACATACATATATATGTAGGTGTTAAAACTTATTAAATTTTAATTTTTTTGAATTTGCCACATTTCACTATTCTTTGAAATTTGGCAACATGGCTTGTGTTCGTATATTGTGTATTACAATTACTAACATAAAATATTTTTGGATTTAAAATCTAAAAAACATCTTTATTTCTGTTTGTAAAAATGGTAATGTATATTTGAAATTTTTTAAATATTTCAAAAATTTCAAAATATTTAAAAAAGGAAGCTAAGTATTTTACTTAACTACATATTTCATTTATTTCAAAATATTTATATTTCAGCTTTGAAGTATTAATATTAACAAAATATTTACATTTCAGCTTTGAAATATTAATATTTATTTACTTACTCCAAATTATTTGAAATAAATAAAAAAATATTAATATATTAAAACTCAAATATAAATATTTGTTTACTTAAAAACCTTTTTAAGTAAGTAATAAAATACTTATACTTGAACTTTCAAATATAATTACGAAAAATATTTCAAATTGTTAATTTAAGTAAATATTTTTAAGTAACTATACAGCTTTGTTCCTGGCACGAGCAAATTTTTTTTAAAAAACAATTAACAATAAAAAAATACTATATAGGTAAATTATTTTTTCGAAAATCTATTTTTCAATACTGATAAGCATATACATTCAAAAATGCTTGACAGTTACTACATGACAATTGTTTGTGTAGTAATCAGTAGTAGTTGTTTTCAACTGTAATTACTGTTGTTTTCCTATGCAAAAATATAAAACAACTAGCGGGCGCAGCCCGCTACGTTGTTAGCGTGCCTTAAAGCAGCCCCCCCCGACAATTTTTTTTAAATTCGCTTTTTATTTAAAGTACAGTTTTTATAATAAAAGCCTTCACCCAGCCACCACAACTAAATAATTCTGCACAACAATGGGTTTAAAATAAATAAATATTTGATCACTTTTTCTCATGAAAGTGGATTGTTAGTAATGAATCCATAATAAATTGCAATATACGTGTGTATGTTAAGATAATTTGGTAAAGTGCGAACTTAGGTAGATAGACCCATAAGTAGTTTTGTTCATTTGTGTTTTGAATGAAAATAAATAACGTAAAGCAGGGTTCGAAAGCATTTTATAATATTAAAAATAGCGGGCAAAGCCCGCTACGTTGTTAGCGTGTCTTAAAGTTTTTTTTTAATTCCAGTTTATGTAAAGGTAGACCTGGCAATTCAAGTAAATTCACAAATTCAGTTGGAAAATTTACTGCGTCGGTTTCTTCCACCGGTGCTTCGTTACATGAAGTTTAAATATCGGAATATATAAGTTCCATTCCTTTTCTAAGGTTTTTTCTCTTTTAGAAAATTTGTTTAACTTTTTGGAGAGTATGTTTCAATGCTACATAAGTTTCATATTCCGTGGATAGTGTTTGAACAGCTAATTCTCTCTTCCAATCCATTTGCATTGTCTATAATTTCAATTCCACTCGTTCAACGTTTATATCCATTTCATTCCACTTGTGTAGTGTTTCAATTCCACTCGTTTCCTATTTAGTTTCTTAATTTTAGTGTTTCATATACACGTGTTCTTTAAGTTTTAGGTTTCTAGCTAAAGACGCAGACGTTAAGGGGGGGGGGGTGCAATTTCCCCCTTTTGAACCACCATTTTTACCACGTTCCTGTCCAAAGTCCTAGAAATGCCTTGTCGATAAGTTAGCCCATACTCCAAGGAAAACATATTATATATTACAGGTTTCTAGCCGAAGGGTTCGGTTAGGCCATCAAGGGGGAGAGTTATTCCGTTTTTACCCCTCCCGGTAGGAATTTCCAAAAATTCCGTCTTAGAGGACGTCTGCGTTGGAGGAGGAACATACTACATATAATTTTAGGTCTCTATATCCAGCAGTTTGGCCAGGCCGTCAAGGGGGAAGTTTTTTCCCTTTTTACCCCTCCCGGTATGAATTTCCAAAAATACCATCTTAGGGGACGTCAACGTTGGAGAAGGAACCCAAATACCGAATTTAAGATCCCTTGTTCCAGCAGTTTGGCAAGGCCGTTAAGGGGGAGACTTTTCCTGTTTTTGACCCTACCTGTAGAAATTTCCAAAAATCTCATCTTAGCGGATGTCTGCAATAGAGGAGGAACTTTAATACCAAATTTCAACTTCCTACCTCCAGCGGTTTGGGCAGGCCTTTAAGCGGCACTTTTCGCTTCATTAATCCCCATTTTTGCAATGTCCCTGTCCAAAAAGCACCTTCCCGGTAAGTGAGCCCATACTCCAAGTAACATATGTTTTACATTTCAGGTTTCTAGCCAACTTTTACTATTTGTGCCCCTCTCGGTAGGAATTTCCGAAAATCCATCGACAGGGAATTTCAGCTTCCTAGTTCCAGCAGTTTGGACAGGTCGTTAAGGGGCAACTTTCCCTTTTTGAGCCCCCATTTTATAACGACCCTGTCCAAAATTCAAAAAAGTATCTTTCTTATAAGTTAGCCCTTACTCCAGGGACCCACATTTTAAGCTTCAGGTTTCTAGCCGAAGGGGTTTTTACCGGCCCCCCAAGGTGAGGCTTTTCTTCTTTTTGCCTCTCCCTTTAGGAATTTACAAAAATTCCATCTTCGCGGCTATCTGCGATGGATGAGGAACATTCATACCAAATTTCAACTGCATTGCCTAAGCGGTTTGGGCAGGCCGTTAGTGGGGACATTTTTCCCTTTCAACCACCATTTTTACTATGTTTCTGTTCCAAATTAGGAAAATTACGTTGCCGGTGAGTTAGTCCTACACCAAGGAATACATATTTAAAATTTTAGGTTGGCCAAAAGGGATTGGGCAAGCCGTCAGGAGGAGACTTTTACCTTATTTCCCCTCCCGATAGGAATTTCAAAAATTCCGTCTAAGCGGACGCCTACACAGAAGGAGGAACTCACATACCGAGTTTCCTTTTGGGATATCGTGTAGGGAATTCCAAAAATACAAACTTAGTCGATGTCTACTACAGTGGAGGAACCTTTATACCAAATTTCAACTTCTTACCTCCAGTGGTTTGGGCAGGCACTTTTCCAATTTGTGAGACTGTTTATGGGGAGACTTTACCCTTTTTGCCCGTTCCGGTAGGAATTTCCAAAAATCCCGTCTTAGCGCACGTCTATGCCGAATATCAAGAAACCTTATTTTAGTGGAGATATCCGTGGGGGGAGGAAAAAAAGTAGTTTTTTTGAAATTATATATTACTTTAAATGGTACTTTTTGGAAAAACGAAATTTTTTGGAAAAAGATACTTTTTTTACAAAGTACTTTATTTGTACTTTTTTTGGAAAAGGTATTTTTTTTAAAAAGGTGTTTTTTTTTGGAAAAATGTATGTTTTTTGGAAAAAGGTACTTTTTTGGAAAAGGTACTTCTTTTGGAAAAGGAACATTTTTTTAGAAAAAGGTACTTTTTTTTGGGAAAAGGTACTTTTTTTGGAAAAGGTACTTTTTTTGAAAAAGGTATTTTTTTGAAAAAATGTATGTTTTTTGGGAAAAGGAACATTTTTTTAGAAAAAGGTACTTTTTTCTGGGAAAAGGTACTTTTTTTGAAAAAGGTACTTTTTTTTGAAAAAGGTACTTTTTTTGAAAAAAGGATTTTTTTTGGAAAAATGTATGTTTTTTGGGAAAAGGTACTTTTTTTGGAAAAGGTACTTTTTTTTGGAAAAGGTAAATTTTTTTAGCAAAAGGTACATTTTTTGGAAAAAGGTACTTTTTTTGAAAAAGGTACTTTTTTTGGAAAAAGTTACTTTTTTTGGAAAAAGGTACTTTTTTTGGAAAAAGGTACTTTTTTGGAAAAAGGAATTTTTTTGGAAAAAGGTACTTTTTTTGGAAAAAGGTATTTTTTTTTGGAAAAAGGTACTTTTTTTGGAAAACGGTACTTTTTTTGGAAAAAGGTACTTTTTTTGGAAAAATATACTTTTTTCGGGAAAAGGTACTTTTTTTGGAAAAAGGTATTTTTTTTGGAAAAAGGTACTTTTATTTGGAAAAGGGTACTTTTTTTGGAAAAAGGTACTTTTTTGGAAAAAGGTATTTTTTTTGGAAAAAGGTACTTTTTTTTGGAAAAAGGTACTTTTTTTTGAAAAAGGAATTTTTTTGGAAAAGGTACATTTTTTGGAAAAAGTACTTTTTTTGGAAAAAGGTACTTTTTTTGGAAAAAGTACTTTTTTTGGAAAAAGGTACTTTTTTGGAAAAATTAACTTTTTTGGAAAAAGGTACTTTTTTTGGAAAAAGGTACTTTTTTGGAAAAAGGTACTTTTTTTGGAAAAAGGTACTTTTTTTGGAAAAAGGTACTTTTTTTGGAAAAAGGTACTTTTTCGGAAAAAGGTACTTTTTCGGAAAAAGGTACTTTTTTTGGAAAAAGGTACTTTTTTGGAAAAAGGTACTTTTTTTGGAAAAAGGTACTTTTTTTGGAAAAAGGTACTTTTTTGGAAAAAGGTACTTTTTTTGGAAAAAGGTACTTTTTTTGGAAAAAGGAATTTTTTTGGAAAAGGTACTTTTTTTGGAAAAAGGTACTTTTTTGGAAAAAGGTACTTTTTTGGAAAAAGGTACTTTTTTGGAAAAAGGTACTTTTTTGGAAAAAGGTACTTTTTTTGGAAAAAGGTACATTTTTTTGGAAAAAGGTACTTTTTTTGGAAAAAGGAATTTTTTTGGAAAAGGTACTTTTTTTGGAAAAAGTACTTTTTTTGGAAAAAGGTACTTTTTTTGGAAAAAGTACTTTTTTTGGAAAAAGGTACTTTTTTGGAAAAATGAACTTTTTTGGAAAAAGGTACTTTTTTTGGAAAAAGGTACTTTTTTTAGAAAAAGGTAGTTTTTTGGAAAAAGGTACTTTTTTTGGAAAAAGGTTCTTTTTTTGGAAAAAGGTACTTTTTTCGGAAAAAGGTACTTTTTTTGGAAAAAGGTACTTTTTTCGGAAAAAGGTACTTTTTTGGAAAAAGGTCCTTTTTTGGAAAAAGGTACTTTTTTTGGAAAAAGGTACTTTTTTTTGGAAAAAGGTACTTTTTTTGGAAAAAGGTACTTTTTTTGGAAAAAGGAATTTTTTTGGAAAAGGTACTTTTTTTGGAAAAAGGTACTTTTTTTGTAAAAAGTACTTTTTTGGAAAAATGTACTTTTTTTGGAAAAAGGTACTTTTTTGGAAAAAGGTACTTTTTTGGAAAAAGGTACTTTTTTGGAAAAAGGTACTTTTTTTGGAAAAAGGTACTTTTTTTGGAAAAAGGTACTTTTTTTGGAAAAAGGTACTTTTTTTGGAAAAAGGTACTTTTTTGGGAAAAGGTACTTTTTTTGGGAAAAGGTACTTTTTTTGGAAAAAGGTACTTTTTTTGTCCCCTTTTTGCCCCTCCCGATAAGAATTTCCAAAAATGCCGTCTCAACGGACGTCTACACCCGTCGAGAAACCTACATACCAAATTTCAACTTCATAGCTCCAGCAGTTTGAGCAGCCCGTCAAGGGGGAGACTTTTTCCCCTTTTTGCCGTCCCTGTAAAAATTTCCGAAATTCCCGTCTTGGTGGATGTCTACGATAGTGGAGGAACCTTTATACCAAATTTCAACTTCCTACCTCCAGCGGTTTGGACAGGCCGTCAAGGGGGCCCTGTTTCCCCATTTTAACCCTCATTTTTACAACGTCCCTATCCAAAATTCCAGAAAGTACTTTCCAGAAAAGTTAGCCCATACTCCAAGGAACACATATCTTAAATTTCAGCTTTCTAGCCAAAGGGGTTTTGGCAGGCCGCCAAGGGGGAGACTTTTCCCCTTTTTGCCCGTTCCGGTAGGAATTTTCAAAAGTCTCGATTTAGCGGACGTCTACGCCGAAAAAGGAACCTACATACCAAATTTCAACTTCCTACCTTCAGCGGTTTGGGCTGGGCGATGTTGAGTCAGTCAGTCAGTCAGTCAATCAGTCAGTCAGTCAGTCACGTTATTCTTTTATATATAGAGATTGGTATGACAGTTATTTAAAGAACTAACAAGAAGTACTGCAATTTTTTAGCACTTGGTTAAAGCACCCGGTGAAAAATGTTCATATACGCTCAAACATGTTCATATATGGTTTATGTATGGACACATATGGACAAATGTGGATTTTTTATGAACATATATGGATTTTATATAAACATATATGGAAGTATATGTGATTCCATATATGGAGAAAGATTTCATATACAGACATATATGGAAGCATCTGTTATTTCATGTATGGAAATGGCACTCATATATGGACAAATATGCAAGTATATGTTATTCAATTTATGCAAACGGGACTTGTATATGAACATATTTGGAAGAATACATTTTTCAATATGTGTAAAAGGAACCATATTTGGATAAACATGGAATTATATATGTAGCGCCTAATTTGAATGTCATACATAAATTTATATCTATCGTACAACCTTATAATAAAGGACAGCAACGTTCGCATGTATTCGCATATATTTAATAAATGTATATGTTCATATATGTCCATATATGAACATATACTTAGGTGTTACCTCATTTTTTGAATTTCTTCATATATGTGCAAACCATATATGAACATATACGAACATTTTTCACCGGGTGTTCATATATATCCATATATGAACATATACTTAGGTGTTACCTCATTTTTCGGATCCATACATATATGCTTGAACCATAAATGTTCATATATGGACATTTTTCACCGGGCAGTTATTTTTAATATCCCAGTGAAAAATGCTCATATACGCTCAAATATGTTCATATATGGTTTATGTATGGACGCATATGAACAAATATGGATTTTTTATGAACATATATGGATTTTATATGAACATATATGGAAGTATATTATGTGATTCCATATATGGAAAAAGATTTCATACACAGACATATATGGAGGCATCTGCTATTTCATATATGGAAAAGGCACTCATATATGGACAAATATGGAAGTATAAGTTATTCGATTTATGCAAAAGTGACTTGTATATGAACATATTTGGAAGAATACATTTTTCCATCCCGGTGAAAAATTTTCATATACGCTCAAACATTTTCATATATGGTTTATGTATGGGCACATATGAACAAATATGGATTTTTTATGAACATATATGGATTTTATATGAACATATATAGAAGTATATGTGATTCCATATATGGAAAAAATTTCATATACAGACATATATGGAAGCATCTGTTATTTCATATATGGAAATGGCACTCATATATGGACAAATATTTTTTTTTTTTTTCATAATTTTATTTATTGAATCTTCACAACAGTGAACTAACAATAAGTTTATCAAATCTTATGTACTAAAGCTAAAATATTAAGCCCAGCCAGTGCCAGACAAAATTTTAATTTTTAACATTAAATATTTTTTTAATTTGATGCAAAGTAAATGTATAGAAAAAGTTAAAAACGATAAATTAGAAGTTTAATTTTTAAAAAGGTCGAAAAAACTAATTTTTAATTTTTTAAATAGAAATTAAAAACCAACAGTTTGTTATAAAGAATATACATTTATTCTATAGAGCCAAATCAGCGGTGGTCCTTCTTAGGAGGCGTCGGTGTCCTTGATCCTCAAGCAGTTTACGAACCAATGAAGTTGGGTGCAGTTGCAGCCTCTTTAAGTAGTTTAAGGTGTATCTCGCGATTTCATCATTAACGGTGGGAACATTCAAATCTGAGTGTATGTTCGCATTTCTTATATACCATGGTGCGCAGACAATGGTTCGCAAAATATTGTTCTGCTTCCTTTGAATTTTTTGAACATTTGATGCAGACGCAGTGCCCCAGATTTGGATGCCGTAGCACCATATAGGTTTCAAAATCGAATTATACAACAACAACTTGCAATCAAGGCCAAGTCTATAATTTCTTCCAATTAGCCAATTAAGTTCTATTGTTTTAAGTTTTATTTGTGTTATTTTGGCGTCGATATGGTTCTTCCACGTGAGACGACGATCAAGATGTATACCAAGATATTTGACATTTGAGTGTTGGGGCACTTTGTGATTGTTAATTTTGATAAAAGAGCATGTTTCTTTTCTTAAAGTAAAAGTCAAATGAATACATTTCTGTTCATTCACCTTTATCTTCCACTTTTTCAGCCACGATTCCAGTTCAAAAACGTGTTCCTGCAATATTCGAGAGGCTTCATATGGGTTTTTGTGACAACTCAAGATAGCCGTATCATCAGCAAATGTAGACGTATGAGTATTACTATCAGTTGGCATGTCAGAAGTATACAAAAGATACAAGAGTGGGCCTAAAATGCTACCTTGAGGGACACCGGCCCGAATATTTTGAGGGGAGCTGAAGAAATCACTTTCCTTGACAACAAATTTACGATTGCTTATATAGCTTTCGAGTATATTATGTGTGTTACGTGGCAGTATATTTTAAATTTTAAATAACAAACCTTCGTGCCAAACTTTATCAAAGGCTTGCCATACGTCAATAAAGAGTGCAGAACAGCAATTCTTATCCTCAAAGACCTTTCGTATTTCACTAACAAGTCTGTGAACTTGCTCAATGGTGCCATGCTTTTTACGAAAGCCGAACTGATGAGCAGGAATTAGGTTATGTTGAGTTACAGTTATCGTTATTCTGTTTGCCAATAGTTTCTCGAAGAGTTTTGATAAATTAGATAATAGACTTATAGGCCTATAAGATTCAACTTTAGTGAGATCTTTTCCTGGCTTGGGTATCATTTTAATAAGAGAGACCTTCCATACTGGTGGATAATATTCAAGGCGTAATATAATAATAATATAAGGCGCATTAAAAATAAAAAGTATTATTCTTACAGCTATCTGGGGTAACTCCAAGATCATTTTATTACTAATTTTATCGGTACCAAAAGCTTTTTTTGGGTTTAATTCTGAGATAGCATTTTCGACCTCTCGCAACTCAAAGCGAATGGGTACCTCTACGTGCCGCGGCAAAATTGGTGGTAACTCGACTATTGTGTTTGGATCGTTTGGCATAAATACAGATTTTAAATGTTCTGCATATAACTCGCCTTTCTCCGTATCATTTCTAGCCCAGCTTCCGTCAGATTTACGCATTGGAGGTTTACATATAACAGGTCTTTTTAGATTCTTTGTAGCACGCCATAATGAATAGTCCGTTCTTCCTCCAGATTTTCCAAAAAATCATTCAGTGAGTAATTTCTTTGTAATTCAAGTAATTTGCGTAACTTGTTTGAGCATTCTTTAAATCGAGCCTTAAGTGCAGGAGATATGTGAAGCTGCCACTCTCTACGAGCTCTTCTTTTCTCATTTAAGAGTCGCTCAATATCAACTGAAAAAATTGGATTTTGTCTGGATTGTCGGGGGGTTTTGGTAGCAAGTCGTGCAGCAAGTTTAAGATAGGATTCAAAATTCCTAAGTGAGAGATCAATGTCCTCTGTTGTTCTTAGCAATATATTTTCCGAGCAATGAGTACTGATAAATTTTTTATATTTTAGCCAATTTGTTCCTTTGCCTGTAAGTGCTAAGTCACCGGTTGGAGATACAATTCGAGGGTTTATAAGGGAAACAATAGTGGGTGTATGATCAGAAGAGAGTTCCAATGAGGATTCTAAGTGCACCAAATTTCTTTCTATATTTTTAGTTACTCCAAAATCAATGAGATCCGGTATTTTATTTCGATCTGATGGCCAGTGTGTGGGTTCGCCGCTGGAGATCACATCCAAACCCATTTTATTAATTGTATCAAACAATACACGGCCCCTCGGGGAACAGAGCCTAGACCCCCAGAAAGTGTGCTTGGCATTGTAATCGCCAGCTGCCAGAAAGCGTGAGCCTAATGATTCGAAAAAAGATTTAAATTGATTTTCAGAAATCTTAAATTTCGGGGGGAAATAAACCGAAGAGATCACTAGGTTCATATTATTTTCTTCTATAAATACTAGTGTTTCCAATTCGGTTAATCGATTAACCGATTCCTCGATTAATCGCCTCTATTTCGGTTAATGTCGAAACAAATAATTTAAAACTCAAATAATTATTCGACCCGAATAATCGGTTAAAATTGGTCGATTAACCGGTTACATTTTTAATATGGAATTTTTCCTTAATTTTTTCACAAAACTTCACAATTTTCTTAATCTTGGAAAAAAAATTACAAGAAAAGCTTAGAAAAAAACAAATACTAACTAAAATAGCATCAAATTCTTTAAAAATCATGTGAAATAGGTCCTTAAGGCTTTAGATACCTTTTTCGAGCAACCGCAAGCAAGTCGCCATTGTACCATCGAGATACGTCATATGTTTTGAGAGAATCCCAATTTTTAATACAAAGTTTCTATTTGTAAAAAAGCCTTAAGAACATAGCAAAAGGCCAAAATGAAGGTGTTTTTTAAAACTTCTCAAAACAAGCAATAGGCAATTTTGCATTACTGTTTCAATTCTTTTAAAAATTAAAACTAATGTAAATTATATCTCCATGTCCTTAAAGACAAGGCTGCATTTGTTTTAAAACTCTGTCACACAATTAACATGTTAATTCTGTAAGAACTCTAACTTTTCTTATTTTTCCTAAGAAAGTGTGTATAATCGGTTCAAAACCACATCAATTCTAAAACATGTTCCACTAGAGCAACATGGAACCCGAACCCGTTTCAATGAATTTAAATTCGAATTAAAACAAATAACCTAAAGTTAACAAAAAATTATAATTAAAAAATTTTAATTTATATAGACTTTGACTTCTGTATCTACACACTCAGAGAATTGTCTATTTGCTATTGATGAATTTATACACTGATTCAATTAAGTTTCACTGGAATTCGTCTATTGAAACTTTTAATAGAATTGATGCAATTTTTCATAAAATTTTATGAAACTTTCATATTATTTATTAAAAATGTCATACACGCGTAAGAGTTTTATTAAAAAGAGATTCATAAAAATTATGAAGCTTTTTCATAAAATTAAATAAATTTGGCATTTATATTGTGAAGAAAACTTCATTAGCTTATTGAAAATTTTGTTTATAATATGGTCCGATAAAATTCTCTCAGAGTAAGAAAGTTCGCTCAAACTTTAAGCTATTTTTTACTGTTAATGTCCCTTAGTAACGAAAAAGATAGGTAAAACAAAGTAAACTGGTATTCTCAATTAACTGAAATTAATCTCAAAGAGAACTTAAATTTTTTTAGCGATGCCTTAATGAAAATTTCATAGGTGTAGGAAAAATCTTATTAAAATTTAAAAAACTTTTGGTTTAGCATTTCTTTAAATGCAATATTAAATTTTATTGTGTCAGTATTAATTAAAAATTTTTTTCTGAACAAAAAAATCTACGTTAAGTAATCCATATGTAACAGTTTTAGGTTTGCTGTTCTTAACTTAGATTTAGCAACATTTTTATAGACCTTTTTTAAAAAATCTCAGATTCCGAAACTTTTCAACCTTAGAATATGAAAACTTTTTTATTAAATACATCGTGTTTATATGTATGTAACGTTAATATTTATTGAAAAGTGTGTTTTAATTGATAAAAAGTTAAGGAAATACATTAATTTTGCATTAAACGATTAATCGATTAACCGCCAAATTTCTCGATTAACTGACCCGAATAATCGGTTAATCAATTTTAGTGATTTTTCGAATAATGCATTAACCGGTTAACCGCCTATGTCGAATAATTGGAAACACTAATAAATACTGAAGAGGCTTGAAGATAATCCTCACAAAGATCACTGATGATGGCTTTGTAGCGAAAGCCGAAAATGCGCATTCTGCCTTGCTGGTCTTATCGAATTTTTTCAATAATTTTTATTCTTTGTAATTTACTTGTAAAAATTGTATCATCTTTCTTTGATTTGAAAATAATTTAAACAGAAAGTGATATTGATTTGTGATCTTGAGTCAAACTAAAATAACATTCATTTACTTAAAATAACAGATCAACTAAAAACTTTTCCCCCATTCATCTTAAACACATTGACACGGTGCAAAAATATAATTTAATAACATACATTTAAATTTAAATTTAACGGTTCGTTGTAATTCAAACTTCTGTGTTTATCATACACAGAGTTGAATAGAATCAGCTGAGATATCTTAAGAATTATGGTTCAAAGTAAAAAGAGTAATAATAACAAAAGGATAAAAATAGCATTCCCAACAAACAATACGTTCCGTTTACATAGCGTTTTCGGACCGTCATAAACGGAATCCAACTCCGTATGCGTACCGTTTTCTGGATCCGTATACGGACCAGAAAACGGAACTTAAGGAACATCGAAACTGATTCGAATCCGATGAAAGTCCGTCAATGACGGACCGTTTACGGACCGGTCTGTCGTGTGAAAAACGGACATGAGTCCGGCTAAAGCCCGTCAATGACGGACCGTTTACGGACCGGGCTGTCGTGTGAAAAACGGACATGAGTCCGGCTAAAGTCCGTCAATGACGGACTGTTTACGGACCGTTACGTCGTGAAAAAAACGGAGTGACTCCGTTTCTGGTCCGTATCTGCTCCGTATTTTAAAACAAAAACGGACTTCTATATCTACCTAAATTCTAACCATTTTTTATTACTTTTGAGTAGTACATTATAATTTTTTTTGTTTATTAAAATAGGGAAAATAACAACACAATATAGATATAAAACAGTTTGCACCTTCATCCATAATTACGTTGCAATTTAGGCCTTTTATAAAATTTAATACCTGATAAAAACAAAAAAAACTAATTAGTTTAGGTTAAACAGATGGTATTTGCATTGGAGTTTTTACACATGACACAAATTAGCAAGTAATTCTTTTTGCACCATTGCACACATCGTGAAAACACCTTTGGAATACTTACCATCTAATAAATGGAAGATGAAGTCATTTGTGTGTGAACGGTTTTGCTCTACGAAAGTTTCCTTTCCGCTGGTTAGGACGAAGTCACGCTACGAGTATTGTGGCTAATATAAAGTTTCAATAATATTTTTTTAACTATTAAAGAGTTGAGCTCTCTTTTTTAAACTAATTTAAGAACTTTTATTTGAAAACAAATTAACACAGATGAAGTCCGTATTTACTAGTACGGAAACGGATACAAAAAAAACGGAGTCAAAACCTATTGTGTTCGAAAAGCCGTTTACACGGTCCGTTAATGTTCCGTATACGTACAAGCTTTTTCGGATACGTGCATACGGACCATTCACGTGCCGTAAAAGCCGGATTCATGATTCCGTAAGTGCCGGAGAGCCAGTAAAAATGTTTCTTGGGTTGTTAAATTTCGTTGATGTTAGTCTAAGTTGAGTTGTTGATAACAAACTCGATTTGCTTTCAACATTCATATAAGTAGACGATTATCAAATATTAACCCACTCAAAGGCGAAAGGCACTGATGATGGCTTTGTAGCGAAAGCCGAAAATGCCTTGCTGGTCTTATCGAATTTTTTCAATAATTTTTATTCTTTGTAATTTACTTGTAAAAATTGTATCATCTTTCTTTGATTTGAAAATAATTTAAACAGAAAGTGATATTGATTTGTGATCTTGAGTCAAACTAAAATAACATTCATTTACTTAAAATAACAGATCAACTAAAAACTTTTCCCCCGTTCAAGTATAAGTATTTTATTACTTACTTAAAAAGGTTTTTAAGTAAACAAATATTTATATTTGAGTTTTAATATATTAATATTTTTTTATTTATTTCAAATAATTTGGAGTAAGTAAATAAATATTAATATTTCAAAGCTGAAATATAAATATTTTGTTAATATTAATACTTCAAAGTTGAAATATAAATATTTTGAAATAAATGAAATATGTAGTTAAGTAAAATACTTAACTTCCTTTTTTTAAATATTTTGAAATTTTTGAAATATTTCAAAAATTTCAAATATACATTACCATTTTTACAAACAGAAATAAAGATGTTTTTTAGATTTTAAATCCAAAAATATTTTATGTTAGTAATTGTAATACACAATATACGAACACAAGCCATGTTGCCAAATTTCAAAGAATAGTGAAATGTGGCAAATTCAAAAAAATTAAAATTTAATAAGTTTTAACACCTACATATATATGTATGTACATTAAGGTTATGACTTTTTGATTTTTTTTCCAAATGTCAAATTTTACATGCCCTAGCCAAAAAGGCCATACAAAAATATTATGAAACTCAATCTTACCTTTTCGCTGCCGTCAAAAAAGTTGCCGCACCAAAAGGTTTGAAATTTGGTCTATATTTTTTTATTTTAATTAAAATATTTCGCCGAAGTTTTAAACAAATGAGACTCAAACGATTAGTATTAAAAGCTACTTACGGTAAAAATTACTAATCCTGTTTTGTCGTTTACAATAATTCTTGTAATAATCCATTATGTAAATTAAGCAAACCCCCGAGCAAAAAATTATTCTTAGAAATTGCATTTGGTGCGGAAGGTTTTTTCGCCAAAATGACCAGCAAACACGATTTTTATTATTAATTTAGTATTGCCTATCATGTGGTGATAGGTAAAATTTTTGTTAAAAATGAGTCATAACTCTAATGTACATATACATATATATACATATATAATGATAGAAAATATTTTTGTCCAACAATAAAAAACAGTATGTTTGTTGTTGGTTTGATTATCTTTTGCTTCACCAAACAAAAAAAAAAAAACAAAATAAAAAAACCAAAACAAAAAAAAAACATTGGGTGCGTTCAGCAGATACACTTTTATAGTCAACAGTTCTACAACAGTTGTACAACTATCTGCTGAACGACCTGATCACTAACCGCTCAGTCTGAGCGCTCAGGTAGCGCTGTCATATTTTGGTAGCGTAAAAAATGTTTGCTACTATTGATCAATTAGTGATACATTTGTTGTTGTTGATTTTAAAACAATTTTTTTTTTGTAAGAATGACAAATAAAAACATACAAATATAATTCAAAAACAAAAATTTAAAGAAACTAAAGGAAAATATATAAAAATTGTATTTAAAAACGAAACAAAGTAAACGTCGTTCAGCAGAGTTACTAATCACAAAGCGCTACAAGTCACCGGTATCAGTTTAAGGTTTCTCTGCTGAATGCTACCATTGTAAACATTGTTGTTGCTCCTGCGTGAAAAGCTTATTGTTGTTACAAATGTAAACAAAAATGCACATACACACGCATCTAAAGTTGCGTTTACACTTGCATCGAAATCCCGAGATTTCGCTATTCACCACTCCGAAAAAACAATGAAGAAAAGCATATATATGTGCAATTTTAAATAAAACACACATAGTTGGCTCTAATAAATACATTTTCTAAAAATTTAACGTTTATATGCTTTTCTTCATTGTTTTTTGAGAGTGGTGAATAGCGAAATCTCGGGATTTCGATGCAAGTGTAAACGCAACCTAATGCAATTTATACACATTAAAACAAAAATCTACCCATCCCTCCTCGTCCCTTAAGTTACAAACATTTAACTATACCCCCATGTCAAGAAACCTATCCACCAATAAAAAAAACATTTTCTACAACCCCGCACACCCAAATATCATAAACAATAACATGTAGTAATATGCGCCCCCCTCGCCTAAAAGAAAAACAAATTCCTGATTTTTGTTTTTTTCAACCATCCTAATTTTGCTGCTCGCCTATTACATTTCTTACATGTCCTACCTTACCACATTTCGTAAACAAAAATAATTTGTCCCTTCAGTTCACGGCAGTGTTGTCATTTCAGTGCTTTTCGGGTATTTTTTGGTGCTTTTTTCCTTCCCGTACCCGGTGATTTTTTACAAATACCCGTTTTTAAAAAGCGGGTATTTACAGTGCTTTTTTAGATTTCTGGCAGTGCTTTTAGTGCTTTTTGAACAGTTTATATTTTTGGTATTTGTTTTCCTTTTTTCAATTTTTCTTGAATTTTCTGTCAAAGTTGAAAAAATAATACGAAATATACAAAAAATAAATTTTTTCACAATGTTTGTAGTACAATTTTAAATAGCAACTTCGTTATATTTAAACTTCAAAATTTGAAATATTAGTTTGGTGCTTTTTTACCCCTTTTTTGGTTATTTTTTGAACCTCTTTTACACGATTTTACAAAAGTAAAATGTGTTTTTAAAATCTTGACTTAAATTTTTCAAAAAATTATTATCGTGCTTTTTTACCCCTTTTTTGGTAAATTTTTACCCTTTTTACCCGTTTTCACAATGCTCACGGTGCTTTCCTGCCTTCAAGAGTTGGCAACACTGGTTCACGGGAACACTAACGTCATCTAGTGATAAAGTAGAATTTGCTAAAATCAAATGTTTGCCCTCATTGTTCACGCCATAGAAAGCTCAAAAAAAAAGTGAGCTTTCTAATGCATCTTCTCTAAGAATATAAGTTCTCTGGTAAACTGTTAACTTGTTCTAATAACTAATTCTAATAAATACATTTTCCAAAAAAATTAAAGTTGATACGCATATCTTCACTCTTTTTTCAGAGTGGTGGATATCGAAATCTCGGGATTTCGGTGCAAGTGTAAACGCAACTTTAGATTATAAATGTCTTTTTTGGTAGGTTTATTAGGTTTTGTTTACAAAATATAACGAAACAGGTGTTAACTAGATAATGAAAACTCATTCAACCTCATGTGAACAGTTTTGATTAGTTGTCAAATATAATTGCTAAATCGCCGACAAAATTTGCATTTTACCATTTTATTTTATATGATTTTACCCTTTTTGTTTTTTGCGTGTTTATTTTTGAAATATTTGGCCGTTTTTACACAAATTCTAATCGATTTGTATCGCCCTGCTAAAAACCTGCTATTCTACCACACATATCAGAAAAATAGCTTTGTTATCATTTATTATGATGTTCGCGCCTTTTTCTTTGTGACATTTGTTTTTCTTTTGGCGAGGCGAAATACAATATTTTGTATTATTCTAATTTTGATCGCAGTAGTTGTGAAATTTTTTTCTCATAATAATCTACAAAGGTTTTTGTATTTGGTGACAATAAAATAAAAAATTGCAATTTAAATGCGTTAATATAAGTGTATTCGTAACAATACCAAAATAAAAGTTTAAAATTTCTGGACAAACAGGTATATTGATTAATTTCATTATGACCCAATCTCAAGAGGACGGTAGCGATGCTATACGTATAAAATATGAAGATTTGTGCCGTGAGCTAAATATGGATCGCGAAACTGAAGAATTGTCTTGGAATAAATTTATTGAGATTTCTCAAAAATTTTCGCTAGAGGTGGGTGTAGTCTATCAATGATGATGTATACATTACGCAAATTAAACTAAATTTAATATTTTCTAATTATATTTGGTTTGTTTAGGGCGATCCTTTGCATTGGTTTTGTTGTGCCCTGTATGCAGCATGTCGGGGTTCCTACACGCCCACTGTAGGAGGAGGCTCGAATGATGTGGTATTGGGCAATTGTATATCCGTCATTAAACTTTTGCGTAGTTGTAATATGAGGTATGTATATTAGACAAATATGTTTCCGTGCCTTACCTCGCTACCCCACGTTAGTCCAAAAAGTTTCCTGTAATTAAAATTTTGTATGAATTGTTATTTCGTCGTTTAGTATTCATGATTTTACATTGAAAATGAGAAAGTGGCATGAAATGGCAAAATTGCCAGAATCATTTCTAAATCAAATAAATAAAATGGAACGCAGCTATAGCATCACTACAAATGTATTCATGCGTTATAGTGACATCTTCGAACAGCTCTTTGTGCCGCCAGCCAATGAGAAGAAGAATTGCAAATTCAGGTATAATTTGATATTGTTTACATTTCAGCATTCTTATTTGCAATATTTTTCTTTACAGATCAGCCAAGTGTCCATATGGCAAACTGTTTGAGATTTGCTGGTGTTTGTATCTGTGTTCTAAAAATGAAAATCCTGTTAGTCAAGTGACCGATATTGTCATGTCATTTCATCTTTTGATCTGTTGCATAGATTTGATTTACAAAAATGTATTGGCCGAAAATCCAGATCTCATTAACACCAAATTTATAGGAATACCACCAAAATGGGGAAAGCAAGATTTTGATGCGAGAATATTAAAAGACTATTGCATTATAGAATCTTTGTGCAATATGACCAACGCATCGCCACATGATGCTAAAAATATGAAGGATACTTTTAAACGTATTATTAAAAAGTTTCTAGAAACAAATGTAAGCTACTTTACTCTTATACATTTTTTTAAAGGTTCATTTTCAAATAATTAATTTTTACATTTTGTATTTAGACTTTATATGGTAATGATGACACATTAGTGTCCAATAAACATTTTGAACGAAATTTAAGATCTCTTAAGGGCGCCTATGAGCAGTATGTTTTAAATATGGCAGAATTGGATGAACGAATTTTATTAGACTATCGTAAAATTAACAACAATAATTCACGTAAGTATAATAAATTGTTTTGACAAATAAATTTATATGTAAAATTTATAGTAAACAAAAGGATATAAATATAATTTTCATAGTAATATTTTATATGACTATTTGCGTTGAAAGTGTTTAAAAATTTAAGTATACAAGTTATATAAATAATTTTATTTTGATGTTTTTCCTCGATATTTTGTTTTTTTCGAATAAACCAAACAGCGTTGTAACGATATCACCCAAATTATATTTATTATCGCAAATAAGAGATTCGAAAACTACAAATTTTTTGTTATAAAATGTACCTTTCCTAACGATTTCAAGGCATTGTCATATCGTTTTCGCTATCGAGAAAGTGACATTGCCAAAGTCCGGTCCAGCTTCGAAATACTATCGTTATTTCAGGCGATTTCGATATGAAAAATTATATTGTATCATGTATGAAAACAAAATCTTTTCAAAATGAAAGCAAATTCCTCTCCAGGAATCCTTTCAAAACGTGCTACTATGAAGACTGATAAAATATTGATGATGAAATCGTTATATTTAGAAGAAAAGACGAACTCACCTAGATCGTTTATCTTATTAGCGAATAAAAAGAATATATCGTCATATGAAATCAAAACAGCCGTAAGTTACATTTAAAAAATTTTACAGGAGAAGCAAACAACTTTTTAAAATTGTTTGTGCTTACACTTGGTGCTGTTTAGAATTTTGTAAATAAAATCGTCGTGTTTAGTCGTAGGAGTGCAAAATTTTGCAGGAATATATCTTTTAATACGGTGCATCATAATCGATCAAAAAGTCGATTTTGAATTTTTTGTATGACTATATGTAAATACCCAAAAGAAGAAAAAAATTACAAGTTTTTCATAAGTTTATTTGTTTCCGAACATTACTTGAAGTTCTTTTAAAAATTGAATATTTTGAAGTATGTATACTTTATCATTAAACTCATGTTATAATCTTATTGGAATATGATGTTGTTTTCGGATATTTACGGTACTTTGGTTTGTACTAATTTTTAATATACAAACAATTGATCAGGATGTTGTAGGTAAACTATGAAAATGTTTCAATAATTTGATAGATAACATCCAAAATTAAAATAAAGTTCATATGTAATTATTTGATAATGAGAAAAACGATAAAGAAAGTTTACATTTTTTCCTTTCTGCATGCGAAGTTGGCAGGTAGATCAAATTCATTACTGTCTATTTCAGATATGATACGAGATATCGAGAAATATATTTCGGAATCAGATAGATGATATTTTCAATTTTTTCAAAAATGGTCAGTTTGTCAAACCAAAAGTAAGCTGACGATATGTTTTTTTTTATTGTTTTACCTGTAAACCTAAATAAATAATTTTTTCTATCGTTATTTGCGCCCTATTAATTCACTACCATATCCAGCACAAAAAGGCATTACAAAAAAGTTGTTTTAAAAGCACTCCGAATAGCATCAACTGATTGTGAAGTAGTTACAATTTAGCTCTAACACTGATTTATTTTACACGTGATGTCCCATGTTCTCAGTAGTTCATAAAGTATGGTTTTTAGGTATACATTTTCATCACAACAATACGAGTACATTTTTTTGCACTTTTTGTGTAATTTTAAAGTATGTACTCGAGATCATTATGATATACAGTGACGTACAATACAATAGAATCAATTAAAGTTCTTCTAATTTTATCCCCGTTACTTTTAATTTTTAAAGATCAAAATAATGATGAAATTGTCCCCGAAGAACTGGATAATGGTCCAGAAAATTGTAGACATTTTTAGTGCATCGTTTGTTTTTTAATTTTCCTACCCGTCCTTTTCTCAAATTTCATAGTAAAATTAGGCAAGTACTGATCGCATCTGTACAAACTGAATATTGTTGGAAATTCTATAAAATTTCCTTAAATCTTACATTATTTTTATGCACAAATGGTGGCCACATTTAACATGACAGCGCTTTAAATATGAGCAAATTTATCTTTGTTTTTAGAAATTTAAATTTTAATAGGTTCATTCTTTTCTACATTCATTAATCATTATTTTGATATTTAAAAATAAAAGCAACGGGGATAAAATTACAAAAAAAAACTTTAATTGATTCTTTGTATTGTTCGACACTGTGTAATATTATAAATTTTTAAAAGTGATTTAAATGTGCTTTTTATAATGTATGAAATAGCACATTTTAGAAGCAAGTTTAATGTTTACCCTTTAACGCATTTCTGAATCTACTGTGTAACTGCTTCAATTTATTGTTATTTGTATAACAATATTAAGGAAACACTTCTTTTGAATCTGAATATATTCAATTAAGTCAAAATCAGAAGAAACTAAAGTTTTCTTTAATTTTTTTTCAACACTTTTTTTTTAAACAAATTTATAACATGTTTACTTCAGTCTTTAAATTCAAAAAAGATACGATATTGAATTATCCCTTTCACGACCAAACTTGAACCGCTGTAGATTTTCTAACGTAACTTTTTGAGTACATAGTCCTATATATAAATTTGTTCCTTTTACTCCTGCAAGGAGCATAGGGCCGCTATAGTCCTATGGCTGATAATTATTGTTATTCTATTTTTGGCGCTTTACTATGCCGCGTACCGGATAAAAATGGAACTAAATCTATAACATTAACCCTCTAATGCTCAAGGCCGCCAAAAGGCGGTCTTCAGATTATAAATAGTTTTTGGCTAATTAACAATATTTTATTAAACAAGTTGTATTATATCTATAGAAAACTTAACTGGCTACTTTTTTGCCTTCAAAATTTTTTTGGTATAAGGAACGGTTTTCAAGCGAGAAGCGTGTAAAGTCAAAATTTAGAAAATTTTAAAAATTAACTTTTTAAAACAGAAAGAAATATTTGAAAAATTGCCAAAAATACATTTACGATCTTGGCGTACATTACCGATAATAAGAAAGCTAGTTTAGAGTCTATGATTGTAAAATAAGTTAAAAATTTTTATGCAGGACTCACAGGATAACGCCAGGATACGTTTTACAAATATCTCTCTAATTCAAAAACTAGACAATAGATTTTCTTGAAATTAAACACAGATTATACACGTATAGTAAGTAGAATTAATTTTGTTAAAAATTATTGATTTTTAGTGCCAAATTCGCTAAATTTCGTAATTTTTTAAAAGCGAAAATCGCCATAACTTTTGAAATAACAATTGATCAACAATTTTCAGTACGTAGTTTTATTTTATTGATAGTGTTATTTACAGCAAAATATCGCCTAAATAAAGCGATAAATTACAATTTTAATATTTGTTCCATAGTAAATTTTCAACGCCAAATATATGGTTTAAATATTATTGTAATCAGAAGAAAGAGCATTAGAGGGTTGATGGTATCGCTCTTGAAAGCGTTAACATTTTTAAAAATTTGAATTTTCTATTTTTCTCTGAACCATGGCCAATCCAAAAATAAAAAACAATTTTCTGTGTATATCAGATTGAATTGAAAACAAAAAACCAAAAAAAAAAAAAATCTTAAAAAAACAGAAACTAGATCTAGTCTGATTTGCAAATTTAATGTGTTTATAACTTTTGAGGAAGGTTACCCAGGTAGAAATTGCCGACGTTACAACAAAAGTTGTACTGGGACAGCACTGTTTTTTACGAAATGCCGGTACTACTTAAAACGTGCTTGGCCAGTACTGTTTTCTGAAAATTAACGAGCTTTTTTTAATTTATTAAAATTAACAATTTTATAAATCTTACGTATTTTTACATCTATTACACAATTATTTATGTACGAGAGACATCGCCATTCTTTTCTTGTGAAGTTTCGAAAGAATACATTAAAAAATCTGTGATGTACACTAAGAGGACAGTAAAGTTCTAGCAAACTACTAAATTTGTTATTAAATGTACTGGGATAATACCAAAAAAATAAAATCCCAATCCTGCGCCAACGTTGGGAACTAACTACGGCAAGCGTTTTTTGGTGTTATCATTTCGACAACATGCCAGTACAGTGAAAGTTAAAAATCCGACGCATTGCCAGTACATGTACTACCGCCTCCAATACCGGGCCAACATTGTGCCGTTTGTATTTTTCTACCTGGGTATTCTTCTTCTTGACCTCAAACCTACTAAATTAGAATTAATAAAAATACATATTAATGACGATATTAATTGTATTTGGTCAAAAATTTTAATTTTCGATTTCGTGCTGAGACTATGCCCTACGGGGAAAGGGACCGGTCCTTGAACGGCCTTTTTGTTTGAAAGAGACACGTCACTTTAACATGGCGTTGTCATTGGGAATGACCAATTGCCACAGTTTAGTCACCTACTAAACAAATAAACTAATAAAATATTAAGAATTAAAAATAATCTACTTGGCGTCGAAGCACGGCTCGATAACGCAACCTTCTGCTTGCAAGGCAAACGCTCTACCATCTGATGGTAAAGTTATATATTTTTCGTTTCTGTTCAAATAAAAAAGAAAAAACAAACGCTACTTGTAGATAAGAAAAATGAAAAGAAAAAAATAGAAAAGAAAACAACATTAATATAGTGGAACACATAAATATAGTGGAAGTGCCTTGAATATGCCCCCGATTGACCGGTCATGGGATAGGTTCTTTAATGGCAGTTGACTCGTTTTTTGCGTTGGCCATAATTAAATTAGAAAATCAATTGAAAATTAGAAAATTACCTCAAAAACTCTGATAATATAAATAAAAATTTAAAAAATTGCTCTTAAGTTAAAAAGAAAATTAAATGAAATACCAATTGTTAAAACTAAAACATCTTTAACGTTAAAAAACGTTGAAAATACAAAACTTAAAATTTCTTTCTTAAAAAAATTATAGAAATTTAAAATAAGAGCTAAAATAAGCAAATTGTAAAAAAATAAAGTTCAAAATAAATAATAAAGTAAAATAAATAAAAAAATATTTTTAAAAATATGCCGCGAATTTTGTTTTTTATTTCGGTATCGGTCAAGTTTTTCAAAAGCAACATTGAAAGTAACGAATCAGAAAATATTTAAAAAATTGATTCATTCTCTTTGGTTCATATTTGTACTAATTTAGTAATATGCCTTAGGTTGACCGGTCACGGGATAGGTCCTTGGAGGGCAATTGACCCCTCATTCCCCGTAGGGTATGGCTACAAGGTATGGATATCCTAACAAAGCTACATCTCTCTAGTGTCAACCACAATACTTTAAGATTTTCTGAAATAGCAAAAATGAAAATGCGAATAATACATCAAAAGTTCTATGTCACCTACCCTAATTAAATCTTTTAAAAACATGACTCATGGAATTTTCGGAAAATTAAAGCTTACTAGGAATCTATTTTTCATCTTTTTTTTAATTTTAGCAAATAAGCGAAGGAAAAGCATCGACATTTTACAGCTCTACAGTAATAAGGCCACCATTATAGATTTGCTTAGGTCGCAGATCTACGATTGAAATTGTAGCTTTAAATTCATTAAAGAATCCGGAACCCGCGGAATCGCTGGAGGACAGTTTTTCTCCAGATATATTTCGGAGACGAATACCATGTCGTCTTTTGAATTTTGCAAGCCGACCATTGTTAGGTGAAAACTCAACGTTTTCATTAAACGATGTGTTGAGTTCCAATGCTTAATTTGCAATACTTGATTAGTTAAATTCTTATGTTGAAGGAGTTCATTAAGAACATTTTAACATTTAGAACTTTAATTGACAGAATCCTCTTGACATTTTAACGTTCACGGCAGTAATTTTTTTAAATCTTTTTTTGAGTTGAAGAAATAATATATTTTTTGACACTTTAGAATTATTTAACTTGATTTTACGACTTTCAATGCATAGTGACAATTAAAATACTAGATGAACCAATTTTAAGGGATTGTAGGATACTCGACCTCTGTTAACCAATCTCTTGATGGATCTGTTTTAAACGATAAAATGTTTTAATATTGCAACAAATTTTATTTGGTGCACGGTGTAATAGCACGCTAGCGACTTACATAGAGCCTTAACAATACATTTTAATTATTAAGTTTTATGTATTTGCCTTTAATGAAAAGAAGAATTCATATTTGGGTCATAGTCCAAGAAATTCAATGAGATCAAATTCTTTATTCCCTTTCCTTTTTCAATTGGAGATGTAATTGAAGCATTTTCAAAAATATGTACGAATAATTAAAAAATATGTAAATAATCGTAAATTAATAAAGTACGTGAAAAAAATTAACTATTTTTTTAGAGATAAAAAATGGAGTCTAATACATTCGTAATTTACAAATAAATGCATTTACAAGTTGTTTTACATTTTTCAAAGTTGTTTTAAAGCACATACTTTCGAAACCGAAAAACAACACTGATTGCTCCATTGTAACCAATTTAAAGTTGTTTGTTTTGAACGACTTACATATATTTTAGCTGGGTAATTTATCAAACTTGGCTCGTCACTTTTAATTCCTTTTCAACTCTAATTAGTATAACTTTTTCAGCATCATACGATATCCTTTAAAACAACGGTTCCCAAATGGGGGTCACGACCTCCTGAGGCTGTTGTGTTTCGAAACAATACTTAAAAAAACAGATTTTTTTTTAAATTAGATGTTTTTAATCAAAATTTACTACCCAGTCAGCAAACTTTCGATACTTTTTGAGTATTCTTATTTTGTGAGTCAAAAATTACTCGAACAAAGCCAGTGGCATTCTATACCTCTCTCAATCACTCCTCTTTTTATTTGTTCTTGAAGTCGGACACAGCAAATGAAAACATGTTGGTAAAATATATCACTTTTAAATTGATTATTTTGCTTTCATTCAATGAAAAACAAAACTTGTTTGTTCGAACTTTATTCACAAATTGGTGAGGGCAGATATTATTCAGCCTCTAGTTCGATGTTTTTATTTATTTTAATAAAAACCGTGCATATTAGTTTTTAAAAATTTTGTTCTTGCAAACAGGATAAACAGCTATTTCGGAGGACGTTACTCCCTCTCATCATTTTTTAACTAACTTTTTTCATATTTTTTAATAATATTTCAGCACATTTTTCAAATATTCAGTATTTTAACGAAGAAACAATCCCTACTAATATTATAAATGTGATTGTTTGTCTGTCTGTTTGTGGCGCCATCAGGCCCAAACGGCTGAACCGATTTTCTTGAAATTTTCGGAACAGCCATTAAAAACTATCAGAATTAAAATAGGCCCATACAACACTAATATTTTGATGTGATATTTCTCGGCCTTGTTTAACTGTTTCGAATAAAATTATGGCCAGCATCTTAAAAAAAGTTTCCAAAGCACTGTGCTAAAAGTGGGTATATAATAAGGGGGCGTGGCACCCTCATATAATCCAAAGTGCTTTATGTAGGCTTCTTTTGAACATATTTGAGCAAAACCTGGCAGGGTACTTTTTCAAAAAAGTACCTTATTTACAAAATGTAACTTTTCTCAAAAAAGTACTTCTTATGAAAAAAACTAAAAGTTTCCAAAAAAAAGTACTTTTTTCAAAAAAAAAAAAAAAAAATATACTCGTATATCCCTACTAATCCCTACTAATATTATAAATGTGATTGTTTGTCTGTCTGTCTGTTTGTGGCCACATCAGGCCCAAACGGCTGAACAGATTTTCTTGAAGTTGTCGGAGCAGCCATTACCAACTCTAGAAATTAAAATAGGCTATATTAGATCTAGATCGGACAAAGGGGCGTGGCACCTCCCATATAACACCAACATTTAAATGTGATATTTCTCGACTCCTGTTCAACTGTTTCGAATAAAATTATACACAACATCTTATACAATGTTTCCGAAGCACTATGTTAAAAGTGAGCGGGACAGAATAAGGGGGCGTTGCACCACCCATACGATTCAAAGTGATTTATATAGGCTTCTGTTGAACATATTTGAACAAACAAAATTTTTAAGTACTGTTTAAAAAGTGGGCGGTATACGGCAAGGGGCGTGGCACCACCCATACAATCCAAATTTTTAAAGTGCTTTCTATAGGCTTCTGTTGAACATATTTGAGCAAAACCTTGCGTGATGGTAGCTAACAGAATTCTTAAAAACTGTTCCAAAAATGGGCGCGATAGGGCCAGGGGCGTGGCACCTTTCATACAATAGCTTTACCTCTGCTCCTGTTGAATGTAGGTATTTAAATAAAATTTTGTACGGAGTTTTCTATCTAAAATTTTTATGTACTGTGGCAAAAGTGGGCGTTACGGGAAAAGGAGGCATGGTACTCTCATACAATTATAATTTCTAGACTGCTTTACATTGTGTTATGTTGAACATATTTGAGTAAAACTTGGTATGGTGTTTCCAAATAAGTTCTCTGCCAAAAGTTGTCGGAACAGAGTAAGGGGGCGTCGAACATACCATACAACCTGAAATTTTAAATAGATTTACCTCGGTTACTGTTAAGCGTTTAGGAGCAAAACTTGACACAGACTTTTCCATTAACATTCGTAAGTACTATTCCAAAAATTATCGGGTTAAAACAAAACACTCCCAAAACACTGTAAAAATTCTCTAAAAATGGGATGTTTTACTCGGATTCGGTATGGTGTGGGGAAGAAAAATTTTCAAGTGAAGAATATTTTTTCCATTACGCCCATCTAAAAGGAGTATGCTTTCAGAAAAATATAAATACTACATGTGTTCTTTAAGAAACTTTAAACCGGAGGCAAAAGAGTCTTGCTATAGGCGTGTGAAGTTTCATTTCATACCGACCAACCAATAACGGCTGAATTATTTCCAACATATTTTGAAAACACTCCACTGTGTACTGAACGGCAGAAACCAGCTTTTTAATTCAGTAAACGTAATTTTTTGTTTTTCAATTCCGTGAACGTAATTTTTAATTTTTTAATTCTGTGAACTTAATTATACCCTACACCAAATTCAGTAGTGAATTAATTCAGAAAGGAATTAATTCACTTTTTATTCGTTCGATTTATAAAATTTAACGCGTTTACCAGTGAATTAATTCATTGAATTTGATAAAAAGAACTATAGCAATTCAATTAATTGGTAACAAAAGAAATCGAACGAAAGCAAGTATGAATTAATTCCATTCAATATATAGTCTTTTGTGAATTAATTAATTAAATTTTTAATTCAGAATTCAAAAACTGAATTAAAGAATTAATTCTTCAAATCTCTGGTTATAATGTAGATTTTAGATTTTGTATATATAGTTATCTCAAACATTTTTACTTATTTATTTCATATTACAACGAAAATCACATGTTTTTAAGAAAGCAACAAAATGTTACAGTTGTTGCTATGACTGAAGCTCCTTCAATAGCACAGCAATGTATGTTGTGTTTTTAACATTCAAGCTTTTAATTCCATTTGTAGTGATTAGAACGAAAGCAACGAACTTTAACAACGCATCGAATTTTAATTTATGATTTCGAGCTGAGCTTGCACTGCTCTGAGACTACCTGACTACAAGCTATGTATATCCTTGCAAAGCTACATCTGTCTAGTGTGAACCACAATACTTCCCAGCCCAAAAAGCCATTACAAAAAAGTTATTTTAAAAGCATTCCGAATAGCATCAACTGATTGTGAAGTAGTTTGATTTATTTTACACGTGATGCACCATATTCTCAGTAGTTCAATTTGAACCTTTTCTTAGTAATTTAAAAGTGATGTACATAATGTTAATAAAGTATGGTTTTCAGGTATACATTTTCATCACATCAAAACGAGTACATTTTATTTGCATTTTTAGAATAATTCTGAAGTACTCTTTATAAATATAATTTTTTTTAATAAATAAATTTTTCACATCTTTAAAAAATAAAAAAAAACACACGAAGCCATACTGCTTGACTGTTGGTGATAATTAGGGTTTGGGGTTCGGGAATTCCCGGGCGGGAATTCCCGGGATATCCCGGGAAAAGTTTGCCGGGAATTCCCGGGAAAATAATATATTTTTCCCGGGAAAACGGGAAATTTTAAAAATACTAAATTCTTTAAATTGTTTTTGTTTGGAATAGGATTTTTTTAATTTAGTCATAAAAAACATTTTAAATACCAACACAAAATGTTATTGCTAAAATATTTTAAAAGGGAATCAATTTCTTTGAAACAAAAAAATCTTTGCCAAGTAATTAGGAGCATTTCAACTAATAAAGATTTTTCGCATAATGCAGCGCAGTGCAATATTTGTCCTAAAAGACTAATGGTTAACGAAGGTATTATCCGACATCTAAATTTGGTTCACAAAAAAAAACAAAAATTAAAAGTCATGCAACTTCTCTTGAAGAAAACAACAACAAGAATAACGTTCCAGCTAAAATTAGCAAAGTACCCGAAGAAAAAAGTGTAAGCTGAATAGGCATTGAACGTTTTATGGTAGGGTATCCGGAAATGGTATCCAAATTAGTCGCAGTCGACGGAATGTCAATCCGCACCATAATTAGATCTTCGTTTATTCGAGAAAGTTTTAATAATAAAAACCTGGCATTGCCAAAAAACGAAACCGATGTAAAGAACATTATATTAAATTACTATAATCATGTAAAAGATATCATGATAAAAGAAATATTGAGCAATATTTCTAACAATAGGAGATTTACTATAATCTTAGATGAATGGACAAGAATATCACAAAAGAGATATTTCAACATATATATAAACGGAAATAATTCATTTTATAACCTGCGGTTGGTTTATATGTCAGGAAGATGTAATGCTGATGAATTAAGAAGAATTGTAGAAATAAGGCTAGAATAGTTTTATTTGTATTTGGAAAATAACATTGTAGCCACCATATCTAATGGGCCGAATGTGGGTGCTTTCTGCTGGAATCATGCAATTCATTTGGCAGTGCTTAGAGTAATTTATGTGAAACCAAATGTTCAACATTCTGATATTATTTACTTTGAATTCTCACTACACAGACTGAATTTGTACTGAAATAGTGTTTTTTTTAACAAATATTACTTATATAGGTGGTTTTCATTAACAATTTGGTTCATAAATATTTCCCGGGATTCCCGGTATTCCCGGGAATCGAATTTTTTTATTCCCGTTTCCCGGGAAATGAAAAAGTCCGGGAAATCCCAAACCCTAAGGCCAACCCATGTACTGAATACCGAGGTCTGTGAATGTTTTTTGAACCTGTAAAAAAGATTTAATAGATTATTTCATAATTTTTAGCTACAAACATGTGAATATAATGATACCACATAGTTATAATCAAAACTTACCAATTTTGCACGGTAACATGGTGCGGAGTCATCCTGAAAGATAGCCTCACTAGAATGCCTGTATTGCTCCTCCACAATAGGCACCACAAGTCCCGTTATAACTTCCCCATATTTTTCTCCGTTCATAATTCCATACACAAACAACAAAGGACTCCGTACATAATAAGAAAAATATTCCCGGATCATTTGACTCCGAGGATGCTTGACCGTTCTAATTACACACGTGTCCTTAAATCTTTCTCCTGGAAACGTCGCACGTACGGAATATTGTCGGCACAGTGCAAGTTAAACTTGCTCTCAACAGACCATATAACGTTTCGCCAATGGTCGAGAGTCCAATTGCGGTGCATTTTGGCCCACTACAACCGTTTAGCTCTCATTTTTTGTGTCAGGAGGGGTTTTTTTGCTGGTCTACTGCCACAAAGTCCGAATTCCCGGAGTCGTCTGCGAACCGTTTCCACACTAATGCTAACTTGGTGGTCTTTTTCGAGATCTCTTCTTATTTCGACGGCACTTTTAAAACAATTCTTCAGGTTCATTCGGTGTATAACGGTATCTGTTCGATCAGATGTCTTTCTCCTAGTTATTGTCCTGTTGCTGCTCTCTAATCGGTCATCCTGGTTCTTTTTTTTCAGCAAATTTATCACCGTTGGATGACTAGCCTGTCCGTCTTGCAATTTCGCGGCAAGGTACTCCTTCCCCAATGTAAAAATAATGACCTTTTGGTCTCAAGTCATTTTTGAGGTCTATCTGTTTAATATGCCACTACTAATTTATAAAGGATTTTTTTTTTCACAATAGTCCGTATTTATTTTTACTTTGAAGTTTCTTGAACAGATAAATTGATAAATATAAGTGCGATACAACAAAAAATAAAATAAACAATCGTTTGTCAAACAAAATTCAGTGGTAAGACGTGCGTGACCACAGGTGTATAGAAGTTTTATTTTGCGTATTTCTTTGCTTAATTAAAATTTAATATTTTTTTCACACTTGTGTTATTTGTTTATTATTGCACCAGGTATCCTTTTTTAATTTTCCTAAGCTAATAGTATAAAGAGAAACACAAATACACTCTTTTGAACGCTCTCATTTACCCGATTTAAGAGTACGGGGACGCTTTTTAGTAACATAAAGGAACATACCTTTTATGTGGTAATTCAGAAGAAATATTAAAAGACAAATTTCTCTTATTAATTGCCTGATACTGATAAAGAAAGAAAAAAAATTTCAATATAAAAATGTTTTTTATCAAATAGTCAGAGGCAGAAAATTTTATAAAAATATCTGTAATACTGAATTTAGACAGAGCAAAAACCAGCTGGTTTTTGTACAAATCTAAATTGCAAAAGCCAAGTCATTTACACTGGCTATTTAGTTTTTCTTTGTCAGAACACTTTTTAATTACTCACTTTTCTTTCTTTTTTTGTTCTTAAATTAATGTAAAAAAATTATTAATATATTTAAAAGAGAATAACAACACACAATTTCAAACTAAACTAGAAATATTCTTAAAAAATTACAAAATATTTTTTTGACACTTGCTTTACTCCTATATTCGTTGTAACAGAGTGTATCGAGAATTAATTATAAATGTTACCGGGTGTAACAAAAATGCACATTTCAGATATTTTTACTTGGTTTTTTGGCAAAAACCAGGTAGAATCTGGTTTTCAGTTTGTATGAAAATTGTATGGAAAAACTGAATTAATTTTGTAGTTTTCGGCTCAAAAACTAAAAATGACCAAAAACTACTAGATTTTGCCCAGTCTAAATACACTATAAGAGTTCAAAAAGGTAAAGGTTTTTGAAACTTTTTAAATATTACAAATAAGAATGGCTAATAACCATAAAAGAAATTTTAATTTTTAACGCATATTCTATGTTCTAAACTAAATTACATATTTCAAGTGTATTTTGATTTCTAGGTGATTTCAATTTTCAAAAATTTTAGTTTTTTGTCAATATTTAAAATTTTCTGCAATCCGTTTCTTATACGGAGTATGTTGTTTTACTAGTGTTTCCAATTCGGTTAATCGATTAACCGATTAATCGCCTCTATTTCGGTTAATGTCGAAACTAAAGATGGGCACGTGAGCAGAATTTTGCGTGATTCATGTGAATCACGCGTGATCATGCGTGAGTGTGAGTGAAACCTTAATTCACTCACGTGAACGTGAGTGAGCGTGAGTGGTTTAAAAATGTTCGTGAGTGAGTGTGCGTGAATAAAATTTTTGCGTGAGTGAGTGTGCGTGAATAAAATTTTTGCGTGAGTGATTGTGCGTGAGTCGAATTTTAACGGCTCACGCTTTTTTGGCGCTTTTTATTTATATTTTCAGTAATTTTTTTAGGCGACTTTATATTTTTGGGTATTTTTAATACAAAATAAGTGACAACATTTCATACTCGACTAGAGTTTCCCGGGAAACGGGAATAAAAATCGAAAAGTATCAGTTTTTGGTTACATGTTTTTATAATGATTTGTTTTATTAATATAGAAAGCGTTTAAGTCGTATTTTATGAAGAAAGTCAATTTTAAGGATGAAAGAATGAAAACATGAATGAATTTTGGTTTTGTGTACTTTCTATAAGATATTTAGTTCTCTTTTCAAGTCAAAAAATCTATGATGTACCTCCTGCCAAGTTATTTTACGTCTTGTCAAGTTTCAAGCTAAAACATAATTTGCCAAGTTAAAAATATTTTTACCAATTTTAAGAAATCCATATTTTTTTTCTTATTATCAAACTTAAGCGTTTAAAATGTTTGTAATATTTCCTTTCGATTTTCATTTTAAAAGATTTATTGGACGCATATTTGAATGTGAGGACCATCGGCATTATAGAGTTTCAAAAGCCTCTACCATTCGTAATTTTTTAAAGTTATAGTGAAGTTTATTAGGTTATAAAAAGCGTTTTAAAAACCAAAATAAATAATTTAGTTTTTTCAGAATTTATAGCTTGTCAAGTTATTTTTTTAAAATCAAGTTATTTCTTCTCGAATGTCAAGGTTTTTGACTTTAGTAATATTGCAATTATAGTCACAACTTTGGACCTGCACGTAAATATTAATAGGCATATCTAAAACATACCCAATTTATCGCTTACCAATGTCATTTGCTCCATTGGTACTTCCAAATTAACCTTCTTATGTCCAAGGTCACTACACTGAACCAAAAACAGCTGTGAAATCAACTAAAATCCATATTAAATTGATGAATATTTAGTAGATTTATATTTTGACGTTTAACTATTTTATGTGGTATTATTTTAACAAAATATCGTAAAATGTATTAACAAAAATTAGTTGTCTTAACAATTATATTTAATTAAATTGCATAATGATTTTGTTGTTTTACCAATGCATTTTATTAAATTCAACAATGCATTTTATTTAATTAATTAATTTTTTATCGATTTATTATTAATTTTTAGACTTATATTTCATTATTTTTTATATTTCACCAATTTAAATTTTTTTTAAGCAATATACATACAGTGTCTTTTTTATAATGAATTTGATAAAATATAAAACAAAATGAAATATAAAATTGAAATTATAATATAGCACATACTAAAAACTCTTTATTTAAAACACATGTATCATTTTATATACAAAAACATATAACTTTATTTAAATTAATAATTCAAGTACATTATATTTATAACTCTCATTAATAGTTTGCCTTAAACAAAATAACAAAAAGATAGATAATATCAAAATTAATGACAGAAATTTAAATGTACGATTTCATTGAGAACGTTCAAAATTATATAAATGTATTTCAATTAAAATTAAAAATCTTCAATTAGCAATTCACTTTAAGTCACTGGATTTGAAAAACAAAAACACCTAATGTCAATTTATTGATATTTCCATAGTATACTATAGTAGCCCCACTCAATAAAAAATTGAGAGCTTGTCCCTATCTCATGTAGTTGTAGTGGTATTAAGAACCATATGTACAAGTAAAATTACAAACAATACTTCATTTTTTCAAATGACAGAAAAAGAGTAAAGCTACTAGATTATACTATGGATATTTCCGACAATTACAAATACACATGCTAGCACGAGTAATGACGCGACAAAACTAACCTCACTAAACTTTTTTCCACAGATTTAATACTCTTTTTTTTCAAAATGAAGAAAAATTATATCAAATTTACGTTACTGCCTTTTTACAAAATTTTTTAGAGTTAACAAATTAAATTTTGTTAAAAAATGGACAAAAATTATCAAAACAATAGTTGTTTGTAGAGAATTATTGACAAAAATAAGTATGTTCATTTAAAAAAAAGTAGTTGATTTAAAAAAACACAATTTGAATAAAAAATATATTGTTTTAACAATTCGTTTCATCGAAAAGTAACAAAATTTTTATGTTGATTTCACTTACGACTTTTGGTTCAGTGTAGAAAGAGATCTTAAGATTTAAAGAAATTTCTGGCTAAATAACAATTTTTATAAAATCAATTATGTATATAGAAAACATATTTTTTGTGTTTTCATTGACAAAAATTAAGGAAATACATTAATTTTGCATTAAACGATTAACCGATTAATCGCCAATTTTCTCGATTAACCGACCCGAATAATCGGTTAGTCAATTTTAGTGATTTTTCGAATAATGCATTAACCGGTTAACCGCCTACGTCCAATAATTGGAAACACTATGCTTTACACATTTTTTCAAGGCATTGATTCCGTCGGTTTCGCAGTAAGAATTTTTTTGTATTTTTTATATGGGAAAATCTACGAAACAGGTCGATTTCAGATTTTAAAAATGAAAAATTTCAAATTAGTGGCACACATTTTTTTTCTAGATTAACTTATTTAAAATGCATTGAAAAGAAGTAATCTGTTCCCGTGAATCAATTTTTTTGAGTGTTAAAAAAGTTATAAACAAAAAACCACACACATTTTCGCTAGTAAGTATTTTAAAATTTTTGGATTTTTCGGGCATGCGATTTTTTTATGCTCTAATCACTTTTCGCTGCAAAATACTTTAAAAATTCAACTTTTAATTGATTGGCACATCCACAGATAAAATAATTAATGGTTAAAATCTGGCTTATATGATATACATATGTATGTCGCCATTAATATTGTTGTGTGTTAGTGCTAAAATGATCGAATTATCCGTTTCGTTTCTACATCACTTTTAGCTCCAAAAATATATGAAAAGCTACAAAATTGAACCTAAAATGGCTCTGGATACCACACTCAAAAAAATAAGTTAGTAGAAAAATTAGTAAAACGTCTTGTATATCAAGTGTTCTAGTTTTTAGCAATTTTTTTTGCTGCACACAAAAAAATATACCAGAAAAAAATTTAACAAACTCGTTTGTTTGATATAAAAGTTAAATACAATAACCCTTTGAATTTGATTCAAACATTATGTTTATCACTATTGCAACTTTTTAAAATAACACTCAACAAAATGTATTTAATAAACAAATAATTGAATAATTTTTCATTTTCAATAAACAAAATACTTGAACCAAAGTAAAAATAAAATTTTTTAAATTTTGGCCGTTATTTTGATTTTTTTCAAGGCATGCTATGTTTTGTTTTTCTTTTTGTAAATTTGTCTATTACTAAAGTTTCATATTTTAGTTGCTCTTTGGACTTTGAAGCGGTTGCACATATTATGTGTGAACCGGAAAAGTTTAATGAAATTATAAAGTTATTTAGTAATATGAAAGATTTAGAATTTCATTGCACCTTTTATAATTTTTGTTGTTTTTTTATTTTTCAATAATTTTAATTAAATTTAACATGTTTTTTATTAAAAAAATTATTAAAACTTTGTGTAAAGTCAACACATTCTTTCATTAAAAAATCACAAAAATTCAATAATTGTGTTTTATCAAATCAACAACTTTCTTTATTGACAGAAAAACAAAATAATTTCAACAACGTGCTTACAATTTTCATTATCAATTCTGCAAAAATCGTCATCACAGGAAATTCAAAAATTTTTTTTATTGAATCTGCGATTTTCGTATTCAATAATGAAAATTATTTTTTTGTGTGTGAAATTCCGTTTTCAGCAAAAACCTTAGTTATATTTATTTAGCACTAAACTAATTTTGAACTAATGTTTTACTAATTTATTTTGCTATAAAAATTGTGCTGATAACCACATTCATAGCGTGGACGACAACCAGATAGACAAGATGTAGATGTCGCAGCTTGTCTGGAAACGGATATGAAAAATAAAGAAAAACAACTCTACACATATTCTATATTTAAATTTTCAGCAAACAAATTAACTAAAGTAAAATTTCGCTACAAGTTTTTTGAGTTATTTTCAGTCTACTAATATTCAGCAAAAAGTTTAGTGATATTAGCAAGGATTTTTCATTTGCAGTCGACTAAGTGTTAGCAAAACTTTTGCTGAAGATTACTATTTTTTTGGTAAAAATCAGCTCGCTGATTTTCAGCAAACCTTTTGCTAAAATTACCAACTTTTTTGCAAGCACGCTCCCGACTAAAAATTTGCTGACACAGCAACATTTTTTGCTGACTTTACTGACTTTTTTTTTGAGTGCAAAATAATAGTACGATCTATTTAGCACTTGCACACAATAATAGTATTACTGATACATACCGATCACGCAGGACTGCAACTAATTATTTTTCAAACTGCGAATGTGCCCTCCAAAAAATATAAAATTATATGTTCTTCACGCATAGACTTGAAGAGATTATTATTGTTATATCTTCTTTATTTCTGAAGGCACACTAATCAATTTGGCCTCATTTATTTTTGTTATTTGTCAGTTATATGTCAGTATCAAAAAATTTTCAAATACATTGAGGCTGAAAGTGCAAAAATTAAAAATCTCTGAAATTACTCTTTATTCAAAAAACAGAGTTACAGATTTTAAAGAACTACCATTTGTTTCTAATTGAGGGCACCTATTTTTTTCAACAAGTGTGAGATTTTTCAACATTATTATAAAGCGTTAGCTGAAATGCAAAACCACGTAACTAACAAAAAATACAAAATCGGTTTTTTATCGATTATGATGCATATCAACGACGTCCACGTCTTCTCCAATTTTTACTGTCATATAATAAAAATTAGACATATTATTAGCGAAAATCGAAAGCACGTAACTACATACTTGTTGCTTGAAAATAGTAACTAACACATATTTATTTCTATTGAATTTTATTTATTCATAGTAGGATTTGAATTTTTATATTTCACTAGCGGATAGTGCTACTACGCTCCCCTCCCTCGTAGTCCAATTTTCTCATAATTATAGTGATTATAGTTTGAAATTTTTACTTTGTTAATTATAATAAATTTTTTTTTTGGAGATCCCACAGTCAATATGATTCGTGTATTAGCGTATGATCCCCTGGAGTAATTTATTTTAAATTAAGTGCAACAGATGAGTTTAAGGAATTTCCACAAAGAATTGGAAACAATTTAAAAGCGTTTGAAACTTTGAAGTTGCATTTACAAAGAATAAAAATTTCAAGCAAAAAATGGCAACATCTTCAGGACCTTAAACCATTTCTTCCACCCGATTGTCATTATTATTACAATGAAATTCCATTTGAGAAGTACAGGTTTAATTTTTTCTTTTATTTGTGTTGTAGTTATTGTTGTTAATTATCTTTAGCTTTTGTAAATCATTTTTTATTTTCTTATTTAAAAAAAAAAAATAATAAATATATAAAGCGATATATTAAATAACAAGAGAACAACTTCTTTTATTCTACATTTTATGAATGCAAAACAAAATTTTCTTTGAAACTTACAAAAACTTCATTGTAGTTACGTGTTTTTGTTTAAGAAAATACGAGTTCAAAAGCTCGTAACTAACGTAACTCTTTGAAACATTAATAAATTATTACTTTTATTCCAGAAATGAATTAATCAGTCTATATTTAGAAAATCTGCTATATTTGATTACCAAAATTCCATTTGTTTTTCAATATATAACATTTTTTGTTTCTCCTGTAAAATAGTAAAAATGTTAGTTACGTGGTTTTGTATTTCAGCTAACGAAAGGCAATTGCCTCTAATGCTGAAAAAGTTATACCCAAAAGAGTTGAAAAACTTTTGAAAGTTACAAGCAAAATTAGGGTGAATTAGGGTAGATTTTAATTGAGTAGAGCACATTAACAGTATAAATATTAAAATTTAATATGTCCGCCTGATTAAATTCGTTCCCTCGAAAATGCTGATACCATCAAAAATATTTTATATTGTTATTAAAATGGTTTAAATCTCGAGTTACATGGAATCGCCCGGTTCAGTAGATTTGCCCATATATAGGACCCGCCCTCAAGTGGTGGTATAATAAATTCAAATTGAAAACTTGAAGCTTTGTACGCACTTAAAGAGTTAACATTTGCTAAAAAACTAACCCATCAATTCATAAATGCTTTGTAAAGTTATAGCAGGTTTACAAAACGTCATTTTCATACAAAATTTGTTCAATAAACCTCCTATAATTTTACAAAGCGTTTATGAATTTAGGGGTTAATTTTTATATTTTGATGATATAAACTTATGTGAAAAATTTTCGAAAAATTTTAATCATTTCCTTAGTAATATTTTTAACAATATTTTACATTGTTTGCTCAGATTTGTATGCTTCTTTACTAGTTGAGAGAAAATATCCAAAATTTGATACTTAAAAAACGGATTCATTTTCTGCATACCTATAATTTTACAGATACGGAAACCCCTTGACTCGATCAGACAATTTATTTCTTAAAGTGTGCCATTATGTATGGAAATCGATCTCTTTTGCATGGCCACCACGGGCACGCTTGCAGAAGTCCAGACGCTGAACCCAATTTTCGACGGTTTTCAAGCATAAATCGGCCGATATTCGTACGAAGTTCATCAATCGTCGCTGGCTTGTTGGCATAGACCATAGTTTTGACGTAGCCCCACAGGAAATAGTCCAACGGCGTCAAATCGCACGACCGAGGCGGCCAATCGACTGGACCATTTCGTGAGATAACACGTTCTCCAAACTTGGTTTGCAATAAATTGATTGTGACATTCGCTGTGTGGCTTGTGGCGCCGTCCTATTGAAATCACATGTCCTCCAAGTCCATATCATCCAATTGGGGCCAAAAATATTCGGTTATCATTGAACGGTAGCGATTCCCAATCACAGTAACGTGCCGGTCTTGATCATCACGGAAGAAGTACGGCCCAATGACGCCGCCGGCCCATAAACCGCACTAAACCGTAATTTTTTCGGGATGCAATGATGACTCATGGAGTACGTGTGGATTGCTGTCTGACCAATAACGCATATTTTGCTTATTGACGAAGCCATTCATTATGGCGACCATAAATTGGACGTAGCGCTCTTAACGTTGAGGCCACTGACTCCGAATTTCGGTAGTAAATTCTAATAATTTCGACTCGTTGTTGGCTCGTATATCTTTCCATCATGAAATGGCAAATCTTACTGAAGAGAAATGTCAAAAAAGCGGCAAGAAATATGGCGTCGTTTGCTGTCCCTGTCTTTCTACTTTTGTAGCGTCCCTGTTGAAGAACCCTTTATTTTTGGAAAAAAGTGCTTTGAAGAAAAGTCAAAAACGGTTTTTGTAAAATCATTATATGGCAACACAAGGAATTAAAATTTTAATAATTTTTTAAATTGCATTTTTATCAAGGCCCCAAAATATCACATGTTTTTTACTGTGTTGTTGTTATATCGCCTTCCTATCCAAATTATGGGCTCTTAAAAGTAGACTTGTCTTTAAAGATTTATACGTTGGTAAAAAATGGGTTAAACAATTTAAACCCAGCAAACATGGCAATACGAATACGATTCCTCAATCGTATTGCCTGGAAGAAAAATTTTATTGCGGCAACAATAGTTTTGGTATTGCGGAAGATACCACATTTGGTAGAAAATGTGTCCCGAATGCAATACTTCCGGGCAACACAAAAGCAGTTCTTCTGGAAGATAAAAAGACGATATTGCTTTGTTATCATCCAGAAGAAATAAAAGTATCACCAAATATCGCCGATTTACCATCTAGAAGATAAAAATATGATATCACCATGTGCGGAATTAAGTACTGGATGACTACAAAATCGAAAGGGAAGTATAAATCTATTGTTATCGGAGATAATAACAGCAGTGATTTAGAGGTTATTGCAAATACGAAATGGGCTCATATATCCTCTTTTAAGCCTAATGTTACTGCTGAACAAGTTTTACAATACGTTGAAAAACATGCCAACATTGCGAAAAATAATTTGAAATATTTCAAACTTGTTAAAAAGGATGCTAATATGAATAAATTAAGCAGAATTTCATTTAAAATTGGAGTCTCTCCCGATTTATATGATAATGAATTTTTACTTACCCTAGATCTAAAACTTATGTAGGTACATTACATACAGTGTTGCCAGAACTTGGTTATCAAAAATGGCTAAATTTCTGGGAATAAATGGATAAAAAATGGCTGAGCAATTTTTAAGATCAATCTACCGATTTCCGATAAAAATTTATTGAACACAGTGAAACCTACCAACAACATACATTCCAACAGTCATTTAACAGGCAATTTTTGAGCAGCGGCTGTTTATATGATAATTATGGAGTTAAGAATAACCTGACAGTAGGGAATCATCTCTTAGTCAAATGCGGACACTTAAAAAAGCACTTTTTGTAATTTTGAAGGATTTTAAACCTCTCAACAGCGAAGAATTTTTAAGATTTGCACCACCGAATATTATGTTTCTAATTTGTCCGTTTTGCTTTATCTCGCTTAGTTTTCGAGATATGGTCCATTTTATTAAATGGAAAATTTTTATTAAAAATTTCCGAGGGCCCAAGGCCACACTAAGGTACATTTTTTGATTGAGATAACCTTTTCACGAGGGTATTATGGTTTTTCTTTTGGGCCATTTTATTCGAAATTTTTTTCTGTCTCTTAGTTTTCGTGATATTTTAAAAAAAATAACGGGAAATAACAGAAACGTGAAAATATTATATTTTTTAACAATAAATTATGGAAAATTTAACGAATGGGTTCTTAAAAATTAGTTATAATTTTAAAAATTAACACTCAAAATAAGTTAAAGTACTGAGGATTTTTAGTATTGTGTTAAATGACGATAACTAAAATCTTTGTTTAAATTAAAAATTAGTCAAATCGATTTAAAATCCGGTTGACAGATTGTTTTACTGACGTATTATTTTAAGTGTATTCAGTAGGTATGTTTTATAATTAAATCCTAATATTTTTAACGCAATTAAATACAAATTTTGGATTTCTTTTAATAAAAAAAAAAAACAGTTTTTCTTCAAACAAACTTTTACAAAGTGTATAAATTTATATTTATTCCGTAATTTTATAAAACAAAGTAGATGTTTGAAATTTGTATCAATATTTATTATATGTTAAATTTTATTTGAATGAATTAAATCCGGATAAGGAAATTGCCTTCAACAGATTATTTTTCACAATTTGTTAAATAAGATTTGGAATTCTAGTATATTTAATGTAATTAATTTGGCAGATTGAACAAAATTCATTAATTTAGCTATAAATTCACGCTCAAAAATTATATTTTATACAAAAACGAAAAATGGCTAAAAAATGGCAAAAAAATTTTCTGGCTAAGCGTATTCAAAAATGGCTAAATCTAGCCATAAAATGGCTAAATGGGCAACGCTGATACATACTTATGTCATTGTCCAAAAAATATATTCTCAAATTACGCATATTGACACTTCTTTTAATGTCGCCAATATATATTCTACCTGATAAACAGAAGATATCTAAAAAAACTATATACTTTATTGTCTTCTGAATCAGAAATGGAAGATATTGCCGTAATATCGGTAGTGTGATATTTCTTCCAAATGCTTATTGGCAATACTGTATCTCAAAGTTTTGTTAAATGATTTTAACAGTGAAATTGTATTTTAACACTTTCGACAAATTTTAAATTTATTTGTCCGGTTTCCTTGTTCGTTATTGGTTTTAAAAGGTTTTAATACAATTTTATTCATTATGGGAAAGCTCAAATATTAAAACTAACCCAGGTAGAAAATTACAAAGGGGCCAGCACTGGCAAAGCACCGAAGTGGGTGGTATGAGTGCTTGTTAACAGCGCTTTCCCAACGCCCAAATGATAACACCGTTCCACGGTGGTGCCAATGATTTACCAAGCCCTGGGAAATCACCCATAAACATAAAAATCAAATGCTTTGCCAACGCTCAAATAAAAAAATTAAAGTGCTTTCCTGACACCCAAATGATTATTAAAACCGATCTATTTAATGCTTTGCAAAGTATTGAGATAGCACCAAGAAACATAAAAATCAAGTGTTTTCCCTGCTACCAAATTATGAGCCCCCATCACTGAAGAATTTTAAATTACTCTAAAAATAGACGATTCTTGGAGTTATTGTATTGTGGAGTCAAAAATTATTTAAATATTCACTCTTTTGGAGTTTCTTTTTCAAAAACAAAAATGTTATAGGAAAACTAGTGCTGAGCATTCACCCTTTTAAAGCGTTGAGAAGGCGTCCAAATTTAGTGTTTTGACAGTACTTCTTTTTGTAAGACCGCGGTCTACTTGCGCTTTGCCAGTGCTTCTTTTTTGTTACCACACATAATTTCCACCTGGGAAATTACATCCTTATTATTTTGATTTCCATGGAGTGCGCCATTCCAGTATGATCTCAGACTAACTTCACAGCGTAACCATAATTTCAAGCCCAATGGTTCCAATGCGAAATGAAAGTAAAACGAGTAAAAAAGTTAAAGTCGGGCATGCCAATCATATAATAGCCTACACCAGTCTGGTTAAAAGCAAACTAATATTTGGATCCGAAATTCGAATGGGTTAAAATTGACTTGTGTCAAAATTTTCTATAAAATGATAAGAGAAAATCGGAAATACAGCCCATATGGGCGATAGGTCCAAATATGGACCGATCCTATCTAGAATCAATAGGCTTTGTCCTTGGCACCATGTGGGTCAGCGAACCAAATTTCTTTGAAATATCTTCGTATTTGCGACCTTTAGAGTGCGCACAAGAATGCATGGACAGACAGACGGACGGGCGGACATCGTTAAATCTAAATAAAAAGTGATTCTGATTTGATCGGTATACCATAATGTGGGTCTGGGTCCAATATTTTTTTGGTGTTGCAAACATCAGTACAAACTTATTATCCTTTTATACCCTCTCCACGTAGTGTTGTAGGGTATAATTATGCTACGAGTCATAGCCTGTGCAGAGGGCTGCCGGTTCAATCCCCGGTCATGGCAATACACAAAAAGTTTTTCATATAGAGACAAATTAACAATTAAAAATTACTTTGATCAGTTGACACATAAACTAACCACTGACGAGTCTTTGGGTGAGACGAAACTGCGGCAGTCTGGTGATTCCCTTGTGTCTGTTAAATTTTTCAATAAAAATGTTTTCTTCTTCTTCTTCTTCCTATAAATCAACTCTAGGAAAAAATAATTAAAGGGGATTTTGCAAATATCTGTCTGGCGCGAAACCCCAAAAATGTTGCTAATTTTTAGGGTTAGGAACTAGAGATGGGCGCGTGACACAAAATTTGCGTGATTCACGCGTGAGTTAAAATGATGGCATTCACGTGAGTCGTGCGTGAGCGTGAGTTAAAAAAAAAATCGTGAGTGAGTTGTGCGTGAATAAATTTTTCTGCGTGAGTTTGCTTATTAAATCAGATTGTTATATTAAATCAGATTGCAATATTTTACAATTTTGCAAAAATTCCAGAGATCATCCCCTCCTTCAAAAACTGGCTCCAAAAATAATGTGTATTCCAGTCTGGTCAGTTACTAGCGAACGGGTGTTTTTTACTGCCAGAATTCTTGAGGAAAAAAATCGACTTCTTTGATAAAACGTTGACAACATTTTGCTCCATCACAAAAATTTGGAATAACATTTAAAGATTTGCAGTGAACTTATTGGTGTGTAACTTAAAAATGAGGGATTTTTGGCAACTTTTGGACATTTATTGTGAAACATTGGTACAATATAAATTTATTCAAAGTATTGGCCATCGTTAGCTATGACCTTTCCCCATCTTTCTGGCAACATATGGATTTCTCACCAAAAGAACTGCTCATTTTTTGAGGCCAAGAATAAATCAAGCAAATTTCGTATACCTTGTTCTGAAGTGAAGCGTATTCTAGTGAGAGCGTTCTGCATCGATCGAAACAAATGGTAGTCGGACGGAGCAAGGTCAATATTTTCTAAAAAGTTTTTAACCGGTCTTGTGGCCGAGCGTTGTCATGATGGAATATTACGGCTTCATGTCTGATCGCATTTTCCTTCATGTCTGATCGCATATTTTCGGCAATGCTGGCTTCAAACGAATCAATTGTGTTCGGCACAGGTCCCCTATGACTAGGGTTTGGGGTTCAGAAAATCCCGGGAAAAGTTTGCCGGGAAATAATATATTTTTCCCGGGAAAACGGGAAATTTTAAAAATATTAAATTTTTTAAATTGTTTTTGTTTGGAATAGGATTTTTTAATTTTAGTCATAAAAAATATTTTAAATACCAAAACAAAAATGTCATTGTTAAAATCTTTTAAAAGGGAATCAATTTATTTGACACACAAAAAAATCTTTGCCAAGTAATTAGGAGCATTTCAACTAATAAAGATTTTTCGCATACTTATTCAAAATTTAAGTAGTAAAACCTAAAAACTTGGTAAAATGTTTAAAAGAAATATGAAAAAACAGTTTTGTTTCCTACAAATAATCGCCCTTACTATCTAAATTTTTCAAATGTATATTTTAGTTAAAGTCGACTTTAAATTTAAAATACTCCTTTATATTAAGGGCCAATAATTTTATAAGTAACGTTTTCATTAATAATTGTGATATTTTCAAGTTTACTTTATTTTAATACACCTGCTTTCAAACTAATATATTCTTTTATATTAAAGAATAAAATGTCAGGAGTATGGAAATACTTCACAAAAAGGACAATGTTAACGGAGGTATCTAAATTGGTTATCCGACATCTAAATTTGGTTCACCAAAAAAAAAACTGGTGGTCGTGCAACTTTTCTTGAAGAAAACAACAACAAGAATAACGTTCCAGCTAAAATTAGCAAAGTACCCGATAAAAAGTGTAAGCTGAATAGGCATTGAACGTTTTATGGTAGGGCAAACATTTCCTGAAATGGTATCCAAATTAGCCGCAGTCGACGGAATGTCAATCTTCACCATAACTAGATCTTCGATTATTCGAGAAAGTTTTTATAATAAAAACCTGGCATTGCCAAAAAATGAAACCGATGTAAAAAACATTATATTAAATTACTACAATCATGTGAAAGATATCATGATAAAAGAAATATCGTGCAATATTTCTAACAATAGGAGATTTGCTATAATCTTAGATGAATGGACAAGAATATCACAAAAGAGATGTTTGAACATATGTATAAAAGGAAATAATTCATTTTATAACCTGGGGTTGGTTCATATATCAGGAAGATGTAATGCTGATGAAATAAGAAGAATTGTAGAAATAAGACTAGAAGATTTTTATTTGTCTTTCGAAAATAACATTGTGGCCACCATATCTAGTGGGCTAAATGTGATGAAACGGTTTGTTTCCGATAGTCCAGTAGTGGGTGCTTTCTGCTGGAATCATGCAATTCTTTTGGCAGTGCTTAGAGTAATTTATCCTAAATTAAATGTTCAACATTCTGATATTTTTACTTTGAATTCTCACTACACAGACTGAATTTGTACTGAAATTGTGTTTTTTTTTAACAAAAATTACTTATATACAGGTGGTTTTCATTAACAATTTTGTTCAAAAATAAATCCCGGGAATCAAATTTTTTTATTCCCGTTTTCCGGGAAATAAAAAAGTCCGGGAAATCCCAAACCCTAAATATTATGCATCTTTAGGCTGATTTTTTATGTCATCTGCTTAGCAGTTTAGATAAAATTAAAAAAAATATTTCGTATTTTTATACCCTACACCACTACGTGGAGAGGGTATTATAAGTTTGTGCTGATGTTTGTAACACCAGATAATATTGGTCCTAGACCCGCCTTATAGTATACCGATCGGCTCAGAATTTTTTTTTTATTTCGATTTAACGATGTCCGTCTGTCTGTCCGTCCGTCTGTCTGTCCATGCATTCTTGTGCGAACTCTACAGGTAGCAAATATTAAGATATTTTGACGAAATTTGGTACAACGACTTACGTCGGCCCAAGGACGACGCCTATTGATTTTGGTTGAAATCGGTCCATTTTTAGACCCAGTGCCCATATAGGGGTACCCCCAAAATTGTCTTTTTTACACGCTGCAGGTCGCAAATACGAAGATATTTCAATGAAATTTGGTTCGCTGACTTACATGGTCCCAAGGAAAAAGCCTATTTATTCTAGATAGGATCGGTCCATATTTGGACCTATCGCCCATATGGGCTATATTTTCGATTTTCTCTTCTTTTATGATTTATGTTATGTCGGCCCAAGAACGGAGCCTATTGATTTTGGTTGAAATCGGTCCATGTTTAGACCAAGTGTCCATATAGGGGTACCCCCCAAAACTGGTTTTTTTACACGCTGCAGGTCGCAAATACGAAGACACTTCAATCAAATTTTGTACACAGACCTATGTTGGCCCAAGGACGAAGCCTATTGATTTTGGTTAAAATCGGTCCATGTTTAGACCTAGTGCTCATATAAGGATCCCCCCAAAATTGGCTTGGTTACACGCTGCAGGTCGCAAATACGAAGATATTTCAATGAAATTTGGTTCGCTGACTTACATGGTCCCAAGGAAAAAGCCTATTTATTCTAGATAGGATCGGTCCATATTTGGACCTATCGCCCATATGGGTTATATTTTCGATTTTCTCTTCTTTTATGATTTTATAGAAAGTTTTGACACAATTCCGTTTTAACCCATTCAAATTTCGGATCCAAACATTAGTTGGCTTTAAGTGAGACTGGTGTAGGGTATTATATAGTCGGCATTCCTATTAAAAAAGTCCAGAATTATTATCCTTGTTCACAATACTTACCTGTTAACGCAAATTTTACACAAACATTGCAGTGAAGCAGTACTAACAATATATTTTGGAATTTCCGAAAGCTCAAAGTCCATTTTAGACCATTTCTTTAGAGTGCATCCATACAAATCGACCTACCCTAATCACTACCCTTATGAATCGGTTCCCAACCCTGTTATACATAGAAAAAAAATTCTAATTGGACTTCTAAGATTAGTAAATGGTGTTTTTTGTATTTTAAAACCAATTTAGTCAAATTTCAACAGATCATTTGTTTCTTGTAATCATTATTTTTTTACAGTTTTACCTAGTGTCTTCCAAGGCAATGAAATGTGCAAAGAAATTTGAAAATAACACACAAAGCAACAACAAAATTATTTTCGTTGTTGTTGTTTTTCCAGGCCAGTGATTCTAATTTGTGTGTTATTTTCAAATTTCTTTGCACATTTCATTGCATTTGAAGACACTAGGTTAAGCAAGACTCACAATAATGGAGTAATCCACTCTCCCGAGTGAAGTGTACTAAAATAGAGAAATAGGCATGATACAAAAATTTGTGTATGCGATTAGGAAAGGAACAAAATCCATTTTGCGGAGTGGAGTACTCCAACATTGTGAATTCAACTTTACACTTTATTATATATAATAGTGAATCTATTAATTATTTTGAAAATTTTAATTACAGATGATTCATCTGGCATTAAAATCGACCTGCATCCGGTACGTTTATTGATATATATTTTTTTAATTTATGTTAATAATTGTTGTTGACTTCAAATTCATACGTTTTAGGATATTAAATCGTTAATGCCAAATACTCCTTACACACGCAAAGAGAGTCTACCAAGCAAAGATGGCATATTTGATCCAGTTGCAAATGCTACAAATAATGTTAAGAAATTACGAGAAATTGCCGGTATAACCGAACCGTCCGAATTTATAAGGTACGCCTGAACATGTTTCAAGCACTAAGTTAATGATATTTTTATTTGTTTGCTATACTTTTTCCTTTTTCTGGTGTTGTTTTTACTAGACAAGCTACTGGGGATGATGTTTTAAAAAGAATTGACGAAAAATTAACATTCATGTCCAGGTTATTCTACAACAAATTTCCGAACAAGGAAGAATCAGTGAATAAATTTCAGTTGGCCAAATCGTTGTATTATTATCTTTTGGATAAAATTTTACATGTTGAAGTTAGAATTAAACCCATCGATCTCAAGAGCCTATTTCAAAAAGATAGTTTTAATACGACTTTAATTGCGTGCAGTGTTGAAATTGTGCTTGATGCATATGATTCTCCACTAAAGTTTCCGTGGATATTAGAATGCTTTAGTATTAACGCTTTTGAATTTTATAAACTTATTGAAATCATTGTACGTAGTCACGATGGCGTCCTTAACAGAGAGCTGATAAAACACTTGAATTTGATCGAAGAGACCTGCTTAGAATCACTGGCCTGGAAAAAATGTTCACCCTTGTGGGAATTGATAAAAAAGGAGCCCTCACCATTGCCAACTTGGTCTGAAGTAAAAGTCGGTAATATCGATAGCACTGAACCACAATGTAAGTAATGAAATTAATTGTGAAATATTGTCCGTCGGAGTAATTAATATTAAGTGTTTTCGTTTACTTACTACAAGTTACTACTTTTACTACAGCTGGAAAAATTGAATACAAAAAGTAAACAAAACTTTCCATTTGTTGTAAAAGTAGTAAAAATTTCAAGTAATCGAACACAGCGATTATGTGTCGGAGTAGTTAATGATTTTGGGTTTCTGTCTCCCTCTTTATATACAATATGATGCAGTACAATCGCCCATGAATTCGGCCTTTGATACATTTAGTACATCCACTATTACTGTAAGTGATTCTGTAAGAAGAGATCTCTTTAACACTTCAAAAGGTAATATTATTACAATTATTGCAAGAAATATTTTAAGATTTTTAAATTCCAGAAACTGCACAGGTTATGGATAAACCAAATGATAATCAAAAACAAATAAATACCAACAAACGATCGAAACCATTGAAACTCTTCCTAAGAAAGGTATTGTTTTATAGATTGTTTCTAACTTTTGGAAGTTTAATAATTTTAAACAAACAAAAAATCGTGTATTAACTTTTAGCTATAAAATTAGTTTCGAATTTAGCCTCCTTTGCAATAGGCTTAAATCAGGTCCGTAAATTAGTGACGATGAATTTTAAATTAGGTGTTTTAAAATCAAGAAAATGTTTTTAATTAAAAAACATAGTAAGAAACCGATTAAATCAAAATCACAAAATCAAATTTTTCAGGAGAGACAAAAAAGCACACAAAAAAAAGTCTATAAAGTCAGCTAAAAATGTTGCTGTGTCAGCAAATTTTTAATCAGGAGCGTGCTTGCAAAAAAGTTGGTAATTTTATGGCCGAAAATTTAAATTTAGAAATTGTCTAGAGTTGTTTTTTAATTATAATTTCCGTTGTCTGTACTACATCTTGTCTATCTGGTTGTCGGCCACGCTATAGATGCGTGTATAAGCACAATTTTTGTAGCAAAATAAATTAGTAAAACATTTGTTCAAAATTAGTTTAGTGCTGAAAAAATGTAACTAAGACTTTTGCTAAAAACGGAATTTTAGCAAAAACTTACTGATTTTTCTACTGACTTATTTTTTTTGACTGTATTCTTTATTTAGGGCGTTAAGAGTGGTCAAAGATTACCCTTTTTCAGTTTTTCACGTTGTTTCTCATCTCTTTCAAATGAACTATATATAAATGATATATTGTATATTTGGATGGGGATTCCCGAGAGCCTATCACCGGCACCTTTTTTGGTACTTTTTTGTTTTTGTTAAGATATTTTTGTTCTTTTTGGAACAATCAAACTTCCTTATTTGAGGAATACATTATTTCTATGCATATTTTGTGTCGAATGTCTAAAGCTCTGACATGCTGCCGAACAAAAAAGTACTAAAAAATAGTCGATTTTCTTTCGCCAATTTTTCCCCAACTCCCGAGATGGCCAAACTAATGAAACAGGTTGTTCTTAGATTTGCATTCTCTATCATATCCGAATTTCTTAAAAATCTGAGACTATCACATGAGATTCTTTCTTTGTGAGTGATCAAAAATAATAAAAATTAAAAAATTCATGGGTTATTTATTTTCTTTTTTAAGTGCATCTGTATTAGAAAATTAAACAATCTTCAATTTTTTTTGCAATTTGTTGGCACGGCGCACAGTGGCTCAGGATTGTATTCCGTTGGCCAAAACTCTGTAACTTTCCCAGCAAAATATTGGTAATGGCCACTTATTACTATCTGCATTACCAATAATGATATATCATTACCTTTTGCATTATTTTATAATATAAAATAATGACTTCCTAATAACGCCCTATTGTAGTAATTGTTTTTAAATATAAAATAATGACTTACTCGTAATAGTGTAAATAAGTACTGTTTACACAGTTAAATTTTATACATTTTTATTTTTTATATGTAAATATGTTTTAAATTTAAATTTTTATGACGAGTCCTAAAATCACACACTTGAAAAACTTAAATTTTTGTGAATGTACTTCTTTAAGCTAATAGTATTTGTGTAACTAATTATTTTTAAGAATCAAGTAAGCAATCGCATAACCACTTATAATTCAACTTTTTGTAAGCAGGTGTGCAACCACTTATTATTCAAAATCTCATAAAAAATAAGTTGTGCGGAGCTATGAATTTCTATTATATAACCACTTATTTGGTAATGAAAGATTTTGCTGGGTTATTATTTGTTATATGTAAATATGTTTTGAATTAAAATTTTTATGACGAGTCCCAGAATTACACGCTAGAAAATAATTTTTCTGAATGCATTTACTTAAGCTAATAGCATATGTGTAGCTCCTTATTTTAAGGAATAAAGTAAGTAATCGGATAACCACTTATAATTCAACTTTTTGTAAGGATGTGTGTAACCACTTATTATTCAAAATCTCATTACTACTTACTTTTAATTTTTTCTTAAGCGAGCGCGTAAGCGTCACTACCCAGGTGGAAAAATACGATGGCGAAAACAAAGGTACAAGCGTTTTCAGAATATACCGATTTACAGGTTTAACGCGTTTTGACAACGCCCCAAATGATAACCATGATTTACGGTGTGAGGGTGATATTTCATAACGTTTTTAAAGCGTTGCAAAAAAAACTTTAAAATGCTTTTTCAACCGTCAAACTAGCGTAGAATTTTATCGTCTAGTATATTTGCAGTGTTAAAAACTGATTATGTTAAACAACTTTTAAGGAATTTTTTTGAAATTATGCCACATTTTTATGGACCAAATTCGCAAACCATGAACATTCATAATCTTATTCATATCGCGGATGAAATAGGTAATATTGGAGTATTTGTATTTTTTGAAAACAGTTTAGGTTTTATAAAATCAATTGTAAAATCGGCAAAACTGCAGTTTATGGGGTTTCGGAAAAAAAAAATGAAAAATATGACCCCCTCTGGAATTAAAAAAGAAAAAAACTGAAATTAATTTTGGGAGGGGCTCGGCCCCGGGAGGCCCGTGGGGGGCAAAAACGGGGGGACATAGTAACATCCCAGTGTAGAAACGGTAATGACATATCATTATTTTTTGGACTACCAGTAATGACACCCACTTACCTTCTGTATTATTTTAAAACATATAATAATGAGTTACTGATAATTACTTATTTTTATCATTATTTCAAATAGCAAATAATTTTTTTGATTTTTTTGAAAATTTTTTGAAATCTATTTTTAGACTCAATATTTTTTAAACACTGGTAGAGATATATGTAACCACATATTTTTTGATTTTTTGTATGTTGGAGAGTAAGCTTACTTGTGTGCAGCAGGTCAATTGTGTTTTTATCTGTTAAATATTACATGTCGATATAGCTCAGATGGTAGAGCTGTTGACTTGCAATCTGTAGACCCAGGTTCGATTCCCGCACCAGCAAATTTTATTAAAAAAAAAAAAAAAAAAATACAATAAAAGTATTTTTTTTATATAATTTATTTTTTAGAAAATCTATTTTTAGACTCATTATTTTTGTCAGTACTGATAAGCACATAGGTAACGATATATTTTTTGATTTTTCGTATGCTGGTGTGTAACGACAACTCATTATTTTTCGCGACATCGCCATATAAAGGTAATAAGAAATGTAATAACAAAAGTAACTAGTTACCATTACCAAGTATGTAGTTACATAACCACATATCTGGTAATGATTTTCTACACTGGGAAAAATTTCTATTGGACAAATTCAAAGAAAGTTGCACAATTTCCATAACAAAAACTCACCAAATATCTCGTTGGTATATCCACTGTTCGAAAATACAAAATATTCTCTTGGAAAGATTTTAGAATCCTCAGAATCAAATTCTTCAATTCTTTTATAAATATTGAAGGTTTTAAATTCACTTCATCTGACCCTGAGAATGTATGCCTACTCAGTAATGAAAATATTCCAGTAATCTTTTTAAATGGTCAAATTTATAATGAAATAACTGATGTTTTTTAGTATCCACTTTCATCAAAATAAATTGGATGTATAATGATAAAAAATTAAATGAAAATTTTGCTGATATTAGTATACAATTAGTGCGATTTAATATATTCTTACAAAGTTTCCTAATGAGACAATGGCTCATATGAATAAAAAATAGATATTACTAATAGGGGGAAATACAGAGTTTTTTTTAGCAATTACTTCACAAATCTAGTCTGCTTTGGAGTAGACTATAAATTTAATTTTTTAATTTTCGTTTACATTTCATGTTGTTCTACCAGCCAATTGGTAAATTTGGAGTTAAAAGCCATTCCTAAGCCCAAAGTAATTACTTCGAAGTAATTGCTAAGTTTTATTCATATGACCCATTGGGTCATATAGTCAATAGCTATAACTCTTTTGCATAAATAATGATTGCTATAACTCTTTTACATAACCCGAGTAAAAAAATAATATGATGTCATATGTAATGATATCTAATTTAATATAATTGGAAATATGCTATGATCCGAAAAATGGAGTATAAAATTATATCGGATAAGATCTAAATATATTGAATCATATAGAATCTTACTAACCTTAGTAAAAAATGTATTTATTGCGATAACTTTTGCAAATGGAAACTGTTTTTCTTGAAATTTTGCAAAAACAGTTTTTTAGAGGTCACCCCATATTATACTAAAAGTTGGACTATGGGGACAACTTGGAAAGCTATGCTGCCATATAAAATTTTTCAAAAGTCGCGATTTTAACGTATAGGCCGCTACTCATGAATAAATTTCTTTTGTTGAAATATTTCCTTTTAATTGCTTCTTTACTAAGCAATATCATTTATTAAGGCCGATTTTGCTTTCAGCGATTCAATTGGCTAAAACCTTAAAAAACCGTAAAAATCAATATAAAACTCGAACAGTGGTTTTAATATTAAGTTTTATGCATCAGTGTTGCCGCATGTACAAAGTAGATTGTATTTATTTAAATCTCTGAAATTTATCCTCTGTTTTGTTTTCATAAATTACAAAAAAAAAACAAAAACAAAAACATATAAATTGATGTATTATAACTCTACACATAGACACATATGTGATTTACTCATTTTTTTTTATATTTGTTAATTTCTCCTTTATGAATTTATATATTTAACAAATATGTATTTTATATAAAAAAGGGATAACGGTCCACTACAAAAAGTCACGTAGTCATTTACAAATTGCCTAGCTAAGAAATCTAAAATAAAATTTGTGAACAGTTTTAAACAAAGCGACGGTTGGTTAAATACAAATAATTTTAAAGCTCTCTTTTTCCCTTTAAAAACGTTATCCCGATTATTGTGTAAAAGTAAAATTAAATTTAACTTTGAATTAATAAAAAAAGAACCTCTGTACAAATTTAAATTTAAATAATCGTGTTTTATTGTGGATAAATCGAGTGCTCTTAAAAATTGTATTTTTGCAAATAATATCGTGGTTCGCTTCGGCAACATTTCTTTAAAATTATTTTTATTAAAAAAAAAATATATATATATATAACACGCGGTACGTGATATTATATAAAAAATGCCAGTGACCAACACGCAAAGTGAAAATTATAACTGCAAAAAGTGTTCTGAAAAAGACACGGATGATATGGTGCAATGCGACGTTTGTGATCAATGGTACCATTATGGATGTGTAGCAGTGGACGCTAACGTGGCAGACATAAGTTGGAGCTGTGAACGATGTCGAATTTCATCATCGATTCCACAAGCTACGCACACATCTACGCCAACTACTGAACATAGAAATACATCAAGTGTAGGCGGTATACCGCCAATAAGCCAGCAAGCATTTTTAACTTTGCCATCGTCGGTTACAGATAAGGCAATAGGTAATGTAGGTAAATTTACTACTACAAATATACCAACAGCACCACCTGTACCACAGACATCGGCGCTCCCAATGGTTTATACAACTCCTATCATGTCATATGTACCAGACGTAACGTGGCAGTTTGGTCACCAACCAACAACAACAATAGTTCCTACTACACATCAAGCTACATATATACAACAACAAATGCCGTTTTATAATCTTCAGTCAGGTTTCATGCCGTATATGCAAAGCCAACCGGCTATAGCAACGACAACAAATGCCCAATATTTTGACGACATCACCAGGCAACGTAATGTGGAGCTACAAAAATTAGAAGAGGAAATGATGCATAAACGACAATGTTTAGAAAATAAATATAAAATGTTATCAGAAGCAAATCAATTGTCAATGCCATATACCCAAGTTGTGACACCAGCTATAGGACCAACAACTTCTCAAATAGCTGCAAGAAATGCCATTCCAAAGCAATTGCCACACTTTAACGGCGACCCAGAAGATTGGCCGCTCTTTATAAGCTCTTTTGAGAACAGTACTGCTGTGGCAGGTTTTTCAAACGCTGAAAATTTAATTAGGTTGCAAGCATCTCTTAAAGGTAAGGCACGTGATTTGGTTAAAAATAAATTACTTTTACCCCAGATGGTGCCAGAAATTATTCAGACTCTACGTATGTGCTTTGGGCGACCTGAGCACATTCTAGAGCGCGTCATCGCTAAAGCTCGGAACATGCCGCCAATTAAGGATAAATTAGATGCACTAATTGAATATGCAATGTGTGTGCGTAACATATGCGCCACAATGGAATGTTGCCAGCTACTGCCTCACCTTGATAACCCATTATTGGTCAAAGAATTAGTTGACAAGCTACCCAACAACCACAAACTCAGCTGGGCGATGTACAAAAAAGACGATCGAGTTCCTGCAGTGAAAGCATTCAGCGATTGGCTTTATCATGTGGCAGAGGCCGCCAGCACCGTAACGCCGTTATTTGTTAAGACCGGTGCAGCACTAAATGCACACAGTCGTGATGAAGGTAATACACAAAACAGCGATAACCGTACAAACAAAACCACAGTAATTACTGAATGCATTATTTGTAAATATATTGGCCACAAACCTGCACAGTGTGAAGTTTTTAAAAATATGTCGCTCAACAAAAAGTGGGAGTGTGTAAAAGCTAAAAATATGTGTCGTCAGTGTTTGGGTACACACAGACAAAGATGTAATTTTAACAAGGAATGTGGCATAGATGGATGTAAATATAAGCATAATCCTTTGCTACACAAAACCGTAATCGTTGGTGGTCAAAATGTTCCAGCGATGAACAACGCAACAAGTAGCACTGAATATATCATCAAAAGTAATCAACAAAATGCAGTAGTAAATAAACACGGCAACAGCCAACACGATACACAACCACTATTTAGAATCTTACCTGTAAATATACATTATCAAAACAAAATTAAAAAAGTTTTTGCCTTTCTAGATGAGGGGTCTTCAGTAACGTTAATTGAAAAGAGTACTTTTGAAGAGCTAGGACTTGAAGGCGAAAAAGATCCCTTGTGTTTGAAATGGACCGGTGATACAACCCGTATGGAAAGCGAATCGGTAAGAGCAGCTATTACAATCTCCAACGTGTCCAACAACAAACAATTTACATTAAACGCAGTTCACACAGTCAGTAATTTGGGACTTTCAGCCCAAACCATTGACGCAAATGAAATTTCAGTACGATACCCATATTTAGCAAATATCCCAATAGAGTCATATAATAATGCAACACCAACGATGCTGATAGGCGCTAATAACTGGAATTTAGCTGTACCATTAAAAATACGAGAGGGAAAATGGCATCAACCCATTGCATCAAAGACACGTTTAGGCTGGACACTACAGGGTGGCAGTTCTGATGGCATGAGTGGATTTAGACTGAATATTCATATGTGCGACTGTCAGCAAAAATACAATGAGTTACATGATATGATGAAGCATTATTTTAAATTGGAATCAGCTCGACCGGCTCAACTTTTATCATCTGATGATCAAAAATCTATGTCGATTTTAGAACGTACATGCAAAAAGGTAACCAACCACTATGAAATTGGATTGCTATGGCGCAACGAGAACGTAAACCTACCAGATAGCTACAAGCATGCCTTTGATCGCTCACTTTGCTTAAAAAACAAACTCGACAAAGATTCATCTTTAAAATCAACTATACAAAAACAAATCGACAATCTGGTCTCGAAAGGATATGCCAAAAAACTCAGTCCAGACGAACTAAAGGTACATCATAAAAAAACTTGGTACTTGCCAATTTTTGTTGTTAAAAACCCAAATAAACCTGGCAAAATCCGACTTGTTTGGGACGCGGCTGCTAAATCTAATGGTGTTGCGTTAAACGATTTTATGATGACTGGCCCAGATCTACTAAAACCTCTTGCAGAAATATTGCTAAAATTTCGAGTAGGTAAAACTGCCATATGCGGTGATATCTCTGAAATGTTTCATAGAGTCAAGGTTAAAGAAAGCGACATGCATGCACAACGTTTTCTGTGGTACGACAAAGATGATGACTTGCAGCAACCAAGTATTTTCGTCATGCATGCGCTAACTTTTGGCATAAGCTGTGCGCCTTGTATTGCACATTTTGTACGTAACAAAAATGCTGATCAGTTCAAAGACAAATATCCCCGAGCAGTTGAAGCCATTCAGGAAAACCACTATGTTGATGACTTCATAGACAGTTCGCCAGATGAAGAAAAAGCACTAAATTTAGCGATGCAGGTCAGAGAAATTCATGCAACAGCTGGGTTTAAAATGCACAACTGGTCATCCAATTCGAAAACGGTTTTAAGTCAGCTACATGACAACAATTTATCTGAACAATCCATGCAAGACTGGGGCACTACTACCAAAATATTAGGTATGTATTGGGATCCAAATAATGATGAATTTAGATACATTTGCAGATTTGCAAGACTCAGACGTGATGTATTGAATGAGTCAATAACTCCGACCAAGCGCGAAACCCTACAGGTACTGATGTCCATCTTTGATCCCCTTGGTTTTGTTTCCTGCTATACCATAGGCCTTAAAATACTTCTTCAAGAGATATGGCGTTCAGGTATAGCTTGGGATGAAAAGTTATCGGATACAATAAATCAAAAATGGTGCAAGTGGAAAACTATTATTCCACTTATAACGTCTGTTAGGATTCAAAGATGCTACTCTTTAGTACTGCCAACTGCCGACGAAGTTCAACTGCATACGTTTGTAGACGCTGGAGAAAATGCATACGCCGCTGTCTGCTATCTGCGCATCAAGAAAAACAACGAAATTTTCGTCACTCTAGTAGCAGCCAAAAGCAAAGTGGCACCATTGAAGCCGCTTTCGGTTCCAAGGCTTGAGCTTCAAGCAGCTCTACTCGGTACGAGACTTGCAAAGATGGTAACACAAGTCCGGCGCATAAGAATTGATTCCCATTTTTGGTGGAGTGATGCAAAAACAATTTTGAGGTGGTTGCAAATGGATCCGAAAAAATTCCAGCAATTCGTCATGCATCGAGTGGGTGAAATACTCGAAACCACAAATGTAAGGCAATGGAGATGGGTCCCCTCTAAACAGAACCCCGCTGATTTTGCCACAAAGGTACTAGCACCATCAAATTCAAAAATGTGGTTTGAAGGTCCTGACTTTTTAAGAGCTCCAGCAAATGAATGGCCTCAGTGTGAAGATCTTGGAGATTTGAATGAAACCGAAATTAAACGTTCTGCTTTGGTGATTGGAAAAGTCCACAATATTAAACTCAACATCGAATATTTTTCTAACTGGAGGCGATTATACCGTGCTGTGGCTACATTTATCTTGTACTGCAATAAGCTAAGAGAAATGACAAAACAAAAAACTATTAAAATTTGTCAAAACGTCGACGCCGAAATGATTGAAATGGCCCAAGCGTTTTTAATAAAATATGCCCAAAGAGACGAATTCAGTAATGAGTTATTAAATCTTAAAAACGGTAAGCCTATAGAAAAAGCAAGCAAACTAATTTCCCTTAATGTATATTTAGATAAAAGCGACATAATGAGATGCCGTGGAAGAGCAGAATATCTTAATAACCACGAAGATGCTATTATACTTCCCGAAAACCACCACATTACATTTTTACTGGTACGTTGTTTTCATGAAAAATTTCGTCATCAATCTCACGAAACGGCAATCAATGAAATTAGAAGTCAATATTACATAGCCCGGCTCCGTGTTTTGTTTAGAAAAGTTCGTCGATTGTGTCAGTGGTGTAAAATCAATCATGCCAAGCCGTCTCTACCACAAATGGCAGCATTGCCAGCGGCAAGGCTTGCAGCATTCGAACGTCCATTTACGTTCGTAGGCGTCGACTATTTTGGGCCTATACATGTAGCAGTCGGCAGAAGACGCGAGAAGAGATGGGGTGTTATTTTCACCTGCTTAACAATTCGTGCCATACATATCGAAATAGCCCACAGTTTAGACACGAGCTCATGTATCATGGCAATTCGTAATTTTATTTCAAGACGTGGTACTCCCAAGGAAATATACTCCGACAATGGCACTAATTTTAAAGCCGCCGAAAAGATATTATGCAGCCAAATCAAAAATGTAAATTTATCAAAAATTCAAACAACGTTTCAACTAATAAAATGGAAATTTAATCCACCAGCGACGCCTCACATGGGCGGCGCTTGGGAAAGATTGGTAAAGTCCATAAAAACCGTGCTCTATAGTATATGCCCATGTATGAGTTTTAGCGATGAAAGCCTTAAGAGCGCACTATGCGAAGTAGAGTTCACAATTAATTGTCGCCCTTTAACTTTTGTCTCACTAGAATGCAGCGATGATGAAGCAATCACTCCCAACCATTTATTAATCGGATCGTCAGATGGCTACAAACCTGTTGCAAACGAAAATATAGACCTACGACAACGCTGGCATAAAACTCAAGAATTCGCCAATCAATTTTGGCGTAGATGGCTGAAAGAGTATGTACCCGTAATCTCCCGCCGAAGCAAATGGTTCAACAAACAACCTCCTATTAAAGTCGGTGATATAGTCGTCATTGTGGACTCAGACCTTCCTAGAAATTCTTGGCCTAAGGGTATGGTTATCGATACCATAGTAGCCAAAGATGGTCAAGTTAGAAGAGTGACGGTAAAAACAAAGAACAACGTACTAGACCGGCCTGTGGCAAAGTTAGCAGTATTGGACGTAGAGGGCAGCGGCTCTTTAAGTAAACTCGACTTATCGAACTCGTTTACGGAGGAGGGAACTGTTGCCGCATGTACAAAGTAGATTGTATTTATTTAAATCTCTGAAATTTATCCTCTGTTTTGTTTTCATAAATTACAAAAAAAAAAACAAAAACAAAAACATATAAATTGATGTATTATAACTCTACACATAGACACATATGTGATTTACTCATTTTTTTTTATATTTGTTAATTTCTCCTTTATGAATTTATATATTTAACAAATATGTATTTTATATAAAAAAGGGATAACGGTCCACTACAAAAAGTCACGTAGTCATTTACAAATTGCCTAGCTAAGAAATCTAAAATAAAATTTGTGAACAGTTTTAAACAAAGCGACGGTTGGTTAAATACAAATAATTTTAAAGCTCTCTTTTTCCCTTTAAAAACGTTATCCCGATTATTGTGTAAAAGTAAAATTAAATTTAACTTTGAATTAATAAAAAAAGAACCTCTGTACAAATTTAAATTTAAATAATCGTGTTTTATTGTGGATAAATCGAGTGCTCTTAAAAATTGTATTTTTGCAAATAATATCGTGGTTCGCTTCGGCAACAATCAGATTTTAAGCCTAAATATGAATACAGGTCCTGTGCCTACATTTCACCACAAAAAATTTATATTGATTGCATTTGAAAATTTATGTATATAAAAAACTAAATGGAAAACCGCTAAACTTTAAAGGCATTTCGCGGAAAATATGTACCTTAGATCGAAAAATAAAGTACGCCATTGTAATCAGCATGTCCAAAATATATAGAATTGATGGTCAGAGCTCTATTAATTTTTAAAAGTCAATATTGCGTCATGCAGTGTTATGTTTATTTGTGAAAATTCAAAAAACTTTGTTAAAAAATTGCGTTTTTGAACCCATTGGCGTTCCAATTTGAAATTTGCACAGTCTGTAGCTGAAATATTAAGTTATCTGCTTCAATAATTTAAAGAAAATTAAAGATGGGTTTTTTGAGATATTTGCAAATTAAGGATATTTTTTAAATTGTATTATCCTTTTTGCATTCAACAATTTATTTTTGCAATTTATTTTGAAAGTAGATTATATAAGCATTACTAGGATTTTATAACAATCAGATAACGCGTTCAAAAGTTGTAATCATTTGAACATCATGTATTTTTCAAAAATTTACTGGAAAAAATGAATTAAAAACAGCGAAAAAAAGCGAAATAAGACGAATTTTACAAAAATTTAAAAACAGTAAATTTCGTGATAGTCATGAGGATCTACAAACAGAATTTTGTCCAAATCCAGAGACCTTCTTCCTATAAGTGTCCCGGTTCCATTTGGAATGATTCTATATTTTTGGAAATCCTATAAAATTACCTTAAGTCTTGCAGTATTTTTATCTACAAATAGTCGCCAGACTTAAAATGGGAGAACCTTAAACATGCCCAAATTTTTACTTGTTTTTAGCTATTTTAAAAGAAAGTTAACAACCCGCTTGAACCGATTCCATTGAACTAGTTTCGGAATCCGTTCCAAGGAACTTAAATGTGAGTAATGTCTGTTGGAAAACAAGTTCTAGAACTGATTCCAGGAGAATTTCATAATTTTTTTAGCTTTATTTTAAAATTATTAAATTAAACAAATTAAAAGAAAACAAATTAAACATTAAACAAAATTTACTTGAAAATAATAAAATCAAATAAAAATAAAAAAATACTTAATTTATGTTCGTCAATAAACAAAATATGCGTTATTGGTCAGACAGCAATCCACACGTACTCATCATTGCATCCCGAAAAAATTACGGTTTTTTGCGGTTTATGGGCCGACGGCGCCATTGGGCCGTACTTCTCCCGTGATGATTATCTCACGAAATGGTCCAGTCGATTGGCCGCCTCGGTCGTGCGATTTGACGCCGTTGGACTATTTCCTGTGGGGCTACGTCAAATCTATGGTCTATGCCAACAAGCCAGCGACGATTGATGAACTTCGTACGAATATCGGCCGATTTATGCTTGAAAACCGTCGAAAATTGGGTTCAGCGTCTGGACTTCTGCAAGCGTGCCCGTGGGGGCCATGCAAAAGAGATCGATTTCCATACATAATGGCATCGAACGTACTTTTACAGGAATAAAGAATTTTATTGATATCCAATAGCGTTTTTGCTTTATTTAAAAAAACTTTTGTAGCGCTCTTATTGAAGAACCCTTTATTTCTGTTCTGTAGAAGTCCTTTCGCTTCTTTATCTAAGGACAGATGTTCTACTTTCCATTAATTTCTAAAGTTAGAGATAAACGAATCTGACGTTGCCAATAATATATTCAATAGATCTTCATTTGTAAAATTTCGTGATATTTTTCTGGCATTGTGCTCTCTATAAAATCTGTAATCCGTATGCCTTTTTCCTAGGCTTCCTCTGATAGATCTCCAAGTGGTACTAAATGATATTTAATGAAATCATACATATGTACATTTTTCAGCCAACCAGCGTTATTTAACATAAAAAATGGATAATTTTGACACCATGCTCTCAAATAGGTTAATTTGGATTCATTTTTTCAGAAAATTAAAGGTTTTTATATAATTTTCATTCCAAATGGCACTTTTTTACATTTATTTGAAAAATTTGGGGTCATTTCGACCCCATGCGCCTATAAGGGTTAATTTCTAATTTTTTATTACTATGTATAAAATTTGGTGTTAACAGAGTTATTTGGACAACTTTCACCAAATTCCGCAAGAAGCAACACATTGTTTTGGTATACTTCCAGGAAAAATTGAAAAATTTCAAAAATTTCACCTTTGACCTTGGTAAAGAAAGGGTTAACGTTGTCGGAGTTTTACAAAATTTTCGGAAAACAATCCCTCGTATCAGAAATCGGAAGTGATTTTGTTCCAGATAGCTAAAAACATAAAAATTAATACTATTATCTAAATTATTGGCCAAACCCAATAAACCAAAGAACGATACGATAGCGAAATCGCTATCACCTTAAATATCCGAAAACGATATCATATTCCAACAAGATTATAATATCGTTTTCGATAAGGTTTAATGATAAAGTATACTTCAAAATATTCATTATTTACAAAAATTCAAGCTGTTTTCAGAAACAAATAAAATTTATAAAATTTTGAAATTTTTTCTTAGTTTGGCTATTTATCCTTTTTTTATTGGACAATTAGTTGCAAAATCTAGGTGAGCTCGGCTTTTCTTCTTAATATAACAATCTCATTATCAATTTTCCATTAAAACTTCATTTCAGCTCATACCCAGCAGAAATTACTGCTTGCTCGGAAGCAGTTTTGTCAGGGAAAATTGAGCAGTGAAGCGATTGCATTATTGATGATATCATGCCTGATTTTTATTCGAGATAGCTTGCGTGAAAGCACTTGTTTCGAGATCTGAAAAGGCATGAATTCACCGATGGCGATTTTACTATCGTTATTTCAGCGAATTTCGATAGTGAAAACGGTATCATAATTCCTTGGAAAAACGATATCGTTAGGAAAGGTACATTTTAGAACAAAAAATCTATCTGATTATCATATGATAATAAATATCACCTAGGTGATATCGTGACGATATCGTTTGGTTTATTGGGAAATCACTCTTTTCTCTAAAATTTTCAAATTTAGAACTCCGTTACTGTTAAGTTAAAAGAGGGATATACAGTGATGGCCACAGGACATTCAAGTTTTTTTTTTTAAATTGTATTGTTGTTGCCTTTATTTTTAAAGATCAAAATAGTGGTTAAATTCGCCACAAACGGCAAGGACATGGTTCAGAAAATTGTACAGAATTTTAACGTAATGTTTGTTTTTTCATTTTGTCACTTGTTTTAAGTGGGCGTGGCTTTTAACGAAAAATTAGCGATGTCAACCTTTTATCAAATTTCATGGTAAAATTTAGGCAGTACTGATCGGTTCTGTACAAACTGTATATTTTTGTAAATCCCATAAAATGTCCTTAAGTCTTGCAATGTGTCTTTCTTATAAAAAAAATAAAAAAAAAACGTTTGTTTTCTTCATTGTTATAGTGCAATTAAACTTTATAAAATTTTGTATAATTAGATATCATGTCATGTTATATATTTTGATATAAGATTGTTTATAGAAGCTTATACGCAATTTTATATAATTATATATAAACTATATCGCAGATCTCTTAATATATGGCTGGAGACCAAATCGCATATGATTATATATAACGTCATATGAAACATTTATAAAACCAAAGTGTTAATATAAATGTATATGGTTACGATATATAAAGCCACGCATATAAACATTTACAATAATATCAAATCATATAAGATTATATGAATACTTTTTTAGTCGGGAACTCTACACAATTTCTATATTTAAATTTTCAGCGAATAAATTAACTAAAGTAAAATTTCTCTAAAAATTTTTTGAGTTTTGTTCAGTTTACTAATATTCAGCAAAAAGTTTAGTGATTTTAGCAAGAGTTTTTTTTATTTGCATTCGACTGTGGCCCTTTGTTCCTTTTGCTGCGATTACTATTTTTTGGTAAAAATCAGCTCGCTTATTTTCAGAAAACAATTTTTGCTGAAATTACCAACTTTTTTGCAAGCACGCTGCTGACTACAAATTTGTTGACACAGCAACATTTTTTGCTGACTTTACTGACTTTTTTTTTTATTGTAAATCTAAAAAATATTTAAATTTTTGGATCAGACAAAACTTTTATTTTTAAATTCTTAATTTTGTTGGCTCTCAGAAAATTACTTTCACTTATATAGTCCAAGGGAAAATCGTAAAAACCAAGGTGTTCCCAAATTGGCACGGCGGCTAAGAATAGGTTAAGAAAAGTTTGCAAAAAATTATAAAATAAAATACAACAATGTTTTAAAATTATTGAAACTCTAAAATTTTTTATTATATTACATAAGCAACGGAATTTTAAATTCTTTTTACAATTGCAGTTTTATAAGCTGGCTTGGCTACGAATAAAAGAGTTATGTAAAGAACTCGAATTGGGCGATGAGATGATTTCAAAAATATGGACCCTATTTGAGTATTCAATAACTCAAAAAACTGAACTGATGCAAGATAGACATCTTGATCAAATTTTCATGTGTGCAATATATCTTTACATAAAAGTAAGTTTATCGAATAGGCATTTGTTATTGTGTTGATCTAAAAATTGAATTGAATTTATTTTTTATTTATAGGTAGGAGAAGTTAGTGAAAAATTATTTAGAGACATTATGAAATTTTACAGAAAACAACCACAGGCTACAAGTAGTATTTATAGAGAAGTTATTATAAAAACTATTGAATCCGGAGAAAAAGGTAAATTTGAAAAGAATATCACATCTAAAAAAACAAACAAATTTGTAAGATTTGCTAAAATATTTTAAATTATTGTAATTTTTTGAGACAGTGTTCGACGAATTTCTGCATATTTATTTTTTCTTCACTTTGGATACAAGTTATTTAATATGTAACTAAGCTCATACAATGTCCTGTTAGCTACTAACTGGGACTTTAACTGACACATTTGTTGTGGTTTTCCACACACATTTTAAATTTAACTTAAAGTAAAATTTTAACGGGGCATTGTGTTATCCAGCCTAAGTAGTTAACATTCAACAATATACATGTTTTTGATGTCTTCATTTATTCCAGTTCATAAAATGTATGAATAATTGCATGGAAACTTCTACAAAATTTTAAGCCCAAATTATTTGAACATAAATGTAACGTGATGAATCAGCTGATTCAACCTGCTTAATAATAAACACATTGTGCTGAGTACTAGACGTAAACGAGTCGTAACGTGCCGGACTCTCCGTTTTTACGTGAGAGTGCAAAACAGCTGTTTTTAGTTGCATATCAGTGAAAGGATTTGTGGCACAATTGTAACATATTCGGCACAATCAAAGTTTCATTGGTATACTGCCACATTTTGGTTATTTCCAAAAATTCTATAGGAATCTGGTTTATTTAAAAAAGAAATTTATTGGCAAAAACAATAATTTTTTTTTTAATTTTCATACAAAAACTTGTATTAAAACGAACACATAAAATATTATATTTGAGAAGTAAACAAATTAAGTAAATAAAAATCGATTGAATTTACAAATAAATTAAATTTGGCATAAACTAATTTAATGATTATTATTACAAAATGAATTTTTATGAAAGTTCTTGTTTGTTATTTTATAAAAAAAAATGTAAGTTTTGGTACTATAGGGGTCGAAAATGTACTATTTTTAACCTGGTTGGTACTATTCTGAAAATCAAATTTATCATTCCTTAATAGCACGTTACATATTTTGAGTAACTTAGCAAAAATAAAATACTACGTTACGACTCGTTCTCGTTACAATTACGTTCTAGTAACGAGACCTTTAGAGTTCGATAATTTTGAGTTTTGTAAGTCCAAAATTGATTTTTTTTTTGGAAAATCAATTCTTAGCATGTTCTTCAAACAAATATAACAAAATTGTTACATAATAAACAATAAAATTTAAAAAGAAATTCAAGCTAAAGAAATAATCGTTAATTTTATGGCATGACAAAACAATGGACAGCTTCAAGGATTTGTGCCGGAATTGATTTTAGCTACATAAATAGAAGTTAAAATGATAGAATATGTGTGATATATTGCTTGTTATATTATAATTTTTACGATTATCTGGCAACTTATTTTTAGAAAAATTAGCATTATAATTCTATAAATACAAGGGGCGATCAATAAGTCCATGACTTTCCGAACTACCGTATGCAATACTGTTTCGGTCAAGTACCATCTGTTAATAGACTATTGTCAAATTTTGAGCAAGTTCCAGCATTAGCTTTACGTTTAACAGGTATTCAAAGCATAAAAATTCGTGGATTTTTGTAAAAATGGAAAAAAAGTGAATGTCGAGTGCTAATCAAAAAAATAACCCGTATTGAAAGTTTACCAATAATGTCATATAAAATTGCCCTTCGTAACTACAGTAAAGCACTAAATTTTGGTCACTTTAAAATAAATTAGCAATTACACGTATCGAATATTGTAATGTTCCCTGCAAGCTTTACCTCGATCGTACAAATTTTTTTATTAAAAATAAATTGATGAGGTCGGAAAAGTACAAAACTTTAAACAAATTTTCTGCAAATTCTTTATGTATAAAATATTTTGGTACCGTGAGGGTCGAAAAAGTACAATTTTTTTTTTGAAATTGGTGAATATTGTACATAGTGTTTTTACATTAATAAAAAAGAAAAAAACAACACCATACACATGAGGAGTTGTATCATGTTTTTTGTATATGAAAAAATTTAATAAATCACTATAAGAAAATTAACACAAGTATAAAAAGAGCAAGCAACAAATGCAGCTTATAATTGCAGCAACATTATAAAAAAAACTAATATCAAAATTTAGTGGAATTTGTGTTATAAATAAATAAAATATAATTAAATTTTTGTGTGTAAAACAAAAAAACCGTCGGGTAGTCAGTAAAGCGTTAATTAAAATCGAAAAGTACCCAGTCCAATTTACCACACTAAATAACTTGATGTCTTCTAAAATCAACTTCCAAGCAACGAGGGAAAGACCAACTCTACTCTCTTATATATAAGAAAAAAAAAAAATACATGTATCAAACTGTGCCCTAAACTGCCTTATTAATTAAGTACAAAACCAATCAAAACTAGAGCTTCCTATTTAAATACAAAACAAAACGATTAAACGAATACTTAATCACACAACTAATGTGAAAGAAATAGGAACCAAAGACTAAGAAAATGAAAAAAATACTGTAAAATTATTACAACTAAAGAAAAGAAAATTTCAATTAAATTTATGTAAATAGAAAAAAAAAACACAGAAAAGCTTTTGTATAATTAATAACCAAAGTGAAAAAAAAACCCCGTTAAACAATATAAACTGTTGAAATAAAGAAGAATTTAAATCATATTTTAACTTTTACTGTAAACGTGGGAGAAAACCGTTAACCAATAATAGTGATTGTGAAAAGGAAAGGGAAAAGAAAACTGAAAAGAAAAAAAGAGAATTTAAAATACGAAAAAACGAGAATTTTAAATAAAGTCCTAAGAAACTAAAAACACAAAGAAAAAAAAAACGAAACTGAAAAGAAAAAAAGAGAATTTTAAATACGAAAAAACGAGAATTTTAAATAAAGTCCTAAGAAACTAAAAACACAAAGAAAAAAATTTTGGGACAGTTGTCAACAAGAAACGTGAACTACACAAACAACTACAACATAGCAACAGATCAGCAAACAGAACGTCATCAACAATAGCGGTACACGCCACGACAATGATTACAGCAACTCGCCACCGCTAAGCAGCTGCGTAAATATAAATACATATTGCAATTTTTATTAATTATACACCAAATTTTTATACCCTACACCACTATGTGGTCATTATACCCTACACCACTATGTGGTCAGGGTATTATAAGTTTGTGCTGATGTTTGTAACACCAAAAAATATTGGTCCTAGACCCACCTTATAGTATAACGCTCGGCTCAGAATTTTTTTTAATTTCGATTTAACGATGTCCGTCCGTCCGTCCGTCTGTTTGTCTGTCCATGCATTCTTGTGCGCACTCTACAGATCGCAAATATTAAGATATTTTGATGAAATTTGGTACACAGACCTATGTTGGCCCAAGAACGAAGCCTATTGATTTTGGTGAACATCGGTCCATGTTTAGACCTATTGCCCATATAAGGGTCCCCCCAAAATTGGCTTGGTTACAAACTTTAATTTGTTCTTCGTTGTTCCTATATACATTTTATCACATGCATCATTGTCGTTTCCATTACATGGTATCTTGTATATAACATTTGATTTTTCCATAGTGTCTATTTTGTCTTTCGTTTTGGAGTATATTTTTGCCAAAGTATTCTGCGGCTTATGTGCTATTTTAAAGGTTTCACTATTAAAAAGTTTTGATTTTTCGAACCTTTCAGATAAATCAGGTACATAAATTAGTGATTTATAGTTTTTTGGATCATCAGGTAATGTTAAACTTATTCCTTTGCACGTTTTATGGTCTCTTATAAGTTTGTTTATAAGTTTGGCCGGGAATTGGTTGTCCTTGAGTATGTTCTTAATTTTTCTTCGGTTATCTTCATGAAACTCTTCGTCACTTAGAGTAAGTACTCTGTTTATCAGGTTATTGGCTGTATTTATTATCATTCTTTTCGGGTCCTAGAAAAGAAATTTATTATTCTGCCCGAAGCCTTGGGTTTCTAATACCAATCCAATTTTAATGTGTTGTCATCTCTTATTACTATCGTGTCAAGGTATGGTCATTTAAAATTGCACTCTTTTTCGGCCGTAAACTTAATATTATTGTGAAAGCCATTTATCTGTGTCATTATTTCTTTTCTAAGCACCCGAAAAGAATGATAATAAATACAGCCAATAACCTGATAAACAGAGTACTTACTCTATGTGACGAAGAGGGAAAACTAGCGATTTTTTTTTAAAGACAGTCTTGGTGTTTTCTTAGCTTTTTTTTACAATTTATTTCCTTGACAGTATTTTTGAATCATTATTATTAAGCGATTTATCGCTAAATTTTTATGGAATACTTAAAAGTTGGAAAAATTAGCGATGTATCGACAATTATTTTAGAAAGTTTTAAAAAGTTCGAAAAATATAGCTATTTTGGGGAAATTTTTCAACAGAACCCGAAAAGTTCGTGAAATTTAGCGATTTATCGCTAAATTTTTTAAGTTTTTTATAATTTAGCTATTTTCTAGTGATTTTTTAGTTTGATTTAGCGATATTTTTAGGAAAAAAGTTGGCAACAGTGGCACAAAGCTACAGACATTTGGTAAAAAAGGGAAGAGCAAAGTGCAATAATTAGTTTTAGTAATTCAGTGTTTTAAATACAGACGACGAGTAAACAAGTATATCTTAAGTTTATTTAAGTTTTTTGTGTGTAAACATTCAACGTAAGATTTGTTGTATTATATTTTTTGTTTTGATCCTTAATTGGTTTGATCTATACTTGTACTTTATTTTGTATTTTACTGTTAACTTATGTATTTCATAAGTTTTATTGTTAACTTATATGGTGTTATTGTTAACTTATATGATGTTATTATCAAATTTTTGGATACGCCCGGATGATGAATAGCGATGCTATTCGAAATATTGGCAATTAAGAAAGTTTTATATAAATAAAAAACTTATGAAAACAATTTGGAACTCGAGCTTGATTATTCAGGAAAATTGACAATTATTATTAAATATTATATTACTAATTTCTATTATTATTATTATTATTTACCTTACATACTATAATTATTAAATATATATAGTATATACCTACATATTATACTTACCTATATACTGACCTTTGTACTTACCTTATTATCTTCCCAGCAAAATATTGGTAATGACACCTCATTACTATCTGCATTACCAAAACTTTGCATTATTTTATAATATAAAATAATGACTTCCTAATGACGGCCTATTGTATTAGTTTAAATAAGTACTTTTTACACAGTTGAATTTTTTTTATTATATCGAGACCCTATATTCAATACTCTATATCTGCAATTTTGGCCAAAATGAGTTTTTGATGGCAATATCATTGTTGCTATTATATCCATCTATGACAACAATTTGGAAGCAAAATATCCATTCTTTGCCACTTTTTGAACATTTTACATATCTACAATCAAATTTATTTTCAAATACAGAAGTCTATATCTGCATATAAATTTAAATTATTTGAATTCTATAAGGTATACATAAAAGTTTTTTGAGAATATCTTTTTTCGCAAAGTTTTTTTTTTGCAACTAACCACCTAACTTTATTTTAGGAGATGTGCATTATAGTCCCTAGATTATAAATTTAAAAAACCGCACTTAAAAAATTGCAAAATAATAGCGGAACGCTACAAAAGCCTTTATGGTAGACAAAAAATAATTTAAAAACTCAATCGGCGATTAAAATTCTGCAAACGAATATAATGATTTTTTTCGCGATTTTTTTTTTTTTTTGCTATCAACCACCAAACGTTATTATGTGAAATGGGTATTAAGTCCCCAGATTATAAATTTTAAAAAATCGCACTTAAAAAATTGCTAAATAACGGCGGAATACAAAAAAGGGCAGAAAATGACTTAGAAGAGCTAATCAACTATTGACATTCTGCAAACGAATATATTGGTGTAAAATTTTCCTTTTCGCAAAATTTTTTTCTCATTTTTTTTTTGCGAACTAACCACCAAACTTTGGGCAAGATATGAGTGTAATAGTCTTGTATTATGGATTAAAATACACCAAAATGAAAAATTCCAAATAATGGCGGAGTGTGAATAAAAGCATTTGTGCCCCAGAAAATGAATTAAGAAAATTAATCAGCGATTAACATTCTGCAAGCTATTAACATTCTGGAAACATTTTCGTTTTTTGAATTTTTTTTTTTCCAAATTAATCATTAATTTTTGGAATAAGATATGGGTAAAATAGTCCTTGGATTATTAATTTTAAAAAACCGAACGAGCGAGCCTTTTACATTCCTGATTAACAATTTTGTGTTCGTTCCTGTTTGAATGTACAAAATTCTTTTCCACAAAAAGTATAGAGAGATTTACAGGGCCATTGGTTCCTTATAATTCATATTTTTTATATTTATCAAAACTACATATCTGCTAGTATTATCATAAAATTATATAAAAATTTTATTTCAGAACTCTATATCTGCATTAGCGACGTAAATAACGGAAATAATTTCAAAATAAGTATATATAGGAATAAGTTGCTATTTTTAAATAATATTCTAGAAGACAGATTGATTCAAAAAAATCTTATAAGCAAGTGAATTAGTTTTATTGCTCTCCTGAACAATTGTATTTTTGCAGATATAGAGTATTGAATCTAAGGTATCGATATGTAAATATGTTTTATCATAAAACATATTTACATATGTTTAAATTTTTATGACGAGTCCTAAAATTACACACTAGAGAAAACTTAAATTTTTCTGAATGTATTTCCCATTGGCGTACCTAGACCATTTTTCTGGGGTGGGCAAGCGACCCAGTAATTTTCTGCTGTTTATTTGCTCAAAAGTGCATCTATTTTTCTGAAGAAAACCTCGTACAATGAATGTGTTCCAAGCTATATTTTCAGATTATTATGATAGAGAAAAGAAATCTAAGATCAACCTGTCTAATTCGGACTTAAATTACCGAGGTGGTCAAAAACAGTGAGATGTTCATCTAACAATTTTTTTTTCTCCAAAATATTGAAATTTCATTAAAATAACATAGTAACATTAGTTTAAAGAAACTTCCTAGTTAGATATTAACTAATTATTTATTTAGGAAACTATGAAATCTAAGATATTTAACTCACCAAAAAAGATTATGCGTTATATTTCTATTATTGAACAACTTTGCGATTCTAATAATTTTTCTTAAAGAAAAACTCGTATGGTCAATTTTATAATCAGAACTAAGATCGATTTGTTTCTTAAATATTTCTTAGGTAAGAATTTTTCAAACAACTTTTTTATTTAAGAAATATTTAAAACAAAAATCGATCTTAGTTCTGACTAGAGAACTGACCCTTAGATTACAACAACTTAGCTGTCTAGGAATCTAGTAGAGATTTTCCCAAACCAAAAACACAGGATTAATTGTATAAAAAAAGTAATATTGTGATACTTTTTGCCATCAAAATTATATATAAAAGAATTGTAGGTAGATTTTTTTAAAATTCTGGGGTGGGCAAAAATCAGTCTAGGGTGGGCTTAGCCCTTGGCCTAAGTCCGTCAATGGTATTTCCTTAGGCTAATAGTATTTGCCTAACTCCTTATTTTTAAGAATCAAGTAAGCAATTTGATAACCACTTATAATTAAAGTTTTTGTAACCATGTATGTAACCACTTATGTATTATTCAAAATCTCATAACTACTTATTTCTCATTTTTTCATAAGCGAGCGGGTAAGCGTGACTACTTATAAAAGCGACCACGCCAAAAAAATAATGAATTTCTATTATATAACGACTTATTTGGTAATGAAAGATTTTGCTGGGTTTATATTAACCTATTCTTACCTTTAACCTAACCTTATTTTTTTATATACTTACCATTACAATTATTATACTTATAGTAAATCAAAAACACAATACCAAAAGAAAAAAAATGAATTTTTTCAATAAACATTGTATTTTTGAAATTTAAAATGAAAGTGTAGAAGATTTTTTTTTTGAGGAAAGAGACGGACAAGCGATAGCGGTTAAATTCTGACACTCTAGTATTATTGGGGTAACCATAAACTTAAAGAGTGTTAACGGTTGCCATTGGCGTAGCTAAATTTAGCTATGGGTGGGAAAATTACACTCTTGGTGTCAAACAACAGTGCAATTTTTGGTTCAAGATTTCACTAAATTTTACTTGTTTTACCTCTCTTTCTTTTTTTTAAGTGGCTTTATGGTGAATGGCATGAACTAGTTTTTTTGTCTATGTTTACGCGGCGATGAAATACGGGTTGAGAACCACGCCACAATTGGCAGAGCTAGCCAAATTTATCCTCCATGCCGTCGATCTGGAATTTATCGTAGTTTTTCCTAAATTTTTAATTTAATGTGACTTTGAAATATGTAACAAAGTGGTTTTCTGAGTTTCGTTGTGGTTGCACAAGCACTAGTGGCGCTGAACGTTCTGGACGGCTAATTGAGGTCAGTACCCTCGAAAATGTTGAAAGAATTCACAATATGGTTTTGGCCGATCGGAGAGTAAAAGTGCGTGAGATGGTTGATGCCTTAGGTGTTTTATATGGTACCGTGGTTTCGATTTTAAATGATCGGTTGAGGTTTAGAAAGCTATCCTCAAGATGGGTGCCGCGTTTGCTCTCAATTGACCATAAATGCAATCGTGTGACAACTTCAAAGGATTGTTTGCAGTTATTTAACCGCAATTCGAATGAGTTTTTGCGGCGTTTTGTAACTGTGGATGAAACATGGATCCATTAAAACACACCGGAGACCAAGCAGCAGTCTAAACAATGGGTTTCTCCGCGTGAACCGGCTCCGAAGATGATCAGGGTGGGTTTGTCGGACAACAAGGTCATGGCGACAGTTTTTTGGGATGCATGCGGAATAATCCACATCAATTACCTTCAAACGGGACAAACAATAAACGGCGAATATTATATTATGCCAACTTATTGAACCGATTCAACGACAATTAAAAAAAACGATCCATTTTGCCAAGAAAACAGTTCTTTTTCATCAATACAATGCACAGGTGCACACGTGTGCAGTCTCAATGGCAAAATTGCATATTTAGCTCCCAGTGACTATTTTCTATTTCCAAACCTAAAGAAATGGCACGCTGGAAAGACAATTAGCTCCAATGATGAAACTATTGCTCAAGCAGATGCCTCGAGAAATTCTATTTTTTCGATAAAAAAAATTGGAGAAACATTGGACTAAGTGTTTTGAGCTTAAAGGAGACTATGTTGAAATATAAAAACTTTTTTGCTATCAAAAACTGTGTTAAAATACTAAAGCCCCGTACACATTATCATATATTTCTTCACACAAGTATGAGGAAAAGTATTCTGAAATTGGCTGGTTGTCAAAAAAGTATGAAATAAAATCTTTTCAGTGTTCAGACAGTTATCGACACACAACAAAGAAATGAAAAAAGTTATTTTTTCTTCTAATCATTAATTTTTTCACCAGGATTTACTAGAAAATTGTAATACTTACTTGGAACTTGTGTAGTTGTATAAATACATACACTCACAATATTTTATCCTTAAAAACAACATAAAATACATATTAAATTAATTGAAAACACTATTAAAAAAAGGACTACTGATTTTTCATTTTATTCAAACCATTTTGCCATTTATTTTCAAACATTGTTTAAACAATCCAGAAAAGAAATAAAAATAATTAAAAAGTCTATTAAAACAATCATCAATTTTTTAACTGACAAAACGTAAAAAAAACGATTTTGTGGTTTGTTTTTTCATATTTGAAAGTTTTTTTTTCGTTTCGATTTTCAAAACACTACACCATACACAACAGACACGTTCATATTTCTATTGGCTATGTTTGTGTGTATGAGTAAAGAATTTCTTGTAATTTGAATTGAAATAATTTTGTATATAAACAAACTATTTTAACAAAAAAGAAAACCGAAAATATTTGAATTTTTTGTTTTAAAACAGAAAACAACGAAATTATTTAAATAATTTTTTATAAAAATAGAAATCTAAAAATAGATTATTTGACTGAAAATAACAACTCCTACAGACGATACATATTTTTTTCTGGTTTGTTTTTTATTGGTTGACAAAAAAAGTTAAACAATATGTTTCAATGTATTTTAATTGATTCTTCAATTGAAAACAAACTTTACCTATTACTTTTTAAATAAACCTCAATCGGTTATGGAAAATATATTGTGAGTGTAGCACTTATGTAATATTCCCCCTGCTTTTTTCTGCGTGTATAAAGAAAATGTTTATAAATAAAGATTATTATGTAAAATATAAGGACAGACATTTTTTTGCAATCGTTTGGGTAATTTGTTTGTGTTCCTTTTCGTTTTTTTAAGAAAAGGGTTTTTTATATTATAAAAGCCATAGTTTATTTCCTTTTTTGTTATTTAGAATTCTCCGCTAATGTAGAAGTCTGGGGCCAGATTACCGAAGTGTTCGAAATTGTTAAAAAATTACGTTTTTTAAAGTGCAAATAAAAGAACACGAATAACTAATGTTACAACTTTAACTCATATTTGTAATATAGGAACGAAATGCATCCATCACCTCTAAACTAATTCCAATCTTTAATATTTTAAGTAATAATAATTGCTATCGAATAAAACTCGATCAAGACTGCGGTAATTTGACCCCTGGATATTTTTATATTTTACGAAGTTTCCTAAATAATGTTTAAAAGAATTACAAAAATACATTTTTTAGACTTAAAATTTTCAGCAAATAAATTAACTAAAGTACAATTTAAATCGACTGTGTTAGCAAAACTTTTGCTGAGATTACTATTTTTTGATAAAAATCAGCTCGCTGATTTTCAGTAAACTACTTTTGCTGAAATTACCAACTTTTTTGCAAGCACGCTCCTGACTAAAAATTTCCTGACTCAGCAACATTTTTTTTGCTAATTTTACTGGTTTTTTTATTATTGAATGTTGGTTTCGTAAATGACTCAGAACTTACTGCCTGTTTTTATAAAAAGAATCAGAGGAATTCTTTAAAACATTTGTGGAAAAAAAACAAACTTAAAAAGGTTTATCTTTAAAATTTTTTAGCCGCATTTGAAAGAAAAATGTTTTTAAATTAGTGTTTTTCACACAAATTTGTTAACGAATTTGTCTGATTCTTTTTATAAATTTAGAAATCTTAATAGCAAATATGTTTATCTGAAAATAATGCCTTAAAACGTAACCAGCAAAATCTTGGTAATATATGGGTACTACTATGAATATTACCTTGGACCCTTACACCTTACCCCTGCATTACTTTTAATACCAAATTCATACGTTTGGATATTTTATTGGTATAAATAATTCGTTATTCTAGAAAATTTTAGAAATTCTATTTTTTGTTAAAACCCCGTGAATCTAAAATTGATATTCGGTCTAAAAAATTAAAATTTAAACAAAATGTTTTTAAAAACTCCTAACCTGTAAGTTCAGAATAACATGTTACTAGGTAAGGAGTTACATCGATGGGCATGCCCTTGTTAAAATAATAGGTCTATTAATAGAAAAGTAAGAGCTTACCCCCTTCGTTACAAAAAGCTTATTTTTATAACCAAAACTTATAAAAAAAAATTTCCAACATTTTTTGTTAAAATTATGTAATTTTTAATTTAATAGTCAATATAGGTTTCTTGTAACCTAGAGGTAATAGCTAAGTGTAACATGTAAGTTCATAATAACATATTACTAGGTAAGGAATTACCTCGATGGACATGCTTTGGTAATAGAAAAGTAAGAGGTTACCTACCCTTATTTCTTCTTACAAAGTCATTACCGGGTAATAGAAGGTTTTGCTGGGTATTTAACAATTCGGAACTAGAAATAAACCTTTTTTTTATACTCATATAAAAAAGTTAGTACAAAAGTCTGTTAAACGCGTTCTGATTCAATTGAACTAATCTGTTATTTTGCCTTAAAATTTATCATTGAAATAATATTTTTTGTAAATCCAATTTAGCATAACAATTATTTTCATCTGTATTTAAAATAACTTTGCATGCTAATTTTTAGTAATTTGTGTTTCTTGATTTTAAAAATTTTTCAGATAATTTAAACCACAATTATTTCAAACCACAATTTTTTGGGTCTCTGCTATCAATATCACATAGAGATGGCACTATATTTTCATACTTTTTACTGTATAATCACAGCAAAATGGACAAAAATTCGTTACTCTGTACTTATTAATCCCTATCAGCCACCTATACTCCCAATAATAATTACGGGCCTGTCTCGGGGCAGATTCGGGGAATAAAAAAAAACAGATTTTTACCCGGGAATTTTAGCAGAAACTTTCAGTTAAATCAGGTAAATATTTTGCTGAATTTAACTCAAATTTCTTAGCTAATTTAACTAAAATTGTTTGTGTATTTAGCAGTATGCAAAATTTAGCTTACATAAATTTAGCAGAGCATAATTCTCAGCTACATTGAAAAATCAGGTACTATTTCCTGTTATTTTAGCTCACAAACAAATGAGGCTGAATGAGATCCGGTTCTGGCTTTTAACGTCCTGGTAATAAAGCACTGATATCTGATAAATATATCAAAACTGTTCTAGCGTTTCAATACACTGTTTTCTTATTTGATGTGTCCAAGATCAATTAAAAAAGCCAAGCTGGACTAATGTTTGCAAGACAAACAAAAGGAAAGCACTAGACCTCAAATGAACAACACCGGCGGTGTTCACATATTGGTGTGTGTAGGTTTCTTATGGCAGGGAAGAGGCGAAATTTATATAATAAAGGATATCGTAACCAAAATAGGATACAGACATATCCCAAATAACGTATTCAGTGGAAAAGGTATTCATATTTGGAGGAAATCAATTCTCTGGTGTCGGGGGATTGGTCAATGTCCCCCGACACCACACACAACTTTTGTACTCTAAACAAGTGGCTACATAGTAACCCAGCAAAACCTTGGTAATGACTGGTCATTACTACATGCATTACTTAGATCTCATATCTCATTACCCGTTGAATTACTTTTAAACTGAATGTAATGAGTTACCGATAATTATACCCCACACATTACTATTTCACAATATCTGAAACCAATAATATATGTTCTAAATCATTAAAAACCATAACTATGGCGTAGCCTAGTGGTTATCGTTTTTGCCTGACAGACATGAGGATCGCTGCTCAACTCGTGTTAGCTTCCATTGTTGTTTTTTTTTGTAATTTATATTAAACATCTATTTATAGAAATGTTGATGTTCATTAAGCAGTATTTAATAACAACGAGTTTTGTGAAAAATAGACATGTATAACAGTTGCCACAATAAATGTGTACATAAGTTAAAGCATTAAAAATCATAGTGATGTCGTGGTCTAATGGTTAGAGTGTTTGCCTGACAGTCGTGGGGTACGCTGATCAATTCGTGTCAGCTCCTATTGGTTTTTAAATTTTTATATTTTTTTAAATCTATATTCAACATCTATTTATAGAACAACTGATAAACTACTTACAGGTAACATCAGTGTAATGACTTTCCTCCAATGACATCACCATGTTAAAATAAGTAGTTTAGTAATTAAAAGGTAACTAGTGAACACTTAAGATTTCAATACCTAAAACTCATTACATGGTAATGAAAGGTTTTGCTGGGAATATTGTGTTTTCAAATGGTCTATTTAATCTCAGGATCCCGATGCTAAAATTTAAGGCGCTAATATTTACATTCCAGATCTAATATAGGATAATTATTTTGAGTTGCATAAAGTTTATATCGTCACCTAAAATCCAAAAGTCCGTAACTACACAAAAATTCAAAATTCACTTTTTGATTGATTATGATATGGTTAACCAAAATACATCTACTCACAAAACTTTACACGTATACGTCCAAAAATACCGTTTTTATTAACGAAATCCAAAAGGCCGTAACTTTACTTTTATTCAAAAACACAAAACAAAATACGTATACATTAGACCAGGTAAATTTTAACAACACATTTGTGTACAATATTAAAGACAAATATGAGGTTAATTTACAAATATTAATAAGTGGATATTTCAAAAAAACATTTCAAATAAAATTTTATACAGGTTTGAACTTTTATACTAAAAATCCTCAGTACTTTAACTAGTTTTGAGTGTTAATTTTCAAAACTATTTACAACTAATTTTTAAGAACCCATTCGTCAAATTTTACAAAATTTATTGTTAAAATATAATATTTTCATGTTTCTGTTATTACCCGGTAGATGCCGCACAGTGGTTTATCGTCATAGTAGAAATGGAAAAAAATAGAAGGAGTCATCGTAGAACATCCAAATTTTTTACAGATGCTTTTTTTATCATCATTAGGAAATATATGAAGAATAAAATATGTCCGCCCACTTTTACGCCCACTCCCCATACAAGTGAAATATAAAAAATGGCAATATTTGCATTTGAATTTATGCTATTTCAACCGAATTCGGTATATATATGTTTTGTAGCAATTAAAATCAATGGCTAAAAAATTTACGAAATTCGCCCACAACCACGCCTACTTCCCATATAACAAAATTTTTTAATATGATGTATATCCCTTGTTATCAATGCTACAATCCCTAAACTTCATAGGATTATTAAAAATAATATCATATCCAAATCTTCCATACACACCCCTCCTCTAATACCCCAACTTTCCCCATCAATTTTCTAAATAATTATAAAATTAACATGTAACCTGGTTTTAAATCAAACACGCTTTTAATCCTAGTAATAATAAAAAAACATTAAAATGAAACATGTATATATAAAATTAATATTTTATTATAACAACAATTCCTTAACATCTTCAGGTAGATCTAATTCCTGCTTTTTTTGAACTTTTCGAAACTTATTTATAAAAGGATCCGAAGAAGCTAAAAGTAAGTGCATCACATCTTCATTTGTTGATATCCTACTACATTTTCTGGCATGATATCTTCGATATTCACGATAATCGCGATTCCTCGCTTCCTGGGCTTCTTCTGATAACATTCCGATAGGTAAAATTGCTGCTGCTATTATTTTTCCTCCATGTATCAAGACTTTATGTACGGTCATTGGCATATAGTACCAGCTATACAACCTAACATATAATTGGGCAGTGTTCGAACAATATTGCTGAAACTTATTCGGACATATATCAGCGTTGCTGTTAATAGTTATTAAAATTACTTTGAAACGATGAATAAGATTTTCATCTACACCCACAGCTTCAGCAGTAATTCTGGGATTTTCAAAAAACCTCCTTGATGTATTTCCATCATTGGTTGTACCCATTCCTTGTTTAACCATGTCAACATTTATTCCCAGGCTCAACTTTAATTTGCCTTGAATGATTTTATTTGTTTGCTCCCTTATTTCCTTGGTTGCAGAGTTAGTTCTCCAAGCAGCAAAATCTTTATTATAAGCGATGTGCAGTATTCCATAAATTTTATGCGAGCATGTAATGGAGATACACCGAACTTAAGAGCTTCCTCACTTTCTGGCTTCATTATTAAAATTTCCAAATTATTCATTTCGGAAGGCTTTGCTTTACATATATAGCATACCGCATTTGATGATGTTTGTGTTATTGTGTTAGCCACCTTTCCGTCAATCATTGCCAAAACCAAACTATGACTTACTTCGAAGATTTTGTCAGAAATTGTGATGATTGTTTTATTTAATTTTTTTATTTCATTTTGAACTCTTCCAACTTCACTTGTTATAACATCAGCTGTTTCTTTCACAAATTCAAACTTCAAAGGTCTACAGAATCTTATAGAGGAAGGTAGTAAATTTTTCCAGCACACATTATTTGAATCTACCAAGTCCGTCAAAGTTAATGGTACTAAAGATGTCAGAAACATATTTTTATCGCTTGTGTTATCACTTGTAAAATTTTGATGGTATTCACTGTGGCCAGACGATCCATCACATCCCCATTTCGAAACTAAATTCAACTGCCAAGGAACTTCTAGCTCTGTTTTTGATTTTGCCTCCAATATTCTTGTAGCTGTATGATTAAGTAAGTCTTGTAGACTAACTTTGCTCATATTTTCTTCTATCAGCAAATTTTTTGGATAACACGCTTTTTTTGCTATAAGCACCTGTAGTTTTGTTTTTGAGGACCATTATTATAAAAAAAATTATTACAAAGTACTAATGAACTTCAGCAATACAAAAATTAAATCACAAAAGTACCTGGTGATATGGTGGAAAAATATCACTTCCAATATTCTTTGCAGCATTTCGCATAAGTTCGTATTGTATTTTAGATAAATGAGCATCAAGAATCAGGCTTAGTGCCTCTTCAGGTGAAAACTTATTAATAATTTTCTCTTCATGACATATTTTTTTCGCAGCAGATGTTATGAGTTCTGCCGAAACATTGCTACATAGCTCATTAATTTTATTTTTTTTTGCACGAGGGCCTAAATCCTCATAGCTTTTTGTTGGACGACCACGAGAGCTACACGGTTCAACTCCATCTTCGGGAAGATCCCCAAACGTATAGAACTTGTCAGCCCAAGCTTTATTTTTTTCAAAAAAAAATATTCTATTACGACTAGCGCTTATCCACCGCTGATTAAAGCGCGGCTTAAAAGTTTTTATTAAATAATTTTTAAATACTTTTAAATCATCTTTTTTAATAAAATTATTATTTATTGATACTACATCCACTACTGCATCAACATCATTATTGTAATCAAGCAGAAGATGTACAATTTCACCATTAGATATTTGATAATTATCCATGTTTTATAAATCAATGCACTTATCTCGAAATAAACTTTTCTTATGTTTATAAATTTCTAATGTAAACTGAAAAGAATAATAGAGAAAAAAACTAAGGGCAAATTACTAAATAAACAGATTTGCAAGTAAATTTGCATTAGTTGTTCTTGTATTTTTTTATTTATATATATCTTTGAATATTTCTCTGAGAAAAAAAAAAACAACAATATTATTGATAAGCGAGATTATTAAATCTTTAATTTCTAATAAAATAGATGTGCTCTTATCATCATTCATTGTTATAACAAGAGGTATGGTTGCTATGGCAACAAGCGAGCAAGCAGCAAACGTAATATAACGAGAGAATGCGTAATAAGCAATAAAAAGTAGCTTGTTTTCTATTTAAACGTTTACTAGACAAAGGCTAGCAAAAACTAGCAGCTGAATTTAACTTTATTGTTTAAATTAGACTTCAAGATTTCATTTGGTATAAGGTAGAGCACCGCGCTCGACCGCGCACAAAAGTTCTAGTCCATCAAAGTTGAAGAAAATAATAATTTTTAGACTCCTAAGATGAAGCAAATTTTTGTCAAAAAAATTTTTTTTCTTTAATTTTTTTTTTTTTAATTTTCATCTTAAATACCTAAATTATGGGAAAATACACAACAACAATACATATTAAAAGTCATTCCAAGAGTTTTTAGTTTCTTACTATTTTTTAGGATTTTCTTTCAAATGTTGTGTGTTAGACTTGGCACACTTTGAGGAAACGCCTACAAAAAAGTAATGAAAATATCGCCCTAGCATTTCAGATACATGATATTCAATATGTTTTTAATGAAATTAATAAATTTCATCATGAGCGGAAAACATGAAATTCAGTATTAATTTCAACTTTTCAACCACTGTGTGCCGCCACCAGTGTATCCGAAGTTTTAAAGATGGCACTATTTCTTTCCCTCCAGAGTTTTTAAAACGACCCATATCTCGAAAACTAAGAGAGATAGAGCAAAATTGACGAAAATTTCGACTACCCATAACCTTATAATACCTCAGCCAAAGGGAACATCTCTATCTAGAAATGGACCATGGTGGGGGTGGTAGAGCCTTGGACTCTCGGGAATTTCTAATAAAAATTTTCCACTTCACAAAATGGCCCATATCTCGAAAACTAAGCGAGATAGAGCAAACCGGACAAAATGTTTGCTCCTTTGGAGTGACCTCACATGCCCTTAGATTATATGGACTAGGACCCGGGAGGGTCCCGAGACCCTAAATTTGAACAAATTTTACGACTTAGTATAATTACAAATAAAACTGTAGTCTTACAATTTTTTTACTTAAATTTAGAATTGTTAAATTTAACAAAACAATTTTCAAAATCAACAAATTTTATTTTAAGCCAAAAAACAGGAATGAATTTTGTTAAAGTAACAAATTTTTCTGTCCAGTCAACAGACGTATTATGTAGAGTGTAGTTAATTATCGAATTTTGACAATCTAAATACCAGTTTTTGTCGTTAAAAAGTTAGAGAATCGCACTACAATTAAGGCAATTAATAAAAGAAATTTGTCTTTTAATTTTTCTGCTGATTTATCACATACAAAGTCTGTTTCTTTCCGTGGGAACCATTCCTACCAAAAATCATGCCCTTACTCTAAAATTGGGTAAATGATAGCGTCCAAATGAGTGTATTTGTGTTTATATTTTTACTATTAACTTCGGAAAATTGTAAAAGAGACCGTTGGTGCAATGATAAATAATTAACACCGTTGTGTCAGAAATTTTTAAATATTAATTAAGCAAAGAAATAGTCAAAATTGATTTTCTATATATAAAAATTACTGAACAAAGTCTAAAAACTTTTAAATGCAAAAAATATGTGTATCTGTGCGATTTTTCAGACTAAAACTGTACGCATTTTTTTTATTTGAAATATACCCATTTTAATTTTTTTCTTTGAAATAAAGTTCTGGGCTAGAAAAGTGATTTTGTGCGTTCCCTTACTTTTGGGAAATTTTGTTATTTAGAGAGAGGATTCTGTGCTTACTCTCATTTTACTGAACAAAAAGTAAAGGAGCACACTAAACTTAAAATACCGAGTTTTTTAACCGTTATAAATTTGTTTCTGTGTACATAATTTTATGTTTCCCAGTATCCAAAAAAAACGGGAAAAATTAAACATACTAATTTTAACAAAAATCTGTCGATCCCCGTTGGGAGTGTTTCCTTGTTCGTTAAGAAAAACGTTAACCCTTAATAACTATAAGAAGAGCCTAATTGAATATTTAGAATAAGTCGAATATTTTACGGTTTTTTAGTGTTTTTATTAGATTAAGGTGCCTATTCCTACTTGTGACCCATTGTTACCGTCATAAGACTATTTTTAAGACTGAGAGTCATACAAAACAACAAAAAAATTCAAAAAATTTTATTTGTCAATATTATGATTGTATCGATACCAGCACCCCGTTTCTGTATTTCTCGCATCGAAAAAGTTTGCGGAAAAAACATGTGAAATGCAACCCTGCTCTGCTTTATATAGGGTGAGTCGCAGACAATAAAATATATATGAAACCAAATCAGCTAGTAATACATTGCATAGTAAGTTATTTCTAATTAAATTAGGTGTTTTACAAAACAACATGTGTCAACAGTTCTTAAAGTTACATTATCTGAACGAATTACAACAAAAAGGGCAGTCCATTTTATCACGTCTTTAATCAGCCTGTATAATGCAGGGTGACGATGCATTTCTCGATGCGAAAACTTCTCGCATTAGATACAGAAACGGGGTACAGGTCTTAATTTTTTTTGACGTTTTCAAACAGAAATTTGAATAAATATAATTTATTGTGACTTTGCAACAACAAATACATGGGGAATACAATCACATCTAAGAGTCAAAGACTTTTCGTAGGAGTAGGCAACTAAAATTAAATAAAATTGGTCTTAAAGTATTCTAAAAATTAAATCAAATTATTTACTTTCAAGGGGGAAGTGTTTCTTCCTAAAAAATTTATATACAAAGCATATATGACATTTTTTATTTATGCTTGTTCTTACTGGCAAAAAAGAATAAATTTCAGGCAAAATTAAGAATTTTGGATTGTTTTTTAATTTGATTTGTTAGTACTAATTGTTGTGCAAATTTCAAAAATTTTAATCAAATTAAACAAAAAACATTTCAAACCAAAAATCGAAAATATGTCTTTTGTTAATAAATATTGTAAGTTTTTATTAGGAAAAAAGTACATTATATTTACTTTCGACAAAGACGAAATAAAAGGAAAATAAAAATAATAAATTGTTCTGTTTGAAAATTCCAGAACACCAAAAAAATTACAAATGTTTAACTTAAGGTTTTTTTTATTGTAATGTTAAAATGGAAACAGGGTGTTTGTTATTTATTTTTTTGTTTTGGGAAATATCTGCTGAATTTATCTTTATCCAAAAAAGTTAACAATAAACATCTGAGTAATTGAGATAAAATTTTGTTTGTTTCATTTATAATTATATTTATAAGTATATTTTTAGATTTTTAATTAAATCAGTGGGGTACTCATTAGGTTCTCCAAAAAAACTTTTTGTGAGTTATTGACCGGGCTACCCCCTTGAAATATTTATGTGGGTGTAAAACTACGTCCCCCAAAAAATTAGGATAATCACATATCGGGAAGACGTGCCGCATCGGCCCTGAAGTTTGGAACACGGATTACAAGGCGAAAATATGACTTTGTATATTTTCTCAAAAACATTTATATTTTAAAACTAATTTGAATTAAAAACATTTATATAGTAGTATACAAACCGTATTTCGCCCACAGGGCTTGGTTTATAAATATTTTTTGAAATAAATAAATAAAGAATCGTGATTTGGAGTGAGTTATCTTTGTAAGCAAGCAATAAAAACTTAAATTGGTTAAAAAACAGCTGAGTTATAACAATTTCCCCTGGCAACTGATGTGTCGCAGACCACTTAATCAAGAAATTCGAATCCAAATTTTTAAATTTATTGAAATAATCTACTACATATTCATTTTTTTATTCCATAAGTGCTAAGAAACTCAAATAAGAAGTATTTTTTTTTGTATTGTGTTTTCCTAACTCGTTTTAAATTAGTGCCAATTAGGTCAGTATTTTTAAACACTGTTTTCAAATCTATAATTTAAAATTTTTTAAAACTATTTTAAAGAAATTTAAAAAAATCGACAATTGGCGTTTAGAGTTTTATTAAAAACATATTAGAGATTAAAAACTACAAAAACTGTAGGAATTCGTTTTTCATTTGGCTATGGCAGCGATTTTATTTCAGCGGATTTCGAGAAAACAGCGATTTTTCAGTGGATTTCGAGAAAGCAGCACTTATTTACCTTTTAGGCAAGTTTTTTTATTTTCTTCTTTTAGTTTGACATTATTTTGTCCGGAATATAACAACACAAGATTCAATACTTCAATCCTAAAAATTAGGGCAAAGTAGAAATACATTAAATTGCACCTGTGTAAGGTCAAATGTCAAATTTTTGTAAAAATTTTTTTTAAACATATTAATATGTATAACAGATATTCCTGAGCGGATATTGATGAAACTTCTTGATATAATCTTTCTAGGTCTAGAAATAATATTCTTAATTTAATTTCAGAAAATTAACCCTTAAGTGCTGTTGGGGCTTTTTTGAGCCTATAATGAAGATAGGCTAATACTTTTTCAGTGGGTCATATAGACCCCAAAAGCACTTAGGGTTCATTTTCTGAAATTAAATTAAGAATATTATTTCTAGACCTAGAAAGATTATATCAAGAAGTTTCATCAGTATGCGCTTAGGAATATTTGTTTTATTTATATGATTATAAAAAATTAACATCTCCTGAAATTTGACCTTTGACCGTACACAGGGGCAATTTAATGTATTTATATTTTGCCCTAATTTTCAGGATTGAAGTATTTATTTAATAATATGTTGTCATATTCCGGCCAAAATCATGTAAAAGTGAAAGGAGAAAATAAAAAATCTTGCCTAAAAGCTAAACAAGTGCCAAAAAGGCTGTTTTCTCGAAATCCGCGGAAATAAAATCTTTGCTCCGACAATAACTCAAAATTTATTTTCTCTCCATACAAGCTTTGAGCACCCTAGTACTCATAGTTCATGCTATTTTAAGTAATACAGTGCGGTATTCGCGACTACCCATTATCGTAACGTGTTCCATTTTCGCGACTTTTATGTTTTTTTAAATTTGATTACAATGTCTATAACCAAAAAAGGGAAATCCCCGTCGTTTGGTATATTAACCTTTTTGGATGATTTTGATCTTCAAGTTTATCAGTTTATTCGTGCATTTGTTGTGTAAATACGGGTACGTTCGTAAATGCAGTAGTTAGGCATCACTGCGGCATAATAAAAGTAAAACGTTCAAAAATGCATCACTTAACAGCACTGATTTACGTCAAACGTTTTTTTTTTATGCAAACAATTGTCAGTGCTGCCGCAAGTTTCTGCAACTATCGCATCATTTCAATTTCTGATGCAATAGTGCGCGTTCTAAATTTTGACGTTAAAATCATTTAATACAAAAAGAAAACTAAACGTTGGTGCATAATGGAAGAGTAATTATATAAAAATTCTTAATACAAATTTAAATAATGTTTATTTTTTACCATTTTTTGGATTTTTAATAATCAAAAGTCATTTCATCTTTCTTTTAATTCTCTTTTTATTATAACTTAACAAAAAATTGTCATTTTTACCATCAAGATTTTCAATAATATTTGTTAATGTTATTGCAAACATGTTTTTTTATTTCTTGTTCACGCATCAGCAACAAAACTTGGCATAACTGCCGCAGTGTTGCACAAATTTACTGTATTTACGAACGTACCCTACATCTCTTAATATGGGAAAAGTTCAACATATTTTAAAGCCAACGATTTCTCAAAAATTAGAGATTTTAAAAAAATTTAAAAGTGGAGATTCCATAAATTCAATATGCGTGAATTACAAGTTGCATAAGTCTCCAGTTTACCGCATTATAAAGTAAGAAAATTCATTATAAAAGTTCGTACGTACAACAGAAAGTGGCCCTCGCAAACGTTGCACCTTAAAGAAAGCTGAGTACCAAAGAATGGAAAAAATGCTTTATTAGTGGTTTGTAAAACCAAGGGAAAACAAATTTTCCAATATCAGCAGAGATTTTACTATCAAAAGCCAGTCATTTGTATTCCAAAATTTATCAAACCAATTCAGGTTTCAATGCCAGTGAAGGATGGTTGAAGAAATTTAAGCGTCGACATGGAATTAGATTTTTAAAAATTATGGGCGAGAAATTGTCTGCGAAACCTCATCTTATTGATCCATTTGTGAAAGAGTTTAAGGATTACGTTGATGAGCATGGTTTGACTGGAACACCTTGCTCGAATTCGGTAGTGAATGGAGTGAAGAGGATAACATGCCCTTAAATATTTTACAATATTTTACGCGGCCCTATGCTCCTTGCAGGAGTAAAAGGAACAAATATATATATATATAAATATTTTACAAAATATAATTCAGGAAGAAAACTAAGATCTTTCAACTATTGGTACACTTGTAGCTCAAATTGGTACGGAACATCTTTTCACGAGTGCTGACATAAACAACTGGATTCAAGAAGAATTTCATGTGGAAAGTAATGAGGAACAAATGGAATTATCAGATACGGAATCGGAGGATTTATACGATAGTGGTCATGAAGAAAACAAAATTAAAGTGGACGATGCTATAACATCGATAAACATATCGTCGACCGGCCTGCAAAATGTCACATGTGTTTTTTAATAGATTTTCAGGAGAGCGAAAAAACTGTTACAAAATCTACTTTTAAGATATTTTATTGGCATCATATGCTTTAATGATGATTTTACTAAATCAGGTCTATAAGCCGACAATAGCACTATATGAACTACGTGATTCAGCTGTTATTTTAAAAAATAATTTGCCAAAAAAGCAACTCAAAATCTCCAATTTCTTTAAAAAAGTTTAAAATGTAAAATTTTTCAATAAAATTTTGGGTTCTGTTATCGCGAAAATTCAGTTTTCGCGACAGGTCTGGTTTTTAAATAGTCGCAAAAATCGAGCTTGCACTGTATGTTAAAATAGCATTTATCGTAAATTCGACAATTTTCTATGGGTTAACCCTCTAATGCTCTTTCTTCTAAAATCTACTATGGAACAAATGTTATGTTGTTATGACTATTTAGGCGATATAGCACAACAAAGGTTGAAGACGTATCTAGAAACACAGTTGTCAAATAATTTCGGTTTTTGCTATAAATAACAATATCAGTAAAATAAAATTACGTACCGAAAATTGTTGATCAATTGTTGTTACTTCAGAAGTTATGACGATTTTCGCTTTTTGAAAATTACGAAATTTGGCGAATTTGGAACGAAACATCAATAGATTTTATATACCTCTAGGTATGTATATACTCTGTGTTTAATTTCAAAAAAATCTGTTGGCTAGTTTTTGAGTTAGAGAGATATTCGTAAGACGTATCCTGCGGTTATCCTGTGAGTCCTGGAAAAAATATTTTTAACTGATTTTACAATTAGAGACTAAACTAGTTTTGCTATTATCGATAATGTACGCCAGATCGTAAATGTATTTTTGGCGATTTTTCAAATATTTTTTTCTTTTTTAAAAAGTTAATTTTTCCAAATTTACTAAATTTTCATTTTACATGCTTCTTAAAAACCGTTCCTTTTACAAAAAAAGTTTGAAGGCAAAAAGTGGGTAATTAAGTTTTCTATGGATATAATACAACTTCTTTAATAAAATATTGTTATTTAGCCAAAAACTATTTAAAATCTGAAGACCGCCTTTTGATAACTTAAAAAATTATGTGTTTTTACAACTATAGCACATTAGCACTTACACTGTGAATTCCTGTAGTGTTGAAGTCTGAATATTTTTATATTTTACAAAGAAAGAGAAAAAAAAATATTTCTAGATTTAAATATTTAATATATAAATTAACACATTTTTTGAGTTTTTCCGGCCCGTGTAAAAAGTTTAGATCTGAACAGATTTGTTTAGATCGACGTAGATTTGATTGAATCTAATTGGATCTGGCACCAGATCTCATCACATATGATCAGATATGGCATATGTGGTACACTTTGTGGCCAGAACTGATCACATCTAGTGCCAGATCTGTTCATATCTAAAGTGGTCTGAAAAATTGGTTGAATTTCATGGCCAGATATGATCAGATCTGGCAAGATTTGGTACGAGATCTAGTACCAGATCTTATAAATAAAACTTCACAAACAAATATCGTTACATATAAGAATTACTTGGTAAGAAGATCATCTTATAGCAAGCTTCGCAATAGGGACAATAGGCCAACATTCTATTGATATAACCATGGTATCGGATACTGACTCTGTTGGAGTCCAAGACTGGAGAGTTTCACAAGAATGTTCATTCTCTGATCATTATAGGATTCTCTTCAGCGTTGATCTCTCTGTTGGGGAAATGATTCCATATAGGAATCCTAGGAAGACAAACTGGGCTAAATTTCCTAGTCTTGTTCAGACCATACCGTGCCCAGAGCGGGACACCCCGGTCAGTGTGCGAGACTTGGAAGGTTCAGATCGTCTATTGACGGATAACCTTAGGGAAGCGTTTCTGAACTCGTGTCCTGAGCGCTTGCCACCGAGGAAAATTCACCAACCATGGTGGACTCCGGAGCTTAAGACACTTAGGACGGAGGGCAGAAAACTCCTCAATAAGGCGCAGAAGAACAGACCTGAGGACTGGGAGCGGTACCGTATCAGCTTTAATGCCTTTAAGAAGGCGACTCGAAGTGCAAAAAGGGAATCGTGGTCTAGGTTCTGTGGGGAAGTAGAGGGCACTACGGAGGCAGCGAGGATTCGTAAGCCTCTTTCTAAGGCACCCAGTGCACGAGGATCCCTTATGAGGCCTGATGGTACTTTCACCGAAGGTAATAGGGAAACCATTGAGCTCCTGATGGAGACTCACTTTCCGGGTTGCAGTGATGAGGTGATGTACAATGTCCATTTGTAGGCACTCTTGTCGACTGCAATTCAGATAGGTGAGCACATCTGGTCAATGGTAGACGAACGCAAAATTGCTTGGGCGATACGGTCTTTTAAGCCCTACAAATCAGCAGGGCCGGATGGTATCTTCCCGGCACTTTTGCGGGAGTCCCTGGACATTATCATGCCATGGCTGCTTCGTATTTTTATTGGTAGTCTGGCATCGGGATATATACCCTCTAGGTGGAGAGATGTCAGGGTGGTCTTCATCCCGAAAGCGGGAGGATAAACCACAGCACCGCCAGGGACTACAGGCCTATTAGTCTCTCGTCGTTTTTATTAAAAACGCTGGAGAGACTGCTAGGTGTTCATGTGAGAAGCATCCTCTCTGCAGACAATTTCAGCAGAGCCCAATACGCATACCTCAAGGGGAGGTCGGTGGAAACGGTTCTGAGTGAGTGTCGGCACAATTGAGGATGCTCTTCGCGACTGTGAGTATGTGTTGGCGACCTTCCTGGATGTGGAAGGAGCTTTCAACAACGTGAGTATATCATCGATCATTAGTGCCTTGGGGGGTGTTGGCACTGACCCGCAGATAACCATGTGAACGGGCAATATACTCAGGAGCAGGGCTATAAACTCGAACATAGGCGATGATGGGGCGCGGAAGGTGGTCACAAGGGGTACTCCACAAGGGGGGGTCATTTCTCCTCTTCTGTGGAATCCTGTGATCAATGGAATCCTTCCCAGGACACGCTGGGATCGCGGGCAACGAGCTGGCTGACGAGTGTGCGAGGAATGTCTCCGAGTCGGTTGAGGACCCTATACAAACGGAGGTCCTGGTTCCTCTGGTGGGGCTATTCGGTGTGATAGAGGATATATCGGATAGGGAGACGAGGGCAAGGTGACAACCTTGACCAATTGTAGGATATCTCGGACCCTATGGCCACTGCCTGATCCGGGGAGGATAAATATTCTTCTTGGTTTTGGCAAGCGGACGTTCGGAATGCTTGTAGGAGTCCTAACGGGACACTGCGCGATGGGCCGAATGGCTGTGCGTTGGGGTTACACCCAGGCGGACACCCAGTTAATTATTAAACTGCTTTGTGAATGTCCGGGACTGAAGGAACGGCGACTCAGATATCTGGGATGCAGGTTTTTCGACGACCTGGACAGTCTACGCGATGTTTCCCTGTCTAGTCTTGCGAACTTTTTGAGGGGATCGGGATGGTTTTAGATTTTTTCGGGTCGTGGTCAGAGATACAAGCCAGCCGATCTCAGCCGGTTAGCCGCCGCCAGATGACAACTTTACCAAGCCGATTCAGCCGCCGACAACAACCGGCTGAGCCGACAGCCGACAACAAAATGAAAAAATATTTTGGCACTAAACATCAATAAATTTTGACGAAATTAGTTCTGCTTACTATTACCTCTGAGTATATAATCTGTGTTTAATTTCAAGAAAATCTGTTGGCTAGTTTTTGAGTTGTAGAGATATTTGTAAAACGTATCCTGGCGTTATCCTGTGAGTCCTGGAGAAAATTTTTAACTGATTTTACAATTAGAGGCTCTAAACTAGCATTGTATTTATCGGTAATGTACGCCAGATCGTAAATGTATTTTTGGCAATTTTTCAAATATTTTTTTCTGTTTTAAAAAGTTAATTTTTTCAAATTTTCTAAATTTTCACCTTACATGCTTCTCGCTTGAAACCCGTTCCTTATACAAAAAAGTTTTAAGGCAAAAAAAGTAAGCAGTTAAGTTTTCTATGGATATAGTACAACTTGTTTAATAAAAATATTGTTATTTAGCCAAAAACTATTTAAAATCTGAAGACCGCCAAAAGGCGGCCTTGGGCATTAGAGGGTTATTTTTAAATAAACAAAAATTTAGAAAAGTTTTTTGACGATATTGTAATGCCATTTCTATTAAGTTTCACAAACCCGTTTATAGAATCTAATCCTACGATAGTAGTTAATTATTAAGACTACGATAGTAGTTAATTATTAAACAAGGTTGGTTACCGAAACGAATAACGGTAAGGTAACGGTATCGAATTTCGTTTGTTTCGGTAACGGTAACGGTATTTAAGACTGTTTCGGTAACGGTATGCCGTTATCGAATCAACAATACCGGTACGTACCCGAATTATAAACTGCCTCAAAAACATATAAAAACAAATAAAAATTAGCATATTTGTCAATTTAAGTGTTAAAAATACAGATTATAAGCTTTAAATTCAATGTAATAACTAAAATTATTATCTATAATTTTTTTTTGGAAAAAAAACCCAAGATTATTATTATAAAGTTAAAAAATTGGCATTTTTATAAAAATTAACAAATACCGGTAACTACCAATAAAAATAACGGTATCGGTAACGATAGCGGTATTTGGAAAATTTTTAGAGGTAGAGGTAATGGTAACGGTATTTTAGCGATAATAGGAACCGTTAACCAACCTTGTTATTAATTTTTTGAATTTGTTTTTTTAGTCAAACGTGTTAAATTGAACGAATTTGAATTTAAAAAAGGAATTCATTTAAATCAAAACAAATCCGATTCTATTGTTAATAAATTCATTCGAAAACGAATTAACTCTTCAAAGCTCTATTAGTTCACTTAAATTAAAACGGCAGTAAAAAAATCTGTGACACGGGATTCAAATCGATTGAAATCAGGGTTGGCAGGTAATGCCTCTAAAATACCGTTATCGATTTAAAACTCTTCCAACTGACTACCGTTATTCTTAAAATGCCGTTACCGAAATAAATTAAATAGCGTTACCCTTAAAATACCGTTACCGAAATAATCTAAAATAGTGTTACCTCACCGTTTCGGTTACCATTCATGATTGAAAAACACATTAAACAAAGATTTGAGTTATCTTCATTTAACACATTAACCCTTTCACTACCGACTTTTTAATTGCGGATGTATCGTTATTTGCCTTCAGATTCTTGTTAAGAATCCTCAAATAAGAAAAAAATATTTAACATATTTTGCCCCCTCCCCCTCCTACCCACTAAAAATGGCGTTCAAAAATCGATTTTTTCAAACTTCCGAGACCCGTTTTACCCCTAAACATTCGAGTAGGCAAAAATCCTTTGGTTGGTTTCCTTCTCGTCATAAAACGAAGCTATATGCCAAATTTCGATTATCTATCTTCATTAGTTTAGGAGAAACACCAAAACCCACTTTTCACGGAGATTATGATATATTAAAAAAATTTGACTTCTTTAACAAATATCGCGACCATATTGCCATGTTGAACTGCTTATACATATATTGATTTTTATTTGAAGTCCAAGATTCTAATAAACTTATTTGCAAAAAGTGTAAAGTTTTTTTTGCACTATTAAATTTTATATATTCTTTTAATGATGTGTACTATTAATGAAAATCCTCAGTACTTTAAATAATTTTGAGTGTAAATTTTTAAAATATTAAGGGCGTGCTATTTGTTGTATCGTCCTAAGAAAAAACAGAGTTGTTAAAATTGAAAAAATACAACATTTGAGAATAGCACGATACGACATGTTTACGTATGTTTAGTGTCCTATGTTTTAAGCGGGCCATACATTTGCAATATTATGGTACAACATTCCAAGTGGTGCTAGCATATTGACCGTGTATGTATTAAATTTAAGGTTGAGCAATATTATGTAGTGAATCAAAACACTTTTGATTTTTATTGGACAATTTGAAATATTGCATATTCTATTGGCAACACTGTGCAATTTTAATTTTGCGCAGTTTATGTTTGTGTGCATTTTGAGGTTATGTTGAATTCATATATTGCATAAAATATTGTGGCGATCTTTTGTTACATATATGTTGCAATTTATTGTATGGTGTGTGGCAAAACGAGAAAAATACTGTGCCTTATATTGGACATAATATTGCAAATGTATGGGGGGCTTTAGTGTGCTAACAGATAGAAAACCCAAATCGTTGTTAAAGTCAAATAAAAATTTAATTAACTCTGTTTTTTGTTAGGACGATGCAACAGATAGCACGCCCCTTGTGAACAACCTAATTAATTTAATAAACTACTTCCCAATGTTTAACTTATACGCTCAAAATAATAAGTCTGTTGGCCCAACAAAAAATTTATTATAGTAAAGTGTTGTTTTTTCAAACGCGTCGTATAGACCAAATACAATTAATATTGTCATTAATATGTATTTTTATTAATTCTAATTTAGTAGGTTTGAGGTTATTAGTTTAACAAAAATTAGATTTTAGTTGATCTGAAAATTGTTACAATAAGTGCAAAATTCAACAAATGTATTTATAATTTTAACAACGACATTGTTAAATTTAAGATAAATTTTTATAAATTCGATATTTTTGCGTGTATGTATCTGTCGAAATTCTTGGAAAGTTTGTATTTTAGCCGACGTTAGCCGATAAGCCGCCGACAGTCATCACTATTTTTTTTAGCCAGCCGCCGCCGATGCGTTTGCGGCTCATCTTCAAAAATCAATAGCCGCCGACCATTTTAGCCATTAGCCGCCGCCAGCCGACGGAATGGACCGGCTTGTATCTCTGGTCATGGTATTTCTTTCCATGTGGATGAGGGGAAGATTAAGGGAATCGCAATGGGCCTTATGGCCTCCGAGTGAACTCGCCGTTCTGGCGGGCGCCCATTCAACCTAACCTAAGGTTGGCAACCGATACCTTTATAATACCTTTATCCGTTTCAAAACCCTTTCAAATTGATAACCGATACCAATACCGAAACTCTTAATTTAAAAAAATACCGGTATTCAAAAACCTTGCATTGAATTGGGTTCTAATAAAATAATTTTTTTTACGTTTTTCACAAAGAAATATAACATTTTTCATACAAAATATGTAAAATTTAAAATTAATTAAATTCTATCTATTTTTAATAAAAAATCGTATTGCTAGCAGGCGTATTTTTTTAATTTGGTTTAGCAACATTGTGTTTTTTACCGATACAACAACACATAATATATTGTGAAAACACAATTCCTCAATAATACCGGTACGTATCGGTACTGATGTTTCGATATCGGTAATACCAATACCGATACATATGAAATACCGTTACCGATACCAATACCGAAACAAACAAAAAATCGATACCAATACCGATACCAATAACAATACCGTTATTCGTTTTGGTTGCCAACATTGCACTATAGGTACAAGTTCTTTAATTTTAGCTTAAATTCAAAATCAAATTGTATCTGATTATATATGTTGCGACAGATCTGCATAGATCTGGTCAGATCTAATTATATCTCAAATTTGTCCCCAATTTTAAGATCTAATTAGATCTGGTACAATCAGATCTACTGAGATCTAGTCAGATCTAATCTTTTACACGGGGGTTTATTAAAAAATTTAATTGAATTTATCAAGAATTTTTTCATTTGCTATCGACCAAGTGTTAGCAAAACTTTGCTGAATTTACAAATTTTTTTTACTAAAAATTGCTCTCAGCACTAACAATTTGCTGTGTCACCAAAATTTTTATACTGACTTTTTTCATGTACACTGAGAGAATTATCTGCATGATATAAATGAATTTTTGCGTAAATCAATGACGTTTCACATTATTAATGCATTAATGGAATATTTCATAAAATGTGAAAAATTTTATTTTCTTTATTAAAAGTTTCATACACTCAATGAAAAAGTTTTGTTAAAAATAGATTCAAATATATGAAGCTTTTTTTGTTATCAAATTTAAGAAATTTTTCTTTACTTTGTGAAGAAAACTTCATTAGTTTAGTCAAAAATTTCATTTAAACTAGTCTAGCAAAATTCTCTCTGTGTAGATGTTGTTCTCAAAAAAGTGTCGTACTAGTTGTTTTGCATTTCCCATAAAATCAACTATATTTATAGTCAAAAACAACTACAGATTATTACATAAATAACTGACTTTAGTATCTTACTAATTTTTTTAGTCTATTAATGCTGTAAGTTTTTTTATTCTACTTTTTTTAGAAGTTGGAGACATTATACAATTTTACAATGAAGTTTATATGAAGAAGATGACACCGTATGCATGGAATTTTAGTAAAAAACAAGAGAAATCGGTAAGTCTAAAATAAAGTAATGTAAATTCAATTAAAAGGATTTCTTATACTTAGATTAGGGTTTGGGATTTCCCGGACTTTTTTATTTCCCGGGAAACGGGAATGAAAAAATTTAATTCCCGGGAATCCCGGGAAATGTTTTTGAACAAAATTGTTAATGAAAACCACCTATACAAATAATTTTTGTTAAAAAAAAAACCACTATTTCAGTACAAATGCAGTCTGTGTAGTGAGAATTCAAAGTAAAAAATATCAGAATGTTGAACATTTGATTTCACATAAATTAATCGCAGCACTGCCAAATGAATTGCATGATTCCAGCAGAAAGCACCTACTACTGGACTGTCGGAAACAAACCGTTTCATCACACTTGTCCCATTAGATATGGTGGCCACAATGTTATTTTTCAAAGACAATTAAAACTCTTCTAGTCTTATTTCTACAATTCTTCTTATTTCATCAGCATTACATCTTCCTGATATATAAACCAACCCCAGGTTATAAAATGAATTATTTACGTTTATACTTATGTTCAAATATCTCTTTTGTGATATTCTTGTCCATTCATTTAAGATTATAGTAAATCTCCTATTGTTAGAAATATTGCTCAATATTTCTTTTATCATGATATCTTTTACATGATTGTAGTAATTAAATATAATGTTCTTTACATCGGTTTCTTTTTTTCAATGCCAGGTTTTTATTATAAAAACTTTCTCGAATAAATGAAGATCTAGTTATGGTGCGGATTGACTGCGGCTAATTTGGATACCCTTTTAGGAAATGTTTGCCCTACCATAAAACCTTTAATGCCTATTCAGCTTACACTTTTTTCTTCGGGTACTTTGCTAATTTTAGCTTGTTGTTGTTTTCTTCAAGAGAAGTTGCATGACCATCAATTTTTTTTTTTTTTTTGTGAACCAAATTTAGATGTCGGATAACCAAATTTAGATACCACCGTTAACCATTAGTCTTTTCTTTTCACATTTAATAATGAAAACGTTACTTATAAAATTATTGACCCTTAATATAAATGAGTATTTTAAATTTAAAGTCGACTTTATTTTTAATCATACGGTTTTGTTCATTTTGTGTATGAAAACCTTACAAAAATATTTATATTTTCAAATATTTTGATTGGTTCATTAACCAATCAGAATGCTTCAAAAATAAACCAAGTCAAGGTATACTGCCACCCAATATTTTAACTAAAGTCGACTTTACCTAAATTATACATTTGAAAAATTTAGATAGTAAGGGCGATTATTTGTAAAAAACAAAGCTTTTTTTTCATATTTCTTTTAAACATTTTACCAAGTTTTTAGGCATTACTACTTAAATTTTGAATAAGTTATGCGAAAAATCTTTATTAGTTGAAATGCTCCTAATTACTTGGCAAAGATTTTATTTGTGTGTCAAATAAATGTATTCCCTTTTAAAAGATTTTAACAATTTTTTGTTTTGGTATTTAAAATGTTTCTTATGACTAAAATTAAAAAATCCTATTCGAAACAAAAACAATTTAAAAAATTTAATATTTTTAAAATTTCCCGTTTTCCCGGGAAAAATATATTATTTTCCCGGGAATTCCCGGCAAACTTTTTCCGGGATTTCCCTAACGCTAACTTAGATACATAAACAATTATTATATTTAAGAAATTAAATAAAACACCTATAGATTCTGAAAATTGTAAAAATAACACTGTACAATACAAAAACAAAAATAAGATTCTGGCAGAAGGGACTAGGGATGCCAAACGGGAATTCCCGGGATTTTCTTATTTATTAATATTAACTCAGATTTCTGCTCCGAAATACTAAATGTCGAGTAAATTTGTATGTTCTAAAAATTAATTTTTGTGGTTTTAGTTTACGCGGTATTTTTCAAATACTTAAATTGAGAGATTTCCAAAAATATACAGTTTGTACAGAACCGATCTACTGCCTAAATTTTACTACGAAATTTAATAAAATGTTGATATCACTAATTTTTCGTTAAAAGCCACGCCCACTTAAAACAAGTGACGAAATGAAAAAACAAAAATTACGTTAAAATTCTGTACAATTTTCTGAACCATGTCCTTGCCTTTCGTGATGAATTTAGCCACTATTTTGATCTTTAAAAATAAAGGCAACAACAATAAAATTTAAAAAAAACTTGAATGTCCTTAAATTCGTGGCCACCACTGTATGTATCAGATTTGATCCAATGAGATCTAAATGTTTTTACACGGGTGTTTTGGGTTTAGTTATGCCGATGTTATAAGGCATGGGCAAAATATCTTTATTTCCAATATAATCAAGGTAAAACATTAACCACAGATATTTCCATATAAATTTGACATGGATAACTATGGTTAAGCATTCAATTCAGTTTATTCTAAAATAAGTTAACAGTCAAAGAAAAGTTAATTTTTAAAACGCATACCAACTGAAAGGTCTTTAAAATGCCTTTTTTATGGAATTCAATATGACCCCAAATATTAAGCCATTATGGACTAAATGAGCATTTTGGGTTTTTTTTTTTAAAGTAGATATCTTCAAAATATGACCCATGTATCGTTAAGTATACTTTATGTTATCTAAAACTGAAGACCTTAAGCTTTCATTTGAGATATGATATGACTCATTATCTTCTTAAATGAGGATGTTATTCAGAGTTAAAGTTAGACATTTCTGTTTTTAGTTATTTTCTTACACCGAGTTTGTTGTTTATATTAACCTATGTTAAGTTAATGAATGCCATTATGAGCTGTTAACTTATCTCAAAATAAACTGAGTTTAGTGCCTAAACATAGTTATGAATGTCAAATTTATATGGAGATATCTGTGGTTAACGTTTAAACATGGTTATGTTGAAAATAAGTTACTTTAGTTTAGAATTTATTTAACCATCTCGCACAGGGCCTAATTACAAATTATAGCCCTTACTATCTAAATTTTTCAAATGTATATTTTTGTTAAAGTCGACTTAAGCTAAAATATTGAGTGGTATTAGCTTTGACTTGGTTTATTTCTGGAGCATTCTGATTTGTTCATTTGTTTTAACCAATCAATATGTAAATATTTTTGTAGGGTTTTCATATACAAAATGAACAAAACCGTATGTTAAAATATAATCTCGACTTTAAATTTAAAATACTCTTTTATAGTAAGGGCCTATATTTTTATATACACAATCTTCTGAAATAAAACCTTTTCTAAAAAAAATTTTTAAATTAAGCGGTAATACGTTAATTAACATAAAAATCGTTAATGTCACATGAAAGATATTTTTAATACATTTCTAATAGTATGCGTACCTACTGTCCAAATACGACCATAAATCGCGCTGTTATAAACAAGTCCAACTTCAAACTTTGGACCGAAATAACTCCCGAGATAGACCCAACCGACAAAAGGATAAAGTTGTTTTGCAAGCCGAATTAAAAGTTTTACCTGCCCGGGTAAAAATAGTTATATATTGTTATATATAATGTGATTGGGTTATATCTGACGCTGAATGGATTCACATTAAGACACATATCATTATATACAAAAACATCTGATATTATGTTTTCCATATATAACTATATAAGCCATATATAACTATATAAGCCATAAAAAACTAATCAAAATATATGTAGTGACCGATATGATTATATAGTTCGATACTAAGTTATATAACACTGTATGTATCGTCATACTAAAAATATATTCTTGTAATTTTATATAACTTTCTATATGATCTCGTACAAATTAATATAAATTAAGAGTTAATTTCTCCACAACAAATTAAAAAATAATGCAAACGATTTAGATTTTTATTTTATGTTATAAAATTTGGGCCTTTAAAATTGTTCAAGCTATAGAAATTTCAATACCAATTTAAAGCCGGTTTGCATAAAAAGTATACCTACTATTAGACAAAATTATATAAAGTCAGATATTTTTATATCGAATTAGATGCAATTTGAGGTCCTGGATATGGACAAATCTCGGATCAAACTGTATCAAATTATATCTAATTTGATATAATTAGACACAAGTAGATGACCCATTTTTCGGATCAAGTTGTATGTCGTTGTATATGGGGACTTATCAAATAAGATATAATTATATATGACACCGTATTAAGATTTTTTACCCGGGTGTGGTAAAAATTTTGACCCGATCGGTCCAATTTTTTTTATATTCATTTTTGGAGATTTTTTCATTTCCATCTGAACCTGGCATTTTTAACACAAAAATGGGTAAAATTTATATGGCAGCACACATTTCTGCACATTAAATCAATTTCTGTGCTTTCAAACCAAATTTCTGCAACTTCATACCAAAAATTCCCTTAAATAATTGAATATTTTCTCTTTGGTTGTTTATCGAGTTGGGGACAGATTGCGACCAAAAAAAAGAGTACCAGTTGAGTACGTAAGAGTAGCATGGTATGAGTATGATATTTTTGATAAAAAAAGTTGGTAACGCAATTTAGAATGCATGCTTTTTGTACTTAATTATTTGAAAGTACATGTATTCTAAATGTTCTATTAAAAGGAAATCTATATTTCGAAAATTTAAAAATTTTAACTGTGTTATTCAAAAACTTTTAAAGTAGCCCAATTACAGATTTTTAAGCTTATTTGGCAAAAAGAATATTCACAAATGAAAAAATATATTGAATGCTTAAAGCAGGGTATAACCTAAATTATTCCTCTGATAAAATTTGGAATAAGAAAATCACTGCAAAAAACTATAAAACGTGAATTTACAATGATTAAATTACTTGTTTATGAGTCATCCACCCAGGAATGGATGGAATACAACATTTTGTATCCAACAGAAACAAAAAATCTGCAAAAATTCCAAGACTTAACTCTTTTTTTCAGAAAATTTTACCAAATTTGCATAAAAATAAAATGAAAATAAATTCAATAAAATGGTGATGTATTTATAATAAAATCATACTCGATATTTAAATACTTTCAGTATTCGTCAAATAAAAAATTTGTGCCAATTATAAAATCTTAGTAATGTTTAAAAATTGTTTTTTAACATGTTTTGCTTTCTCATAAAAATTTTTAAATTTACAAAAGTCACAAAACAATATTATTCACCTACGATTACCGAGTCCATCGCTCTCTACAACGTGTTGCCAGGATTGTATAAAAAATTAATAAACTTTTAAGTGCCTATGCATAATAAATTGAAAACCTTATAACACATATATAAAATGAATTTTGTATTGAAAATTAGTTTTATAAATCACTTATAAATTTTAAAAGTGATTATGCATCTGTGACGTTCCCTCTAATGTGCGGAGGTGTTATCTGCACACTTTAAAAATATTTCACATGTTTGTAAATTTTAAATTTTTATAAATTTTCCCAGGGTTCTATAATATTTCCGCACATTAGTCACTTACTGTATTTATATTAAGTAGATCGTGTACTGTTGTGATGTATTTTGTATACACACACGATGTTCAAGACTACATACACAATGTTCCTACGAAAATAAATGTTATTACTACTGATATACATACATGTTCAACAAAACAAACAGCACAGACTTGCTAGGAAAAAATATTTGTTGAGCAACATAGTTTAAACACAAATATATGTTAGAAATGTGCTGTCAAAAATGTCGAACCGAGACACATAAAAAACACACAATGTTGCAGAGAAAACACGCATACATACAAAAACATATTGTGCGAAGAAACAAACTGCACATTACTAATAAATAAGGCTAGAGCTTGCAAGAAATATTTATTTTTGAATTAATTCGTATAAAAATATATTCATTTTATGAATCAGTGAATACTTTATAGTCATAGTAAGTAAGTAAAATCTATGAAAAAATCTGACTACAAAATATAGGAAATCAAAATAGCAAACAAATTAAATAGTATTGCCTCATTGCAGAGATGAAGTTTTTGATATTAATTTGTTATTAATTAATTTAATTTTTTAAAAAATTTTCTTCATTTTGCGGAAAAGTAAATGCTAAATACTTAAGAATTAAATTAAAGGAAATATTTCAAACAAAAATTAACTTCCTAAATTTTCATCTCTGTTCTATTGTAACTGAAAAAACCTAAAAATAACACACAAAAAAATAAAAACTAATTTCAATCACGAAAACCGCCTATTCAATAAATTTTATCGTTGAAATTCCTCCAATCACGAAAATTGTTCATTCAATTAAAAATTTGTAGCTCTTTAATTGAATAAATTTTCAATAAAATAGTGATACATTTGATTAGGATTTTTATTGGTTTTTTATATGAGTTTGATTAAAAATTAATTCATTGGATTAAAAATTGATCAATATTACATACCTCATAAATAACACATTATATGCATTTGATTAAAAATTAATCCATTGGATTAAAAAGTGATCAATATTGTATAACTTCTAAATAAGACTATAAGCTGGATAAAGTGGTAGTTGCCATGCCAACTATAAAAAATATACTTCTTTATTTTTTAGCTTGAATTTCACTAAAATAAAACCTGCAAGCAATTTTCATTCAGTTGATAGATTTATTTATACTTATGTGAAAAGTTCTCTCGTATAAATTAGTTTTCTTCTTTTTTCTGAAGCATAAGGCCTCTGTTAAAATTTTTTTGAAAACTAAATAAAATATATTTGTTAAAATAATTTTTAATTTATTTTTATGCGATTTTTTGTTTAAAAAAAAATTTCAAATTTTTTAAACAAAATTTCAAAAATTAAAATTTTTTGAATATTTAAAAAATTTTTTGAAAACTTTTTAAAATTTTTTAAACAAAATTACATTACTATTTTAATAGTAATGTTTTAGAATAAATGAATATTCAGATTTAACATGGCAAAATTAAAATATTTAACTAAATAAAATAATAAACTCAACGAGAATTTATAAAATTTTATACAAAATAATTTAAAATATTAGTTACTAATAAGGGATGATAAATGGGATTTTAAAAATAGTACCAACCTGCTTAAAACATAGTACTTTTTCGACCCGCATAGTACTTTTTTAAAATTTTTTTATTATAAATTAACAAAAAAAGGTTAAAGATAAAGGTTCTTTTGTACATTAAAACAAGGTTCAAAATATAATATAGATCCACTCCACTCTCTATAGTGTATTTTGTTCTTTCTTCTTCGCAGTTACCTTTTTTATATTATTCTATCGCTTTTGTTCTTCCGCGTTGACTATTATTAGCGTCCCAGTCTCATCTTTAATATTTAAAAAGCGGGGTCAGAAATTATAAAATTTTAATCTTTTTTTTAAATTTATTTCTTATAATTAAAAAACTGTATATGGATTGGGTATTAAAACAAACAACATGCCCGAACATGTCCAATTTACTAAAATTGAAGTTACCGCACAATTTAAATTAACTAAAAGCAATTGAGAAAACTAAATCAAATAAACAAAAAACAACAACTTAAAGATTTTCTCTTAAATTCAAATAAATGTTTAATATTTTTTGCAAAATTTTAAAAACCTTTTCTTTGAATTACGTGTCTTACGATTTTTACTATTTATTTTGAATAATTTAAAATGGTATCAAATAATGCTAAGGAGTACCATAGTACTTTTGAGCAAGGTTGGTTACCGAAACGAATAACGGTAAGGGTAACGGTAACGGTATCAGATTTCGTTTGTTTAGGTAACGGTAAAGTTAACGGTATTTAAGACTGTTTCGGTAACGGTATACCGTTATCGAAACAGCAATACCGGTACGTACCGGTATTAAAAATTATGTTAAAAACATATGAAAACAAGTAAAAACATGGCATATTTTTAATTTTAAGTACTGAAAATACAGATTTTAAGCTATAAATTCAATACTGGTAGTTTTAATAAGTAAAATTATTATCTATAAATTTTTTGTAAAGAAAAACACTCAAGATTATAAAATAAAAAATAAAAAAATTTGAATTTTTATATAAAATAATAAATACCGGTAAAATACCGGTAACTATTCATAAAAATAACGGTATCGGTAACGATAACGGTATTTAGAAATTTTTTTAGAGGTATCGATAACGGTATTCAATTTGACACGGTATTTTAGCGATAACGGTATTATAACGATAACGGTAACCAACCTTGCTTTTGAGGTTCTAATAGTACCATAAAAAGTATTATAGTACCAACTTTATCATCCCTGTTACTAATACATTAACATTTATAAAAACAACAACATAAATAAAACAAACGAAAAACAACAACAATTTGCTGATGTTTTTCTCTTGTTTTATGAAATGCTTTTGAGTGGTAGAATAAAAAAAAAAATGTCAAGTAAATTGCAGTTTTGAGCAATTATTTAATCTATTGGATTAATTTTTAATTGACACCTTTTGAAATAATTTAACAAATCGTTTTAATTGAAAAAAGTTGAACAATATTTTTTTGTGTGTAATACACTACTTCCCAGTCAGAAAAATACAAACGGGAAAGCGGTGGCAAAGCACTTTAACAGGTGGTACACGTACTGGCAAAAAGTGCTTTCCCATTCCCAAAATGATAACATCATTAGACAAAAGGACCGGCTGTTCAAAAAGCGCCGGAAAAGCACTGGAGGAACAAAATTTTTAAACGTTGGCAAAACGCTGGCAAAACCAATAAATAGGTGGTCTGGAAATATATTTTCCAAAATAAAATTAAAAAAAAGTTCATATGTATTTTTTTGACCCTGCCGTGATTTGAACCCAGGCCGTCAGATTGGCAGACGATTGCTCTACCCACTGAGCTAACGAGACATATAATATTTAATGGCTAAACACATAAATGAGTGATAATAGCTGGACAACTACTGGCTGTGCCAAAATGCTAGTACTGGCAAACAATTTTTAGTAACTAGTATGCCAGTGTTTGGAGGGCAAGAAAAAAGTTGGTCTTGAAAATTGATTTTATAAAACAAAAAAAATTTTTAAATTAAAAAAAATCCCAAAAAATTTTTTTGCTTGCAACCGGATTTGAACTCGGAACCTTCCGACTACAAACATTTTTTAACGAAGCGTCAGCATTTTTATAAAATCATTGGTTTTCCAGTGAATTGATTTTTGTACGCCTGGTAGCATTGGCTAGGTAGCACTGGATAACCACTGGTTGCAAACCTTGGCATATCACTCTAAGCCAATTCTTTGCCAGTGGTTTTTTTTATAAACCACCGAAATTTTTGTAAAACAAATACTGGTAAAACGCTTTTCGCAAACCCTGGCAAAGCGTCCCAAATGAGTGTTCTGCCAGTCATTTATTTTTAATACCATGGTTACCCAGTGGTATGCCAGTGCTTGATTTTTTGTACCACTGGCGATTTCTGACTGGGTTGTTATCCAAAAAATAACAATTAATTTCAAATGTAAATTAAACTCAAATGATTCTTTCTGCAAAATAAAAAAATTGCAATTTCTTTTTAAAGCTTTATTTGAAATTAATAAAATATGCATAATAATGTATATGATATTTCTTGAGTTTCAAACGGTAGCTTTTGAATTTTATGAATTACAGGTTTTCAATTTTAAAAATTTCATTAAAAAATCGTACTTTTTGTAATATAGAAAAAGATAATGACAATTTAAAAATAATTAATTAAAAAGCATAAAAAATTAAAGGTAAAAAATAAAACAAAACAATAAAAATAAATTAAAAGAAGAACAAAAAAACGACACCCCATCTATAACGAAGAAACCAAGAATAGACTTATTTAAACCCGTATGACACTTGCTTAATTTTGTATTGAATGGATATAGGATTGATGAAATGAAACAAGAAATATTAGAGAGTAAAAAATATAATTTATAAACAATTTTTTTTCGAACGGAAAATCGCTAAAAATTATTAAAAATCGTTACAAACACGGAAAAAACGCTAGAAACAAAGAAAAACTTAGAAAATTTACACTATTCTCAACAATCAATTACTGATCCCCTGTTTTTCTAAAGCGAAAGGAAATATTCTTCCAGCAGAATGTATTTTATTTTTGTTACAATAATTCCTCTGGCGGAATTATTCCGCTCGCTTTATAGAAACAACGGGGTAAATGTAATTTTAAGTTGCATTTACATCTGCACCCAAATCACGAGATTTCGACTAAAATTTAGACTTCAATCAAAATCTCATGTGAAATCCCGTAAATTCGCAAGATATGTAAGAAATCTTACAAATGTTTAGACTTTCATATAATACAATACTGCGTGCATGTCTTTCTTCCATCAAAATATTGAGAAATCCGGCATCTAGCTTGTCGTCCTTACAAAAAAACGAATTTACTAACATAATTGGCGTTAGATCTTTACATAAAATAATGTAAATTGTACTCCGCCAATGAATAAAATGGTTTTTAGCAAGGTTGGTTACCGTTATCGTTATAATACCGTTATCGCTAAAATACCGTTTCAAATTGAATACCGTTACCGTTATCGATACCTCTAAAAAAAATTCTAAATGCCGTTATCGTTACCGATACCGTTATTTTTATGGGTAGTTACCGGTATTTATTATTTTATATAAAAATTACAATTTTTTTTATTTTTTATTTTATTATTTTGAGTGTTTTTTTACAAAAAATTTATAGATAATAATTTTACTTATTAAAACCACCAGTATTGAATTTATAGCTTAAAATCTGTATTTTCAGTACTTAAAATTAAAAATATGCCATGTTTTTACTTGTTTTTATATGTTTTTAACATAATTTTTAATACCGGTACGTACCGGTATTGCTGTTTCGATAACGGTATACCGTTACCGAAACAGCCTTAAATACCGTTACCGTTACCTAAACAAACGAAATCTGATACCGTTACCCTTACCGTTATTCGTTTCGGTAACCAACCTTGGTTTTTAGTAATATTTTTAATTTAAGGTTATTTTTTATGGTACTTTATTTCCAAAAAAAAATGCGGTTGTCAAATAGAAATCTCGCTACTGGCATAAAGTGCAAATGTAAACGGTCAAGAATTCCGGTCGAGATTTCCATTGAAATCTCTGGATTTAAAAATATAAATAAACGCAGCATTAAAGTTAAAATTTTTTAATTTTTTTTACCGTTTATCATTGATTTCCCTGATATGCAAGTATGGTTGTACTTTTTGCACCTGTGTAATTTTCCTATGACCATAGATTTGCACTGTTCTCAAATATTTGTGGGGAACACCCAATTAAAAACTTCACCGCACGTCCCTGTTATGCATATGACCCTTATTATATGTTTTTTGAATACAATTTCTTAATAAAGGTTTAATATAGATAATGAATACTTTAGTAACCCAGCAAAATCTTTCATTACCAAATAAGTGGTTATATAATAGAAATTCATACTTAGTTCCGCACAACTTATTTTTCGGCGTCTAAACTCATTATTTTTGTTTGGCGTGGTCGTTTTTATAAGTAGTCACGTTTACCCGCTCGCTTACGAAAAAATGAATAGTAAGTAGTTATGAGATTTTGAATAATAAGTGGTTACACACCTGCTTACAAAAAGTTGAATTATAAGTGGTTATCGGATTGCTTACTTGATTCTTAAAACTAAGGAGTTACACAAGTACTATTTGCTTAAAGAAATACATTCAGAAAAATTTAAGTTTTTCTAGTGTGTAATTTTAGGACCTGTCGTAAAAATTTAAATATAAAACATATTTACATATAATAAATAAAAATGTATAAAATTTAACTGTGTAAACAGTAATTATTTAAACTATTAGGAGCAAATCATTATTTTATGTTTAAAAACAATTACGAACAATAGGGCGTTATTAGGAAGTCATTATTTTATATTATAAAATAATGCAAAAGGTAATAATATAATTTTTAGTAATGAAGATAGTAATGAGGTGTCATTACCAATATTTTGCTGGGAAATTCTTGTTTTAAAGCTTAATTAGAAGTTTTTTTTAATAAAAGCGTAAAAGTATTATTTTAAATATTTTTGTATAAATTATTTTGTTTGCAATATTTGCTGTTGTAATAATATCATTTTGTGCGTAAATAATAGGAATTTGAAAAATCCTTTTTATAAAACAAAACAGAATGATAACTAATTTGTTTTTTTTTTTTTTTTGTTGTTGAATGTCAAAATTTGTTGCCGCACTTATATTTTCTAAACTTATAAATAAGGTATGCGTTTTTGAAAAATTAGATTAGTTCCAATTTAGCGATACCGCCCACGCCCTTAAAACTTAAATACGGAAAGTTTATACGAATTGAATCTATTTCGTAGATATATTTACTGGTCACGGGATAGGTAGTTTCATACCGGTCACTTTTTTACCAGTTACGGCGTAGATCCGTTGAGACTGGTCTATTTACACCGGTCAAGGCACAGATCTCAGGGGCTAACTACTTTTAGACCGGTCTCGTTTTCACCAGTCCCATAGTTGGTTTTTTCAGACCGGTCCACTAGATAGGTCCAATCGGACCGGTCCTATTTGTACCGGTCACGGGTACTTAATTTTGTATCGTATAAAATTCAAAAAACAGACCTAATATAAAAATTTAAAAAAAATTAGTCTACACTCACAAAAAAAGTTAGTACAAAAGTCTGTTAAACGCGTTCTGATTAAATTGAACTAATTTTTCTATTATTTTTTCTAAAAAAGACCGTACAAATAGGTCAAAATTCTGCTAAAATAACACGAAATAGTACATGTATTTTACAATTTTGACCTATTTGTAAGGACTTTTTTGTATGAGTGTATGAGGGCATAAAAATCTATATTGTTTAAGCAGGTTGTACTTTTTTAAAAATCTCATTTATCATCCTTGACTCCAATATTGTGAATAGGTCTTAATTATAATATACTCGTACACTGATAGAATTTTGTGCATTGTACTAATGGATTTGTTCATTAAAACAATGAATTTTTCACTGGAACGTCCCCAAAGAACGGCTTCAATGAATCAATGAAACACGTTTCATTAAATAAAATTTAATGAAATGAAATGCATTAAACTAATGAAAATTTCATAGAATGTATGAAATTTTTTTCATTAATTTTAAGATAAGCGTTGTGAGAGTTTTTTTGTATTTAATGAAATAAAATGTATGTAATATTTTCATAAATATTTTTCATTTTAGCACAGACTTAATGAAATTAATTCATTAAGGCATGAAATTATTATTAGTATAATGATTTTTTCATATTTTTGATGAAGCCTTTTACAGGTTTTATAAAAATAATTTATTAAAACAATGAAAAATTTGTAAACAATTTTTTAAAATTGCATTTATTTTATTATTGCATTCGTTTCATGCTGTTTTTATTTAAATTAAATACCAATTAATGCCTGAAACCGAAATCATATTGGGTTGAAATGGACTTGTACACCCAGGAAAAAGTTTGGTTGGCTTTCGATCAAAACCATTAAAATGAATTTGCCAGTACTTTATATTATTTGGAATTACCTATAATTGAATACTACATCAAAAATATTTTACTATGTATTAAAAATAGGGAAAATGAACTAAAAAACAATCCTTTTAACAAATTATTGGTATCTCAAATCAATTTTAAAATTAGTATCAGTTTAGTAATTCTATGCAGTAGAAGCAGCCATTTATTTTGTGAATATACAAGAAAATTGGTGTTATCTATAACCTTTTTTAAAAAAAATTCAATATTCGAAAGTGGTAACTACAAATACGGGTATCCTAATCAAATATGACCTTAAATTCAAGTTTCTGTAGAACCAACCGAATTGTGGATTGTATTGATAACACACACAACTATTAATTGGTATTGATAAACGAATTTTGTACTGTATTAATAAAACATATAAATTCAAAATTAGTCATTAAAATTATTAAGTGTTTGTGGTGTAGTGGGTGAGGAGTTGGCCTAGTACGCCGGATTTCGGGGTTCGAATCCCGGAAAAGACAAAAATTTAGATGTTTTTTTTTTAATTAAAATAAAATATTCATATGTATAAACAGTAAATATGGCTAAGAAATTTAAAAGTAGTTGTGGTGCAGTGGGTAAAAGTGTGAACTATTAACCTGAAGGGCCGGGTTCAATACCAGAAAATTCAAAAAAGTTTTTTAATTTCAATAAAATTTTGTAGAACATAATAATATTTATGTGGAACATAATATTGAATTAGACAACCGAATATTGGCGTTCACGACGAAAAATATAATTTAATATAAAGATAGTTGTCGTAACCGCACGAATTCGATTGGCAACAAATTCGGTGGCCACAACTGAGACTGTTTTCTGTGTGTATCAAAATTTATATAAAAAATAATAAAAAGTTACAAAAAAGCTAAGAAATTTCGATAGGTCCAAATATTGGCCGATTCTATATAGAATCAATAGGCTTTGTCTTTGGGCCCATGTGAGCCAAAGTACCAAATTTCATTGAAATAAGTTCATATTTACGAATTGTAGTTTGCAAGCATGTCCATTTTTGGTGGACCTTTATACGGGCACTAGGTCTAAAAATCAATAGTCTTCGTCCTTCGTCGATATAAGTCGGTGTACCATATTTCATCAAAATATCTTAATATTTGCGACCTGTAGTTTCGCACAAGGATTCATGGACAGACAAACGGACGGACGGACTGGCAGGCATCATCAAATCAAAAAGTGATTTTGAGTCGATTGGTGTTCTAAAGGATGGGTGTAGGTTAGAGTGGGGCGATTTGTATGGACAAACATTTTTTGATATTGTGCCATAGATTTTTCGATAGCTTTTGGCATGAGTAAAAAAAATTTCACTACGACTTATCAAAAAAATCATTTTTGAGGTTCCCGAATTTCAATTTTTTGCAATTTTCTAATAAATGCTAGATTAGCGCCATCTTGCGGTGGCTTTTTGAAACAATTAATGAAGTTGTAAACAATATAACATTACAACCTTTCCAGAAAGGTAGTACTTATGAAAATCGGATAAAAAATGTGGCAACTAGAGGTAAAAGTATATAAGTAAAATTATTTTCTGCTTGTTTTCATCAACATCATCATCACCATCATTTCATCATCATTATCATCATTTCATCATCAAGCAGAAAATAATTTTACTTATATACTTTTACCTCTAGTTGCCACATTTTTTATCCGATTTTCATAAGTAATACCTTTCTGGAAAGGTTGTATCAGCACAAACTTATTATAATGTCCTGTCCATGTGGTGATGTAGGGTATAACAAAAAGAGGTAAAATTTTATCTGAAATCAATGTTATGAGTTAAATTTTTTATTTAAAAAATTCATCAATTTAATGAATATTTTTATGAAAAAACTAAAAAAAAAAGTCGATTGAAAAAATTTAGAACAACAATGAATTTTCATACACACACAGAAAACAGATTCGTAGTTCCAACCGAATTTTTGTAGTTTCAGGTACAATCGCTTTTATTAATTTTTATTACAATTTTGGAATTTTTGTTGTATTAATTGATTACTTTAATGTTTGTAGATTATAAATTCTATAAATAGAACAATACGTTCCACATAATTTATTTAAAAATTAAACATTTTTTATGTCGCGAACTGGGATAGAACCGGCGACATTCCGCTTGTTAGCCCATTGCTTTTGCTCTAGGCTAAACTCTATTTAAATGTTTCTAGTAAAATTTCAAATTCGAATTTCTTTATAAGTGTGTTTGGGTACCAAAAAATTTGCACAAATTCGTACAAATTTGTACAAATTTTTACTGGAAGGTGTTTGTTTACACAGTTACTCAGTAAGGAGAGAGGAAAAATAGAGAGTAAAGTGACAGTTCAATACCAGAGAACTTACAAGTTTTTACTGGATGAATTTTTGCTAGTACACTCAAAAAAATAAGTTAGTAAAAAAATTTGTAAAACGTCTTGTATATCAAGTGTACTAGTTTTCAGCAACTTTTTTGCTAAAATTCCGTTTTCAGCAAAAATTTTAGTTATATTTTTTTAGCACTAAACTAATTTTGAACTAATGTTTTACTAATTTATTTTGCTACAAAAATTGTGCTGATAACAGCATTCATAGTGTGGACGACAACCAGATAGACTAGATGTAGATGTCGCAGCTTGTCTGGAAACGGAAATGACAAAAAAAAGGAAAACAACTCTACACTCAAAAAAAAAAGTCAGTAAAGTCAGCAAAAAATGTTGCTGTGTCAGCAAATTTTTAGTCAGGAGCGTGCTTGCAAAAAAGTTGGTAATTTCAGCAAAAGGTTTGCTGAAAATCAGCGAGCTGATTTTTACCAAAAAAAATAGTAATCTTCAGCAAAAGTTTTGCTAACACTTAGTCGACTGCAAATGAAAAAAATCATTGCTAAAATCACTAAACTTTTTGCTGAATATTAGTAGACTGAAAAAAACTCAAAAAACTTGTAGCGAAATTTTACTTTAGTTAATTTATTTGCTGAAAATTTAAATATAGAATATGTGTAGAGTTGTTTTTCTTTTTTAGTCATTTCCGTTTCCAGACAAGCTGCGACATCTACATCTTGTCTATCTGGTTGTCGTCCACGCTATGCATGCGGTTATCAGCACAATTTTTGTAGCAAAATAAATTAGTAAAACATTAGTTCAAAATTAGTTTAGTGCTAAAAAAATATAACTAAAATTTTTGCTGAAAACGGAATTTCAGCAAAAAAATTGCTGAAAACTAGTACACTTGATATACAAGACGTTTTACTAATTTTTCTACTAACTTATTTTTTTGAGTGTACACATATTCTATATTTAAATTTTCAGCAAATAAATTAACTAAAGTAAAATTTCGCTACAAGTTTTTTGAGTTTTTTTCAGTCTACTAATATTCAGCAAAAAGTTTAGTGATTTTAGCAAGGATTTTTTTCATTTGCAGTCGACTAAGTGTTAACAAAACTTTTGCTGAAGATTACTATTTTTTTGGTAAAAATCAGCACGCTGATTTTCAGCAAACCTTTTGCTGAAATTACCAACTTTTTTGCAAGCACGCTGCTGATTAAAAATTTGCTGACACAGCAAAATTTTTTGCTGACTTTACTGACTTTTTTTTTTGAGTGTAAGAATTTGTAAGAAAAAAAAACCATATGATTGAAGAAACAAAACATTTGTCTAAATAATTATACCCTACACCACTAGGTGGTCAGGGTATTATTTTGAAATAATTTTTTGTAAAAATAAATATAAAAATATTTAAATATAAGCTTATTTACGATGGAAGGAGAAAAATGATCACTTAGTGATCATTTTATTAGGTTTTATTTATTAATCCAATAATTTGAATAGGTTTATTTCGCAATCAGCTTTTTTAATAACTGTTACCAATTTAGCTATTTTCTCGGCAAATCTAGCGATATTTCAACTCGTTTAGCGGGATAAAATATAATTTAGCTATTAGCGGGAAAACTAGCGATTTTTCTTTTTAAGACAGTCTTGACATTTTCTCAGCATTTTTTTACATTTATTTACTTGACAGAATTTTTGAATCATTATTATTCAGCGATTTATCGCTAAATTTTTATGGAAAACAAAAAAGTTCGAAAAGTTTGGTGATGTATCGATCATTTTTTAAGAAAGTTTTAAGAAATTTGAAAAACATAGCTATTTTTATGAAATTTTTCAACACAACCTAAAATGTTCGTGAAATTTAGGGATTTATCGCTTTTTTAATTTTTTTATAATTTAGATATTTTCTAGTGATTTTTTAGTTTGATTTAGCGATATTTTTAGGAAAGAAGTTGGCAGCAGTATTTTACTAATTCTTACAATTTTTCTGTTTGCGTACATTTTTAGATATTTTTCTTTTTGAGAGTAAATTTTGCCTTACTCTCTGTAAATTTGTTACTGAGTAATTTTTACTGGACTTTACTGGAAAAGTACCCAAACACACCTTATATTGGAAATTTGAATACTTTGTTTAATAATAAAATTATATCAACAGAAAATCAATTGTGTCTTCTAATTTAAATTAATAAAAAAATTATAAAAAAAAATAATAAAAAAAACTACAATGCCTTGCCTGAGGTTTGAACTCAGATTTCTCAGACTATTAGGCTGTGTGCTTACTAGGGTGACCGAATCTCATAGAGAGGGAAAAAAAATGTCGGAATCTTGTTCGTCTGGACCCCACAAAACGATTCCCCTTTCCAGATATTGAGATAGCCGAAATTTGAGCTGGATTGGAGTATGTTAACCCGTGCCGTTGAGGGCTCAAAGTTTGAAATACTAATCGTAAGCGAAAAAATCACTTTTTGGCTTTTTTTGAAAATACATTCTCCTAAATAACTGTAGTATTTTTGGAAAATGTAAATAGAATCATAATCTAAACTGAATTCCCTTCTGGTAATGTATAAAAATCCAAAATCGGTTGGAAAATATTTCGGTAATTGCAATTTCCTCAGAACATTGTAGGTTTAAAATAAGAAAAAAAAATATGAAAATCGAAAAAAATAAAATAATTCTTTCAAAAATTTACAAGGTTATACTCTAGTTTCATTTTTAAGATCCACAAATATTCAGATAAAATTTAAATTTAATTTAAATACGCAGAAGTATGTATGAAACGAAAAGATATGATACATTCCAAAATTTTACTATGCCAAATAGGGTTGCCACATCGCAAAAGTCTAATAACTTGACACTTCGCAAAAACTAACGTGATTAAAAAAAAAAACTTGACAATAAAAAAAATTTAATGTGCATATGTGTGCAGTAGGGTGATTCTTAATACAAAAATTTATAATTTTTGAATAGACTCGCCATTTTATTGAGATGCATAAAAAAATTTCGGTTTTTTTTGCAAGTTTTGGGGACAAACTCGATAGTGCTACCAGCCATTGAAGTTTGGACATATGGGTTAAATGGACCAAATAAAAAAAAACACGTAAAATTATAAAACTGAAGAAATTGATTAGTGTTTTATTTTTTTTGTAGCATTTATTCCTGTATAATAAGAAGAAAAAGATGAAGCCTGCAAGAAGTCTTTGAAATTTTCAAACTTTAGGCCAAAAAAATATATGTATAAACTTTCCATAGTTTTCGAATCGTCAATTTGAAATTTTAACATATTTTTTTCTGAAACATAAAAAACCAAAACTTTTTTCATAAATTTATTAAATGGATGATATATAATCAAAATAAAATAGCACTTAAGGTTTTTCTTGTCCGAGTAAAATTATTGTTTACTGAATTTTAAGGAAACCCGTCTTTCGTAAATCTCTACTCACGCTCTCAAAAGCAGAGATATACCTTAAGCGCCATTTTATTTTGATAATATATCATCAATACAGCAAGGAATTCCGTGCAAATGCATGTTTTTTGTCGATAGTCTAATATGGACTAAATATTTATCCGAATCATCAAATTTAGAACAAAATGGCATCGATTTGTAGTTGCATATTTTTGCATATTTACTTAGTGGTGGTCAAAAACATACAAATCTGTGTTGTGGTTCAGAGGTAAATACATACCATGATACATACGATGGTACTTTTGCGAAGAAAATTTTTGCATATTATAAATACAATTTTTTTTACAAAATTAAATAGTTTTAATCAAGTTAAATTTATTTTTTTTAAATGCTTAAAAAAACGACAAAAATTTAATTTAACTTGACAAAATAAATTTGACCTTGGCACTTGACAAGACCTAAATTAACTTGACAATCAATGCTATTCAAGGCCATGTGGCAACCCTAATGCCAAATAAAATTTCTGTTCCTAGTATCAATATATTATTATAATTACCAATATAATGGAAATTAATGGTCGATGCCACTAAAGTTGACAAAACAAATTTAAAATTGGTTGGAAAAACTAATAATTTGGATAGAGTGATAGATTTTATTGAAACACAACTGATAATAGATTTTTGCTGCCGATATTTTATTCAAATGACTAAATCTTCGATAAATTGGTGGTTGTTGGTATTGAAGGTAATGTGGAAGTTAGTAATTTTTCAATATTGGTTAGAAAAGCCAATATTTTGGATAATGTGACAGTGTTTTGGTTCATCTTGTATATTTTTTGTTCAGAATTAAATTTAACTATTCTGATGATGAATTATAATTAACCCCAATTAAAATTATTGAATAACGAAAAAATTTCGTTGGTTCCGATAGAATTCCAACCAATTTATTTTCTGTGTGCAGTTAATGAATTTTTTCATTAAGTCAATGAATCCATTTTAATGAAATTGATTCATTAATACTATGAACGAAAATTCTATCGAGTGTAGTTAAATAACGGTCCACCTCAAATAACAACTTATTCTAGCTACACATAGAAAGTAGTGACTACCGACTTTTTATTACGGCGAACGAAACTATCCTCACTGTCAGAATTTGTTTGTCGCAACTGATTTTCTCTGGACGCAAGTACTAATCTGTTTTCTCTATGCGTTAGTATTTAAGTTAATAACTTTGTTTTAAACAGTAATTTTTACAACTTTTGACATTATAAATCCAAATATTTGCTCGCATTTAAACAGAATTATTTTTACGTTATTAACTATCTCATTTTTCGTATTTTTAGGAACGGGACTTGTTATTGTCTCCTCATCCAACTGAAAAACAAACTTTTCCGCGACAGTTATCAAGTAATCACTTTTTGTACGTCCACTCTATAGAAAAAAATGAACTTGACAAATACACAGCATCTCCAAATCAATTGACATTTGAATTTTGTCGCAGTCCTGGCAAGGTAATTTAAATTGATATTTCTTCCTTTAACCATATAATTAAACATGAATTTAATTTATACATTTAAATTTTCAGGACCTTGAAAAAATTAATGCCATCGTAAGTAAAGGTAAACGTAACTTACCATTTTCATTGATTGAGTCAACGGATTTAGATAGAAAAAGAGCCAGAGGATCTGGAAATCATGTTCTTTTAAAAATGATAAAAGATAGACAAGAAGAACGTAAATAAGTATATAAAATCCTATTTTGTTTAGTATATTTAGTGACATAAAAATCATCCCTTTAGTAATATAAAATCTCATAAATATTGCTTTTAACATTTTTTAGCAAACAATTAAAACAATGATACATTTTAATGATGTTTGTACATATATAGAGCCTTTATTTACTTCGATAATTAAAACCCATTAATTTCGCATAATTTATCAGAAAAGTAAAATTTTTTAGTTAAATTATCATTGAGAATTGTTTGCACTCATAATTTATAGTTTTTTTTAAATTATTTTATTAAAATAAAATGTACGAACATTTCTTTTTTTTTTATTATACATACATTATTTTAATATTTAATTAAATTGGTTGGTTTTTAAAATTATTTGAATTAACAAATCGTTGTTTTTACAATAATTTTGTTTAGAATGAATTATAAAAAAAGCATATAGGTATGTATATTTTCTTTTAAAGAGGAAATGCTTCCTATTAATTAACGTGTTGCTGTCTTTGGAAAGGGCATAGAGAAGAGATGAAAGGGGGTAAAACATGAAGTGCTTCAAATATGGCAACACTGTAATTGCGCGAGATGTTGAATCAGAACAGTTGTTGCACGACATCTGATGGAGAGTTGGCGAACTATGTTGAAGCTCTTTAGTTCATAGCCCTGTTATATTATTTTACTTCGGTGGGGTTAAGTACTATGGGAACACGGAAGGAGGACGCTGCGATATGTATTAGGGATAGAAAAATCATACATATTATTTATTCCAAATGATGTTGCTGTCCAGACATGTAGCTAGGGGGCGGGGCTATGGCCTCCCTCCCCCGAAATCATTTGACAAATTTTAAAACGTAAGCCAATACGTTGAAAGTAAAAGTTTTTGAAAAATTGTATACATAAATATTTATTTTTGTTGCGATCAAATAGGAAATGACCAAGTCTTTAGGTTTTGAAAAACAAAAAAGTCTCAAAATCCAATTGTGAAAACTGTTTTCTAAAAAAGTTTTGAGCTGTGGGTTTTCCATAAAAATTCTGAACGCGGCAATGGAACTACATATCTTAGCCATAATTCCCCACTTTAGAGCTTTAGAAAATTTTTAATGGGTTTAATTTATTTTTTCGGCATTTTGGCATTTTAGAATTTTTTAATTGGTTTTATTTAAAATTTAAAATTATGAACTGTCCACCTAAAAATCTGACTTTCGGATAAACAAGAAGTTTATTGCAGAAGTGTCTATAAATTCATATATAAATTCGGATCTGTCCCAATAGGCTTCTTATAGCATAAAGAACACAAATAGATTCTGCGGTTAGAAGACCTTATAAAAAGATATTGTTAGTCGTATATAATAATATGGAACCAATTTCTGTTCATCGCGGTCAGCCTCAATGGTTCTAACGTGAAATGAATGTGCAATGTTTCTAAAACAAAACCCTCAAATGGTTTTGTAAATGTAGCTCGGATAATATTGGATGCATAACGTAAAAATGCGGTATTCACAACAGATGGCGTATCTTTTGCACATGGTTTGTGTGTTTAGTAACTTATATGGCATTTTGGAGTTTAAAAATCTGACATGTATTCTCACTTAGCCATTGAACGAAATAGTGTGAACAACAAAGTTTTTATTCGCTTCGAAAATGTTGAATTTTGTGCCAACAAAATGTGAAAAAAGTGCAGCTGAAGCACATCGATTGCTCACCACGAAGCTTATCCAACGAGCATATAATTAAAAGAGGTACCAACTCACCTAATCTCTGTTAAATCACTCTCTTCTTATTTTGAATCGAAAAATGTTACCATATGAATTACACATGTCTGTAAAGGCTAACATTTTTCGATACAAAATTTTAATCTTCGAAAGAGAGCGATGAATACTGCCTGGCTTATCCTGAATATGTTCCATCGATTTGTGCGGTTCAGACGAGGTGATTTTGACACGGAATTAGGGTTTGGGATTTCCTGGACTTTTTTATTTCCCGGGAAACGGGAATAAAAAATTTTTATTCCCGGGAATCCCGGGAAATATTTTTGAACAAAATTGTTAATGAAAACAATCTATATAAGTAATTTTTGTTAAAAAAAAACACTATTTCAGTACAAATTCAGTCTGTGTAGTGAGAATTCAAAGAAAAATATCAGAATGTTGAACATTTGATTTCACATAAGCACTGCCAAATGAATTGCATGATTCCAGCAAAAAGCACCCACTACGGAACTGTCGGAATCAAACCGTTTCATCACATTTGGCCCATTAGATATAGTGGACACAATGTTATTTTCCAAAGACAAATAACACTCTTCTAGGCTTATTTCTACAATTCTTCTTATTTCATCAGCATTACATCTTCCTGATATATAAACCAACCCCAGGTTATAAAATGAATTATTTCCGTTTATACATATGTTCAAATATCTCTTTTGTGATATTCCAGTCCATTCATCTAAGATTATAGTAAATCTCCTATTGTTAGAAATATTGCTCGATATATCTTTTATCATGATATCTTTTAGATGATTGTAAAATTTTTTGGCAATGCCAGATTTTTATTATAAAAACTTTCTCGAATAAACGAAGATCTAGTTATGATGCGGATTGACATTCCGTCGACTGCGGCTAATTTGGATACCATTTCAGGAAATGTTTGCCCTACCATAAAACGTTCAATGCCTATTCAGCTTAAACTTTTTTCTTCGGGTACTTTGCTAATTTTAGCTGGAACGTTATTCTTGTTGTTGTTTTCTTCAAGAAAAGTTGCATGACCACCAGTTTTTTTTTGTTTTTTTGTGAACCAAATTTAGATGTCGGATAACCAAATTTAGATACCTCCGTTAACCATTAGTCTTTTAGGGCAAATATTGCACTGCGCTGCATTTTCCTTTTTTGGGAAGTATTTCCATACTCCGGACATTTTATTCTTTAATATAAAAGAATACATTAGTTTGAAAGCAGGTGTATTAAAATAAAGTAAACTTACTTGAAAATATCACATTTATTAATGAAAACGTTTCTTATAAAATTATTGGCCCTTAATATAAAGGAGTATTTTAAATTTAAAGTCGACTTTATTTCTAATCATACGGTTTTGTTCATTTTGTGAATGAAAACCTTACAAAAATATTTATATTTTCAAACATTTTGAATGGTTGAAAATAAATTAACCAATCAGAATCCTCCAAAAATAAACCAAGTCAAGGTATACTGCCACCCAATATTTTAACTAAAGTCGACTTTAACTAAAATATACATTTGAAAAATTTTAAAAATCCTATTCCAAACAAAAACAATTTAAAAAACTTAATATTTTTAAAATTTCCGGCAAACTTCCCGGGATTTCCCGAACCCCAAACCCTACACGGAATACAAAGTCCGCGCAGGTCAGTCAAAAAAGTTCAAAAATATTTCAAAACATCAGGATTCATCCAAAAGCAAGGAAATTTGGTACCACACGAGTTGAAGCCAAGAGAAGTTGAAAGACGATTTTGCATGTCCGAAATGCTGCTTGAACGTCATAAAAAGAATTAATTTTCACATCGAATCATTACTGGCAATGAAAAATGGAACCATTACGCCAACTCGAAGCGTAAAAAATCGTATATGAAGCCCAGCCAAATCAATGCTCTGTATTTGGTGGAGAAGAAGGGTCCAGACTATTATTAGATGATGAAATCGGACCAGACGATCACAGGGGACCTGTACCGTACACAATAAATTCGTTTGAAGCGAGCATTGGCCGAAAAACGCCCGGAATATGTGACCAAACATGAAGCCGTAATATTCCATCATGACAACAGGTTTTGCTTCACCCGCCTTATAGTCCAGACCTTGCCCCGTCCGACTACCATTTGTTTCGATAGATACAGAAAGCTCTTACTGCTTTCACTTCAGAAAAGGGTATCCAATTGGCTTGATTCGTTATTGGCAAAATTTGACAAAAATTCCTTATTTTTAAGTTATACACCCAATAATTTTCTGAAATATGCACTCAAATAAAAAAGTCTGAAATAGTTACAGAAAAAACTGTAATTTTACAGAAAAATTAACTAATATTAGGCCAGCAGACCATTTAGCTAATTTTAGCAAAATGTGTCTATAATTATTAGTAAAGTGAAAGTAGTAGAAAAAATTTGTATGGTTACTAAAATTTAGTAAAGTTTTAGTAAACTCATATTGGAAATCGATTTGCTAAAATCAACCAATTTTTTTACTAAAATTAATTTTTTTTGTAAAATTAATTTTATAAAAAAAATTTGTAAATTTTACTAAATGTTAGTAAAATTTATGTAAAATGAAAATAAAACTGCTGAAATTAGCAGAAAGTTTTACAAAATTAGTAAATTTAATAAAATTTTGGGAACAAGTTGACTTTTTTTCTTTGCTTCAGATAGTGCTTTTTGAAGTGATTTGAAAAAACAAACATTTTTTTTTCGCGGAAACGCTTATATCGGGAGTTATTTCGGTGCAAAGTTTGAAAATGGAGTTGCTTATATTTTCGTCGTTGGATTGGAACAACAAATACTTCATTGGAAAGTTAATTAAAAGATCTTTAAGATGACTTTTTTTTATTTTATTATTATTAACCCATTACGGCTCGACGGAGGAGTTATCATTTTTTTTACTCTTTTTAAGAAAAAAGGTTTTTATAAAATAATTTAATAAAATTTTGGGAACAAGTTGACTTTTTTTCTTTGCTTCAGATAGTGCTTTTTGAAGTGATTTGAAAAAACAAACATTTTTTTTTCGCGGAAACGCTTATATCGGGAGTTATTTCGGTGCAAAGTTTGAAAATGGAGTTGCTTATATTTTCGTCGTTGGATTGGAACAACAAATACTTCATTGGAAAGTTAATTAAAAGATCTTTAAGATGACTTTTTTTTATTTTATTATTATTAACCCATTACGGCTCGACGGAGGAGTTATCATTTTTTTTACTCTTTTTAAGAAAAAAGGTTTTTATAAAATAATCGTATGTATTTATATAGATTAAAATAAAAAAAAATATAAATAAAAAATATATAAAAAAATATTTATAGTCACGATATTAAGCTTTTATTTAGGGCTTAGTTAGAATTTGTAGCTCTGTAAATAAAAAAGTTATGAGGGAAATATATATATATATATTCGTTCCTTTTACTCCTGTAAGGAGCACAGGGCCGCAACAAGATTATTCCAATACGTTCGATCTGATGCACGATATTTAATTTCATTCCAACACAGGTGTAAGTTGGACATTTCGGTTTCAATTTGCCGTTTCCAGGTGTGCGATGGTCTTCCAATACGTCGACTGCCTTGCGGGTTCCAGTCTATAGCTTGTTTAGCAATATCATTGGGTTGTTTACGTAACGTATGTCCAATCCAATTCCATTTACGTTTGCGGATTTCAATTTGGATGGGTTGTTGACCAGTTTCTGACCAGAGTTGGCAATTTGAAATTGTTCTAGGCCAGAATATATGTAGAATCTTCCTCAAGCATTTATTTATAAAAACTTGTATGGAATGTATGTCGCGAGGTGCAACATTCCACGTCTCGCATCCATACAACAGTGTGGATTTTACATTGGAGTTGAATATCCTTAGCTTCGTCCTTCTCGATATATGTGAAGAGTTCCACGCTGACTTGAGTTGGCCGAAAGCTTGCCGGGCTTTGTTTATACGTCTAGAGATGTCGGCTTTGCATCCACCACTTTTGTCCAATATGGTTCCCAGATAACAGAATGATTCTATTTCATCAAGCGATTGATTCTGAACGGTTAACGTTTGCTGGTTATTTACGTTTACTCGCATTGTTTTTGTTTTGCCGATATTTATTTTTAGGCCAACATGTGATGCAGTTTCCTCTAGTGATAACTTAGATTGCATGTCTGAAAAGGTGTGGGTAAGTAGCCAAATGTCATCAGCGTAGTCAAGATCCTCCAGTCTGCCTTGGAGACCCCAAGTAATTCCCCTTCTATGGGATGTTGCCTTATTCATTACTACGTCAAGCACACAGTTAAAAAGCAATGGCGATAATACACACCCTTGACGTACACCGGAGTTAACGTTTATTTTGTTGCTCAGTTGTCCTTCGTAGAGAATTCGACAGGTAGCGTTTTCATATAGAAGCTTAATAAGTCTTATTATCTTGGCAGGTACACCTTTGCACTCTAATGCTTTCCATATAGCTGCGTGATTTAGGGTGTCAAAAGCCTTCTCGAAGTCTATAAACGTTAGGTACAAAGGTCATCTCCATTCTACAGATTGCTCTATGATCACTCTTAAGCTGTTAATATGATCGACACAGGATTTATGAGCACGGAAACCGGCTTGCTCCTTTCTAAGCTCAGGGAGAAGAGAGCTAGACAATCTCCTATTTAACATGTGTGCGATCACCTTGTTGATCATACTCAGAAGCGTAATGCCTCTCCAATTTTTACGAGCTGTTAGGTCTCCTTTTTTCGGTAAATTTACGATAACACCTTCAGCAATTTCCTCTGGGAGGAGCTCCGTACACCAGAATTGGTATATAATAGGCGTGATTAAATGGACACTTGTTATTGCATCAATTTTCAGCAACTCTGGGGATATATTGTCTATACCAGACGATTTGTTGTTTTTTAATGATCTTATTGCTGAGCAAATTTCATTAATATTGGGGCAATCGATGGAGATATTTGTATTTGTAGTGTGTGATTCACAACTGCATATTGTCTGCTGTGTTGGTAGAGACGATGATAGCATAGTCGCATAGAACTCTTCCCAAAGTTTCAGTTGTTGTTGTTTGGATGTAACAACGAGTTCTCCAGCATCGTTTTTCAATGGTTTAACAGTGGGTTTTGAACTAATAGTTAATTTCTTTGCCGCTCTATAGAGGTCTCCCATACGATACGTTTCGGCAGCAGCCTGTGCCTCTTTAGCGATATTGTTAACCCAATTTCGTTTGTCCCGCCGGGCACTGCGCTTGACTTCTCGATTGAGGCGATTGTGCAACTGTTGACACAATGCTTTGGTCGAACGCGTTCTGCTATTATTAATTTCTGCTTTAGCTTTCTTCCTCTCTAATACTAGTCTCCAGGTTTCATCACTAATCCACTCTTTACGGGAACTGATCTTATATCCCAAGTGATTGTCTGCAGCTTGTGTTAATATATTTTTTGTTTCCACCCAACGACGATCTATATCATTATCATTCTGAAGCGATGTTTTCTATGCTAACATGAAGGAGTTTGCAACTGTTGAATCTTTGAGTTTATCAACGTTATATCTTCTTTGGGAAGTTTGTGTGTTCTTTCTAATAGCGGCAATCTTTATGCGGATTGTTGCGATTACCAAATGATGATCACTTGCAACATCGGCTCCTCTTTTTTTACGCACATCTAAAAGCGAACCTCGCCATTTTCTACTAATAACGATGTGGTCGATCTGGTTCTCAGTTATCCCGTCAGGAGAAACCCATGTCACTTTGTGTATCCTTGGATGCGGAAACAGCGTCCCACCATTAACCAGATTGTTATTTGTGCATGTCTCCACTAGTAATTCACCATTTTCCGTCAGCCGCCCCAATCCACGCGTTCCCATTGTGCTCTCTACACTAGTGTTGTCTGCTCCAACTTGAGCATTAAAATCACCCATCATTATCACGATATCACCTCGATGTACTGATGTTAATACTCTGTTAAGGAGGTCATAAAATGATTCTTTTGTAGATAATTCGGCTGCTTCTGTTGGTGCGTAGCATTGTATGCATGTAAGATTGCGGCTTCGAGTTCGCAGTCTTGCAGTTATAATTCGATCTGAATATGGCTTCCAGTCTATAAGAGCTTTCTTAGCTAACTGCGACAATAAGATGCCTACCCCACTAGATCGAGGTTCATCACTTGTCTTCCCGGAATAGAGAAGGGTAAGACCATCGGCAGTTATGAATTTACCTGAATCACACCATCGTGTTTCGTACAGTCCGAGCATTGTAAGTTTGTAGGTGTTAAATTCTTTGCAGACCTGTGCCAGGCGAGATGTTTCCGAGAGCGTCCTAACATTCCATGTTCCTATTCGTGTCCCTGTTTTCATGCTAAAGGTCGTCATCTTTAAATCGGGTTTATCAGTATTTTTTCTTGTTGTTGCGGTTTCAGTAATCAGGTATTGTTTAAGATGAATGGCTGATTGGGCCAAAGCATCCGATCCTGGTGTTGGGGCTGCCAACATTGCAGTCCTGGAGGCAAGGATTCTATCCAAGCGCCAATAGGGTTATACCGCCCATGGTCGTTTGGGATATTGGTTTTGTTGGTTGGCGCCAATTGCTCGCCACGACGTTACAAGGATCACAGGCAAACTCGGGACTTAGTGGGAGCTCGAAAGACCCTCCGAGACTCTCCTCTTGTAAAATGATTTATTTCTAATTTATAGTAAATTGTAAAAAGATTCGTCATCGGAAGAAGAAGAAGAGGCATTACAAAATTTAGACAGACATTACCTTGAAAATAACTCTGACGACTCAGATGGCAATGTTTTAAATGAAAAATCGTCTTTAAACAGTCCGCTTTTATGAATTTTTAAGCTTCTTTTTACTCTTAACAAAGTCATACCAAACTTATACTAATTAACCTTGAGAATAAAGTTATACATTTTTTTTTGTAAAAAATTTCCCAATAAACAATAATGTAACCATAAAGCGAACGCACACGATATTATTTTTAAACTTTTTGTAAATACTTTGTAAAATTCAAAAATAAACATCTAAATGAAGGAAATTCAAAAGTATTTTTAAATCAATTAAATCAAGCGGTATAAAAAATGTTGTTATACTTAAAAATTTCGTTTTTCTTAAACATTTTGTAAGCAATACAAGCTTGATCTAAGTTTTTTGAAAGCTTACTGTAAGTTATTTTTAAAAGAATTTACCATAAAAGAATCTGTGGACTTAATGACTTTTATATAGTATATCGTTTGAAAAATGTTTTTTTTTTTAATAAAATGTTTGTATTTTAATATAGCATTGATATTCAAAAAATAGCAATTGTAATTTTAATTCGAATATTTGTTTTTCAAACAATAGCTGTATTTTCCACTGAACTATATCCGTTAACTTATAAAAAAAAACTCAAAGTGCATAAAAACGCGTTTAAGACAAAAATTACTTTTCGTATGCACGTTAACTTTCAACACAGATAACACGGTGTTACAAAAAAAAAATCCCTGGGATATTATATTAATTTTCTGATAGGTATTGTCGAGTAGAACAAGAATCTGTATTTGAAATTTTCCAGGCACGTCAGAATTTTGAGATACGGGTAAAAAACCGGTTTTTCGGACCTCTATGCACTTAATAACGGGTAACTTAGTTGATTCTCAACCGATTTTAATTTTATAAACGGATTTAGATAGAAGAGACTTGGTTTGATCCAAAAATATGTGTGTATTTCTGCACCAAAGTCATTTTTTTACCACTTTTTTCGACATTTTTTAACTTTGGCGATATTTTTACGCACTTTTTTATATGGGAACCGTACAGCTTTATAATTTATATTAGTAGCATATTTAGTTAGGAGTAAAATGCAATTTACGGTTTTAAAATCCGTTAAAAAATTACTAAGTTATTAAATATTGTATCAAACCAAAATTCTTGCAAAATACAAATTTCTTAATATGATATTCCTACGCATTATTTTATACAGAAATTTTACTGAGTAAAATTCAACTTTGTTTTAAAAAATCCGTTAGAAATTAAGAGAGTTATTAATTTTGTTTTTAAACCTAAATTTTTGCATAATTGCTTGCACATTATTTTTCTAGTTTTTTTTGCTCTCTGTCTAGTGATGTTTTGCTAGAAGTTAGCAGGTAAAATTTTGTAAATGCATATATACTAACTATAATAAATGTGATTGATATACTGTGCACGCAATTATGCAAAAATTTAGGTTTAAAAACAAAATTAATAACTCTTAATTTCTAACGGATTTTTTAAAACAAAGTTGAATTTTACTCAGTAAAATTTCTGTATAAAATAATGCGTAGGAATATCATATTAAGAAATTTGTATTTTGCAAGAATTTTGGTTTGATACAATATTTAATAACTTAGTCATTTTTTAACGGATTTTAAAACCGTAAATTGCATTTTACTCCTAACTAAATATGCTACTAATATAAATTATAAAGCTGTACGGTTCCCATATAAAAAATTGCGTAAAAATATCGCCAAAGTTAAAAAATGTCGAAAAAAGTGGTAAAAAAATGACTTTGGTGCAGAAATACACACATATTTTTGGATCAAACCATATAATCATATATATCATTTTAAAGGTATAAGTCTCTTCTATCTAGATCTGTTTATAAAATTAAAATCGGTTGAGAATCAACTGAGTTACCCGTTATTAAGTGCATAGAGGTCCGAAAAACCGGTTTTTTACCCGTATCTCAAAATTCTGACGTGCCTGGAAAATTTCAAATACAGATTCTTGTTCTACTCGACAATACCTATCAGAAAATTAATATAATATCCCAGGGATTTTTTTTTGTAACACCGTGTTATCTGTGTTGAAAGTTAACGTGCATACGAAAAGTAATTTTTGTCTTAAACGCGTTTTTATGCACTTTGAGTTTTTTTTATAAGTTAACGGATATAGTTAAGTGGAAAATACAGCTATTGTTTGAAAAACAAATATTCGAATTAAAATTACAATTGCTATTTTTTGAATAGCAATGCTATATTAAAATACAAACATTTTATTAAAAAAAAAAACATTTTTCAAACGATATACTATATAAAAGTCATTAAGTCCACAGATTCTTTTATGGTAAATTCTTTTAAAAATAACTTACAGTAAGCTTTCAAAAAACTTAGATCAAGCTTGTATTGCTTACAAAATGTTTAAGAAAAACGAAATTTTTAAGTATAACAACATTTTTTATACCGCTTGATTTAATTGATTTAAAAATACTTTTGAATTTCCTTCATTTAGATGTTTATTTTTGAATTTTACAAAGTATTTACAAAAAGTTTAAAAATAATATCGTGTGCGTTCGCTTTATGGTTACATTATTGTTTATTGGGAAATTTTTTACAAAAAAAAATGTATAACTTTATTCTCAAGGTTAATTAGTATAAGTTTGGTATGACTTTGTTAAGAGTAAAAAGAAGCTTAAAAATTCATAAAAGCGGACTGTTTAAAGACGATTTTTCATTTAAAACATTGCCATCTGAGTCGTCAGAGTTATTTTCAAGGTAATGTCTGTCTAAATTTTGTAATGCCTCTTCTTCTTCTTCCGATGACGAATCTTTTTACAATTTACTATAAATTAGAAATAAATCATTTTACAAGAGGAGAGTCTCGGAGGGTCTTTCGAGCTCCCACTAAGTCCCGAGTTTGCCTGTGATCCTTGTAACGTCGTGGCGAGCAATTGGCGCCAACCAACAAAACCAATATCCCAAACGACCATGGGCGGTATAACCCTATTGGCGCTTGGATAGAATCCTTGCCTCCAGGACTGCAATGTTGGCAGCCGCAACACCAGGATCGGATGCTTTTGCCCAATCAGCCATTCATCTTAAACAATACCTGATTACTGAAACCGCAACAACAAGAAAAAATACTGATAAACCCGATTTAAAGATGACGACCTTTAGCATGAAAACAAGGACACGAATAGGAACATGGAATGTTAGGACGCTCTCGGAAACATCTCGCCTGGCACAGGTCTGCAAAGAATTTAACACCTACAAACTTACAATGCTCGGACTGTACGAAACACGATAGTGTGATTCAGGTAAATTCATAACTGCCGATGGTCTTACCCTTCTCTATTCCGGGAAGACAAGTGATGAACCTCGATCTAGTGGGGTAGGCATCTTATTGTCGCAGTTAGCTAAGAAAGCTCTTATAGACTGGAAGCCATATTCAGATCGAATTATAACTGCAAGACTGCGAACTCGAAGCCGCAATCTTACATGCATACAATGCTACGCACCAACAGAAGCAGCCGAATTATCTACAAAAGAATCATTTTATGACCTCCTTAACAGAGTATTAACATCAGTACATCGAGGTGATATCGTGATAATGATGGGTGATTTTAATGCTCAAGTTGGAGCAGACAACACTAGTGTAGAGAGCACAATGGGAACGCGTGGATTGGGGCGGCTGACGGAAAATGGTGAATTACTAGTGGAGACATGCACAAATAACAATCTGGTTAATGGTGGGACGCTGTTTCCGCATCCAAGGATACACAAAGTGACATGGGTTTCTCCTGACGGGATAACTGAGAACCAGATCGACCACATCGTTATTAGTAGAAAATGGCGAGGTTCGCTTTTAGATGTGCGTAAAAAAAGAGGAGCCGATGTTGCAAGTGATCATCATTTGGTAATCGCAACAATCCGCATAAAGATTGCCGCTATTAGAAAGAACACACAAACTTCCCAAAGAAGATATAACGTTGATAAACTCAAAGATTCAACAGTTGCAAACTCCTTCATGTTAGCATAGAAAACATCGCTTCAGAATGATAATGATATAGATCGTCGTTGGGTGGAAACAAAAAATATATTAACACAAGCTGCAGACAATCACTTGGGATATAAGATCAGTTCCCGTAAAGAGTGGATTAGTGATGAAACCTGGAGACTAGTATTAGAGAGGAAGAAAGCTAAAGCAGAAATTAATAATAGCAGAACGCGTTCGACCAAAGCATTGTGTCAACAGTTGCACAATCGCCTCAATCGAGAAGTCAAGCGCAGTGCCCGGCGGGACAAACGAAATTGGGTTAACAATATCGCTAAAGAGGCACAGGCTGCTGCCGAAACGTATCGTATGGGAGACCTCTATAGAGCGGCAAAGAAATTAACTATTAGTTCAAAACCCACTGTTAAACCATTGAAAAACGATGCTGGAGAACTCGTTGTTACATCCAAACAACAACAACTGAAACTTTGGGAAGAGTTCTATGGGACTATGCTATCATCGTCTCTACCAACACAGCAGACAATATGCAGTTGTGAATCACACACTACAAATACAAATATCTCCATCGATTGCCCCAATATTAATGAAATTTGCTCAGCAATAAGATCATTAAAAAACAACAAATCGTCTGGTATAGACAATAATCCCCAGAGTTGCTGAAAATTGATGCAATAACAAGTGTCCATTTAATCACGCCTATTATATACCAATTCTGGTGTACGGAGCTCCTCCCAGAGGAAATTGCTGAAGGTGTTATCGTAAATTTACCGAAAAAAGGAGACCTAACAGCTCGTAAAAATTGGAGAGGCATTACGCTTCTGAGTATGATCAACAAGGTGATCGCACACATGTTAAATAGGAGATTGTCTAGCTCTCTTCTCCCTGAGCTTAGAAAGGAGCAAGCCGGTTTCCGTGCTCATAAATCCTGTGTCGATCATATTAACAGCTTAAGAGTGATCATAGAGCAATCTGTAGAATGGAGATGACCTTTGTACCTAACGTTTATAGACTTCGAGAAGGCTTTTGACACCCTAAATCACGCAGCTATATGGAAAGCATTAGAGTGCAAAGGTGTACCTGCCAAGATAATAAGACTTATTAAGCTTCTATATGAAAACGCTACCTGTCGAATTCTCTACGAAGGACAACTGAGCAACAAAATAAACGTTAACTCCGGTGTACGTCAAGGGTGTGTATTATCGCCATTGCTTTTTAACTGTGTGCTTGACGTAGTAATGAATAAGGCAACATCCCATAGAAGGGGAATTACTTGGGGTCTCCAAGGCAGACTGGAGGATCTTGACTACGCTGATGACATTTGGCTACTTACCCACACCTTTTCAGACATGCAATCTAAGTTATCACTAGAGGAAACTGCATCACATGTTGGCCTAAAAATAAATATCGGCAAAACAAAAACAATGCGAGTAAACGTAAATAACCAGCAAACGTTAACCGTTCAGAATCAATCGCTTGATGAAGTAGAATCATTCTGTTATCTGGGAACCATATTGGACAAAAGTGGTGGATGCAAAGCCGACATCTCTAGACGTATAAACAAAGCCCGGCAAGCTTTCGGCCAACTCAAGTCAGTGTGGAACTCTTCACATATATCGAGAAGGACGAAGCTAAGGATATTCAACTCCAATGTAAAATCCACACTGTTGTATGGATGCGAGACGTGGAATGTTGCACCTCGCGACATACATTCCATACAAGTTTTTATAAATAAATGCTTGAGGAAGATTCTACATATATTCTGGCCTAGAACAATTTCAAATTGCCAACTCTTTTGCTAAAGTACGTTCGATTATAACGGAACAATTACAAACATAATCTGTTTAAATTTTTTTGTACTACAATCGGTTCAAAGTAGATTTGCTTTAAATACTTAACCTTGATAGGCATGAGACAAAATACAGCTAATAGCAATTTTGTATCGAAAAAAGCATTTGTAAATAAAAAAAAATACAATTATTCAAAAAATACCATTCGTAATTCAAAAAATGTTGTACCTTATTCAAAAATACAAAAAAGTTGCTCCCGAAATAATTTATTCGCGATAAATTTCTTTTTAATGAAACAAATGTTGTCACACAAAAAATTTAAAATTTCACCTAAAATTTTTTTTGTTATTCGTCGTCTCAATTTTATAAATAAAAAATTGGCAAAAATGCATTTAGCAGGCATATGTACTATGTACTTAAAAAAAATATGACCCCATGTGCAATAAAAAAAACAAAATTCAAAATTAGTGGAGGCGGGGCTGCATAATCCCATTGGGTAAAAAAAAGACGGGAAGCGTATTTACATGCAAGTATGGGTGCTCAAAAGAAATTAAGTTTCTTCAGAATTTCGATAGTGAATTTCATGTGCCAATCGTCGGGCACATGCCACATTTGAATGTGCCAATAGTCGGGCACATGGCACATGTAAAATGTGCCATGTGACAATATCTTAGGCACATCACAGTGCCAAGACGAAAATGTGATGTGCCCGGCACATTTAAATGTGAAATGTGCCAGATGTGTTTGCAACTAAGGACACATTTCACATGCAAAAAGGCGAATGTGGCCACATGTGGGGCACAAGTGCCCAAATATATTTACAAAAAGTACCATAAAAAAGAGTACAATTTTTCCAAAAAAGGTAAATTTTTGAAGAAAAAAGTACAATTTTTGGGAAATATTGCAATTTAAAAAAAAAAGTACAATTTTTCAGAAATTTTGCATTTTTTCAAACAAAGTACAATTTTTGAAAAAAATTAAAATTTTTTAAAAAAAGTACATTTTTAAAAAAAAATTGCAATTTTTCAAAAAAATTGAAATTTTTTTTTAATGCGCCACATGTGACCACATGTGCCAATAGTCGGGCACATGGCACATTTCAAATGTGCCAAAAGCCGGTCACATTTCACATTTGAATGTGAAATGTGCCAACGCATCTGGCACATTTCACATTTAAATGTGCCGGGCACATCACATTTTCGTTTTGGCACATGTGATGTGCCTAAAATATTTTCACATGGCACATTTACATGTGCCCGGTATTTGGCACATGGCAAATTTCAAATGTGCTTCACTTATGATTAATAATATATCCTTTTTGATTCATAAAAATAAAATTTTAGCCTATAAATTTAATCACAATTAAAGATCTCGCAATCACAAAGCATAATATTCGAAATTTTTTCTCATTTTTGGAACAAAAATATTTTAGTGTAAACATCTGTCGTTTATGCCGAATTTTATTTTCTTTTTCCTTTTTCTAAATTTGAAAATATTATTGTTTTCATTAAGTGTGTTTGCGTACCCGAAAATTTGTACAAATTTGTACAAGTTTTTACTGGAAGGTGTTTGTTTACACAATTACTCAGTAAGGAGAGAGGAAAAATAGAGGGTAAAGTGACAGTTCAATACCAGAAAACTTCCAAGTTTTTACTGGATGAATTTTTGCTAGGAAGAATTTATAAGAAAAAAAACATGATTTAAAACATATGATTGAAGAAACAAAACATTTCTCTAAATAATTTTGAAATAATTTTTTGTAAAAATAAAAAATATTTAAATATAAGCTTATTTACGATGGAAGGAGTAAGTAAGTGATCATTTTATTAGGTTTTATTTATTAATCCAATAATTTGAATAGGTTTATTTCGCAATCAGCTATTTTAATAACTGTTGCCAATTTAGCTATTTTCTCGGCAAATCTAGCGATACTTCAACTCGTTTAGCGGGATAAAATATAATTTAGCTATTAGCGGGAAAACTAGCGATTTTTCTTTTTAAGACAGTCTTCACATTTTCTTAGCATTTTTTTGCATTTATTTCCTTGACAGAATTTTTGAATCATTATTATTCAGCGATTTATCGGTAAATTTTTATGGAAAACAAAAAAGTTCGAAAAATTTGGCGATGTATCAATAATTTTTTAAGAAAGTTTTAAGAAGTTTGAAAAATATAGCTATTTTTGTGAAATTTTTCAACAGAACCTAAAAAGTTCGTGCAATTTAGTGATTTATCGCTATTTAATTTTTTTTATAATTTAGATATTTTCTAGTGATTTTTTAGGTTGATTTAGCGATATTTTTAGGGAAGAAGTTGGCAGCAGTATTTTACTAATTCTTACAATTTTTCTGCTTGCGTACAATTTTATATATTTTTCTTTTTGAGAGTAAATTTTGCCTTACTCTCTGTAAATTTGTTACTGAGTAATTTTTACTGGACTTTACTGGAAAAGTACCCAAACACACCTATTGTTATTAAAATGGTCTAGGCAACCGAAAAAAACATCGATGTATGTAGTTATTCTTTTATAACCCTGTAGGAAATGTCACTAGTGAATCAGTACTGATTCACTATTGACACTGTCACCAGTACTAGTGACTTATTATACCCCGACAATGATTTTTTACTATAGACATTTAACATGTGCGTGTCATTGGAAATCTACTACTGACACTGTCACTATTGAGTAGGTGGTTCTTTTGGGACCATATGTAGACATTGTCACCAGAGATTCACTAGTGCATTTTAGTAATTCTAGTCTACACTTTTGATACTTTTATGGTGTAAATGTCAGTAGTGAATCTGTACTGACCGTCTGTTGACACAGTCACCGACCTGTAGGAAATGTCACTAGTGAATCAGTACTGATTCACTATTGACACTGTCACCAGTACTAGTGACTTATTATACCCCGACAATGCTTTTTTACTATAGACATTTAACATGTGCGTGTCATTGGAAATCTACTACTGACACTGTCACTATTGATTAGGTGGTTCTTTTGGGACCATATGTAGACATTGTCACCAGAGATTCACTAGTGCATTTTAGTAATTCTAGTCTACACTTTTGATACTTTTCTGAAATAGACGTCGTTAATGAAACTTTTGTTAACATTTCATGTTTTATTAAAAAAATTAAGGATGCATACATCCGTTTTAAATATTAACCCCTCAATTCATAAATGCTTTGTAAAGTTATAGCAGATTTACAAAACGTCATTTTCATATAAAATTCGTTCAATAAACTTCTTATAATTTTACAAAGCGTTTATGAATTTAGGGGTAAATATTTAAAGTAAATAGGTACATTTCAGCCTTTTAAATAGTATTTAAAAAAAAAATTAAATTAAATTGCATTATAAAAATTAAGGAATTCATAACAGGCGTTTTAAATATTAAATGTAAATAAGGTACATTTCAACAAAAGAAATACAAAATATGAAAAATGGGATGTTGTGTGTACTTTTTAAATTTATAAAGATTAATGTACTGCATACTTATTAAGCTGCCTACACACTAGGGAACATACTTGAAAAAAGAGAGCATTTTTTGTGAATGTGTGAGTGCATTTGTGTGTGTGTGCGTGTTGAGAGCGTGCATTTCGTGTTTACAAAATTTTTTGATATTTTTTGTTCCCTCAACCATGTTCCCTAGTGTGTAGGCAGCTTTATAGCACAATTGAAAAAATACTAGATTAATAAAAACAATTATGCCGCCGATTAATAATAGCGCTTTGGCGGCGAATTAGAACTTTTATTTGTTGTGTATACATTTTTCTTCTCGTCAAAGCAAATAAAAAAAAATGTAGACGCTTTGTGACAATGTCACCAAGAAGTCACCAAAATAGTCGACAAAACTGGTGACTTGGAGACACTTGCCCCCATGTTTCCTTCAGGGAATTAAACCATGTTCAACAGTATTAAAATTTTCTCTTATTATCCAAAAATTTTAAATATTTTTAGTTACTTCTAGGAAATAAAAACAAAATTTATTTTGTGCACATAAATGCAAAATTAAATTTGAAAAATAAAGTTTTATAATTCTATATACTATTAACAATTATTCTATATTATAAACTATGAACTTTAAAATAAAAAAATTTAATTAAATTTTTAATTAATAAAAAATTAAAATATATTATAAATACAAAATGTATGTACACAACGTCGTTGTAAGCCTAAATAAATAAATTTTCAACTCAAACACTCTTTACTTACATATTTTTAAATTTCATAAAGTAGGCTTTGCTTTTGCGTATGCGCATTTACAAACATACGTATGTTTATGTAACAGAACAAGTAGATACAAAACAGAACAAGTGGATAAACTGTTCGTTATTCGTAATAAATAAAAACAGTGCTTACTATTCTATTTAGTAAAGGTTTACAGTATTTTTTTTCAGTATTTTTAAAAATATTTTATATGTCCACAAAATGCTTATATTTGGTATAGATTTTAAGTCTAAATTTATAATTATTTTACAAATTATTAACTTTACAAATCATTTATTAATTTACCCCTAAAATTTATATATAAAAGGTTTGCTTTTTAATATTTTCTAATCATTAAAATCATTTACAAAAGGTTTATTTTATATATATTTAAATGCCTACAAAATATATATGTATCTTTTTTATTACTTTATTGTTAATTATAACTTTTACAAAAGATTTATTTTTAATATATTTCTAATGTTTACAAAAAAACATCAATGTAAGCATTTAAACTGATGTGCAAATCATTTTATTATAATGAAATTAGGGTTGCCATCCGTCCTCTTTTCCGCGAACACCGTCCTCTTTTTTAGGGCGTCCGGGGCAGTCCTCCTACTTTTTCAGTAAGTGTCCGGGGTTGCCCTACTTTTTGCACTTTTCCCCATAACCCAGTGTTGCCAGGAGATTTTTTTTAAATCCCTACATTAATGGAAAAAAATCGCTCTTTTTCCCTACAAACAAAAAAATATTCCCTACATTTTTCCCTACACCACTACGTGGGGAGGGTATAATAAGTTTGTGCTGATGTTTGTGACACCAAAAAACATCAGACATGAAACATAGACCCACCTTTTAGTATACCGATCGACCGAATATCACTTTTTGTTTCGATTTATCGATGTCCGTCTGTCCGTCCGTCTGTCTGTCCATGCATTCTTGTGCGCACTCTACAGGTCGCAAATATTAAGATATTTTGATGAAATTTGGTTCACAGACCTATGTCGGCCCAAGGACGAAGTCTATTGATTTTGGTTAAAATCGGTCCATGTTTAGACCTACTTTTTTAATAAATGAAAAAAATTTGCTTTTTAGCACTAAATTATATTTAATTTTATTATAAATTTGTACACGGCAAAGCCCACCCTAGACTGCTTTTTGGCCACCCCAGAATTTTAAAAAATTAACTTATAATTCTTGCATCTATGATTTTGATGGCAAAAGGTATCACATCGTGTCCAATTGATTGAATCCGTCCAAAAACAATTTCTGCTCTTCTGTTTGCGTAGTTTTTATTTGGGGCCTGTGGCCGAACTTCCATCCTATTCGACCAGACTGGCTCGCATCAAGTTACATACCTTGGAAAGCCGAAGAAAAATGATGAATGTTACGTTTTTATTCAAGCTGATTAATGGTGATGTATGCTCTGAATTTCTTGTCAGTAACCTGGTGTTTAATGTCCCTCAACGTCCAACAAGATACTACAATCCGCTTTATATTCCGTTTTTCCCTCAAAACTATGCCGACGCGGATCCTATTATAAGAATGTGCAACGATTTATATATAATTATATTGATTTTTCAAATAACGTTAATTGCATTAAACGTAGCATCATTTTAATTCTGAATACATAGTTCGCTTAAATTTTTTAAAAATTATGTAAATTTTTTAAAAATTATGTAAATTTTAATATTATTGTCTGTAAGGATTAATTCCATAGACTAAATAAATAAAATATTATTTTTTTTAATATGTCTACTGGTTTCCTAGGAAGATAATTTGTTGGAATAGAAGGGTCAGGTTTATAGTCAGAACTAAGATCGATTTTTGTATTAAATATTTCTTAAATAAAAAATGTTATTTGAAAACTTCTTACTTAAAAATTTTTAAGAAACAAATCGATCTTAGTTCTGATTATAAAACTGGCTATAAGGGGTTTTGTTTAAGAAAAATTATTTGAATCACAGAGGTATTCAATAAGCAACTGAAGGCATTTGATTCGAAAATGGAAAAGCATTTTTAATAGGAAAATATAGCAGAATATTTTTTGGTGAGATAAGTATCTTAGATATTATAGTTTTTTAAGGAATAATTAATTAATATATAACAAGGGAGTTACTGCAAACTACCCAGCAAAATCTTTCATTACCAAATAAGTGGTTATATAATGAAACTAAAATTTTTTACTACTTATAATTCGGCGTCAGTACTAGTTATTTTTGTTAGGCAAAGCCGTTTTTATAAGCAGTCTAGCTTTCGCGCGACTACGTATTTATTTATAAAGATAATGTGAATTTGGTAACTACTTATATTTTAACCGCTAGTAAGTATATAAATAAGTCGTAATATTTAACAACTTGTAACCACTTATTTTTTAACTGCATATAAGCGCTTGAATAACTACTTATTTTGGTAAGTACTTATTTTATATACTACTGTAATGCAGCGGGTAAGTGGGTGCACAAATTTTGTGCGTTTTTTTCATGCAGCGAATACAAAAAAAAACGACCTTGTCGAACAAAAATAATGAGTTTTGACATCGAATTATATGTAGTAGACCCTAATTCTACTGATTATTATTTAGATATTAGTAATGAGCACCAATTACTGAGATTTTGCTGGGTAGACACTACTATTTTAATGAAATTTCAATATGTTGTAGAAACCAAAATGCTAAGATGAACATCCCACAGTTTTTGAACATCTCGGTAATTTAAGTGATCAAAAAATGGGGTTACAATGGGTTCCTCAGAGGTGAAAGTAAGTATGAGACAGGTTAATCTTAGATTTCTTTTCTCTATCAATTGTCCAAATTTCATACTATTCTGAGAGTATAATATTTCCTGCCCGAGGTTTTCGTGAGAAAAATTTTCTGCAGATTTTACAGTACAATTTGCTATTTTCAATTAACTAAAAGTTAGCCTAAATATAACTAAAATTCTGTAAATTTAACAGTTTTAATTTTGCTGTTCTCATTTTGCTAATATTTAGTAAAAAAATCTGCAGATTAGCAGTTTTTTTGCAGCATAATTTTTAACTAATTTTTAGTAACTTTTACTGCTATTTTTACAGATTTATTTCTATGAGTGTAATTATAAATTGTACTAGAAAAATTTTTAAATTTAAAAAATCCCTACAGTATGACTGAAAAAACAAAATTTGTCCCTTTTTCCCTACAGATGAAATTTTTGCAAAAAATCCCTACGAAAAGGGAAAAATCCCTACACTTGGCAACACTGCCATAACCTTTTTTTTATTGCTTCTAAACTTTTGAATTGTTAGCATCGCTGTTTTTGCTGTTATTTCAATTGACTTGGCATCACTTTGATTGCCAAATTGGAAGCTTTCAGCAGTGAACCAACTGTTGAATAAAAAAAAATTAACATTGCTTTTAATGATGAAAATGTATTTAATGAATTCCTTATCCTGAAAAATTATGTGAAAACCTTTAATTCAATTAACCCGATTGATAACAAGTTTTGGTCCAATTTTTTTTGTATTAAAAATGATGTTTGCTAAGAAATGAGAAAACTTGTTGAGTAGTATTTTTCTTTCCAGCACATAATGCCAAGGCAGAACGTGTATTTTCTTTAATAAAAAAATTTAATCCAGAAACAATTTCTGATATTATCCTAGTGTAGAAAATCATTACCAGATATGTGGTTATGTAACTACATACTTGGTAATGGTAAATAGTTACTTTACTTATTACATTTCTTATTACCTTTGTATGGGGATATCGCGAAAAATAATGAGTTATGTTTACACACCAGTATACGAAAAATCCAAAAATATGTCGTCATTACCTATATGCTTACCAGTACTGACAAAAACAGTGAGTCTAAAAATAGATTTTGAAAAAACTAAGTTTTATAAAAAAATATTTTTTTATTGTAAAATTTTTTTTTAATAAAATTTTCTAGTGCGGGAATCGAACCTTGGCCTCCAGGTTGCCAGTCCATAGCTCTACCTTCTGAGCTATATCGACATGTAATGTTTGATAGATAAAAACGCAATTGACCTGCTGCACACAAGTAAGCTTACTCGCCAACATACAAAAAATTAAAAAATATGTGGTTACATATATCCTTACCAGTGTTTAAAAAATACTGAGTCTAAAAATAGATTTCAAAAAATTTTCAAAAAAATCTAGAAAATTACTTTCTATTTAAAATAATGATAAAAAATAAGTCATTAAGTAACTCATTATTATCTGTTTTAAAATAATGCAGAAGGTAAGTGGGTGTCATTACTGGTAGTCCAAAAAATAATGATATGTCATTACCGTTTCTACACTGGGATTAGTCAAATATAATTTTGATATGAATTGTCAAGAGTTATATGAATATTTGAAGAAATGTGACATTCAAATTGGAAGCGTTGAAAAATGTTCATGAAACTCTTGATAATTCGTATCAAGAAATTATAGAAATGTACATTCCCGAAAATTATTAAATAAATTCGTTAATAGTTATTTTTTTATTCAGGTAGTACAAATTTTAAGTTCAGAATGATTTTGTATCTTATTTGTGAAGTTTTTCGTAATCAAGGCGCGTGGACGCCAGAAAACAAAAAACTGAATCAAGAAATTATTTCTAGTTCTATTTCTGATATTATTAGAGTTAAATAAAATTTTCATATGAATTGTCAACAGTTTTTTTAAATATTTGAAGAAATGCGACAGTAATATATTGATTCAAATTGGAAGCATTGAAAAACATTCATGAAACCCTTTACAATACGTATCAAGAAGTTATAGAAATGTACATTCCTGACAATGTGTGCAATGAAATGGTTAATCGTTGTTTTTTTTTTTGTTAATTTATGTAATTTAAAGTTCAGAATGATTTTTTTGTTTTTTGTAATTTTTTTTAGTGGGAATAAAAGCTGTTTTATTTATAAAATAAATTTTTATTTGTATATTTTATCGCGTTGTTGATTTTTGTAAAATTAATTTATTAAAAAAAAATTATCCTACTTTTTTGAGGTTGGCGTCCTCTTTTTCTCAAAACGGAAATGGCAACCCTAAATGAAATACGCAAGCTTTCATTTTTTGTCCAGTTTCGCTTATAGTACTATTACAAAACGTCGTTTTGTAAATGCAAATGCAAACTTTAATTTTTTTAAACTTTTTGTAAATGTAAATTGTTTATTATTTTTTCCACTATGTACCAAAAAATTAAAATTTTTTTAAAAAAATCCCGCGATTTTTTTAAACATTTTTCGCCTGCGACGCTTTGTCCCATAATATACAAAAAACCCCCTAAAATTCATAAAATTTTCACTTTTTCCTAAAAAAAATCCCTCACTTTTATCACCAAAAAGTTCACGTACATTTTTCAAAATAGTATTTTTTCACACCTAAAATGACAAAAATGCACCTAGCCCGAATTCTATTTTCCGGATCTTAAAACAAAATTGTATATTTGGAATCGTGAGAAAATTTTCTTTAATTTGAGTCGTCACACGTGCCATTTTGGGCGTGTTTCGGTTTTTCGGATCTAGCGGGTCCAGGGGTCCCGGCCCCCTTAACACTATATAGGAAAAAAAATTTCTTTTTAATTCCAGAGGGGGTCATACTTTTTTTTTTGAGGTGTGCCCCATAAACTGAAGTTTTGCCAAAAAAATAATGGAAATTCTTTCGCCGGGCCGTAATGGGTTAATAATAATTTTAAAAAAATGTCATCTTAAAGACATTGCTAAAAGACCTTTACAATGGTATATATATTGTCCCAATTCGACTATTAATCGCGAAGATATAGCCAAGTATATTTTCAAACTTTGCACATAGGCGTTTCCGCAAAAAAAAAATATATCGTAGCACTCCGAACCACTATCAGTGGTAAAAATATAGAGGCAATCGGTGAGGTACCCTAAACTCAACTTTAGCCTGTAGTATGTGTGGGGAAAAAACAAACAAATTTTAACCTTTAAAATAAAAAAGATTAGTAATTTTTTTTGCTAATTTTAGATAATCGGGTTTCAAAATTTAGTAAAATTAAATTTGTAGAATTAGCAACTCAAATTAGTAAATTCTGTAATTTGTAAAATGAGAATACCAAATTATTTTACTAAAAACAACTTTATACTAAAAAAAAACGAGTAAAAAGGTTAAAGTCGGGCATGCCGACTATACAATACCCTACACCAGTCTGGTGTATTGTTTGGATCTGAAATTCGAATGGGTTAAAATGGGGCTTGTGTCAAAATTTTCTATAATGTGAGTCAGCGCACCAAATTTCATTAAAATATCTTAATATTTGCGACCTGCAGTTTGTAACCAAGCCAATTTTGAGGGGACCCTTATATGGGCACTAGTTCTACACATGGACCGATGTTCACCAAAATCAATAGGCTTCGTCCTTGGGCCAACATAGGTCTATGTACCAAATTTCATCAAAATATCTTAATATTTGCGACCTGCAGCGTATAAACAATATAATTTTGGTGGGACCCTTATATGGGCACTAGGTCTAAACATGGACCGATGTTCACCAAAATCAATAGGCTGCGTTATTGGACCAACATAGGTCTGTGTACCAAATTTCATCAAAATATCTTAATATTTGCGACCTTCAGCGTATAAACAGCATAATTTTGGTAGGACCCTTATATGGGCACTAGGTCTAAACATGGACCGATGTTCACCAAAATCAATAGGCTGCGTTATTGGGCCAATATAGGTCTGTGTACCAAATTTCATCAAAATATCTTAATATTTGCGACCTTCAGCGTATAAACAGCATAATTTTGGTAGGACCCTTATATGGGCACTAGGTCTAAACATGGACCGATGTTCACCAAAATCAATAGGCTGCGTTATTGGGCCAATATAGGTCTGTGTACCAAATTTCATCAAAATATCTTAATATTTACGACCTGCAGCGTATAAACAGTATAATTTTGGTAGGACCCTTATATGGGCACTAGGTGTAAACATGGACCGATATTCACCAAAATCAATAGGCTACGTTATTGGGCTAACATAGGTCTGTGTACCAAATTTCGTCAAAATATCTTAATATTTACGACGTGCAGCGTATAAACAATATAATTTTGGTAGGACCCTTATATCGGCACTAGGTCTAAACATGGACCGATGTTCACCAAAATCAAACTTGTTCGTCCTTGGGCCAACATAGGTCTGCGTACCAAATTTCATCAAAATATCTTAATATTTGCGACCTGTAGAGTGCGCACAAGATTGCATGGACAGACAGACAGACGGACGGACGGACAGACGGACATCGTTAAATCGAAATAACAAACTTATAATACCCTGACCACATAGTGGTGTAGGGTATAATTAGTATAATACTAGTATAATAAAATTGAAAACCCACCCTTTTACCCCCCGTTTCCACATGCAAGTAAATGGTTGCAAGTTGAGAATACGTATTATCAGCGAAAATTTCGAAAATTACCGAAAAAAACATGAAAATTTTACATGTGTCCACACTACTTGCTGCAAGTTCATTTTTAAAATGTCGTCGAAGGCATAAGTTGTTACTAAATAGCACTCCAGTATTGCCAAGTATTCAATATTCTAACAAAGCTGGGAAAAAATTTGTTCTTAACAATTCTTTTTTCAAAAACTTAAAATTGATATTTTAAATTACCATTAAGATATGCCGTTGTGTTCTTTTTTACTTTTTTTTTTTACAAATAAATACAAAATCAGTTGCATTACAACTTTTACTTTACCAAATACTAGTAAATTAATAGAAAACAATACTAGGCAACACTGTTTTCTTTATTCTGTCATTTCACTTGCCGCAAGTATCAAAAATCCACTGTCTTCAAAATTTACTTGCAAGTTGAGCCGCAAGTCGTATAAGTGTGATAGTATTAGTGAAAAAGTGTGAGTGTATTGAGTTTTTCGAACTTGCACTTGCATGTGGAAACGGGGGGTTACTAATTTTTATAATTTTTTTTTTTAGTGTGTGTCTGTTTTACGAAGCGAGGTTAGTTGCTAATTTTTATTCGGATTTTTTGTTATTTCTCAAGAATTTTTATGATCATTGATTAGTTTATTTTTTTAGTAGTCAAAATTGACTACAATATTAGTAATTTTTCAATTACATTGTAGTTATATTAACTGTCATTTTTAGTAATTTTGGCCTACATAACGTTCGCATAACGTCAGGAAAACCAAAATATAGATGGTAAAAAAAATATTTTATAAAAAGCAATTAAATTTAATGAAAAATTTAATTTTATAAAAAAAAATTATAAAAAAACAAACAAAAAATTGTATGGTCGTGATCGGAATCGAACTCGACATATTTTAACAAAACGTAGTAATTTTAATTTTAAGCACTTGTCTTATATAAATATAAAAATACATTATTGTATTGATTTTGAAATAAAAATTGTAACATAAAAAACAGAAAGTTTTCCACTGGTTTAGCCGTAGCTCAAAAAATTGAAGAATCCTGTGGAGATGATGAGTATTGCGAATTAGAAAATGTTTTACATGCCAGAAAACGAATGTCTTTGAAAAATTCTGTTCCAACACGCTGGAGATCACTTCTGGTTATGATTCAAAGTTTTCTTAAAAATATTAATATCATAAACATAGCACTGCTAAGAGTAAAACAAGAACCATTAATTATTCCGGATATGGAAAAAATAATTAAAGAATTTGGAGATTTTTTACAAATATTCGAGAGTGCTAGAAAATATCTCCAAGGACGACAATATCCAACAATATCGTCATTTCTATATTTTTATGAAAGTATTATGTCTTCATTGGGTAAAGCCGAAAATGAGTCTTGCTTTCAACTAACTATAGACCTGTGCCATTTCTCAAAGGAACATTTAGAAAATCGTTTTAAGATATATAAAATACACGTGGTGGCAGCTTTGATGGATCCATGCCAAATTGGAAAAATATATTAAAGATTCCAAAAAATATTTCGTGTTCGTTTGAACTTAAAAGTAATGTTCAAAATCTCATTTCTAAAGAAAATTTAATAATTGAAGAAATAGAAAAAATTCTGCCAACAGGTAATAGTCAACCATTAACCAGTCAAGAACCTATGAGCCAGCGGTAGAACCTGGCAGAAAAGTTAAGGTAAAATCTAATCCATTCAAGTTTTAAATTGTCTTGCTATCATCAAAAAAGATTCAAACACTCGTCGACAAATGCTGGAATTTCTTGGAACAAAATCTTCTGATCCGATCAATCATATCGAACTGGGAGTAAAAAAATAATTTGACAATCAAGTGAAGGAATCAGAAACTATTGATTGGTGGCAAGAGCACAAACAGGTTTGTATACAAATTAGTTCAATTTTGTACGAATCGATTCCCAAAACTCATTATATTGATTGAATTATTGCCTACTTTATTCAATCAATATCTAATTCAAAGAATCAATTTGATTTCTGTTGATTTATAGTTCGCGAATCAATTGAAATTTGGATAAAGCCTGGATTAGCCAAACGTAAACGTATCTCTGCGTAGCTGAATTAATGAGTTAAATAAAAACAGAAGATTTGTTGTGTTTTTTGTTTCAATCTATTAAACAAAAACACAACACATCTTCTGTTCTTATTTAAATCATTAATTCAGCTACGCAGAGATACGTTTACGTCTGGCTAAACCAGGCTTAAATCACATCTTCACTTTATTCAATACAAATCATTGATTTAAAGCAAGGTTGGTTACCGTTATCGTTATAATACCGTTATCGCTAAAATACCGTTTCAAATTGAATACCGTTACCGTTATCGATACCTCTAAAAAAATTTCTAAATACCGTTATCGTTACCGATACCGTTATTTTTATGGGTAGTTACCGGTATTTTACCGGTATTTATGATTTTATATAAAAATTACAATTTTTTATTTTATAATCTTGAGTGTTTTTTTTACAAAAAATTGATCGATAATAATTTTACTTATTAAAACTACCAGTATTGAATTTATAGCTTAAAATCTGTATTTTAAGTACTTAAAATTAAAAATATGCCATGTTTTTACTTGTTTTTATATGTATTTAACATAATTTTTAATACCAGTACGTACCGGTATTGCTGTTTCGATAACGGTATACCGTTACCGAAACAGTCTTAATACCGTTACCTTTACCGTTACCTAAACAAACGAAATCTGATACCGTTACCCTTACCGTTATTCGTTTCGGTAACCAACCTTGATTTAAAGAGATGATATGTTATTCACTGATTCATAAAATGAATCAATTTTAATGGAAGTTTCTTCAAAAAAGGCTTATATTTTTTAAGGTCTGATAAAAATTATATGTGGATTTAAAACCCATAATATTATTTTCAGCTTTTCCCTAATGTTGCAAAATTAGCCAATTTGTGCTTCGGGATTCCAGCAACGTCAGCATCATCTGAACAAGCTTTTTCTTTTGCTGGAAATTACGTGAACGAGAAAAGAAGTGGACTCCATCCAGCAACAGTAAAAAACAGTTATTCGTGCATGATAACATGAATGTGGTAGAACCATTCTCATCCAGAGCTTTGAAGAATTAATTCCTTAATTCAATTTTTCAATTCTGAATTAAAAATTCGATGAATTAATTCAGTAAGCACCATATATTGAATGGAATTAATTCATATTTGCATTCGTTCGATTTATTTTGTTACGAATTAATTCAATTGCAATAGTTCTTTTTATTAAATCAAATGAATTAATTCACTGGTGAACACGTTCAATTTTATAAATCGAACAGAAAAAAAGTGAATTAATTCCTTACTGAATTCATTCAATTTCATTTTCGTTCAGTGAATTAAAAAAAAATAAAATTACGTTCAGTGAATTAAAAAAAAAAAAATAAGTTTACTGAATTGAAAATGAAAACTTTATAGATATAGATAAATTTGGAAAAAATATAACTATTAATTTTTCAAACTAGTTATATACCCAGTGTAGAAACGGTAATGACATATCATTATTTTTTGGACTACCAGTAATGACACCCACTTACCTTCTGTATTATTTTAAAACATATAATAATGAAAATAATTTTTTAGATTTTTATGAAAATTTTTTTAATCTATTTTTAGACCCAATATTTTTTAAAAACTGTTGGCGAGTAAGCTTACTTGTGTGCAGCAGGTCAATTGTGTTTTTATCTATTAAATATTACATGTCGATATAGCTCAGATGGTAGAGCTGTTGACTGGCAATCTGTAGACCCAGGTTCGATTCCCGCACCAGCAAATTTTATTTAAAAAAAAAATACAATAAAAAATATTTTTTTTTATATAATTTATTTTTTAGAAAATCTATTTTTAGACTCATTATTTTTGTCAGTACTGGTAAGCACATAGGTAACGATATATTTTTTGATTTTTCGTATGCTGGTGTGTAACGACAACTCATTATTTTTCGCGACATCGCCATATAAAGGTAATAAGAAATGTAATAACAAAAGTAACTAGTTACCATTACCAAGTATGTAGTTACATAACCATATATCTGGTAATGATTTTCTACACTGGGTAGTTATATTTTTTCCAAATTTATCTATATCTGTAAAGTTTTTATTTTCAATAGTAAAAGGCTTTATTTTTGAATCATCTAGGTTGATAAACAGCATCCGGTTTCTAATTTGTTCATTTTTACTAGCACACGCTGTAAAATTGCTTATTTAAAAATATTATTTGTACATTATTGTTTTCTTCTACTGAACGGCAGAAAACAGGTTTTGAATTCAGTGAACTTATTTTATTTTTTTTCAATTCAGTGAACTTATTTTATTTTTTTTTTTCAATTCAGTGAACTTATTATTTTTTTTTTTAATTCACTGAACGTAATTTTATTTTTTTTAATTCACTGAACGAAAATGAAATTGAACGAATTCAGTTGTGAATTAATTCACTAAGGAATTAATTCGCTTTTTTCCGTTCGATTTATAAAATTTAACGCGTTCACCGGTGAATTAATTCATTTGATTTAATAAAAAGAACTATTGCAATTGAATTAATTCTTTGAACTTGTTGTTCGATGAACGCATTCTGTTGAACGAATTCAGTGAATTACTTAAGAAAAGGAATTCATTCAATTCTAGAGAAAATTGAATTCGATTGGTGGTGAATTCATTCAAAAAGGAATTAATTCTTCAAAGCTCTGTTCTTATCTAAATAGATAAAATCTTATTAATTTAATTAAAATTTATCAATAAATTAGTTTTTGTCTATCTGTTTTTTTTAAATGAATTTAAATTATTTTTAATTTCTTAGAAATAATCGGCTCTAAGCCGACTTTTAGCCGCCGCTGAGTTTGTTTTGCTTAGCCGCCGCCGACCGAAATTTTACATCGGCTTCGCCCTCTGGCAGTTATTACTACCTTGTTCATTTCGTTTTCCGCTCTTGCCGTTTACAAATACTCTGTGTTTTGTTTGTAGTGGTAGCAGTATTATTTTCTTTTTAATTTTTGTATGTTTGTAACGACGTGTTTTCACTTTTTAAGCTGGGGCATACTCAGCGTGCCCAGGATCCATTACAAACTATTTATATTTCGATAAGAGAAGAAAACACTGTGCAATTTAATAATTTTTTCATAACACGTTATAAACTTTATTATTTAATTGTTCTTAACACGTAACAAGTTGACACAACACGAATATTTATTTTTATAGCCTAGAAGTCGGACAAGTAGCAAACGACAATTCTATGTAGTGGGGTAGAGCAGAACGATAGTTCACGCTCACGGCGATGATTGAGCAGAGCGATCGCTCACGGCGAAGATTTGAGCAGAGCGATAGCTCACGCTCACGGCGAAGAATTGAGCAGAGCGATAGCTCACGCTCACGGCGAAGATTTGAGCAGAGCAATAGCTCACGTTCACGGCGAGATTTGAGCAGAGCGATAGCTCACGGCGAGGGTTTGAGCAGAACGATAGTTCACGCTCGCGTGGGAATGGGCAACAGAACGATAGTTCACGCTCCCGCTGTTAGTCCGTATATGGCACAGAGCGATAGCTCACGTTACCGTCCCTATCGTCAGCTGTCCTAGGTAGTCTAGTTGGTTAAAGGTGTTGAACGATAGTTAAACCCCTTTAAGCTACTTAGTTAAAATCTTCTTTAAATGCAGAAAGATATTTCACGCACTTATAGAAGGTCTTACCTCGTTGCCGTCCACTGGCTAATTCCCCTAAAATCGACAATGCAGCAGCTTTTATACATGTTGATCGATGACACATAAACATTCACACATATATATTATACAGTTGACAACAATTACATGAGTGTTACAATTAGTAGTACAATGATGCATTTTATAGTATTTTCTAATGTTCAATGTTATATTTGACATTTAGATGGCATTTTGAATAAAATACTGTTAAATTCAAATATAATTTAAATAAATTAGAACACTGATAAGGAACCAATAATAAAATTAATTTTATATATATATATATGAGACGCAAAAACGAATGCACTGACTTTTGCTTGTCTCATGTTTTTATTTGTCATGCATTAAACACATAGACGACTGCGGCTACACGACTACAAATGCTGCTGGCTGCAATTGTAGTCGTGTAGTCAGCTACTTAATTTTTTGAAAACGACAGCAACATAGTAAACAGATGATCCGAAATATTTGACGTTTTGATAAATATTAATCTTTTTTGGTTTGTGCTTCTAAAATAATGGCTGAGGAATATTTTGTTAATTTTGTAAGATCAATTTTTTTTACAAAACATTACAATAAAATTATTTCCAAATATAAATTAATGAAACCTTCAAACAATTGTAAAATATAAACAGCTGCTTCTTCAGTGTTCCCATATCGGTGATTTTCTAGTCAGAACTAGCGATTTTATTTCGCCTCTTGCGGGAAAAATTGTCCTGTTTTTACATATTTTGTTATATTGTCAACACTATTTTTGTTTTGTAGCCAACAAAAATAGAAATTATCCTAAGTTGACTACAGCGGCAAAAGTAGTCGTGTAGCCGTGTAGCTGTGTTGTTGTCAAAATAATCGTTTTAATATAAACGTGTGTATTTTATTTTTGACAGGCTGTAGTCATTCTTACAAAATAATTTTTATTGTAAATGAACAACAACAAATATATCAGTTCCCAGCGGTAAAAATACCTATTATTTAATCGCTGATGTCAGTAACATTTAAGGCTGGTTTACACTATAAGATTTTCGGTAGGATTTTGCAACCTTGCCTATATGTTTTGCATGTGTACTAAAGCAAAATCTTACCGAAAATCTTATAGTGTAAACCAGCCTTTAGTAGCAATCAGTGATGATTAGGACAACCAAAAAAAAGCTCTAAAAGCAATGTTTTAAGCTCTTAAAAAAAGCTACAAAAAACAGTAAAATAATCAGTTAAAATGCAAAAATAAGCCCTTAAACTTCATTATTTCTTCATTAAATTCCTCATAAAATAGAAATTTTTTAATTATTACAAAGTTGTCACATTCTTAAATTTATTTTCATCGGGAAATACATCAATTGCATTAAAGGAATTAACTATGCTAAAATCCCAAAAGTTATTTAAAAAATTGTGAAAAATAAACTATTGAAGGCATGTCCCTATCCGGATTTAATTTTTGTCTAAGGAAATCGTCATTGTCATATTTGTACTATTACAATTCAGGCTGGAAAAATTAAAAGTTTATTTTAACAAAAAAAATTTTTAATTTACAATAAATGTTAAAAAACAAATTTTAAATAGAAAAATTTTTATCGACTTAAAATAATATAAAAAAAGCAAAAATATGCTCTATTTTCGCATAAAAAATTTCAAATAAGCTTAATTTTTTAAGAAAATAGCAAAAATAAGCCAATATCTACAAAATAAGCAAATTTAGATGAAACAAGCAGAAAAAAGCTCTAACAAATATAGCTTAAAATTCTTATATTTTTAAGATCAGAACTTGTATTTAATCTAACTTGTTCTATCTTTTCAAATAAAAAACATGCTCTGGCTTCTTTTTGGTTGGCCTAGCGATGATATTGTCGCTTATATTTCTACTTAAATTTACATTCTAGTGTCATAGGCTGCTTAATCGGTGCGCTCTCGCTTAAAATGTAAGCAAAGATGTCAGTAAGTGCCGTTTCAATTGCACTTACGTTATAAGTGAGCTCTAAGCGAGCTTGATGGCACATTCAGGCAAATGAGAATGTAATGCACGTCGATTACAGTCCGATTTGCACTTGTAAGTAGAGTTGTAAAAGTATTGAGTATTCCGGTACTGAGTACTCAATACTGACTGTTTTTTAGAGTACTCAATACTAAAACGGTACTACTCAATACTTTTAAAGATGCAATTTTCCGTAGAAATGTGTATTTTTCGTATAAAAATACAACTCTAAAAATACAGCTCTGAAAATACAACTCTATTTGTAAAGCAAAGAAATTTGTAACGAATTTTTGGGAAAAATTATTTAATTAATTTATTTAAAATGTTTTAAATTAATTAAAATGTAAATAACAATAGTTATTTAACACGTGTATGTGAATTGTTATAATTTTTCCTAATACGAATTCATAACATTTTTATTTTTAAATTAAAAAAAACCGTTAAAAGTATTGAGTAGTATCGAGTACTCAATTGAAAAGTATTGAGTAGTATTGAGTACTCAAAAAATACCGAAATTTCACAACTCTACTTGTAAGGCAAGGTTATGAGGTGGTACCACTTATCCTTATGATTTTGTAATTGAAAGTCTAATGCACGTTTATTTAAATGTATCATTTATTTATTTTTTAAAAAATGCGATTTATATTAATACATTGAAAAAAATACTTAAATAAAAATAATTAAAAAAAAATTAAATAAAAATAAATTAATCTTATTATTAAAGCACCGTAAGTTGTTTTTCACGTTGAAAAATTTCACTCGAACTTTAAAGGAAATTTATTGGAAATTTAGATTATAAAAATGAAAATTTTTTTAATTGTATAACAAAGACACAATCACAATAAACACAAAATTTCAATTTTTCCCTAGAAAAATAATAGTCTTGTACATAGATATCTTACTCTTTTCTTTTGTCAACAAACACATTTTTTCACACTCATTCAAATATTTTTTGTATAGGTATAGGACGTATGTCGAACACACTCTCATGAGATACGTGAACTGACAGCGAATGTCAAAGAGGAAGAGATCTATGTAATCTATGGTCTTGTACATTAAATTCGCTTGACAACAAACTCTACACAGTTTTCACGTGAAACTCATTGTCGTGAAAAATAATTTTTTTATGGAGTATAACAATTTTTTTACGTGAAATAGAAACAATTTAACTAATAATTATAATAATTATTTTTTCACAAATTTCAACAACCATTTTGTTGCATGATCAACTTTAAACTACCATCAATAATAGTGATACATATTTCTTGTTTTTTATGTTTTTTAAAAGCCACGTTGCCTTTTTTGTGCATATACTAGTGTTTCCAATTATTCGACGTAGACGGTTAACCGGTTAATGCATTATTCGAAAAATCACTAAAATTGATTAACCGGTTATTCGGGACGGTTAATCGAGAAAATTGGCGATTAATCGATTATTCGTTTAGTGCAAAATTAATGTATTTCCTTAATTTTTTATCAATAAAAATACAAAGAGCTGCGAGTTTTTGTTTACGTGACATATAAACTCGATATATTTAAAAAAAGTTTTCATATTATAAGATTGAAAAGTTAGGCCATTGGCAATTGCTGTCAAAAATAATTTCTTTAATTAGTAACAATTTTTAAGATGTCTTATAACGTTATTGAACATTTCAGTTTATGAAAAGCACCTGTTGGTATTTGGGGAAAAAATATAATACCACAATTTTAAGAAACTAATACTTGGTAACTAGAGATGATACTTTTACGATAAAAATTAGTGCCAACTATATTAGAGATGACAAATTTAGCGCAAACTAGATGTGCTTTTAGAAACAAATTTCAAAACTTTAAGGCACATCTACACGGGATAGAAAACTCGCTAGACTTTTTGAAAATGCAGCTCTATACAGGTCTACGAAATATAATCTCTAGGGCATTGACAATTGCTTTCATACATAATTTCTTTAATTAGTAACAATTTTTAAGATGTCTTGTAACATTATTGAACATTTCAGTTTATTAAATGCATCTTTTGGTATTTGGAGAAAATATATTCTTTAAAATACAACAATTTTATTAAAAATAAATACTTGACAACTAGAGATGATACTTTTACGATAAAAACTAGTGCCAACTATATTAGAGATGACAAATTAGGCGTAAACTCTACGAGATTTCTATCCCGTGTAGATGTGCCTTTAGATACAAAATTTCTTGGAATGTGATTTTAAATCAAAACTGTCACAATAAAATTTGATATTGCTTTATAAAAATGTTATATCTAAAGTTCTGAAAATTTTATTAAGATTCTTTCTTGTTGATATTCTCAGTCTCTTTTTCGTTTTCTAAGAGCCATTAACATTAAAAAATAGCCTAAACTTTGAGGGAACTTACGCAGAGAGAATTTTTTCAGACGAATTTTGATGAAAATTTTCAGTAAGTGAATGACAAGTTTCTTAAATTTTATGAAAAAGCTTCATTATTTTTATGAAGCTCTTAATAAAACTTTTTTTAGGTGTATGAAATCTTAATAAATAATATTTTTCATAAAATTTTATCAAAAACGTCATCAATTTAATGAATTCCAGCGAAACTTCATTGAATGAATCTAAAAATTCATAAATAGCAAGTAGACAATTCTTTCAGTGTGCAGTTACAGATGTCAAATTCCACATACATTAAAATTTTTAACTTTCATTTTGTGCTTTTAGGTTATTTGTTTAATTTCAGTGAAACGGCTTCGGGTTCCATGGTATTCTAGTGGAACATGTTGTAGAATTAATGTGGGTTTGAACGGATTATAGAAGTTAGATTGGGAGAAGTTAGAAAAGTAAGAGTTCTTACAGAATTAATAATTCAATTGTGTGACACAGTTTTAAAACAAATGCAACCTTGTCTTAAAGGCCATGCAAATATAATTTACATTAATTTTAATTTTTAATAGAATTAAAACCGAAATAGGACATTGTCTATTGTATTTCATAAAGCCTGCTCCAGCCAAACACGTCGTATGTTTTGAAAAGTTTAAAATTAAGGCTTAAGGACCTCATTCAATCGATTTTTAAAGAATTTGATGGTGTTTAGTTAGTATTTATTTTTCTAAGCTTTTCTTGCAATTTTTTAGTCAGGGCTAAGAAAATTATGACGTTTTGGGGAAAAATAATGGAAAAATTCCATATTAAAAATGTAACCGCTTAATCGACCTATTTTAACCGATTATTCGGGTCGAATAATTATTTGAGTTTTAAATTATTTGTTTCGACATTAACCGAAATAGAGGCGATTAATCGAGGAATCGGTTAATCGATTAACCGAATTGGAAACACTAGCATATACATACTTATAATTAGTGGACGATATTTTTTAGATTACACACGTATAACATTCTAAGTACTTAAATCGCTCGCTTAGGATGTCATACTGATGTCATTGATTATAATCAAGGTACTTCGTTTCATTTACCTCTGGGTTATTGATCAAAAGTAGCAAACCTTTTTTTACGCTACCAAAATATGACAGCGCTACCTGAGCGCTCAGATTGAGCAGTTAGTGATCAGGTCGTTCAGCAGATAGTTGTACAACTGTTGTAGAACTTTTGACTATTTAGAGTTGTCAAACCCGGTTTCCGAATTATTCGATAAACCGGTTTTTTCCTATATTTCCGGGTTTTTTAAACCGGTGTTTGAAAAAGGTCGGTTTTCGAAATATTAGAGAAACCGGTTTTTCTTGTCGAATAATTCGACATTTTCGAATATTTATAAGGTGAAAATTTCTAATAAATTTTCTTCATTTGCTCAATAATTATGGAAAATATTTAAGTGCCTATGCATAATAATTTGAGAACCTTATAATACATTTATAAAACGAATTTTGTATGGAAAATTTATTTTATAAGTCACTTAAAAATTTTCAAAGTGATTATGCATATGACCCTTAATGTTTGATTTCCTCCTTTAGGTAGGGTTTATTCACTTTGTCGTTGCTATGACGTATATTAGTGAACTATATTCGAAAAAAAATTTTCGAAGCAAAAATGTTGAAATTCTTTCAAGAGCCTTTTTTTTGCAGATTTCTACATTTTCTCTCTAGCTTAAAAAAGTCATAATTTTTGATGAAAAGTTTAGTAGGAGAGATCTAAAAATTTGTCCTAAAATGCATATAAACCAAGGACCGGAAACTTTTTATTTTTTGGTTTTTATCAAATATAATTATCGTAAAAGTATTGAAATAAAAATTCAAACGTACAAAAAAATAAAAAGAAAAAAATATTTATTTAAAAATACCCCTCCCTCATGATGAAAATTAAAAACTTTTTCTGTTTTAATTTTCTTTCAAGAAAAAAAAAAAAATTAATAGATGTAAAAAAAGAAACTTTTTTTGTGTTATAAAAAAAAAAAGAAAAATGGTTTCAACAATTTCAAAAAGAATATATATATATAAATATATTTTTTTTTAATTTTCTTTTGCTGTAAATATTTGGGCTAAAATTCGTTTTTGCAAATCTTTTTTTCGCTATTTTTTTTTTTTTTTCAACTAGCCACAGAACTTTGTTCTATGAATTGGGTATTATAGTCTCTTGAATACATATTTAACAAAACATTATCAGCGATTTTCATTCTGCTGTAGAATGTTTGACTACTCTGTATTGCATACCATAAGCATGCAATACGATACTCTTTTATTTGTCCATACTGCACTAAACTTATAGCGTGGGATATGCATAGTAAGCATATTCCACTATTGTACATTTGATAATATGAAGTAGCTTTAAGTATTTTAATAAATAAATAAAGCAGTCTCATTACAGACAGAAAACCAAACATTTCTTTAATTAATCTTTACATGGGAATTCTTTAATCGTTATATGGCGATCCTGCCGGTGTCTGCTTAGCAGACTCTGGACGGGAATTAAAATTAAAGAAAATAAAAGACAGTAAGTAATAGCCAAATTACTACAAAATTGAAGGTTCGCCCAACAAAAGTGACTAAAAACCTTAAAAATATAAACTGAAAGTAGTGAAATAAATAAATTAAATTTCAAGAATAAAATAAAAGTGAGTTTTTGATGCAAAGAACAATAACACAATTCCAAACAAAATTCGAGAACATAGTAGAAAAATCGAAAAGAATAAAAAGACGTTAAATTTAAAAAACCACCCCAATTTCAATACAGCAAATACTGTGAGTTTTAACGAAGAAAATAAAACATTTTTTGCAAAGACAGTTCAGTCGTTAAAGTCAAAATAGACTAGGCCAAATACACCAGTCACCAACTATCTTCAATGCTCAATTAATGGATTCTACAATGGAGACAACAACCAAAACACACCTAAAATCTTCTCAAGCTCAACAATTGCAGCAACAACATATAAATGGTAAAATTATTAACATAGTTAAACCTGCAATATAAATACTACTCCATCTCATCCACCAACTCAACAAATTCTGGCAGCATCCCCATTGAAACTTTGAAAGAACATGTTGTGTCAACTCTTCCAACCATTAAGAAAACTTACCAGTTCGTAAAAGGTATGTGCCCAAAATTGGCTCCTTTCAATAACAAATATTTGAAATAGTATAAAATTAATAACATTGTTTAATTGTTTTTTTTTATAAAATTTATAAAAATTATTTTTTTTATAAAAATAAAAAAACATAAAATTAGAATTTGAAAAAAAAAGAAAATAATCTTTTTGCAAAAGTGAACATTTTTTTATATAATTTTTTAAGAAAAAAAAAGAAAAGAAAAGGAAAACCGATATTTAAAAATCATAAATTTTTATTTGAAAAAAATGCTTTAATATAAATAAACAAAAATTTATATAAAATTTAAAATTTTTAGTTATAAAAATACATGTGTGGAAATTAAAAAAAAATTTACTAACAATTATTTTTTTTTAAATAAGTTTTTCAACTGTGGTGATTCATACGTGACACTCCCACAGTGTGATAAAATTTATACGGTCACCAAACAACCAGATGACCGATATTTGCCATTACAACCGAGATCTGTTGCCAAAAGGAAACGGATAGCGGATGTAATGACACATATACACATTTTTTTTTTTAAATTAGAGATTTTTGAAAATTTAAAGATTTTTTTTTCCTTCATTAAATACAATTTCAAATGCCACAACCAGGGATAGAATTTTTGAATTTAGCCTCAAAGCTCCTTCCAGACTTTGATGGCAGGGCAGAAATCCTACAGAGTTTTCTAAACTTTTTAATATCCGTCAAGGCAGTAGCAGTGCGAATTCATATGCTACTAAAATTGAATCCTTGACGAGATCTTTGGAAAATGCCTATATATAAGACGGAGTGCCATTAGAATTGGCAACTAAATACTCAACCCAGGCAGCGGTAAGGGCAATTGCCAAAAATTCTGCAAACGAAAGGGTGAAATTTATAATAGAGGCAGGCAATTTTTCAAACTTGAATGAACTACTTGCCAAGTTCATCAGTAATTGTACCGAATCATACGGACAACCAAATATATTATTCAGTAATGCCAATAATATTGGTAATAGATGCGGAAATAATCGTTACTGTATCGTAGGCAGGGAAAATTTTTACAATGACTACAATTCCGTTCGAAGGAGTAAAGACAAATACCCCGACCGACAAATTTTTGATATTGGTAAAAGAAACCATAGAATTTCATATGACAATATTTCACATGATAATAATCAAATCGTAACCGAAAATGTTTCGGGAAACTAATAAGCACCCCTAATATAAGGCAAATGGAAAATAAAATTTACAACTTCAATCTATCTCTTTATAGCTACCTCTCCATTAGGACGACATTAAACTGAGAGAGATCCACATTTTTAGTAGACACGGGAGCCGATATTTCTATAATTAAAATCGGTAAAGTTCTTAACGGTTTGATAACTACACTTGGAAAAGTCGAAACGGATTTGAAAGCTAAGGATCTCCTTATAGCACATGAATTTCATGTTGTTCAGGATGACTTCCCGATTCCATCTGACGGAATAATAGGTATGGATTTCATACGGAAATATAATTGTGTACTCGATTATTATGAGAGCGACAAGGACTTGATTATTTTAAGGTCTGAAGAATGTCCATATGATATCGCTTTGGAGATGCGAAATGCACCGCAAATCAACTCCATATCTCTTCCTGCAAGATCTGAAGTGATAAGACTTATCAATATTCAGAGTAGTGAAGATGAAGGATTGATTCCACACCAAATGTTACAGAATGGTGTTTATATTGCGAGTACAATAACTTCGAAATCAATGCCACTCGTTAGAATTGTTAACACAACGAACGAGAATATTATTATTTCAAATCCTCAAATACGAACAGAAAGTCTAAACGACTACGACATTGTCCAACAGAGCCGAGATTCTCAAAAAGATCGAGAAAAACTGGAAAGATTATCCAGAAATTTTCCCAAATTTGTCGAGAACAGATTAAGGAATATATGCTCTGAATTTGTTGACATATTTGCATTAGAATCTGAGAAGATAACTGTTAATAATTTTTATAAACTAAAACTCAGATTGAAAGATAATGATCCCGTATATACACACAGAGAAAAAATATGTCATTTTCCAACTGAAACTCGGTTACATCTAATAAAATAGGTTGGTACAACTGAATATTGGTTATCACAACAAAATTCGGTATATACAACTGACTTTTTGTTGCAATACCCAAAATATTTAGCAGTCACATTCCAATATGGTTTCACCAACCGAATTTATTGGTTGTAGCAACCAAAATAGGCTTAGCAATTCGGTTGGCAATTTTTTTTCCTATGTATATGACTATCGCATACCACACTCCCATAAAGAAGAGGTTAACAAACAAGTGGATAAATTAATTAATGATGACATAGTCGAACCATCAGTTTCCGAATATAATAGGAGGGTTACCGCGTAACTCGATTCGAAAAAAAAATTTCGAATTCGTAAATTTTGTACCTTTCGTAAAAAGAAAAATTTTTATTTTAAAATTTTACTTTTTACATTTTTATGTGTAGTGGACAAGGTTTGGGATAAAAATAAATTAAAAAGTATAATTTTTATACAGAATTCTATTTTTTACAATATTTGAAAGATTTACGAATTCGAAAATTTTTTTTGAATCGAGTTACGCGGTTACCCCCCCAGTCCAATTTTATTAGTACCGAAAAAATCGTTACAAGGGACTGACCTTAAAAGATGGAGACTTGTCGTTAATTACCGAGGAATAAATAAGAAGCTTATAGCTGATAAATTCCCTCTTCCTCGCATAGATGATATTTTAGATCAATTAGGTAGAGCTAAATTTTTCTCCTGTTTGGATTTAGTATCTGGTTTTCATCAGATAGAACTGGAAGAAAATTCCAGGGATATTATATCTTTTTCAACGGAAAAAGGTTCCTTTAGATTTAAAAGACTTCCATATGGCATAAATATTGCACCGAATTCATTCCGGGCTATCGCCAGCCCAAGCATTTTTGTATATGGATGATCTGGTAGTAATCGGTTTCTCAGAGGAGCATATGTTGCAGAACTTAAGAGATGTATTTGGCATGTGTCGAAAATATAATCTCAAATTGCATCCAGATAAGTGTTCATTTTTCTGTCGTGAAGTGACATTCTTGGGACACAAATGCAAGGACAAAGGCATTCTGCCTGATGACAGCAAATTTTCGATAATTGAAAATTATCCGACACCTAAAAATAGTGATGAAGCTAAACGCTTTGTTGCATTTTGCAATTATTATAGAACGTTTATACCTAATTTTGCTGAGTCATCGAGACATTTGACTAGATTATCTAGGAAAAATGTTTCTTTTGATTGGACTTTGGAATGTGAAAACTCTTTAAAATACCTCAAGAGTCAATTATTAAGTCCGAAAATACTGCAATATCCTGATTTTACAAAGGAATTTTGTATAACAACAGATGCAAGTAAACATGGTTGCGGCGCTGTTTTAAGCCAGGAATATCGAGGTAGTCAACTACCTGTGGCTTATGCATCAAGAACATTCACAAAATGTGAAAGTAACAAATCTCCGATTGAACAGGAGCTAGCTGCCATTCATTGGGCAATTAAATATTTCAGACCATATATTTATGGTAGAAAATTTTTGGTCCGAAGTGATCATAGACTTTTAACCTATTTATTTTATATGAAAAATCCGTCATCAAAACTGACGAGAATGAGATTAGATCTTGAGGAATACGACTTTACGGTCGAATATATTAGGGGCGGAGACAATTATGCAGCTGATGCGCTGTCTCGCATAGAATTCTCAGATATAATGAATACTGAGACTAATAAAATATTGAAGGTAACCACGAGACTACGAAACTACGAAAAATAAAATTTTAGTTCAACCAAACGTCTATGAGGTGCTGAATAGTAGCGTATTAAAGAAAAGTGTAATATTATACACTAAGGATACCGCAATAAATATTAGAAAAGGAAAAAGATAATTCTCAAAATGAATATACCTAACCTTGTTGCTAATGAGAAAATCGATTTAGATCAATTCTTCTCACAGCTTGAAAAGATAGCTGGTAATAACGGGATAAAGTTATTCCAAATGTCACTAGATGACAAATTATTTGAATATATACTGATCGCGGAATTTAAAGAGAGAGGAAACGCTTCCCTCAATAATGTAAAAATAGCCCTCACACCTAAATTAAGGAAAATAACAGACGAAATAGAAAAGCGCAGTATACTGAGAAAATATCATGATGATCCAATTTTTGGAGGACACCCAAGTATAACACGGTTGACTAAGAAAATAAGAAAATATTTTCGCTGGGACAAAATGACTAAGGACATCAAAAGATATGTCAAGTCCTGCGTCAAGTCTAACGTTAAGGAGGAAATGATAATTACTCCAACGCCAGTGAAACCATTCGATATTGTTTTAATAGATACAATTGGTCCATTACCGAGATCTAATAATGGACACGAAAATGCTGTAACTATGATTTGCGACCTTACAAAATATTTTGTAACGGTGCCAATACCCAATAAAAGTGCAAAAAGTGTAGCCAAAGCTATTATGGAACACTTTTTACTATTATATGGTCCAATGGGAAAAATTCTAACGGACATGGGTACTGAATATATAAAACAAATTCTTCATCAACTTTGCGATCTCTTAAATATAGAGAAATCAACATCTACAGCATATCACCATGAATCCATGGGTACAATTGAAAGATCTCACAGCACACTTAACGAGTATCTCAGATCATATTTGTCCTCTGACAAATCCGACTGGGATGAATGGCTAAGATTTTTTACATATTGCTATAACACTTCGCCATCAACAGTTCATGGTTATTGCCCATTTGAACTAGTATTTGGAAAAATACCTACTGACTTTGGCGTCATGAACCAAGGACAGGTGGATCCCATATATAATGTGGATTCCTATAACCTAGAAGTAAAGTATAGGTTACAAGTTTCGAATCAGAGAGCTCGGAAATTGCTTGATAAAGCTAAGAGAGCACAAAAGATCCTCTATGATAGAAACTTGAATAAAATAGGTATTGAAATAGGCGATTTAGTTTTGGTTCGGAACGAATCCGGCCACAAATTGGATGAACAGTTGAAATGACCTTTCGAGGTCATAGATATAGATACTAGGAATAATGTACTTTTAAGTGATGGCAATAAGTCCACCTTAGTACATAAGAACAGGGTTAGGCAATATTATAAGAAAGTTAATATTTAAATTTATTATGGGATGGCCACCCATTATGATAAATAGAATAAATCATTTTTTTTTCTACACACATTATATTAAGTGAAAAAAAATAAGGATAAATTATTTTTTTTTTTAAAAAGGGGAGGAAAAGGTACGCCCTAACTCCCACGTAAAATTAAAATTTTATAAAGAAAAAACATAACAAGAATAATGTTTATAAAATTTAGAAAAAAAAAACAAATTTTATATTTTAAAAATTAATATACAAAAGAATGATCAATGAATATTGATCATACCCAATTGATCATTCTTTTTCTGTAAAAGGGAGGTGTAGTATGTTTGACTATTCTGTATTGCATACCATAAGCATGCAATACGATACTCTTTTATATGTCCATACTGCACTAAACTTATAGCGTGGGATATGCATAGTAAGCATATTCCACTATTGGACATTTGATAATATTAAGTAGCTTTAAGTATTTTAATAAATAAAAAAGCAGTCTCATTACAGACAGAAAACCAAACATTTCTTTACATGGGAATTATTTAATCGTTATACTGCAAAAAAATATACTGAAAAAAGACTTTATGGTAAAAAAATTGTATTAAAAAACCTTATCAGCGATTTTCATTCTGCAAACAAATATACTGATGTAAGAATTTTCCTTTTTGCAAATTTTTTTCCGCGCCTCTTTTTGCGATTTTTTTGCAATTAGTCTCTAGATTTCATATTTAGCAAAACCGCACCCAAAAAAAACGCAAAATTTTAGCGGAACACGAAAAAACACTATTTGGTAAAAAAATTGTATTAAAAAACCTTATCAGCGATTTTCATTCTGCAAACAAATATACTAATGTAAGAATTTTCCTTTTTATAAATTTTTTTTCCGCGACTTTTTTTCGCTATTTTTTTGCAATTAGCCACCAAACTTTGTTGTATGAAATGGGTATTATAGTCTCTAGATTACATATTTAACAAAACCGCATAATTGAAAAAAAATCGCGAAAATAAGTCGCGGGAAAAAAATTTGCAAAAAGGAAAATTCTTACATCAAAATATTTGTTTGCAGACTGAAAATCGCTGATAAGGTTTTTTAATAAAATTTTTTTACCATAGTCTTTTTTCGCCTTCCGCCAAAATTTCGAGTTTTTTTATGTGTTTGAAATTTTAAACAAAATTTTGCAAAACGTAAATTTTTTGCATCTTTAATTCGTTTGCAGATTCTACTGAAACCAAAATTTTATAAATTGAAAAATAAAAATTTTTTTTTTAATAAGGAAACTTTTTTGTTCTACAAAAAAAACTTCTTTTTTTTGTACAAAAACTTTTTTAATTTTTCTTTTTTTGTTTGGAGTTGAAAATAAAAAATATCATTTGTATAAAAATATCATTTGTAATTTTTTTTTATAAAGATAAATATATTTTCAATTTTGGATGAATATAAAAAAAAAATAATTTAGAAATTTACTTTATTTTGAACAGAATATTTTTTATTTCTTGATGAAAACTTAAAAATAAAGTTTTTTGTTTGTAAAATCCGGTGCCTGATATAAACTCATGTTTTCCATTTCCTCAATAAAAAGTTTTTTTTATTTTTTAGATTTTCTCCCCACGTGATAAAACATTTTGCTATTGTTTCACATTAATTGGAAGACTACAATCTTCATAAGGCCAAAGTTATTTTTTGCGACATTTTCAAATCGTCCTGTCTATTAAATTAATGCAAAAAAACTTCCAACGCAATTTTGTAACAATTCCAGAGCAAGTGAAAAATCATTTCTGCTTTTATGGACATTAATAGCTTTTTTCGCAAAAATTACGAACAAAATAGTGCGTTTTTAGATCTGCCCGAAGTTTTTTTTATTTATTTAGAAAAAAACAGCGCTTTTAAAAATAATAACTTTTAATTTTAAAGGTGGATTCGCATTAATGGAATAATTTACGCTGCGAATTGCTTTAAAGAAAGGAAAAAAATGGGATGTTTCAAGATTTTCAGCAATACAATTTTATAGCAATACAAAATGATTATTTACAAAAAACCGAAAATCGGTTATTCGAACCGGTTTTGAATTAAAAAAAACCGAAAACCGGTTTTTCAAAAAGGCGGTTTTTAGAACTATTCGAAAACCGGGTTTTCAAATAGGTCGAATACTTGACAACTCTAATGGTTTTACTAAAGATACATGAATTGTTTGTAGTAAGGAGTGAGATCATAAAAATGTTAACACACATAAAGTTAAATAAAAAACAAACCACTGAATTTTAAGACTTCAAACCAAATTTTTCATTAAATGAAATTTAATACAAAATCAAACAAAAAAAAAAACCACATGGAATTCTAACCACTACGAACAAAGTTATCCACTTTTTCCGGAAAACCTCCCATTAAGGCTTTTATGGTGGTTTCTGTCACCTTTTTAGAGCAGGTGGTCCATCTACATTTGAAATCTTGCATGTCCTGGGAGACCTTTTTTGTGCCCTTTAATTCTCTTTTAACAAGAGCCCAATATCTCTCCACTGGCCTGATCTCAACCACATTATTATCATTATACCACTCCAGCGCTTTCTTGCTGTAGTGACTGTAGTTAATGGTATTTAAAGTTATTTCGTTTGGTTATTTTAAAGATTTTTAAGTTATTTCATTATGGCTAGTTTAGATTGTACGATTGTCGGTATGATTTTGCTTTAGTAGACATGCAAAACATATGGGCTTGGTTGTAAAATCTTTCCGAAAATCTTATAATGTAAACCAGCCATTCGTTGTGATTTTGCAACCCACCTTATACAGTGAACAAAAAAAAAGTTGGACACTGTTCAAAATAGGGAAAAAACAACGCGGAATACATTCAAATAGTAAAATTTAAGATATCCGTTTGTTTTTTGGCATTGTTGTTTGTTATTATTTAAATTTAAATAAAAAGAAAATTGTCAGTTTTTTAATAAAGTGCCATCTAGTGATAACGATGTTTCTATAATTTGTTTTTTTGGTAAAAAAAACAAATTATAGAAAATTAACAGTAATTTAATGCTTCTCAATATCTTCTTTCGTTTTTTGTCTTTTATATTGATTACAGCTCGTTTCATTTTAATATACAGTATAACTCGGATAAGACGAATTGTCGGTTAATACGAACTAATTTAGAAGTCCCGAAGTTTTGGCAACAATTTCAATATAAAAAACATCGGTTAATACGAACTCGCTTATGACGAATACTCGGTTAAAACGAACTGTTTGTGATGCTCCCACACATAAATTTATATATAATTTTCCACTTTTAATACGAACTTTACAAAATTCGACAATTTTTTCAATTTTTTTTTTTTTTTTCTGACAAATTTTAAACCGAACAGACAGACATTTTTTCTTAAATATATTGCAAACAATTTATTTAGGAAACCAAATGAAGAAATTGAAAAATTTTTTAAAGTTGTTTTAAGGAAATTTAAATATTTTGTGGATAATTAGAACATTTTAATTAAATTTTACTCCCGTTAATACGAACCTCGCTTACAACGAACTAATTAATCTAGTCCCCCGGAGTTCGTTTTATATACCTTACTCTCTTTTTCTTTTTTCAATTTAGAAGTTTTCCTCCATATTAAAAAAAATTATCATTTTTTTTATTTATTGGTAGCGTAAAAAATAGTAAATACTAAATAGCAGAGCAAATTATTAAAAAACTAAATAAAATTAAAAAAAAAAAAAATAAAATGAAAAAAAAAAGTTGTGGTCCAACCGGAGTTTAAACATGCGACCTTCTGCATCAGAAGCCAGGATAGTACCCTCTAAGCCACCAAGTTGCGAGTTTGCTGGCAAACAACATTGCAGTATATACACATAACTTTGATGAAAAGAAAAAAACAGGGCAACGCCAAAGAGTATACATATAGAGAGAGATGATCCTTTCAATGACTCTCTTATATTTTTAGCGAACTCGGGCGAGCAAATAAAAACCGGGTGAAAACAGTTTGCGCACACAAAAGATGCTGTGAGTACTGTGAGGGGAAAAATCTGATGACGTAAAATTTCCTTTTTCATTATTCTTCTTTGAAATGAGTGTTGTCAACTTCTAACACAACATCATTTACACAATGAAGTACCTACTAGAGGGCTGAATGAATGTCTTACAAGACATTCTCTTGCATGCGCTGATGAGAGATTTGACGATTTTTAATACTAAATATAACAAAAATTTACCATTTTACTTATTTGTAGTTATTTACAAGATGTTAAAATTCAGATTATTACAAAAAAAATAAATAAATAAAACAGAAAACAAAAAAAAATATTTTGGTGTTGTATAAGAAAATGTTTTGTGAATGTCTTGCAAAACATTCATACTGGCCTCTAGTACCTACACAATTTATACAAAACTTGATAAAATCCACGAATTTTAATGAACAAATTTTTAATAAGTACCTATGCTTTCATTATTTTCCCTACAGGAATTTTTTGTGTATGAATTATATACTAATTTTATAAAATAATTTTCTCTGCGATTGATTTTGAAGTTAATTGATAAAAAAAAATATTAAACCTAATATTTCATTAGTAGACAGTACATTAACAGTGAACACAGTAAATTAACTTATGACGCATTATGAAATAATCTCGTTCCCCTTAAAAGCATCTGATTTTTCCGCAATTCCCCTGTATAATAGTTGAAATTTCTCCTTATTTTACGCTCTTTGATTTTACACAAGGAAAATGTGTTATTTTGTTTGTGCCCGAGTTCACGAACAAATAAAAAGAGAGCCGATTGAGCGAGACAAGGGGGGATCGATACCCATTGGCAACGCTCTACCCCGTAAATTTTTTGAGGGCGGAAAATGTTGCACTTTTGCACTTTATTAGACAACATTTTTAGAAAAGAACACGATGCCCTCTCAGAATCTTACCCTTAATTTAGAAAAGAACACAAAAAAGGCATTCAAAAGCAAAGTGCAAAAAAAATGCAACATTTTTGCCAGAAAACACCATTAATTCACTTTTTCTCATATTTTTTAATAATATTTCAACACATTTTTTAAATATTCAGTATGTTAACGAACAAATAATTAAAATAAAAAAATATTAAACTTGAATAAAAAATAACACAATAAAAGCAAAATAAAAGTTCGTGTTGATAGCAAACAATTTTAGTTAACATGTCGCAATAAAATTTTTTCTATGTAAAAAAATATTTTCATTTGGATTCCCAAGTTCGACACACAAATAAATAAATACTCTTTGCTTGAAATCCGTAAAGAAATTAAAAAATCATAATTTAGCGATAAATAAAAATCGTTCTCCATAGAAATAATTTTAGATTTTGAGGCTGAAACATATCAGGTTCTACAAAAAGATTAGCTATTATACCGAAAATTTTAGGTTTTTTTTAAATATTTCCTTAGGAAGATCATCAATTATGTGAAATTTTTCACAGAAATGCGTTCAGATTATGAAAAAATTTGTTATGTTGATAAATCTTCAGATTTTGATGCGTTTTGCGCTCAAGAAAATAATTTTTGTATAGAGAAAATATCTAATTTTAAATTCTTCCTGCTGTAGAAAAATTATTTAAGGTTCAGAAAATTACTTTTTTCGTGAATATTTTTAATATACATGCAGGAGCACCAGAGTCTTAGCAATATTTCTTTCGAAATACATTTCTTACCAAAAGTTGAGATATTGAATTATTTAAAAAAGTGCTCAAAAATTTCAATATTTTTAAAAAAGTGCTAAACTAGCACCTAGCACTTTTTTAAAAATTTTGGGTGCTAACTCACAAAAAAAGTGCTAGATGTAGCACCTAAACTGCTAAAATAAATATCAATAATAACTATGAGTTTGGTTAATAACAACGATTTAACGATTTGTGGTCTGGAAATATACCCAGTAAGAAAAATACAAACGGGAAAGCAATTGCAAAGCACTTTAACAGGTGGAAAAAGTACTGGCAAAAAGTGCTTTCCCATTCCCAAAATGATAACATCATTAGACAAAAGGGCCGGAAGTTGAAAAAGCGCCGGAGAAGCACTGGAGAAACAAAATTTTTGAACGCTGGCAAAACCAATAAATAGGGGGTCTGGAAATATATTTTCCAAAATAAAATTTAAAAAAAGTTCATATGTATTTTTTTTGGTCTTGCCGTCATTTGAACCCAGGCCGTCAGATTGGCAGACGATTGCTCTACCCACTGAGCTAACGAGACATATAATACTTGGTGGCTAAACACATAAACTACTGGCTGTGCTAAAATACTAGCACTGGCAAACAGTTTTTTGGAACTAATATGCCAGCGTTGGGAGAGCAAAAAAAAGTTGGTCTTAAAGGAGCTTGTCCGCAAACAAAAAATTGATTTTATAGAACAAAAAAAATTTTTCCTTGCAACCGGATTTGAACTCGGAACCTTCTGACTATAACCCTTTCTTAACCAAGCGTCAGCATTTTTAAAAATCATTGCTCTACCAGTGAATTGGTTTTTGTACCACTGGTAAAATTGGCTAGGTAGCACTGTGTAACCACTGGTTGCAAACCTTGGCATATCACTCTTAGACCATTCTTTGCCATTGTTTTTTTTTATAAACCACCGAAATTTTTGTAAAACCAATGCTGGAAAAACACTTTTTGAAAGCGCCGGCAAACCGTCCCAAATGAGTGTTATCCCAGTCATTTATTTTCAACACCATGGTTACCCAGTCGTATGCCAGTTAGTGCTTCCAATTATTCGACGTAGGCGGTTAACCGGTTAATGCATTATTCGAAAAATGCCTAAAATTGATTAACCGGTTATTCGGGTCGGTTAGTCGAGAAAATTGGCGATTAATCGTTTAATACAAAATTAATGTATTTCCTTAACTGTTTTTGTTAAACATAAACGTGACATACATATAAATTCGCTATATTTAAAACAAGTTTCCATATTCTAAGGTTGAAAAGTTTTGGAATCTGAGTTTTTTTTAAATTAAAAATTTTCTTAGTAGACAAAGGTCTGCAAAAATTTTGATAAAGCTACTAAAATTTCATTGAAAATGGCAGAAAGAACTGCTGAAACTAGCAGATTTTTGGTTTGGCAAATATTAGTAATTTAAGAATAATAATCAATACTGCCGCAAAAAAATTAATATTGCATTTAAATATATGTTTTGAATATTTTATATATTTTTTTCTCCCCTGAAGAAATAAAAAACGAGCCCACGATATAAAAAAAAATAGTTGAGTTGAATTTCAGTTAATGAAAATACTAATTTACGCTGCAAAAATTAGAATAACATTTTTCTGATTTTCTCAGTCTAAGGGCCATTAATAATAAAAAAATAACCTAAAGTTTGAGCGAACTTTCGTCAAACATGTTTTAATAAAAATTTTCAGTAAGCTAATGAAGTTTTCTTCCCAATGTGACAAAGCTTCATTATTTTTATGAAGCTCTTTTTAATAAAACCTTTTTTGGGTGTATAAAATTTTTAATAAATAATATGAAATTTTTTATAAAATTATATCTAAAACTGCATCAGTTCAATGAAAACTTTCAATGGACGAATTCCAGCGAAACTTAATTGAATCAATGTAAAAATTCACAAATAGCATGTACACAATTTTCTCAGTGTGCAGTTATAAATGTCAAATTCCATATAAATTCAAATTTTTTAACTTTCATTTTCTGCTTTTTGGTTATTTGTTTTAATTCGAATAAAAATTTCATTTCATTGAAACGGGTTCGGGTTCCATGGTATTCTAGTGGAACATGTCGTAGAATTGATGTGATTTTGAACCGATTGTACACACTTTCTTGAGAGAAGTAAGAAAAGCTAGAGTTCTTACAGAATTAATATGTCAATTGTGTTTATCAGTCTCTTAAAACAGATGAAGTGTCTCGCTGGTGCAATGCCGACTTGCTTAGAGTTGCTTCAAAAAAGGTATTTAACCCAAGAACGCTAATCTTAGTCGATTCGACTAACACCACTTACATTTTTGTGCACAGCTTTTTCCTCGTTTTACCGATCGTTCTAAATTCTCTTGTATTCTCAGTCAAAGGTGTTCTCTTGTTCTTAATGGTCACATTGTTGCAGTAAGTATTGCTATTTTTGAGTTATTTAGCAAAATGTTAGTCGATTCGACTAATGGCTAGTGTTATTATTTCTTATTTATTCATTATTTTCAACAATTGATCTCAAGAGTATTTGTTATTAATATAAATTTTAAACCAATTGTTTTACAAAAAAATTAAATTTGTAAATTGATTTACATTTAAAATAAAACCAACTGTCAACCTTGTAAAGATTTTTTTGTGGTTCAAATATAGATATCTAAAAATCGGTAATATATATATGTTCGTCGATTCGACTAATGATTAGCGTTAACGTATAAAAAATAAGATTAGTGTTCTAGGGTTAAAGGCTTAAGGACTTCTTTCTCTCGATTTTATAGTAAATTTTGAATTTGGTGGTTTTTTTTAGTTAGTATTTGTTTTTTCTAATAAGCTTTTCTTGCAATTTTTAGCCAATGCTAAGAAAATTATGAAGTTTTGGGAAAAAATAAAGGAAAAATTCCTTATTAAAAATGTAACCGGTTAATCGTCCTATTTTAACCGATTATTCGGGTCGAATAATTTTTTGAGTTTTAAATTATTTGTTTCGACATTAACCGAAATAGAGGCGATTAATCGAGGAATCGATTAACCGAATTGGAAACACTAATGCCAGTGCTTGATTTTTTGTACCACTGGCGATTTCTGATTGGGTACCAACTACTTCCATTTTATAAATGCCCAGTAGCAAAAAATACTAGTTCAAAACCAGTTATGTACTAGTTTATTTGAACCAGGCAACTAGTACGAGTTCTACCGCCTCCCAATACAAACAACTGTAGAATTTAACATGGAGATGTCATAGGAATGGGGGCAATTGTCGCCTAACTCCCACTTTGGTACTAGTTGTAGAACTAGTTTGAAAATTATAATTTAAGGACGAAAAATAGGGTGCAAAACTGGTGCTAATGTAACACTCGCGGAACCAGTTCTGAAGTGACTCTTTGCAAATAGTACTGAACTAGTTGATTAAGACCTGAATTATGTAGATAAAAACCAAAGATTTTTCTTTGATGAAACGTAGATTAGACCGATATTTTCCTCTTACCTAACGGAATTTAAAATATTTTATGTTTACGATTTCTAATCGCAATAAAAAATGTTAAGATGGGTTTCATACTGTAGGTTTAACTTTAACTTAACTATAAACAAAAGAAAATGTCAAAAAAATGTACACAAAACAACAACAAATTTTTGGATTAACTAAAGTTTAAATTTCCAGTACGAGACCCCCCGTTAGTGTTTATTTGAAAACTCAGACTATATTATATCAAAAATATAAAATTAAAATTTAAAAAAAGTCTTAATCCGTTGGGGTCCGGTAGCATCCCTACGGGGAAAGGGACCGGTCCCAGATGACACGCAGGATAGGTCCCAAGGGGGCGGAGACCGGTCGCTGATCGGTCTTTTTGTTTGAAACAGACATATCACTTTAACATGGCGTTGTCATTGGAAATGACCAATTGCCACATTTTAGACACATTGTGGTGTGTCTAAAAATAGCTTTTCAAATAAACTAATAAAAAATTAAGAATTAAAAATAATCTACTTGGCGTTGAAGTAGGGCTCGATAACACAACCTTCTGCTTGTAAGGCAAACGCTCTACCGTCTGAGCTAACGTTGTTTATGCGTGATGGCTGGCTGATGGTTAAGTTATATGTTTTTCGTTTCTGTTCAAATAAAAAAGAGAAAGAAAAAACAAACACACACAGCAAATAAAAAAACATGGAAAAGAAAAAAATATAAAATAAAACAACATTAACACACACACAAATATGGTGGAAGTGTCTTGAATATGCCCCCGATTGACCGGTCATGGGATAGGTCCCTTAATGGCAGTTGACTTGTTTTTTGCGTTGGCCATAATTAAATTAAAAAATCAATTAAAAATTAGAAAACTACCTCAAAACCTCTGATTATATAAATAAAAATTTAAAAAATTCCCTTAAGTTACAAAGAAAAGTTAAAGTTAAATGAAAATGAAAATTAAAAAAACGTTGAAAATACAAAACTTAAAATTTCTTAGCAAAACATTATAGAAATTTAAAATAAGATCTAAAATAAGCAAATCGTGAAAAAATAAAGTTAAAAATAAATAAAAGAGTAAAATAAAAAATATTTTTAAAAATATGCCGCGACTTTTGTTTTTATTTAGGTATCGGTCAAGTTTTTTTAAAAGCAACAGTGAAAATAACGGATCAGAAAATACTTAGAAAATTAATTCATTTTCTATTGTTCATATTTGTACTAATTTAGTAATATGCCTTCGGTTGACCGGTCACGGGATAGGTCCTTGGAGGGCAATTGACTCCTCATTCCCCGTAGGGATGTTAATGTTTGAACTTTAATTCCAAATATCTCCGTTAGGGGGTGCTGCAAAGCCATGAAATTAATGAATAATATTTATTTGGTATAGATCTACATTTACACAAAGTTTGGTCGGAAAATTCGCAGCCATTTAAAATTGGGGTCGAAAGGGTGAAGTTCAATCTTTTGAAAGAGTCTCTGCATACTTTCAATAAAAGCCGTAAGTACACAAATGGTTCAAAATTATTGTTTTAGGAAGAAAAATAGAAAGCTTTATTTGTACTTATGAGAAATTTATCAATCTAGCTCTGGAGTGAATCTTTGGCACCAGTAATTTACCAGTTGATTTGCACCTAAATTTAATTCACAATTTAATTTAAGTATTTATTTCCAAACTCTGATTTTTTTTTATTAAAAACAAATGTAAATAAAATAATAATTTCAAATCTCGTATTTTAATTTGTGTAATTTTTTAAACAGGTCCCACATAGATGGGGTTTAACTAGTACACAACTGGTTCAAAATGATTATTTTGAGAACTAGTTTCGTAATACTAGTCAAAAAACTAGTACTTTTTAGAACTAGTTCGACCATTTGCTACTGGGTGGTTAATAGGAACCCCATAATTTGTTGTGTACCTTCATTTTTAGCTAAAAATAAAAACAATATTTTGCATTAATATTTTTATTAATAAAAAATACATTTAATTTATATAAAAATAAAAATGTAATTAACAAATTCTGCAAGCTGTTCTATTGCATAAAAAAATATTTTTTATCCGTAGACTGCCATTAGACTAGTTTAAGGGTTTTCTATGAGGTATTTCTAGTGTTTCCAATTCGGTTAATCGATTAACCGATTCCTCGATTAATCGCCTCTATTTCGGTTAATGTCGAAACAAATAATTTAAAACTCAAATAATTATTCGACCCGAATAATCGGTTAAAATTGGTCGATTAACCGGTTATATTTTTAATATCGAATTTTTCCTTAATTTTTTCCCAAAACTTCACAATTTTCTTAATCTGGGCTACAAAATTACCAGAAAAGCTTAGAAAAAACAAATACTAACTAAAATAGCATCAAATTTTTTTAAAAATCGTGTGAAATAGGTCCTTAAACCTTTAAATACCTTTTTCGAGCAACCGCAAACAAGTCGACATTGTACCATCAGACTCCCAATTTTTAATAAAAATTTGCGCAAATGTTTTAAAAAAAATATGTATCACAGTTTCTATTTGTGTAGCAAAATGCCAAAATGAAGGTGTTTTTTAAAACTTCACAAAACACACGAAATACACGACTGCTTCATGAAATAAAATAGACAATTTTACATTACTGTTTCAATTTTTTTAAAAATTTAAACTAATATAAATTACATCTACATGTCCTTTAAGACAAGTCTGCATTTGTTTTAAAACTGTTACACAATTAATATGTTAATTCTGTAAGAACTTGAACTTTTCTTTTTTTTCCTAAGAAAGTGTACATACACATCGGTTCAAAACCACATCAATTCTAAAACATGTGCCACTAGAGCAACATTGAACCCGAACCCGTTTCAATGAATTTAAATTCGAATTAAAACAAATAACCTAAAATTAAAAAATTTTAATTTATATAGAATTTGACTTCTGTAACTGCACACTCAGTGAATTTTATGAAAAATTTCATATTATTTATTAAAAATGTCATACACCCAAAAAAGTTTTTTTAGAAAGAGATTCATAAAAATTGTGAAGCTTTTTCATAAAATTTAATAAATTTGGCTTTTACTTTTTGAAAAAAACATCATTAGCTTATTGAAAATTTTGTTTACAGCTCGTCCGATAAAATTCTGTCAGAGTAAGTACGCTCAAATTTTAGGTTATTTTTTTACTCTTAATGCAAGGTTGGTTACCGAAACGAATAACGGTAAGGGTAACGGTAACAGTATCGGATTTTGTTTGTTTCGGTAACGGTAAGGGTAACAGTATTTAAAACTGTTTCGGTAACGGTATACTGTTATCGAAACAGCAATACCGGTACGTACCGGTAATAAAAATTATGTTAAAAACATATAAAAACAAATAAAAACATGTCATATTTTTAAATTTAAGTACTGCAAATACTGATTTTAAGCTATAAATTCAATGCTGGTAGTTTTAATAAGTAAAATTATTATCTTTAAATTTTTTTGCAAAAAAACACTCGAGATTATAAAATAAAAAAATTGTCATTTTTATATAAAATAACTAGCGGGCGCAGCCCGCTACGTTGTTAGCGTACCTTAAATGTTAAGGGAGGGGGGAAATTTTTAATCTTAATCTGTGCGGTCCAAAAAGCCCATACTCCAAGTAACATATGTTTTACATTTCAGGTTTCTAGCCAACTTTTACTATTTGTGCCCCTCTCGGTAGGAATTTCCGAAAATCCATCGACAGGGAATTTCAGCTTCCTAGTTCCAGCAGTTTGAGCAGGCTGTCAAGGGGGACACTTTTTCTTTTTTTGTCCCTCCCGGTTGGAATTAGGCTGGAAGAGGAACCTAAGTACCGAATTTCAGCTTCCTAGTTGCAGCAGTTTGGTCAGGTCGTTAAGGGGCAACTTTCCCTTTTTGAACCCCCATTTTATAACGACCCTGTCCAAAATTCAAAAAAGTATCTTTCTAATAAGTTAGCCCTTACTCCAGGGACCCACATTTTAATCTTCAGGTTTCTAGCCGAAGGGGTTTTTACCGGCCCCCAAGGTGAGGCTTTTCTTCTTTTTGCCCCTCCCTTTAGGAATTTACAGAAATTCCATCTTCGCGGCTATCTGCGATGGATGAGGAACATTCATACCAAATTTCAACTGCATTGCCTAAGCGGTTTGGGCAGGCCGTTATTGGGGATATTTTTCCCTTTCAACCACCATTTTTACTATGTTGCTGTTCCAAAATAGAAAAATTACGTTGCCGGTGAGTTAGTCCTACTCCAAGGAATACATATTTAAAATTTTAGGTTGGCCAAAAGGGATTGGGCAAGCCGTCAGGAGGAGACTTTTACCTTGTTTCCCCTCCCGCTAGGAATTTCAAAAATTCCGTCTAAGCGGACGCCTACACAGAAGGAGGAACTCACATACCGAGTTTCCTTTTGGGATATCCTGTAGGGAATTCCAAAAATACAAACTTAGTCGATGTCTACTACAGTGGAGGAACCTTTATACCAAATTTCAACTTCTTACCTCCAGTGGTTTGGGCAGGCACTTTTCCAATTTGTGAGACTGTTTATGTGGAGACTTTTCCCCTTTTTGCCCGTTCCGGTAGGAATTTCCAAAAATCCCGTCTTAGCGCACGTCTATGCCGAATATCAAGAAACCTTGTTTTAGTGGAGATATCCGTGGGGGAGGGAAAAAAGTAGTTTTTTTGAAATTATATATTATTTTAAATGGTACTTTTTGGAAAAACGAAATTTTTTGGAAAAAGATACTTTGTTTTTACAAAGTACTTTATTTGTACTTTTTTTGGAAAAGGTATTTTTTTTTTAATAAGGTGTTTTTTTTTGAAAAATGTATGTTTTTTGGAAAAAGGTACTTTTTTTGGAAAAGGTACTTCTTTTGGAAAAGGAAAATTTTTTTAGAAAAAGGTACTTTTTTTTGGGAAAAGATACTTTTTTTGGAAAAGGTACTTTTTTTGAAAAAGGTATTTTTTTGAAAAAATGGATGTTTTTTGGGAAAAGGAAATTTTTTTTAGAAAAAGGTATTTTTTTTGGGAAAAGGTACTTTTTCTTGGAAAAGGTACTTTTTTTTGAAAAAGGTATTTTTTTTGGAAAAATTTATGTTTTTTGGGAAAAGGTACTTTTTTTGGAAAAGGTACTTTTTTTTTGGAAAAGTTTAATATTTTTAGAAAAAGGTACATTTTTTGTAAAAAGGTCCTTTTTTTAAAAAAGGTACTTTTTTTAAAAAAGGTACTTTTTTTTGGAAAAAGGTACTTTTTTGGAAAAAGGTACTTTTTTTGGAAAAAGGTATTTTTTTTGGAAAAAGGTACTTTTTTTGGAAAAATGTACTTTTTTTGGAAAAGGTACTTTTTTTGGAAAAAGGTACTTTTTTTTGGAAAAGGGTACTTTTTTTGGAAAAAGGTACTTGTTTTGGAAAAAGGTAATTTTTTTGGAAAAAGGTACTTTTTTTTTGGAAAAAGGTACTTTTTTTTGGAAAAAGGAATTTTTTTTGGAAAAAGGTACTTTTTTTTGAAAAAGGTACTTTTTTTGGAAATTGTACTTTTTTGGAAAAATGTATGTTTTTTGGGAAAAGGTACTTTTTTTGGAAAAGGTACTTTTTTTTTTGGAAAAGTTTAATTTTTTTAGGAAAAAGGTACTTTTTTCGGAAAAAGGTACTTTTTTGGAAAAAGGTACTTTTTTGGAAAAAGGTACTTTTTTTGGAAAAAGGTACTTTTTTTGGAAAAAGGTACTTTTTTGGGAAAAAGGTACTTTTTTTGGAAAAAGGTACTTTTTTTGGGAAAAGGTACTTTTTTGGAAAAAGGTACTTTTTTGGAAAAAGGTACTTTTTTGTCCCCTTTTTGAATTTCCAAATTTCCCGATAAGAATTTCCAAAAATGCCGTCTCAACGGACGTCTACACCGGTCGAGGAACCTACATACCAAATTTCAACTTCATAGCTCCAGCAGTTTGAGCAGGCCGTCAAGGGGGAGACTTTTTGCCCGTCCCTGTAAAAATTTCCAAAACTCCCGTCTTGGTGGATGTCTACGATAGTGGAGGAACCTTTATACCAAATTTCAACTTCCTACCTCCAGCGGTTTGGGCAGGCCGTCAAGGGGGGTCTTTTTCCCCTTTTTAACCCCCATTTTTACAACGTCCCTGTCCAAAATTCCAGAAAGTACTTTCCAGAAAAGTTAGCCCATACTCCAAGGAACACATATCTTAAATTTCAGCTTTCTAGCCAAAGGGGTTTTGGCAGGCCGCCAAGGGGGAGACTTTTCCCCTTTTTGCCCGTTCCGGTAGGAATTTCCAAAAATCCCGTCTTAGCGGACGTCTACGCCGAAAGAGGAACCTACATACCAAATTTCAACTTCCTAGCTTCAGCGGTTTGGGCTGGGCGATGTTGAGTCAGTCAGTCAGTCACGTTATTCTTTTATATATAGAGATAAATACCGGTAAAATACCGGTAACTACCTATAAGAATAACGGTATCGGTAACGATAACGGTATTTGGAAGTTTTTTTAGAGGTATCGTTAACGGTAACGGTATTCAATTTGAAAAGGTATTTTAGCGATAACGGTATTATAACGATAACGGTAACCAACCTTGTCTTAATGGCCTTTACTTATAGTCTTGACTAGCCATCGATTTGTGCAACCAACGAACAATTTCTTGTTCACCCATGAATTTGTCTCGTGTGGACCACTCTTGTTCATGTTTTGTTCTTGTTCAGACAACGTTGTCAGCACAATTGTTCTCACAACTATGTGCAACATCAACCACCATGCCAGATCTAATTTTTACTTAGTGGCATTACTATAAACAAAAGAAAATATTAGAAAATTAAGAAAATGCTAAAAAAAGTAAAGAATTTGTATTATTATTAAATTTAAAGCAATTTGCTTTTTATTATTGCTAAAAAATTAGTGGAAAACGCCTTGACAACATGAAAATAAATAGTTTCGATTGTGACCTACTCCAACAACAAAACAAAAAATAATGAATTGTCTGACATTACGTATTCTCCACCCAAAACAAATGAACAAATTTTTTCCCGTTATTCTACCGACGATTAGTTCTTGTGCAAACAAATCGATGTCTCGTCAAGACTCAGAGTAAGTAACGAAAAAGATACTGAGAAACAAAGTAAATTGGTATTCTTAATTAACTGAAATTAATCTCAAAGAGAACTCAAATTTTTTTATCGATGCCTTTAATGAAAATTTCGTAGCTGTAGGAAGAATCTTATTAAAATTTAAAAAACATTTCTTTAACCCTTTCAGACCCAGCATACACGATTGTGAGATGTGATGTTTTCTCCTAAAATTACAAATATTTTCAATACTAATAGGTTTATTTAGATAAAAAAATTCAGTTATACTTTTAGCTAAATTATATTTCATAAAATATGGATTGACACCAGGAAATTTTAATAGTTTTAGTACCATTTTACCTTAAAGTTATAAAATGAATACATTTTTGCAAGCTAGTTGGGTCTGAAAAAGTTAAATGCAATATTAAATTTTATAGTCAATACTGAGATTAAAAATCAAAAGAAATTTTGTATCTAAGCTTTTCAGATTTTTAAATTTTTTTATAAACAAAAAAATCTACGTAAAGACATCGATATGTAACAGTTTTAGGTTTGCTGTTCTTACTAATATTTTGTTAGTTTCAGCAGTTCTTTCTGTCATCTTCAACGAAATTTTAGTAGATTTAGCAACATTTTTACAGACCTTTTTTTAAAAAAATCTCAGATCCCGAAACTTTTCAACCTTCGACTATGAAAACTTTTTTTATTAAATACATCGTATTCATATATGACGTTAATATTTAATGAAAAGAGTCAGCTTTTTGTGTTTTAATTAATAAAAAGTTAATGAAATACATTAATTTAGCATTAAACGATTAATCGATTATTTTACCGCCAATTTTCTCGAATAACCGACCCGAATAACCGGTTAATCCATTTTAGTGATTTTTCGAATAATGCATTAACCGGTTAACCGCCTATGTCGAATAATTGGAAACACTAGGTATTTCAAAGGTCAGCATCTCTGAATATTAATTTACCTTGATATGCCATTTGTTGTATTTCCTAATTGTTAACATTCCTGACTGAAAATTAAAAAATGCATTCCATTATTTTCAAAGAAGATTGAAACTAATACAATAATATTAACTTACTGCATCCAAATACATTTAAAAACATTTTAATTTACATTTATTTAAAAATTAATAAATTTTTTGCAAATAAAAAATGTTCATTTGTTTATCTCCATGAATAATAAAAAATATATTTGTCAATTTCTAATAATTTTAAATGTTATTCACAGGGTAATTTGCCAGTTAATTTTTTCGACTAAACATAGAGGTTGTTATACCCTGCAAAAAGAGAACATCCACTTTCTTATACATGAAGGCTCCATTAAGGCTGAGTTACCCAACCGTAAACGTATCTGTAACGAATCAGCTTTTCCGATACCACAAGAAGAAATTTATACGAATGGTTACTAACACGTAAATGTAAACGTACTTGCCGGATCATTCTGTTGAAATCAGAATTTTCTATCCGGCATCGAAATAGCTGAATGATTTTAGTCGGAAAAAATATGAAATGAATAAAGAAAATTGATTCAAACAACAAATAAGGAATAAAAATTAACAAATAAATGGAAAAATTTAGAATAAAATATTTGTATTTTTTTGTATTGTATTCTTTATTCAATCAAAAATAAATTTAAAATAAAATAAAGACCTTAAAATTATAACAATGTCTTTTAGTCGTGTGTTATTCCTTAGTTTAACAATTATGTGGAATAATATTAACTGTTAATTCATACAAATTCATCTATTATAATTTTTCTATATTCCAGAGCACAATTTACATAATTATATAGCCTTTTCCATCCATTGGTTATATCTCCATTTAAAACATCTACTAATTCATTATGATTAAGATAATTTTTTCCTAAATGTCTGATTCGGAATTCCCTGAGTATGGGACATTTTGCCATAAAATGCATTAGGTTTTCATCTTCTCTCAAATTACATAAACTACATGTTTTACTTTTATTGTCATCAAACGCTTTTGCATTTAGTGGTAACATATCGCACCTAGCTTTAAAAATTGTTGTTATTTGTTTTATATTTATTCCATTTTGTATGTAGCTGGTACCTTTACTTAGATTTAGATATTTGTAGAATCGATTTCTGCTTCTCAAAGCTATTTCATTCATTAGAGTAAAATTTGCTGATTTAAGTTGTTGCAACAAAGCTGCTCCTAGGCAGCGCCAATCATCTGCTGACGTATCATTTTCGAACATGATGTTAAATTCTCTTCCTAACTCATTAATTTTATGTGCCCAAAAAATATTATTTCTTAATATCATTATCGATAATTTGTGAGAAAGTCTATTCTGGTGATATTGAAAAAGGGTTTTGAATATATAATTCATGTGTAAATTCAATGTATAAATGTAGCTAACTTCTGCATTTGTTTCCAACGAAAGCGTATAGTTTGGTGTAGATTCCGGCAATTTTAAAATATAAAACCACATGAAATAGATGCTAAATAGTAATGTCGTTTACGATAATCTATAAGTGTACTTTTTAGCTACGGCACGGTACAGTTACATCACATTTACGTTTACGGTCCCATAATCCGCCCTTTAGTTAATTCAACTTTTAGTCAAGGAATTAAATTTATTTCGTTCAATTCCCTAAGGAATTAAAATTTTTCGTTTAATTCCCTAGGAATTGAATTTGTTTTGTTTTTGTTGTTCTTTTTTAAAACAAATTTTTTACATTTGAACCAATGAAAAAGGAAGTTCTTTTTCACTTCTTTTTATTTTAATTTAATTTAAAAAAAAAAATCATAATGCATCGTGTGGGGTTTGAACCCACACTCGTTGGCATTTCAAGCAGACGCTCTACTCCCTATGCTATTTTCAGCAGTCTTGTTCAGTAAATTGTTGTTATCTTCATTTCCCAAGAAACATTTTTACGGACTCTCCGGCACGTACGGAATCATGAATCCGGCTTTTACGGCACATTAACGGTCCGTAATGTACGTATCCGTCAAAGCTTGTACGTATACGGAACATTAGCGGACCGTATATTTCTTTGGAAAAAAAGCATAAAAAAAATTCAAAAATGAAAAAAGATGTAATTTTCGTATCAAAATTTCATTTAAATGAAATGTAAGAAAAGGCCAAGAAATCTGAAAATTTTCTTCTTCTGAATTTTTGAAAATAAATATTTAAATAAATATTTTGGGAATTAAACATATAATTTATAAAATTAATTGTTGACATCCGCAAGTTTTTGGGTTAAAATTTGTATGAATCAACATTTTTGAGCAATTCGCCATTTATGTTTCTTAATTTCTGAAGGAATTTTAAGCTAAAAATAGAAAAATAAAAAACCGGTTAACCGTTGAAAATCAATCGGTTTTCGGTTAACCGAGATTTAAGATTTTCGGTTAACCGGTTTGCAAAAAAAACCGAAATAAGAGCAAAAACCGGTTTTTCGGTTAACCGGTTTGGAAACAATAATATTTGTTGTGTTTTTCAGGCAAAATGTACTTAAATGTACACGCAGAAAAAAAGGGGAATATTACCTAAGTGCTAGGTAATTATACAACTACATAATTTTCAAGTTAGTTTTACAAAGTTCTAGTACATGTTTTTGTAAAATATATACAATCCTTGCAAAATATATACATGTGTAGTGGAAAATATCCGAAAAAATACATATGTCTTGCTAGAAAATTATAAAACTTACTTCGAACTTATGTAGTTGTATAATTACATAGCACTTATATAAAGTTCCCCCTGTTTTTTTCTGCGTGTAGATGTCTCATCTTTTTTCCCCACAACAGAAGCAAGACGAATAATGCCATTGTTTAGGTATTTAATTGTTTTTTATAAATGCGATCAAAAATATGCAATGTAAAATTAAAATATTAGTACCTAATTTCGTAAAACACTTGGGTGAAGTGAAGGGAACTTTCAATGTAAATTGTTTTTGGAACAAAAACAATTTCTATAGAAATAACGCAACATTTCACCGAAGTGTTTTAGAAAATTACCCCCTTAATAAAAATATAAATTTCCAATAAAACAGGAGTCATTTTATTTATAAAAAATAAATAGTTTATTTAACCTGGAAAAAAGATGTAAATTTTGTAAACGAACATATACATTTCAACGAACATTTGTTTTTGAACAAGAGTTCTAAGTGGTTTTATAAGTTATATTCTTAACTTTTGTAGTTGTATTGTACACTCTAATAAAAATTCATGTAATTTTACCCTATTTATAGTAGGTATCTCTTCTCCTACTATAATTAGAGTAAAAATACATATTCTGCCTGAATTCAAATATTTACATACATTGTATGTAATTTAAATAGACATAATGTATGTAAACCTACGTATATAAATGCTGAAAAAAAGTATAGCAACATTGCTGTTTACTACTATTTGTATGTAAATTTACATTTAGTGTGCTTAAAAAACAACGAAAAGAGTAAAACTGATTTTTAAACGTGTAATATAAGTGCACGCATTTTTTTATTCCAAAATAGTTTATTTTTCAATAAAAAGAAATATTTTTACAATAAAATTATTGCCATATACTTAAAAATAATTCGTCGCTTTTGTTATTAAGAGTGTCTGGTCTAGCACTTTCAAGGTTTCTTAACCGCCATTAGTAAAAGTTTACGGTAAACTTGATATATGATTACATGTTTCAAGTCAAAAATACACTTTTTTACCTTTTGCATCTTTTAAAAGTTTTTTTTTAAATTTAAAAATTTCTTTAAGATAGTTTTGTTTATTGTTACAAGCAAACAAAATCATAAGAGAAATTTTTCGAAGTTTTTGTATAAAATATAAAAGCAAATTCTTTTTTTTTTGCTTTTAACATAAACAACTAGACATTTACAACAAAACTCGGGAATAATTTTTTTTTATTTTAAGCCATATTGATCATCTGCAGAATATCGTTTACATTGCTTCGAAATTCGCCAAGGTTTTTTTTTGCTAGAATTTTCTGAAAAAAGCAAAAATTGGTTAGAAGATATGAATTTCCTTTAAACTGAATGTTGCACTTATAAATGCTTACTTACTTTTAAGACAGATTGATATTCTTGAAGATTTTCTTAAATTTGTGGTTATGTTTTCAAGAAAAAATATGGAAATGAATTTTTTTCAGATTTTTAAAATAATTTGACAAATATTGTATTAAGTTAATGAGTAGCAACTATAAACCTTTATTTTCTTCGTTATTAAGCAAATATGAAAACTGTTTTTCACAAATTAGCTTAAAATCCTGCAATAAGACTGTTGAAAAACTTTTAACTTTTTTCACTTTTGGCATCTACTTTTCGCCATATTGTTTTATCTTCTTTATTTCTTTTTTAACAATTTTCAACTTTGGCAATTTTAATGCTATTTTTAGGAATTATACACATTTTACATAAATGTGGCAACAAATAAATTAATTGTAAAACTCCTAAGTTTATTTTGGGTCTTAGGTTGCGTTTACACTTGCATCGAAATCCCGAGATTTCGCTATTCACCACTCTCAAAAAACAATGAAGAAAAGCATATAAACGTTAAATTAAAAAAAAAACTGGAGTCATTTTGTTTATAAAAAATAAATAGTTTATTTAACCTGGAAAAAAGATGTAAATTTTGTCAACGAACATATACATTTCAACGAACATTTGTTTTTGAACAAGAGTTCTAAGTGGTTTTATAAGTTATATTCTTAACTTTTGTAGTTGTATTGTACACTCTAATAAAAATTCATGTAATTTTACCCTATTTATAGTAGGTATCTCTTCTCCTACTATAATTAGAGTAAAAATACATATTCTGCCTGAATTCAAATATTTACATACATTGTATGTAATTTAAATAGACATAATGTATGTAAACCTACGTATATAAATGCTGAAAAAAAGTATAGCAACATTGCTGTTTACTACTATTTGTATGTAAATTTACATTTAGTGTGCTTAAAAAACAACGAAAAGAGTAAAACTGATTTTTAAACGTGTAATATAAGTGCACGCACTTTTTTATTCCAAAATAGTTTATTTTTCAATAAAAAGAAATATTTTTACAATAAAATTATTGCCATATACTTAAAAATAATTCGTCGCTTTTGTTATTAAGAGTGTCTGGTCTAGCACTTTCAAGGTTTCTTAACCGCCATTAGTAAAAGTTTACGGTAAACTTGATATATGATTACATGTTTCAAGTCAAAAATACACTTTTTTACCTTTTGCATCTTTTAAAAGTTTTTTTTTTAATTTAAAAATTTCTTTAAGATAGTTTTGTTTATTGTTACAAGCAAACAAAATCATAAGAGAAATTTTTCGAAGTTTTTGTATAAAATATAAAAGCAAATTCTTTTTTTTTTGCTTTTAACATAAACAACTAGACATTTACAACAAAACTCGGGAATAATTTTTTTTTATTTTAAGCCATATTGATCATCTGCAGAATATCGTTTACATTGCTTCGAAATTCGCCAAGGTTTTTTTTTGCTAGAATTTTCTGAAAAAAGCAAAAATTGGTTAGAAGATATGAATTTCCTTTAAACTGAATGTTGCACTTATAAATGCTTACTTACTTTTAAGACAGATTGATATTCTTGAAGATTTTCTTAAATTTGTGGTTATGTTTTCAAGAAAAAATATGGAAATGAATTTTTTTCAGATTTTTAAAATAATTTGACAAATATTGTATTAAGTTAATGAGTAGCAACTATAAACCTTTATTTTCTTCGTTATTAAGCAAATATGAAAACTGTTTTTCACAAATTAGCTTAAAATCCTGCAATAAGACTGTTGAAAAACTTTTAACTTTTTTCACTTTTGGCATCTACTTTTCGCCATATTGTTTTATCTTCTTTATTTCTTTTTTAACAATTTTCAACTTTGGCAATTTTAATGCTATTTTTAGGAATTATACACATTTTACATAAATGTGGCAACAAATAAATTAATTGTAAAACTCCTAAGTTTATTTTGGGTCTTAGGTTGCGTTTACACTTGCATCGAAATCCCGAGATTTCGCTATTCACCACTCTCAAAAAACAATGAAGAAAAGCATATAAACGTTAAATTTAAAAAAAAACTGGAGTCATTTTATTTATAAAAAATAAATAGTTTATTTAACCTGGAAAAAAGATGTAAATTTTGTCAACGAACATATACATTTCAACGAACATTTGTTTTTGAACAAGTGGTTTTATAAGTTATATTCTTAACTTTTGTAGTTGTATTGTACACTCTAATAAAAATTCATGTAATTTTACCCTATTTATAGTAGGTATCTCTTCTCCTACTATAATTAGAGTAAAAATACATATTCTGCCTGAATTCAAATATTTACATACATTGTATGTAATTTAAATAGACATAATGTATGTAAACCTACGTATATAAATGCTGAAAAAAAGTATAGCAACATTGCTGTTTACTACTATTTGTATGTAAATTTACATTTAGTGTGCTTAAAAAACAACGAAAAGAGTAAAACTGATTTTTAAACGTGTAATATAAGTGCACGCACTTTTTTATTCCAAAATAGTTTATTTTTCAATAAAAAGAAATATTTTTACAATAAAATTATTGCCATATACTTAAAAATAATTCGTCGCTTTTGTTATTAAGAGTGTCTGGTCTAGCACTTTCAAGGTTTCTTAACCGCCATTAGTAAAATTTTACGGTAAACTTGATATATGATTACATGTTTCAAGTCAAAAATACACTTTGTTACCTTTTGCATCTTTTAAAAGTTTTTTTTTAAATTTAAAAATTTCTTTAAGATAGTTTTGTTTATTGTTACAAGCAAACAAAATCATAAGAGCAATTTTTCGAAGTTTTTGTATAAAATATAAAAGCAAATTCTTTTTTTTTTTGCTTTTAACATAAACAACTAGACATTTACAACAAAACTCGGGAATAATTTTTTTTTATTTTAAGCCATATTGATCATCTGCAGAATATCGTTTACATTGCTTCGAAATTCGCCAAGGTTTTTTTTTGCTAGAATTTTCTGAAAAAAGCAAAAATTGGTTAGAAGATATGAATTTCCTTTAAACTGAATGTTGCACTTATAAATGCTTACTTACTTTTAAGACAGATTGATATTCTTGAAGATTTTCTTAAATTTGTGGTTATGTTTTCAAGAAAAAATATGGAAATGAATTTTTTTCAGATTTTTAAAATAATTTGACAAATATTGTATTAAGTTAATGAGTAGCAACTATAAACCTTTATTTTCTTCGTTATTAAGCAAATATGAAAACTGTTTTTCACAAATTAGCTTAAAATCCTGCAATGACTGTTGAAAAACTTTTAACTTTTTTCACTTTTGGCATCTACTTTTCGCCATATTGTTTTATCTTCTTTATTTCTTTTTTAACAATTTTCAACTTTGGCAATTTTAATGCTATTTTTAGGAATTATACACATTTTACATAAATGTGGCAACAAATAAATTAATTGTAAAACTCCTAAGTTTATTTTGGGTCTTAGGTTGCGTTTAAACTTGCATCGAAATCCCGAGATTTCGCTATTCACCACTCTCAAAAAACAATGAAGAAAAGCATATAAACGTTAAATTTAAAAAAAAAATTGGAGTCATTTTATTTATAAAAAATAAATAGTTTATTTAACCTGGAAAAAAGATGTAAATTTTGTCAACGAACATATACATTTCAAGGAACATTTGTTTTTGAACAAGAGTTCTAAGTGGTTTTATAAGTTATATTCTTAACTTTTGTAGTTGTATTGTACACTCTAATAAAAATTCATGTAATTTTACCCTATTTATAGTAGGTATCTCTTCTCCTACTATAATTAGAGTAAAAATACATATTCTGCCTGAATTCAAATATTTACATACATTGTATGTAATTTAAATAGACATAATGTATGTAAACCTACGTATATAAATGCTGAAAAAAAGTATAGCAACATTGCTGTTTACTACTATTTGTATGTAAATTTACATTTAGTGTGCTTAAAAAACAACGAAAAGAGTAAAACTGATTTTTAGACGTGTAATATAAGTGCACGCACTTTTTTATTCCAAAATAGTTTATTTTTCAATAAAAAGAAATATTTTTACAATAAAATTATTGCCATATACTTAAAAATAATTCGTCGCTTTTGTTATTAAGAGTGTCTGGTCTAGCACTTTCAAGGTTTCTTAACCGCCATTAGTAAAAGTTTACGGTAAACTTGATATATGATTACATGTTTCAAGTCAAAAATACACTTTTTTACCTTTTGCATCTTTTAAAAGTTTTTTTTTTTAAATTTAAAAATTTCTTTAAGATAGTTTTGTTTATTGTTACAAGCAAACAAAATCATAAGAGAAATTTTTCGAAGTTTTTGTATAAAATATAAAAGCAAATTCTTTTTTTTTTTGCTTTTAACATAAACAACTAGACATTTACAACAAAACTCGGGAATAATTTTTTTTTATTTTAAGCCATATTGATCATCTGCAGAATATCGTTTACATTGCTTCGAAATTCGCCAAGGTTTTTTTTGCCAGAATTTTCTGAAAAAAGCAAAAATTGGTTAGAAGATATGAATTTCCTTTAAACTGAATGTTGCACTTATAAATGCTTACTTACTTTTAAGACGGATTGATATTCTTGAAGATTTTCTTAAATTTGTGGTTATGTTTTCAAGAAAAAATATGGAAATGAATTTTTTTCAGAATTTTAAAATAATTTGACAAATATTGTATTAAGTTAATGAGTAGCAACTATAAACCTTTATTTTCTTCGTTATTAAGCAAATATGAAAATTGTTTTTCACAAATTAGCTTAAAATCCTGCAATAAGACTGTTGAAAAACTTTTAACTTTTTTCACTTTTGGCATCTACTTTTCGCCATATTGTTTTATCTTCTTTATTTCTTTTTTAACAATTTTCAACTTTGGCAATTTTAATGCTATTTTTAGGAATTATACACATTTTACATAAATGTGGCAACAAATAAATGAAAAATAAAAAAGATGTAAATTTTGTCAACGAACATATACATTTCAAGGAACATTTGTTTTTGAACAAGAGTTCTAAGTGGTTTTATAAGTTATATTCTTAACTTTTGTAGTTGTATTGTACACTCTAATAAAAATTCATGTAATTTTACCCTATTTATAGTAGGTATCTCTTCTCCTACTATAATTAGAGTAAAAATACATATTCTGCCTGAATTCAAATATTTACATACATTGTATGTAATTTAAATAGACATAATGTATGTAAACCTACGTATATAAATGCTGAAAAAAAGTATAGCAACATTGCTGTTTACTACTATTTGTATGTAAATTTACATTTAGTGTGCTTAAAAAACAACGAAAAGAGTAAAACTGATTTTTAAACGTGTAATATAAGTGCACGCACTTTTTTATTCCAAAATAGTTTATTTTTCAATAAAAAGAAATATTTTTACAATAAAATTATTGCCATATACTTAAAAATAATTCGTCGCTTTTGTTATTAAGAGTGTCTGGTCTAGCACTTTCAAGGTTTCTTAACCGCCATTAGTAAAAGTTTACGGTAAACTTGATATATGATTACATGTTTCAAGTCAAAAATACACTTTTTTACCTTTTGCATCTTTTAAAAGTTTTTTTTTTTAATTTAAAAATTTCTTTAAGATAGTTTTGTTTATTGTTACAAGCAAACAAAATCATAAGAGAAATTTTTCGAAGTTTTTGTATAAAATATAAAAGCAAATTCTTTTTTTTTGCTTTTAACATAAACAACTAGACATTTACAACAAAACTCGGGAATAATTTTTTTTTATTTTAAGCCATATTGATCATCTGCAGAATATCGTTTACATTGCTTCGAAATTCGCCAAGGTTTTTTTTTGCTAGAATTTTCTGAAAAAAGCAAAAATTGGTTAGAAGATATGAATTTCCTTTAAACTGAATGTTGCACTTATAAATGCTTACTTACTTTTAAGACAGATTGATATTCTTGAAGATTTTCTTAAATTTGTGGTTATCTTTTCAAGAAAAAATATGGAAATGAATTTTTTTCAGATTTTTAAAATAATTTGACAAATATTGTATTAAGTTAATGAGTAGCAACTATAAACCTTTATTTTCTTCGTTATTAAGCAAATATGAAAACTGTTTTTCACAAATTAGCTTAAAATCCTGCAATGACTGTTGAAAAACTTTTAACTTTTTTCACTTTTGGCATCTACTTTTCGCCATATTGTTTTATCTTCTTTATTTCTTTTTTAACAATTTTCAACTTTGGCAATTTTAATGCTATTTTTAGGAATTATACACATTTTACATAAATGTGGCAACAAATAAATTAATTGTAAAACTCCTAAGTTTATTTTGGGTCTTAGGTTGCGTTTACACTTGCATCGAAATCCCGAGATTTCGCTATTCACCACTCTCAAAAAACAATGAAGAAAAGCATATAAACGTTAAATTAAAAAAAAAAATTGGAGTCATTTTATTTATAAAAAATAAATAGTTTATTTAACCTGGAAAAAAGATGTAAATTTTGTCAACGAACATATACATTTCAAGGAACATTTGTTTTTGAACAAGAGTTCTAAGTGGTTTTATAAGTTATATTCTTAACTTTTGTAGTTGTATTGTACACTCTAATAAAAATTCATGTAATTTTACCCTATTTATAGTAGGTATCTCTTCTCCTACTATAATTAGAGTAAAAATACATATTCTGCCTGAATTCAAATATTTACATACATTGTATGTAATTTAAATAGACATAATGTATGTAAACCTACGTATATAAATGCTGAAAAAAAGTATAGCAACATTGCTGTTTACTACTATTTGTATGTAAATTTACATTTAGTGTGCTTAAAAAACAACGAAAAGAGTAAAACTGATTTTTAGACGTGTAATATAAGTGCACGCACTTTTTTATTCCAAAATAGTTTATTTTTCAATAAAAAGAAATATTTTTACAATAAAATTATTGCCATATACTTAAAAATAATTCGTCGCTTTTGTTATTAAGAGTGTCTGGTCTAGCACTTTCAAGGTTTCTTAACCGCCATTAGTAAAAGTTTACGGTAAACTTGATATATGATTACATGTTTCAAGTCAAAAATACACTTTTTTACCTTTTGCATCTTTTAAAAGTTTTTTTTTTTAAATTTAAAAATTTCTTTAAGATAGTTTTGTTTATTGTTACAAGCAAACAAAATCATAAGAGAAATTTTTCGAAGTTTTTGTATAAAATATAAAAGCAAATTCTTTTTTTTTTTGCTTTTAACATAAACAACTAGACATTTACAACAAAACTCGGGAATAATTTTTTTTTATTTTAAGCCATATTGATCATCTGCAGAATATCGTTTACATTGCTTCGAAATTCGCCAAGGTTTTTTTTGCCAGAATTTTCTGAAAAAAGCAAAAATTGGTTAGAAGATATGAATTTCCTTTAAACTGAATGTTGCACTTATAAATGCTTACTTACTTTTAAGACGGATTGATATTCTTGAAGATTTTCTTAAATTTGTGGTTATGTTTTCAAGAAAAAATATGGAAATGAATTTTTTTCAGATTTTTAAAATAATTTGACAAATATTGTATTAAGTTAATGAGTAGCAACTATAAACCTTTATTTTCTTCGTTATTAAGCAAATATGAAAATTGTTTTTCACAAATTAGCTTAAAATCCTGCAATAAGACTGTTGAAAAACTTTTAACTTTTTTCACTTTTGGCATCTACTTTTCGCCATATTGTTTTATCTTCTTTATTTCTTTTTTAACAATTTTCAACTTTGGCAATTTTAATGCTATTTTTAGGAATTATACACATTTTACATAAATGTGGCAACAAATAAATGAATTGTAAAACTCCTAAGTTTATTTTGGGTCTTAGGTTGCGTTTACACTTGCATCGAAATCCCGAGATTTCGCTATTCACCACTCTCAAAAAACAATGAAGAAAAGCATATAAACGTTAAATTTTTAGAAAATGAATATATTAGACCCAACTATGTGTGCTTTATTAAAAATTGCACATATATATGCTTTTCTTCATTGTTTTTTCAGAGTGGTGAATAACGAAATCTCGGGATTTGTAAACGCAACCGTAGGTTGCGTTTACACTTGCATCGACATCCCGAGATTTCGCTATTCAACACTCTCGAAAAACAATGAAGGAAAGCATATAAACGTTAAATTTTTATAATATGTATTTATTAGAGCTAACTATGTGTGCTTTTTTAAAATTTGTACATTAATATGCTTTTCTTCATTGTTTTTTCAGATCAATCTCGGGATTTCGATGCAAGTGTAAATGGAACCTAAGACCCAAAATAAGCATTTTCATTTCTAAAAATTTAACATTTATGTGCTTTTCTTGATTGTTTTTTGAGAGTGTTGAATAGCGAAATCCCGAGAAAAAACAATGAAATCGAGAAATCTCCGAAAAAACAATGAAGAAAAGTATATATATGTTCAATTTTCAATAAAGCACACATAGTTGGGTCTAATAAATTCATTTTCTAAAAATTTAACGTTTATATGCTTTTCTTCATTGTTTTTTGAGGAAAAAACAATGAAGAAAAGCATATATATGTTAAATTTTTAATAAAGCACACATAGTTGGGTCTAATAAATTCATTTTCTAAAAATTTAACATTTATATGCTTTTCTTCATTGTTTTTTGAGAGTGGTGAATAGCGAAATCTCGGGATTTCGATGCAAGTGTAAACGCAACCTTATACATAAAATTTTTTATAATTTTCATTTCATTTCATTTATTCAGTCTATGGATACAAAATTCCTTACAGACTATGATGTTACAGTTTTAGAATAATCTAAATATTAATTTATACATTATTTTATTAATTTACAAATTTAAACCCATCAAAATGGAATATAAATATTGCTTAAAGGCAGATTTTGATGCACAAAACTCTATTTGCTGTTTTAAATGAATTTGTTGATAATGATTAATGTCATTCAGTTGAATAAACATGCGGGTCAAAATGCTATTAAGACCATAATTGGTACGATGTAGTGGTACATTAAAAATATTGTTATACCTAACACTTCTAGGTGGAACATGAAATCTAATAAGACAAAGCAACTCTGAACAGTCAATACCACCACTAATAATATCGAAAACAAATAAAGCAGATTGCAATAACCTACGAAACTCAAGGGTTTCCAAACCTATTAATAAGCTTTTAGATCTGTAGGATGGTATAGGATCAACAAACGTAAAAGATGAGATTGCAAATTTAACAAATTTTCTTTGCACTCTCTCAATACGCGAGATATGAGTTCCACAATGGGGAGCCCATATAATAGCTGCATACTCTAATTTAGATCTGACAAAGGCAGTATAAATTAACTTCAATGTCATAGGATCAGAAAACTCAGCACAATTTCTCTTTAAGAAAGCTAACATAGAATAAGCTTTCGGAACAATATAGTCCACATGCTGTTTAAAGGACATCACTGAGTCAAAAACAACACCCAGATCCACTGTGGAATCCACAGAAACCAGATTATAGTCACCTATATTAAAGGTAGTATAAATAGGATTTAAAGACCTAGAAAACGAGATGTGGAAACATTTGTTGAGATTTAAATGGAGCATGTTTAAATTACACCATGCAAGAAGATTGTTTAAATCTACTTGCAAATCTAAAACATCACGAACTGAGTCGATTCTATGAAATATTTTCAAGTCATCAGCATACAACAGAAATTTAGCTTTATGAAAACAAGACGAAATGTCATTTATAAATAAATTAAATAGAAGTGGACCTAAGATGCTGCCTTGAGTTACACCGGAAGTTTGAATGTACGGATCAGAAAAGTAGTTTTCTATGCTAACTTTACAAACTCTATTGTATAGATATGATTTAATCCAAATTAAAAAAATAGAATGAAATCCCATTTGATGTAACTTGGCAAGAAGAATGCCATGAGATGCCTTATCAAAGGCTTTAGAAAAATCTGCATAAACTGTCTCAACTTGGCTACCTTGTTCTAAGGCTGATATACAGTATTCATTAAAAATTGCTAAATTTGTTGTAGATGATCTACCAGAAAAGAAACCGTGTTGATAAGGAGAAATCCATGATTTAGTAATAAAATAAAGTCTTTTATAGAGAACATGTTCAAATATCTTAGACACACAGGACAACTTAGAAATAGGTCGGTAACAAGTTACATCATCCCTCTTTCCGTCTTTGAAAACCGGTGTAATTGTTGCCAACTTCCATCGGTCAATAAAAACACCTTCCTTAAGAGACAAATCAATGCTAAAGTAATAGAAGATGCACACTTCTTTCATAAGTGAGCACATAAGCCATCAGCATCCGATTTGTAACTATCCTTGATTAGCAAAATGCCATTAAAAACCTCATCCTCAGAAATAACCATATAACCAATGTCTAACATAGACATGGAACTAGAAAAGCCAAAAATATTACCATTTGAAGGCTCAAAATTAGATTTAAAAAAGTCTGCAAACATATTCACAGATTCAGTGCAAGATTGGGATATTTTATCAGCGTATTTAACAGTAGATGGTATATCAGATACTTGTTTTCTAGATTTTACGAATGACCAAAAAGATTTAGGATTATTTTTAATATCATCTTCCTTTTCAAGAAGATACTGTTTGTACAAAAACTTATTTAAACAATTAAACTCACGTTGATAATGAATAAATTTATCTTTACAATCAGTAGATCCTGATTCCCTAAAACGTTTATGAAACTTATTACGAAGATTTTTAAGTTTCTTAAGACCACTAGTGTACCATGGCAACTTGTAAGGCTTAGCCCTTTTAAGAGGAATATTTTCTTTACATATACTCAAAACTTTATCCAAAAATTGAGCATAACATGTTGATGTTGATAGCCCGGAAAAGATTTCCAACCAGTCAACTCGATTAAAAATAGAGTTAAGTACATCAAAATTACAAAAATTAAAATTGAAATTCAAAGAATTTAAAGATTGAGAGCATTTAAAAAATTCATATGATTCTATTTCAATGACTAGTGGCAGGTGATGAATATTAGATTGCGATATTGGCAGTAAACTCTCGTATAGTTTAAACTTACAATCCTGAGGAACAAAAATTAGATCCAAAAATCGGTTTAATTGATTAGCAATATGATTAATTTGGATTAAATTCAAACCAATCAAACTATCAATAACCTCAATTTCATGAAATTTATTTACATTAGTCGGTGATAAAATAGCATTATCATAAAGTTGTGACCAAAGAACATATTTAAGATTAAAATCACCCATAATACAAAAGCGAGAATTTACTGACAAGTTTTCTTCCAATGCTAAAATATTGGAAACATGTGCGGAATAAATTAAGTCTGAGCTATTAGGAGGAATATATGATACACACAAATGCAGTATAATATTAAAGCCGGAAATTGATACTATAAGTTGATCAAGCAAACCATTATTATCATCAATATTAACAAGAAAAGATTTATAATGACTTCTAACGGCCACTAAAACACCACCACCTTTAGAATGACCAGTACGCTCAGCATTCCTATCCTTACGATATATATTGTACAGCTTAGTATCAAAATATTCGGCATTACAAAAATCAGCATTCAACCAAGTTTCCACCAAGACAATGACATCATGTTGACATTGAGAAGAAAAATCATATATACTTTTAGATTTTGTTCGCATTCCAGATAAGTTCTGGTAATAAATTTGAAAGCCAGTTTTCACCGAGTCTAAAGTTTTTCCGCAGGCGCTGGTTTCCTTGGAAAATTTACAAATTGGCGAACCTTAATATTTGATGGCCAAAGATCAGGTTTTAATATTTCATTATAAGCACTGGGAGAAACACCGAGCTTAAAGTTGACTCTTTTGAGTTGCTTAAGATCAGTATCTTTTTTAACTAATAAATAGCACTCAATATGCTGTTTATCAATACCAGCATTTTTTTCCACATAACTTATTATTTGATCAGTCGTAACAGTTGGCTTAAATGATGAAAGATGCACCCATTTCTTTTTGATTACAACTTCCAGATCGTTAGAAGTATTAACCCCAAATACTACAGGCCCCTTTCGTCGTCTACGCCTATGCACTTCAACCCAATCATGTGTTTTCTGTGATTGTTGTATGTTGTCATCAAACATGGCATTATTCATTTGAGCATCAGACTCAGTAGGTAATGAAGCTACAGATGAAGCAGCAGACAAAAGAGGTTGGCTGTTTGTTATAGCAGCAGCAGCTCGTGCACTTGTACTTGGCTTAACAACAACACTAGTAGCATCAATTGCATTAGTATTAAGTACATTAATGTTGTTTTTTCCTTTTTGTTTATTTTTTGGCGGTTTCACTTTATCTTTATTTTTTGAGAACTCACTAAACTGTTTCTTTAAACCACGTAGTTCAAGATTTAAAGAGTTTTTAAGCTCTCTTACTTCATTAGAGAGAGATGAGATCTGTGCAATTAAATTTGATGAAACACCCAAACAATCATTACAATTATACACAATGTTTTTATTATTATTGAAGTATTCAATTAAATTATGACTAATATTGGCACAAATTAAATGGTATTTGGCCCTGCAAATATGGCAGACGATGAAGTTTCTTTTTGCCGAATTGAAACATTTAGCACAAAGCGATTTTGATGCGGTATTCATTGTAACACGTCTAAACAAATTAACTATCAGGCGTAGACTCTTTCCCATAATATTACTAAATATTGACAATTTTTTAAATAGATAAGAAGAAGAATTTATAATGTACCAATAAAAAATTATGTTTTTAAGTAATTTATATAAAAATTTAAGGGTTTGATTTAAACTAAGCTAATGAAAACTATTTTTTTTCTGTAGGAAATCGTTTTTACCAAGAATGTTTGTATAATATAACATACTCTAGTTTTTTGCGGGTACTTAAATGGATGTCACTACATTGCTAGATCTGTCAAAAAAACAGAGTAGTATATTGGAAGATGACAAAGCAAATTGTGGTATTTTTTTTATTATTTTTCTTTGATATTTTAAATGTTTAGAAACGCTCCTAGACGAGAACAAGAAATTCTCATTGAGTTTTCACTTTAACTTAACAAATATTTCTAAAATACTAAAAACGTTGCCCCTTGACGATTGACTTTTTCAAGAATAAAATTACCCAATCAGAACTCGCCAGTGGTACAAAAAATCAAGCACTGGCACACCACCGGCTAACCGCGGTGTTGAAAATAAATGACTGGGAGAACACTCATTTGGGACGCTTTGCCAGCGCTTGCAAAAAGCGTTTTTCCAGTATTTGTTTTACAAAAATTTCGGTGGTTTATAAAAAAAAACCACTTGCAAAGAATGGTCTAAGAGTGATATGCCAAGGTTTGCAACCAGTGGTTTTCCAGTGCTACCTAGCCAATGCTACCAGTGGTACAAAAACCAATTCACTGGTAGAGCAATGATTTTATAAAAATGCTGACGCTTCGTTAAAAAAGGTTTGTAGTCAGGAGGTTCCGAGTTCAAGTCCGGTTGCAAGCAAAAAATTTTTTTGGATTTTTTTTAATTTAAAATTTTTTTTGTTTTATAAAATCAATTTTTTTGTATGTGGGAAAGCCCCTTCAAGACCAACTTTTTTTTTGCCCTCCCAACACTGGCACACTAGTTACAAAAAATTGTTTGCCAGTACTAGCATTTTGGCACAGCCAGTAGTTGTCCAGCTATTATCACTCATTTATGTGTTTAGCCATCAAATATTATATGTCTCCCCAGTCAGAAATCGCCAGTGGTACAAAAAATCAAGCACTGGCATACCACTGGGTAACCATGTTATTAAAAATAAATGACTGGCAGAACACTCATTTGGGACGCTTTGCCAGCGTTTGCGAAAAGCGTTTTACCAGTATTTTTTTACAAAAATTTCGGTGGTTTATAAAAAAAACCACTGGCAAAGAATTGGCTTAGAGTGATATGCCAAGGTTTGCAACCAGTGGTTCTCCAGTGCTACCTAGCCAATGCTACCAGGCGTAAAAAAATCAATTCACTGGAAAACCAATGATTTTATAAAAATGCTGACGCTTCGTTAAAAAATGTTTGTAGTCGGAAGGTTCCGAGTTCAAATCCGGTTGCAAGCAAAAAAATTTTTTGGGATTTTTTTTAATTTAAAATTTTTTTTTTATAAAATCAATTTTTTTGTTTGTGGGAAAGCTCCTTCAAGACCAACTTTTTTTTTGCCCTCCAAATACTGGCATACTAGTTACTAAAAATTGTTTGCCAGTACTAGCATTTTGGCACAGCCAGTAGTTGTCCAGGTATTATCACTCATTTATGTGTTTAGCCATTAAATATTATATGTCTCGTTAGCTCAGTGGGTAGAGCAATCGTCTGCCAATCTGACGGCCTGGGTTCAAATCACGGCAGGGTCAAAAAAATACATATGAACTTTTTTTAAATTTTATTTTGGAAAATATATTTCCAGACCACCTATTTATTGGTTTTGCCAACGTTTAAAAATTTTGTTGCTCTAGTGCTTTTTGAACAGCCGGTCCTTTTGTCTAATGATGTTATCATTTTGGGAATGGGAAAGCACTTTTTGCCAATACTTGTACCACCTGTTAAAGTGCTTTGCCACCGCTTTCCCGTTTGTATTTTTCTGACTGGGTCGTTAGCTCAGTGTGTAGAGCAATCGTCTGCCAATCTGGCGGCCTGGGTTCAAATAACGGCAGGACCAAAAAAAATACATATGAACTTTTTTTAAATTTTATTTTGGAAAATATATTTCCAGACCACCTATTTATTGGTTTTGCCAGAGTTTTGCCAAAGTTTAAAATTTTGTTGCTCCAGTGCTTTTCCGGCGCTTTTTGAACAGCCGGTCCTTTTGTCTAATGATGTTATCATTTTGGGAATGGGAAAGCACTTTTTGCCAGTACTTGTACCAGCTGTTAAATTGCTTTGCCACCGCTTTCCCGTTTGTATTTTTCTGACTGGGTAATTATGAATTTTTTATATTGCGATTTATTAAATATTTTAATAATTAACTTTAATTTTATATAGAAGTTTGTTATTTAGTTAGTAGCTTTAATTAACCATATAAGGCCCTAAGGGCTCGGTTATGTAATTGAAGAATTAATAAAAAAAAAATCAGAGCTTTGAGGAATTTATTCCTTTTTGAATGAATTCACTACCAATCGAATTCAAATTTCTCTAGAATTGAATGAATTCCTTTTCTTAAGTAATTCACTGAATTCGTTCAACTGAATGCGTTCATCAAAAAACAAATTCAAAGAATTAATTCAATTGCAATAGTTCTTTTTATTAAATCAAATGAATTAATTCACCGGTGAACGCGTTCAATTTTATAAAAAAAGTGAATTAATTGCTTACTGAATTAATTCACTACTGAATTCGTTCAATTTCATTTTCGTTCAGTGAATTAAAAAAAAATAAAATTACATTCAGTAAATTAAAAAAAATAAAATTACGTTCAGTGAATTAAAAAAAATAATCTCGGAATCATCTTTAATTCTACACTGACGTGGTCGGAACATATTAATTATGCTTGCGGTCGCACATATTCTATGCTGAGAACACTCTGGCGAACTCAATACTGCACACCTGTTAAAATTAGAATGCTGCTCGCTAAAACATATTTAATGCCTACCTTGTTATACGGATGTGAACTTTTTGCAAGCTGTGATACCCTGAATAGTAGAAAACTAAACATTCTATTTAATAATATAGCCAGATATGTTTATAACATAAAGAGGTATGCTATTGGCAATATTATTTCAATTTCACCTTTCTCCGTACAAATCTATGGTATGAAGTTTGATGATTTACTTAAGATGAGAGTTCTAATATTTTTGCACAAAATTATTTACACACGTCAGCCGGACCACTTATATAACCGCCTTTGTATTTCCTCCTCTGCAAGGGGAAAAAGAATAAGAACATTGCAACAACGTAGTACAACGTCTGATTGGCATTTCTTCATCAATGCCGTCCGTCTTTGGAACGATATCCCACATACGACACAACTTAAAAGTAACGCAATACAATTTAAAAAGAACATAATAACGTTTTTTACAACATAAAGTTTTTACAAATTTTTATAAAATTCTTATTTTAAAATTCTTATTTATTTATTTTTTTTTTTTAAGTATAATGAACAACTTTTGATGTTAATTTCATTCAAATAATTTTTTATTCTCTCTTTTTTTTTAATGTGTTTGTTTTTATTTTTTAAAACTTTGTCTACAACCTATTATGATGTTACTATTATTATTATTATAATTAGTTAATTAGAATCTAAGAGTTATCTTTGTATCAAACCTTTTTTATTCAAAGTTAATTTCTATGCTGCAATAAAAGACTTTAAGTCTTGTGCATAGAAATCGCAAATAATAATAAATAAAATAAATAAATAAGTTCACTGAATTGAAAAAACTTAAATTAGTTCATTTAATTCAAAGCCTGTTTTCTGCCTTTCAGTAGAAGAAAACAATAATGTACTAATAAAATTTTTAAATAAGCAATTTTACAGCGTGTGCTAGAAAAATAAACAAATTAGAAATCGGATGCTGTTTATCACCTACATGATTCAAAAATAAAGCCTTTTACTATTAAAAATAAAAACTTTAGAGATATATATATAAATTTGGAAAAAAAATATAATTAAATTACGTTTTTTTGGAATTGTCCTCGATCATAATTGAAAAAATAGTAGTAAATTGTTATCCAGAATTGCCAAATATTTATTTTAAAAAATAAAAAATCAATTTCGGCCTTTTTTGATGAGACATTATTTTAAAATTTGTTTTCAAAAAAATATGAGTTTCTAAATTCTATCTTTCATTTAGAAATGATCTGAAAAGTTAGGCTAAAAAATGTCCGTCGGATTTATGACGTGTCAGATTTGGTTGAGCCAATTTTATTCCGTGCTAATTTTTGATGAAATTTGTTATAAAAATTTTTCGTTTCTCCAGTAAAATATTTTGCAGTATTATATTGGCATTTTTAAATTTATTTATGGTTCGATTTATACCTAATTTTTTACAATATGAAAGTTTTATTGTAATTTTTCCCTTTCTAAGCTTATAAATGTCTTATAAAACAAATTTTTTATACAAAATTCATTTTATAAACGCGTTATAAGGTTTTCAAATAAATAATTATGCATAAGCACCCAGTCAGAAATCGCCAGTGGTATAAAAAATAAAGCACAGGCATAACACTGGGTAACCACGGTGTTAAAAATAAATGACTGGCAGAACACTCATTTGGGACGCTTTGCCAGCGTTTGAAAAAAGCGTTTTACCAGTATTTGTTTTACAAAAATTTCGGTGGTTTATAAAAAAAAAACACTGGCAAAGAATTGGCTTATAGTGATATGCCAAGGTTTGCAACCAGTGGTTATCCAGTGCTACCTAGCCAATGCTACCAGGCGTACAAAAATCAATTCACTGGCAGACCAATGATTTTATAAAATGCTGACGCTTCGTTAAAAAATGTTTGTAGTCAGAAGGTTCCGAGTTCGAATCCGGTTGCAAGAAAAAATTTTTTTTTTTGGATTTTTTTTAATTTAAAATTTTTTTTGTTTTATAAAATCAATTTTTTTGTTTGTGGGAAAGCTCCTTCAAGACCAACTTTTTTTTTGCCCTCCAAATACTGGCATACTAGTTACTAAAAATTGTTTGCCAGTAGCATTTTGGCACAGCCAGTAGTTGTCCAGCTATTATCACTCATTTATGTGTTTAGCCATCAAATATTATATGTCTCGTCAGCTCAGTGGGTAGAGCAATCGTCTGCCAATCTGATGGCCTGGGTTCAAATCACGGCAGGACCAATAAAAATACATATGAACTTTTTTTAAATTTTATTTTGGAAAATATATTTCCAGACCACCTATTTATTGGTTTTGCCAGCGTTTTGCCAACGTTTAAAAATTTTGTTCCTCCAGTGCTTTTGCGGCGCTTTTTGAACAGCCGGTCCTTTTGTCTAATGATGTTATCATTTTGGGAATGGGAAAGCACTTTTTGCCAGTACTTGTACCACCTGCTAAAGTGCTTTGCCACCGCTTTCCCGTTTGTATTTTTCTGACTGGGCACTTTTATATTTTAATTATTAAAAATAAAAAAAATTTTAAATGAAACAAATGTGCCAGTTTAATATGAAAAAACTGTAAAAAAATCCATAAATTTAAAAAAACTGTTTTTTACATGAAAAAACTGTTGGGCATTCCAGAAAACTGTAAAAAACAGGTAAAACTGGCTATATGGCAACACTGCTTCTAGCAAAAAAAAAAAAAATATTGCTCTTAGACAATTTCGTTCAATCGTTAAAGCGGGGAATACACTAATACTGCATTTAGACTGAGCAAAAACTACCTAGTTTTTGTACAAAAGTAGTTTTTGTTTGTTTTTTATGCATGCGTTTTGACAAGTAAAAACTACAAATGGCCAAAAACTAGGTAGTTTTTGCTCAATCTAAATGCAGTATAAGGAATGTTCGTGTTGACATTCGTGCAATTCGTGGGTCTGTTTGTTTATATTTCTAAAAAAAAAAATAAACTTGGAAAGTATTAAAGAATTGCCAAAAAGAAATTGCTTTCTAAGCCCGGTATTTTGTTCGTACTTTTGCGAAAAAAGCTGTGAAACTCCATATAAAAAAATAATTTTTCACTTGTGTGGAATTGTTGCGAAATCGAGAAAGTGACATTTGGGTTAATTATGATTGTAACTTTTTATAGACCATTAAAATTTTGTGCATTTTAATGTTTTTATTAGTGTCCGACCGAACTCACTTTTTTAAGGCCGAACCGAAACCGAACTTCGGCCAAAATTACGAAGTTCGGCCGAAGCCGAATACTTTTGTGTTTGAATAAATATACAATTTCATGCAACTTTTTCAAATTAAAAAATGCGAAAACCAATTTCTAAATATTTCTAAATTGCAAAAACATAAAAAAGTTGAATTTTTCGCTCTTTAAGTAAAAAATTGAGTTAAATATGTTCATATTTATAAGTTACAATACAAAGTTAAAGAGCTTAAAGTTACAAAATATTGGTTTATAGAAAAGTTCCGTATTCGGCCAAAATTTTGCCGAAGACCGAACTTGGCCGAACATCAGTTTTTGGCCGAACTCCGAAGCCGAATACTCGGTCGGACACTAGTTTTTATTATAGTTTTTGAGCTCCAAACATAGAGCGAAATTTTTTCGCTCTTTTGAACAAAATATTGGGCTTTACATGGAATGCAAGAACATGATATCAAAAGTAGTAAATCGAAACAACTTAATAAACTAGCAAATATTTCGTTGAAAACGATTTTAAGATAAAAAACTAGTAAAAATAGTAAAAACTAGCATGTAAACAAATACAAAAAAAAAAAAAAAAATACAAAATACAAAATTTTTTGATATTTTTTGTTCCCTACTCAATGTCATTTGGACTGTTTTTGACAAGGTTTGGAGCTTCGTACTTTTTCACAGTATGGAATCTACCAAGATCGAAAGGAAAATAGCCTTAAACTTCCCGTAGTAAAAACTTTACGTTATGGTCGAATAGAACACTTCCTAAAAAGAAGCCACAACGATAGGAAAAGACAATGCCGAGGCCGCGATATTAAATCGACAAGTCGGGCAAGTGTTCCAAATGCGATGCTGGATCTTCTTTTGGTATATGCCACTTACGATACACTTACAATCAACCAAAAAAGTCTGTAATGGCTACTGAAAATGTTGCTGTTAGTACGGGAAATTTAACTGTTTTGAGGCCAGCGGTATTTTTTGCTAATTTTAGCAACACATGTCTGCTGTTCTGTAGTACAATAAAATTAGTTTAAATTTAGTAAAATTTATGTAAACTGCAATTCAAAATCGATTTGCTAAAATCAGTTAAAAAAACTTACTAAATATCATAATTTTAGTACAATGAAATTAGTATAAATAATTAGTTGCAGCTACTAAATTTCAGTAAATTGTTGTAAACTGTAATTTAAAATCTATATGCTGAAATTAGCAAAAAATTTTACTAAAAAACAAAAACTGTAAAATCTAAAAAAAAATTTTTCTTTCGATTGTAACAAGCGTATAATTACTTCATTGTTGGCTTCGCAATCGTAGCAATAAAAATAATTTTAACAGCACTGTTTTCTTCTTTTTTAAATTCAATTTTATTTTATTTAATAATAATTTTATAAGAATATTCCAGCGCTTTAAAATTTTATTATATTTTACCGCGTCGCACGATGCTAAAAAACCAACTAACTAACATTAATATTATTTTTTACTATGTAGGTATAAAATTCCATAAATGTACAATAAAGTATTTGGTTAGTCTACGTGACTATATAACAAGGACCGTTACTTTATAAATATATAAAGAAAAGCAAAATAAAGAAGAATACAAATTTATATAAAAAAAGGAGTATATGAATAAACGAAAATATAATACAGGGTACAAAATTATTTTCATTAATTTATTAACCCGTTGTGGACGGCGGTAACATTCATCGTACTTGAAATTCGGAGTCAAAATTGCAAACGGTTCTCCAGTTATGACCTTTTTATGCATTGGAGATACAATAAAATTTTCTGGGTGTTAAGGTCTCGTTACTAGAACGTAAATGTAACGAGAACGAGTCGTAACGTGGTATTTTATTTTTGCTAAGTTACTTAAAATATGTAACGTGCTATTAAGGAATGGTTAAAAATAGTACATTTTCGATCCCTATAGTACCAAAATTTAATTTTTTTTTTATTAAATAACAAGCCAGAACTTTCATAAAAATTCATTGTGGATAATATTTTATCCCTGAAAATCGGATTCAATTTCATTTTAAAACTAAAATAATTTGTAGTCAGTTTAGCTCATTTGATTCATTCAATCATCAATTAGTTTATGCCAAATTTAATTTATTTGTGAATTCAATCGATTTTTTTGCATTAAAGGAATTTACTTAATTTGTTTACTTTTCAAATATAAAGCGGAGTATACACGAAGGAACATTGAGTTTGGAAACAAAAAAAAAATCAAAAATTTTGATAACACGAATTTCAACACGACACATTAACATAAAATGAACATTCGTAAAAAATGGGCATTTTTTCACGAATGTTCCTTCATGAATCGTCCACTTAATATTTTATGTGTTCGCAGTGTTACCATGTATTTTTTTAGTAAAACTGTAAATGAAAACTGTTTCTTTATAGAAAAACTGTTTTTCGCAAAAAATTTTAAAAATCAGAGAAATTCTGGGATCCCGAAGTATTCTGGGACTAAAATATTATCCCAGGGTCTCAATATTCAATATATCGAGATTTGAATAATTGCATATGGCATTTATATAATCGACTTTTTGCATAGCCTCCTAATAAATTTTTTTTATGAATTTTGGTCTCCTAGGCCCGAATCTGAAGTTAAAAAAAGTTCATCGAATCACCCTTCCGAGATGTGAGCCTTTTTTTATTAACCCCTGACTTAGGATAGAATACTTTACTGATCAGTGTTGTACTTCAAAATATTCTTTATTGATTTGCATTCCACATAAAATTAACTTTCATTTGATAGGGTATTGTTATGTCGGGAATTGTTTGTTTGAAAAAATTACGTTTTTTGGAATTGTCATTGATCATAATTTAAACTCAAAACAAAAGAAATATTTGAATGAGATTTTAGCCGTGGTGTGCTTATTTTCAACAATCATCTTAATTTTTGCATTAAAAATATAAAAATTGTTTTTTCGGACTTTCTATATTTTCATATATTTAGTTAGAATATTCTTCTACCTCAAGTCCAAATTCTAATTTGATATTGTCATATTAGATTTTATTTGTTGTTTCAAAAAGGGTTGATCATTTTAATGATAGACAATACAATTGTTTCGTACGCATCACCCTACTCTTCAGTTGTCCGCAGTGTTACCATATATTTTTTTAGAAAAACTGTAATTAAAAACTGTTTCTTTATAGAAAAACTGTTTTTCGAAAAAATTTTCAAAATCGGAAGAAATTCTGGGATCCCGAAGTATCCTGGGACTAAAATTATATCCCAGGGTATCAATTTTAAAAATATCGAGATTTGATAATTTAATTGCCTTTGGCATTGATAGTAATCGACTTTTTCCATAGCCTCCTAATAAAACTTTTTTTAAAAGAGTTTAGGCCCGAATCTAAAGTTAAAAAAAGTTCATCGAATCACCCTTCCGAGATTAACCCCTGACTTAGGATAGAATACTTTACTGATAATTTAGTATTTCAAAATATTCTTTATTGATTTGCATTCCACATAAAATTGACTTTCATTTGATTGAGTATTGTTATGTCGGGAATTGTTTGTTTGAAAAAATTAAGTTTTTTGGTGTTGTCCTTGATCATAATTGAAAAATAGTAGTAATTTGTTATCCAGAATTGGCAAATATTTATTAAAAAAAAATAAATTTTGGCCTCTTTTGATGAGACATTGTTTTAATTTTTTCAAAAAATATAAATTTCTAAATTATCCTTCATTTAGAAATGATCTGAAAAGTTCGGCTAAAAAATGTCCGTCGGGTCTATGACGTGTCAGACTTGTACCTAATTTTTGACAATATGAAAGTTAATTTTTGGGTCATAATAACCACTTTCTAAGTTTATAAATGGCTTATAAAACAAATATTTTATACAAAATTAATTTTAAAACGTGTTATAAAGTTTTAAAATTATTAGGCATAAGCACTTTTATATTGTAATTCCTAAATTTTAGCTAAAAAAAATTGTAAATGGAACAAATGTGCCGATTTAATATAAAAAACTATAAAAAAAATCCTTGAATTTAAAAAAAACTGTTTTTTACATGAAAAAACTGGAAAACTGTTAGGCATCCCAAAAAACTGTAAAAAACAGTTAAAACTGGCTATATGGCAACACTGTGTGTTCGTTTTAAACACAAGTTTTTGTATGAAAAACTGTTTCTTTATAGAAAAACTGTTCTTCGAAAAATTTTTAAATTCTGGGATCCCGAAGAATCCTGGGATTAAAATATTATCCCAGGGTATCAATTTTCAAAATATCGAGATTTTAATAGTTTAATTCCCTTTGGCATTTATAGTAATCGACTTTTTGCATAGCCTCCTAATATAACTTTTTTTTAAAGAATTTTGGTCTCCTAGGCCCGAATCTTAAGTTAGAAAAAGTTCATCGAATCACCCTTCCGAGATTAACCCCTAACTTAGGATAGAATACTTTACTGGTCAATGTTGTACTTCAAAATATTCTTTATTGATTTTCATTCCACATAAAATTGATATTCATTTGATTGAGTATTGTTATGTCGGGAATGTTTGTTTGAAAAAATTACGTTTTTGGAATTGTCCTTGATCATAATTAAAAAATAAGAGGGAAATTGTTATTCGGAATTGGCAAATATTTAATTAAAAAAAAATAAAAAATCAATTTTGGCCTTTCTCGATTAGACATTGTTTTAATTTTTTCAAAAAATATAAATTTCTAAATTATCTGAAAAGTTCGGCTAAAAATTGTCCGTCGGGTCTATGACTTGTAAGATATGGCTTAGCCAATTTTATTCCGTGCTAATTTTTGATGAAATTTGTTATAAAAATGATTCATTTTTCCAGTAAGCATATTTTGTAATATTATTTTGTTTTTTTTAAATTTATTTATGTTTCGATTTGTACCTAATTTTTGACAATTTGGAAGTTTTATTGTAATTTTTGGGTCATATGCATAACCACTTTCTAAGTTTATAAATGGCTTATAAAACAAATATTTTATACAAAATTCATTTTATAATCGTGTTATAAAGTTTTCAAATTATTATGCATAAATAAGCACTTTTATATTTTAATTCTTAAATTTTAGTTAAAAAAATTAAAGAAAAATTGTAAATGAAACAAATGTGCCGATTTAATATAAAAAACGGTAAAAAAATCCATGACTTTAAAAAAACTGTTTTTTACATGACAAAACTGGAAAACTGTTAGGCATCCCAAAAAACTGCAAAAAACAGTTAAAACTGGCTATATGGCAACACTGTATGCAACTAAAAACAGCTGTTTTGCTCTCTCACGTAAAAACGGAGAAAAAATTTTGTTTTCAACAGAAATGTCCGCCACGTTACGACTCGTTTACGTGTAGTACTCAGCACTATGTGTTTCTCATTAAGCAGGTTGAATCAGCTGATTCGTTACGTTACATTTACGTTCAAGTAATTTGGGCTTTATTTCCAAATTAAGAATATATCAATAGTAACAAATATAAACTAAACAAGAATTGTAAAAAATCCAAAAAAGAATTTTAAATTCCCGGCTAAAAATGTTCATATATAACAACATATATTAGCGCATATATGATTCCATATATGGCTCCATATATGTTCGGATCCGTAAATTGAGGGAATATGGACATATATGCTCATATATGGACATATATGAAATTCATATATGCTCACATATAAATATTTTTTGTGTACATTAAAAAACGTCTTTTTTTATTATTTTTTAAGAAAAACAAAGGTATTCCCAATTTTTCCTGTAAAAGAGACTTTGCCTTGTATTATAGTTAAAAGTACTTAGAAAAAACTAATTCAAAATACAAGTAATTTGTTGTTGTTTGGAATAGAAGTACTTTTATACCGCAATACCAATACCAGACCGTGTACTAGGCAGATTGTGAATACCACAATTGCTTATTCTATTAAACTAAATTAATAAATATTGAAGTAAAATCAAGAAATCTTTCGATAGCTTTATTGTATAAAGGCCCCAACTTAATTATAAATTTCTTTAGCGAAGGACAAAACTTTATTAAATTTTAAAAGCTTTAGATATACAATTTCTTTAAATTAAATTTTTAATAAATTTTGACAATGAAAAAAACAACTGCACTTAAAGAATTTTATGTTAAACGTTATTAATATTATATTAAGAATTGTCTTTCTCATCTAAAGAAATAAAAAATTGCGTTAATGACTTTCTACATTAAGCACCCGATTTTAAAATTAAAATAAATTATCTTACTTCAAGTAAGGCATATTCGACTCTCTTTGCAATTATATTTAATATGTTTTCCGGAAATGTTTATTTATATTAAGGTTGATTTACACGCTAACCATTCCTGTCCATCCGTATCCACTGTTTCCCAGTATTGGGGATATAAAATAATATTCTCAAAAGAAAATTGATAAAAAAATTTTAGAACAACAATACTAGGAAATATTCCGTAGTTAATTTCCAACGTTGACACAGCCTTGGGATTTTATTTTTTTTGGTATATCCCATTACATTTAATAAAAAATGAGTAGTTTGCTAGTACTTTACTATAATTTTAGTGCTCATGACAGATTTTTTATTTATATTTTCCGAATTTCATAAAACAACAATGGATATGTCTCCTTTACATATTTTAAATATTTAAATATTTTCATTGATTACACTATGGAACATTTTTGGGATTATTGTCTGGGGGGTGAGAAATTCCAAGTCAGGGTGATGGTACTAGGTCAGTATAGTAAAACCCTCAAAGGGTTTGGCGTTCGTATGTGTCATTTTTATGACCTTTTAAATTTTTTCCTTATCTTGATGTTTTTTCGCTTAGTTGTAACATTTTGGCAAAAACGTAGTTTAACATAACTCGAGAACCACTTGTCCGATTTTGATGAAACAAATTTAAAAAAATTTAGAATTACAATTTCTCTAATCTGTTTCTATACCGTTTTCCTATATGTGCAACACTTTCGAAGTTAAAAATGAATGTATGAAGGGAAAAAAGTATTTTTTGCCTAAAAATTTAAATATTTTTTTTTAAAAATTCATAAAAAATCCAAAATGGAAAAAAGTGCCAAAACTAATTACTTTCGCGTAAAGTCACATAACTCATGAGCAAAAAAAGGCATAGATCATGAAAATCGATGCACGCGTTTCTCATTTATTCACAATTAGGTAAATGTATGAATTTCAAAAATTTGCTCCAGATATGCACAACATTATTTGGAGAAAACATTGACACTCACAAGCCGAACTCTCTCATATTTTTCTACTGTACTAAAAGAGAAATATTGATGTGGCAACACTGGTTCTGTAATGTTCACATAAAACATGCATTGTCATTATACTTCTTCTCTTTCTCACACTGGTTCTGTGATTTTTGTCATTCAACAAGTGCCGACGAACGCGAACAGTAAAAGTGATTTTTCTCCAGTTTTTTAAAAGTGAACAAAAGAGAACAGAATATGGAACTGTGCAAGCCAGATATAAATAGCTTTTGCTACTGCTGTGGTCAATATGTCTCAACACATAAAAAAAGGGGAAATTTCAGTACTGATTTTGTTCAAACATACGAGATGTACTTCAACCAAAATGTTATAGTGAACGAAAATTGGGTACCAAATATAGTGTGTAAAAGCTGCTACAACCGTCTAATGGATTGGAAAAATAGAAGACGTGAAAGTATACCATTCGGTATCCCAATGACTTGGACTAATCCTGGCGAAGGTCACAATCCATTGAATTGCTATGCATGTGCGAATAAAAGAGCCGCAAAAAGGATAAGAAAATCGTATAATTACGTTGGTGTTGCAAGTGCCGCAACACCATTGCCTCATTCGGACCACATTCCTGTGCCAAAAGCTTCTAGCCCAGATATTTTCTCTTCTACGACTGCTCCGACATATCATGCACGTGATGATTCCCCATATGAGCCATCAGTATCCAATGAGCCAATTTTAATAAATCAAAATAAGCTTGATTCAATTGTTGCCAAGTTGGAATTAACACAGCATAAATCGGAAGAGCTGGCTTCCATTTTGAAATCAAACAATTTGTTGGCACCCGGTGTGAAAGTCACAGCTTATCGAAGTCGTCAGGCAACACTCCAAAGTTTATTCCTTGTGAATGATGAAAAAACTTCTGCATATTGCCCGGATGTAGGAAAATTGATGGACGCAATGGAAATAAAATATGAAGCAGATGACTGGAGATTATTTATTGACAGTTCAAAACTCAGCTTGAAGGCGGTTTTACTGCATAAGACCAATAAAAAACCTTCAGTTCCAATCGCCTACAGTACAGAAACGAAAGAAACATATGATGCACTGGAAAATATTTTAAAAATGGTTAACTACGCCAAACATATGTGGCGCATATGCTGCGATTTAAAAGTTGTAGCAATGCTTTGCGGTCTTCAAAGCGGCTATATAAAATATATGTGCTTTTTGTGCGATTGGGACACACGATTTTCCGGTGACCAATATGCATGCCACGGATGGAAACTCAGAGAGCACAGCAGGTTACAAACGGCCAATATTATTCGTGAGCCTCTAGTGCCGAAGGAGAAGATATTGCTGCCTCCACTGCATATTAAACTTGGAATTGTTAAGAATTTTATCAAAACTGTCGCCAAAAGAGATGAAGTTTTCTTGTGTTTGAAACTAATTTACCCGAGACTCAGCGAAAGTAAAATTAAAGAAGGTAAGTTATGATTTTCCATCTTAACAAATTAATTTTTTCCAATCAGGCGTACTAAATGGTCCAGATATACGAAAGCTGATTAAAAGTGACGCATTCAACAATATTTTGATTGACGCTGAATTGAATGCATGGCAGGCAATCAAAGAAGTAATAGAAGGCTTGTTGGGAAAGCATCGTTCTAACAACTACGATGTTTCTGTCGCAAGTATGTTAAGAGCATTCTCGGAAATTGGTGTCCACATGTCCTTGAAAATCCATTATTTACATCATCATCTGGACTACTTCAGCAAACAATTGGCTACCGAATCTGATGAACAAGGTGAACGCTATCATCAAGTTGCTATGCCATTTGAAATGAGGTAATACTGATTTTTTATTTTTTCAAACTCATTTTAATAAAACAAAAACTTACAGATATAGAGGCAAAAAGTCGCCGAGTGCAATAATTGCGGAAATTTGCTGGTGGAGTAAGTTAGTGTGGCAAGACAAGGATGATCTTGATGATAAAGAATTTTCAGGAGATGCAGAAGGGCCAACAGTGGAGTCACACATTGACATTATGTGTGGTTCAGAAACTGATGATAGCGATGAATGCGATGCCACTAGTCCCGAACAACCACCATCGAAAAAGTCTAGGCAATATTTATTAAAATAAATAAAAATAAATAAATAAAATAAAAATAAAAAATTATAAAAATGTTTACTTAATTTTTTTAGTAGTTTATGGCCAGAAGTCTGGAGTTATTGGGGAAAATTTATGAAAAAGGCGATAAATGACACTTTTTTGAATAAAAACAAATATCAATATTCTTGTCAAAATGGGATACCTTCACTTAATTGTAAATAAAAGCAGAACGCGTTAAATTTTGTTTATAGGTTCTGTGACTTTACATGAAATTAATAACACTTGATCCTTTTTTCCGTTTTGGATTTTTTATGAATTAAAAAAAAAAAATTTTAATTTTTAGGCAAAAAAATATTTTTTTTTCTCCACAAATTTATTTTTACCGGCAAAACTGTTGATTATAAAGAAAAACGTTATATGAACGGATTAAAGAAATTATAATTCTAAATTTTTCTAAATTTGTTTCATCAAAATCGGACAAGTGGTTCTCGAGTTATATTAAACTACGTTTTTGCCAAAATGTTACAACTAAGCGAAAAAACATTAAGATAAGGAAAAAATTTAAAAGGTCATAAAAAAAATGAAAAAAATGACACATACGAACGCCAAACCCTTTGAGGGTTTTACTATACTGACCTAGTACCATCACCCTGACTTGGAATTTCTCACCCCCAGATTGGCTGTTGTACTGTGTTATTTAAATATTTTCATTGATTAAATACAATTGCAGATGGACTAAAGAATATCCGATTTTTGCATTAAAGTGAAAAAGTACGAACATTGATAAAAATAAGCATATTTGTATTATAAAACAGTTTACTTTATTTCTGGATTTCAATCAATTGAGGAGATACACCCGCTTAAAGTGTTTTTCCTCCAGTAAGCGTTGTACGATAAGAATTACTGAAAAATCGTATTGGGGTTTAAAGTCTACCCAGGTAGAAATTATGTGTGGTAACAAAAAAGAAGCACTGGCAAAGCACAAGTAGACCGCGGTCTTACAAAAAGAAGTACTGGCAAACCACTAAATTTGGACGCTTTATCACCGCTTGAAATGGTGACTTTCCAGCGCTTGTTTTCCTAAAACATTATTTTATTTTTGAAAAAGAAGCTCCAAAATTGAGTGAATATTTAAATAATTTTTGACTCCACAATACAATAACTCTAAGGGCCATTAACAATAAACAAATTAATCTAAAATTTGAGCTAACTTAGAGTTACAGATGTCAAATTCCATACAAATTTGAATTTTTAACTTTCAGTTCGTGTTAACCTTAGGTTATTTGTTTATTGTTAATGGGGGTAAGAATCATCTATTTTTAGAGTAATTTAAAATTCTTCGGTGATGAGGGCTCTCAATACTTTTCAAAGTATTAAATAGAACGGTGTTATCATTTGGGTGTCAGGAAAGCACTTTAATTTGTTTGTTTGGGCGTTGGCAAAGCATTTGATTTTTATGTTTCCGGGTGCTTTCCCAGGACTTTGTAAAGCATTGGCACCACCATGGAACGGTGTTATCATTTGGGCGTTGGGAAAGCACTTAGCAAGCACTCATACCACCCATTTTGGTGCTTTGCCAGTGCTGGCCCCTTTGTCGGCAATTTCTACCTGGGTACCCAGGTAGAAATTGCCGACGGTACAAAAAACAAAGCACTGGCACAGCGTTGCTTTTCAATGGTACAAAAAAATGCATTGCAATTTTTTAGAACGCTTTGCCAACCTTTGGAAAGAGTGCTTTCCCAATACTTGTTTTACAAAGTTTACCACTGTTTATGAAAAAACCACCGGCAAAACATCGGTTCAAAACGATTTTCCAACGTTAGGTAAAAGGACTGTACATGAAAAAATACTACTGGCAGAACATTGGATTGCAGCTCTTTGCCAACATTTGCAAAAAGGATTTTGCCAGTACTTGTTTTACGAAACTTATGAATGTATGTAAAAAAATACATAAACTGATCACTTAATGTTCACCCTATTTAAGTACCAGTTTTCAAGTCTATTGATAAAACTGGAAAATTGTTTTTATGGTAAAATTTGTGTGAAAATCTATTGAATTTGTAGTTTTAAGCAGAGATGTATTCGCTTATTGGATACAGTGCTGCTATACTAAAATTTACGTTTCTCTTTTTTTCGGGATTGGGATTTAACAGATTTTTTCATGAAGAATTGAATAAAAAACATTTGATCTAAAATACTGATTGGCAGAGCACTTATTTTACTATTGTTACCAACGCTTTGCCAACGTTCGGAAGGATAAACGGCCAACCGAAGATCGACGTTATTATTTCAAGGTTGACCCAGTACTTTAATTTTTGAAAAACGGACGCTCTGCCAGCGCTTGTACCACCATATACAGTGATTTACCAACGTTTTGCCGTTTGTATTTTTCTACCTGGGTAGCTTTTAACAGATTATTTTTCATAATTTGTTAGTTACTTTTTAGGATTTTAGCGCATTTAATTCCTTTAATTTATAAAATTTTTAAATAACTTAAAAAAATCACTGTAAATCTTTAAATGTTATTCCAAATTTTTGTGGCGGAACAAAATTTTTCAATGTTTTGTACAAGAAGTCGATTTCTTCTTTACATAAGAATTCTGGCAGAAGTAGAAATCACCCGTTCGCTAGTTCCTGAACTGACTAGAAGACACATTATTTGAAGGAGGGGAAGATCTCTGGAAATGTTCCAAAATTGTAAAGTATCGCAATCTGGTTTAATATAACCACGCAGAAAAATTTACTCACGCACGACTCACGAACATTTTTTTAACTCACGCTCACGCACGACTCACGCGAGTGCTATCATTTTAACTTACGATCATGCGTGGCACTCCGCCATCTCTAAAGCGGCCTATATACGACCAAGCATGCTGTACAGCATGCTGGACGGCTGTATGAATTTGGCCATGTAATGTCTAATTTGACGGTTTGTCAAGCATGTTGGACGAAAAACAAAATGTTTTGATTTTTCGGCAAGTTTGTCAAACACGCTTTACCGTCTAATTAAAAAAATCATCAAACATTGAAGAATTTTACATTTTTAATAAGTTATTTTGTGACAAGAAAGGGATAACGTTAATAAATAAACTAAAAAATGCAAAAATATAAATTCAAAATTAAATTCCAAGAAAAAAATTAATAAAAATAATTTTATCATTATCATCCGCTGTGTTGATTTTGCGGTTTTGAAGTCCAACAAGCTGGATAGCATGCTTGCTCGTATATAGGCCGCTTAACATATACGTTTTCTTATTTTACGATTAGACTAAAGGTAGAATTTGCTATACGTGGACGTAACGTGACTAGTCTCTTTATGGAAAATCTAGTAAGTCAAAAGAGCATAGCTGACAGTGTATTTCTATTTTACTCATTATTTTAGATTGAATCAGCTGTTTCGTCACGTTACGTATGCCTAATTGAGCCTTAGTGGAGCCTTTAGTAGTGAACAACGTCTTTAATTAATTAACTAGTTGAATTGAACTAGTTCATTCGCGAACAACACAAGTCTGGACATGGAAAAAAGTTTGCTATTGACTGTAGAAAATGTTTTATGCCATCTACGCCAAACCCGTTTTAATGAAAAGAGTATTTTAGAAATTAAAGAAATTCTGGAGCCCGTTGAAAAACATGGGTGTGAAAATAAAACACAGCAATATAGAATCGTTGATGAAATTGTGCAAATACTCACTAGTGCAACAACAGCCAACATAAAACACATAGATGGTACAAGTATTATATGTTGTGTCACCTGGGTGGCGTACCTACAGGAACAACAAAAATTACCCTCACTTAGCGAATCTCAGTTCGATCAATTGCTTCAATGGTTATTGGTCCAGCTTCGGAGCAATACCGATAATAAAGTTATCTGCAGGATATGCATTGCTATTAGTGGATTGATTGCAATACATCCTATTATTGGTAAAAGATATTTCCTAGATATTTTAAGTGTGAATAAAATGGGAATTTTGAAGCACATAAGATCTGAGAAGTCGACCTCTATGATTATACTTGCTCTTCAGTGCCTAGACAATGTTCTAAATACTATGAAAGATACCGAGCTTACTGAGGAACAGCAAGAAGTTTGTGCGGAAGCTGAACGTCAAATATTGCTAATCTATTACAGCGATGTGAAACCCTATGTGGATGCGGATAATGTATCTATGCTGATCCTTAACTCGCTGCAAATACTGCATAAACTAATTACACTACATCCCGATTTTGCAAAGCTACACGTAGCTGAGTTAATTGGTTTGTTAAAGAACTATTTGCATTATGGTATCGGTGACGTAGATAACTCTCTGAAAAGGCCGCAAAAGGTGTATATGTCGCAACAGGCACTTTACGATTCAGCTGAGGAAATTGAAGTAAAAATAAATTCTGAAAAGGCACGTAGCTATGGCGGCAAAACTCCAAAAACACGAAAGCCTAGGGCTGTTGTAAAAACTACACGTTCCACCGACTATAGAAATATTGGTTATGAAAGTGCTGATGGCAGAGTTGGATTAGGAGTAGTAACATTTGACATGAAAACAAGTGACTCTGATGTATCTGAACCGGAAAATAGCGCAAATCGCATTTTGTATGAGCGAAATAGGAGAGCGAAAATTCGCCTAGCATCAATTGCCTTACTTGGAACAATAGCACACATTTTAGAACGTCGAATACTCTATGGCTATTGGCACGCATTATTTCCTAGTGGAAAAGGTATATTATTGTTATAAATATTATTTCCATAGCTGGTAAGCGATAAGCCCAAAAAATCATTATTTTTTACTTGGAATACATTAATACTGAATTTAGTCTGAGCAAAAACTATATGCTGCAACCTAAAATCATATGTAGCCATATGTAACTATATACATAAGTTACTATATGACACACATGGGCAAATGCGGCCCGTCAACCAATTTCGTGCGGCCTTTCATTAATTTTAAAACAATAAAAAAAAATTGTTAACAAAATAAAAAAAAAATTAATTAAATTTACCCCCTGTTTTTATGAAGCGAGCGCAATAATTCCGCGTGACGAATGTGTGTATTTTGTTTAGGTTATTCAATCGATTATTCGTTATTCGATTAATCGAACAATTTTTCTCAAAAATTGTTCGAACAATTCAAAATGTCCAAATTTCGAATAACGAATAATTTGAATAATGTCTTACAATTAATCGATTAATCGAAATTGGTAGAAAATTAGGGAAATTTTTAAAAAATATAAATTTTTTATTAAAGTAAATGTGTTAAAAACTCAAAATTTTTTTTTTAAAAATTTTAAATAATTTGCTGTAGGCTGTACCTATCTGGATTTCATTCTGGCCTAAGAAAATAATTAAGGGACGACCTTTTAGAAGTCATTGCTTTGTCATCTTCCAAATTACTACCCTGTTTTTGTGACTTATCTAGTAAAGTAGTGGTATCTATTTACGTACATATAATAAATTTTTAATTATTTTTTACGATATTAAATGAAAGCATTAGTAATTATTGTAATTAATGATAATTAGAATTAATAATTATAATTAATGCTCAATGTAATAAAACTTGTTTAGTAAGCACTTTGAATTAATAAAATAAAGGGATGGAGATACGGAAACGTAGAGGGAAAATAAATTCTCAACAGAATTCCTTACTACATTTACGTTTTTTATTATTATGCATACGAAAGAGATACAAATTAATGTACGGAGTCTTATATTCTTTTTTCGCGTGTGGTTCTTCCCGATTTGGATAACATTTTAATATGTATGTGAAAGAGGGGACAGAAAAGATAAAAATAGTGGCAAAATCTGATCTCTTTTATGAATTTCAGAAGAGTTATTGAATTTATTTTTGTTCCTTTTTTAAATAAAATGATTAAAAACACAATACGTGTATGTATATTATTTTACAGAAAATTTTTTCGATTAATTGATTATTTTTAAAATTTTGTTCGATTAACCGGATAAGAAAAAATTTCGAATAATTATTTGCACGATTAATCGATTAAAGTAAAAAGTCGATTAATTGAATACCCTAATTTTGTTATAACAAAAACAAAATATACACATTCCTTTGGAGGAATAATTCCGTTCGCTTTATAAAAACAGGGGGTAAAAAAAATTAAAATCAGAATTTAAAAATATGCATAATATAGGAAACAGCGATGGAGCCTTAAAAAAATTACACCGTTGAACAAATATCGACTTCTTGCAGAGACTTTCTCTAAAAAATTTTAAATTATTTTCGCCTCGTAGATACGAATGTTAAATTAAAAATGCCTTCTTTATTTAAACCTTAAGCCTGGGGAAATACTTTATAGCTCAATATGACGTAGAAGTACTTAGGATTCTCTTATTTTTTATGAGTTTGAATTAAAAAAAATTACCTTTCATTTTAGGAAATGTTTAAGGCTGTTCTACGGACCTCGTAAGGATATTTAAAATCTACTTTTGAGAATTGTCCTGGAAGCACATAAATTTTGTAAAACAATTAGACAATAAAATTTTATTCATACACTCATAGAAATGAACCTGTGAAAATTAGTAGCTTTTTCTGCTATTTTTACATGTTTATTATTTAAAAGTGACTGCAGAAATATTTCTGCCGACTTTTGCTAAATATTAGTAAGATTTGAAGAACAAAAATAAACTGTTAAATATAATAATTGTGAAAAATAGAAGACTGCTGATTTCACAAAAATTGATTTGTATTCTCTTAAAACAATTAAAATTTTTTTGTGTTTTTTTATTCTACTAATATTCAGCAAAAGTTTTTGCTGAATATTAGCTGAATAGCTTTATTTTTGCTGTTCTTATTTTACTAGTATTTAGCAAAAAAAAAAAAAACAGTTCTTTCTGGAGCATCATCAGTATTTAGTATTTATTTATTGCATTATTAGAACAATAAGAATATAATTTATTTATAGTTAAAATCGGTATATCATAAAACAAAGTCATAATTTTTAACTTATTTTTAGTTGCTTTTTCTGCTATTTTTACAGATTTATTTCTATGAGTGTACCCGGGTAAAAATCTTAATATGGTGTCATATATAATTATATCTCATTTGATAAATCCCCATATACAACCACATACAGCTTGATCCGAAAAATGGGTCATCTGCATGTGTCTAATTATATAAAATTAGATATAATTTGATACAGTTTGATTCGAGATTTGTCCATTTCCAGGACATCATATTATATCTGATTCGATATAAAAATATCTGATTTTATATAATTTTGTCTGATAGTAGGTATACTTTTTTTGCCTACCCAGTCAGAAAAATACAAACGGGAAAGCGGTGGCAAAGCACTTTAACAGGTGGTACAAGTACTGGCAAAAAGTGCTTTCCCATTCCCAAAATGATAACATCATTAGACAAAAGGACCGGCTGTTCAAAAAGCGCCGGAAAAGCACTGGAGGAACAAAATTTTTAAACGTTGGCAAAACGCTGGGAAAACCAATAAATAGGTGGTCTGGAAATATATTTTCCAAAATAAAATTAAAAAAAAGTTCATATGTATTTTTTTGACCCTGCCGTGATTTGAACCCAGGCCGTCAGATTGGCAGACGATTGCTCTACCCACTGAGCTAACGAGACATATAATATTTAATGGCTAAACACATAAATGACTGATAATAGCTGGACAACTACTGGCTGTGCCAAAATGCTAGTACTGGCAAACAATTTTTAGTAACTAGTATGCCAGTGTTTGGAGGGCAAAAAAAAGTTGGTCTTGAAGGAGCTTTCCCACAAACAAAAAAATTGATTTTATAAAACAAAAAAAATTTTAAATTAAAAAAAATCCCAAAAAATTTTTTTGCTTGCAACCGGATTTGAACTCGGAACCTTCCGACTACAAACATTTTTTAACGAAGCGTCAGCATTTTTATAAAATCATTGGTTTTCCAGTGAGTTGATTTTTGTACGCCTGGTAGCATTGGCTAGGTAGCACTGGATAACCACTGGTTGCAAACCTTGGCATATCACTCTAAGCCAATTCTTTGCCAGTGGTTTTTTTTTATAAACCACCGAAATTTTTGTAAAAAAAATACTGGTAAACGCTTTTCGTAAACGCTGGCAAAGCGTTCCAAATGAATGTTCTGCCAGTCATTTATTTTTAATACCATGGTTACTAGGGCGGGTCGATTTAATAATCGACCATGGCTCAGTGAAAATCGTATTCTAGGGATCAAAATAAGAAACTTTGCCGAAGGAACCATTCCTCTAAAACGAATTCTACTACCCCCCAACTGTTGACTTTTGTCCCGTAGGGTCAAGTTTTGAAAAATCCCACTTTGACCCATTTAGAGTGCCCCAATCGAGTCCAAATGTATGACCGACCCCCACTAACTTTGGAGGGCCGATCCACCCATGCCAGTGGCACACCCCCTGGAACTCCCCTGGGGGGTTCCCCATACAAACATTTTAAAAAATCACCATTTTTGGCACTTTATTTTATTATTTTTTATTTATTTTATTTATTTTTATTATTTTATTTATTTTTTCTCTTTAGAAATTTATTTAGTCAGAACATATGTAAATGAAAAAATTAATTTAACTTAGTAATAGAAAAGAAAATAAAAAAATTACTGTTTGAAGTCTTTTTTGCTTTCAAGTCTGGGCAATTTCGCACGGCTCTCTAATGTCGTCACCATAACAGCCTCTACATTTTCCGGTATAACTCGTTTGGAAACGCTAGCTAGCAATTGAACATGTCGTTCTGTTGCAGGTCGTAAAATAGGTTGTGTGGGTTTTTTAAGCCACCACAAGACACAGCTGCATGTCGTAAACTTACTTAAGCTAAATCGGTTACAGGTAGAATTGAGCATAAAATTATCATAAAGGATTTTCCAGAAGTAATAAAAGGCGCACTTGCTTAACAGAATTTGTGGTCACATTAACGTTTAATTTACATGTAAGTACTTTATGGGCAGTTTTGACAACAAAATCGGTTACAGGTAGAATTGAGCATAAAATTATCATAGAGGATTTTCCAGAAGTAATAAAAGGCGCACTTGCTTAACAGAATTTGTAGTCAGATTAACGTTTAATTTACATGTAAGTACTTTATGGGCAGTTTTGACAACAAAATCGGTTACAGGTAGAATTGAAATTACCATTTCATTCTTATTACCTCGTCTCCTAGACCATATATAACGCAACAGTTTTTGTGAATGCATTAAGTCGTTGTGAAGAACTCGAAGTGTGAAGTGCTAATTTGAGATAAAAAAATATTTAAAAAAAAATCATTCCAAATCAAGAAGTTTACAATGAATCCACCATCCTCTACACCGCAAGATGAAGCAATAACAACATCAACAACTATCGAAAACCCAATGAGTCATATACCCAGGCATGATGTTACTGTTTTTGGTGTGTCTACTGATTTGACTGATCTTAATTTACCAACCCATCTGGATATCTTGAGATATTATTTTTACTTGAGCGAACAAAAAAAGTTGTCCTATAAAGCATTCACTATTCAAGTACAAGATAAGTTGATTGGAATTTGGGAAAAACTTGGTATGGAAATAATGCTGAAAAAAAGTGTATGTAATAAATTGAATAGATTGCTTGACAAATATCAAGAGCAAATCAAGAGAAGAAACAAACCCCAACAATTTACAGAGTATGTAAAATCTCTGGAAACAATTTTTTTCATTGGAACATGTAAATGCGATTTGAAGGCAGCTCCATGTGCATGCGGTTTGGTTCCCGAACGCCTCAAAGAGTTTATGCACGATCAACATAATCAGAGAAGTCTAACAATGGATGGATTTGCGATGGAAATTGAAGAGCAAGGAGCAACGTCTATGTCATCAATGCCAACATACCAAGATCCCGATGATTCAACATACGCACCGCCACCGGTTCAAGAAGATTTGGATATAAGCACAAGTTCACAATACACACAGAGATACGATTGTTTTAACTTTGCCTTGGTATGTGACAGATTTGGCGTGCCTGATAGAGTAGCATCAGCAATGGGAACAGCTCTTTTCCAAGATTTTAAAATGAAAGATATCCATGGCAAACCTCTCATCATGGATAAATCGAAAGTTCGCCGAGAAAAAGAGAAATGCAGACAAGAAGTGCTTCGCAAACGGTTAGATGATACCAATTTGTTAGCATTTTCATTCGATGGCAGAAAAGATGATACTTTAACGAGAGATACAATTGATGAGAAGTATCATACTAGAATGGTAAAAGAACCTCATCTTGTTATTTTGAGAGAACCGAATTCTGAATTGATTGGTTACGTAAGACTGGAACATGAAACCGCTGAATACAAAACAACCAAATTAAATGATTTTTTCAACGATAAAAATATATCACTGGATGCATTAATTGGCATATGCACTGACGGTGAGCCAACAAACACTGGCCCAAACGGTGGAATTATACGACGATTCGAATTGCTGTTAAAAAGACCATTGCATTGGTTCGTTTGCCTTCTACACTTCAACGAACTTCCGTTTCGGCATTTGTTTGAAGCTTTGGATAAATCAACCAGCACTGGACCAAGATCGGCAACCGGAAAATTGAGCCGTCAAATCGAAACTTGTGAAACTCTTCCGGTAAGTTATTGCTATCACTCATTTATTATAATTGTCAACCGTTTTTAATTGTTTTATTTTTATATATTTTCAGGTGGTGGACGGCTTTCAGAAAATTGAGTTGAAAAATATGCCCCCTGCTCCAGAAAAAATTGAATTTTCCACCGATTCCAAGTACTTATACGACATGGCCCATGCAATTTCTAGCGGCGTGGTTTCAGTGGATCTGGCAAACATCAAACCAGGGAAAATTGTACATTCTCGGTGGCTCACCAAGGCCGCTAGACTATTACGATTATATGTGACAACGGAAAATCCAGATGCAAATTTAAGAATACTGGTTGAATTTATAATTACATGTTATGTGCCAATGTACTTCAATATCAAGTATTACAGCTCTGTCGTGTACGGTAGTAGATTATTTTTCAAATTCATTAGTTGGTCAAGATTTCTAGAACCTCGTTTACGCAAAATTGTCAATAAAGTAATTACAGATAATTCATATTATGCGCATTCGGAAAATATCTTGTTATCAATGTTGTTTGATGATAGCAAAGAAAAGCGCGACTGTTCTATCAAGATAATTCTACGCTATCGAACCGATGTTGACGACCCAACGGGACTTAGAGCTTATAAAAAACCAGATATAAACTTTTATTGCACAAGTTACACGGAAATGATCAATATGAATGACATAAATGACGTATTTGAACCACCATTCACGCGAAGCATTCCATACGATACTTTGAAAGAATATTTAAATCAAGATGATCCACCGTTTAATGATCCAAAAATTCCATCACACATACAAGAAACAGAACGACACGTTCAATTGCTAGCTAGCGTTTCCAAACGAGTTATACCGGAAAATGTAGAGGCTGTTATGGCGACGACGTTAGAGAGCCGTGCGAAATTGCCCAGACTTGAAAGCAAAAAAGACTTCAAACAGTAATTTTTTATTTTTTCTTTTCTATTACTAAGTTAAATTAATTTTTTCATTTACATATGTTCTGACTAAATAAATTTCTAAGGAGAAAAAATAAATAAAATAATAAAAATAAATAAAATAAATAAAAAATAATAAAATAAAGTGCCAAAAATGGTGATTTTTTAAAATGTTTGTATGGGGAACCCTCCAGGGGAGTTCCAGGGGGTGTGCCACTGGCATGGGTGGATCGGCCCTCCAAAGTTAGTGGGGGTCGGTCATACATTTGGACTCGATTGGGGCACTCTAAATGGGTCAAAGTGTGATTTTTCAAAACTTGACCCTACGGGACAAAAGTCAACAGTTGGGGGGTAGTAGAATTCGTTTTAGAGGTATGGTTCCTTCGGCAAAGTTTCTTATTTTGATCCCTAGAATCAAGCACTGGCATACCCAGTGGTATGCCAGTGCTTGATTTTTTGTACCACTGGCGATTTCTGACTGGGTACTATCATAATTGATAGTAGGCATAAATTGACATTGAAATTTGCATAGTTTGAATAATTTTAAAGGCCCAAATTTTATAACATAAAATAAAAATTTAGTTGAATGCTTTTGTCTTCTAAATCGTACGCATCATTTTTAACATTATTTTACACGCAAACAAACCAAATGAACATTATTTGGCTACTCCATAGCTCTTAATTTGCAGACTACTAAATTTGATGTTGAACTATATATTAATTTCTAGGGGATTATATAGAAAGTTATATAAAATTACAAGAAAATATTTTTTTAGTATGACGACACATACAGTGTTATATAACTTAGTATCGAACCATATATCATCATATCGGTCACTACATATATTTTGATTAGTTTTATATGGCTTATGTAGTTATATATGGAGTCAGATTTGGGGATATGTAATAACATCATTTACCATACCAAAAATTCGTTGAAAAAATAATATCACATGTAGTTGTATATAATGGCATGTGTCTTAATGTGACTCCATTCATTGTCAGATATAACCCAATCACATTATATATGACAATATATAACTATTTTTACTCGGGTAATATTAACTAATTATTCCTTTAAAAAAAACTATTAAATCCAAGAAATTTTTCTCTTATAGCCAGAACTAAGATCGATTTGTTTCTTAAATATTTCTTAAGTAAGAATTTTTAAATATTTCTTATTCAAGAAATATTTAAGACCAAAATCGATATTAGTTCTGGCTGTAAAACTGACCCTTAGATTCTAACAAATTATCTTCCTAGGAAACTAGAAGACATTTTCCCAATCAAAAACACAGGATTAACTGATATTTAAAAAAATATAGAACAAGAATTATGGACAGATTTTTTTAAAATTCTGGGGTGGGCAAAAAGCAGACCGGCCTAAGTCCGCCAATGCTTAAATACAACTAAAATGATGTATATTTTACAGTTTGATTTTTGCTATTCTTACTAATATCTAGCAAAGAAAATCTGCTAATTTCAGCAGTCTTTTATGCAAGGTAATTTTTAACTAATTATTAGCAGCTTCAGCAAAACTTTTTACAGCCTTTTTTGTATTATTGTACTTAACCTGACCAACCATCCATTTGACGGGATTATACCGCTTTTTAAAAGCTTGTGCCGCCCTGAATTTTTATCCCGTCTTATCCGCCTTATCCCAATTGTTTTTTATAAGATAGTCAACTTTTGAATAAAGTTTTCTTAATTTATTTTTTCTAGAGTTCCTAGCCAGCAAATGAGTCCGAAAATGAATCAGAAAAGTGCTCAAAATATATTACTTTCACTTGTATGAAAGTGGTGCATTCACAAGAGCCTTCTGTTGTTTATGCTAAAAAGCTAATCTTTTTTTGAGTCATTTTTAATTGTTCACAAAATATTTAAATTTATTTACATTTCAGAGTCGTTTCTTTTCTTGTGATTGAATTTTTAAAATTTAAGAATTAATTTAATGCAATCAGAGCCTAAGGGGTTTGATATTTGTTATAAATTTTATATGCGCAAATATTGTAGACCTATAAGTTTTAAATTTCATTACATTCAGATTTGCTATAAAAATTATATTTTTCCACATTCTGTGTCAAAAGTCCGTTAGTCACGTAATTCGTTTTACACATTTCAATAAATAAAACATGAGATTAAAATCCTTAAGTAAATTTAAAAATATTTCAGAAATTGTTGAAAACCTAAACCAAATAAAAAATAACGAAAACTATATTTTTGTAGTAAAGTGTTGCTTTTCCAAACGCGTCGTATAGACCAAATACAATTAATATTGTAATTAATAGCTGTGTTCGGGTACTCAACATTGGGATCCTGCGGGATCCCAATTTTACCAAAAAGCGTTTTCTTACCACACAATCATGAGAGAGTAATATTCTTGTTCTTCTTGCACGAAAAAGCCCAGACTTTTTTTCGTGTAAATTTGGGTAAATTGTTTTTATCAGCTGTTATATCATCAGTTGCATAGGGCGCCCTATGCTCCGACTAGGAGCTATAAATGTCTAGTATAAGTATTATATTTAATATTCGTTTTACATATAATTAAAAATGCTAAATATTTAAAAAAAAAAAATATCAGTTGGGTGCAACTAGTTCACTAATTTGAACCAAAGGCCTAGTTCACAACTAATAGCTCTTTTAGTTCAATCGCTCATTTCATTCATTCAGAAAATATGTTTATCATTTACAAAATTTAGTATAATAGTTGCAAAAGCCTATCGGTGATTTTACAACTCCATAAAATTACCGACAATTTTTTGAAGACGCTTGTTTAAATGTGCTAAAGAGATAAATATGTAAATAAATCGAAGCTTTTGTTTAATATCAAAATCTTTTCCAAATTTAATAAACTATGTATTCCTTTTTGTAAATAGAAATGCCTAAAAAGGAAATTTTATTAAATTTTTGATTTAAAAAGGGGTTTAACTAGAAAAACTATATAGATTTTTACAACAAATTGAACAAGAACTAGAAAGAGCGCTCACCAAAACGAACTATAATGCACAAATCTATTGACGTTTGTTTTTCGGACTTCAAATATGGCTTTTCGCGTTCGTTTACTTTTGTGCATTTTTGTCATTTCGTGAGAGTATTTCTTGTTAACTCTCATTTTACCCAACTTTACAAAAAAGTAAAGAAACATACCTAATATGTATTTTCACTAATTATAATTTAGTAGGTTTGAGGTTAAGAAGAATAAAACATTTTCTTCAAAAGTTATAAACGCCTTCATCCGTGATTTTCAATTAAATTGTTTTATTGTTTATATTTTTATTGTCAGATTGTCTCTATATGAATACTTTCAGAAGTGATCAAACAGACATATACAAACATCTATGTACTTTAGATTTTTTTGTTTACCCAGCAAAAATGTGTGTAAGTTATTCAAAACAAACAACTTTTAAATTGGTTACAATGGAGCGATAAGTGCTCTATTTGAGTTTCGAATGTATGTGCTTTAAAACAACTTTCAAAAATGTATATATAATGTTGTTTTTTTCTTTTTAAATCCATTTGTGAATTACGAATTTATTAGAGATTCCATTTTTTTATCTCGAAAAAAACAAAATAGTTAATTTTATTCACGTACTTTATTAATTTACGATTAGTTACATATTTTTTAATTATTCGTACATATTTTAAAAAATACTTGAATTACAGTTCCCATTGAAAAAGGGAAGGAAATAAAGAATTGGATCCCATTGAATCTCCTGGACTATGACCCAAATATGAATTCTTTTTTTCACTAAATGCAAATATATAAAACTTAACAATTAAAATGTATTGTTAAGGATCTATGTAATTCGCTCGCGTACACCAAAGAAATATGCTAATAAAATTTGTTCCAATGTTAACACAATTTATCGTTTAAAACAGACCCATCAAGAGGTTGGTTAACAGATTTTACAATTCCTTACTCGTTGCTTATACACAAAAAGACCTATAAATATCACCTGCTTTAAATGTCGATATGCTTTAATTGACACTACGCCTTGAAAGTCGTAAAATCAAACGAAATAAATAATTATATAGTGACAAAAAATATATTTCAACTAAAAAATAGATCTTAAAAAAATTTAAGTTCCAAATTTTGTAAATGATCTTCTTCAACATAAATTTAACTAAATAATTACGTATTGCAAATTATAGAATTGGAACTTAATGCATCGTTTAATAAAAATGTTGATTTTCAGCTAACGATGGAAGCCTTGCAAAATTCAAATGACGACATGGTATTCGCTTTCGAAATATGTCTGGGGAAAAACTGTCCTCCAACGGTTCTCCGATTCTTTAATGAATTTAAAGCTAAAATTTCAATAATAGATCTGCGGCTTGAGAAAATTTATAATGATGGCCTTATTATTGTAGAGTTGTAAAATGTCGATGCTTTTCTTTCCTTTATTTGTAAAAAAAAAATATGAAAAAATAGTTTCCTAGTACGCTTTAATATTCTGAAAATTCCTTGAGTAATATTTTTAAAAAATCATAATCAGAGTAGGTTACAGTTTTTAGGATGTAGATTATCTTTAAACTTAGTTTATAACTAGAATACTGCTTCTAAAATGGATCTATTTTATTTTCTTTCAATGAAGACCGAAATTCTAAACAAGGAAAATGTGTTCAGGCAATTTTTGTTAATAAAATTGAAGTGGCTGATATAATTCGTTTTCGGTTTAACTAAACCAAGTTTAACTGACATCCCAACCACTCGGCCTTATCTTATCTTTAATTCAATATCGTATCTTTTTTTAATTTAAAGACTGAAGTATACATGTTACAAACTTATTTAAAAAAAACTGTTAAACCAAAATTAAAAAGAATTTTGGTTTTGTCTGATTTTGACTTAATCGAATTGATTCAGATGCAAAAGAACCGTTTCCTTAATATTGTCCAACAAATAATAATAAATTGAAGCTTTTTTTACACAATAGGTTCAGAAATGGGTTCTGTAAAGGCTAAACATTAAAATTGCCTATAAAATATGCTATTTCATACATTATAAAAAGCAAATTTAAATCACTTTTAAAAATCTATTATATTATATATTAAAAATAGTACTTCTAAATCACTCTAAAAATGCAAACAAAATGTACTCGTATTGATGTAATGAAAATGTATACTTAAAAACCATACTTTATTAACATCATGTAATCACTTTTAAATTACTAACAAAATGCTTAAATTGAACTACTGACAACATGGGACATCACGTGTAAATTAAATCAGTGTTAGAGCTAAATTGTAACTACTCCACAATCAGTTGATGCTATTCGGAGTGCTTTTAAAATAACTTTTTTGTAATGACTTTTTTTGCTGGGTATCTTCTTATTTCCTCCGTGTCACCTTTTCGCAAATGTTGCCACACTAACGTATGGTTTTTACGTACAAGTGCATGAAGTTTAATTCGACAAAGTTTTTTGACTTCAGATTCGTATTAAGGAGGCATACATATTTTAAAAACATTTATTGGTTATATGCCTATATTTTTAAATATCCCGGGTAAAAATAGTTATATATTGTTATATATAATGTGATTGGATTATATCTGACGGTGAATGGATTCACATTAAGACACATATCATTATATACAAAAACATCTGATATTATTTTTTCAATGAATTTGTTGTACGGTAATTGATGTTATTACATATCCCCAAATCTGACCCCATATATAACTATATAAGCCATATAAAACTAATCAAAATATATGTAGTGACCGATATGATTATATGGTTCGATACTAAGTTATATAACACTGTATGTATCGTCATACTAAAAATATATTTCTTGTAATTTTATATAACTTTCTATATGATCTCGTACAAATTAATATAAATCAAGAGTTAATTTATCCACAGCCAAATAATTTTCACGTGATTTTTTTGCATATTAAATTAAATTAAAAATGATGCAAACGATTTAGATTAGATTTTTATTTTATGTTATAAAATTTGGGCCTTTAAAATTGTTCAAGCTATAGAAATTTCTATATCAATTTAAAGCCGGTATGCATAAAAAGTATACCTACTATTAGACAAAATTATATAAAATCAGATATTTTTATATCGAATTAGATGTAATTTGATGTCCTGGATATGGACAAATCTCGGATCAAACTATATCAAATTATATCTAATTTGATATAATTAGACACAAGTAGATGACCCATTTTTCGGATCAAGTTGTATGTCGTTGTATATGAGGACTTATCAAAAAAGATATAATTATATATGACACCGTATTAAGATTTTTTACCCGGGATATTTGGATAAAAAATATAAAAAATTAAAAAAATATAAAAGATTTGTATGAAGGTGTGTATTAGACCGTACCTAAAAGAAGTTCGCCGTACACCTTAGAATATGAAGTATTTTTGTAAGGCAATTTAAAAAAAATATATTTTTTTGACAAACTTAGGGGTCGCCTTTTTAAATTTTTCGTTTTAGCTTCGGCATTTAAAGTTGGATTTTAAAGTGTGATATATCGATTTTTTTGCCTCGAGGAGACCAGTGTTTTGCTATAAAAGAAAAATCCAATGAAAAAAAATTTAAAAAGGCGACCCCTACGTTCGGCAACCAAAATATAAAAACAATTTCTATTGGGTTTCTCGTAAAACTTCCTTAGCAAAAGTTTAATGGTTTTTTGCGAGCTTTAATTTTCTGGCATTAGGGTGGTACATTAGGGTGGTAGCAACTGAGATCTGGTGGGTAACTTCTAGAACGGGATACTTGAGGTCAGTGTACCTTAGAGCAAAACACTGGTCTCACTGGACTGAGAGAAAAACATCGATGTATCATACTTTAAGATCCGACTTTAAATGCCAAAGATACATATAACGAAAAATATAAAATGGGGACCCTACGTTCGGCAAAAAAAAAATTTTTTTAAACCTCCTTGCAAAAATATTTCATATTGGAGGGTGTACGGCGCATTTTTTTTTTTTTTTTTGCCTGTAAGGTGGTACGCTCTAGTGTGTATAGTTGATCTTTTAATTGGCAAATGTTTTGCCTGATTGTTTACTATCAACATGCATTTAAAATTAACGGTTCGTTGTCGTTCAATAAACCTGTGATTCATAAGCTGACGGTCAGAGTTGATTAGAACCATCTGCGATACTTTAGGAATTAAAGTTCAAGGCAAAAATAGTAATAACAGAGGATAAAAAAAGCATTATTAGAATTTCGTTGATGTTAGTCTAATTGTGTTTGGGTTACATTTGTTTATTTGTTTCACAGTCAATATAAATATATCATTATCAATTATTAACCCATAAAGACATGTATACTAAAGAGAATCCTACTTTTCGGGACCCAAAAATACGTATTCTATCGTGCTGGCCTTATCGAAATTTTTAAAATTTTTCCTCTGTAATTTACTTGTATGATCTCACATCTAACAAAAAAACATTTATATAAGAGATTTTGATGTATTTCTCCGCAATATTGACTTGTAAAGTATTTCCCTGTGTGAGGGGATAAAAACAGAAATACCCATAACTCGAATGCTATTCAATGCACCTTTTATGTCTTTAGATCCGGGCTTAGCAAACCAAAATACTCAAAAAAAAGGTTTTAGCAGAAGGCTGTACAAAAAATTTTTGTCGAGTAATATATTAATTGGTGAGGCCCTCCGTAAGTTTGTGAAATCCCAAATTTGGCCCTTCAAGCCATTATGTGCCCATACCTGCTATATGCAATTACATAAATAATCCCCCTGATTATGTAAGGCGTAGGCGTAGACGTTTTTAGGTGTTTTTACAGCAAAGTCGTTAGAACAAATATTTTTCCAATACTTAACAGTCAAGTAAGGCATATTTTATCAAAATTGTATTATATTCATCAGGAAAATTTCACTTTGTATTAATTTAGATTTTGAAAAATTCGATTTGTATGAAGGCGTTTTTACCAAGTACGCCAACGCCTTACATAATCAGGGGGAATATATGATTATACTATATCAAGGGTGGACACGAATTTGTCATCGAGGGCCAAATTGTCGTTTTTCATAAATCATAGTGGGCCACACCAAAAAAAAAAAAAGAAAACTACAAATCTTTATGTAAAATGAAAGCGGAAGGAACTAATGTTTTATAGCTTTTTTTTTCTAAAACAAAAACGGTTTTTAAATCCATCTATTCCAAAACTTTTTTCAAATTCTGTTTTGGTATTTTTGAATTACATACATAAGTATAATTATTCGAACACTTTTTTATAGTTTTTGCATTGATCCGCATTGTCGCGGAATCGGCCAACGAAAATTTTAAAACTCAACGAGTTATAAGAGTCTGAATATTATTCCGACAACAAAAACAAGCATAAAAATTCCTAGCCTCCTGGATCCGAATTTTTATTTAATAATTTCGTTGCGCACAGCATAAAGTAAAATTTAAGCTTAAACTCGTGCTTTGTGCTGACTATAAAACTCGCCAACATTGTTGTAAATTATCTTCTAAAATCCGCCATATTTATAAAAAGCTTCATAAATGTGATAAAAAACAAAAATAAAACTTGACAAATGTGATAAACAAAAATTTTAATGCAAAATGGCATTTTTTAAATTATGAAACGATAGTTTCTTATGTATTTGTGAATGTCGACATGTTTCGTAAAAGCAGTTGAATTTATTTTGTACAGAATTAAAGGCCAGTTTTATAGCCAAAACTAAGATGGATTTTTCTTTTAAATACTTCTTAAGTAACAAATTTATAACTAAAATGGCCTTAAGGGTAAGATCGATTGTTCCTTTAGATATCTTTTAAGTATGCAATTTTCAAATCGATCTTAGTTCCGATTTTAAAATTGGCACTAATATTTAATATAAAAATTTTCGAAATAAAAATTAAAAAAATTGCGAAATAAAGTAGGGTAGAGGGGGGATCCTTCGCCAGTGGGGCACATACACTAATCCTATTTTTCTCCGATGTTAAGGGAGATAAAAAATTTAAAAAAATATATTTTGTGCATTTTTCAATTGCCTTTCCTTGACATCCACTTTTACGAATTTATATCACATGTGGTCGCAGATAGACGTGTTTTTGTGTTTTTTGGGGTGCCAAAAAAAATAATTGAAAGCAACTACATTTTGCAATAACTTCCTCAAATCGTGTGATAAAAAAATAATTTTGTATTATGTTAGACCTATGATCCTAAGCTTTCAGAAAATAATAATTTGATTTTAATAAATGGTTAAAAAGTGTGAAAAAATATTAATTTTATGTTAGTGCCTGCCTCTGGGGCACAATCACCAGATGGCCCCTGGAGCTACGAACAGTTGGTGCTTCCATGCCTAAAATGCTTCATAAGACTTTTCTATATGTTTAAAATATGTTCAATAGTAAATTAGTACAATCGTGTTCATTATTAAATTTATATTAATTATTCAGTTTTTTGTAATTTTGAAGAATCATTATATTATAGTTTTAAATTTTTTTTTTAATGTAGTGGAGATTTATTGATTAAAAAGAATCATATACCTTAAAGAACTTATTCCAAATTATTTAGTTCAGTCATTAAAACATTGACTTTGCCGTATTAACAATATTTTTTTGTTGAAATTGTATTTAGCTCTTTTGGCGAATATCCCCCAGGTTTGGGGCAGTTACGCCGATTTGGGTTACTTTGGAAATCATAAAAAAAGTAATAGAAAATATGCAAATAATTAGAATAAAAATCATAGAAATTAAAGCCAAGATATGTAGATATTCAATTTGAAAATAATTTTTGATAAATAATTAGGGGTTCAAAGATTACAGTGCTTTGAAAAAAAAGTGGCGAAGGATCCCCCCTCTACCCTAGTTTAAAAAAAACAAATTTAAATTCAACAAGGGCAGCACAAAAATCAGCAAAGGGCCGCATTTGCCCACCGTTGTTATATATATAAACTTTTTACTCTGGTATTGAAACAACTGTTGATATAGACCCACAAAGAGTTATATTTAGATGATATTGGAATAAATAAAATAACTATATGGAATAGTATCCCAGCAAAATATTGGTAACGACAAATAGTATTTGCTTAATTCCTTATTTTTAAGAATCAAGTAAGCAATCGGATAACCATTTATAATTTAATTTTTTGTAAGCATGTGTGTAACCACTTATTATTCAAAACCTCATAACTACCCAGTCAGAAATTGCCAGTGGTACAAAAAATCAAGCACTGGCATACCACTGGGTAACCACGGTATTAAAAATAAATGACTGGCAGATCACTCATTTGGGACGCTTTGCCAACGATTGCGAAAAGCGTTTTACCAGTATTTTTTTTACAAAAATTTCGGTGGTTTATAAAAAAAACTGGCAAAGAATTGGCTTAGAGTGATATGCCAAGGTTTGCAACCAGTGGTTATCCAGTGCTACCTAGCCAATGCTACCAGGCGTACAAAAATCAATTCACTGGAAAACCAATGATTTTATAAAAATGCTGACGCTTCGTTAAAAAATGTTTGTAGTCGGAAGGTTCCGAGTTCAATCCGGTTGCAAGCAAAAAAATTTTTTTGGATTTTTTTTAATTTAAAATTTTTTTGTTTTATAAAATCAATTTTTTTGTTTGTGGGAAAGCTCGTTCAAGACCAACTTTTTTTTTGCCCTCCCAACACTGGCATACTAGTTACTAAAAATTGTTTGCCAGTACTAGCATTTTGGTACAGCCAGTAGTTGTCCAGCTATTATCACTCATTTATGTGTTTAGCCATTAAATATTATAAGTCTCGTTAGCTCAGTGGGCAGAGCAATCGTCTGCCAATCTGACGGCCTGGGTTCAAATCACGGGAGGACCAAAAAAAATACATATGAACTTTTTTTAAATTTTATTTTGGAAAATATATTTCCAGACCACCTATTTATTGGTTTTGCCAGCGTTTTGCCAACGTTTAAAAATTTTGTTCCTCCAGTGCTTTTCCGGGGCTTTTTGAACAGCCGGTCCTTTTGTCTAATGTGTTATCATTTTGGGAATGGGAAAGCACTTTTTGCCAGTACGTGTACCACCTGTTAAAGTGCTTTGCCACCGCTTTCCCGTTTGTATTTTTCTGACTGGGTACTTATTTCTCATTTTTTCGTAAGCGAGCGGGTAAGCGTGACTTATAAAAACGACCACGCCAAACAAAAATAATGAGTTTAGACGCCAAAAAATAAGTTGTGCGGAGCTACGAATTCCTATTATATAACCACTTATTTGGTAATGAAAGATTTTGCTGGGATATTATATAGTATAATCAATGGGTATCGATCCCCCCTTGTCTCGCTCAATCGGCTCTCTTTTTATTTGTTCGTGAACTCGGGCACAAACAAAATAACACATTTTCCTTGTGTAAAATCAAAGAGCGTAAAATAAGGAGAAATTTCAACTATTATACAGGGGAATTGCGGAAAAATCAGATGCTTTTAAGGGGAACGAGATTATTTCATAATGCGTCATAAGTTAATTTACTGTGTTCACTGTTAATGTACTGTCTACAAATGAAATATTAGGTTTAATATTTTTTTTTATCAATTAACTTCAAAATCAATCGCAGAGAAAATTATTTTATAAAATTAGTATATAATTCATACACAAAAAATTCCTGTAGGGAAAATGATGAAAGCATAGGTACTTATTAAAAATTTGTTCATTAAAATTCGTGGATTTTATCAAGTTTTGTATAAATTGTGTAGGTACTAGAGGCCAGTATGAATGTTTTGCAAGACATTCACAAAACATTTTCTTATACAACACCAAAATATTTTTTTTTGTTTTCTGTTTTATTTATTTATTTTTTTTGTAATAATCTGAATTTTAACATCTTGTAAATAACTACAAATAAGTAAAATGGTAAATTTTTGTTATATTTAGTATTAAAAATCGTCAAATCTCTCATCAGCGCATGCAAGAGAATGTCTTGTAAGACATTCATTCAGCCCTCTAGTAGGTACTTCATTGTGTAAATGATGTTGTGTTAGAAGTTGACAACACTCATTTCAAAGAAGAATAATGAAAAAGGAAATTTTACGTCATCAGATTTTTCCCCTCACAGTACTCACAGCATCTTTTGTGTGCGCAAACTGTTTTCACCCGGTTTTTATTTGCTCGCCCGAGTTCGCTAAAAATATAAGAGAGTCATTGAAAGGATCATCTCTCTCTATATGTATACTATTTGGTATAATTATATCCCAGAAAAATATTGGTAATGACACCTCATTACTATCTGCATTACCAAAAATGATATATCATTACCTTTTGCATTATTTTATAATATAAAATAATGACTTCCTAATAACGCCCTATAGTAGTAATTGTTTTTAAATATAAAGTAATGACTTACTCGTAATAGTTTAAATAAGTATTGTTTACACAGTTAAATTTTATACATTTTTTTTATTATATGTAAATATGTTTTATATTTAAATTTTTATGACGAGTCCTAAAATCACGCACTAGAAAAACTTAAATTTTTGTGAATGTATTTCTTTAAACTAATAGTATTTGTGTAGCTCCTTATTTTTAAGAATCAAGTAAGCAATCGGATAACCACTTATAATTCAACTTTTTGTAAGCAGGTGTGTAACCAGATTTATTAATTGTATTTCAGAAATTATCAATTGATTTTCAGTTTTATCAATTGTATTTCAGAACTTATCAATTGTTTTTCAGATTTATCAATTGTATTTCAGAAATTATCAATTGAATTTCAGTTTTATCAATTGTATTTCAGAAATTATCAATTGTATTTTAGAAATTATCAATTGTATTTCAGAAACTACCAATTGTATTTCCGAAATAATCAACATTCATCTTAAACACATTGACATGGTGCAAAAATATAATTTAATAACATACATTTAAATTTAACGGTACGTTGTATTCAAAAATCTGTGTTTGTCATACACAGAGTTGAATAGAATCAGCTGAGATATCTTAAGAATTAAGGTTCAAAGCAAAAAAGAGTAATAATAACAAAAGGATAAAAATAGCATTGTTAAATTTCGTAGATGTTAGTCTAAGTTGAGTTGTTGATAACAAACTCGATTTGCTTTTAACAGTCACATAAGTAGACGATTATCAAAATATTAACCCACTCAAAGGCGAAAGGCACTGATGATGGCTTTGTAGCGAAAGCCGAAAATGCGCATTCTGCCTTGCTGGTCTTATCGAATTATTTCAAATATTTTTATTCTTTGTAATTTACTTGTAAAAATTGTATCATCTTTCTTTGATTTGTAAATAATTTAAACAGAAAGTGATATTAATTTAAGATCTAGAGTCAAACTAAAATAATAATAATCAATTGTATTTCAGAAATCGTCAATTGTATTTCAGAAATTATCAATTGTATTTCAGAAATCGTCAATTGTATTTCAGAAATTATCAAATGTATTTCAGAAATTAGCAATTGTATTTCAGAAATTATCAATTGTATTTCAGAAATTATAAATTGTATTTCAGAAATTATCAATTGTATTTCAGAAATAATTAAATGTATTTCAGAATTTATTGATTGTATTTAATAGTTAATTTCTGAAATACATTTGATAATTTCTGAAATACAATTAATAATTTCTGAAATACAATTGATAATTTCTGAAATACAATTGATAATTTCTGAAATACATTTGATAATTTCTGAAATACAATTGATAATTTCTGATATACAATTGATAATTTCTGAAATACAGTTGACGATTTCTGAAATACAATTGATAATTTCTGAAATACAATTGATAATTTCTGAAATACAATAGATAAAACTGAAATTCAATTGATAATTTCTGAAATACAATTGATAAATCTGAAAAACAATTGATAAGTTCTGAAATACAATTGATAAAACTGAAATTCAGTTGATTATTTCTGAAATACAATTGATAAATCTGAAATACAATTGATAATTTTTGAAATAAAATGATAATTTCTGAAATACAATTGGAAAAGGTGTAGTTTGAAGTAACTTCCTTGTTAGATTTTAACTAATTATTCATTTAAAAAACTATTAAATCTAAGATATTTATCTCACCAAAAGAGATTCTACAATATTTTCCTATTAAAAATCCTCTTCCATTTTTGTATCAAATGCCTCCAGATGCTTATTGAATAACTCTGTGATTCTCATAGGGTGAAAACATAACAACTGAACACAAAAAAGTGGCATTTTCGGATTTACCATCTCCGGTTTCAATGAAATTTACAACTGTCGTACTTGATACTTGGCAACATGGCATCAAAGCATGAACTTTAGAGCCCGGACTCTTTTGGTTACTGAAATATGACGTCATGAAAATTGGAAGAAACGTTAAAATGTGACTAAAGTATAATTACTAAATCGACTATATCTTTTAAACTATGCAAGATGCAAAATTCATTTTGGTCTTATATTTTAGGTAAGAATGTACCTTAGGGCGGGTCGATTTAATAATCGCCCATGGCTCAGTGAAAATCGTATTCCAGGGATCAAAAGAAACTTTGCCGAAGGAACCATACCTCTAAAACGAATTCTACTACCCGCCAACTGTTGACTTTTGTCCCGTAGGGTCAAGTTTTGAAAAATCCCACTTTGACCCATTTAGAGTGCCCCAATCGAGTCCAAATGTATGACCGACCCCCACTAACTTTGGAGGGCCGATCCACCCATGCCAGTGGCACACCCCCTGGAACTCCCCTGGGGGGTTCCCCATACAAACATTTTAAAAAATCACCATTTTTGGCACTTTATTTTATTATTTTTTATTTATTTTATTTATTTTTATTATTTTATTTATTTTTTCTCTTTAGAAATTTATTTAGTCAGAACATATGTAAATGAAAAAATTAATTTAACTTAGTAATAGAAAAGAAAATAAAAAAAATTACTGTTTGAAGTCTTTTTTGCTTTCAAGTCTGGGCAATTTCGCACGGCTCTCTAATGTCGTCACCATAACAGCCTCTACATTTTCCGGTATAACTCGTTTGGAAACGCTAGCTAGCAATTGAACGTGTCGTTCTGTTGCAGGTCGTAAAATAGGTTGTGTGGGTTTTTTTTAGCCACCACAAGACACAGCTGCATGTCGTAAACTTACTTAAGCTAAATCGGTTACAGGTAGAATTGAGCATAAAATTATCATAAAGGATTTTCCAGAAGTAATAAAAGGCGCACTTGCTTAACAGAATTTGTGGTCAGATTAACGTTTAATTTACATGTAAGTACTTTATGGGCAGTTTTGACAACAAAATCGGTTACAGGTAGAATTGAAATTACCATTTCAACGTTTAATTTACATGTAAGTACTTTATGGGCAGTTTTGACAACAAAATCGGTTACAGGTAGAATTGAGCATAAAATTATCATAAAGGATTTTCCAGAAGTAATAAAAGGCGCACTTGCTTAACAGAATTTGTAGTCAGATTAACGTTTAATTTACATGTAAGTACTTTATGGGCAGTTTTGACAACAAAATCGGTTACAGGTAGAATTGAAATTACCATTTCATTCTTATTACCTCGTCTCCTAGACCATATATAACGCAACAGTTTTTGTGAATGCATTAAGTCGTTGTGAAGAACTCGAAGTGTGAAGTGCTAATTTGAGATAAAAAAATATTTAAAAAAAAATCATTCCAAATCAAGAAGTTTACAATGAATCCACCATCCTCTACACCGCAAGATGAAGCAATAACAACATCAACAACTATCGAAAACCCAATGAGTCATATACCCAGGCATGATGTTACTGTTTTTGGTGTGTCTACTGATTTGACTGATCTTAATTTACCAACCCATCTGGATATCTTGAGATATTATTTTTACTTGAGCGAACAAAAAAAGTTGTCCTATAAAGCATTCACTATTCAAGTACAAGATAAGTTGATTGGAATTTGGGAAAAACTTGGTATGGAAATAATGCTGAAAAAAAGTGTATGTAATAAATTGAATAGATTGCTTGACAAATATCAAGAGCAAATCAAGAGAAGAAACAAACCCCAACAATTTACAGAGTATGTAAAATCTCTGGAAACAATTTTTTTCATTGGAACATGTAAATGCGATTTGAAGGCAGCTCCATGTGCATGCGGTTTGGTTCCCGAACGCCTCAAAGAGTTTATGCACGATCAACATAATCAGAGAAGTCTAACAATGGATGGATTTGCGATGGAAATTGAAGAGCAAGGAGCAACGTCTATGTCATCAATGCCAACATACCAAGATCCCGATGATTCAACATACGCACCGCCACCGGTTCAAGAAGATTTGGATATAAGCACAAGTTCACAATACACACAGAGATACGATTGTTTTAACTTTGCCTTGGTATGTGACAGATTTGGCGTGCCTGATAGAGTAGCATCAGCAATGGGAACAGCTCTTTTCCAAGATTTTAAAATGAAAGATATCCATGGCAAACCTCTCATCATGGATAAATCGAAAGTTCGCCGAGAAAAAGAGAAATGCAGACAAGAAGTGCTTCGCAAACGGTTAGATGATACCAATTTGTTAGCATTTTCATTCGATGGCAGAAAAGATGATACTTTAACGAGAGATACAATTGATGAGAAGTATCATACTAGAATGGTAAAAGAACCTCATCTTGTTATTTTGAGAGAACCGAATTCTGAATTGATTGGTTACGTAAGACTGGAACATGAAACCGCTGAATACAAAACAACCAAATTAAATGATTTTTTCAACGATAAAAATATATCACTGGATGCATTAATTGGCATATGCACTGACGGTGAGCCAACAAACACTGGCCCAAACGGTGGAATTATACGACGATTCGAATTGCTGTTAAAAAGACCATTGCATTGGTTCGTTTGCCTTCTACACTTCAACGAACTTCAGTTTCGGCATTTGTTTGAAGCTTTGGATAAATCAACCAGCACTGGACCAAGATCGGCAACCGGAAAATTGAGCCGTCAAATCGAAACTTGTGAAACTCTTCCGGTAAGTTATTGCTATCACTCATTTATTATAATTGTCAACCGTTTTTAATTGTTTTATTTTTATATATTTTCAGGTGGTGGACGGCTTTCAGAAAATTGAGTTGAAAAATATGCCCCCTGCTCCAGAAAAAATTGAATTTTCCACCGATTCCAAGTACTTATACGACATGGCCCATGCAATTTCTAGCGGCGTGGTTTCAGTGGATCTGGCAAACATCAAACCAGGGAAAATTGTACATTCTCGGTGGCTCACCAAGGCCGCTTAGACTATTACGATTATATGTGACAACGGAAAATCCAGATGCAAATTTAAGAATACTGGTTGAATTTATAATTACATGTTATGTTCCAATGTACTTCAATATCAAGTATTACAGCTCTGTCGTGTACGGTAGTAGATTATTTTTCAAATTCATTAGTTGGTCAAGATTTCTAGAACCTCGTTTACGCAAAATTGTCAATAAAGGAATTACAGAAAATATCTTGTTATCAATGTTGTTTGATGATAGCAAAGAAAAGCGCGACTGTGCTATCAAGATAATTCTACGCTATCGAACCGATGTTGACGACCCAACGGGACTTAGAGCTTATAAAAAACCAGATATAAACTTTTATTGCACAAGTTACACGGAAATGATCAATATGAATGACATAAATGACGTATTTGAACCACCATTCACGCGAAGCATTCCATACGATACTTTGAAAGAATATTTAAATCAAGATGATCCACCGTTTAATGATCCAAAAATTCCATCACACATACAAGAAACAGAACGACACGTTCAATTGCTAGCTAGCGTTTCCAAACGAGTTATACCGGAAAATGTAGAGGCTGTTATGGCGACGACATTAGAGAGCCGTGCGAAATTGCCCAGACTTGAAAGCAAAAAAGACTTCAAACAGTAATTTTTTATTTTTTCTTTTCTATTACTAAGTTAAATTAATTTTTTCATTTACATATGTTCTGACTAAATAAATTTCTAAGGAGAAAAAATAAATAAAATAATAAAAATAAATAAAATAAATAAAAAATAATAAAATAAAGTGCCAAAAATGGTGATTTTTTAAAATGTTTGTATGGGGAACCCCCCAGGGGAGTTCCAGGGGGTGTGCCACTGGCATGGGTGGATCGGCCCTCCAAAGTTAGTGGGGGTCGGTCATACATTTGGACTCGATTGGGGCACTCTAAATGGGTCAAAGTGTGATTTTTCAAAACTTGACCCTACGGGACAAAAGTTGGGGGGTAGTAGAATTCGTTTTAGAGGTATGGTTCCTTCGGCAAAGTTTCTTATTTTGATCCCTAGAATACGATTTTCCCTGGGCCATGGGCCATGCCTCCCCACAAATCGACCCGGCCTAATGTACCTACTCTTGAAAATGCATATTGATTTTGTTCAAGAAAGGGTCAAGGTAATTTTTTTGGGGTCTTGCGTTTAAATACCCATATCTCGAAATGCGCATTTTTAAAAATTCTTAAAAAAATATATGTTTTTAACTGAATCCCCTTATATATTTGTAGAAAAATTCAGGGTGGTATCGTGTCTGATTTATATCCAAAAACATATATTTTATGTAAATTAATACATACATGTAAGTTAAAATGGAATAAATTATGAAAATCGTAAAAATATTAAACATATGTATATGTATTCTGGGGTTCTCCAAAAAAATTTTTTTTTGAATATTTGATCATCCCAACAAACCAAACGATATCGTTTCGAATTCGTAACGATATCATTTCGATGATAAGTTTGTCCGAGAATGATATCATTAACGATTCATAAGTGATAGGTACTTTGAAGAAAAATGCACATTCGTTATTGATATCGTTTTTTCATAAAATAATGATATCGTTATGATATCGAAAATTTCAGGCAACGCGATAATATTTTCATCATATTCAAAAATTTTGTCGTTATTTTATCACTATTCCACGAAAAAAAATATGATATTTTCAGAAAATTTATCGTTATTTTGAAAAATTATGATATCCCCAGGTAGAAAAAACAAACCAGCACAGCGTTGCTTTACAATGGTACAAAAAAAAAGCATTGCAAAAGCACTAATTTAGAATGCTTTGCCAACCTTTGGAAAGAGTGCTTTCCCAATACTTGTTTTACAAAGTTTACCACTGTTTATGAAAAAACCACCGGCAAAACATCGGTTCAAAACGATTTACCAACGTTAGGTAAAAGGACTGTACATGAAAAAATACTACTGACAAAATATTGGATTGCAGCGCTTTACCAACATTTGCAAAAAGGATTTTGCCAGTACTTATTTTACGAAACTTATGACTGTATGTAAAAAAATACATAAACTAATCACTTAATGTTCACCCTATTTAAGTACCAGTTTTCAAGTCTATTGATAAAACTGGAAAATTGTTCTTATGGTAAAATTTGGGTGAAAATCTATTGAATTTGTAGTTTTAAGCAGAGATGTATTCGCTTATTAGATACAGTGCTGCTATACTAAAATTTACGTTTCTCTTTTTTTTCGGGAATGGGATTTTACAGATTTTTTCATGAAGAATTGAATAAAAAACAGTTGATCTAAAATACCGATTGGCAGAGCACTTATTTTACTATTGTTACCAACGCTTTGCCAACGTTCGGAAAGATAAACGGCCAACCGAAGATCGACGTTATCATTTCAAGGTTGACCCAGTACTTTAATTTTCGAAAAACGGACGCTCTGCCAGCGCTTGTACCACCATATACAGTGATTTGCCAACGTTTTGCCGTTTGTATTTTTCTACCTGGGTCCAGCCAGAAATTGCCGACGCTTCAAAAAATGTAGTACTGGCAGAGCAAGGATTTTTTTGTAAAACCATTGTTTTGCCAGTACTACCTAAAACAGTGCTTTGCCGGTACCTACTGTTTTAAAAAAATTTCATCAGTTTTTTTTTAATTTTACAAGTTTGCATACAGATTTTTCGATAGGTTCCATTTTTTACATAATTTATCCGTGATTTATATTATAGCATTCATAAAACGCAATAGAGGAAGGGGGTAAAAAATTCAAAAATGTATCAAATACGATTGAAAGTATAAAAAATTTAACATAGTGTGTTTATTAAAATTATGGTGTAAACTTATGAAATTACCATTTGTGTAAAAATGGGTACGGGTAAATGAATACCACTAATATATTTGATTTTTTTTATGTATAACGGTATTTTTAGATGTATTTGTACAAATTTCCACGATAGGTTTAATGAACACACTATTTTTCTGTCATTTCGAATAGAAAATAAACTTCGTTAATTTTCGAGAAAAGAGTTATTACTAAATTAACAACTGTTTGTTTTTAAATATACTTTATTTGAGATTAAGATTCCATTCAATCATTTGTGTATAAGAGTTATTGCAATTATTTCATTATGATGTTCAGTGAGAATACACTTAAATTCTACCAAATGAATGTTTACTTCAACATTATTTTCATTTAAATGTTTAACATTGTGCAATCCTATTTCTTTTGATGGTAAACAAAAACCAAAAAAATGGTATTTTCATTAAAAATATTACTTTGAAGAAAAATATCATCACATTTCTATTTAGAAGATTTAGATATATAGATATAGATAAAATTTAGAATATTTAGAAAAAGGTATTGGAAAAACCTTTAATTTTTCGTATTTATAGTATCAGCAAAATAATGAATTTTCCATTTTTATGGTACAGTATTTTTTGTATTAATGACGGTTTGCCAACGTCGAAAAATAGAGTCGTATAACCGTTTAATGGTGTTATTATTTCGACGTTGAAAGGCTACTGTAAACGTTGAAATTCAGTCGTTTTGCCAACGTATGTACTGTCGTGTCCAACGTTCCGCCGACTGTATTTTTCTGACTGGGTATTTACAAGTGTTATTTTGTGTTAAAAGTAAAAATAAATGAACATTTTTTTAATTTTTTATTTTATAGATTTTTTTATGCGATTTTAGTCAAATTTTCTTTATTTATTTTTGAAATATTCGGAACGCATCTGCCATTTTCAATTCAATTCAATTTATTTCTTATAATATTTATATTATTTACATTTGACTTAGAAGCAAAGAGTTTAGGAACTTCGTACCTTTTCTACTTAGATATATAAATATATTTTTTTAATATATGAAATTTATGTACATTATTATTAAACGGAAGGAAAAAATGTACAAAAACCTTTATGAAGCAGAGGTATAAGATAAAAATGAGAAAAAAAATAAAGTAGATAAAATTATGTTGAGATCAGTTCATTGATATGTATAGGGTCCGCCAAATAACTTTTTTTTTTGAAAATGCTATAAAAAAAAAACTACTGAATATTTTCTCAAATTTTTATTTTTTATTAATAATGGAAAATAATTTCATTCATATGGCTGCCTCGGCTAGCCTACACGATCGGCCCAATTTTTAAGCACATTATCGATTGTGTGCAGCTGTATTTCACCAATGGCTTCACGAATATTGTCCTTTAAAGCGTCAATTGTCTCTGGCTTGTCGGCGTAACACTTATCTTTGACGGCACCCCACAAATAATAGTCCAACGGTGTCAAATCGCAGCTTCGAGGTGGCCAAACGACATCAGCTCTGCGGCTGATAATGCGATCTTCAAAAACAGAGCGCAAAACATCGAGTGTAGCTTCGGCTGTGTGGCACGTAGCGCCGTCCTGTTGAAACCGAATGTTGCCAATATCCTCCTCTTAAATTTTTGTGAACAAAAATTCGTTCAACATGGCCCGATAACGATCGCCATTGACTTCGCACACATTCTGCAACATTACCATGATTTTCAAAGTAATGTCGCGTTGTTCAAGCGTATACACAACCATATTCGTTCAGCGGAAGGATAAAACTAATTATCTGTCAAATCAGACATGAGCTAAGTGTTATCATTCACGAAATAAGCACTAGTTGAAAAAAAAAAACGTTAGATGGCGGACCCTATACATTAGACCTGGCGTTAAAAACTTTTTTTTGAAACTTGAATGTGGGTAGCGATAAAAATATGCGATTTGATGCCAAAATTGATGTAGCAAATTTTCAGGCTGATCGGAGGGTACCAACCCGTGCCACAATGAGGTCAAAGGTCAAAATTTTGAAAAACCACCCAAATACTTTTTTTTTTTGCATTTTATAAATTTTTGTAATAAGAAATAATGTAAATATAATGTTTTTTCTTTAATTTTTATTTAATAGGCTTATTATTTTTATTTTAAATCATTGAAGATTTTGTATAGGCTGGGAAGTCCTTACGGTAGCCTTCTACAATGTGTAACAAGTACTGTTTATCGTCTTCGTTGTGTGTTAAGCATCTGTTATAGTCAGTTATTAGTTTGACTTTTCTTTCGGCGGCATCATTCACAACAGTAATGCATTTTACGATTTGTCCCCCTTTGACGGATCAAAGCGTAAGAAATCCGTAGAAATTTCCAGACGAGAAAAAAATTTTTTTGTTTCAGGAGTTACAAAAGAGCTTAAATCCTTGGATGTGAATAATTGTAACTCATCAACGCTTGCACACACTTTTTGTGAAGGGAAAATATCACCATCATCACCGATATGATTGTCTTCATCGGAATCTATTTGCAACGCCAAAACCATCTTTTCCTTTATTTTTGAGTCTACATGTGGATCAAAAAAGGCAAGTGCAACTGCTTCCTCTGATAAATACCACAGGTGGTTCCGAATTTTTTCCAAAAGCACTGTAGATATTTTTTTTATCAAAATACCCAATAATCCCCTTTATTAGTTGCATATCTCTATTTGGCGCTTCAACTGCATTTGCGGTTCTAAACCAGTATTGGAAGTAGAGACTTACTAAGAAAATGCACGTATTACGAACTCCATTCAACTGACTCGCAGACATTTTAAAGTGCTCTTTAAAAATATACATTTTGAGACAATAGATGGCCTTGGACATGAATCTTGCATGAGATGTCGCTCCAGGTGCACGAAATGTGAAATTGGGAATGCTACCACCAAGAAAAATAAATGCAAGTTGTAAGAGTTCTCTATAATAATGCCGAATGTGGACTTTCGCTAAATATTCAAGACAAAAGTGTTTCCTTGTTTCGCGTTCCTCGACAGATATGACACTCAAAACTTGTTCATTAGGGTGGCATTGAAAAAGTATCGCTTAGGTCTGGTCGGATTATTGTGCCACTTGGTCTAAAATATGTATGCTGAAAATTTGAGCGAAATCGGACCACTCTAAGCCGTGGACCCTAGGGGTCAAAGTTCAGATTTTCGAACAAATGTATATCTAGCTGTAATTGCTTGAAGAAATCGTATTTTTTTTTTTAATCTTGAAAGCATTTGTAAAATTGCTCTAATTAGCAATAAATACCAATTTTAAATATATATAAAAAAAAAAATTAACCCTTTAGTGCCATGGGTGCCAAAATGACCCATTTTTAGAATCTTGAAAACATTAGTAAAATTGCTCTAATTAATGCATTAAATACCAATTTTAAATATATATATATAAAAAAATTAACCCTTTAGTGCCACGGGTGCCAAAATGACCCATTTTTAGAAAAAAATGTAGTATATCCAAAAACACGTAAAAAGTAGTTCAGAGTTCAAATACTAATAGTTCTGAGCCATAAGATCTCAAATAACAAAACAAAAAATTTTAGATTTGCATATTGAAAATTATTTTAATAATTATTTTTAATAAATTATTAAGTTTTTAAATTAAATTTTTTTCAAATACACTTAAAGACAATACAAATTATTATAATTTTTACACCATTTCACTTGTTTTAATAACAATTGGAATTCTTTTAAATTACAAATGATGTTTTTGAATTTTAAATGGGGCTTTTTTAATTACATTTGCTATTTTTTGAAAAACAAGGGTGATATTTTGAAAAATTAATGTGATTTTTTGTTAATTTTTGAAAAATAAAATTTGAAAATACTCATTATTTAATTATAATCATTTCAGGGAATTGATCCCGAAAAATTAAAATTTTTAAAGAGTAAATAACTTTGGCCATCCACCTAGCATGGTGCATAGCTCCTGGCTTTGAAAATTTTAGTCCACGGGGAGGAACTCCACCCAAAAAGATTATAATTAACTCAAGAAACTCTTGGTAATCACTCCGTGGAAAGTCCTCTCTAATCTTTTGCATTGCGAAGCTTAATATCTCATCACTTTCATCACCTAAAATAGTTTTAAAACGTGGATATGTAAATCCCGTCGAAATTTTGTTTTGATCTATTTTGGGCCAATGCTTTTTAAATTTTTTGAATATAGTGATTTCAGGGCCAGTTGAAACGGCCATTTCTTTCTCGAATACACCTGCTAACACAATTTCCAAAATGTGATGTCTGCAGCCAAGGAATAAAATGTCTCGTCCGATTTGCTTTTCGAACAAATGTATATCTAGCTGTAATTGCTTGAAGAAATCGTATTTTTTTTTAAATCTTGAAAGCATTTGTAAAATTGCTCTAATTAGCAATAAATACCAATTTTAAATATATATAAAAAAAAAATTAACCCTTTAGTGCCATGGGTGCCAAAATGACCCATTTTTAGAATCTTGAAAACATTAGTAAAATTGCTCTAATTAATGCATTAAATACCAATTTTAAATATATATATAAAAAAATTAACCCTTTAGTGCCATGGGTGCCAAAATGACCCATTTTTAGAAAAAAATGTAGTATATCCAAAAACACGTAAAAAGTAGTTCAGAGTTCAAATACTAATAGTTCTGAGCCATAAGATCTCAAATAACAAAACAAAAAATTTTAGATTTGCATATTGAAAATTATTTTAATAATTATTTTAAATAAATTATTAAGTTTTTAAATTAAATTTTTTTCAAATACACTTAAAGACAATACAAATTATTATAATTTATACACCATTTCACTTGTTTTAATAACAATTGGAATTCTTTTAAATTGCAAATGATGTTTTTGAATTTTAAATGGGGCTTTTTTAATTACATTTGCTATTTTTTGGAAAACAAGTGTGATATTTTGAAAAATTAATGTGATTTTTTGTTAATTTTTGAAAAATAAAATTTGAAAATACTCATTGTTTAATTATAATCATTTCAGGGAATTGATCCGGAAAAATTAAAATTTTTAAAGAGTAAATAACTTTGGCCATCCACCTAGCATGGTGCATAGCTCCTGGCTTTGAAAATTTTAGTCCACGGGGAGGAACTCCACCCAAAAAGATTATAATTAACTCAAGAAACTCTTGGTAATCACTCCGTGGAAAGTCCTCTCTAATATTTTGCATTGCGAAGCTTAAAATCTCATCACTTTCATCACCTAAAATAGTTTTAAAACGTGGATATGTAAATCCCGTCGAAATTTTGTTTTGATCTATTTTTGGGCCAATGCTTTTTAAATTTTTTGAATATAGTGATTTCAGGGCCAGTTGAAACGGCCATTTCTTTCTCGAATACACCTGCTAACACAATTTCCAAAATGTGATGTCTGCAGCCAAGGAATAAAATGTCTCGTCCGATTTGCTTTTCTAAAATACTGCAGGCTCCTCTAAATTTGCCTGTGTTTGACGCTGTTGTATCAAATACAAAGGCCTCGGTTTTGTCTAAAATATTGTGGTCTTCAAGAGTGTCGTAGACTGCAGATGCAATTTCTAGGCCAGTTCCCGATGGTATATCGGGAATATTTAATATTTGTTCTGTCTTTGGAGCAGTTGCTATTATTGAGAGACGGTCTTCGGATTTTCCTGTTACGCTAGGCAAAAGTTTTGTATCCCAGTGAATTGTTAAAGGTTGGGAGTTTTGTTTAAACGTTGATACAATGTTTGTGCTCTTTGCTTTGCGCAACGCATCCCTTTGCTGACGAATCGAATTACGGTTTATAATAAATTCGGATGAGCTGAGCCCAACTGCATCCAGAACAGCAACTAGTAAATGAACTGTATCTCTGGAACTTATCTTTAATTTATCCAAAACAGCTGCTAGTCTTGGTGTCAAAATTTCTTTGCGAGGTCTTTTTTTTTTTTTTTTTGGTTTTGTGACATTATCCGCTATTTGTGCATTTAAACCAAAATTATTATTCTCGTTTTGGATGGATTCTTCGTTGTCTGACTCATCCAAACATAAAGAATCGTAGGCAATACAATCTGTTAAAATCAGGTTGGTTAAACAAAATAATTTTGCTATCAAAGCCTCTGTACCCATTTTTAACCCATAACACTTTTGTTTTAACACACTCTTATAACAAATTTGGCTGCCGCAACCGATTTTCAATGGTTACCGCAACCTTGTAAATTCGGTTTTCACAACCGAATTTTCGGTGAGATGAAATCTTTCGATTTTTATATGGATGCAGTTTAGTTAAAATGAGTATACTTTTAAATATATATTTACCTTTTGAGGTTGATGGAGCTTCCAGAAGCTGTTGTCTTCTAAGTTCAAATGCTTGTTGACATATTTCACGGTTTTCTTCCCTTTTTTTAAGTTTGCATCAATACCTATCATGCACCCTGGGCGATCTTTTAATCTCTGCTGGATCAAAAACTGCTTGTCTTCCTCGATCTTTATTAGATTGAGTGCGTCCACATGAGCCATATCAAATAAATAATCAAATGAGTCTTTCCAAGATTCTCTCTTTTGTTTTAAACTATCAGAATCTCTTACGTCTCGATAACTGCTTTCAATTATTATACAGGGTCGCTAATTTTTGTTCTGCGTTTGATCTTGAAATGACAGGAATACGGGCCCTTTCCCAAAAAATTGAGCATTCCCTTATAACTATTCGAGCACTTTTAGCAACATTTAACTTTTTAGTTCTTAAATTATAAAATAAAACTCTTAGACAATCTAATTTTGATGGAAGCTTACTACCAGATAATTGTTTTTTTTTTGGTGGCCAATTAAGTAAATTTCACTTCTTAGTACTGACATATTTAATTTTAAAGAAATTACGATAAAAATTAACTTAAGACACACTTTACACGAATGTTAATCACTTTCAATCAATTAAAAAAAGTGGGTTTGACTAGTTTTTCTTTATTTGTTTTTTAATAGGGGAAAACCCGTATTAAATGCTCTAAAATTACTGTTTGAAGTAATATAAAACGGGAAATCACAGAGTTGAAATTTGAATGTGAAATTTGATACGCTTGTATAATTTTGGGTCAGTTCATGGGTAAAGGTCAAAGTGGTAGTTGTTCATTCTTAAATCCGTTAAATTTAAACTAACAACTGGTTTATGTCCTTACTAATTGGTTTTTGGTTATATTTATCAGTAAATGGTTCATAAACAAATTGTTTGATTCTGAGTGCATTAAAAAACTTCGGCAAAATGAACCCTTACACCCAATCTTGTAATATAAGATAAAAAGTGGTTAATTTCGAACTCCAAGACTAAAGGGGTTAATTCTTTTCAAGCAAATGTTTAGACTATAATTAAAAATAGTTGCTTATTAATCGTATTTGGACAGAAAGGGTTTTAAATCGTGTTTAAAACTGGGTAATTTTGACCCGGGTGACACAAAAAGGTTAATTTTTTTATAAATTAAAAAAAAAAAAATTTCAGACTATAATTAAAAATAGTTGCTTAGTAATCGTATTTGGACAACAAGGGTTTCAAATCGTGTTTAAAAAATGAGACATTTTGACCCGGGTGGCACAAAAGGGTTAATTTGTTCATAAATTATTATAATAGAAAATAGTTGCTATTTAATCGTATTTGGACAATAAGGGGTTTAAATCGTGTTTAAAAAATGGTTCATTTTGACCCCGGTATCACCAAAGGGTTAATTTTTTCATAAAAAAATTCATATTGTAATTTAGAATATTAATTACAATAATTTTACAACTTTTTAGCAGGATGCTTTGAAATATAAGTATTTCTACAATTAAATATAGGTAAAAATACAGTAATTCGTAAAATCTGAACTTTGACCCCTAGGGTCCACGGCTTAGAGTTATCCGAATTAGCTCAAATTTTCACCATATGATATTTAGACCAAGTGTCACGATAATCCGAGCAGACCTAAGCGATAATCCAAAGTTCAAATTGCTCCATACATTTCAATGCCACCCTAATGTACACTTTCTTAGGAAAAATAAGAAAAGTTAAAGTTCTTACAGAATTAACATGTTAATTGTGTAACAGTTTTAAAACAAATGCAGCCTTGTCTTAAAGGACATGGAGATATAATTTATATTAGTTTAAATTTTTAAAAGAATTGAAACAGTAATGCAAAATTGTCTATTTTATTTCATAAAGCATCCTCCTGCCAGTCGTGTGTTTTGTAAAGTTTTAAAAAACACCTTCAATTTGGCCTTTTGCTATGTTCTTAAGGCTTTTTTACAAATAGAAACTTTGATACATATTTTTTTTAAAACATTTGCGCAAAATTTTATTAAAAATTGGGAATCTGATGGTACAATGTCGACTTGTTTGCGGTTGCTCGAAAAAGGTATTTAGGACCTATTTCACACGATTTTTAAAGAATTTGATGCTATTTTAGTTATTATTTGTTTTTTCTAAGCTTTTCTGGTAATTTTGTAGCACAGATTAAGAAAATTGTGAAGTTTTGGGAATAAATTAAGGAAAAATCTATATTAAAAATTTAACCGATTAATCGACCAATTTTAACCGATTATTCGGGTCGAATAATTATTTGAGTTTTAAATTATTCGTTTCGACATTAACCGAAATAGAGGCGATTAATCGAGGAATCGGTTAATCGATTAACCAAATTGGAAACACTAGTTTCTGATTGTTTAAACACAGCCAAATTCGGCCAACTTTTTAAAAGCTTATCCAAAGTTAATTTTTCAGAAAAAAAACTTGAATTAAAAGTATAGTGTTTTTTGTTTTAGTTTTTGCAGAAGTAGTTGCATTTCTGGTTTTGCTGTTGTTGTAAATTTTTACACAGAGTGTAGATTATTACTTTTTTTGTTTTTCTTATCATGCGCAGTAGTTTGCATATCGCGTTTTGTGCTTAAAGTCGAGTGTTCTAACGTTTTTTCAAAATAATTTTGATCATTTGGAAAAATCGATTAACAAGTAATGAAGAAACCACGTTTAATAAAACTGCGTACTCAGTTTTGCATGATCAACTCAGTAGTCCGTATAAAAGGACTTTAAATTGTCAACGCATGGTTTTTGCCAAACCCTTTTTTAAGGATATTTTATACATTCCATGCTGCTGATATGGGATCAAATGAAAGAGGAGAATTTCTACATTTTAATAAAATGTATTTTGTGATAATGTAATTTTTTTTTGTCAAAATTTACATTATCACTGAACTGGGGAGATTATCCTTTCTTATTTGATGCCCATTGTGGAGAGAAGTGAGAAAAAAATATATTGCCATTTTAGTATGCATTTTTATTTCGAAGACCTTTAAAAAGGACATCTGACGTAGTGGGTATATGTATATATTGTTTCCTTTCGTTCCTATAAGGAGCATAGGGCCTCGACGTGGTGGGTATGCAGTTCATCTATAAATGATGTCTACCTTCACATATGTATATGTATTCTTCCATGGGTGGTAGCAAAATTTGAAAATGTTGCACGGTGTAATATATAACTGCGAGAATAAAAGAACTAATCAGCGTCGATTTTATGCAGCGGATGAAGTTGTGGAATTGCTTAACGCATGTGAAAATGATTAAACCCTCCAATTAATATCACCAGTATACTCTGTGCCTCTTGTATCAAATATTATGGTTCCGCCACGATTTGAAGAAATTCGGATATCACAAACAATGTTCGGCAAACAAGCCGTCACAAACCATCATATGATCGAGCATATAAAATTCAACCAACTTTGAACAATTACAATTCGTCATTTGGTTGAGCTATGAGTGAAACCAAACGAAAGTCAATCGATATATCTTCACCTAAATTGCAAAAGGGCGTAACAACACTTTTTTTGCGTTAAATTAAAGGATATATTTATTCTCTTGACTATAGACTTTTTTTTGTACATAAGTTTAAATTTTTGTAGGGACATGTATTTAGTCTAGTGCATCATAATCAATCAAAAACCCGATTTCGAATTTTTGTTACTACCATCTGCATTTTAGGCGACGATATGTATACTTAAAACAAATATCTTATGGCCTAATTTTGTAAATCACCTGCGTTCATCACATCACCTACACTTCACTTCACTCACCCAACGCGGGGAATAAAAAATGTTATTTTATAAATCACTACGTATTCGTGATTGATTTTTACGTTATCACTTGAATTGTCAAATACATACATTTAAGAGTTGCCATCTTTCTGCAAAAATAGACAAAATTTAAACGTTTTTTGTTGGAATTAATATAATTTATTATTGGTATCCCTTAAAATAGAATAAAAATCTAAACAAAAAAGAAAAATGTGCAAAATATCTTAAAAAATGGTAGAAAAAATTAATCAAAAATTCAATCAGCGATTAACAAACCAATTTAATGATGCAAAAAATTTCCATTTTCCGATTGCTCTTGGTTTTTTTTTTTTGCAAACTGAATTTAAAAAAACCACACTTAAAAAATTGTAAAATAATCGCGGAACGCGAAAAAAAAGCTTTATGGTACAAAAAATTAATTAAAAAACTTAATCAGCGATTTACATTGTGCAAACAAATATATTGATGGAAAAATTTTCCTTTTTGCAAATTTTTTTCGCAAATTTTTTTTCCCGGTTTTTTTTCTTTATTTTGATGTATGAAATGGGTATTATTTTCGATTTTCATTCTGCAAACAAATATACTGATGTAAGAATTTTCCATTCGCAAATTTTTTTCCGCGACCTTTTTCGCGATTTTTTTGCAATTATGCACCAAACTTTGTTATATGAAATGGGTATTATAGTCTCTATATTACATATTTAACAAAACCGCACCTAAAAAATAGCAAAATTTTGGCGGAACGCGAAAAAGACTTAATGGTACAAAAATTGCATTGAAAAACCGTATCAGCGATTTTTATTCTGCAAACAAATATACTGATGTAAGAATTTTCCTTTTTTCAAATTTTTTTCCGCGACTTTTTTTTCGCGATTTTTTTGCAATTATGCACTAAACTTTGTTATATGAAATGGGTATTATAGTCTCTAGATTACATATTTAACAAAACCGCACCTAAAAAATAGCGAAATTTTGGCGGAACTCGAAAAAAGACTTAATGGTACAAAAATTGCATTGAAAAACCTTATCAGCGAATTTTATTCTGCAAACAAATATACTGATGCAAGAATTTTCCTTTTTGCAAATTTTTTTTTTCGCGATTTTTTTTTTTTTTTGCAATTGGTCGCCGAACTTTGTTCTATGAATTGGGCATCAGAGTCCATAGATTATAAATTTAAAAAAACCACACTTAAAAAATTGCAAAATAATAGAGGAACGCTAAAAAAGACTTTATGGTAGAAAAAATTAATTCAAACACATAATCAGCGATTAACATTTTGCAAATAAATATAATGATTCAAAAATTTTCCATTTTGTAAAAATTTTTTTTTTGCAAACTAAGCACCAAAATTTCGTCTATTAAATCGGTATTATAGTCCCCAGACCATGAATTTAAAAAAACCATACATAAAAATTTGCAAAATAATCGCGGAACGCGAGAAAAGGCTTTATGGTACAAAAAATTAATTTTGTTTGCGGAATGTAATTCGCTGGTTAAGTTTTTTAATTCATTTTTTTTTTACCATAAAGCCATTTTTCGCGTTGCGAGATTATTTTGCAATTTTTTAAGTGTTTTTTTTAAATTCATAATCTAGGAACTATAATACCAGTTCCATACACCAAAGTTTGGTGCTTAGTTTGCAAAAAAAAAAATCGCGAAAAAAATTTTACAAAATTGAAAATTTTTGCTTCATTATATTTGTTTGCAGAATTTTAATCGCTGATTGTATGTTTTAATTAATTTTTTTTATTATAAAGTGTTTTTTCGCGTTCTGCTATTATTTCGCCAATTTTTTAAGGACGGTTTTTTTAAATTTGTAATCTAGGGACTACAATACCTATTTCATAAAGCAAAGTTTGGCGGCTAGTTGCAAAATAAAAAATCGCGAAAAAAAATTGCAAATAGGAAAATTATTCCATCAACATATTTGTTTGCAGAATGTAAATCGCTGATTAAGTTTTTAAATTAATTTTTAGTGTCATAAAGCCTTTTTTTCGCGTGCCGCCATTATTTTGCAATTTTTTAAGTGCTGTTTTTTTTAATTTATAATCTAGGGACTATAAACCCATTTCATACAACAAAGTTTGGTGGTGAGTTGCAAAAAGAATTCGCAAAAAACAATTGTCGAAAAAGAAAAATTTTTGAAGTAATATATTCGGTTGCAGAATGTTAATCGCTGGTTAGGTTTCTTACTTCATTTTCTGCACTGTACTTTTGCAATAAAATTTTTGAAAAATAAAGTCGTGTTATAATTGTTATAATTGTTTTTATTCCACTGGATTATCTTATCCATATGTTTTTCAGCTTAATTATCGTTTATTACATTTTTTCTAGTGTTTTTTCTTAAGTTTTTGGCGATTTATTGCATTATTTTTCATTCAACACCTTAAAAATGCAAGTGATAATATTTGACAATTCAAGTGATCAAAATAACAGTCTGGTGATTTACAAAATTTGCTTTTTCATATAATTTTGTTTAAAAACTACGTAAGTCAGCACGGACGATCACGGCGTTCATCACCGGGATTTATAAAATACGAAATTTTAAAAAACTAGGGGAAGTGAAGTGTAGTGTTTTAAGAAATTAGGCTATTAGTCTTTTTATGTTTGGTCGAATGAATAGTTCATTTAATTTTATTAATTTTTTGTTTAATTTAATGAAAAAAGGAAAACTATAAAACTTCTTCTTTGTTTACCTTTGACGACCAATGGGACACATATGTCCCCTGCTGAATTTGCGACCTGTAAGCAAGAAAACAAAACTATTCCTAATGTTCTGGTATTTCTGAAAACAGGAGGCACAGGTCCATGCTATATCAAAATTTTGGTCTTGCAAAACCAATAACATCTGAATAAATGACATCCAAAAAAGATGAACAAAAAATCTTATTTTTCAGATTTTGGGGTCAATTAATTAGGCGCTAAGAACACATGGGGCCAATTATTTGGTAAATCTGAAAGCAAAAACTCTCCTCTATTAATGCAAGTCAGTTTAAAAAAAATCGGTTGGAATATGTGGAAAATATAACAAAAAATAAAAATGGGACATATATCAACCATTGGTCGTGAAAGGGTTAAACCATTGAGCACTTACTACCACTTTTGTTTTCCATAATTCGTTTAAATTTATGTTTTTTTTAACTATTTAAAGAAATTTAAAAATTCGACCAAATTGCACTATATATACTGCGTTCAACACTTTGCTCACAAACAATGAGTGCGTTTACCAGACGCTCAACTGTTGCTAATCCGCTACTCAACAATATGGTGAACGATTCGATTAGCTACCGCTAAGTCAACATATTGTGGTAGCGCTACCTTGTTTTGGTAGCGTAAAAATTGTACGCTACTTGTGAGCAGTTAATGATACATCAGCTGTCGTTTATTTTTTTATATCGAGACACTATATTCAATACTCTATATCTGCAATTTTGGCCAAAAAAGAGTTTTTGATGGCAAAATCATTGTTGATATTATATCCATCTATAATATCAATTTGGAAGCAAAATATACATCCCCTGCCACTTTTTTGAACATTTTACATTTTCTCATATCTACAAACAAATTGATTTTCAAATACAGAAGTCTATATCTGCATATAAATTTAAATTATTTGAATTGTATAAGGTATATATACAATTTTTTTGAGGTATATATAAAAGCTTTTTTCGCAAAGTTTTTTTGCATCTAACCACCAAACTTTCTTTTAGGAGATGTGCATTATAGTCCTGTTATAATAATAAACTTGTATATCGAGTGATTACAGTCATTTATACTACTGTTACTAATAAAGTATTATTTATCAACAAATGTAATACAACACTGTTTATGTACCTTATTATACACACATATATTGTATTATCTTATAAGATCGTTCTATTCAATAAAGGACTGTGAAGAACACCAAATGGTGTCAGGTTAAATAAATGAAATAGAGAGATAGAGAAAAAACTTTAAGGTTAGAAAAAACTTAAAAAGTAACATGTGTATTGAAAATTTGAAAAATAAATAAGGCCAATAATAAATATTTTAAAAAGTTTTTTAAATACAAAAACACTGGTAAAAGTATAGTTTTTCTAAAAATACAAAATCATTGTGAAGCCATGACTCCACCAGTACAACCAACAGTGGACATTAAGGAGACAATGGCTATTTCAACATCAATGGAGCCACTCAATATAAAGAGCTCCAATCTATGCATCGAATGGAAAAATTGGAGCAGAAATTTTAAAATCTTTATGAGAGCATCTAATCTCATAAAGATTTTAATACCGCTATGGAACGGCATATATTTTTTCAAAAAGACAATGCTCAGATGAAACAATTACAGAGTACGCTACAACTCTGCAAAATTTAAGTTTATCGTGCGATTTCGGAGGACTTCGTGAAAGTCTTATAAAAGATATATTCATATGTGGCTTATCAAGCAATTTTTTGAAAATAAAGGAAAAACTTTTAAGCGAAGGAGAAATCACATGGGAAAAGGCGATGCAAATTGCAAAAAGCATGGAAGCCGTTAAGGAAAACGCAACAGCTATTGAAAACGTGGTTCATAATAATGTAAGTGTTGGGGCTTTAAAAAAATCTTCAAATTCCAAAACTAACAACAATAATGGCAACTATGTATACAAAAAACAATTTGAAACAAATAATCAACAAAAACTCAAATGGGAGAAATGTGGTAAAAGCCAAAAATTTAGATGTCCAGCTGAGGGTTTCAAATGTTATGTATGCGGCAAATTGAACCATTTCGCAAAAATGTGTTTTGCAAACGGCCACAACAACACCAACAACAACAATTATAACAATAGGTACGTTAAAGCCGTAGAAAATTATGAAGACGCGAAGAAAATCTTTTTATTGGAACCATAAGTCACGAGGATTCTAATTCTCCAAAAGAATGGATCATCGACACTGGCGCGCAAGCCAATCTTTTATCTGAGAAAACACTTAATAATTTGAATATATGTAAGATAAATGAGAAATTTAATACTAACATACTAATGCGGCGTTCACAGTACGATTGTTAAACACGTTTATGTAAAAGTTAAACATATCAGTTCACACTTAAAAATTAAGTGTTTAGTTAAACATCTCGAACAGCTGTTCCTTAACAATTGTAAAAAAAAAACAAAAATTTAACAAAATTTCCCAAAAAGTTATTTTTTCTTCGGCCGGAGGCAATAATTACAAATTTTTGGCATTACCCAACGTTATAATTGCTATAAAAAATAAAATAACATTGTCCTCCCCTGTCGGAAACAAGATTTTTCAATTTCTAGTTAAGGGACAACTTCATGGCTGTTTTTGGATTTTTCGTTCCCGGAAGCAAAATTTAATTAACTGTTTTGTTTATCTATCACTTTAATAGGAAAAAATTGCATTTTAACTGGTTTTTATTTAAATTAAGTTTATTTTATTCAATTTTAATTTTTTTTTCTTGTTGTGTCATCTTCTGCTTCAAACATGTCATTAAACACCAGTTGATATCAAACTTATCGTGTTTAACAACGTGTTTAAAAAGTAAACACGATAATTTAGCGTGTTTAAGGGCAGAAAAATGTACTGTAAAACATCTTACTTAAACATGTTTAACGCTTAAACATGTAAAATCGAGTTAAATACGTATGTGTGAATGCCGCATAACATTTAGTGGGGAAAAGCTGCCAGTAGTAGGTTGGTTTAATTTGAATATTAATTATAACAATATTGATCATGTTACAAAATTTTATGTTTTGAAAATGAATTGTAAGAACGTTATAGGACTCGATTTAGCAATCAAATTGAATATTGTAAAAATGATTAATTCGGTGAATATAGATTCGTTTTTGGAAAAGTATGATGAATGTTTTAATGGTCTTGTTAGGTTGAAAAGGGAATGTAGGGTACGTTCGTAAATGCAGCAAATTTGTGCAACACTGCGGCAGTTATGCGAAGTTTTGTAGCTGATGCGTGATCAGCTGTTGCAGATGCTTTGCTACTGCTCAACAACTGCACAGACTTTGCTTTTTAGAACGTTTTGCAAAAAATAAAAAACATGTTCGCAATAACATTAACAAATATTATTGAAAATCTTGATGGTAAAAATGACAATTTTTTGTTAAGTTATAATAAAAAGAGAATTAAAAGAAAGATGAAATGACTTTTGATTATTAAAAATCCAAAAAATGCTAAAAAATAAACAAAATTTAAATTTTTATTAAGAATTTTTATATATTAACTCTTCCATTATGCACCAACGTTTAGTTTTCTTCTTGTATTAAATGATTTTAACATAAAAATTTAGAACGCGCACCATTGCATCATAAATTAAAATGATGCGATAGTTGCAGAAATCAGTGCTGTTTGACTTAAATCAGTGCTGTCAAGTGTTGCATTTTTGAACGTTTTACTTTTATTATGCCGCAGTGATGCATTTACGAACATACCCGTAACTTGAAGATAATTAGAATAGTGAGCCCATAGTGGAGGCACCACGTCGTGTTCCAATAGGACTGTTCGAACCTTTGAGGAAGGAATTAAAAAGAATGGAGGAGTTAAAAGTGATAGTAAAGGAAAATGAACCTACTGAGTGGGTAAACTCGATTGTTTTGGTCACCAAGTCCAAAGGTGCCCTTCGTTTATGCCTTGACCCGAGGAATTTAAACAAAGTTATTGTTAGGCCAAGATTTAGCTTTCCTAATATTGATGAATGTAGGTCACAATTAGAGTTTGCATTTCGGTTTTAACCGTAACCGAAACCGCGGTTAACCGCACTATTTAACCGTATCCGTAACCGCAAAAAATCCGTGCGGTAACGGTTTAATTATCATACATTTAAAATAAGATTTTTGCAAAGAATATGATTTCAGAATTTTTAAAATTTTACAACAAAAAAATTGTATTTCAAATATAGGCGCAATTTTTACTTTATAAATTTCAAACGTTATATATTGTTTTAGAAGACTTACTGAAAAAATTATAAAAGTTAATATGTTTTATTATTATTTTTATTCTATATTTTTACTTTTTGTATTTAATCAAATATTCATTGGATCTCGATCTCGAATATTTAATTGAAAAATAAAAAATTTAACATTTTTTTTAATTTTTATTTTTAATCTGGAACCATAGTGTTATTTTTTTTAAATGAAATTTTTGGTAAATAAATGTTCTTTAGTTTGACTCTAGATCATAAATTAATATCACTTTCTGTTTAAATTATTTTTAAATTAAAGAAAGATGATATAATTTTTACAAGTAAATTACAAAGAATAAAAATAAAAAAATACGTATTTTCGGCTTTCGCTACAAAGCCATCATCAGTGTCATTCGCCTTTGAATGGGTTAATAATTAATAATTGTCTACTTATGTGACAGTTGAAAGCAAATCGAATTTGTTATCAACAACTCAACTTAGACTAATATCAACGAAATCTAACAATGCTATTTTTTTCCTTTGTTATTATTACTCTTTTTTTTTTTTGCTTTGAACCTTAATTCTTAAGATATCTCAGCTGATTCTATTCCACTCTGTGTATGAAAAAATATGAATTTTAGTACTAGAAACAATCTTCTTATTTATTCCTCATTATTTAACCTTTTTTAGAAAAGGCATCATATTTGCAAAAGTTTTTGTATATTCAACCGATTTTCCTCACAAAAGTTTTTCTTGAATTCGACTTCTACTTTTTAATTTTTTTGCTTTAGACTGAATAATTTTGTCGTTGTTGGGCTAAAATTGATTAATTTAATGTTAAAGAATTAAGTTAAGAAATTGTTTTATAGTGAGTGCGATTAACCGTTAACCGCACCAATTTTAACCGTAACCGCGGTTAAGAAAAATTGCGGTTAAATGCAAACTCTAGTCAAAATTGACAAATTCTAAATTTTTTAGTAGCCTTGATGCTAATTCCGGATTTTGTATGATCCCTTTAGATAATGCCTCATCAAAATTATGCACATTCAATACCCCAATGGGACTGTATCGGTTTTTGCGTCTACCATTTGGTATTAACGCCGCGCCAGAAATATTTAATTCGGAAATGGTGAGATTGTTCGGATATATAGAGGGACTTATCATCTATATGGATGATTTTCTGATACATGCGGAAAACTTGGGGAAACATAATGAAATATTATTGAAGGTCTTGGAAAGGGCAAAAAATGTTGGATTGAAATTTAATCACTGCTGTTCTGAGTTCAGAGGGTTTTGATTTAGAATAGATTTCTAAAAGCACGTGGAATTAAAATATTCGGAAATTTGCTGTTTTGGTATTCACATATTAAGTGCGTTCCCGTACGTACCCAAAGTTACCGAAATTTACCCAAAAGCGTTCCCGTACTCGAAAATTGGGTAAATAAGAGCGCTAATGAGAGTGTGTTAGTGTTTCTCTTCGGGTAAATTTTGCTAACACAGCTGATGTAAATATAAACAAAAAACAATTGTGAAAATAAATTTGAAATTTTGATTAAATCATTTTTTCTTCTTCTTCCTCTTTTTTTAGATTCCGAAAGAAAATGTTAAAATTTATAGACAGTTTTTAAAATAATCTTTTTATGTATAAAATGTTCTACAAATTTCAATATTTTAGTGAAAATACAAAGAAAACATTTCAAAATTTTGTTCACAAATGTTTTTTTTAATAATTCAATAAATATTTCATAGAAAAAATGGCATTCGTTTTTACTTCCACCCAGCATTTTATACACGGTATATTTCACAAAAATTTTTGTGGATGTGAATCACAAAACAGCAAAAATGTTCGGAATGTTCCACTTTAAAATTTCTTTATGTGGATTTGGAACTGAGAACAGCGCCGAATATATATATTTAATCCTTTAATTCCCAGTGGAACATAGGGCTGCCTATAAGTCAAAATCAAAGATTTTGAAAACGGAGATAAAATTTATAGGACATTTTTTTGATAGCAAAGGTATTAGACCCGATACGGATAAAATCAGGGCCATTTTAGAGTTGCCAACACCCAAAAATGTTTCGGATCTTCAGAGGTTTTTGGGGATGGTAAATTATTTGGGTGCGTTTATAGAGAATTTGTCAGCTAAAACTAGGAACTTAAGGGAACTTCTAAGGAAAGATGTTCTATGGCAATGGAATTTTGAACAGGAAAGAGCTATTTGCAATTTTATTTGGTTGTACTCGTTTTCACCAATATGTATATGGATTACAGGTGACGGTGGAAACGGACCATAAACCATTGGTATCTTTATTTGGGAAACCCCTTTATAAAATACCAGCTCGCTTACAGAGATTTATGTTACGTTTATTGACATACAATATAAAAGTAAATTATAAACCTGGAAAACATCTCTATATTGCGGATACGCTTTCAAGAGCCCCTCTCGATGAAAATGCATTATTGAATTTGGACCGGGAAATTGATTTACATTGCAATTTTATTATGTCCCAGAATATCGTGCCAGACATTACTGCTGAAAGGATTAGGGAGGCAACCAAAGCGGTTGAGGTATTTAGGAGTTTATTTTAATGTGTCAGGAACGGATGGCCAGAGGCCAAGGAAAAGGTAGATCGGGTTCTACTCCCATATTATGCAGTGAGAAACGAAATATCCGAATTAAATGGTATTTTACTAATAAATAATCGGATTCTAATACCGAAGGCTCTTTGGCGGGATACAACGTTGTCAGAATTTGGCTAGAGGGTCAATTTACTGGCCAAACATTAATATTGATATGAACATAATGGTGTCTAATTGTGAAATTTGTAAAAAATATCAGAATTCTAATTCGAAGGAGGAATTGTTACCACATGATATTGCTCCAATTCCATGGTACAAAATTGGTTGTGACCTATTTGAATTCAACAGATCAATGTATCTGTTGGTGGTAGACTACTACTCCAAATTTGTTGAAATAGAGGTATTGACTTCAGGCTATAATAGTAACCAGGTCATAACTAAACTTAAATATATTTATGCCCGACATGGGATACCTGCTAATGGGCCACCATTTAATTCCAGGGAATTTTAGACTTTTTGTACCAACTGGGGAATACAGCATGCATCTTCGAGTCCGTATCTGCCCAGGTCCAATGGCCTGGCAGAGCGTACCATACAGATGATCAATAGACCGTACCTTAAAAAAAAAAGTTCGCCGTACACCCTCCAATATGATGTATTTTTGGAAGGCGATTTCAAAAAAAAAATTTTTTTTGCCGACCGTAGGGGTCGCCTTTTTTAATTTTTTGTTATAGCTTTGGCGTTTAAAATCGGATTTTAAAGTGTGATATATCGATTTTTTGCCTCGAGGAGACCAGAGTTTTGCTATATAGTAAAAATCCAATTAAAAAAAATTTAAAAAGGCGACCCCTACGTTCGGCAACCAATATATAAAAAACAATTTCTACTGGGTTTAGCGAAAAACTTCCTTAGCAAAAGTTTAATGATTTTTTGCGAGCTTTCATTTTCTGGCATTAGGGTATGTAGCAACTGAGATCTGGTGGGTAACTACTAGAACGGGATACTTGAGGTCAAAATGTTTTTAGAGTAAAACACTGGTCTCCTCGAGAGAAAAACATCGATGTATCATACTTTAAGATCCGACTGTAAATACCAAAGATATAACGAAAAATGTAAAATGGCAACCCCTACGTTCGGCAAAAAAAAAAATAAAAAAAACATTTTTGAAACCTCCTTTTTTTTGCCTGTAAGGTGGTACGCTCTAATGATCAAGAAGATGTTGTACAAGTGTCAGAATGATTCATCTAACCCCTATACAGCCTTATTACAATATAAAGGGTTTTTCAATAAGAGCGCTACAAATGTAAAAAGTTTAAATAAAACAAAAACGGTTTTGGGTATCAATGAAATTCTTTATTCCTGTGAAAGTACGTTCGATGCCAGTATATATGGAAATCGATCTCTTTTGCATGGCCACCACGGGCACGCTTGCAGAAGTCCAGACGCTGAACCCAATTTTCGACGGTTTTTAAGCATAAATCGGTCGATACTGCTGCAATTTCACGTTCGATATTCGTACGAAGTTCATCAATCGTCGCTGGCTTGTTGGCATAGACCATAGATTTGACGTAGCTCCACGCTCAATTGTTGATCTGCTAGGACGATTATGACGACCATAAATTGGAAGTAGCGCTCTTAATGTTGAGGCCGCTGACTCCGAATTTCGGTAGTAAATTTTAATAATTTCGACTCGTTGTTGGCTCGTATATCTTTCCATCATGAAATGGCAAACCTTACTGAAGAGAAATGTCAAAAGAGCGGCAAGAAATATGGCGTCGTTTGCTGTCCCTGTCTTTCTACTTTTGTAGCGTCCCTGTTGAACAACCCTTTAGAACGACTCGTAAGGGAAGTTTTCCTAGTCCGTCGGAAATACTAATGGGTAGAGTTTTGAGAACGAAGTCACCCTGTCTTTCGGAAAATTTGAAACAGAAACTTATTGATACAAATGAAAGGGGAAACAAATAGATAACGAAAATGGCAATATGTTGAAATATTACAGCAGGGCAATGAAGAATCTTAGGCCGGTGGAAATAGGCGAACGACATCTATATGGTATCCTGGTACAATATTGGAGGGCAGTAAGGAACCCAGATCTTTTATTTTACAGGATGAAGGTGGGTCAGCATTTAGGAGAAATAGGCAACATATTAGAAAAAACTCAGATTGTGTTAAGTATAATCACCCTTATTCTAGTTGGCGACGTCGACACAAATCGACGTCGTATTTTGTCGTCTTTTTAAAATTGGTATTCCACTTGTCGTTATCGATATGTATCGATGACTTTTGACTAATATTTGGTATTCTTTAAGAAAATTTAACGACGATATTGTATTGAGACGACTCTGATTTTGTCGTCGCCATTTTTGGTAACGACATTTGAAAGTAAAGTGATTGTTTTTTTCTAATTTTCGATAAACAGTCGTCGTCGTTACAAAATTTTTACGGAATACCACATTGGTGTCGATGTCGAAAGAAAGTGATATTGACTTAAAAACGACAACGACGTCGACAACTAGAATAAGGGTGAATAAATATAAACGATAATAGTAATGAAAATAATAATTAAAATGAGAATAAAAACTTAAATCAAAATGTTAATCCGAAGTTAAATCAAAATGTTAATGAAAATATTACTAACACGAAAATGACTAAAAGTGGTAGGGTAAGTAAGCTACCGCAAAGATATCTTTAATAACCCTACGGGAAATTTTAACAAACTGTCACCCAACTGGCCCCTTTATATGAAATAGACTGGTCACTTTTACATGGCGTTGTCATAGGAGGTGGAAATTGACCCCTTGTGAAATGTCACAAGACAAATCCTAGGACAGATTACTGAACTCTCAATTTCAGGGACCTGTCCTGGGATTTGTCTTGTGACATGTCACAAGGGGTCAATTTCCACCTTCTATGACAACGCCATGTAAAAGTGACCAGTCTATTTCATATAAAGGGGCCAGTTCGGTGACAGTTTGTTAAAATTTCCCGTAGGGAATAAACGGAAAAAAGGAAGATGTTATAATAAACTTGTATATCTAGTGATTACAGTCATTTATACTACTGTTACTAATAAAGTATTATTTATCAACAAATTTAATACAACACTGTTTATGTACCTTATTATACACACATATATTGTATCATCTTATAAGATCGTATATTTTAATTTATAATCCAAAGACTATAATACCCATATCTTAAACCAAAATTTGGTGGTTAGGTTGCAAAAAAAGAAATATGAAAAAAAAATTTGCAAAAAGGAAAATTTGTGCATCAATATATTCGTTTGCAGAATGTCAATCGCTGATTAAGTTTTTATACCCTACACCCCTACGTGTAGAGGGTATTATAAGTTTGTGCTGTAACACCAAAGAATATTGGTCCTAGACCCACCTTATGGTATACCGATCGGCTCAGCATTTTTTTTTTATTTCGATTTAACGATGTCCGTCCGTCCGTCCGTCTGTCTATGCATTCTTGTGCGCACTCTACAGGTCGCAAATATTAAGATATTTTGATGAAACTTGGTACACCTACCTATGTTGGCCCGAGGACGAAGCCTATTTATTTTGGTTAACATCGGTCCATGGTTAGACCTAGTGCCTATATAAGGGTCCCCCCAAAATTGGCTTGGTTACACCTGCAGGTCGCAAATATTAAGATATTTTAATGAAATTTGGTTCGGTGACTCACATGGTCCCGAGAACAAAGCCGATAGATTCTAGATAGAATCGGACCTATTTGGACCTATCGCCCATATGGGCTATATTTACGATTTTCTCTTCTTTTATTATTTTATAGAAAATTTTGACACAAGTCCGATTTTAACCCATTCGAATTTCGGATCCAAATATTAGTTGGCTTTTAACCAGACTGGTGTAAGGTATTGTATAGTCGGCATGGCCGACTTTAACCTTTTTACTCGTTTAAATTAATTTTAGTAACAAAGTTTTTTCGCGTTCCGCTACTATTTTGCAAATTTTTATACATTTTAATTAGAGTGGATTTGCAAAATCACACGGAATTCAAAATTTCGAAAAGTTCCTATTTCTACCAAATTTTAATATTAATTGGCTAATTTTAAAATAAATTATTTTATAATAATTGTTGTTAAAAAGTATATATTCCACTTTCATCAAGCTTTTTCTACACGAAATAAAATGAAAAAAAATAATTCATAAAAAAGTATGGTGGCTAGTTTCAGAAAAAAAAGAAATCGCAAAAATTTATATTTACAAATAGGAAAATTTTTGCATCAATATATTTGTTTGCAGAATGTAAATCGCTGATTAAGCTTTCTAATTAAGTTTTTGCACCATAAAGCCTTTTTTCGCTTTCCGCAATTTTGCAATTTTTTAAGTGTGGTTTTTTAAAATTCATAATTTAGGGAGTATACCCAGCAAAATATTGGTAATGACACCTCATTGCTGTCTGCATTACCAAAAATAATATATCATTACCTTTTGCATTATTTTGTAATATAAAATTATGACTTCCTAATAACGGCCTATTGTAGTCATTGCTTTTAAATATAAAATAATAGTTTAAATAAGTACTTTTTACAAAGTTAAATTTCATACATTTATATTTATTACATGTAAATATGTTTTGTATGACGAGTTCTAAAATTACTATCTAGCAAAAGCTTTAATTTCTCTGAATGTATTTCCTGAAGCTAATAGTATTTGTGTAACTCCTTATTTTTAAGAATCAAGTAAGCAGTCGGATAACTACTTATAATTCAACTTTTTGTAAGCATGTTTGTAACCACTTATTATTCAGAATCTCATAACTACTTACTTCTCATTTTTTCGTAAGCGAGCGGGTAAGCGTGACTACTTATAAAAACGACCACGCCAAACAAAAATAATGAGTTTAGACCCCAAAAAATAAGTTGTGCGGAGCTATGAATTTCTATTATGTAACCACTTATTTGGTAATGATATATTTTGCTGGGTAATACCAGTTTCTACACCAAAGTTTAGATCTTAGTGTGCAAAAAAAAATCGATAAAAAAATTTTGCAAAAAGGAACATTTTTCCATCATTATTTTTGTTTGCAGAATGCTAATCGCTGATTGAGTTTTTAAATTATTTCTTTCTACCATAAAGTCGGTTTTTTAAATTTATAATCTAGGGACTATAATGTACATTAGACCCTACCACCTTACAGGTAAAAAAAGGTGCGCGGTACACCTTCAAATATAAAGTATTTTTGCAATGCAATTCCTAAAAATTTAATTTATTTTTTTGTCTAACGTAGGGGTCGCCTTTTTTTAATTTTTCGTTATAGCTTTGGCATTTAAAGTCGGATTTTAAAGTGTGATATATAGATTTTTTTTTGCCTTGAGGAGACCAGTGTTTTGCTATAAAGGAAAAATCTAATGAAAAAAATTTTAAGGCGACCCTTACGTTCGGCAACAAAAAAAAAATTAAAAAAATTTCTGCTGGGTTTATCGAAAAACTTCCGTAGCAAAAGTTTAATGATTTTTTTCGAGCTTTAATATTCTGACATTAGGGTGATAACAACTGAGATCTGATAGCAACTGAATACTAGAACGGGATTCTTGAGGTCAATGGTCCTTAGAGCAAAACATTGGTCCCCTCGAGAGAAAAACATCGATGTATCATACTTTAAGATCCAACTGTAAATGTCAATGATATAACGAAAAATGTAAAATGGCGACCACTTCGTTCGACAAAAAATGTCTTTTTGAAACCTTGCAAAAATAATTTAGATTGGACGGTGTACGGCGAAATTTTTTTTGAGGTACGGTCTAATGTACATCTCCTAAAAGAAAGTTTAGTGGCAAGTTGCAAAAAAACTTTGCGAAAAAATTTGCAAAACAGAAAATTTTGGCATCAGTATATTCGTTTGCAGAATATAAATCGCTAATTAAGTCTCTCAATTAATTTTTTGAACCATAAAGCCTTTTTTCCCATTCCGCCATTATTTTGCAATTTTGTACGTGTGGTTTTTAAAATTCATAATCTAGGGCTATAATACTGTTTGATATAGTGTAATTAATTCTTGATTTTTATAATAACTAAATCATTATGGATGGCTCGTCCGAGCTTTTTTTTTCCATCCCTGGTTACAATTGATGTTTTAGTCTTACAAAGAGAGCAAATAATGATGTTTGATGTAAATATTTGGTTTTTATGAGTACATTAGTATTGGTTTGAGTATGTTTCTGTTTGAGGACACATGATACAATAAAAGCTTTCTCAGTGATAGAGCGTCCCGCAACCTCTTTATAAAATATATCCTCTTTGACAGTAGTTATTCAAGTTCTAAACTCAATTTTTTTTTTTCTTTTTATGACGAAATAGGTGAATCAGTGGACAATCTATTGTATATCAGTCAACATGATCCCAATCTACGATGTCGCAGTGCTGCTTTACAAGTGTGCACTCATCTCTTATATGGTTCCAAGGGATTTTTACACCAGGCAGAAGTTGACGCCAAACGTTGCCCAACTACATTTATACCATTTTCAGTAAACTTAGGTTTCACGGTACTTGCTATTTATAAGTCTCTTATAACAATACTGGCATCCGAGTCATCGTTACCTGTACTGACGCAAGCACTTAAATGTCTGGCAGTTCTAGTACAATCTACTCCGTTTAACCAATTCAAAAAAGGATTTGTACAAGATTTTGTAAAGCATGTTAAACGATTTGTATACCACCGTGATGTGGCAATTCAGGTTGCTGCTCTAATGGTAATGGAGTTTTTAGTTGCCACACAAGAAACAACACTCGATATTGCCGAATCTGTAGGTTTGCCAGGAAAGACATTAAACAGAACTAAAGGAAATCATGATGAAAATATTGAAATTGTAGACGATGAATTTGTTGAATTTGAAGACAATGAATTTATTGGCGAGGCTAACGAGAACGACGATAGTAAGGATACACACAATAATCGAACTTGTGACTGGAACAAAGCCAAGTCCGACTATTCATCATGGTTATTGCTACGCATATTAAACAATTTGGGCAGCAATCAAGATAAAGCAGCGGCAGCTACGTCTGTTCGTATAGAAAGTCTCCAGGTTTTAATAGCTATCAGTTCCCATTTTGTGTTACTAAAGACTTGCTTAACACAAGTATCTGAAGTTTTGCAATATAGCCTAAATGATGCACTGCCGGATGTTCGTGTATATGCAGCACGTTGTGTCGATACATGTTCTTTTCAAATTAGTCGTTATCTACTGGATAATGGCGGTTCTTCCAGCATAGAAATTAAAGAGTGTCAAAAATTTTGGTTAGATATTAAGCCAACTGTTTTTGGTCATATACGAAGAGATTCTGAGGAACTGACTACAGTGAGAATTGCCTTATGCGATGCCCTGTCGAATATAGGGGTTTTGATGTTTGAGCACTTTCCGCATTCTTTCCAGATAACCCTTTTAAGTTTTTTGTCCGGCGTTAGTTGTGACTCCACAGATGACACTGTCGTACGGGCCGCTGCCGTTAGAGCTTTGGCTGTATTTGCTATGTTTCCGTCCTTACGCACCGATTTAGTATTTATCGATAATACTGCTGAATTGACGCTTCAGTTGGTAAATGATTCAAATGTATTGGTGCGTATTAAAAGTTTTTGGTCGTTGGCCAACATAAGTGATGCCCTAATTGGAAAGACTTCAGATGGACCTTCACTTACCCAAAAGAGAATTTCAGATGACTTACTTTTTCGTTTGATAAATGCAGCAACAGAAGCTTGTAGTGACAATGACAAAGTCCGTTGTAATGCCGTACGAACATTGGGAAACCTATTGGGTTTATTATGTGATAATCATTTTCATGATGATTTTACCAATTTGAATTGGCGACAAACGTTTGAAAAGTCTGTTTGTAAGCTCACAGATTGCATTCGATCGTCGGGCAATGCCAAAGTTAAATGGAACACATGTTATGCTATAAGCAATTTAATGCGTAATCGTGCTATATTCACAGCAACCGATCTTAATTGGCAGAACACATTGTATCCTGCTTTATGTCACGTCATCGTTCATCATTCCAATTTTAAAGTACGCATTAACGCAACATCAGCCATAACTAATATAGCAGAAAGATCACATTTCGGTAATTTCTTTGAGAAATTTTGGTTATCTATGTTGGAAGCTATAGAGCAGTCGTATAATTTGGATAATTTTCATGAATACAATCATCGCGACAACCTTCAAGAAGAACTATGTTTGGCTCTGGCGCATATTATGCATTATGCTGGTAATGATGATTTACCGATGCTTAAAAAACATTTATTGCCGCATGTAGAAATAATCCGCAAAACTTGGAAACGTGTTATTAATCGTATGGTACCGGAAAAAGCAGCTCCTCTCTTATCCTGTCCTGTTGTTATGTTAGAGCGTGGAAAGGTGAAATATGTTTTTACACTGGAACAAAGAAACGCTATAGAGTTTCTAAATGAAACTTTTGCAATAGAATAAAACTTACTATATACCGGCTTCATCACTTTTAATAAATAACTGAAAATTTATTTGAATTATATTTTATTTTTCTTTATTTCAACATGTTGGCAATAAAATATATTTTTTATTTTATATGTAAATATAAATATTAGAGTTCGTCACAAAAATTTGATTTTCGGATATCATCACTTTTTTTAAAGTTTTTGTATAGAAAAAAAGAATGGCGTTTTTTTTCTTTTTTATTTCAACTCCTTGCACTGGCGCAAGTCGGCCAAAAACGCTAATTTTAAGACCCTTTTCCTACAGAGCAAAAACAGCTGCATTTATAGGAAATCTGATTTTACCATTCGATTCTACAACAAAATTTAATACACAAAACTTTTTTTGCATTTTCAAAATACACCAGATAGCCATTAGAGTGGTACGAAAATCCGCTTTTTTCAAAAACTTTATTACACACAATGAAATGTATTTCCGGCGGAGTACATGGGTACAAAAATTTTGGATATACCGCGAACCGTTAAAAAGTTATTAGCTAATCAAATTTGGATTTTTTTTTTAATTCAATGACAAAGTGTCTGAGCTAATTAAAATGCAGCTTTCAATACTCGCTGCCGCATTATAAATTTATTTTTTAGTAATGATAAAATAATTTGTAAGTTTTGTAATGTTTATTACAAACATTTTTTTTTACTAAACATATTTGATTACTAAATAACTCTTTACGGGTCGCGGTATATCAAAAATTTTTGTAAATATTCTCAGCAGGGAATACATTTTCATTGTGTGTAATAAAAAAGTAACTTTTTTTAAATTTTTGAAAAAAGTGGATTTTTGGAACACTCTAATGACAATCTTCTGTATTCAGAAAATGCAAAAACAAATGTTTTTTATATTAATTTTTGCTGTCGAATCGAATGGTAAAGTCAGATTTCCCAGAAATGCAGCCGTTTTTGCTCTGCAGAAAATGGGTCTCCAAATCAGCGTTTTTGGCCGACTTGCGCCAGTGGAAGGAGTTGAAATAAAAAAAAAACCCCCCATTCTTTTTTTCTATGCAAAACCTTTAAAAAAAAGTGATGATATCCGAAAATTAAAGAAATTTTTTTTTTGACGAACCCTAATAAATATGTATGTACTAGAACTTTACTAAGATTTAGAATCAAAACCTATACATATATTTAAAATTCATTCTCTCTATATTGAACACTAAAAATTAATTTTATTCGATTTATACTACCTATATATTAACATTTTACGTTACGGGTACCCGCGGGAACCCAAAACAGCCCAAACAACAACAATTTACACGAAATTTTGAGTACGGGAACGCTTTTGGGCTAGTTTGGGTAACCGCGGTAAAGTACGGGAACAGACATATTTATTACTTTTGAAAAATTGGTGGTTTATTTTATATTTTAGGATGTAAATATTTAAAATATCCTTATTTTTATATTTTTTTTTTGGGTAAATAACACAAATAACCTTTTATTAAAAATATATGTAAAATATATATGTCGTCATATGAAATAAAAAAAAGCCGTAAGTTACATTTAAAAAGTTTAACAGGGTAAGCAAAAACTTCCTTAAATAAAAGATAAACCAAATTTAAAAAATAATTTTTTTAGGTTAAGATTATTTTTTGTTATTCAATTAGTATTTGAAGAAATATTTAAAATTTTTGTATTATATTGTTTTCTTATTTTCTTCATTAATAGTTTAAATATAAATTACCCAGGTAGAAATTGTGTGTGGTAACAAAAAAGAAGCACTGGCAAAGTACAAGTAGACCGCAGTATTACAAAAAGAAGTACTGCATACCACTAAATTTGGACGCTGTACCAACGCTTGAAAATACAATAACTCCTAGAATCATCTACTTTTAGAGTAATTTAAAATTCTTCAGTAATGAGGGCTCATAACTTGGTGGCAGGGAAACACTTGATTTTTCTGTTTCTTGGTGCTATCTCAGTACTTCGCAAAGCATTGAATGGAACGGTGTTATCATTTGAGTATCGGGGAAGCACTTTAATTTTTTTATTCAGGCGTTGGGAAAGCATTTGATTTTTATGTTTTTGGGTGCTTACCCAGGGCTTTGTAAAGCATTGGCACCGCCACACAGTGCTTTGATCCCATATAACGTTTGGACAAAAATAGGAGTGGAGACAGAGTTTTGAAATTTGGTACACTGACATAGAACCCCCTAGTTAAGAAAAATTTTAATTTTTGGAAATTTGGAGGTCCTGAAATTTAAAAATATATTAGCTACACAAATTCCCCGGAAACTTTTGGCTCTTACGTTAATTTCTACATCGACAGCAAGGCGGCGATTAAAGCGATCGTCAATCTGGTGTACTCATTGATTGTCCAGGAGTGTAGGGACGGCAGACTCGGTGCGAATAGAAGAGTACACATCTACTGGGTTCGGGGTCACCGGGCCATACATGGAAATGAGATTGCGGACGGTTTGGCGAAACGGGGGGTCCACTTGCCTGAGGAAAGGGCTTTGGATATTCGCGTGCCACTTCTGTTCTTGAAACAGGATGTAGACTCCACTATAATGGGCACGTCTGACGCGGTTTAGCGAAGCACCGAAACGTGTAGTGTCGAAAATTATGTGGAGATCTTATAATCCTAAGACGACGAAACTTCTACTTTCCCTAAACAGAAGCGACTGTAGACTTCTGGTGGGGATACTGATTGGTCACTGCTGGACTGCGGTTCTTGCCAAAAGAGCAGGAAAGCTTGCGAGTGATGATTGTAGGTTTTGTGGGGTACCAGGAGATAGGGAGGCGGTGGAGCAAATCATGTGCCACTGTCCGGCTCTTGCGCGCTCCAGGGTAAAATGCTTGGGAGACCATCTATTCCGTGATCTGGAGGAAATATCTGAAATCGGAATCCTGAAACTCCTGGCTTTTGCTACACTCAACCAAAAAAGTCTGTAATGGCTACTGAAACTGTTGCTGTTATTACGGGAAATTTAACTGTTTTGAGGCCAGCGGTATTTTTTGCTAATTTTAGCAACACATGTCTGCTGATCTGTAGTACAATAAAATTAGTAGAAAAAATTAGTTGCCGCTACTAAATTTTAGTAAAATTTATGTAAAATGCAATTCCAAATCGATTTGCTAAAATCAGTTAAAAAAACTTACTAAATATCATAATTTTAGTACAATGAAATTTATATAAATAATTATTTGCAGCTACTAAATTTCAGTAAATTGCTGTAAACTGTAATTTAATATCAATCTGATGAAATTAGCAAAAGATTGTACTAAAAAATAAAAAGACTAAAATCTAAAAAATAATTTTTTTTTTCTTTCGATTGTAACAAGCGTATAATTACTTCATCGTACTTGAAATTTGGAGTCAAAATTGCATACGGTTTTCCAGTTATTGCCGTTTTATGCATTGGAGATGCAATAAAATTTTCTGGGTGTTATTTCTAAACTAAGAATATATCAATAGTAACAAATATAAACTAAACAAGAATTGTAAAAAATCAAAAAAAAAAATATTTTTAAATTAGTATATTTTTCTGCTTAATTTAGCACTCGGTTTTGAAAAATTAGTAAAATGTTTTTCTGAAATCAGCAGCGAAAATTAGTAAAAAAATCCGTAATTTGTAATAAGAGAATAGCAAAAATGATTACTAAAAGTAAAAATTGTACTAATAATCAGTATAAAAATAGTATAGTGCGATTGGAAACTGTTTACAAATTTTTTTACAAACTTTTTTATCTGTGTGTAAGAGAGTGTGGGGTACTCCAGGTACCATCACTAATGTTTGATTATACGTGGGGGTTATCGTTTCTCATCTGGTAACGCTAGGGACCTAATGGTCTATGCGAGGTCTTTCTGACCAACCAGTCTAACCTAACCTACATAAATGGACGTAAAATTACAAAAATTATCCATTTAGATGCACATAAAACTGGAGAAACGTTTGTGTCAATTTAAAAACGGACAAAAACGACCCGTAAGTTGGAGAGTTAGAGGGTTAAAATGTTCCGCAAAAATATTTGTCATGAAATTCTACTATAAGTCTTTAAAGACATCAGTATTGAAAATTTAACTTCAGCGCCAGTAATAAGTAAAAACTTAAAATGTGTTTAAGGGTTAATTTCGTACTTATACAGAATTGGCGGTCAAATGTCCCACAAATCTAGATTTTAGGGAGAAACTGTAGGAATCTTCCATTTTAGGTATAGGATGTGTTCAGCGAACTTATATAAAACACTTTGAGGAATATTTTTGTGGAACATTTTAACCCTCTAAGTCTTCAACTTACGGGTCGTTTTTTGTCCCTTTTTAAAAAGAGGCCAACAAATTCCTTTTCATTGAAGAGTTAAAGTGTAAGAATGTTCCATAAAAATGTTCCTGGTAGTGTGTTTAGCGCTAATACTTCAGTGAATTTGCTCCCAAAGTTCAAAAATAGATTTTGTTTTTATCAGGTCGGGGGTAACCGCGTAACTCGATTGGAAAAAAAATTTTCGAATTCGTAAATCTTGCAAATATTGTTAAAAATATAATTCTGTATAAAAATTCTTTTTTTTAATTTATTTTTATCCTAAAACTTGTACACTACACATAAAAATTCAAAAAGTAAGATTTTTGCTAAAACTTCTCTTTTTACGAAAGGTACAAAATTTACGAATTGCGGTAATTTAATTTAATTGAAAAATGAAATATATCGTCATATGAAATCAAAAAAGCCGTAACTTACATTTAAAAATATTTACAGGAGAAGCAAAAAGCTTTTTAAAATTGCTTGAGTTTACACTTGGGGCTGTTTAGAATTTTGTTAACAAATCGTCGTTTTTAGTCGTAGGAGTGTAAAATTTTGCAGGAATATGTATTTTGATACGGTGCATCATAATCAATCAAAAAGTCGAGTTTGAATTTTTCGTAACTTACGGCTTTTTTGATTTTATATGACGATATGTAGCTTTTATTACGTGAATGAGATATAAAAGAGCTTTAAAAAAACATTTTTTTGATTTCTATAAAAAAATTGGTAGATATTTCTTTTAAATATAATAAGTAAAGGTTGATTCCTAACAAAAAAAAAATAATAACATAATTTTTTTTAATATATTATCAAACTTTGGTAGTTTTTAGGATTTTAAGGATTAATTAATGAAAGAGATGATGTGTTTTGCCAAATTTTATACTTTTTAAAAAAAAAATAATATTACCTCAATTTTTCCAAAAAAAATTATAAAATTTTATTAAAATCTAAGAAAGTTGGAAACTTTTTCGTCAACCATAAAAAATGAAATTACAAAAATACATTTTTTGACACTTGGAAAAAAAATTTATAGTTAAATTAAGAAATTGGTTGTCTTCTTTATTTTTTCTTATATAAAATTATAAGAGCATAACAAAAAATTTAAAAATTTTAAAATCAATTAATATAATTTTTTTTTTAATTTCCATTTAACTTTTGATATTTTTAGGCTCCCAGCAAAAATATTGTAAAAATTCAAAGATTAATTTTATATGTTAATTGTAGATTTTTTACATTTTTATTATTTTTTATTGATTCGAATATATTCAAATATTTACAAAAAAAGGTTTTTTTTAAAGATACCTCTAAAAATGAACTTTTACCAATTTTTTTTTTGTAAGATCCAAAAAAGTCATCTTTTTTCATTACATTCTATGTTAAAAATTTAGCGGCTTTACCGAACTCTAATGTAGACAGAATGAGTTAACCAGAAAGGATAATATTTACAATATTAAGTAATTTTACTATATATACAAAAAAATATTTTCGTCGAAATCGGACACAAATTTTTTTTTGATTTTTGTCTATGGGACAAAGCACTGTGCGCCGTGGAACGGTGTTATCATTTTGGCGTTGGGAAAGCACTGTTAACAAGTACTCATACCACATATTTCGGTGCTTTGCCAGTGCTAGCCCCTTTGTAATTTTCTACCTGGGTAGTTTCACTGTTCAACCAAAAAACCAAATCTTGCAAATATTGTTAAAAATATAATTCTGTATAAAAATTCTGCTTTTCAACTTATTTTTATCCTAAACCTTGTACACTACACGCAAAAAATAAAAAGGGGGAAATTACATAAAATAAGGGTATAAGTTACCTAGTTTTAGTATGTATTAAGGCACATCTACACGAGAGAGAAAACTGCTAGAGATAGAGCAAAAAACACCTCTAAATAGCTAAAATCATTCACAATAGAGCTAATTAAAGGTGTTTTTTGCTCTATCTCTAGAAGTTTTCTCTCTCGTGTAGATGTACCTTTATAGCTCTACCCAAGTTTTGGGTATAACTTTTATAATATGCTTGGTATAAAATAAGAAATAAACTAACAATAACTATACAAAAAAAAATATTTGTTATTCTGTTTTTGGAATTGTTAGCACTAATTTCCGTATGACATTTAAAATAAAATTTTATGTTATTTTACATGTTTCTAACTTTTTTCACTTTTGGCATCTACTTTTCGCCATATTGTTTTATCTTCTTTATTTTTTTTTAACAATTTTCAACTTTGGCAATTTTAATGCTATTTTTAGGAATTATACACATTTTACAAACATCTGGCAACAAATAAATGAATTGTAAAACTTCCTAAGTTTATTTTGGGTCTTACATATACATTTTTTTTTATCATTTTCCCATAATATAACTAAATATTGACAATTTTTTAAATAGATAAGAAAAAAAATGTGATTTAACTAGTGTTTCCAATTATTCGACATAGGCGGTTAACCGGTTAATGCATTATTCGAAAAATCACTAAAATTAATTAACCGGTTATTCGGGTCGGTTAATCGAGAACATTGGCGATTAATCGATTAATCGTTTAATAAAAATTAATGGATTTTCTTAACATTTTATCAATAAAAACTAGTGTTTCCAATTCGGTTAACCGATTAACCGATTTCTCGATTAATCGCCTCTATTTCGGTTAATGTCGAAACAAATAATTTAAAACTCAAATAATTATTCGATCCGAATAATCGGTTAAAACAGGTCGATTAACCGGTTACAATTTTAATATGGAATTTTTCTCTTATTTTTTCCCAAAAGTTCATAATTTTCTTAACTTTGGCTAAAAAATTACAAGAAAAGCTTAGAATAAACATAAACTTACCAAAATACCACCAAATTCTTTTAAAATTGAATGAAAGAGGTCGTTAAGCCTTTAGATACCTTTTTTAGGCAAAATAAAGGTATTTCTAAAACTACCCAAAATACACGAAGTGTCTGGCTGGATCAGCGTCGAAGTGCTCTATAGGCTTTAATCAATACAGTAGACGATTTTTGATTCTTTTAAAAATTAAAGCTAATGTAAATTCTATTTCCATGTCCTTCAAGGCAAGGTTGCATTTTTTCAAATATGTGTCCTACAACTGTCAACTGACATCTTAATTCTGTAGAAACTCTACCTTTTCTCACATCTCCAAAGAAAGTATAATCGATTGAAAACCACATCAATTCTACAACATGTCCAACTACACCACTTTCAGTTTTATTTCAAAATTGTTTAAAAATGTATTAAAATTATCTAAATATATTTTAAAATTGTTTAAAAAGTTTCAAAATTGTCTAAAAAACTTTGATATTTGTCCAATTGCATTTCAAAATTGTCCAAAATGTATTTTAAAATTTTCAAAATGTATTTCAAAATTACAAATATATTTTATTTTTTTTTTATTAAATCTTCATTTACATAACCGAGCCCTTAGGGCCTTATATGGCTAATTAAAGCTACTATTTTAATATATTTTATTTGTATTTAAGAAAATTATTTTTGTATTTTAAAATTGTTCAAATACATTTCAAAATTATTCACTTGCATTTAAAAATTTTAAATCTGTATTTCAGAATTGTAAAATTGCATTCAACATAATTCCATTTGTATTTCAAAATTCTCCAAATGTATTTCAGAAATTTCCAAATGTATTTAAAAAGACTATTTGTATTCCAAAATTTTCCAAATGTATTAAATAAAATTCCAATTGCATTTCAAATTTTTCCAAATGTATTTCAGAAATTTCTACTTTTATTTTAAAAGCATTTTTACAAACATACGAGTACATGTTTTCTCTTTCATAATGAAAGTTTTATAGGAATTATGAGACTTGCTTTTAAAATAAAAATAGAAATTTCTGAAATACATTTGGAAAAATTTAGAATTTTATTAAATACATAAATACAGAAGGGAATGTTAGCTCAAACTTTGGATAATTTTGTATATTGTCAATGGCCCTTAAAAACGGAAAAAAGACTGAGAAATTTAATAATTGTTTATGATATTCTTTAGTCTACTAACTCTACTATTCAGAAAACTCTTTTGCAAATTTTTGTAGAGTAAATTGGTATTTTCATTTAACTAATATTTTACTCAAATGAAACTAAATTTTTTTATTTCTTCAGGGGAGGAGAAAGAACTTTGGATAATAATTTTTTTAAATGCAATATTATATTTATTGTAGTATTGATTAAATATGCATTCAAAGAAATTTTGTATCCAAAGTTTTACAGATTAAAAAAAAAATTCGTAAGAAGTAAAAAATCTACCTTGAGTTATGCTATTTTTAACTTACTAATATTTATAAAAAAAATCTCCTAGTTTCAACAGTTTTTTTTTTTCATTTTTAACTAATTTTTAATGCTTCAGCTATATTTTACATAAATTTTTCTATTAGTATAAGAAATATTTCAATTTAGATAATCTCAGATTCCGAAACTTTTCTACCTTAAGGTACATTTACACGCGAGAGAAAACTGCTAGGGATGGAGCAAAAACACTCCAAAAACTCATTCAAAATAGAGCTAATTAGAGGTGATTTTTGTTTCATCTCTAGCATTTTCTCTCTAGTGTAGATGTGCTTTTTTAATTTGAAAATTTTTTTTAAATACATCGTGTTCATGTGTCATGTTGATATTTAACAAAAACAGGAAGCTGTTAGTGTTTTTGTTGGTAAAAAGTTAAGGAAATACATTAATTTTATGTTAAACGATTAATCGATTAATCGCCAATTTATCGAATTACCGACCCGAATAACCGGTTAATCAGTTTTAGTGATTTTTCGAATAATGCAATAACCGGTTAACCGCCTATGTCGAATAATTGGAAACAGTAATAAAAACACAAAGGGCTGACTTTTTTTAACATTAAAAACTAGAAGAGCCTTTCGCATTGAGCCATCAAAATAAAAAATGTTAAGATTTATTTGAAAATACCTCTACAGGAAACGGACCCATTATTAAGAAATTTCAATGATCTGTTACCATTCCTTTTCTAGTTTTTTTTTTGTAACAGATCGACGAAATATAGCTATGCTACGAATGGAGTCAAATATGACACCAGGATAGTATGAACGTTAATTCTTCCGAATTTTTATTCAGGCCAACGAATTTCTGTCGTCACGATCAAATTGCATTGTCTAAACTAATTTTCTGTAGATACAAATTAACCAATTGATTGGCTACAAATTTAGTTGTCAGAACAAATCTTTTTTCTCTCTGCTAATTTCTGCATGATTTCTGAAATAGAAAACCTTCACGTTTTGCCTACGTTTTTCTACAAAAACACGTAAAATTTTTAGAAATGATTCGAACATTTTTCCATAGAAATACCCACATCGATATATATCTTCAGATTTTAAGGATTTTTGTACGAAAAAATCTTCAGCTTTTGAGGTCGTTTCCCACACTCAGAAAACAGAATCATTCTGACAGTAGCTGACAACCGGATAATTTAAATATTTTTATCACAGTCAAATAACTGTTATATCAACTGATTTTCTATTATCGCAATGTAACCAATTGTCACCACGAATCTTCTCTATGTATGAAACTACCCAGCCAGAAATTGACAAACATAAAAGTTTCTGAAAGCACTTTGTATGGTGGTTAAAGCGTTATCAAAGCAACATATTTTTGGGTTTTATAGTGTTCTCAGAACACTAAAATGATAACCATGATTTACGGTCTCATGTTTGTATTTAGAGTATTTTAGAAACGTTGCAAAAGCAAAAAATAAAGTGATTTTAAAGCGTTATAATTTTTGTTTATAGAACGTTTTCAAAACATTAGAAAAACTAAAAATAAAATGATTTTAAAGTGTATTAATACAAAAGTGGAATGTCTTCCGAGAATTTTAAAAACGAAAAATAAAGTAATTTCTTAGTACTTAAAAAACATTTATTTTTCTATATATTTTATTAGAACTTAATTAATTTTAAATGATTAATATGATTATGAATTCCTGAAGAATCTAATAGTGATTTAAGCACATTAACATGTGGTCATATCAACGACCATATCATTAAAAGACTAACCAACTCTCCCTACGTCTGTTAAATCATTCTCTTCTTAATTTATATCGAAAATTCAGCCATAAGAATTACACGCGTCAATCTTCGAAAGAGAGCGACGAATACCGTCTGGTCATATTGAGCAAAAACTGAAAAATTGGGTTAGGAAAATCAACACTCTTATACAAACCTCTATAGACGAAATATTAATGGTACTGAGATCTGAAGGTTATACATACATCTCTTCCGAAATGTTCTAAAACTTTATTAGGAACGTCTACACTCAGGGAATTATGTAGGTAAAATCAACTGCAAATAACAGTTAAAATAACTGCATTTGCACTTAAAAAGGTGTAGACTACATTTGCAGTTAAATTAACTGCAATTTGAAGTAATTTTTAACTGTTAAAAATCAACTGACAAATGTAGTAAAAACAACTACAAATGCAATTGCAACAACATACATGCAAATTATTGTAAAACTGTACAAACAACTTGCAAATGTAGTTAAAAAAACATAAATAAAAAATTTTTTTTTAATTATTAATTTAATAAAAAAAACAAATTTATGTAAACACTATTAATTTACTTAATTTTATTCTATAATAAATTTAAAATTGAGAAATCAAAAAGTTCACTTAATGTCACTTTTTTTTCACTTAAGATATTGTTGTACATGTCCGTCTGTGAGGGATGAAATATGCTGTTGTTTGGCTTCCTTTTTTTTCTCCAGGTAGAAAGGGATGAGAATATAAAGGAACTGAAAGAAAATAAATACAATATTTTTTTAACATTCCCCGCAATTAAATTTATATTGTAAAACTTACCTTATTATTTTAGTAATTTAATAAAAAATATATAACCTTTTCCGTATTACGCGTGCTCACTCTTTGGCGTTGTTTTATGACTAAGACAAGAGAAAACATGTTATACTCATATTCTTTCACTAGAAATTTCTAAACAAGTGATTCATACACATACTTCTGTTTGCTTCGTGTGTGTGCATACACACTTGAAAATTTAAGTATTTGTAAATAAAATTCAAAATAACTGCATAAAATAAATGTTACTACAATGTAGTAATTTTTGTAGTTTGTTTAAAAAAATAACTGTCAAAAACATTGAAAAATTTTGTTCTAAGTAAATTAACTACAATTGTAGTTAAAATAACTACAACCGCATTACTACATAAATAACTGTCATGTAGTAACTGCAGAACTTTTCTGAGTGTACTTTGAGCGGAGATTCTAAAGTGATGTTAGGTTTAGACGAAACTCTGGGAAATTTTCAATATTTTGGAATAAAATCTAATCTTGATATCACTTTTGATTCCAATCTTTATTATAATGAAAAGAAAATTAAAATTATAATTCATGTAGATGAAATGGATGGTCCATAATGGGAAAGGGGTTTTCAACCGCATACATTACCAAGCCATTTTTGATTGTTCTCTATTATGGAAATTCAAAACCGCATTCGGCTAGAAAATTTCTGGAAGAACTTGTTTTGGAAGCCAAGTTTTTAACTAATGAAGGTATAAATATTTTTTTTAGTCTCAAACTTAATTAAGTAATCTAATTTTTATTAATTTAAGATTTTAAGAAAATTTGTGGAACTTATGCAACATTTTTATGGCTCAAGCTCAGTGACAATGAATATTCATAATCTAATACATATTTCAAATGACGTAAATAATATTGGGGCGCCTATACAGAGGTTTAAAGAATTAATTCCTTTTTGGAATGAATTGCCAAAAATTTAATTCAATTCTTTAATTCAAGGAATGAATTCATCAATAAGACATAACCAGGAATTAATTCCTGTGAATGAATTCAAAGAATTCAAATTTATAGATTGAATTCCCTGACCAAAGCGTAAAGAATTAATATTAAATAATTCATTCACTAAAGAATTCATTCAACACTATTTAATTCAATTTGAAGTCAAGGAATTCATTCAATTCTAGTTAATTCAACTTTTGGCTAAGGAATTCATTCAACTGTGCACTTAATTCAACTTTTGATCAAGGAATTCATTCAATTCTAGTTAATTCAACTTTTGGCTAAGGAATTCATTCAACTGTGCACTTAATTCAACTTTTGATCAAGGAATTCATTCAATTCTAGTTAATTCAACTTTTGGTCAAGGAATTCATTCAATTCTAGTTAAATCAACTTTTGGTCAAGGAATTCATTCAAGTTCAACTTTTGGTCAAGGAATTCATTCAATTCTAGTTAATTCAACTTATAGTCAAGGAATTTATTCAATTCTAGTTAATTCAACTTTTAGTCAAGGAATTAAATTTATTTCGTTTAATTCCTTGACTAAAAGTTGAATTAACTAGAATTGAATGAATTCCTTGACTAAAAGTTGAATTAACTAGAATTGAATGAATTCCTTCACCAAAAGTTGAATTATCTACAATTGAATGAATTCCTTGTTGAATGAATTCATAAAATTTTATGAAGGCATTAGAAAAAAATGAATGAATTCCTTTAATATAAATCGAATGAAAAAAAAATGGAATTCATTCAATTCCTTAAGTTTGGTCAGGGAATTCATTCCCAAAATATAAATTCAGTTCAAAAAAAGGGAATTAGGGAATTAATTCTCCGAAGCTCTGCGCCTATATCACAATTTTCAGCATTTGATTTTGAAAATAGCTTAGGTTTTGTTAAATCTATTGTAAAATCGCCAACTAATCCCATTTCCCATATACAAAGGAAATTGCATGTTTTTAATATCAATTCCTCAAATAATATTCTATTAGTATATCCTCTTAATAAGAGCAGCAACTATTCTCTGGGGAAACCTTTACACACTTCTGAATCTAGAGTTTTTTCTTTCGTAAACATTTATGGATTTCGAATTACATCTATTCATCCTGACAGTTAATATATGTATGTTTATTACATAATGGGAACATTGTGATTATGAAATAAATTTTTAGTACAAAACATAAGAAACACATATACAGTGATATGCATTTGAAAGCCAACATTTTCAAGGAAACTAAAATTTTTTTTGACTACCCGATCTAATCAAAAGAGATCGGATTATATAATGTAACAGATTTAGATGAAAACAACACTGAAATAGGTATACATATGGAGAAGCTAAATGCATTCTTACAACATTTTATATCGAATCAATTGCTATTTCGCTTTTACATAAATAATTGCAAGAAAACATTACAAAAGTAATAAAAATAATTTTTAGTACTAAAACACATACAATCTTTCTTTTAATCAACAGTTGTAAAATTTGTTAAAAAGCGTTATCAAAGCATTTTAAAGATGGTATTTTCCAAACGTTCTCAAAACGTTTTATTTTTGGTATAAAAAATGCTTTGAGAGTACTTAGTTTTTTGTACCATCATCAATTTCTGGCTGGGTACATATTAGATTAAGAAATTTACATATAGGCAAATCATTTTGAATGCTTTCTGGTAGAGAAAACCGCTCACATTCATAAAAATTTATCCTAATAAAAAAACTACATTATACTTGTATTTTGGCTTTTTTTTTACTAAAAAAAATTTAATATTTTTTTAAATGCCAAAAATCAGTACAATCAGTACAAATTTTACAAAATCAGTACAAATCAGTACACGATTTTTTCATCAGTACACGTGACCAAAAATCAGTACGAATGGTCACCCTAAATTAATATGCAATTTTATCAATTTTAAATTTGAGGTTAAGAAAAAGAATAAACATTTTTCTCTAAAAATTATGAACACATTATAATTTTCAGATCAGACTAGATCTAGTTTTTGTATTTTTTTTTTTTTTTTTTGTATGGACAGGCGTCGTCAGTGGTTTTCCATTAAATTTTATTAATTATTTATATGTTTTTATTCTCAGATTGTCTCTATATGATAATTATTTTCAACAACCCGTCACCCAAGTAAGGCCTTGAATGCAATGTAACTAATTCGATGTTTTCTTTCCTATTCAGCTATTCAACTTTATCACAGATTTTCAAAAGTGGGAGCAGTTTTTCAGCTTTTCAAAATTTTATATTTGCAATAATAAAATTTTAAAAATTAATACGCACTGTTTTTGTTAAAATAAATATAAATAAATTCATCGACTAGAGGCTGAAAAACTGCTCTCACTTTAGAAAATTAATTTTACATTTTAAAAGAATTGAAAAATTGTCTATTGCATTTCCTAAAGCCTGCTCCAGCCAGCACAACGTTAAAGCATTTTTTTACAAATAGAAACTTTATTATTTTGTTTAAAAAATTCAAAAAATTTTATTAAAAATTAATTGCGATAATGTAAAATAAATCCGTTTTAAGAGTATCTTTAAACCCATGACGTGTCTCGCTGGTTCAATGTCGACTTGCTTGGAGTTGCTCAAAAAATTGTATCTAAAGGTTTCTCCTTCAATCGATTTCAAAACAATTTGATCGTATTTTAGTTAGTATTTGTTTTTTTAAGCGTTTCTTATAATTTTTTAGCCAAAGTTAAGACAATTATGAAGTTTTGTGCAAAAATAAAGCTAAAAATTACATATTAAAAATTTAACCGGTTAATCGACCTATTTTAACCGATTATTCGGGTCGAATAATTATTTGAGTTCTAAATTATTTGTTTCGACATTAACCGAAATAGAGGCGATTAATCGAGGAATCGGTTAATCGATTGACCGAATTGGAAACACTAGATAATTGTTTCATCATTATCGTCATCATCGATAGTTTGCAAAGGTGCAAAATAATTTGAATTGCTAGCTCTTTGAGAGCTGTTTGTGGCCTTTTTTTTTCTATTCATGTTATACCCAGAGCAGGTATCAACATCTTCTTCTCGATTGCGTTTAATTTTGTTTTTGCTTTTTTTAATATTTAGATATTGTTAACAAACAATAACAACAAGAAATAAAGAAAAAAATAAACCGTAAACTTTTATTACACTTTAAGGAAACAGAATAAACTATGACTTAACACATCAAATGATAATGCAAGACTGATGTTATTTTCTTTTAGCCTACATATTTTTGAAGTTGAAAAATTTTAGACTGTGGCTTGGAAAGTAAAGAAAACCAGCAAAAAATATAGCGAAGTTTTTTATTTTAACAACAAAAAAAATCAATTATTTGCATTTATTAAAAATAACTTGAAATAAAAACTTAGAAAATTGTTGAATTTTGGGAAAATTTATTTTAGGGGGATATTTTTAGCGGTAGAGCAAATTTAGGGGGTTTTTTGGACAACTTAGGGGGATTTGTAAAAAAAGACTTGGCAACACTGCTACAAGTGCATGTATTTCTTACCCCCGTTTACAATGTAAGTAAATGGTTGCAAGTTGAGAATACGTATTAGAATCGAAAATTTAGAAAATTATCGAAAAAACATGAAAATATTTTGAGTGTCTACACTACTTGCTGCAATTTCATTTCTAAAATGTCGTCGAAGGCAAAAGTCATCGCCAAAATGATTGTCTTAAATGAATTAAAAAAAATTAAAAACCAAATGTGAAGTTAAGAAAAAAAGAATACAAAAAGAAAGTATTGGGTAAAAACACTTTTAATTAAAGGTGCGACCTAGATATAGAAGCGCATTTGCTGAAGGATTTATTTTGGGAATATGATGACAGTGATTTTAATAATTTCTGTCGCTTAAATATTGATCAATTTGAAGAAGTTTTCAATCTGGTATGTATAAATATGTACATTTTATATGATATTTTTGTAATTAATTTTGTTTTTCATAAAACTACCCAGGTAGAAAAATACAAACGGCACAATGTTGGCCCGGTATTGGAGGCGGCAGTACATGTACTGGCAATGCGTCGGATTTTTAATTTTCACTGTACTGGCATGTTGGCGAAATGATAACACCAATAAACGCTTGGCCGTAGTTAGTTCCCAACGTTGGCGCAGGCTTGCGATTTTATTTTTTTGGTATTATCCCAGTACATTTAATAACAAATTTAGTAGTTTCCTAGAACTTTACTGACCTCTTAGTGTACATCACAGATTTTTAATGTATTCTTTCGAAACTTCACAAGAAAAGAATGGCGATGTCTCTCTTACATAAATAATTGTGTAATAGATGTAAAAATACGTAAAATTTATAAAATTTTTAATTTTAACAAATTAAAAAAAGCTCGTTAAATTTCAGTAAACAGTACTGGGAAAGCACGTTTTAAGTAGTACTGGCATTTCGTCAAAAACAGTGCTCTCCCAGTACAACTTTTGTTGTAACGTTGGCAATTTCTACCTGGGTAGGTTCATGAAAAATTGAAGAAAACCGATACGCGTATGCGAGCTGCAATTTCTCCAAGAACAAAGTTAGCGATAACTCTGCGGTTCTTGGCAACTGGAGATTCATTCAGATCGCTTGAGTTTTTGACGAGAGTGGGCAGAAGCACAATTAGTAAATTTGTTCCTCTAGTATTGCGTGCCTTACAACCTTCTAACTTAAAGGTAGTAAGTAAAATGGTTTTGATTTTGGTCACTGTGGAGTTATGGGGCATTTTTTTTTTTTGTAAAGGGAACAAGTAGAGCTTAGGGGCACAGCTCCGATTTTTTTCTCCAGATAGTACATTCTGGGCTGAATAGGAAAAATTTTTTTTTGTCGGAGACCCCTGTTTTGGGTGTTATTTGGGGTCAAAGTTGAAACATGGACTTGCCCGTATCTTCGCTATTTATTATCGGATTTGGACAATATTAGCACCATTGGAAAGGTGAATGAAATGGCTTTAATATGCCATAAAAATATTTATATTTATTAAGCCATTACGAACCGGTTCGGTTTTTTTGAATTTTTAGATCGAGTATTTCGAGAAAATCCTTTGAATATCAAAAATGTGCTTATATAATGGTATGATTTGTTTACAGAAAATTGTATGTAAGATTACAAGTTTTAATTTGGAGTACAACTTATGCTTTTAACCCTTATACGGGCAAAGTTCTAAGGGGTAAAGTTAATTTTTTTTTGTTATTTCCTTATTTTTTTACCGCTATTTTCGCATTTTGTGTTAAAATTTAGCCAATAATATTGCTGAAGATGAAGCTATAATAGACTCTCTTTATTTTTAGGTTTTAAATATTAAGTAGAAACTTTTCAAGAGACTTTATATCGTGAGACTTTCGAATTTCGTAAACAAATAGCCATTTTTGGAAGGCAACAAAAAAAATGGTCACTAGGACCAAAAATAAGACCGATTAGTTAATTCATTGAGACAAAAGAAACTTTTCAAGAGACTTTTTCATGGTGAGAGTTTAGAATTTCGCAAAAAAAAAGGCTAAAGTGGGTTAATGATATCCGATGAAGTCAAAATTTCATGTCTGAACTCTTTTGACTATTTTAAATGAATAAATGAAATAAAAACTATTTTTTTCCAAATTTTATAAAGTCAGAATTCCATATCTGAATCATTTTGACTATATTAAAGGAATAAATGAAATAAAAAATGATTTTTTTTCCAAATTTCGAATTTTGGATATTTTTAATAATAATATACTTTTTCTCCAAAATAGGCCATTTTCATTGAACTTTGGGCACGGATTAACGTTTTCCCAAAAAAACAAATTGAAAAAAAAGAACGAAAATATACAAATCGTTAATTTAAGGGACATCCTACTATATATATATATATGTGTAAATTCATAAATGCTTTATTCATAAATCTATATATCGAGCTCCTATATTCAATAATTGCTAATTCAAAAAAGCTAACTTCTCAGGAGAGCTAAAAAACTAGTTATTTCGCTTATTATTGTAAAAATAAACAATGTACCTTCCATAAGATGTTTTAAATATTCTTACTAATTTATACCTATGCAACAAATTTCATATTTTGCACTTTTTTGGGTATTTTTTTGAGATAGCATATTTTAGTATATCAAAACAGAAATATTTTTTCGAGTAACAGGATAAGCAAGAGGAATAATATCAGCTGTGTTTTCGACTTAACTATATCCGTTAACTCAGAAAAAACTCAAAGTACACTGAAACGTGTTCGGGACAAAAACTAACACATAACTTTTACTATGCACGTTAACTTTCAACGCGGATAATTATCAACGTTGAAATCTCAAAGTTTATAGATTTTCACATCTAGAAGTTATGCTTTGCGTTACTTCCTAAAAAATTTTGCCAGCATACTTTTGATTATACCCCGAATATTGTCAACATTAGATGTTTAAAATTGTTTACACCTTATGCGGTTAAACGTATATTTGCTTTAAATACTTTGATAGATATGAGCGAAAGTACAGCTATCATTGGGTGCGTTCTGCAGATACACTTTAATAGTCAACAGTTCTACAACAGTTGTACAACTATCTGCTGAACGACCTGATCACTAACCGCTCAGTCTGATCGCTCAGGTAGCGCTGTCATATTTTGGTAGCGTAAAAAATGTTTGCTACTTTTGATCAATTAGTGATACATTTGTTGTTGTTGATTTTAAAACAATTATTTTTGTAAGAATGACAAATAAAAACATACAAACATAATTCAAAAACAAAAATTTAAAGAAACTGAAGGAAAATATAGAAAAATTGTATTTAAAAACAAAACAAAGAAAACGTCATTCAGCAGAGTTAAGGTTCAATTAGACGTGCCATAACCATATAAAACAGCTGTTCAAACCAATCTTATGGGCTACAATGTATTCGATTATTGGTGACATGCCATAACGCCATAACCGTAACCGTAGATACCAATTGAATTTTGGTTTTCTCCTATGGCGATATGGTTACGGCTATGGCGATATGGCACGTCTAATTGAACCTTTACTAATCACAAAGCGCTACAAGTCAACGGTATCATTTTAAGGTTTCTCTGCTGAATTCTACTATTGTTTAGGTATTTAATTGTGTTTTATATATTAAATATAATAGATAATAAATTTAACCCCCTTGAGTTTATCTTTTTATTTCATTAGTTATCAACTGTTTTCATTCATTACCCTACGGGGAAAGGGACCGGTCCCAGATGACACGCAGGATAGGTCCCAAGGGGGCGGAGACCGGTCGTTGATCGGTCTTTTTGTTTGAAAGAGACATATCACTTTAACATGGCGTTGTCATTGGAAATGACCAATTGCCACAGTTTAGACACATTGCGGCAGTAAGGTGGTGTGTCTAAAAATAGCTTTTCAAATAATCTAATAAAAAATTAAGAATTAAAAATAATCTACTTGGCGTCGAAGTAGGGCTCGATAACACAACCTCCTGCTTGTAAAGCAAACGCTCTACCGTCTGAGCTAAAGTTGCTTATGCGTGATGGCTGGCTGATGGTAAAGTTATATACATATTTTTCGTTTCTGTTGAAATAAACAAGAAAAAGAAAAAACAAACACTACAAGCAAATAAAAAAAATGTAAAAGAAAAAAATAGAAAAAAAAACACAACACACACACAAATATAGTAGAAGTGCCTTCAGTATGCCCCCGATTGATCGGTCACAGGATAGGTCCTTTAATGGCAGTTGACTCGTTTTTTGTGTTGGCCATAATTAAATTAAAAAATCAATTAAAAATTCGAAAATTACTTTAAAAACTCTGATAATATAAATAAAAATTTAAAAAATTGCCCTTAAGTTAAAAAGAAAATTAAATGAAATACCAATTGTTAAAACTAAAACAGCTTTAACATTAAAAAGCGTTGAAAATACAAAACTTTAAATTTTTTAAATTATAAAAATTTAAAATAAGAGCTAAAATAAGCAAATCGTAAAAAAATAAAGTTCAAAATAAATAAAAGAGTAAAACAAATAAAAAAATATTTTAAAAAATATGCCGCGAATTTTGTTTTTTATTTCGGTATCGGTCAAGTTTTTTAAAAGCAACATTGAAAGTAACGAATCAGAAAATACTTAGAAAATTAATTCATTCTCTTTGGTTCATATTTGTACTAATTTAGTAATATGCCTTCGGTTGACCGGTCACGGGATAGGTCCTTGGAGGGCAATTGACTCCTCATTTCCCGTAGGGTAGTTATCAACTGTTTTGTACTTCAGAAGTTATCAATTGCTTTTTAGATTTATTAATTGTATTGCAGAAATACGCCATTATAACTTTTTTTTTCAGAAGTAATCAATGGAATATCAGATTTATCAATTGTATTTCAGAAATTGTCAATTCAGTTTCTCTTTGACAGTGATACTGTGCAGACGTTACTGTGTTAAACATTTTTTTTTTGCAAAATATTAGCGATAATAAAAACAATTTAATCCTCTTGTTATTCAAAAAAAACTTCTTTTACATACTTTGTATGTAAAAACCAATAACAAAGTTAATCCCTTTGATTTGCTAAATAAACGAAATAATAAAAAAAGGAAAGAAAAAAAAATAGCTTACCCACCCAGGTAGAAAAATACAAACGGCACAATGCCGGCCCGGTATTGGAGTCGGTAGTACATGTACTGGCAATGCGTCGGATTTTCAACGTTCACTGTACTGGCATGTTGTTGAAATGATAACACCAATAAACGCTTGGCCGTAGTTATTTCCCAATGTTGGCGCAGGCGTGGTATTTTATTTTTTTGGTATTATCCCAGTACATTTAATAACCAATTTAGTAGTTTGCTAGTAATTTACTGTCCTTTCAATGTACATCACAAATTTTTAATGTATTCTTTCGAAACTTCACAAGAAAAGAATGGTGATGTCTCTCTTTCATAAATAATTGTGTAATAGATGCAAAAATACATAAAATTTATAAAATTGTTAATTTTAATAAATTAAAAGCAGCTCGTTAATTTTCAGAAAACAGTACTGGAAAAGCACGTTTTAAGTAGTACCGGCAATTCGTAAAAAACCGTGCTCTCCCAGTACAATTTTTTTGTAACGTCGGCAATTTCTACCTGGGCACTAATCCACTGCAAGCTTGCAGTATGGGTAGTGGCAGCAATAAAAGTGAATCTAGTGACAACGAACACTGGCAAATAGTAAATTCTACAAAAAGACGTATTACAAAACCACTAAATATACAACTACCCAGTGTAGAAACGGTAATGACATATCATTATTTTTTGGACTACCAGTAATGACACCCACTTACCTTCTGTATTATTTTAAAACATATAATAATGAGTTACTGATAATGACTTATTTTTATCATTATTTTAAATAGAAAATAATTTTTTAGATTTTTTTGAAAATTTTTTGAAATCTATTTTTAGACTCAATATTTTTTAAATACTGGTAAGGATATATGTAACCACATATTTTTTGATTTTTTGTATGTTGGCGAGTAAGCTTACTTGTGTGCAGCAGGTCAATTGTGTTTTTATCTATTAAATATTACATGTCGATATAGCTCAGATGGTAGAGCTGTTGACTGGCAATCTGTAGACCCAGGTTCGATTCCCGCACCAGCAAATTTTATTAAAAAAAAAAATACAATAAAAAATATTTTTTTTATATAATTTATTTTTTAGAAAATCTATTTTTAGACTCATTATTTTTGTCAGTACTGGTAAGCACATAGGTAACGATATATTTTTTGATTTTTCGTATGTTGGTGTGTAACGACAACTCATTATTTTTCGCGGAATCGCCATATAAATGTAATAAGAAATCAAAACGTTGGGTTTTAATTTTTATTCAAAAAAATAAAAATTGTTTTTTCGACCTTTTTATTAATTAATTAGAAATTTATTAATTCAGTTCGAGGCCAATTTCCTTATTATGAATTAACATAATAAGTACTTTTTTCAAAAACTGCTATTTTTCTTCATCAGGATATTCTCCTAACAAATACTTCACAGAGTTTTTGCTTTCAAAAACCTCTAACACTTTCAGGAATGAAAAGACGATCGTTTCGCGGATTTTCCAAGTCCCCTTCTTCAGTTTTCTTTAGAAAGTGGTGGCAATAGTGCAATGCAAATTGAAACATCAAAATTTCATATTAAACGTAGTCTACTACATCAACGAAATGAGAATGGAGTAAACAATAAAATATGTTTTCGAAGTCTCTGCAAAGACATAACCAACAATAGAAATATTATGAAAGTTTTTGTTTTTGTATTTCGTACCATCGGTACAAATAAAATACAAATTTTATTTTTACCACTTCTTTGTCAATTACAAGGAAGGGGTAAAAATAATAATAAAATAAAAATAATTGACAAAGAAGTGGTAAAAATAAAATTTGTATTTTATTTGTACCGATGGTACGAAATACAAAAACAAAAACTTTCATAATATTTCTATTGTTGGTTATGTCTTTGCAGAGACTTCGAAAACATATTTTATTGTTTACTCCATTCTCATTTCGTTGATGTAGTAGACTACGTTTAATATGAAATTTTGATGTTTCAATTTGCATTGCACTATTGCCACCACTTTCTAAAGAAAACTGAAGAAGGGGACTTGGAAAATCCCCGAAACGATCGTCTTTTCATTCCTGAAAGTGTTAGAGGTTTTTGAAAGCAAAAACTCTGTGAAGTATTTGTTAGGAGAATATCCTGATGAAGAAAAATAGCAGTTTTTGAAAAAAGTACTTATTATGTTAATTCATAATAAGGAAATTGGCCTCGAACTGAATTAATAAATTTCTAATTAGGTAATAAGAAATGTAATAACAAAAGTAACTAGTTACCATTACCAAGTATGTAGTTACATAACCACATATCTGGTAATGATTTTCTACACTGGGTACGTAAACGTCCAACAACATACAATGGCCCAAGTACTAGCACAAATATGTTTAACTTACTTCAAAATAATACTGATAGTGCTCACCAAAACAACAACGATGAAAATAATGTAAATGCTGAACCAAAACCTCCACCAATTTTCATACCTCACGTAGCTGATATTAAGACTATGGTTAACAATTTTTTGAAAGTAGTCAAGACCGATGAATTCTCACACAAGTCCTTAAGAGATGGACAAGTAAGATTAATGCTACATTCTTCTAATGCCTATAGGGTTATCGTTAAATATCTTGACGAAAAAGAAAATAAATTTCTATACTTATCAGATGAAACAAGAGAGAGCTTATCGTGTAGTGGTTAAAAATTTACACTTTTCAACTCCCACTGAATTAATTAAAGTAGAAATCGAAAAATTAGGCCACAAAGTTAGAAATGTTGCTAATGTAAGGAGTAGAGTCACAGGAATTCCTTTATATATTTTCTTTGTTGATTTAGAGTCCAATACCAACAATAAAAACATATATAATGAAAAATATTTGTTTAATGCTGTAGTCAAAATAGAACCACCTTTAAAAAACAACGATATATTACAATGCTATGGATGCCAACAATTTGGTCATACCAAAACGTACTGTAGGAAATTGTTTAAATGTGTAAAATGTAGTTTGAATCATCCAACAGCTGAATGTAAAAAAGAAATAAATACTCCTCCACGATGCTCCAACTGCTTACTTGAACATACTGCCAGCTACAAAGGCTGTGAAATATATAAGAGACTTCTTCAAAAGAGAAATTAAATAAGAAGACAAAATAATAGTCATAGTAATAATCAAGAACCCATGTTTAATATCAACGACCAAAATTTTCCTAATATGAATAATAATAATGATACACGTACAAACAACAATAGAGGTAATCATAACACAAATCAAAATTTGTATTCTCAAACTGTAAGAAATTATAATTACCAACATGAAGCGCCATCTAGTTCTCTTCAAAGAATAGAAGCTTTGTTGGAGAAGCAAATATAAACCACAACCACTCTACTCAACATGATGTCCAAAAATTATGCAATTAAATTTGTTAATAGCTATATGGAATGCTAATGGACTTTCCAATCACTTACGTGAAATTAAAGTTTTTCTCAACACAAATTATATTGATATACTTTTAGTATCAGAAACTCATTTCACTAGTAGATCTTACTTTTATATTAAGGATTATGATTTAATTAATACCAACCATCCAGACAAAAGTGCTCATGCAGGTTCATGTATTTTAATAAAAACGGGTATTAAATATGAAATATTGCCTGAAGTTAAAAAATCTTTTCTGCAGACAACCAACATTAAATTAAAATCAAATGATGGTGACATAATTATATCATCCATATATTTTCCTCCAAGGCATGTTAGTTTAGGTTGAATGGCAGCCCGCCAGAACGGCGAGTTCACTCGGAGGCCATAGGGCCCATTGTGATTCCCTAAGTTTCCCCCACATGGAAAGAAATACCACGACCCGAGAAATCGAGAACCATCCCGATCCCCTTAAAAAGTTCGCAAGACCAGACAGAGAAACATCGCGTAGACTGTCCAGGTCGTCGAAGAACCTGCACCCCAGATATCTGAGTCGCCGTTCCTTCAGTCCCGGACATTCACAAAGCAGATGATGCACTGTCTCCTCCTCCTCGTCCCCACAGCCCCTGCAGTAGTCCGCCTGGGCGTAACCCCAACGCGCAGCCATTCGGCCTATCGCGCAGTGTCCCGTTAGAACCCCTACAAGCATCCCGACCGTCCGCTTGCCAAATCCAAGAAGAATCTTTGTCCTCCCCGGTTCTGGCAGTGGCCATAGGGTCCGAGATATCCTACAATTGGTCAAGGTTGTCCACCTTGCCCTCGTCTCCCTATCCGATATATCCCCTATCACACCGAATAGCTCCACCAGAGGAACCAGGACCTCCGTCTGTATAGGGTCCTCAACCGACTCGGAGCCATTCCTCGCACACTAGTCAGCCCGCTCGTTCCCCGCAATCCCAGCGTGTCCAGGGACCCACGCCAGCCTTACCGAGTGCCAACGAATACGGTCGAGGGATTCAATACAGTGTCGCACACACCCCGATCTGACAGTATCGGATTCCAGGGCTTTCAAAGCAGCAAGACTGTCCGCAAAGATGCTAATGGACGATGGATCCAAATCCCGTTCCATTATCATCCGTGCGGCCACGTCAATTGCATACACTTCCGCCTGGAACACGCTACAATCGCCCGAGAGTCGTATGGAGATTCGAAGGTCCAGTTCGCCGGAGTAAACTCCCGACCCTGTCCCCATGTCCGTCTTCGAACCGTCCGTGAACACTGAGATATCACCACTCCGAATAACGGAGTCGGCTGCCCAGTCTTCCCTGGTCGGTACAATCACCTCAAAAGTCCTCTGGAAATTCGTGACCGGTACAATAGAGTCCGTTTCACAATCCAGTAGTGCACCACCAATCCCATGCAGAATGGTACTGTGCACCCAAGTGCGTTGCCTCAGCTCCTCCATCTCCCTGAGTCTGAGAGCTGCCTTTGCCGCCGTGCCCCTGATATAAATATCCAGTGGTGGGATGCCAAGCATCACCTCCAAACTTGCCTGGGGTGTAGAACGAGCCGCCCCGTAATACCCAGACAAGCCAGTCGTTGCACCTTTGCGAGAGTGGAGAGATATGAACCCGTGTCCACCGCCCTCCACCACACCAGTGCCCCGTAGGTCAAGATTGGTCTGATAATCGCCGCATACATCCAGTGAATGATATACGGCTGTAGACCCCATCTCTTCCCAAAGGTCCTTCTACAGGTGTAAAAAGCACATAAAGCTTTTCTCATTCTCTCCTCGGTATTCCTCTTCCAGGAAAGTTTAGAGTCAAGAATGACACCCAGATACTTTGCCTCCCCCGAGAGTTGAAGAGTAACTCCGTCCAATCTAGGGAGATCAAATCTCTCCGGTTTGTACTTCCTTGTGAACAAAACAAGTTCGGTTTTAGATGGATTGACTCCCAGACCGTTCTCCCTTGCCCACCTGGATAGCATCGTAAGCGCCGACTCCATGAGATCACTGACCGTCTGGAGAAATTTCCCCCTGATCAGTAGCACAACGTCATCGGCGTATGCCACAACCTTCGTCCCCGTTCTCCCCAATGAGTCAAGGATTCCATTGATCACAAGATTCCACAGAAGAGGAGAAATGACCCCCCCTTGTGGAGTACCCCTTGTGACCACCTTCCGCGCCCCATCACCGCCTATGTCCGAGTTTATAGCCCTACTTCTGAGCATATTGCCCGTCCACAGCGTTATCTGCGGGTCAGTGCCAATACCCTCCAAGGCACTAGTGATCGATGATATACTCACGTTGTTGAAAGCCCCTTCTACATCCAGGAAGGACGCCAACACATACTCACGGTCGTGAAGAGCATCCTCAATTGTGCCGACAACTTCACTCAGAGCCGTTTCCACCGACCTTCCCTTGAGGTATGCGTGTTGGGCTCTGCTGAAATTGTCTGCAGAGAGGATGCTCCTAACATGAACGTCCACCAGTCTCTCCAGCGTTTTCAATAAAAACGACGAGAAACTAATCGGCCTGTAGTCCCTGGCGGTGCTGTGGTTTATCCTCCCCGCTTTTGGGATGAAGACCACCCTGACCTCTCTCCACCCAGAGGGTATATACCCCGATGCCAGGCTGCCAGTAAAAATACGCAGCAGCCATGGCATGATAATGTCCAGGGACTCCCGCAAAAGTGCCGGGAAAATACCATCCGGCCCTGCTGATTTGTAGGGCTTAAAAGACCGTATCGCCCAAGCAATTTTGCGTTCGTCTACCATTGACCAGATGTGCTCACCTATCTGAATTGCAGTCGATGAGAGTGCGTCCAACGGGACATTGGACATCACATCCTCTCTGCAACCCGGAAAGTGAGTCTCTAACAGGAGCTCAATGGTTTCCCTATTACCCTCCGTGAAAGTACCATCAGGCCTTATAAGGGATCCTGGTGCACTGGGTGCCTTAGAAAGAACCTTACGAAGCCTCGCTGCCTCCGTAGTGCCCTCCACTTCCCCACAGAACTTAGACCACGATTCCCTTTTTGCCCTTCGAGTCGCCTTATTAAAGGCATTAAAACTGAGACGGTACCGCTCCCAGTCCTCAGGTCTGTTCTCCTTCTTCGCCTTATTGAAAAGTTTTCTGCTCTCCGTCCTAAGTTTCTTAAGCTCCGGAGTCCACCATGGTTGGTGAATTTTCCTCGGTGGCAAGCGCTCAGGACACGAGTTCAGAAATGCTTCCCTAAGATTATCCGTCAATAGACGAACTGAACCTTCCACGTCTCGCACACTGACCGGGGTGTCCCGTTCTGGGCCCGGTATCGTCTGAACAAGACTACGAAATTTGGCCCAGTTTGTCTTCCTAGGATTCCTATATGGAATCATTTCCCTAACAGAAAGATCAACGCTGAAGAGAATCCTATAATGATAAGAGAATGAACATTCTTGTGAAACTCTCCAGTCTTGGACTTCAACAGAGTCGGTATTCGATACCATGGTTATATCAATAACCTCTTCCCTAATCCTATTATAGAATGTTGGCCTATTGCCCTATTACATATAATCAAATTAGTGGACATTAGGTAATCAAACAGTGACTCACCTCGGTACTTGATGTCAGTGCTGCCCCATAAAGAGTGATGAGCATTGGCATCACCCCCCATCACCAGATCATGGCCCTTGGTTATGCCCACCTCGACCAGATTACGGACTGCCTGTGATGGAGGGTTGTCTTCCTCATACGGGAGATACATCGAGGCAAGGAGCAGAGTGGGCATGCCCCTGCGCTCAAATGCCGCCACCGTTAGGTCTCCATTGCTGTAATAAGACATAAGAAAAAGATTAATGCCCTTCCTATACAATATACAGCTTCTGATCCTACCTTCGCATAGCGGAGAGAGAAGCATGAAGTTGCGTGATCCAAGTCCCCGAACCCTGTTGCCAGAAAGCCAAGGCTCTTGGATCAGGGCCACGTCCATCCTCTCCGTCTCCATGAAACGCAGCAATTCATCGGTCGCTGCCTCGCAGTGATGCAGGTTTATCTGCACCACCTCCAAGGCATACTGTATTATGTAAAGATTACAAAGAGTTTTTTAAATCATTGGGTCATAAATTTATCGTAGGAGGTGATTTTAACGCCAAGCATCCCTGGTGGGGCTCTAGGCTCGTAAATCCAAAAGGAAGAGAGTTATATAAATGCATTAGAAATACGAACTATTCTGTACTCTCTACGGGATCACCCACTTATTGGCCATCTGATCCCTGCAAAATTCCTGATCTATTGGATTTTGCAATATACGCAGGAATTCCAAATCATCACTTACTGACTTACTGATTGACTTGAGCCCTGATCACACTCCAATACTCATCAATTATTCAACTTCTTTTAATATGAAACAAAACTGCAACAACATTCTTACTTCTAATACTGATATTCAATCTTTTCAATATTATCTTGGTCAGAATATAAATCTAAAAATACGATTGAAAAATGGGCCCGAGCTCGACGACGCCGTAGAAAACTTTACCAAACTCATTCACGAAGCAGCCGCTCTCTCTACACCAAAAAATGTAATGATTAAAAAAAAGTACTTTTCAAATATCAACGGAAATAAGAGAATTCATAACAGAAAAAAGAACACTAAGAAGAAACTTGCAGCTTAGTAGAAATCCTACTGACAAGCGATTGTTCAACAAGGCTTGTAGGGAACTAAAAAATCTACTCTTTGAATATAAAAACAAAGCCACCGCTAAATTTATTGAAACAATCAATAACTCCAATTATGATGATCACGTACTATGGAAATCAACTAAATATTTAAAAAGGCCGGTTAAACGTAATACGCGTATTAAAAAGTCGGATGGTACATGGTGTAAATCAGATAAAAGCACATCGGACGCTTTTGCTCATCACTTGACAAATATATTTCAGCCATATACTTTTAATAGTGTTGAAGAAAATAACGAAAGCATAAAGCATATATCACCTAATGAAGTGCAATCTGAGATTAGGCTATTAAATAAGAAGAAATCTCCCGGATATGACCAAATCAATGCCAATGTTGTGAACAAATTAACTCGAAAAAGTATAATATTTTTGACATTAATCTTCAATTCAATGTTAAGATTGAATTATTTTCCATCACAATGGAAATGCGCCGAAATCATTATGATTTTAAAACCAAATAAACCTGACAATTTATTGTCATCACACAGACCAATAAGTCTGCTCACAATATTTTCGAAAATATTTGAAAAAAATTTTTTACGAAGATTGTTGCCAGTGCTAGAGAAAGAAAACATCATTTCAGATCATCAGTTTGGCTTTCGACATAAGCATGGAACACCAGAACAATGTCACAGGATCATAAATGTAATAATTGATACTCTGGAGAATAAACGTTATTGTTCAACCGTTTTTTCTTGATATTCAACAAGCTTTCGGAAATTTTTAGCATCAATGTATTTATTATTTACCGAATGTAAATCGCTGATTAAGTTTTTTAATTAAATTTTTGTACCATAAAGCCTTTTTTCAAACTCCGCTATAATTTTGCAATTCTTTACATGCGTTTTTTTTTTATTTATAATCTAGGGACTATAATACACATTTCATACAACAAAATTTGGTTACTAGTTGCAAAACAAATCGCGAAAAATATAATTTGCAAAAAGGAACATTTTTTAATCAATATACTTGTTTGCAGAATCTAAATCGCTGATTACGTTTCCTAATTAATTTTTTGTACCACAAAGTCTTTTTTCACGTTCCGCTTTTATTTTGCAATTTTTTAAGTACGTTTCTTTTTAATTTATAATCTAGGGACTATAATACACATTTCATGCAACAAAGTTTGGTGGCTAGTTGCAAAAAAAAATCGCGAAAAATAAAATTTGCAAAAAGGAAAAATTTTTTCATCAGAATGTAAATCGTTGATTAAGGTTTTTAATTAATTTTTTGTATGTGTTTTTTTGTATTAATTTTTTAAGTGTTGGCTTTTTAAAATTTATAATCTAGGGACTATAGTACCAATTTTATACACTAAAGTTTGGTGCTTAGTTTGCAAAAAAAAAAAAACTCAAAAAAATATTTGCAAAAAGGTAAATTTTTGCGTCATTGTATTCATTTGCAGATTGTTAATCGCTGATTGAGTTTTTAATTATTTTTTTCTACCACAAAGTCTTTTTTCGCGTTCCGCTTTTATTTTGCAATTTTTTAAGTGCGGTTTTTTAAATTTATAATCTACGGAGTATAATGCCCATTTCATAAAACAAAGTTTGTTGGTTTGTTGGAAAAAAAGAAAATTTTGGCATCGTTTGGAGAATGTAAATCGCTTATTAAGTCTTTTAGTTAATTTTTTGAACCCCAAAGCCTTTTTTCGCAATCCGACATTATTTTGCAATTTTTTACGTGTGGTTTTTTAAAATTCATAATGTAGGGCTATAATACTGTTGGAATAGTATAATTAAGGTTCCATTCTTGATTTTTATAATAACTAAATTATTATTTGCCATCCCTGGTTACAATTGATGTTTTGAGTCATACAGAGCAGAGACTATTAATTATAGAGATAGGAAATCAAAACTTACACTACTCACCGGTAGGGGGCGCTGAAATTTAGTATCACCTGAGCAACTATTTAGTATAACTTTAGTATCAGCTGAGCCTATATTTAGAAACTCAAAAATTGCTGAAAACTGCGCAAAATAAGAAAAAATCAAGCGCAAAATATGTTCAAATAATAAAATTTGAGAATTCCTTTTTTTGATTCGCTTTTTTGTTTGTTATTATTTCAATTTAAATAAAAAAAGAAAATTGTCAATTTTTTGAAAAAAGTGCCATCTAGTGATAACGATGTCGTTATAACTTTTGTTTTTGGTGATGCCATACCCCTGATACAGAGAGCGCACATAATGACCCTGCAAACATTTGAAAGATATCTTCCAAGAACCCTGCAAACATTAAAATACGAAAATGTTTCGCAATCGTATCGCCTGGAAGAAAAACTTTATTGCGGCAATAATCATATTCTTATTGCGGAAGATCCCCCTTTCGGCAGTAAATGTCCTCTCTATAGCGATACTCCTAAAGGAATACGAAAGCGATTCTTCGGAATGATAAATCGGCGATATCGCTAATTTATCACCTGGAAGATAAAAAGGTGATATCGCTGAATTAACTCCTCGAAAAAAACTAAACGTTTTATATTTTTCATTATAAAATTTAACTCTGAAAAAGAATATCTGCATACATAATCCATTGACAAAAACATTAATTATCTTGTTGCCATCATATCCGGTTTTTTCCGCGCACAAATCCTCATTTTTCAACGAATTTGTTTCCCATATTTCTTATAATTGTTTTTTGTACAAATTTTGTATTATTTTTCCAACATTTTCAAAAATTTGAAACGAATTGTGTTTATCTTCCAGATGATAAAAAGGTGATATTGCCGCAATATTATCATAAAATAATTATGACAAAAAACACAATTATGGAATTGGTTTTTGCAAATATCTCCAAAATATCTTCCAAATGATAAAATGAAGACAATTTCAAAATACTACTCGATTATTTTCATTCATTTGAAAATAGAAGATATCGCTTTATTATCTTCTTTGAAGATATCTTCTAAATGTTTGCAGGGAAGATCTTAAAGCGATATCTTCTATTTGTCATTTGAATGAAAATAATCAAGTAGTATTTACTTTGAAATTGTTTTCCTTTTATCATTTGGAAGATAATTCGGCGATATTTGGAATTTTATCTTTTGTAATAACTTTTTATGACAATATTGCGGCAATATCACCTTTGTATCATTTGGAAGATGTTGTGAAACCTCATTTTGACTGTGCCTGTGGTGCCACCCTAACTAGATCCTGACATTTCGGGCGTGTGTTCTCAACCCGCACACACAAACAAACCGGTCCAACAATAAAAAACTGACATATAGATGTGCCAGTAGAATACACAATCTGCTAATTAAATTTCAAACAAATTCATACTAAAAAACCCAAACAGACGATACCCACAAAAGGTAACGGTCACATTAGGGAATGATGTTACTTCCCACTTTGCGCTGCCCATACCCAACCTGCGTCATCTCACTAATCCTTAGATGACCCCATTGCAGTTCTCCAACAACTCACCTTTATTGACACCCACTTATACCATTGTACCTGAAATCCCTATTAAAACAATTAGCAACACATATTAAATTTAATTTCAAATTTCACAATAAAATTTATTCAATAAAATACTACACATAAAATTCTTAAGATTATCGTGGCTTTCAAAAAGTTTGGGTATTCATCTTAATAAAATTTAAAAAAAACTAACCTTAATAAAATTGTACAAAAAAAAACTAACGTAAATAACAAACAGAAATTATAATTACTAACGATCTATGTAAATGAAATGTCCAGCTAGCCTAAATCTTAAAGTATGTTGTTTCTTATCTTTACTAGAATAAAAAAAAATCTATATACATAAAAAATTTTTTTTGGCACTTATGCCTATTTTAAATTCAACGATACCACGATTAAAACGAACGGTTTAATAACCAATATCTCAACATTAATATTCAAAACAAAAATTTTATTTAATTATGCTTTTATTCAGATTAGCAATAACTGATTTAATTCCTTTTAGTTTAGTAAATACTTTACCACACCTCCTAAATTTCTACTTCAAAATTTAGGAAATATAGTAAGGGTTTTCACAAGGGGTGTACTATTTGTTGTATCGTTGTATCGTCCTAACAAAAAACAGAGTTGTTAAAAATTAAATTGAAAAAATACAACATTTGAGAATAGCACGATACAACATTTTTACGTATGTTTAGTGTCCTATGTTTGAGGATGCTAACATATAGAAAACTGAATAGAAAATCGTTGTTAAACACAAATAAAAATTTTAACAACTCTGTTTTTTGTTAGGACGATACAACGATACAACAGATAGCACACCCCTTATGAACAACCTAAGTATTTTTACTATATAAAAATAAAAATTACCTAAGTTTGAAAAAAAAATAAAATGGTCTGCAAAAATAAGGCTTGCCAAGAAAATATAACGCCAAGTTTTCTAAACATTAAACCTAATGATAAATAACACAAATACACACACCACGTAGCCTAGTAGATCGAACACAACTAATATAAAACTCTCACTTTAATAAAAATTTATTTTTTTTTTTTTTTTTTTTCCTACCCTAAAAGTGCACTTTGAGGGTATCCTGTTTATTCTCGCACTTGCGATAAATTTCTAAGTAATCAAAAAAATCAATTGTGTAAGATCCTTACAGAATTAAAAAAAAAACATAACACTTAAATACACCTAACCCTTTACAAAACTTAAAATACCCTAAAAGAACTGTATCAGCCGGATTCAATTTTACAAATAGTTAATCTACTAATTTTGCCACTAAATAATTTAAATTCTTTTATCTTATCTACTCGTATTCAAATCGTTTCCCAATTATGCACTTTCTCCTCTATTTAAGAATCCCGGCAATCTGCTATAATCTCCTACAAGTATGTGAGCTATAAATCTACATTTACTTTATGCCAGTTACTCTATGTGGTTTATACCCTGGCTGTTGAAAGTGGATTATATATAGATAAACTTTTACCATCCACTTGAAAGCTTTTTCTTTTTCTTTGAGGAGTGAGAAACCAGCCCTATCACACAACCTACACCAGCTGTACTCCTCCAATGTTATTTGACACTAATGGGAGTTACCACTATATCGTGATGGTTAAATCGCCACTTTTTTCACAAAAACAGAGTTGGCATATATTACTGGGATTTGGGTTACCTTATATTCCGGGGGATAGAAAAGTAATCCTGTGGCCAATATCTTCTAGCGCTCCTGAGATTTTTAAATCTAATTAAATCGGCTTGCTGTTGACCACACTATACAAAAAAAAAACATACACCCATAGAGAAATTAAGACCCGCCATTTTAACTCAAAAATTTAACAAAAGACAATTTTAAAACTTACGGATTTAAACACTTTTCCTCCTATACTTAAAGGTTTCTGTTCCTTTCCAAAATAACCGCGAACCAGACCTTGTCTTCCCTGGATTTTCTAGCTGAAAAGGGTTTTTTTTTTCTCTACACTTGTATTTTTTTCATTTCCTTTTTTATTTTATAAAAAAAACTCACTGTTTTTACTATTCTTCACTGACAACTCCAATATTGTTATTTAGCTAACTTTAAATTAAATTTAAACTGCTTGTGTTGTACTTTTACTAACTTTATTGTTTTTGTTTAAAAATTTTTAAATTCTAAATTTATTTGGTTACTTTAAACATTAACACTTAACTTTATGGTTGCTCGTAAGATACAGAACTGACTAAAAATGGAGTTACATTACATAGCTTTCAATGTCTTCCTATTTCTCCTTACAAGTGTATAAATGGCCTTCCTACCAACAAAATCCATTAAAAAAAAAAACAAGATATCGCCATATTTTTAGTTCAACGAACTATATTCTCTGGCCTTGAGCATACTTTGTGAACGATAAATTTTGGCGGTCCGTTAATCTTTAAAGAGAAACTCTGAAAAATTCTCTTAAGAACTTGGCCAATAAATACAACCCTGGTATCTGGCAACCCTATTGCCAACCCTGTATTACTGATCAAATCTGTTTTTGTTTTATAATTTATTTGACAGCTGACTTTTGGTAATCAGCCATACTGGATTTCAACCGATTTGCCATTTTCCATCTACATAAAACAAACAAAAAATCTAAAATTCACGGCACAATCCCACAAAAAAAAACTAAAGAGACAGTTGCAAATTGCCTAAATAACAAAATATGACAGCAATCACAACATCCATAAGAAAATTACATAAACCCATTCAGTCAAATAAAAATAACCACTCATTACAAAAATTCATACATCCAACTTTCACACACCAAAAAAAATAATAAAATCTATACACTGTCTCAAATATTTGTCCGTACACCAGGTACCCGAAAACTTGTTTCATTATATTTCAAAAAATACTTACCCGATTTGAATGAACTAATTTTCGTTCTATAGTCTAAAAAGTGTTTGTAATAATTGACAACGAAAAATTATATTAAAAAGTCCAACTTTTATTTGAAATAAAAAACTAAAAAGAAACTCCAAAAACTTAACTCAAAAATTTGTCCGTACAGCAAAAAAAACTAAAAAGTTTTGAATATAAATACATATTTAATACCGAGTATGATGTCCTTTGGCCGCAATTACTTCTCTTAACCGGTTTTTCATAGACAATGCCAACTTTTGTGTGGTTTCTGTTTCAATATTACGCCATTCCTCAACGATGGCATCTTTCAGCATTTGTTTGTTAGTTATTGTATGATGTCGAATTTTTTTTTCTACAATCCCCCATAAATGTTCTATGGGGTTCAAATCTGGGCTCTGGGGAGGATGAGGAATCACTTCTTTTACGTTGTAAAGCAACCATTCTCGCACAACCATTGAAGAGTGCTTTGGATCATTATCGTGAAGGAACCGAAAGTCGTCTTGTATGCCCAATTTAGTAGCGCTCACTTTTAAATTTTCTTTTAGAATGTTTAAATAATGAAATTTGTCCATTGTGGTTTCCACAAATACAAGATTTCCGACACCTCCAGCTGCCATCGAACCCCACACCATCACCGAGCCTCCACCGTGCTTCACCGTAGCTTTAAGATTCTTTGACTGCAACGCGGTATTTTCTTTCCGCTACACAAATCGTCTGCCATCCGACCCAAAAATATTAAATTTACTTTCGTCCGTAAATATAACTGTTTTCCAGAAGTCATCCGACTTATTTATATATTTGGTGGCATAATCCAAACGTTGTTTTATATTCTTCTTTGATATAAAAGGTTTCTTACGTGGAACACATGCCTTATATTGGTTAAGATGCAGGAAGTTTCGTATGGTTTGTGCACTTAATAACACGTTTTCATCTTTTTTAATATTTTCTGCTCTTTGTACTGCACTCGTTTTTGGGTCAAGCTTCACCATCCGGTCGATCTTTCTTCCCAATCGAGCATCTATGATTTTTTTTCGACCTCTTCCTGCTGCAGTTTCAACCGAACTAGTTTTTTTGTACTTTTGTATTACATATTGAACTGATGATCTTGGTCTGGAAATATTTTCAGCAATTTCCCCTAGACTTTTGCCATCATTGTGCATTTTAACAATCAATTCTCTGACGGCAATAGGAATCATTGTATGATTTTTATTATTTGCACTCATTTCGATAGCAATTAATATGTACCAGTCAAACAAACAACTTAATTAGAATGAACAATGATCTGATTTTACCAAAACAACAGAAATTTAAAAACCGTTACATTAGAGAGTTTTAAATTTCTCGCTATTGATGCTGTACGGACAAATTTTTGGGTTCATTTCTTGTGCGTGTTTTGTTTGTTTTTTATTTTAATAAAAGTGAGACATGTTAACAGTTTTTGTTTTTGAAATTATTTATTGCACTTATTAGACTTTTGAATAATGTTTACTTAAGTCAAATCGGGTATGTATTTTTGGAAATATAATTAATTATATTTTCAGTTGTGTGGTGTACGGACAATTGTTTGAGACAGTGTATACAATGACCAATTTAAAAGGCCTAAAAAAAATCAAGAGAAAAAAAAAATCCAACCAGAAAAAAAACAATAAAAGGAAAAATCATCACATCAACCAAAATTCTACAACCAAACCAAAAGTACCACAACAACAACACACACGAACAATAGCAACCCGATATTTACATTCAACACCACCACCAACTATATGCAATGCACAACAAAAAAAATAATTCGACAGAACCAAAGAACAAATCACCGGAAAAACTACAGGTAAGTTTTAATTCATAAATTTTATTTCAATTGTTTTATAAGGCTACTAAAAGCTTTATATCCCTACACCATAAAATTCATGTTCCACATTTAGTATAACAGTTTTCCTTTGCTTATCAGGTTAATTCCGGGCATTCACACCTTTGGCCCCACCAAATAACATCAACGACCGCAGCAGAAAACACCAGTTAGGAAACAGTACCAGTTGGTTAATATCTGAGCTGCACAGATAAAAAAAAACAAAAATCTTACCGAATCAAATTTAAAATACTTTGTGAGTACGATTTCTAATCACAATAAAAAAATGGTATTTGCAAAATCAAATGTAAACACAACTAGGATCTCAAAACTCGCGTTTTAATTTTAGGTAATTTGTTTAATCAGTTTCTACAAAAAAATGATAATTTTGAGAACCAGTTTCGTAATTACTAGTCCAACAACTGGTACTTTTTAGAACTAGGTCGATCATTTAGTACTGATGAAACAATCAAAAAAAACGGTTATATGGAATTGATTTCAAAAAGTTATAAAAAAAACTTAATTCTTTCATTTCCTTTCAATCACCTACACGCAGAAAAAACAGGGGGAATATTAACTAAGAGCTATGTAATTATACAACTACATAATTTTCAAGTTAGTTTTACAAAGTTTTTGTAAAATATGAACATTTTTTTGTAAAATATATACAATCCTTGCAAAATATATACATGTGTAGTGGAAAATATCCTAAAAATTACATATATTTTGCTAGAAAATTGTAAAACTTACTTCGAACTTATGTAGTTGTATAATTACAAAGCACTTAGATAAAGTTCCACCTGTTTTTTTTTCTGCGTGTAGCCATCATCACCACTTCCACAACCACACCCATAACAAAGATAAAGCAAATTTGTTAGAAATCTTTTGTCAATTTGGAAAAAATAAAAACTAAATTTGTACAAAAACAATCAAAAGATATAAAGGCAATAAACTCGTGAAAAGTTAAGATTAATTGCGCGGGAAAAATCGGCTAAGAAATCCAGATAAATTATAAGTTGGTCAGTGGATTATGTATGCAGATATTGTTTTTCAGGCTTAAATTTAATAATGAATAAAGTAAATCGTTTTTTTTTTGTAGCCGGGAGTTTATTTAGCGATATCACCCTTTTGTCTTCCATATGAGTTATTGCTTTCGTATTGTCTGGAAGTATTGTTTTAGGGTAACAGTTGTTTCCGACAGAGGAAACTTCCGGAATACGAAATTGATATTGCCGGCAATAAATGTTTTCTTTCAGGCGATATGATCGGAGAATCTTCTTCGCATTGCCATGTTTGCTGGGTGATATTGGTTTTAGTATGTTCCTGTTCCAAGGCACATAATAGAACAAATGCTTTCTCAGTGATAGAGAGTCCCCCAATCTCTTTATTATGTGTACTCTTTGCCTTAAATATCTAACTAAACTTATGTTAAAGATAAAAATAGTTTTTAAACAAATATTTAATTGAATCAATCAATATTTTAATTGACTTTTAAATATTTGTTACACACAAAAAAATATTAGCTTAAATCATCTAATTAAAAATTTGTTTAAAATAAAATTTGTTTTTAAATAAATATTTAATTGAATTAATTAAATCTTGTGAATTATTTAATTGATTCAATTAATCGTACACAATTTTTAGTAACTGATAGTATCATTTGCGTGGTAGGCGCAAAAACAGAGAAAATAGTAATTGTCTGGAACAATTTGATAATTTAATCTGGGGGGTTATTATGTAATTCGATTCGAAAAGAAAAGGCTTTCGAACAGAATTTTCGCACTAAAAATTTAGTAACAGAAAATAGTTTTTATTGAAGGAAAATGTTGAAAACGTGTAGACAATGTCTAGTAAAAGAGAAAAATAAAAAAAAATTAGACTATCAAGAAAGGATATAATTTTACAAGAGTTTTAAGATTTCCGAATTCGAACAATATTTTTCGAATCCGCTTACATAATAACCCCCCTGGTTTTTAGTTTTTTGTGTGTATACAATTGCACAGAAAAAACTAAAAACGAGTTTTAATACCGAAATTGATTATATTAATTAAAATTTTAATTGATTTCGCACCTATAACTCAAATGATAGTATTAATTACTAAAAGTTGTATACGATTAATTGAAACAAAATTCGATTAAAGTAGTAAAAATGTCAATTAAAACATTTATTGAAAATCCAAAAAAATGTGTGCGTTATGTTTATGAAGTACTGCATTTGTTTTGTTTATGAATTAGAAAGCATTTAGTTTTTAGCTTTTTTCTGTGTAACATATAAATATCATATTTTGTAGATTTTCAATAAATGCTTTAATTGATATTTTTACTACTTTAATCGAATTTTGTTTCAATTAATGGAATAAAATTTGTAGTAATTAATAGTATCATTTGAGTGATAGGTGGAAAATCAATTAATATTTTAATTATTCGGGGGTGTTCTGAGAAAGGCAACCACATAACATTCTTTTTTGTACAACAACAACATATAATTTTATGCGAAACCGAATAATTTTATGTGGTTTCGTTTTTCAGAACACCCCCGGTTGTAATAAATTCCATACAGAGAAACAAGAAACATTTTGTAATGTGATTTGAAAACGTTTAAGTTTTTTTTACGAAAGATGGATATTTTACTATCACTCTATATGCCTTTACGTTTTTGCCATTACTCTTACCTGACCATCTCTCAAGGATTTGTACGAATAATCTTCAAGGTTTACTATTTTTGAAAAGTTATTCATCATCGCTCTTATATCTGAAACATTTGGAATAATTATTTTAGGCGGTTTTTCTTCAGACAGCTCTCTGTTAGCATTATCGTTAATATAATTATCATAATCATTATTGTCTACATCAAGTGCAGTAAACATGTTGTTGCTAGTAGGTACTTGGTATATCATCATTAGGGCAAGGAATTTCATGCACTTAAAAATGAAAAATATGCGCCTAAAATATGCGGTTAAAAAAGAAAAATATGCACTAAAAACTATAATTTTTGCAAAAATAATGCACTTTAAAACTTAAAAATATATTTAAGTTAGTTATTTTGCAAACAGACACAGAACTCGAAGATTTCCCATAGGTCAATAAAGTTTTAAAAATGTTTATTTTGATTGAATCAAAATATGAAAACGTATAAATTTTTTATATTTTTTTACAAAATAAAAAATGCTATTAAAAATGAAAAATATGAACAAATAAGCACAAAATATGCATTAAAAAGCCACCAAATATGCATTTAAAGTCGAAATATGCAACTACAAATCGATGCCAGTTTGTTCTAAATTTGATGATTCGGATAAATGTTTAGTCCATATTAGTTTTGGACTATCGAGAAATAACATGCATTTCCTTGCCCTAATCATCATTGTTGGTAGTTTTTTTATTTTGATTGCATGCTTAACTAATCCTGGTGATCGATTTTGTCGTCGTTTCGTTGTTTTGTTTTCAGCGACTGTCTACCAGACAATATCGTTTGCTTCAGTAGACTCGCTGCTACTATCCATTTTGCTGTAACAGCAGAGGATTAGTATAGCAGAATATTAATCCCTTTGTTTACTACTGAATAATAAGTAATAATTTGTTGTTGATTTCAATATACAATGCAGTGTTGCCAACAAATTTTCAAAATAAATGGCTAGATCAGACCCAAAAATCGCTAGAAAATCTCTAGATTATAAACAGTGTAAATATTTAGTGATTTTATCGCTAGATTGTTGAAAAATGGTACTTAAAGCAGTTTTTACTCAAAAATTTCTTTAATATGTTAATAAGAAGTGTTATAAACTTTTAAATAATGAAACATTTTACGATTAAGCTTCAAATAATGAGTCCTGATTTTCATTGCATTAATCTTAGTATTGCGAATACACAATAGAGGGCGTTGTACGATGAAAAAGTGCATACCCATATTTTATCGAAATGTGTATTTTTAGAGTTTTTTTTACTAAAATCGTTTAAGATGTTGTGTTTTATAATAAAGGAATATCAATGTGCGAGTTTTATAATATTTTTCAAAATAAAACCGAGTTTTAAAAATTATATTACCGCTGATAAAAAAATCGCTAGATTTTTGGCTAATAGCTACAGGACAATTTTTCCCGCTAGGGGCGAAATAAAATCGCTAGATCTGACGAGAAAATCGCCGTTATGGCAACACTGATACAATGTATTAAAAAAAAGTTTTTTCTTAAAACAATAACAAATGTTATTGCTTTTAATTTTAAATAGAATTATAGAAAAGAGATCACAATTAACGTCTGCACTTTATCACGGTCAGAAAATCACTCGCAAAAAATATATATAAAATCAATTTATATAAGATTTGTTGTTGGTTCACGTGTGATTTGTTTCATGTTCGCACAGATCCATGGCTAGTCAAGACTATATCTAACAAATGGACCTAAATATTTAATATAACATACAAGTTTTATTTAATAAATTATAAACATACCCTTTTAGTACCAAGTCCTTTTCGTTGAAACATAACTTGCAAAATATTAATTTTGCCAGCACATTTTTTTGCCAATGTAAAGGGCTCCAAAGTAATCCCAACATTGGGAAAATATAACCCCCTTGGAACTCAAAACAATTTTTGCCTCTTATAGAATTTTCAGACAATTAAAGCATACTGGGAATCAATTTTTTTTATTTATTCTTTTTAATTTTAACAAATTAAGGAATAAATAAAGACCATAGAAAAAATACATATCGATTGATTTAAGAAATTAAACTTGTTTGAAGGCTTTTGAATGGAGGCTTTGTTAGAAAGTTTGGGCAGGATGCACATATCTTGTAGGGACCCATTTGAATTAGATGCCCAATCAATAATGTCCTTAAATGATGAAATTATGTGATCAATTCGAACATTGGTTTGAGCATTTTATCCGTAAAAGTGTCCTTTTCTAAATATTATAGAATTTTACAATATCTCTTATCTTTACTTTTTCATTTATTTGTTACAAAATGTCTAATTTATCCAAAACATTCAACTGGACCATTTTTAAAAATGTATTTTAGAATTGAAAAAATATATATGGGTGATATCAAAAAATGTGATAAAAACCATGTAACCAGCTAATTTCAAATGCATGGATTATATTTGAGTTATATATTTCGATATATATCAGCGCATTGTCACCTGTTTTACAAAATTTATAACAATCTGACCAATTTTTGTTTAATACATAAAATTTGTAACTAATTTTATAGGCCAAATGTAAACTCCGTAACCAGTAACTCGTAAGGTTTTTTAATTTTAATAGCTTATATTTTAATAACCAATGAAGCTAAACACTAACTGTAAGAATTTATATGAAGAGGAGAAGTAACGCTTTTAACAAAAATTAATACATTTTACAAACTTTTTCGTATATCTATGCTAACACGACTTCAACTCTGTAACGATTTTTCGTCATAATTTTTGATAAAAATGCGTACACCAAATACATATATTGAGTTTTAAATGCAAAGTTAAGCAGCTATGTTTTTTTATTAATTGATTTTTTACACATCTGCAAAGAGTTGCATTCTGAATTATTATATTAACCCATTAAGACCTTTTTTTTAATTTTTTTCACAGTATAAATTTATATAAGCTTTTATAGCTTAAAAAAATTATATTTATAAAAATTTAATATTTAGAAGATTTTAACTTTTTTCTTTTCATATAAAAAAATTGTTTTTAGCTCTGGTTGTTCAAGTTTAATGAATTAGTAAATTCTTTTTAAAAAATATATTTATTTTAAAATTTTTTATATTTGAAAATTGATACTTCCAGCCGAAATGAGCCGAAAAAAATCGGCGGCGGCGGCTGAAGCAAAAATGACCGGCGGCGGCGGCTTAAACGGCTCGTGGCGGCTGGCTTGTTTCTCTGATTCCATAATTAAAACCCGTTTTTAGTTTTTTCTGTGTACTGAATAAATTAAACTTATTATAATTAACCCTCAATTCATAAACGCTTTGTAAAGTTATAGGAGGTTTACAAAACGAAATTTTCGTAAAAATTTGTTCAATAAACCTTCTACAACTTTACAAAGCGTTTATGAATTTAGGGGTTAATTTTTAAAAGCTACTACATATTTCATTTATTTATTTATCATTCAGCAGTGAAATCAATTTCTGCGTCAGAAATTGCGCTGCTTAAAATATCTGAATTGTATGGAGTCGAACTACGTTTCTTTGAAGTACTCGGTGTGGCATAAGTGCTGCATTCCGTTGAGTTCTCTAATGAATGAGGATACCAACTGATCTCTTCTGATTGTATTGCATGAAATTTTCGTTTACGCATATTTTTTAATTTGCGTTAAGCCCAAATTAGTTTGGAAGTATCGTAAAAAAAGTAACGTATCATTCTCATAATGAATAAAAAGAGTATAAAAAATAAAAATTTTGTATTTTTTATCTTTTTCTTGTGCATAGAATTAAATGTCAAGTAATAAAATAGAAAATTTCTATTTTCAACAGAACTTTTTTACGATTTTACTTGACAACAGTTTCAATGCATAGAAAAACGATAAAAATATATTTCTATATCTTTTTAACACATTGAATTGATTACAGATACGTTTATTTACTTTACGATTAGACTAATGAAGCCTTTAAGTGAATAGATTTTGAATTTCTCCCATCAACTCATACCCATCCTCTTCAGGGAACTTTTGCAGTTGGAATGAAAGACTTGTGCCAAATGCGGTAAACTCGTTTTCATTTTCATTTATTTTGATTAATTTGTCGAGGGCTTCATCAAACTTTGAGGATTCTTCTTTTTTTGCTCCTTTGGTAGTTTTATTTGGAAAACTCTCATTGTATTCGGATATAGATTCCTCAATATATTCTTCAAAATTTAGTAAATTTGCATTATTCTGAAAAATAAATAATTTTGATAATAAAAAAATTTTAATATATTTTATTTTGGTAGGTACCAGACACCGAGGAAGAATGGAAAGAGATTGCCAACGATGTCAACAATATATGGCAACTTCCACATACCATGGAAGCCTTAGATGGAAAACATATCCGTATAAAAGCTCCCCCTAACACTGGTTCTCAATTTTACAATTTTAAAGGGTTTTTTAGCATAGTGCTTTTTGCATTAGTGATGCGCACTGCCGATTCACATTTATTGATGTTGGTTGCAATGGTAAAGCTTCGGATAGCACAATTTACCAAGATGGCTACCTGTACAATGCTTTACAAAACGGGGACCTGAATATTCCAAAAGACAAGGAGCTTGTTCAGGGACGAGGTAACAAAATTCCTTATTTTTTATTGGAGATGACGCAATAGAAAATAATGAACTTAAAACCCAAATATTCAATATCCAAATAGACGAATCAATCGGTGAAAATGTAGAACATTGTACTGATAAAGAGGAACTTGAAAGGGAAACAAATTGGATAGTAGCCAGGCCAAAAAAACGCAAGGCCAACTCATCCAATTAAACAAGCCAACTGCTTCCAAAAAACCAAAGCAACAAAAAAGCAAAAATACCCAAAACCAAAAAAGTAAAAAGCAATCACAGGTAAATCAACAAAAACACCACGTTGATCAACCCAGAAATAACGAAATAGAACAACAAGAAGAAAACGCACAAGAGCAGAATCTTCAACAACAACATTCACGTCAACCTCCTCCCCATATAAACATAGCGGGAATCGCAAGCTATGCTGAACTCAAAAAGATAATTAATTCAGCGAAAATTGAAAATTATAAAGTTATTGCCTTAAATAATAATATATGGAAGGTTAATACTGCTGATCCTGATGGATACAGAGCTTTGTCAGCTACTCTAAATGAAAATAAAATCCAATGGCATACATATGAAAACAAAAATGATAGGCCTAACAAAGTAATGGTAAGAGGTCTGTATTATACTTGTCCTAAAGAAGACATTATACAAGATCTGCAGAATCAGGGATTTAATCCAATTGATGCAGTCAATATAATAAAAAAAGAATCCATACAAACAGAAAACGGCACCTCAAATACTAGAAGAGGGTTGCCACTTTTTATGATTACCTTTAGTAATGAAGATAGTTTTGATAAAATTTTTAAAATCAAAACCATAATCAATATGAAAGTTAAAATTGATGCAATTAAGAAAACATCTGCCCTAATAGCCCAATGTAAAAGGTGTCAAGGTTATAATCAGACTAAACAATACTGTCAAAGAGAACCTCGATGTGTAAAATGCGCGGGTAAACATCTCTCAAATGAGTGTACTCTCACAAACCAGACAACTCCCAAATGTGTAAACTGCGGTGGGAATCATCCAGCCAGCTATAGGGGATGCGAAGTAGCAAAGGAACTACAAAAAATAAGGAACAACAAACGTACAGCAAACTCTGCAAACCGACCACTACCAAAGCCTGAAGTTCATCTTTCAACACAACAAACCCGAATACCTCAATTACAACATTACCAAACCCAACCTCAAATGATTACTCAACCTCCAACACAGCAAAAACATACCCAAAGAAAAACATTTGCCCAGATCACACGCAACGAAAAAGAAGCAACAAAAACCCAAAATAACAATGAAATTCTGAATCAAATCCTAAAAAATATATTAAAAATTAATCAAAGATCATCAAAATTACGTTAATGAAACAATATTTAACAAAATCAGCACTATAGAGCTGAATACTCAAACCAATTTCGTAAATTAATGCAATGATTTCCACACTTCATATAGCTACATGGAACTGTAATGGTTTAATAAATCATCTAAATTTTTTTTTTTTTTAACTTTATTTCTTTATTTATTGGATCTTTCTTATTTCAGAAAATAACAATAAGTATTAAGATCTTAAATCAACTAATAATTTCTGGGTCTATTGCCATTGCAATAGAAAATCCATTTTTCGTTGCGTAAAATGTCCATCTTTCATGTGGTTCCGCGAGGGCCAATGTGTCGACCCTCTTGAGGCGAATATGTCCATTATAACATAGTAGATCCTGTGCAAGAGGGTTTGGATGAGTTGCCAGTTTTCGTACATATTTAGAGCAGAAGGTTTTTATTTCGTCGCGAACAAATGGAATATTAAGGTCCTTATGAATATTCACGTTATTAATATACCACGGGTCACCAGTAATTAGCCGCAATATTTTATTTTGTCGTCTTTGTAATTTTTCTATATTAGAAGCAGAAGCTGTTCCCCATAGTTGGATTCCATAGGTCCATATTGGCTTAATAAAAGCTTTGTAGAGTAGAACCTTGTAGTTTAGATTGAGAGCAGAATGGGGACAAAGGAGCCACTGAAACTGTAAAGTTTTAAGTTTAAGTTGTGTGGATTTGGATTCAATATGTTGAGACCAGGTAAGGCGACGATCAAGGTGTATACCAAGATATTTTATGTAATTTTGCCCAGGGATATCGATGTTATTTCTCTTCAATTTGGGACAGTTTCCCTTTCTCAAGGTGAAAGTAACATGTGCGCACTTTGTTGGATTTACTTTTATTTTCCACTTGTGAAGCCATTTTTCGAGTTCCTTAATATGAGCCTGCAGACAACTAGAAGTAATTACTGGATTTTTATGTACGCTTATAAACGCTGTATCGTCTGCAAAAGTTGACGTGTGTATCAGGTTATTAGTAGGCATGTCTGAAGTAAAGAGTATATACATGAGAGGACCAAGTATACTGCCTTGGGGAACTCCTGCTGTGATTTTTTTTGAGTCTGAGATGTGGTCTTTGTACTTTACTACAAATGAACGATCCATTATATAATTTCGCAGTAACTTGTGGGTATTTAGGGGTAACAAGGAGCTTATTTTATATAATAACCCATCATGCCAGACTTTGTCGAAGGCTTGAGAAATATCTTTGAAGAGTGCTGAGCAATAGAGTTTGTCCTCGAAAGCCTTTCTGATAAGAGTAACTATTCGATGAACCTGTTATATGGTGCCAAAATCCTTTCGGAATCCAAACTGATGAACGGGAATGATGTGGTGGTCGTTTAGGTATGGGGTCAACGCATTTAAAAATACTTTCTCAAAGAGCTTTGATAAAGTTGAAAGTAAGCTTATCGGGCGATACTTGGCTACTTGGCTAGCGTCCTTACCTGGCTTAGGTATCATAATTATTTCTGATATTTTCCATGATTTAGGGTAGAAACCAGTTCGCAAGATAGAATTGAAAATGAATAAAACTAGTTTAAAGGCAGATGTTGGTAGCTCACGAATCATTTTTCCTGAAATTTTGTCCATGCCAGGGGCTTTATTTGTTTTCAATTTTTTAACTGCTGAAGTTAAGGACGAGAATCGAATTTTCATTGGGGAAACAACAAGGTCTTCAATAGCTGGCAAAGTTATGTCTGAGCTAGAAATATTAGGCGTGAACACTCTTTCGAGGTGATCGGCAAAAACTTCTGCTTTCTCTTTATGGGACCTAGCCCAATTACCATCGCTATAACGAATAGCAGATTCGTATCTAGTTGGGTTTTTAAGTTTTTTGGTGACTTTCCAAAGACTATAATCCGTGGATTTAGTTGGATTTAGACCTTCTAAATATGACTTTAGAGCTGACTGTTTATCCTTCAAAAGAGCACTGTGAAGGGTTCTTTGACAGTGGTTTAGTTGACTTTTCAATGTAGGAGAGCGATGTAGTTGCCATTGTCTTCTAAGATTTCTCTTTTCCTTTATAAGATTTTGAATATTTATTATTTTTAGGGCCGTCGTAGCGTTTAAAAGGTGTAGCTACTTTAGCTGCAGTTGATAATGTTTCCGAGAATACGTTTATAGCATCTTGTATTTCATCATCGGATTTCAGTGAAATATTTTGAGATACGTGTGAGCTTACATACTTTCTATATTTGAGCCAGTTAGTATGTCTATTAGGGAAACAAAAAGGTTTTTCGATGGTTTGCCCATTAAGCATTGAAATAATAGTGGGAGAGTGGTCAGAAGACAGGTCGAACAAAGAGACTGCAGAAAGCTGATCGCGTCTGATATTTTTAATGACTGCAAAATCTATTAAATCAGGAGTCTTTTGTAGATCTGAAGGCCAATAAGTGGGCTGTCCTCCAGATATAACGTCAATTTTAAGAGATGAGATAGCTTTTAATAGCTGTCTACCCTTAGGAGTAGTGAGTCGTGAGCCCCAGAACGTGTGCTTTGCATTGTAATCTCCTGCCGCTATAAATTTATTGCCTAGAGTTTTGTAAAAATTATTAAATTGATCATCTGTTATTTTGTGTCTTGGGGGACAGTATAAAGAAGATATTGTGATGTTTGTGGCCGAGAGGCATATTGATGAGGCTTGAATATGATCTGTTTTATATTCCAGCATTGGAAAATGGCTAATTTGATTACTAATTATTATAGCTGCACCACCACACGCTTTACCACTTGGATGTTTTGTGTCGTATATAGAGTAACCTTTAATTCGAAAACAGTTTTTTAATGTAAAATGCGTTTCAGAAACCAGCAATATGTCAATAGACTGTGACTTTAGAAAACTTTCTACTTCTATCTTATGTTGGCTTAAGCCGTTTGCATTCCAGTAACATATTCTTATCTGGTTCATTGTTTATAGGCAAATGCTTGAAGTAGCATACCCTGATTTCTTAACAACTCCTGCATCATGACTTGCATATTTGATATAAAGTTGTTCATAGTTTGTATCAGAAGTTGTATTGAGCTTTCTAAGGGCGATTTCTGTGATGATTCATTAGGAGTTCGAGATTCTGGGATTTTGTGAGCGACATACTACTGGATTGAGCGGTTTGAGAATACGACGTGTTATTCGTAGGATCCGGAGGTGGGTTAGAAGTATAATTGGCGTGGTTGTTATTAGTTTGACCAGAAGGCCTATGTTGTGTGGATATATTATTTTTTGAAATATATGGGAAATCATTTAACTGAAAGCGCCGGTAAGAGGGTTTATTAGGAGCGTTATTCTTTATCTGTATAAAGACTGGACATCCCCTATAATTTGCAGTGTGGTTACCACCACAGTTGCTACATTTTTTATTACTTGGGTCGTTTTTAGATTTCAAGCAATCGGAAGTTTTATGGACATCACCGCAGATTACACATACTGCTGAAAGCTTGCAATAACTTTTAGTGTGACCGAATTCCTGGCAGTTAAAGCATTGAGGTGGGTCTTTGCGTTTGCGCGGTTCTTCTACAGTGATTCTTCGGTGAAGCAGGACTCAAAGGCAATTTCGTGGTTGCGGTATTTTGTCCTTATTTTTTATATTGTGTACTGATTTTACCTTTAGCCTTCATTTTCTATAGCATTTGTTATTTCACGTTTTGGGACATTGCTTTCAATGCCTTTTATGACGATTGATAAACCTTTTGAGCTTTTAAGTTGATGAGTGTAATAACTTTTATTTTCTGAATCGAGATAAGAAGCAATTTTACGGAAATTAGTTTCTGTAAATGTCTGAATTTTCGTTTCAAGAACGTTTCCTCTGCGCAGAGATTCTACAAAAAATTATCTTTTCCGACTGTTGCTGTTATGGAATTTACTAAAAAGTTAGAGTTTTGTTCGCGTAAGAAAATTGCTGGGGGCTTGTGCTGTTTAACTATTTCATCTGCATCTTCTTCGACATCGTTAGTAGCTAACTTATAGTCTTGACTAGCCATGGATTTGTGCGAACAAATCCATGGCTAGTCAACAAATCACACGTTAAACAACAACAAATTTTATTTGTTGTTTTTGTTTTGCATGTAATTCGTTTCATGTTCGCACAAATCCATGGCTAGTCAAGACTATAAGTAACAAAGAAAAACGATTTTGGCTCATCGTTTGAGTAGTGACTGCCTTTTTTGTTTGTTTCGGACTGGGGTTATTTTTGGAGGAATTGGGGCTACGCTTTCGCTTTAATATTGTAAAGTATCGATCAATCCCTTTCAATGTGTTGTTGCTATCTTTTATAGAATCTACTTTGGTTGTTTTAGGTATAGAAATATATGTATATAGAAATATTTCTTCACGAAGAAAAAATTGATATACTTTTAATATCCGAAAGGCATTTCAATAAAAATTCTTATGCCAGTATTAGAGGCTATGAATTTTATAACTCTCTACATCCTGCAAATAAAACAAGAGGGGGTGCCGCTGTTATAATAAAATAAAATCTGCAACATTATGAAGACATTAAACTAGAAATTGATATGTTTCAATTAGCCTGTGTTACGGTTAATTTAAAATGCCATAACTCATTTAAAATATGTGCAATATACTCCCCACCTAAACACAAAATTACCTATGAAATTTTTGAAATGCTGAAACCGCTTGGAAACCACTTTATAATTGGTGGCGATTTTAATGCGAAAAACAAAATATGGGGCTCCAGACTCACACTGCCTAAGGGCACTGAACTACACAAAGCATGCATAAACTTAAATTGCGAAACACTTTCAGGAAACGAACCCGCGTACTGGCCTTCTAATACAAATCATATACCAGATCTAATAGACTTTTTTATAGCTAAAGGAATTTCGAAAAATTATATTTTTATTCAAAACTATAGTGGTTTATCTTCAGTTCACTTTGCGGTAATTATGACAATTAGTGATAGCATTATTCTAAAGCCCACTACACCAAGTTTATCAAATAATAAAACAAATTGGAACCTATTTTATTTATTATTAAATGAAAAAATCAACCTGCAAATCTCGCTTAGAACAAGAAGTGAAATTGAAAATGAAGTAGACCATTTAATAGAAGCAATACAATCATCTGCTTGGGAAAGCTCATCGGAATTAAAAAAAGTTACAAGTACCATTACATATCCTACAGAAATACGAGAGTTAGTAGCTAAAAAACGTAAGGCCAGGAAAAACTGGCAATTAGAATGCACCACAGATAATAAAACGATACTTAATATACTCTGCAACGAATTAAAGCAACTCATAAACGAAGCGAAAAATAACACAATGGCTAAGTATTTAACAAACCTATCAGCGAATAAAGATACAAACTATAGCTTATGGAAAGCGACAAAACAATTTAACCAAGCAACCCCTCAAATACCACCAATAAGAAATTCGAATGGTATATGGATACGTGATGCTAAAGAAAAATCTGAAATGTTTGCAAACCACCTTCAGGATATATTTAGACCTCTGTCGAGACAAACCGCTATTGAGAATACCACAAAACTGCATAAGTTAGACAATAAAATTATAAAGCCAATTACAATCAGGGAACTAAAGTCCGTTATTAATAAAGATTTAAGTCCAAAGAAAACTCCAGGTTATGATTTGATTACTGGAAAAATAATGAAAAAACTGTCAGACAAAGCTTTAAAAAAGTTTATGTATATTATAAATGCGTGTTTTCGTTTACATTATGTTCCAATGCAATGGAAAGTAGCCGAAGTTATAGTAATTCCAAAACCGGGGAAACCACAAAATGAAATAACGTCTTACAGACCAATTACGCTTCTACCAATTATGTCTAAAATCTTTTTCTTAAAAGATTGCGGCCCGTAATAGAACAAAGGAATTTGATTCCTTACCACCAATTTGGATTTAGAGAACGTCATTCTACTGTCGAGCAAGTTAATCGCATCATTGACGTTGCCGAAAATGCATTAGAATTTAGGCAAGTTTGTTCAGCTGTTTTCCCCGATGTAGGTCAAGCCTTTGACCGAGTCTGGCATCAGGGACTATTATGTAAATTATATAAGGATTTACCATACGAGTTCTATGAAATTCTCAAATCATACCTTACAGATCGATATTTTCGAATCAAATTAGATAATGAATACTCTACGTTAAAAAAAATAGAAGCAGGTGTGCCTCAAGGAAGTGTCCTTGAATCACTACTATACCTGCTCTTTACAAGAGATCTGCCTATTCCATCATCAGCTACAATAGCAACTTTTGCAGATGACACTGCTATACTATCGATTGGTAAAGATGAGAAAGATGCAAATAAAAAATTGCAAAAAGCGTTAGATGAAACGATTATGTGGATAAAGAAATGGAGGATAAAACTTAATGAAAGCCAGTTTTCTCATATAAATTTTACAAATAAAAGAATAGAGAACCTACCTCTATACCTCAACAATACACAAATACCATACGCTAATACCGCTAAATACCTATATATGACCTTAGATTCAAAAATAAAGTGGCAAGAACATGTTAAAAAGAAAGAAAAGAAGACAAAACTCAAATTCAAACAAATGTACTGGTTACTTGGTACAAATTCCGAAGTTTCGGTTAACAACAAGCTCTTATTATATAATCAAATAATAAAACCAATATGGATGTGTGGTATTCAGCTTTGGCGCTGTGCCAAGAAAACTCATGTTCAAACAATTCAAAAAATCCAAAATAAGATACTGCGCACTATTGTAAATGCTCCATGGTACATTCGCAATGATGACCTACACAGATATCTAAAAATCAAAACTGTTTTTGAAGAAACAAAATATTGCGCTCAAAAGCATGCCAGTAAACTTCAACACCACTCAAATGTAGAAATGAACGATATCTTCTTTTCCCACAACACTCAACGAAGACTACAAAGAACGCTTCCAATGGACTTGGCTGTTAATTAAATGAAGAAAATTAAAAATTGAAAACTTTTTATTATGTTGAGAGCAATTACTGAATTACTACTCATTACATTGCTGCTCTTATATTGTAATATTACTAGATGAGTTTTACTCAGTTGTAATTGTATTTTAATAAAAAAAAATAAAAATTTCGTCTGTAGGGTTGGCTGTTCATATCCCATAAAATGGCATGGGAACGATATAATCCAATTAATTTAATTATTTCTTGACCCGTTAATTTTTGCTCCATTTTGCAGTTTAAAAATATAATGGCGTTACTTCAATTCAGTATTGCCAATTATTCCACATTCTAATATGCCTGGGGAAAAATATGTGAATAATTTTTTTTTTTCTTCAAAAACTTATGAAATTTATATTTTAAATTATCATTAAGTGTGAGTGTGTTGAATGTGAGTGTGTTGAATTTTTCGAACTTGCACTTGCATGTGGAAACGGGGAGTTAATGCAAAAAGACGTAACTACACTCTTGTATGAAAAACATACAAACACATGTATTGTGTAAGCTTGTCAGCGTTGCCACAATGGGAATTCAAACTACCCGCAAGTTTATACAAAATTACCCAAAAATTATGAAATTACCCACACTTATAGGGCACTGCCACACGTTCAATATATATTGTGATATTTGGATCGCGATCCGTTTTAATGGATTGATGAATCGCGCGTGTATGCTACATGTTCACTATTTATCGCGTCAGTATTTACATTATTTTTGTGCTGTGCTGGTCGTTTATTAAAAATGTCGCTAGAAAACAAAAAAAAAAAAGAAAGCCTGTTTAGCTATTTTGCTTGCTTTTTCATTGAAGAAATGTGTTATAAATGTTTTATCTTTTTTGTTTGCACTGCGTTCTTTCACTTTTTACTATTGTACCGCGAATTGATATCACGAAATATGCTACATGTTCAATATTTATCGCGTGATCCGTGATCCGCGATTTGAATTTCAGAATATTGGGCTATTCTGCGATATGGATCGCGATCCATCAATACTGCATGCTACACGTTCAATAAATATCGAGATACTGGATCGCGGTCAATATATATTGAACCTGTAGCAGTGCCCATAGAAATAAACCTGTAGAAATTAAAAAAACCAACGAAAAACTAAATATTAGTAAGAAAAAAACAGTAAGAAAAAATCTTTTAAATCTACAAAGTTTTAGTTATATTTTAGTACAATACAAATGACAATTTATCTGCGGAATTCAGAAAAACCTTTTTCTGAATATTAGTATACAAAAAACAGCAAAAAAAGCTGTTCTATCTCCAAATTTTAGTTATATTTAAGTTAAATTTAGTTGAATGAAAGTAACATTTTTTCATATTAATCAAAAAAATAAGTTAGTAGAAAAATTAGTAAAACGTCGTGTATATCAAGTGTACTAGTTTTCAGCAATTTTTTTTGCTGAATTTCCATTTTCAGCAAAAGTTTTAGTTATATTTTTTTAGCACTAAATTAATTTTGAACTAATATTTTACTAATTTATTTTGCTACAAAAATTGTGCTGATAACTGCATTTACAGCGTGGACGACAACCAGATAGACAAGATGTAGATGTCGCAGCTTGTCTGGATGTAGTACAGCAACGGAAATGATAAAAAAGAAAAACAACTCTACACAATTTCTATATTTAAATTTTCACCAAATAAATTAACTAAAGTAAAATTTCGCTACAAGTTTTTTAAGTTTTTTTCAGTCTACTAATATTCAGCAAAAAGTTTAGTGATTTTAGCAAGGATCTTTTTCATTTGCAATCGACTAAGTGTTAGCAAAACTTTTGCTGAAGATTACTATTTTTTTTTTGTAAAAATCAGCTCGCTGATTTTCAGCAAATCTTTTGCTGAAATTACCAACTGTTTTGCAAGCACGCTCCTGACTAAAAATTTGCTGACACAGCAACATTTTTAGCTGACTTTACTGACTTTTTTTTGAGTGTATGTAAAATAAAAAATTTACGAAGTTTTTAGACGACTAAAATTAAACAAAATTTGTTGCTGATTTTAGCAGGGTGAGTTGTTATTTTCCATTAACTAAAACAAAGCTAGAATTTTGTTCTTGCTATTTTATCTTACTAATATTTAGCAAACCAATTCTGCTAGTTTTGGCAGTTTCTTCTGCAGGTTCTTCAATTTTAAGAGATAAACCAACAAACATCATCTAAAAACTTATTAAGGAGAACTTTTTTGGTTATTTCAACTCTCCTATTTTTAGAATAGTCGTTTTGGAACTTAAAAAGTTCTCTAATAGGAATAAATTATGATTTCAAAATGTGACGGATATAAAAATTAGGTGTGTTTCTTTACTTTTTGGGTAAAGTTCGGTAAAATGAGAGTAAGCACAAAATCCTCTCACAAAATGACAAAATTACCCAATAGTACAGGAACGCAAAAAACCACTTTTCTAGCCCAAAAACTTATTTGAATGAATAATGTTAAACAGTGATGGGACTTGAAAAAATTTTGTTTTGTGCCAAGTGTGTGACTAAAATGTGCCAAATGGGCCTTTATTGTGCCAAAACTCAATTTTCACTTAGAACCCGTGTTTTCAACTTTCATTTTGTAAATGCATTCTTATGGAATTAATTCTATCTTCAATTCTTATGGACTTAATTATATTTGAATGAATTAAAATTTTTTTTTAATTAAAAGGTGAATGATAAATTAAATTCATCCGATTCTTATTAAAGATTTGGGAATGCAGACAATGAATGAATTCTTTAGGAATGGTTGCACGGAATGGTATATATTAGACCGTACCTCAAAAAAAAGTTTGCCGTACACCCTCCAATATGAAGTATCTGATCTGATATAAATTTATAGCATTTGAATTTTTAAAATTCTATGGATTAAGCACCGTAAGTTGTTCAGTTTTCACGTGAAGAAACTGTTATACTCCATATAAAAAAAAATTATTTTTCACGCTAATGAGTTTCACGTGAAAATTGTGCAAACTTAGTTTTCACGCAAATTTAATGTACAAAACTATTATTTTTCTGGTGAAAAAGTGACATTTTGTGTTAATTATGATTGTGGCTTTGTTATAAAATTAAAATATTGTTAATTTTTTTAACTTAAATTGCAATTTAAAGCATTTAAAGTCTGAGAGAAATTTTTTCACGTGAAAAACAACTTACGGTGCTTTATTCGGTAATATCTTCGATGCCCTTTTTTAGTTTTCCTTTATTCGAAAAGGTATTTTAATACCAATAAACGCTTAGAAACTAAAAATTAAAGAATTGTTTTTTTTAAATTCATTTTCTATTAAATTTTGTAGATAACCAAAATGTGCCAAAATAGTATCGGTTGTGCCATTGTACCAATCAATCTTAGATTTTGCCAAAAATTCCATCACTGATGTGAAAATACGTATAATTTCAGTTTGCAAATCGGCACAAATAGACATATTTATTCGCATTTAAAAGTTGTTTTTGATTTTATTCAATTAATTTTAACAAAAAACCAAGTTTCTTTTGCTTATTTCTTTATTTAATTACAATTTTTAATTTAATTTCACAATTGTTTTTTGTTTATATTTGCATCAGCTGTTTTACCAAAGTTTACCCGAAGAAAAAGTCTGGGTAAATTTTGGTAAAAAGAGAAGCACTAATACACTCTCATTAGCGCTCTCATTTACCCAATTCTCGAGTACGGGAACGCTTTTGGGTAAATTTCGGTAACTTTGGGAACGTACGGGAACACACTGATTAAAGGACTACACAGAGAAAACAGATTCATCATTGTGGCAACCGAATTTTTTTCAAACCGATTGGGTTGGTTGGATCTACACCGAAAAAATTTTTCAGTTACTGCCCTACGGGAAATTTTAACAAACTGTCACCGAACTGGCCCCTTTATATGAAATAGACTGATCACTTTTACATGGCGTTGTCATAGGAGGTGGAAATTGACCCCTTGTGACATGTCACAAGACAAATCCTAGGACAGGTTACTGAACTCTCATAAAAAACAAAGTTCAGGGACCTGTCCTGCGATTTGTCTTGTGACATGTCACAAGGGGTCAATTTCCCCCTCCTATGACAACGCCATGTAAAAGTGACCAGACTATTTCATATAAAGGGGCCAATTCGGTGACAGTTTGTTAAAATTTCCCGTAGGGTGACTACTAAATTTTCAACTGAAGCTCAGTTATTAAAATTAATTGAAAATAACTAATATTTTTTCAAATAAATAAAAATAATAGCTCAGTTAAAACCAACGAACGTGTTTATTATTTTGAAATATCCATTGAATTTAGTCAACAATAACCGACTTGAAATTTTAATAGAAATCCAATGTCATACCTCCATCTAAATTTTTTTTTGCAACACTTTTTTAGACTTTAATTTTATAATTTATTTACACATTTGAAACAAAATACAATTTTAATTTATTGTTTTGATTAATTGGATTCTTCCATCACACATATTTACTTTCATTATTATTAAATCCTTCATAAAAATCTCCAGATAGTTCCACGTGCAAGAACTTATGGACCACATTCTCGATCTAAACAATAGTGAATACGTTTTACTACATTATAGAAAATCTTTAACAAATTGACTTACCTTGGACTAAACAAAATAAATAAACCAAAAAATTTAAATATGTGACAGCGCATACAGAAAGGGACCTAAGGGTAAAAAAATCAATTAATTTTTTTTGATGTGGACAACATCTGAGCATCGAATGAGACCGATCCCATGCCCTCCTATTTTGCGCGTCACATATATAAATTTTTTGTCTCTTCTTTTAATTTAAAAATATTATTTTAAATGTTCTTGACAATTTTGAATTTGTTTATTTGTATTTACAGGGTAACAGAAAATGAATTTTATATAACAGAAATATTAGTTGATAGGTATTATTTCAGTTAATTTTTTTTCTCCATTTTAACTGAGGAATTCTTTAACTAAGTAACTGAGAAATTTTATCGGTGTACCGATATATTTGTCTGTGGCAACAGAAATTCGGCGAATAGAATTTCGGTTGAAACAAAATATATTTGAATTATATCAGGAATACATTTGACTCCGACAACCAAATAATTCGGTTACTGCCAACCATTTAGTTGGCAATAAATTCGGTTGTCACAATGAATCCGTTTTCTTTGTGTATAATAAATAACAGAAGAACTTCTAACGTTTTTTAATGAATTATCTGAAAAATCAAATTAATTTTTTTGAATTGGAGTTAGTCGGAGTTAGTTTTACTTTATTCAGTTAACTAAAAAATCTGAAAATATCATTTATCCAATTCATGCATTTACCGCGTTCTATCCACGAAGGCAAAAATGACCCGCGATTTGTGGCAATTTTTTTTTTTTAATTTAAAATTCCTCAAATATCTGTATTAAAAATACATGTGTTTTTCTTTTCGTTTTAAAATGAATAACATAAATCCTCTTTCTTCTTATTTTTAATAAAATATAAACATTCCCAGAGTACAATTAGAGTCCGAAAAGACTCATTAAAGAGTCATGAGCCCTTATTAAATCATATGTATATGTGGCTGTTTTTCTTCGCAGGTGAAGCCTCTTTCTGAACATTCCCAGGTAGAAAATTACAAAGGGGCCAGCACTGGCAAAGCACCGAAATGGGTGGTATGTGTCCTTGTTAATAGCGCTTTCCCAACGCCCAAATGATAACACCGTTCCACGGTGGTGCCAATGCATTACCAAGCCCTGGGAAAGCACCCATAAACATAAAATTCAAATGCTTTGCCAACACTCAAATAAAAAAATTAAAGTGCTTTCCTGACACCCAAATGATAACACCGATCTATTTAATGCTTTGCAAAGTATTGAGATAGCACCAAGAAACATAAAAATCAAGTGTTTTCCCTTCCACCAAATTATGAGCCCTCATCACTGAAGAATTTTAAATTACTCTAAAAATAGACGATTCTTGGAGTTATTGTATTGTGAAGTCAAATATTATTTAAATATGCACTCTTTTGGAGTTTCTTTTTCAAAAACAAAATTATGTTATAGGAAAACAAGGGCTGGGAATTCACCCTTTTAAAGCGTTGGGAAGGCGTCCAAATTTAGTGCTTTGCCAGTACTTTTTTTGTAAGACCGCGGTCTACTTGCGCTTTGCCAGTGCTTCTTTTTTGTTACCACACATAATTTCCACCTGGGTTCTTTTATAACTCTTAAAGGACTCCGAAATATGAGCACTGAAAGGGGAAATTTCCCTCTTTTTTATGAGCATTTTCTGAGCAATAAAAGAGCGTTTAGAAAAATTTACTATTCGGACTCCTAAATGACTCAAAAAGTATTCATTTATGAGGTATTTTGATAGTGTTTTGGAGTCACTTTAGGAAAAAATCCGGGCGTTTTTTAACCTTATTGTAATCTTAAAAAAATCTGAGTCGAATCTTAAAAAAACCGCAAAATCTGAATGCAATACAAAACTTTATTAAGAAATACAGCGAAAAATACATACATTACAATTAATAATGGTCAATATAAAATAGAATTAATTTTGAACTACACAGTTAAAATTTCAACATATTTCTGCCAAAAATCTAAAAATTTTCAGAAATTGTTCTGTAATGAGGGACTACAAATTCAATTAAAGCCAAAACTCAAAGGCGCTCATGGTAACCAATTATAGGATTCTTTATACAACTAGGGAATTAAATTTTGAATTTGATTCCAAAAATTATATATTATTTGCAACAGTTTACGGTCCAGTCATTTAATCCAGTATAAGAATAAATATATATTTCTGTTTTTATTTCGTTTTATTTACGCACGTTTTATTAACAATTTAAATGTAAAATCTGGGAAAATATTTTGACTTTCAAAGCAAACTTTAAAAAATGTATAGGCTCAGAATTTATTCATATTAATGAGGCTTTTCCGAGTGTTCCAAAACTGTACTTTTTTAAATACAATTTGGATTCTTTTCTGAGTCAACTATTAGGACCCTCAGAAAATACTTAAAAGAAAGTGGAATCTTTGAACACGTCATTTAAATTTCCTTTTTTAAAAAACTACCCGCTTATTTCTGATTCAATTTTGAATCTTTTATGAATGCTCAAAAAAGAAACAAGAATAAATGTATTTTCGGAGCATTAGTTTTGAAAGACTCATAAAAATGTACCAGGGGGTAACCGCGTAACTCGATTCGAAAAAAAATTTTAGAATTCGTAAATCTTGCAAATATTGTTAAAAATATAATTCTGTATAAAAATTCTACTTTTTAATTTATTTTTATCCTAAAACTTGTACACTACATAAAAAAATTCAAAAAGTAAGATTTTTAAAAAAAATTTTCTTTTTACGAAAGGTACAAAATTTACGAATTCGAAATTTTTTTTTCGAATCGAGTTACGCGGTAACCCCCCAGATATAAATCATTTCGGACTCCAATTTATGAGCGTTCATAATTGACTCATAATTTGGACTCAGTTAAGAGTCATAATTTATGAGCACTCAGAAATATGTTGGCTGGGTTTAGATAAAACAAAATAAATTAAAATATAAACAAATATTTTTACTGAAAAAGCTTGAAAAATTTACTGACATATCATGGATGTTTTAATTTTTGTGGCGTTATTGGCTGAACACCGAAAAATGATTTTAATGTAGTTACATCTTCTCAGGGGTATGACATCACCAAAAACAAAAGTTATAACGACATCGTTATCACTAGGTGGCACTTTGTTCAAAAAATTGACAATTTTCTTTTTTTATTTAAGTTGAAATAATAACAAACAAAAAAGCAAAAAAAAAACAAACGGATATTTCAAATTTTATTATTTGAATATATTTCGCAAAAATTGTTAAAAAAATAAATAAATCTCCATACTATAAGTAAAATTTTAAAAAACTGCAAAGAATACTTTATTATTATTGATTTTATAACGCTTTTTGCTTCTCCTGTAAAAACAATAAAAGTGTAGTTACGTCCGTTTACATTTAAGGTGACGATATGTATGTTTTGTTAAATATTTTAAAAAGTAAAATATGGGGTTTTATTAAGAACGGAAGCCAACATGGGACATTGGCTCGTACACTCAAAAAAAAGTCAGTAAAGTCAACAAAAAATGTTGCTGTGTCAGCAAATTTTTAGTCAGGAGCGTGCTTGCAAAAAAGTTGGTAATTTCAGCAAAAGGTTTGCTGAAAATCAGCGAGCTGATTTTTACCAAAAAAATAGTAATCTTCAGCAAAAGTTTTGCTAACACTTAGTCGACTGCAAATGAAAAAAATCCTTGCTAAAATCACTAAACTTTTTGCCGAATATTAGTAGACTGAAAAAAACTCAAAAAACTTGTAGCGAAATTTTACTTTGGTTAATTTATTTGCTGAAAATTTAAATATAGTATATGTGTAGAGTTGTTTTTCTTTTTTTGTCATTTCCGTTTCCAGACAAGCTGCGACATCTACATCTTGTCTATCTGGTTGTCGTCCACGCTAAGAATGAATGAGGTAGATTTTATTTTATAGAATTTTGTGTGTATATACTAGAGTTGAGCGATATATTCATACCGGTGATTTAATCACAGTTATTGATAAATCACTGGTAAAGGCAGTGATCAAATATTTCAAGTCGCAGTTACTCGGAATGTCGTTCTTTTAATATTTTTTTACTATTCTTTCTTGCAAACTTCATTGTGCAGAGTAATACATGTTTTTTTAATAACAGTGACTTGCTTTCACACTCTTCTGAATAAAATGTCTCTTCTATCATGTCTTTGTTACCGGTCGCAACTATTCTTCTTTTAAGGCCCAGTTTTTAGGAAGTGGATTATCTTTAAACTTAGTTTAACGCAGTTTGTAACTGGAATACTGCTTTTAAAATGTGGTTTATTTTGTTTTATTTCAATAAAGAAATAAATTATACTCGAGAAAAAGATTTCCGGCAAATTTTTGTTAATAAACTTTGAAATGGCTGACAAAATTCGTTTTCGGTTTAGCTAAACCAAGTTTAACTGACATCTTAAAAACTCGCCATAAATATTATTTCGTTTATTTATCAGAAAATCGCAGTCTTTTCCATAGAAAAACCGTGATCACGATCACAGTTTAAAAGAACAACGATTTGCAAATCACATGCACTGAGAACAATGTTACTGAAAAAGCGCCAGATCGCTTATCTCTATTACAAACCCGTGATCACGGTCACTGTTTAAAAGAACGGTGATTTGAAAATTACGATCACTAGTAGCAGCGTTATTCAAAAATCACCGGATCGCTCATCTCTAGTATATACCTCTAAAAATCAGGGTTTTATAAAGTTAGTGATAAGTGATAACGTTATTTCAATAGTATTTCGTTAGGTTAATTTGTTTATTGTTAATGGCCCTGATAAATATAATTACTAAAAATATTAATTTAATAGTATATTTAGACTGGGCAAAAACTATTAGTTTTTGGCCATTTTTAGTTTTTGAGCCGAAAACTACAAAATTACTTTAGTTTTCCCATACAATTTTCATACAAACTGAAAACCATATTCTACCTGGTTTTTCCAAAAACCAGGTAAAAATATCTGAAATGTGCATTTTTGATACACCCTGTATCATTTATAGTTAACTTTCGATGCACCCTGTTACAACGAATATAGAAGTAAAGCAAGTGTCAAAAATATATTTTTATATTTTTTTAAAATATTTCGGTTTTAATTTTACATTGTGTGTTTTTATCTATTTTAAAATGTGTTAATAATTTTTTTAATTTGATTTAACAATAAAAACATAAAGAAAAGTGTTTAATAAAAAAGTGATGTGACAAAGAAAAACTAAATAACCAGTGTAAATGACTTGGTTTTTGTAATTCATTTTTGTACAAAAACCACCTGGTTTTTGCTCAGTCTAAATTCAGTATAACTTACATTTTATAAATATTTGTATTTTATAACATTAATTATTATTTTTCACCTCGACACTTTCAACCACAACTTTCAACTTTGACGATCAACTAAATGTCAAAAGCAGTGACACCCAAATACTTGTTGAACGACGAAGATTAGTCGGATTTTTACACGTACACAACCCGAATGTCAACGAAACAAAAAACAGAGAGCGTAAAAATAACAAAAAAAAAAAAAAAACCTTTGGTTGCACGTCTGCTGTCAACAGAGTAGGTCTATGTCGCTTTGTTTGACAAAATAAGTACACATAATATTTTGCAACAACCAATGAAATTAAAACATATGTATATAACAGGTATGGGCACACAAATGGCTTGACGGGCCAAATTTAGGATTTCACAAACTTACCGAGGGCCGCACCAATTAATACATTACTCGACAAAAATGAATTTTTTGTACAGCCTTCTACTAAAATCTTTTTTTGAGTATTTTGGTTTCCTAAGCCCGGATCTAAAGTCAAAAACGGTCCACTGACGGATCTAAAGTCAAAAACGGCCTTCGAGTTGTGGGTCTTTCTTTTTTATCCCCTCACCCAGGAAAATACTTTAGAGTCAATGTTGCGGAGAAGTACATCAAAATCTTTTATATTTTTGTAATTTTTTATATTTTTGATCCAAATATATTTCAAAATATAAGGCACAGACTCAATAAATGTTTTTAAAATATTTTGCCCTCCATAATACGAATCTGAAATCAAAAAACTTTGTCGAATTAATCTTCGAAAATATAGTTTTCGTTATTTCAAAAAATTTGGTTTAAGGTTTTTACCAATTTTTCAAATATTTTTAAATTTACTTATTGGATTTTGATCCCTTGACTGATAACCCCGGCAGAAAATTTTGATACTTTTATGAGGGTTCTTATTTAGTAAGTCCTTTTTTTATATTTTAAACTTCTTTCTCAAAAATTACGCATTTTTTGGATGAAAATATTACTCTTAGTAAAATGAATCATGAAAGCCACAACAATTTGAGGCAACTTTTTAAATCCAAAGATCATTCAGAAACGACCCAGAAACGTAAATAAATTTGAATATTTTGTGAACAATTCAAAAATGACTCAAAAAAGATTAATTTTTTAGCCCAAGGAATTTTTTAAAATATTTCTTTGAGCCATTTTTGAATCAAAAAGAAGGCTCTTTTGGATGCACCACTTTAATACAAGTGAAAGTTTAATAATATATTTTGAGCACTTTTCTGATTCATTTTTGGGCTCGTTTGTTGCCTGAGAGCTCTAGAAAAAATTAATTATAAAAACTTTATTCAAAAGTTTAATATCATATTAAAAAATTGGGGTAAAGGTTCAATGAGACGTGCCATATCGCCATAGCCGTAACCATAACGCCATAGCAGAAAACCAAAATTCAATTGGTATCTACGGTTACGGTTATGGCGTTATGGCATGTCACCAATAACCGAATACATTGTAGCCCATAAGATTGGTTAGAACAGCTGTTTTATATGGTTATGGCACGTCTAATTGAGCCTTAAGGCGGAATTGTTTGCTTTAAAAGCGAGATAAAAATTCGATTATACCGCTTTAAAAAGCGGTATAATCCCGTTGTTGTTCAGGTTAAGTACACTAATAGAAAAAAGCCTGTAAAAAGTTTTGCTAAAGCTGCTAAAAATTAGTTAAAAATTACCTTGAATAGAAAACTTCTAAAATAAGTAGATTTTCTTTGCTAAGATAAGAATAGCAAAAATAAAGCTGTTAAATATATGGAATTTTAGTTTTATTTGAGCTAAATTTTAGTTAATTGAAATAAAAATTTACTCTGCTAGAATCAGCAACCAATTTTGCTAAATATTAGTAGAATCAAAAAACTCCAAAAATTTTTAATTGTTTTAAGAGAATAAAAATCTATTTGTGAAATCAGCAGTCTACTATTTTTCACCAATATTTCTATTGATTTTAACAGGATGACTATTAGTATGTTTAAGAGTTTATTTTTGCTCTTATAATCTTACTAGCATTTAGCAAAAACCTGCAAAAATTTTGCTGCAAAGTTACTTTTAAATAATAACCCTGTAAAAATAGCAGAAAAAGCTACTAATTGTTTTGCTATTTGCCCAGGTTTATTTCCGTTAGTGTATAAATAAAATTTTATTGTGTCTAAGTGTTTTACCAAATTAAGTGCTTGAAGGACAATTCTCACAAATAGATTTTAGAGATCCTTACGAGGCCTGTAAACATTTCCTTAAATGAAAGGTAATTTTTTTGAATTCAAACTCATAAAAAATTAGAGAGTATTTCTACGTCATATTGAGCCATAAAGTATTTTTCCCAGGCTTAATGTTTAAATAAAGAAGAAGGAATTTTCCACTTAATATTCGTATATTGGAGGCGAAAATACTTTAAAAAGTTTTATAGGACGTCTGTGCAAAAAAGTCGATATTTGTTGATTTAAATTCTAATTCTAATTTTAATTTTTTTTTTATTTAATTAATATTTTTTTTTAATTAAAAAAAATTTTTTTTATTGTTTTAAAATTAACGAAGGGCCGCACGAAATTGGCTGACGGGCCGCATTTGCCCATGTATGGTATATAACTTTATAAAACTTAAAAATCATTGCATTATAATTGTTTTCATTAAAAACAATTACAACGCAGTGATTTTTAAATTTCTTGTGTTCAATAAGAATTAATATAAATTATTTTTGTTTGTTTTTTTTTAATTTATTAATAACATTATTAATTATTTTTTTTACTAACATTTTTATCTAAGTGTACATTTATATTTTTGCGTTTTATAAAACTCTTCACTACGAAATTACTACTATATATTATAACACAACACACCATAGCACCATAGCATTCATTGCGATATTTCAACACTAGTTCAAAGCACTAATTGGTATGTTATGGTAGCGAACGATCGTGTGTCACAACAATCACTTATTGTTTTTTTTGTTGTTATGTCGAATGCTTAAGCTCGCTTACGTTTTGATTTGTTGTCTAGTCTTAACAGGGTGGTTTGAATCGTAATGCACACACACTAGCACCATGTGATTTAATGACTACAACAAACCGATTGCACTCATGCTGCCCTTTATTTTCTACTAACTTATTTTTTTGAGTATAGCTGCTTGGGAGTAGACTAGAAATTTATTTTTTTAATTTTCGTTTACATTTCATGCTATTCTACCAGCCAATTGGTAAATTTGGAGTTAAAAGCCATTCCTAAGCCCAAAGTAATTACTTCGAAGTAACTTCTACACTCAAAAAAAAAAGTCAGTAAAGTCAGCAAAAAATGTTGCTGTGTCATCAAATTTTTAGTCGGGAGCGTACTTGCAAAAAAGTTGGTAATTTCAGCAAAAGATTTGCTGAAAATCAGCGAGCTGATTTTTACCAAAAAAATAGTTAATACATAGTTGTAAAACATATACAAACGAGTAAAAACATAGCATATTATTATTTATAAGTAGGGAATGCATCCCGAGATTTCCCGTTCCGGGATTCCCGGGAAATTAAGCATTTTTCAGTTCCCGCATTCCCGGGAATTTGGACCGGGAATCCCGGGATTTCAAAAAATGCAGTTTAGAATAATAAAGTTAATTATTTTAAATTTTCTTATGCAAAATTTTCCAACCTTTTGAATATAGTAAACATTTTACATTACAAAGAAAAAATAGTACCTAGGCTCCAACAATGGAATTTGTAAAAGCAATCACATTTTCTTTTAAATTGAAATTTTATTGTCAACAACTTTTTGGTTTGAAATATTTGTAACTCGTTTGTAAATTGTTATCTTTCATATAAAAATTGTTTAAAAATAAAAATTCGAAGTTACAAAAAAAAATTTTTTGTTTGTAATTACAAATTTCTTTTTTGGTGCCTTTTTAAAGTTTTTTTTTTTTTTTTTTTTGTATTTACAAATTTGGTATGAGAAAGGTATTTAAAAATTTAATTGAAATTTTTTAAATTCTTTCTGTGTAGGCTTGTTCGTTTACTTACTACAATTTGTTACTTTTCCCACAACTGGAAAAATTCAAAGAATAACCAAAACAATGATTAAGCAAAAGTAGCAAGATTTTCGAGTTAACGAACACTGATCAATTTGTGTAATTGATCGAACTTTTTAAGTTCCTTTCACTGCCTCTTAAAATCACTTAAATAGTGTTTGTATAAAAATTTTAATCGCACTTATTCTGTACAGAATTAAAGACAAATTTGTCCATTGATTTTTAAAAATTTTCAAGTAAGTTAAAACTTATTCCCATAATTTTAAAAAATTTTTCCAATTTTCTAAAATTATTTTCTATATTAATTTTTTTTTTTTTTTGACGGACAAGCTTTTTAGTTTAAAAATTAGTTTTAGTTTATTCAGTTTTTAAAAATATATAATTAGACTTATATAATTTCTAATATAAAATTAATTCTTTCTCACTAGGAAAATTCCAAGAAAAACCACCTTAGCTTTTTCACAATCATGAAAATTTGAAATTTTTAAGAATTTTATTTATAAAAATTTTTTAATTATTACGAAATATTTTCTAATTTATTTCCCTTGCGGGATCCCGGGAATTCAAGATAAATTTCCCGCTTTCCCGGGAAATCAAAAAGTGCGGGATTTTGCATTCCCTATTTATAAGTCTTAAAAATACAGAATATAACCTAAAAATTCAATGCTGGTAGTTTTAATAATTAAAATTATCATCTATAAATTTTTTTTGTAAAAATAATTCAGGATTATAAAACAAAAAAGTTAAAATATTGGCATTTTTTGTATAAATTAATAAATACCGGTAACTACAAATAGAAATAACTGTATCGGTACCGGTAACGGTATTGAGAAACTTTTTTTAAAGGTATTGCTAACGGCATTCAATTTGAAACGGTATTATAACGATAACGAAAACCAACCTTGATAAACTTAAATAATAGTCGATTAAAAAATAAATTCGGGTTCAACTTTACAGAACTAATTAAACTAATAAACACAATTAAAATAAAAAAAACAAAAATTTTAATAAAATAGAATCGAATGTCTCGCTCGAATAAGGTCATTAAATCTATTTTAAAAATAATAAATCATTCATGATGATTTTTCCACAGTTCTGATTACGGGTCTAGTTACACTCTTATAGTTACAAAGTTTCATACAAGAATATCCATAATTTTGCGATTAAAATTGGAATAATTTATACCCAGCAAAACCTTCTATTACCCGGTTATGACTTTGGTAAGAAGAAATAAGGGTAGGTAACTTCTTACTTTTCTAATACCAAAGCTTTTATTTTAACAAGGGCATGTCCATCGAGGTAACTCCTTACCTAGTAATATGCTATTCTGAACTTACATGTGAGGCTTACCTATTACCTCTAGGTTATAAAAAATCTTAAAATGTTTTTTTCTTAAAATTTCACCTTGTTTTATATTGACTATTAAATTAAAAATTATATATTTTTAGCAAAAATTTTTAAATTTTTTTTTACAATACACGTGAGTTTTAGGTAATTTTTTCAAAACATTAAGAAGTTTTACAAGTTTTACCGAAACGCAACCATCAACAAAATTCCCGGCCAAAGACAGAAATTACTAGTGTCCGACCGAAGGCACTTTTCTGGGCAGGCATAGTAGGTATTTTATAAAATTTAAAACGCTTTGTTAAATTAGGTTGAAAGTCAGAAGGCCTCGAGTTCGATTGCGTTGACCAAAACAAATTTTTCAAGTTTTTGATTTTTAAGTTTTTGCTTAGATCACCGATTTTTTGGCTTTTTTCAACATCATGCCAATGTTGGCAACTAATACCAACTAACCTTTTGCCGACGCTTGTAAGTTAGCTCCAACCACTGCTATCGTTCATTTAAAATTTTAGCTATCATGTATTAAATGCAGGCCGATAGCCCAAAATGATTTCACAGATCTCAATATTTAATACGATTTTCCTAGACAACATATTTTTAAAACAATTGTTACTTTCTTAATATATTTTGTTAAAATTAAGAAGAAAGTATACAAAATTTAAAAATTTGTAATTTTTCTTGCGAATCCATTTTTAAAATTTTTCTCAGACCTGCTTTCAGTTGTGAAATAATTTAAAAATGGAAAAGGCAATTTTTTAAAAAGGCAAAGGCCTTAACTTATTATCGGAAAATTGAAAAAAGTAGGGCGATTCTTAGAGTATAAGCCCTCCTTAAACTTTAAGCCGGGTTTGTCTACAAAATACTTTCTCCTCCATGTGTTTCTGATGGAAAAAAACTGGGGCAATTTTAATTTTTCATATGGAACTTTCGCAATAAAACTTAAATCAATTGTTTTTTCGATAGAATATCTGACAATATATCTGTTCCCGTACTTTACCGAAGTTACACAAACTAGCCCAAAGGCGTTCCCGTACTCAAAATTGCGTCTAAATTGTTGTTGTTTGGGCATTTTGGGTTCCCGCGGGTACCCGCGGTAACGTACGGGAACGCACATAATATTTGGTTCGTCTTATATTTCTTTTTTGAAAAACAGATGATAGAACTTAAGGCTTGAATTTACAGTTTAATTAAACAAATTAACATGCGAAACAACAAAAATCAACTCGCCGTCAATAAGACAAACAGTTTTTTTGTGAATAAGCATGTAAGATAAACACGCGCTTTTTACAAAAATAATTCGTATATCGAGGGCTTATATTCAATAGGGGCCATCTGCAGTATTGGGGAAAATGAGTTTTTGACAGCAAACACCCCAGGTGTACATCTGTTATCGATGATATTAATTTTGGACTGAAAAAATAATACTAGACCCACCTTTTTCTCATTTTAGTTAATTTCCTATCTACCAAACAATTTTTTATGAATGTTATACATATGAAATTTTATTACATTTCTTAAATTCAAGAACATAAAATATGTTATCTCTGTAAAGAGATATTTTCGAATACGGTTTAGAATACTGTGGATTTCAACTCGCTGATTCTAATTTTGTTTATACAATTTTTCTACAATGTCACAATTTTGAAAAAATCGCGGTTGAAATACGCGTTTTTATCGTTTTTGAAAGTCCGTGCACCACGCAAAAGAATTCTTTTAGACATTTTATAACACTTACTATACACATTGGGCTTTGGATTTTACAATTGGTGAAAAATATTTTGAAATTGTTTTAGCAATGTACATGATATATGTAGCTTTTTAAATTCGAATGCAACTAGGGATATCTACAAGAAAATCGCGAAAAACATGAAACTTTAACAAAAAATGTATTCGTAAGAATTAGTAGATATTTTTTTATAACTAATTTGGAAGAATAATTAAGAATAATATTCAGATTATGTAAATGAAACGGGTTTTTAGCTTTCCTGAACTATTCAGTTTTTGCAGATAGTCCTTATTGAATATAAGCTTTCGATATATATTTACTGATTTCTTTAACTATTCCATTGAAAATGTACGAGTTTAAAAATAAAGAATTAATTTAATGAAAAAAAATACTAAATATCATGGGCGGACTAAGGATTATGGATTATGAACACCAGAAATTATTGCTTAAAAATTTTGCATTAAATTTTTTTTTATAAAAAGCAGCTGATTTTTTTTTATCCAGAGTATTTGATGGATAATCTTGCAATTTGATGGAGTTTTGATGAGTAAAATAGCAAATTTTTTGATAAAAAACGTCAAGGAATTTTGTTTTTTGGTTGCAAAATATGAGAGTTACTTTAATAGGATTAAAATAAAAATACTAAATCCCTTATTCTAAACTTTATAACAATAACAAAATTGTGACAACACAGACCTTTCACCTTAGTGTTGTCACAATTTTGTTATTGTTATAAAGTTTAGAATAAGGGTGTTAGGCTTTCTTTAAGAAAATATATAAGAGAGTTTTTCTCATAGAAAAAACCTGTACAAATACACTCATACAAATAAGTCCGTAAAAATAGCAGAAAAAGTTACTAAAAATTAGTTAAAAACGATGCTGCAGAAAAAACTGCTAATATTAGCAGAATCAGTTTGCTAAATATTAATAAAATGAAAACAGCAAAAAAAAAACTGTTAAATTTACAGAATTTTAGTAATATTTGAGCTAAATTGTTGTTAATAGCAAATAACAATTTAACTTGCTGAAATCAGCAAAAAAATTGCTAAATAATAGTAGAATGAAAATAGCAAAAAAAAACTGTTAAATCTACAAAATTTTTGCTAAAATTTTCTGAAATCAACAAAACTTTGGCAGATTACTAGTGGACTGGAAATAGGTAAAAAATGGAGCAAATGAAATGAAAATTAATAAATAAAAAATAAATGTGTATTTAAAAACATACTTGGGACCAGTTTATTGAATGTGTCAATTAATTGAAATTTTTTCCATTCGCATTGTTCAATGCCTAAATGCCCATATATAATTGATGAAAGAAGTATTTGTTTTCATGTTTTAATAAAAGGATAAATTAAGAAAAAAAATTAAAAATTCGCGTATTTCTTATATTTTTTTATATTACAATGCTTTTTCTTCAATTATGTGTACATTTCATTACCATTGTTTTCATCAAAAAAAAATTCATTGGCATTGAATGGTGATGAAATTTGTTGGCATTGACGTTGAGATAAAGTAATGCCAATTATATTTCAATGCCAATGAAAATTTCCCAAGAATGATTTTTTGTAAAAGTGGTAATATTTATAGACAATAATATGTTAACCATAACAACCCAGTCAGAAATCGCCAGTGGTACAAAAAATCAAGCCCTGGCATACCACTGGGTAACCACGGTGTTAAAAATAAATGACTGGCAGAACACTCATTTGGGACGCTTTGCCAGTGTTTGCAAAAAGCGTTTTGCCAGTATTTCTTTTACAAAAATTTCGGGGTTTATAAAAAAAACCACTGGCATAGAATTGGCTTAGAGTGATATGCCAGGGTTTGCAACCAGTGGTTATCCAGTGCTACCTAGCCAATGCTACCAGTGGTATAAAAATCAATTCACTGGTAGACCAATGATTTTATACAAATGCTGACGCTTTGTTAAAAAAGGTTTGTAGTCAGAAGGTTCCGAGTTCAAATCCGGTTGCAAGGAAAAATTTTTTTTTGATTTTTTTTAAATTTAAAATTTTTTTTGTTTTATAAAATCAATTTTTTGTTTGTGGGAAAGCCCTTCAAGACCAACTTTTCTTTTGCCCTCCCAACGCTGGCATATTAGTTACAAAAAATTGTTTGCCAGTACTAGCCTTTTGGCACAGCCAGTATTTGTCCAGCTATTATCACTCATTTATGTGTTTAGCCATCAAATATTATCCCAATGAGAAATCGCCAGTGGTACAAAATATCAAGCACTGGCATACCACTGGGTAACCACGGTGTTAAAAATAAATGACTGGCAGAACACTCATTTGGGACGCTTTGCCAGCGTTTGAAAAAAGCGTTTTACCAGTATTTGTTTTACAAGAATTTCGGTGGTTTATAAAAAAAACTACTGGCAAAGAATTGGCTTAGAGTGATATGCCAAGGTTTGCAACCAGTGGTTATCAAGTGCTACCTAGCCAATGCTACCAGGCGTACTGACGCTTCGTTAAAAAATGTTTATAGTCAGAAGGTTCCGAGTTCAAATCCGGTGGCATGCAAAAATTTTTGTTTGGATTTTTTTTTAATTTAAAATTTTTTTTGTTTCATAAAATCAATTTTTTTGTTTGTGGGAAAGCTCCTTCAAGACCAACTTTTTTTTACCCTCCCAACACTGGCATACTAGTTACAAAAAATTCTTTGCCAGTACTAGCATTTTGGAACAGCCAGTAGTTGTCCAGCTATTATCACTCATTTATGTGTTTAGCCATCAAATATTATATGTCTCGTTAGCTCAGTGGGTAGAGCAATTGTCTGCCAATCTGATGGCCTGGGTTCAAATCACGGCAGGACCAAAAAAATACATATGAACTTTTTTTAAATTTTATTTTGGAAAATATATTTCCAGACCACCTATTTATTGGTTTTGCCAGCGTTTTGCCAACGTTTAAAAACAGCCGGTCCTTTTGTCTAATGATGTTATCATTTTGGGAATGGGAAAGCACTTTTTGCCAGTACTTGTACCACCTGCTAAAGTGCTTTGCCACCGCTTTCCCATTTGTATTTTTCTTACTGGAATATGTCTCGTTAGCTCAGTGGGTAGAGCAATCGTCTGCCAATCTGACGCCCTGGGTTAAAATCACGGCAGGACCAAAAAAATACATATGAACTTTTTTTAAATTTTATTTTGGAAAATATTTCCAGACCACCTATTTACTAGTTTTGCCAGTGTTTTGCCAACGTTCAAAAATTTTGTTCCTCCAGTGCTTTTCCGGCGCTTTTTGAACAGCCGGTCCTTTTGCCTAATGATGTTATCATTTTGGGAATGGGAAAGCACTTTTTGCCAGTACTTGTACCACCTGTTAAAGTGCTTTACCACCACTTTCCCGTTTGTATTTTTCTGATTGGGAAAATGTATTTCAGAGACCCTTCTTTTGATTTTCATTGTTTGCTGATCGGATATGTACTTCCGAATTTATTTGAGTTTCCATTTTCACCACTAAATCTCCACCCACAGGAAAGATTAAAAATACCGTATTCTTTTAATAAGCTTAAAGAGTACAATATTGGGGGAAAAAAATTAGGGTCATCGCCGTAAACTCCACTTGCTCCCCAGAGATACTTTTAATCACAATTTTCATATTAAAATGGTTCGTCCAAAATAAACCTTGATCTTTGAAAATTAATGTATTACGATAAATAGAAACTTTTCTCATAAATTTTAATAATTTAGATATTTTATGAGTAGGACAAATTTTCAACCATTTCAATTTAGCTTTATTTAAAAACTTTTTGCATTATTTTTGGCGAGTTAAAAATATGCAGTAATTTTTATGAGTCATTTAACATTCTGTTTATAAGAGCTCCAAAATTGGTGGTTTAGTTTACAAAAAATTTGTAGAATTGGCAAATCTTCTGTTAAAAATTAGTAACTAAAATTCAGCAAAATTCTGTAAAGTTAGCAAATTTATTGCTAAAAATTAGTAACTAAATTCAGCAAAAAAAGTAGCAAAAAAATTTGTAAGTTAGTAATGGGAGGTAGCAAAAAAATTAACTAAAAATTAAATTTTAACTAAAAATTAGTTAAAAATTTGTTAAGTTGAAGTACTAACAGTTTTACTAACTTTTCTACAAACTTTTTTCTATGAGTGTAGCAGTAACAGTTCCTAAAAATTAGTAAAAGGGCCCTGCAGAAAACACTGGTGACATCGACAAAATCTGTTAGTAAAATAAAAACAATCAACAAAATTATAGTTATATTTGAGTTATAATTTACATAATTGCAAATGACAATTTATTCTGTTGAAATCAGCAAAAAAATTTGCTGAATATTAGTAAAAACACAAAAAACTGTTATATATAAAAAAATTTAGTTATTTATATTTAAGTTAAATTTAGTTGAATTCAAATAACAATCATTCCTGCTAAAATTAGCAAAAATATTAACAAAAGAAAATATTAGAATGCTGGATTCTGAAGGGTTGACTTTGATCGCATTAAAAACAAATTAAAAAATTTTTATTTTTCAATATATACATACATAATTATAATTAACAAATTTCTAAAAATTTTAAAATGAAGTATTTTTTTGTTTCACTAATTTTAGGAGAGTAAATTGCTATTTTTAATTAACTATAATGTAGCTCAAATATAACTGAAATTTTCTATATATAAGAGTTTTATTTTTGGGTTTTTATCTCACTAAAATTTTTTATTTACAGGACATTTTTAGTAGCTTTAGCAAAAAATTTCAGAGATTCTTTTCTATTAGTGTAATTATGTATTTAGTTCTGCGATTCTATTAATTTTTAACGATAGTTAAATTGTCAAAATTCGATAATTAAAAACAAAATTCTTTTAATTTAAATTTCTTTAATTTTTCTAGCGATACTTATCATTAAAAAAAACTTATCTACGGAAAGATTTTGCTGGGTACTTTGAAAAAAATCTGTGAATTTCAAATTAATATTCGGTTTAAAAAAATTAAAATTTAAAACAAATGAGAACCTGCTCGCTAGAGTTGTAAAAGTATTGAGTATTCCGGTACTGAGTACTCAATACTGACTGTTTTTTTGAGTACTCAATACTAAAACGGTAGTACTCAATACTTTTAAAGATGCAATTTTCCGTAGAAATGTGAACTTTTCGTTTGAAAATACAACTCTAAAAATAGTAATCTAAAACTACAAACTCTGAAAATACAACTCTATTTTTCAAGCAAAGAAATTTGTAACGAATTTTTGGGAAAAATTATTTAATTAATTTATTTAAAATGTTTTAAATTAATTAAAATGTAAGTAACAATAATTATTTAACACGTGTATTTGAATTGTTTTTATTTTTCCTAATAAATACGAATTCGTAACATTTTGATTTTTAAATTCAAAAAAGCCGTTAAAAGTATTGAGTAGTATCGAGTACTCAATTAAAAAGTATTGAGTAGTATTGACTGCTCGCTTTATTTGACGTGAAAAATTTGTTGTTTTCTTTCCTCACGTAATTGAAATGTACTAATATTAAACATAAGCATATTAAGTATTGATTTAAGACAGTTTAACGCCACTAACTGTAAATATATTCACTTATTGTCAATTTTTTGCAAGTTTAATAAAAATTGGGCAATAAAAAATAATTCAATAAAATAAAATGTTTTTGAAAACTCCTAAAATGTAAGTTAAGAATAATATGTTACTAGGTAACAAGATACATCGATGGACATGCCTTTGATAAAATAATAGGTTTTATAAGAGAAAAGTAACAGCTTGCCCCTTTACACAGAGAGAATGTTTCTGGACGAGTTTTATTGAAAATTTTCAGGAATCTAATGAAGTTTTTTTCACAAAGTAAATGAAAAATTTCTTAAATTTGATGAAAAAGATCCATGTATTTTATGAATCTAGTTTTAATGAAACTTTTTCATTGAGTGTATGAAGCTTTTAGTAAATAAAATTTAAATTTTCACGACATTTTACGAAATTATTTCCATTAATTCAATGAAAAGTTTCAATGAACGAGTTTCAGTGAATTTTCATTGGTTTTATGCAAAAATTCATTAATATCATGCAGATAATTATCTCAGTGTATTACAAAACGGTTATTTTTATAACCAAAACTTATAAAAATTTATATACAAAATTTTTTGTTATAAATATGTAAATTTAAATTTAACACAATTGTGACAACACTGAGGTGAATGATCAGTGTTGTCACAATTTTGTTATTGTTATAAAGTTTAGAATATGGGGTAATACTCAATTTAAAAAATTTTAAATTAAAAAACTCAATTAGGTTGTTCATAAGGGGTATGATATCTGTTGTATCGTTGTACCGTCCTAACAAAAAACAGAGTTGTTAAAATGTTTATTTGTGTTTAACAACGATTTTCTATTCAGTTATCTATCTGTTAGCACACTCAAAGATAGGACACTAAACATACGTAAAAATGTTGTATCGTGCTATTCTCAAATGTTGTATTTTTCAATTTAATTTTTAACAACTTTTAACAATAGATAACTGAATAGAAAATCGTTGTTAAACACAAATAAACATTTTAACAACTCTGTTTTTTGTTAGGACGATACAACGATACAACAAATAGCACAACCCTTGTGAAAACCCTTAATATTTTAAAGTTCATTTTAACCTAGAAGTAATGAGTAAGAATAATATATTACTAGGTAAGGAGTTACGTCGGTGGACATTTTCTTTTTTAAAATAATAGGTTTTGTAATAGGAAAGTAGGAGTTTACCTCCCTTTATTTCTTCTTACAAAACTCATTACCGAGTAATAGAAGGTTTTGCTGGAGAAGTGTGTAGTGTGTCTCGACTGACAATCTGGCGACCATATTTTATTAAAATTTTTTGTCTTAAATCTTTTGTTTTGGAAAATCTATTTATTTTTTATTTTTCTAACGTTATGGGAACGTTGGCAGTTAGCACCAAACCACGGTTGGATGCTGTCGATTAATGCCATCGAGTAATAAGGCAACGCTGTCGAAGATTGTTAATCCCATGTTCTGCAGATGCATAACCGATAGTCGCCAGCGGTTTGCGAACATAGCGCTCACCGTATTTTTCTGCCTAGGCGTGTTTATAAAGAGCGTGTATGTCAAAAACGCGTTTTCGAAAGGATTTTACGCCCTAATTGAGTGAGACATTCAATTGTATTAAAAATAAGATGCTTAATTAAGTAACATTCACTATCTTACTACAAATTAACCTTGCCCATTATTTTGGAATCTAATAATGGATATAAATTAACTAAAATAGCATAATAATGAAAACCAGATGCTACAACAACAAACAAATGCCATATAGCATGAGCCATTGGTATAACACCATCCGATTTGAAGAAACAGATTCCGAGTATATAAAAAAAGCCACCCAGTTTAAGTTCGGTCATGCCGGGAAATACATGACCCGTCCAGAAAATAACTACAGCTGGTCCCAAGCCCATTAAAATGTAAAAACAAGTTTCCAAACATTTGAAACGTTCATGGAACATCTAAAAAATAACGAAAAAAATTAAATATGCATGATTTATAAAAACTCATTACTAATATTCGTTTAAAAATGACTTTACCTGTTGATAAGCGATACCACTAGCAGCCATTATCCAAACTATCCATTCCATGCATGTTAAAACAATCGACTGCTCAGTATTTTCTAATAAAAGCCAGGGAAAATAAGATGCTGCTATAAAGATGTATATCATTGCACGATCACATCTATGTAAAACATTTTTAATCCCACTACAAGAAAAAAGAAAATACATATGAGCATGGGCTTTTTTTAATTCTTTTTGTAAATTTTCCATCAAAGGAAAGTGACAAATTTAATTAGGACAATCAAGTTTCATGCTATACTTGTGTAAGGTTTATGTGCAAAGGTGGTTACCTCTAGTTGTTATAATTCTTTTAAATGAAAAAAAAAAAATAGAACGAATTTACTTTTTTCGTTAATTTAACATAATTTTATAATCCCGTCTATCAATTCAGTATTTTTATTTATTAAATACATTTTTAATATGAACATATTAATTGAAAATAAAATATCTGTAAATGGCATAACTTATAGTGGTAGCTAGATTGGCATTTATATAGCGGACTAGCGGGCAAGCACGCTACGTTATTAGCATGCCTTAGGCGTTACGCCTTAGGCCTAGTTTTGGGATGTCAGTTGAACTGAAAACCAACAAAAATTTTTCAGTCAACCAGCGATATGTAACATATAGAAATGGATCATTTTGACTCCATGCTCTCAAATAGGTTAATTTTGATTTTTTTTCTAGAAAATGCTTAAAGGTTTTTATATCGATTTTCATGTCAAATGGCACTTCTTTACATTTTAAAAATTTAATGTTATTTCAACCCCATGTGCATATAAAGGTTAATTTTTAATTACTACCCTACGGGAAATTTTAACAAACTGTCACCGAACTTGCCCCTTTATATGAAATAGACTGGTCACTTTTACATGGCGTTGTCATAGGAGGGGGAAATTGACCCCTTGTGACATGTCACAAAACAAATCCTTGGACAGGTTACTGAAAAACAAAATTCAGGGACCTGTCCTGGGATTTGTCTTGTGACATGTCACAAGGGGTCAATTTCCCCCTCCTATGACAGCGCCATGTAAAAGTGACCAGTCTATTTCATATAAAGGGGCAAGTTCGGTGACAGTTTGTTAAAATTTCCCGTAGGGTATGTATAAAATTTGGTTTTAACAGAGTTACTTGTATAACTCTTACCAAATTCCGCAAGGAACAACACATTGTTTTGATATACTTTCAGGAAAAATCGAAAAATTTCAAAAATTTCAATTTTCCCACTCAAAAACACAGGATTAACTAATATTAAAAAAAAAAAATAATCATAGAACAAGAATTCTAAATAGATTTTTTAAATTCTGGGGTGAGCAAAACGAAGTCTAAGGTGGGCTTTGCCCACCCCAGACCGGCCTAAGTCCGCCAATGGGTATGTGCAATCAAAAATTTAAAAAAGTTTTTACCTTAAGGTCCATAAATGCCGATAAAATTACGGCTATACCCAGCAAAATATTGGTAATGACACCTCATTACTATCTGCATTACCAAAAATGTTATATCATTACCTTTTGCATTATTTTATAATATAAAATAATGACTTCCTAATAACGGCCTATGGTATTCATTATTTCTAAATATAAAATAATGACTTACTCGTATTAGTTTAAATAAGTACTTTTTACACAGTTAAATTTTTTTATTATATGTAAATATGTTTTTGGTCTAATTCATAAACTTTTACAACAGTCTTATTGCACGATTTTAAGCTAATTTGTGGAAAACAGTATTCATAATTGCTTAATAATGAAGAAAATAATAAAGGTTTATAGTTGGTACTCACTAACTTTAAACCTTTTATAAAGTTTGGAGTGAGGAAGCCACCATTTAATTGTTAATTATTTCATTTTCAGGCATGAAATGATTTATTAAAGCCATCCCATACCTAGAATGTGTGGCTTCCAACAACTTGCATCCATCAAACTGAAAAAAACTACAACAATTGCGTAGCCAATGACCATTTTCAAAAAAAATTTCCAAAGAAATGTAAAAATTAAATTAAAAAGAAAAACAAAACAATAGTGATGTACAGACTGTCAAAACATTATTCGAAATTCTTTTACTTTTGTATGCTTCGAATAATATGTTCTAAAAAATTACTTGTTTACACACATTTCCATTGATTTGCTTTATAAATAAAAAAAAAAATATTTTTAATGGCTTTGAAATTTATCTTAGCACATCATTAGTTCTCTAATATAAGGAAATACATTTTCACTTCCGATTACCGAGTTAATCGTTTACTAAATTTGTAAATCACTTACGACTTATTTGGGAGAAGAGAGAAAATAAACAATAGTGTTGCCAGTATCAAATCGAAAAATTAATTTATACCCAGTCAGAAATCGCCAGTGGTACAAAAAATCAAGCACTGGCATACCACTGGGTAACCACGGTATTAAAAATAAATGACTGGCAGAACACTCATTTGGGACGCTTTGCCAGCGTTTGCGAAAAGCGTTTTACCAGTATTTGTTTTACAAAAATTTCGGTGGTTTATAAAAAAAACCACTGGCAAAGAATTGGCTTAGAGTGAAATGCCAAGGTTTTCAACCAGTGGTTATCCAGTGCTACCTAGCCAATGCTACCAGGCGTACAAAAATCAATTCACTGGAAAACCAATGATTTTATAAAAATGTTGACGCTTCGTTAAAAAATGTTTGTAGTCGGAAGGTTCCGAGTTCAAATCCGGTTACAAGCAAATAATTTTTTTTGGATTTTTTTTAATTTAAAATTTTTTTTGTTTTATAAATTCAATTTTTTTGTTTGTGGGAAAGCTCCTTCAAGACCAACTTTTTTTTGACCTCCCAACACTGGCATACTAGTTACAAAAAATTGTTTGCCAGTACTAGCATTTTGGCCCAGCCAGTAGTTGTCCAGCTATTATCACTCATTTATGTGTTTAGCCATCAAATATTATATGTGTCGTTAGCTCAGTGGGTAGAGCAATCGTCTGCCAATCTGACGGCCTGGCTTCAAATTACGGCAGGACCAAAAAAAATACATATGAACTTTTTTTAAATTTTATTTTGGAAAATATATTTCCAGACCACCTATTTATTGGTTTTGCCAGCGTTTTGCCAACGTTTAAAACCTTTGTTCCTCCAGTGCTTTTCCGGCGCTTTTTGAACAGCCGGTCCTTTTGTCTAATGATGTTATCATTTTGGGAATGGAAAAGCACTTTTTGCCAGTACTTGTACCACCTGTTAAAGTGCTTTGCCACCACTTTCCCGTTTGTATTTTTCTGACTGGGTAGTTAAAATACGATTATGAATCAAGATTTCTAATAACTCTATATTAAGCGAAATATCTACTTTAACTATAGCAAGCTTCAAATACCAAATAAATTTTTTTTTATGAATTAGCACATTTATGTTTAAATTTTTATGAGTTTAGACGTCAAAAAAAAGTTGTGCGGAGCTATGAGTTCCTATTATATAACCACTTATTTGGTAATGAAAGATTTTGCTGAGTAGGTGAAGAAAAATGTAAAATTTAAAAATAATAAGTGTGTTTGCGTACCCGAAAATTTGTACAAATTCGTACAAATTTGTAAAAGTTTTTACTGGAAGGTGTTTGTTTACACAATTACTCAGTAAGGAGAGAGGAAAAGTAGAGGGTAAAGTGACAGTTCAATACCAGAGAACTTACAAGTTTTTACTGGATGAATTTTTGCTAGTAAGAATTTGTAAGAAAAAAAACATATGATTGAAGAAACAAAACATTTGTCTAAATAATTTTGAAATATTTTTTTGTCAAAATAAAAAATATTTAAATATAAGCTCCTTCCATCGTAAATAAGATGGAAGGAGTAAGTGATCATTTGATTAGGTTTTATTTATTAATCCAATAATTTGAATAGGTTTATTTCGCAATCAGCTATTTTAATAACTGCCCAGCAAAATCTTTCATTACCAAATAAGTGGTTATATAATAGAAATTCATAGCTCCGCACAACTTATTTTTTGGCGTCTAAACTCATTATTTTTGTTTGGCGTGGTCGTTTTTATAAGTAGTCACGCTTACCCGCTCGCTTATGAAAAAATGAGAAATAAGTAGTTATGAGATTTTGAATAATAAGTGGTTACACACATGCCTACAAAAAGTTTAATTATAAGTGGTTATCGATTGCTTACTTGATTCTTAAAAATAAGGAGTTAGGCAAATACTATTAGCCTAAGGAAATACATTCAGAAAAATTTAAGTTTTCTCTAGTGTGTAATTTTAGGACTCGCCATAAAAATTTAAACATAAAACATATTTACATATAATAAAAAAATTTAACTGTGTAAAAAGTACTTATTTAAATTAATACGAGTAAGTCATTATTTTATATTTAGAAACAATGAATACAATAGGCCGTTATTAGGAAGTCATTATGTTATATTATAAAATAATGCAAAAGGTAATGATATATCATTTTTGGTAATGCAGATAGTAATGAGGTGTCATTACCAATATTTTGCTGGGTGTTGCCAATTTAGCTATTTTCTCGGTAAATCTAGCGATACTTCAACTCGTTTAGCGGGATAAAATATAATTTAGCTATTAGCGGGAAAACTAGCGATTTTTCTTTTTAAGACAGTCTTCACATTTTCTTAGCATTTTTTTACATTTATTTCCTTGACAGAATTTTTGAATCATTATTATTCAGCGATGTATCGGTAAATTTTTATGGAAAACAAAAAAGTTCGAAAAATTTGGCGATGTATCAATAATTTTTTCGGAAAGTTTTAAGAAGTTTGAAAAATAAAGCTATTTTTGTGAAATTTTTCAACAGAACCTAAAAAGTTCGTGCAATTTATGGATTTATCGCTATTTAATTTTTTTTATAATTTAGATATTTTCTAGTGATTTTTTAGTTTGATTTAGCGATATTTTTAGGGAAGAAGTTGGCAGCAGTATTTTACTAATTCTTACAATTTTTCTGTTTGCGTACATTTTTAGATATTTTTCTTTTTGAGAGTAAATTTTGCCTTACTCTCTGTAAATTTGTTACTGAGTAATTTTTACTGGACTTTACTGGAAAAGTACCCAAACACACCTAATAACGTAGAACGCGATACGTCAAATCTATTAAATATTTTGACGATAATTACGAATATGAAGTCTAAATTTAAAATTTTTTCTCCTAAAAATTTTTCCAGTTTAGCTTTAACACTAATGGAAAAAAGTCCGTAAAAAATTTAGTTAAAACTACTAAAAGTTGTAGTTCAAAATGATGCTGCAGAAAAAACTGCTAAATCAGCAGATTATTTTTGCTATATATTAGTAATATAAGAACATCAAAAATAAAACTGTTAAATATACAAAATATTAGTTATATTTGAGCTAAATTTTTGTTAATGGAAAACAGCAAATTAAATTTTCTATAAAATGATAAAAGAAGAGAAAATCGAAAATATAGCCTATATGGGCGATAGGTCCAAATATGGACCCATCCTATCTAAAATCAATAGGCTTTGTCCTTGGGACCATGTGAGTCAGCGAACCAAATTTCATTGAAATATCTTCGTTAGGGCGGGTCAATTTCTGGGACAAGAAATCGTAGGGGGGGAAATAATTCTACGAAGAATTCTAAGCAACTTTGCCCTAGAAACCATAGGTCTAAAATGGATTTCGAGCTTGCGGAAATTTCAAAATATGTTATAATATTTGCTTTATGAGTTTAAATAATGAGTTTTATTAATTATACCCTGCACCATTATTTGGACAAGGTATAATAAGTTTGTTCTTATGTTTGTAATTCCAAAAAATATTGGAACTACCCCTTCTTTAAGTATACCGATTGATTCAGAATAACATTTTGTTTCGATGTAACGATAAACGTCTGTCTATCCGTCCGTCCATATATTCTTGTGCGCACGGTACAGGTCGCAAATAACTTAATATTTTATTTATATTTTTTTTATTTTATATTTTTTTACAAAATTTGGGACACTGACTTATTTTGGTCCATGGACAAACCTATTTGATTTTGCTTAAAATCGGACCTAGTGCCTATATAAAAGGGGCACAAAATTGAATTGTTTGTACACTGCAGGTCGCAAATACGAAGATATTTTAATGAAATTTGGTACATGGATTCAATGGGCTCATGAATAAAGCCTACTAATTTTACAAGGAATCGGTCCATGTTTAGGCCTTGTGCCCGTATAAAGGTCCTCTAAAAATTACCATATTCGCAAGCCAAAGGTCGCAAATGTTAAGACATTTGGCAAAAGTACACTTTAGGGGGCACCCCTCAAAAAAAAAATATATATACATATATGACCCCCTCTGGAATTAAAAAAGAAAATTTACATAAGCTTTATTTTGGTAAAAGTTTTTTTTTGTAAAAAATTAAAATGTTATGAATGTTTAAGGGTTTTTTGTGTATTGTGGGACATCGCGCGATTTTTTCAAAAAAGTTTTAATTTTTTGGTACGTTGTGGTCACGCTTGAATTCTTAAGAAAATTTCCGTTTATTTGAGTACCCATACTTTATATTAAGTACATTAAGTGGCTATTTTAAACTCCCGGGGGGTCTTAAATGGATCTAGTTGGAGCCACACTTTATGGATCATGAAACCAAATGTATTTTTGAAATCGGGAGAAAATTTCCTTTAACTTGAGCCCTTACCATTTTGGGTGTGTTTCGGTTTTTTGGACCTAGAGGGTCCCGGGGGCCCCGGCCCCCTTAACACCACACAGAAAAAAATTTTCTTTTTTTATTCCAGAGGGAGTCATAATTTTTTTTTGTTTGTTTTGAGGGGTGCCCCATAAAGTGTACTTCAGCCAGACATTTTGATAAAATATGGTACACAGACTTATAGCGGCCCAACGACGAAGCCAATTGGCTTTCAACCAGACTAGTGTAGGGTATCGTATAGTCGTCATGCCCGAATATATGATACCCTACAACAGTCTGGTTGGAAGCCAACTAATGTTTTTATCTGAAATTCGAATGGCTTGAAATGGACTTGTGTTAAAATTTGTCAATAAAACGATAAAAGGTTAGAAAAACGGTAAGAAATTTTGATTTTGTCTAATGTTAGACGTATTTAAGAGAAAATCGGAAATATAATCCAAAACGGTTTGATAAGTTAAGTAATGACTTAACAGATAAATTAGAAACACTTATTGGAAATATTTTCCGTGATTGTGAAGATCGTCTTTTAAATTTAATCGAATCAAAAATAAATAAAACAATGGAAAAATTTGAAAAATCAATTCAAGATTTTAAAATTGAAATAAATGATGTTAAAGAATGTGTGAATTAGAATCTGTTGCGACTGAAGTTTTTGGTTTAAAAAAAGAAATAGTGGATCTCAAGAAAGAAATTGATAAGCATGAAAATGCAGCTGTGGCATGCGACATACGAATTAACGGTGTACCGATGTATGAAAATGATAATATAATCCAAATTTTTGATAATCTGTGCGCAAGAGTGAACATTGAACGTCCCGTGGTAAAATCTATCTTTCCTTTAAGAAAAACCAAAGCCGGGATCAATAACGCAGATCCAGCAATTATCGTGAGCCTTGGTACACCATTTGATAAAAACAATTTTTTGAAATCGATTTCAATTCTATCACGAATGCGAAACGGTCCATTGATATTAAACGATATTGGATTTGCTTCGGACACTCCAATTTAATTTAACTCCTAGGAACTTTAAAATCTACATGGAAGCTATTAAACTCTGGAAAGATAAAAAAACTATCATCTGTTTATTCGATGCGTGGAATTGTGTATGTTAAAGTGAACAAGGCCGATAAACCGATTAACATTGATAGTATTAATGACATTTATAGTTTATTTCGTTTATAAATTAATCGTTACTATATTGTTGTTGATGAATAGTCAAATAATTGTATTCCATCTTTTAAACTCATATTTGGTTTTAATAACTACACATATTAACTTGACTTTTTCTAACTTGATTTTTTCTAATATGTATTTAATTATATTAAAATTACACTTTTGCATAACTAATCTTTTTATATCATATGTAATTTCATTTTTTAAACAGTCAAATTTACTTGCTTGCGTTGTTGCCTGCTTCCTATATAATGGCGAATCATTTAAATAATTTGGGGATGGTTTCCAAATACAATACATATAATATGATTAGAGTATTTACTAAAATGAAAAATGGTCTAAATGTCGTACACATAAACGCGCAAAGTTTAAAAAATAAAATTGAAGAGTTCCGATACATTTTTGAATCCTCAAGTGTAGACGTGGTATGCGTCTCTGAAACTTGGTTTAGTGCTGGTATAAACGATGATAAATTATTGGGATATAAACTATTTAGGGCTGATCGTCAACAAAAATATGGTAAAAAAGATAGAAAAGGTGGTGGAGTTGCGATTTATGTTAAGAATAATGTGCAATGTAAACTTAAGGTTAAATCAAAGGTAGGAGAAAAAATTTAATTCCTCTTTCTGGAATTATATAACAATTATGAAAAGTTATTGCTTGGAAACATTTACAGACCAAATAAAAACATAAACCTTGAAGAGTTCTTCTTGGAATTATCTAATATAGCTGTTGGGTATGAAAATATTCTAATATCTGGAGATTTTAATTGCAACATCTTGGTAGATTCAACACTCACTGATGAAATGAAATATGATATTGGTTTGGATGCTGTGAACAAAACTGTACCAACACATTTTTCAAATAGCTCAAATTCACTACTCGATTTATTTTTTACTAATTCGTTGTCAAAAGTTCTGATGTTTGAACAAATCTCTGCACCTATTTTTTCAAAACATGACCTTATTTTTAGCAGTTTCGACTTCAAGCAAATTAAATCGGAGGAAAGCTTCAGCTATAGAGATTTTAATCGTATCAATTTTGATGCCCTTTACATTAAACTCTCACAAATTGAATGGGATAACACGTACTATATGTCTGAAGTTGATGAACAGCTTAATTTTATTCAGCATAATATTGAACAGCTTTTCCATCAATTTGTGCCATTAAGAACGAAAAGGAAAATAACGAATATGAATCCGTGGTTTACTTCAGACATAAAATGGTTAATTGATCAACGTAATATAGCCTACGCAAGGTGGAAGCGATTTAAAACGTCCGAATTACAATCAATGTTTAAGTCATTGAGGAATAGGGTTAATACCAGCATTAAAATAGCAAAATCTTCTTATTATAAATCCAAATTTACGAACTGTATAGATAGCAAGGCGAGATGGAATGAAATCCGTTTAATGCACAATCAAATTATTGAATTTGTACAACAGCACAACCTGCTTACTTCACGACAATCGGGATTTCGACCACAACATAGTTGTGTGTCTGCCTTGATTGACGTCTCAGAATATTTAAGATCACAACTTGACGATGATAAAGCTGCATTTTTAATTCTTCTGGATCATTCCAAGGCATTTGAAACCGTTAATGCTGATATTCTTGCACTAAAGCTGAACAAATTTTTAAACTTTTCATCTACAGCCACAAAATTGATGTATTCTTATTTAAGTGGAAGATCCCAATCTGTTTACAATGCCAATATTGTTTCAAGTAGTGTTGAGTTAACCAGAGGTGTTCCGCAAGGATCTATTTTGAAACCATTGTTGTACTCAGTTTACGCCAATGATCTTCCAGATCAATTAATACACTGTCGTGTCCAGATGTTCGCTGATGATGTGCAACTTTACACTGGCTGTGAAGTTTCGGACATCGAAGATTGTGTACGTAAAATCAATATTGATTTGGAAAATATAAGAGCATGGGCTTCAGTAAATGGATTATGTCTAAATCCTAGTAAGTCTAAATATATGCTTATTACGAAGAAGCGACAGAATATACCTTATATACTGGGTATTGTTCTGGGCCAATCAGAAATTAATTTTTTTTTGATAATTTTAAAAATCTGGGTATCACTTTCAATAAACGTTTGCTTTGGAGTGACCATGTCAGCATAACAACTGGCAAAACTTATGGAATGCTAAGGAACTTATGGTGTTCACAATGGTTTATACCTTTCGAAGTCAGAATGCTGCTGGCCAAAACATACCTTATACCTACATTGCTATACGGATGCGAATTGTTTTCTGGTTGTGATGCGTCTAGTTTGAGTAAACTGAAAATAGCTTTTAATAGCATTACTCGATATGTCTTTGGTATAGACCGCTCTAGTAGAATATCGCATTATTCGAAACAGATCTTTGGAGTTACATTCGAGAATTTGTTAAAATGTAGAACGCTAATTTACATCCATAAGATTATATAAACAGGTCAACCACAATATTTACATGATAGAATTATACCTTTTAGATCAGAAAGAGGATATCGTATTATTCAAATACCACACATCACTCATTTTTCGGATCAAAATTTTTTTATTTATACCATTAGAATTTGGAATCATCTTCCCCATCACTTACAGGTGGTCCGCAGCGCAACGCAATTCAAAAAAAGTATATTTGATTATTACAAATAATATTTAACATTTTTGTTTAAAATATTTTTAAAACCATTCTCATGACAATTTTTTATATAATGTTTTATACCACTTTTAATGTTAAACATTTTCTCTGACTTTTGTTAACAATTCTATTCTTTTTATATATTTTATTGTTATTTTTAATTTTAGTTTTCTTTTTTCGAATTTTGTATTTAATATGAACGGTATTCATTATAACTACTTTGTAATTTAGTGCTTTCATATGAGATTAAATCTTTGCACTAAATATTAAGAAATAAATAAATAAATGTATATGGGGATAGGTTTAAATATGGACCGATAATATCTAGATGTAATAGGCTTTGTCCTTGGGCCCATGTGTGTCAACGTAGCAAATCTCATTAAAATATCTTTCTATTTGCGAACTGTAGCATGCGAAAAATCAATTTTTGGGTGACCTTTATATGGGCACTAGGTGTATCCATGGACCGATTTTAACAGTAATACATAGCCTTCTTCTTTGGGGCAATATAAGTCGGTGTACCAAATTTCATAAAAATATCTTAATATTTGCGAAATGTAGAGTGCGGATATTCAAATTTTTGGGTGACCTTTTTACAAGCACTAGATCTAAAAATTTACCAATTCTAAAACAAATAAGCTTTGTCGGTAGGCCAATGTGAATCAGCGTACCTAATTTCATTAAAATTTATTCATATTTGAGACCTGTAGCCTTAATATGGGCACTAGGTCTAAATACTAAACGATTTTAACCATAATCAATAGGTTTCGACCTTGGGCAGATACAATATGCACCGAAGTCGATGCACCGAATTACATTAAAATATCCGATTTTAACAAATATGGACCGATTTCAACCAAAATCAATGTGCTTCGTCCCTGGGATGATATAAGTCGGTATACCAGATATCATAAAAATATCTTAACATTTCCAACCTGTAGCGTGCGTGCAATTTTAGGCTGATTTATGTCATCTGCTTAGCAGTTAATCAAAAATATAAATATTTTGAGATTTTTTTCTTATAATCAGGAAAGCCGATGAAGACTCTTATCTAAAAAGTTCAAAACTATTATCCTCGTTCACAATACTTCATGTTAACGCAAATTTTACACAAACATTGCAGTGAAGCACTACTCAGAACATATTTTGAAATTTCCGCAAGCTCGAAATCCATTTTAGACCTATGGTTTCTAGAGCAAAGTTGCTTAGAATTCTTCGTATAATCATTTCCCCCCCCCCCCCTACGATTTTTTATTATTTTTGCCTCCATACAAATTAACCCGCCATAATCTTCGTATTTGTGACCTGCAGAGTGTAACCAAGCCAATTTTGGGGGGACCCTTATATGGGCACTAGGTCTAAATATGGACCGATTTTAACCAAAATCAATAGGCTTCGTCCTTGGACCGACATAGGTCTGTGTACCAAATTTCGTTGAAATATCTTCGTATTTGCGACCTGCAGCGTGTAAAAAAGCCAATTTCGGGGGGACCCTTATATGGGCACTAGGTCTAAATGTGGACCAATTTTAACCAAAATCAATAGGCGTCGTCCATGGGCTGACATAGGTCTGTGTACCAAATTTCATAGAAATATCTTCGTATTTGCGACCTGCAGCGTGTAACCAATCCAATTTTGGGGGGACCCTTATATGGGCGCTAGGTCTAAACATGGACCGATTTTAACCAATATCAATAGGCGTCGTCTTTGGGCAAAGGGAAGTCGGTGTACAAAATTTCATCAAAATATCTTTATATTTGCGACCTGTAGAGTGCGCACAAGAATGCATGGACAGACAGACGGATGGACAGACGGACATCGTTAAATCGAAATAAAAAGTGATTCTGAGCCGATCGGTATACTATAAGGTGGGTCTAGGTCCAAAATTTTTTGGTATTACAAACATCAGCACAAACTTATTATACCCTCTCCACGTAGTGGTGTAGGGTATAAATAGCAAAAATTTTGCTAGTTTTTTCTGCACACTCAGAAAAAAGATTGAACTAAAGTGAACTAAACTGTAGTTCAAAATGAACTCCAGAAAAGTTCATTGAAATAAGTTAAATTTTACTTAAAGTAGCGAAAAAAAACTTAAAATTTGGAAAATTTACTAAATGTGAGTAAAAAAAAATAGTTCATAAACTCAGGATAGTTCAAAATTTTACTCAAATTACACAGTACAACAGCCAATCTGGGGGGTGAGAAATTCCAAGTCAGGGTGATGGTACTAGGTCAGTATAGTAAAACCCTCAAAGGGTTTGGCGTTCGTATGTGTTTTTTATGACCTTTTAAATTTTTTCCTTATCTTGATGTTTTTTCGCTTAGTTGTAACATTTTGGCAAAAACGTAGTTTAACATAACTCGAGAACCACTTGTCCGATTTTGATGAAACAAATTTAGAAAAATTTAGAATTACAATTTCTTTAATCCGTTCATATAACGTTTTTCTTTATAATCAACAGTTTTGCCGGTAAAAATAAATTTGTGGAGAAAAAAAAATATTTTTTTGCCTAAAAATTAAAATTTTTTTTTTTAAATTCATAAAAAATCCAAAACGGAAAAAAGGATCAAGTGTTATTAATTTCATGTAAAGTCACATAACCTATAAACAAAATTTAACGCGTTCTGCTTTTATTTACAATTAAGTGAAGGTATCCCATTTTGACAAGAATATTGATATTTGTTTTTATTCAAAAAAGTGTCATTTATCGCCTTTTTCATAAATTTTCCCCAATAACTCCAGACTTCTGGCCATAAACTACTAAAAAAATTAAGTAAACATTTTCATAATTTTTTATTTTTATTTTATTTATTTATTTTTATTTATTTTAATAAATATTGCCTAGACTTTTTCGATGGTGGTTGTTCGGGACTAGTGGCATCGCATTCATCGCTATCATCAGTTTCTGAACCACACATAATGTCAATGTGTGACTCCACTGTTGGCCCTTCTGCATCTCCTGAAAATTCTTTATCATCAAGATCATCCTTGTCTTGCCACACTAACTTACTCCACCAGCAAATTTCCGCAATTATTGCACTCGGCGACTTTTTGCCTCTATATCTGTAAGTTTTTGTTTTATTAAAATGAGTTTGAAAAAATAAAAAATCAGTATTACCTCATTTCAAATGGCATAGCAACTTGATGATAGCGTTCACCTTGTTCATCAGATTCGGTAGCCAATTATTTGCTGAAGTAGTCCAGATGATGATGTAAATAATGGATTTTCAAGGACATGTGGACACCAATTTCCGAGAATGCTCTTAACATCCTTGCGACAGAAACATCGTAGTTGTTAGAACGATGCTTTCCCAACAAGCCTTCTATTACTTCTTTGATTGCCTGCCATGCATTCAATTCAGCGTCAATCAAAATATTGTTGAATGCGTCACTTTTAATCAGCTTTCGTATATCTGGACCATTTAGTACGCCTGATTGGAAAAAATTAATTTGTTAAGATGGAAAATCATGGGAAATGAATGTGATATTATAACTTACCTTCTTTAATTTTACTTTCGCTGAGTCTCGGGTAAATTAGTTTCAAACACAAGAAAACTTCATCTCTTTTGGCGACAGTTTTGATAAAATTCTTAACAATTCCAAGTTTAATATGCAGTGGAGGCAGCAATATCTTCTCCTTCGGCACTAGAGGCTCACGAATAATATTGGCCGTTTGTAACCTGCTGTGCTCTCTGAGTTTCCATCCGTGGCATGCATATTGGTCACCGGAAAATCGTGTGTCCCAATCGCACAAAAAGCACATATATTTTATATAGCCGCTTTGAAGACCGCAAAGCATTGCTACAACTTTTAAATCGCAGCATATGCGCCACATATGTTTGGCGTAGTTAACCATTTTTAAAATATTTTCCAGTGCATCATATGTTTCTTTCGTTTCTGTACTGTAGGCGATTGGAACTGAAGGTTTTTTATTGGTCTTATGCAGTAAAACCGCCTTCAAGCTGAGTTTTGAACTGTCAATAAATAATCTCCAGTCATCTGCTTCATATTTTATTTCCTTGCGTCCATCAATTTTCCTACATCCGGGCAATATGCAGAAGTTTTTTCATCATTCACAAGGAATAAACTTTGGAGTGTTGCCTGACGACTTCGATAAGCTGTGACTTTCACACCGGGTGCCAACAAATTGTTTGATTTCAAAATGGAAGCCAGCTCTTCCGATTTATGCTGTGTTAATTCCAACTTGGCAACAATTGAATCAAGCTTATTTTGATTTATTAAAATTGGCTCATTGGATACTGATGGCTCATATGGGGAATCATCACGTGCATGATATGTCGGAGCAGTCGTAGAAGAGAAAATATCTGGGCTAGAAGCTTTTGGCACAGGAATGTGGTCCGCATGAGGCAATGGTGTTGCGGCACTTGCAACACCAACGTAATTATACGATTTTCTTATCCTTTTTGCGGCTCCTTTATTCGCACATGCATAGCAATTCAATGGATTGTGACCTTCGCCAGGATTAGTCCAAGTCATTGGGATACCGAATGGCATACTTTCACGTCTTCTATTTTTCCAATCCATTAGACGGTTGTAGCAGCTTTTACACACTATATTTGGTACCCAATTTTCGTTCACTATAACATTTTGGTTGAAGTACATCTCGTATGTTTGAACAAAATCAGTACTGAAATTTCCCCTTTTTTTATGTGTTGAGACATATTGACCACAGCAGTAGCAAAAGCTATTTATATCTGGCTTGCACAGTTCCATATTCTGTTCTCTTTTGTTCACTTTTAAAAAACTGGAGAAAAATCACTTACTGTTCGCGTTCGTCGGCACTTGTTGAATGACAAAAATCACAGAACCAGTGTGAGAAAGAGAAGAAGTATAATGACAATGCATGTTTTATGTGAACATTACAGAACCAGTGTTGCCACATCAATATTTCTCTTTTAGTACAGTAGAAAAATATGAGAGAGTTCGGCTTGTGAGTGTCAATGTTTTCTCCAAATAATGTTGTGCATATCTGGAGCAAATTTTTGAAATTCATACATTTACCTAATTGTGAATAAATGAGAAACGCGTGCATCGATTTTCATGATCTATGTCTTTTTTTGCTCATGAGTTATGTGACTTTACGCGAAAGTAATTAGTTTTGGCACTTTTTTCCATTTTGGATTTTTTATGAATTTTTAAAAAAAAATATTTAAATTTTTAGGAAAAAAATACTTTTTTCCCTTCATACATTCAATTTTAACTTCGAAAGTGTTGCACATATAGGAAAACGGTATAGAAACAGATTAGAGAAATTGTAATTCTAAATTTTTCTAAATTTGTTTCATCAAAATCGGACAAGTGGTTCTCGAGTTATGTTAAACTACGTTTTTGCCAAAATGTTACAACTAAGCGAAAAAACATCAATTTAAGGAAAAAATTTAAAAGGTCATAAAAAAAATGACACATACGAACGCCAAACCCTTTGACGGTTTTACTATACTGACCTAGTACCATCACCCTGACTTGGAATTTCTCACCCCCCAGACAATAATCCCAAAAATGTTCCATAGTGTTATTTAACCAAAAATTAGTTAAATTGTTATAATATTAAGTATATTGTACTCATTTGTAGAAAATAATTTTAGCTTCTGAATAGTTTATTGCGTTGAATTTAGTTCACTTTAATTTTCTGTGTTAAATTCTAGTTTAAGTTAAAGTTAATTGATTCAAGTTCATAAATTTACCAAAATACAGTACATAGCTTAACTTAAGTAGAGGAATTTAAACTCTTCCAAAAATAAAAAAATCAATATTTTTCCAAGTTTGCTTTTGCATTCAGATTTAGTAAACATAAACTAAAATGTTTGTATAATTTTTTAAAAAATATTTAAAAAAAAATTTAAGTAAATTTTACTTAAAGCAATAAAAATTTTCTTAATAATAGTTTATTTTCCTACAAATTATTTAACTTGACAAAATTCTATTAACAAAGTTTATTATGAACTTTTCTATCATTCAAAATAAGTTTATATGAACTTCCAAAGCAAAAGTATGTATTGTTTGAGTAATCTGTTGTTTTCAATAAAACTGGTTTTTATATATGTGTGGAAAATACTTTATAAAACAGCAACTACAAAAAGAATAAAGTAGAAGTGAGTAACTAGAAAGAGAATAAATGAAATAAATCAGTATGCAAGTTCTCGTTGACCTATACACATCGTGCGGGGGTGTTTTTAATAACCATATAAAAATATTTAATTTGTTTAAAAATAATTTCATTCAAAAATATTTAAAAGTTAAATATTAAAATTTAATAAAGTGTGTGTTGTGTTGTAAAAATTGGTAAGTATTAAACAGATTAAATAATTAAAACAATGTAAAAAAAGTGAAGAAAAACATGTATTGTTTGTGAATGTATGCGTAGCTTGGCGTCCTTTTTTCAGTTTATATATTTTCAATTTTAGTTTAGTGAACTGCATGTTAACTAAAATTAGTTAACATATTGTTCTAATTTAACTAAGAAGGAATAAACATTGAACTTAAAAAAGGAAGCCAAGCTACAAATACATGCACAATCATTTTTGTTTCTCACATGTTTTATAAGATTTCTCAATACTTAAATTTTAGTTCAGTTGAACTTAGTTACTGTCAAAAGTTAAAAGTACAATATGAATCTAATTACACATTTCTTTATACAGAATAAAAGTAAACTAACTTTTTCTTTTCATATAGTACTTTTAACTATTTATATTTCAAGTTTAACTTAATTATAGATCATGTATGAAAATTAGTTTAGTTGAACTTAAATATGTACCTTCATAAATAAATCGCTTTGGTTTTAGTTTAGTTTAAACAATGATCAATTTGTATTCCTAAGTTCAAAATGAACTAAACTGAACTAAAATTATTAGCAACTTATAGTATTGCAAAGGTTAGAAAATTAGTTTAGTTGAACTAAAAATTAGTTTAATTGAACTAAAAGTTAAGGAATATGACCTTTTATAAAAAAAAACGCTCTAGTTATTTTTATTACATTGAAGTTTAAAATATGGCCAAATTACATTGTTTTAGTTTATTAAACTAAACTGTATTTAAAATACATAATATTATAAACTTCAAGTTCAAAATGAACTAAATTGTTAGCTACTCATATAAACTCAATAATAAATTTCCATACTTTTAATAAAACTGTACTTGTTACTTGTTACTTGTTACTAGTTCAAAATGAACTAAACTGAACTAAATTGTTAGCTACTCATATAAACTCAATAATAAATTTCCATACTTTTAATAAAACTGTACTTGTTACTAGTTACTTATAAAATAACACTTCAAGTTTAATTTAACTAGATTTTAGTTCAAAATATTAATATTATTGCAAAGTTCTAACTGGTTTAATTGAACTAAAAGTTAAGTTATATGAACTTTTATAAAGAAATCGTTCTAGTTATTTTTATCATACTTGAATTGAAGTTTAAAATATGGTCTAATTATATTGTTTTAGTTCAAGCTAAACTAACCTGTACTAAAAATACATATAAAAAACCATATATTTTTTTAGTAAAACTTGACAGTATTTTTAAAATTTATATTTGAAAAGTGTGTTTATAAAAACTACTTTTTTATTAAAAAAGTGCCTTACATAAAAATATTTTTTATAAAAAGTGCCTTTTATAAAAAATACTTTTCCTAAAATGTAACTTTTATAAAAAGAACCTTTCGTACATCAAATTTCAAGTATTTTCTTTAAACCGAAAGAATGTGTACAACTTTCGGAACAAGGTTGACTCTTTTACAAAAAGTACCTTTTACAAAATGTACCTTTTATAATAAGTATCATTTATAAAATATACATTTTATAAAAATACCTTTTATTAAAAAAGTAATTTATAAAAAAAATGTGTTTTCCTCTCTTGAAATTATTTTCAGTTTATGGAGAGCCAAGTGAAGCTGACGATTTGTTGGAAGTGCTGGTTGCTCTAAAAGAGGAGCAATTTATGCACATACATATTTCCCAGTAAGTTTCAGACTTTAATGGTATATCGTATTATATTAAATGATATTAGTTATTTATCCATTTCGTTTCGGTTGCGATTATATAATATTATAATTATATGCATATGTGACCTTCTCCGAGAAAAGGGACCTAGTGTGTCAAAAAACGGGAACTTGGGAAAATCGATAAAAATGAGAAAAACATTAAAATTTGAAACTTTAAATGCGTTCTTCTTCATTTTCAGACACTAGGTCCCTTTTCTCGGAGAAGGTCACATATGTAGATTTTTAATTGGAATTTAAAATTTGTCTAAATAACATTGCGTGACGGCAAACAAATGATTTTATTATACCTTGTAAAAATTTTCGTGAATATTCGATTCCTGTTCGATTTCAAAAAAATAAATATTTAAAATACTAATAATTCGATATTTTATTAGCAAATGTAAATGGTTTTCGAGTTTGCGCTTTAACGTAATAATGCTGTTTGTTGACAAGAATGTAAAATATGTAAAAAACGATGCAAACTCAGTATAATACTATATACGTTTTTTTGGTTTAAGCTTTAAACGTATTTACAAAGAGTTTGAAACATTACTTTCGCATAAATACTAAAAAACTTAAAAAAATTTAAATTTTACATATTTGCAGTCTCTTTTTTGCAACGATTTCCGTTAAGTGGTCAATTAGTGAAGCCTAAGGACCTCTAGTGTGCCTTAGCCACAGAGCCGTGTGTCACGAAGAGCGCCCCTTCATCATAGTTCACTTTAGAAGAACTCTAATTGGCCATAAAAAGGTTCTGACTTTGTCACAGCTTATTATGTTTCAGGGTTTCCTGAAGTACATTTTGTAAATTGTTTACATTATTGCAAATAATATAATACTCAGTTTTTGAATACACGTATTCATATTAAATTTTAAATAATTATATTAATAAAAAAACATGTTAATAATTCAGAACAATGAGGGTATTCATAATTTAATACTTTAATGGTATATCGTATTAAATTAAATGATATTAGTTCTTTATCCATTTCGTTTCGGTTTCAATTATATAATATTGTAATTATATACATATGTAGATTTTTAATTGGAATTTAAAATTTGTCTAAATAACATTGCATGACTGCAAACAAATGATTTTATTATACCTTGTACAAATTTTCATGAATATTCGGTTTTTGTTCGATTTAAAAAAATAAATATTTAAAATACTAATAATTCGATATTTTATTAGCAAATGTAAATGGTTTTCGAGTTTGCGCTTTAATGTAATAATGCTGTTTGTTGACAAGAATGTTAAATATGTATAATACGATGCAAACTCAGTATAATACAATATAAGTTTTTTTAGTTTAAGCTTCAAATGTAAATTAAATTCTTATTATCAGAATTTTTTAAAAAAATTATTTTGTTGTGTGTCCGTTAGAACAACACAACGTTCTTTATTGGTTTATGGTAAAAATACAAGTGATCTTTTTAATTTTAATTTTAACTTAAATTACCCTAACAGTCAGCCGATCACGCCACCTCTTCATGTTGTTTGTGTATTCGCCGGTCAGCAATTTCAATGGGAACAACTTTGTAATTGTAGACACAATCGTCAGCTTAATGTTGGCTTGTGTATTGGCCAGACGCATAGTCAGCAATATCAATGGGAACAAAGCTACGTTGCTGTTGGAATGTGTTGTAATTGTAGACGCAACGTCAGCTTTGTTAACGTGTGAATTGTTTTTATATTTTTGGAGTTTTAAATGTTTTCTGTGTTAACTCCTCCCCTTCTAAGATCATACGTCCTCGTATGATAATTTTTCAAAAAAATGGTAAGTTGTGAATTTTACTTTTTCCTAAACCTCCTGTTGGCGATGATAAATGTTCTATCTGGTTCAGGCAAACATTAATGTCCTCTGTTGTCTTTACCTCTTCTTGAGGAGTTTGTGTTTTCTTGTCGGTTTCAGAAACTTTATGTTCCTTGATTGCATTATTACGATTTCGCCTTATGATCGAGATAATAATGATCAGTATTAACACGGCTAATATTAGCGCAATATTAATGGACAAATTAACTTTGTTTTCAATTTGTAGCTGTTGTATAAAGTGGGAATTGTTAACATTTAAAGCTTCCATCCTTTCCAAGGTTATAACTTGTTCTTGAAAATTCACATTAACCGGCTGGAACAATGCAGGTAATGGCTTAGTAAAGGTAACTTGGGTTGTTGAATATGTTTGGTTACCTATCCGTATTGTAGAATTTAGATGATGAATCAAAAAGGTTCCGTTTAGCACAGTTGTTGAATTATCGATTGATATATTTCCTGCGAACTGGTTCAGTAGTATCATACTTTCGTCAATTTTTTCGACAAGAGGCACATGTTCGTCGTTAGTTGTTACGCACCGTGATGGCTTACTCTTCAGCAAATTAGGGATGCACTCAGATTCACTTAGATCTATGGTATTTTCTTTTTCGCAAATACTTAGCTTATTGTAATTTTTACATTCATTTTTAATTCCATATATTTTACCATAACATTTTAAGATATTTTTGAAATTTGTCTTAATCACTACGTTCTTACTTTTTACAGGTCTAATTAAAAGGTTTTCGCAATTCTGTTTATTCGTTATTGGGATATTTACAATATAAATTATTTCTCTATCATTTGAAGCTACTTTAATTTTGGAAAAATTTAACAATTCATCTATGTTCCCAAATGGAATATTATCATTATTAAAAATATTTCTTAGAATTTCAATTTCAGAATTTGAAAAAATAAAAGAATTTACAATATTTGATTTCGCCCAATGAATTGCGTACTCAATGTTAGATAGTTCTTCCTTAACAATCTCTAACTTATATTTAAAATCTATTAAAGGCTTTTCTTGAATTTTACTCTCTAACAATTTTGAAATATTATTCGTCATGATTGATAATTTGTTCACTTTATCCAGTGCCATTTGATTAATTATAACTTGGTTATTATTATTTTGCAAAACATTATTAATTTTGTTCTCTATAATTTCAAAATCAGAATGATCGGGATTACCGGCCAACCACTTCCACGCACTTCCAATAAAGTCAAGTGATCGCCTTGTCCTTGTCCTGGATCGAAGTCTGGTTAGACTGGATTTCATTTGGGATATGGTGTACGATAGGTAGGGTAGAATCGAGTTGTCAGTGTCGTTATACCTGTGAATTCCATCCTCAAGTTTCTGCACCAATTCCTCATATTGTCCCAAGTCAATCGTGTGAATCAATCTAAAGACACCTGTTTGAATTTTCACCGGGCCGGTGTTTACAACGACCAATCTCGAATTGGAATAATCCATTATCTGAAACTCACCCATAACAGACCTGAAGGTTAGAAGTATCCTGAAAAAAAAATTAGTAGTGTTTAAGCTCAGTTCGTTCTCAGGGGTACAGTAGTCCGAAGAAAAAGAGGAGAATTTCTAATTCCTAATGTGACTCTTATGGATCACACGGCCACTATTCGTGACAATTGTTGTATCCCTGTTTTCCTTCACTATTTCGCCCTTAAAGCGATTACTCAATTTCGTGCCCAATCTTTTGTTGTTCCTCACATATACCAGTTGACCAGGCACATAATTCTTAGTAGGTAATTTTTTCCTGTTATGGTAAGCAAGATCCTTTTCTTGTTTCCGTTTCAGTCTTTCGATGTTTGACAGTCTTGTTTTCTCATAATCCTGTGGGGAAAATTCGACCGTGCGTCCAAAATAAAGATCTACAGGCCTTTTCCTAGTAGTAGAATGAATTGTGTGATTATACTCATTTACTGATCTTTCCAGCAATTCGTCAAAATCCCTCGATGTTCCATCTTCCTTTAGACACCTCATTAATTCCGCTAGTCCTTCATCATAAACATGATCGATGCAGAGTTTAATGAAGATTCATTGTCCATGACGACGTTCTTTGGCACTCCATAAAAAAACAGGAGTTCTCTTAGAGGCCTCCTAATATTTTCGGTAGATCTGCTCTGTAGTTTTCTGACTTGTACATATTTAGAGAATTTATCAATTGACGTTAATATTAATTTCCTGTCCGTGGAAAATATGTCGATATGAATGGTGTGGCCTGGATATGTTGGAATTGGAGTCTCTTTAAGTACCGGAGCATTTGGGTGTCGTTCATATTTGTTTTTCTTACATGTGGAGCATAATTTTATGATTCTCCTAACTTTTCCATTCATTCCTGGGAAGTAATACTTTTCTAGAATCTGCAATTTGTTTTCTTTCTCATTGCGATGAGCTCTATTGTGTTCCTCGATTATTATGTTTTCCTGGTCGCTTTCCGATGTTATGTCCTCAACCACTATTTGTGTAAATCTGCATTTATAATTTGAAAAATTACCTTGGTATACTGTTTGAATCTTTCCCATTATGGGCTCGGGAGCTTTAATTCCATTTATCACAGATGGATTAAGATACCTTTTGAGAATATCTATAAGTTTCTGTTCGTCGTAACTGGTTTCCACAATTAAATGTCTGTGAAATCCTGGGAAAATAATTCTGAATTGATATGAAGGCATATTATCAATACTAATAAATAATTGATTCTTAAATACATTTATAGGGGTCTCCACACTGTGTATTAAGCCCTGCGAAGAACTTTCTGCACTGTGTTGAGTCATAGTCGATGAATCCAAATTGTCTTGAAGAACATTTAATCCTGACTGATTCCTAGACAAAGCGTCGGCCACTACGTTCGTCTTACCGGGTTTATACTTCAATTCGTAATTATACTCCTCAAGTATGCACTTCCATCTTTTCATCTTTGTGTTGTTATTACGGCTGCTAAGGGCATAAGTAAGTGGTTGATGGTCAGTATAAATAGTTACCTTCCTAGAACCGTAGAGATAGTTTCTCAACGAATTTAACGCCCGAATTATTGCAAGCATCTCTTTTTCATTTGCTGCATAATTTTCTTCTGTTCCGGTAAGCGTTCTCGAGATGAAAGATATTGGCCTGTCGTCTTGGCTCAATACAGCTCCTAACGCAACATTAGATGCGTCAGTGGTTAGCTGGAATTCTTTCTCAAAATCGGGATAAGACAGTATTACTTCCTGTGATACTAACGCGTTTTTTATCTCATCAAAAGATTGCTTGGCTTCTTCGTCGAGTATTATCATTCTCCTACTCGATTCTGTTTTAGATATCATGCCCCCATCTCCCCGTAAGAGTTTGGTCAATGGTTTGGCGATATCCGCATAACCTTTAATAAACCTCCTATAGTATCCTGAAAGGCCAAGAAACGATCGGAGTTCCTTTACGTTCCTTGGATAAGGGAATTCTACAATTGCATCCACTTTTTTCGGGTTCGCTTTAATTCCGTCACGAGAAACAATAAATCCGAGAAATTCAACCTCCTCCTTGAAAAATTCGCACTTATCTAATTGTACCTTCATGTTTGCATTATTCAATGTTTTAAAGATGGCATCTAGATATCTAAAATGAGATTCCTCATCTTTACTGAAAATTATGATGTCATCAATATAGACATAACACATCTTCCCGATGTGTTCTCTAAGAATATCATCAAGTGCGCGTTGGAATATAGAAGGGGCATTTTTTAACCCAAAAGGTAATCGCAAAAATTCGTACTTCCCATTATTAACTGAGAAAGCTGTTTTCTCAACATCCTCCTTTTCTAGGGGTATTTGATGGAACCCACTCTTTAAGTCAATAACCGTGAAGTATTTGTTTCCCCCCAGATGCGAAAGCACGTCATTTATATCAGGTATAGGGTACTTATCCGGAATCGTTATAGTGTTAAGTTTCCTGAAATCTACAACAACCCTATACTTTTCCTTTCCTGATGCATCCTGTTTTTTGGGTACTACCCAAATTGGCGAGTTATATGGAGAACGTGATGGCCTTATAATTCCATCCTTTAGCAATTTGCCGATTTCCTCCTCAACTACTCCTTTCAATGCCATAGGGTAAGGGTAATTCCTAGAATAGGTTGGGGTATTAGTTGAAGTACGAATGTCCCCTATTACTTTCGTTGTGTAAGTAAGTCTTTCATCTGGATCTGCAAATAAACTCTTATGATGGTCTACAATCTTTTCCAAACCTTTCCTATGATTCTCCGACAGATGGTCTGTCCTGATCTCGATGTTGTTAACATCCTGAGAAACACATTGGTATAAAAGAATCTTTCTTCCTCCCTTGATTGTAAAGTAATTCTCCGAGGTATAGATGACAGCCGATAATTCCTTAAGACTATCGTGACCCAGTATTCCATCGAAGGACTTAAGCTCCGGTAGAATGAAAAATTTGATGGGGATGTCATTGATACCAAACATATTTAAAAAGGTGTGATGAGTTATTTCCAGGTTCCCTGCGACTGATTTTGCGCTGAATTTTTTTATGTTAGGTATGTGATTCGTAGTTAAATTAGATTTTATATAATTCTTATTGCTGCCCGTATCTAAAAGAAATCTTAATATTTGTCCGTTCCTCGTTTTTAGTTTAAAGTATGGTAACGAGGAACAATTTAATCTAAAAAATTGGCTTCATATTGAATCTCCTCAAGTGGGTTCTCTTCATTTTCGAGTGCAGCTACTTCTTTGGGAATATGTTGGAAGTATTCCTGAACATCATCAGGTTCTTCGTTTTCCGGCCGCTGATCTACCTCGCTTCCCTCTGGTGGATATCCGTAATCAAATAGTTCCTCTGGCATATAGTTAGTATTTATATGAAAGTTCCTTTGCAACTTGTTAACTGGACCTTGGAAAGATGCCGTTGTTTGTCTTTTAAAGGGCATGTTATCCTGCGGTCTATTGGTATAATTGACTTGTCGTGTTTGAATCGATTGGTCTATATCCATTGGCTCTACTCTAGTTTGTCCTTGAATATTAGGGGTTCGGTTCCAGTATTGTGTCTGAGTCTGTTGATTCGGAGGCCTACCCTGCTCAAACTGGGGTCTCGGTCCCAAATTTTGATAGACAGTAGGACTCGCGTTCTGGTAATGATAATTCGGTTTGAAATTTGGATTATTATTATAACGAGGCGGTAGTGGTGGTCTGTTAGACATCACTCCACCGGCATGAGCAAGTTCAGGATAAAATTTCCCATTCCCCAGAGGTGACCTTGTTGTGCCAATTCCATCCCTATACCCATTTGCCCTGGGTATTCGGCCATTAGCATAATTCGCTCTGAATGTCATATTGTCTAGCTTAAGACAAATGTGTAATGCCTGGGGCAAGGAGTTCGGTTCACGGATACTTAATAATCTCGGGAGATCTCCGTTGAGACCTCTAATGAAGGTATCTAATGCCTTCTCACGGTAAGTATTCGTCATTGTGTGGAGGCTGCTTTCCCCCAAATCTAAACAAGAAACCTTATCAAGGATTAGCGACAGGTGTTGGTACACGGTTTGGTAGAACTCCGTTATCGTCCTATTTCTCTGACACAGACTAGTCATCTGGTACTCCAACGTGCCTATGTCACGTTTGTCAGAGTAGTGCATCATGAGGCACTTCTTAATTCTGGGCCAATCCAGAGGAGTCCTGTATGACTCTAAGGCTGCGTCTGCTTCCCCAGTAACTTTTGTGCGAATAGTATGCAAGATTGCATAGTATCGCCCAGTCCCCTTCACAGATTCGTATAGTCCTAAGACTCTATCAACGGATTTCCTCCAAGAATTGAATTCCCCTTGTTTGCCGGAGAATTCTCTTAGAGATTTTACTATATCAGGAACCTTATCCAGTTCCTCTAATCTAGTTGTATTCAAAACTATAGGATGGTCCGCCCCCTCTTCCGATAAAAGATCGGTGGGTGGCCTAAGGGCCTCCTTTATCATTGAAGCGATTTGCTTCGTGGTCAAGCCCCCTGTAGCGGCTGTTCCACCACCCGGTTGTGTCACTGTGAGACTTCTGCCCAACCTTTCGGTTAACTGTTCTATGGTTTCATCTGGCATGGTAACTGATAGGGACGGATCTCGCTCTTAAGGGTTGTTCTACAAGATTCTGAATACCAGAGAACTTATGATTGAATAGTCAATCTAACAATAACCAAGCTTTTGAAAAATGAAAACTCAAGAAAAACCGATAGGCAATCTAACAACAATTAAACTTTTGAAAAATGAGAACTCAAGGAAAATCGATAGTCAATCTGACAATAGCCAAACTTTTGAAAAATGAAAACTCAAGAAAAACCGATAAAATTTCAGGCAATTTCTTATGATTAATAAGTCAAAAAATAAAATTTCGAGTTTAGAAAAAATATTATAATTTAAAGTAAAAATAAGGATTCTTACGCTAAAAATGTTGTCAGCATCCTTGTGGGTTTTGACAGCTGGTGTTGATACAGATGTTGTGTTGAGTGTTGCATACAGATGTTGAATTGAATGTTGATGTTGGGAGCTGATGTTGGAATTGTCTTATTTCACTGCTCCTTTTAGAAATTTTCACTTTACTTTGGTTTCTTTCACACTTAAATGTTCAAAAATTTGAAATTCTTCTTAATGATTTTAGTTTGCCTCAATGTTCCTTTGAAGGGTTTACACTATTTTGTTCTTTCGTCTTAATTTATAAAAAAAATTTTATGAAAAATTTATTTTTTATTTTTATTTTTTGTGTTTAATAAAAAATTTTTTATTAATGATTTTAATTTGCTTCAATGTTCTTTTGAAGTGTTTACACTATTTTGTTCTTTCGTTTTAATTTATTTTTTTAAAAAAAAAATTTTATGAAAATTTTGTTTTTTTATGTTTAATTTAACTTTTTTATTACTATATTCTTTTATTTATTATTTTTACACGTATCTTTCCTTTATATATAAAATTTTGTTTTTTTCGTTTTTCACGTTCACGATTTTACTTTATTTTTTTTTTATTAAGTTCACTTAGTTTAGGATTCCGAGTTATCGGGCTTAACGGGCGTTTGCGTACGCAAAACCGGTTTGTCCTTTTCTTTTTTAAGGACTACTGCGGGACCACGTCAAGGCTTGACTTGATTTCTACTTTTTTTATACCGGGGGACCTTTTCCGAAGGGTCCCTGCTCGGGCGCCAATTAAATTCTTATTATCAGAATTTTTTAAAAAAATTATTTTGTTGTGTGTCCGTTAGAACAACACAACGTTCTTTATTGGTTTATGGTAAAAATACAAGTGATCTTTTTAATTTTAATTTTAACTTAAATTACCCTAACAGTCAGCCGATCACGCCACCTCTTCATGTTGTTTGTGTATTCGCCGGTCAGCAATTTCAATGGGAACAACTTTGTAATTGTAGACACAATCGTCAGCTTAATGTTGGCTTGTGTATTGGCCAGACGCATAGTCAGCAATATCAATGGGAACAAAGCTACGTTGCTGTTGGAATGTGTTGTAATTGTAGACGCAACGTCAGCTTTGTTAACGTGTGAATTGTTTTTATATTTTTGGAGTTTTAAATGTTTTCTGTGTTAACTTGTACACTCATAATTTTGACCAGCACAATTTTGACCTATTTGTACGAACTTTTTTTATGAGTGTATTGACAAAGATTTTGAAACATTACTTTCGCATAATTACTAAAAAACTTAAAAAATTTAGATTTTACATATTTGCAGTCTCGTTTTTGCAACGATTTCCTTTAAGTGGTCAATTAGTGAAGTCTAAGGACCTCTAGTGTGCCTTAGCCACAGAGCCGTGTGTCACGAAGAGCGTCCCTTGCCAATACATTAAACTAAATTTTTGGAATTTTTTAATTTTTTTAGTTCAATTTTATTCCCGTATAATTAATTTCTGTACTAAATGCTTATGCTTTTAACTTGAATTTGATAAAAAAAGGAGCGCATGGCAAACTAGAAATAAGTTCAAATAACCCAACTTTTAGTAAAATTAGTTTTTATTTTAGTTTATATATACCTCATTTTATGCAATATTTCTTAAAACTTAGTACTAATTTGCCAATACATTAAACTAAATTTTTGGGATTTTTAAAACTATTTAGTTCAGTTTTATTCCCGTATAATAAACTTTTAATTAGCTTTACTAAATGAATCCCAATATCAAGTTTAATAAGTTTCCTTTTAGTAAGTAAAATCATGAACTTGTTCGTAGTTAAAATGGCTTTAGCACTAAATCATTATCAGTTTTCCTCATTTTTAGTTCAAATTCGTCATTTTTAGTTCATCTTTTTTTTGAGTGCAGCATCATTTTTAACTAATTTTTAGTAAGTTTTTCTGCTATTTTTACAGGTTTATTTCTATGAGTGCAGTATTATGGAACTATTTCACTGGGCAATATTTATTCTCCCAAAAAACGATATAAATATATGTGAAGTCAAGTTTTTAATAAAATTCGAAATTAAAAAATTTGACCAATATCTTGAAAGTTATTAAACAAAAGGCAAAAAGTCATATTTCATGAAAAATTGCAAGGTAACGTTATCTTTCCTGCCATAAATAAACGGAACATTCTCACCCTTATCGACAAATTTTCAAAGTTCGGATCGGCATACACCCTAGAATCCAGAAATAGCATTTCAATTTTAAAAAATATTAAACATTATATAAGCCTACACGGCCCACAAAAAAAAATTGTTTGTGACCAAGGCTCGGAGTTCAGTGCATCCATCATAAAAGACTTTTGCGAAACCAATGGAATTAATATACACTACACGTCATTTCAACAAAGCACTGGTAATTCCCCAATCGAAAGACTACATTCGACAGAAATTGACAGAAATTTATAGAATCATTATGCAGAAATATAAAGAATCAGAACTACCATTAGATCACGATGAAATACTTTTCGAAGTGATCACGACATATAATAATTCTATACACACCGAAACAAAACTGACACCATTCGAATTGTTCTATGGAAGAACACCCACATTTGAAAAAGACTTAAATTATAACACGCACCACGAATACTTGCAACGACTAAAAGAATTTCAGAACAAATTACATGAATCAATTAGGGAAAAACTTACACATGACACAAGCAAACGCATCGAACGATTAAACCAAAATAGAGAAGAACCCGAAACTCTTCTAGAAAACGACAGCATCTACAGAAAAGAATGTAGAAGAAATAAACTGACCCCTAGATTCTCGAAAAGAAATGTAAAACAAAATAACAAAGTGACCCTTTTAACACTCTGGCAAAACAACAAGCTCCCACGTCTGATTATTTTTCATTGAGTCCATCTCAACCTGAATAGCAGCTAACCACTGCTCCCTTTCATCACTATCGATAGCTTCCTTGTATGATTTGGGTTCCTTAAGCTCCTTTGTTAACCAAATTTCCTCTATTAATCTTTTAGGCTCTTTACCCTTGTTCTCTCTATTAGAAACTCTAACGGTGGGTGTATGATTTATAGAATCATTCTGTTCCTTAGTATCAAAATTGTCATCGGCACCTACAACATCATTATTGGTTGTTATTAGGGTTTGGGGTTCGGGAATTCCCGGGAAATCCCGGGAAAAGTTTGCCGGGAATTCCCGGAAAATAATATATTTTTCCCGGGAAAACGGGAAATTTTAAAAATATTAAGTTTTTTAAATTGTTTTTGTTTGGAATAGGATCCCAGCCAGCAAGTTCGGAGCGCTCATAAATAAGATTCTTAAATGGCTCATAGAAATGATTATTGTTTTTTTGAAAACACTCTTTTTTTGGCAGACTATATGAACCCTCAAAAAATAATCCAAAAAGTTGTCTCTACAATCTAAAAAGCTGTCTCAAAATGAGGGTTCATTTTTCGCACTCAAAGAAGATTCCAAAATTATTTAAATTTATGAGGAAAATTTCGATTTTATACGTTCTTTTTTCTGAGTCATTTCTGATTACACAGGGGGCTCTTTTGGACGGACCACTTTCATAGGAAAAAGTGAAAAAATGTTTATGTTTTTGGAGCTCATTTCTGAGTCATTAATGAGCTCCAAAAGCATAAACATTTTTTCACTTTTTCCTATGAAAGTGGTCCGTCTAAAAGAGCCCCCTGTGTAATCAGAAACGACTCAGAAAAAAGAAAGTATAGAATCTCCATCACCAGAATTTGGAGTAATATCCGCGAAACGAACATCTCGACTAATTACAACTCTTTGTAGCAACGAAAAGCTTTCGAATTACTATCATAACCTAGAAAAAACATTTCCAGTGCTGTATCTTCTAATTTACGCCGCCTTTCAGACGGAATGTGCACGAAGCACTTGGATCCAAAAATATGGATTTATTTTAAACTCGGTTTTGAGCCATACCATAATTCATGTGGTGTTGAATTCGTTGTCTTTATAAAAACTCTATTTTGAATATAATTTGCGGTTGCTACAGCTTCTCCCCAAAATGTATACGGTAAATTTGCATCGACAAGCATACATCTAGCCATTTCAATCAAGGTTCTGTTCTTTCTTTCTGCCTTTCCATTTTTTTGGGGACAATAAGGAGCAGCTAATTGATTTTTAATTCCCTCAGACTCTAAAAATTTTGTAAAATTCTTTCCGGTGTATTCACCACCTCTATCGGATCGAATTACTTTGCGAGCATGACCAAAATTTGTACGGCAAAACATAATAAAATCTTTTAATGCTTCTTCTGTTTCAGATTTTCTCGACAATAATCGTAAGGTCGTAAAACCGGAGTAATCATCGATAAATGTAATGATATATCTTTTTCCAGACGGAGTAGTTGTTTGTATTGGACCACAAACATCCGTGTGGAGTAACGGTTCTGTCGATTTACTATAAGACTGTTTTGGAAATTTCTTTTATATTGCATTCGACAATCTTAAAATCTTCAGCTACATTTTCGGAAAACATTTTTCTTATAGCCGCTGGATCGCGATGGCCTAATTTACGATGCCACTGATGAATGCAATTCACATTATGTTGCATTATAGCATTAACATTATCATATTGACGGAAAATATACATTTCTCCATAAACATAAGCAACATCAACGTTTCTGTTTTTAAAATGTATATAGCAAAAATTTTTCTTAAACGATATATTGAAACTAATTTTTGTTAATTGTCTCACCGACAAAATATTCCCCACTAAAACCAGATCGTGGTCAATTTGTTTCCTCGGGTGTTGGTTGTTCTGATATTTTACCAGTCATAAGATTTATTTCATTTTAAAAAAAATTAAATCTTCGGACTTGCTTATGTATGTTGGTGATTTTAATATGCCTTCAATATTTTGGGAAGAGATCCCAGATTCCAACTATTTGATTTCGTCTCGTTCATCTAGCTCATCAGCTGATTTTATTGATGGCTTATCTAGTAACTGCCTTTTCCAAATTAATCCTGTTACTAACTCTAATCGTAAACTACTGGATCTTATTTTTGTAAATGAGCCATCAGAGTTTTGTGTCACGCGCCATTCTCCAATTTCAATTCCTGAAGACAGATATCATCCCACAGTTGAAATAACCTGCTCTTCCTCCTATCCTACGCTTGGTAATAATACGCAAAAGAAAAAAGTTTTTAGTTTTAATAGAACAAATTATGAAGAACTTTATCGTCAGCTGTCTCGAATTGACTGGATCAACGTGCTGTCTCGTTATAATAATGATTTTGACTTGTGTCTGAATAAATTTTATCAAATTTTATATGAATGTTTTGAAACGTCTGTACCAAAAATGATGCCTTCTAAATCTATTGGTCCTCCTTGGAATACGAAATATCTTACACGTCTAAAAAATAAGAAAAATAAAATGTTTAAAAATTATAAGAAAAATGGAACGTCTACAGATTACATGAAATACTCAGTATCAAGATCCGAATTTAATATGGCAAATCAAAATGCCTATAAAAACTATCTAATTAAAATTAAGAACAATCTAAAAAGTGATCCAAAATCATTTTATAAATTTGTGAACTCCAAAAGACGTTCAGTTGACTTTCCGTCTAATATGAAGTTTGGTGATTCTGAGTCTACAGATGATTTGTCCATAAGTAATATGTTTGCTGACTTTTTTGCATCCACTTATTCCTCTTCAACGTTTACTAATCCAAATCAATATCCATATTCAATTCCTGAATCATCAATGATTATTATTCCACCCATCAATGAAATAACAGTCCGAAGCCAATTAACCAAATTGAAAATGGCTTTTACTGCGGGTCTAGATGGAGTTCCGAGCTGTATTTTGAAGCGATGTTCACATCTGTTATGTATCCCTCTGACTTATCTTTTTAACAAATCCCTTAAATTGGGGTATTTTCCGGCTGTTTGGAAACAATCATTTATTACTCCACTGTTTAAATCTGGCTCTAAATCGGATAATTCGAATTATAGAGGTATCGCTAAATTAAGTACTATTCCAAAATTATTTGAAAAACTTGTATATGATGTGATGTCACACCAAGCCTCTTCTATTTTATCTTCAAAACAACATGGATTCTGCAAATCCCGTTCTACTGTAACAAATTTATTAGAGCTTACAACCATTGTTAATGAAGGTTTTCTCAACAGAAAACAAACTGATGTTATATATACGGATTTCAGTAAGGCGTTTGATAAAGTAAACCATGATCTTCTTTTGTTCAAACTTGGCCGAATAGGCTTTAGTGCTACGCTTTTGAGCTGGATTAGCTCGTACCTTAATGATCGTCAACAATGTGTCAAATTTCGAAATACTTTTTCCAGTATGATAAACGTAACATCTGGAGTTCCACAAGGTAGTCATCTAGGACCTCTGTTATTCACTCTCTTTATAAATGATCTCCCTTCTGCTATTCAACACTCTAACATTTTAATGTATGCAGACGATGTTAAACTATTTATTTCATTTAATAATACCACTGATCAAGTACTTTTGCAAAATGATATTAATTATTTTACTTCCTGGTGCAATACAAATTTGATGGATCTCAATGTTAACAAATGTAAATACATGATTTTTACAAGATCAACTCCCATTAATGGCTCTTATACAATGAACAATGCTGACCTGGAACGAGTGGACTCGTTTAATGATCTTGGTATTCTATTGGATAAGCAGTTAAACTTCAAAACTCACATTTCATTAACAGTTAATAAGGCAAAAGGTGTCTTAGGATTTATTAAACGTTGGGCCAAAGAATTTTCTGATCCTTATACTACGAAACAGCTTTATACTACTTTAGTTAGGCCAATTCTTGAATATGGGTCAGTTGTTTGGGATCCACAGTATGTTGTTCATTCAAACTCTATTGAATCCGTACAAAAACAATTTTTATTATTCTGCCTTCGTGGTCTTGGGTGGGCTGCTAATGCAGAACTTCCCGCTTATGAAAATCGCCTTGCTCTTATAAAATTACCTACTCTAAAAAGTCGCAGACGCATGCTGAATGTTACTTTTTTGTTTAATTTGATCAATGGTGATGTCAACTCTGAATTCCTGCTCAGCAAAATAAACATATTTATTCCATTTCGTTCATCAAGATATATTGATTTCCTCAGTATAAAATATTATGTTACAAACTACTCCAATTTTGATCCATTTCGTCGTATTTGTGATGAATTCAACATGCTATACCCCTACATTGATTTTAACAAAAGCTTGCACATCATAAAAAGGGATATTATACTACATTTGAACAATTTAAGATAAAATCTTTAATTTTAATATTTTATATGTTGTATTTTATTATTATTCTACATCTGGGTATAATTCTCTGTAACTAGTCTGTAAGGAAAAATCCATAGACTTAAATAAATAAATAAGTGGTGTCCCTCAGGGATCGGTTATTGGTCCTCTTTTGTTTACTATGTTTGTAAATGATTTTTTTACTAAACTGGATGTTGGGAGGTGTTATCTCTTTGGGTATGCGGATGATATACAAATTTTATTTTGTGGTAGGAAGGATAGTTTGGATGTACTTCAAGCGGTGATAAATTATTCAACAAACTGTATTTCAAATTGGATGGTTAATAATTATATATCCATTAATACAATGAAGACAAAGGCAATGTTATTTTCCACCTCGAACAATTTTATTCAGGATATTTATTTATCTATTAATGATACTAATATTGAGTTTGTACACCATTTATCCATTTTGGGCGTAGTTATTGACTGTAATTTGACATTTGAATATCATATTAGATTTCTTACGTCAAGAGTATTTTTTATATTGAGGAGATTATAAACACGAATCTGATTATTCCAGTTTATGTCAAGGAAAGAATTGTCCATTGTACGATAATGCCACTATTTTTATATTGTGTGGAGGTATTTTCTGGTACTTGGGGTTATAACATTAGAGATATTCAGTTGCTCTTTAACAGAGTGATAAGATATATATATTCAGTGCGAATTCGTGAACATATTACACAACACGTTAATCATTTTCTTGGAAAGTCATTTAATGACTTTATTTAAATACGTCCCCTGCTATATTTTTATCGTGTTATTAGTACAGATTGCCCGTTGTTTATATTTAATTTCTTTAAATTTACCAGATCCACTAGATCTAATCGTCTAATTGTACCATTCAATACTCCTTGGGTAAGACGATCTTTTCAAAGGCGTGTGGTCTTGTTGTTTAATGCACTGCCAGCGTCCTTAAGGCATTTCAATTGTACTGATCATACTTATAAAGGGAGGCTTTTGAATAATTTTCAATAACTACAATCTTCTTATCTTTCTAATAATTTTTATTACAACATACCCAGTAGCAAAAAATACTAGTTTAGAACCAGTTATGTACTAGTTTATTTGAACCAGGCAACTAGTACGAGTTCTACCGCCTCTCCATACAAACAACTGTAGAATTTAACATGGATATGTCATAGGGATGGGGGCAATTGTCGCCAAACTGCCACTTTTGTACTAGTTGTAGAACTAGATTGGAATTTATAAATTAAAGACGAAAAATAGGGACCGAAACTGGTACTAATGTGAGACTCGCGGAACCAGTTCCGAAGTGACTCTTTGGAAATAGTACCGTACCAGTTGGTTGCTACCTGAATTATAAGATAAAAACAAATGTTTTCCTTTGATAAAACGCAGATTAGACCGATAGTTTCCTCTTAATGAGATAATTATATTCATTTAATAATTGAAATTTAAAATATTTTGTGTTTATGATTTGTAATGACTAGTATTTCAAAACTCGTATTTAAATTAAATTTTTAGAAACATTATCTGCATAGTTTCAATGAAACTATTAGGTACATAAATTGTTAAAGATTTTTAGGAAGAAAAACAGGAAACTATACTGGTACTTTTGAGAAATTTACTAAACTAGTTATGGAGTGACTCTTTGGCACCAGTATTGTACCAGTTGATTTACACCTAAATTCAATTCACAATAAAAATTTTTAAGTTTTTATTTGCAAACTCTGATTTTTGTATTAAATGTAAATGCAAAAAAAAAAAATTCAAATCTCATATTTTAATTTAGGTCTTTTTTTAAACAGTAGGTGTTTTCATATAAACTCGTATTCTACTCGTAAACGGTGCAATGTTTATGAGTTTAATGTCAAACTCCATACATTAAAAAATATTGTTTGTATTTATAAAAGGTTTACAAGGAATTAAGGAGTTTATATAAAACCCCTAGTATCTATATAGATCGTATTTAACTAGTACACAACTGGTTCAAAATGATTATTGTGAGAACTAGTTCTGTAATTACTAGTCAAAATACTAGTACTTTTTAGTACTAGTTCGACCATTTGCTACTGGGTAGTTCATAATGACAATAGTTCTTTCTTTCTCGTTTAAATTGGGATATCAAAAATAATAATTATAATATTTTTTAGAGTAGCAAATAAATATATTTTCTTGTCAGGGTTTTATAAATTCTAAATTAAGATTATCTTAAGTGAGTGGAATATTGTAATTTATTAATTGGCCACTAGGCTTTCAAATTACAAAATGGTGAATAAATAAAATAAAAAAAAAAATGGGTGCACCTCTTTAGCCATGATTTTATTTCTATTGCCACTTTCATCACACAACATCAATTCACCAGACCCAATACCTTCAATCATTACAGTTTCTCCATTTGCTATTTCAATAGAACTTTTATACGATTTATCCAACTTTTGAAAAAATGTATCATCATTAACCGCATGTCGAGTTGCACCTGAATCCACAAGCCAACAACATTTCCTATTCTTACCAAATTTAAAAAGAAAATCTGCAGATTTTCATTTTTCCTCAACTGAGTTGATTTTGTTACTGTTATTACTGGAAAATTGTTTTTGTTTCCAATTTTTATAATTTATACAATTTTTCTTCTGATGCCCGGGTTTTTTACAAAAATAACAAACAGCACTACTTTTACCAACAACTTTCAAAACAGCATCATTCACGTTGTTACCCGCATGCAACCGTCGTTCATACTCCGCAATCACCTTTTGTTGAACCAAAGCAAATGTCACCTCATCCTCCTTGCGAGTCTCTAGAGAAGTTGTTAAGGTATCATAACTTTCTGGCAAACTACTTAACAGCATCGCAGCACTCCATTTGTCTGACAAGGCTTCTTCACCAATATCACTTAATTTTGCAAACAAATCGTTCATTGCTGAAATATGTGCAACCGCGTCGCCACCTTCGTCAAGTTTAAGACTACATATCGATCTCATTAAGTACACTTTGTTACTTAAGGTATTTTTTCGTGGTATTCTTTTAGTGCATTCCATGTTTCCGCAGCAGTCTTCATGTTACGAATGTGGCATAATTGGTCATCCATCACCAGCAAACCTATGGTACCCCTGGCTTCATCATCTTTACTTACCCAATCATCTATGATGGACTGATTAGTGATATTTCCATTTGTATAGGTTGGATTTGGACGTTTGCGCTCAATAACGTGTTTCCTTAAATTGTTTTTGTGCAATAAAAGCTCCATCTTATTGGACGTTTGCGCTCAATAACGTGTTTCCATAAATTGTTTTTGCGCAATAAAAGCTCCATTTTAAATTTCCAGTTTGCATAGTTCTCATTTTTAAGTTTTGCAAACTTTGGTTTTGCGTCTGCCATCCCGAGTAAAAAAGTTTATATATCTTATATATAAGAATATAAAATAATCATATAAGTGTTTATTAGGGCGGGTCGATTTAATAATCGCCCATGGCTCAGTGAAAATCGTATTCTAGGGATCAAAATAAGAAACTTTGCCGAAGGAACCATACCTCTAAAACGAATTCTACTACCCCCAACTGTTAACTTTTGTCCCGTAGGGTCAAGTTTTGAAAAATCCCACTTTGACCCATTTAGAGTGCCCCAATCGAGTCCAAATGTATGACCGACCCCCACTAACTTTTGAGGGCCGATCCACCCATGCCAGTGGCACACCCCCTGGAACTCCCCTGGGGGGTTCCCCATACAAACATTTTAAAAAATCACCATTTTTGGCACTTTATTTTATTATTTTTTATTTATTTTATTTATTTTTATTATTTTATTTATTTTTTCTCTTTAGAAATTTATTTAGTCAGAACATATGTAAATGAAAAAATTAATTTAACTTAGTAATAGAAAAGAAAATAAAAAAAATTACTGTTTGAAGTCTTTTTTGCTTTCAAGTCTGGGCATTTTTTCTTTTCTATTACTAAGTTAAATTAATTTTTTCATTTACATATGTTCTGACTAAATAAATTTCTAAGGAGAAAAAATAAATAAAATAATAAAAATAAATAAAATAAATAAAAAATAATAAAATAAAGTGCCAAAAATGGTGATTTTTTAAAATGTTTGTATGGGGAACCCCCCAGGGGAGTTCCAGGGGGTGTACCACTGGCATGGGTGGATCGGCCCTCCAAAGTTAGTGGGGGTCGGTCATACATTTGGACTCGATTGGGGCACTCTAAATGGGTCAAAGTGGGATTTTTCAAAACTTGACCCTACGGGACAAAAGTCAACAGTTAGGGGTAGTAGAATTCGTTTTAGAGGTATGGTTCCTTCGGCAAAGTTTCTTATTTTGCTCCCTAGAATACGATTTTCCCTGAGCCATGGGCGATTTTTTTGCCTCCCCACAAATCGACCCAGCCTAGTGTTTATATAATCTGATCCCCACAATGGGTCTATAAAATTATATCAGATTGTATTATTTTAAATACAATTGCATTGCATATACTCTGATGCAATTGCATCCCAAAATTGGGCACATCTAATTGAATCGTATTATATCCAATCTGATATAGTTATATACTATTTAATACAATTGGATTTCAAGATTTATACCCAAAATATGTTGGGTTTTGAAATATGTTTGAATTGTAAAACTGACATAAAAAATAGTTTCCTTTCGAAATTATTTCTGATTTTAAATAATATAAATTTTTATCAAAAATTGACTCAGAAAATATTATTTAAGATTTATCTAAATTTATATATAAAATGACTTAGAAAATGTTTTGGAATATAGATTATATAAAGTTTTATCTTTATATCTTATTTTTTTTTTATATCTTATTGATATTAAACCTCAATTTATGGGATCAACCATATCTGATTATATATAGTTATGTTTATCATTAACATTAACACATTTTTTGGTATATGATTTTATATGGTTATACATAAGAAAATTTCGGGAAATATTTGAAAGATATTATAATATATGAACACATATGGATGCGAAGCCATTTTATATTACTCTATGTTAATGTGTATTTTTGTATTAAAAAATATATTGTTATATATGAACTTTTTTACTCGGGATGTTTTACTTTAATAAAAAAAAATAACAGTTCCGAATGTAGCAATAAATATTTTTCAATATCCTTTAAATTTGATTGCACTTTAGTATTTTCCTTAGTTCTGTACTATTATTTTCTTTAATTCCAAACTTAAGCTGGGCCCATAACCTGTTTAATTTATAAAATGAAAATGGCCGAGAACTTTCTAGTTTAATTCACTTTATTGGAATGAAATATTATACAAAAAATTAGTAGAAAATTCATAAGCTATAGTTTAGTTGTAGAACAGGGTGTTCTATATAATTATACTTATAGAATTATATATTTACACTTCAAAAAATACTATACGTTAATAAATGAAAAGTGAATGTTAATACTCCAACAAAATTAATATCACTTTCTTTTTATGATCTATATCCGGTGAAAAATGTCCATATATGAACATTTATGGTTCAACCATATATGTATGTATGGATCCGAAAAATGAGGTAACACCTAAGTATATGTTCATATATGGACATATATGAACATATACATTTATTAAATATATGCGAATACATGCGAATGTTGCTGTCCTTTATTATAAGGTTGTACGATAGATATAAATTTATGTATGACCCCGGTGAAAAATGTTCATATACGCTCAAACATGTTCATATATGGTTTATGTATGGACACTAGGCTGGGTCGATTTGTGGGGAGGCAAAAAAATCGCCCATGGCTCAGGGAAAATCGTATTCTAGGGATCAAAATAAGAAACTTTGCCGAAGGAACCATACCTCTAAAACGAATTCTACTACCCCTAACTGTTGACTTTTGTCCCGTAGGGTCAAGTTTTGAAAAATCCCACTTTGACCCATTTAAAGTGCCCCAATCGAGTCCAAATGTATGACCGACCCCCACTAACTTTGGCGGGCCGATCCACCCATGCCAGTGGTACACCCCCTGGAACTCCCCTGGGGGGTTCCCCATACAAACATTTTAAAAAATCACCATTTTTGGCACTTTATTTTATTATTTTTTATTTATTTTATTTATTTTTATTATTTTATTTATTTTTTCTCCTTAGAAATTTATTTAGTCAGAACATATGTAAATGAAAAAATTAATTTAACTTAGTAATAGAAAAGAAAAAATGCCCAGACTTGAAAGCAAAAAAGACTTCAAACAGTAATTTTTTTTATTTTCTTTTCTATTACTAAGTTAAATTAATTTTTTCATTTACATATGTTCTGACTAAATAAATTTCTAAAGAGAAAAAATAAATAAAATAATAAAAATAAATAAAATAAATAAAAAATAATAAAATAAAGTGCCAAAAATGGTGATTTTTTAAAATGTTTGTATGGGGAACCCCCCAGGGGAGTTCCAGGGGGTGTGCCACTGGCATGGGTGGATCGGCCCTCCAAAGTTAGTGGGGGTCGGTCATACATTTGGACTCGATTGGGGCACTCTAAATGGGTCAAAGTGGGATTTTTCAAAACTTGACCCTACGGGACAAAAGTCAACAGTTGGGGGTAGTAGAATTCGTCTTAGAGGTATGGTTCCTTCGGCAAAGTTTCTTATTTTGATCCCTAGAATACGATTTTCACTGAGCCATGGGCGATTATTAAATCGACCCGCCCTAATGGACACATATGAACAAATATGGATTTTTTATGAACATATATGGATTTTATATGAACATATATGGAAGTATATGTGATTCCATATAGGGAAAAAATTTCATATACAGACATATATGGAAGCATCTGTTATATATGAATATGGAAATGGCACTCATATATGGACAAATATGAAAGTATATGTTATTCTATTTATGCAAAAGGGACTTGTATATGAACATATTTCGAAGAATACATTTTTCCATATATGTAAAAGGAACTCATATTTGGATAAATATGGAATTATATTTAATGCCATGAATAAAAAAAGGAACATACATATGTAGCGCCTAATTTGAATGTCATACATAAATTTATATCTATCGTACAACCTTATAATAACCCGGTGAAAAATGTCCATATATGAAAATTTATGGTTCAACCATATATGTATGGATCCGAAAAATGAGGTAACACCTAAGTATATGTTCATATATGGACATATATGAACATATACATTTATTAAATATATGCGAATACATGCGAACGTTGCTGTCCTTTATTACAAGGTTGTACGATAGATATAAATTTATGTATGACATTCAAATTAGGCGCTACATATGTTCCTTTTTTTATTCATGGCATTAAATATAATTCCATATTTATCCAAATATGAGTTCCTTTTACATATATGGAAAAATGTATTCTTCGAAATATGTTCATATACAAGTCCCTTTTGCATAAATTGAATAACATATACTTTCATATTTGTCCATATATGAGTGCCATTTCCATATATGAAATAACAGATGCTTCCATATATGTTCATATAAAATCCATATATGTTCATAAAAAATCCATACCCAAGTAAAAAAAAATGATATGGAGCCATATAAAGTTATATTTAATTATGTATAATCTTTTATGTAATTAGATATAATTATATCCGAAAAATGAGAACGTCTTATTGCATCATATTGTATCGAATTGTATACAATTGTATACAATTTGGTACAATTTGATACAATTTTATGCAATTTGATACAATTGTATCCGAATTTTGTCCTCATCCAATTACATAAAACTATATTTTTTTGTATAAAATTATATAAAATGTTATAAAAGTGGACATAGTTTGATACAATTATACCTAAATATTGACCCTATATTTTTACCATAATATATATGACCATATCAAACAATATACAAAATTATATTTTTAAATAAAAAAAGATATACAATATCTGGAGATCAGACCTGAGGGATTTCAATTACAATTACTTGTAATTTGTAATTGAAATTACAAGTAATTGCAATTGAAAATTTTCAATTACAAATTACTAGTAATTGTAATTGAAAGTGATTTCAATTACAAATTTCAATTACATTTAGAATTAAAAAGTGTTTTTTGTTAAAATTTTGTAGAAAAATCTGACTGGGATAGGTTGCATAGGCATGGATGCGTATAAAAAGAATACGTCATGTTGGGCTTACCCCTAACTTGTGCTTTTTGTCATTATTTATTTTCCCCAAAAATGTAATTGACATTTTTCAAATTACAAATTACTTGTAATTGTTCTTTTTTGAAACAAATAATTTGTAATTGTAATTACAAATAATTTGTAATTGTAATTGAGTTTTTTTCAATTACAATTACATGTAATTGTGTAAATGCATGTGTAATTAATTACAAAATGTAATGATTAACCCCCAGGTCTACTGGATATCCTATAATTTCGATAAATCTTCCATTACTTTTATCCAGATTTACCATGACAGTGCATGAAACATGAACAAATTTTTATTTGTTTTTAGTAATTTTAAAATAAGGTTAACAACACTGAAATTTTTAACGTAATAGGATTGTGATATACAACCAAGATATAAGAGATCAGTGCGTTATAGTATAGAGAATTCCATATTAAAGCTTCAGTATTGTTAATTTTATGGGCGCGTTAGCCATTTTGACTCACGCTCCTAAACAAAAACAAATTACTCACGCACGAGCATTTCGTGTCTTACTCACGCAGACATGAGTATATTAAAAACTTACTCACAATCAGAAAATTCTCACGCAAAACAGTAAAAATTTCTAAAAACACATGATGCAAAAAATAAACTCACACACGAATCATGCACGGGTTATATATTCTTACTCACGCTCACGTACGAATTATATATTCTCACGTTCACGCGCGAATTACTTTGGTATAGTAATTATTACTCACGATCACTTGTGAACAACTTCACTCACGATCGTGTCATGCGCCAATCGCTAGTAATTACTAAATCTTAAACTAGTTCAAAATCATTTTTAATATGGAACCACATTTAATACAATACGGTTTTAAAAGGACCTTATATATTTTTATATAAAATCACTTTGAAAAAATTGCTAATGTGGGATGATATATAATTATAGATGATTTTATAAAGAACGTTATATCGTTATATATAAAAGAAAGCATGAAATATTGTAGATATGAAACCATACTAAGTTATATATGGGTTCATATCCGTTAATATATAATCATATATAACACCTATTATATAATATTTCTTAAATGGCTCCATATATAGTTTTATATTATTATGTGTAGTGTCATACTAAATTATATATAAACGTATATGTAATTATATCTTTTATATGTTACTTTATGTACTTATATATAGCACATACACTTATATGTAGGCCAGTATGTAATAACCCGAGTAAAAAAGAGTATATATAACATATATTTTTTAATATTAAAATATATGATAATATAAAATATTGTATGCGACTTTATATGTTTTTATATGATGATATATTAGAAAAATGTTTAAAATTTTTCTCATATGTAATCATATTGAATCATATATCAGTATTTGCGTTATTGCAAATTATTTATATAAGATTATATAATTGATAAAACCGTTAAAAATTTGATATATAAATACATACGAAGAATATTTTTGATTGTATTTTATATATTACAATATATTAGTTAATCTCAGACATAAGTTCGAAACTCATTGCATGAAAAAAATTTTTTATATGTTTTATTCAATTTTTTCATTAAATTAATATTTTCTGAGCTTTTTTTATTTTTAAGTTTTTTTTTTTAATTTAAAAACTCCAATTTAATAAAATTAACATTTAAAATCATGACCCGGCTCGTAATGGGTTAATAAGTTTAGGCATGTTGCATACCATTGGTAAGGTATTTCAAGTACCTTTCCAACGCCATATATATTTTGTTCTGGTCCGATAAGTTTTGAGTGGAGAAATAAGCCATTGAATATTGTTATAGATCATTTTCAGCTCCATAAATCGGGAATTAGGAGCCTCGAACAAAAAAGAAGTGCATTGCCGGGCTAATCATTAAAATTTTATTTAAAATAAAAAAAAAACAATATATGTATTTAAAAAATTTTCTAAGTCCAAAGAAAATTCCCATATTTGAGAAAAAATGATCTACACCCGTATTAAAAATGACAAAGTGTATGCTAACTAACTTGCTGCTAATTTTTTTGCACACATATTCCCATAAGGGAAAGCTGGCAGCTGGTTAGTTAGCATATGCTTTTTCATTTTGAATACGGGGGCTAATCTTTAACCCAAATTAAATCCAATATAAATGGTATTCGGTCAAAATCATTTTTGAATTAATGACTACAAACATGCATGTGCATGAAAGTCGCAAATTATAGACAGTAGCCTGCGGCTGCTAGTGTGCAGAACGTGAAATCTTGCTGACCTCCAATACAAATTTTTTTTATCATTTAAATTTAATCATATCGTATTGTATTAACTTGTATCCAATTTGATTGGGACAAAACTCGGATATAAGTTGATAATTTGATATAACTTTGTATCCTTGTAAATATAATTATATCCGATTTGATACAATTTAATATAACCATTTTTCGGATGAAATTATATCCAGTTACAGATTCCAAATATATCCATTCATATATAATTTTATATAAACTTTTTTACTCGGGAATATAAAATCACATGTCTCAATATTAAAACCTTTGAGGAAAAAATATTTAATAAATGACTATATATAGAAGTATATATGCTTCAATTTAAAAGCATATGTGGCCATATGTAACTATAAGTTACTATATATAATTACATAAAATAATATATGATTATATCAAAACTTTTTTACTCGGGTATTTGTTCATATGTGTCCATACATAAACCATATATGAACATGTTTGAGCGTATATGAACATTTTTCACCGGGAAAGGACAGCAACGTTCGCATGTATTCGCATATAATTAATAAATGTATATGTTCATATATGTCCATATATGAACATATACTTAGGTGTTACCTCATTTTTCGGATCCATACATATATGGTTGAACCATAAATGTTCATATATGGACATTTTTCACCGGGACATTCAAATTAGGCGCTACATATGTTCCTTTTTTTATTCATGGCATTAAATATAATTCCATATTTATCCAAATATGAGTTCCTTTTACATATATGGAAAAATGTATTCTTCGAAATATGTTCATATACAAGTCCCTTTTGCATAAATTGAATAACATATACTTTCATATTTGTCCATATATGAGTGCCATTTCCATATATGAAATAACAGATGCTTCCATATATGTCTGTATATGAAATTTTTTCCCTATATGGAATCACATATACTTACATATATGTTCATATAAAATCCATATATGTTCATAAAAAATCCATATTTGTTCATATTTGTGTCCATACATAAACCATATATGAACATGTTTGAGCGTATATGAGCATTTTTCACCGGGTAGTCAAACTAAAGAACATTCATTTACCACAATAAGAGATCAAATAAACATTCTCCTCATTCATCTTAAAAAAAAACACACGTTGACACGGTGCAAAATATAATTTAAATAACATACATTTAAATTTGACGGTTCGTTGTAATTCGAAAATCTGTGGTTATCATACACAGAGTTGAATAGAATCAGCTGAGATACCTTAAGAATTAAGGTTCAAAGCAAAAAAGAGTAATAATAACAAAGGATAAAATAGCATTGTTAGATTTCGTTGATATTAGTCTAAGTTGAGTTCTTAATATATTCGATTTACTTTCAACTGTAACATAAGTAGACAATTATCAATTATTAACCCATTCAAGGCGAATGACTCTGATGATAATACGTATTCCGTCTTGCTGGCCTTATCGAATTCTTTCAAAATTTTTATTCTTTGTAATTTACTTGTGAAAATTGCATCATCTTTCTTTAATTTGAAAATAATTTAAACAGAAAGTGATATTAATTTATGAGCTATAGTCAAACTAAAGAACATTCATTTACCAAAATAAGACATCAAATAAACATTCCCCTCATTAATCTAATATATATATATTAGGGCGGGTCGATTTAATAATGGCTCAGTGAAAATCGTATTCTAGGGATCAAAATAAGAAACTTTGCTGAAGGAACCATACCTCTAAAACGAATTCTACTACCCCCCAACTGTTGACTTTTGTCCCGTAGGGTCAAGTTTTGAAAAATCACACTTTGACCCATTTAGAGTGCCCCAATCGAGTCCAAATGTATGACCGACCCCCACTAACTTTGGAGGGCCGATCCACCCATGCCAGTGGCACACCCCCTGGAACTCCCCTGGGGGGTTCCCCATACAAACATTTTAAAAAATCACCATTTTTGGCACTTTATTTTATTATTTTTTATTTATTTTATTTATTTTTATTATTTTATTTATTTTTTCTCTTTAGAAATTTATTTAGTCAGAACATATGTAAATGAAAAAATTAATTTAACTTAGTAATAGAAAAGAAAATAAAAAAAATTACTGTTTGAAGTCTTTTTTGCTTTCAAGTCTGGGCAATTTCGCACGGCTCTCTAATGTCGTCACCATAACAGCCTCTACATTTTCCGGTATAACTCGTTTGGAAACGCTAGCTAGCAATTGAACGTGTCGTTCTGTTGCAGGTCGTAAAATAGGTTGTGTGGGTTTTTTAAGCCACCACAAGACACAGCTGCATGTCGTAAACTTACTTAAGCTAAATCGGTTACAGGTAGAATTGAGCATAAAATTATCATAAAGGATTTTCCAGAAGTAATAAAAGGCGCACTTGCTTAACAGAATTTGTGGTCAGATTAACGTTTAATTTACATGTAAGTACTTTATGGGCAGTTTTGACAACAAAATCGGTTACAGGTAGAATTGAGCATAAAATTATCATAAAGGATTTGCCAGAAGTAATAAAAGGCGCACTTGCTTAACAGAATTTGTAGTCAGATTAACGTTTAATTTACATGTAAGTACTTTATGGGCAGTTTTGACAACAAAATCGGTTACAGGTAGAATTGAAATTACCATTTCATTCTTATTACCTCGTCTCCTAGACCATGTATAACGCAACAGTTTTTGTGAATGCATTAAGTCGTTGTGAAGAACTCGAAGTGTGAAGTGCTAATTTGAGATAAAAAAATATTTAAAAAAAAATCATTCCAAATCAAGAAGTTTACAATGAATTCACCATCCTCTACACCGCAAGATGAAGCAATAACAACATCAACAACTATCGAAAACCCAATGAGTCATATACCCAGGCATGATGTTACTGTTTTTGGTGTGTCTACTGATTTGACTGATCTTAATTTACCAACCCATCTGGATATCTTGAGATATTATTTTTACTTGAGCGAACAAAAAAAGTTGTCCTATAAAGCATTCACTATTCAAGTACAAGATAAGTTGATTGGAATTTGGGAAAAACTTGGTATGGAAATAATGCTGAAAAAAAGTGTATGTAATAAATTGAATAGATTGCTTGACAAATATCAAGAGCAAATCAAGAGAAGAAACAAACCCCAACAATTTACAGAGTATGTAAAATCTCTGGAAACAATTTTTTTCATTGGAACATGTAAATGCGATTTTAAGGCAGCTCCATGTGCATGCGGTTTGGTTCCCGAACGCCTCAAAGAGTTTATGCACGATCAACATAATCAGAAAAGTCTAACAATGGATGGATTTGCGATGGAAATTGAAGAGCAAGGAGCAACGTCTATGTCATCAATGCCAACATACCAAGATCCCGATGATTCAACATACGCACCGCCACCGGTTCAAGAAGATTTGGATATAAGCACAAGTTCACAATACACACAGAGATACGATTGTTTTAACTTTGCCTTGGTATGTGACAGATTTGGCGTGCCTGATAGAGTAGCATCAGCAATGGGAACAGCTCTTTTCCAAGATTTTAAAATGAAAGATATCCATGGCAAACCTCTCATCATGGATAAATCGAAAGTTCGCCGAGAAAAAGAGAAATGCAGACAAGAAGTGCTTCGCAAACGGTTAGATGATACCAATTTGTTAGCATTTTCATTCGATGGCAGAAAAGATGATACTTTAACGAGAGATACAATTGATGAGAAGTATCATACTAGAATGGTAAAAGAACCTCATCTTGTTATTTTGAGAGAACCGAATTCTGAATTGATTGGTTACGTAAGACTGGAACATGAAACCGCTGAATACAAAACAACCAAATTAAATGATTTTTTCAACGATAAAAATATATCACTGGATGCATTAATTGGCATATGCACTGACGGTGAGCCAACAAACACTGGCCCAAACGGTGGAATTATACGACGATTCGAATTGCTGTTAAAAAGACCATTGCATTGGTTCGTTTGCCTTCTACACTTCAACGAACTTCCGTTTCGGCATTTGTTTGAAGCTTTGGATAAATCAACCAGCACTGGACCAAGATCGGCAACCGGAAAATTGAGCCGTCAAATCGAAACTTGTGAAACTCTTCCGGTAAGTTATTGCTATCACTTATTTATTATAATTGTCAACCGTTTTTTATTGTTTTATTTTTATATATTTTCAGGTGGTGGACGGCTTTCAGAAAATTGAGTTGAAAAATATGCCCCCTGCTCCAGAAAAAATTGAATTTTCCACCGATTCCAAGTACTTATACGACATGGCCCATGCAATTTCTAGCGGCGTGGTTTCAGTGGATCTGGCAAACATCAAACCAGGGAAAATTGTACATTCTCGGTGGCTCACCAAGGCCGCTAGACTATTACGATTATATGTGACAACGGAAAATCCAGATACAAATTTAAGAATACTGGTTGAATTTATAATTACATGTTATGTGCCAATGTACTTCAATATCAAGTATTACAGCTCTGTCGTGTACGGTAGTAGATTATTTTTCAAATTCATTAGTTGGTCAAGATTTCTAGAACCTCGTTTACGCAAAATTGTCAATAAAGTAATTACAGATAATTCATATTATGCGCATTCGGAAAATATCTTGTTATCAATGTTGTTTGATGATAGCAAAGAAAAGCGCGACTGTGCTATCAAGATAATTCTACGCTATCGAACCGATGTTGACGACCCAACGGGACTTAGAGCTTATAAAAAACCAGATATAAACTTTTATTGCACAAGTTACACGGAAATGATCAATATGAATGACATAAATGAAGTATTTGAACCACCATTCACGCGAAGCATTCCATACGATACTTTGAAAGAATATTTAAATCAAGATGATCCACCGTTTAATGATCCAAAAATTCCATCACACATACAAGAAACAGAACGACACGTTCAATTGCTAGCTAGCGTTTCCAAACGAGTTATACCGGAAAATGTAGAGGCTGTTATGGCGACGACATTAGAGAGCCGTGCGAAATTGCCCAGACTTGAAAGCAAAAAAGACTTCAAACAGTAATTTTTTATTTTTTCTTTTCTATTACTAAGTTAAATTAATTTTTTCATTTACATATGTTCTGACTAAATAAATTTCTAAGGAGAAAAACTAAATAAAATAATAAAAATAAATAAAATAAATAAAAAATAATAAAATAAAGTGCCAAAAATGGTGATTTTTTAAAATGTTTGTATGGGGAACCCCCCAGGGGAGTTCCAGGGGGTGTGCCATTGGCATGGGTGGATCGGCCCTCCAAAGTTAGTGGGGGTCGGTCATACATTTGGACTCGATTGGGGCACTCTAAATGGGTCAAAGTGTGATTTTTCAAAACTTGACCCTACGGGACAAAAGTCAACAGTTGGGGGTAGTAGAATTCATTTTAGAGGTATAATTCCTTCGGCAAAGTTTCTTATTTTGATCCCTAGAATACGATTTTTGGGCGATTTTTTTGCCTCCCCACAAATCGACCCGGCCTAATATATATATATATATATATAACGGCAGTTATAGGCACATAATAACAAAGTTAAAAGGTTAAAGCGGGCGCTGTGGTGTAATTGTTAGCGCGTTGGACTGTTACACGTGAGGTTGCAGGTTCGAGCCGCAACCAAGGCAACATCAATTTATGAAAAATAGTAATATGTAAGAGTTTTTTCTATCCCTCATACATATCGCAGCGTCCTCCTTCGGTGTTCCCATAGCACTTAACCCCACCGAAGTAAAATAATATAACAGGGCTATGAATTAAAAAGCTTCAACAAAATTCGCCAACTTACCGTCAGATGGCGCGCAACAACTGTTGCCATATTTGAAGCCCTTCATCTTTCACCACCTTTCACTTCTTCTCTATCCCCTTTCCAAAGGAAGCAACACGTTAATTAATAGGAAAAATTTCCTGAGTGTTGCTTTCATTTAAAAAAAAAAAAAAAAGCAGCTTAATGGATACTAGAGCGTACCACCTTACAGGCAAAAAAAAGTGCGCCGTACACCCTCCAATATGAAGTATTTTTGCAAGGAGGTTTCAAAAAAATTGTTTTTTTTTGCCGAACATAGGGGTCGCCATTTTACATTTGTTGTTATATCTTTGGCATTTACAGTCGGATCTTAAAGCGTGATACATCGATGTTTTTCTCTCGAGGAGACTAGTGTTTTGCTCTAAGGCCATTGACCTCAATTATCCCGTTCTAGTAATTACGTACCAGATCTCAGTTGCTACAACCCTAATATCGGAAAATTAAAGCTTGCAAAAAATCATTAAACTTTTGCGAAGAAAGTTTTTCGAAAAACCCAGTAGAAATTTTTTTTATATATTGGTTGCCTAAAGTCGGGGTCGCTTTTTAAATTTTTTTTCATTGGATTTTTCCTTTATAGCAAAACATTGGTCTTCTCGAGGCAAAAAATCGATATATCACACTTTAAAATCCAACTTTAAATGCCGAAGCTATAAAGAAAAATTTAAAATGCCGACCCCTACTTTCGGCAAAAAAATTTTTTTTTTTTTAAATTGCCTTTTGCAAATATTTGCATATTGGAGGGTGTACGGCGAACTTTTTTTTTGAGGCACGGTCTAATGGATACCTATGGTGTACTTACTCGTGATTTGCGCAGTAATATGAACAATGGAAAAACGATGAAACTGTAAAAAGCAACGTCAAAGAAGTACCATAAACCAAGGATACCAAATATTGACCAGATGACTTTGAGCGGTCATAAAGTTTATTTGCACATATCAGAGCTGGTACTATCCAGATTCCATGCGTTATAACATTTGCCAATTTTTCAATCTATTTGAAAATAAAATTATGAGAAAACATAAATTAATATATATTTCTAATTTAGCTGCATCAGTTTTCACGATCGTACGCGCAATTGATCTCTACTCACCTCTGTTGGTTGATATGCACAACCAGGTTTTGCTTTGGCATTCATCCATTTAATATTTTTCAATTGTAATTTAAATGTTAAATTCGATTTTATCCAAGACTTCCAAAAGTTTGTTAGTAGATTATCTAAAAATGAGTATTTGTTTTGTACTTCTTGAATAACGTTCTTCATTGCTGCTAAAGGCGACAGATATTAATGGTTGTTCTTTCTAAAAACAAAACGAACAAATGAACGTATGGGAATAACCTCCTCCTGTAAACGAGAATAAAAATGTAAATCAATAAAAGGTGGAAAAAAAAAATAGCAAAGCATATTACACTTGAACTTGACAATCAACATTTATGGAATAAATCAATAAATGATCAGACTAATAAATTGGTTTTTAAAACTGTAAGTGAATGCGAGAAAATCCAATTGTACACTCAACCAAAAAAGTCTGTAATGGCTACTGAAAATTTTGCTGTTATTACGGGAAATTTAACTGTTTTGAGGCCAGCGGTATTTTAGCAACACATGTCTGCTGATCTGTAGTACAATAAAAATTAGTAGAAAAAGTTAGTAGCCGCTACTATATTTTAGTAAAATTTATGTAAAATGCAATTCAAAATCGATTTGCTAAAATCAGTTAAAAAACTTACTAAATATCATAATTTTAGTACAATGAAATTAGTATAAATAATTAGTTGCAGCTACTAAATTTCAGTAAATTGTTGTAAACTGTTATTTAAAATCAATCTGCTGAAATTAGCAAAAAATTGTACTAAAAAATAAAAAAACTGTAAAATCTAAAAAAAAATTTTTTTTCTTTCGATTGTAACAAGCGTATTACTTCATCGTACTTGAAATTTGGAGTCAAAATTGCAAACGGTTCTCCAGTTATTGCCGTTTTATGCATTGGAGATGCAATAAAATTTTCTGGGTGTTATTTCTAAACTAAGAATATATCAATAGTAACAAATATAAACTAAACAAGAATTGTAAAAAATCAAAAAAAAAAATATTTTTAAATTAGTATATTTTTCTGCTAAATTTAGCACTCGGTTTTGAAAAATTAGTAAAATGTTTTTCTGAAATCAGCTGCGAAAATTAGTTAAAAAATCCGTAATTTGTAATAAGAGAATAGCAAAAATGATTACTAAAAATAAAAATTGTACTAATAATCAGTATAAAAATAGTATAGTGCGATTGAAAACAGTTTAAAAATTTTTTTACAAACTTTTTTATCTGAGTGTAAATTAAATGATATTGTCTTTCTGTTGAGGGACCACCAGGTATCATTTCAAATAACTGTATTTATTATAAGTATTAGAAATACTACCCCTCCTATTGTCGAGGGGTAGAGTTTTGAAATTTGTTAAGAAAAATTTTAATTTTTGGAAATATTGGGCCCCCGAGTAAAAAAGAGTATATATAACATATATTTTTTAATATTAAAATATATGATAATATAAAATATTGTGTGCGACCTTATATGTTTTTATATGATGATATATTAGAAATTTTTTTAGAAATTTTCTCATATGTAATCATATTAAATCATATATCAGTATTTGCCTTATTGCAAATTGTATATATAGGAATACATTATTGATAAAACCGTTCAAAATTTTATATATAAATAGATACGAAAAATATTTTTAATTTTATTTTTTATATAACAATCAGGCACCAGAAAACGTTTTTTTTTTTTGTTTTTATCAAAAATAAATATCACTAAAGTTCAAAATGCTTTTATTTCTCAATCGAAAACAAAAAATTTCAAATGTACTTTAAAACAAAAATATCCCTCAAGTTGAAATTCGAAAAATATCTTTAGGTATAAATATCAAAGATAAAAAAATTGATAAAAAAATAAAACTTTTTAAAACGTTTTAAAAAACGTTTTTTTTTTGTTTTTCATCTTTGTACTAAGTACAAAAATATGAATAGAATTTTAAAATTTTTGTTTTATTTTTATGGTGGAGATTATTATGGTTTTTGGTTTCAAATCTGTAGAAAATCATATAATATCCTAGAGTGAACTGTTGAGCGGTATATACATACAAACATATATTGCAAATATTTTTTTTTTTCTAAAATGTTTGCCAATTGACCAGCATTTTGCACTAATATTATTCATTTTCGGAATGAAATCGCTGTATAAGTTTTCTAATTAAATTTTTGCACCAAGAAACCTTTTTCGCATTCCGCCATTAATTCGCAATTTTTTAAGTGCAAATTTTTAAAATTTATAACCTAGGGACCATAATACCCATATCTCATACCAAAGTTTGGTAATTAGTTCGCAAAAAAAAAATTGCCAAAAAAAATTTGCAAAAAAAAAATTTTTTCCATTAATGTATTCTTTTGCAGAATATAAACTGCTGATTAGGTTTCTTAACTATTTTTTTGTATCATAAAGGCTTTTTTCGCATTCCGCCAATATTTTGCAATTTTTTGAGTGCGGTTTTTTTAAATTTTTAACCTTAGGACAATAATTTCCATATCTTATGCCGAAGTTTGGTGGTTAGTATGCAAAAAGTTTCGCGAAAAAAAATTTAGCAAAAAGGAACATTTTTCCATCAACATATTCTTTTGAAGAATGTAAATCGCTGACTGAGATTTTTAATTTATTTTTTGTACCATAAAGCTTTTTTTCGCGTTCCGCCATTATTTTGCAAATTTTTAAGAGCGGTTTTTTTTAACTCACAACCTAGGGACTATAATACCTATATCCTATACCAAAAAATTGGGAAAAAAAATTTTCCAAAAAGGAATAGTTTTGCATCAATATACATATGTATATGTATGTAACATATGTATAGCAGAATGTTAATCGCTGATTAAGTTTAAAAAATTTTGAATGCGGTTTTTTAAAATTCATAAATTTGGGACTATGATACCCATATCTTATGCCAAAGTTTGGTAGTTCGTACGCAAAAAATTTCGCGAAAAATAAGTTTTGCAAAAAGGAAAATTTCTGCATCAACATATTCGTTTGCAGAATGTAAATCGCTGACTGAGTTTTTAAATTTATTTTTTGTACCAAAAAGCTTTTTTTCGCGTTCCGCGATTTTTTTTGCAATTTTTTAAGTGCGGATTTTTAAAATTCATAATCTTGGGACTATAATACCAATATTCTCATATAAAAGTTTGGTGGTTAGTTTGCAAAAAAAATTCGCGAAAAAAATTTTCCGAAAAGAAAATTTTTTGCATCAGTGTATTTGTTTGCAGAATGTAAATTTCTGATAACAATTTTTAATTCTTTTTTTGTACCATAAAGTTTTTTTTCGCGTTCCGCCATTGGTTTGCAATTTTTTAAGTGGGGTTCTTTAAAATCCATAATCTAGGGACTATAATACATATATCCTATACCAAAATTAGCTAGTTAGATTGCAAAAACAAAAAATCACGACAAAAAAATTTGCAAAAAGGAATAGTTTTGCATCAATATATTTGCTTGCAGAATGTTAATCGCTGATTATCATGCTTTGTAGAAGTCTTTTCGGCGGAAATTTTTATTACTTTTTAATAACGCAAAGGTTTATATCATTGGATGCAGAAATATGTCTATATGAATGTTGTTTTAAGAATTTTTACAAAATTTATATGTAATTGTAATCAGAAAAACTAAAAAAAACGTTTTAAAACGTTTTATTTTGTTTTTTCCTCAATACAAAAAAAACGTTTTTTTTTTGTTTTTTCCTCAGTACAAAATAAAAATAATTCTCAACTTTCCTGAAAATATCAGTACGGATATTTTTAAAATTTTGTTTTCGAAAAGAAAACAAAAAATAAAAAAATTGATGAAAACAAAATATCCATCAAGAAAAATAAATTCATTTGTACACAAGTGATTTTTTTTTATTGAGGAAAAAACAAAATAAAACGTTTTAAAAGTATTAATATCGGGTGCCTGATAACAATATCGTCGGCTTGCCTGCAAGTAGTGTTATGTGTTCTTTAACAGGTTTTCAGGAGGGCGAAAAAACTGGTTTATATTATCCTTTTAATATATTTCATTGACATAATATGCCTTAATTATGATTGTAATAAATAAGGTCGTGAATCATTAGGGCATATGATGTCAATAAAATATCTTAAAAGGATAATATAAATCAGTTTTTTCGCTCTCCTGAAAACCTGTTAAAACCAAAAACATAGCACTTCTTGCAGGCAAGCCGACGATATATTAGTTAATATCAGACCCATGTTCGAGATTAACTAATATATTCGAGATTAATGTAATATTTGAACAAAAACAATTTTTTATATGCTTTACTCAATTTGTTCATTAAATTAATATTTTCTGAGCTTTTTTATTTCTAAAAGTTTTTTTTTTAATTTAAAAAATCCAATTTAAAAAAATTAACATTTAAAATCATGGCCCGGCTCGTAATGGGTTAATAAGTCTAGGCATGTTGCATACCATTGGAAAAGTATTTCAAGTACCTCCCCAACGATATATATATTTTGTTCTGGTCCGATAAGTTTTGAGTGGTATTTCTCCACTCAAAGTCCAAAGAAAATTCCCATATTTGATAAAAAATTATCTAGTCTTTAAAGAATAACAGATTTATACATTAACGTCTTCAATAGTTACTCATTATCAACAGTAGCCCTCGGCTGACAATCAGGCATGTGATGAATATCGAAAACGATCTGATTTTCAATGGTAAATATTTTAGCATCTGTACAATAATTTATAATCAATTTATATTTTATTTCCTAATTTAGATGTCCGGCGTCAAAAAAAAACGATAAATAATAATTTGAAGCCAATTTGATTTTCGCGAAACAAATTATTCTAGATTGAAAAACTGTTCGTTTTCGATTTTCATTACACCCCTGAGTGTGTAGGACCCGAAATCCTGCTGCCCTCCAATTCAAAGTTTTTTTTTATCATTTAAATTTAATCATATCGTATTGGATTAACTTATATCCAATTTGATCGGGACAAAATTCGGATATAAGTTTATCATTTTATATAACTTTGTATCCTTGTAAATACAATTATATCCAATATGATACAATTTAATATAACCATTTTTCGGATGAAATTATATCCAGTTACATATTGCAAATATATCCATTCACATATAATTTTATATACACTTTTTTACTCGGGCCAATAAAATAAAAAAAAATAAAAAAAAAAAATAAAAATTTTTTTTTTTTATCAAAATCAAAATCGAAGCTTTATCTTAAAATCTTTATAAAACCTGCAAAAATCATCAGAAATTTAGCACGTTAATTGATATAAGGTCAAGCCATATTTGTGCCAAATTAGGGTAAAATCGATTCATTAATAAAAAAAATACCTCTCATTAAAAATGCGTTTTAAACGATTAAAATGATTTTTCTAAAAAATTAAATAAGATTAAAATAGGAAACCATGTCAATCCTCCATTTTAGGTATATGATATATTCAGCGAACTTATGTAAAACACTACGAGGAATATTTTTGTTGAAAATTTTTTTTTTACTACAGTACCTTAAAATGTGTTTAAGGGTTAATTTCGTACTTATTCAGAATAGGCGCTCAAATGTCCCACAAACCTGGATTTTAGGGAGAAACCATGGGAATCTTCCATTTAAGGTATATGATGTGTTCAGCGAACTTATGTAAAACACTACGAGGAACATTTTTGTAAACCATTTTAACCCTCTAACTATTCAACTTACGGGTCTTATTTCTCCCTTTTAAAAAAGGGGTCAAAAAATTCCCTTTCATTGAAAAGTTAGAGGGTTAGAATGTTCCTCGGTGTGTTTTCAGCGGTGATACTTTAGTGAATTTGCTCCCAAAGTTCAAAGATAGATTTTTTTTTATCAGCTGGTAATTTATTTAAAAAATTAAATATATGTAGCTTTATTACGTGAATGAGATATAAAAAAGAATCTTAAAAAAAATATTTTTTTTGATTTCTATAAAAAAATTGGTTGATATTTTTTTTTAAATATAATAACTACACTCAGATCAAAAAAAGTTTGTAAAAACATTTGTAAAAAGTTTCCATTCGCACTATACTATTTTTATACTGATTATTAGTAATCATTTTTGCTATTCTCTTATTACAAATTACGGATTTTTTTACTAATTTTCGCTGCTGATTTCAGCAAAACATTTTACTAATTTTTCAAAACCGAGTGCTAAATTTAGCAGAAAAATATACTAATTTAAAAATATTTTTTTTTTGATTTTTTACAATTCTTGTTTAGTTTTTATTTGTTACTATTGATATATTCTTAGTTTAGAAATAACACCCAGAAAATTTTATTGCATCTCCAATGCATAAAACGGCAATAACTGGAGAACCGTTTACAATTTTGACTCCAAATTTCAAGTACGATGAAGTAATTATACGCTTGTTACAGTCGAAAGAAAACATTTTTTTGTTTAGATTTTACAGTTTTTTTATTTTTTAGCACAATTTTTTGCTAATTTCAGCAGATTGATTTCAAATTACAATTTACAGCAATTTAGTAGCTGAAACTAATTATTTATACTAATTTCATTGTACTAAAATTATGATATTTAGTAAGTTTTTTTAACTGATTTTAGCAAATCGATTTTAAATTGCATTTTACATAAATTTTACTAAAATTTAGTAGCGGCTACTAATTTTTTCTACTAATTTTATTGTACTACAGATCAGCAGACATGTGTTGCTAAAATTAGCAAAAAATACCCTGGCCTCAAAACAGTTACATTTCCCGTAATAACAGCAAAATTTTCAGTAGCCATTACAAACTTTTTTGGTTAAGTGCAAAGGTCTATTCCTAACAGAAAAAATAATAATATGAAAATCAATTAACATAATTTTTATACCCTACACCACTACGGGTATTATAAGTTTGTGCTGATGTTTGTAACACCAAAAAATATTGGTCCTAGACCTACCTTATAGTATACCGATCGGCCAGAATTTTTTTTTATTTCGATTTAACGATGTCCGTCTGTCCGTCCGTCCGTCTGTCTGTCTGTCCATGCATTCTTGTGCGCACTCTACAGGTCGCAAATATTAAAATATTTTGATGAAACTTGTTACACCGACTTATGTCGGTCCAAGGACGAAGCCTATTGATTTTGGTTAACACCGGTCCATGTTTAGACCTAGTGCCCATATAAGGGTCCCCCAAAAATTATATTGTTTATACGCTGCTGGTCGCAAATATTAAGATATTTTGATGAAATTTGGTACACCGACCTATATCAGACCAAGGACGAAGCCTATTGATTTTGGTGAACATCGGTCCACGTTTAGACCTAGTGCCCATATAAGGGTCCCCCCAAAATTGGCTTGGTTGCAAACTGCAGGTCGCAAATATTAAGATATTTTAATGAAATTTTGTGAGCTGACTCACATAGAAAATTTTGACACAAGCCCCATTTTAACCCATTCGAATTTCGGATCCAAACATTAGTTGGCTTTTAACCAGACTGGTGTAGGGTATTGTATAGTCGGCATGCCCGACTTTAACCTTTTTACTCGTTTTTTAATATATTATCAAACTTTGGTAATTTTTTGGATTTTAACCAAAAATTAGGTATATTTAAGGAATTATTAATGAAATAGGTAATGTGTTTTTGCCAAAGTTTATACTTTTTTTTAAAATAATATTACCTTAATTTTTAGAAAAAAATTTATACCATTTTATTAAAATCTAAGAAAGTTGGAAACTTTTTCGTAACCCATAAAAGATAAAATTACAAAAATAAATTTTTTGACACTTGGAAATTTTTTTTTATAGTTAAATTAAGAAATTGGTTCTTTTCTTTATTTTTTCTTTTACAAAATTATAAGAGCATGACAAAAAATTTTAAAATCAATTAACATAATTTTTTTAAAGTTTCATTTAACTTTTGATATTTTTATGCTCCCAGCAAAAATATTGTAAAAATTCAAAGATTAATTTGATATCGAGAGCCTATATTCAATACGCTCTATCGAAAGACTTTTCGAAAATGACTCTTCTCTGATGACTACATCTCTGACAAAAATTTCAGAAAGAAAAAATGTATTTTAATATCCTTTTTTCATTATTTGTAATTCCTCTATCGGATATAAAACTTAATTTTTTTGATTGCAATATGGTCTATCGGAACATTTTGGAAATCGACTTAATAAAACGAGTAAAAAGGTTAAATTCGGGCATGCCCACCATTGGCGTACCTAGACCATTTTTCTGGGGTGGGCAAGGGACCCATTTATAATCGGCTGTTTTTTTGCTTATTCTCAGACTCTTAATCTTAAAAAACACTTTCGACATTTCAAACAAAAAAAATATTTAAAAATAACTTTTGATAGAATTTTCGTAATTTTTGACCACTTAAATTACCGAGGTGATCAGAATTTTCTGTGCTGTTACTTAAGTGGATGTAGCGATTTTCGTTTTCTGGAAAATACTAAATTTAGTTCAAACTTAAGGGCTTTGCTACTAATACTAAATATATTCTTTCTGTCAAATTTCATAAAAATCCGCCTATTCGTTTCCAAGTTAAGATGATATCCTTTAGAGATCCTAATGGAGTCTTGTCTATCCTTGGACTAAAATAAGACTGTTTTGAAAAGCTAAAGCTTTAACCTTCCCAGCAAAATATTGGTAATGTCACCTCATTACTATCAGCATTACCAAAAATGATATATCATTACCTTCTGCATTATTTTATAATATAAAATAATGACTTCCTAATAACGGCCTATTGTATTCATTGTTTCTAAATATAAAATAATGACTTACTCGTAATATTTTAAATAAATACCTTTTACACCGTTAAATTTTATACATTTTTATTTATTATATGCAGAGCTTTGAAGAATTAATTCCTTAATTTAATTTTTCAATTCTGAATTAAAAATTCGACGAATTAATTCACTAAGCAATATATATTGAATGGAATTAATTCATATTTGCTTTCGTTCGATTTATTTTATTACGAATTAATTCAATTGCAATAGTTCTTTTTATTAAATCAAATGAATTAATTCACTGTTGAATTAATTCCTTATTGAATTAATTCACTACTGAATTCGTTCAATTTCATTTTCGTTCAGTGAATTAAAAAAAATAAAATTACGTTCAGTGAATTAAAAAAAAAATAAAATTACGTTCAGTGAATTAAAAAAAAAAAATAATAAGTTCACTGAATTGAAAAAAAAATAAAATAAGTTCACTGAATTGAAAAAAAATAAAATAAGTTCACTGAATTCAAAGCCTGTTTTCTGCCGTTCAGTAGAAGAAAACAATAATCTACAAATAAATTTTTTAAATAAGCAATTTTACAGCGTTTGCTAGTAAAAATAAACAAAATAGAAACCGGATGCTGTTTATCAACCTACACGATTCAAAAATAAATCCTTTTACTATTAAAAATAAAAACTTTACAGATATAAATAAATTTGGAAAAAAATATAACTATTAATTTTTCAAACTACCCAGTCAGAAAAATACAAACGGGAAAGCGGTGGCAAAGCACTTTAACAGGTGGTACAAGTATTGGCAAAAAGTGCTTTCCCATTCCCAAAATGATAACATCATTAGACAAAAGGACCGGCTGTTCAAAAAGCCCCGGAAAAGCACTGGAGGAACAAAATTTTTAAACGTTGGCAAAACGCTGGCAAAACCAATAAATAGGTAGTTTGGAAATATATTTTCCAAAATAAAATTAAAAAAAAGTTCATATGTATTTTTTTGACCCTGCCGTGATTTGAACCCAGGCCGTCAGATTGGCAGACGATTGCTCTACCCACTGAGCTAACGAGACATATAATATTTAATGGCTAAACACATAAATGAGTGATAATAGCTGGACAACTACTGGCTGTGCCAAAATGCTAGTACTGGCAAACAATTTTTAGTAACTAGTATGCCAGTGTTTGGAGGGCAAAAAAAAAGTTGGTCTTGAAGGAGCTTTCCCACAAACAAAAAAATTGATTTTATAAAACAAAAAAAATTTTAAATTAAAAAAAATCCCAAAAAATTTTTTTGATTGCAACCAGATTTGAACTCGGAACCTTCCGACTACAAACATTTTTTAACGAAGCGTCAGCATTTTTATAAAATCATTGGTTTTCCAGTGAATTGATTTTTGTACGCCTGGTAGCATTGGCTAGGTAGCACTGGATAACCACTGGTTGCAAACCTTGGCATATCACTCTAAGCCAATTCTTTGCCAGTGGTTTTTTTTATAAACCACCGAAATTTTTGTAAAAAAAATACTGGTAAAACGCATTTCGCAAACGCTGGCAAAGCGTCCCAAATGAGTGTTCTGCCAGTCATTTATTTTTAATACCATGGTTACCCAGTGGTATGCCAGTGCTTGATTTTTTGTACCACTGGCGATTTCTGACTGGGTAGTTATATAGTTATATTTTTTTTCCAAATTTGTAAAGTTTTTATTTTTAATAGTAAAAGGCTTTATTTTTGAATCATGTAGGTTGATAAACACCATCCGGTTTCTAATTTGTTAATTTTTACTAGCACACGCTATAAAATTGCTTATTTAAAAATTTTATTTGTACATTATTGTTTTCTTCTACTGAACGGCAGAAAACAGGCTTTGAATTCAGTGAACTTATTTTATTTTTTTTTCAATTCAGTGAACTTATTTTATTTTTTTTTTCAATTCAGTGAACTTATTATTTTTTTTTTTAATTCACTGAACGTAATTTTATTTTTTTTTAATTCACTGAACGTAATTTTATTTTTTTTAATTCACTGAACGAAAATGAAATTGAACGAATTCAGTAGTGAATTAATTCAGTAAGGAATTAATTCACTTTTTTTCCGTTCGATTTATAAAATTGAACGCGTTCACCGGTGAATTAATTCATTTGATTTAACCCGACTAAAAAAGATCTTATATAATCATATATCACCATATATAAACCGTTATATACGTCCATATCTAATTTGATCCGAATATTGGAATATATAATTATATCAAGTGAGAAAAGCATGTTATCTAACCTGATACAATTTGATCCGAAAAATGGGTCTATCTAACTGAATCAAATTATATATAAATACATATAATTTGATAAAAATTTTCAAATAAAATTTTAATAAATATTGTTCATACTAATGCCTGACAGAACAGTTTGGATAACAAAGTGGGTATTGGTCGATCTTTGGTATTTAGAGAAAAATTTTATTGATGGAAAGATGTTTGAAATGAGGATTGAATGCGATTTAAACTGTTTTTAGGAAGCAGATTGTCGTTAAACTTAGAATAGCGCAGTTTGTAACTGAAATCCTTCTTTTGAAATGTGGTTTATTTTTTTTATTTCAATAAAGACCAATATTCAAAACTAGAAAAAGTTGTTTAGAAAAATTTTTGCTAATAAACTTCGAAATAGCTGACAAAATGAATTTTCAGTTTAACACAACATTACAAAAATTTGTCGGAGCAACTTTTTCTAGGTTAGAGTTTTGATCTTTCTTATAAAATGTGTGGTTTATAAAATAAAAAAATGAACTTTCACAATTAATTTTTTTTTGACGGAAAAAATAACTGAACTTAAATCATATTTATTTCATCTTATGTTTGTCTAATTTTTACTTTTAAATTTAAAATAAAAAATAATTCTGTGCAAAATTCAAAACCAGATCCACAATTTCTAAGTTTTATTTCTTAATTTTTATAGTGCAATTAAACTTTATAAAATTTTGTATAATTAGATATCATGTCAGATATAATTATATATACAATTAATACAAATTTCTATTAATTTTGTTATATATTTTGATATAAGATTGTTTGTAAAAGCCTATACGCCATTATATATAAACTGTATCGCAGATCTCTTTATATATGGCTGGAGACCAAATCGAATATGATTATATATAACGTCAAATCAAACATATTTATAAAACCAAAGTGTTAATATGAATCTATATGGTTATATAAAGCCACGCATATAAACATTTATAATTATATCAAATCATATAAGATTATATGAAAACTTTTTTAGTCGGGAATAAAAAGAACTATTGAAATTGAATTAATTCTTTGAATTTGTTGTTTGATGAACGCATTCAGTTGAACGAATTCAGTGAATTCCTTAAGAAAAGGAATTCATTCAATTGTAGAGAAAATTGAATTCGATTGGTAGTGAATTCATTCAAAAAGGAATTAATTCTTCAAAGCTCTGATTATATGTAAATATGTTTTATGTTTAAATTTTTATGACGAGTCCTAAAATTACACATTAGAAAAAACTTAAATTTTTCTGAATGTATTTTCTTAAGCTAATAGTATTTGCTTAACTCCTTATTTTTAAGAATCAAATAAGCAATCGGATAACCACTTATAATTCAACTTTTTGTAAGCATGTGTGTAACCACTTATTATTCAAAATCTCATAACTACTTATTTCTCATTTTTTCGTAAGCGAGCGGGTAAGCGTGACTACTTATAAAAACAACCACCCCAAACAAAAATAATGAGCTTAGACGCCAAAAAATAAGTTGTGCGGAGCTATGAATTTCTATTATATAACAACTTATTTGGTAATGAAAGATTTTGCTGGGTTACTTTGTGGTTGTTATTAACAGTTTTGAGTTGACTTAAATATGTTTCTAAGATTTTTGAAAATTGTATTTGTTTTAAAATATTTTTTTAAATTTGCCGAAATTTTAAATTAGACTCTTTCTCGCTTCCAAACCGTGCAATGTACACGAAAAATTTCTTTACAAAAAATTTAGTAAATTTTATTTTTGATCGAAATAACTTATGGTGTTTTCTTTTCTGACAAAAATGTTGCATTTTTTTTGCACTTTGCTTTTGAATTGCCTTTTTTGTGTTCTTTTCTAAATTAAGGGTAATATTCTGAGAGGGCATCGTGTTTTTTTCTAAAAATGTTGTCTAATAAAGTGCAACATTTTCCGCACTCAAAAAATTTACGGGGTAGAGCGTTGCCCTGTTTTTTTTCTTTTCATCAAAGTTATGTGTATATACTGCAATGTTGTTTGCCAGCAAACTCGCAACTTGGTGGCCTAGGGGGCACTATCCTGGCTTCAGATGCAGAAGGTCGCAGGTTCAAACCCCGGTTGGACCACATTTTGTTTTAATTTTATTTTTTTTATATAAAATTTTATTTTTTTTTTATAAAATTTTATTTTTTTTATAAATTTGGTTTTTTTTAATTTTTTTTTATAAAATTTTATTTAGTTTTTTATTAATTTGCTCTGTTTTATTTAGTATTTACTAGTTTTTACGCTACCAATAAATAAAAAAAATTATACAATTTTTTTTTAATATGGAGGAAAACTTCTAAATTGAAAAAGGAAAAAGAGAGTAGTATATAAAAATTAATTCACCTTGGCTGGGATTTGAACCTGGCCATCCCGAGCGAAAGGCAAGTATCACAACCACTAGGCTATCATATAGTAGTAGCTAGCGTAAAGAATATTGCATATAAATAAAACAACAATATATACATCCCGACTAAAAAAGTTTTCATATAATCTTATATGATTTGATATAATTATAAATGTTTATATGTGTGGCTTTATATGACCATATACATTTATATTAACACTTTGGTTTTATAAATATGTTTGATATGACGTTATATATAATCATATTCGATTTGGTATCCAGCCATATATAAAGAGATCTGCGATACAGTTTATATATAATGGCGTATAGGCTTTTACAAACAGTCTTATATCAAAATATATAACAAAGTTAATATAAAATTGTAATAATTTTATGTATAAATTTATCTGACATGATATCTAATTATACAAAATTTTATAAAGTTAATTTGCAATTTTTAAATTTAAAAATAAAAATTAGAAAAACATATGTTGAAATAAATATGGTTTAAGTTCAGTTATTTTTTCCGTTAAAAAAAATTAATTCTGAAAGTTATTTTTTTTATTTTATAAGACAGTTGTTCCGACAAATTTTTGTAATGTTTTATTTTGTCAGCTATTTCCAAGTTTATTAACAAAAATTTTTCTAAACATTAAGCAATAGTATTTAATATGAATGAAAATAAGTGATCTCAACAATATTTACTAAAATTTTATTTGAAAATCTTCATCAAATTATATGTATTAATATATAATTTGATGAAGTTAGATAGACCCATTTTTCGGATCAAATTGTATCAGGTTAGATAACATGCTTATCTCGCTTGATATAATTATATATTCCAATATTTGGATCAAATTAGATATGGACGTATATATGGGTTTATATATGGTGATATATGATTATATAATATCTTTTTTAGTCGGGTATTGAGATTTTTCATTTGTCAAAAGTTAGCCATACTTTGAAAGAAAAAAAATCTCACGATTTTGACCTCTAATATCTTCTGTGTTTGAAGTGATAAAAACTTGATCTATATATCAAATGAAAGCTTTTCGTCTTGATAAAATACTAATAATCACAATTTTTGTTCTTATATAGGTTTTTTATGGAATAAAAACATCCCGGTGAAAAATGTTTATATACGCTCAAACATGTTCATATATGGTTTATGTATGGACACATATGAACAAATATGGATTTTTTATGAACATATATGGATTTTATATGAACATATATGGAAGTATATGTGATTGCATATATGGAAAAAATTTCATATACAGACATATATGGAAGCATCTGTTATTTCATATATGGAAATAGCACTCATATATGGACAAATATGAAAGTATATGTTATTCAATTTATGCAAAAGGGACTTGTATATGAACATATTTCGAAGAATACATTTTTCCATATATGTAAAAGGAACTCATATTTGGATAAATATGGAATTATATTTAATGCCATGAATAAAAAAAGGAACATATGTAGCGCCTAATTTGAATGTCATACATAAATGTATATCTATCGTACAACCTTATAATAAAGGACAGCAACGTTCGCATGTATTCGCATATATTTAATAAATGTATTTGTTCATATATGTCCATATATGAACATATACTTAGGTGTTACCTCATTTTTTGAATTTCTTCATATATGTGCAAACCATATATGAACATATACGAAACCAAAAAAATTAAAATTCCTACGCCGAATCATAATGGGTCAACAAAAAAATGCTATCCTAAAGATATTTTTATTACCTTTCCAATGGTGTACATATCGTTCCAACCCTATCATAAATGAAGAAAATATAGTTACCCGGTGAAAAATGTCCATATATGAACATTTATGGTTCAACCATATATGTATGGATCCGAAAAATGAGGTAACACCTAAGTATATGTTCATATATGGACATATATGAACATATACATTTATTAAATATATGCGAATACATGCGAACGTTGCTGTCCTTTATTACAAGGTTGTACGATAGATATAAATTTATGTATGACATTCAAATTAGGCGCTACATATGTTCCTTTTTTTATTCATGGCATTAAATATAATTCCATATTTATCCAAATATGAGTTCCTTTTACATATATGGAAAAATGTATTCTTCGAAATATGTTCATATACAAGTCCCTTTTGCATAAATTGAATAACATATACTTTCATATTTGTCCATATATGAGTGCCATTTCCATATATGAAATAACAGATGTTTCCATATATGTCTGTATAAGAAATTGTTTCCATATATGGAATCACATATACTTCCATATATGTTCATATAAAATCCATATATGTTCATTAAAAATCCATATTTGTTCATATGTGTCCATACATAAACCATATATGAACATGTTTGAGCGTATATGAACATTTTTCACCGGGTAAGTTCATTTTTAAACTTTAAACCGAAGTAACTCCCCATACAGGCTTCTCGGTGAAAAAAAATTTCTTCGGGCCCCTATAAGAGAGATATATCAGTAGTACAAATTTAGAATCAATCGGTGAGGTGCCTCTAAAGCCAACATACGTCCAAACTATTCAATCGAATCAAAATTGAATCAACGCAAATAGGAACAAATATTATCTCACATTATTCAATGTCCAATCTTTGATTTAAAGGCAGTATGAATTATTCAGTAATTTATAAAATGAATCCAATTTTATGCATATAAATTCAATAAAAGAATTATCTCTTTCAAGGTGTGGGTGTGTATGTATGTATGTAATTTTTTCTTATTCTGTAACAACAACAACACACAGTTAATATGGAAAATTCTAGAGGTGCTTTTACATTTTCATTCATAACTTTTAAACGTCTGGACCAAATATGCCCATTTCCAATACTAAACTGCTTAAGAAATTGGACAAAAATTTTGACTAAAAATTAACATCCTAGCACAACTATTTTGAGCGTGATCGTGATTTCAACAGACAGACAGACGGACACGCCTATATCGGTTTCGCTATTGATAACGATCAAGAATATATATTTTTTTATGTCCCAGATTTTTTTTCGACGAGTTACAAACGGAATGACAAAATGATATATACCCTCCTGCACAGTGGGACGGAGGGTATAAAAAATGTAAAACAACATTAATGCAAAACCAATTGAGAGATTAATCAGAACTGGGTCGACAACGACATGTACTTTTTCATATATTTTATATGGGAAGCAAAATGTCGCCATGTCGTCCGGCGATTTGTCGTCGTAATAGAATCTATTCTATTTTCGTGACGACACACTAATAAACACTCAAAATATTTGTCAAATAGTTGCCATATTTTTAACAAAGTAAGGGAACAGAGTTGCAGAAATTCGTATAAGAGATGCAAAAATTCGTACTTTGTTTACAAAAAAATTATCTTTTGACAGAAGAAATATAATTGAAAATAAAAATGCATAATTTACCGCAAAAAAGCAAAATTAAATAAAAAAAAAATGTAAAACAAAAAGAATTAATGGAAAACCAATTGAATTGATGAAGAATTGTGGCGAAAAATATACAACCATATTCTTGTTTTGCTTTAATTTTTTTCTAAATGTCAAAAAATGTCGACAATCGATTGTCGCTGAATTTAAATGATTCGCGACGACTTTTGCTGTCGTGGGTCGACAATCGACACAGTTGTGATTAACCTCTGAATTGGTTAAGAATTGTGGCGAAAAAAATACAACCATATTCTTGTTTTGCTTTAATTTTTTTCTAAACGTCAACAAATGCCGACGGTCGATTTTTGCTGAATTTAAATTATTTGCGACGACTTTTGCTGTCGTCGGTCGACAATCGACACAGTTGTGATTAATCTCTAATGTTTGAGAATTAAACTTATCAAATCTATATTTACTCAGTTTCAATAGTAATTGTTTGCTGGGTAAACTTTATACAGGTCTGTTATAGAAACTATGAGCTGCAACTTTGCTTAAAAGTGTTATTTTCCCCACCGTGCAATGGGTCAAAAACAACCCTGTCTTTATTCCTAAAATCTTTTTATATATAAAGGCTGGTTTACACTATAAGATTATCGGTAAGATTTTGCTTTAGTGCACATGCAAAACATATAGAGAAGGTTACAAAATCTTTCCGAAAATCTTACAGTGTAAACCAGTCTTAAACAACATTTTCCCTTTTCTTTAAAAAGCCAAAACTAGTCAGTCATCCCTCCAAAAACTATTAAAAGGATTTCACGGGGTCGGGTTCGTGTTCTTAACCCGGTGTCTTCAAATGCAATAAATTATATGATATGAAATGTCAAAACCATTGCAGCGAAGCGTCAAAATGATATCAATTGCAAAGTGGTGGAGAACACTGACCATTCCATGGATAAGAAATATCATAGATTTTTCTTCGAAAAACACCAAATTTTATGAAACATTAATGTTTACCGACAAATAATAAAAAACTAAACACTTTTCCATTCCTTTTTACCAAATATTTTGTTGTTTTTCTATTACAAAATTAAAATGAAAACTAAAAGTGACATTTGATCTCTGGCATCATTGCAAGATCCGATGGCATGTCAGCGATATCATGATATTGCAATAAAATTGAATGTCTTCACTTGAGATAAGAGCATTTTGACAATTGCTTGCTATCATTTTTTTGCATGTCAAGACACTAGGTTACCTAGTGTCTTCAAATGCAATGAACTGTGCAAAGAAATTTGAAAATACCCAACAAACAAATCCTTCCGTTTACGTAGCGTTTTCGGTCCGTCATAAACGGAATCCAACTCCGTTTACGTACCGTTTTCCGGATCCGTATACGGACCAGAAAACGGATTTTAAGGAACATCGAAACTGATTCGAATCCGTTGAAAGTCCGTCAATGACGGACAGTTTACGGACCGTTGCGTCGTGTAAAAAACGGACATGTCCGTTAAAAGTCCGTCAATGACGGACCATTTACGGACTGTTACGTCGTGTATAACCGGAGTGACTCCGGACCAAAAACGGACTTGTATATCTATCTAAATTGACTAATTTTGAGTAAATTTTTTTTTTTATTCTTAATAGATTTATTAGTAACGATATTATTTACATTTACACTATATTCAGTACCTCAGTTTACCTCTTTATCTAGCGCATCAATTCACGACAGTCTACATGCAAAAGAAAAAAATAAATTAGTTATGGTTTAATTGATTGTATTTACAATGGCGTTTTACTCGAAACAATTTACACACAATTTGGGAAAAATTGCGTAGCCGCGTTAACGTACGTGGAACAGAGCTTTTGTTATAAAAACAAACGATCTTACATAAACCACAAACCATTGTAAAACACGCACTATATTTTATTAATCTTACCATCTAATATATGTATACGACTTGATGTGTTGTGTTGGATATATTCTAGCTACCGCCACCAATTTATCGCCACAAAAAGTTTTTAAAAGAATTTAATTGTTTTTATTTTGAACACAAATTAAAATCCATTAAATCCGTATTTTACGGCACGGAAACGGAGTTAAAACGTATTATGTTCGAAAATCCGATTACACGGTCCGTTAATGTTCCGTATACGTACAAGCTTTGACGGCTATGTGTACTACGGACCGTTAATGTGCCGTAAAAGCCGGATTCATGATTCCGTATGTGCCGGGTATCCGTAAAAATGTTTCTTGGGTAACCTAGTGTCTTGACATGCAATAAAATGATAGCAAGCAATTGTCAAAATGCTCTATCTCAAGTGAAGACAATTTCAATTTTACTGCAATATCATGATATCGCTAACATGCCATCGGATCTTGCAATGATGCCAGAGATCAAATGCCACTTTAAGTTTTCATTTTAATTTTGTAATAGAAAAACAACGAAAAATTTGGTAAAAAGGAATGGAAGTGTTTAGTTTTTTATTATTTGTCGGTAAACATTAATGTTTCTTAAAATTTGATGTTTTTCGAAGAAAAATCTATGATATTTCTTATCCATGAATGGTCAAGTGTTCTCCACCACTCTGCAATTGATATCATTTTGACGTTGAGCTGCAATGGTTTTGACATTTCATATCATATAATTTATTGCATTTGAAGACACCGGGTTAATTGCATTTGAAGACACTAGGTAAGGGCCAAATCTTCTGAATGAAATCCAAAACAAAAAATCTGTCGAATATTCAACAACTTCCCGAATATCAACTATTATTCATTCTTTAGCATACATTTAATCAGATTGTTGGGATATCCATATTTAATTAGCAAGTTGCAAAGGACATTGTTTTTAATTACTTTTTCAGATTATCACCTGTTAAGTTTCATTTATATCACAGTGTATTTATTTTCAATGCACAACGGCGTTTCCACATTATTTATCACAATTTTATTATTTGTCAGGCAACATCTCATTCTATTGAACCCGATTCAGAACCAAGAGATTTTATTTTCGTTGGCTGAACTTTGCGTTACTTATAATTTTTAACCACTAATTATATTAAATTGATTTATAACACATAACAAAAGAAATATAAATACAAAACAGCCACCAGAGTACCAAGCTGACCCTAAATTATCGGCGGCGGCATCTTATCGACTAAGAAACGGCGGCGTGTAAATTGTCGTCTTGAATTTTTTATAAATTTGCATTTTTATATACAAAAAAAAATCCAAAAAAAGTTTACCACTCTAAGTGCGGCAGCGATGAAGATATTTTTGATGGCTTTAGTTGACTCAGAGCTTTGAAGAATTAATTCAATTTTTCAATTCTGAATTAAAAATTCGATGAATTAATTCACTAAGCACCATATATTGAAAGGAATTAATTCATATTTGCTTTCGTTCGATTTATTTTGTTACGAATTAATTCAGTTGCAATAGTTCTTTTTATTCAATCAAATGACCACGTTCAATTTTATAAATCGAACAGAAAAAAAGTGAATTAATTCCTTACTGAATTAATTCACTACTGAATTCGTTCAATTTCATTTTCGTTCAGTGAATTAAAAAAAAATAAGATTACGTTCAGTGAATTAAAAAAAAATAAAATTACGTTCAGTGAATTAAAAATAAAAATAAAAAGTTCACTGAATTGAAAAAAAAATAAAATAAGTTCACTGAATTGAAAAAAAATAAAATAAGTTCACTGAATTCAAAGCCTGTTTTCTGCCGTTCAGTAAAAGAAAACAATAATGTACAAATAAAATTTTTAAATAAGCAATTTTACAGCGTGTGTTAGTAAAAATGAACAAATTAGAAACCGGATGCTGTTTAACAACCTACACGATTCACAAATAAAGCCTTTTACTATTAAAAATAACAACTTTACAGATATAGATAAATTTGGAAAAAAAAAAATATAACTATTAATTTTTCAAACTAGTTATATAGTTATATTTTTTTCCAAATTTATCTACAGGGTCCGCCATCTACCGATTTTTTTTCAACTAGTGCTTATTTCGTGAATGGCAACACTTAGCTCATGTCTGATTTGACAGATAATTAGTTTTATCCTTCCGCTGAACGAATATGGCTGTGTATACGCTTGAATAAGGCTGGGAAATATTGCGACAATTTGAAAATCATGGTAATATTGCCGGAGTCAATGGCGATCGTTATCGGGCCATGTTGAACGAATTTTTGTTCACAAAAATTGAAGAGGAGGATATGGGCAACATTTGGTTTCAACAGGACGGCGCTACGTGCCACACAGCCGAAGCTACACTCGAAGTTTTGCGCCCTGTTTTTGAAGATCGCATTATCAGCCGCAGAGCTGATATCGTTTGGCCACCTCGGAGCTGCGATTTGACACCGTTGGACTATTATTTGTGGGGTGCCGTCAAAGATAAGTGTTACGCCGACAAGCCAGAGACAATTGACTCTTTAAAGGACAATATTCGTGAAGCCATTGGTGAAATACAGCTGCACACAATCGATAATGTGCTTAAAAATTGGGCCGATCGTGTAGGCTACTGGATGGCCAGCCGAGGCAGCCATATGAATAAAATTAATTTCCATTATTAACCGGAAGGATTGTACTTTCAAATAAAAAAAGAAATTTGAGAAAATATTCAGTAGTTTTTTTTACAGCATTTTCAAAAAAAAAAGTTATTTGGCGGACCCTGTATATCTGTAAAGTTTTTATTTTTAATAGTAAAAGGCTTTATTTTTGAATCATGTAGGTTGATAAACAGCATCCGGTTTCTAATTTGTTCATTTTTACTAGCACACGCTGTAAAACTGCTTATTTAAAAATTTTATTTGTACATTATTGTTTTCTTCTACTGAACGGCAGAAAACAGGCTTTGAATTCAGTGAACTTATTTTATTTTTTTTAATTCAGTGAACTTATTTTATTTTTTTTTTTCAATTCAGTGAACTTATTTTTTTTTTAATTCACTGAACGTAATTTTATATTTTTTTAATTCCCTGAACGAAAATGAAATTGAACGAATTCAGTAGTAATTTAATTCAGTAAATTTCCGTTCGATTTATAAAAATGAACGCGTTCTCCGGTGAATTAAATCATTTGATTTAATAAAAAGAACAGAGTTCGTATTTGCACACCATGAAGTATTCATTTTTATTCTTTCTTGTATCAACATACACGAAAGAAAAACTAAGAATTTGTTTCTTTCTTATTTATGTTCATTTCTTTTACATTACCTATCTCATTTTCATAATGGTGTTAGTGAGTGTGTGGTGGCTTTGTTTATTTTCATGATTTGAAAAACGAAATGTAAACTATTTGCTCTCGTTTTGAATATGAAGCGAAGAAGTTTTTTTCTTTTCTTTTCATGAAAAGAAAGAAATAAGAATTAAAAATGATAATGAAGGTTCAAACGATACTCTTCTTTAATAGTCTCATGAAAGAAATGTGAATGAGAAAAAAATTAAACATTCAAAAGATACTTCTCATGAGACTTATGGTGATACTTTTATTATATTTTTTATTTTTCACAATTCTTTGAAGAAACCTTCGCGAAGAAAATATTTGATATTTTTATAACACTAGGTTAGTGTGTAAAAATGAAATTTTATAACAATGATTTTATTGCTGCTTTGTGTATAATTTGCAAAATTTTATAGCATTTGAAGATACTACACTCAATTAAAAACGTCAGTAATGGGTACTGAAAACGTTGCTGTTATTATGGCAAATTTAATTACTTTGAGCCTTGCGGTATTTTTTTTGCTAATTTTACCAACGCATATGTACTGTTTTGTAGTACAATGAAATTATTACAAAAATTTTGCTACAATTGATGTAAATTCTAATGTAAAATTTATTTGCTAAAACTAGCAACAAATTTTATTAATGTTAGTATCACTCAAGGTTGCCAACGCTTGAACTGAAGAAGTGGCTAGATTACGGAGAAAAAATGGATAGAAATGGCTAAAATTGGAAAATAATGCTAAAACCTAATAATTTTAAAATAAATCAGTGATAATCAGAGACCCAAAATAACTGTTATATTTCTAAAAAAGTCACCACCCAAATTTATTTAATTATAATATTTCAATAATGCACTATATTTTATAAATCATATTGCACAAAAAAATCACAAAGTTTGGCAAAGATTTTAATTTTTTCAATTTTTATATTTTACTCTATAAATTTCTGTTGTTTTTTGATTTTTATTTTAAAACTTTTTATAAAAGTTACAGAATGATTTTTTTGAAAAAATTAAGCACTAACTTTTTTATTTGATAATAAAATAAAAATTAAAAATTGACCTAAATTGAATGCCGGAAGTTGCTGGAATATACATATTTACTCACTTTAAATCACTGTTCAATCTTTTATTAACACTAGTTGACATCATCAGGATATTATAATTGGTGAAGTCATTGGTTCCATGGCTTTTGATTTATATTCTTAATTGTTATTTTTTAATAAAGAAAAAAAATCACAAAATAACTTTTATTATTTTTGAAAAAATAAAAATCGTGTTTGGATTGGTTTTGTTTGAATTAAAAATATAAATCAAACAGAGCAAATAAACAGAAAATTAAAAATACTCAAACAGGAAATAATTGTAAAACAATCACTTTTTTGAATAAAAGTTATAACTGTTACGTCCCTGGTGATAATAAAGAGTTTTAACACGACTTTCATAAAAGTGGCCTTTAAATTTTAATGTTTTCCGAATTTCTAAAATATGTTCATTAAAATTTTACAAAAAATATGATTTTAAATCGAATGTAAAAATTACATGTGTCTGTAAACCCAAATAAATGTTTAAAAAATTGAAAATTTTGCACTAAAATTTTTAAAATTATAAAAATTCAAGCATTTTTGTTATCTTCATTTAAGTATTCCAAGAAAAAATTCTTCACATATTTGTTTTTTTGCACACATTCCGTTACTCTACTTGTTTACGTTTAGAAGACGCAAACAGTTTTCAAATAGATACACACATTACAACAATAGCAATAAATGCATAATGATTGGAAAAACCAAAAAATGCAATTATTTTCCGCGAATTTTGTTGCATTTGGGTTTTTTATGAATGGTATGGAATGTGAAAGGGTTAAGAAAGCCTTTAGTTCTAAAGCGATTGTTTGTAACGCAACAAATGACCGCATATTTGCATATCGTCACCTTAAATGCAAACGGACGTAACTACACAAAAATTCGAAATCGAGTTTTTTATTGATTATTCGTTTTATCAAACTACATGTTTACACAAAATTTTAGGCTTCTACGATCAAAAATGGCGACTTTATTAAAGAAATTCAAACGGACGTAACTACAAGTGTATGTATTTCTTAATGCAAAAAGACGTAACTACACTCTTGAATGAAAAACATACAAACACATGTAGTGTGTAAGCTTGTGTCAGCGTTGCCACAATGGGAATTCAAAATCTACAAAATTTTGGTTATATTTTAGTACAATACAAATGACAATTTACCCTGCTTAATTCAGAAAAACCTTCTGTGAATATTAGTAGACAAAAAACAGCAACAAAATGCTGTTATATCTCTAAATTTTAGTTATATTTAAGTTAAGTTTAGTTGAATGAAAGTAACAATTTTCCAGTTAAAATAACAAAAAAATAAAAATAATTGCTTAACAATAGTAGAGTCCTAATTTCAGTGAGTTAAATCGTTATTCATATTAAAAAAATTTACATATGCTATGAAAACTAAAAAATTTATGATGTTTTCACTCGACTAAAACTAAGCAAAAGTTGTTGCTGATTTTAGCAGGGTGAATTGTTATTTTCAGTTAACTAAAACATAGCCAGAATTTTGTTCTTGCTGTTTTTATCTTACTAATATTTAGCAAACCAATTCTGCTAGTTTTGGCAGTTTCTTCTGCAGGGCCTCTTTTATAGAGTTTTTCTTGTATTTTTTTAAATTTTAACGTTTTCACTACCGACTTTTTGTTTGCGGATATTACCGTTATTTTGACTTCAGATTCTTGTTAAGGGTCCTCAAATTAGAAAAAATATGTAACATGTTTGCCCCCTCCCCCTCCTATCCACCGAAAATGACGTTCGAAAATCGATTTTTTGGAACTTCTCATCCCCGTTTTGCCCCTTAAACATTCGAATAGCCAAAAAAAACAAATTTCAATTGTCTATCTTCATTAGTTTATGAGAAAAACCAAAACCCCATTTTCAGGGAGATTATGATGTATTAAAAAAATTAGACTTCATTAACAAATACCACGACTATATCGCTATGTTGAACTGCTTATACATATAATGATTTCTCTTTGAAGGCCAAGAGCCACATCATACAAAAACTTATTGAAGAGAACTTTTTTGGTTATTACAACTCTCCCATTTTTAGAGTCGTTATTTTCTGCTAATTTAGAGGCATTAAAGATATATATTTTGAAAGAGAATAGTCCTTTTGGAACTTAAAAAGTTCTCTAATAAGAATAAATTATGATTTCAAAATAGGAAGGATATAAAAATTATAATATCATAATTTATGCGCGCTTAGAAATATTTTACTGATTAAAGCCTATTATCTTGTTCACTATATCCAAAAAATTCCGTTATTTCCCCCGAGTCTGTTAAATTTTTCAATAAAATTCTTTTTATTTCCTACAAAATAGCACATTTGAAAATCTACAATTTTTAATGGAGATTGGTAGACGTTTTCACAAATTTAAGAAAATATTAAAGGACTACACAGAGAAAAGAGATGGATCTACCGACATATTTGTTTGTGGCAACAAAAATTCGGTGAATACAATAGAATTTCGGTTGAAACAATATATTTAAATTATGTCAGGAATACATATGATTGCAACAGCCAATAATTCGGCTACTGCCACCAAACCATTCAGTTGGCAAGAAATTCGGTTGTCACAATGAATTGGTTTTCTCTGTGTATAATAACCCTACGGGAAATTTTAACAAACTGTCACCGAACTGGCCCCTTTATATGAAATAGACTGGTCACTTTTACATGGCGTTGTCATAGGAGGTGGAAATTGGCCCCTTGTGACATGTCACAAGACAAATCCCAGGACAGGTCCCTGAAATTGAGAGTTCAGTAACCTGTCCTAGGATTTGTCTTGTGACATGTCACAAGGGGTCAATTTGCACCTCCTATGACAACGCCATGTAAAAGTGACCAGTCTATTTCATATAAAGGGGCCAGTTCGGTGACAGTTTGTTAAAATTTCCCGTAGGGAAATTACAGCAGAACTTCTAATTTTTTTTAATGAATTATCTGAAAAATCAAATTCACTTCATTTGAATTGGAACTGTCGGAGTTAGTTTTACTTTATTCAACTACCTAAAAATTCATTCATTTATCCAATTCATGCATTGAATTCTTTTTTAATTGTGTAAGTCTTCTTGTTTCAGAAAAAAGCGAGTCAAAAGCACGTAACTAACTTAAAAACTTAAATATATGAAAATAAAACAAAAGTTGTTAAAAAATAAATAAATCTCTATACCATAAGTAAAATTTGAAAAAACTGCAAAGAATACTTTATTATTATTGATTTTATAACGTTTTTTGCTTCTCCTGTAAAAAAAATAAAAGTGTAGTTACGTCCGTTTGCATTTAAGGTGACGATATGTATGTTTACCCTGTAGTTTTTTTATTATTGCAAAACACTAACGGCGGTCTCATACTGCAGGTTTAACTTTACACTTAACTATAAACAAAAGAAAAGGTAAAAAAATGTACACAAAACAACAAAAAAATTTTGGGTTAACTATTAACTAAAGTTTAAACCTGAAGTATGAGACCCACCGTAAATAAAAGCCTAAAAAATAAATTTAAAAAACCATGGATTGTAATCGAAACGAATGCGGTTATCGTTATGGTAACGATATTTTAGGTTATTTCGGTAACGGTATTTTAAGGGTAACGCTATTTCGTTTATTTCGGTATCGGTATTTTAAGGATAACGGTATTTGCGTTATTTCCGTAACGGTATTTTAAAGATAACGATATTTGGGTTATTTCGGTAACGGTATTTTAAGGTTAACGGTATTTCAGTTATATCGGTAATGGTTTTTAAGGGTAACGGTAGTCAGTCATTTCGATGCCTCCCGTACTTTTTTTAACAAAAAACAAACGAGATTAAAAACAGAACCAATTTATCAACTTAATCTACAAAAAATACTCAATAACCACGTGAAAGTACCAAAAGCAGAAAGTTTAAAATAATGGTATTTTAGGGATAACGGTATTTCATTTGTTTCGGTAACGGTATTTTAATGGTATTGATATTTCATTTATTTCGGTATCGGTATTTTAAGGATAACGGTATTTCTGTTATTTCGGTAATGGTATTTGAAGGATAACGGTATTCCGGGTATTTCGGTAACGGTATTGTAGGGTTTAACGGTAGTCACTTGAAAGGGTTTTGAATCGATAACGGTATTTTAGCGGTACTGCCTGCCAGCCCTGAAAAAAACTACTGTCATCCATAAAGGCTTTCTTTAACTTGTATTAATTATTTCTTTACAAAAAATTATAATTCTATACATTTTTGTTATCACTTTACAATTTTTATTAAGTTAGAATTCCTATTATAACAAAAATATCAAATATTTCCTTCACGAAGATTTCTTGAAAGAATTGTGAAAAAATATATTTATCATAAACTGTATCATGAAAAGTCTCGTGAGAAAGTCTCATGAGAGTCTCATTTAAACATTCTTTGACTTTTCTTCATTCACAGTTTTTTCTTTTCATAAGTAGTATTATATCAACCTTCATTCATTTTATTTTCATTTTTTTTCTTTATTTTCAAGTTGTTTAAGTTTCTTATTTCATATCATGAACGAGAAGGGAAGGCATCAGTTACTCACTAACACTATCATGAAAATGAGATGTGTGTTGTAAAAGAAATGAAATATGAAAATAAAAAGAAACATACCACATTTGTTCTTTCATGAACGTTGATACAAGAAAGCTAAACACAAATAATCTTGTTCATGAAAATGAAAAAACAAAATTCACCAAATACGTACTCTGAAAAAGAACTATTGCAATTGAATTAATTCTTTGATTTTATTGTTTGATGAACGCATTCATTTAAACTAATTCAGTGAATTACTTAAGAAAAGGAATTCATTCAATTGAAGAGAAAATTGAATTCGATTAGTAGTGAATTCATTCAAAAAGGAATTAATGCTTCAAAGCTCTGAGTTGACTCATATTTTAATTCGAAGCGGGCTTTTTCTAACGTCGGCGGCCAAATACTCGACACAATGACCTACGGCAAAGTGACGCCGAATAAAAGCCGATCGACTTGAACTCTATGGGCACCACTAAAATGAAACCACTGTTGTAGAGTTGTGAAATTTCGATACTTTTTGAGTACTCAATACTACTCAATACTTTTCAATTAAGTACTCGATACTACTTAATACTTTAAACGGTTTTTTTAATTTAAAAATAAAAATGTTGTAAATACGTATTTATTACGAAAAATAATAACAATTTATATACACGTGTTTAATAACTATTGTTACTTACATTTTAATTAATTTAAAACGCTTTAAATAAATTAATAAAATAATTTTTCCAAAAATGCGTTACAAATTTCTTTGTTTCACATTTTTCATTATTTTCAGAGTTATATTTTTAGAGTACTATCTTTAGAGTTGTATTTTGATACGAAAAATACACATTTCGACGGAAAATTGCATCTTTAAAAGTATTGAGTAGTACCGTTTTAGTATTGAGTAGTCAAAAAAACAGTCAGTATCGAGTACTCAGTACCGAAATACTCAATACTTTTACAACTCTACACTGTTGCCAATTTCTCAATTTTCTCGTAAAATTCAGCGATATTTCAACCAGTGTTGCCAGGTTAATTGGGCACAAAATCGTCAAATATTTTTGAAAAAATCGTCAAAATCGTCATTGCGTTTTGAAATATCGTCAAAATATTGTTAAAAATCGTCGAAACTTTAATGGCCTAATTTTGTAAATCACATCACCTACACTACACTTCATTCACCTAAAGCGGGGAATAAAAAATGTTATTTTATAGGTTTGTTTTTTTCGAATTTTATATAAATATTCCATACAAATTTAAGCATTTATAAAAATTTTAAGTAGGTATAAATTTAGCTTCTTAAAAATTAAGTAGTTATAAAAATGCTGCCAAGTCTTGAAATTTGTTGGCTTTTCTCTTTTAAATGTAAACAAAATTATTTCTCATATAATTTTTTAAAATTTTATTATTTTTCATTTTATAAAATATTAAAAACAACAAAAGCTAACAAATGAATTAGGTGGTTATTAGTAAAGGGAGAGCATATCACTCAAGGTAATTGCTCTATTTCGCGTTCCGGGCAAGCCCATATACGAAAACAGATTACGCCCAAAGGCGGCCCCAAATGTTTAAATTTTATTTGTTTACAAAAAATAAAAACAAGTCACGTAAGTACGGATAGTAGTTTTTTTACAAGTAGTTATAGATATAGATATAAAATTCGAAAAAAAACAAACCTTATAAATCACTACGTATCCGTGATTGATTTTTACGTTATCACTTGAATTGTCAAATACATACATTTAAGAGTTGCCATCTTTCTGCAAAAATAGACAAATTTTAACCGTTTTTTGTTGGAATTCATATAATTTATTATTGGTATCCCTTAAAATAGAATAAAAATCTAAACAAAAAAGAAAAATGTGCAAAATATCTTAAAAAAATGGTAGAAAAAATGAATCAGAAAACTCAATCAGCCAATTTAATGATGCAAAAAAATTTCCATTTTGCAAAATTTTTTTCCCGTTTGTTTTTGGTTTTTTTTGCAAACTACGCATCAAACTTTGGTGTATGAAATTGATATTATAGTCCCTAGATCATGATTTTGAAAAAACCATACTTATAATTGTCAAATAATCGCGGAACGCGGAAAAAAGCTTTATGGTACAAAATATTAATTAAAAAATTTAATCAGCGATTTACATTCTGCAAAGACATATATTGAAAATTTTTCTTTTTGCAAATTTTTTTCGTAAATTTTTTTTCGGGATTTTTTTCTTTTTTTTGACACTAGCCGCCGAAGTTTGTTGTATGAAATGGGTATTATAGTCCCTAGATTATAAATTTAAAAAAACCGCATTTAAAAAATTGCAAAATAGTAGCGGAACGCGAACAAAACTTTATGGTACAAAAATTGTACTGAAAAACCTTATCAGCGATTTTCATTCTGCAAACAAATATACTGATGTAAGAATTTTCCTTTTTGCAAATTTTTTCCGCGACTTTTTTTTCGCGATTTTTTTGCAATTGTGTACCAAACTTTGTTATATAAAATGGGTATTATAGTCTCTAAATTACATATTTAACAAAACCGCACCTAAAAAATAGCGAAATTTGGCGGAACGTGAAAAAAGACTTTATGGTAAAAACTTTCTATTGAAAAACCTTATCAGCGATTTTCATTCTGCAAACAAATATACTGATTTAAGAATTTTCCTTTTTGCAAATTTTTTTTCCGCGACTTTTTTCGCGATTTTTTTTTTCAATTAGTCACCGAACTTTGTTCTATGAATTGGGCATCAGAGTACCTACACTCAGAAAAGTTCTGCAGTTACTACATGACAGTTATTTGTGTAGTAATGCGGTTGTAGTTATTTTAACTACAATTGTAGTTAATTTACTTAGAGCAAAATATTTCAATGTTTTTGACAGTTATTTTTTCAAACTAACTACAAAAACTACCACATTGTAGTAACATTTATTTTATGCAGTTATTTTGAATTTTTTTTACAAATACTTATATTTTCAAGTGTGTGTGCACACACACGAAGCAATCAGGAGCATGTGTATGACGCGCTTGTTTAGAAATTTCTAGTGAAAGAATATGAGTAGAACATGTTTTCTCTTGTCTTAGTTATAAAACAACGCCAAAGAGTGAGAACGCGTAATACGGAAAAGTTTATATATTTTTTATTAAGTTATTAAAATAATAAGGTAAGTTTTATAATATAAATTTATTTACGGGATTATTAAAAATTATTGTATTTATTTTCTTTCAGTTCTTTTATATTCTCATCTCTTTCTACCTGGAGAAAAAAGGAAGCCAAACAACGCCATATTTCATCCCTCACAGACGGACATCTACAACAATATCTTACTAGTGAAAAATAAAAGTGACATTAGTGTAAATTTTGATTTCTCAATTTTAAATAGAATAAAATTAAGTTAGGAGTGTTTACATGAATTTGTTTTTTATTAAATTAATAATTTTTAAAATAATTTTTATTTATGTTTTTTAATTACATTTGCAGTTGTTTGTACAGTTTTACAATAATTTGCATGTATGTTGTTTCAATTGCATTTGTAGTTGTTTTTACTACATTTGTCAGTTGATTTTTAACAGTTAAAAATAACTTCATATTGCAGTTAATTTAACTGAAAATGTAGTCTACACCTTTTTCCCTGAGTGTAGAATAAATTGCTAAATAATAGCGGAACGCTAAAAAAGACTTTATGGTAGAAAAAATTAATTACAACACACAATCAGCGATTAACATTTTGCAAATGAATATAATGATTCAAAAATTTTCCATTTTGTAAAAATATTTTTTCGCGATTTTTTTTTTGCAAACTAAGCACCAAAATTTCGTCTATTAAATCGGTATTATAGTCCCTAGACCATGAATTAAAAAAAAACCACACTTAAAAATTTGCAAAATAATCGCGGAACGCGAGAAAAGGCATTATGGTACAAAAAATTAATTAAAAAACTTAACGAAAAAACGGAAATGTTTCTACCAATATATTTGTTTGCGGAATGTAATTCGCTGGTTAAGTTTTTTAATTAATTTTTTGGTACCATAAAGCCATTTTTCGCGTTGCGAGATTATTTTGCAATTTTTTAAGTGGTTTTTTTAAATTCATAATCTAGGGACTATAACACACTCAGAAAAGTTCTGCAGTTACTACATGACAGTTATTTATGTAGTAATGCGGTTGTAGTTATTTTAACTACAATTGTAGTTAATTTACTTAGAACAAAATTTTTCAATGTTTTTGACAGTTATTTTTTTAAACAAACTACAAAAATTACTACATTGTAGTAACATTTATTTTATGCAGTTATTTTGAATTTTATTTACAAATACTTAAATTTTCAAGTGTGTATGCACACACACGAAGCAAACAGAAGTATGTGTATGAATCACTTGTTTAGAAATTTCTAGTGAAAGAATATGAGTATAACATGTTTTCTCTTGTCTTAGTCATAAAACAACGCCAAAGAGTGAGCACGCGTAATACGGAAAAGGTTATATATTTTTTATTAAATTACTAAAATAATAAGGTAAGTTTTATAATATAAATTTATTTACGGGGAATGTTAAAAAAATATTGTATTTATTTTCTTTCAGTTCTTTTATATTCTCATCCCTTTCTACCTGGAGAAAAAAAGGAAGCCAAACAACAGCATATTTCATCCCTCACAGACGGACATGTACAACAATATCTTAATAGTGAAAAAAAAGTGGCATTAAGTGTAAATTTTGATTTCTCAATTTTAAATTTATTATAGAATTAAATTAAGTTAATAGGGTTTACATAAATTTGTTTTTTTTTATTAAATTAATAATTAAAAAAAAAAATTGTATTTATATTTTTTAAACTACATTTGCAAGTTGTTTGTACAGTTTTACAATAATTTGCATGTATGTTGTTTCAATTGCATTTGTAGTTGTTTTTACTACATTTGTCAGTTGATTTTTAACAGTTAAAAATGACTTCATATTGCAGTTAATTTAACTGCAAATGTAGTCTACACCTTTTTAAGTGCAAATGCAGTTATTTTAACTGTCATTTGTAGTTGATTTTACCTACATAATTCCCTGAGTGTACCAGTTTCATACACCAAAGTTTGGTGCTTAGTTTGCAAAAAAAATCGCGAAAAAATCTTTACTAAATTGAAAATTTTTGCATCATTATATTTGTTTGCAGAATGTTAATCGCTGATTGTGTGTTTTAATTAATTTTTTATACAATAAAGTCTTTTTTCGCGTTCCGGTATTATTTCGCTAATTTTTTAAAGGCGGTTTTTTTAAATTTGTAATTTAGGGACTACAATACCCATTTCATACAACAAAGTTTGGCGGCTAGTTGCAAAAAAAAATCGCGAAAAAAAATTGCAAATAGGAAAATTATTCCATCAACATATTTGTTTACAGAATGTTAATCGCTGATTAAGTTTTTAAATTAATTTTTAGTGCCATAAAGCCTTTTTTTGCGTGCCGCCATTATTATGCAATTTTTTAAGTGCGGTTTTTTTAAATTTATAATCTAGGGACTATAATACCCATTTCATACAACAAAGTTTGGTGGTAAGTTGCAAAAAGAATTCGCGAAAAAAAATTGTCGAAAAAGAAAAATTTTTGAGGTAATATATTCGGTTGCAGAATGTTAATTTTCTGCACTGTACTTTTGCAATAAAATTTTTGAAAAATAAAGTCGTGTTATAATTGTTATAATTGTTTTTATTCCACTGGATTATCTTATCCATATGTTTTTCAGCGTAATTATCGTTAATTACTTTTTTTCGAGTGTTTGTTTCTTAAGTTTTTTGTGATTTATTGCATTATTGTTAATTCAACACCTAAAAAATGCAAGTGATAATATTTGACAATTCAAGTGATCAAAATAACAGTCTGGTGATTTACAAAATTTGCTTTTTCATATAATTTTGTTTAAAAACTACGGGGGTAATTTTCTAAAACACTTCGGTGAAGTGTTGCGTTATTTCTGTAGAAATTGTTTTTGTAACAAAAACAATTTACATTGAAAGTTCCCTTTACTTCACCCAAGTGTTTTACGAAATTAGGTACTACGTAAGTCAGCACGGACGATCACCTCGTTCGTCACCGGGATTTACAAAATACGAAATTTTAAAAAACTAGGTGAAGTGAAGTTAAGTGTTTTAAGAAATTAGGCTATAATAATCAAATATTTTTATTATTATAACCCTAAAATCATAATATAAAATTTAACCGGTTTTCGGTGTCAGCTGTAATTTAAGAAAACTTCTAAAACTAGTTTTTTATTTGATTGGTTGAAGTGAAGGAAACTATCAATGTAGGTAAATTGATTTTGTAACAAAAATAATTTCTATAGAAATAACGCAACACTTCACCGAAGTGTTTTAGAAAATAATCCTTCAAAAGTCGTATCTCCAAATTTCAAACAATTTTATGTATGTATTGAAAATTTATGGTTTAATTCATAAACTTTTTCAACAGTCTTATTGCAGGATTTTAAGCTAATTTGTGAAAAACAGTATTCATATTTGATTAATAATGAAGAAAAAAATAAAGGTTTATAGTTGGTACTCACTAACTTTAAACCTTTTATAAAGTTTGGAGTGAGGAAGCCACCATTTAATAATTATTTCATTTTCAGGCATGAAATGATTTATTAAAGCCATCCCATCCCTAGAATGTGTGGCTTCCAACAACTTGCATCCACCAAACTGAAAAAAACTACAACAATTGCGTAGACAATGACCATTTTCGAAAAAATTAAAAAGAAAAACAAAACAATAGTGATGTACAGACTGTCAAAACATTATTCGAAATTCGATTACTTTTGTATGCTTTGAATAATATGTTCTAAAAAATTACTTTTTTACACACATTTCCACTGATTTGGTTTATAAAAAAAAAAAATATTTTTAATGGCTTTTAAATTTATCTTAGCATATCATTGTTCTCTAATTTAAGAAAATACATTTTCACTTCCGATTGCCGAGTCAATCGTTTACTAAATTTGTACATCACTTACGACTTATTTGGGAGAAGAGAGAAAATAAACAGTAGTGTTAAAATACGATTATGAATCAAGATTTCTAATAACTCTTTATTAAGCGAAATATGTACTTTAATTATAGCAAGCTTCAAATACCAAATAATTTTTTTTTATGAATTGGCACATTAATATAATAAATAACTTAAATAATTTAAATCGGCAAAAATGCGTCTTCCATATGTTTATGGCCAATTGAAATTAAATTTTTAAATTAGTTTTGAGCAATTTTACCAAAAGTAATTACGTTAAAAGTTTAATTTTGGTTAATTTATGATGAAATGAATTGATGTAATTAATTGGGTGTTTTTGTAAAAAGAATCGGACGAATTCGTTAAAAAAATTTATGTCAAAAACACTAATTTAAAATCGTTTTTGTTTAAACATTTTTGCACAAATTTCTTAGGACAACTAAGTAGAACAGATGCGGCCAAAGAATTGTAAAGAAAAATGTTTCTAAGTTTGTGTTTTTCACACAAATGTTTTATCGAATTCGTCGGATTCTTTTTATAAAAACAGGCAGTAAATGTAGAAAATATTTTTATTGGGCGTAAAGCTGAACTATGTTTGAATGAAAGTAACCAGAAACGAGGATATTAGTAATCTCGTTCATGTGAATGGCATATAACTCTAAAATATATAATTTTTCTTAAAAAAAACTCTTAGAGCCAGTTTTATAATCAGAAGTAAGATGGACTGATTGGTTTCTTAAATATTTCTTAAGTAAGAATTTTTCTAGCATCATTACTTATTTAAGAAATATTTAAGACAAAAATCTATTTTTGTTCAGACTATAAAACTGACCCTTAGGCTGCATTCACTCCTAATTCTTAAACACGTGTTTAGCTAAAACACGTATTTCAGCTCTTCATTCTATTACAAAAGTTGTAGTAGAATAAAGAGCTAAAATTCTGAGATGTTACAGTTTAAGTGGTTAGAATGGGTTCGAAATGGAACGAAAAATATGAGATAGTTTGATCTTAGATTTCATTTCTCTATCAAATATCCAAATTTCATACTAATCTGCGAATACAGCTTGGAATACCTTCCTTGTAAGAGGGTTTCTTCAAAAAAATCGATGCACTTTTCAGAGTTTTCTATAAAAACATTATTGAATTATGAAAATTTTATAATTTAAAAAATTTAATTTTTGTATGAAAAAATTGTAAGTATAATGTCGAACGTGTTTTTTAAGATTAATAGTCTGAGAATGGGTAAATAGCCGAAGTTAAATGGGTCCCGTGCCCACCCCAGAAAAATGGTCTAGGTACGCCTATGATCAGCTCAAAAAGTACTACATTCTTCAAAAAAAATCTGGGCTATGCCGGTAAACTGCTCTTGCTCCATAAAATTGTTCTAATGAATTAAATAAAAAATCCCGGGATTTTTTTGCCAACTAAAAATTTTTCAATTGTAACCCTTCAAAAGTTTAACATAAATATTAAAAGAGAATATTAATATTAAAAGCGTTCCTTTACTTTTTGGGTAAAGTTCGGTAAAATGAGAGTAAGCAAAAAATCCTCTCATAAAATGACAAAATTACCCAAAAGTAAAGGAACGCACAAAACCACTTTTCGAGCCCAAAAATGTATTTCAAAGAAAAATGTGAAAATGCGTATAATTTTAGTTTGAAAAATTGAATAAACCAAAAAGTATACATAATAAAGATATTGGGGGACTCTCTATCACTGAGAAAGCATTTGTTCTATTATGTGCCTTGAAACAGGAACATACTCAAACCAATATCACTCAGCAAACATGGCAATACGAAGAAGATTCTCCGAACATATCGCTAGGAAGAAAACATTTATTGCCGGCAATATCAATTTCGTATTCCGGGAGTTTCCTCCATCGGAAACAACTGTTACACTAAAACAATACTTACAGGCAATATGAAAGCAATAACTCATATGGAAGATAAAAGGGATATCGCTAAATTAACTCCCGGTACAATAAAAAAACGATTTAATTTTTTCATTATTAAATTTAAGCCTGAAAAACAATATCTGCATACATAATCCATTGACCAACTTATAAATTATTTTGATTTCATCTTAGCCGATTTTTCCACGCAATTAATCTTAACTTTTCACCAGTTTATTTCCTATATATCTTTTGATTGTTTTTGTACAAATTTAGTTTTAATTTTTTCCAAATTTATATCTTCCAAATGATACAAAGATGATATTGCCGAAATATTGTCATAAAAAGTTATGACAAAAGATAAAACTTTTGAATTATTTTTTTCCAAATATCGCCGAATTATCTTCCAAGTTATAAAAGGAAGACAATATCAAAGTAAATACTATTTGATTATTTTCATTCAAATGACAAATAGAGTCTGCTTTCGACTGCGATCTAGTACAAACGTACAAAATTCTGAGTTCTCTAAAGTTTATAGTGTTAAACAAAAATAAAAACAATTGTCTTGTTACAAGATCATAAAAATATTCATTAAAATTTAAAAAGAAAAACAGCATCAGTAAAAAAGAACATAAAATTCTTTTGAACAATAACAATTTACATTGCTATCATCATGGATGATAGCAATGATAGTAGTGAAGATGATGATATAAGTTGGCAGGTTGTAACTTCGACCAAAGCACAAAAACGTCATCTAAGTGAATCCCCAAAAATAGTTTTGAATAAAAGAAGAAATATAAACAATAATCAAAACTTGTTTTCTCAAAACAAAAATAGTTCCTTAGCAATAAGTAATAACAATGCACGATCACTAGATACACATAACACTAACAATATTGCACATAGCCGTATGCAAAAGAATGTCAACAACAACGCTAGTACATCGAAAAATACCAACAATGCTGGTACTTCTCAACACACAGCTTTTACAAACAATAAAGTAAGTCATAATAGATTTTCTGTTTTTGTTAATAATAATGAAGAATGTGATGATGAAAGCGAACCAGATGAAGAACAAGTCTCAAAAATTAATACACCAAAGCCCCCACCAATAATTATACCAAATGTTGCCGATATTAGCGCAATGATAAAAAGTTTTTCAAAAATAATTAGCTCTTCATCGTTTAATTACAAAACTATAAGAGATGGTCAAATAAGGTTACTGGTTAAAGATGTTCAACCTTATAGAACACTTGTTTCATTCTTAAATGAGAAAAAAATTTTATTCCATACATATCAGTTGAAACAAGAAAGAGCCTATAGAGCTGTAATAAAAAATCTGCACCCTTCTACACAAAAAGAAGAAATCAAATACGCCATAGAATCTTATGGTCACAAAGTTCGAAATGTTTCAAATATACATAGTAGAATATCGAAAGAACCCCTTCCAATGTTCTATATTGATTTAGAACCAAATCCAAATAACAAAAGTATATTTGAAATCACCAAGATTAATAATGCTATTGTCAACATTGTCCCACCAAAGAAAACAAATGATATTGTACAATGCCATCGATGCCAAGAATATGGCCACACAAAAACCTACTGCAGGAAACAAGTTAACTGCGTCAAATGTGGATTAGGTCATTTAACGGCCAATTGCACTAAAGATAGTGATACCCTCCTCGATGTGTAAATTGTTTAAAAAGCCACCCAGCTAGCTATAAAGGCTGTGAAATTTACAAGCAACTTTTAAAAAGGAAATTAAAAAACAATATCGTTAATAGACGTAATTATGCTGGGTGACTACAATGCTAAACATCCATGGTGGGGGTCAAGATTAATAAATCCTAAGGGAAGCGAACTGCATAAGTGCATAATTAACAATAAATACTCAGTTTTATCAACAGGCAACCCAACGTATTGGCCAACGGATCCAAGAAAGATTCCTGATCTGCTTGATTTTGCCGTCTACTCTGGAATAAATATAACTGATGTGGATGAACTCAGTTCTGACCACACTCCCGTTATAGTTTGTTTTAACCTAATCTTGCAGTCAAAGTCACAAAAACAAAAAATTCTTACGGCGAAAACTGATATTAAATCGTTTGAAACTTGGATTGAAAGAAATGTGAATCTTAACATCCCAATAACATCCCCAACAGAATTAGATGACGCTGTTGAAAACTTTAATCATTTAATTCATGAAGCTGGTTTTCTCTCAACTCCAAATTTACCAACAAACCGTAACCAAAACCAAGTTTTTATAACGTCAGAAATCAGAGACATGTTAGGAAATAAAAGAAGACTTAGAAAAGTTTGGCAAAACAGCAGGAATCCAAATGATAAGCGGATCTTTAATAAAGCGGCTAAAGATCTTAAAATAGCTCTATTTAAAATGAAAAATGTACAGCTTGGAAACTTTCTTAGTAATCTAAATCCGATAAATAGTAGGAACGATGAGTTTAGCTTGTGGAAGGCAACAAGATACATAAAAAGACCTACTAAAAGAAATATACCAATAAAAGATTTAAATGGTGTATGGTGTAAAACAAATAAATCTAAGGCTGAAACATTTGCTCTTCATCTTCAAACGACGTTCCAGCCCTTGTCCGGTCGATTGGCCTATTAAACATATTCCTCCTCGTGAAGTAGAAGAAGAGATAAAAAATCTTAATTGTAAAAAATCTCCTGGTTACGACAGCATAGATGGCAAAGTAGTCAAAGCCCTGCCCAAGAGGGGTATACTATTTCTCACATTGTTGTATAACTCTATATTGAGATTAAATTACTTTCCCTCACAATGGAAGTGTGCAGAGATTGTAATGATAAATAAACCAACCAAACAAACAAGAAAATATTGTAACATCCTACAGACCAATAAGTTTATTGGTTGTATTCTCCAAAATATTCGAAAGAATATTATTGAAAAGATTATTACCATTTTTAGAAAAATTTAATATTATACCTGAATACCAATTTGGTTTTAGACACAAGCATGGTACTCCAGAGCAATGCCATCGTATCGTTGCTTTTATAAGAGATACATTGGAAACTAAAAAATATTGCTCAGGTGTATTTCTGGATGTACAACAAGCGTTTGATAAAGTTTGGCACAGTGGGTTATACTACAAATTAAAAAAACTACTTCCAACTCCATTTTACTTACTGCTAAAGTCATACTTAACTGACAGACAGTTTTACGTTAAAGTTAATGGTGAATTCTCCGAAATCCATGACATTAAAGCAGGCGTTCCACAAGGCAGTGTCTTAGGAACAATTCTTTACACTATTTTCACATCAGATATGCCAGTAACCGAAAACGTACTTGTTGCAACATATGCAGATGACACTGCAGTTCTAGCTTCTGACGTATGTCCAAACAATGCGTCAAATTTAGTGCAAAGGCAACTTAATACAATAGAAGCTTGGTTAAACAAATGGAATATTAAAGTCAATACTGAAAAATCGTTACATATCACTTTCTCGTTAAGACATGGAAATTGTAGCAATGTGTATATGAATAATATAGAAATTCCTCAAAGTGACTCTGTTAAATACTTAGGATTGCATATCGACAGAAGATTGACATGGAAAACGCATATCAAAGTAAAAAAGCAGCAATTAAATAGCAAAACAAAACGACTCTTCTGGTTATTGGGCCCAAATTCGCAGTTAAACTTGGAAAATAAAGTTTTAATTTATAAAACCATTCTAAAGCCTGTCTGGACATATGGAATACAGCTTTGGGGAACAGCCAGTAATTCCAACATTGAAATCTTACAAAGATATCAGTCAAAAACACTAAGGTCAATTGTAAATGCTCCATGGTTTATATCAAATAAATCTATTCATGACGATCTCCTTATTCCAAAGATTATAGATGAAGTCAGAAGATACAGTGAGAACTATTTAGAAAGGTTAAGTAACCACATTAATCCGTTAGCTATAGCTCTACTCGGTGACACAGAGGAAGTAAGACTTAAAAGGTTCCATATCCTGGATCTGCCGTTCCGCAGCTAATCAGTTATTCTCAAGAATATATGTACAAGTTTGTAAATATTGTTTAAAAGTTATACTATCTTTTTGATTATATGTATATTGTTGTTCTCAATGGAGTTCAACAATTAATGTTATTTTTATTGTTATAAGATTTACTTATTATCCTTAAATGGATAGATTGTAAATAAAGAGAAGAGATAAAAAAAAAATGACAAATAGAAGATATCGCTTTAATATCTTCTTGGAAGGTATCTTTTAAATGTTTGCAGGGTCATTATGTGCGCTCTTTGTATGACTCAAAACATCGATTGTAACCAGGGATGGAAAATAATAATTTAGTTATAAAAATCAAGAATGGAACTATACTATGGAATTATACTATTTCAACAGTTTTATAGCCCTAGATTATGAATTTTAAAAAACCATACGTAAAAAATTGCAAAATAATATCGGAATGCGAAAAAGGCTTTGGGGTTCAAAAAATTAATTAAAAGATTTACATTATGCAAACGATGCCAAAATTTTCTTTTTTTGCAACTAACCACCAAACTTTGTTTTATGAAATGGGCCGTATACTCCGTAGATTATAAATTTAAAAAACCGCACTTGAAAAATTGCAAAATAATAGAGGAACGCGAAAAAAGACTTTGTGGTAGAAAAAAATAATTAAAAAACTCAATCAGCATATAACAATCTGCAAATGAATACAATGACGGAAAAATTTTCCTTTTTGCAAATATTTTTTTCGCGATTTATTTTTTTATTTTTTTGCAAATTAAGCATCAAACTTTTATGTATAAAATTGGTACTATAGACCCTAGATTATAAATTTAAAAAAACCACACTTTAAAAATTGCAAAATAATCGCAGAAAGCGAAAAAAGGCTTTATGGTACAAAAAATTAATTAAACAACTTAATCAGCGATTTACATTCTTCAAAAAAATATATTGATGAAAAAATTTATCCTTTTTGCAAATTATATTTTTCGCGATTTTTTTTTGCAACTAGCCACCAAACTTTGTTGTATGAAATGTGTATTATAGCCCCTAGATTATAAATTAAAAAGAAACGTATGTACGTAAGGAATTGCAAAATAATAGCGGAATTTGAAAAAAGACTTTATGGTACAAAAATTTAATCCCTAGGTTATATATTTAAAAAACCCGCACTTAAAAATTGCAAAATAACGGCGGAATTCGAAAAAGGCTTAAGTAGCCTTCATATGATTTGCATTGATGGTGCAAAAAACTAGAATCTAGAAACTAGCAAGTGTCATATAGGCTTAAGCTTGTTTTTAAAGACATTAGCTACTTTTTACTGAAAATTTCACAAATTTGAGTTTCAATTTTGGGAAAATACCTGAACTGTTCGCAATTTTCAAATAGAAAAATATTCTGTTTGCTAAACTGATTTAGATTTATTTTTAAATTTCAGAAAAATATCGTGTTGTATCGGGCTTAAAAAATGGGATTTCATACTTTTGAAGTTATGGCTTCGGAATATTATCGCCATATTTAATTCAAAATCATCATCTAAAATAGTACAATAATATTGGGAATTTGGTTCAAATTAATCTCTGCTATTAAAACTTTATAAAAAACACAAATACAATTGTAACATCATCTGAAATTCATATTCAAGCCCTATGTTCAGCCGCTCTATTCTACAATGCCTTTACCTCCCATGTCGTTAGGGAATTCAAAATCCCGCACTTTTTGATTTCCCGCGAAAGCGTGAAATTTATCTTGAATTCCCGGGATCCCGGGATCCCGTAAGGGAAATAAATTAGAAAATATTTGGTAATAATTAAAAAAATTTTATAAATAAAATATCTTAAAAATTTCAAATTTTCATGATTGTGAAAAAGCTAAGGTGGTTTTTTTTGGAGTTTTTCTAGTGAGAAAGAATTAATTTTATATTAGAAATTATATAAGTCTAATTATATATTTTTAAAAACTGAATAAACTAAAACTAATTTCAAAAATAAAAAAATTAATATAGAAAATAATTTTAGAAAATTGGAAAAAATTTTGAAAATTATTGGAATAAATTTTAACTTACTTGAAAATTTTTAAAAAGCAATGGACAAATTTGTCTTTAGTTCTGTACAGAATAAGTGCGATTAAAATTTTTTATACAAACACTATTTGAGTGATTTTAAGAGGTACTGAAAGGAACTTAAAAAGTTCGATCAAGTACACAAATTAATCAGTGTGTTCGTTAACTCGAAAATCTAGCTACTTTTGCTCAATCATTGTTTTGGTTATTCTTTGAATTTTTCCAGTTGTGGGAAAAGTAACAAATTGTAGTAAGTAAACGAACAAGCCTACACAGAAAGAATTTACAGAATTTCAATTAAATTTTTAAATACCTTTCTCATACCAAATTTGTAAATAAAAAAAAAAAAAATTTAAAAAGGCACCAAAAAAGAAATTTGTAAATACAAACAAAAAATTTTTTTTGTAACTTCGAATTTTTATTTTTAAACAATTTTTATATGAAAGATAACAATTTACAAACGAGTTACAAATATTTCAAACAAAAAAGTTGTTGGCAATAAAATTTCAATTTAAAAGAAAATGTGATTGCTTTTACAAATTCCATTGTTGGAGCCTAGGTACTGTTTTTTCTTTGTAATGTAAAATGCCCGGTTAAAAATAAAAATATATGTTCACTTATGTTCATATTTTCCCATGTGTGGTTTAATGTATGATCGCATATGTATGATATATTTACATATATGCCATATATTGATACATAAATGTGTCCATACTTTTAAACCAAGAGCGTATATATGGTAATTTATGGAAACATATATGTAGATGTAGGCCATATATTGACGCATAGATGATCATGCGTTAAAGTCAACTTTTGGTTTTTTAGACTAAATTTATCCATATATTAACGAGTTCGTTTTATTAAATTAATTTTTTTTACAATTCCTTCGCTATGGAATATTTGTTTCATTAAGATTTTTTCAAATACAAAAATAAACTAAATATTCTCACAAATAAAATTAATGCAAAACTCACACCTCAGTAGTTTTGGTTTTCAAGATTTGTAAATTTTTTTAACATTTTTGTGTGGCTATTTTGAAAGTAGAAAGCTGGAATACTTTGAAAAACTGTCAAAATAGTTATAAAGAATACTTATATGAAGCCACACCAACTTCGCCGATGTAGAAAAATTCAGACTCAAAATGCAAAAAGACAATTGCTAATTTTCTCACAATGTATTTTGATTTTATTTACATTTTATTTTGTTTTAATAATTTGTAAATTCTTTGATTAATACATCAAAATTAAAATGACAAAAAGTTTGTATTTATTTTTTCTTTTTAACAATTTCTTCAATAAAACATTTAAAAATATATAGTTTTTTTTGGAAATTCGTAGAAACCGTATTGTATTTGGCCAAGTAAGTTTAGAATCATTTTTCGTAATCGTAATTGGAATGTAAATTGTTTTGTTTTCCCCTGTTTTCTTTTTAGAAATAAGTTTTCCAAAATGGCTGGTGGTTTTCCAAAAATGCGGTTTCCGATAAGTATAATTACGTTATTTCTCGGATAAGGCAGAAGTTATTGACTTTCGGGCTAGTTTGATCAAACGTTTGTTTGCTTACTAAAAGAAAGGTAGCTTTCCGTTCCACAGATCAAGTAATTTCTACTGAAATCCACTACATATTTGCAAACGTTGCAATCAATCATTCCCGCGACTTATTGCGCATTATATCTTTTCAGAATCTTCAACAAGGGTATTAAGCTGTTTGCATTGGGATTTTTTTATCAATTGGCTAATTGACGTTTGAAATTGGGGGATGTAAGAGATAACATTGACACATTCAATCCTAAATTTTGAAAGTAAGGATTCCGCAGCTTTAGATTTTGTTAGCTCTTTATTGCGCGTAATGAATTTAGATTTCCTGTTATTTAAAAAGTGCAAGAACACACTTTACCGCGGTTATCTATAACAGCCCAAAAGTCCTCCAACAATAAAAATGATATATAAATTCCTACTGTTTGTGCTGTTTTTGGTTACCTCTGCAAAGTACAGTAAAGATATAAGTAGCATATAATAAGTGAAATGTATTAAGATGATATAAATAAAATAATAAGATTTTTAATATACAAATTAAAAAAAAATGCATTTTAATGAATAGATACATATATGAAATCCTGAAATGTACAGACGTATATGGATTCAAATGTGCAATCATGTGTGCACAAATATGATCATATATCTACATATTACCTCAATTTTCGTTAATGTTCATATAGGGAATCATATATGAAGTTCCATAAACAATCATACATGTACACATGTGATTATTTTTAACCGGGTGTTTACTATTTTCAAAAGGTTGGAAAATTTTGCATAGGAAAATTTAAAATAATTAACTTTATAATTCTAAACTGCATTTTTTGAAATCCTGGGATTCCCAGTCCAAATTCCCGGGAATGCGGGAACGGAAAAATGCTTAATTTCCCGGGAATCCCGGGACGGGAAATCCCGGGATGCATTCCCTACATGTCGTACACTACATGTCGTACATATATACTTGTAACAATTTTAAAAACACTTCACTTATCTTTTATGCAAAAAATACTTTTATAAGTGATTTTTTATCAAAAAAATGTAAAACAAGTAATTTTTCGCTAAAATATTTACTTGTTTAAATTTATTTGCATTCCCATGTGAAAATCGAAATATATATGAACATTAGGCCGGGTCGATTTGTGGGGAGGCAAAAAAATCGCCCATGGCTCAGGGAAAATCGTATTCTAAGGATCAAAATAAGAAACTTTGCCGAAGGAACCATACCTCTAAAACGAATTCTACTACCCCCAACTGTTGACTTTTGTCCCGTAGGGTCAAGTTTTGAAAAATCACACTTTGACCCATTTAGAGTGCCCCAATCGAGTCCAAATGTGTTACCGACCCCCACTAACTTTGGAGGGCCGATCCACCCATGCCAGTGGCACACCCCCTGGAACTACCCTGGGGGTTCCCCATACAAACATTTTAAAAAATCACCATTTTTAGCACTTTATTTTATTATTTTTTATTTATTTTTATTATTTTATTTATTTTTTCTCCTTAGAAATTTATTTAGTCAGAACATATGTAAATGAAAAAATTAATTTAACTTAGTAATAGAAAAGAAAAAATAAAAAATTACTGTTTGAAGTCTTTTTTGCTTTCAAGTCTGGGCAATTTCGCACGGCTCTCTAATGTCGTCGCCATAACAGCCTCTACATTTTCCGGTATAACTCGTTTGGAAACGCTAGCTAGCAATTGAACGTGTCGTTCTGTTTCTTGTATGTGTGATGGAATTTTTGGATCATTAAACGGTGGATCATCTTGATTTAAATATTCTTTCAAAGTATCGTATGGAATGCTTCGCGTGAATGGTGGTTCAAATACTTCATTTATGTCATTCATATTGATCATTTCCGTGTAACTTGTGCAATAAAAGTTTATATCTGGTTTTTTATAAGCTCTAAGTCCCGTTGGGTCGTCAACATCGGTTCGATAGCGTAGAATTATCTTGATAGCACAGTCGCGCTTTTATTTGCTATCATCAAACAACATTGATAACAAGATATTTTCCGAATGCGCATAATATGAATTATCTGTAATTACTTTATTGACAATTTTGCGTAAACGAGGTTCTAGAAATCTTGACCAACTAATGAATTTGAAAAATAATCTACTACCGTACACGACAGAGCTGTAATACTTGATATTGAAGTACATTGGCACATAACATGTAATTATAAATTCAACCAGTATTCTTAAATTTGCATCTGGATTTTCCGTTGACACATATAATCGTAATAGTCTAGCGGCCTTGGTGAGCCACCGAGAATGTACAATTTTCCCTGGTTTGATGTTTGCCAGATCCACTGAAACCACGCCGCTAGAAATTGCATGGGCCATGTCGTATAAGTACTTGGAATCGGTGGAAAATTCAATTTTTTCTGGAGCAGGGGGCATATTTTTCAACTCAATTTTTTGAAAGCCGTCCACCACCTGATAATATATAAAAATATAACAATTAAAAACGGTTGACAATTATAATAAATGAGTGATAGCAATAACTTACCGGAAGAGTTTCACAAGTTTCGATTTGACGGCTCAATTTTCCGGTTGCCGATCTTGGTCCAGTGCTGGTTGATTTATCCAAAGCTTCAAACAAATGCCGAAACGGAAGTTCGTTGAAGTGTAGAAGGCAAACGAACCAATGCAATGGTCTTTTTAACAGCAATTCGAATCGTCGTATAATTCCACCGTTTGGGCCAGTGTTTGTTGGCTCACCGTCAGTGCATATGCCAATTAATGCATCCAGTGATATATTTTTATCGTTGAAAAAATCATTTAATTTGGTTGTTTTGTATTCAGCGGTTTCATGTTCCAGTCTTACGTAACCAATCAATTCAGAATTCGGTTCTCTCAAAATAACAAGATGAGGTTCTTTTACCATTCTAGTATGATACTTCTCATCAATTGTATCTCTCGTTAAAGTATCATCTTTTCTGCCATCGAATGAAAATGCTAAATAATTGGTATCATCTAACCGTTTGCGAAGCACTTCTTGTCTGCATTTCTCTTTTTCTCGGCGAACTTTCGATTTATCCATGATGAGAGGTTTGCCATGGATATCTTTCATTTTAAAATCTTGGAAAAGAGCTGTTCCCATTGCTGATGCTACTCCATCAGGCACGCCAAATCTGTCACATACCAAGGCAAAGTTAAAACAATCGTATCTCTGTGTGTATTGTGAACTTGTGCTTATATCCAAATCTTCTTGAACCGGTGGCGGTGCGTATGTTGAATCATCGGGATCTTGGTATGTTGGCATTGATGACATAGACGTTGCTCCTTGCTCTTCAATTTCCATCGCAAATCCATCCATTGTTAGACTTCTCTGATTATGTTGATCGTGCATAAACTCTTTGAGGCGTTCGGGAACCAAACCGCATGCACATGGAGCTGCCTTCAAATCGCATTTACATGTTCCAATGAAAAAAATTGTTTCCAGAGATTTTACATACTCTGTAAATTGTTGGGGTTTGTTTCTTCTCTTGATTTGCTCTTGATATTTGTCAAGCAATCTATTCAATTTATTACATAAACTTTTTTTCAGCATTATTTCCATACCAAGTTTTTCCCAAATTCCAATCAACTTATCTTGTACTTGAATAGTGAATGCTTTATAGGACAACTTTTTTTGTTCGCTCAAGTAAAAATAATATCTCAAGATATCCAGATGGGTTGGTAAATTAAGATCAGTCAAATCAGTAGATACACCAAAAACAGTAACATCATGCCTGGGTATATGACTCATTGGGTTTTCGATAGTTGTTGATGTTGTTATTGCTTCATCTTGCGGTGTAGAGGATGGTGGATTCATTGTAAACTTCTTGATTTGGAATGATTTTTTTTTAAATATTTTTTTATCTCAAATTAGCACTTCACACTTCGAGTTCTTCACAACGACTTAATGCATTCACAAAAACTGTTGCGTTATATATGGTCTAGGAGACGAGGTAATAAGAATGAAATGGTAATTTCAATTCTACTTGTAACCGATTTTGTTGTCAAAACTGCCCATAAAGTACTTACATGTAAATTAAACGTTAATCTGACTACAAATTCTGTTAAGCAAGTGCGCCTTTTATTACTTCTGGAAAATCCTTTATGATAATTTTATGCTCAATTCTACCTGTAACCGATTTTGTTGTCAAAACTGCCCATAAAGTACTTACATGTAAATTAAACGTTAATCTGACCACAAATTCTGTTAAGCAAGTGCGCCTTTTATTACTTCTGGAAAATCCTTTATGATAATTTTATGCTCAATTCTACCTGTAACCGATTTAGCTTAAGTAAGTTTACGACAGCCCTCAAATTTCGGATCCGAAGATATATGAAAATATATGAGATAATGTATGATCATACATTGAACAATGCATTGACGTATATGATCATGTATGCCTATGCATGATCATATACTAGTCAATGTATGATCATGTATGTTCATATATATTTCGATTTTCACATGGGTTATTTTTTAATTGTTTCTTAAGGCACTTTCGTCCCATACCTTAATTGTATATGATGAGAATTTTTGGTATTGTTTCATATGGCTATAAATCTTATTCCCAGAATTCGGTAATGATATTGTTTTTGAAAAGTGGTTCCGAGTACCAGAGATTAATTTAAACTCATTTCTCAATACTGTTGTAATATTTTTGATGATGATTTTCAATAAAATATAACGATAGTATTTCGGAACCATTGGCTCATATGAATAAAAAAATAGGTATTACTAATAGAGGGAAATACAGGGTTTTTTAAGCAATTACTTCACAAATCTAGTCTGCTTGGGAGTAGACTAGAAATTTATTTTTTTAATTTTCGTTTACATTTCAAGCTGTTCTACCAGCCAATTCGTAAATTTGGAGTTAAAAGCCATTCCTAAGCCCAAAGTAATTACTTCGAAGTGATTGCCTAGTTTTATTCATATGACCCAATAGCTCATATGAATAAAAAATAGATGTTACTAATAGGGGGAAATACAGGGTTTTTTAAGCAATTACTTCACAAATCTAGTCTGCTTGCGAGTAGACTAGAAATTAAAATTGTTTATTTTCGTTTATATTTCATGCTATCCTACAAGCCAATGGGTAAATTTGGTGTTAAAAGTCATTCCTAAGCCCAAAGTAATTACTTCGAAGTAATTGCTAAGTTTTATTCATATGACCCATTATATCGAAATCGTGAAATCCCATATTTTACGCCAGATACATCACAAATATTTTACATGAAATACAAATCTAGTAGTTTATGCACTGTGAAGATGATCTGAGATCAAATTAATAAAAATCAGTTTACAAAACTTTTTCAAATTTTTAATTTTGCAAAAACTGTTATTTTTCTATTTGGAAATTAAGAACAGATTGGTATTTTCTCAAAATTTGAAAACAAATTTGTGAAATTTTTGGTAAAAAGTAGCTAATATCTTAAAAAACAAGCGTTGTAATTAATTTAAATCAAAATACTAAAATTTAGCCTTTTTTAATATTCTCTGTAAGTGCGCTATAATTTTGAACCACTTGTTTGGAGCTTACATATTATTAATTTTTTTATTATAATTTTAATTTGTTCTATACGTTTATTTAAATTGGCCTTCTTGCCCAAAATCCTGTGTAAATTTACGCAGTTTAATTAAATCATCGTCGTTAACTGTAGGCTTTGTACGCAACAATAATTTTAACATATCACGTATTGTAACAGGTTGTTCGAATAGTTTGTCACCTGGCACATCCATCCACTTCATTTCTGTAGTTCCATCATCACCAGGAGAACATGGTACTAATAAATCATCGCATATCACATCTTTATAAAGTGGCGATGGATCTGTCACTTTTTTAAAATATGTAGCAGTTTGTACTTCACGTCAGGCACGTAGCTAGGAATTTCTTTCGGGGGGGGGGGGGCTTTCCAAAAATTTTTCGTTTAATTTTTCCCATTTTTTTTTTGTTTACTGGGGAAGCTTATAAAACTATATACACAAAAAAAAATGTATAAACTTTAAAAATAAATTGTTATTTTAAGTTAAGTGTACTCCTTTACTTTTTGTATAAAATTCAGTAAAATGAGAGTAAGCAAGAAATCCTCTATCTAACGCACAAAACCACTTTTGTAACCCAAAACTTTATTTAAAAAAAAATAAAAAATAAAATGCATATAGTTTTAGTCTGAAAAATCGCACCGATATACATATTTTTTTCATTTAAAATTTTTTTGACTTTGTTCAGTTAATTTTTATACCTAGAAGTTTTATTTTGTGTATTTCTTTGCTTATGCGGCAAATAGACTATGCAAGTCACTTGCACAATAACGATTTTGTTCAAGTCACCTTACTCGCTACACACCACTCAAGTAAACTGTGCAATATTCATTTTAATTCACATGTAGCAGCAGAAACATGTAGCGGATTGTTATTTCTATGAGGCAATATTAGCCATTAAAAGCTTTATTTTACACTTTGTGCAGGCCAAAATACCTGAAATTCGTTGGTGATGTCAATAAATTTATATTAACATTTTTTACTTTACGTTTATTCATATTTTTAATTTTTTTATCCGTATTTATGATGTTCACTCTTCAAAAATTACTGCTGAACTGTGCTAATTTCAGCATACACCGCGCAAATGACTTGTGCAAGCTCTAAAATATTGCGTAAAAATCAAAATCGTTTTGATTTTTACTCAAGTCTAAAAATATACTTGTACAAGTACACAAACCAGGCCACACACTGTTCAACTGACCTGCACAAACTCATTATTGTGCAAGTAACTTGAGTAGTCTATAGGCCGCATTAGTTGTTTGTTTATCTTTGCATCAGCTGTCCCTTTTACAATTTTCCGTACTTAATAGTAAAAAAGAAAAGAGAAGTTAATAATAGACAGAGGCAGAAAATTTTATAAAATTATCTATAAGAACGCAAAAATATCTGTAAGGGCTTTTAAAACTTGTTTAATAATACAACTAAGAATGGCTAATAACCATAAAAAAAATTTAATTTTTAACGCATTCTCTAAGTTCTAAACTAAGTTATATATTTCAAGTGTAATTTGATTTCTAGGTGATTTCAATTTTCAAGAATTTTAGTTTTTTGGCAATATTTTAAATTTTCTGCAATCCGTTTGTGATATGGAGTACATTGGGTGCGTTCGGCAGATACAATTTATTAGTCAACAGTTCTACAACAGTTGTACAACTATCTGCTGAACGACCTGATCACTTACCGCTCAGTCTGAGCGCTCAGGTAGCGCTGTCATATTTGGGTAGCGTAAAAAATGTTAGCTACTTTTGATTAATAAGTGATACATTTGTTGTTGTTCATTTACAATAAAAATTGTTTTGTATGAAAGACAAATAAAAACATACAAACATAATTCGAAAACAAAAATTTTAAAAAATAAAAGGAAACTATAGAAAAAGTGTATTTAAAAACAAAACAAAGAAAACATCGTTCAGCAGAGTAAGTAATCACAAATCGCTACAAGTCACCGGTATCAGTTTAAGGTTTCTCTGCCGAATGCTATCATTGTTTTACTCATTTTTTGCCAAGCATGAATTCAGTGCGAATTTTCTGACAAAACTTCGTAGAAGGATAGGTAGACGTGTCTTTAAAGATATGTTGTTAAAAATGGGTTAAACAATTTAAATAATGTGTCTGATAGTTTTGTTACTTGATTTTAACAGTGAAATTATATTCTAACACTTTTTGGACAAATTTTTAATTTTCTTGTCCGGTTTCCTTATTCGATATTAGTTTTAAAAGGTTTTATTACAATTTTATAGATTATCGGAATTAAATCGGAAATATTAAAAGTAATTTACATCATTATGATTTTGATTTCCAATGGAATGCGCCACTCCAATATGATCATAGACTAATTTCATAGACTAATTTCAAAGCGTAACAATAATTTCAAGCTCGATGGTTCCAACGCGAAATAAAAGTAAAATTCCAGAGGATTTTGGAAATTTAGCTCGGTTTTTTATTTCATGGCCTCCCGGTGAAAAATGTCCATATATGAACATTTATGGTTCAACCATAAATGTTTGGATCCGAAAAATGAGGTAACACCTAAGTATATGTTAATATATGGACATATATGAACATACACATTTATTAAATATATGCGAATACATGCGAACGTTGCTGTCCTCTATTATAAGGTTGTACTATAGATATAAATTTAAGTATGACATTCAAATTAGGCGCTACATATGTTCCTTTTTTTTATTTATGGCATTAAATATAATCCCGGTGAAAAATGTCCATATATGAACATTTATGGTTCAACCATATATGTATGGAACCGAAAAATGAGGTAACATCCAAGTATATGTTCATTTGTGGACATATATGAACATATACATTTATTAATTATATGCGAATACATGCGAACGTTGCTGTCCTTTATTATAAGGTTGTACGATAGATATAAATTTATGTATGACATTCAAATTAGGCGCTACATATGTTCCTTTTTTTATTCATGGCATTAAATATAATTCCATATTTATCCAAATATGAGTTCCTTTTACATATATGGAAAAATGTATTCTTCGAAATATGTTCATATACAAGTCCCTTTTGCATAAATTGAATAACATATACTTTCATATTTGTCCATATATGAGTGCCATTTCCATATATGAAATAACAGATGCTTCCATATATGTCTGTATATGAAATTTTTTCCATATATGGAATCACATATACTTCCATATATGTTCATATAAAATCCATATATGTTCATAAAAAATCCATATTTGTTCATATGTGTCCATACATAAACCATATATGAACATGTTTGAGCGTATATGAGCATTTTTCACCGGGCTCTTAAAATATCTGCGTGACAGGAAAGCCCAAAAATGTTGCACATTTTTAGAGTTAGGAACTCTCTCGGGTTCACGAATACGTTAAATTTCAACTGTTCTTCTCGGTTCTTTTATTTTATTCGGAATTATTAAACAAACCATTGACATAATAAATTCTTATACTGATAGAAAAAATCCTGTAAAAATAGCAAACAAAAAAAGGTACTCAAAATTAGTTAAAAGGCGCCCTGCACAGAAAGCTTTTGAAATTAGTCAATCCTTATTGCTAAATATTAGTAAGATAGGAACAGCAAAAATGCAACTGTTAAATATACGAAATTATAGTAATATTTGGGTTAAATTTTGTTTAATTGAATTGCAAATTCACATTGCTAACATCGGCAAAAAAAAAAAAATGTTGCTGAATATTAGTAGACAAACAGCAGTAAAGAAATTGTTATATACTTAAAAGTTAATTTATCTTTAAATCTAATTGAGTTGAATACAAATAATGGTCTCTTCTGGTACAATAAACAGAAATATTTGCTAGAAAATAGCAGACTGCTTTCTGCAGTGTAGATTTTTATTCGCATTAAGAATATCAAAAAAAAAAAATTTAAAATTGTTTGTGATGGTTTAGTCGACTAATATCCAAGAAATTTTTTGCTGATTTTAAGGCACATCTACACGGGATAGAAATCTTGTAGAGTTTGCGCTAAATTTGTTATCTCTAATATAGTTGGCACTAATTTTTATCGTAAAAGTGCCATCTCTAGTTGTCAAGTATTTGTTTTTATTAAAATTGTTGTATTTTAAAGAATATTTTTTTCTCCAAATACCAAAAAGTGTATTTAATAACCTGAAATGTTCAATAAAGTTACAATATACTTTAAAAATTGTTACTAATTAAAGAAATTATGTGTGACAGCAATTGTCAATGGCCTAGAGATTACATTTCGTAGAATTATATAGAGCTGCATTTTCATAAAGTCTAGCGAGTTTTCTATTCCGTGTAGATGCGCCTTTAGAAGGGTAAATTGTCATTTTCGATTAACTTAAATATATCTGAAATTTTGTAAATTTAATATTAATCAAACAGATTCTGCTGGATTCAGCTGTTTTTTCAGCAAAACATTTTAAAGGCTTTTATATTAGTGTATAAACAACTGAAAAAATTTCTCGAATGAACGAGTGAACTAGAAGAACACAGTAGTTCAAAAATAAAATCGACTGAAATGAATTGTGAACTATTTTTGCAAAACATACTACAAGAAGCTTATTGGAACAAAACCGAATTTATATATTTAATTTACAGTCACTTCCAGAATAAATTTCTTGTTTCTCCTTAAGTACTCCTTTTCACGGACAGTTAATTTTAATTTTAAAAAAATTGTAAAAAGCCAACATTATAATTCATAGCTTAGGGTGGAAACAATATTAATTTTTCAATTTCATGTTTTAATTATAATAAATATGACGAAAACTATTAGTAGTAAATAAAAAATAGCCACTTATCTATTTAAAGTTGCGAACAAAATTTCAGTTTCCTATGTATTTGCAGCCACATTTTATAAATTTCTTCTCAGTAAATGAGAGGATTGCATTCTCTTTATTTTCTAACCTCTTTGATTATCCCTAGCACATATAACTATTTAGGATTTTTACAAAAAAAAAAAAACCAATAAACAAAAACAGTTTCTATGGGAACCAAACAGCTTAAAAATTTTTTTAGAAAACAATTTTTGCAATTGGATTTCGAGTCTATTTTATTTTTAAAAACTTCAGAAATTTGGCCATTTGCTATTTGATTTAAACAAAAAATAAATATTTTTTATTACATTTTTTAAAAAAACATTGTTACGTATTTCGACGTATTTTGTTACGTTTTAAAATTTTTCAAATCATTTCGGGGGGTCTCGAGCCCCCAACCCCCCCCCCCCCCCCCCCCAGCTATGTGCCTGCTTCACGTTTTGGTTCCATAAGAGCATCTCGGACAACAATTGATATATCGGCACCAGAGTAACCCTCTGTTTTACCAGCCAATTCCTTTAAATTTCCAAAACCCAATGTACATACTTATAATATAAAATCCCATCGGTATCATTGAACAATTTCGTCAATGAAAATTTCCGATGGTTTATGTTGGCGAGCCAATTCAAAAAGATTTTTTACTAATTTCTCAGATTCACCCAACCATTTAGAATTGAGAACTGAACTGGAAACTGAGGAGAAAGTGGAATTGTTGGCTTCGGTGGCCACAGCTTTGGCTAAATATTATTTACCGGTACCAGGAGCACCGAAAAGGTAAATTCCCTTCATTGGCAGCATCTAAACCAGCAACATCTGACCTTTTTACTTTTGGTTTTTCAATAACAATGGCCCCCTCAAGTTTAATTCGTAATTTTTTCTATTGCGCATCTTCACCATCTGGGTCACTATCACTTTTTTATCTTTGTCGTCTGTGGAACTAGATTCACCTTCCTTGACTGGCTTCTTACCCTTTTTCAAATATTCCTTAAGTTTTTCGGCACGATCCAAATACGGCAAGCACTTGGCTCTTATTTAATCTTTAGCTTTTTCTCCTTGAGCCTCATATTTAAGGGAATGTAAAAAACTCCCACCACCATGTTCTTACAAACATAAAGCCTCAGCATAATTTTTATTGCGATCCTCTTATGTGGCTTTGGTTACTAAATCAATGGCTTTTTGAAGGGTAGTACCAGGGGTATGGCATCACCAAAAACAAAAGTTATAACGACATCGTTATCACTAGATGGCACTTTGTTCAAAAAATTGACAATTTTCTTTTTTTATTTAAATTGAAATAATAACAAACAAAAAAGCAAAACAAAAAAAGGAATTCTCAAATTTTATTATTTGAACATATTTTCTAAATATAGGCTCAGCTGATACTAAAGTGATACTAATTAGTTGCTCAGGTGATACTAGATTTTAGCGCCCCCTACCGGTGAGTAGTGTAAGTTTTGATTTCCTATCTCTATAATTAATAGTCTCTGGGTAGTACCTGAAGCCATTGCAAATACAAACTTGCTATTTATTTGTTACTGAAAAATTATTAAGTTGCTTTTAGTTGCCACTAGACCAGTGATGTAAGTAGGGTATTCAATTAATCGGCTTTTTATTTTAATCGATTAATCGTTCAAATAATTATTCGGATTTTTTTCTTAACCGGTTAATCGAACAAAATTTTAAAATTAATCGATTAATGGAAAAAAAATTTCTGTAAAATAATACATACACTTGTTGTGTTTTTAATAATTTTATTTAAAAAAGGAATAAATATAAATTCAGTAACTCTTCTGAAATTCATAAAAATTGAAAAAAGGTAATAATTGCGATCAGATTTTATCAATATTTTTATTTTTTCTGTCCCCTCTTTCACATATTCAAATTTTATCCAAATCGGGGAGAACCACACCGCAATGAGTTTAAGAGTTAAAGAAGAATATAAGACCTCGTACATTAATTTGTATCTTTCCCTATGCATTGAAAAAAACGTAAATGTAGAGAGAAATTTTGTTGAGAATTTATTTTCCCTCTACGTTTTTGTACCTCCATCCCTTTATTCTATTTTATTATTTCAGAGTGCTCACTAAACAAACTTTAATACATTGAGCATTAATTATAATTAATAATTCTAATTATCAGTAATTATAATAATTATTAATGCTTTCGTTTAATAGCAATGATTAAAAAGTCGTAAAAATAATTAAAAATTTGTTATACGTAAATATATACTACTTTATTAGATAAGTCAGAACAACAAAGTAGTAATTTGGAAGATGACAAAGCAAACTGTGATAATTTTATGTTGTTTTTTTTTTGGATTTGAAGTTGAAGCTAATAAATATTTCTAGAAATTCTAAGAGTCGTCCCTTCATTATATTTTTAGGCCAGAATGAAATCCGGATAGGTACAAGCCTACAGCAAATTATTTATCACGATTTTTTAAAAAAAAATTTTGAGATTTTAGCACATTTACTTTAATAAAAAATTTATATTTTTTAACCTTTTTCGTAATTTTCTACCAATTTCGATTAATCGATTAATCGTATGAAATTATTCGAATTATTCGTTATTCGAAATTTGGACATTTTAAATTATTCGAACAAGTTCTGAGAAAATTTTTCGAATAATCGAATAACGATTAATCGACTGAATACCCTAGATGTAAGCCATCCAATTTTCGCCGGTCAGTCGATCATCCGCCGGTCATTATCGGCTGCAAACGGCTAACCTGCTGAAGCTGGTGGGAATATGGGAATTTTTTTATGAGTTTAGAATTTGGCGTTTTGTGCACAGAAATACTTTAATTTCATATTTCTTAAGGTGCGTTTACAATGATGGAGTACTCCAATCTGTAGCAAATTTAGTACTTTTCTCTTTCTTGCTAATACATTTTTGTATTTTGCTATCTTTTTTTATTCCACTCCAGAGTCAAAGTTGTTTGACTCTGGAGTACGGATTTGTTGCACTCTAGAGTTAACATTGATCTGTTAACTATTTAACATGACAAAAATACCTAAAAAATGTGGTGAATTCAAATCGATCACGCTACTCACATCACTAAGAACATATGTTCATAAAACATATGTTATATTTAACGAAAAAATCCTTTTTCATTTGTAAACAAATAACAGCTGTTGAATTTAAGTTAACGAAAATAAAGATGTAAATAAAATCCTAGACTATAAGTACCGTTAGTTTAGTTTATAAGAAGGACAAAATTGTAAATAAAAACAAGTTTTAAATCAGAACTCAGCCGAGCAGTTGGCTATTAGTTTTCAAATATTTAAAATTAGCACTTAATTGTGCTTTGCCTTGGCACTCTTTAGTGCCGGCAATCTTTGAAGCCAGTGGCGTTTGAAACGCCGGCTAAAAAACCCTAGGTAGGGAAATAAATTAAAACACAACATTACATTAAAACACAACATTTGGCGATCCTGCCAAATTTTGTCTATATGTCCACTGAAAATAAAGCACCTACTGGTCAAAAGCAACAGCCACAGCCCATCAGCAACAAAAAAAAAATAACTTGAAAAAGAAAGACTTGAAGAAAAAAAAATGACAACACAAAAATAATCAGCTGTTATATGATAAAATATAATAGTGTTATATTTTTTTGAGTAATCGGTACCCATATAGTGAAAATTGACACAGGGTGCACACAAAATATTAAAACTAAACGAAATATTGTAGAGTTGTATTTTTTCCAATAATCGGTACCCATATGGTACAAATTAAGTACAAGGTACACACAAAATATTGAAATAAACAAAAATAAGTTGTATTTTTAGAATATTTTTTTAGATACATATTTGTTAAATATTATTTTTAAGAATTAAAGTAAATGGAATCAATAAATGAATGTATTGACGAGTTAAAACAACTTAAATCAAATATAAAGAAAAATAAAAATAGAGTTTACGAAGAGTCTTACAAAGTAAAAAAATTTTAGAGCAAACTGTACAGAACTTTTGTGAGGATAGCGAAAATGACAATACCAAAAAACTAGAAATAGAATTTGGAGATTTACATAAAGAATTGAAAGAGACAATAGAAAATTTAAACGTAAAGACCGAAAAGATTGAACAAGTGTGGCAAAGATATAGTTTTCCAAAGATGGCTAGTTTCGATATTTCTATGGTGGGTAAAAACCTACATATTTTTAAAGGTTCATTCAAAGATTTGGAAGATTTTATTGCACAAGCAGAATTACTACATGACCTGTTAAAAGAAGAAGATAAATCGATATTTATTAAATACGTTTATAATTTCAAGCTAACGGCACAAGTGCGTAGCATTTTAGGTCGTTCCAATCGGCCAACAACATTAATCGAATTGAAAACAGCATTAGAAAAAGCTTTTCCAAATCCAAGAACACTACAACAGGTTCTGACAGAGTTGGGAACTACGGTACAGAGTAATAGTACTATATCTGATTTTAGGGAAAAAATTGCCGAACTTTCTAACCAATTGAGTAATTTTGAAATTGGAGGTTTAACAAACCCCACTCAGGATACTAAAGATGCCATATACAAAATGGGTGACAGCGTTGCACTCAATATTTTTATGAAAGGTGTTAATATTGAATACCAACCACTTCTTTTGGCAAATATGCCAACAAGTTTTAATGAGGCGGTAGAAAGGTGCATGACGGCAGAGAAAAATTTAGGTTTTGATAAAAAGAATCTATTTCATGTAGATAGCCGACACGGGAGAAATAATAACCTAAGTCAACATAAAAACAACGTTTATAGAAAAAATAATTATAGAAACGATAATAATGGAAACAACAATCATAGAAACAACAATTACAGAAACGATAATAATGGAAACAATAATTATAGAAACAACAATTCTAGAAACAACAATTATAGAAACGATAGAAATGGAAACAACAATTATAGAAACAACAATGGTACAAACAACAAGTATCGAAACAACAGTGGTAACAATTATTCCAAAAACAACAGTTTTAGAAGTAATAACAATAACAACAGAAATGACAAAAACACCGGAAACAACAACAACTCGTACAAATCCTACAATTATACTGCCGAAGAGGGAAACTACGATGGCCGGGTGACATAAGAGGTTACCCAGATAGGCCAAAACATAAGATACATAATAGGTGTGTTTCTTTACTTTTTGGGTAAAGTTCGGTAAAATGAGAGTTAACAAGAAATACTCTCACGAAGTGACAAAAATGCCCAAAAGTAAACGAACGCGAAAAACCATATTTGAAGCCCAAGAAAAAACGTCAAACTGTTTTGACATTTTAACACCTGTTTGTAAAAACACAACAAAACAAAAATTATGCGTAAAGAAATTGTTTGCAATTAAAACCAAATTCATTATTAAATTTTTAAAATAAAAAGAATGGAACAATTAAATATAAGTTGTTCCCCTGGAACTTTCCGCCGTGTTCAAAATGGTAAGTGCATTTAACAAATATTGTTTGCTAGAGTTTAATTTTTTTTGTATAACTTCCAGATAATGAGTACAGGACACAGATAACAAATCATGTACTGGCTGAGCAGGATAGCTCATATAAAGAAATAATATTTTCTCAAACAATGCCAGGAGAAATTGGTAAGAGTAATAATTCAATATTTATTGGGCGAAAATCAATTATATTATACTTCTGTTAGATTTACCGCCGCAGATTTCGGGCGAAAGTGCAGCAGCATTCATCCCGTCTTGTAATGAAGGTAAGACGAAAAGTGTTGTGAAAATAAACATATGTATGTATATGCGTATTGAAAAATATCGAAGACAACTAAACAGAGCTTTCGCTGGATTTATTTTAGACGGATCACCGATTTTCATACGAACACTCCGGATAAACACAACCGATCTGCAAAACAATATTCGACATTCAGTTGGTTAACTGGAACTTTGTATTCTTCTTTCAGATGATGGGCAACAGACAAGCAGAATTGTTTTCGACGAGAAGCAGAATTGGCATGACGCAGCGACAAAGTTAATGTTGTCATTAATTGAAGAGCTTCGACCAAAAGTAGGAAAGAGCATACACGTTAAAACGAAACTGAAAATGTACACGCTTATTTCTAATAGAATGGCAGAGAAAGGCTACATTTTCACCCCAATCCAAATTGAAAACAAATTTAGAGGACTTGAGCGAACATATAAAAAAATGGTGCTTAACAACAGACAAACCGGCAGGAATAGGCAAACCTGTTCATATGAGAGGTGAACAATTATATATGTATATATATATTTTTAATAACTTTGAAATGTTTTTCTTTTTCCAGTGAGCTAAACCAAATTCTTGGACAAAAAAGAGGAATCAATCCTGAATTTATTTTGGACAGTGAAGAAATTGAAGGAATTTCACAAAGCCCAACACCAAAAGATGAAACTACATCTGATACGGACCACTCATTTAGAGGTATGTTTCTGAAATATTAATAATAAGTCGAAATATTCCTAAATATCTGTGGGTTTTTCTGTTTCAAAAATTTTCAGAATCTAAGTTGTCTATTGAAAAACATGCATCGTAAAAATTTTTTGTTAAAATTGTTATAGTACGTGTTCGCTATAAACTCCACTACCACTTTTAATAATTATTCATTGTAAATACAGTTGTGATGATATATTTTTAAATGGTCAAATTTAAAATGAAATAACTGATGTTTTTGAGTATCCACTTTCATAAAAATAAATTGGATTGTATAATGTTAAAAAATTTAATGAAAATTATGCTGATATTAGTATACAATTAGTGCGATTTCAGTGTATTCTAACAAAGTTTCATAATGAGACAATTGCTATAACTCTTTTGCATAAATAATGATCTTTTTACATAAATAATAAAACATAATTAAAATTATATATAAAAAAAACTTTATGACCAAACACTTTAAAAATATTAGTCTGACATATGGATTTAACTGCCTTTTAAATATATTCCAAATTTAATACTATCCTGCCCTTTTTGTTTATCTGTAGACAATTTTGTAAAAAAAAGTGCTTGGAATGCACTTTTTCAAACATTTTGAAGGCGCTTTGAATCAATGTTTTGACAGTGTTTTTAAATAATCGGTTATGTATTCTTTAAAATAAGTACTGCTTTTTGCAAAAGTTAGAAAAATGCTTTAAAGCAATGTTTTAACAGTGTTTTTATTTCACAAACTGTTGTAAATTTTGTACGAAAAGCACTCCAAAAATACTGTTTGTGAACGTTCCAAAAGCAATCCAAAATAATGTTTTTCAAATGTTTTTTTATGGCACCATTAACAACAAACACTTTCTCAGTGCTCTGTTTTTTGTATCGTCTCCAATTTCCACCTGGGTAGTTATTGAGTATTAAGTTTATTAATTTAGTTTTTTTTATTTTAGTTTGTTTATAAAATAATCTAAAATAGCGTCACCCTAACCGACAACTGCATCGTTTCGGTTACCATCAATAAATTTAAGTAATAAATTTATAAAAAATTTCTTTTTATTTAAGATGATGTACCAAGTCCTGATCAAACTTTGAAAAGGAAATCAAAAATTGGAATAAGACAACAGGTGAAGGAAAAAATGGAGGAAATGATAGAAGAAAAAAAATCTTTTCACGCCAAGGTGTTGGAACTTCTGCACAAAAAGGATGAAAGAGCGCAAAGAAGAGAGGAGAGATCAGAAAAAAATTAGAGCTACTTCAGATGCTAGTAAACCAAAGGAAATAATCATTTGTAGTGATAGCTTCTTGATACTTTTTTTTTTGTTTCATAAAAAAAATTTTAATTATTTTTTTTTTTTTGTTTTTTGTATTTTTATATTTATTTTGGAACATTTGATCTGGATGCAAATGGTATTAATATAAAGATGATCAACATTGTTTTTAAATTAACATATGCCGAGAGGTTTCCTCCGCTTGCTATTAAATTTTGATATATATTCCACCGGATTATGTAAGGCGTAGATGTTTTTACAATAAAATCTTTATAACGACTATTTTTGCAATATTTAACGTTTAAGTAAGGTTTATATAAATTCGCCAAAAAATGTTTAGTTTTTGTTAATCTTGATTTTGAAAAAATCGATTTGTGTGAAGGCGTTTTTACTGAATACGCCAACGCCTTACATAATCAGGGAAATTATAGCCCTCTTTTTTAAAAAAAAAACTTTTTTTGTATTGAAATCTTTTTTTTTATTAATAAATGCATTTAATATAATTAAATTTTAATTGTATTAATTTAAGTGAAGATTTTTACAAATTTCGTCTCTCACTATGTTTCCTCTTGATGTTTCTCCAGGTTGTTCATTATTTAAAAATGTGTCTTCTTCTTCTTCCTCGCCAAACACTAAATCGTTGTCGTTAGCAATATTGTGTAAAACACAACATGCTCTTATAAAGTGGCATAACTTCTTAATGCCTTTTAGTTTGCAGTAGTACAACTGCCTAAAACGTTGCTTCAACATCCCAAAGGAATGTTCTATGAATACGCGGCCTGAGCTTAACTTTATATTAAAATTTCTCTGAGCCCTTGTCAAATGACCATTATCTTTGTACGGTGTAACTAGGTATTGGGTACATGGATAGGCTGAATCCCCTAACAAGTAATAGTCTAAAATATAAAAATGTCCATATATATAAATGTATATTATTGTTGGTGTAAAATAATGAATTTTTAAGGGGGGTTGGAATTAGAACCCAATAAAAAATAAGATTCAAAGGTTTCCTTTCAAAACTAAGTTTTTGTAACAAAAAAATATGTTAAGGACGACTAACTTATCGAAAAGTAAGCTCAATGTAATAGTTGATTTCCTGAAAATTTCGCTCATGGTTAAGAATAGTGTTACATTGAGCTTTCTTTGAGATAAATTAGCCGACCTTAAAGAAGTTGTTATTGAAATAAAATTATATTTAAAATGTTGAATCATGTCCACCCGTCAATTAGGTATTTTGACGGAAAAGGCTTAAGGAAAATTCTTATAAAATTTAAAAAAGGAAAATTTATGAAACATTACAGAAATGTTTGACATAAATGACTTTGCAACTACTAAAAATTTGGTAGTATAACATTTGTATGTAAGAGTATTATACCTCCGCACAACGTTGACAATCTTTGGTACAATGGAGAATTCTGGAAAACCCAACTATCATGGGATGATCCCGGAAATCCAACGAAAATATTTATGAATTTTTTTCTTTCATCGCAAATGGCTTGCATAGTAAGAGTTATGCTGCCTTTTCGGTCGATGGAGTCATCCTTACAGTTTTTGGGAGGATCAATAACAATGTGAGTCCCATCAATACAACCTGTATATTTATCAAAAATTATTTAATTTAATAATAAATGACAGTGTTGTTTTATTTACCTATAGCTTTCGAAAATCCGCATTTGTTGGCAAAAAAGCTGGCAGTCTCTTGTTTTTTCCCTTCACTGGGCCATTTAATTACGTCTGGACTTAGGCTGCTGAGAAACATCGTAGTTTTATCAATAATGTGGGAAATAGTTGAAAGTGCCAAATTGAAGCGGTCAGATAAGTCGCGGAAACTACATGCTTCATGTCCGGCAAACCACAAAAACACAGCCAAATATGTTCTTGCTGGTAAGCGCTTATCTGGCCGGAGATTTCTATACGCATCGTTTTCTGCAAATCTGTCTGCCAAACTTATGTACAAATCTCTAGAAATGCGAAAGTGTGGCATGAATTCTTCCTCCTTATATGTAGGGACTACTTCCTCTTAATAACCTTGAATGCTGTTTCTCTTTTGTCCTTCAAAAGTTTGCAGCACATCCAGCATTAAAAATTCATCACTGTCAGACTCTTGCTCAATGAGGTCTAAAATATCATCATCAGATTCACTGGATGAGTCCATGAGCTCTGTAACTACAGTTTTTAAAACAGCTTCATCTTCCGATGTACTACCACCGGCTTCACCTACAGAAGCCAGTGTAATTCCACCGGCTTCGGCTGTAGATGCCGGTGTACCGCCACTACGCACATTACATACCTGAAGACAACCGTTTAGCTTTTTAATTAAAAAATTAAAGTATACTTACTTCTCCAGAAATATCAAAATTTCCTAGTACATTAGCACTAGTGAAGTCATTTACGCCATTAATCTGTGGAAAATGTTTGTGTATTTAAAATTAAACAAATAAACAAATAAATACTAACATTTTCATGCGAATTTTGGACGTTTTCCATTTTATTGTTTTTATTAACACGTTTTTTAAATAACAATTGTTTTAAATAAGGCTTTTCTTTTGCATATATCTTTACTAATGTTTCACTTTAAATTTACAAAAAAATTACAAAAATTTTACAAAAAATTATAAACAAAAACCAGCTAGTGACACAGATGTTTTTATAACAGCTGATAAAAACAATTTACCCAAATTTACACGAAAAAAAAGTCTGGGCTTTTTCGGGCAAGAACAAGAATATTACTCTCTCATGACAGCTCTCATTTACCCAATTGTGTAGTAAGAAAACGCTTTTCGGTAAAATTGGGATCCCGCGGGATCCCAATGTTGAGTACCCGAACACAGCTAATATATCGATTAACACAAATACATACGTAATATTAAAATGTAAAAACATAAATGATAATCTAAAATTCCTGGTAGATACTGGAGCAGATATTTCTATATGTAAAATTAAAAATTTTAATAATATTAAAACAACAGATATAATCACATTAACTGGAATAAGGAATGAGGCTATAGATTGCATAGGTTCAAAGAACTTAAACCTAATGGTTGAAAATGAAACAATTCAACATAATTTTCATATCGTTGAAAACGATTTTCCAATACTAACCGATGGAATAATTGGTCGAGACATTTTAACAAAATATATATGTAAGATAGATTTTGGAACATTTACAATAACTTTTAGTATAAATGAACAAGAAATTATAGTTCCTATAAATTCAAAGTCAATTTTTAGAACAAATGTAATTATACCTGCAAGATCAGAGGCGATCGTTCCTCTTGATACACGAGTAAACGAAGAGAGTATCGTTTTGAGTAAAGAGATAACTGAAGGAGTATTCCTAGGCAACAGCTTAATACCTGCGAAAGGAATAGCTCATGTTAAAATATTGAACACATCTGAAAAAGAAATAAGTAGTTTTAAAAAGTCGAGATTGCAGAATACAACCATTGAAAAACTATGACATTTATTTTACAGAACATGATAACAAAAAAAAGATAGATTAAATAATCTTCTAAAAAACTTAGATATTGGAGGAAGTGATCCGCATGCGGAGAAATCCCTAATCGACATTTTTAACGAATTTCAAGATGTTTTCCATCTTCCTGGTGAAGAATTAAGCGTAAACAATTTTTAAACACAACAAATACAAACAGCGGATCTAACTCCTAACTATACATAAAGAACTACAGATTGCCACAATCTCAAATGGATGAGATAGATAAACAGGTTGACCAATTGTTATCAGATAACATAATAGAGAATTATATTAGCCCTTATAATTCACCATTGCTAGTCGTACCAAAAAAATCAACTAAAGATACAGAAAAATGGCGTCTAGTAGTGGATTTTCGAAAATTAAGTGAGAAAATAGTCAATGACAAATTCCCACTAACAAGATTAGAAGATGTTCTTGACAAACTTGAGAGAGCCAAATATTTTTCTACTCTAGATATGACCAGCTCTTTCCACCAGATAGATTTACATGAAAATTCGCGACCGCTAACAGCTTTTTCGACTAGGAACGGTCATTACCAATTTAAAAGATTACCATTTGGTTTAAAAATATCATCTAACAGCTTTCAAAGAATGTTAACAACCGCACTAAGTGGTCTAGATGCTGAAGCATTCCTTTACGTAGACGATATTATCATTTTTGGTTGTAGTTTAAAACACCACAATGAAAATCTAGTAAAAGTATTCCAACGTTTGAGAAAATTCAACCTAAAACTAAATGAAGGCAAATGCAGTTTTTTAAAACCGGAAGTAGTGTATCTGGGACACCACATAACCGATAAGGGTATAAAAACAGACCCAGCAAAGTATAAAGTTATTAAAAATTATCCAGTTCCTACGAATGTGGATGAAGTCAGAAGGTTTGTAGCCTTTTGCAATTATTATCGACGGTTCATACCTAAATTTGCTGATATAGCCAAAAATTTAAATTTATTATTAAAGAAGAATAAACCTTTTCAATGGAATAAGGAATGTCAAGAACCATTCGAAACACTAAAGGAAAGACTTATGAGTCCACCAATACTTCAATACCCAGATTTTAACAAACCATTTTGTTTAACAACAGATGCGTCAAGCTATGCTCTTGGTGCAGTTTTATCGCAAGGTGAAATTGGTTCAGACTTACCAATCTCATATGCAAGCAAATCACTATCACAAATCACTAACATGACATAAACAAACCAACAATAGAAAAAGAGTTACTAGCTATTCATTGGGGTATTAATTTTTTTAGACCATACCTGTATGGTAGGAAGTTTATTGTGGTCACTGACCACAGACCATTAGTTTCTCTGTTTGCACACCAAAATCCATCATCAAAAATGACAAGAATTCGAATGGATTTATCCGACTACAATTTTTAAATAAGATACAAGAAAGGGAAAATTAATACAAATGCTGATGCATTATCAAGAATTGTCCTTAATAGTGACACGTTGAAAGCTATGATCCCGGATAGGGATGAAGCAGATAAAAAGGTTATGGTAATAACCAGAAATATGGAAAAACAATTAGAAAATATAAATAATCCTGAAATTACCAATACAAAGTGCACGTCCGAGCAAAAGCCTGATCAACTTTTTGTCTGGGACTGTACATCATTATCGGATTTAAAAAAAATAAGAAAACTTAAGTTTGAAATAAATAAAAATTTTAAAAATATTTTAATTGATACATCAAATTATGAAATTATAGCAAAATGCAGTGATAATCCTTCGAGCACAAAGTTGACTTTGGAGAAACTCATATCAAAAATGCATAATATAGGAATAAATGAGCTAGCTCTCAGCAAAAATAATGAAATATTTAATACTATGGCCATAGAAAAATTTTAAAATTTATATAACAATTTAAAATTAAAAGCAAAAACTAATTTAAAAATATTGCTACACAATGAAACAAAAAGAATAATTTGCAAAGAAACACAGATAAAACTGATTGAAGAATATCATAATTCATTACACGGAGGGCACTTAGGTGTCAGAAAAACAGCTATGAAACTAAAACAACGCTACATATGGAAGAATATGAGCAAAATGATAAAACAATATGTATCAAATTGCAAACAATGCAAGATAAACAAACTAACTAAACATACGAAAGAAAAATTTACTTTAACAGACACTCCAAATACCAGCTTTGAAGTAGATGGATACGGTAGGTCCTTTGCGGTTGTCAAACTATGACCGATACATACTGACAATTCATGTGAATTGACAAAATACGTAGTGGTATATCCTATGGAGACCAAAGAGGCGAAAACAATGGCAAAAACATTGGTAGAACAGTTTATTTTAAAATACGGTAACTTTAAAATTTTAAAGTCAGATAAAGGTACTGAATTTAAAAACCAATTAATGTCAGAAATTTGTAGACTTTTGGATATTAAACAAATTTTTAGCGCACCTTACCATCATGAGACTTTGGGCTCGATAGAGAGAAATCATAGAGTACTTAATGAATTTTTGTTAAATTTTTGTAAAGATAAAGAATGGGACTATTGGATCCCTTATTTTACGTTTGCATACAATACAACACCACATGTAGATACAAACTACATACCATACGAATTAGTATTTGGAAAACTACCATATCTGCCAAACGATGAGGTTAGACGAGACGAACAATTTTCAACGCGGAAAACTACGCAAACGAACTTAAACAATGGCTTAAATTTTCACTACAAAAAACAAAAGAATACCTAGAAATAGCTAAAGACGGTAGAGTTCGAAACGATACGAACATAAACCCACTTACCATTGAGACAGGAAATCTTGTACTAGGGAGGACAGTTAATAGAAAGAAAAATCAGGCACCATATCATGGGCCATATGAAATAATAGAGAGACAAGGAGTAAATTCTATTTTGGATATAGGCGGTAAGCTAAGAAAGTTTCATAACAATATGTTAAAAAGATACAACTAAAAAAAAATAAATATGAATGTGTCTTAAAAATGTAAAAATAATTTAATAATTTAAAAATTTTTTAATAAATTTTATTTTGAATGTAAAAATAATTTAAGCTATTAAAAATAATTTTTTTATATAAATATACAAAAATCATTTTTTCAATAGAGGGTGAGGGTGTGGTGAATTCAAACCGATCACGCTACTCACATCACTAAGAACATATGTTCATAAAACATATGTTATATTTAACGAAAAAACCCTTTTTCATTTGTAAACAAATAACAGCTGTTGAATTTAAGTTAACGAAAATAAAGATGTAAATTAAATCCTAGACTATAAGTACCGTTAGTTTAGTTTATAAGAAGGACAATTCAATTCTCAATTCAATTCATTTATTTTTTCTACCAAATAATATTTACATTTTCATCTTAAAAATTATATACAAATAGTTCAAGTTTTTGCACTTTTTCTTCTTAATAATTAATAGTTATTTACAAAATTTTATACATATATACATTAAAATTTTTTATTGGAGGCAAAATTTTAAAAAACCTATTTGAAATTTTTTATTTTTTTAATAAAACCACTTACAAATCTACCTACTAGCTAGCTAAGCTGATGTTAACTCATTGATATGGGGATATTCAGATCCAGAACATCTGGAATAAAAATTCGTAGTCAGTTTAATTAACCTAGAATTAACAAGTTCTATATTTGAAATAGTATGAAGTCTGGAAGTCGAAAAGAACCAAGGCAGATTGTATATGAGTTTTAACAACTTGTTTTGAGCAATCTGAAGTTTTTTAATATGACAAGCTGCACTTTTTGTCCACATAGGAGCTGCATAAAAAATTACAGCATGAAAGATTAATTTGAAAATTAGTATTTTGTTTTCAATACTTAGACCTGAGTTCCGGTTTATGAAAGGGTACAGTATACGGGTGAGAATATTCACTTTGTTTACTATGTATTGTATATGCTCTTTAAATTTCATTTTTGGATCCAGTATTACTCCTAAATATTTTACCTTTTGTTCCCATTTTACTTCTGTATTTAAAAAAATTATATTGCTTTGAGGGGTATAGCAAGATTTTCGTTTTCTTGTAAAATATATTGCCTGGGTTTTATCAGCATTTAATGTTATTCTCCACTTTTTGTAATAATTAGCTAATTTTTCCAAAGCCATTTGTAAATTTAAAATAACATTAGCAGATAGTATATCTGAGCATAATATTGCTGTGTCGTCAGCAAAAATAGACATGGTACAGTTTTCCAGTTGGGGTAAGTCAGAGGTATAGAGGTTATACAAAATGGGAGACAGACAGGATCCCTGGGGGCACCCTGCTGGTATATCTAAAGTTTCGGAACATGATGATCCAATGTGAACTTTAAATGAGCGCATACAAAGGAAGCTTTCGATTATTTTAATTAAATAGTTGGGGACACCAAAACGAATCATTTTATATATTAGGCCGTCGTGCCAAACTGAATCGAAGGCGGCTTTGACGTCTAGTAATACCATACCAGTTGATTTTTGAAGTTCAAAGTTTTTGGTTACCAAATTTCTAATACGAACCAAGGACTGTACCGTATTATGTTCTCTACGGAAGCCATATTGATGGCGAGGAAAGATGCATCTTGATTCAATAAAAAATATCAATTTTTGATTTATAATTTTCTCAAGAATCTTACCAATAGAGGATAGGAGACTTATTGGTCGATACGATGATGGACTATCTGGAGGTTTATTTGGTTTTCGAATCGGGATTACTTTCGCAATCCTGAATTCGCGAGGAAAGTAGCCTTGTTTTAGGCATGCATTAAAAATAACTGTTAAAAATTTGAGAGATTTATTTGGAATATACTTAAGGCATTTGTTCCTTATTCCGTCAATTCCAGGTGCCTTTTTCGATTTCATATTTTTTATAATATCGCTTATTTGAGATCTAGTTACTAACATATCAACAGAGATGTTAGGAGTGTTTGATCTAAAGGATTGAAGTATTTCACTAACTTGCGTGGTTGTTTCAGAATCACCCAAATTAGAAGCAATTAAATGGTTAGATGCAAAAGTCTGAGCCATAATATTACACTTTTCAATATTGGTGGTGAATCTAATATTGTTGTGTTTCAAGATAGGTATTGATTTACATTTATTTCTGGTTATCTTTGTCAGATTCCAAAACGGAGCAGAACCTTTGTCTAACGTTGTCAGTAAGTTAGTCCAATACTTATTTCTTAGTTTTTCCAATTCCTCTCCTATTTTCCTACTGAGAGTTTTCATCTCGTAGAAATCGGACAAATTGTGATATCGTTGCCAATTTCGCCGACAAGCATTTCTTCTCTGTATATGTATTTTCACATAATTAGGTATAGGCTTTTGCCTAAAAGAAGGAGATTTCCTTGGAACGCTAATGTCAATGGCCTCGTTTATTAGGTTTCTAAATTGCATAACCGCTAAATCAATTTGTTCATTAGAAGTAATATCCATCATATCCGGTATGTTCGTATTTCTTGTAAGGTGGCTTTGAAAGGATAGCCAATTTGCATTTTTATAGTCAAAGCTAACTAAATTCGCTCTATTTACTTCCCTAGTCAGTTTCACTTGAACTGGAAGGTGATCAGAACTAAGGTTATTTAAGACGACCACAGGAGAAATTATATCTGGTATATTGGTCAAGAAAAAATCAAGTGTAGAACCTTGTCTACTGGAACTAGCAGACACATATGTATGATCACACGGGTAAATAATATTAACGTTATAAGATATAAGTTTCTCAAATAAGATGTTTCCCCAGCAGTTTGCTCTTAAACAACCCCAATTTCGATGCCTACTATTAAAATCGCCGCCAAGAATATAACTATCGCTTGTACTAACAAGCCTACGTATATCAGAAGCAAAGTGTCGTTTTTTGTTATTTTCAACATCAGATGCACCCCCTGGAAAATAACAAGAAAAAATGTTAACGCTACCACTGTTAGTCAAAATTTTGATTCCAATATTTTCAATAAGGTTAGTATTAATAATTGGTAACAGATTGTGTTGAATGTTCTTTTTAATAATAATGGCAACTCCGCCACCCGCTCTGTTGGGTTCTCTATCGTTTCTGTATACAAAAAAGTCTTGATGTCTTATTGAAATATTTGATTTAAGCCATGTTTCCGTAACTAAACATATGTCCACGTTATGTGTTTTTAAGAACTGGAACAGTTCTAAGCTTTTGTTGCGAATGCCTCTAGCATTCCAAGTTATAATTTTGAGTGCATTAGCCATTATGAAAGAAATTTGCAGGCGAGGTTTGTTATTACCTCAAATTGATCTGCTTTACTCCTGCAGTTACGAAGGTTTGTAATAAGCTCTAAGCTTAGACTTTTTATTTCTTCAAACGTGAACAAATCATTGTTACTATTATTGTTGTTATTTTGTTGCCATACACCAGCAGCATCAGTTGCATTTTGTCGTAAAGTGTTTGGAAAATTTCTATTGTAGTTGGCTGGATTTATCGAGCTACGGTTTCGTTGAAAGGATCGTCTTGGTGTTGGTTGCAAACGTTGTCTTATTTCTACGTATGTAGTCCTACTTGGACACTCATTAGCAAAAGATTTGTGGTCTCCCTGACAATTGGCACACTTTATGGTGGACTCCTTACACTCGGATGTTTTGTGCGGACCGGCGCAGTTAGCACAGAAAGTTTTTACCTTACACCTGCTAGAACCATTGCCAAACATCTGGCAATTGTAGCATTGGGTAATTTTGTTTTTTTTGGTTTGCTGGAACTCCCACTTAATTTTTACATAATCTATAACAGAATAGTTTTGTCTTAATTCTTTCATTGTTACAGACAGTCGCTCCAAATAAACAACATAAATGAAATATTCGATATTGTTGTTATTCTTTTTAACCACTAATTTTACGTCTAAGCATTTTAAACCCATATCTATAAGCTTTTTCTTAATTAACATAGGGTCATATTTATCAAGACCAAAAATTAAAGCCTTATAAGGTTTTTCACTTTTAGTTGCATAAGTAAAAAATTCATACGAGCCTGTAAGTGTGGTACATAACTTATCAAAATTTTCTTTAGAACGGCAAAACAATTTTAGCCCGATTGAGATTTTCCGTATGGAATAATCAGAAATTTCAAACTTTCTGCATATTTCATGAAGTTCTTCTATTTTAATTTTTAATATAGTAATTGGAGGTATAGAGACTTTAACTGGTTTTTGTATAATTATTTCATCTTCATCATTATCTTCAATAGTTTGTAACGGTAAGAAATAATTCGTTCTAGACGAATTGTTATTGGGTTTGGGTTTTTTACTCATTTTGCTAACGCATAATGCGTTATCAACATCTTTAGATAATGCACGCTTTATGTTGTATTTATTTTTTATTATTGTTTGTTTTTACGGTCTATGAACAATTGTTATTGTTCAAGGGAATGCAAGTTTTTGTTTTGATTTTTCAATAATACTTGTACTAACGAGAACACACACGTCTTTACACTTTGAGATCAATCACAGAACTGTATAAGAAGGACAAAATTGTAAATAAAAACAAGTTTTAAATCAGAACTTAGCCGAGCAGTTGGCTATTAGTTTTCAAATATTTAAAATTTAGCACTTAATTGTGTTTTGCCTTGGCGCTCTTTAGTGCCGGCAATCTTTGAAGCCAGTGGCGTTTGAAACGCCGGCTAAAAAACCCTAGGTAGGGAAATAAATTAAAACACAACATTACAAAAAGCACATCTCTAATTTTTTGGCATCTCTAATTGTCACCAAATTAAAAACAATTTTTTAAAAATATGGAAAATAAAATAGAATTTTTTTGAAGAAACGGCATAAAAGCCCTAGTATAAAAATTAAAAACAAAAAGAAATTGCGGTGGAGACATGGCCTGCGACAAAATATAATGTAATGCGGCAAATAGACTATACAAGTCACTTGCACAATAACGAGTTTGTTCAAGTCACCTTACTCGCCACACACCACTCAAGTAAACTGTGCAATATTCATTTTAATTTACACATAGCAGCAGAAACATATAGAGGATTGTTATTGCTATGAGGAAATATTAGTCCTTAAAAGCTTTATTTTACACTTTGCGCAGGCCAAAATACCAGAAATTCGTTGGTGATGTCAATAAATTTATATTAACATTTTTTACTTTACGTTTATTGATACTTTTAATTTTTTTATCCGTATTTATGATGTTCACTCTTCAAAAATTACTGCTGAACTGTGCTAATTTCAGCATACACCTCGCAAATGACTTGCACAAGTTCTAAAATATTGCGTAAAAATCAAAATCGTTTTGATTTTTACTCAAGTCTAAAAAATATACTTGTACAAGTACACAATCCAGGCCACACACTGTTCAACTGACCTGCACAAACTCATTATTGTGCAAGTAACTTGAGTAGTCTATAGGCCGCATAAGTATAAAAGTGTCATAAATTCTTGAAGTAACTCTACTCTGCATTTTGAACAGTTAACATTTCAATCTGTGCTGCAGAGTAGAGTCACTCTACCATTGTGAAAGCACCGTTAAACAAAAATTATGCATAGATAGATACTTATTTTTAATTGAAGTTTGAAAGTTAGTGAATTTCGAGTCACTAATTCTTAATACGGTTTCAAAATTATTCTACCATAATTTGAAGAATCTCACGATTGAAACCCATGTTAAGCATTTAATTCTGCAGTACTCAAAAGGAAGCTATACCGATTTGTTCCCAATTTGTCAAATTTACGATAAATGCTAATTTACTACTTAAAGTAGTACGAACTGTGAATTCCATAATCTTATGTAAATTTGAATTCAATACAACAACAATTTCATATACAAATGTGCTATTCGCCAACATTTTTTTTTCAAAACAGATAGTATTGGATATGCTTGGACGTTCGTCTTCAAAAAAACCTTTAATTTGATACCCTATTTGTCTGTTTTTTTTTTTTTTTAAATATAAGAAACAAACTCTTAAAGCAAACATACACGTTGTAGTGTATTTGACAAACCAAGGTTGTCATACCTTCTGTATGACAACTGACACCTTTATTCTGATTGGCTAAAAGCCTTACTTTTTTGGTTGTCTACACGACCTACCTTTTACTTACTTGTATCGTGCGATATTGCTGACTGGGCATATTCCACAATACTTTATTCATTATGTTAAGGTAGTTTAAGTTTCATAATTAAAATAAAGATCAGTCGCTCAATAGAGCTAAAACTATATAAGTGTTTTAATTCATCATGGCGATCCTGCCATTTACATTAATTTTTTTATGTAAAAAGTGTTAAAAAAAATCAATAACGGTGAACAAAATAGTGGAAAATAAAGGAGAGTGTCTAAAAAGAATTTTTAGTTAAATTCTATTAAACATTGTCGGATTTAACGACGGACAAAATGTCGCAATTAAAGTTTTGAAATAAACAGAATAGCAATAGTAAAACAACAGCGACGACAGCGACAATAGATAATACAGATAATACAGATAATAAAAATGTTATTACCAACATCAACAGTGCTAAATTAATAAATGCTACAATAACAAAAGCAGCGATGAATAATATCATTCATCTACCACCGACAACAATAAAAACACCACTACCAATATACATCTAAAATATACTCAAGCTCAACAACTGCTAAATATATGGATACTTTTTCCTCATCTGCACCCCAACAACAACAACAACAACAACAACAAAAGAAACATCAACGACATCCTCAACAATGTCAAGGTTCCCCATTTATCCTGTGAGTCCTAGGGAAAAAAATTTTAACTGATTTTATGATCAGAGACTCTACAACTGCAAATAAGTATAGTAAGTTATTTTTAACTAAAAAGAATAAATAAAAAAAATTTTTTTGATACATAAATTTTTTTTTAAATTAAGAACACTTAAATAAATTCCAAAACATTTAAGTTTGTTACCAAATGAAAAGAAAAGAAGAAAATTTTTACATACTAACCAGCTGCTAGTAACTCTAGCGGTCATTTTTTTTTTAATTTTTATCGACTGGGGTGATTCACAAGTGACACTCCCACAGTGCGATAAACATAAAACCGGTCTTCAAAAAAGAGACGACCGATTTATGCCATAGCAACCAAAATCTGTTTACCTGAAGGGAACGGATAGTGGATGCAATGACATAACTGATTTTTTTTTCATTTTTTCGGAAGTCTTAAGCCTAAACCACATAAACGCAGTCTCGACCGCAGTGCGACGTTTTGTCGATAAAATAGTTTTTTGTATATTCTCTATTTGTCACTGCCGAGAAATTAGAAAAGTTTCTAAAAAACAAGAGCTGTTTTTAAACAAAAAGCAATAAGAAATTTTTAAAAAAATTAAATCGTTTTCGCGAAATTCAAGAACAAAGTTTGACAGCACTGCCACTGCCCACTGGCACTTTCACTATGTGGTTTGGGCTTTACTAACAAATTGTTTTTTTGAAAGAGTTTTTTTTTACATCAAATGGGTAATCGCGATTCTAAAATTGATAACCCAAACGCTAATGTTATTAATGAAATACAGGTGGATGTACAATTCCCCGTAATATATTTCATTACAATAATAGTGATTTTGGCGTTACAATTTTTAACGACCCTATACCAGCTGCACAAGAGGTCGTTACGGAAAACCTATACAAGAGCCGCCTCCTTAGGAAACGGTCTCGATAAGGTCTAACTCTGCTGAAAATTTTGTATATATATTAATTGCAATTTGCTATAATTCTTTACGAATTCAGAGACGCCTGAGTTTCGTATGGTTATTAGAGTGGGCCGGAAACTCTTACATTTTATCATGCCAACCATATGGACTGGCATGAAATTGTAGGAAAAGCGAGATTGTTGAGAGAAGATTTCGACAAGTCTCATATATGTTTAAATACCTGCAAAGGGCCCTCAAGGGACGAAACGGTGGAAAAGCATTTCAAAAACTTGTTCAGCCGTCTTGAGGAAATTCGAGTAATCTACGGCAATTATACTCGTCCTACTCAGGCCCATCAACTAGCAGCGGAAGCTTTTTTCACTGACATTCGTGGGAAATTATCAAGTCTCTTGACTAAAAGAAATTTGGAAGCGGAGTTACCTCAAACGCTCCATGAGAAAGTGGTCTACGACCCTACTCTTATCAGCGCTTGGACTTCCCGGGATTTGGAAATAAGATCCGAAAAACCAGGGACTAGTACCGGAGGTATCATATCAGATCCGGGTAAAGGTGGCATAGTTTCCAATAGAGAGGATAAAATGCCTCAATCGGTTACTGAATTTCTTGGCATAGCATCGAAACTATTACCAGATTTCGATGGAAAACCAGAAAACTTACAAAGCTTTCTAGATGCACTGACCCTTTTGGACTCCGTAAAGGATGTCCATGAAATTGTGGCAGTAAACCTGATTAAAACAAAATTAAGGGGCTCAGCCCGTAATTTAATTTCAAATGAGACCACCATTAGTGCGGTTATAGCGACATTGAAGGGAACTGTCAAGGGTGAGTCAGTTGAGGTCATATCGGCCAAACTTATGAATGTCCGTCAAGGTGGCAAAAACGCCAATACCTACGTGGCGGAGATAGACTCCTTGACTAAATCGTTGGAGAGTGCCTATATTACGGATGGCCTCTCGCAACAACTGGCCCAGAGGTATTCAACCCATGGGGCAGTAAAGTCTATAACCAGAAATGCGACAAACGAAAAAGTTAAACTGGTCATGGAATCAGGAACTTTTTCAAATATGAACGAAGTGACGGCGAAATTCGTCAATAGCTGCACGGAAGCTTACGGGCAGCAAAACTCCGTTCTTTTCATTACGGCTAAATCACAAAACCGTAATCGGAATAATCAGCGACGTCGGTCCAATGGCGGTAATGCCGGTGGACGAAATAATAATTATCGTGGAAATAGCCGCAAAGGTAATGGTAATGGCGGTAATAATAGTAATTACAATAATAATAGTAATTATAATAATAATAATAATAATAATAATAATAGCTACAATGGCAATGGCAACAGTGGCCGGAACCGTCCGAATAATAACGGAAACCGCCACAATGTACGCCACGCTACCGAAAATGTTTCGGGAAACGAGTTAGTACCCCTGAATTAGAACACACTGTCTACAACATAAATTTGAATCTCTATAGCTATCTTCCCTGTAGAACATCTTTAAATAATGGAAAAACACTATTGGTCGACACGGGTGGGGATATTTCTATATTAAAGGTCGGACAAATCCTTAACGGACAAATAGATGAGACTACAACAACCCAATTAAGCGGTGTTGGCCAAGGATTGACGACTACCCTTGGTAAAATTCATGCTGATCTGAGATTTGAAGAACTCCTAATACCACATACATTTCACGTGGTCGAGTATAATTTTCAGATTCCCTCTGACGGAATCATTGGTATGGATTTTTTGCGTAAATATAAATGCCTTCTGGATTACCAGGATGACCAAGATTGGTTGGTCCTGAGATCCAATGATCTTCCACAGCACATCGCAATAGCGATGCGCAGTGCCCCACAGATTAACTCGATTTCATTACCTGCGAGATCAGAGGTAATTCGCCACGTTAAGATTCAAACTGGCGAGGAAAGTGTGTTAATTCCAAGTCAGATGATTCAGAATGGAATATTCATTGCAGACACCATAGTCTCAAAATCAAGACCACTGGTCGGGATTGTCAACACAACAAATAAAAATGTTGTTATTTTGAATTCAAACTGAAAGTCTTAACGACTATAAAATTGACCACCCAACCGGAGATCCCCGTGGATCTTGGGAAAAATTAAATAGATTATTTAGGAATTTTCCAGAATTTGCGAAAAACAATCTGAGGAACTTATGCTCAGAGTATGTTGATATTTTTGGATTAGAATCTGAAAAAATGAAGACAAATAACTTCTACAAACAGAAGCTCAGATTGAAGGATAATGATCCCGTATACATTAAGTCATATAGGATACCACACTCTCATAAAGCAGAGGTTGATGAACAGGTTAATAAGCTAATAGAGGATGACATTGTAGAACCCTCCATTTCGGAATACAACAGCCCAATCTTATTAGTACCAAAAAATCTCTACCTGGTACGAATCAGAAGAGATGGAGATTGGTCGTTGACTACAGAGGGATAAATAAAAAACTCGACAGACAAATTTCCTCTCCCTAGAATAGATGATATTCTAGACCAATTGGGCAGGGCGAACTTTTTTTTCTTGCCTTGATTTAATGTCCGGTTTCCATCAAATTGAATTGGAAGAAGACTCTAGGGACGTAACATCTTTCTCAACGGATAAGGGTTCATTTCGTTTCAAACGATTACCCTACGGTATCAAAATTGCTCCGAACTCATTTCAGCGAATGATGTCGCCAGCTTTTTCGGGATTATCCCCGGACCAAGCATTTCTTTATATGGATGACCTAGTAGTAATTGGTTGCTCCGAGCAACACATGTTGCGGAATTTGAGAAACGTTTTCGATACGTGTCAAAATTATAACTTGAAATTACATCCGGACAAATGTTCTTTTTTCTGTTCTGAATTCATATTTTTGGGACACAAATGTACCTTAAGCCATGAACAGTCTGAAAATATGTTTCTGGAACGCTAACGGCATACGCCAACATAAAAACGAACTCGAATACTTTCTCAGAAACAAACAAATTGATATCATGCTTGTTTCGGAAACCCATTTAACCTCTCGCAGCTCTTTTTCAATCAGTGGATACACATTATATGATACGAAGGATCCTAGAGGCAGATCATGCGGAGGCTCAGGCATTCTTATTAGAACTCGGATAAAACATCATCTTATGAGTGATCTCTGTGAGGATCATCTCCAAGCCAGTACAATTTGTGTAGAAGAGTTTGATACTAATCTAGTGATTTCATCAATTTATGCTCCCCCAAGATTTACAATTACAAATAATCAATTCAGAACTTACTTTGAATCACTAGGTATGCGTTTCCTGGCAGCTGGCGATTATAATGCTAAGCACACATTCTGGGGGTCACGCCTTATCACCCCAAGAGGCCGTGTTTTGTATGATACAATTGCTAAAATGAATATGGATGTGATATCAAGCGGAGAACCGACATATTGGCCATCAGATCGTACTAAAATACCAGATCTTATTGATTTTGGAGTGACAAAAAATATTGCAAGAAATATTGTACGTGTCGAATCCTCCCTGGAGCTATCATCTGATCACACACCTACTATTGTTACCCTTTTTACCCCTCGGGAAATTTTACCCCAGACTGGTAACTTAGCACTTACAGGCAAGGGAACTGATTGGTTGAAGTATAAGAAGTTTATCAGTACACATTGCTCAGAAAACATATCGTTAAGAACGCCAGATGATATTAACCTCTCACTCAAAAACTTTGAATCTAATCTCAAACTAGCTGCTCAACTTGCTACTAAACCCACCCGACAGTCCAGAAATAATCCCGTTTTTTCTGTGGACATTGAACGACTCCTCAATGAAAAACGAAGAACTCGTAGAGAGTGGCAACAGCACAGATCTCCACATCTCAAGGCTCGATTGAAAGAATGCACAAATAATTTACGAAGATTACTCAAACAACAGAGAACAAACTCATTAAACAGATTTTTAGAAAATCTTGAACCCTCTGCAAAAACAGATTACTCTCTATGGCGTGCAACCAAGAATTTAAAAAGACCTGTTGTATGTAAGCCCCCTTTACGAAAACCAAACGGAGGTTGGGCAAGAAACGATACTGAAAAAGGAGAGCTGTTCGTTGAACACCTGAAAAATGTTTTCACTCCAAACGACCCAAGTGTTAGAATTGAATTGCCACCTTTATTACCACATTGCACAGCAGTACCCATTCGGTTTGAGATTCGTGAGGTCGAAAAGGCAATTTATGAACTAAACCCTAAAAAAGCATTTGGAATTGATAAAATCAGTAACAAAATGCTTTTAGAGTTACCCCGTGTAGCATTAAGAATTATTCTTTTTATTTTCAATGCTATATTACGCCTGGAATATTATCCCCCAGAATGGAAAGTTTCTCTTGTTAAAATGATACCTAAGCCAGGAAAAGATCACACGAAAGTCGAATCGTATAGGCCTATCAGCCTGTTATCCAATTTGTCAAAACTTTTCGAAAAATTACTCCTACATAAATTAAACATAGCTGTAACACTAAGCAACACTATTCCAGCTCATCAATTTGGATTTAGAAAAAAACATGGCACTATTGAACAAGTTCACAGACTGGCAAGTGAAATTCAAAGGGCCTACGAAGAGAAGAAGTATTGTTCTGCACTTTTTATTGATGTGTCACAAGCCTTCGATAAAGTTTGGCATGAAGGTTTACTCTTTAAGATTAAAACTATGTTACCCGCCAATACACACAAGTTGCTTGAGAGCTATATTACAAATCGAAAATTTAAAATTAAAGAAAATGATTTTATAAGCACACTGCAAACTATAAAAGGTGGAGTACCTCAAGGTAGCATCCTGGGGCCTCTTTTGTATATCTTATTCACATCAGATATGCCAACTAATATCAATACACATACATCAACATTTGCTGATGACACAGCAATATTAAGCATTCATAACAACCCACATGATGCATCCAGAATATTGCACAATCATATCAATGAATTAGAGACCTGGTTAAAAAAGTGGAAGATTAAGGTGAATGAGAAAAAATGCATACATGTTACTTTCACGCTAAGAAGAGAAACGTGTCCATTAATTCAAATAAATAATCATAACGTACCCCAACAAGAAAACGTTAAGTATCTCGGAATACATCTTGACCGTCGTCTCACGTGGAAAAACCACATAGATGCGAAGGTAACCCAGATGAAATTGAAGACTATTGAACTCAATTGGTTAATTGGGAGAAACTCTAGACTTAGCCTAGATAGTAAGCTATTGTTATATAATTCAATTATAAAGCCAATATGGTCCTATGGAGCTCAACTCTGGGGCACTGCCTCTGCTTCCAATGTAGAGAAAATTCAAAGAAAGCAGAATAATATTTTAAGGATGATAACCGGCGCACCATGGTATATGAGAAATTCCAATATACACTCCGATCTGAATGTAAATTTTGTCAAAGATGAAATCGCAAAGCACACTCAAAGCTATTTAAGAAGACTGGAAGAACATCCCAATAATTTGGCGCGTAACCTGCTAGGCAATCGCGGCCATCAGCGACTTAGAAGGAGAGCCACGGCGGACCTGGTTAACTAAAACCATAAATCGATTATTATTATTTAATATATTTTTATCATATTTTTTAATATATGTATGAACAAATGAAATTTTTGTCTGGCACTGGCTGGACTTAATTCTTAATTTTAGTTTAAGATTTGAATACTTATTGTTAGTTCACATTAAATAAGTGAAGATTCAATAAATAAAGGAAGGTAAAAAAAAAAAAAAAAAAAAAAAAAAACAAATGTACCGACAAAGGAATATTGCCTGATGACGGTAAACTTTCAGTAATTTTAAATTACCCGAGACCGGAGAATGGTGATGAAGCTAAACGCTTCGTAGCCTTCTGCAACTATTATCGGATATTTATTCCTAATTTTGCCGAACATTCGAGGCACATAACAAAGTTATGTAGGAAGAATGTAACATTCGATTGGAATAGTGAATGCGAGAAAGCATTTCACTATCTCAAAAACCAATTATTGAATCCGACTATTTTACAGTATCCTGACTTCGAGAAAGAATTCTGCATAACGACAGATGCAAGCAAATTTGCTTGTGGTGCAGTCTTCATTCAGAGATACTCTGAACAACAGCTACCTGTGGCTTATGCATCGCGGTCCTTCACGAAAGGCGAAAGCAATAAGTCTACAATAGAACAGGAATTAGCGGCTATCCATTGGGCAATTCAATACTTCAGACCATATATTTACAATAAAAATGCAAGATTGCATTTTGCTAAAGATAAGCTGTTTATCCAAAAGGGAAAAACCAAGCTTTTCCAATTTGAGTCACGAGATTTTGTTACTAATGGAATGATGAATTTAGATAATTTTTTTCCAAAGCTTGAAAAAGTAGCTGGTAATCTTAAAATCACGACTCTTCGCATGTCCTTGGACGATGCGTTGTTCGCGAGCGTAAAATTAGACCACTTCAAGAAAGTCGGTAATGGAAAACTTCGGAGGTTAAACATAGTACTCGTACCACCACTTACTAAAGTCGTAACGGATTCCGAGAAACTGAGGATTATGGAATTGTACCATAACAATCCATTGTTTGGAGGTCACTCTGGCATTACCAGAATGCTCAGGAAGATTAGATTGAAATACCACTGGAAGAACACGACGAGGGATATCATTCGTTATGTGAGATCCTGTGCGGGGTGCCAAATGAACAAATCATTGCCAAAAACAAGGGAACCAATGGTTAAAACGGAAACGCCAATACGCGCATTTGATGCAACCATCATAGATACAATTGGTCCTTTTATGCGATCTAATAATGGCAATGAATACGCGGTAACGATAATATGTGACTTAACTAAATACCTAGTTACTGTCCCAATTCCCAACAAATCTGCTTAAACGGTCGCCAAAGCGATTTTCGAAGGTTTTGTTTTGATTTATGGTCCTATGCGAAAAATGATTTCTGATATGGGGACCGAGTATAAAAATCAAACCATAAGGGAATTATGTCAGTTGTTGAATGTCGACTACGTCACTTCAACAGCCTATCACCATCAGACCTTGGATACCATCGAAAGATCCCACAGAACATTCAATGAATACGTACGTTCGTACATATCCTCGGATAGAACTGATTGGGATGAATGCTTATCTTACTTCACGTATTGTTTCAATACAACACCTTCCACAGTACATGGTTACTGTCCATATGAATTAGTCTTTGGTAAAATTCCACCAACCATAGACGCCTTAAAATCGGACAAAGTTAGTCCACTTTATAATATAGATTCATATGAGAAGGAAGTGAAGTACAGACTCCAAACAGCGTATGGGTTAATATTATTATTTAAAAAATATATTATCTGATCCGAAAAATGGTGGATCTGGTTAATATAATTTTATATAATTAAATATCTTTTGATATAATCATATAAAAATATATGTTTCACAATACTCGACAAGTTATAATTGTATAAAATCATAAATGATTGTATAAAAATCATATATGAATATATAAAAATCATTTTTACTAGGGTACTTATAAAAACGACCACCCCAAACAAAAATAATGAGTTTAGACGCCAAAAAATAAGTTGTGTGGAGCTATGAATTTCTATTATATAACCACTTATTTGGTAATGAAAGATTTTGCTGTATTAAATCATTTTAAATAATATCGAAATATATATAAACTTTTTTACTCGGGAGTACACTGTTTTTATTGTTTCTTATGATTATTGATTAAAGCGGTAACAAAAACAACTTTAATAATGAAATAAATAATAAATAATCATTTTGATTGTTTTTTTTATTGTTTTTAAAATTGTTTTTTGCTTGTAAAATTGTTTTTATTAAATTTATCGTTTTCGCGACGTCCTTCATTTTCTCTCGTTCGCTGTTAAATATCTTCAAATTCTTTGTGTTTTTATTCTCATTCGTGTGTGAAATTTTTTGGGAAACTACGAACTCTTAAAACACATTAATGGATACCCCCTATTTTTACTACTCATTGCTGATCTCTGATGTATAGCACCAAACGTATTGTAATTCAGCTTGATTAGACCGCATCTCGCTTTAAAAATCCATGTTATTTTGGATTGATTCATATCATCAGGCCTAGAACTTACACCATACTAGATTTGCAGAATGAACTTCGTGTGAAAATTGTGTAGAATTTTTTCTCTCGAAAATTTAATATCCGACTTTTCTTTTGAAACGGTGACATTTCAGCTTAATTGTGATTTGTCTTTCGTATAATAAATTTTTTTTTAGTTTCACAATTTTAACAAAGATTTGGGGCCTTTAAAGTTCGAATGAAAACGTAAATATTTCTTCGTAAAATATTCAATTTTATTTAATTTGCTCACTCATTTCTTAATAATTTTCTGAACTTAAGAGCGATGCTAACTTAGATTCTTTTTTTGAGCTTTTGTTTAAATTAAAATGAATTGGGTATAACATTGGGGATTTAAACATTTAAAATGGGAATAAGCTAAAACTTTTTGGCCAACACTGCTACCCAATAAAATTAAACAGTATTGCCAGAAAAAAAAACAGCAGTCAGCGCCATCTGTTGCATTAAAAACCGGTGTTGTATTCGACAGGACCATGGGAGACCCCTGGCTGGTACTGAAATCAACGAGCATATAATTTAAAAGATCTACCAACTCTCCCTACGTCTGTTAAGTCACTCTCTTCTTAATTTGTATCGAAAAATGTTGCCATAAAGTCATATCTACACGGGATAGAAATCTCGTAGAGTTTGCGCTAATTTTGTCATCTCTAATATAGCTGGCACTAATTTTTATCGTAAAAGTATCACCTCTAGTTGTCAAGCAATTGTTTTTATTAAAATTGTTGTATTTTAAAGAAAAATTTTTCTCCAAATGCCAAAAGGTGCATTTAATAAACTTAAATGTTCAATAATGTTACAAGTAGGGTTTTTCTTTTCCCGGCCTTTTTCATTTCCCGGGACAGCGGGATTTTTTCTAGAATTTCCCGGGATCCCGGGAATTCCTGCTCCTTCGAAAATAAATAAATCCGACATATATTGTACTTGAAAAACTCAATTTCTATCAAAATACCGTCGGACAAATTCCATTTTTTGGTTGTACCCATGAGAAAATCTACTTAATATATTCTGAAAAAGGGCTAAATATAAAATAGCCACTTTTTCTTAATAAATTCGTTTAACAGTTTAACTCGCGAATTAATAAGTGTGTTTGCGTACCCGAAAATTTGTACAAATTCGTAAAAATTTGTACAAGTTTTTACTGGAAGGTGTTTGTTTACACAATTACTCAGTAAGGAGAGAGGAAAAATAGAGGGTAAAGTGACAGTTCAATACCAGAGAACTTACAAGTTTTTACTGGATGAATTTTTGGTAGTAAGAATTTGTAAGAAAAAAAACATATGATTTAAAACATATGATTGAAGAAACAAAACATTTGTCTAAATAATTTTGAAATAATTTTTTGTAAAAATAAAAAATATTTAAATATAAGCTTATTTACGATGGAAGGAGTAAGTAAGTGATCATTTTAATAGGTTTTATTTATTAATCCAATAATTTGAAAAGGTTTATTTCGCAATCAGCTATTTTAATAACTGTTGCCAATTTAGCTATTTTCTCGGCAAATCTAGCGATACTTCAACTCGTTTAGGGGGATAAAATATAATTTAGTTATTAGCGGGAAAACTAGCGATTTTTCTTTTTAAGACAGTCTTCACATTTTCTTAGCATTTTTTTACATTTATTTCCTTGACAGAATTTTTGAATCATTATTATTCAGCGATTTATCGGTAAATTTTTATGGAAAACAAAAAAGTTCGAAAATTTTGGCGATGTATCAATAATTTTTTAAGAAAGTTTTAAGAAGTTTGAAAAATATAGCTATTTTTGTGAAATTTTTCAACAGAACCTAAAAAGTTCGTGCAATTAGGGATTTATCGCTATTTAATTTTTTTTATAATTTAGATATTTTCTAGTGATTTTTTAGTTTGATTTAGCGATATTTTTACGGAAAAAGTTGGCAGCAGTATTTTACTAATTCTTACAATTTTTCTGTTTGCGTACATTTTTAGATATTTTTCTTTTTGAGAGTAAATTTTGCCTTACTCTCTGTAAATTTGTTACTGAGTAATTTTTACTGGACTTTACTGGAAAAGTACCCAAACACACCTAATATTAGGTAATATATTTTTATGGAAGGCCGTTTTAATTTTAATTATCTTTTCAAACGAGAAACGAATTGATTTAGAAAAAGGGAAAGAAATTAAATTAAAAAAAAATTAAAAGACATGTGCATTTTTTCATCCATACTTTCACGATATAATGGAATTGTTAATGGGAGGGAAATGACAAATTTATTATAATGAAGTTTTGGAGAGATTTAAAAGAATATTTTTAGTCATTTATTATATGAAATTCTGGACCAATTCATTTTGTGTCTTACACGAATTTAAAATTTCAGCCCTGGGGTCGAATTACGGCATTCGTGATCGAAATTTTTCGTTTAAAATTAATTTTTGATTTCGGAAAATGAAGCATTTGGATAAAGTTTTTTGAGCCAGGGATTCTACAAATCTGCCTTAGATTGTATATAAAATATGGTGTTATCATTGTTAGTTTTTATGTATTTACACATTAAAAAGACGGATTTCGAACAATTTCGCTCGTTCACGAATGCCGTAATTCGGCCCCTGGCTTATGTATTATGATAAAAAACGATATTTAGGGCGAGTTTTATAGTTAGAACCAAGATCGATTTTTGCATAAATATTTCTTAAAAATGAAGCCAAAATATTTATATTTCTAGATATTTTGTTTCTATGTAGATTTTCAGATCTATTCGTCCAGAATTATTTTTTTTTAAAAAGTTTAAAAGTGAGTATTTTTCACAAATTTTTTTTTAAGAAATTCGCCTAAATCTTTTTATAAAAATATAAACTAAAATATTATTAAGGGAGTGTGCGAACTAAAATCGAAACTAAATTCAGGTTTCTAAAATTTCCATAAAATTTTAAAAAGTTTTCAAAAAATGTTCAAAGAAATTTAAAACCCTTTTTTGAATTTGCATTTAGTGTAGAATTTATTTAGCCGCCTTGCACAGGGCCTGACTAGTTTTTTTTAACTTCAATTGCTATTTTTGAATTGCAAATTTTTATGCCACAACTACTTAAAAATAAATTATTTAATTTTCATAGTTGCATTTTAAATTAACATACAAAAAAAAACCCCAAAAAATTAAAAAAAAAAACATTTTATGCATTATTTGTAAAATAAATAAAATTTAAAAAATATATTTGAAATTAAGGAATATTAATTTTAAAAAAATTATTTGAAGTAAAAAAGTACTTATATTAATTAAAAGTTTGAAGGTATGTATTTAGAACCGAAATACTGATGTTGAAATGTATATATTACTTTATTTGGAGAAAGGTCATAATTTTAAAGAACACGTTCTTTCCGAGGTACGAGAAATTTTGTTGGTAAACTTAATAATGGCTGATAAAATTTGTTTTCGGTTTAACTAAACTAAATTCAACTGATATAAAAAAACTCGGCATAAATAGTACTTTTTTTAATACTAAATTCTGTTTATTGAATTTTAAATCGCATTTTTTAATTTTAAATGTATATTTTATTTCAATTAATTTAAAAAAATTAATGCTTTAAATTTAAATAATGCTTACAAAATTGTAATATATTAGCTAAAACTTCTGTAAAAGGATAAAAAAAATCCCGGGAAATCCCGCACAAAATTCCCGGGATTGCGGGATTGAACAAAGGGCGGGATTCCCGGGAATCCCGTCCCGGGAATTCCCGGGACATAAACCCTAGTTACAAGTCATCTTAAAAATTGTTACTAATTAAAGAAATTATGTATGACAGCAATTGTCAATGGCCTAGAGATAACATTTCGTAGACATACACAGAGCTGCATTTTTAAGAATTACACATGTCTGCAAAGGCTAAAATTTTTCGATACAAACTATTAATGTTTGAAAGAGGCGATGAAAACCGCCTGATGAAATATTACTTTCGTTATGTAATGTAGATGTAATTCCAATGTATACAAATGGTTGCTCACGGTTCCCTGTTTCGAGCATAATAGTATAATTAGGTGTACATTCAGGTATTTTTAGAATTTTTTTCATAATATAAAATAATGCAAAAGGTAATGATATATCATTATTGGTAATGCAGATAGCAATGATGTGTCATTACCAATATTTTGCTGGGCAATTTTATAAATTGTAATGGAGTTTGTTAAAGGAATTATAAAATTGACATCAATTCGCGCATCAAAACAAAAAATATGGTAATAATTCGAGCAAATTATCATCTTTATGTTTTTTTGATTCGCGAATTTATAAATCACTTTTCTTAAATAATCTTTTTTAAATAATTCTTAGACATTAATATAAAAAATGTTAAGCTCTATTTGAAAATACCAATTTACTCTGCAAAAATCAGCAAAAAATTGTTAAATTCTCAGTCTTTTCGGTTTTTAAGGGTCATTAACAATAAACAAATTTGGAGCTAATTTACGCAGAGAGAATTTAATTGGACGAGTTTTAATGAAAATATTCATTAAAATAATGAAGTTTTCTTCACAAAGTTAATGCAAAACAAATTTTACGTAAAGATCTTTTTCATTGGGTGTATGCTATTTTCAATAAATAATACGAAATTTGTCATAAAACTGCATCAATTCATGAAAAGTTTAATTAATATGCAATCTAATCAATTTAATAGATTTGAGGTTAAGAAGGAGAATAAACCTTTTTCTCTAAAAATTATAATCACTTTATAATTTTCAAATCAGACTAGATCTAGTTTATCTAGACTAGACCTAGTTTTTATTGTCAGATTGTATCTATATGATAATTTTGTTCAACAACCCGTCGAACACATGCTCCAACATTACAAACGTAACTATATTAAAGTGTGACAGCTTAACCAACGAGGATGTATTATAGGAGTCCCAAAAGCTTTCATACACAACAAAACACACAACATCAAACACAACATTTTGTCAATCAGGGTCAGGTTCCCAGGGTTAAAAAAGTAAATATTTTTATTCAATCATTAAAATGTTTTTATTTTCAGTTTTTTGGGTTATTTTTTACCTTGCTTCCCTATTATCTGCTTAATTTTACGACAATATTTACTTTATTTTCATCCAAAATCCATTTCTCTGCACAATAAATCCTTGGCAACTCGTCGGGATCCCTGTTTGCTGTTTTGTTGGTTTTGTCTTTTGTATTGACTGATGAGTTTTGCCCCTCCTATAATATATCCTCGTTGGCTTAACGATCTCACCCAAGTAAGGCCTTGAATGCAATGTTGTTTTCTCGTTTTCGTTGTTTTCCTTCCTATTCAGCTCTCTGTTATAGTTTTTACTCAGAAGTGATCAACGCAGACACATACAAACATTCAATTTTTAGACTTTTGTTTATCTTACAATCTCCTCCGTGTTTCAATAAACGAATTACAGCGAAATTTCATTGAATCAATATAAAAATTCATAAAAAGCATGTAGACAATTCCCTCAGTTTGCAGTAACTGATGTCAAATCCCAAAGAGATTTGTTTGTTCGAACTTTATCACAGATTTTCGAAAGTGAGAGCAGTTTTTCAGCTTTTCAAAATCCTATGTTTGCAGTAATCAGTGTGTTCGTTTACTCGAATTTCATACTATTTTTACTGAAACTGGAAAGTTTTGTTTACTTTTTGTATTGAATTTTTCCAGCTATAGTAAAAGTAGTAACTTGTAGTACACGCAGAAAAAAGAGATTGTTGGATATATTTACAGGCAATTATATATATGTTTATAAACTACTATACTTATGTTTGAGGTGTGTTTCCAATTATTTTATTTTTATCGTTATAATATGTATGTCTCCAGGTAAACACTTTAATGTTTGAATGTTAGTCATATTTTCCTATTTAAATAAAAATATATTTGGATTTTTATTTTATCATATTATGTTTGTGGAGTGCAAATATAATAATGATAAACATATATATTTTTGCCTGCAAACATCTATATATTTGCGAGTAGATGTATTTCATATGATTGAAACATAAATATGTTTACAGGCAAAAATATTATATTTGCTGGCAAACATATTATATTAAAAACACGGCAAATATATTTTGACAGTTCTTCCAAACATATATATATCACCAGCAAATATGTTTCCTGCAGGGCGATTTTTTTCAGCGTGTAAGTAAACGAACACGCTTAATAAAATTTTAAAAATTAATACGCACTTTTTTTGTTAAAATAAAAATAAATAAAATCATCGACTAGAGGCTGAAAATCTGATCTCACTTTTGAAAATTAATTTTACATTTTAAAGAATTAAAATAGAAATAAAAAATTGTCTATTGTATTTCCTAAAGCCTGCTCCAGCCAGACATAGTGTTAAAGCATTTTTGTTTTAGAAATAGAAACTTTGTTATTTTGATAAAAAAAATCCAAAAAATTTTATTAAAAACGAGTAAAAAAGTTAAAGTCAGGCATGCCGACTATACAATACCCTTTACCAGTCTGGTTTAAAGCCAACTAATTTTTGGATCCGAAACTCGAATGGGTTAAAATGGGACTTGTGTCAAAATTTTCTATAAAATGATAAAAGAAGAGAAAATCGTAAATATAGCCCATATGGGCGATAGGTTCAAATATGGACCGATCCTATCTAGAATCTATAAGCTTTGTCCTTGGGACCATGTGAGTCAGCGAACCAAATTCCATTGAAATATCTTCGTATTTGCGACCTGCAGCGTGTAAATAAACCAATTTGGGGGTGGGGGGACCTTTATATGGGCACTAGGTCTAAACATGGACCGATTTTAACCAAAATCAATAGGCTTTGTCCTTGGGCCGACATAGGTCGGTGTACGAAATTTCATCAAAATATCTTAATATTTGCGACCTGCAGCGTGCGCACAAGAATGCATGGACAGTAGAGCGTACCACCTTACAGGCAAAAAAAAAGTGCGCCGTACACCCTCCAATATGAAGTATTTTTGCAAAGAGGTTTCAAAAAAAAAAAAATTTGTATTTTTTTTGCCGTACGTAGGGGACGCCATTTTACATTTTTCGTTATATCTTTGGCATTTACAGTCGGATCTTAAAGTATGATACATCGATGTTTTTCTCTCGAGGAGACCAGTGTTTTGCTCTAAGGACATTTTAACCTCAAGTATTTCGTTCTAGTAGTTACCTACCAGATCTCAGTTTCTACTACCCTAATGCACCGCCCTAATGTCAGAAAATTAAAGCTCGCAAAAAATTATTAAACTTTTGCTAAGGAAGTTTTTCGCTAAACCCAGTATAAATTTTTTTTATATATTGGTTGCCGAACGTAGGGGTCGCCTTTTTAAATTTTTTTTAATTGAATTTTTACTACGATATATAGCAAAACACTGGTCTCCTCGAGGCAAAAAAATCGATATATCACACTTTAAAATCCGATTGTAAATGCCAAAGCTATAACAATAAATTAAAAAAGGCAAAAAAAAAATTTTTTTTTTGAAATCGCCTTCCAAAAATACATCATATTGGAGGGTATACGACGAATTTTTTTTTGAGGTACGGTCTAATGGACAAACAGACGGAGGAACGGACATCGTTAAATCGAAAGAAAACGTGATTCTGAGTCGATCGGTATACTATAAGTTGGGTCTAGGTCCAATATTTTTTAGTGTTACAAACATCAGCACAAACTTATTATACCCTGACCAAGTAGTGGTGTAGGGTATAATTAATTGCGATAATATAAAACAAATACGTTTTAAGAGTCTATTAAAATCCATGACGTGTCTCGCTAAAAAAATTGTATTTAAAGGCTTCTCTTTCAATCGATTTTAAAAAAATTTGATCGTATTTTAGTTAGTATTTTATTTTTTCTAAGCGTTTCTTACAATTTGTTAGCCAAAGTTAAGAAAATTATGAAGTTTTGGGAAAAAATTACATATTCAAAATGTAACCGGTTAATTGACCAATTTTAACCGATTATTCTGGTCGAATAATTATTTGAGTTTTAAATTATTTGTATCGACATTAACCGAAATAGAGGCGATTAATCGAGGAATAGGTTAATCGATTAACCGAATTGGAAACACTAGTTAATACATACAAAAAGTAGAGATGTTTTAATTATCGTCATCTTCCGAAAATATGCACAAAAATTAATAATATAAAACACAAAATAACCAAGGTTGGTTACCGAAACGAATAACGGTAAGGGTAACGGTATCGGATTTCGTTTGTTTAGGTAACGGTAAAGGTAACGGTATTTAAGACTGTTACCGTTACCGAAACAGCAATACCGGTACGTACCGGTATTAAAAATTATGTTAAAAACATATAGAAACAAGTAAAAACATGGCATATTTTTAATTTTAAGTACTGAAAATACAGATTTTAAGCTATAAATTCAATACTGGTAGTTTTAATAAGAAATGTTATTATCTATAAATTTTTTTTTTGTAAAAAAACACTCAAGATTATAAAATAAAAAATAAAAAAATTGTAATTTTTATATAAAATAATAAATACCGGTAAAATACCGGTAACTACCTATAAAAATAACTGTATCGGTAACGATAACGGTATTTGGAATTTTTTTTAGAGGTATCGATAACGGTAACGGTATTCAATTTGAAACGGTATTTTAGCTATAACGGTATTATAACGATAACGGTAACCAACCTTGAAAATAACATGTAATTTACGACACACTTTTTACTTATTATTGCTTTGTTACTTGATTGTTTTTATTAGATGTGTGAGTATCCATCGTGTTTTTTTTATTAGACAGTGATTAAGCGTGTCTTTTGATAATAATTAAGTTTAACTAAAAACATAATAAAAAAACGTTGCTCGTGCGTATTATCGACTTAAAATTTACTAAGCACTTTTTTTAAAACTTGTCAACTGAATTAATATAAGAAAATAAAAAAACACGAATCTATAAATATTGTACACACAGCCATGTACATATGTACGTATATTAGGGTGTCCCGTTTTTTAGATCTAGAAAAATAATATCAAGCAGTTTCATCAATATCCGCTCAGGAGTATCTGTTATATTAGGTTTGTTTTTTTTTTTCGAATTTTTCATAAATATTACATACAAATTTAAGCATTTATAGAAATTTTAAGTAAGTATAAATTTAGCTTCTTAAAAATTAAGTAATTATAAAAATGCTACCGTCTTAAAAATTCTGGGCTTTTCTCCTTCAAATGTAAACAAAAATATTTGAAATAAAAATATTTGAAATTTTAGTATTTTTTATTTCATAAAATATGAAAAACATCAAATGTTAGTAAATGAATTATGCGTTTGTTAGTAAATGTAGAGCAGGGCACACAAGATAATTGCTCCATTTCGCGTTCCAACGAAGTCTTTGTCCGAAAACAGCTTTTGTAAAGGGTTCTCCAACAGGGACGCTACAAAAGTAGAAAGGCAGGGACAGCAAACGACGCCATATTTCTTGCCGCTCTTTTGACATTTCTCTTCAGTAAGGTTTGCCATTTCATGATGGAAAGATATACGAGCCAACAACGAGTCGAAATTATTAAAATTTACTACCGAAATTCGGAGTCAGTGGCCTCAACGTTAAGAGCGCTACGTCCAATTTATGGAATGGTTTTGTCATAATGAATGGCTTCGTCAATAAACAAAATATGCGTTATTGGTCAGACAGCAATCCACACGTACTCCATGAGTTATCATTGCATCCCGAAAAAATTACGGTTTGGTGCGGTTTATTGGCCGGCGGCGTCATTGGGCCGTACTTCTTCCGTGATGATCAAGACCGGCACGTTACTGTGAATGGGAATCGCTACCGTTCAATGATAACCGACGATGATAACGTGTTATCTCACGAAATGGTCCAGTCGATTGGCCGCCTCGGTCGTGCGATTTGACGTCGTTGGACTATTTCCTGTGGGGCTACGTCAAATCTATGGTCTATGCCAACAAGCCAGCGACGATTGATGAACTTCGTACGAATATCGGCCGATTTATGCTTGAAAACCGTTGAAAATTGGGTTCAGCGTCTGGATATCTGCAAGCGTGCCCGTGGTGGCCATGCAAAAGAGATCGATTTCCATACATAATGGCATCGAACGTACTTTCACAGGAATAAAGAATTTCATTGATATCCAAAACCGTTTTTGTTTTATTTAAAAAAACTTTTGTAGCGCTCTTATTGAAAAACCTTTTACAAATGCGACCCCAAATGTTTAAGTTTTATTTGTTTACAAAAATAAAAGAAAATTCAGATAAGTATGGATAGTCGTTTTTTTACAAGTATTTATAGATATAGATATAAAATTCGAAAAACAAATCTGTTAATATGTTAAAAAAAATTAAAATCTCATAAAATTTTACCTCTGACCTTACACAGGGTAATTTAATGTATTTATATTTTGCCCTAATTTTCAGGTTTGATGCAAGGAACATGTAAAGGTGCGTTTACAATGATGGAGTACTCCAATCTGTAGCAAATTTAGTTTTCTTCTCTTTCATACTAACAGTTTTTTATATTTTGCTATCTCTTTTTATTCCACTCCAGAGTAAAACTTGTTTGACTCTGGAATACAAATTTGTTCCACTCTAGAGTTAACATTGGTCTGTTAACTGTTTAACATGACAAATATGCCTAAAAAAATACATCACTAATTTGTTCACATCTCTAATTGTCAACAAATTATAAAAAAAATATTGAAAGTAATAACAAATAAAAACAAATGATTTCAATTAGGAAAAATATATAAAATTAAAAAATATTTCATATTAAATCCAATGGAAATTGTCTAAAGATATTCGCTAAAAATTGCGTAAGTATTGAAATGTCAAATATTCTTTTGAAGTAACTCTACTCTGCATTTTGAACAGTTAACATTTCAATCTGTTCTGCAGAGTAGAGTCACTCTACCATTGTAAACGTACCTTAAACCAGGAAGTACAAACTGAATGTGTTGCGGCTTGTTCGCCGGTTTGAATTATTTTTTAAGCGTTCGTTTAGCATTAGTCCGCCGTTCGCCAAGCGTTCGTTTAGCGTTAGCCCGCATTCAGCCCGCAGCCTGCAAGTAATGGCACTAAAAACTATTTCGTGAATCCTCCCGTTAAATCAAGGAAATATATTTTCGAAAAAATATAAAAATTTACAAAAAAACTCCAACAAAAGACCTGTTCCATATTTTTACCGGATTATTCACGAAATAGTTTTTAGTGCCATTACACTCACAATATTTTATCGTTAAAAACAACCTAAAATACATATTAAATTAATTGAAAACACAATTAAAAAAGAACTACTGATATTTCATTATATTCAAACCATTTTGCTATTTATTTTCAAACATTGTTTAAACAATCAGTAAAAGAAATAAAAATAATTGAAAAGTCTATTAAAACAATTTTTAACTGACAAAACGTAAAAAAACGATTTTGTGGTTTGTTTTTTCATATTTGAAAGTTTTTGTTTTGTTTAGATTTTCAAAACACTCACACACACACAACACACATCTTCATATTTTTATTGACTATGATTGTGTGCATGAGTAAAGAATTTCTACTAATTTGAATTGAAACAATTTTGTATATAAACAAACTATTTTAACAAAAAGAAAACCGAAAATATTTGAATTTTTTGTTTTAAAACAGCAAACAACGAAATTATTTAAATTATTTTTTCTAAAAATATAATATTTGACTGAAAATAACAACTCCTACAGACAATACATATTTTTTCTATTATTGATTGATAAAAAAGTTAAACAATATGTTTCAATGTATTTTAATTGATTCTTCAATTGAAAACAAACTTTAGGTACCTATTACTTTTTAAATAAACCTCAATCGGTTATGGAAAATATATTGTGAGTGAACTTGCAGGCTGCGAAATAGTTTTTAGTGTCATTACTTTCAGGCTGCGGGTTAAATGCGGGCTAACGCTAAACGAACGATTGGCGAACGCTTAAAAAATAATTCAACCCGCCAAACAAGCCGCAACACATTCAGTTTGTACTACTTAGTTTACGTGTTCCTGGATTGGAGTATTTAACCTTGTGTTGTTATATTCCGGCCAAAATTATTTGGAATTAAAAGAAGAAAAAAGAAAAACTTGCCTAAAAGCTAAAGAAATGCCAAAAATCGCTGTTTTCTCGAAATCCGCTAAAATTAAATCTGCCCCAGCCAAATGAAAAAGGGAATTCCTACAATTTTTGTATTTTTTAATCTCTAATATGTTCTTAATAAAACCATAAAGTCCAATCGTTGATTTTTTTAAATTTCTTTAAATATATATAAAATTCTAGATTTAAAAACAATGTTTAACCCTTTGACGACCGAACATAAACTGCTGGAAAATTTGTATTTTTTTTGCGGTTTCGTGATAATTAACCCAACATTTCTAAACAACAGTGTCGTCAAAAATATTTATTTTCAACTCCTTCATCGAGAAAACGAACTGGGGAGATTATCCTTTCTTATTTGATGCCCATTTTGGAGAGAAGTGAAAAAAAATATAGTGCCATTTTAGTATTTAGAAGTCCTTTAAAAAGGAAATCTGACGTGATGAATATGCAGTTCATCTATAAATGGTGTCTACCTTCACATATATTTATGTATATATCGATTCCTCCATGGGTGAGAGCAAAATTTGAAAATGTTGCACGGTGTAATATATAACTGCAAGAAGAAAAGAACTAATCAACATCGATTTTATGCAGCAGATGATGAAGTTATGGAATTGCTTAGCGCATGTAAAAATGATGAAACCCACCAATTAACATTACCAGTATACTCTGTGGACATGTATTTAGTCTAGTGCATCATAATCATTTAAAAACTCGATTTTGAATTTTTTTGTTGCTACGCCCTTCTCCATTTTAGGCTAAGATATGTATGCTTAAAACAAATATCTTTTTCCTAAGTCTTTTTTATGTTTGGTTGAATGAATAGTTCATTTAATTTTATTATTTTTTGTTTAATTTAATGAAAAAAATAAAACTAAAAAACTTCTTCTTTGTTTACCTTTGACGACCTGTGGGACACATATGTCCCATGCTGAATTTGCGCCCTGTAGCCAAGAAAACAAAAATATTCCCAATAGTTTGGTATTTCTGAAAATGGGAAGCACAGGTCCATGCTATACCAAAATTTTGGTCTTGCAAAACCAATAACATCTGAATAAATGACATCCAAAAAAGATGAACAAAAAAACTTATTTTTCAGATGTTGGGGTCAATTAATTAGGCGCTAAGAAAACATGGGGCCAATTATTTGGTATAATCTGAAAGCAACACCTCTCCTCTATTAGTACAAGTCAGTTTAAAAAAAATCGGTTGGAATATGTGGAAAATATAACAAAAAATACAAATGGGACATATATCAACCATTGGTCGTCAAAGCGTTAAAAATTCTGACCTTTTTGACACTAATTTAAAACGAGTTAGCAAAACGGAACTTATAGAATACATAAATGTTTCTGTAGTAGATTATTTCAATAAATTTAAAAATTTAGACCCGAATTTCTTGATTAAGTGGTCTGCGACACATCACTTGCCTGGGGAAATTGTAATAACTCGGCGGTTTTTTAACCGATGTAAGTTTTTATTGCTTTCCCAGCAAAATCTTTCATTACCAAATAAGTGGTTATATAATAGAAAATCATAGCTCCGCACAACTTATTTTTTGGCGTCTAAACTCATTATTTTTGTTTGGCGTGGTCGTTTTTATAAGTAGTCACGCTTACCCGCTCGCTGACGAAAATATGAGAAATAAGTAGTTATGAGATTTTAAATAATTAGTGGTTACACACATGCTTACAAAGTTTAATTATAAGTGGTTATCCGATTGCTTACTTGATTCTTAAAAATAAGGAGTGAAGCAAATACTATTAGCTTAAGAAAATACATTCGGAAAAATTTAAGTTTTTTCTAGTGTGTAATTTTAGGACTCGTCATAAAAATTTAAACATAAAACATATTTACATATAATAAATAAAAATGTATAAAAATTAACTGTGTAAAAAGTCATTATTTTATATTTAGAAACAATGAATACAATAGGCCGTTATTAGGAAGTCATTATTTTATATTATAAAATATGGCAAAAGGTAATGATATATCATTTTTGGTAATGCAGATAGTAATGAGGTGTCATTACCAATATTTTGCTGGGTTATTACAAACACAATTCACTGCAAATTACGATTATATAATGCTTTTAATTCGAATTAATTTTAAAATAACAGTGTTTTCGAGAATATTCATAAAAAGTCATATTTTCCCCTTTTAATCCGTGTTCCAAACTTCAAGGCCGATGCGGCATGTCTTCCCGATGTCCGATTATCCTAATTTTTTGGCGGACGAGTTTTGCATCCAAATAAATAAATCCAAATAAAACTCAAAAACAGTTTTTCGAGTACCCTAGGGTACATGCATAAAACTAGCGACTGTAATATTATATAATGGTGCTTGGTAAAGCGGGGTTTACAGTATCTGATTTTATGTCTGACAAATGAAATTAAAAATCTCACAAAGTGATGTAACTGTCAAAAAAATTTAATATATGTGTTTATGCCATCAAATGCAAATATTCCATCGGCAATGGAATATTTTTTGTGTTGTTTTCATAAAAACTTAATATGAAATAGTAAAAATTTCATATTTTTGTGTGTTTTTGCAAACACTAACTAATATTTTCTTAAAGCAAGAAACTTGACTGATGCATTCAACACATAGACGACTGCAGCTACACGACTACACGACTACAAATGCTGCTGGCTGCAATTGTAGTCGTGTACTCAGCTACTTAATTTTTTTGAAAACGACAGCAACATGTAAACAGATAATCCTAAATATTTGACATTTTGATAAATATTAATCTTTTTTGGTTTGTGCTTCTAAAATAATGGCTGAGGAATATTTTGTTAATTTTGTAAGATCCATTTTTTTTACAAAACATTACAATAAAGTTATTTCCAAATATAAATTAATGAAACCTTCAAACAATTGTAAAATATAAACAGCTGTTTCTTCAGTGTTCCCAAAACGGTGATTTTCTAGTCAGAACTAGCGATTTTATTTCGCCTCTAGCGGGAAAAATTGTCCTGTTTTACATATTTTGTTATATTGTCAACACTATTTTTGTTTTGTAACCAACAAAAATAGAAATTATCCTAAGTTGACTGCAGCGGCAAAAGTAGTCGTGTAGCTGTGTTGGTGTCAAAATAATCATTTTCATATAAACGTGTGTATTTTATTTTTGACAGGCTGTAGTCGTGTAGCTGCAGTCGTCTATGTGTTTAATGCTTGACAGAGAAACAAAAATCCGTGTTACAAACTTTTGGTCTAATTCATAAACTTTTACAACAGTCTTATTGCAGGATTTTAAGCTAATTTGTGAAAAACAGTATTCATATTTGCTTAATAATGAAGAAAATAATAAAGGTTTATAGTTGGTACTCACTAACTTTAAACCTTTTATAAAGTTTGGAGTGAGGAAGCCACCACTTAATGGCTAATTATTTCATTTTCAGGCATGAAATGATTTATTATAGCCATCCCATCCCTAGAATGTGTGGCTTCCAACAACTTGCATCCATCAAACTGAAAAAAAAACTACAACAATTGCGTAGCCAATGACCATTTTCGAAAAAATTTTCAAAAAAATGTAAAAATTAAATTAAAAAGAAAAACAAAATAATAGTGATGTACAGACTGTCAAAACATTATTCGAAATTCAATTACTTTTGTATGCTTTGAATAATATGTTACAAAAAATTACTTTTTTACAAACATTTCCATTGATTTGCTTTATAAATAAAAAAAAATATTTTTAATGGTTTTTAAATTTATCTTAGCACATCATTAGTTCTCTAATTTAAGGACATACATTTTCACTTCCGATTACCGAGTCAATCGTTTACTAAATTTGTAAATCACTTACGACTTATTTGGGAGAAGAGAGAAAATAAACAATAGTGTTGCCAGTATCAAATCGAAAAATTAATTTATAGTTAAAATACGATTATGAATCACTGTTGGTAAAAGTGGCACAAAAGTGCCATTTGTGGCACTATTGAATGTTCAATGGCACCATGGCACTCTTTATAGAATTTTGGCACTTTTTAAGAAAATTTCTATATAATTTGATAAAAGGTCGATATCGCTGGTTTTTCATTAAAAGCCATGCCTACTTAGAACGGGTAGCAAAATTAAAAAACAATCGCCACACTAAAAATTTCTACAATTTTCTGGACCAGCTTCCAGTTCTTCGGGGACAATTTAATCATTATTTTGATCTTTAAAAATAAAAGCAATGGGGATAAAATTAGAAAAACTTTAATTGATTCTATTGTTGTCACTGGAATTTTTCAAAAATTTGTTATGGTATTCTAGTTTTTTTATGACAAGCAAAATTTTTAAAATTTCACCATACAATGGTGAAAGCTTTTTCTGCCAAAAATAAAATAAAACGATCAAAAAATTGTAATTTGTAAAAAATTACGATTTTTTCGATAATTTTATGAAATCTTAAATGAAATGAAAACTTAAAAAAATGTCCAGGAACCGCAGAACACAAGAGAACTAGTTCTAAGCACTTGGAGTTTCCTTTAAATTTTAGCATCAAGCATCCTGAGCTTATTCCTAACAACTTTAACCTCAAAAATCCCATGTTAATACGTAATATTTTGGAGGAATTTGCAGGAATTTTAGAATCGGTAAAAGGTTCGATGCATCTTAAAATAATATCTCAAAATATGAATTAGGTATTTCATATTTTATTTCTGTGAAGAAACATTATAAAATTCTTCAAAAGAAAATAAAATTTTTATATTTTAAATTGTTGACAAATGAAAATATTTGTTTGTTGTGCTTTTTGTTACATGATAATTTTGTCAAGGTTTTGCTGTGACAATTTTTCTCAGAATACCAAAATTATAATAATTTCCATTCACACCAGTTTTGTGACACTTTTGTTATTGTTATAAAGTTTAGAATAAGGGTGTAAATGTATAAATATTTGAAATAAAAGCTGAACATAATATTTGAAACATTTGCATGTTGCTTAATTGTTTTGGCACTTTTAAAGCTTTTTTGGCACTTTTTTGGCATCATTTAGGCACCAAACGAAAATTCTCAAATACCATCACTGCTATGGGCTGAACACCACTCTTTTAAACTAATAAAAATGCTGTGTATTTTTTTGTTTTACTGGTGGCAACACTGCAATCAAACCAAGTGATTTTTGTTGCGTCTTTGATTTATTCATTAGTCGTTTTCATACCATTCAGTTAATTCCTATATGTTCGGATCAACAATGATTATTTTGATGTAGAATAAATCAGAAAAACCAAAGTTAAATCAGAAAAACCAAAGTACGAGTTTATTCATGATTGCAACCAAATAAAATAAAAACAATTTCATAACAATAAAGAGCGGGTTTACACTATCAGATTTTGTAGAAACACATTTGATAAATGGTATAGTGTACATTCCCATCATAAAACAATAAGATTTTATTTTTTTTATTTTACAAAAAAACTAATGCTTTGATTTGTACATGTGAAGTTCAAATGTTCGATCAGCCGACTACGCGTTCAGCAGCATGATTCTGATTTTATTCAATGCTGCGTTTTGTTGAGTGATTAAAGGGCGGATTATGGGACCGTAAACGTAAATGTGATGTAACTGTACCGTGCCATAGCTAAATAGTACACTTATAGATTACCGTAAACGACATTACTATTTAGCATCTATTTCATGTGGTTTTATATTTTATTCTAAATTTTTCCATTTATTTGTTAATTTCTATTCCTTATTTATTGTTTGAATCAATTTTCTTTATTCATTTCATATTTTTTCCGACTAAAATCATTAAGCTGTTTCGATCCCGGATAGAAAATTCTGATTTCAACAGAATGATCCGGCAAGTACGTTTACATTTACGTGTTAGTAACCATTCGTATACATTTCTTCTTGTGGTTTCGAAACAGCTGATTCGTTACAGATACGTTTACGGTTGGGTAACTCAGCCTTAAATATGAATAAAACATGTTCGACAGACGACTCAAACTGGGGGCAAATTACCGCAGTCGTGACCGAGTTTTATTCGATATCAATTATTGTTACTTAAAAGACTACAAAGATTAAAACTAAGTTAGAGAAGAAGCATTTCGTTCCATTTTTTACAAATGTGAGTTAAAGTTGTAACAATAGTTATTCGTCTTCTTTTATTTGCACTTTAAAAACGTGATTTTTTAACAATTTCGAACCCTTACGACTGCGGGAATCTGACCCCTGATCGAAATTACGCATTCAGCAGCATGATGTTGATTTTATTTAACACTGAGTTTTGTTGAGTGATTAAATGTGAATAAAAATTTTAGTGCATGATTAAATCAAGAAAAAAGTTGATTTTGTAGTTCTCTGTTACATAGGCCAACGTCAATAGCTTAGCTTATATAATACAGATATAATATATAATATAATACAGATATAATATATAATATAATACAGATATAATATATAATATAATACAGATTTATAATTTTCAAATAATTTTGCTAAATATTGACCCTTTTAGACCTGTGTAGCAAAACGATTATAGACATTGCAAAATCATCAATATAAAATTTCTTTTTAGCAAAGTCTACCAAGATAAGCGTGTTCTAAATTTTTCTAAGGTCCTTTTTTGAAAAAGGACATAGCACGATTGTGAAGGCTGGGTTATAAGCTGAAATATAGTTTTGATGAATGAAAAACAAATAGTATTGCTTCAGTGTGTTTATTTCACTTTTTAGTAAAACCAAATAACAAATAAATAATAAGAAAACAAAAAGAATATATCCCCATTCATATTTAGGTACTTCGTTGCCTTTTAATATTAAGAAAATAGAAAAAAAGTTTGATATAATATGAATTTATAGTTTTTTACAAACTAAAACTAAATTTATGTTTCACCTTCATTCTTTTGAATGATAACCTTTGAAACAGTCTTTATTTTTTGCGAGACAAAGGCTGACTCTACATTTTTGGCATCGTCTTCTTTTGAGAGTACCACAATTATTACGACACACTCTTGGCGGTTCGTCAGAGGACTCAGGCCAGTGTCATAGCGGTCATATCTGATATCAGACTGGTCTAAAATCGCCAATTCAATTAACCAGAAAATTTGCATTTTTCTTAGTAAACATGAAAGTTCTTATAACTTTTAACTGTTTTTAGTTGCTTTAGTTAATTTCAACAATAAAGGTGTTTTCACAATGGTAGAGTGACTCTACTCTGCGGCACAGATTAAAATGTTAACTATTCAAAATGCAGAGTAGAGTTACTTCAAAAATTTATGACACATCAATACTTACATTTTATTTTCGTATAGTCTATGCCACCACCGCAATTTATTTTCGTATTTAATTTTTTTTTTATTACTTTTATATTGTTTATTAAAAAAATTTAGTTTTATTTTTTGCTTTTTAAAAAGAAAGAAACTAAATTTGCTACAGATTGGAGTACTCCATCATTATAAATGCACCTTAAAACTGAAAATAAAGTTCGGTGGAAAAAAAAATAAATAAATGTGCTAATTCATAAAAAAAATGTATTTGGTGTTTGAAGCTTGTTATAGTTAAAGTAGATATTTCGCTTAATAAAGAGTTATTAGAAATCTTGATTCATAACAGTGATGGTATTTGAGAATTTTCGTTTGGTGCCTAAATGATGCCAAAAAAGTGCCAAAAAAGCTTTAAAAATGAAAAAAAAAAATTTAGCAACATGCAAATGTTTCAAAAAATATGTTCAGCTTTTATTTCAAATATTTATACATTTACACCCTTATTATAAACTTTATAACAATAACAAAATTGTCACAAAACTGGTGTGAATGGAAATTATTATAATTTTGGTATTCTAAGAAAAATTGTCACAGCAAAACCTTGACAAAATTGTCGTGTAATAAAAAGCACATATATTTTCATTCATCAACAATTTAAAATATAAGTTTTATTTTCTTTTGAAGAATTTTATAATTTTTCTTCACAGAAATATAATATGAAATACCTCATTCATATTTTGAGATATTATTTTAAGATGCATCGAACCTTTTACCGATTCTTAAATTCCTGCAAATTCCTCCAAAAAATTACGTAGTAACATGGGATTTTTGGGGCTAAAGTTGTTAGAAATAAGCTCAAAATACTTGAAGCTAAAATTTAAAGGAAACTCCAAGTGCTTAGAACTAGTTCTCTCGTGTTCGTATCGAAAAAATCGTAATTTTTCACAAATTACAATTTTTGATAATTTTATTTTATTTTTGGCAGAAAAAGCTTTCACCATTGTATGGTGAAATTTTTAAAACTTTTGCTTGTCATAAAAAAACTAGAATACCATAACAAATTTTTGAAAAATTCCAGTGACGGACAATACAATAGAATCTGAGGTACACGCAGAAAAAAACAGGGGGAATATTACCTAAGAGCTATGTAATTATACAACTACATAATTTTCAAGTTAGTTTTACAAAGTTCTAGTAAAATATGCACATTTTTTTGTAAAATATATATAATCCTTGCAAAATATATACATGTGTAGTGGAAAATATCCGAAAAATTACATATATTTTGCTAGAAAATTGTAAAACTTACTGCGAACTTATGTAGTTGTATAATAACATAGCACTTAGATAAAGTTCCACCTGTTTTTTTTTCTGCGTGTAGAATGTTTGTATATGTCTGTTTGATCACTTCTGAAATTATTCATATAGAGACAATCTGACAATAAAGATATAAACAATAATACAATTTAATGGAAGACCACTGATGAATGAAGCCTGTCCAAAAAAAGGCAGAAACTAGATCTAGTCTGATTTGCAAATTTAATGTGTTTATAACTTTTGAGGAAGGTTTATTCTTCTTCTTAACCTCAAACCTACTAAAATAGAATCAATTAAAGTGCCAAAATTCTATGTAGAGTTCCAAAGTGCCATTGAACATTCAATAGTGCCACAAATGGCACTTTTGTGCCACTTTTACCAACAGTGGCCCATAGGACAATTGTCCCTGCTCAATTCACATGTATTCTTACGCTCTTGCTTTTAGTCGTCACTGAAACAGCGACGAATGAACATGAGTACGGATACACGCTGATTTTTTTTTAATGTACTGAAAAAAAAATTAATTACAATATAGGACAAATATTTTATGATTATAAATGCAGATTAAAGATATTTTATAAATATGTAAATACATTGAAACCATTGATATTGATTTAAAAAAATTGAAAACCTTTTGTTTTACATAGAATAAAAGAAGCCACCCTTATGTATGTACATATGTATTTTTTTTTCTTTCAAAAATTGTATTTTGTTTATTTTTATTTCTTTAAAACAGTGTAGTATTTATTTATATTTTCCGAAAGTACCTACTTCGTTTTTTATACAAAACATTTTCATATTTTTAATAAAAAAATAAATGCATACAGATTCTATTAACACATTCAACATTTCTTAAAGTGCAATTCTCATTTTCTCACCAACACAACTACATTTTTAGTTTTGAACACCACTGGTTTAAAATAATAGTTATTTTTTTTTTAATTATGTGGCTCTTTGAACTCTCGTGCAGACAGTGGGGCAGAATCGAAATAATTCAGCCACTTCTTACCGGCTGGTTGGATTGCTATGAAATTTCACAAGGTCATAGAGTTATGTTTTGAGGCCGAAACCCATGGACGCAACAGATATATCTACAGATTTTAAAAACACAAAATTATATTCGGCAGAAAGTTGGCAAATGGTGTTTGAATTACAATCTTATAATATGTGCTAAATTTGGAGAAAATGGGTTAATATTTAGACACAGTTTACCTACAGAGGTCATATAAAAAGTCAATTATAGAGTGCCAGTTGTAATAAAAATAGCCTTTGCATGTTAACGAAGACTGAATTATTGAATTACTTAAAGATATTTAAATCTGCTCAACTGTGCTGCTGTAAGAAAATTTTTGTCTGATCAAAGCCCAGTAACTGTTACAAAAGCTTTGGAAATTACAAGTTTTTTTCAGTCATGAGAAAGTCTTAATCATAATAAACCCAAATTTCTTTTGTTTAATTCGTTAATTTCAAATGGTCTTGCCACCCAAGACAAAAATAAATATTTTGCATTCAGTTTGACAATAGTTTTCTCAAAAAACTAACGAAATATGGGGTTTATATAAAATTAAAATATAAAACAGCATGTTTTACTTCGTCTAACTAAATTGGGTTTCGTGTTGCAAAAATTTATAAAAATTCAGCAGAAACTGGAAATTTCTGCTAGATGTTACAAAAACAATCTCATTTTATCTACTGTTGGACTTGAAAGCATGGAGTTTAGTAAATTTTTCAGTAAAAAGCGAAATTACACAAAAACTACACAAAAATGTCATTATTCAAAAATTATCCAAGGAATGTGTAAATAGTCCCATTTTTGAATAATTATTCAAAAAGTGGCAACACTGTTTGATTGTTTTAAAGCCACCCTACGGGGAAAGGGACCGGTCCCAGATGATATGCAGGATAGGTCTCAAGGGGGCAGAGACAGGTCGTTGATCGGTCTTTTTATTTGAAAGAGACATATCACATTAACATGGCGTTGTCATTGGAAATGACGTATTGCCACAGATTAGACACTTTTCGACATGTCGCAGGTCTAGCCCGAAAGGACATGACGCCTAACTGACTTAAAGAGACATGTCACCGAACTAACCCAAAAGGATACGTCACAGCATGAGTCATACTTTGTATATTTTGTGACATGTCACCCAACTAACCTAAAAGGAACTGATACAGAACCAGTCCCATTACAAAACTGACAAAAACAGTAACAAAACTGAGGTGAATGGAAATTGTTATGGTTTTGGAACTATAAGTAAAATTGTCACAGCAAAACCTTGATAAAATTGTTATGTAATAAAAAGCACAAATATTTTCAATTGTCAACAAATTAAAATATAAAAATTTCTTTTTTTTTTTGAAGAATTTTGGTATGTTTTTTCACAGAAATACAATATGAAATACATATTCCTTTTTTAAGATGTTCTTTTAAGATATAAGATATATATATGCGTCGAACCTTTTACCGATTCTAAAATTCCTGCAAAATCCTTAAAAAGATTACGTATTAACACGGAATTTTTGGGGCTTGATGCTAAAATTTAAAGAAAACTCCAAGTGCTTAGAACTAGTTCTCTCGCGTTCTGCGCTTCCTGGACATTTTTTAAGTTTTCATTTCATTTAAGATTTCATAAAATTCTTCATTGAATTTACGAAAAAAATTCTATGAAATTGTTCATCATGAAGGATAATTCTATCAGTGTACTGGGAAACCGACCAATTGTGGGCGCTGTGGTGTAATGATGAGCGCGTTGGACTGTTACACGTGAGGTTGCGGGTTCGAGCCCCAACCAAGGCAACATCAATTTATGAAAAATAGTATAATATACATATATGAGTTTTTTCTTTCCCTCATACATATCGCAGCGTCCTCCTTCGGTGTTCTCATAGCACTTAACCCCACAAAAGTAAAATAATATAACAGGGCTATGAACTAAAAAGCTTCAACAAAGTTCGCCAACTCACCAACTGTTCTAAAATTCAACATCTCGCGCAATTATAGTGTTGCCATATTTGAAGCCCTTCATCTTTCACCACCTTTCACTTCTTCTCTATCCCCTTTCCAAAGGAAGCAACACGTTAATTAATAGAAGAGTTTCCTGAGTGTTGCTTTTCTTAAAAAAAAATAAAGTCTTACTTGTGGGGTTTTTTATAATACACTTATCCAGTTAAGTGATATGTCCTCTTTACACCAGTCTTGGGGCCAGTCCTTTAAGTATAATTTGATAATAAATTATACCAGTCCTGCGACAAGACTATCTTTAACCACTCACGGGATTGGTACTTTGAGGACAATTCAGTGGTATGTCATCATTTCACCAGTCACGAGACCAGTCCTTTAAGTATAATTGACACTGCTTAACCCACAGCAATAGTAAATTATACTTGTCCTGCTGCAAGTCCTTCTTTAACCAGCACCCATATGTGCAACAGTGATATTTTTTTACCTCCCCACGAACTTTCTGGTAGATTGGGCGTAAAAAATAATATCCCCGCGAAAATTGATACTCTCGGATTAAAACAGGCCAGGCACCCGCGGCTTTAAGCCCTGAAAATGGCTTTATTTATTTTAACCTTTAAAAGTTAAAGTCGGCATGCCCGACTTTAACTTTTTTACTGGTTTTTTAATAAATTAAATTTACAAAAATCAACAACGCGATAAAATATACAAATAAAAATTTATTTTATAAATAAAACAGTTTTTATTTCCACTAAAAAAAATTCACAAAAAACAAAAAAATCATTCTGATCTTTAAATTAGTGGTACATAAATAAACAAAAAAAAACCTAACTATTAACCAATTCATGGTATACATTGTCAGGAATGTACATTTCTATAAAATCTTGATACGAATTGTAAAGGGTTTCATGAATGTTTTTCAATGCTTCCAATTTGAATCAATATATTACTGTCGCATTTCTTCAAATATTCATAAAACTCTTGACAATTCATATTAAAATTATATTTCACTAATAATATCAGAATGGCAATCCCCTCTATACATGGTCTTTATATACTTCGAAAAGGCTTTCGACACCCTAAACTACAATGCAATCTGGAATGCTCTTGTCTGCAAAGGTGTCCCCCCAAAAATTATAAATCTAATTAAAGCCCTGTACAGAGATGTTAGATGTCGAGTTGTTCATGATAACGCACTGAGCAACCACTTTGACGTCGTGACCGGTGTCCGCCAAGGATGCATTCTATCCCCTCTTCGACATGGTTCTTGATGTTATTGTACGAAATGCTACTCGAGCAAACAGAGGAATAATATGGGGACTTAATCAACAGCTAGAGAGCCTTGAATACGCTGGCGATATATAACTTTTATCACACAATTACAACCATATGGCAGCCAAACTCAAATCCCTCGAAATCGAAGCTGCAAAAGCTGCCCTGAAAATAAATATAAGGAAGAGCAAAGTGATGCGTTGCAACACCTTAAACACCAGTAAATTCCATATAAAGGGCGTTGAGCTAGAAGAAGAAAATGATTTTGATATCTTGGCAGCATTTTAACACATACGGGCGGCTGCAGAGACGATGTAGCTTATAGAATTTCAAAGGCTAACCAGTCTTTTGGTATGCTACGCCCTATATGGAAATCATCAGTTATTTCGAAATTCACTAAAATCAGGATCTTCAATTCATGTGTCAAGTCGATGCTTTTATACGCCTGTGAGTCTTGGAACACGTCACCATACGATATAAACGCGATCCAAGTATTCGTTAACCGATGCCTACGAAGGATCTTAAAGATATTTTGGCCAAACATCAGAACCAACACGTAACTCTGGCGACAAACAGATCAACGTCCAATCCATATCGAAATCCTTAGCCGCAAATGGCGTTGGATTGGTCACACACTGCGAAGACCTCACGGTGATATTGCTAGAGCTTCTATTGATTGGAACCCTCAGCGCAACACTCGAAGAATTGGCCGACCATCGCACACTTGGCGTCGTCAACTCGAGAACGAAGTCAACCTAAGTGGTCTAAACTGGAGACAAATAAAACATCTCTCATCAAACCGAACCGAATGGAGAGAGTTCGTTGTGGCCCTTTGTTCCTAATGGAACCATAGGACATAATATATATATATAATAACATCAGAAATATTTTCTGGATTCAATTTTTTTTATTAAAGAAAATATACGTTCTACATTGGCATTATGCGCTGGTAAAAAAAAACAGAACTCAACAAGTTTTATCATTTCATAGCAAACATCATTAAAAAAAAAATTGGACCAAAACTTGTTAACTGAATTCAAGTTTTTTACATAATTTTTCAGGATAAGAAATTCATTAAATAAATTTTCATCATTTAAAGCAATGTTAATTTTTTTTTTAATTCAACAGTTGGCCTTTTACTGATAAGCTTCAAATTTTGCAATCAAAGTAAGTGATGCCAAGTCAATTGAAATAATAGCAACAGTTGTTCCAAAGAGTACCAAACAAGGGTTCGGGAAAATCTGTTTAACCCCATTTCGACATTTTTTGAATGTTCAGTTAGTTTTTTGTCAGTAAAAATCTGATTCATTATTGTGGTCCTCTATCCTCGTTAACGATTTTATCAATATAGCTTCTAACTTAAGAGAACTGTCGGTTGAGTCAAAGTAAAGCTTATTCTGTAATTTTTTATAAGAACCAACAAAATTTATTTGAGTTTTAGTTGTTTTGAAAATGTAAGATTTAACCAAAAAAATTGTTTACATAAACTTAGAAAATTTGCTATTGAAATAAGTTAACGATATATTGTTCTATATTCAAAAATTTTTTTCCTAAACTATCGAATTTTGTTATAAATATGTTAAGAAATCCGAAATATTTTTAAGAGAAAATATCTCTAAAATCGTAAACTTAATACGTGTAAAAATCATTTAAACATTAAATAATATTTTCATAGGAAACACAATGGAGATTGTGATATGAAAAAAATTCTCCGAATATGATAATAGGAATATGCCTAGGGTGACCATTTTTTTCTGACTTCAAATCAGTACAATTTTTTTTAAAATATATTCACCAAAAAAAAAAAAAAAAAGAATTATATTGAAATTCTTCGGTTAATACTACCGAATTTTTATTATGGCCAGCGCATAGGCGTACCTAGACCATTTTTCTGGGGTGGGCAAGCGACCCATTAATTTTCTGCTATTTATTTGTCCATTCTCACACTCTTAATCCTAAAAAATACTTTCGGAATTGTGCTTACAATTTTTTCACACAAAAAAAACTTAAAAATGATTCCTTGCCTTCTAATAAAATTTTCATAATTTTCAAAATTAAGTAATCCTGGTAGCTTATCCTATCAAAATCGCCATGTTTTTATACAAAACTCTGAATAGTGCATTTATTTTTCTGAAGAAAATCTCGTACAATGAATGTATTCTAAGCTATTCTCAGATTATTATGAAATTTAGATATTTAATAGAGAAAAGAAATCTAAGATCAACCAGTCTAATTCGTCCACCTCGGACGGACGAACTTAAAATAGTGAGATGTTCATCTCACAATTTTTGTTTTTACAAAATATTGAAATTTCATTAAAATAACATAGTAGTGTTTAGTTTGAAGTAACTTCCTTGTTAGATATAAACTAATTATTCGTTTAGAAAACTATGAAATCTAATATATTTAACTCACCAACAAAAAAAATCTGCGTTATTTTTCTATTATTGAACAACTTTGCGGTTCTAATAATTTTTCTTAAAGAAAAACTTTTATAATATAATCAGAACTAAGATGAATTTGTTTCTTAAATATTTCTTAGGTAGAAATATTTAAAACAAAAATCGATTTTAGTTCTGACTATAGAACTGACCCTTAGATTTCAACAAATTATCTGCCTAGGAAACCAGTAGACATTTTCCCAAACCAAAAACACAGGATTATTTGATATTAAAAAAAAGTAATATTGTGATACTTTTCCCCATCAAAATCATAGATAAAAGAATTGTAGGTAGATTTTTTAAAAATTCTGGGGTTGGCAAAAATCAGTCTAGGGTGAGCTTAGCCCACCCCAGATAGATCGGGCTAAGTACACCAATGGGCCAGCGAATTGCTGTTGTCAGAAACAAATTACATTGTCTAAACTAACTTTATGTAGACACAAAGGGCATATTCGATTACCACAACAAACAAAACGGTTGGCTACCAATTCCGCCTTGACAACAAATCTGTTTTCTCATTACTAATTTATGTCATAGAAAACCGTTTACATTGTGGCTGTTTTTCCTACATAAAATGATTTGAAGACAATTTTAAGGTTTTGTGAACTGTTTTCTATCATATAGCCCTCAGATTTAAGATATTTTTCTTTTCGAAATACCCACATAAAAACATTCAGGTTTTAAGGACTTTTTCTACGAAAAATCTTTAGCTTATGATGACCTTTCCTACACCCAGAAAACAGAATCGTACTGATTACCATTTCGGTTGCTACAACCCAATACTTCTTAGGAGAATTGAAATGTTGTTGCCACAGCCAAATAACTGTTTTATCAATTGATTTGCTATTGTAGAAACCGAAATATTTTTTATTTTATTAACGGAACGGTAAAAATTTGATTTTAAATCACTAAATGGTACAAATTTTATTCAAATCACATAAGGGAAAGAAATTTTCTGAAACCACTGAACGGAAAAATATTTTTTAAATCAATGAACGGTTGAGTGAAACCGTTCATAAATTGAGTGAGTTCTTTTTTCGATTAGGAGAATTAAGAAGTGTAGAAATTTTTGTATTTTTTGAGACGAGCAAAAAGTTTTTCCCTATCAGAGCTCCTAAAGAATTCACTCATTCGATTTTCATCCTTAATGATTAAATACCTTTAACTTATTTCGTAGAATAGAATGAATTCTTATTGCACCTAATGCAATCATTAATGTCATTTGATACGATTGTGAATCAATTTGTTCATTAGAAAATATTCTTATGACATTGCAAGGTGGAATAGACCTGTAAAGAACTTTAAATAATATTCGCTTTAAAACGAAGTCGAATACGATATTTAGGGACTTTAAATTCTGAACTCTACACTCACAGAAATACACAAAAATAGCAGAAGAAGCTAATAAAAATTAAGAAAAAATGCTCTTAAAAAAGAAACTGCTGAGATTAGCAGATTTTTTTTTATGTATTTTTATATATTTTTTATATTTAACTTTTAGTACATTTAAAATAACAAATTATACTGTAAAATCTGTAGAAAATATTAATATTAGTAGAGTAAAAATAGCAAAAATAAACTGTTATATCTAAAAAAAAATTTGTTGCTTTTAAGTTAAATTTAGTTGAATGAAAATAGCAGTCTATCCCGCTAAAATCAACGGAAATATTTTCTAAAAATAATAAACTGCTGATTTCAGAAGACTAGATTTTTATTCGTATAAAAAAATAGAAAAAAAGCTTTCTAGATTTTAAATTTTTCGTGATTTTTATTCTACTAATATTATTATTTATTACCTATTTTAGCAGGTTAAGATGTTATTTTCTGTAAACTAAAATTTATTCAAATATAACTAAAATTTTGTATATGTGACGCGCAAAATAGAAAGAGACCTAAGGATAGAAAGGGACCTAAGGTCAGAAGAGCATGGGATCGGTGTCATTCGATGCTAAGATGTTGTCCACAAAAAAAGTTGATTTTTTTACTCTTAGGTCCTTTTCTCTATGCGCTGTCACATATGTATTTAACAGTTAGTTTTTTTTGCTGTTCTTATCTTACTAATATTTTACAAAAGTAATCTGATAGAATTTTTTATGCAACGTAATTTTTAACTAATTTTTAATAGATTTAACTAAAAGTTTTACGTTTTTCTATTGCTGTATGAGTTAGATATAACAGAACTCTTTATTTTTTATGAGTTTTTATTTGTTAACTTATAATGATAAAAAATTAAATGAAAAATTTTTTTGGTACTATGGAGGTCGAAAAAGTACTATTTTTTAAGCTGGTTAGTTCTATTTTAAAAATCCCATTTATCATCCCTGTTATCAACATGTTTTCTTAGCATTTGCCAAGTTCGACACACAACAACAAAATTTGGTGAGGACGGTAGTCTCTCTATAGATTTATACTTGTTGATTAAATTAAAATTAACAAATTTTTAATACTACTTACATTTACACTTAACGAAAAACTAGCAGTTTCTGAAAACTGCTTGTATTTACTTATCAAATTCAATACAAATTTTTAATCAATAACTAAAAGCCTTTAAAAACGCCAGTTATTTTCGTATAAAAAAAATTATAAAACACTAGAAAATATGCAATGATATTCAATTTGTCTACAATTTCTTTTTTATAGAAATATAACTCCAAATCTGATACATTTAATTTAATATCTTTGAATTAACAATTTTTTTAATGTAAAATTTTCCTCCGGTATGAGGATCTTCTTTGGAAAGTTTTAGAATTTGAGAATTTTCATACAACACTTAAATAAAACTAAATACTTAAGTGAAATTTTGTTCGGTGATTTTAACAATTTAAGGTATGTCTGAGCATTACTTACGGATAAGATGGTCATCCTAAGACCATTAAATTAAAAAAAAAGTTATTTAAGAAGTTCAATTAAAGAGGTTTAAAATATAAAGGTCACTTTAAAATATAAAGGTAAATTTTATAGTCAGAATTAAGCACGATTATTTTCTTAAATGTATCCAAGTAATTTCGTTTCAAATCGATCTTTGTTCTGACAATAAAACTGGCGCTAAATATTTATTTTTCAGTAAAATGTCTCAAAACATTCGTTTAATTGCAAATAATGGTTAAAGGTTTCATATGAATTCTGTAAAAAAGCTCATTACAAAAATTTTTTGAAAATTAGCTCTTGAAAAATATAGAATCTGTCAGGTTCCCTGAACAAAAGAAATTTTTGAATCCGAGAATCTACACAAAATCTCAAAATTAAAATGCTTGTTTAATGTGAAATTCTAAAATGTCTGTTTACAAAATTAATCATGTTTTCCATTATAGCATTATTTGAAAAAAAATGTTAGTCCTCAAGGGGGGCTTCAGCCCCATAGCCCCCCCCCCTTGTATCCGCGCCTGTAAATTACCAAAAAATGTATCAATAAACATTGTGCAGAGTGTAAAAAATCTGGCAAACAAGCAGGCTTGCCATTTTAGCACTTTAGGTGCTAGATCTAGCACTGTTTTTTGGGAGTTAGCACCCAAAAATTTAAGTGCTAGGTGCTAGTTTAGCACTTTTTTAAAAATATTGAAATTTTTTAGCACTTTTTTAAATAATTCAATATCTACATGAAAAATGTCTTGGAGCACTTCTCGAGTTTAAGAAATAACAGGGTTTACAAATATCAAAGTCCACACACAAATATTCAGCTTCTCTGAATTGGGTTAAAGTTGAATAGTGAATAAATATCTTTACCAGTCATGCCAACTTTTTGTTAAATATTGGCATAACAATATTTACGAATTTCTAAAATGAAGAAATAAGAAAAGTTAGTTTGGCATTTGAGCAATTCCATTTTATTTCAACGAACATTTTTTCGGTAGTGTCCGATTTTGATAAAACTTGGTGAATGTGTGTAGTAGTGTATGTATGTTCACAAAACGATTTTTAATTTTTTTGTTTTCGAAAACTGTGGCAACCCTGCAGCTTTGAAATACTGAAAATTGCAGGGTAGGCACTACACTTAAAATTTCATAACTTTTGTTGTGAGCAAGATATTGAAAAAATTCTTTTTGCGTGGGATTAGTGAAGTTTTTAGGTTTAAGAAATTTATTATTATTTTTTTTTTTTTTAAATTTTTAAAATTTTTAAAAAAAAAAAAAAATTAAAATTTATTTTTTGAAAAAAACCCATTTTTTAAAATTTTTATATTTTTTGCACAAAATGCCACATATGTGTTCTAAACATCCTAAAAATTTCAGAGTGGAATGCCTCCTACTTTTTGAGATATATTAAAAAATGTAAAAATGTAAACAAAAATATAATTAATTTTTTGGAAAAAAAAAGTTTTTCTCATAAAAAAATAGCCACATGTACGTTCTAAATACCTTGAAAATTGCGGAATCTTTTCGAGATATGAGAAAAAATATAAAAGTATTTATAAGTATTTTATTATCTTAATAGGTTTTGGAGTTTCAATTGAATTTGAAAAGGTTTTGGCAGCTATTTCTGTTCTTGAAATAGGTACGAATGAATGGAGTTTTTGTGTTCCTTTAATTGCAACAGATTTTTTAAATCTAGTGTTTAGTTTTATTTCCTCTTCTTCATACTCATTTTTTGTGCAGAATGTTATATTGATATTAGGCAAACCCTTAGCTTATTCAAATAAATCTGTAGCATTTACAATTTGATTTTCTATTGGACGCTGAAGACTGGCAAGAGCTGCTGCTCTTTTTAGTGAACCTCCAACTCCATCACAAGGGCCTTTCTCATGTGATGTCGCAAAAAAGTGCCATTCAGCATCACAATCAAAATCGGTTTTATGGTATAGTAAATTTACAAAATTTTTTAGATTTTTATACTGAGCTGCGCAACCGTCAGAAAAATATATTATTTTGTCAATGTTTTCATTAACATGTTCTTTTATAAATTGTACAAATTTCCTTTGAAATAAATGAACAGCGACTGTGTTGTGCTCCAAAATATCGGAAATGACAACAAAGCTTATGTGATCTATTTTTCCATCTGCATTTCGGAAATATGTCACAAAAGGGTGTATAGTGGCTTGAGAATTTGTCCAATGATAGCTCTGTATACAATCTTGGATAACAAATGTGTAATTTTCGTCAAAATCACAGATAGTCAAAAATTCTCCAATTTTTAAATTGGATTTTACCTCATCAAGAAACTTGTTCTGTTCTTTTGCCACAAAACTATGAAAAATTAATTTTATCATTTCTTCAGAAAGTTTGTCCACAAAGTCGTCAGATGGAGATGTTATGGTCAAAAGATTGGATCTGTCTACTTGAACCCATTGTTTTTATGTTATGTTTTCTGTGTTGTTAGTGGAATATGCGTTTTTAAGGGCATCTTTAAGGTAAGTATCCCCTGGACAAAGTGAACAACTTCCCATATAGCATTGTACAGTTGCTGGATTACAAATAGATTGAGCAATCCAATGCTTGTAAGTGGGAAAACCTATAACTTCCTCTTCAGCCAATTCCTTGATTTTCCCCCCAATAAACATAAGTTTGGAATTTTGGTGAATAGCACACACGCAAACTGTATGAGTGCCACTTCCCCCAATCAAAATACATTCTTGTGGTCTCAGCTCTGAAAATTTTGAAAATCCAATTTCTACTGTTGGATAAACTTCTTGAAAGGAATTATGCAATTCTTTCAGATTACAAAGCATCAATCTCTTCTGTTTTTTTTTCTTTCTCCCCATTACAACTCTTAACAGACTTATAGTCTTTTTTCCCGGGCATAACGCGACTGTTTTTGTCGTTTCTATAAAAATCTTCAACTATAGATTTTGTCTCTGTCGAGAGGCCGGATCGTCTTTTTGGATGCGAAGAAAAATAATAATCGCCATTTTGAATTAGTTTTTTAGCTTTACGAGCCATATAGTTTGTAGTTGAAAAGGTTTTTTCTATTTTACCAACACTCCAAGAATGTGGCAAAGATGTTAATATTTTAATTTGTCTATCTTTATCATCTTCAGAAGTATTGTAAATCTCTTTTAAGTGGTTTAAAATATCTTCACCATCGCAGGATATATTTTCTAAACTAAAAAGGTTTTTCCTAAATATGGAATTTATATTGCCTAAAATTTCTTCCTGTTTATATTTAGAATAGTTATTTTTAAACTCAATGGGAGATTCATTTAGCGCTTCTAAGCACTTATTCAAATAAAAAAAAGCTGTGTTCTTCTTTTCATTGAAAGCCTCTTCGGTTGTTTCTTCCGAAAGTGAGCCAATATCACTTTCAGACAAACTTTCATCAGCATTGGCAACTTTTAGAGCTGATGTAGAAGTTCCTGCAACCGTGTCAATTTCAAAATCTTAGAAATTGTTTTCGTTTTTCTTTTTCTTTATCAATGACTTCGCTTGATCTAATAGAGCCATTCTACATGAAGCACAGATATATTGACCATGCAAATATTGTGGAAAACGCTCCCTAAGACTTTGCGAAACTTTACGAACACATTTTATTTTGTTAGGATTACAACAAACTTTTCCAAAAGGCATTTTAAGCAAATTAAAAATCTGTGAACAAATGTGTACTGCTTGAAATAAAATAGTTTTTGAAAATTATTATCAGAGAATAAAACTACTACGATGTTGACTTGTCAAAAATCTATAAACAATTAAAAAGCTACTCAACAACGCAAAGACATTAAAGAAATCTAAATCGTTTTCATCGTTTTGTTTTTAAAATAACCGAACTTTTTAAGCATCAGCAAAAACAATTTTCAATGAATACAAACAATGCTTCCAATGAATTGCATACAAGCAAACTTAACTTATTAACTCAGTGGCACGTAGCAACTAGTAAAAGAGAGTATTTCTTATAAAAATACCAGTACATTTTTTAATATATCTCAAAAAGTAGGAGGCATTCCACTCTGAAATTTTTAGGATGTTTAGAACACCTATGTGGCATTTTGTGCAAAAAATATAAAAATTTAAAAAAATGGGTTTCCCGACTAAAAAAGATGTTATATAATCATATATCACCATATATAAACCAATATATACGTCCATATCTTATTTGATCCGAATATTGGAATATATAATTATATCAAGCGAGATAAGCATGTTATCTCACCTGATACAATTTGATCCGAAAAATGGGTCTATCTAACTGCATCAAATTATATTTAAATACATATAATTTGATGAAGATTTTCAAAGAAAATTTTAATAAATATTATTGAGATCACTTATTTCATTCATATTAAATCTAATGCTTAATGTTTAGTACAATTTTTGCTAATAAACTTGGAAATAGGTGACAAAATAAAACATTGCAAAAATTTGTCGGAACAACTTTTTCTAGGTTAGAGTTTTTATCTTTCTTATAAAATAACTGAATTAACTAATTAGAAATTTATTAATTCAGTTCGAGGCCAATTTCCTTATTATGAATTAATATAATAAGTACTTTTTTCAAAAACTGCTATTTTTCTTCATCAGGATACTCTCCTGACAAATACTTCACAGAGTTTTTGCTTTCAAAAAACCTCTACACTTTCAGTAATGAAAAGACTATCGTTTCGGGGATTACGCCACCACTTTCTAAAGAAAACTGATGAAGGGGACCTGGAAAATCCCCGAAACGATCCTCTTTTCATTCCTGAAAGTGTCGAGGTTTTTTTAAAGCAAAAACTCTGTGAAGTATTTGTCAGGAGAGTATCCTGATGAAGAGAAAAAAACAGTTTTTGAAAACTGAATTAATAAATTTCTAATTAATGAATTAAAAAGGTCGAAAAAAACAAATTTTATTTTTTTAAATAAAAATTAAAAACCAACATGATAAAAAATTAACTTTCACAATTAATTTTTTTTTACGGAAAAATAAATGAACTTAAACCATATTTATTTCAACATATGTTTGTCTAATTTTTAAATTAAAAAGTAAAAATAATTATTTCGACCTTTAATTCCACAATAAAAAAAAAAATTGCTTTATTTATTTCTTTAAAATAATTTTGAGTTTAATAAAGAGTATTTCGCTAACTATTTGGAAAATATATGTTAAATTCAATTATAAACATTTATTTATATGTCAAAGTGCAAAATTCAAAACCAGATCCACAATTTCGGAGTTTTTTTTTTTAATTTTTATAGTGCAATTAAACTTTATAAAATTGTGTATAATTAGATATCATGTCAGATAAATTTATACATAAAATTATTACAATTTTTTATTAACTTTGTTATATATTTTGATATAAGATTGTTTAGAGAAGCTTATACGCCATTATATATAATTATGTATAAACTATATTTGCAGATCTCTTAATATATGCCTGAAGACCAAATCGCATATGATTATATATAACGTCATATCAAACATATTTATAAAACCAAAGTGTTAATATAAATGTATATGGTCATATAAAGCCACACATATAAACATTTATAATTATATCAAATCATATAAGATTATATGAAAACTTTTTTAGTCGGGTTTTTTCAAAAAATAAATTTTAATTTTTTTTTTATTAACCATATTGATTTTTTTAGTAAATCCAAAAATATTTAACGGGACAATATAATGGACTATTTGGTATTCAAAAATTTTTCGATTGGGTTGCTTTTCCTATTAAATAAAATATTTTTCAAGACTATGTATATTGCAAATTTGGCGGAATTTCTAAATTTTAGGAAAAAAAATGCCTTATTTTACTATGGTAGCTAGTAATTTTAATCCTCTAATTCTAAGCCATTAATTTTTCTTTGAGGCTCCGTATATGTTATCCGAATTATTTATTATTAAACTAGTAATATGAACCAGTTTTGTGTACAAAATTATTTACTGCCACATTTTTAAATAAAATATATAAAAATAATATGCTTTTAATTAGTTTATCGACCTTACGACGTTTCCCCCAAAAATAGGGCTTCAAACATAGAAACTTGTAGCAACAACTTCAGGATATAGGGGCTACCTAGTAAAATGGGTTTCATCTGATGTTATATATTGACGGTAAATCAAAAGAAAATTAATGCCACAAATTTTAATAACCGAACTTACTAGCTATCACAGAAAACTATCACATTTTTTGCGAAAAGTGTAGAACTGTGCCCAAATTCAAAAATTTAAAAGTCATCTAAAAAAAATTTTTACTAGGAAAAGCAACCCAACCAGCACATTTCTCAATGAGAAATAGTCCGCACTATTGGCCGATATGAAATATATTTAATACTTTTAGATTTAAGAAAATTTTCAGCATGATAAACATAGCCAGTCCTTAAAAAGAGCTTGCGACCTGAACAATAGGGAAATATTACTTACTATTCACTTTTTCATAAGATAAATGGAATATTTTCCCAATTACACATAAAAGCCGCAAAAATGTTATGTAACATTTGTCATAATATAGAAAAATGTCTTCATCTTCTTCGCTAATTAAAATACTTTAAATATTGTTATTGATTTCTAATAAGAACAGGTTAATAAACAAATAAATTTAGAAAAAATTATTTGATTTGGTTTCGTAGTTAAAAATATAAAGCAGAATAACTGAACAATGTGTACCATGTTACACTTTTGCTCCTCACTGTATATACAAAAATGGTGAGAAATTTAATTTTATGTACCTGTAAAAATAGTACTGAAACCAATATTGAATTGGAGTGCACCTTTTACACTTATTTAATAAGTACTTTTATTGAAGAGAATAAGGAACAATATCTCGCATTAACAAAGTGGTGTTTTTATGCCAGTCAACTAGCAATCGTGGCAATAAAAAAACTTTTGTAAAAAAAAAAAATTTAATTTTTTTTTTTTAAGAATTTTTTTTTACTTTTAATTGGTGAAAAAGAATTACCTTTGCACTCGTTCAAAAAGTACTGAAAAAATGTTAAAGTCGGAGTAGGTACCCCTCTCCTATGACAACTCAATGTTAAAATCATCAGTGTTTATTAGGGCGGGTCGATTTAATAATCGCCCATGGCTCAGTGAAAATCGTATTCTAGGGATCAAAATAAGAAACTTTGCCGAAGGAACCATACCTCTAAAACGAATTCTACTACCCCCCCAACTGTTGACTTTTGTCCCGTAGGGTCAAGTTTTGAAAAATCACACTTTGACCCATTTAGAGTGCCCCAATCGAGTCCAAATGTATGACCGACCCCCACTAACTTTGGAGGGCCGATCCACCCATGCCAGTGGCACACCCCCTGGGACTCCCCTGGGGGGTTCCCCATACAAACATTTTAAAAAATCACCATTTTTGGCACTTTATTTTATTATTTTTATTTATTTTATTTATTTTTATTATTTTATTTATTTTTTCTCTTTAGAAATTTATTTAGTCAGAACATATGTAAATGAAAAAATTAATTTAACTTAGTAATAGAAAAGAAAATAAAAAAAATTACTGTTTGAAGTCTTTTTTGCTTTCAAGTCTGGGCAATTTCGCACGGCTCTCTAATGTCGTCACCATAACAGCCTCTACATTTTCCGGTATAACTCGTTTGGAAACGCTAGCTAGCAATTGAACGTGTCGTTCTGTTGCAGGTCGTAAAATAGGTTGTGTGGGTTTTTTAAGCCACCACAAGACACAGCTGCATGTCGTAAACTTACTTAAGCTAAATCGGTTACAGGTAGAATTGAGCATAAAATTATCATAAAGGATTTTCCAGAAGTAATAAAAGGCGCACTTGCTTAACAGAATTTGTGGTCAGATTAACGTTTAATTTACATGTAAGTACTTTATGGGCAGTTTTGACAACAAAATCGGTTACAGGTAGAATTGAGCATAAAATTATCATAAAGGATTTTCCAGAAGTAATAAAAGGCGCACTTGCTTAACAGAATTTGTAGTCAGATTAACGTTTAATTTACATGTAAGTACTTTATGGGCAGTTTTGACAACAAAATCGGTTACATGTAGAATTGAAATTACCATTTCATTCTTATTACCTCGTCTCCTAGACCATATATAACGCAACAGTTTTTGTGAATGCATTAAGTCGTTGTGAAGAACTCGAAGTGTGAAGTGCTAATTTGAGATAAAAAAATATTTAAAAAAAAATCATTCCAAATCAAGAAGTTTACAATGAATCCACCATCCTCTACACCGCAAGATGAAGCAATAACAACATCAACAACTATCGAAAACCCAATGAGTCATATACCCAGGCATGATGTTACTGTTTTATGTGTGTGTCTACTGATTTGACTGATCTTAATTTACCAACCCATCTGGATATCTTGAGATATTATTTTTACTTGAGCGAACAAAAAAAGTTGTCCTATAAAGCATTCACTATTCAGGTACAAGATAAGTTGATTGGAATTTGGGAAAAACTTGGTATGGAAATAATGCTGAAAAAAAGTGTATGTAATAAATTGAATAGATTGCTTGACAAATATCAAGAGCAAATCAAGAGAAGAAACAAACCCCAACAATTTACAGAGTATGTAAAATCTCTGGAAACAATTTTTTTCATTGGAACATGTAAATGCGATTTGAAGGCAGCTCCATGTGCATGCGGTTTGGTTCCCGAACGCCTCAAAGAGTTTATGCACGATCAACATAATCAGAGAAGTCTAACAATGGATGGATTTGCGATGGAAATTGAAGAGCAAGGAGCAACGTCTATGTCATCAATGCCAACATACCAAGATCCCGATGATTCAACATACGCACCGCCACCGGTTCAAGAAGATTTGGATATAAGCACAAGTTCACAATACACACAGAGATACGATTGTTTTAACTTTGCCTTGGTATGTGACAGATTTGGCGTGCCTGAAAGAGTAGCATCAGCAATGGGAACAGCTCTTTTCCAAGATTTTAAAATGAAAGATATCCATGGCAAACCTCTCATCATGGATAAATCGAAAGTTCGCCGAGAAAAAGAGAAATGCAGACAAGAAGTGCTTCGCAAACGGTTAGTTGATACCAATTTGTTAGCATTTTCATTCGATGGCAGAAAAGATGATACTTTAACGAGAGATACAATTGATGAGAAGTATCATACTAGAATGGTAAAAGAACCTCATCTTGTTATTTTGAGAGAACCGAATTCTGAATTGATTGGTTACGTAAGACTGGAACATAAAACCGCTGAATACAAAACAACCAAATTAAATGATTTTTTCAACGATAAAAATATATCACTGGATGCATTAATTGGCATATGCACTGACGGTGAGCCAACAAACACTGGCCCAAACGGTGGAATTATACGACGATTCGAATTGCTGTTAAAAAGACCATTGCATTGGTTCGTTTGCCTTCTACACTTCAACGAACTTCCGTTTCGGCATTTGTTTGAAGCTTTGGATAAATCAACCAGCACTGGACCAAGATCGGCAACCGGAAAATTGAGCCGTCAAATCGAAACTTGTGAAACTCTTCCGGTAAGTTATTGCTATCACTCATTTATTATAATTGTCAACCGTTTCTAATTGTTTTATTTTTATATATTTTCAGGTGGTGGACGGCTTTCAGAAAATTGAGTTGAAAAATATGCCCCCTGCTCCAGAAAAAATTGAATTTTCCACCGATTCCAAGTACTTATACGACATGGCCCATGCAATTTCTAGCGGCGTGGTTTCAGTGGATCTGGCAAACATCAAACCAGGGAAAATTGTACATTCTCGGTGGCTCACCAAGGACTCTAGACTATTACGATTATATGTGACAACGGAAAATCCAGATGCAAATTTAAGAATACTGGTTGAATTTATAAATACATGTTATGTCCCAATGTACTTCAATATCAAGTATTACAGCTCTGTCGTGTACGGTAGTAGATTATTTTTCAAATTCATTAGTTGGTCAAGATTTCTAGAACCTCGTTTACGCAAAATTGTCAATAAAGTAAACACATATATGAGTGATAATAGCTGGACAACTACTGGCTGTGCCAAAATGCTAGTACTGGCAAACAATTTTTTGTAACTAGTATGCCAGTGTTTGGAGGGCAAAAAAAAGTTGGTCTTGAAGGAGCTTTCCCACAAACAAAAAAATTGATTTTATAAAACAAAAAAAATTTTAAATTAAAAAAAATCCCAAAAAAAATTTTTGCTTGCAACCGGATTTGAACTCGGAACCTTCCGACTACAAACATTTTTTAACGAAGTGTCAGCATTTTTATAAAATCATTGGTTTTCCAGTGAATTGATTTTTGTACGCCTGGTAGCATTGGCTAGGTAGCACTGGATAACCACTGGTTGCAAACCTTGGCATATCACTCTAAGCCAATTCTTTGCCAGTGGTTTTTTTTATAAACCACCGAAATTTTTGTAAAACAAATACTGGTAAAACGCTTTTCGCAAACGCTGGCAAAGTATCCCAAATGAGTGTTCTGCCAGTCATTTATTTTTAATACCGTGGTTACCCAGTGGTATGCCAGTGCTTGATTTTTTGTACCACTGGCGATTTCTGACTGGGTATGCATAAAACTGACATAAAAACTATTTTTCATTTCGAACTTTGAAAATTGTTATTTAAATTCTCATTTTAAATAACATAAAATTTTATCAAAAATTGTATATAAAATGACTTAGAAAATATTTTGGTATTTGGATAATATCCCTACGGGAAATTTTAACAAACTGAAATATATGAAATAGACTGGTAACTTTTACATGGCGTTGTCATAGGAGGGGGAAATTGACCCCTTGTGACATGTCACAAGACAAATCCTAGGACAAGTTACTGAACTCTCACAAAAAACAAAGTTCAGGGACCTGTCCTGGGATTTGTCTTGTGACATGTCACAATGGGTCAATTTCCCCCACCTATGACAACGCCATGTAAAAGTGACCAGTCTATTTCATATAAAGGGGCCAGTTCGGTGACAGTTTGTTAAAATTTCCCGTAGGGATAATTTATCATAAAGGGTTCTTCAACAGGGACGCTACAAAAGTAGAAAGACAGGGACAGCAAACGACGCCATATTTCTTGCCGCTCTTTTGACATTTCTCTTCAGTAAGGTTTGCCATTTCATGATGGAAAGATATACGAGCCAACAACGAGTCGAAATTATTAAAATTTACTACCGAAATTCGGAGTCAGTGGTCTCAACGTTAAGAGCGCTACGTCCAATTTATGGTCGTCATAATGAATGGCTTCGTCAATAAGCAAAATATGCATTATTGGTCAGACAGCAATCCACACGTACTCCATGAGTCATCATTGCATCCCGAAAAAATTACGGTTTGGTGCGGTTTATGGGCCGGCGGCGTCATTGGGCCGTACTTCTTCCGTGATGATCAAGGCCGGCACGTTACTGTGAATGGGAATCGCTACCGTTCAATGATAACCGAATATTTTTGGCCCCAATTGGATGATATGGACTTGGAGGACATGTGGTTCCAACAGGACGGCGCCACAAGCCACACAGCGAATGTCACAATCAATTTATTGCAAACCAAGTTTGGAGAACGTGTTATCTCACGAAATGGTCCAGTCGATTGGCCGCCTCGGTAGTGCGATTTGACGCCGTTGGACTATTTCCTGTGGGGCTACGTCAAATCTATGGTCTATGCTAACAAGCCAGCGACGATTGATGAACTTCGTACGAATATTGGACGATTTATGCTTGAAAACCGTCGAAAATTGGGTTCAGCGTCTGGACTTCTGCAAGCGTGCCCGCCTTGGCCATGCAAAAAAGATCGATTTCCATACATAATGGCATCGAACGTACTTTCACAGGAATAAAGAATTTCATTGATATCCAAAACCGTTTTTGATTTATTTAAAAAAACTTTTGTAGCGCTCTTATTGAAGAACCCTTTATAATGTTGTATCTAAAACAATTTAGAAATTTTTTTGATAAAATTATATCTAATATGACTTAGAAAATTTCGGTTTGCGTTTATATGTGATTATGTATAGGGTCATATCTTATTGTATATTAAACCTCAATTTATGGGATCAACCATATGTGATTCTATATGTGTCATATCATTTATTTTGACCAAAAAGCCAACCGAAATTATTTGAATTTTTTGTTTTAAAACAAAAAACAGCGAAATTATTTAAATTTTTTGTCTAAAAATAGAAAACAAAATATTAAACATTTGACTGAAAATATCAACCCCTACATAAAATACTTATTTTTTATATGGGTGATATCAAAATATGTGATAAAAACCATGTAACCAGTTTTGCAATCAATCGTTTTTCGCTACAGCAGTTTAGGCTAAAAAACTGATAACTTTTTTTGATTTGACGCAAAATTATTAATTGAATCAGGCGGTTTTCATCGCCTCTTTCGAACACTAACAGTTTGTATCGAAAAATGTTAGCCTTTGCAGACGTGTGTAATTCTTATGGCTGAATTTTTCGATACAAATTAAGAAGAGTGTGATTTAACAGATGTAGAGAGAATTGGTTAGTCTTTTAATTATATAGTCGTTGGTTGAATCACCTTTTGATGCATAAATATTAGTTGGATCACCTCTGTTTATGGATATTTTAAAATATTTTAAACATTTACCTAAACTGTGTAAACCTGGTATGTTTATGAGTTTAATGTCAAACCCCATACATAAAAAACATGGCTTGTACAAGGTGGCGCAAAAGTCATCACCCTATCGAAAGATGCTATAATTTTTGCAAATGGAGGTAGAGGTCAGTTCTGTTTTGACATTTGTGAAGTAAACAGATATAAAATACACGTCCAAAAGACATGAATCGCTATACTCCTCAAGAACGCGGAATAATTGTTCACCACGAGGAAGAAAACTTTTCATCGAAAATCATCATGAGCGACGAGGCGCATTTCCAATTCTGTGGATACGTGAATAAACAGAATTATCGTTTCTGGGACACCGAAATTCCGCGTATAACACACGAAGAGCAATTACACCCCCTCAAAGTTACTGTATGGTGTGGTTTTTACGCTGGAGGCGTCATCGGACCTTATTTTATCAAAAACGCAGCGGGCCAAATGGCTACTGTGAACAGCGAGCGCTACACTGAAAGAACTATCCTTCATGATATAATTTCATAGAATTATTTTCGTAGAATCAATGAAGAATTTCATTATGTATATAATATTTAATTAATATTATGAAATTTTTCATAACTTTTCTTTCGTAAAATTTCATAATTTTATTAAAAAAATTCATTTAATTTCATAAATTAGATCTTCATAAATTTAATGAATATGTTCTTTATATATATGAAATTGTACAATAGTATTTACTTTTTTTTTATTTTTTTATAAAATATCGTCATTCCATCAATTTTTAATTAATTCATACAATTAGAATTTTATATTAAACATTTAATTCACAAATACAATAGTTTTATATAACGATAAGGCCGAGTTTTAGTGATGTGCATTAATTTTTCTACTGAGAGAATTATCTTATAATTTTTATTTTTTTATTAATTTTTTATTATTAATTTTGGACTATGAAATTTGTTTATAAATCATATTAATTTTTTCGAAACATTAGCTGCGTTTTCGACTTAACTATATCCGTTAACTCATAAAAAACCCCAAAGTGCATAAAAACGCGTTTAAGACGAAAACTAACATATTACTTTTCGTATGCACGTTAACTTTCAACAAGGATAATTATCAACGTTGAAAACTCAACATTTATACATTTTCACATCTGACGCAACTTATAAGTTGCGAATAATAATAATAAGCGAATAATTATTCGCGTTACTTCCTAAAAACTTTTGCCGACATACGTTCGATTATAACGGAAAAATTGTAAACATAACCTGTTTAAAATTTTTTTGTACTACAATCGGTTTAACGTAGATTTGCTTTAAATACTTAACGTTGATAGGCATGAGACAAAATACACCTATTGATAAGGAATTTCATTAATTGAATTAAGCTATGAAAATTCTATGAAACTTTTTAATTTTATGAATTCTTTCGTTAGATATATTTTGTACACCCGTAAAATATTGTACAATTTACTACGCTTTTTGCATTTGCTAAATACTTTTTATAACTTTTTTGGTTACCGTTTCAGTTTTAATATAACGGTAATTGTCAACCACGCCGATACCAACCCCCATATGAACGTTTTAAAACGCCGATACCATTAAGAGTAATTGTCTTTATATTTACCCGTTTTTATTTCGATATTGTATTGGTTCGATTGCGTAATATATGCATATTACCGTTATATACCGCTAAAATGCCAAAACAGCAATTTATAACGGTAATTTGGGAATAATAAGAAATTGAACTGGCAAACCAAGAAAATAAAAACGCAAAAATATGAAGACAATCGCCCTAACTGATATCGAGGATATAAAATATTCAAATTAATTTTAGTATCGCCATGGTAGATAAATACCGTTATTTTAAAAATGAAACGGTAACCATCCCCTGCTTTTTATTTATCAACTCCAGCTTAGCAACAACAACAACCAACGATAATAAATAATAATAAATGAAATTGCTTCATAAATTGTATGAAGCTCTTCATTGGATGAATGATTTATTCATTGGAGGAGTGGGCTATTCATTCTATGAAGAGTTTCATTAATTTTATGAACTTTTCATAAACATTGACTTTAATAAAACCTCTCAGTAAGCACAAAGGTATTAAAAATTCAAGTGATTTAAATTTTGCATGAAGTAAAGTAGATTTGAAATTCTAGCATTTGTATATTTAACAAAAATATTTCAAACTTGAATTTTTGTTTCCCTTTTGCTGGAGTATGCTATTGAAATAAAATGTAATTAAAGTTGTATTCAAGCCTTGAAACTGGAAAACAGGGCTGGAATTGAACTTATTTTCAACTTGAATTCCAGTGAAATTGTTTATAGGGCTGTTTCATAGATTCTATGAAAAGTTTCAATGGACGAGTTCCATGACAATTTTCATTGAAAGTATGAAGAAATTCATTACTGAAGTGATGATAATTTTCTCAGTGTACAGAACCATGCTCAACATTTTCTATAAAAAAAAAATCAAAATTAACCTGTGTGAGAGCTTAGTCTCAAAATGACCCATCGTTTATGTCAAATAACACTGGTTGGCTGAAAAATGTATTTAGAAACTATAAAAAAATCGAAATTAACTCCTTTCTTCATTATTTAACTTAAAAAATGGCTCATTTTGACACCATGCTCTCAAATAGGTTAATTTTGATTTTTTTTTCTAGAAAATGCTTAATTAAAGGTTTTTATATGGATTTTCATGTCAAATGACACTTTTAGATCTCAATAATTTGGGGTCATTTTGACCCCATGTACCTATAAGGGTTAATTTCTAAAAAAACTTGGTGTTAACAGCATTACTTGGACAACACCAAATTCCGCAAGAAACAACTCATTGTTTTGATATACTTCCAGGAAAAATCCAAAAATTTCACCTTTGACCTTGGTAAAGAAAGGGTTAACGTTGTCGGAGTTTTACAAAATTTTCGGAAAACCAACTCTTGTATCGGAATTAAAAGAAATTGGAAGTGATTTTGTTCCAGCTAGCTAAAAACACAAAAATTAATACTATTATCTAAATTATTGGCCAAAATCACACTTTTCTCTAAAATTTTACCCCTTAATTCATAAACGCTTTGTAAAGTTATAGGAGGTTTACAAAACGAAATTTTCATACAAAATTTGTTCAATAAACCTACTACAATTTTACAAAGCGTTTATGAATTTGGGGGTTAAAATTTAAAACGCCGTCACTATTAAGTTGAGAGGGATGTGTTTAATTTTTAGTAGAATTATTCTCTAAGCTGTATTCAATAAACCCCTAATCGTTGACCACTCTTTTTATATTTTGTTGAATAAAATTTTAAAAAACTCAAAACTAGAGATTTGCAAATTTATAAAAAAAAAATCCCAACTTTGACCATATCTGGGACTAGGTTATCATAATCCAAGAGAGACAAAAATTTATATCGCAAGTTGAAAAATAAGGCCGACCCTAATGTACATATTTTGCTTCTTCAACTGAAAACAAACTTTACCTATTTTTAAATAAATTTCAATCGGTTATGGAAAATATGTTGTGAGTGCACAAAAGGTATGTTTTAATATCTTAAACCGTATGTCGGAATCTAAAGGTACTCTCCAAAATTTGTAATATTCGTAAGAACCCCCTCTGTCGGGACACCCTTTGTCGGGACACCCTAATATATATTTATTTATCAGTAAATATAAATTGGCAGGTGTATGTATGTTTGAATGTAAAACTTTTTTTTATTGTATTTTTATTTACCTAGAAAGAAATCAACAAAAACAAATTCAAAACCGCATTTAATCGATTGAAATTCGAAACTAAAATCATTAAACGTGTATGCTAATTTGGTGGTTTCATCATCGATTTTTTAACTTTTTCCTTAGAAACCAGATTTCTTTTTACTTTATTTATTTTCGTTTCTTTTAATAACGTTCTAATATAGATTTTTAATAGAATAATATTGTTATACCTATACAGTGAACTCGCGAAAACGTGAATTATTTTTTTTAATGAAGTACTATATATAAAATGAAATTAAGTGCGAAATTTAATTAGACACCCATCAAAACTTTAAGTTAATTTTTTAAGGGAGTTGCAGTAAAATTGAAGTGTCATCTTTTTTGAAATTCAACCATAAAGGCAACCCATACATGTCACCAGACTAAAAAATGATTACAAAAGGCTAGTCATGTCATACGAAAGAAATATGTACATATTTCCAAAATCGGACCACTTTGTTTTTAAAGTAAAAAATATCCAAGATAGATGTTGAAGTAATTTGTTTTTAATTTTTATTTATTATATACATACATACATACACCCCTGATCATTATAAGAGGTACACCATTGTACAACTACCCAGGTAGAATTATTAGATAAAGTTGTCATTTGTGTCATAATTTTATTCCCTGCAACGTCAAACGAAAAAAAAGAGAAAAATAAAACGAAAAGAAAAGCATACAAAATTTGCTTGTTTAAAAAAAAGAAAATAATAAAATATTATTTTAAAAAAACATGCATTTCCTAATACAAATGAAACAAGATAGTTTCCGTTTAACTTATGGATGAAAATTTCCCACAAATGCAAGATTAGTTGTCTGGTATTTTGATATGCGTTTTCTAACATCATTAAAAAATTCCCTTATCATGCAGCTAGCAGCAGTCGTCCTCTATTACCTAACCAATCACCAACGGGCGGCACAGATCGTGGTTCAAGTAAATATGCTTGAAACACCCTAGCACCTGGGATACCCTGGAGTCGTGTTGGTTTTTAGTTCCACGCGATATGAATTGTGGTAGTGGTATAAATAAATTTTAAATAAATTTCTTTAAAGTTTAAACTTTTTTTAAAAACTAAATTTAAAAATAATTGTTTGTTTTTCTTCCTTTGTTTTGATTTGTTTTTTTTTTTTATTTTTTTGTTTTATTTGACATTGTAGGGTTATGTCAATTCAAAATATATATTCTAATAATTCCACCTTTATATTGTTACGCCATGAGGTACACCAAGTTTATAAATATTGAAATGTTCATTACTGACAAATAGCTCTTTTTGAAAGAAAAATTATATTCCTTTTGTAAAGTTTTTTATGTGGCAATATTATTAATTGCAAAAATATGACAAGTGCACCTTTAATTCTATTTTGACAGAAAACGGTTTATGCAAAATGCCAAAATCAAGTCATCATAACAATAGGTACAAACAAATTTTATCCAATTTTGTCCAATTTAAAAGAGATATTTTTTTGTAATTATTTTTAAAGTTTCTAATAAAGTGGTAAGATTATTTAAAATTTTGGATAAATTATGGCATATAAAGTGTGTACTTTTTATAGAAAATGGGTAGAAAAATGCATTGCACTGCTTATGAGCGCACCATAACTAAAAAAACTTAAAAAAAGGAAAATCGTTAAGAGAAATATCAAAAAGCTTGGGACGTTCCGTAAACGCTGCCCAAAACGCATTAAAATGGAAAAAAATGCAGAAAGCCTTCGTAGACCACATAAAACATGTCGGGCTACTGGTCGCCATATTATTTTGATCTCAAAAAAGGACCCATTTAAGTCCTCAAAAGCAATTGCCGCCGAAATCGGATGGCGAAATATTCTTTGCAGTGACGAAACAAAAATTAACTTGTTTGGAAATAACTGCCAAAGGAACGTTCGTCGCCCGAAGGGAAAATAATTCCACGTTTGATTCACAGTGAAGACTGTTAAACATGGCGGCGGGAATATATGGTTTGGGGATGCTTCTCGTAGAATGGGGTAGGTCCATTTTATCGCATAGTAAATACGATAAATGTAGGGTAAATTTTGCAAGGCGTTATATTTCCTTATGCACGTTAAAAAATGCCATTGCTTTGGATTTTTTACTGCCAGTCAAAAGAGTTGTTCCGCAAGGATCTAACAAAAATAATGAGTTTAGACGGCAGAAAATAAGTTGTGTGAAGCTATGAATTTCTATTATATAACCACTTATTTGGTAATGAAAGATTTTGCTGGGCCTATTAAAACTAGAATTCAGCTTGCTAAAACTTATTTGGTACCTATTTTGTTATATGGGTGTGAGCTATTTGCCAGCTGTGACTCTATAAGCGAAACAAAATTGAAAGTCGCTTTCAATAATATTGTCCGATATGTACATCGTCTAAAGCGATATGCAAGAGTTTCAGCATTCTCAGCTAAATTGTACGGCATTAGTTTTGAGGATTTTCTAAAAACGCGAACATTAATTTTCTTGCCGAAAATCATCTATACGCATCAGCCTAACTATCTTTACGAGAAACTTATTTTCTCTAATAAGTTTCGCAGAGGCAAAAGATTAAAAACTTTTAGCTACAAAGGCCTTGTATCAACGTGGCAATTCTATATCCACGCCATCCAACTCTGAAATTCAATTCATTATAGTTATCAACTTTTAAGTAACGCACCTCAGTTCAAAGAAAGCATAATACATACATTTTTTTCACATTAATCTAATTAAATATCTTAAAATTTGATTAACTTTAATGATTAATTTGTTTAAAGTTTTTATTTCTTTTTATATAAGTGACAGCGCATAGAGAAAGGGACCTAAGGGTAAAAAAATCAATTTTTTTTTTTTGTGGACAATATCTTAGACAATATCCTGACCTTAGGTCCCTTTCTATTCTGCGCGTCACATATTGTACTTTTGTTAAAACTAATTCCATAAATGTTATTTTCTGATTTATTGTAATTAGTTTTTAAGTTATATAGCTTAATTTATATCGTTTTTCGAATATTCAGTTCTGTACTGCAATATGAGACTTTTAGTCTTGTGTATGGAACGACAAAAAAAGATAAATAAATAAAAAAAAAAAATGATCCAAAGCATACGTCGGCATTGGTCAAGAATTGGTTCAGGGAGAACAATGGCAATCTTTTAAGCTGGCCTAGCCAATCTCCTACTGTATGGATGCGAGACGTGGAATGCAGCACCTCGCGACATACATTCCATACAATTTTTTGTAAATAAATGCTTGAGAAAGATTCTACACATATTCTGGCCTAGAACAATTTCAAATTGCCGACTCTGCACAGTGGGTGAAGCGGTCAATCTAGCGTCGTTTAATTCAAATTTTAAATGTGTAATTGGGAATCTTTTTTTTTGTATTTTCGATAACCAATATCCCACTGAGTTTATCGATAACTTTTGTTTTTTTGTACTCGAAGAGCTGTGAGCTTTCAAACATAACATATGTTTCAACAGGTGCTGCGATAAATTTTCCCGCCATTTCACATAGTGCAAAACTAGCTTTGTAAACACAAAAATTATTTTCATATTTGCCAAGTAAAGTGAATTTTTTTTAAGTTTGTGGTATGTATTTATTAAAAAAAGTGTTTGTGGCTTGTGTTTTATATATTTTTGTTACAAATATCAGTAGAAAATAGCCTTCGATGTGTCCTCCGTTGAATGTCATTTAGTGAACTTCTGAAGCGCAGATCTTTTGTTGTCCAAAAGTGTCCGTTCCAAATCTTATTTATTTTGTTTCCACTGTTTCTTGTGAATGTAAAATAGCCAACATATTTTGCCACTTTTTGCGACTCTCATTTTTATTCCATTTTGTAGGTACGATATCAGTTTCAAAAAGAGAACTTTTTTTAATATGGTATAACGAAGCTGTTCCGTCTAGAAAATTTTTAGCAGTAGAAAACCACATATTCAGTAAAATAATTGATAAAAATAATCATAACGAAGAACAGTGCCGTGAAATGGGTAGAAAATTAAGAATTTTTATTGTGAAGTTAGTGGAAAAATGTAAAGATTGCAATAGGAGATTAGCATATTTTGAAAAAAGAAACAAGGAATGGTTAGAAGGAGATCTTGAGTTAATTGCTCCAACAACTTCTGCACAAGTTGGACGACCGGTAAAGGAGTTTTCAGCTTCTAGTGTAAAAAGTCAAGTCCATAAAGTATCTTCATTAATAAATGAATCTTCGTTCATCGAGCTAATTGCGGCAACTCGATCTAGTCTTTACAGGACTGGAAAAAGAACTGCATCGAAGGTAATTTCAATGTTGGATTCAAATGATGTCGTGGCTGCAAAAATTAAAAAAAGTATTGAATCTGAGAGCCTACTACCTGTTAAATATACTCCAGAAGAGGCCTTGGCTCTTTATATTGATGGAGGTTATACGAAACACTTGTACAAATTAATGCAGGCTGGTGCCAAAGCTCGAAGTGCCAACATTTACCCAAGCTATGATGTTTTGAGACTAGCTAAGCAAAGGTGCTATCCTAGTGGATTATTGGTGACAGGTTCGTCTGCTGAAGTGCCCCTTCAGAGCTTGGTGGACCACACTGTTGATAGGATAATTGCAGCACCCCCTGATTTATTTCAAAAATTCAGTAACAATGGAAATTAAAAATTAGTTGCAAGTTATAAATGGGGACGTGATGGCAGTAGTGGATTCATTCTACCTACCGGCAACGATATAGTGATCCTGAAAACAATATCATCGATGAGCATATGTTTACGGTTTGCATTCTACCATTGCAAGTGCAAGTCGAATCCAACATTATTTGAAAAAATTCGCGACCTTCTTCAACCCGCTTCTGCAGACCAATCAAAATTAGTTGTCAGAAGGAAACATCCAACGTGGTCAATACCGAGGTTCATAGTGTTGAATCTCAAATATCATCAGTTCTACATGACAATGATAGATGGAAAAGTATTTAGTACTATTGTGGAAACATCATCACAAACGTGCGGAATTTGTAAAGCTACACCGAAAATGATGAACGATCTGAAAGTGATCCAAAATCTACCAGTAAATGAAAATTTTTTCCAGTATGGTTTATCCACTCTTCACGCGTGGATTCGTTGTTTTGAGTGTGTCGTTCATATTTCATAAGGCTTCCCATTAAAAAGTGGCAGATTCGTGGTTCCGATAAAGCTATAGTTGAAAAAAGGAAAGTAGACATACGAACCGAGCTAAGAAAGAAAATGGCGTTACTTGTGTATATACCAATGGCTGGTTGTGGCAATATAAATAATGGCAACACAGCTAGAAGGTTCTTTCAACAACCCAATTTGGCTGCCCAAATAACTGGCGTTAGTGAAGATATTATTATAAGGTTAATCGTAATTTTGCGTGCTATGGCTTGTGGATACGATGTTAATCCAGATGCTCTTCGGCAATACGCATTTGCAACGCCTCAAATATTCGTTAATGAATATCCATGGTTTTACATGCCTACCCGGTGAAAAATGTCCATTTATGAACATTTATGGTTCAACCATATATGTATGGATCCGAAAAATGAGGTAACACCTAAGTATATGTTCATATATGAACATATATGAACATATATGAACATATACATTTATTAAATATATGCGAATACATGCGAACGTTGCTGTCCTTTATTATAAGGTTGTACGATAGATATAAATTTATGTATGACATTCAAATTAGGCGCTACATATGTTCCTATTTTTATTCATGGCATTAAATATAATTCCATATTTATCCAAATATGAGTTCCTTTTACATATATGGAAATATGTATTCTTTGAAATATGTTCATATACAAGTCCCTTTTGCATAAATTGAATAAAATATACTTTCATATTTGTCCATATATGAGTGCCATTTCCATATATGAAATTACAGATGCTTCCATATATGTCTGTATATGAAATTTCTTCCATATATGGAATATATGTTCATATAAAATCCATATATGTTCATAAAAAATCCATATTTGTTCCTATGTGTCCATACATAAACCATATATGAACATGTTTGAGCGTATATGAACATTTTTCACCGGGTAGTTCTATTCAAAAAATTTTAATTCATGGAGCAGAAATTATAAATAATGTTGTGCTACCAATTGGCATAATGTCGGAAGAAGCACTTGAGGCTAGAAATAAAGACGTCCGAAATTTCCGCTTGCATCACACACGAAAAATATCTCGACAGCATACAATGGAGGACCTGCTGCATGCACTCCTGTTTTCCTCAGATTCCTTTATATCTTCATTGTGTAAATCTACTTCCAGGTCTTCCAAAAAAAATATTGTATTAGACAAAGAAGTTAAAAATTTTCTTTCTTGTGCTGAACTGCAGGATCCATATTCATAGTTCAGATTCTGAATAATTTCTATTAACAGTTTATATTATTATTTACTAAATTTAAATAAAAAGTTAAAAATAAAAATACAAATAAAAAAATTAAAAATTTTCAAATATGAGTATAAACCATACATGGGACTAATTAATTAGGTGGACTAATTAATTGATGATTTCATTGCCATTGCATTGACATCAATTGTAATGAAATTATTTTCATTACCATTTTTTTAATTAATGGTAATGATTCTAAAATTTAATTTGATTTTTTAATGACAATGATTTTAAATTTCATTACCATTGATAATGAATAAATTAAAAAAAATAATTGCCATTGACAGAAAAACGTAAAAATGGAGTAAAATTTGCTCAAAACGAAGATGGAATATGCTCATTCACGCTCATGCTCATTTGAAATTAAATATTACTTTCCATTCCATTGTTATTTGTATCCAGTTAAAGTTTAACGGAATGGAATGGATTTTTTGTAAACAAATGGTTTTTAATCAATTGTAATTAGTTTTTTTTGTACATTAGTGCAATTTCATTACCATTAGTAATGATTTTTCTAATGAAAAATATTTCATTACCATTAAATGGTAATGCAATTTTTTTCATTGTCATTAGTATGAACTAATGGTAATGAAATTTCAATGGTAATGAAAAATACCCATGTATGGTATAAACTATTTTAATTTAAATCGTATGAAAACATCGAAATTTTGGATTATAGTGGACCGATTTGTCCGATACTTGGCACATATATTAGGAGATATACAAAAAATTATTTCTGAAAGTTTGGTGCCGATCGGAACAGAAACAGCCGAGATATTAATTTAAATCCGCTAGATTGAGCGTTTCACCCACTGTGCTCTGGTCAGAAACTGGTCAACAACCTATCCAACTTGAAATCCGCAAATGCAAATGGAATTGGATTGGACATAAATTACGTAAACAACCCAACGATATTGCTAAACTAGCTATAGACTGGAACCCGCAAGGCAGTCGACATATAGGAAGACCAGCACACACCTGGAAACGGCAAATTGCAACCGAAATATCCAACTTACACCTTCGTTGGATTGAAATCAAACATCGTGCATCAGATCGAACTTATTGGAATAATCTTGTTGCGGCCCTATGCTCCTTGCAGGAGTAAAAGGAACAAATATATCGGAATATCTACAAAACAGGTGGATTTCAGATTTTAAAAATGAAAAATTTCAAAATTTTTTTAGAGATAAACTTATTTAAAATACATTAAAAAGAAGTAATCTGTTCGCGTGAATAAATTTTTTTGAGTGCTGAAAAAGTTATAAACAAAAAACCGCACACATTTTCGCTAGCAAAAATTTTAAAATTTTTGGATTTTTCGGGCATGCGACCACACATTTTCAAATAACCTTTCCGTGCTGAGTCCGAATTTGGTTTCCAAATTTTTCCAGCACATCTGGTTTTTGAGCAAATTGAGGTGACAGTTACCAAAAACCTTTTTTTTTGGCTATTTATTATACCCTACACGACTATGTGGTCAGGGTATTATAAGTTTGTGCTGATGTTTGTAACACCAAAAAATATTGATCCATTGGTACCCACCTTATAGTATACCGATCGGCTTCGAATTTTTTTTTTTATTTCGTTTTAACGATGTCCGTCTGTCCGTCCGTCCGTCTGTACATATTAAGAAATTTTGATGAAATTTGGTACACCGACTTATGTCGGCCCAAGGACGACGCCTATCGATTTTGGTAAACATCGGTCCATGTTTAGACCTAGTGCCCATATAAGGGTCCTACCAAAATTATATTGTTTATACGCTGCAGGTCGCAAATATTAAGATATTTTGATAAAATATGGTACACCGACTTATGTCGGCCCAACGACGAAGCCTATTGATTTTGGTGAACATCGGTCCATGTTTAGACCTAGTGCCCATATAAGGGTTCTACTAAAATTATATGGTTTATACGCTGCAGGTCGCAAATATTAAGATATTTTGATGAAATTTGGTACACCCACTTATGGCAGCCTAAGGACGAAGCCTATTGATTTTGGTTAACACCGGTCCATGTTTAGACCTAGTGCCCATAAAGGGTTCTACTAAAATTATATGGTTTATACGCTGCAGGTCGCAAATATTAAGATATTTTTATGAAATTTGGTACACAGACCTACGTTGGCCCAGGGACGAAGCCTATTGACTTTGGTGCACATCGGTCCATGTTTAGACCTAGTGCCCATATAAGGGTTCTACTAAAATTATATGGTTTATACGCTGCAGGTCGCAAATATTAAGATATTTTGATGAAATTTGGTACACCTACTTATGTCGGCCCAAGGACGAAGCCTATTGATTTTGGTGAACATCGGTCCATGTTTAGACCTAGTGCCCATATAAGGGTCCTACCAAAATTATATTGTTTATACGCTGCAGATCGCAAATATTAAGATATTTCGATGAAATTTGGTACACCCACCTATGGCAGCCTAAGGACGAAGCCTATTGATTTTGGTTAACACCGGTCCATGTTTAGACCTAGTGCCCATAAAGGGTCCCCCCAAAATTGGCTTGGTTACACACTGCAGGTCGCAAATATGAAGATATTTTAATGAAATTTGGTTCGCGGACTCACATTATAGAAAATTTTGACACAAGTCCCATTTTAACCCTTTCGAATTTCGGATCCAAACATTAGTTGGCTTTTAACCAGACTGGTGTAGGGTATTGTATAGTCGGCATGCCCGACTTTAACCTTTTTACTCGTTTTGAGTTGTTTTTACACACTTTTACCTCGATTTAATGAAAAAAGATGACACAAATTTTTCAATCATCACGGTAATTTTATTCGAAAATGCATAGTTGCGCTATATTTCCATTATTGATTATAAGTAATGTTGTTATACCCTACACCACTATGTGGTCAGGGTATTATAAGATTGTGCTGATGTTTGTAACACTAAAAAATATTGGTCCTAGACCCACCTTATAGTATACCGATCGGCTCAGAATTTTTTTTTAACGATGTCCGTCTGTCCGTCCGTCTGTCTGTCTGTCCATGCATTCTTGTGCGCACTCTACAGGTCGCAAATATTAAGGTATTTTGATGAAACTTGATACACCGACTTATGTCGGCCCAACGACGACGCCTATTGATTTTGGTGAACATTGGTCTATGTTTAGACCTAGTGCCCATATAAGGGTCCTACCAAAATTATATTGTTTATACGCTGCAGGTCGCAAATATTAAGATATTTTGATGAAATTTGGTACACCGACTTATGTCGGCCCAAGAACGAAGCCTATTGATTTTAGTGAACATCGGTCCATGTTTAGACCTAGTGCCCATATAAGGGTTCTACCAAAATTATATTGTTTATATGCTGCAGGTCGCAAATATTAAGATATTTTGATGAAATTTGGTACACCGACCTATATCAGCCCAAGGACGAAGCCTATTGATTTTGGTGAACATCGGTCCTTGTTTAGACCTAGTGCCCATATAAGGGTCCCCCCAAAATTGGCTTGGTTACAAACTGCAGATCGCAAATATTAAGATATTTTAATGAAATTTGGTGCGCTGACTCACATTATAGAAAATTTTGACACAAGCCCCATTTTAACCCATTCGAATTTCGGATCCGAACATTAGTTGGCTTTTACCCAGACGGGTGTAGGGTATTGTATAGTCGGCATGCCCGACTTTAATCTTTTTACTCGTTTTTTAAATTTTTCCGTTCGTCCGTCTGTCTCTCCATGTATTCTTGTGCGCACGCTACAGGTCGCAAATATTAAGATTTTTTGATAAAATTTGGTAGACCGATTTATATTGGTCCAAGGACAAAGTCTATTGATTTTGGTTTAAATCGGTCTATGTTTGGACTTGTACCCATTTAAATTTCCCTCAAAACTGCAGCACAAAATTGAATGGCGCGGTTTAAAGAATTATGGGATCAAATATGTCTTGAATGGTACTTATCTTCATTACGATTATTATCTGAAAGTGCTAAACGGATCGGACGAATTTCGTATTCTCTACAACATATCTTTCTCCAAAATTCGCTAAAAGGTTAAATTCAAATTGAAGGCACATCCATAGTTTTAAAAGTTATGGAGTCCGATCTATCATAGCTGTCATTATGTGAAAGTGCTAAAGAGATCGGATTTTATTTTTAGGCTTTACATCAATTTTCGCTGTACAATACGCTAAAAATCCAACTTTAAATTGACTAGCACATCCACAGAAAAAAGAAGTAATGGCTGAAATCTGGCTTATATGATATATATCGCAATTAATATTGTTGTGTGTAAGTGCTAAAACGATCGGATTATCCGTTTGGTTTCTACATCACTTTTAGCTCCAAAAATCTATGAAAAGCTACAAAATTGAACCTAAAATGGGGCTGGACACCAAACTAATAGTACGATCAATTTAGCACTTACACACAATAATAGTATCACCGATATATACCGATCACGCAGGACTGCAACTAATTATTTCTCAAACTGCGGATGTGCCCTTCAAAAAATATCAAATTTCAAGTTATTCACGCATAGAGGTGAAGAGATTATTATTGTCATATTTTCTTTATTTTTGAAGGCACACACTTATTAATTCGATCTCAATTTTTTTGTTTACTTGTCAGTTATGTCAGTATCAAAAAATTTTTAATTGCATTGAGGCTGAAAGCGCAAAAATTATAAATGTCTGAAATTACTCTTTATTCAAAAAACAGAGTTACAGATTTTAAAGAACTACCATTTGTTCCTAATTAAGGGCACCTATTTTTTTCAACAAGTGGGAGATTTTCTAACATCATAATTATTATCCACCAAATGTTTTGGGCGATTTTCTTTTATGCTGAAAAAGTTATAACCAAAAGAATTGAAAAACTCTTGAAAGTTATAAGCAAAATTAGGGTAAATTAGGGTGGTTTTTAATTAAATAGAGCACATTAGCAGTATAAATATTAAAATTTAAGATGTTCGCCTGATTAAATTCGTTGCCTCGAAAATGCTGATACCATCAAAAATATTATATATTGTTATTAAAATTTTTTAAATCCCGACTTACATAGAATCGCACAGTTTCGTAGATTTGCCCATATATACATATACATATATATATATAGCCAATCTCCTGACTTAAACCCAATAGTAAATCTTTGGGATGAACTTAAACAAAAGTTGTCAAAAGAAACTTTTAAAAATAAGGAGGATCTATGGGAGAAATCCAAGAAGGCATGGTATGAAATCACACCAGAAACATGCCAAAAACTAACATCCAGTATGCCAAACATAATGGAGAAAATGGTACAAAATAGAGGTGGTTATACTGGGTACTAATCCTTTTTAAATATTCAATAATAACACAGTACAAAAAATAAGAAAAATTTCAGGCATCGCGATTGCGACACATCATTTCTAATAGACTTTGGGACATAGATTACGAATATGTTCTTAGAGTTAGAGTTAGCTATAGTTTAAGAATATTTGCAAAAACGATTTTGTAGGAAAATAATATTTTTTTAATAAACTTTTTGCAAAAAAAAAGCAAAATTGAAAGTAGTAACGCTTTTTCATTTAACATTTTAAAATACTGAAATATGCCCTTTAATTTGATATATAGCACGTTTTGACAGATGCGATAATGTTCAGCCAGGGTTGCCATTTCCATTTTGAGAAAAAGAGGACGTCAGCCTTAAAAAAGGAGGACATTTGTCTTAAAAAAGAGGACAATTTTTTTTTAATAAATTAATTTTACAAAAATCAACAACGCAATAAAATATACAAATAAAAATTTATTTTATAAATAAAACAATTTTTATTCCCACTAAAAACAAAAACAGACAACAGAAAAGCTTAAAATTTAAAATTCTTTATTGATAAAATTCTTCAAGTATTTTTTTGAAAAAAATACTTCATAACTTTTAAATAAAACTCTTTATGATATTTTCTAAAATTTAGTAAAGCGTTCTAAAGATAAAATTCTCTATTGAATAGTATTTTGAATTTTATGGAGTTTTATTTTCCTATAAAAAAATATACATAAATGTATTTAAAATTGGTAAAATTTTAAATTTGTGATAAAGATTAGCATATAGTTAACAAAATTTTATATTAAGGAAGATTTTGTTCCCTTCATACAATAATATCACGACATGCTTTTTCGCATTTAGCCATTATTTTGGATATTTTTAAGTAAGGATTTTTAAAATTTATAATCAAAAGACCATATTACCTTATACCAAAGTTTGGTAATTAGTTTGCAAAAAAATTCGCAAATAAAAATCTTGAAAATAAAATATTTGCATCAATACATTCGTTTGCAGAATGTAAATCGCTAATTAAGTTTTAAAATTAATCTCTTGTTCCATAAAGCATTTTTTCGCGGTTCGCTATAATTTTGCAATTTTTTAAGTGCGGTTTTTTTAAATTTATAATCTAGGGACTAAAATACCAATTTCTTATACCAAAGTTTGGAAGTTCGTTTACAATAAAAAATTCTCGATAAAATATTTCGCAAAAAGGAAAAGTTTGCATCAATATATTCCTTTGCAGAATGTAAGGTGACTAAGCTTGTTAATGAATATTTTGTACCATAAAGGCTTTTTTCGCATTCCGCCATTATTTTGAAATTTTTTAAGTGAGGTTTTTAATTCATAATCTATTAACTTTAATACTCATTTCTTATCAAAAAAGGAAAATGTTTGTATCAATATATTCGTTTATAGAATGTAAATCACTGAATAACCCTTTTAGCAAATATTTTGTACCATAAAGATTTTTTCGGGTTCCGCTATTATTTTCCAATTTTTTAAGTGTGGTTATTTTAAATTCATAATATAGGAACTATAATAATAATAATAATAATTTAATAATAGTTTAATAAATATTTTGCACCATAAAGACTATTTTCGCGTTCCGCCATTACTTTGCAATTTCTTGAGTGCGCTTTTTTAAATTCATTTTCTAGAAACTATATTAACCATTTCTTATAAAAAAGTTTGGTGATTATTTTGCAAAAAAATTCGCTAAAAAATTTTGCAAAAAGGAAAATGTTTGTATCAATATATTCGTTTGCAGAATATAAATCACTGAATAAGTCTTTTAGCAAATATATTGTACCATAAAGACTTTTTTCGCGTTCCGCTATTATTTTGCAATTTTTTAAGTGCGGTTATTTTAAATTCATAATCTAGGAATAATAATACCCACTTTTTTTTAAAAAGGTTTGTGGTTAGTTTGCAAAAATAATTCGCAAGAAAAAATATATTTTGCAAAAAGGAAAATTTTTGCACCAATATATTCGTTAGCGGAATATAAATCGTTGATTAAGTTTTTTAATTAATTTTTTGTACCATATACAATTTTCCACAATTGACTACGTTGGAGCCAGATTGATCTACGGCACAAAAGTAAGTTTCTGAGAAAATTAAGGAAACGCGTTACGCGTTGTTGTGAGATACCTATGGGGTGTATTATTATTTTTTTAAGTTAAATGTACTTCTGATGAGTATGAAATATATTAGGAACAAGTTTTATCTATATACTTTATTTAATAATGCAAATATTCGTATTTTTGAGAAGAACAAATTACTTAGATCACTATGGCATTACACAAATTTGAAAAATATATTAAAAATGTAGGTAGTTGTAAGGGAATAACAATGTACTTTGACATCATAAGATAAACCACATCTTAATCATCACCTAACACAGCATGCAATAAGATTTCATCATCTAGTGCTTCCTGATTGCCACTTCTTCTAGGAGCATGTGGTAATGTCAAGTAAAACTGATGATGGATGGGAGGCACGAATTTTATAATTTTTTTATATCTTGCATTTTTTGATACGGTATTAGTCTGGTTGTGGGGGCTTTTTCGGTATATAATTCTTCAGGTTTAAAAAAAAGTTTCGGAATCCATATCATTTGGTTTCAGATCAACCGTTTCATATGTGATCTAAGTGCACTTCATTACTTAGATCAGTATGGCATGCCTTTATTTTGCATACCGCACTAATTCTATAGTGAGCTGTTGCGATTTCTCAAGAAGGAAAGCGCTGAAGAGCAATTACATAAGTGTGGCATGGAAGAATTATGAGTTTTCTATGCCATTGTGTAATAATATCATTTTTGATAAAAATGTCGCTTAGATCAGTCTGGCCCCAACGTCGTCAATTGCGCATTTTGGATATAAGGTATTAATTTATCGATCAAATCTGCAAACACCATAAAAACTAAAGAACGCGAAATAGCGGATTTAGTTATATAGTTTGTATATTTAGTTTTTTATTGTACTTTATTTCTTATTCAGTTTATCCACCAAACAATTATTCAAAGAGCCATTTTGCGAAATTTGCATATAAGACGCCATATAAAAATATTAATTTATTGATAAAATTTGCAAACACCGTAAAAATTTGACAAAAAATGCGAAATTGCTGGTTTGATTTCAAGTTTTGTGTATTTAATAGGGTATTCAATCGATTAATCGTTATTCGATTAATCGAACAATTTTTCTCACAAATTGTTCGAATAATTTAAAATGTCCAAATTTCGAATAACGAATAATTTCATACGATTAATCGATTAATCGAAATTGGTAGAAAAGTACAAAATTGTTTAAAAAATATAAATTTTTTATTAAAGTAAATCTGCAAAAATTCAAAATTTTTTTTCAAAAATTGTGATAAATAATTTGCTGTTTGCTTATACCTATCCGGATTTCATTCTGCCCTAAGAAAATAATTAAGGGACGTCCTTTTAGAAATTCTAGAAATATTTGTTAAATTCAACTCAATGAGAATTTCATGTTCTAAGTAGAAGGGTTAATAAACATCTTCATTCCCAAAGAAAAAATAGAAACAACATAAAATTATCACAGTTTGCTTTGTCATCTTCCGAATTACTACCTTGTTTTTGTGACTTATCTAGTAAAGTAGTGGTATCTATTTATGTATAATAAATTTTTAATTATTTTTTACGAATTTTTAAATGTTTATATTCAATGAAAGCATTAATATTTATTGTAATTAATGATTATTAGAATTATCAATTATAATTAATGCTCAATGTAATAAAGCGTGTTTAGTGAGCACTCTGAATTAATAAAATAAAGGGATGAAATTCTCAATAAAATTCCTCACTACATTTACGTTTTTATTTATTCACAATGCATACGAAAGAGATTCAAATTAATGTACGGGGTCTTATATTCTTCTTTCGAGTGTGGTTCTCCCCAATTTGGATAAAATTTTAATATGTGAAAGCGGGGACAGAAAAAATAAAAATATTGACAAAATCTGATCTCAATTATTACATTTTTTTTTATTAAATGAATGTTATTTTAGTTTGACTCTAGATCATAAATTAATATCACTTTCTGTTTAAATTATTTTCAAATCAAAGAAAGATGATACAATTTTTACAAGTAAATTACAAAGAATAAAAATTATTGAAAAAATTCCATAAGACCAGCAAGGAGAATGCGCATTTTCGGCTTTGGCTACAAAGCCATCATCAGTGCCTTTCGCCTTTGAGTGGGTTAATATTTTTGATAATCGTCTACTTATATGACTGTTGAAAGCAAATCGAGTTTGTTATCAACAACTCAACTTAGACTAACATCAACGAAATTTAACAATGCTATTTTTATCCTTTTGTTATTATTACTCTTTTTTGCTTTGAACCTTAATTCTTAAGATATCTCAGCTGATTCTATTCTTGAGTCAAACTAAAATAGCATTCATTTACTTAAATAACAGATCAACTAAGAGAACATTTCCCCCATTCATTTTTTTTTATTTTTATAAATTTCAGAAGAGTTACTGAATTTATTTTTGTTCCTTCATTTAAATAAAATTATTAAAAACACAAGTGTATGTAGATTATTTCACAGAAATTTTTTTCGATTAATCGATTAATTTTAAAATTTTGTTCGATTAACCGGTTAAGAAAAAAAACCAAATAATTATTTGCACGATTAATCGATTAAAATAAAAAGCCGATTAATTGAATATTTATTTAATATTTTTTATTGTAGGTTTTTATTTTTTCATTTTGAATTGTTCAAATAACTATTCAAACATTTATTAAAAATAAAATTCTCTAAATTTTGAGATTTTTATTTTTCAAATTTAAAATTCATACAGTTTTTGGATTTTTATTTTAACCCTTCTGCATCCCTTGGATATGTGCCCTTCCTATGATCCTTGGGGTCAATATGACCCAACATTAAAATTTAAACAAAATTTCATATTTAATATAGGAAATTTATTTGTTTTGTTGTTTTTTTATTTAGTATAATAAAAAATAATGAAAACTAAAATAAATAAGCCCTTCCTGAGCAATTATTAAAAAAAATATATATAAAATAAAATTGTTAGCACCACTCTCTCACCTAAATTAAAAATATGGAAATATAACAAATGTAATACGAAGTACAAAAGTCTCACCGTAATTTTTTCTGGCTGTGTATTTCTTGCTTTGCCTGTTTACACTTCCGTATTCCAGGCATATTTAGTTGTGGAATCGCAAAGTGCCCAAATTTTTATGCCATATCTGGCAGGCTTTGATTGAATAGATTGCCTAAAACTGCACCGACCTCGAAATAGAACCAATTGTTCATCTACAGTAACATTTTCATGTGGAGTGTACAAAACTTTGAGCTGATTACTCCACTTGTCCCAAACGTTTCTTATCGGTGCTAGTTTGTCACGAAGTTTTCTTTCTTCTCTATCTTCAGATCTGTCAAACCGTAGGTACTTTGATATGCCGTTTTTTTCATTCCACAAACTAGTGAGATTTTTTCCATGAGATTTATAAACTCCTGCCATTATTTGTAATCCAAGATATGCATCAAGCTCTATCATATCAATGTTTTGCCAATTATTTCCATATAATTCCACACCTTTTTGATTTGTCATTTGAATTACAATATTTTTTATATTTGGTGACATAAACAAATCGTACGAAGACTTTATATCTGTAACTATAGGTGTTTTTCTTCTGGTATGTCCAGGATTATTCAATAAAATTTGATTTTTTGGTAACCTGGCTGTTTGACTACACTTTTGTCCTTACAAACTACACTTTTGTCCTTAGATAAATATGTAACTTAAGTGCTGTGATCTATTTCTACTGAATCTTCCACCTCCACGCTTTTAACGCTATTATTTTATGATGAATATGATTCGTCTTCTGCATCGCTGTCAGGTGAAAAAAATTTCGTCTTCATTACTATCATCAAAAATGTCATCATCTTCGTTAATTGTTGCAACTGCAGATCACTAAGAATCTGAAGAAATTTCATTATGGAACAATCATATATTAGAAATTTTATTTTACAATACTTACTTTTCTTCTTTGTGCCATTATTTAAAAATACTCAATTATGATGCATTACAAAAAAAAAAAAAAAATATATATATGCATGCACGCTGATCACTAAAAATTAAACTGAACTCATTGAAAGAAAATATTCTAAGGGTGCGTACTAGGGATGCCGAACGGGACTGGTTTTTACAAATCCCGGGATTCGGTATTTTGAAAATTTAAATCCCGGAATCCTGAGATTTTTCGGGATCCCGGGATTTATCGGGATCCCGGGATTTTTCGGGATTTTCGTGTTTCATCATATTTTTAATTTTAAAAATAAATGGCTCAAAATAAACCCTACAAATTAACATAATTCATTATAAATCTTCTTATTATTTCTTGTAGTATGAAAAAATAAACAAATTAAGCCGGATTCACAATAAAATAGAGAAAGCATGATATAAAAAATATGTAAGTGCAAAAAAGGAAGGAATTTTGTTCCCACACTTAGAGTGGAGTACTACAGCATTGTGAATCTGGCTTTAAACAAAAAATACACACATAGAAATAAGTATGTAAAAATAGCAGAAAAAGTTAAAAAAAATTAGCAAAAAATGTTCCACGATTAAAACTACTGAAATCAGCAGAACTTGTTTGCTAAATAATTCTTAAATTTCCGAAATATATTTATAAGTTAAATTTAAGCGAATTGCAAAACTTTTTAACTTCTGAAGAAACTTTTTAACCAAAAGTAGCTAAAACACTGTTATATCTACAAATTTTTAGTTATATTTGGCTAAAATCAATTGAATACAAATACAAACTACTCTGCTGAAATCATCAGAAATATTTAGTGACTACTAGTTTTTTAAATCAATTAACATAAAATATTAAGCATATACCTCTGCTGATTTCAGAAAGGCAGATTGTTTAATTTTCCTAATTTAACAAAAATTTGTTGTTTTTAGTCGGCAAAATTATTTTGCATGAAGTTATGATTTTAGCAAATCATCAATAAAATAAATAAAAACATGTCCGTTAAAAGATTAAATAAAACTGAATTACGATTTTCAAAAGTTTCACAGCTGAATAAAAGTTTTTAAATTATTAAGGTTTTTATTCAGATTTATTTAACCTGTAATCTATTTTAATCTATTATTTATGAACTGGAAAAATTAGTTCTTTAATAACATTTAAAAAGATGTTAGATTTATGTGATTTAGGTCGAATATAACAATAAAAACAAATACAAAAAAAGATAAAATATGCCAAATATTGAAATTGGAAATCCCGGGATTTTTCAAGACCAATCCCGGGATTTCGGGAATTGTAAATCCCGGGATTTTCGGGATCGGAATTTCGGGATCGGTATCCCTAGTGCGTACAGAGTGGCCGCTTGTTGCCGAGCCGAGCCGACTGACGCTTTTTGCGAGAACTTGTTCATGCGAGAAACAAGTTTGGGTGTGCATAGTGGATGCGAGAATCAGCGCTGATATTTTATCTATTATTTGTGTTTTATGTATGTTTGTATGCATTTGGGTTTGTTATTTTGTTGAGACAAAAAACTGACATTGAGTTTTAAAATTTTACTTCTTAACGCATTGCTTCAATTATTCTTAAAATCTTTATTACATTTTTTTTTTAATTTTGTTTATGTTTTTTTTAATTTTTTTATAATTTTATTTAATTTTTATTATTTATTTGAATTTTTATTTTTTGTTTAATTTTTATTTTATTAACATAACATAAACAATGTTTTGGGCGCTGAAATACGCTTTGGAACTGTTTTCTCGCATTCAATCAGCTTTGCGCTCTGACCAGCTCGGCGCCCACTACGACTTGTTCGCGCTTATTTGTACTAATTTGTATAGTACCAGTTTTCTCGCATTGGTTCTCGCAATAAGCGTCAGTCGGCTCGGCTCGGCAACAAGCGGCCACTCTGTACGCACCCTAATGAGCCAAAAGTTCTAGCATCATCATAGCGAAACATTTTTTTTATATACAAAACGGGGACTCACCGAATTGCAATTTGAATGAACTCTTTTGTATGCAGAGTTCAAAACAAATTTCAAGAGATACCTTTGCGGTATTCTCCAAATCCCACCCACAGTTTGAGAATAATAATATTTTGATGAAAAAATATTCAATGAAATCGATTTTATTGATTATTTGACTGAATTTTTCCTTGTCTGGTAAAAAGATCTAAATTTCAAATTAGATTTTAAAAATTTTATGTAGAACAATTTTTCTAATTTCAAATGACAAAGAGAAATTTCATTTTAAAATTTCCCATTTTTTAATACAAAATTCCGATTTTAATTGAAAATTTTTTAAATAAAAATAAACGCCCTTACTATTTAAATTTTCCAAATGTATATTTTAGTTGAAGTCGACTTTAGTTAAAATTTTGGGTAGCAGTATGCTTTGATCTAGTTTATTTTTGGAGCATTCTCATTGGTTAATTTATTTTCAGCCAATTAAAATGCTTGAAAATTTAAATATTTCTTTAGGATTTTCATACACAAAATGAACAAATCCGTATGTTTAACCCTAGAAGTGCATCGCTATTTTTCTCGCTATTTGTAAAGCACGGTTGATGTTAGTCGAATCGACTAACAATGTAGAAGTGCATTGTTAAATATAAAGTCGACTTTAAAAGTAAATTACTTTTTTATAGTAAAGCACCGTAAGTTGTTCGGATTTTACGTGAAAAGAATTGTTATACTCCATATAAAAAAAAATATAATTTTCCACGACAATGAATCTTACATGAAAACTGAGTACAGATTGTTTTCACCCAAATTTAATGTAAAAGACTATTATTTTTCTTGGGGAAAAATCACATATTCTGTATATTGTGATTGTGTCTTTGATATAAAATTGAAAAATTATTCATTTTTAAAATTTAAATTAAAAGTTTGAGGACTTTAAAGTTGGAGTAAAATTTTTCCATGTGAAAAAAATCTTACGGTGCTTTAGGGAAAAAGACTAAATTTAATTTTGAATTTTTTTAATTAAAATTGCAGAACTAAACTTCTAATGGATTTTTCTAAAATTTGAAATGGAAAATGCTAATATATTTTAGAATTTTCCCATTTCGAAATAAAAAATCGAAATTTCTCTCAAAACTTTCTCAATATTGTAAGAAAAAAAATTATTTACCGTTATTTTTGTTCAGTTTAAGATCAAATTTGACAAATTCCAAATAGAATTCACAATTAATTTCACTTGAAATTCTCCAAATTTTATTCGGAAAGATATGGTGGAGTTCTTTTTTAGAAAAGCTACGACAAAGCATCCCGAATCGCGGATTAAGATAACTTTAGACCTTTGATAACGATAAATGGTTAAAGTTCATTTCAAAATAGTAACTATTCACGTGGCGCAATCATGGCTTCAATTATTAAAAGATAGAAACAATTAATTCATTGTAGAAAAATTCTCAAGAATTTAAATTTTTTTTGAAAAACCAGGAATTATCAAATTAAAGAATGATTTGGGTACCAACTTTAAGTATGATTTCAGAAGCTTTAAAGTGCTTTCTCAACTAATCACATAGCTAAAATAATACAAAACTTAGACCCAAATATATAAGGAAAGTTTGTAACAAATTTGATCATTTTCCTCAAATTGAATACCAATTTTAGCTATACAAAGTATTCCAAGTTATAGCAAGTTTGATACAATTCAAATTGAGTGCGGAAATTTCAATTATGTTTTCAGCCATAGTTTCTAAGTTATTTAATATAAACTTTTTGAGGCATTGTTAACCCATCTTTGTTGGAGGTCAAATACATATTAAATATTAAAGTTTTTGGTGAAAAATATAACCTAGAAGTTTCCGTTGGACTTTATATTGTATTTTATACCTACAGCGTCGCTCATAAAATCGTTAACCTTGCGCTGCGGAGACCAAAAACGTCCAACAAGTGGTGTATGGCCAAACCAAAAGAGGTTAAAAAATATTTTTTGTGAAAATTTAAAAATAATTTGTGACCCGATATTTTTGTCTTTTAAATAAATTTTTTCCAATTTTTTTTTTTCAAAATTGTTTTACGAAATTGTAATTAACCGCATTGTTTTTTCATTAGATCTTCTGAAAGATATTTACAAGGATTCTTGAATGAATTGGACTTTACGTCTTTGTAATAAATAAATTATGATCACCAAATTGAAATTCGTTTAAAAACATTTGTTTTTTTATTAAGAGCATGTTATTCATTGGAATGCAACCCAGTGAACTATACCCTTTTTGGAGATAAGAAGTTTTTTAAATTAATTTCTTGTTCAGACATATTCCTTTTAGAAGAAAAGATAGTATGAATCATTCGTTGAAAAAACATTATGCGGGTAAAAAAATTAAAACAATACAAATCTTTTAATTTCATTTCCAACAATTGTATTAAAATTTTCTATTTTTATTATAGTTGGCATTTGCAAGCAATATTGAAGAATATGGCCAGAGTATCCTTTTATAATCTGTAAAAACTTGATACATTTTGGAATTCTGTTGAAAACCAGCTGGAAAGTTGTCGAAATATAGTTTTTAAAAACAAATTACTTGAAAATTTTTTAACACATTGAATATATTATTTCGCTCTGTTTTTTGTAACTGTATCTTTTATTGTGTAATTTTATATAATTATTGTATCAAAATGTATTAAAAATATGTATTTTCAATTGCAATCCACATACTGTAACTTAAAAGATCTCGATCTTGTTTTATGTGGAATCGAAACAAATAAATAAAATAAAAAATAATCTATACTAGAAGTACAATAATTTGTGTAATAATTTAATTATTCCTTAACCTAGATTAAAATTTCTAAATTGTTAGAAGCGTGTAAATAGAAGTATTATACGATAGATTTTGTATTATTTAGACTTTAAATTAAATCGAATATATGATATTGTTAATAATTTACTTCAACTATCAATTTCCTTAAGGTTTTTGTTGAAAAATACAAAAGAATCGTATTTTTATATATGTATGAGCGTAAGTAGGTATATGAGTATATCTGAACTCATATATGTCCATATATGTTCATATACGGTCATATATTCTCAAATTACGGATCCGAGCATATATGGAATCATATATGAACCCATATATTTGATCATATATCATCATATATGATAATTTTCACCCGGGTAAGTTAAAATTTGTTCTCATAGTTTTTAAACATTTTTCCATTCTTCCAATGGCCTTGCAACTCTCTCAATATTTTTTATTTGAAAAAATATTATGCGGCTTGGAACAGGAACGAACTCCGACTGGTTAATCAGGGATGAAAAAGGCTCACTTAATCGGGCTCTTATACCAAAAAAAGTTAGATCGCTCTTACATATTTTAAAATGTAAATAACTAGAAAATAGCTCCTATTTGGCTCGTTAAAAAAAATTATAATTAAATATTTAGATATTAGCAAATATTAGCACAAGTTGCGAAAAAAAAAACATTTGCAAAAAGCGAAATTTTTGCAACAATATATTCGTTTGCAGAACGTCGATCGCTGATTACCTCTTTTATTTCATTTTCTGTACCATAAAGCCTTTTTCGAATTCCGCCGTTATTTTGCAATTTTTAAGTGCGGTTCTTTTTTAATATATAACCTAGGGATTAAATTTTTGTACCATAAAGCATTTTTTCAAATTCCGCTATTATTTTGCAATTCTTTACGTGAATTAATAATCTAGGGGCTATAATACACATTTCATACAACAAAGTTTGGTGGTTAGTTGCAAAAAAAATCGCGAAAATTAAAATTTGCAAAAAGGAAATTTTTTGCATCAATATATTTGTTTGCAAAATCTAAATCGCTGATTACGTTTCCTAATTAATTTTTTGTACCACAAAGTCTTTTTTCGCGGTCCGCTTTTATTTTGCCATTTTTTAAGTACGTTTCTTTTTAATTTATAATCTAGGGACTATAATAGACATTTCATACAACAAAGTTTGGTGGCTAGTTGAAAAAAAAAATCGCGAAAAATAAAATGTGCAAAAAGGAAAAATTTTTTCATCAATATATTTGTTTGCAGAATGTAAATCGCTGATTAAATTTTTTAATTAATTTTTGTACCATAAAGCCTTTTTTCGCTTTCCGCGATTATTTTGCAATTTTTTAAGTGTGGTTTTTTTAAATTTATAATCTAGGGTCTATAGTACCAATTTTATACACAAAAGTTTGGTGCTTAGTTTGTAAAAAAAAAAATAAATCGCGAAAAAAATATTTGCAAAAAGGAAAATTTTTGCTTCATTGTATTCATTTGCAGATTGTTAATCACTGATTGAGTTTTTTAATTATTTTTTTTTGTACCACAAAGTCTTTTTCGCATTCCGATATTATTTTGCAATTTTTTACGTATGGTTTTTTAAAATTAATAATCTAGGGCTATAAACTGTTGGAATAGTATAATTCCATAGTATAGTTCCATTCTTGATTTTTATAACTAAATTATTATTTTCCATCCCTGGTTACAATCGATGTTTTGAGTCATACAAAGAGCGCACATAATGACCCTGCAAACATTTAAAAGATACCGTCCAAGAAGATATTAAAGTGATATCTTCTATCAGATATTGTTTTTGAGGCTTAAATTTAATAATGAAAAAATTAAGTCGTTTTTTTTATTGTACCGGGAGTTTATTTAGCGATGTCCCTTTTATCTTCCATATGAGTTATTGCTTTCATATTGCCTGGAAGTATTGTTTTAGTATAACAGTTATTCCGACGGAGGAAACTTCCGGAATACGAAATTGATATTGCCGGCAATAAATGTTTTCTTCCTGGCGATATGTTCGGAGAATCTTCTTCGTATTGCCTGGTTTGAGTATGTTCCTGTTCCAAGGCACATAATAGAACAAATGCTTTCTCAGTGATAGAGAGTCCCCCAATCTCTTTATTATGTATACTCTTTGATTCTTCTAAAATAATTTTCTATATTAATTTTTTATTTATTTTTTTTTTTTACGAACAAGTTTTTTGGGCTAAAAATTAGTTTTAGTTTATTAAATTTTTAAAAATATATAATTAGACTTATATAATTTCTAATATAAAATTAATTCTTTCCCACTACGAAAATTCCAAGAAAAACCACCTGAGCTTTTTCACGATCATAAAAATTTGAGGTTTTTGAGACATTTTATTTATAAAAATTTTTAAATTATTATAAAATATTTTCTAATTTATTTCCCTTGCGGGATCCCGGGATCCCGGGAATTCAAGATAAATTTCCCGCTTTCCCGGGAAATCAAAAAGTGCTGGATTTTGTATTCCCTACTTAAAACTTACTCAAAAAATTTATATATTTTGAAATTCAAATACACTGAGTAGGCCATGACCTAAATTTAATGTATGAGAAATTTCATTCGAATTTGTCTTTTAGTTTCGTCAAAAATTACCACCTAGTTAGAAACGAGGCAAATTATTTTGCACGAATAAATAAAAAATCCGGTTCTCAGCGCGCGTAAAATTGCGAAAAATGTAAAAGTGCACCACTCGACAGTTTCCATGGTTTTAAATCGCTACAGAGAAGGTCTGACAATTGCTAGAAAGCCTGGTAGCGGAGGTGAGTATGCACTGAGAGAATTATCTGCATGATATTAATGAATTTTTGCATAAAACCAATGAAGTTTCACTGGAACTCGTCCATTGAAACTTTTCATTGCATTAATGAAGTTTTTCTTAAAATTTTTGTTGCCAACAAATTTTAAAAATAAATGGCTAGATCAGATCCAAAAATCGCTAGAAAATCACTAGATTTATAAACAGTGCAAGAATTTAGCGATTTATCGCTAGATTGTTGAAAAATGGTACTTAAAGCAGTTTTTTACTCAAAAATTTCTTTAATGTGTTCATAAAGAAATTTTTGAGTAAAATTTTATAAACTTGTAAATTATAAAAAATTTTACGATTAAGCTGCAAATAAGGAATCCCGATTTTCATTGAATTAATATTAGTATTGAAAATATTCAAAAGAGTGCATTCTACGGTGAAAAACTACATACTCATATTTTATCGAAATGTGTATTTTTAGAAAGTTTTTTTACTAAAATCGTTTAAGAAGTTGTTTTTTTATAATAAAAAAATATCAATATGCGAATTTTATAATATTTTTCAACATAAAACTGATTTTTAAAAATTATATTACGGCTGATATAAAATCGATAGATTTTTGGCTAATAGCTACAGGACAATTTTTACCGCTAGGGGCGAAATAAAATCGCTAGATCTGACGAGAAAATCGCCGTTATGGCAACACTGGTCTTTCGTACAAAAGGTAAAACGGCAAGCTTCACTGAGAAGTTTTAAAGCTCAAACAGCACCAGATCGAGACGCAAATCAGAATGTTACGGCGAAATCCTGCAGCCGCAAGTTGTACGAATCCCAAATCACGAAATATGAATGCATTGTCATGGACGACGAAACCTACTGCTTTCAAAATTTCAAATATATTGCTGGCCAAGATTTTTATACTGCTGCAAGCCGTAAAGATGCTCCTGAAAGCTGTAAATTGAAAATGAAGTCCAAGTTTCCAAAAAAATACATGGTTTGGCAAGCCATTTGCTCCTGTGGTCGTAAAAGCAGCCCTTTCATCACATATGGAACAATGAACGCTCAAATTTATCGGGATGAGTGCCTCAAAAAGCGTCTTCTGCCATTTATTAAGAGTCACGTCACCAAACCACGGTTCTGAAAGGACCTGGCAAGCTGCCACTATGCCAAGGACACATTGCAGTGGTACAATGCAAATAAAATCGATTTTGTACCTCGCGACTGCAATCCACCCAATAGCCCAGAGCTACGCCCTATTGAGGGATATTGGTCAATAGTGAAGGGAATATTGAAGAAGACAGGTGAACTGGTAACAGATATTGTCGGCATCGCGAAAAGTCAATGATGCACTCGTGCAAAAGATGATGACGCGTGTGCGAAGAAAAGTCCGATCAGTTGCATATGGAACAAATAATAACTAATATTTTTGTTACCTCTAAACTTCAAAGTATTCGAATAAAAAAAAATTATTTCAAAGCCATCTAGTTTTTTTCTGGTATTAGTTTCTAAGTGTCGCAGTTTTGGTGTGTTCACCCAAAAAAAAGCGGCACAAAATTGGACGTCCATATTGCCTGAAATCATTTTCAAATGTTAATGTCATGTACTGATCTTTGAAGTAAAAAACATTTTTTGGATTAAAATTAAATTTTTTGTGTTATTTTTTACAATTTAAAGTTCTATCGGGCCTAAAAAAACACCCTTTACTTTAGCAACATTTTGCTGTTTTTAGACTGCCAATATTCGGCAAAATGATTTTGCATGAAATTATGATTTAAGCAAATCTTCAATAAAACAAATGAAAACATGTCCGTTAAAAGATTAAATAAAGCTGAATAACGATTTTTTAAAGTTTCAAAGCTGAATAAAAGTTTTTTAACTATAAAAGTTTTTATTCAGAACTAGTTAATCTGTTGCAATCTATTTTAATATATTATTTATGAATGGGACAAATTAATTCTTTAGTAACATTTAATAAGATATTAGATTTATGTGATTTAGGTTGAATATAACAATAAAACAAATAAAAAAAAATTTCAAAATATGCCAAATAATGAAATCGGAAATCCCGATTTTTTCACAAACAATCCCGGGATTTCGGGATCGGTAACCCTAGTACCCAAACAGCGCAAAACCCTTAGAGGTTTTACTATACCAAGCTAATATATTCATTTGGCACAGAAATCATTCACGCCTGGAAATAGTGTTGCACAGTAGAAATTATAGATTTTACAGTGGACTACAATTGATAAACTACAATTTACTATTTTCACGATTTTACATCTCTGAATAAATTTTTTGTATTTCGTAACGCCTAGTGAAATACATATTTAGCCGAGAATATTCGCAAAACGTACGTTCTAGTGAACTTTTTTGATATTTATCAAAAAGAACTTAAAAGACCCATAATTATGCAGATATTGGGTTAAAATATTCTACAAAAATATTCCCATAAAATTTTATTGTGAACATTCGAACACAGAATTAAAATCAAAAAAACTTTTGTTCTGTTTTTGCCTATTATTTCATACAGTGTTGTCCAAAAATATGAAAACTTTAAATGATTATAGAACTTGACTGTACACACATAGAGCCAAACTCTTTGGTATTCATCTGGTATAGGAATCATCGACGCTCAAGACCATGACCCTCATTTTGTTTCAGAGTATAATCAATTTGGATACTCTGCTACAAAAATGTCTGTTTTTAAAGACGCGTACCATTCCAATGACACCGAACATTTGTTCTTATTGCTTTGTGAAAACTTTCTTTCTCTTGTGAAAAATTTCATATTTCAAAATATTCAAATTTCATCAAAATCGGACCACGGATTCAATATTTCGTTAAAAATGGGTTAATCTACCATCATCTTGAATTTGGTACGAGAATGTGTTTTTCTGAGTCTTTGTTTTTTTCTTCTTTTTTTGTTTAGTTTAGAAGGCGTATAGCTACCCAGCAAAAACACTACCATACGGATTACCAAGTAATGATAGGTCATTACCTCTTGCATTACTTTAAAATACAAAATAATGACTTACCGATAATAAGTTATAGAAGTACTTATATATTCGTGCAAAGTAATCACTTTTTGGTAATTGATTAAATAAGTACTGATTAAGTCTTTTTTATATTAATATATTATTTAGAAATTTGTTTTGAACAAAATAGGAAATTTTCCAAGGTAAAAAGTTTTATTTTGCCAATATGACCAACTATTTTACAATGTAGGGTAACCACTTATTTCCTAACTTCTGAGTAACCACTTATTCTATCTTTGTAAGTAACTACTTATTCTTTCACTATGGGTAACTCGTTATTCCCACTTTTTTTGTAAGCGAGAGGGTAATGAGCACCCATGAATTTTTGGACATCGCGAACAAAAGTAATGTTGCGAGTAAATAGCCTGGTAAGTAGTGAAACCCTTTGTGCGCTACTTCATCGCTTAATTACTCGGTAATGTCTATTTTTGCTGGGTAGTATTGTAGAATAGGTATTATGTGTTTGTATTTTTAAATATTTGATTTTAATACAAAATCAAAAAGAAACCATGAAATAAAACACTACGTATTTAAAACTACGATTAATTCACATTAATTAGGAGGAAATAAAAGGGGAGAAGATAAAAAATTAACGCTTCTACTGTGTTTTATACTGTATCATATATAAAATTCTAATAAATGCTCGCATCTTTCTTTGATGGTAGTGTATTGTTTATTGTATCATGATATTGATGGAAATATACAGTTGAAAAATAATAGGTAGGTTTACTGTACAGACTAAACCGAACCAGAATCCTATCATGATTATTATGATGCTGATAATATTCTACTACTTTGACTAAGAACGAATAACTTTGACTGCGACTACTATCTAAATATATTTGTTAGATGATGATGATGTTTTAAACAAATCTCGTTTAAACAATATTTTGGCATTGGATACATTTCATTATGCAAATGACAATATATAAGGAAACAAGAAGTAATTTCGTTCGTATTTGCCAGTAAGAATTCGTTCGATTAATACGTGCCAAATAGATTCGGATCAAAATGACACGATTAGTAAGTTTATATTGTACTAAAATTATTAAAAATAAAAAAAAAAAATATGTGCAAAAATGTGATTTTAAAAAGATATCAAAAAGGATATTCTGTACACAGAGAGCAAAAAGAAATAATATTTTAAAGTGTGAAATTATTAAACACTCGTATAAAACAAATAACTCGAATTGATATTCAAAAAAACATAAAACAAATAAAAATTAATAAACTACTACATTTATTGAACATTTATATACAAATTTAAATAAGACGAGATGTTAAAACATGCAATAAATCAATAGATAACTACTTGTTTCAAATTAATCAAAGAAATGATTGATGATGATGAATTAGTGAAGTGAATTTAAACGATGGACGATATTTAAAAAAAAATTAAAAACATTTCGTCTAAATGATTAATCTCGAATAAAGACTTTTCATTGAAATTTAAAATTGATATATAAACTAAAATAAATAACTTCATCAAAAAATTGATACCACTTCATCAATACATATAAATTAAATTGTGAAATGAATATAAGAAAAAAAGATTCAAACTGAAAACAATGAACAAATATAAAAATATTCATATTTTGAAAACTAGATGAACTATTTTAAAATACACCTATGTTCACAAATTCATGTTGAGTGAAAAGACCCCAAAACTTTAATAATTGGACTAATTTCGATCTTACCATCCATCATGTCCTTAAATACATTATAATTTTTAAGATCTAGTGATTTTTAAGAGATCTATAAAAGTGAACAACTGACCAAAAAAATATAATGCATGAAATATGACCACATATCTTTTTAAGACACAATTTGGCCCGAAAAAAATATGGAAATATTAAATAACGAAGGCGTCTTGAAATTAGGTTTCATCACTTAATTTAGACGATAATAACCGAAAAGTAAAAAATTAATTTAGCAAACCAATGCTGAAAGAAACTCGGATTATACCTTTCACCAATGTTTAATTAAGAAATCAGATCTTAAAAATTTGAACGCACATTCTCACTAACAAGTTTTTTTTATATTCAAAAGTGAAATTTTTTTTTTATCCAACTACCTTTTAGGTAGTGTTTCCAGATGACGTTTTGTCTCACACTTAACTAAAATACAAAAAAAATACATGCAGTCAAGCATTTGTCCAACAACGAACGTCTTCTAGAAACCCTACATTAAAAACCCTATATTGAGAAAAAATTTATCAAGTTATTATATTAGCGTAATCGGGTTACTAGTTTGTTTGGAAATTTCTTAACTTAATTGCTCAAAACTAAGAATAATTAAAAAATTATTGAGGAAGGATACGAAAAAAGTTTCCATTAGTGTCACTTTAAACCTAAAGTTCTTACTTAGTCCAATATTTTGTTTACTAATCTAACAAGTCTATAAAAACTAGATCAAAACAATAAGTTTAGTTCTGGGGCCAGATTCCCGCAGTTGTAAGCGTTCGAAATTGTTAAAAAATCACGTTTTTAAAGTGCAAATAAAAGAACACGAATAACTATTGTTACAACCTTAGCTCATATTTGTTATAAAGGAGCGAAATGCTTCACCTCTAATTTAGTTTCAATCTTTGTTATGTTTTAAGTAACAATAATTGCTATCGAATAAAACTCGATCACGACTGCGGTAATTTGCCCCCTGTATATAAAAATCATTCTAACAGAAGTGAAAATGCGTGTTAACAGCAGGGAAATGAATAATGGTATTTGTATGGGTTCTTGTATCGATTTCTTGTTTGTTTCGGTATTGGTTTCGATTTTGGTATTTCATTCGTATTGGTATCGGTATTACCGGTACCGAAACATCAATACCGGTACCTACTACCGGTGATGAGATATATGTATGACGCAATTGTGCTATTTTTATCACCATTAAAGGTTTAGTGGTACACTGGCACAATTAATAGCAGTTTGGCGCATTTCGGTTATATCCAAAAATTTGAATAAAAAAAATTTGTAAAAACACATTTATACAAAATTCTCAAAAGTTCAGCTTCTGAATATTTTCTAGTATAGAAAATGGCATGCCGACCAACAAAACTCAAAAACGACTTCGAAAATTTAATGTTTGGAGCTATTTTTATTTAAAAATTTGCTGCTGTGTTTTTAAACAAATTTTTTAGTTAAATTTGAGTACCCGATCAAAAAAACATTATATCTAGAATATGTAGTCATATCTCATTTGATATAGATCGACATTTAATCTTATCCAAGTTCATCTCAAAATTGGGGTATCCAATGCTAGTAAAACTGAACAAATTAGAAACCGGATGCTGTTTATCAACCTACATGATTCAAAAATAAAGCCTTTTACTATTGAAAATAAAAACTTTACAGATATAGATAAATTTGTAAAAAATATAACTATTAATTTTTCAAACTAGTTATATAGTTATATTTATTTCCAAATTTATCTATATCTGTAAAGTTTTTATTTTCAATAGTAAAAGGCTTTATTTTTGAATCATGTAGGTTGATAAACAGCATCCGGTTTCTAATTTGTTCACTTTTACTAGCACACGCTGTAAAATTGCTATTTAAAAATTGTATTTGTACATTATTGTTTTCTTCTACTGAACGGCAGAAAACAGGCTTTGAATTCAGTGAACTTATTTTATTTTTTTTCAATTCAGTGAACTTATTTTATTTTTTTTTTAATTCACTGAACGTAATTTTATTTTTTTTTAATTCACTGAACGAAAATAAAATTGAAAGAATTCAGTAATGAATAAATTCAGTAAAGAATTAATTCACTTTTTTTCCGTTCGATTTATAAAATTGAACGCGTTCACCGGTGAATTAATTAATTTGATTTAATAAAAAGAACTATTGCAATTGAATTAATTCTTTGAATTTGTTGTTTGATGAACGCATTCAGTTGAACGAATTCAGTGAATTACTTAAGAAAAGGAATTCATTCATTTCTAGAGAAAATTGAATTCGATTGGTGGTGAATTCATTCAAAAAGAAATTAATTCTTCAAAGCTCTGGTTACATATAGGGAATAAAATAAGACGTTACCAGTAATGACTTTATTTAAAAGTACACCGATCCGAGCAATGTAATTAGATTCTAAATTTTTAAATCGAACTTTCGCATAATAACCCTATAAATATTTCACTGGAATTCAAGTTGAAAACAAGTCCAATTCCAGCCCTGTTTTCCAGTTTCAAGGCTTAAATAAAACTTTAATTACATTTTATTTCAATAGCATACTCCAGCAAAAGGGAAACAAATGCTAGAATTTTAAATATACTTTACTTCAAGCTAAATTTAAAGCACTTGAATTTTTAAAACCTATGTGCTTATTGGGTAGTTATATTATGCAATACCAATAACTTATTATTTTTACCCTTATTAATAAGATATTATAAAACACAATATCGGCAATATATTATTTTAAAGGCTCCACAAAAGTAGTGATATATCTCCATATCGGTAACTCATTATTTCATACCTCCCACATAAGTATTTATTTATCACAATATTAATAACGTATTACTTTAGGTTTCTGAGTAAAACCAAGGGTAAAGGGGTACCCATTGCCAGGCAATGTATGAAAAAGGTCAAACCCATTACTAAGGTCTTGCTGGGAATGTCAAACATATGTATATATTCGAAACTTTTATTTATATTTATTAAAACTAAGGAATGCATGCCGGGAAATTAAGCATTTTTCCTTTCCCGCATTCCCGGGATTTCAAATAATAAAGTTAATTATTTAAAATTTTCATATGCAAAATTTTTCCAACGTTTTGAAAACAGTAAACATTTTACATTAGGTTTGTTTTTTACTACAATTTGCTACTTTTACCACAACTGAAAAATGCAAAAAGTAAACAAAACTTTCCAATTGTAGTAAAAGTAGTAAGATTTTCGAATAAACGAACACACTGCTTAATTTGTGTACTTGATCCAATGTTTTAAGTTCCTAAAAGGAATTAAAAAAATATATTTTTGTAAAAAATCACTCAATTAAATAGAGTTTGTATAAAATGAATTTGAATCGCACTCATTCCGTACAGAATTAAGCACCGTAAATTGTTTAAGTTTCACGTGGAAAAACTGTTATACTCCATATAAAAAAATTGTTTTTCACGACTATGAGTTTCACGTGAAATTTGTGTAGACTTTGTTTTCACGCAAATTTGATATACAAGACTATTATTTTTCTTATGAAAAAGTGACATTTTGTGTTTATTGTGATTGTGTCTTTCTAATTACATAAATACCTTTCATTTTCAGAATTTAAATTACAATTTAAGGCCTTTAAAGGTTGAATGAAATTTTTACACGTGAAAAACAACTTACTCCATATAAAAAAATGATTTTTCACGAAAATCAGTTTCACGTGAAAATTGTGACATTTTGTGTTTGTTAGGATTGTGTCTTTGTTATAAAATTTAAAAATTGTGCATTTGTTTAAATTAAATTGCAATTTGAGGCATTAAAGCACTGTAAGTTGTTTTTCACGTCTAAAAATTTCACTCGAACTTCAAAAGCCTCAAAATGCAATTTAAATTATAAAAATTAACAATTTTTTAATTTTATAACAAAGACACAATCACAATGAACAATGAACACAAAATGTCACTTTTTCCCAAGAAAAATAATAGTCTTGTACATTAAATTTGCTTGAAAAGAAACTCTACACAATTTTCACGTGAAACTCATTGTCGTGAAAAATTAGTTTTTTTATATGGATTATAACAGTTTTTTCACGTGAAACTCAAACAACTTACGGTGCTTTAGAGACAAATTTTTCCATTGATTTTTTCAAGTAAATTAAAATTTGTTTCGATAATTTTAAAAAATTTTTTCAATTTGATAAAATTGTTTTCTATATTCATTTTTTTATTTATTCCATTTTTTGACCGACAAGTTTTTTAGTCTAAAAATTTGTTTTATTTTATTAAATTTTTTAAAAATATATAATTAGACATATATAATTTCTAATATAAAATTAATTCTTTCCCACTGAAATTTCAAGAAATTCTATGAAAAACCACTCACGGCCTGAGCTTTTTCATGATCATGAAAATTTGAGATCTTTAGGACATTTTCTTTGTAAAAGTTTTTTAATTCCAACAATTATTTTAATTTTTGCATTAAAAAATACAAAAATTGTTTTTTCGGACTTTCTATATTTTCATATATTTAGTTAGAATATTCTTCCACCTCAAGTCCAAATTCTGATATGATATTGTCATTTTCTTATTGCGGACAACTGAAGAGTAGAGTGATGTCTACGAAACAATTGTATTGTCTATCATGAAAATGATCAACCCTTTTTGAAACAACAAATAAAAATCTAATATGACAATATCATAAATGAATGTTATTTTAGTTTGACTCAAGATCATAAATTAATATCACTTTCTGTTTAAATTATTTTCAAATCAAAGAAAGATGATACAATTTTTACAAGTAAATTACAAAGAATAAAAACTATTGAAAAAATTCGACAATATCATATTAGAAGTTTTTTAATTATTATAAAATATTTTGTAATTTACTTCCCTTGCGGGATTCCGGGAATTCAAAATAAATATCCCGCTTTCCCGGGAAATGAAAAAGTGCGGGATTTTGCATGCCGTAATTAAAACCCAAAACAAAATATTCCAAAATAAAAGGAAATTTGGAAATAAATACAAACAAAATTAAAAAAGCTAATAAATATAAAATAAAAACAAGTGAAAGCTACAGATTTGAAACAAATTTTTAATGTAAATTCATAAATGTTTTATCAATTCATAGGAGGTTTATGGATTGAATTTTGTAAGAAAAATTTCTTTTGTAAACCTACTTTAACTTTACGAAATATTTATGAATTCAGGCATAAATATTTTGCATGGTGGGAGATTTAAAATAATAACGATTTAATATCGACTTTATCTGTTTTATAGTAAAGGTGATACATGTTAAACTAATACATTAGTAATAATTAGGGCAAGGAATTCCATGCATTTAAAAATTCAAAATATGCAGAGACAAATAACTATGAATGAAAAACATAAAGAATATGCACTAAAAACGACCAGGTTTTTCATAGGTCAATAAGGTTTTAAAAATGTTTAATTTTAAAAATAATAAAAATTTAAGAAATTAACATTTTGATTTAATCAAAATACCGCATGAAAACGTATCAATACATTTTTACAAATAAAAAAATGCTACTAAAAATGAAAAATATGTGCAAACATTCATTAAAAAACCAGCAAATATGCATTTAAGTCAAAATATGCAAAAACATTCATTTTTATCAAAATATGCAACCGCATATTAGTTTTGGACTATCGAGAAAAACAAGAATTTGCATTGAATTCCTTACTCTAGTAATGATAATAGCAGACCTGGGGGCGATTTTCGGATGCCAATTTTCGGAATATATATCGTCACCTTAAATGCAAACGGACGTAACTACACTTTTGTTTTTTTTTACAGGAGAAGCAAAAAACGTTATAAAATAAATAATAATAAAGTATTCTTTGCAGTTTTTTCAAATTTTACTTACGGTATGGAGATTTATTTATTTCTTAACAATTTTTGTTTTATTTTTATATATTTAAGTTTTTATGTTAGTTACGTCCTTTTGACTTGCTTTTTTCTGAAACAAGAAGACGTAACTACAATAAAGTCATTTTTAGATGTAGAACCAATAACACCACAAAAATTAAAACATCCATGTTATGTTAGTAAATTTTTCAAGCTTTTTTAATAAAAATATTTGTTTATATTTTAATTTATTTTTTTTATCTAAATGTTTATATTTTATTAAAAAAAGAAGAAAAAGGATTTATGTTATTCATTTCTAAACTAAAAGAAAAACACATGTATTTTTAATACAGATATTTGAGGAATTTTAAATGAAAAAACAAATTGCCACACATCGCGGGTCATTTTTGCCTTCGTGGATACAGCGCGGGTAATTGCTTTGAGTAATCGGATAAATTACACAATTAAAAAAGAATTCAATGCATGAATTGGATAAATTATATTTTCAGATTTTTTAGTTAATTGAATAAAGTAATACTAACTCCGACAGTTCCAATTCAAAAAGAGGAATTTGATTTTTAAGATAATTCATTAAAAAAAAAGTTAGAAGTTCTTTTGTAATTTATTATACACAAAGAAAACGGATTCATTGTGACAACCGAATTTATTGCCAACTAAATGGTTGGCAGTAACCGAATTATTTGGCTGTCGGAGTCAAATGTATTGCTGATATAATTCAAATATATTTTGTTTCAACCGAAAATCTATTCTATTCACCGAATTTCTGTTGCCACAGACAAACCAATCGGTTATCCTTAATAAGTTTTTAGATGATGTTTGGTGGTTTATCTTTTAAAATTGAAGAAAAAAACTATATAGAAGGGGCCCTGCAGAAAAAACTGCCAAAACTAGCAGAATTGGTTTGCTAAATATTAGTAAGATAAAACAGCAAGAACAAAATTCTAGCTATGTTTTAGTTAATTGAAAATAACAACTCACCCTGCTAAAATCAGCAACAAATTTTGATTAATTTTAGTCGACTAAAAACTACTGTTAAGCAAATATTATTTTTTTATTTATTTTAAATTTTGAGATACAACAGCTTTTTGTTGCTGCTTTTTGTCTACTAATATTCTGAAAGAATATGAATTCCGCATATAAATTGTCATTTGTATTGCGGGTAATTTTGAATTCCCATTGTGGCAACGCTGACAAGCTTACACAACACATGTGCTTGTGTATTTTTCATACAAGAGTGTAGTTACGTCTTTTTGCATTAAGAAATACATGCACTTGTAGTTACGTCCGTTTGAATTTCTTTAATAAAGTCGCCGTTTTTGATCGTAAAAGTCTAAAATTTTGTGTGAACATGTAGTTTGATAAAACAAATTAATATCAATAAAAAACTCGATTTCGAATTTTTGTGTAGTTACGTCCGTTTGCATTTCAGGTGACGATATGCATATTAAAATAAAAACATTAGCGGCATTCAGTGTTTGGTGCGTTTTAGGTTGCAACTGTTTGTTATTGCAATAATTTCTCATTGACAGTGAGCGGTACTTTAGGCAACTTTGCAATGCTAGATGCAAATTAGGTAACAAACAGCTGATATACAGAATTATTTGTCGTGAAAATTAACAAAAAGGTGTTTGATTATTTTTTGAAATTGTTTTGAAATGCTTATGAGAAAACTTACCTCTATGTTTTCTGCCTCCTCAAAATAATCCAGATGAATTTTTATTTTATCCGGCGTCCACTTTTTTGTTGGGTTTTTCTCTTTTTAATTTTTTATTTAGAGTTGTCGGCTCCATACCTTTAATTTTGTTTGACGATTCTAAGTTATTGTTTACAAATGTCAGCTGTTCGAGTATCAGTAATTCGAACGCAATACACGTATCAAAAAAAGCTATACAGTTTTAGTATTGCGCAAAAGCAATGATGTGACAATTGCAATTCTGTGTATTTTGTTGTTGGATTGCAAACAAAAGCTACAATATTTTGCATTTGCACTTTTGCAAGACCATATGCATCAAACACTGAACACCCTTATTTATTTAAAAAAAAAAAGCTACACTTAAGATGGCGAATGCGAAAATTAAAATAAAATGTTTATTGGATTATTATATGCAGTAACCTTTCTTTTTAATAAAAGCCACTAAATTTTGATTGGAATTAAAATTTTCAGGCACTTCACTTGAAGGGGTCAAGCTGATGACTATCAACCAGTGTTGCCACTTTTTGAATAATTATTCAAAAACGGGACTGTTTACACATTCCTTGGATAATTTTTGAATAATGACATTTTTGTGTAATTTTTGTGTAATTTCAGTTTAAACTTAAAAATTTTTTTTTTCTAAATTCCATGCTTTTAAGTCCCATAGCAGATAAAATCAGTTTGTTTGTGTAACATCTACCACAAATTTCCGGTTTCTGGTGAATTATTTTTGTAAATTTGTTCAACACGAAGCCCAACTTAGAGGAAGTCAAAAATATTGTTTTACACTTAATTTGTATATTAACACCGTATTTTGTTAACTTTTTGAGAGAATATTTCTCAAATTGCATGCAAAAAAAATATTTTTGTCTTGGGTGGCAAGACCATTTGAAAGTAAGCACCCAGTGTGGTGCTTACTTTCACCAAAAAATCTTTTAAGTTTATATGACCTATATAAATTATATAATTGATTTATATGACCTGTGTCCAAATATTAACCGATTTGGGACATCTTAGTAGAATGTAATTCAAACACAATTTGCCAACTTTCTACCAAATCTAATTTTTTGTTAAAAATCTGTTGATTAATCGAAAAAGCTTAAAAATGTTACGTTTTAGAGGTGTCTTTCTTTGGAAGCGAATGACACAGCTCCCGTTGTGTTCATGTGTTCGGGCCTCAAAACTTAAGCAAAACTGACAGTGTAAAATTTCATAGCAATCCCACCAGACGGTAAGAAGTAGCTAGATTATTTCCAAATTATTTCAATTCTGCCCCGAGGTGTGCATATGCATATGCAGGACATATATAATTTTTTTTTTTTTTATAAAAATAACGATAATTTTAAAATTATGAAAAATATTAATCTTTTGTGTAATTTCCTACGGCTGTGTATTTTTTTGTTTCTCTGGTGACAACACTGCGATCAACGTTTACCTTGGAATCACCCATACGTATTCTCCGTTAACTTTCATTCATTCTAACTATTGCTTTATAATTGTTAGTTCTATTTTGTTTTCCTTTTTTTTAGATCATTTTATTATGTGTGGTAGTGTATGTTGCCGCTGATGTTAAAGTTCTAACAGATCGTAATATTGATCTTTTCAAATACGATCCCAGCGATATTTACACCCTACCTGAAGATATTGATGAAGATAAACCAGCTACAGTATACAGTGGTGATGTAATGAAGGCCAAAATAGATAAATTGCAAAATTTCAGTGGGAACAAAAAATACAAATTGAAGTAAGTGCTAACAAACAATAGGGGTATTCATAGAAACTCGTATTTTACTCGTAAACGGTGTAAACCTGGTATGTTTATGAGTTTAATGTCAAACTCCATACATAAAAAATATGGTTTACAAGGAACTTACGAGTTTATATGAAACCCCTAATATATAAAATGAGACGAAATGCAAATAAGTATATTAAAATAATTTATTTATCTGTTGTAGTTTGAAAACTCAAAACGGTATTGAGGTATCCAGTGTTGGCAAATTGAAAGATGATAAAACTTTCGTTGTCAGCGGTTCCTATTCCTTCACAGGTGCTGATGGCAAACGCTATAAAACCAGATACACTGCCGATGAATTTGGTTATCATCCAATCACTGAACTTGATTTAGATATTCCAGAGTAAGTTTATTATAACATCAATATATTAAGTAACGGTTCAATTGAAAATCCAACTTACTCATGCTGTCATCGCATTGCCTCTAATGTACAAAACAAACTTATTATACCCTACACCACTACGTGGTATAATAAGTTTGTGCTGATGTTTTACACCAACAAATATTGGACCTAGATCCACTTTCAGTATACCGATAACTATTTTTTCCATTTAACAATGTCCGTATGTCCGTCCGTCAGGCTGTCTGTCCATTTATTTACGCTACAGATAGCAAATATTATAATAGATAGCAAATATTATAATATAATATACAATAAGATATTTTGATTATATTTGGTACACCGACTTATGGACCAAGCCTATTGATTATATGGCCAAGCCTATTTTAGGTTAAAATTGGTGCATGTTTAGACTTATGCCCATATAAACGTTCCCCCAAAATTGGCTTCTTCGCACGCTACAGATCGCAAATACGAAGATATTTTAATAAAATTTGGTACACTGATTCACATGGGCTAATGGACAAAGCCTATTCATTTTAGTTAGAATCGGTCCATCTTTACACCCAGTGCCGATATAAAGCTCCCCAAAAAGTGGGCATATTCGTAGGCTACAGGTTGAAAATATTAATATATTTTCATGATAATACTAGGGTTTGGGATTTCCCGGACTTTTTGATTTCCCGGGAAACGGCAATAAAAAATTTGAATCCCGGGAAATATTTTTGAACAAAATTGTTAATGAAAATCACCTATATAAGTAATTTTTGTTTAAAAAAAAACACTATTTTAGTACAAATTCAGTCTGTGTAATGAGAATTCAAAGTAAAAATATCAGAATGTTCAATATTTGATTTCATATAAGCACTGCCAAATAAATTGCATGATTCCAGCAGAAAGCACCCACTACTGGACTGTCGGAAGCAAACCGTTTCATCATATTTGGCCCTTTAGATATGGTGGCCACAATGTTATTTTCCAAAGACAAATAAAACTCTTCTAGGCTTATTTCTACAATTCTTCTTGATTCATCAGCATTACATCTTCCTGATATATAAACCAACCCCAGGTTATAAAATGAATTATTTCCGTTTATACATATGTTCAAATATCTCTTTTGTGATATTCTTGTCCATTCATCTAAGATTATAGTAAATCTCCTATTGTTAGAAATATTGCTCGATATTTCTTTTATCATGATATCTTTTAGATGATTTAAAATTTTTTTGGCAATGCCAAGGTTTTTATTATAATAACTTTCTCGAATAAACGAAGATCTACACTCATAAAAAAAGTCCGTACAAATAGGTGAAAATTGTGCTGGCGCAAATACATGTACTATTTCCTGTTATTTTAGCAGAATTTTGACCTATTTGTACGGACTTTTTTAGAGAAAATAACAGAAAAATTAGTTCAATTTAATCATAACGCGTTTAACAGACCTTTGTACTAACTTTTTTTTATGAGTGTAGTTATGATGCGGATTGACATTCCGTCGACTGCGGCTAATTTGGATACCATTTCAGGAAATGTTTGCCCTACCATAAAACGTTCAATGCCTATTCAGCTTACACTTTTTTCTTCGGGTACTTTGCTAATTTTAGCTGGAACGTTATTCTTGTTGTTGTTTTCTTCAAGAGAAGTTGCATGACCATCAATTTTTTTTTTTTTTTGTGAACCAAATTTAGATGTCTGATAACAAAATTTAGATACCTCCGTTAACCATTAGTCTTTTAGGGCAAATATTGCACTGCGCTGCATTGTCCTTTTTTGTTAAGTATTTCCATACTCCTGAAATTTTATTCTTTAATATAAAAGAATATATTAGTTTGAAAGAAGGAGTATTAAAATAAAGTAAACTGACTTGAAAATATCACATTTATTAATGAAAACGTTACTTATAAAATTATTGGCCCTTAACATAAAAGAGTATTTTAAATTTAAAGTCGACTTTATTTTTAATCATACGGTTTTGTTCATTTTATGTACGAAAACCTTACAAAAATATTTATATTTTCAAACATTTTGTTTGGTTGAAAAAAAATTAACGAATCAGAATGCTCCAAAAATAAACCAAGTCCCTTATATGGGCACTAGGTCTAAACATGGACCGATTTCAACCAAAATCAATAGGCTCCGTGCTTGGGCCAAAATAGGTCTGTTTACCAATTTTCATTGAAATATCTTCGTATTTGCGACCTGGAGCGTGTAAAAAATACAATTTTGGGGGTACATTTATATGGGCACTAGGTCTAAACATGGACCGGTTTCAACGAAAAGCAATAGGCGTCGTCCTTGGGCCGACGTAAGTCGGTGTACCAAATTTCGTCAAAATATCTTAATATTTGCAACCTGTTTCGGTATATTTCGGTGTTACAAACATCAGCACAAACTTATAATACCCTCTCCACGTAGTGGTGTGGGGTATAAAAAGCACTACTTATTTTTCATTATATTCAAACCATTTTGATATTTATTTTCAAACATTGTTTAAACAATCCATAAAAGAAATAAAAATAATTGAAAAGTCTGTTAAAACAATCATGAATTTTTAACTGACAAAACGTTAAAAAAATGATTTTGTGTTTTTTTTTTTCATATTTGAAAGTTTTTTTTTGTTTGAATTTTCAAAACACTCACACACAACACACACGTTCATATTTCATTTGTAAACAAACCATTTTAACATAAAAGAAAACCGAAAATATTTGAATTTTTTGTTTTAAAACAGAAAACAACGAAATTATTTAAATTATTTTTTCTAAAAATATAAATCTAAAAATAGAATATTTGACTGAAAATATCAACCCCTACAGACGATACATATTTTTTAGTAGTTTGTTTTTTATTGACTGATAAAAAAAAGTTAAACAATATGTTTCAATGTATTTTAATTGATTCTTCAATTGAAAACAAACTTTACCTATTACTTTTCAAATAAAACTCAATCATTTATGGAAAATTTATTGTCAGAGTATCTATTGCTCGAAATTACGGGCAATGTCAGTACAGCAATATTTCAAAATCCAAAAATATGGCCATGGTCGACTTTAATGTTAAGTACACAACTTGATTCACTTAAGCTTACTACACTAATTGAAAAAAGTCTTCAAAAATTTAGTTACAACTACTAAAAATTAGTTAAAAATTATGCTGCAGAAAAAACTGTTAAATTAGCAGAGTATTTTTGCTATATATTAGTAAGATAGGAACAGCAAAAATAAAACTGTTAAATATGCAGAATTTTAGTTATATTTAAGTTAAATTTTTGTTAATAGGAAATAAAAAATGAATCTGCTAAAATCAGCAAAAACGTTTGTTAAATAAGACAGTGATACAAAATCGAACTTTCCGAATCAAGGGTTTTTTTTGGTTTAGTGCAAAATTTTTTTTACACGCTATTGAAGTTGGTGGTTTTGGAACGCTGAAAAAGTCATCAAAAATTTGATAAAATAATGCTTATTTTTATTATCCTGGAAAGTTGTGTTATCTTACTGTTTTTGGGGTCGAGGAATCCATTTTTGATATTTATTTTTACCTAAAACTCACGCTAGATGGCGCTGTCATACAAATTTTGTCCTTTCTTCTAGATTGTCGTAGAAAAACCGGTATTTTTACTTTTTTTGAGGCTAAAAAATCAATTTTTGATGTTTTTCATAAATAACATTTGTTTTAATTTTTGTTTGTTTTTAGACCTCAGCCACTTGGTGCAGGTTTCGGATCAGCCAGTAATAAATTTGGCGTTGATGACAAGAGAAATAGGTTCCAATTCTTAAATCAAAATTTGAATCTGGATCTTAATCAATCTCCAGTGAAAGGCAGTGGGCAAAGTGGTGATGACTACAGTTACAGTCAAAATAATTACGACGACTATGAAAGTCATAGTAGTAGTGGCTATGACTATAAACCACCAACGTAAGTTTGCACATACATATATGTATAATCAATATTTTAATAATCATATACAATATATCTAATTATTTTTTTTATTTTTATTGTGTAGCCAAACATTTGATGCGCCAGATCCATCACGTCTATACCTGCCAGTTCAATAAAATCCATTCACTGTAGTATTTAAGTCATTTAACCCAACATACATTACCTTTAGCGAATTCCTGCAAAACCATTAGTTTAAAGGTTTTTTGTACAATAAAACATACACATAATAAAACATAATTTAAGCGTTTGATTTTTTTTTTTCATTAAAGAATTTTATTTAGAGAACAAATTAAAATATAATTTTTAAAAATCTGGATCCATTAAAGAATGTGAGCAGGTCTAAGTTTCGACTTTGGTTGCAAATATATGTGCTAGAGGGCGCGGTGCCATGCAGAAAAATCTTATTTGGGCACAGGGGGGTTAATTTGTAATTCGAATCGAAACGGAAATGCTTTCGAACAGAATTTTCACATTGAAAATAAAGACAAATTGAAAACGTGTATGAGATTGTCCAGCATACACTTTTTCAATGTTTTTCCCCATTAAAAACCGGGTTTTGGTACTTGATTTTCAATGTGAAAATTCTGTTCGAAAGCATTTCCGTTTCGAATCGAACTACATAATAACCCCCCAGGTCTTTGATCTTATACTACCTAGTTTTTGGCCGTTGCTAGTTTTTACTTGTCAAAACGCATACATAAAAAACAAACAAAAACTAGTTTTGTACAAAAACTAGGCAGTTTTTGCTCAGTCTAAATTCAGTATTACCAATTTTCGTTAAAAATTCGCACGATTTCTATATTTATGAGAATATGGGTTACAATAATATTCAACAAATTTTAAGTATTTGCTGGACCTCCTCTTGCCAAACTATGGGACCTGAATCCGAATCTATCAAAATTCGATTCCATTCCCGTTTTCTTGGCAGTTTTTAACAAAGTTTTTTAACTGTCCGAGTAAAAAAGTTATGATATAATCATTTATTATTTTAACACATCGGCTGAAAAGTCCGTAGGATGATACATAGGTGGCGCCACTGATGAAAAATCCATATGATTTTTTGGAATTACCAACCTTTAGGTGATACCTGTCACAATTTAATGACAATTCGTTCATTACTGAACAAGTTACATTATTTTAGTGACGCTACTTTTGCGATTTTGAAAACAATGGATTCAAAGCAATTTCGTGTGTTGATTTATCATTGCTTTTTAATGGAAAAAAACACCGTTCAAGCCAAATATTGGCTTCATAAGTGTTATTCGGACTCTGCTCCTTGAGACAAATGGTAGAAAAGTGGTTTGCTGACTTTAAATGTGTTAGTACAAACACCAATGACGTCGAACGCTCTGGTCGCCCAAAAGAGGTGGGGATACCGGGAAACATTAAAAAGTTCACAAAATCGTTTTGTTAGACTGTAAAGTGAAGTTGCAGGAGATAGCTGGGTCATTCTATCTCAAATCGACCAATGGTTGGAATCGATCCCTTTCGATTTGGATGAATTTTGGTCAGAACTTTTCTTTCATCATATAACGACGTTTTGCTAAATGAGAAAAATTACAAAAATTTTTTTACAAAGTTATGCAATATTTAAAATCCGAACCCGAGTAAAAAAGTTTTGATATAATTATATATTATCTTATGTAATTGCATATAGTAACTTATAGTTACATATGGCCACATATGCTTTTAAATTCAAGCAGATATACTTTTATATAGTCATATGTTAGATATTTTTTCCTCAAAGGTTTTAATATGGAGACATATGTGATTTTATATGATTACATACTGGCCTACATATAATTGCATGTGCTATATATAAGTACATAAAGTAACATATTACAGATATACTTACATATACGTTAATATATAATTAAGTATGACACTATACATAATAATATAAAACTATATGTGGAGCCATATAAGAAATATTTCATAATTTGTGTTAGATATGTCTATATATTGACGAATAAGAACCCATATATAACTTAACTAGCGGGCGCAGTTTAAATTCGTTTTTTTACTTAAAGTACAGTTTTTATAATAAAAGCCTTCACCCAGCCACCACAAATAAATAATTCTGCACAACAATGGGTTTAAAATAAATAAATATTTGATCACTTTTTCTCATGAAAGTGGATTGTTAGTAATATACGTGTGTATGTTAAGATAATTTGGTAAAGTGCGAACTTAGGTAGATAGACACTTAAGTAGTTTTGTTCATTTGTGTTTTGAATGAAAATAAATAACGTAAAGCAGGGTTGGAAAGCATTTTATAATATTAAATATAGCGGGCAAAGCCCGCTCCGTTGTTAGCGTGCTTTAAAGTTTTTTTTTTAATTCCAGTTTATGTAACCTGGCAATTCAAGTAAATTCACAAATTCAGTTGGAAAATTTACTGCGTCGGTTTCTTCCACCGGTGCTTCGTTACCTGCAGTTTAAATATCGGAATATATAAGTTCCATTCCTTTTCTAAAGTTTTTTTCCCGTTTAGAAAATTTGTTTAACTTTTTGGAGAGTATGTTTCAATGCTACATAAGTTTCATATTCCGTGGATAGTGATTGAACAGGTAATTAAAAGGGATTCTTCACCCCTTTTTGTTCCACCCAGTAAAAATCTCAAATATATATAATATTGCCTCAATCGCATGCGAAATTTCAAGTACCAAACTCCGGCAGTTTGAGTCATACAAATTCCATTCCATTTTGTTTAACAATTCTAGTGTTCCAATGCAACTCCTTCCAAGATTCCATTTTGTTCACCATTCCATTGCATTTCGTTCCCATTATCTGTAATTCCAATTCCACTCGTTCCCCGTTTCATTCCATTTTGTTCCTACTGTCTTGTGTATCGATATTGATATCAGTCGCTTCTATTTCCATTTATTTGCACTTGCTCCGTGCCATTCATCTTTTAACTGCAGTGTTCCAATTCCACTCGTTCCCCATTCTACGCCATCTCGCTTCTCATTCCTTTTCGTTCTATAGTCCATTCCTCTTCCAATCCATTTCCATTGTCTATAATTTCAATTCCACTCGTTCAACGTTTATATCCATTTCGTTCCACTTGTGTAGTGTTTCAATTCCACTCGTTTCCTATTTAGTTCCTTAATTTTAGTGTTCCATATCCACTCGTTCTTTAAATTTTAGGTTTCTAGCTAAAGACGCAGATGTTCAGGTGGGGGGGAGGGCAATTTTCCCCTTTTGAGCCACCATTTTTACCACGTTCCTGTCCAAAGTCCTAAAAATGCCTTGTCGATAAGTTAGCCCATACTCCAAGGAAAACATATTATAGATTACGGGTTTCTAGCCGAAGGGTTCGGTTAGGCCATCAAAGTGGAGAATTATTCCGTTTTTACCCCTCCCGGTAGGAATTTCCAAAAATTCCGAGAACGTCTGCATTGGAGGAGGAACCTACTAGATACATAATTTTAGGTCTCTATATCCAGCAGTTTGCCCAACTCGGCAAGGGGGAAGTTTTTTACTTTTTACCCCTCCCGGTATGAGTTTCCAAAAATACCGTCTTAGGGGACGTCTACGTTGGAGAAGGAACCCAAATACCGAATTTAAGCAGTTTGGCCAGGCCGTTAAGGGGGAGACTTCCTGTTTTTTACCCTACCTGTGGAAATTTCCAAAAATCTCATCTTTGCGGATGTCTACAATAGAGGAGGAACTTTAGTACCAAATTTCAACTTCCTACCTCCAGCAGTTGGGCAGGCCTTTAAGCGGCACTTTTCGCTTCATTAATCCCCATCTTTGCAATGTCCCTGTCCAAAATTCCACAAAGCACCTTCCCGATAAGTGAGCCCATACTCCAAGGAACATATGTTTTACATTTCAGGATTCTAGCCAACTTTTACTATTTGTACCCCTTTGGGAAGGAATTTCCGAAAATCCATCGACAGGGAATTTCAGCTTCCTAGTTCCAGCAGTTTGAGCAGGCTGTCAAGTGGGACACTTTTTCTTTTTTTGTCCCTCCCGGTTGGAATTAGGCTGGAAGAGGAACCTAAGTACCGAATTTTAGCTTCCTAGTTCCAGCAGTTTGGACAGGTCGTTAAGGGGCCACTTTCCCTTTTTGAGCCCCTATTTTATAACGACCCTGTCCAAAATTCAAAATACTATCTTTCTAATAAGTTAGCCCCTACTCCAGGGACCCACATTTTAAATTTCAGGTTTCTAGCCGAAGGGGTTTTTACAGGCCACCAAGGGGAGGCTTTCTTCTTTTTGCCCCTACCTTTAGGAATTTACAAAAATTCGATCTTCGCGGCTGTCTGCGATGGATGAGGAACATCCATACCAAATTTCAACTTCATTGCCTCAGCGGTTTGGGCAGGCCATTATTGGGGACATTTTTCCCTTTTAACCCACATTTTTACTATGTTTCTGTTCCAAAATGGAAAAATTACGTTGCCGGTGAGTTAGTCCTACTCCAGGGAATACATACATATTTAAAATTTTAGATTGGCCAGAAGGGATTGGGCAGGCCGTCAAGGAGAATACTTTTCCCCTTATCTCCCTCCCGATAGGAATTTCAAAAATTCCGTCTAAGCGGACGCCTACACAGAAGGAGGAACTCACATACCAAATTTCGGCTATATAGTTTCAGCAGTTTGGGCAGGCCGTCAAGGGGGAAACATCCCCCTTTTGGGATATCCTGTAGGGAATTCCAAAAATACAAACTTAGTCGATGTCTACTACAGTGGAGGAATCTTTATGCCAAATTTCAACTTCTTATCTCCAGTAGTTTCGGCAGGCAGTTATGGGGAAGTATATGCCGAATATATTTGGAAATTCCGGTAGGAAAAGCGAAATTTTTTGGAGAAAGATACTTTATTTTTACAAAGTACTTTATGGAAGAAGGTACTTTTTTTGAAAAAGTTATTTTTAGGAAAAATTTATTTTTTTTGGAAAAAGGTACTTTTTTGGATAAGGTACTTTTGGAAAAAGGTAAATTTTTTTAGAAAAAGGTACTTTTTTTGGAAAAAGGTACTTTTTTTGGAGAAAGGTACTTTTTTTGGAAAAAGGTACTTTTTTTTGGAAATAGGTACTTTTTTTGGAAAAAGGTACTTTTTGTGGAAAAAGGTACTTTTTTGGAAAAAGGTAATTTTTTTGGAAAAAAGGCACTTTTTTTGGAAAAAGGTACGTACTTTTTTTTGGAAAAAGGTACTTTTTTGGAAAAAGGTACTTTTTTTAGAAAAAGGTACTTTTTTTGGAAAATGTACTTTTTTTGGAAAAAGGTACTTTTTTTGGAAAAAGGTACTTTTTTGGAAAAAGTACTTTTTTTGGAAAAAGGTACTTTTTTGGAAAAAGGTACTTTTTTTGGAAAAAGGTACTTTTTTGTCCCCTTTTTGCCCCTCCCGATAAGAATTTCCAAAAATTTCGTCTCAATGGACGTCTACACCGGTCGAGGAACCTACATACCAAATTTCAACTTCATAGCTCCAGCAGTTTGAGCAGGCCGTCAAGGGGGAGACTTTCCCCCTTTTTGCCCGTTCCGGTAGGAATTTCCAAAAATTCCGTCTTAGGGGACGTCTACGCCAAAAGAGGAACCTACATACCAAATTTCAACTTCCTAGCTTCAGCGGTTTGGGCTGGACGATGTTGAGTCAGTCAGTCAGTCAGTCAGTAACGCATAGAGAAAGGGACCTAAGGGTAAAAAAATCAATTTTTTTTTTTTTTCTGGACAACATCTGAGCATCGAATGAGACCGATCCCATGCTCTCCTGACCTTAGGTCCCTTTCTATCCTTAGGTCCCTTTCTATTTTGAGCGTCACATATAGAGATATGGTTCCATATCTACAATATTTCATGATTTCTTTAATATATAACAATATAACATTCTTTATAAAATCATCTATAATTATATATCATCCCACATAAGCAATTATTTCAAAGTGATTTTATATAAAAATATATAAAAATATATTTTATATAAAAATATATAGGGTCCGCCATCTAACGTTTTTTTTTCAACTAGTGCTTATTTCGTGAATGGTAACACTTAGCTCATGTCTCATTTGACAGATAATTAGTTTTATCCTTCCGCTGAACGAATATGGTTGTGTATACGCTTGAACAACGCTGGGAAATATTGCGACATTACTTTGAAAATCATGGTAATGTTGCAGAATGTGTGCGAAGTCAATGGCGATCGTTATCGGGCCATGTTGAACGAATTTTTGTTCACAAAAATTGAAGAGGAGGATATTGGCAACATTTGGTTTCAACAGGACGGCGCTACGTGCCACACAGCCGAAGCTACACTCGATGTTTTGCGCCCTGTTTTTGAAGATCGCATTATCAGCCGCAGAGCTGATGTCGTTTGGCCACCTCGGAGCTGCGATTTGACACCGTTGGACTATTATTTGTGGGGTGCCGTCAAAGATAAGTGTTACGCCGACAAGCCAGAGACAATTGACGCTTTAAAGGACAATATTCGTGAAGCCATTGGTGAAATACAGCTGCACACAATCGATAATGTGCTTAAAAATTGGGCCGATCGTGTAGGCTACTGCATGGCCATATGAATGAAATTATTTTCCATTATTAACCGGAAGGATTGTACTTTCAAATAAAAAAAGAAATTTGAGAAAATATTCAGTAGTTTTTTTTATAGCATTTTCAAAAAAAAAAAGTTATTTGGCGGACCCTGTATATACAGTTGGGCATCGATTAACCGGGATGGTCGGGACCGGAAGCATTCTGCATAATCGATTTTTCCGGTTAACTGAGGTAAAATTTAGTACGTTTTTAATATAAATGTTTGTTTAATTTAATCAATATACACACTTACAAAATATAATGTTAATAAGTTTTTAATTACTATATATGGTCGACCGGCCTGCAAAATGTCACATGTGCTTTTTAATAGATTTTCAGGAGAGCGAAAAAACTGTTACAAAATCTCCTTTTAAGATATTTTATTGGCATCATATGCCTTAATGATGATTTTACTAAATGAGGTCGCGAACACTTAAAAAAAAGGCCTGTTTCCTCTCCATTGTAGATTTGCTCATTTATAAGATTTTCCTTTAATATGTATTCTTCCAACTGATTTACAAAAACTGTGGCAGATACATAATCGGCAGATATTTTTTCTCCTCCAGTCTTGAGTTTATGAATTCCATGTCGTTTTTCAAAGTTCTGTAACCGGCCTGGAGCATATTCACATGCTAAGCTTATATTTAATTTTGAATCGAAGAACTTAGCCTTTTCCATTATGATTAAACTGGAAATTGGAGTCCCTTTAAAACGTTCTTGTCGGAACCATTCGTATGTCGCAAAATTGACTTTTGGCTCTAATGCACTTTTTAAAGTTTTTCGATTTTGGAAGCCAGTAACTGAATCACTTTCTGCACAATATTTTAATATTTTATCTTTATTTTTTATTAAAGCACCGTAAGTTTTTTCGATTTCACGTAAAAGAACTGTTATACTCCATGTAAAAAATTGATTTTTCACGATAATGGGTTGCACGTGAAAATTGTGTAGTTTGTTTTCACGCAAATTTAATGTACAATACTGTTATTTTTCTTGGGAAAAAGTGACATTTTGTGTTTATTGTGTCTTTGTTTAATTAAATTGCAATTTAAAGCCTTTAAAGTTCGAGCGAAATTTTTCCACGTGAAAAACAACTTACGGTGCTTAAGTCATAAACTGTTTGTTTGCCCACTAGAGATGAGCGATATTTTCACACCGGTGATTTAATCACAGTTATTGATAAATCACTGGTAACGGCAGTGATCAAATATTTCAAGTCGCAGTTACTCGGAATGTCGTTCTTTAATATTTTTGTACTATTCTTTCTTGCAAACTTCATTGTGCACAGTAATACATGTTTTTTTTTTAATAACAGTGACTTGCTTTCACACTCTTCTGCATAAAATGTCTACTTCTATAATGTCTTTGTTACCGGTCGCAACTATTCTTCTTTTAAGGCCCAGTTCTTAGGAATGGATTATCTTTAAACTTAGTTTAACGCAGTTTGTAACTGGAATACTGCTTTTAAAATGTGGTTTATTTTGTTTTATTTCAATAAAGAAATAAATTATACCCGAGAAAAAGATTTTCCGGCAAATTTTTGTTAATAAACTTTGAAATGGCTGACAAAATTCGTTTTCGGTTTAACTAAACCAAATTTTAACTGACATCTTAAAACCTCGCCATAAATATTCTTTCGTTTATTTATCAGAAAATCGCAGTCTTTTCCATAGAAAAACCGTGATCACGATCACAGTTTAAAAGAACAACGATTTGCAAATTACATTCACTGAGAACAATGTTACTGAAAAAGCGCCAGATCACCCATCTCTATTACAAACCCGTGATCACGGTCACTGTTTAAAAGAACGGTGATTTGAAAATCACGATCACTGGTAGCAGCGTTATTCAAAAATCACCGGATCGCTCATCTCTATTGCCCACTCCATATTTTTGTGATAGTGTTTAAACAGAAACATGTTTTTTTAAATAGTCGTTGACTAAATCAATTTTTTCTTGAATAATTAATACTTTTCTTTGCCTTTTACTCGATTTTATTGCTATCGATGCCATTCTAAAATTACACATCAACACTCCTTACTACTTAAATTTCAAATGCAACTAAATACCAGAGGAAAAACTTGCAAACAAGGGAATTCCCTTATTTCGCTTTAGACACATATTAATTTTAGTGTTGCTAGCACGTTGAAACCAAATTTCGGCAAAATAAATAGATGTTTTTCAATCCCGGATAATTGATGTAATCAGGGTTAATCGATTGAAATAAAAACAACTTCCTTTCCTTATAGATCCCGGTTAATTGAATCACGGATAATCGATGCCCATCTGTATATTATGTCCTATGGTTCCATTAGGAACAAAGGGCCACAAATTTACAAATTTGTAAATAAAATTTAATATATAAACTGGTTTCTTAAACCTTTAATTGAATTTACAGTTTCTTTTAGAGATTAATTTTATAAACTTATTTTTTTTATTTTATTATATGATCTCAATACAAATATAAAATATTTGTAGTGAATCAACTTGTGTTCCTAATAGATTTAAAAAAATGTTTGTGTTTAAAAAATAAAACACTTAGAAATTTTTAATAACTTATTGTTTTTTGTTCATATTATAAAAACATATCCATAAACTATAGTTATCCTTTATAAAAATGTAATAAAATTGAGTTTTTCATAATTAAGAACGTTTTTTTATATTTCTGTAAATATTTTCAATAATACCGGTATTAATGTTTCGGATATGATATGATTAAAATACCGTTACCGATACGGATACCGAAACAAATAAAAAATCGACACCAATACCGATACCTATACCGTTATTCGTTTCGGTTGCCAACCTTTCTAAAAAGTGATTCACTACATTTCAGTTAACGATATTATTCGCTAGAAAAACCCGAGTAAAAAAGAGTATATATAACATATATTTTTTAATATTAAAATATATGATAATATAAAATATTGTATGCGACCTTATATGTTTTTATATGATGATATATTAGAAATTTTTAGAAATTTTCTCATATGTAATCATATTAAATTATATATCAGTATTTACTTTATTGCAAATTGTATATGGGTGATATCAAAAAATGTGATAAAAACCGTGTAACCAGCTAATTTCTAATGCATGGATTACATTTGAGTTACATATTTCGATATATATCAGCGCATTGTCACCTGTTTTACAAAATTTATAACAATCTAACCAATTTTTGGTTAATCCATAAAATTTGTGACCAATTTTATAGGCCAAATGTAAACTCCATAACAAGTAACTCATAAGGTTTTTTAACTTTAATAGCTTATATTTTAATAACCAATAAAGCTAAACATTAACTGTAAGAATTTTTATTAAGAGGAAAAGTGCCGTTTTTAATAAAAATTAATACATTTTACAAACCTTTTCGTATATCTTAGCTATCACGACTTCAACTCTGTAACGATTTTTCGTCATAATTTTTGATAAAAATGCATATACCAGAATTTTGGAGTTATCTATTATTTATATTCCGAAAAGTATAATGTTATTTATACTCAAATGATCGTTGGACTGTAAGTAGTCATCCAAAATAACAGACTTGAAGCTTTTCTGCAGCATGTAACATTCTCGAGATGAAAAAGGATGTCTTTAATAAGATTTGAAAAAATGTTGTAAACTCCGTTCCTAAGTTTTACACCAAAATATTTAACAAGTAAGAAAAACAATGTCATATTTGGATTTACCTTGAAGCCATCATGCGATTTTGTTTCGGAAAAAAAATTCTGACAAAGCGTTTTTGAAAGAAAACGAAAAAAGTAACCAAATGTAAACTCCGTAACTGTAAACTCCGTAACCAAAATTGTTTGCATCAGATTGCATTCAAAAAAATGTAGGTAAATCTTTAAAATATTTTAAAATAACCATAAACAGAAGTGATTCAACTAATATTTATGCGTCAAAAGACGATTCAACTAATAATTTTGCGTCAAATCAAAAAAATTTATCAGTTTTTTACCCTAAGCTGCTGGAGCGAAAAACGATTGATTTTCCATTTCATTGGTTTTGAATCGATATTTCGAGTCATTACTGACATTAGTTTGACAAATTAAATTTGTTTCACACAATTTAAGATTTTTTTGATCGCGAAATGTTATGTTTTTAATATATTATTTTGTAACTGCGCAACCGCTGTTTGGATTTTAAAAAATTTTATATTTTTGAAAAGCATTTAAAAGGATCAAAAATACAAAATTAAAAAAAAAAAAAAATTTTTTTTTTCGGAATGAATTGTATTTTTATACGCGAAACCGCCAATTTGATAAACACAAATTATATATCATTGGAAAGCAAGTTGAAAACCCAAATACGAAAAATTAATAAATTGAAGAAAATTCGTACGCAATTTTTTTTGTTATATCTTTTGCTTGCAGAAATGTAAACTCCGTTACAACAAAAAAAATTAAAATTGTGCAAAAAAAGTTATTGCGACAACTTGTAGAAGAGATTTTTTGCAATTAGGTTTATAATGACTAAACTTACTGATTCCATTACGAAAAAACCGAAATATTAACACTTTTTACTTCTCACAAATTTGGCCTAAAAATTTATCACATTTTTTGATTTCACCCATATATAGGAATATATTATTGAAAAAACCGTTCAAAATTTTATATATAAGTAGATACGAAAAATATTTTTAATTTTATTTTTTATATAACAATATCGTCGGCTTGCCTGCAAGTAGTGTTACATATGTGTTCTTTAACAGGTTTTCAGGAGGGCGAAAAAACTGGTTTATATTATCCTTTTAATATATTTCATTGACATCATATGCCTTAATAATGATTGTAATAAATAAGGTCGTGAATCATTAGGGCATATGATGTCAATAAAATATCTTAAAAGGATAATATAAATCAATTTTTTCGCTCTCCTGAAAACCTGTTAAAACCAAAAACATAGCACTTCTGCAGGCAAGCCAACGATATATAAGTTAATATCAGACCCAAGTTCGAGATTAACTAATATATTCGAGATTAATATAATATTTGATCAAAAACAGTTTTTTATATGTTTTACTCAATTTTTTCATTAAATTCATATTTTCTGAGCTTTTTTACTTCCAAAAGTTTTTTTTTTTTTAATTTAAAAAATCCAATTTAAAAAAATTAACATTTAAAATCATGGCCCGGCTCGTAATGGATTAATAAGTCTAGACATGTTGCATATCATTGGTGAGGTATTTCAAGTACCTTTCCAACGATATATATATTTTGTTCTGGTCCGATAAGTTTTGAGTGGAGAAATAAGCCATTGAATATTGTTGTAGATCATCTTCAGCTCCATAAATCGGGAACTATGAGCCTCCAACAAATAAGAAGTGCATTGCCGGGCTAACCATTAAAATTGTATTTAAAATAAAAAAAAGCTTAACATATGTATTTAAAAAAAATTTCTAAGTCCAAAGAAAATTCCCATATTTGATAAAAAATTATCTAGTCTTTAAAGAATAACAGATTTACTCATTATCAACAGTAGCCCTCGGCTGACAGTCAGGCATGTGATGAATATCGAAAATGATCTGATTTTCAATGGTAAATATTTTAGGATCTGTACAATACCAATTATATTTTATTTCCTAATTTAGATGTCCGGCGTCAAATAAAACGATAAATAATAATTTGAAGCCAATTTGATTTTCGCGAAACAAATTATTCTAGATTGAAAAACTGTTCGTTTTCGATTTTCATCACACCCCTGAGTGTGTAGGACCCGAAATCCTGCTGCCCTCTCATTCAAAGTTTTTTTTATCATTTAAATTTAATCATATCGTATTGTATAAACTTATATCCAATTTGATCGGGACAAAATTCGGATATAAGTTTATCATTGGATATAACTTTGTATTCTTGTAAATACAATTATATCCAATATGATACAATTTAATATAACCATTTTTCGGATAAAATTATATCCAGTTACATATTGCAAATATATCCATTCACATATAATTTTATATACACTTTTTTACTCGGGAAGTTACCGACAAATTTCGGTAGAAATAAAAAATGCCAAACAAAAAGTATTTGTAAATAAAAAATAAAATGAAAAACAAGATTTGTATCAAACCGGCGAATTATAACTTTTTTCGTGGTTTTTACCGTTCCATATAGTGTTTTTTTAAATCTCGAAAGCCTAAATGCGTTAAATTTAAAGTGTATTTTTTCACCCTATAGCAGTATTATAATATAATCCATAAGGTAAGTGTATGTAATAAAAGCGACTTCAAATTTAATTAATATGGTTAAGTTAAACGCGTTACGAGCCCCACCGCGGTTCTTGTTATACCTTACACCACTACGTGGAGAGGGTATTATAAGTTTGTGCTGATGTTTGTAACACCAAAAAATAATGGTCGCAGACCCACCTTATAGTATACCGATCTGCTCAGAATTTTTTTTATTTCGATTTAACGATGTCTGTCTGTCCGTCCGTCTGTCTGTCTGTCCATGTATTCTTTTGCGCACTCTACAGGTCGCTACTATTAACATATTTTGATGAAATTTGGTACACCGACCTATGTCGGCCAAAGGACGAAGCCTATTAATTTTGGTTAACACCGGTATAAGGGAAATTTGGTTTGCTGACTCACATGATCCAGAGAAAAAAACCGATAGATTCTAGATAGAATCGGTCCATATTTGGACCTATCGCCCATATGGGCTATATTTACGATTTTCTCTTATTTTATAATTTTATAGAAAATTTTGACACAAGTCCCAGTTTAACTAGGATATTCAATCGATTAATCGTTAGTTAATTAATCGAACTATTTTGCTCAAAAATTGTTCGAATAATTTAAAATGTCCAAATTTCGAATAACGAATAATTCGAATAATTCGAATAATTTCATATGATTAATCGATCAATCGAAATTGGTAGAAAATTACAAAAATGTTAAAAAAAATATAAACTTTTTATTAAAGTAAATGTGCTAAAATCTCAAAACTTTTTTTTAAAAAATTGTGATAAGTAATTTGCTGTAGGCTTGTTACTATCCGGATTTCATTCTGGCCTAAAAAAAATAATCAAGGGACGACCTTTAAGAATTTGAAGAAATATTTGTTAACTTCAACTCAATGAGAATTTAATGTTTTGAAGTAGGAGCGTTAATTAACATCTTAAATGCCAAAGAAAGAACAAAAACAACACAAAATTATCACAGTTTCCCTTGTCATCTTCCAAATTACAAAGTTGTGACTTATCTAGTAAAATTTTAATTAAAATTAAATTTTTTACGACTTTTAAAACGTTGATATTAAACGAAAATATTAATAGTTATTGTAATTAATGATTAATAGAATTATTAATTAGAGCACTCTGAATTAATAAAATAAAATAAAGGGTTGGAGGCACGGCAACGTAGAGATTCTTAACAGAATTCCTCTCTACATTTACGTTTTTTATGTATTCAATGCATATGCAAATTAATGTACGGGGTCTTATATTCTTCTTTATATCTTTAACTCATTGCTTTGTGGTTCTGCCCGATTTGGATAAAATTTGAATATGTTAAGGAGGGGACAGAAAAAACAAATATAGTGAAAAAATCTCAATTATTACATTTTTTTTTTATGTATTTTTAGAAGAGTTACTAAATTTATTTTTGTTCCTTTTTTTAATAAAATTAATAAAAATACAACAACTGTATGTATATTATTTTACAGAAAATTTTTCGATTAATCGATTAATTTTAAAATTTTGTTGGATTAACCGGTTATGAAAAAAACCCAAATAATTGTTTGCACGATTAATCGATTAATACAAAAAGCCGATTAATTGAATACCCTAATTTTAACCCCTTCGAATTTCGGATCCAAACATTAGTTGGCTCTTAACCAGACTGGTGTAGGGTATTGTATAGTCGGCATGCCCGACATTAACCTATTTACTAGTTTTTATTTCGTAATTGTGAAACTGTTGGATCGCTAGTGAAACTAAGGCTATTCAAGTGAGTTGTAAGTGTTCGAGTTTGAAATAATCATCGTTAATCAGTTACAAATTCAGTGGCACATTTTTGCGATTACCGTGATAAATTGCATAAAGTTAAGTGATACGAGACTTCCGCGGTTTGCATAAGTGAGATTTTTCACAAATCTTGTATTGATTACGCGTTGAACCAAAAAGTTAAATAAGTTATTTTCAAATTGTAAAAGCACAAAGAAATCGCGTTAATCGCATAAATGTGTCATTAACCATGTCGCTGATTCATAGCTACTTTTTCAATCACGTATACGCGCGGCCCTATGCTCCTTGCAGGAGTAAAAGGAACAAATATATATATATATACGCGCGACTTACTTTAATAACTTTAATTTCACTAAGAATCACACAGTTTATCAATTAAGAAAGTAAAAAACCGCGGTAGAGCGCGTAAAGCATAACTTTTTAGAGAAATTCAAAAAAAATAAAAATGTTCAGTCGCATTTATAACATACACCTAATGGAATTAATTCTAATACTTCTATAGTTTAAAAAATATACCTTAAACTTAACGCTTTTGGCATTCCGCGATTCGAAAAAAATATGTGATTCTATATTCTATATATTTATTTTCTGGTTATTTTAAAATAAGTTATTTTATATGCCAGCAGAAAATATATATGGTTTTAGCAGCACTGCAGAACTATAATATCATTTTTTTTTGCCACTTGTATACAGAGAAAATTATTACCACTACATTTTCATTACAATTTCTGGTAATGGTAATCAAAGTTTTTTCTTCATTCCTATTATATAAAGTAATGGTTTGATTTTCATTTCCATTACTCTTTTGTAATATAATAAAAACAAAATTCATTAATTGTAATGAAATGAAAAAAAATCATTACTTTACTAAAAGCGAAATACGTTTAATTTTTCTATAGTTCTATAGCCTTTATTAGCAAAGTTATAAATTTTCATACAAAATATTGTGGTTAAGAAGCGCTTATGGGGCATTTTGTACCTTGAGCCCTCAAAATTTAAGCTCATTCGTTATTTGAGCTTTAAGCACCGTAAGTTCTTTCGATTTCACGTGAAAAAACTGTTATACTCCATACAAAAAAAAATGATTTTTCATGACAATGAGTTTCACATGAAAACTGTGTAGACTTTATTTTCACGTAAATTTAATGTACAAGACTATTATTTTTCTAGTGAATAAGTGACATTACTGGTTTACTGTGGTTGTGTCGTTGTTATAAAATTAAAAGATTGTTAATTTTTATATTCTAAATTGCAATTTGAGGACTTTAAAGTTTGAGCGAAATTTTTCCACGTGAAAAACAACGGCGAATCAGCATACCATGAATTCAAATTAAAGCACACGAAAAAAGAAAAATATTTACCTTTGTATAAAAGTAACGGTAATAAAAATCCATGTCTAATTTAGTAATAATTAAAACTAATTTCATTACAATTACTTGAATGTAATGGAAATGAAAAATATTTCATTACAATTGCGTATATGTAATGGTAATGAAAGTGCTTGTATCTTTCGCTTACAAGCAGAGCCACAAAAATGTCTATTTTTTGCCTAAAAAATCGTGAAAAACTGTCATTCATAAATGTTAATTAATGTTAAAATTAATCCAATTGAATTAATTTGATGCAATTGAATTAATGCGATCTAATTGGATTAATTTTATTTGCACATGTAGGATAAAAAATTATGTAATTAATTTTAAGCACTAAGCCGTTATAAATATTCGCAAATTTTATTTTATTTAGAAAATTCACTAAAATCCTTGTTTTTCGCGATTTATAAAAATTTTAGTCGAAAAAATCAGTATTTAGTAGTATGTATCAAAGCACTGTTAATTCACTGGTTCACTGATTCACTGTTAAACAAGAGCCATTAAATTTAATGCAAACGCCAGTTCCTTATTCTTAATGTAAATTGTTAAGAAATTTGCAATAAAATACATTTTGAAATTATTAAATTTTTTTTACTCATATTTTACATTATCTACAACTTTTTTTCTGTTGTTAACTTAACGATAATTGTCGGAAGTTAACGATATTATTTAACGACAAAATTCGGTAGGAACAGTTACGGAATCAGTTTTAACGACAACTTTAGTTAATTATCGAATTTTGACAATCTAACTACCGATTTTGTCGCTAAAAAGTTAGAGAATCCCCATACAGGGATGATAAAGTTAGTACTATAGTAATTTTTATGGTACTATTAGAACCTCAAAAGTACTATGGTACTCCTATGACTCATTTAGTACTATTTAAAAATTTTCATGTTTTATTTTTTTTTATTTTCATACCAAATATTGCATTTAAAATGAACAAATTAGCTATCGGAGTTTAAAATACGTAATTCAATGAAACAAATTATTAAAATATGTACACACAAATATTAAAAATAAGGTGAATTGTAATTTTTCGAAAATTTAGTATTTTTGATTTAAAAAGATCCTTAATAAACGTAACTTTAAATTGTTGTGATAACCAAGATGTTGCGTTCATCGAGGGTTATGTTAATTGAGGTGGTACTTAATTTAATTGTTGAATAAATCAAATAAGCTGAATTGATTAAATCCCTTAAAAATAATTTTAACCTTCCAACGAAATTGAATACGACTTTCAGGGACTTCATTCAAACAAAAATCTGAATCAAACGTCAGCACAAAGTTTTTACATTCCATACCAAATAATTCTATAGAAACGCATTTAACAAGTTCGAATACCGGTTTTTCCGATAGTGGAAGGGATCGTATTTCCGGGTTTATGCTATCTATTACGTCTGATATTCTAGTTTCCGTGTTGTAAATATCGGCTCACCAGTTAGCGAGATAAAGCCAAAACGATTATCTTGATTTTTTCGGGTTTTTAATTTTTTTTTTAAAAACCATGAAAAGAAATAAAATATTTGTAATTTTTCGAACTTTTCCGAGCATAAAACGCCGTAAAAAAAACCGGGAGAAACTATGCCAAATTTGAGCCTTGGTCTTTACCCGGAATGATCACTACCTCACTATCGAATAAAATTAAATATGTCCGGTGAAAGAAATCAAATAAAATTGCTTTGATTGGGTTATACCATTAAATACCAATACATGCAATATCAGATAGGACCTCTTCATGATTACTAAGTCAAAACATGGACCGATTCTAACCATTCTCAGTAGCGCTAGTTATCGATGCAGGAGAAACTGATGTACCAAATTTCGTCAAATTATCTTTTAAAATGCGACCTGTAGTTTGATTATAGGGATCGATCGTTCATTTTGTACGGACAGACGAACCGACATCATAAGCACCAACTCAAAACACCCAAGGAGTGGTGTAGAATACAAAAAATATTTTTTGGTACTATGGAGGTCGAAAAAGTACTATTTTTTAAGCAAGTTGGTACTATTTTGAAAATCCCATTTATCATCCCTGCCTTAAATGTAACCACTAATCTCTTTTGTTATAACACCAGAAGAGATGTTTTACACCCCCCCCACCCCCCCCCCCCCCCCGTTTTCACAAGTAAATGGTAGCAAGTTGAGAATACGAAAATTTCGAAAATTACCGAAAAAACATGAAAATTTTACATGTGTCCACACTACTTGCTGCAAGTTCATTTTTAAAATGTCGTCGAAGGCATAGGTTGTCACTAAATAGCATTCCAGTATTGCCAAGTATTCAATATTCTAACAAAGCTGGGAAAAAATTTGTTCTTAACATTTTTTTTTTTCAAAAACTTTTAAAATTGATATTTTAAATTACCATTAAGATATGCCGTTGTATTCTTTTTTACTTTTTTTTTTACAAATAAATACAAAATCAGTTGCATTACAACTTTTACTTTACCAAATACTAGTAAATTAATAGAAAACAATACTAGGCAACACTGTTTTCTTTATTCTGTCATTTCACTTGCCGCAAGTATCAAAAATCCACTGTCTTCAAAATTTACTTGCAAGTGAAAAAGTGTGAGTGTATTGAGTTTTTTGAACTTGCACTTGCATGTGGAAACGGGGGGTTAGTTTAATCTCATTCTGATTGCATTTATTTGTTATTTTTATTGATCTCTTTTACTTACTAGATTACACTTTTAATTTGACTAGAGGTTAATAAGTTACATTCTCTTTAATTTTTGCAACTCTTGTTGCAACTATTGCCTAATAAAGACCTTTCAAAAGCTAATGCGTATATAATACAATAAAGCTAAGCGCAGGAAGACCTTAGTGGACTCCTGTGACTAGCTAAACCTGAAGGCGGACACTGGCGTTTACTCTGTCTTGTTCGAATCAGGAATAATTTAATAAAATTTAATAGAGTAAAACTACTTTATTACACATTGCACTTACGTAATGTTCCCCCGCTTTTTTCTCCCTGTTCGGATTAATCGATGACAACAATTTTAATCTTTGCATATATCGGTGCTTGAAGTAGTATCGTCATATGACGAGCTTGGATAATAAGGGTTAAGTCACACAAAAGTTATCAGTTTGGTAAGAATGTTTATTTTTAAAGTGGCGTTAGTTCATTCACCTCGGCGTGATTTCAGTTAAGGGATGATAGTGTTAACAAGCGTTATTTGCGTGATGTATCAAATCCTATGGATACAAACGAAACATTGTAAGTAAACAACGATTAAATTAATGTAATAATTTAAGGCATATTGGTTTTCAGTTTCATTTCATTTTACCGGCTAAACAAGAGGGCTTTTCAAATGGTATTGGAAGAAATAGCACCACAGCTACCAAACTCCTCCATTCCGGCAAGTATTCAGCTAGCAGCTGTGCTTAGATTTTTAGCAGTCGGATCGTATCAAGGGGTCATAGCGAACGATGTGAACATAAGTATGGGACGCTCCACCTTCTGCAAGATCTTATGGAACGTAATGAATTTATTAGAAGAAACCTTGTGTCCAACTTGGATACAAATCTCATTAGATCAGCAAACACAAAGTGCGTCAAAATCTCATTTCTATCAACAGTTTGGTATACCCGGCGTAGTTTGATATGTTGATGGAACGCTTATTAGAATAATGAAGCCACCGTCCGCTCATTCTGCATATTTTAGCAGAAATGTTAATTACAGTCTTAATGCTATGATTACTTGTTGTTGCCATTTGTTACATTTAATACATATGTTTCTTTATATTTTCTTAATAAAAAACTTCATAATTATTGGCTATTTTCATTTTTACTTAAGAAAAATAATAAAGTTTGGTATTAAAAGATTATTTTTATAAAATATTTTAGTTAATTTGTTCGGTACTGTAACATTGTGTGACTCTGGCATGCAAAATCACGAAGAATGTCATACAAAAAAAATAAAATTTTTTGCAAACAAGCAGTAACTTTGAAAACTTGTTCATTTTTAAGTTTTTTATGTATAAAAGCCTAATCTTACTACTAGAATCCATAAAAAACACATAAAATTACATTTTCAAGATAGTTATTATTAAGTTCATAACAAAGTACGTACAGAAAAACAGCAAGTGATTTGAAATAACCTTAACTTATCTGACCGGTTTAAAATCACGTGATTGTCAAAATATATCTGTTCAGAACACCTTTTAAGTGATTTCAAATCACTTCGGCGTTAAGTGATATCCAGAACAAGCCTGATATGCACAAAATCTTACATGATAGGAAAAATTTAGGATTGCGGATGAAAAAATTTCACTGAAAACAACGACCATATAGACTAAAGACAAACCACACGCCTCAACTGCTGTTAAAAACTCTCTCTCTTTAATTTTATATGCAAACTGGTTTTAAGAGAAACAGTTTTTAGTGTTTTTTTAACGCGTATTTTTTAATATTAATAAGCAAAATTTTGTGCTAATTATACAAAACTAATGCAGAGAACATATTAAACAATATAAGTGCACTTTACAATTTAATTAAAATTGCTTAAAATCAATAAAAATAATTAATTAAAAACACCACATTTTTCTTGTTTTTTGTTATTTTACACTGAAACTCTCTTAAAACCAGTTCAGTTTTTCAGATGAGAGCCGTGGATAGTGCCTGCTGAAAGAGTGTACCTAGATTTTTAAACGGAAAACCTTTTATATCTCGTTTTAAAGAAAAATGGTATTTAATCTATAATGGAGTATTATTAGGAGTTTTTGTTTTTATTTTATTTAAGATTTTTTTCATATATAACTTAACATAGAATTTGAAATTTACAATATTAAATATTGAATTTCTTTTATTACAATTGTTTAATTTTGTTTGCTATTTTGTTGATTTATTTGTTTGCTTGCTGGCTTGCTTGTGCTAGTATGCACATGTACATACGTTGTGTACTTTCGTATATAAATATTTGAATTATTTAAATAAATATTTACTTTCTAATATCTCGTCGGTGTTTAAATTGTTGCCTCTTTTTTGATCTTTTGAATACCTTCCTTATAGATTTTAGCTGTTTGTTTTTATGTATATATATGTAGAAGTATGTGCAATATATAATTTTTTAATTATTAAATGCGATTTTTTTCATGTACCCTATAGACTTCTAAAAAACAAGAAGGGACATTAGGAAAAATTATAAACACAAAAAAAAAAGATAAATAACAAAAATTTAAAAACGTATGTTTTCATTAAAGCAAACCTAAAGTTACTCCCACAATTAAGCGAACATCTTAACTAGGGTTTGGGATTTACCGGGTTTTTGCATTTTTCCGGAAACGAGAATGAAAAAAGAATTTCCAAGAATAACTGAGAAAATTTCCATGCATAAACAATCGAGGAATATCACTTTATATTACAATGTTTTTGTAAAAGATAGTTTATTTTGATGAATTTGAATAATATAGAAAGATTTATGATTTCATTTTATAATAGATAAGAATTTAAAAAGATCAAAACTAAGGGGGTTGTTTTGTAAAACGCAAAAACTTGCGTTGCGTTGTTTTCCATATAAATTGTTTTTGTAACAATAGCTCTGTTTGTGCGGTAAGCTATCAACGTTGGCATCTGTCATTCCAATACAAATTTGACATTATTAACGTTAAGAGTTAACACTAAATGTTGGCTAATGTCATATTTGTATGGGAATGACAAAAGCCAACATTCAGGCCTGTTCTGAAAACGGTGTAATTTCAAAACACGGACCGTTTTAAAATCACACGGGTGATTTGTTGCTGTTCTACAAATCACCAGATTTTATTTTTTTCGGCGTGATTTCAGTTTTTCGATATCACGAGGAAACAGCTGATTTCTTTACTTTGTTTTGATTTATATTTTTAATAAAATATTAAGTGGAAAATTAAAATGCCGGGACCTACTATATTGGCAGTAATTAATTTAAAAAGAAAGTAGTTAAGGGATGATCGTGTTAAAAAGCGTTATTTGCGTGATGTATCAAATCCTATGGATACAAACGAAACATTGTAAGTAAACAACGATTAAATTAATGTAATGATTTAAGGCATATTGGTTTTCAGTTTCATTTCATTTTACCGGCTAAACAAGAGGGCTTTTCAAATGGTATTGGAAGAAATAGAACCACAGCTACCAAACTCCTCCATTCCGGCAAGTATTCAGCTAGCAGCTGTGCTTAGATTTTTAGCAGTCGGATTGTATCAAGGGGTCATAGCGAACGATGTGAACATAAGTATGGGACGCTCCACCTTCTGCAAGATCTTATGGAACGTAATGAATTTATTAGAAGAAACCTTGTGTCCAACTTGGATACAAATCTCATTAGATCAGCAAACACAAAGTGCATCAAAATCTCATTTCTATCAACAGTTTGATATACCCGGCGTAGTTTGATGTGTTGATGGAACGCTTATTAGAATAATGAAGGCACCGTCCGATCATTCTGCATATTTTAGCAGAAAGGGTAATTACAGTCTTAATGCTATGATTACTTGTTGTTGCCATTTGTTACATTTAATACATATGTTTCTTTATATTTTCTTAATAAAAAACTTCATAATTATTGGCTATTTTAATTTTTACTTAAGAAAAATAATAAAGTTTGGTATTAAAAGGTTATTTTTATAAAATATTTTAGTTAATTTGTTCGGTACTGTAACATTAGCTCTGTTTCTTTACTTTTTGGATAAAGTTCGGTAAAATGAGAGTTAACAAGAAATACTCTCCCGAAATGACAAAAATGCACAAAAATAAACGAACGCGAAAAACCACATTTGAAGCCCGAAAAACAAATGTCAATAGATTTGTGCATTATAGTTCGCTTTGGTGAGCGCTCTTTCTAGTTCTTGTTCAATTTGTTGTAAAAATCTAGATAGCTTCTCTAGTTAAACCCCTTTTTAAATCAAAAATTTAATAAAAATTTCCTTTTTAGGCATTTCTGTTTACAAAAAGGAATGCATAGTTCATTAAATTTGGAAAAGATTTTAATATTAAACAAAAGCTTCGATTTATTTACATATTTAACTCTTTAACACATTTAAACAAGCGTCTTCAAAAAATTTTCGGTAATTTTATGGAGTTGTAAAATCAACGATAGGCTTTTGCAACTATTAAGCTGCCCGCAAACTAGGGAACATTCTTAAAAAAGAGAGCATTGCAATTCGCGTGCAATTCGTGTTTACAAAATTTTTTGATATTTTTTGTTCCGTCAACCATGTTCCCTAGTGTGTGGGCAGCTTTATACTAATTTTTGTAAATGATAAACATATTTTCTGAATGAATGAAATGATCGATTGAACTAAAAGAGCTATTAGTTGTGAACTAGGTCTTTGGTTCAAATTAGTGAAGAATTCAATTGAACTAGTTGCACCCAACTGATGATATAACAGCTGATAAAAACAATTTACCCAAATTTACACGAAAAAAAAGTCTGGGCTTTTTTTGTGCAAGAAGAACAAGAATATTACTCTCTCATGACAGCTCTCATTTACCCAATTGTGTAGTAAGAAAACGCTTTTTGGTAAAATTGGGATCCCGCGGGATCCCAATGTTGAGTACCCGAACACAGCTATTGTGTGACTCTGGCATCTACACATGTATTTTCGAAAAGCCAAATCAGCTGACAACTAAATATGATTGCAAAATCATGAAGAATGTCATACAAAAAAAATAAAATTTTTTGCAAACAAGCAGTTACTTTGAAAACTTCTTCATTTTTAAGTTTTATATGTATAAAAGCCTAATCTTACTACTAGAATCCATAAAAAACACATAAAATTACATTCACTTCACTACCTTAACCAAGAGTAAAATTCTCCTCAAGATCACCAAAAAAATAAGTTATAACAACATCGTTATCACTAGATGGCACTTTGTTCAAAGAATTGACATTTTTCTTTTTTTATTTAAATTTAAATAATACAAGCAACAAAGCAAAAAAATCGATATCTCAAACTTTATTATTTGAATATATTCCGCGCTTGTTTTTTCCTTATTTTGAGCAGTTTTTGAGTTTTTAAATATAGGTTCAGCTGATACTAAATCGATACTAAACTTTGTTCACTGACTAACCACAAATTGTCAGTAACTCCCAAGGTGCATGCAGTATTTCACCATATATTGGAATTTTGTACTAAAACAGACACTGGAATAGGACCTTGGAGTGAACAGGATTCAGTCCTCAAGATGGTTTGGCACAGGTTTAAACGAACAACTTATGATCCACATTACGCAGAATGGCTACAAAGAGCAGTTTGCGCTGCATATTTAAAGTTTATTGTATGTACTGTATATTTTAAACAAAATAAAAACAAAAAAGTAAAATATTTACGTATAAATTTAACAACCCGGTGAAAAATGTTATATACGCTCAAACATGTTCATATATGGTTTATGTATGGACACATATGAACAAATATGGATTTTTTATGAACATATATGGATTTTATATGAATATATATGGAAGTATATGTGATTCCATATATGGAAAAAGATTTCATATACAGACATATATGGAAGCATCTGTTATTTCATATATGGAAATGGCACTCATATATGGACAAATATGAAAGTATATATTATTCAATTTATGCAAAAGGGACTTGTATATGAACATATTTCGAAGAATACATTTTTCCATATATGTATGTAAAAGGAACTCATATTTGGATAAATATGGAATTATATTTAATGCCATGAATAAAAAAAGGAACATATGTAGCGCCTAATTTGAATGTCATACATAAATTTATATCTATCGTACAACCTTATAATAAAGGACAGCAACGTTCGCATGTATTCGCATATATTTAATAAATGTATATGTTCATATATGTTCATATATGTCCATATATTAACATATACTTAGGTGTTACCTCATTTTTCGGATCCATACATATATGATTGAACCATAAATGTTCATATATGGACATTTTTCACCGGGAAGTTAATTGGGGGATTTAGTAATTGCTTTAATGTGAGATTAGGACGACACTTTTATGACCGAAAATATGCTTTAGTGATGAAAACTGATCACTAGGGCGCCTAAAAAATGCAGCTAAAAAGAAAAATATGCATTAAAAACATGAAAAATATGTACTTAAAACACATATTTTTGCAAAATATCGCACTTTAAAACATAAAAAGCTAGTTAATTTTCCAAAAAATCACAGAACTCAACGTTTTTTTTTTTAGGTCAATAAGATTTTTAAGAATAGCTACATATTTCTCCCAAATAACAAAAAAATAAATATTTTGTTTTATTCAAAATATGAAAATAAGTGTGTTTGGGTACCCAAAAATTTGTACAAATTCGTACAAATTTGTACAAGTTTTTACTGGAAGGTGTTTGTTTACACAATTACTCAGTAAGGAGAGAGGAAAAATAGAAAGTAAAGTGACAGTTCAATACCAGAGAACTTACAAGTTTTTACTGGGTGAATTTTTGCTAGTAAGAATTTGTAAGAAAAAAAACATATGGTTGAAAACATATGATTGAAGAAACAAAACATTTGTCTAAAAAATGTTTAAATAATTTTAAACAAAAAATATTTAAATATAAGCTTATTTACGATAGAAGAAGTAAGTAACTGATAATTTTATTAGGTTTTATTTATTAATCCAATAATTGAATAGGTTTATTTCGCAATCAGCTATTTTAATAACTGTTGTCAATGTAGCTATTTTTTCGACAAATCTAGCGATATTTCAACTCGTTTAGCGGGTAAAATATAATTTAGCTATTAGCGAGAGAACTAGCGATTTTTCTTTTTAACAGTCTTAACATTTTCTTAGCATTTTTTTACATTTGTTTCCTTGACAGAACTTTTGAATCATTATTATTTAGCGATTTATCGTTAAATTTTTATGAAAAACTTAAAAGTTCAAAAAGTTTGGCGATGTATCGATAATTTTTTAAGAAGTTTGAAAAATATAGCTATTTTTGTGAAATTTTTCAACAGAACCTGAAAAGTTCGTGAAATTTAGCGATTTATCGTTTTTTTAAGTTTTTTATAATTTAGATATTTTCTAGTGATTTTTTAGTTTGATTTAGCGATATTTTTAAGAAAGAAGTTGGCAGCAGTATTATACTAATTCTTACAATTTTTCTGTTAGCGTACATTTTTAGATATTTTTCTTATGAGAGTAAATTTTGCCTTACTCTCTGTAAATTTGTTACTGAGTAATTTTTACTGGACTTTACTGGAAAAGTAAGCAAACACACCTAATGTGTCCATTTTTAATTCTTTTAATACATTAAAAAAGTGTTATTGAAAAATGAAAAATATACACAAATATGCATTAAAATACACAAAATATCAGGGTTGGCAGGCAATACCGCTAAAATACCGTTTCCGAAATACCGTTATCCTTAAAATACAGATACCGTAATAAATGAAATATCGATACCCTTAAAATACCGTTACCGAAATAAATGAAATACCGTTACCCTTAAAATGTCGTTACCGTTATTTTCAATGTTCTGCTTTTGGTAATTGCACGTGATTATTGAGTATTTTTCATACTTTAAGTTGGTAAATTGGTTCTGTTTTTAATCTCGTTTGTTTTTCGTAAAAAAAAATGCGGGATGCATCGAATTAACTTTTTTTATTTTATTTATTTATATTATACTGCAACTAGTTTCTATAAAACTAACAAGCAATTTTTTTCATATATGTGGAAGCAGTAAAAACGATTACTGCTTGCTTACTTCTACTTTTACCGCTTCTAGAAATGTATAGCTTCGTAAACAGCACTAATGAAAGGCCTAAGTTGATTAATTGTTTACATCGCTTTTTGCTGTGCTTTTCAAAAAGGCATGAAATGAGCAATACAATTTGATTGCTTAAATATTTTTGCGGTTCTTTTATCAAAATTTTTTAAAATGCGGAAAAAAGTTATTTTAATGAAAATAAGAGGTTTTACTAAAAAAAGAATATTTTTCTCTTCACGGAAAAATATTCAGGAATATTGTGCTTGTGAGAAGGCCCGATTTTAAACAAGTGCTTTCACGCGAGCTATCTCGAACAAAAATCAGGCATGATATCATTAATAATGCAATCGCTTCACTGCTCAACTTTCCCTGACAAAACTGCTTCCAAGCAAGCAGTAATTTCTGCTGGGACATTGGTATCTTAATTAATTTTGTATATATATATATATATAAAGTACAATTAGAATCGACACTATTTGTTCTAACCAGGTCAGAGAGCTTTTTGCGTTTGAGTCTGCGCCCATATTATATTAATGAGGGGTGATGCATCGGGGTTGACGTGTTTCTGCAGTCGTTCATGGTGTTTTGCAGCTATTTTTTGGATTTCTTAAGCTACCAAATCAACTCCTAAATCTCGATGAAGGTCAGCTATGCGGATATACCATGGTGCGTTGACAATACTTTTAAGCACCTTATTTTGAAAGCATTGTATAACATTGATATTTTTCTTAACATAACTGACCACCGTTATCCTTAAAATACCGTTACCGAAATAACAGAAATATCGCTAACCTTAAAATACCGTTACCGAAATAATCAAAAAACCGTTAACCTTAACCCTAGAACACTAGTGTTAGTCGATTCGACTAACACCCATTGGCGGACTTAGGCCGGTCTGGGGTGGGCAAAGCCCACCCTAGACTGCTTTTTGCCCACCCCAGAATTTTAAAAAACTTACCTATAATTCTTGCATCTATGATTTTGATGGCAAAAGGTATCACAATATTATTTTTTTTAATACTGGATTCCTAGGAAAATAATTTGTTGGAATCATAGGGTCAGTTTTATAGTCAGAACTAAGATCGATTTTTGTATTAAATATTTCATAAATAAAAAATGTTATTTGAAAACTTCTTACTAAAATTTTTTAAGAAACAAATCGATCTTAGTTCTGATTATAAAACTGGCTCTAAGATTTGTTTAAGAAAAATAATACCCTGACCACATAGTGGTGTAGGTCATAATTATTTGAATGACAGAGTTATTCAATAAGCCACTGAAGGCATTTGATTCGAAAATGGAAAAGCATTTTTAATAGGAAAATATAGCAGAATCTTTTTTGGTGAGATAAATATCCTAGATATAATAGTTTTTTTAAGGAATAATTATTTAATATATAACAAGGGAGTTACTGCAAACTAAACACTACTATTTTGATGAAATTTCAATACGTTGTAGAAACAAAAATTCTAAGATGAACATCCCACAGTTTTGATCACCTCGGTAATTTAAGTGGTCAAAATATGGGGTTAGAATGGGTGCGTCCGAGGTGGAAGAAAATATGAGACAGGTTAATCTAAAATTTCTTTTCTCTATCAAATATCCAAATTTCATACTATTCACGAAAACCTCGGGCAGGAAATAACCCGAGGTTTTCGTGAGAAAAATGGATGCATTTTCAGAATTTTCTAAAAAAACTTGGGGACATAAAGGGGCCCTTGCCCACCCCATTATTTCTTATTTATTCATTATTTTCAACAATTGATCTCAAGAGTATTTGTTTTTAATATAAATTTTAAACTAATTGTTTCACAAAAAAATAAAATTTGTAAATTGATTTACATTTAAAATAAAACCCACAAATAAATTTTCACTCCTTTAAAATAAAATCCTTGATAAAGTATCTGCAAAAGCTTGAAAGCCACATAATTTTAATAACACTGTTTTTACCATATTCTAGTCTTCCAGCCAAGCATATGTGATAGTCTTACTTTAGCGCTCATAGCAAGTACCTAGAATATGAAATTCCTGCAAATAAGCAATCATTTCTTCTAAATAAAAAATCTTTAATAAAATTTCTGCAAAAACTTGAGAAGCCGCATTATTTCAATAAAACGGTTTTTACTGACTTCTAGTATTCCAGCGACGGGTATGTGATAGATTTAAGATGTGTCAAGGGTATGAACGCCCTGCAAAGCACCAATTATTTCTTCAAAATAGATTGATCTTTAATAAAGTTTCTACAAGAACTTAATAAGCCATGTTGTTTGACTGAGACGAGTTTCACTATCTTCTCATAATCCAGCGACAGATATTTGATAGATTTCTTACCCGAACACGTTTTAGAAGTGTTTAGAGTATGTCAGTCCTTCAAAACAGCTATAATTTCTTTCAAATGATAAAATCAGATTCCATTTGAAAACCGTTAATAATACACATGACTAAGTTCGCCAGTTCTTTTCTTGTGTTTTAAAGGAGGTAAATTGGAATATTGCCTTTAACCATATAATTTGAATTATATTTTTAAAACGAACTTCATGGTCTCAAAAAAGTAGGAAATGCATCAAGTTTTAAATGATGAATGTTCTTGTAGTCCTTTTTTATTGTTAACAAAAACGCCGTAAGTGAAATATTTACATCCTGGTGATTTCAAAGTATGCATTAGGCTTGATGGATGTAATGTTTATTTTGAAAATTGGAAGAAACCATAAGATATTTATATAAGTTAACACTGGACAGCTAGACACTAGTTGTCGAACAGTGTAACATAAAAATATCCGAAGATATTGGATGTTGAACGGTGTAAGTGGTTGAAGTGTCGTATTTCGCCAAATCAACGTCTGGGTTGGTGGCGTGATTATTTAGTTAATGTAAACGTAAGCAGTTTGTTTAAATTGTAATGCTAAATATTTTTTAAATAAAATAAAGAATTCAGTTCCAATTAACTCACCAATAAAACCACAAGTTTTATTATTTGGCGCCCAAACGGGTAAAACCGAAAACTAATAAACAACAGCAACAATGTTCTGTTGGTCAAATTTTTACTTAGTAACAAAAAAAAAGTAAAAAACATTTAAGAAAACAACAACTATCAGCAAGGAGGAGAGGAAATTGCTATTACTTCAATATTCAACAAAAAATCTAAGAGGACCAAACAATTAAGAAAACAACAACTATCAGCAAGGAGGAGAGGAAATTGCTATTACTTCAATATTCAACAAAAAATCTAAGAGGACCAAACATATAAGAAAAAACCACTATCAGCAGGGAGGGAAGAAAATTATTATCACTTTATTAGTACAAAAATGTAAGTGTATTGCTCATTTTAAAATTTTGAAACCAATATTATTAAGAGTTATAAAAAAACGGTAGTATCAATTTGTGTGCTTTTCATTTGAAAAATAGAAATTTATGAGCGTTAAAGATTTAGATAATTCATTTCGGGGACTGAAAATAACTAAAGACAAAAACAAAAAAATTAACGTAGACGAAATTTTAAAATTGTTGGAATCTGCGGTGCGTGTAGCGACACAAACTCAGAAATTAGAATTTGAAAAGAAAATCGATGAACTGACAAAGAAAATAACCTCACTCGCATCGGGGAGTGAGGAGATAAAAGCATATGAAGAGGCACGAATTTTATCTACTATCGTGTGCAATGAACCACTAGACGTGGTAAAATCATTGCCCGAATTCGAAGGAAAGATTGACAATTATGTGTCATGGAGGCAGGCGGCCCATAATGCCTATAAAGTCTTCGAGAGATATGACGGAAGCTCGAAGCATTACCAGGCGGTTGCCATAATTCATAATAAAATTAAGAGGCCAGCAGATTGGGTGTTGGCGTCCTTCAACACAGTTTTAAATTTTTCGGCCATTATAGCCCGATAAGATTTTACTTATGCCGACAAGTGGCCAATCTACCTGATTGAGCAGGAACTTAGTACGCTGAGACAGGGAGCTCAATCAGTTGTTCAATTTTATGACCAAGTTGAAAGGAAACTTTCATTGTTGACCAACAAAGCTCTAATGACGCATGAGAAAACATTAGCATTGACTATAAATGTAAAATATAGACAGGACGCGCTTCGTGTATTTATATCTGGTCTCAGAAAACCATTATGTGATGTGCTTTTTCGGCACGTCCGTCCGATCTCCCAACTGCCCTCAGAAATGAGGATAGAGGAGACCGAACAGGGGCAGTAAAAAAAAATCAGACGAAAACGTCGGACAATCAATACGATAATGCCCATGGGAATTCGTATCGACAGAAGAACCCACATTACGTAAAGAACGTTAAACCAAATTCACGTAACGATAACGGGGATCAATCCGAGCCTAAGGACATAGACCCAACATCCTCGCGCTACAGACAACCCACTAAACAATATAATAATGGTTATGCGAACTGGTCTCAGAAACAACAGTTTAAGAGACCGGCGGTGTCCGATAGAAATGCCGGTCCCAAATTCCATAGAGTCAACAACATTTGCCAAGAAACTGATTCTCGTGAATGTGATGAAGAAGAAGAGTATATTGACATGGCCGAGACAGAGTCCCAAGATATAGAAGACGAAAGGGTCGAGTCCGCCGATTACGTTAATTTTTTAGGGGCAAGTCTCTGCTACCGTTCATAAAGCGAACTGTAGCAGGGAGGAACATCAGACTCCTAATCGACACTGGAGCCTCTAAAAATTATATAAAACCACTAACAGAACTCAAAAGTATAAAACCTGTCAATACACCTTCTTGACCGTCCACTCTATTGACGGTCAAGAATCTGTGAATGGAAAATGCCACATGAAATTATTCGGAAGGGAGACGACGTTCTTTATTTTAAAATCATTACCCACATTCGATGGAATCATCGATTTAGATTTACTTAAACAGATCAAGGCAAGAATTGACTTGGGAGAGGGGGAAATTTTACATGACTCCGGAGTGGAGAGGATGGATTTCTTGAAATGTAAAGATGTAAATTTTATAGAGATCGAGAAAATAGACGTTCCTTTTCAAGTGAAAACTGAATTTCAAGGAATGCTTAAAAATAGGATGGCGGCATTTGCTGATCCTAATACAGCATTGCACTACAACACTAATATTGTCGCTACTATTCACATGGGCGACGAGGAACCTGTTTACTCTAAACCTTACCCATACCCTATTGGTATGGCTGATTTCGTTAATGCTGAAATAAAACAACTGTTGGTTCAGATCATTCCTCGGTCTGGCTGGTTACTACCGCTGTTTTGTAAGGGACTTCGCAAAAATAGCAAAGCCATTGACCGATATTCTGAAGGGGAAAAATGGCAAGATACGTGCTACACAGTCAAAGAAAATTTTAATCAACCTAAAAGGAGATGAGATAAGAGCTTTTCATAAATTGAGGGATGTCTTAGCCTCGGAGGACGTAATGTTGATGTACCCTGACGTTCGATCTTACAACTGAAGCATCATCTCACGGTCTTGGTGCCGTTTTGTCACAGGACGGAAAGCCAATAACAATGATTTCGGGAGTTTAGGCGGATAGGGAATTACATTATGCCACAAATGAGAGGGAACTTTTAGCAATGTTTGGGCTTTAAGGTCTCTTCGACATTACTTATAAGGTGTTAAAACTCTTAATATCTTCACGCACCATCAGGCCTTAACATTTGCGGTTTCAGAACGAAATCCGAATGCAAAAATAAAGCGCTGGAAGGCTTTTATTGACGAACACAATGCAAATATATTCTACAAACCTGGAAAGGAAAACGAGGTTGCAGATGCATTGTCTCGACAACACATTAACATGGCAGAGGATGATGGTTGTTCGGATATGGCTACAGTTCATAGTGAAGAGTCACTTACTTACACTATAGAGACCACCGACAAACCGGTAAATTGCTTTGGAAACCAGATCATTATAGATGAGGCCGAGTTTCCTATTTCTCGCAATTTTATACTTTATGGAAATAGGACCAGACACGTCGTATAATGATGAACTTCTATCCCGAGTCCGGGATGTATACGAACGTAGTAAATGCAATTCATTGTGAACTACCTGTTTTGACCCGTATTCAGCACGATTTGGTCCAAGCCTTCCCCTCCACAAGGTTTCGATATGCTAACAAGCTTGTGCTGGACATATTTGACGGGAACGAACAGAGGGAAATATCGGTGACGGAGCATAACCGTGCTCATAGAGCGGCACAGGAAAACGTTAAACAAATACTATTACTCGTATACTACTACTTCCCGAAAATGACGAAATTATGCAATGAGATAGTCGCAAATTGCAAGACCTGTTCGAAGGCAAAGTATAAGCGACATCCTGGGAAACATATTATAGGGGAGACTATCATACCATCGTACGCCGGTGAAATTCTTCATATTGATATTTGTTCCACCGATAAGAAATTTTTTCTAACTTGTGTGGATAAGTTTTCGAAATTCGCCATAGTACACCCGATACAGTCTAGGACAATCCTAGACGTTAGGGAACCAATTCTTCAATTGATAAACTTTTTCCCTCGAACTAAAATAATTTTTTGCGATAATGAAAGATCTTTAAATTCTGAAACTATTAAGACGATTCTAGAGAACCAATTTAGTGTCCAAATTGTTAATGCTACACCTTTACACCGCACTTCGAATGGACAGGTCGAGAGATTTCACAGCACCCTTGCGGAAATAGCAAGATGCTTAAAGTGTGAAAAGGGAATCGATGATACCTTAATTTACAGGCAACTATAGAGTATAACAGAACAATCCATTCCGTGACAAATGAAAAACCGGTGGATACTATTCATTCCTCTTCATCTGAATTTAAGCAGAAGATAAAGGAACGAATTAGTAACGCGCAGGCTAGACAATTGGAGCATTTTAGTAGGGACCGTCAGAACAGGGTTTTTGAAGTAGGGGAAAAAGTTTTCTTAAAGAGGAATCGAAGGCTGGGGAATAAGTTGACCCCATTGTACGAAGAAGCTGTGGTGGAAGCTGATATGGGAACAACCGTTCTCATTAAAGAGAGAGTGGTCCATAAGCACAATTTAAGATAATTGAATCTTTTCTCTTATGGCACCTTTTTTATCCTCTTTCTTCTTATCGTTTAGGTTGACATTACTATTTCTTGGCATTCTAACTACCGCGTCGACGAGGATAATTGATTACTCACATTCTAGCTACATCCCAATATTGGACGGTGACACCATAGTTTGGAAGGACTACGGATATCTCAGACATACAACTAACCTTACTGTTTTCTATGAAATAGCAAATGAGTCGGAGAAGACGATGGACATATTTCCGCAATCACATGTTAAAAAAAATTTTAGTCTTAGACTCGCAACACATAAATGCGCTCCTATTGAATCTCAGTGTCCATCACAGGCATGCAAGAAGCATTAAATTTATAGGCACTGTGTTAAAAGTCGTTGCCGGTACGCCGGATGCGGATGATTTTGAGAATTGATTGAGATTAAATCAAAAGCAGCTTGTAGATTCCAACAATAGACAGATTGAAATAAATACAAAAATACAGATTCAAATAGAGAAATTAACGAATACTATAAACACCATTTTAACGAAAACGAAGAAGGAACAAATTGATACTGCGAAACTTTTTGAAATTTTATTGGCCAGGAATAGAATGATCCTAATGGAATTACAAAATCTTATTCTATCCGTAACTCTGGCTAAGGCCAATATTGTGAACCCGACCATTTTGGATCATGAAGACTTAAAATTTTTGACTAACAATGAGCAATACACAAATATAAGTATTTTTGACTTAATGGATGTATCTAGTGTTAAGGTTATATTGAGTGAAGAATTTTTGTATTTTATTATAAGATATCCAAAACCTGAACTATTTTGTAAAAAAAATTAGTGTATTTCCAGTTCCCCATTTGGGAAAAATTATCCAACTTTCCGATACTAATACTGTGGACGATTGTGGAGCCCACACGTATTCAGTCGACAACTGCCAACCCACATTATCATCTACCTACTGCAGATTATTACAGAACACTAGCTGTGCCCAACAGCTAATCTCAGGAATCATGGCACATTGCAACACCCAATATAAACATTTAAGCCCAGTGATGGAAATTGATGACGGAATTATCATTATAAGTGATTCAATCGTGAACATCGAAGAAGACAACCATGAAAAAAGGACACTTACCTTATAATAATACTTATAATAATAGTGTCACCATAAATGGATCTTCGTACGTAAATAGAAATAACGTTTTGAAGAGAAAACCTGAAACCCCAACATTTCCCTTAATAAATGTCACAGGACACAAAACAGTTCTAAGTCTACCTTTGTTACATGAAATGAACATGGAGAACTTACGGTATATTGGCGAGCTGCAGGGCGAAACAAAAACACGACCCATTATAGCCGGTTGCATCGCTTTTGCATCTTTTATATTGTGTTATCTTGCGATATATTTTGTTAAACAATGGTTTAAAAGACGGGACCAGGTTAAACTGAAATCTGCAATAGAAACAGTTCTAAAGAATACCGAGGACGGCCTTCATTTAAGCGACGGGATAGTTAACACTGGACAGCTAGACACTAGTTGTTGCACAGTGTAACATAAAAATATCCGAAGATATTGGATATTGAACGGTGTTAGTTGTTGAAGAGTCGTATTTCGCCAAATCAACGTCTGGGTTGGTGGCGTGATTATTTAGTTAATGTAAACGTAAGCAGTTTGTTTAAAATTGTAATGCTAAATATTTTTTAAATAAAATAAAGAATTCAGTTCAAATTAACTCACCAATAAAACCACAAGTTTTATTAATTTATATACAGGCATGTGATGAATATCGAAAACGATCTGGCTTTCAGTGGTTAATATTTTATAAAAAAATTTAGAAGTTCTGTGTCAAATAAACCGATATATAATAATTTTAAGCCAATTTTATTTTTGCGAAACTACCCGACTAAAAAATAATATGGGGCTTAATATAGTCATATGTAATTTAACTTGTGTCTTTATACAATTTTATCCAAGAAATGGGATGGGACATAAGTTTGCATCAATTAAGTTACCATTTGGTAATATCAGATATAAATGTATCCAAATAATGGCGCGATGCAATTTGATCAGATATTATATAGTGGTATAAAATTAAAGCTGAACTGATACGAACATATAGAAAATCATTATAAAAATTTCGCTGAAATCCTGAATATTTGAAGAAATAATTACTAGAAAGTTCTTGATTTTTTAGGTTTAACGTTTAACTTCATGAAAACTATTGAACTTTTTTGGTTTTGACAAAATAACATTTTACAGGAAACCACAAACACCTTCACTGTTGCTTAAAATTGTTTGTAAACATTTGCTAACAAAGTTTAAAAAAAAGTTTGTGTTATAAAAAAATTATAGAGAATTTCTTTCCATTGCTTATTTAGTTTTTAACAGTGTCTGGAAAAATTACATGCAAAAAAATAAATTGTTTTGCTTAAAGAAAATTTAAAAAAAAAAACTTTGAAATAATTGTTTGGGATTTTGAAACTCATTTCGACGTAAGTTGTTTAAGGAAAGGGAGTTTTAAATTTTGAAGAAATATAAGAGATTGAGTAGAAATAATTTGTTTCGCTTATCCTTGCAAAACTGCACAAATACAGAAAATAAATGTTAAAATTTATTACTTTCTTCTCAAAATTCTGTATGGAAAATATCCCTATTGTGAAAACTCCTAATGCTGCAAATGAAATAAGTTCTTTTGTCAAATGGAAATTAATAAGATTTGTAAAACCTTGATTTTATAGGGTTCACTTTTTTTAGTGAATACTCGTAAGATGTAGAAATTATTAGGAATACATAGAAATATCCGAATTCTAAAGTTATATTGGGAAACAAATTCGACATTAGCGAAACTAAATCTAAAAGAGATAATATAGCGAAGTTCAAAACCTTAGCGAAAAACTAATTGTTATATACAAAATTAAGAATGTAAGTTCAATTGTGAGAGTAACTATAGTTTATAGATTAGTTTCTATTAACATCATTCAATATACATAGTTTTTTTACAAAATAATAGGTGTTTTCATATAAGCTCGTAAATTCCTTGTAATCCTTGTATAAATACAAACCATATTTTTTATGTATGGAGTTTGCCATGTTTACATTGTTTACGAGTAGAATACGAGTTTATGTGAACACCCTAATAATTTGGAGAATAGTAAAACAAAATGAATTTTAATAAACAAAAATCGTTTTTTTAATTGATCATGTATAAACAAGCTGCTCATCATATATTTTTGTATGTATAAATCATAGATTACATATAAATCTTACTACTCTCCTTCTGCTTTTTTCAACAAACACATTTTGTCAAATATTTTTGTATAGGTGTAGAACGTATGTCCAACATATTCTCATGATTTATCTGCACTGACAGCAAATTTCAAAGAGTAAGAGATTTATGTAATCTATGGTATAAATTTAGGGGGTTATTTTGTAAAACGCAACGCCTTGAGTTGCGTTGTTTTCTATACAAATTGTTTTTGTAACAATAACAATTTACACACAAATCAACGCAAAGCAAGGCGTTGCGTTTTACAAAATAACCCAATTAATTTGATTTTTTTTTTCTTTTCAATATTATTATTTTTTTTAGTTGTTATTGTTGCAATTACTGCAGTCGCAAATAATAATTATAATAATAGTATGTATGTATATAAATAATAAATATGCTTAGTAAAAAATATATTATGATTAATATATGTATGTTTTTTTGTTTTCTATACATAAACAAATAGGCCTGCCTTTAGTAAGGAGCAACCTGCACATTCATGCACAATTTCATCTTTATCTCTATCTTGATCATCGTAATTAACAACATAATAATCAATCCTCATCTTCATCGTTAACATCGTTATTACTGCTCATTCATTATCGTCTTGCCTGTCTGCTTGCCCGACTCGATTCGTTCATTGAACAACGCAACATCCCTTTTTCTTGTTTTTCTTTTCATCTATAACAACATGACTAGCCGACGTAGGTCCAGGTACCACTTGCTTTGAGACTTGAGCTGAAGATGTCACACCCTTATTTTCTGCTGTTTTAAGAACTCCACCTGTTGCTGCTGAGGACGACTGTACTCTATGAGAACCGTTTGTACCATTTTGTGCGGACTGATTTTGCGATACCTGAATGTAATTTGAATTTATCTTGTGAAAGATGTTTTATATTAAAATACGTTATATTAAATTTAGAACTTACATTTGATTTTGTTATATCTTCTGTTACTACGGTACCATTGCCAGTGCCATTAGTCTGTGCCTTTCCATTGCCTATCGCATGATCTTCTGTTGGTGTTATGGGTTTACCACCTAAAATCGAGACAAAAAAATATTGAAAAAAGAAACATTACACTGAGAGAATTATCCTTCATGATATTAATGATATAATTTCATAGAATTTTTTTCGTAGAACCAATGAAGAATTTCATTATGTTTATGAAATTAATATTATGAAATTTTTCATTAATTTTCTTTCATAAATTTCATAATTTCGATTAAAAAAATTCATTGAATTTCATAAATTAGATCTCCATAAATTTAATGAAAATGTTCTTTATATACAGTTTTGGCCACGAATTTAAGTCAATTCAAGTTTTTTCTAATTTTATTTTTGTTGCCTTTATTTTTAAAGATCAAAATAGTGGCTAAATTCGTCACGAAAGGCAAGGAGATGGTTCAGAAAATTGTACAGAATTTTAACGTAATGTTTGGTTTTTCATTCTGTCACTTGTTTTAAGTGGTCGTGGCTCTTAACGAAAAATTAGCGATATCAACCTTTTATCAAATTACATAGTAAAATTTAGGCAGTACTGATCGATTCTGTACAAACTGTATATTTTTGGAAATCCTATAAAATTTCCTTAAGTCTTGCATTATTTTTTTCTACAAATAGTCACCAGACTTAAAATTGCAGCACTTTAAATATGACCAAATTTTTCTTTATTTTTAGCGATTTTAAAAGAAAGTTAACAACACTCAAATTTTAACATGAAATACTTTTTATTATAACGTAAAAAAATCTTGACTGATTTGTTATATTGTGGTAAGAAAAGCATAAAACTATTCACTTTAAAATTTCAGTGCTGTTACTTTATTCAAAATCGCTAAAAACAAAAAAAAATTTGCTCATGTTTAAAGTGATGCACTTTTAAGTTTGGCGACTATTTGTAGATATAAATAATACAAGACTTAAGGAAATTTTATAGGATTTCCAAAAATATACAGTTTGTACAGTCTTGCATTATCATTTGATGTGTTAAGTCATAGTTTATTCTGTTTCCTTAAAGTGTAATAAAAGTTTACGGTTATTTTTTGTTGTTATTGTTTAACTATATCTAAATATTAAAAAAAAAAAAAGCAAAAACTAAATTAAATGCAATCGAGAAGAAGATGTTGATGACTGCTCTCGGTATAACATGAATAGAAAAAAACAGGCCATAAACAGCTCTCAGAGAGCTAGCAATTTAAATTATTTTGCACCTCTGCAAACTATCGATGATGACGATAATTATGAAACATTTATCGAACCAGCTGTTAAAGTTAACATACCACCAATAACAATCTTAAAATGTAAAATTGAACAAGTTCATGAAATGTGTAGAATATTAAAAATCAAAGATTACTCTATACGTAAAATTTCCATCGGTCTAAAATTGTTTTGCACAAATAACGTAGATTTTACTACCGTTTGTGACTCTCTCACTAAGAAGTTTCAGCTCGAATATTTCACATATGCTGCTAAAAACGAAAAGCCTTATAAGGCTGTACTATTAGGTCTAGATAAAACAGACCCATCAGTTATTAAGTCCAGACTTTTGGACATGGGCCTTAAATGTATCGATGTTAAAATTGTTACTAGAGCCTATGCTGGAGCTAGGGACAGTAACAACGAACAAATTATATTTAATGTCTACTTTGAAAAAAAGTCAATCACATTAAGAGAATTAAGGCAAAATTACTCAGCCATCAACTACATAAAAGTCAGGTGGGAATACCAAAAAGCCAACAAAACAAAACTGACGCAATGTTATAATTGTCAGCTGTATGATAAATGTGCTTATTGTAAAGGTCCCCATAAGGATATGTCCCCTGACTGCCCTAATAGGGAAACATATAAGCAAATAAGGCAACGTGCTCAACCAAAGAGTACCAGACAAAGAAGCCAACAATTCAACAACAAATCAAATTACAATGTTGAAGAGCAATTTGGGGTTGTTACAAACCTTGCATGCAAATTTTTGTACCAATGAACAGCAACATAACGTTAATACAATGGAATGCTCGTAGCATTCGTACTAAAAAAGACGAATAATTCCATTTCTTGGAAAAAACCAATATTGACATTTGTTTACTTTGTGAAACCTGGCTAATAAATCGTACAGATACGATCGTCAACGTGGTGGAGGAGGTGGAGTAGCTATTTTAATTAAAAAACACATTCAGCATCAACTTATACCTCCTATTAACACAGAACTGATTGAAAACATAGGTGTTAAGGTATAATCTGGTAATGACTTTATAAATATTTATTCTTGCTATTATCCTGGTGGGTCAACTAATAGGGACCCTAGAAGAAAACAAACATTTGCGACAGATATTCGTAAACTAACGAGCTCAAATAAATACATATTAGGAGGAGATTTTAACTGCAGACATAGTTATTGGGGATGTCAAAGAAGTAAATAGTATTTCCCCATGAATATACTTATATTACGGCTGATCCAAGTAAACAACCGTCAACTCTAGATTTTTTTACAACTAACATATCGCAAAATATGTCCGCAGTAAAAGTTATAAATGACTTGAGTTTTGACCACCTACCAATCATTAGTACAATTAATTTAAATTATGAAATGGTAGACAATTTATGCTACGCTTTCGGCAAGGCAAAATGGCCGCATTTTATGAAATCCATAAACAGGAATCTTCCTGTGGCGGATAGTTTTAATGAAATAAACAACAGCACTCAAATCGACAACATGATAAATGTTTTTAATAATGTAGTAAAAATGGGAATAGATGAAAGTGTGCCCAAACGTAGAATAGCACCAACCTCTAAACCCTCACCAAACAACATAAAAATTATGATAAAATTAAGGAACGTATTTAAAAGAAACTGAAAGCATTACAGAGATGTTAATGATCGTCGACTATGACACGTTTAAATAAAAATATTACGAATTAAATAAACCACTTCAGAAACCAAACTTGGAATAACATGTTGTCCAATTTGGACAAAGCATCTTCCCCTTTTTGGAAGGTTTCAAAAATGTTAAAGAAGAAATCTAGCAATATTCCAATTTTAAAACACAACATTGTAGTATGTTTCACCCAGCAAGAAGAGGCTGAAATTTTGGCTCATAACTTTAATTTGAACCACTGTATTTCATCAAAGTTAAGTGACACTACTACGATTACTGAGGTTAATGATGTTGCAAATCTTATTCGTAATATTAACCCAATCCCACAAAACTGTTACTTCACTACTACTGAAAAAGTTGGTGTAATTATAAAAAAATTTAAAAACAAAAAAACTCCAGGTTTAGATGTTCTTAATAATAAATGTCTAAAAAATTTACCTAATAAAGGTATCAACTATCTAACGAACATCTTTAATGCTTGCCTTAAATTATGCTACTTCCCCAGTGAATGGAAAATCTCAAAAAACATTCCAATACTCAAGCTAAATAAACCTCCTGATCAGAGAAACAAGCCAGCCGCCGGTCATTTTTGCCTCAGCCGCCGCCGCCGATTTTTTTCGGCTCATTTCGGCTGGAAGTATCAATTTTCCAAATAAAAAAATTAAAAGCAAATGTCATTTTTAAAACAAATTTTCTACTTCATCATTTCCTGAACCATCAAGAGTATTTTTTTTTAGTTCAAAAAAAATAAAAGAACCAATTTTATAGTCAGAGCTAAGAAGGATTTTTGTCATAAATATTTCTTAAGTTGGAAGTTTTGCTTGAAAACTTCTGACAGATTTCGATGAAATTTGGATATGCAATAGAGGAGAGAATCCAAATGAACACGTCTTTAGCACCCATAGTCAGAGCTTTGAAGAATTAATTCCTTAATTCAATTTTTCAATTCTGAATTAAAAATTCGATGAATTAATTCACTAAGCACCATATATTGAATGGAATTAATTCATATTTGCTTTCGTTCGATTTATTTTGTTACGAATTAATTCAATTGCAATGGTTCTTTTTATTAAATCAATTGAATTAATTCCTTACTGAATTAATTCACCACTGAATTCATTCAATTTCATTTTCATTCAGTGAATTAAAAAAAAATAAAATTACATTCAGTGAATTAAAAAAAAAAATAATAAGTTCACTGAATTGAAAAAAATTAAAATAAAAAAATATAACTATATAACTAGTTTGAAAAATTAATAGTTATATTTTTTTTCAAATTTATCTATATCTGTAAAGTTTTTATTTTTAATAGTAAAAGGCTTTATTTTTGAATCATGTAGGTTGATAAACAGCATCCGGTTTCTAATTTGTTACTAGCACACGCTGTAAAATTGCTTATTTAAAACTTTTATTTGTACATTATTGTTTTATTCTACTGAACGGCAGAAAACAGGCTTTGAATTCAGTGAACTTATTTTATTTTTTTTTAATTCAGTGAACTTATTTTATTTTTTTTTTTCAATTCAGTGAACTTATAATTTTTTTTTTGTAATTCACTGAATGTAATTTTATTTTTTTTTTAATTCACTGAATGAAAATGAAATTGAATGAATTCAGTGGTGAAGTAATTCAGTAAGGAATTAATTCACTTTTTTTCCGTTCGATTTATAAAATTGAACGCGTTCACCGGTGAATTAATTCATTTGATTTAATAAAAAGAACTATTGCAATTGAATTAATTCTTTGAAATTGTTGTTTGATGAACGCATTCAGTTGAATGAATTCAGTGAATTACTTAAGAAAAGGAATTCATTCAATTCTAAAGAAAATTGAATTCGATTGCTAGTGAATTTATTCAAAAAGGAATTAATTCTTCAAAGTTCTGCCCATAGTTTTGGATACAAATTACACAGTGTTACAAAATAAAAAATATGCATATATACTTTTCAAATGACCAAGTGTAGATTGTAGGCAGAGCTTCGAAAGAATTAATTAAATTTAGCTTAATTCGCACAAAACCGAATTCAGCTTTAGAAATTGAATATATATCATTCCATCAAACCATTCCTTTATAATTAATTCATAGGTTTCATTCCCAAAGTTTAATATTAAATAGAATGTATTCTTATGTTGAATACATTCCTTATGGAATTACAATCAATTTAAATAATTAATTTTTTCATTAATTCTAATCTTTTACAAAATGGCTTATCAAAATTGTCATTTTATTCATTCAGTAAAAGATCTAAGATATGAATATTCTAATGATTCTGACAACACTTTAGTTTATAATTACAAATTAAATATAAATGTGGCTTATTTGAGGGATTTAATATTTACAAAACCCATAAAAATAATTAAAAACGCAACATTTGTTTTAATCTTTTACAAACTGAATGAAACGTGAAAGATCATTATAAAAAGAATGAATTCATGAAAGAATTCGTTCACTATGCATGAAAATTAAAAGAATGAAGCCAGTGAATGAATTCATAAGGAATGGTATAAACGAATGATATATTAGTAAATTTTAATAAAAAATCGAAAAGTCAATTAAAGAATTAATTCATTCGAATCTATGGTCGTAGGTTTGGTTAAGTAGATCACATCACATTTTTCAGAAATTTCAGTACACCTGGAATTATTATCAAAAGACACATTTTTAAGACATTGCGGACGAAAAAAATGTTAAGTTATTTCTCGGTCGACTTATAAAATTGGGGAGATATTACATAATCGACGCTGTTCTGAGTACCGAATCCACAAAAAAATTCTAAAGTGAAACATTCCGAATTTTTTTGTGATCCACATCCGAGTTATTTTTTTCGTTTTATTTCGTGTAGAAAAAGCTTGATGATAGTGAAACGAATATATATTTTTTAACAACAATTATTATATATTTATTTATTTTAAAATTAGTCTATGAATATTAAAATTTGGTAGAAACAACAAATTTTCGAAATTTTTAATTCCGTGTGATTTTACAAATCAACTCTAATTAAAAAGTTTCGGAACTTAGAACAGGGGTGAATATCTGAATTTTTTATTTTTTCTTCTAAGTTTTTCAACTTTGACATCTTTTCGAGCATAATTTTTTTGGAACCATATTTTTTTCTAGTTTATTCTAAAAACACATTTCATTTTGAGTTTTTATTTCTAAGTTCCGAATCCACATAAAAAATTCTAAAGTGAAACATTCCGAATTTTTTTTGCTGTTCTGTGATCCACATCCGAATTATTTTCTTCGTTTTATTTCGTGTTGGAAAAGCTTGGTGAAACTAAAACGAATATTTTGTTGCAAAAATTAATATGTTAAAATTTATATGCTAATTTTTGTTGAAACAGTCAATTTCCGATATTTTGTATTTTGTGTGATTTTACAAAACCACTCTAATTAAAAAGTTTCGAAATTCAGAACAGGGGTGATAGTGTCAAAACTCTGTTTTCGAGCGACTTCAAGCACTTAACAATTTGAAATTCAGCAAATTTTTCAACCGATTTTGAATATTGTAAAGTTTTTGGAAAGACAAAAATTTTAGCTTTCCAAATATATATAGAATTATTTATTTGTAACTGAAATATGTTGACAGTTTTAAATATTAAAATTAATTTTTTTTTTAATTTGTATACTTTGACGGCTTTTTTACAGTATTAAACAATTCTTTACTATTGTAATTTATTCTGAAAGTGGGTTTAGTTCTTAGTAAAATTAGATTCTTTTGTTGAAATTTTCTAAACATTTAATTTCAGCAACTCGATGTTCTTGTTTGCACAATTATTAAGGTTAATATTTTCAATTTTCTTATAAATGCAGAGATTCCATGTTTATAAAAAAATGTATAACTTCGACAATTTTAAAGCGATTAAAGTAGAACTTCATTTTACCCTGAATAAAGAATAAATTAGATAAAAATTAGTTTTTTTAAACAAAATATTGCAATTAAAAGACAAAATAAGAAAAAATTAAGAAAATCAGTTTTATTTGAAAATATTTCCACACAATTTTGTTGAATATATATACATATGTATATATTTGGTAAGCCCAACTATCTCTCCTTCTAGCTCCGTTCAAAAATTAAGAATCCTAAATTTGTAATTTTTATCGATGAATTTACCTTAAAATTATTTTTTATTTGATAATTCCAAATTTTTTGCACAATTTTGTACTGCTATATTTTGGAAAAAACCTTAAACATCTTTAAATTACGTGTATAATGTTCTATCAAGCCGATCAAGCCGCCGCCGCCGCCGATTATTTGGTTGCGCCGCCGATTTTTTGCTTGCGCCGCCGCCGCCGATTATTTTGATCGGCTTGTTTCCCTGCTCCTGGTTCTCCACTTTCTTATAGACCAATAAGTCTGCTCTCTTCTATAAGTAAAATCTTGTAAAAAATTATTAAGGAAAAGCTTATTAATTTTATCGATGCAAACAATATACTTCCAACGCAACAATTCGCCTTCAGAAGTGAACATAATACGTCTCAACCCCTGCTAAAAATCAGAAAATTAGTTAAAAATAATTTTCAAAACGGCAAATCAACTGGAATGATTTTGCTAGACATAAAAGCTGCATTTGACTCCGTTTGGCATAATGGACTTATTTTTAAATTGAAAAAATTCAACTTTCCAATTGAACTCATAAAAATTATTTAAAACTTTCTTCAAAATAGATCGTTCAGCGTTTACTTGGGTAAAACCTGTTCACAACAAGTAAATATCATTGCAGGATGTCCACAAGGTTCTTGCCTGTCGCCAGTTCTTTACAACATCTTTACTGCTGACATTCCAACATTTTCCAATTGCATTACGTCTATATTTACAGATGATACATCAATTCTTAGTTCTGATGTTTATTCAGCTGATATTATTACAAACTTGCAGTCTGCTCTTACTGGGTTGAGTAATTATTTTGATAAATGGAAGATTTTGGTTAACCCTGAAAAAACGCAGGCTATTTATTTTACAAGAAAACGTAAGTCATGTTTTATACCCCAGAGTTTACCTCGTTTCATGAGCCATGATATTCAATGGGAAAACAACGTCAAATACTTGGGCGTAATGCTTGATACAAAGCTTAATTTTAATAATCATATTCCCTATGTAGTGGACAAAATTAACAAAATTATTAGAATTATGTACCCAATTATAAACAGAAAGTCGAAAATGAGCATAGACAATACAAAACTCATCATCATATCTATATTCCACCTAGGGTTTGGGATTTCCCGGAATTTTTCATTTCCCGGGAAACGGGAATAACAAAATTTGATTCCCGGGAATACCGGGAATCCCGGGAAATATTCTTGAACGAAATTGTTAATGAAAACCACCTATATAAGTAATATTTGTTCAATAAAACACTATTTCAGTACAAATTCAGTCTGTGTAGTGAGAATTCAAAGTAAAAAATATCAGAATGTTGAACATTTGGTTTCACATAAATTACTCTAAGCACTGCCAAATTAATTGCATGATTCCAGCAGAAAGCACTCACTACAGGATTGTCGGAAACAAACCGTTTCATCACATTCGGCCCATTAGATATGGTGGCCACAATGTTATTTTCCAAATACAAATAAACTATTCTAGCCTTATATCTACAATTCTTCTTAATTCATCAGCATTACATCTTCCTGACATATAAACCAACCGCAGGTTATAAAATGAATTATTTCCGTTTATACATATGTTCAAATATCTCTTTTGTGATATCTTGTCCATTCATCTAAGATTATAGTAAATCTCCTATTATTAGAAATATTGCTCAATATTTCTTTTATCATGATATCTTTTACATGATTGTAGTAATTTAATATAATGTTCTTTACATCGGTTTCGTTTTTTGGCAATGCCAGGTTTTTATTATAAAAACTTTCTCGAATAAACGATGATCTAGTTATGGTGCGGCTAATTTGGATACCATTTCGGGAAATATTTGCCCTACCATAAAACGTTAAATGCCTATTCAGCTTACACTTTTTTCTTCGGGTAGTTTGCTAATTTTAGCTGGAACGTTATTCTTGTTGTTGTTTTCTTCAAGAGAAGTTGCATGACTCTCAATTTTTTGTGAACCAAATTTAGATGTCGGATAATATCTTCGTTAACCATTAGTCTTTTAGGGCAAATATTGCCCTGCGCTGCATTATGCGAAAAATCTTTATTAGTTGAAATGCTCCTAATTACTTGGCAAAGATTTTTTATGTTTCAAAGAAATTGATTCCTTTTAAAATATTTTAGCAATAACATTTTGTGTTGGTAAAATATTTTTTGTTTTATAACTAAAATTAAAAAATCCTATTCCAAACAAAAACAATTTAAAGAATTTAGTATTTTTAAAATTCCCGTTTTCCCGGGAAAAATATATTATTTTCCCGGGAATTCCCGGCAAACTTTTCCTGGGATTACCCGGGAATTCCCGCCCGGGAATTCCCGAACCCCAAACCCTAATTCCATCCCATAATGTTTTACTGTGCTCCAGTTTGGTACACATCTGCAAAATGTCATATAAAAACACTCCAAGTAGCACAAAATAAACTACTTAAAATGATATTTAAACTACAATGACACTATTCCACCCGACGCCTACATACCCTACGAGAAATTTTAACAAACTGTCACCGAACTGGCCCCGTTATATGAAATAGACTGGTCACTTCTACATGGCGTAGGGAAGTCTCACTGGCTTCGACCTCGTTCTGGATAAAATCGAAAGATTGACTCTAAATTTTAATGGAAGATGCCAACTCTCACAACATATACATATCAATGAACTGATCTCAATCATAATTTTATCTACTTTAGTTTATCTCATTTTTATCTTATACCTCTGCTTCATAAAGGTTTTTGCAAATTTTTTTCCTTCCGTTTAATAATAATGTACATACATCAATTTCATAAATTAAAAAAATATATTTATATATCTAAGTAGAAAAGGAACGAAGTTCCTAAAGTCTTTGCTTCTAAGTAAAATGTAAATAATATAAATATTATAAGAAATAAATTGAATTGAATACGGTTTGTACAGAACCGATGAGTACTGCCTAAATTTTACTATGTAATTTGATAAAAGGTTTATATCGCTAATTTTTTGTTAAAAGCCACGCCCACTTAAAACAAGTGACACAATGAAAAAACAAACATTACGTTAAAATTCTGCACAATATTCTGAACCATCTCCTTGCCTTTCGTGGCGAATTTAGCCACTATTTTGATATTTAAAAATAAAGGCAACAACAATAAAATTAGAAAAAAATTTAAATTGACTTAAATTCGTGTCCACCACTGTATATGAAATTGTTCAATAGTATTTAATTTTTTTTATAAAATATCGTCATTTCCTGAGAGAATAATGTTTTATAATTTTTGTTTTATTTATTCTTCAATTACATAATTATTAATTTTGTACTATGAAATTTTTTATAAATCATATTAATTGTTTGCGAAACTTTTTTTATGAAACTTTTTAATTTAATATAATGTTCTTTCTTTAGATACTCAAGCAGAAAAATACGATCGGCACAATGTTGGCATACCGTTGGCGATGGTCGGTTATGCATTGGCAGAGCGTGGGATTAACAATCCTGACAGTATTGTCCTGTTACCCGATTAATAACAACGGCCAACCGCTGGTTGGCGCTAACTTGCCAACGTTTTTACAACGTTGTCAAAATTGAAAAAAGTGGTCTAAAAATAAATGTTCCAAATTTTTTTTTGTTTATTAAAAAAAATAGCTTTTAGTATTTTTTTAAAAAAACGTGGTTCTGATGGGAATTGAACCCAGGCCGCCAGGTTGTCAGCCGCGATCTCTACACACTAAGCTGACAAGACTTGTAATATCTAATAGCTAAAAAATTAGATCAATGATAACAGCAGTTGTAGCTAACTTACAAGCATCGGCAAAAGGTTGGTTGACACTAAGCGGCCAACATTGTCATGATGTTGGAAAAACCAAAAAATGTATGGTCTAATAAACTCAAAAAAACACTTTTTTGCGAAAAAAAAAATTATTTAGAATAAAAATGTTAATTATAATTATTTTAAATAAAACATGGTCGGGCTGTGACTCGAACCCGAGCCGTCAGATTGCCAGACAATCGCTCTACACACTAAGCTAACGAGACATGTAGTACAACATAGCTTAAATAATAAATGAATGATAATAATGGCTAATATGTAAATATTGGCACAACGTCTGCTGGACCTCACTTGCCAGCGTTGGCGTAACCTCAGGAAAATCAAAATATAGTGGTCAAAAAAAATTAAGAAAAATTAAGGTAGTTCAAAAGAGGTGTGCTATTTGTTATATCGTTGTATCGTCCTAACAAAAAACAGAGTTGTTAAAAATTAAATTAAAAAAAATACAAGATTTGAGAATAGCACGATACAACATTTTTACGTATGTTAAGTGTCCTATATTTGAGTGTGCTAACAGATAGAAAACCCAATAGAAAATCGTTGTTAAACTCAAATAAAAGCTTTAACAACTCTGTTTTTTGTTAGGACGATACAACAGATAGCACACCCCTTGTGATTATTTTATAAAAAAACAATTAAATTTAATAAAAAGAAATGTAATTTTATAAAAAAAAGATATAAAAAAATGCTACGATTTTATTACGCCTTTTGCATTTGCTAAGTATTTTTTATTTATCCACTTCAGCTTAGCAACGACAACAACCAACTATAATAAATAACACTATGCGACAGTCAAAATCGGGATGGGATGAAACCAACGGGAAATGTTATATCGGTCAAAAACAAGTTATACGTGTCCCGGCGTTTCGCTGGGTCACCCCTAGGAATCGAGATATATCTTTTTTTTGACATAACTCGAAAACCACTAGTCCGATTTTGCTCAAACAATTTTAAAAAAATTAAAAATTACAATTCCTTTAATCTGTTCACATAACGTTTTTCTATATACTCAACAGTTTTGCCGGTAAAAATAAATGTTTGTTACCGCTACCATAAAAATCAATAACCTTTTGTTTATTACTTTTTTTTAATATTTTAGGCAAAAAATATTTTTTTCTTCATACATTTATTTTTACCGGCAAAACTGTTGAGTATAAAGAAAAACGTTATATGAACAGATTAAAGGAATTGTCATTTTTAATTTTTTTAAAATTGTTTGAGCAAAATCGGACTAGTGGTTCTCGAGTTATGTCAGAAAAAAGACCACCAAAGGTCAAATCGATATATCTCGATTCCTAGGGGTGACCCAGCGAAACGCCGGGACACGTATAACTTCTTTTTTACCGATATAACTTTCCCCGGTTGTTTGAACCCTTCCCGATCACTGACCCCTACCATTTGTCTCACAGTGTAATAGCCCAGCAAAATATTGGTAATGACACCTCATTACTATCTGCATTACCAAAAATGATATATCATTACCTTTTGCATTATTTTATAATATAAAATAATGACTTCCTAATAACGGCCTATTGTATTCATTGTTTCTAAATATAAAATAATGACTTACTCGTAATATTTTAAATAAGTACTTTTTACACAGTTAAATTTTATACATTTTTATTTATTACCCAGCAAAATCTTTCATTACCAAACAAGTGGTTATATAATAGAAATTCATAGCTCCGCACAACTTATTTTTCGGCGTATAAGCTCATTATTTTTGTTTGGCGTGGTCGTTTTCATAAGTAGTCACGCTTACCCGCTCGCTTACGAAAAAATGAGAAATAAGTAGTTATGAGACTTTACATAATAAGTGGTTACACTCATGCTTACAATAAGTTGAATTATAAGTGGTTATCCGATGGCTTACTTGATTCTTAAAAATAAGGAGTTAAGCAAATACTATTAGCTTAAGGAAGTACATTCAGAAAAATTTAAGTTTTTTCTAGTGTGACGTGTCACAATACAAATCCCAGGACAGGTCCCTGAACTTTGTTTTTTTATGAGAGTTCAGTAACCTGTCCTAGGATTTGTCTTGTGACATGTCACAAGGGGTCAATTTCCCCCTCCTATGACAACGCCATGTAAAAGTGACCAGTCTATTTCATGTAAAGGGGCCAGTTCGGTGTCAGTTTGTTAAAATTTCCCGTAGGGTATCTATCGAAAATATTGAAAATTTGATTTAAAAAATATTTCTGAAATTTGAAAATTTGAATTTTTGAAAATTTTTTCGCAAAATAAAGAAAAATTTAAAATAATTTTAAATTTCCACGAAAATGTTGTGAATAGATTTTCGTTGTATATTAACGTTTGCTCAATATGGAATGCATAAGAATGAAACAAAAAACACAACACATCTTCTGTTATTATTTAACTCATTAATGCAGCTACGCAGAGATACGTTTACATCTGTCTAATCAAGGCTTAAAGCGTGTCTCAGCATGCCGTTGGACTGTGGAGTCTAACCACATGCAAAATTTTTCTGGCGTATAGGAGCTTCATCACGCTTAGCCCTAATTGTGAAGACAATGGCCGTATATGTGTTGCTGTGGTTCCTGTGCGTCTGATTTATTCTGACGTATTAGGACTTCATCACGCTTAACCTCCATTGTGAAGGCAATGGTTGTGTATGCGTTGTTATTGTTCCTGTGCGTCTGTTGTTGTATATCACGGTGACGGAACTTTCTGGACAGTTTGTAACATAACCGAAAAACAATGATTATTTTATGGTAGTAAACTTTGGTGTGTCTTTAAAGTAGAGATGGGCGCGTGACACGAAATTTTCGTGTCACGCGTGAATCACGCGTGTTCGTGAGTTAAAGTGATAGCACTCACGTGAGTCGTGCGTGAGCGTGAGTTAAAAAATGTTTTTCGTGACTCGTGCGTGAGTAAATTTTTGTGCGTGAGTTTGCGTGATTATATTAAACCAGATTGCGATAATTTACAATTTTGGAAAAATTCCAGAGATCTTCCCCTCCTTCAAATAATTTGTATTTCAGTCAGTTCAGGTACTAGCTAACGGGTGTTTTCTACTTCTGCCAGAATTCTTATGTAAAGAAGAAATCGACTTCTTGTACAAAACATTAAAAATTTTGTTCCTGCACAAAAATTTGGAATAACATTTAAAGATTTACAGTGAATTTTTTTAGTTATTTAAAAATTTTAAATATAAAATTAAATTAAAGGAATTAAATGAGCTAAAACCCCAAAACCTAATTAACAAATAATGAAAAATAATCTGTTAAAAGCATGTCCCTATTAGAGATGAGCGATCCGGTGATTTTTGAATAACGCTGCTACCAGTGATAGTGATTTTCAAATCACCGTTCTTTTAAACAGTGACCGTGATCACGGGTTTGTAATAGAGATGGGCGATCCGGCGATTTTTCAGTTACATTGTTCTCAGTGAATGTGATTTGCAAATCGTTGTTCTTTTAAACTGTGATCGTGATCACGGTTTTTCTATGGAAAAGACTGCGATTTTCTGATAAACGAAATAATATTTATGGCGAGTTTTTAAGATGTCAGTTAAACTTGGTTTAGTTAAACCGAAAACGAATTTTGTCAGCCATTTCGAAGTTTATTAACAAAAACTTGCCGGAAAAACTTTTTCTCGAGTATAATTTATTTCATTATTGAAATAAAACAAAATAAACCACATTTTAAAAGCAGTATTCCAGTTATAAACTGCGTTAAACTAAGTTTAAAGATAATCCACTTCCTAAAAACTGGGCCTTAAAAGAAGAATAGTTGCGACCGGTAACAAAGGCATGATAGAAGGAGACATTTTATTCAGAAGAGTGTGAAAACAAGTTACTGTTATTGAAAAAAAAAACATGTATTACTGTGCACAATGAAGTTTGCAAGAATAATAGTACAAAAATATTAAAAGAACGACATTCCGAGTAACTGCGACTTGAAATATATGATCACTGCCGTTACCATTGATTTATCAATAACTGTGATTAAATCACCGGTATGAAAATATCGCTCATCTCTAGTCCCTATACAAATTTTATTCTTGTATAAGGCAATAGTCAGGGGGCGACGTTTTTAGTATTTCTAGAAATATTTGTTAAGTTAAAGTGCAAACTCAATGAGAATTTATTCTTCTCGTCTAGGAGCGTTTCTAAACATTTAAAATATCAAAGAAAGAACAAAAAAAAATAACACAATTTGCTTTGTCATCTTCCATACTCTGTTGTTTTGACAGATCTAGCAATGTAGTGACATCCATTCAAGTATAATCAACAATAGAAAATAAAAGTTTTTCTAAAGTGTCAGTAATATTTATATTTGCACAAGCACTTGCATATTAGTTAAATTTTTAACAAAATTTTTTTATAGTTAAGCTAATTTTAATTCTAACCCCCATTAACAATAAACAAACAACCTGAAGTTAACACAAACTGAAAGTTAAAAAATTCAAATTTGTATGGAATTTGACATCTGTAACTCTAAGTTAGCTCAAACTTTAGGTTAATTTGTTTATTGTTAATGGCCCTAAATAAATAAAGCTTATATTCAATAAAGAAAGTTTTCTTAAATACTCGTAATTAAGATGAAAACAGGGTTGGCAGGCAATACCGCTAAAATACCGTTATCGATTCAAAACCCTTTTAACTGACTACTGTTACCCCTAAAATACCGTTACCGAAATACCGCTATCTTTAAAATACCGTTACCGAAATAACTGAAATACCGTTACCCTTGAAATACCGATACCGAAATAAATTAAATATCGATACCCTTAAAATACCCTTACCGATATAAATGAAATACCGTCACCCCTAAAATACCGTTGCCGATATTTTTAATTTTCTGTTTTTGACAATTGCACTGGATTATTGAGTATTTTTCGTACCTTAAGTTGGTAAATTGGTTCTGTTTTTAATCTCGTTTGTTTTTCGTAAAAAAATTGAGGAATGCATCGAAAAAACTGACTACCGATATCCTTAAAATACCGTTACCGAAATAACCGAAATACCGCTAACCTTAAAATACCGTTACCGAAATAATCAAAACACCGTTATCCTTAAAATACCTTACTCTTTAAAATATCTATACCGAAATAAATGAAATAGCGTTACCCTTAAAATACCGTTACCGAAATAATCTAAAATAGCGTTACCCTTACCGATAACCGCATCGCTTCGGTTACCATCATGGATAAAAACAAATTTCATATTTTTCGTGAGTATTTCTTGAGCGCGAGTACTTCGTGAGCGTGATTTAAATTAAAATTAATCACGTGAGCGTGAGTGAGCGTGATTATAAAAAATGTTCGTGCGAGAGTCGTGCGTGATTATTATTTTTCTTTCGTGAGCGTGAGTCGAAATTCACTCACGCGCCCATCTCTACTTTAAAGCACGTTGGTAAATAGTAGGTCTGTTCGGGTACTCAACGCGGGATCCCAATTTTACCAAAAAGCGTTTTCTTACTCCACAATTGGGTAAATGAGAGCTGTCATGAGAGAGTAATATTCTTGTTCTTCTTGCACGAAAAAGCCCAGACTTTTTTTGTGTAAATTTGAGTAAATTGTTTTTATCAGCTGTTATATCATCAGTTGGGTTCAACTAGCTCAATTGAGCTATTCACTAATTTGAGCTAGTTCACAAATAATAGCTCTTTTAGTTCAATCCCCAGCAAAATATTGGTAATGACACCTCATTACTATCTGCATTACCAAAAATGATATATCATTACCTTCTGCATTATTTTATAATATAAAATAATGACTTCCTAATAACGGCCTATTGTATTCATTGTTTCTAAATATAAAATAATGACTTCTCGTAATATTTTAAATAAATACTTTTTACATAGTTAAATTTTATAAATTTTTATTTATTATATGTAAATATGTTTTATGTTTAAATTTTTATGACGAGTCCTAAAATTACACATAGAAAAAACTTAAATTTTTCTGAATGTATTTTCTTAAGCTAATAGTATTTGCTTAACTCCTTATTTTTAAGAATCAAGTAAGCAATCGGATAACCACTTATAATTCAACTTTTTGTAAGCATGTGTGTAACCACTTATTATTCAAAATCTCATAACTACTTATTTCTCATTTTTTCGTAAGCGAGCGGGTAAGCGTGACTACTTATAAAAACGACCACGCCAAACAAAAATAATGAGCTTAGACGCCAAAAAATAAGTTGTGCGGAGCTATGAATTTCTATTATATAACTACCTATTTGGTAATGAAAGATTTTGCTGGGTCGCTCATTTCATTCATTCAGAAAATATGTTTATCATTTACAAAAATTAATATAAAAGTTGCAAAAGTTTATCGGTTATGTTACAACTCCATATAATTACCGACAATTTTTTGAAGACGCTTGTTTAAATGTGTTAAAGAGATAAATATGTAAATAAATCGAAGCTTTTGTTTAATATTAAAATCTTTACCAAATTTAATAAAGTAAGTATTCCATTTTGTAAATAGAAACGCCTAAAAAGGAAATGTTTATTAAAATTTAGTTAGAATATTCTTCTACCTCAAGTCCAAATTCTAATATGATATTGTCATTGAAACAACAAATAAAATCTCATATGACAATATCATATTAGAATTTGGACTTGAGGTAGAAGAATATTCTAACTAAATATATGAAGATATAGACAGAAAGTCCGAAAAAACAATTTTTGTATTTTTAATGCAAAAATTAAAATAATTGTTTATTAAAATTTTTGATTTAAAAAGGGGTTTAACTAGAAAATCTATTTAGATTTTTACAACAAATTGAACAAGAACTAGAAAGAGCGCTCACCAAAACGAACTATATTGCACAAATCTATTGACGTTTGTTTTTCGGTCTTCAAATATGGTTTTTCGCGTTCGTTTACTTTTGGGCATTTTTGTCACATCGTGAGAGTATTTCTTGTTAACTCTCATTTTACCGAACTTTACCCAAAAAGTAAAGAAACAGACCTAGGACTTATATTAGACCACCCATGAAATATATGAGATTTTCAAAAGTGTTTTTTTTTTGTTCGCTCTACCGGCAGTTTCCGATAGGTTCGGCATAAAAAATAATATATGTATGTGCAAAAATTGGATCTCTCGGGGGAGTACAGGCCATTCAGTTTGAAATCTTGATCTAAAAATTACTTAAAAACCAATGTTGCCATTTTAGCATATTTTCTGCTAGATTAAGCAGATTTAGTTCGAAAGCTGCATATTTCTTTTAGAAAAATATGCTAAATGTTTTTTAGCATATTTCGTTTGACAAAAGCAGAGGCCAGATTCCCGCACTCGTAAGCGTTCGAAATTGTTAGAAAATCACGTTTTTAAAGTGCAAATAAAAGAGCACGAACAACTCTTGTTACACTCATAGAAATAAATCTGTAAAAATAGCAGAAAAAGTTACTAAAAATTAGTTAAAAATGATGCTACAGAAAAAACTGCTAAAATTAGCAGGTTTTCTTACTAAATACTAGTAAAATGAGAAGAGCAAAAACAAAACTGTTAAATTTACAGAATTTTAGTTTTAATTTTGCTGTTGACACAAAATGGTTTAATCTTTTTAAGATCTTTAAAAAAAATATTTATAACTAAATGAAATTGAGTTAAAAAACAAAATTTGTGCCCGAGCTGGGATTCGATAACACTGTGGAACAAATTCAGGTTAGCAAAAGTTAGGTCGATTCTCAGAGTGAGGGGTGAAAATAGAGGCTAAATTAGAAGACCCGTATCGCGGCGTTTGTTTATGTTAGTTCGAATTTTTTTTAATCGACCTTCGAACTTTGCAGTCAAATGCCGATTTTCAGCATATTGTTTATATGGTTTTTTGGCTATAACTCGTCGACTAATTGATATTTTTTAAATCTGTAAAAGCCAAATTATTGCTAGAGACCTGTGCAACAATTAAAATTTTTTAGAAAATTGTTTTATAAAATTTTTGTGGTGCTTATGAAGCAAAATGTTGGAAAAATTATTTTTTTTTCATGCTTTTTGAAAATATTTTCCACAAAACTAAGTCTTTTTTGCTTTCTGTTTGATCTATAATATGCTTCTCAGTTTCTTCTTTGTCTTCCCCTTCTTCCTCTTTTTCCTCGCCTCCCTCTTCTTAAAAGGTGTTTTTATACCAACAAAACAACTTTTTTGTTTTCAACCACCGCACAGGCAGCGATTTTTTTTATTTTGTACAAGCGAACTAATTTCAAAAATAAAGATTCAGTTAAGACTCGGAACTCAGCCGAAGCTGATGTCTTTTAATTTTCGCTCGGTCGTGATAAAATTCGCTATTAATTTTTTTGGAACTTATTTCATTTTGTGAGTGATTTAAGTTAAGTGCATCGGTTTCATAAAAATAACAAAAAAAAACATTGTATAATATATATTGTATTAAAAATGTCGGAACCAAAATGTAAAATGGACCATTTTTGTAATGTTTGTGGACGTTTCATAGCAAGCGATGAAAAATGTGGCAATGCGAGTGATTTTTTTTGGAAGCCTGTAAACAATATTTCTCGCAAGAGTTTATCACTGACGTAAACTATGCCCCTAAAAAAGTTTGCTTTAATTGCTATTCAACTCAATGCAATGGAAAAGTGGAAAGAAGAAGGCTATACCTTTTGGTATACCAATGATGTGGTTAGACAACGGCCGCATCAAGAAGAAAATTGCTATGGATGTATCAACTACCATAACACTTTGAATAGAAGGAAAGCAAAGAATAAAACTTATGTAGCAGTGCCAAGTGTCCAATTACCATTACCGCACTCAGAATTCGTTCCAGTACCAACATACCGAAGTATTGATCTAAAATAGATATCAGTACTACAACCGCCGCTGCTACATCCATGGATTTCTTCTTAGACTACGACCCTGGTGAAGGTACATCCTCTGAAACATCAAAGGACCCAATCCTAGTCACAGAAAACCAATTGGATGGAATTGTTGCAAATTTGTGTTTGACTCAGAAAAAATCAGAACTACTCGCTACATTTTTGAAAGGAAATAATTTGCTGGCGAAAGGTACCAAAGTAACAGCATATCGAAAACGCCAAAAAGAGTTTGAAAAGTTCTTCAATGTGAATGATGCAAAAGATTTCGCTTATTGCAACGATATTGAAAAGTTAATGGAGACGATAGGGTTAACCTATAAAAAAGATGATTGGCGTTTATTCATCGATAGTTCACTAATCAGCTTAAAAGTTGTGCTTTTGCACAAGATAAATAGAATGCCTTCTGTTCCGATTGCGTATAGCACTGACACTAGTTAAAATTTCGATAATTTGAAACACATTCTGGAAGTAGTCAAATATAACGAACACCAGTGGCGCATTTGCTGTGATCTCAAAATAGTTTCATTGATTACAGGCTTAACAGCATCTGGGCGTCCAAAATATCCGTGTTTTTTGTGCGATTGGGATTCACGATACGGAGAAGGTATTAAAGGAAGAAACCAGTACAAACAGCATAACTGGAATAGTCGCATTGGACGGAAATGGCCTAAAGACAATAGGCTATACGAAAGTCTTGTTCCTGAAATGAAAATTTTGTTGCCGTTGCTCCACATTAAACTTGGCATTGCTAAAAATTTTTTGATATGTATCGCAAAAAGACCAGCAGTATTCAACCGCTTAAAAGACGTTTTCCCAAGACTAAGTAACGCCAAAATTCAGGAAGGGGTCGTTAATGGTCCCGACATACGGAAACTAATGAGTCGTCAAGATTTTGACCAAGTTCTGACAGACCGAGAATTAAATGCATGGCTCGCATTGAAAGCAGTCATTAAAGGACTTTTGGGTAAAGAACGCAAAGACAACTACCGGCAATCTGTTGTAAACATGTTGGCAGCTTTCGATGAAATTGGGGTTAATATGTCGTACAAAATTCATCTCTTGCATCAGCATCTTGATCAACTCGCTCAACAGTTGCCAACTGAATCTGATGAGCAAGGCGAACGTTATCACCAAACTGCGCTTCCATTTGAAATAAGGTAACTATAGAGTGTGCATATTTTGAATTCCTAAATTTTTCTAATATCTTTGTCAGAGATCACAATTTAAACATGTTAACGATTGAAAACTATTTTCTTTTCAGGTACAGAGGAAAGAAATCTCCACATGCAATACTCGCTGAAATTTGTTGGTGGTATAAAAACACCTTTGAAGAAGAGGAAGACGAGGAAAAAGAGGAAGAAGGGGAAGACAAAGATGAAATTCCAGAATATCTGTTGGACGAAATTATCGACCTTTCTGATGATGATGACGATGACCAAGATATTAGAGAGAGCAGTGATGTTGTTCCACAGCCGCCTGCTAAACGGCAACTGGCCAAATCATTAATTTAATTTATTTAATTTTTTTACTTAAAACTTTTCCTAACTAACATTTCGAAATTATATTTTTTTGAAACAGAAAGCAAAAAAGACTTAGTTTTGTGGAAAATATTTTCAAAAAGCATGAAAAAAAATAATTTTTCCAACATTTTGCTTCATAAGCACCACAAAAATTTTATAAATCAATTTTTTAAAAAATTTTAATTGTTGCGCAGATCTCTAGCAATAATTTGGCTTTTACAGATTTAAAAAATATTAATTAGTCGACGAGTTATAGCCAAAAAACCATATAAACAATATGCTGAAAATCGGCATTTGACTGCAAAGTTCGAAGGTCGATTAAAAAAAAATTCAAACTAACATAAACAAACGCCGCGATACGGGTCTTCTAATTTAGCCTCTATTTTCATCCCTCACTCTCAGAATCGGCCTAACTTTTGCTAACCTGAATTTGTTTCACAGTGTAATAGTACCTATATATAATTATGTGTGGGATTATATATGACAATATATAATTACATATTAAAATATTATTAATCCCAAGTTGCAGTAAACATAACTTTCAGGTGCTGTTGGCAGAAAATAGGTTAATTTTTTTAAGATCTGTAAAACAAATATTTACAAGTAAATTAAATTGAGTTAAAAAAGTAAAAAAAAAAAATTTTTTGGGCCCGAGCTGGGATTCGATAGTAGGGAGTCTCAGGTAATATGTGACTATATATAATTATATATTAAACACATAGAAAATATTACTGAGGTGGGACCATATATAATCATATCTCAAATTATATTGTTAATCTTGCACCATATATGGAATCATATGTAATTATATCTTATAGCATTTAATATAATATATAATCATATGTATATAAAAATATCTTACACCATACAACCAACAAATTTTTATAAGAGGGCATACATTATTATATCTCAAAATATATGGCTTATATGCCACCATATGTGATCATATATTATGTTATATATGATCATTTATAGTTATATATGACAATAGACCTGTCATATCTCATTATATGTAGCATATATGGTTCTTATCTAATTTTATAAAAGACAATATATAAACATATATGGTTATATAAGATACCACATAAGAAACATATAATTATATATGGTTATTCATGACAATATATATACTCACATATTATAAGATAAAACAATATATTACTATATATGACTATATATACATTTTTTTGATCGGGTAGTTACAATTTTTGGTTTCTTATTACATTTCCCTTTACCTGCCCTACGGGAAATTTTAACAAACTGTCACCGAACTGGCCCCTTTATATGAAATAGACTGATCACTTTTACATGGCGTTGTCATAGGAGGGGGAAATTGACCCCTTGTGATATGTCACAAGACAAATCCCAGGACAGGTCCCTGAACTTTGTTTTTTATGAGAGTTCAATAACCTATCCTAGGATTTGTCTTGTGACATGTCACAAGGGGTCAATTTCCCCCTCCTATGACAACGCCATGTAAAAGTGACCAGTCTATTTCATATAAAGGGGCCAGTTCGGTGACAGTTTGTTAAAATTTCCCGTAGGGTGGTTATAGAAGGTTTTGCTGGATGCGTACATAATTTTTTAAAATAGAAACGAAACCAAAATTTTGTGCAGTTATAGAAAAAGACAGTTAAATCAAAACTACTGTATATTGGTGTGGTTGTGATTTATAAGCGATTTGTTCGAATTTGTAATATAAAATTTTATTTTATAATACTTATTTTGTTAAAATCGATTAGGAAAGAAAGATATTTACACTCAAAACAAAAATTCAGAATTTCGAAAATTTCTTAAGAAGTATGAGATTTGCCGAAAAGAAAAATATTTTATTTAAATCTCTGCTCAGTGGTAGAAAACTAGTTCGAATTGGTTATTTTATCATAAAGTGAACTGGTTGCCAAGAGATTGCCCCCGAAACTACTATAGAGATGATTAAATTTTGAAGCAACCCTCCGTTTTGCAATTAAAAATCAAGATTCTTATGAATTTAATTAATTTTGGCCAAAAAAAAGTATTCTACGAGACCATAGTGCGGTGAAATATGCATTTATTTTATTTATTAGCCTTAAAATACTTTATGGTTTTAACTCACCACTTATCATTTTTACAATTTCATCAGCCTCTCTAGATAAATCGCCACCAGGGCGAAAGGGATTATCCCATCCAGAATCAGTACTAAAATACCGAAAATAATAAATATATTAACATTATAGAATTTAAATCTTTTAACTCTGTAATTACTTTAAATTTTTAAACATACCTTTGCTGCCTGTCATAACCAGGTATTGGTGATGCTGTCGTCATTATATCTTCTAAATTACAATTATAGTTACTTAATGAATTATCTAAATTATCTTCAAATTTCGTAAAATATTCGGGAGGGTAAATTTGTTGTGGTTGACTACTTTGGTAAATTGATACACGTACTATAGAACGCTCTGATCTGAAAAAAAATAAATAAAAGTGCGTATTTGAATGAAAATATTAAGTATAGACACATTTTAAGGAAAAGATAATATTGTAGCAAAAGCTACTTTTTTCGTAAAATATAATATTTTTCGCTGAAATTAAATTTATATATTATTTTATTCAAAAGATATTTTATTTGCATGATTCAGCCATGAGTGTTAGTTATAAAAATATGTACGTAAAAATTTCCTACTGACAATATATACCAAATGATTATATAAATACAATATGTATGCACAGCGCATGCTACAGGGACATTTTTTCGATCCAGAGTTTAGTCTGGAGAAATTTGGTTAGTTTGGGACTGTCCTCAAACTCTTCGTACACTCATACAAATAAGTCCGTAAAAATAGCAGAAAAAGTTATTAAAAATTAGTTAAAAATGATGCTGCAGAAAAAACTGCTAATATTAGCAGAATCAGTTTGCTAAATATTAATAAAATGAAAACAGCAAAAAAAACTGTTAAATTTACAGAATTTTAGTAATATTTGAGCTAAATTGTTGTTAATTGCAAATAACAATTTAACTTGCTGAAATCAGCAAAAAAAATTGCTAAATCATATCGGAATGAAAATAGCAAAAAAAAACTGTTAAATCTACAAAATTTTGCTAAAATTTTCTGAAATCAACAAAACTTTTGCAGATTACTAGTGGACTGGAAAAAGGTAAAAAATGAAATGAAAATTAATAAATAAAAAATAAATGGGTATTTAAAAACATACTTGGGACCAGTTTATTGAATGTGTCAATTAATTTAAATTTTTTCAATTGGCATTGTTCAATGCCTAAATGCCCATATATAATTGATGAAAGAAGTATTTGTTTTCATGCTTTAATAAAAGAATAAATTAAGAAAAAAAATTAAAAATTCGCGTATTTCTTATATTTTTTTATATTACAATGCTTTTCTTCAATTATGTGTACATTTCATTACCATTGTTTTCATTAATGCAAATTGAAAAAAATTTCATTGGCATTGAATGGTGATGAAATTTGTTGGCACTGACATGGAGATAAAGTAATGCCAATTATATTTCAATGCCAATGAAAATTCCCAAGAATGATTTTTTGTAAAAGTGGTAATATTTATAGACAATAATATGTTAACCATAACGAAATGTATTTCAGAGACCCTTCTTTTGATTTTCATTGTTTGCTGATCGGATATGTACTTCCGAATTTATTTGACTTTCCATTTTCACCTCTAAAGCTCCACCCACAGGAAAGAAGGTGTGGCCGATTAAAAATATCGTATTCTTTAAATAAGCTTAAAAACTACAATATTGGGGGAAACAAATTAGGGTCATCCCCGTAAACTCAACTTGCTCCCCAGAGATACTTTTAATCACAATTTTCATATTAAAATGGTTCGTCCAAAATAAACCTTGATTAATGTATTACGATAAATAGAAACTTTTCTCATAAATTTTAATAACAACAAGTTGACAAGTTTTCAACCATTTCAATTTAGCTTCCCAGTGTAGAAAATCATTACCAGATATGTGGTTATGTAACTACATACTTGGTAATGGTAACTAGTTACTTTTGTTATTACATTTCTTATTACCTTTATATGGCGATTTCGCGAAAAATAATAAGTTGTCGTTACACACCAGCATACGAAAAATTAAAAAATATATCGTTACCTATGTGCTTACCAGTACTGACAAAAATAATGAGTCTAAAAATAGATTTTCTAAAAAATTAATTATATAAAAAAAAATATTTTTTATTGCATTTTTTTTTTTTAAATAAAATTTGCTGGTGCGGGAATCGAACCTGGGTCTACAGATTGCCAGTCAACAGCTCTACCATCTGAGCTATGTATATCGACATGTAATATTTAATAGATAAAAACATAATTGACTTGCTGCACACAAGTAAGCTTACTCGCCAACATACAAAAAATCAAAAAATATGTGGTTACATATATCCTTACCAGTGTTTAAAAATATTGAGTGTAAAAATAGATTTCAAAAAATTAAAAAAAAAATCTAGAAAATTATTTTCTTTTTGAAATAATGATAAAAATAAGTCATTATCAGTAACTCATTATTATAGGTTTTAAAATAATGCAGAAGGTAAGTGGGTGTCATTACTGGTAGTCCAAAAAATAATGATATGTCATTACCGTTTCTACACTGGGAAATTGTAAAAAAAAATCTGCAATTAACATATGAAATTAATCTTTGAATTTTTACAATATTTTTGCTGGGAGCCTAAAAATATCAAAAGTTAAATGGAACTCAACAATTATCTTAATTTTTGAACTAAAAATACAAAAATTGTTTTTTCGGACTTTCTATATTTTCATATATTAACAAAATTTATGTTAATTGATTTTAAAATTTTTTGTCATGCTCTTATAATTTTATATAAGAAAAAATAACGAAAAGAAACAATTTTTTAATTTAAGTATAAAAAATTGTGTATGTTTGTAATTTCATCTTTTATGGGTTACGAAAAAGTTTTCAACTTTCTTAGATTTTAATAAAATGTTACAATTTTTTTTTTCGAAAAATTAAGGTAATATTATTTTAAAAAAAATATATAAACTTTGGCAAACACACATTAGGGGTTTTCATATAAACTTGTATTCTACTCGTAAACGGTGTAAACCTGGTTTGTTTATGAGTTTAATGTCAAACTCCATACATAAAAAATATGGTATTGTATTTATACAAGGTTTACAAGGAATTTACGAGTTTATATAAAAACCCCTATTATCTATTGCATTAATAAATCCTCAAATATACCTAATTTTGCTTAAAATCCTAAAAATTACCAAAGTTTGATAATAAAGGTATTCATTTAAAGTATTTACGCCTCGTATACTGTGTATATGTTGTAAGTTTACTCGATTAATGTCAGAACTAGTTTACGAGCCCTGGTAAATATACGCTTACATTTTTGTGTGTAAACTTTTTCGTATTTATACATACATTTGAATATTGTCAAAAAAAAAATTATTTTGAATTTTTTTGTGTGTTGCTTTTTATTTTCTGTTTTATTTATTTTTAAATAACACAAATTTTAAAAATTTTGTGTTTAATTTTTGAAAAGATCCAAAAAGTGGCTAAATGCAAAATTGAAATGTGAATAGTTTTAAAAGGTGCGTTCATTCAAATAAACAGGCAAAGTTATAAATATACGCGATTACAAAAATACACGGTTTACGAGGGCATAAATCCAGTTAGATGAATACCACTAATATATTAAAAAATTATGTTAATTGATTTTCACATTGTTATTATTTTTTTGTTCGGAATAGGCCTTTAGTTATTATATTTAAAAAAAATATCTATCAATTTTTTTATAGAAATCAAAATAAATGTATTTTTTTAAAGACTCTTTTTTATATCTCATTCACGTAATAAAAGCTAAATTTTCTAATTAAATTACCAGTTGATAAAAAACAAAAAATCTATCTTTAAACTTTGGGAGCAAATTAACTAAAGCATCACCGCTAAAAACACTATGAGTAACATTTTTGTGGAACATTCTAACCCTCTAACTCTTCAATGAAAGGGAATTTTTTGGCACCTTTTTAAAAAGGGACAAAAAGGACCCGTAAGTAGAAGAGTTAGAAGGTTAAAATTATTGGTAATTTACGAAATTAACACATTTCAAGTTTTTACTTATTACTGGCACTGAAGTTAAATTTTCAATGCTGATGTCTTAAAAGACTTATAGTAGAATTTCATGACAAATATTTTTTCGAAACATTTTAACCCTCTAACTCTTTATATTTCGGGTCATTTTTGTTCGTTTTAAAAAGGGGCCAAAAAAGTCCCTTTAATTGAAGAGTTAGAAGGTTAAAATGTTCCACAGAAATATTCCTCGTAATGTTTTACATAAGTTCGCTGAACATACCCTATACCTAAAACGCAGGATACATATGGTTTCCTATTTTAATCTTATTTAAGTTTTTTTTTTTTGTTTTAGAAAAATCATTTTAAGCGTTTAAAACGCATTTTTTATGAGGCAATTTTTTTTTATTAATCGATTTTACCCAAATTTGGCACAAATATGGCTTGATCACATATCAATTCACATGCGAAATTTCATGCAGGTTTTATGAAGATTTTAAGATAAAGGATACATGGCAGGACTAAGAGTCGATTTTGATAAAAATTGGCACAAACGTTTCCAGTTTTATGTGTATCTAAATGGATACTTTTTGTAATTTTACGTCCATTTATGTAGCTGATATAATATTTTTAAATTTCAGGACCTATGGGAGGTGGGCGTGTCCTTGACCCGATATTTCCAAAAATTAAAATTTTTCTTATCTAAGGGGTTCTATGCCAGTGTACCAAATTTCTGTCTCCACTCCTTCTATTTTTGTCCAATCGTTATATGGGATCAAAGCACTCTGTGTCACCCCCTAGAAATGTGCCTGTGGATATAAAAATACACCATGCAAAAAATTAAGGTGATCGGATAACGAGAACACGTGACGCATCGGCCCTGAAGTTTGAAATATGATTTACAAGGCGAAAAAATCAATTTTTTGGCTTTCTTTCGAAATACTGGCTCTTTAGTAGCCGTATTTTCGAAAAATGTAAATGGAATCATAATCTAGACTGAATTAACTTTAATGTATAAAAATCCAAAATCGGTTGGAAAACAACAGCACTTAAGGGTTAATTTTCTGAAATTAAATTAAGAATATTATTTATAGATCCAGAAATATAATATCAAGGGCTCGGTTATATCAATAAAGAATTGAATTGAAAATAAAGCCGAACTCCAATTTTTTTCTTACGAATAGAAAATTATGTGGAGATTTTTTTAAAAATATTTAAAAAATAAAAAAGTAGGGTATTTTTTGATAAATTGAGTTTTTCATAAAAACACAAAAATCCAAATTCAGCACTTGTTCAGAAAATAGAACGTGAGAAACTCTATGTTTAATTTTAGGCTCCTGCCGTTTTTAAAAATTTTTTAACAAATTGCTTACTAAAAACACTTAAATTTTATCAACATTTGACCACGCCTACCTAGCACACTTTATAAAAAAGTAAAAAACCAAGTACGGATTCTTTTTTTCTGCCACAAAGACCTATACATACCGAAAATTTGATATTGATACGACATATGTTTTACAGGTGTGGAAAGCCACATATACATGTTTTAAATTTTTTATATACAATAACCTTGAAATACTTGAATTGGTGAATAAATGTATGTCAAGTAAAATGAATAGGATTTTTTATTGGATAATAGTTAGTCTCATACACAAGGACAATATCAGTTGCAAAGCCCACATAATTCCTAGCAATTTTTTTATAAACACAATAAAAACCAAAAACTTAATCCTCTAATGCTTTTATATAAGAATAAGTAGGTCAACCAAAAAGAAATTAATGCTTTTTTTTTTTGTTAGATTGTTAGATACATATGAAAATTGTAAGCCATATCTGTTAAGGATTTTTATCACCTTAACCCAGTACCATCTTAAAAATTTACAAAAAATAAAAACTAACAAAATAGTACCTACGTTTCTTTAAAATTTATTTTCAAATTTCGATACGAAAAAAACACTAATTTTCGCAAATAAATATATATTTTTTCGCATAAATAAATTTATCCCCTGACGAGATGCATATAACAACATTTTACAAAAGCTGCCATTTACTATTTCAAAAACACTGAAATACAAAACTTTTTATATATCATTTTAAAAACAAGTGGACTTGTACCACATTCAGAATAAGTAGTACATTTTGAACTTGTATATTATTTCAAATCTTGCTTTTTATTCACATGTTCAAGTGATCGGCTACGGTTTCAGCCGAAGTTCGGCTTCGGGTTCCGTTCGCTCTTAAGAAAGTGAGTTCGGGCGGACCATTATATTCTATGTTGAGAAGTCGTCAGCTTAATATTGGTTTGATCTACTGACCATTTTGGAGAAAATTAAGTTCGGAAGCCTTATTTTGAATCCAAAACCCGTTTATCGATATCTCTCATCATATCTGAAGTACCCCGAAGAAATGCAAACATTCTTTATCGTTTTTCTCGATAACGACTTTTTGGGATATGGGTCAAACCATACTTGGGACTAATGAATTAGGTGGACTAATTAATTGACGATTTCATTAACATTGATTGATATAAATGGTAATGAAATTATTTTCGTTACCATTGTTTCAAATTAATGTTAATGATTTTGGAATTTGATTTAATTTAATAATGACAATGGTTTTTAATTTCATTACCATTGATAATGTATCAATTAAAAAAAATAATTACCATTGACAGAAAAGCTTTTCGAGAAACGTAAAAATGCAGAAAATTCACTGAAATCAGGGTTGGAAATTACTACCTCAGGCTGATGCACATTAAAAAATTGTATGTAACCAGAAAAATTATTATTCAGTAAATTACACTATGGAACATTTTCGGGATTATTGTCTGGGGGGTGAGAAATTCCAAGTCAGGGTGATGGTACTAGCATAGTAGTAGTAGTAGTATGGTACAGTATAGTAAAACCCTCAAAGGGTTTGGCGTTCGTATGTGTCATTTTTTTTTATGACCTTTTAAATTTTTTCCTTATCTTGATGTTTTTTCGCTTAGTTGTAACATTTTGGCAAAAACGTAGTTTAACATAACTCGAGAACCACTTGTCCGATTTTGATGAAACAAATTTAGAAAAATTTAGAATTACAATTTCTCTAATCTGTTTCTATACCGTTTTCCTATATGTGCAACACTTTCGAAGTTAAAAATGAATGTATGAAGGGAAAAAAGTATTTTTTGCCTAAAAATTTAAATATTTTTTTTTTAAAATTCATAAAAAATCCAAAATGGAAAAAAGTGCCAAAACTAATTACTTTCGCGTAAAGTCACATAACTCATGAGCAAAAAAAGGCATAGATCATGAAAATCGATGCACGCGTTTCTCATTTATTCACAATTAGGTAAATGTATGAATTTCAAAAATTTGCTCCAGATATGCACAACATTATTTGGAGAAAACATTGACACTCACAAGCCGAACTCTCTCATATTTTTCTACTGTACTAAAAGAGAAATATTGATGTGGCAACACTGGTTCTGTAATGTTCACATAAAACATGCATTGTCATTATACTTCTTCTCTTTCTCACACTGGTTCTGTGATTTTTGTCATTCAACAAGTGCCGACGAACGCGAACAGTAAAAGTGATTTTTCTCCAGTTTTTTAAAAGTGAACAAAAGAGAACAGAATATGGAAATGTGCAAGCCAGATATAAATAGCTTTTGCTACTGCTGTGGTCAATATGTCTCAACACATAAAAAAAGGGGAAATTTCAGTACTGATTTTGTTCAAACATACGAGATGTACTTCAACCAAAATGTTATAGTGAACGAAAATTGGGTACCAAATATAGTGTGTAAAAGCTGCTACAACCGTCTAATGGATTGGAAAAATAGAAGACGTGAAAGTATGCCATTCGGTATCCCAATGACTTGGACTAATCCTGGCGAAGGTCACAATCCATTGAATTGCTATGCATGTGCGAATAAAGGAGCCGCAAAAAGGATAAGAAAATTGTATAATTACGTTGGTGTTGCAAGTGCCGCAACACCATTGCCTCATTCGGACCACATTCCTGTGCCAAAAGCTTCTAGCCCAGATATTTTCTCTTCTACGACTGCTCCGACATATCGTGCACGTGATGATTCCCCATATGAGCCATAAGTATCCAATGAGCCAATTTTAATAAATCAAAATAAGCTTGATTCAATTGTTGCCAAGTTGGAATTAACACAGCATAAATCGGAAGAGCTGGCTTCCATTTTGAAATCAAACAATTTGTTGGCACCCGGTGTGAAAGTCACAGCTTATCGAAGTCGTCAGGCAACACTCCAAAGTTTATTCCTTGTGAATGATGAAAAAACTTCTGCATATTGCCCGGATGTAGGAAAATTGATGGACGCAATGGAAATAAAATATGAAGCAGATGACTGGAGATTATTTATTGACAGTTCAAAACTCAGCTTGAAGGCGTTTTTACTGCATAAGACCAATAAAAAACCTTCAGTTCCAATCGCCTACAGTACAGAAACGAAAGAAACATATGATGCACTGGAAAATATTTTAAAAATGGTTAACTACGCCAAACATATATGGCGCATATGCTGCGATTTAAAAGTTGTAGCAATGCTTTGCGGTCTTCAAAGCGGCTATATAAAATATATGTGCTTTTTGTGCGATTGGGACACACGATTTTCCGCTGACCAATATGCATGCCACGGATGGAAACTCAGAGAGCACAGCAGGTTACAAACGGCCAATATTATTCGTGAGCCTCTAGTGCCGAAGGAGAAGATATTGCTGCCTCCACTGCATATTAAACTTGGAATTGTTAAGAATTTTATCAAAACTGTCGCCAAAAGAGATAAAGTTTTCTTGTGTTTGAAACTAATTTACCCGAGACTCAGCGAAAGTAAAATTAAAGAAGGTAAGTTATAATATCACATTCATTTCCCATGATTTTCCATCTTAACAAATTAATTTTTTCCAATCAGGCGTACTAAATGGTCCAGATATACGAAAGCTGATTAAAAGTGACGCATTCAACAATATTTTGATTGACGCTGAATTGAATGCATGGCAGGCAATCAAAGAAGTAATAGAAGGCTTGTTGGGAAAGCATCGTTCTAACAACTACGATGTTTCTGTCGCAAGGATGTTAAGAGCATTCTCGGAAATTGGTGTCCACATGTCCTTGAAAATCCATTATTTACATCATCATCTGGACTACTTCAGCAAACAATTGGCTACCGAATCTGATGAACAAGGTGAACGCTATCATCAAGTTGCTATGCCATTTGAAATGAGGTAATACTGATTTTTTATTTTTTCAAACTCATTTTAATAAAACAAAAACTTACAGATATAGAGGCAAAAAGTCGCCGAGTGCAATAATTGCGGAAATTTGCTGGTGGAGTAAGTTAGTGTGGCAAGATAAGGATGATCTTGATGATAAAGAATTTTCAGGAGATGCAGAAGGGCCAACAGTGGAGTCACACATTGACATTATGTGTGGTTCAGAAACTGATGATAGCGATGAATGCGATGCCACTAGTCCCGAACAACCACCATCGAAAAAGTCTAGGCAATATTTATTAAAATAAATAAAAATAAATAAATAAAATAAAAATAAAAAATTATAAAAATGTTTACTTAATTTTTTTAGTAGTTTATGGCCAGAAGTCTGGAGTTATTGGGGAAAATTTATGAAAAAGACAAATGACAAATGAAATGAGATAAATGACACTTTTTTGAATAAAAACAAATATCAATATTCTTGTCAAAATGGGATACCTTCACTTAATTGTAAATAAAAGCAGAACGCGTTAAATTTTGTTTATAGGTTATGTGACTTTACATGAAATTAATAACACTTGATCCTTTTTTCCGTTTTGGATTTTTTATGAATTTAAAAAAAAAAAAATTTTAATTTTTAGGCAAAAAAATATTTTTTTTTCTCCACAAATTTATTTTTACCGGCAAAACTGTTGATTATAAAGAAAAACGTTATATGAACGGATTAAAGAAATTGTATTTCTAAATTTTTCTAAATTTGTTTCATCAAAATCGGACAAGTGGTTCTCGAGTTATGTTAAACTACGTTTTTGCCAAAATGTTACAACTAAGCGAAAAAACATCAAGATAAGGAAAAAATTTAAAAGGTCATAAAAAAAAAATGACACATACACAAAAGCCAAACCCTTTGAGGGTTTTACTATACTGACCTAGTACCATCACCCTGACTTGGAATTTCTCACCCCCCAGATTGGCTGTTGTACTGTGTTATTAAGTGTTGTTTTTTAAAATTCTTAATACAAGGGCTATAATCAGGGTTCGTAATGCACGCACATGCACATATGCAAAAATTGATGTGCAGACAAAAGATGCACATGTGCAAATTTTTGTTTATACTTCGCACTTGCATATGTCCATGTGCGAATTGCGAATACAAATTTGTACATGCACATGTGCGAGTTCAAGTGCGTGCACGTGCATTAAAAAATAGCTAACATTAGAAAAAAATCGCTAATATTGTCGAAAATTGCCAATATTTAAAAAAAAATCGATAATAATTAAAAAAAACTTTAAAAAATGGATAAAAAATCGCCAAAAATGAAAAAAAAATGTCAAAATTTTTAAAAAATCGCCAAAAAGTTAAAAAAAAAAATTGACAAATAAAAAAATCGCATTATTTAAAATAAAAATGATCAAATTTTAAAAAATCTACGAAATTTTAATAATCGCCAATATTGGAAAAAATCACAAAAAATCGTCAAAAATTTGAAAAAATCTGCAAAATTGAAAAAAATTGCCTAAATTGAAAAAATCGTTAAAAATTTGAAAAAATCGCCAAAATTGAAAAAAATCGTCAAAATTTGAAAAAATTTCCAAATTGTAAAAAATCACAAAAATTGGAAAAAAAATCGTCAAAATTTGAAAAATCCTCCAAAATTCGAAAAAATCGCCAAAATTTAAAAAAATCGTCAAAAATTTCAAAAAATGTCAAAAATTTCAAAAATTGGAAAAAATCACAAAAATTGGTAAAAATCGTCAAAATTCCAAAAAATCGCCAAAATTGCAAAAAAAAAATCGTCAAAATTTCCAAAATTGGAAATCACAAAAAAATCGTCAAATTTGAAAAATTTCAAAAAATCGTCAAAAATTTGCAAAAATTGCCAAAATTGAAAAAAACGTCAAAATTTGAAAAAATTTCCAAAATTGGAAAAAATCACAAAAACTGGAAAATGCGAAAATTGCTTAAATAAAATTTGAATCGTCCATATCTCGAAAACTAGAGGAAAAATGACTGCACCAAAGGTCAAAAGTAACTACCAATACCCCGATAGTGAAACTATGAAACTAGCGTTTTTCTCGAAAACTAAGCCTCGTAGAGAGAAAAGGGCTTTTATTTGGAAACTAAATGAGTTAGATGAAAACGGACAACGGTTTTGGAACAAGGAAAAATAAATGCGAGAAATAAATTTTGGAAATTTCGTTTTTTAATACCTGGACTATTTTTTAAATTTTGGCGATTTTTTCTAATTTTTGTCGATTTTCACAAATTTTTACAAGTTTTTCAATTCTGCCAATTTTTTCCGACTTTTTGAAGTTTTGACGATTTTGGTAATTTTTTCAAATATTTGGGCAATTTTTTAAAATATTGACGATTTTTTCAAGTTATGACGATTTTTTCAAAATTTTTCAAGTTTGGCAATTTTTCAAATTTTTTCCGATTTTTTCCAATTTTGGACGACTTTTTGAAATTTTGACGATTTTGGTAATTTTTTTCAAATATTCACAATTTTTGGGATATTTCGAAATTTGGCGATTTTGTCTAATTTTTGACGATTTTTTTTAAATTTTTACTATTTGGCCAATTTTTTTCAAGTTATGACGATTTTTTCAAAATTTTTACAAAATTTTTCAATTTTGGCAATTTTTCCGATTTTTTCCAATTTTTGACGACTTTTTGAAATTTTGATGATTTTGGTATTTTTTTCAAATATTGAAATTTTTTTCAAAATTTTGACGATATTTTGCAATTTTGGATATTTTGTTTAATTTTTGACGATTTTTTTTTTTAATTTTGACTATTTGGGGAATTTTTTTAAATACTGACGATTTTTTCAAGTTATGACGATTTTTTCAAAATTTTTCAATTTTGGCATTTTTTCAAATTTTGGCGATTTTTTCTAATTTTTGCACTTTTTTTTTGTTTTGGCGATTTTTTTTTTGATATTTGAACCTTTTTTCAATTTCAGCGATTTTTTGCATCCATGTGCGCGCACATGTGTGTACATTTTGCACATACACATCTTGATGTGTAATGTGCAAGTACCAGTCTGCACTTGCACATTTGCGAATTTTTATTCTCATAGCGCACATCGAGATGTGCATGTGCGTTCCGCTTTTTAGAAAAATGTTTATATTTTTGGCTCGCTTGAGGCTTTTCCATCCCTGATTGTAGCTTATTTTATATATTAAGATTTTTGTAAACAAATGGTTTTTTAATCAATTGTAATTAGTTTTTTTTTTACATTAGTGTGATTTCATTACCATTAGTAATGTTTTTTCTAATGCAAAATTTTCATTGTCACTAGTGACAACTAATGGTAATGAAATTTCAATGGTAATGAAAAATTCGCATGTATGGGTCAAACCAACACTGAGCTGGCGAAGTATAGTTGACAAAAAACAGCTTTTTAATGCTATTGTACAATAGAGGGTTAAATAAATACAATTGTTTTATTCCACGTGCAAAATACATAGGTAAGATACATATATGCTAGTGCATGTTTATATTATGCTAATTTTTATTTATTTTTTATAACATGTTACATAATACACAAAATATACAAAAAATTTTAATCTAATCAAAGTGCAAAAAAGTCACAACTTAAATTCTAAATTATATATATGATGTATGAATTATTGTACGGGAGATAGTACGTGCAACAAACGCTTTTCATGCGATATATGGGTCGATCGTCTATTGAATGTTTAATAAAACACAAAAAAAATTGCATAACTAAAGTCAGGTAGAGTAAAATCACAAGTTCGACGATAATTTAGTGATTGAATAAAGCAAAGAGGTGAAACGAATATATTACTTAGTATATTCAACATTTTTAAAATCGCGTCATCCACTAGGGAATATGGGAATACCTCAATCAAGCCTATGCACAAATAAATTTAGAAAGATATGTAGAAGCAGTGTTGTAAAAAAGCATGTTAAACACCAGAGACTATTAATTATAGAGATAGGAAATCAAAACTTACACTACTCACCGGCAGAGGGCGCTGAAATTTAGTATTGCCTGAGCAACTATTTAGTATCACTTTAGTATCAACTGAGCTTATATTTAAAAACTCAAAAATTGCTGAAAACTGCGCAAAATAAGAAAAAATCAAGCGCAAAATATGTTCAAATAATAAAATTTGAGAATTCCTTTTATTTATTTGCATTTTTGTTTGTTATTATTTCAATTTAAATAAGAAAAGAAAATTGCCAATTTTTTTAACAAAGTGCCATCTAGTGGTAACGATGTCGTTATAACTATAAATAGAATGTTTATTATATACAGTGGTGGCCAATAAATTAGAAACGACTCAAGTTTTTTCTAATTTTATTCTCGTTGCCTTTATTTTTAATGATCAAAATAGTGGCTAAATTCGCCCCGAAAGGCAAGGAGGTTGTTCAGAAAATTGTTCAGAATTTTAACGTAATGTTTGTTTTTTCATTTTGTTACTTGTTTTAAGTGGGCGTGGCTTTTAACGAAAAATTAGCGATATCTACCTTTTATCAAATTACATAGTAAAATTTAGGCAGTACTGATCGGTTCTGTACAAACTGTATATTTTTGGAAATCCTATAACATTTCCTTAAGTCTTGAATTATTTTTATCTACAAATAGTCGCCAGACTTAAAATTGCAGCACTTTAAACATGACCCAAAGAAAGTTAATAATACCGAAAATAGCTAAAAACAAAGAAAAATTGTTCATGTTTAAGGTGCTGCATTTTTAAGTCTAGCGACTATTTGTAGATAAAAATAATGCAAGACTTAAGGAAATTTTATAGGATTTCCAAAAATATACAGTTTGTACAGAACAGATCAGTACTGCCCAAATTTTACTAGTATTTAATTTACTAGAGTATTAAATTTACTAGAGTATTTAATATTTGTTAATAAAAATAAATAAAGAGATCCCAGCAAAACTTTCTATTACCTGGTAATAAGGTTTGTAAGAAGAAATTAAGGTATGTAACCTCTTACTTTGCTATTCCAACAGCTATTATTTTAACAAGGGCATGTCATTGGAGGTATGTACTTTCCAAAAGAGGGCTAGGTAACAACATAAGAACATGTTACTTTAATGTTACATGTTAGGAGTTACGTAACCACTTACATAAACGATACTGAGCACAATACTACTTACATAACAGCTTAAAGTAAGGCCAAAAAAATGTGTTACAAACAGGTCTGAAATAACACATTAAAATTATGCGCTCACTTACTGTATAAAAATATATACTTACTTCTTACAAATAAAATTAAAATAAGATGTTATCGTGTTGGTTTTTTATAAATGCTAAAACGAAGCATATTCATATTTAATTAATATTTACTCAGATTAATATAAAGTTAACAAAAAACATAAAAGATATTTCAGTCAATATGTATAAAACATATAAATTATTTGTATCGAATATTTTAAATAGAAAATAACACTCATGTATCGCATTACAAATAACTCCTTATTTTGAGGTATTTGAATACACCATCGGTAATAAGTGGCTATTTCTATTAAGTGATCACGTATCACATTAAAAGTAACTCCTTATTTTACGGTTTTAAAGTATCCCATCTGTAATAAGTCGCTACTATTATTTAGAAGTCATGTTGTGTATTACAAGTAACTCTTTTCTTTGAGGTGTTTAAATATATCATTGGTAATAAGTTGCTATTACTACCCAGTAGTTATGCAGCACATTATATGTAAGACATTACATTTTAGTTATGAAATAATGCAATAGTAAGGGGTATGGTATTACCAGGTAATGTGTTCTGTAATACCAACATATTACCAAGGTTTTGCTGGGATTGTAGTTACCCTGCAAACATTGTTATACAAAAATGTTTCTAAATTGTAATCATATTCTTATTGCGGATGATCCCCCTTTTGGGAGTAAATGTCCTCTTCATAGCGATATTCCCAATCATACGAAAGCGATACTTCTGGATGATAAATTGGCGATATCGCAAAAATCCTATATCGCTAATTTATCACCTGGAAGATAAAAAGGTGATATCGCTAAATTAACTCCTCAGTACAAACTAAACGATTTATTAATTTTTTTTAATTATTAAATTTAACTCTGAAAAAGAATATCTGCATAGATAATCTATTGACAAAAAACATGTAATCATCTTGTTGTCATCATACCCGATTCTTTCCGCGCACTAGATCAACGAGGATATATAATAGGATTCCCAAAAGCTTTCAAACACAACAAAATACACAACATCAAACACAACATTTTGTCAGTCAGAGTCGGGTTCCCAGGGTTAAAAAAATAAATATTTTTATACAATCATTAAAATGTTTTTATTTTCAGTATTTTTGGTTATTTTTTACCTTGCTTCCCTAAATATTATCTGTTTAATTCTACGACAATATTTACTTTATTTTCATCCAAACCCCATTTCCCTACACAATAAATCCCTGGCAACTCGTCGGGATCCTTGTTTGATCTTTTGTTGGTTTTGTCTCTTGTTGTGACTGAAGAGTTTTGCCCCTCCTATTATATATCCTCGTTGACTACATCATCATTTTTTCACGAATTTGTATATTTGTATCTTCCAAATGTTTGCAGGGTATTGTTTTTCAATGAAAGATTTGTATTAGATGTGATTTATATTTAGTAATTAAATAATCGCCAAACAGTGAATGTATTAATTTTACTTTTGAAGTTTTTCCATTAAAATATAGAGAAACTTGAAAAGTAAAATAAATAAACATATTGTTTGGCATATATTATTTATATATTTGCATGGAAACATAATTTATTTATGACACACATATTATTATATGTTTGCTGCCAAATTGTCGATAGCGCCATTTCATTCCATCCAAACATTAATATATTTACATGCAAAAATATAAATGTCTGCATGCAAATATATATTTTTTCTAGTAAAAACACGGCGAATATGTTTAACAATTTCTCCAAATATCCAGTAAAACTCGGTTAATACGAACTCGGTTAAGACGAATTCTCGGTTAATACGAACTAATTTGAAAGTCCCAATGCTTTGGTATTAATTTTCATATAAAAAACATCTGTTAATACGAACTCGCTTAAGACGAACCCTCGGTTATACCGAACTGTTTGTGACAGTCCAATATAATAAATTTCATACAATTCTCCATGTGTAATACGAACTTCTAAAAAAATTGGAAATTTTCCTTGAAAATATTTTTCAATTTGACAAATCTAAAAATTTTTGCACATATATTTTTCTTCAAAATATATTAAAAAAGTTTACTAAATGCAATGAAAGGGTCACAAAATTTTTTATTAAAATTTTTAGTTATATTAAAAATTTTAAATATTTTGTGAATAAAAAAATATGTTAGACAAACTTGACCTCTGTTCATACGAACTTCGCTTAAGACGAACTAATTTCTTTGGTCCCTCGGAGTTCGTCTTAACCGAGTTTTAGTGTATGTAGATTACCAGCAAAAATATGTTTGGGACAATGTTGATTTGTTTACTTGATTTGTTTACATTCTATCTGTATAAAAAGAAGAACCACGTGCCATCATTTTCCCCAAACACATTCAAACATACAACCAGTATATAAAATACTCGTATTTATTTACATAGAACTTCTTTCGTCAACATGGATGACGATAACATGAGAATCAAACAGTAAACTAATTCAGATTGTTTTAAAATTAAAAACAACTGAAAATTGTTTTAAAAAATAATCGATGTTGATGTACTTAGTTTGGAAAATGCTTCTTTTTTAATCAAAAACAGTCATGGAGGATATAGTTTTTTTTTTAATTTTTTTAAGGCAAAGGGAACTATTCCGCAGACCATACAAAATAACTCGGCACTTCAAAGCGCATTTTTTAAGACCCAATTTGCTAAAAAAGTTCAAAATTTGCGTCTTAAAAAGGCAGTGGTGGGCTAAAGTTACACAAAAAAAATTTTAAATAAGATTATTATATTTATAACAAGGTCATTGTTACACTTAAAATAATACGTCAGTAAAAAAAATCTGTCAAATGGGTTTCAAATCGATTTGACTAATTTTTAACAAATTTTTAGTTGAAACACTGATTTTAACAAAGATTTTATTTATTTTTTTTATATTTTATTTATTTTATTTTTATTTATTCATTTAACACTATACTAAAAATCCTCAGTATTTTAACTAATTTAGAGTATTAATTTTTAAAAATATTTATTATTAATAAAAATATTTATAACTAATTTCTAAGAACCCATTCGTTAAGTTTTACACAATTAAAATATATTTTCATGTTTTTCTTATTGCCCGGTAGATGGAGCCACAAGTGTATCCTAAGTTTTAAAAATGGCGCTATTTCTTTCTCTCCCGATTTTTTAAAATGGCCCATATCTCGAAAACTAAGAGAGATAGAGCGAAATTGACGAAACTTTCGACTACCCCTAACCATATGATGGCGTGAAAAGGTTATCTCTATCCAAAAATAGACCTTGGTGGGGCCTTGAACCCACGGAAATTTTTAATAAAATTGTTCCTCTTCATAAAATGGCCCATTTCTCATAAATTTGAACAAATTTTACGACTTAGTATAATTACAAATAAAACTAGTTTTACTAATTTATTACTAAAATTCAGATTTGTTAAATTGAAAATTAAGGTGTTTTTTTGACCATTCATTTCTGCTCAGCTTGTTTGTTATTCCAAACAACTTTAAGTTAAAAATTATCAATATCGGTGACCGAAAATGTGAGGACACCACGAAATTTTCTATACAAAATGACACATTGGGTCATATGAATAAAACTTATCAATTACTTCGAAATGATTACTTTTAGCTTAGGAATGACTTTTAACACCAAATTTATTCATAGACTTGTACAATAGCATGAAATATAAAGGAAAATCAAGAAATAAAATTTTTAATTTACTCGCAATGAGACTCAAATTGTGAAGTAATTGCTTAAAACCCCAATATTTCCCCCTGTTAGTATCGAAATATATAATTTTGTGTGGATATTTTTAAAGTGTCCTCACGTTTGCAATTATAACCTTTGAAATGCTAGACCGATTTTCATAATTTTCGACATGACGCTGCTTGAGAATAGCAGATAATATTTATTCACAAGAAATATTTATTCAAAAAAATTATTAATTCACAAAAACCAATTTATATTGCCTTGACTGAAAGAAAATATAATTTATGCCCTGGTTAAGACCTCTACTAGCCTTAACCACTGGTAAACATATTTTTTGAATAACTTATCTAAATTTTAACCAAGTATTTCTTCTAACCAATGCTAAAATTTAACCAGAAATTTCTGTGGTTAGGAAACTTAACCAAGGCTATTTTAGAACAATTCACCCTACATAAGATATATTAATAAATTAAACTTAAACCAAACTTTCACTAATAACACTGTGAGACAAATGGTAGGGGTCAGTGATCGGGAAGAGTTCAAACTACCGGGGAAAGTTATATCGGTAAAAAAGAAGTTATACGTGTTCCGGCGTTTCGCTGGGTCACCCCTAGGAATCGAGATATATCGATTTGACCTTTGGTGGTCTTTTTTTTTTGACATAACTCGAGAACCACTAGTCCGATTTTGCTCAAACAATTTTAAAAAAATTAAAAATTACAATTCCTTTAATCTGTTCATATAACGTTTTTCTATATACTCAGTATTGCCGGTAAAAATAAATGTATGAAGAAAAAAATATTTTTTGCCTAAAATATTAAAAAAAGTAATAAACAAAAGGATTTTTATGGTAGCGGTAACAAACATTTATTTTTACCGGCAAAACTGTTGAGTATATAGAAAAACGTTATATGAACAGATTAAAGGAATTGTATATTTTAATTTTTTTTAAATTGTTTGAGCAAAATCGGACTAGTGGTTCTCGAGTTATGTAAAAAAAAAGATTGTATCTCGATTCCTAGGGGTGACCAGCGAAACGCCGGGACACGTATAACTTGTTTTTGACCGATATAACATTTCCCGTTGGTTTCATCCCATCCCGATTTTGACTGTCGCATAGTGTAATCGTTTATGATACATAAAAGTATTTTCGATGTGCATTTCCCCACTTTATTAAATTTACAAAAATTGCATCAGTACTTAAAATCGTGCACAAATCTTTGCTATTTAGGATTAAGATTTCTGCGATAGCTTATGGAAATTGGCCTCATGTAAGAAAATAGGAAAAATTAATCTTTTTATGGGTTCAAGGAACCAAAATCTGCCTTGAGTAATTAAAACCAAAAATGGTGACCAATATTAGAACAATTTGACACGAATTACACATCTCTACAAAACGAAAAGTCGCTGCTGTTAGAAGCTTCCCTACGGGAAATTTTAACAAACTGTCAACGAACTGGCCCATTTATATAAAATGAGTGGTCACTTTTACATGGCTTTGTCATAGGAGGGGGAAATTGACCCCTTGTGACATGTCACAAGACAAATCCCAGGACATGTCCCTGAACTTCGTTTTCTTATGAGACTTCAGTAACCTGTCCTGGTCCCTGAACATTGTTTTTTTATGAGAGTTCAGTAACCTGTCCTAGAATTTGTCTTGTTCAATCTAATATACACTCACAGAAATAAATCTGTAAAAACAGCAGACAAAGCAACTAAAAATTAGTTAAAAATTATGTTGCAGAAAAAACTGTCAAATTAGCAGAGTTATTTTTTTGCTAAATACTTGTAAAATACGAACAGCAAAATGAAAAATGTTAAATTTACAGAATTTTAGTTATATTTGACTTTTAGTTAATTAAAAATGACAAATTGTACTGCAAAATCTGCAGAAAATTTTGCTAAATTCCCATGGTGGAACCGAGAATTGGAGGAGCTTAAGTTGAAAAAAACAGACTCTGGCATGTTTTTAAGAGGAACATTAACCAAACGAATATGCTAAATTATAAGAGATCGAATGCTTTATACAAAAGAAAAATAAAAATTGCGAAAAGGGACTCTATTATATCCTTCACATCTACTATTAATCCGAACACCCCTTTAGGCAGGATATGGACAAACGTAACTTCACGGGCTACAAAGCAAGACATAACATCCACTGCATTGCTTCAATGGGAGATTCAAAAGTTATGATAACTGATAGAACGAAAATAAGTGAGGAATTTGGCCGGTTCTGGTCGGACAACTTTTCGGCGAATTTTAAGATTAATAAGCAGAATGCATTATTAAATTACACCGTAACTTCACCATGCCCTGCAGCACTTCATATAGAAGGCAATATAAACTACATCCAGCTCACTTCAACCTTTGGAAAATTGAAGGGGAAAACTCCGGGATTGGGCAGAATTTCATATCCGATACTAAAAATGTTACCACACAATATGAAACTAAGAGTATTAGGCTTATTCAACAATATATTTTGTAATTATATTCCCCAATAATTCAAGAACAGTGTGGTTATACCCATGTTACAGATAAAACACTGGTAAAGTCCTATCGTCCCATCTCCTTGAATACCTGTTTATCCAAAATTTTAGACAAGATTGTTGTTAATAGGTTATGGTGGTTTGTTACTACCAACAAGCTACTAAATAACCGACAATTTGTCTTTAGAAGGGGGAGCCCGACAACGGATAGTCTTATTTATGTAGACTATCAGGTTGCAAATTGCCTCTCGTTACGAAAACACGCGACCATCATATCGCTGGACTTTGAACGGGCATTTAACAAAATAGGCATTCATTCAATACTAGATCAACTTGTAGAATGGGAAGCGGGACCGAATATTATTCGGTATGTTGCAAATTTTATGTCTAAGAGACGAATAATAGTCCGTGTCGATAATAAGAAAAAACTTTGTTCTCAATTTAGACGATCTTTTCGGCGAAATAAACGACTGGTGTGATATATCTGGAGCCACTCTCTCCCCCACAAAGTGTAAATATCTGCACGTTTGTAGACTTAAAAGCTGCAATACTATTATAAGGGCGTCGAACATAACTTTATCTAGAGTTGACACATTAAGGATACTAGGAATTGTTATAAATGGAAAATATCGATGGAACAACCATATAGACCACTTATCTTCCTCACTAACGCAACGGCTTAATATTATAAAATGTCTCTCTAGTACACGTTTCAATTGTAATACCGTCACTCTCATTTCAATTATAAAGGCACTTATTCTTGCGAAGATTAATTATGGTCTACCTTTCTTCGGATATGCACCCAGATTCCAGCTCAGAAAACTTGACTCCATAATCAACTCTGCCTTAACCCTTTGGCGAGTGGCGTACATTATAATTAGGGTTTTTCTTTTCCCGGACTTTTTCATTTCCCGGGACAGCGGGATTTTTTTCTGAATTTCCCGGGATCCCGGGAATTCCCGCTCATTCGAAAATAAATAAATCCGACATATGTTGTATTGGAAAAACTCGATTTCTATTAAAACACCGTCCGACAAAGTTAATTTTTTGGTTGTACCTATGAGAAAATCTACTTAATATATTCTGAAAGCAGGGCTAAATATAAAATATCCATGTCTTCCACTTTTTCTAGATCAATTCGTCTAACAGTTTAAATCGCGAATTAATATTGAGGTAATATATTTATATGGAAGGCCGTCTTAATTTTAAAAAACTCTTAGAAATAACTATATATTAATTTGCGTTTTAAACGGTTAAACGAATTAATATAGACAAAGTGAAAGACACGGGCATTTTATGTTCATCCCTTCTTTTAGGACATATTCGAATTGTTCATGGGTGCAAACTTGTGTCGGACCAGTTTTATAGTAAGAACTAAGATCGTTTTTTTGCTTAAACATTTCTTAAGTATGGAATCCAAAAATTTCTATTTCTAGATATTTTGTTTCTATGGAGATTTTCAGAAGAATAGACGAATTATTTTTATAAAAAAGTTTAAAAGGGAGTATTTTTCACACAAATTTTTAGGCAAATTGGCTTAAATCTTTTTATAAAAATAGAAAATAAAATATTATTGAATAATCTGTTAACTTTAATTGGTATTTTTTGATTAGAAATTTTTAAAAATTAATTCCCAGCCAGCAATTTCGGAGCGCTCATAAATAAGATTCTTAAATGGCTCATAGGAAAAAGTGGAAAAATGTTTGTTTTTGGAGCTAATTTCTGAGTCATTAATGATCATTTTTCTTTGCTGGGTTATTTAATTTTCATAGTTGCATTTTAAATTAACATATAAAAAAAATAATATTCCAAAATAATTTGAAAAAGCATCTGATGCATTATTTGAAAAATAAATAATTTTTAAAAAATACAATTAAAATAAAGGAGTAGCAATTGAAATTTAAATGAAATTATTTGAAGTAAAAAAACACTCAAATTATTTATATCAGCTGAAAATATGAAAATATTACTAATTTTTAAATTTTAATGTACAGGCTTTTTGGATGTATTTGGAACTGAAATAATGATGTTGAAATGTTGTATATATTGCTTTACTTGAACAAAGATCATCGTTTTAAAGCAACCATTTTTTTCCCGAAGTACGAGTATTTTTATTGGTAACTAAAACAAATTCAGCTGACATTCAAAAACAATTTGGCCTAAATAATATTTTTTTTTTATATTGTACTAATTCAGTTGATTAAATTTTAAATCGTATTTTTTATATTAAATATTTTTATTTAAATTGATTTCAAAAAAAGCAATGCTTTAAATTTAAATAAAAATTGCAATATATACTAGCTAGAACTTCTATAAAAGAATACATAAAATCCCGGGAAATCCCGCATGAAATTCCCGGGATTGCGGGATTGAAAAAAGAGCGGGATTCCCGGGAATCCCGTCCCGGGAATTCCCGGGACATAAACCCTAATTATAATGTACATCGACTTCATCAACTCGTCACTGATTTGAATTTTAACCAAAGCGCTATTCATTTACTGTTATCGGGTCGTTATTTTGTTCTTATTAAAATTTTATGCAGGCTGTGAAATTTCAAAACAACATGAGATCAGTAGAGTGCGTTTTGTCTTGTGATCATCAACGCTGCTGAGAATGTGTTAAAAGTTAAAAATTAAAAAAAGTTAAAATTTAGTCTCAAAAGTTGTGTGATGAATAAAATTCAAAAACTCAAAAGATTTTATGTAGATATTAGTAATAGGAAAAATATAAAACTAAAATTAAAAAAAAATTAACCCGCTCGGAGTCGGCAGCATGTTAATGTTTGAACTTTAATTCCAAATATCTCCGCTCGGGGGCGCTGCAAAGCCATAAAAGTAATAAACAATATTTCTTATTCATATATCTACATTTCCACGAAGTTTGGTCGGAAAATTCCTAGCCGTTAAAATTCCCGTGTCAAAGGGATAAGGACTTCTTTCGGCGCATTTCGTTCAACACCGACAACAAATATGCTTTTCGAAGCGAATATTAGACCTTTGTATACACAAAGGGAAATTTCAACAACAAAACTTTTTAGAATTCTTTTATATAACACTGAAGCAGTTGGCTAGAAAAGTGAAACGATTTAAAAGGACACCCAAGATACCATCGGTCATTTATAGGACTATACAGAAATGTGTGGAACTGGACATACCCTTGCGAATTAACACTTGCAGGTCAAAACAACATCCTCCCTGGTCATTCGACTCCACATCAGTTAATACTACCCTACACGAGCGATCGAGATCAGATACGAATGCTTCTCAGATCAGATATGAATGCCACAATCAGAGATGAGTTGAGTGATTATAACTTTTTATTTACTGATGGGTCAAAAACTGCTATCTCGACAACATATAGCGTTACAACGGCTCTATATTTTCGGCAGAACTTATAGCTATCTATGAGGCAATACTGTATACAAAGGGAAAAAGGGGAAAATTTGCTATATGTTCAGATTCTCTATCTTCATTAATGTCGATACAGAATATACTGAACAATGAGTACTACTAATCGAACATTAGAAATGGCCTTTCTGTAAGATTCCCAGACATAAAATTAGTCTGGATACCTGGTCATAGCGGAATTAAGGGAAATATGCGGATTTTTGCGACAGAAATGCTGTTAAATATCCTTTATGCTCCACTCAGAACCTTAGTCGTAAGGACCTAGATACACTGGTTGACGAAAAATACTATGAAAAAGACAGGAATGAGATATTTAACTCTACGTCTTCCTGGTATAGGACAATTAATAATGACCATATGACTATTCATGACTTCATAGGTAATGGTCAAATGGACGTCAAAAGACTGGATAGTGTCAAATTCGAACGACTCCGCCTGGGTCACACTAGGGTAACACACGAAAAATTATTTAATCCCAATGGTACACAATTTTGCAATTGTAATATTCGATATCCCACAAAGCCTTGCCATTTCCTTTGCGATTGTCCAGAAACTAGTAACTCCCGGTCAAGCATTTTCCAAAACTCAGACCCTTTATACCCACTGTCCCATCCTTCTATCGATAATATATCATTGTGGACCAAATTTCTAAAAAAAATCAAATGTGTATAAAGTAATATAAAACCTAAGCATATTAAATTACATAATACTTATAAGCCGTGTTGCCATTTCAGTGCTTTTCGGGTATTTTTTGGTGCTTTTTTACTTCCCGTACCCGGTGATTTTTTACAAATACCCGTTTAAAAAAAGCGAGTATTTATGGTGCTTTTTCAAATTTTTGCAGTGCTTTTAGTGCTTTTTTACAGTTTATATTTTTGGTATTTGTTCTCGTTTTTTTACATTTTTCTTGAATTTTCTGTCAAAATTTAAAAAATAATACGAACTATACAAGATTTACATTTTTGCACAATATTTGTAGTACAATTTTAAATAGCAACTTCGTTACATTTAAACTTCAAAATATTGAAATATTAGTTTAGTGCTTTTTTACCCCTTTTTAGGTAATTTTCTGAACATTTTTTACACGATTTTTCAAAGTTAAAATGCGTTTTTAAATTCTTGATTTAAATTTAAAAAAAAATTAATATCGTGCTTTTTTACCCCATTTTTGGTAAATTTTTACACTTTTTACCCGTTTTCATAATGCTCACCCGTTTTCATAATGCTTCTGCAACACTGCTTATAAGATAAATTATCCTAAAGTATAATGAGCTGAAGGCTCATGCTGCTATTGCTCTTAAACCAATTTTATTTTATAATTTGTAATTATAAGATAAATAAATAATAATAATAAATTTTGCTAAATATTAGTAGATTAAAAATAGTAAAAACAAACTGTTATACATATCTATTTTTATTTTCATTTAAAAAAATCGAAAAAAAATTCTAAATTTTTTTGTGATTCTTTAGGCTACTAATTATTTAGCAAAATTTTTTGCAGATTTTAGCAGGTTAATTTGTTATTTTCTATTAACAAAAATTTAACCCAAATATAACTAAAAATCTGTATATTTAACAGTTCTGTTTTTGCTATTCCTTTCTTACTCATATATAACAAAAATAATCAGCTAATAAGCAGTTTTTTTCTGCAGCATTATTTTTAACAAATTTTTAGTAGGTTTAACTAAATTTTTTACAGACTTTTTTCACTTAGTGTATTGAAATCTGGTCAGATCTAATCCTTTTCACACGGAAAGTATTAAAAATGTGTTAATTGAGATTATATTTTGTAAACATTCTTACTGTTTCTGTCCCCTCTGTATACATATACGAGTACATACTCATATTGAAATTGTATCCAAATCGGAGTGAACCGCACCGCAGACCCCTCTTCCTTTTAAATTTTATAAAGTTAAGCTTGCATTAGTCAGACAGCAATGTAGCGCTCTTTAATACATTCGAAGAGTTAAATGATAATAGAACATCTCGTATTTTTATTTTTTATCTTTTGTCTGCATTAAACACATAAAAACGAACATGTGGAGCAGTGATCGGCAAACGCATACAACCTTAGTTTTGTGCTTGTATGAGTGAGATGTAACTTTCCCTCTCTCAATGCACTGAAAGAAATGTCTGTATAATTTCCTCATACTTATTTATGTGCAATTAGAATGCAGAAATAAAATAGAAAATAATTTAAAAATGAGATTTTGAAAGAAAAACTCATTTTAGAATTCTTGGCAAAGTTGCAGTTAAAAATTTTAATTTTATTGTGCTATTCAGCATGGCGATAAAGGTATATATAATTAAACTCGGTTCATAGATGGCGAAACACAACAATTGTTCTTTTTTCAACAAAAATAACCTATTTTCGTTTACCGAAAAAAATTGCTATTCTTCGTCAAACATTTCGTTCAGTATAACGCTAGCAACATGCGTCGACACAACCTCATCGAACGAATGCTCAAGCGAGACTGAATAAATTGGTTTGTTTTTATTCAATGTGTGAGCGTATGTTGGTGTGAGTGAGTTGCACGCGTGCATAGAAATGCCGATCAAGGTTGCCAACACTTTAACTGAAAAATTGGCCAGATTACGAAGAAAAAATGGCTATAAATGGCTAAAATTGGAAAATAATGCTAAAACCCCATAATTTAAATATAAATCTGGGATAACTAAGAGTTCTAACACGAATTTCATGAAAGTAGCCTTTAAAATTTAATGTTTTTCGAATTTCTAAAACATGTTCATTCAAATTTTACAAAAACATGATTTTAAATCGAATGTAAAAATTTCATGTGTCTGTGAACCCAAATAAAAGTTTCAAAAATTGAAAATTTTGTACTCAAATTTTGAAAATCATAAAAATTCAAGCAGTTTTCCGGCTAGATCCAATCTAGCCATTTTTTAATGGCTAGATGAAATTTAAATGGCTAGATCTAGCCGGAAAATGGCTAAATTGGCAACCTTGATGCCGATCTCTGATGTAGAGAGAATTTGTTTTAAGTTCTTTAAAAACTGCCAACGGCATTTTGAAAAACGTTGTGATTAATCTTGTCAACATTTTTTCAAAGAGCGTTAGCTCAATTGGCTTCTGAAAAGCTCATACGAAAAGTTATGACAAAATGTATTTATTTGTCTCTTTATTCGCCCTTTTCTAAGTCGATTTTGTATCACTTGATTGAACAATTTGGAAATGACATTCGATTTTCTTAATTCCATTTAAAAAAATTGTAAAATTCACAATTGTGTTATTTTATTACAGTAAAGTTAATGATTTCTCACAAGTAGAGAAGGAACACAAAACAAAATATTAAATTCACAGTTAAATTATAGTTTTGTATGATTTTTTAGTTAAAACAATTCCTAAAAAGCAAAAAGTTGAAATTTCTAAAGTTATGCAAAATGTTGATTACTTGAAATATATCGAATTTTGAATGCCATTTGAAATTGAAATGTTGAAATACTATTTCTTATTCTATTTTGTGTATTCCCGTACTTTACCACTCTATGGGAACGCTTTAGGCTTTGTTCTTTTTTCTGTTAATTCCAATATTATTTTTTTTAGATTTCTGGTATTTGTAAAAAATGTTTAAATTCCTTTTATAAAAACTAATAACGTAGTAATTTATTTTCGAATGTCATTCCCAAATTACTTAATCGAATGAACTAGAAATCGATTGAATTACCAGACTTTTAAATCGACTGAGCAAAAATCTATTGAATTCCTAACGATTTAATTCAGTGGTTGGACAAATCGAATGATGAAAAATGATTAAAGTCCTTAAAATTAATTATTTAATTACTCGTAAATTATTCGAATTATTCGTTATTCGAAATTTGACATTTTAAATTATTTCAACAATTATTTGAGCAAAATTGTTCGGTTAATCGAATAACAATTATCTGATTGTGTACCCTAGTTATTACACACTAGCCCAGGGGTGGCAAGACTTTTTTCGCTGCGTGTCAGAAACGGGCAATTTTGTTTTGTAAAAATTTCTCGCGTGCCACTTTAATTTTAGTTGTCTTTTAAAAGTCCTTTTTTAAAAATTTTTAAAATTTGAAAAATTTCTCTTAAAAATATCATCGCAGATGTACATATTTATCAGCGTTACCCCCATGGAATAACCCCAAAGGGAAAAATTAAATAACATCCAAGAAATGACGAAAAATGTTTGACGGTTATTTAATTTTTGGGGGTTTAAATAAATATTGAGATTATTTCATTATGAAAAAATCCCCAACGAAATAAAATTAAAACAGTGTGGACATTATTGACTTTTTATATTTTTGGGGGGGTTATTCCATTTTTGGTGGTTATTTCATTTTGTTAAAAAAAAAGTTAAATTTTTGGGCGCCATCAATTATTTAAGTACGTAATAGACTATTTGAAAAATGTGCTTTGGACAAAAATTTGATTTTGTTAAAATAAATCGCGTGATTTTTATCATCATAATAATGAATTTTATGGACTTGAATAGAGAAATTTCTATTTCAGATGAAATGGCTCTGCGAAATTTTCTGGTACTTTTTATTTCTCCGATTTTTTTTTTAAAGAGAAGCAACATGAAGGGCTTCAAATATGGCAACACTGTTATGAGGCACTTTCTCATCGAAACTTTTATACTTCTTTCAATCTAGAATTTTAAAAATTTTCCCAGAATTTTCTGATAATCGAATTTGCGAGTTCTGTGTTGATCATATTTCTTTAAACAAAAAATGGTGGCAATACAGAGTTTTAATCATTTTAAAACACGATTTACAAGCTCTATTCAAAATTTCACCATTATGGAGTTAAATCGCACAATTTTGTAGCGAAATTTAACATTTAACTGAATTTTTTACTGGTCTTCTAATAGTTAAAATTTTTTTAAAATATCCATCAAAACGTCGTGTGCCACCTAAAATCCACTCTCGTGCCACTACTGACACGCGTGTCATAGTTTTGCCAGCCCTGTACTAGCCGAATGAAATGCATTTTCTGAACAACGACGACCTTCATCAACATTATTCGCGACAAGTTGCAGCTGATGGAAAGAAGTGACAAACCAAGCACAGTAGAAACACAGGATTGGCTGAGTTAAAAAGAAGACAACTAGCGCTCCCGCTTTTAAAGCAGTGATTTTGTTCAACAAAATGTTTAAAATATTTAAATTTTTAATAACATTCGTTAGGTATCGACTATGCTGCAGACTTTATAATGGTACTTAAAACATTAAAAAGGCAAAACGAAAGAAATCGTTTTCATTTCACTTTCAAACACCAAAGTGGAATTGATATTTAGAGAGCATTAACTAATAATGTACTCTCTAGTGTCTTCACCTTAACATAATAACAAAAATGTGCACTTAAAACACTTTTCATTGGTTAGTTCAATCATTTTCTGATTGATTACAAAAATTAAATTTTCTCTGAAAAATAAAAAAAAAAAATTCTGATGGGTGATCCTTTTTTTTAATTAAAATGGGAACATTTATCAAAAGCTAGTAGCTGAAACAAAATTACCACAAAAATATTTTCTTAACAACAATTATTTTAAGTTTTGCATTAAAAAATACAAAAATTGTTTTTTCGGACTTTCTACACAGAAAAAAGTATCACAAAATTTTAAGTAATTAAAAAAAATTGTTGGCTTTTTACTTAGATATCTAACAATTTTTTTATTAAATGTTTGTAAATTGTATCAAAAATATCAAAAAAAATAGTCTTAGAATTTTTTGAAACAAAAAAAAAAAAAACAAATCATTTATTTTTTTTTTTTTGTCAATACGACAACATAAAGCGAAAAATTGTTTTAATATAACAAACTCGTTGTTGAATTTTATTTTTTTATTTTTAACAAATACAAACAAGTTACAAAAAAAAATTATTGTATTTACAAAACACATTGTTAAAAAAAAATTGATTTTATTTTTAACAAATTACAAAAAAGTTACAAAAAGGGATTTGTATATACAAATTCCATTGTTGGTGCCTTTTTAAAAAATTTTTTGTTTGTTTATGCAAAAAAGGTGTTTAACATTACAAACAGAATTTTGTAAATTTTTTCTGTGTATATTTTCATATATTTAGTTAGAATATTCTTCCACCTCAAGTCCAAATTCTAATATGATATTGTCATATTAGATTTTTATTTGTTGTTTATTTGTTGACAATATCATATTAGAATTTGGACTTGAGGTGGAAGAATATTCTAACTAAATATATGAAAATATAGAAAGTCCGAAAAAACAATTTTTGTATTTTTTAATGCAAAAATTAAAATAATTGTTGAAAATAAGCACACCACGGCTAAAATCTCATTCAAATATTTATTTTGTTTTGAGTTTAAAATTAGTTGTTTTTACAAAATGTATTGACAACAGACATACATATAAATAGTACCCAAAGGGTACTTTTATGTAATTGTTGCTTTCAAAAAGGAGTTGATTTATAGCTGGTTTTACCAAATCAGACAGTTCATATACGAAAGTACAAAATTCTCGCCCCGTTGATTTTTTGTACATTATGTAATGTCTCGGTTTTAGTAAGAAAGTTATCATTTTCTTATTGCGGACAACTGAAGAGTAGAGTGATGTCTACGAAACAATTGTATTGTCTATCATGAAAATGATCAAACCCTTTTTGAAACAGCAAATAAAAATCTAATATGACAATATCATATTAGAATTTGGACTACGAAATCATATAATTTCATACGAAATATGGTGTTAAACTTTAGGTATGCCTACTAATAAATTTCTTTTTAAGTGAAATTATTAAAAACATAATTTTTAACTTATAATCAGGGTTGGCAGGCAATACCGCTAAAATACCGTTATCGATTCAAAACCCTTTCAACTGACTACCGTTACCCCTAAAATACCGTTACCGAAATACCCGAAATACCGTTATCCTTAAAGTACCGTTACCGAAATAACTGAAATAGCGTTATCCGTAAAATACCGTTACCGTTATTTTTAATTATCTAATTTTGGTCATTGCGCGTGGTTATTGAGTATTTCATATAAATTAAGTCAATTAATTCGTTTTGTTTTTACTTTAGTGTGGTTTTTGCAACAAAAAAAAAATGCGGTATGTACCAAAATAACTGACCACCGTTATCCTTAAAATACCGTTACCGAAATAACCCAAATATCGTTATCCTTAAAATACCGTTACCGAAATAACTCAAATACCGTTATCCTTAAAATACCGATACCGAAATAAATGAAATAGCGTTACCCTTAAAATACCGTTACCGAATAACCTAAAATATCGTTACCCTAACGATAACCGCATTCGTTTCGGTTACCATCCATGATTATAATTACTTGTGTTTGTGCAAAAATACAATCTATTTCTGGAGAAGCAATTTACGTTTTCAATTTTACTTTCAAACGAAATTGAAGTCTGTGACATGCCTGAATAATTAAATAGAAAATTTTTATTTAATTTACGATACTATATGTAAAATCGTTTTATACAATTTTCTGTAATAAGAAAAAAAAATGTAAAAAGTTGAAATCAAACATACTGTCCAACAAAATCTATGTTTTAAATGCGAAAACTGTAAGTGTCTTTTTTGGGTCGGTACTCTTAATTCTGCCCATTTTGTGTCAAACAACTATCTACGTCGAATAATCTCGTTTTATTTTATTACAATTAAAAAAAGAAATTACCACCTTCTAAGACTTATTAAAATGTAAACGCTTTTTTAGTTTGTTTAGAGATGACCATTTTAAAGTGAAAATCGAAGGCCAATACTTAAATAATAAAAAGTGTTATAAATGCCACGCCCTTTAGTAGTTGGTAATTTATTTAAATAGTAAAAAAACACAAATTAATAAAAAAATTCTTAAACATGAACTGAAATGACTATAACATGAATAAATTTATTGGGATAGGGGTTGGTTGGTTGGTTAGATGAATGTTTGGTTAGTGATAATAGCAAACTCTGTCACTAAAGGGGTAGTGGTGACGACGGTGGTGGTAAAGAAAAACCGAAAGCGAATTTTAAATTCACACACTGATCTACTTTGCGACAACAATAACAAAAAAGACAAGTGAAAACAACAACAGAACTATAATATACAGTGAATGAATGAATGGATGAACAAAAGCAATGTAGGGAAATATTACTAAAATAAAACTGTATAAAAGGGAAACTGATGTAAAATATATATTCGTTTGTACATTTTTTTTTCTTAATGATTTTAACAGCAGCATGCAACGTTTTTTGACACAACTATTAGGCATTTTTCAGCAAAACATTTAGTTGTTGTTTTTTTAATGTTTATTTTTGGTGTGGCGCACTTTGGTGTCTATTGGGCATGTTTTATATTTGTGGTGCTTTGTAATGGAATGGCCTCTCTCACTGTCAACTCACTGGCTCACTCATATGCAACCCATAATCATCCATGGAAGTGTTATACACAAACAGCGATTGTGTGGCACAAAAGTAACGAACATTGTACAACATTACGGATACGGAGTATGCTCATAAACTCGCAACAATCGGAAAAAGAAAGAATGACAACAATAACGTAAACTAGTACTAGTAAAAAATAAGTAGTGGGTACAGGGATGGAAATGAGTTATTTCATTTTGTACCAACCACATAAAGAAATTGTACTTTTTCAAGCCTCACGGTACCAAAATATTTTATATATAGAAAATTTGTCCGAACAATGTCAAACTTGCACAAAATATTCTTCTACAAAAATGGTACTTTTTCAGCCCTCACCAATTTTTTTGATATATTGTAAAAAGTACGTGCGATCGAGGTCAAGCTTGCAGGAAATACTGTTCTGTACGACACAAAGACCTGATAACTTATATTAAAATAACCAATAGCTGTGAATATAAATTTTATATTAAAATATATATTGTTAACGTTTTGTTCTGGTTATTTTTTAGATAAGTTACCCCTCCTAAGAAAACAATGTAATATTTTTTTTTACTTTTCAAAAAATATATCTTTCGTAAATATTGATGAGCTGATTACGGGAAAATGATAATACTACATTTATACTTGAGCAAAAACCACCTAGTTTTTGTACAAAACTAGTTTATAAATGTAGTATAATATATTTTTTTGCAACATTGGGCCCAAAAGTTGCCAGTTACAAGTTTTTGTTAGAATGATTTCAGCCCACGTCTGCATCAGAGCTTTAAAGAATTAATTCCGTTTTGGAATGAATTCCCAAAAATTTAATTCAATTCTTTAATTCAAGGAATGAATTCATCAATAAGACATAAGCAGGAATTAATTCCTGTGAATGAATTCAAAGAATTAAAATTTATAGAATGAATTCCCTGACCAAAGCGTAAAGAATTAAAATTAAATAATTCATTCACTAAAGAATGCATTCAACACTATTTAATTCAATTTGAAGTCAAGGAATTCATTCAATTCTATTTAATTCAACTTTTGGCTAAGGAATTCATTCAACTGTGCACTTAATTCAACTTTTGATCAAGGAATTCATTCAATTCTAGTTAATTCAACTTTTGGTCAAGGAATTCATTCAAGTTCAACTTTTGCTCAAGGAATTCGTTCAATTCTAGTTAATTCAACTTTTAGTCAAGGAATTCATTCAATTCTAGTTAATTCAACTTTTAGTCAAGGAATTAAATTTATTTCGTTTAATTCCCTAAGGAATTAAATTTTTTTCGTTTAATTCCCTAGGAATTGAGAACTTTATTCAGGGAATTAAATGAAAAAATTTAATTCCTAGGGAATTAAACGAAAAAAATTTAATTCCTTAGGGAATTAAACGAAATAAATTCAATTCCTTGACTAAAAGTTGAATTAACTAGAATTGAATGAATTCCTTGACTAAAAGTTGAATTAACTAGAATTGAATGAATTCCTTGACCAAAAGTTGAATTAACTTGAATGAATTCCTTGACCAAAAGTTGAATTAACTCGAATGGAATGAATTCCTTGAGCAAAAGTTGAATTAACTAAAATTGAATGAATTCCTTTACCAAAAGTTGAATTAACTAGAATTGAATGAATTCCTTGTTGAATGAATTCATAAAATTTTATGAAGGCATTAGAAAAAAATTAATGAATTCCATTAATATAAATCGAATGAAAAAAAAAAGGAATTCATTCAATTCCTTAAGTTTGGTCAGGGAATTCATTCCCAAAATATAAATTCAGTTCAAAAAAAGGGAATTAGGGAATTAATTCTTCGAAGCTCTGGTCTGCATTAAGAATATTTGTTGACAACTTTAAAGTACAAGTTCATTTAACACAACAATTTAAAATTTGGATATTTTAGAAATTGTACCAAATGGATCGCGGTAGTTCCACGGTACCAACGGATGTCAAAATGTACCAAAAAAAAGTACAATTGTACCATGTTTTCCATCCCTGAGTGGGTATCGAACATTTGCTTTTTTTTTTGCTCGTTACATAAAACGAAATACAAAAAATGAGAATCCACTAAAATATTTATCACAAATACAACTCTGCTAATAGAAAAAAAATCAAAAGTGAAACATTTAAAAGCATAAGTTTAAAAATACAAAAAATGTATTGAATAGTTAGTAAAATAAAAATCCCAGGAATTTCTTTTACAATCGAATGCCAACCACACCAATTCTGTAACTGGTTCCGGAACTAGTTCCTTGGATCTTATATGGAAGGTATGACTGACGGAGAATCAGTTCTAGAACGAGTTGCAGAACTGATTCTGGGACAGCCGGTTCTACTTTGGGGCTATAGATTACAATTTCAAACAAATATCAACGGTGTTCGAATTGACAGTAGAAGGAGTTGTAAAGGAAAATAAACTATTCTACAACAAAAAATTTTGATGGGATGTTTTTAAAATTTAAATATCGAAAGTTTCTGTAATATTTTTTAGCACTAAACTAATTTTGAACCAATGTTTTACTAATTTATTTTGCTACCAAAATCGTGCTAATAAACACATAAGGAAATTTTTCCCCTTTTGTTTTTTTAAGGGAAAAGGGCTTTAGTGGCATATTATTTCCATTTTGGTTTTTATTAGAACTATCTCATATACAGCATTTATATTCAATGCCAGCAATAAGCATATAAGTAATTGATATATAATTTTGTTTATATTTGATTTAAAATTATTTTTATATATTTTTAGATTTTTTATTAAATCATGTCGACAATGGGTGGTATGGATAAAACCAAGTCTTTACTATTTGCTTATTTGTTAAAAAAATATATACTTTTAGAAAGAACTTCAATTCATATTTTAAAAAATAAAGCAAACCGACGAAAAGATGTCCGATATAATTATTAGACTGGCCCTTATTTGAAAACTTGTTCCGAATACCGCTCCCTGGGGCTAATTTTATTAGGTTACTGGCCAATCAAAATTTTGAAGTATTATTTACAGAGAAAATTTACATTTATAGCGCGAATTTTAATAAAATTTTGGGCCACTTTTAAAAATTTTTATATGGCAACCATGGTGTAAATATTTTTGTTAAATTAAATAATTTTTAGAGTAAAAATATCAAATTTTATATCAAAATTAAAAAATAAACACATATTTGTAAATTTGTCATTTTATATAGACGCAATCTTCACGTACCGAACGATAAAATTCTGAAAAAATATATATCTTAATGAAACCACTCATTCATCTTAAAAACACATGACACGGTGCAAAATATAATTTAAATAACATACATTTAAATTTAAATTTAACGGTTCGTTGTAATTCAAAAATATGTGGTTAGCATTCACAGAGTTGATTAGAACCAGCTGAGATGCCTTAAGAATTAAGGTTCAAAGCAAAAAAAAGAGTAATAATAACAAAGGATAAAAATAGCATTGTTAGATTTCGTTGATGTTAGCTGAGTTGTTAACATATTCGAATTGCTTTCAAATTTCACATAAGGAGACTATCACCAATTATTAACCCATTCAAGGCGAAAGCCGAAAATACGTTTCTGTGTTGCTTTCAATTTTTTTCTTTGTAATTTACTTGTGAAAATTGTATCATCTTTCTTTAATTTAAAAATAATTTAAAAACAGAAAGTGATATTAATTTATGAACTAGAGTCAAACTAAAGAACATTCATTTATCATAAATCACTTTAAGAAATTTAGAAAGCGGGCATTTAATGTATTTTTTAATAATTAAAGAACAAAAAATTTAAAAAATGCTTTTTTCAGAAGGAAATACGGCAACCATGTGCTGATAATAATTTGCAAAACCTTAAAAAACTATTATTAATTAAAATCAGGGTTGGTAGGCAATACCGCTAAAATACCGTAATCGATTCAAAACCTTTTCAACTGACTATCGTTACCCCTAAAATACCGTTACCGAAATACCGTGATCCTTAAAATACCGTTACCGAAATAACTGAAATACCGTTATCCTTAAAATATCAATACCGAAATAAATGAAATATCGATACCCTTAAAATACCGTTACCGAAATAAATAAATTACCGTTACCCCCAAAATACCATTACCGTTATTTTTAAAATTCTGTTTTTGGCAATTGCACGTGGTTATTTAGTATTTTTCGTACATTAAGATGATAAATTGGTTATGTTTTTAATCTCGTTTGTTTTTGCAAAAGAAAAAAATGCGGGATACATCCAAACAACCACCGTTAGCTTTAAAATAACGTTACCGAAATAACTGAAATACCGTTACCAAAATAATCAAAAAATCGTTATCCTTAAAATTACCATTACCGAAATAACTAAAAAAATGTTATCCTTAAAATACCGATAGCGAAATAAATGAAATAGCGTTACCCTTCAAATACCGTTACCGAAATAATCTGAAATAGCGTTACCTTTACCGATAACCGCATCGTTTCGGTTACCAACCATGATTAAAATCCAAATCGTTTCTCTGATATGGAAATTGCCATATAGCGAAAGGGTTAGAGACAGATTCACAATGCTGGAGCAGTTCACTCTGCAGAGTGGATTCTGTTCCTTTCTTTTTCGCACTTACATATTTTTCGTATTACGCTTTTTAGTACACTCATACTTACTACAAAAAATAAATAAGAAGATTTATAATCAATTTTTTTAATTTGTTGGTTTTATTTCAGCTATTTATTTTTAAAATTAAAAATATGATGAAACATGAAAATCTCGAAACCCCAAAAAATCCCGAAATCCCGGAATGCCGAAAAACAAGTCCCGTTCGGCATCCCTAGTGACAATTGATCAAAGTAATTTTAATTGTTAATTTGCATCTATATAAAAAACTTTTTGAGTATTCCATGACCGATGTACGACACAACGATGAGTGTGGCTAATTAAAGTTTTGTCAATCATATCCTTGACAATCGTGGTCTTTATGAAATCCCCACCGGAATTAGATTGCAAATTTTTGCTTGTATGGAAATTTTTAAACGGAAATTTCCGATACTGGATTCTATAAATTTGATGAGGAAATTTCCAATGCGATTAGTTTTTCAGCTAAAAACCCGTTTGACAGATTTTTTGCCGTTCATATAGTAAGGATTAGGTCCCTTCCCGGAATTTGAAATGCTTCAAGGAGTATGGCCAAATCGTACTGCGGTATATGGTATTTCATGGTCGGATTAGACCGACTACAATTTGTTCCTTTTTTTATGAAAAAGTATTTTATTTAATGGTAAAAACACAGTACACATTTGAGAAAATTCTTACAAATCAGTATACAATATCTTCATCAAATCGGTACGAATCTGAAATATTATACAAAAAACAAAAATGTTATGTTTTATTAAAAAATATATATATGTACACATGTGACCTTCTCCGAGAAAAGGGACCTAGTGTGTGAAAATGAAGTTTTGAGAAGAACGCATTTAAAGTTTCATAACGCACTAGGTCCCTTTTCTCGGAGAAGGTCACATATATATTTTTAAATAACAGGGTAGTGAGTTTCATGCAAATGCATGTTTGTAGCCAGTAACCCAAAAACGATTTGGAATCAAAGAATTTCTAACCGAGTGACTTCGATTTGTTGTTGCATATTTTACTTTTAAGGGGGTATCGACTCTAGGAAAAATTTTGTTTTCGAAATTTTTTTATATTAAATTCGAAGAAATAAAATTTCGACATGTTTTTTTGTAAAATATATTTTAGTGACAAAGTAATATTCTATGCATTAAATTTGTACACAATATTTTTTGGGAGCGTTTTTTATCATTGTCTTTATTAGAAATATTATTTCGCATAAAAGAGCAGAACAAAAAGAAAAAAACTACATCCAAAGATGCAAAAATTGCACGCAGTTTTTATGGAAAAGCCAATGACGATTCCTCGAAGGTGGGCGCAGGCACGTTATGAGGCAGGTATTGACAGCATTTTATAAGCCATAAAAGCATGGATGGTTACCGAAACGAATGCGGTTATCGTTAGGGTAATGATATTTTAGGTTATTTCGGTAACGGTATTTTAAGGGTAACGCTATTTCATTTATTTCGGTATCGGTATTTTAAGGATAACGGTATTTTAGTTATTTCGGTAACGGTATTTTAAAGATAACGATATTTGGGTTATTTCGGTAAGGGTATTTTAAGGTTAACGGTATTTCAGTTATATCGGTAACGGTATTTTAAGGGTAACGGTAGTCAGTTATTTCGATGCATCCCGTAATTTTTTTTACAAAAAACAAACGGGATTAAAATCAGAACCAATTTATCAATTTAATGTACAAAAAATACTCAATAACAACGTGAAATTACCAAATGCAGAAAATTAAAAATAACGGTAACGGTATTTTAGGAATAACAATATTTCATTTGTTTCGGTAACGGTATTTTAAGGGTATTGATATTTCATTTATTTCGGTATTGGTATTTTAAGTATATCGGTATTTCAGTTATTCCGGTAACGGTATTTTAAGGATAACGGTATTCCGGGTATTTCGGTAACGGTATTTTAGGGGTAACGGTAGTCAGTTGAAAGGGTTTTGAATCGATAACGGTATTTTAGCGGTATTGCCTGCCAACCCTGCATAAAAGTAATCAGTATATATAAAAAATAAAAAAGCAAATACAAAACAAATTAAAAAATGTACGAAATAAAAGAATTTGACTGAAATGAAATGTCTAATAAATCCTCTACCATCGTTTTTAAGAATATCTGGGTTAATATATAAAATACTCTTTATCCGATCCTTGCCAAATTTTATGCATATGTAGAAAACTGCGAGATATAAATTTTGTTCGTACACGGTTTTTTGAAATTGTGCTGTTTTCTTAGCGTAAAATTAATTTTAAACTTTAAACGCGTTTTCTCACAACCCTGAGTTCAAAATCGGCTGCCACTGTACAGCCAAGGCTAGTTAACCGATTTCGATCCGGGTTTTTTTCTTTCAAAGGCAACAAAAAACTCTAGTCCTTATCGTGGCACTTTTATTTGAATTTGGTCAAATAAATTTTATGTCCCCGCGCATATACGTTTTTTCTTGTCTTTTTTACAATTTGTAAGTTTGTGTGGCAACTTTGTTAAAAAAAAATTTTAAAATAAAAATCGGGCCACGACAAGGACTAGAGAATTTATCTAGGATTAAGTATCACTTTACGTTTTTATTTTCCGATAATTAATAAAGGCTGCACAGTGGCGATTTTGACTGGGGAAATATAAAACTGATATATTTTAAAAATACCAAAATAACATGATTTTTAAATAAAAAAAATAAAATGAATGTTCTTTAGTTTGATTCTAGATCATAAATTAATATCACTTTCTGTTTAAATTATTTTCAAATCAAAGAAAGATGTTACAATTTTTACAAGTAAATTACAAAGAATAAAAAATTTTGAAAGAATTCGATAAGACATTTCGCTACAAAGCCTTCATTTGTGTCTTTCACCTTGAGTGGGTTAATATTTGATAATTGTCTACTTATGTGACTGTTGAAAGCAAATCGAATTTGTTATCAACAACTCAACTAAATAATTTAATTTAAGCTAAATAATTTAAACAGAAAGTGATATCAATTTATGATCTAGAGTCAAACTAAAGAATATGATACTTCGAAATGGATACTGAAGGGAGAAGTATTATCTTGTCATCTATTTTCAAGGAAGGTATCCTAATGGGTACCCTCCGATCTTAATGAGATTCGGATATGTAAAAAAGGTGAGAAAAAAATAATATATGGTATTTTTTTAGCAGTCCAATCTCATTTTAGGATGGTGTCAAAAATTATCCAAAATCAGATCTGTTTAGATATACATATATATGACTGAATCTAATAGGATCCGATGCCAGATTTAATCATATATGATCAGATATGGCATATGTGATACACTTTATAGCCATTTTTTCGTTTCTGTAAAAAATTAGATCTGTTTAGATATAAATAGATATGACTGAATCTAATTGGATCGTATCTGTAAAAAATCAGATCTGTTTATATAAAAATAGATATGACTGAATTTAATTGGATAGTCTCTGTAAAAAATCAGATCTGTTTAGATATGACTGAATCTAATTGCATCGTTTCTGTAAAAAATCAGATATGTTTAGATATAAATAGATATCACTGAATCTAATTGCATCCGGTGCCAGATCAAATCATATAAGATCACATATGGCATATTCATATCTAAGGTGATCTGGAAAATTAGGGGATTTTTATGGCCAGCTATGAGCAGAGCTGGCCAGATTTGGTACCAGACTTATCCATATAAGCTGGCACCAAAATAAAAATGTACAAACTAATTTAGTTTGAAGAATTAATTGGTAAGAAGATTAAGTTATAGGTATAAGTTCTATAGTTTTAGTTTAAAGTCAAAATCAGATTGAATCTGAATATATGATCAGATCTAATTAGATCTCAAATTTGTCCCCAATTCTGAGATCAAATTAGATCTGGTACAATCAGATCTACTGAGGTCTGGTCAGATCTGTTCATTTTTACACGGAAAGTTGAGTATCAAACAAAAAATAAGTATTTACATATAATATGCCTATTAAATTTAATCTAGGCGGTTCCTGGGCTTTTTTCGATATTAGTTATCGTTGTCAGGACGACTTTTCCCATACCGCCTTTTTCACCAACCGCCTTTATACCGTCCACGATATGGGCAGTATAAGTATCAACATTTTTTGATCCCACTTTTTAACCCTTAAACGTGAGATTAGGCCGCTAAAAAAATACGTGTCTTATTTTTTTCTCCTCTATCATGTAACCCAATTTCATTAAAGCCGGAGAGAAGCCGGATTAAAATACCTTCCTTGTTAGACATTTATGCTGGATTTCAGGTTTAAGCAAACCAAACTCTCTCGAGTAATAAATATGACTTTTAAAAACCGACAAATTTAAAGAGGAATTGTTTTTTGGTTTTTAGTGCATATTATAGCGCATATTTTGCATTTTTACTGTAAATTTTAAGAGCATGTTTCCGATTTTTAAGTGGATGGAAGTCGCTGCTCTGCTCATTAATTAGCTTAATATGGGAAAAATAATTAAAGAACATTTTGAAGGGATCTTTATTTCCCTACCAACGATTGAAGATGTATATTATAATGTAATTCCAGGGCCCGATTACAGAACGTTCAGTTAAAATTTATGCAACAGTTAAATTCAAAATATGATTTTTATGATTTCAATAATGAGAACTGTAAAACCATTTTAGAAAATTTTCCATCCGAATTAAAAAATTTGGGCATATTTGTATTCCAAAAACACGTATTAAACGATATTAACTATTAGAAATTAAGGCGATTTTTCGGAACTTGGAAAATTTTACTTTCCCCCGATTTCCCACAATTTTTCTGCAGAGATACAAATTTAGAATAAAAAATGTTTTAACTTCATCACACTCTAGTGTGCACTCAAAATATTATTTAATTTAATAGAAATTGTTTTTGATTATCAGTCTAAAATAAATTCGTTTGGAAATTTTTGTAACCAGATTTTTGCCCTTTTTTCTACGCTCTCTTTATTTCCTCAACATAAGATTGGCCCAATGAGAAAAAAATATTAGTTCATGAATTTAGTTTCCTCCATCACACAAATTTCCGAGCAATCGGTAAATGACCCCAAGGAAAACTTCCATGTAACATTTTTTTTTTGTGTTGTGCTTATATTTAAATACTATACACTGTATCTAACATGTTATTTATTGCTGAAAACACACAAACACTTATACACAATAACACAGTAAAACAGAGCAGAGAAGTAGTCAATTTGATTATATTATTTGCGATGAACTCAGCGCTCACATTTACTTAATTATATTTTTTTAATTTTTTTTTTTTTTTGTGTTTGTTAATTCATTTTAATACATTTTTTATTTTATTTGTTATGCTTAATACGCCCAAAATCAATATAAAAAAACATTAAAATAATTGTATTTTTTTATTTTGTATCTAATAGTTGGAAAAATAAGAGGGAAAAACTTCGCAAAATCAGCTCCAATTTTCATATATAAAATTGTCTTTTTATATGCAACAAAATATATTTGAGGAAAAAAAATTTAAATTATTTTGCGCCTCGAGTTAAAAGAACAAAAACTTACACTTGATTTTTTTTTATTTATGTATTTATTCTTGTTTCCTTATTTCTTTCTTTTCCGTTTCCTTAATAAAACGGTAACATTCTCAATACTAAATTTTATATCAATATTACACCATATAGAGTAGTCTAATACTATGAGGAGTATTTTTTTCGTAATTTTGTGTATGTATTTAGAAGGTTATTATTATTATTTTTTTTTAATTTGTATTTTTTTATTTATTTATTTTTTTAACTAGTAGCAGCAGATCATCAACAAAACACTGAATTAATTTCAATTCGATACGATTTTTATTGTTTCACTTTTTCTTTTTTTTTCCAACGAAATACGCAATTTGTTGGCGACGATGATGTTGTTGATGATGATTCGAGTATGTCAGAGACAATTAATTTAATTTTATTTGAACTTCGGTTTAATTGAACAATTTGTGACCCGTTCGCGTAGTGTACGTATGTTCATCTATTGTGAAAAATATTAAACTGTATGCCTGCCCATCGTTTGCCTTACATACTCTCTAAAAATAAAATTTAAAATATATACATTTAGTCTCTTTGTATGGATTTTCTCTCTCTCCCTCTCTGTACAAAATATAAACTTTATAAATACAAAATTTAAAGTTGCCAGACTGTCTCCTGTAAACTACAATAAGGCCTGTTAACTTATCGCAAACAGTTAACTTTTGTTTAACAATACTCAAAAAACTCTTTACTGAGCGCGTTGCCAACCTATTGAGGTTGACGCTGGAAGCGGTTAATGTCTCAGAAATGGTTAGGCACGTCAGGTTTTGGAGAAACTTGAGGGTCAAATGTCACAAAATGAAATTTTGGCCAATTTTGTGATATTATCGTGCATGATGAGATAACTTTTCTCAATTTCTAAAAAGCATTTTAATTTTCTGGTGTTCGATTTTTTCAAGTTGACATGTCGACGCTGCGCCAGCGAGCCCACCCTTATTTTGGCCTTTCGCGATGTTTTTTTTTTTCATAGTTATAATCCCAAATTAAGGTCTATCACACAAGGGCAACAAATCGCGATTAAGCTGTAAAGATAAACACTAAAAATTGGCATTGTCCTAAAGGGACAATACTTCTGGTTTAGATCTTGGTATATTGGTTGTTCTTGTAAATTCAAATTTTGCTTGAAAAATCCGGTAGATACATGCCTTTTGAGTCGGTGAAAAAAAATTAAATATTAGAAATGCAAATATGATTAGTTATTTCTTTATTTTTATCGTTTAAATTGTTATTTATCATAAAATACAAACTTAGTTCGTTCTATGTTATTTAAATTCGTCAAAACATGGATGGTAACCGAAACGAATGCGGTTATCGTTAGGGTAACGATATTTTAGGTTATTTCGGTAACGGTATTCTAAGGATAACGGTATTCCGGGTATTTCGGTAACGGTATTTTAGAGGTAACGGTAGTCAGTTGAAAGGATTTTGAATCGATAACGGTATTTTAGCGGTATTGCCTGCCAACCCTGCGTCAAAACAAACATTCTTTTACAAAAATACTGTGGTACAAATTAAGTGCTACTCCTCTATTTTAGTATGCATGGAAAATTTGCCGGGAATCTTAATTTCGTACATTTCAGACATGTTTTTAAAGTAAAAATTTCAGGTTTTGATTCCACTTTTCAACCCTTAAACGTGAGATTGGGCCGCTAAAATAATAGTGTCATTTATTTTTGTCATTCGGATACCTTCCTTTTGAGCTGTGGCGGGACAAAGATTCAGAACTTTAAAACAAATTGAAAAAACACTTCTTTACGCTGTCTTGTGACACAAAATTTCTATTAAAATTTAATACGCTAATTATTTTCGTTCTGGATGTCCCAAAATTCGCGAATAAAAATAATCAACCGAGTAAATAGTAGTGTATGCAAATTACTCGATTTTGACTTTGTGCGAGTAACTCTATTAATCGAGTAAGTTTTTAAAGTTACTCGAATAATTCACACAATTTTATTTCATTAATTTATTAAAAAAATTAAAAATTTTTTACTTCATTAATCGAGTTATGTTTTAAAATTACTCGAGTAATTTTAAAATTTCATTAATTTCTCAATTTTATTTCATTCATTTTTCTTAAAAATTACACATATTTTGTAGGTTTCATGTTTAATAAAATTTTACAATTAAAATAAACACTTAAGTTGAAGTTAAAAACAAAAAACTTATGTTAAGAGAATCCCTTAATGTTAAGTTTCAAATTTAATATACTCGTTTAAAAATAATTCGTAGTATAGTTTTCAAAAAGGCTCAAAATTGTTGATCATTTAACTCGATTTCTTTAAATCTTTAGAGGAGAAGAAAAAAAATTAAAAATCTAAAAACCATGGATATAAACTTTTTATGAATGAAATTTTTTAATGATTAAAAATGCACTCAAAAAATTTTACATTCAAAGTTATTCAGATTTTAATGTTTTTTCCTTCTCCTCTAAAGAAACAGGAAATATAATTATGACCTTTCTACATTAAGCCATCGATTTTTAAGTTCTGTATTATACAATAATATATAAAAAATTAATACAAAATCAACCATTTCCTAAATATTTTTATTTAAAATTAAAGAGATCTTTTAATATGATGTTTTTAAAATAACATAGAGTTCAGGTGTTTTGCTTTTTAAAAGTTTTTTTTCGTGTTTGTAAAGGTCGACTTTGAGGAAACTAAATACTCCGCTTACACCTTATTTTTAAATGCAATAAAATATATCGTGTAATTTTAAAATTAGGTACGAAACAACGTAAACAATTTTGATTGTTTGTGCGTAATTCTCAAAGTTCATGGCATGTCTTATTGAATTTCAGAACATCATGTTAAGGTGGATTTTGATGATACATATTGATCAAATTAGGGATGTTAAATGAGATTTTAATGCCGGTATCAAAAAATTGTTTGAAGAGTACTTTTTTGACCCCAAGAGTACTAAAATTTTTTTTAGCTCTTTTTAATTAATAGGTCCATTCGATTACTGGATAATTTGTACAAATTTTTACTGGATGGCGTTCGTTAACACAAATACTTAGTAAACAGAAAGAAAAAAGAGAGAATAAAGTGACAGTTCGATATTGGGAGTTTCTAAGTCTTCTTCTTTTTCTTTCAAATTTTTACTGGATAAATTTTTGCCAGTAAGAATTTGCAAGCAGAAAAAAACATATTTGTTAATTATAAAAAAAGAAAAATATTTTAGAATTATGTCATTTTATGGCAATGAAAAGCAGTAAAACTTCCAAAATTAATTATGGAAAAGATAAGAAAACCTTATAAAAAGTATCTACTTACGATTTAACAATAAGAATTCTCTGCTTCCATAACGACCAGTTAAAATTTATTTGTATATTTGGTGTTGTAATCAGCTGTGTCTACAAACTTGCAAATCGTTATACATTTTCTGTTCGCGTACATGTTTGGGAAAATTGTATTTTGAGAATAAATCTTGTCTTTCTTACTGGACTTGACTGAGAAAAGTAATCGAATGGACCTAATACAATGAGAAAAAATACATAAACTCCCGATTTACGCTTGTTAGCGCAATTTCGATATAACTCACATAAATATCACCAGGTATTCAATTAAAAAAAAAATATTTGTATATTTTGCTTTTAAGTGCATATTTTTCCATATATAAAGATTTTTTTATGAAATATTTTTTTTTATTATTTAAATTATGTTTTAAATAAAAATAAACTAAAGGAAGAATTTGTATAAATAAAAAGCATACTGTTGCAACAACTTTATGTTGGATTTTAGTTTAAAGCGCCGCTTTCCGGTAATAAATATGCACTCAAAATAGTTTGTTGTTTCAATTAACTTAAAATTTAATTTAAAATAAATGAAAAATCACTTGAAAACCGGTCTACTAACTTTTCATTTAAATCAAACGAACATTTCATTTATTTTTAAATGTTAATAAATTAACTACAAAATCCTTTCATTTATTTCGTTTTTTTAACTTTCAAAAAATTAGCTACAAAATCCGTAAGAATAAATGATATTTCGTTTATTTCATTTTTTGAAGTGACCTAGAAATCTAAAAATTTTAAATGAAAATATTAACTATAACAGAAAATCCGTATTTATAGGTAGTTTATTTTTTAAATAAAAGACAAAAGAAGTTGAAAAATATATTTCTTTTCATTTTAACTGTATAATCATTTAAAAATAAATGTACGATAACTTTTTAAATAAACTACAGTCAGTTACTGTAATAATATTTTCAATGTGGTTTTTTAAATCGATGCATTTTTTGATTTTAGTGCATATTTACTTCTCAGCGCATATTTTTAGTACATATTTTTTTATGTATAAAAGTCGCGGCCTTATTTATTTCTATTTCATTTTCGAATTACGCTTCATAAATTTTGATTTAACGCGGACTTATGTATATTTTAAAATATTTTTATATTTATTCACTCCCATTAAACGGCATAAATAAAAAAGTGCGTAGGTACCAGAGTAGGAAAATAAATTGTACACAACATGTAGGGTAGGGTACGGCTAAGGAACACAAACCGTATCTATCGTTTTAGCGGTTGTGTGTTTGTACACAAACCGAATGCGGTACACTACGATTGGCTGATGAACGCAAACGCTACGATTATGTACTGTACTTTTAGCAAATAGTCACATCCGTAGCGTACCGAATTAGGGTTGTGTGTATAAACACAAACACTAATTAGAGAGAATAGCGTATGTGTTTTCTACGCAACCAATATGCTTGTGTACTGTGTTCGCGATGTGCGGTACGCAACTCTAAAAGTACGTTTCGTTAGAGTTTATTTTCCTACTCTGGTAGGTATGTACAATTTTTGTAGAGATAAACTAGTATTAATTAATTTACTTAGGTGCTTTTTTACACAATTGTGTACAAAAATTAATTAAAATAACAAAATTAATATATTTTTGAGTTTTTTTTTCAATAAAAATTGTAGCAAATGAGGCAAAAAGTTACACAATCTTAGAGCCAGTTGATTTTTTAAAAACTGTTATTTTTTGTTTGATTTTTTTTTTTTTAATCGGAGAGATATTTTATGTTTCCGTTTATTTTCGTAACAGAACAAATGTTTGAACAATTTTCTATGAAAAGTGGTAATCCCTAGAATTACAAAAAATTGTAAATAAAGACACTGTTGAAAAATAAGCGAAAAATGGAAAAAAATTTCGAACACATAAAGTTTTGCTTAAAAATTTTGCGTTAAAACGTCCGGACACCTGTAAAAATTGATTATCACGCTAAATGCATTTAAAAATAACTAGATTTGATGAGAAAATAGAGAAATTGACAATAGAGGAAAAAAGTAAATATGTAAATATGGAGTGTATTCGCGATCGTGATTTGTAGATGATGGAAAAAAGCTGAGATTTATTTGTATTTTCCAAGCATTGCGACCCGGGAGTACCACGGTACTTTTTTGAATCAAATAGTATCAAAAAAAGTACGATCGTATCAACTTTCCCATCCCTGGATCAAATTCAGCTCACTAAAAATATATAGCCAGTTTTTAAATTCAAACTGTAGCGGCCACCTTACTTTAAATTCTATAAAAAATAAAACAAAATTGTAACCCAGCCAACAAACAAGCCCAAAAATTAATCAAAATAAGCTCAAAAAATATTACTAAAAATTCTAATTTTTGTATGAAAGTGGTTCATCCAAAAGATCCTTCCTTTTTTATTTAAAAATGGTTAAAAAAAAAGATTTAAAATAATTCGAAAGGCTCAAAAATTAATCATATTTTTGAGCCTTTTTTGAATTGTTCACAAAATATTCAAATTTGTTTACATTTCTGGGTCATTTCTGAACCATCTTTTGGATTTAATAATTTGGCTAGCTTATGATTTATTTTTGAAGGCTCATATTTTCATTCAAAATATGGGCATTTTTGAAAAAAAAAATTAAAATTTCAAAAAAATGTGTTTTATTTGCGTAAATTTTGACTCATAGAATAACAACCCTCAAAAAAGTATCCAAATTTTGCTGGCTGGGAAGTAAATTTAAAAAAATAAGTGTAAAGAAAAAACATTTTTAAGTAAATGAATGTTCTTTTAGTTTGACTCTAGATCATAAATTAATATCACTTTCTGTTTAAATTATTTTCAAATCAAAGAAAGAAAATACGTATTCTGTATTGCTGGTCTTATCGAATTCTTTCAAATATATTTTTATTCTTTGTAATTTACTTGTAAAAATTGTATCATCTTTCTTTGATTTGAAAATAATTTAAACAGAAAGTGATATTAATTTATGATCTAGAGTCAAACTAAGAAGAACATTCATTTACTTAAAAATAAGAGATCAACTAAATATTCCCCCATTCATCGAAAAAACATTTTTTTTAATTTAATTTTAATTTTATTGGTTTCTAAAACAGCGAGATTTACAATCTTATGATTATAGTAATGGATTTTCACAATGTTTATTTAAAAAAATGTATGAAGAGAAATGTTTAGATAAAAATATATAATAACATAATAATAAAACAAGATTAAAAACAATAATAATAACAATTTTTTTCGATTTTCTCTAGTTACTCGATTAATCGACCAAAATTACTCCAGTTATTCTGTAATCTAAATTGGCCATTTTAAATTACTCGAACAAGTATTTGGAACAAATAAATGGATTAATCGAGTAACGGTTAACCGACTGAATACCCTAGTAAAAAGTCTGGTAACTAGTGAAAACCTTTGTGTGCTGGGATATTTCGGTAAAATTAATTAAAGTTGTTCAGAAAATGTTTACTTTTTAAGCAGTGGTTAAGGGTGGTTAAAATATGATCAGTTAACGACCCTTAAATATTTGTATGTCACGACGAACGCATACCTACAGTGATTTCTGATTGAATAATGTAAATAAACATTGCTATATTATTTAGTAGTCTCAGTTTTCTACATTGGACTCTTTAGATTTTTGTTTTTGTAAAATGCAACAGGGTGGCAACTTATAGCATGACATCACTTTTTTCCACAAAAGATATACATACATGAAATATATCTTATAAATGTAAAAAGAGAAAAATTAAAAAAAAGAGATGTGTTTTTCAAACTTAAAAGAGATACAACAGAATTTTAACTGTTATAAACGCACAATCTACGCCACTGTTGGTAAAAGTGGCACAAAAGTGCCATTTGTGGCACTATTGAATGTTCAATGGCACCTTGGCACTCTCCATAGAATTTTGGCACTTTTTAAGAAAATTTCTATATAATTTGAAAAAAGGTCGATATCGCTGGTTTTTCAGTAAGAGCCACGCCTACTAAGAAGAGGTAGCAAAATTAAAAAACAAACGCATTCTTTTCGTCTTTAAAAATAAAAGCAACGGGGATAAAATTAGAAAAACTTTAATTGATTCTATCCCAATAAACCCAATGATATCGTCACGATATCGAAACGATATCAGCTAGGTGATATTTATTACATTGTGAGACAAATGGTAGGGGTCAGTGATCGGGAAGGGTTCAAACTACCGGGGAAAGTTATATCGGTAAAAAAGAAGTTATACGTGTCCCGGCGTTTCGCTGGGTCACCCCTATGAATCGAGATATATCGATTTGACCTTTGGTGGTCTTTTTTTTTTACATAACTCTAGAACCACTAGTCCGATTTTGCTCAAACAATTTTAAAAAATTAAAAATTACAAAATTTTTGTTCTAAAATGTACCTTTTGTAACGATATCATATTTCCAAGAAATTATGATACCGTTTTCGCTATCGAAATTCCCTGGAATAACGATAGTAAAATCGCCAAAATCTGGTCCAGCATCGAAAAACTATCGTCATTCCAGGTGATTTCGATGTCGAAAACAATATCATATATGATAGCGAAACCGGAATTCTTTTAAAATGAGATGAAATGAAGTCATATTGAAAAAATTGATAATAAAGTCGTCATATTCATAAGAAAAGTCGAACTCTCCTAGATTTTGCAAATATAATTGTCCAATAAAAATGAATATGAATAGCCAAACGAAATAAAAATTGCAAATTTTATTTGTTTCTGAAAACTGTTTGAATTTTTATAAACAATGATTATTTTGAAATATACTTTATTATTAAACCTTATCAAAAACGATATTGTAATCTTATTGGAATATGATATCGTTTTCGGATATTTAAGGTGATAGCGATTTCGCTATCGTATTGTTCTTTGGTTTATTGGGATTGATCGCTATCACCTTAAATATCCGAAAACGATATCATATTCCAATAAGATTATAATATCGTTTTCGATAAGGTTTTATGATGAAGTATACTTCAAAATATTCTTTATATACAAAAATTCAAACAGTTTTCAGAAACAAATAAAATTTATAAAAACTTGCAATTTTTACTTCGTTTGGCTATATACTCTTTTATACTCTTTTTTATTGAACAATTATAGTTGCAAAATCTAGGTGAGTTCGACTTTTCTTATGAATTGACGATTTCATTATCAATTTTTCATTATGGCTTCATTTCAGGTCATTTTAAAAGAATTCCTGTTTTGTTATCATATATAATATCATTTTCGATATCGAAATCGCCTGGAATAACGATAGTGTTTCGATCCTGGACCAGATTTTGGCGATTTTACTATCGTTATTTCAGGGAATTTCGAAAGCGAAAACGATATCATAATTCCTTGGAAATATGATATCGTTACGAAAGGTGCATTTTAGAACAAAATCTATCTATCGTTTTCGTATCACAAGTAATTATCATATATGATAATAAATATCACCTAGGTGATTTCGTTTCGATATCGTGACGATATCGTTTGGTTTATTGGGATGTATGTAAAATTTTTTGAAAGACTTGGACCTGCTAAGTTATCTTAAAATAACGTAAGTTTAGTGATTTACTATAGTTAAGAATGACAAATTTATATGAAAATATTTGTGGTAATGTTAAACTCGGGTTACTTTTTAGATAAGTTGCCCGCCTTTTTTATTTTTTATGTCTTTTTATTCTTAAAGTAACTAAATGTATAAATATTTGAAATAAAAGCTGAACATAGTTTTTTTGAAACACTAATGGTGTTTTCTTTTCTGACAAAAATGTTGCATTTTTTTTGCACTTTGCTTTTGAATTGCCTTTTTTGTGTTCTTTTCTAAATTAAGGGTAATATTCCGAGAGGGCATCGTGTTCTTTTCTAAAAATGTTGTCTAATAAAGTGCAAAAGTGCAACATTTTCCGCCCTCACAAAATTTACGGGGTAGAGCGTTGCCCTGTTTTTTTTTCTTTTCATCAAAGTTATGTGTATATAAATTTTATTTTTTATAATTTTTTTTTTTATAAAATTTTATTTGGTTTTTTAATAATTTGTTTTGTTTTATTTAGTATTTACTAGTTTTTACGCTACCAATAAATAAAAAAAATTATACAATTTTTTTTTAATATGGAAAAAAGAAAAAGAGAGTGTATATAAAAATTAATTCACCTTGGCTGGGATTTGAACCTGGCCATCCCGAGCGAAAGGCAAGCATCACAACCACTAGGCTATCATATAGTAGTAGCTAGCGTAAACAATATTGCATATAAATGAAACAACAATATATACATACACATGTGTTTTGAAAAATGCAAATAAGTGATTTTATCGTTCTATTCTGATTGAAAAAATGTAGCATTTTATTGGGGTGAGGGTAACATTTTTAAAATTTTACACTTTAACAAGGCAACATTTTTTTCCAGAAAATAAAACACCATTAATGTTGCTTAATATGTTTTGGCACTTTTAAAGCTTTTTTGGCACTTTTTTGGCATCATTTAGGCACCAAACGAAATTTTTCAAATACCATCACTGATCTACGCTGCTATTATTAAAACATGAAGCATAGTATGCTGTTTCGATTTCATGTGGAAAAACTATTACACTCACTCCATATAAAATAAAAAAAAAATATTTTTCACGTTAAAGAGTTTCGTGTGAAAACTGTGTACACTTCTTCATTCGAGGTTATTACAATTTTTATTTTTTTGTGATTGTGCCTTTCTTATAAAATAAATCGTTTCTTAATGAAAAAAAAAATATATCATGCTTTATCAATATAATATTATAAAAAGAATATAAATAAATTCCATCAAATTATAAAAATTCATATAACCAACGAGCATAGAATCTCAAGTCTGGCCGACATCACAATAAATTTTATTAGAAGGTGATAGATAGCTAGTGAAAACAATAAAAAAAATAATTAAAATTAATTATTTATAATTTATTTCATTCTTAAAATTGTTTTTGTTATGCACTGTTAACTTTTCGTTTTCCTTTTGTATAAACTTTTTAAGGGAACCAAAGAGTACCCTTTTTTGGTTTGGGAACTCTAGCCTTTACCCTCTTTGGCGATAGGTTGTTATATGGTTAAATTTCAATAAATATTAAAAATTGTTTCAATAAATATGAATAATATGAAAAAATATAATAAAAAAACTAAACCCGTTAAGTTAAACCCGTGCAGTTAATTTAACTTCTTTAAATCTCAGCCAGAGCCAGTGACAGAGCGCTTAACAGTACGTGAGCGACTTGTCTAGAGCCTGATATAACAAACTGATTGGTCAAAATTTTGAATACACGCAAGACAGCAAGTTTTGAAGAAGTTCAGAATTGAATTCTAACATGTGACTCATTCCATAACCGCGATTTTTGTTTTCTCCGAAATTTGGCAGACATATTCTTATTAAAATTAACAAAAAAATTTTTAAAGCAGATATTTGTGTTTGAAAATGTAAAAAAACATGAAAAAATTTCCGACATGTAGTATATGCGCGCTTTCAGCAATTAATATAAGGGGAAAATTACGCCACCGTGCCCAAGTCAATGTGTTTGTTGTTTTTTGTACACGGTGGCGTATGATTTGTTCCTTTATATTAATTGCTGAAGCCGCGCATTATTGTATTATAAAAACTTGTGGGCTGATTTTAATGACTGATAGTTCATTTTAAGAGTTAGTGTACAAACTCATTTAAATGTATTAGATTTTTATCCCGACATTTAAAAAAAAAAAAAATTTTTGTTTCTAATTTGCTTTTGTATTGCTTACCATATTCCTCCCCGCCTTAAAATAAAAGGAATATTTCATCGTCCACTCACACATTTTATAAATAAACCCCGAAATTTTCAGAGTGGGATGGCGATGGATTCTATTTTTTCTTTCTTTTACATTACAGTTCCTAAAAAATTCGATATAAAAAATATACATATGTAAATAACATTATTCCCTAGGGAATATTATTGCACCTATCGAAACGTGTAATATATCAAATTAAAGTTTGTCCTATGTTGCAAACAATATCGTTCTGGCTTACAATTTTGCATTTTCTTGCAAAAAGTTTAGAAAAAGTTTATTTTTCCCACAAAAACTCTTTTGCAAAAATTTCTTAAACTATAGCTAACTTTGAAATTCCAAGGCCATATTCGTTATCTGCGTCTATTAGAAATGATGTGTCGCAACCCCAATGCATCAAAATTTTCTTATCTTGTTGTACTGTGTTATAAATAAAACTGTTATTTTACAAATTCTTTATTTTAATTAAGATTTGTTAAATTTAACAAAAAAACGTGTTAAAATCAACAAATTTTATTTTAAGACATGTAACTCGGGATTTAAGCCATTTTAATAACAATATATGTATAATACTTTTGATGGTATCAGCATTTTCGAGGCAACGAATTGAATCAGGCGGACATCTTAAATTTTAATATTTATACTGTTAATGTGTTCTACTCAATTAAGAACGACCCTAATTTACTCTAATTTTGCTTGTAACTTTCAAAAGTTTTTCAACTCTTTTGGGTGTAACTTTTTCAGCATAAAAGGAAATCGACAAAACTATTGGTGGATAATAATTTTGATGTTAATAAATTTCACACTTGTGCCCTCAATTAGGAACAAATGTGTAACTCTGTTTTTTGAATAAAGAGTAATTTCAGAGATTTTTAATTTTTGCGCTTTCAGCCTCAATTTAATTGAAAATTTTTGACACTGACAAATAAATAAAAAAAAAACGAAGTACGGCCCGATGACGTCGCCATCCCATAAACCGCACCAAACACAAAAAACAGGTGTTTTTACATTTCCTACATACCCGATTTGCTGAAATTTGTGCATAATTCTCCCGATTGTGGACAAAAAAAGTTCACTATGAAAAAAATTTTTCGTATCGAAAAAATTTTAAAGTACTTAGTATAGAGATATTTCAGAGGTACCTACTAGGATATTCAGTCGATTAATCGTTATTCGATTAATCGAATAATTTTGCTCAAAAATTGTTCGAATAATTTAAAATGGGCATATTTCGAATAACGAATAATTCGAATAATTTAATACGATTAATCGATTAATCGAAATTGGTAAAAAATTAATAAGTTTTAAAAATGTATATTTTTTATTAAAGTAAATATGGGATTTTATTAAAACTTATTTAACAAATTGTAAAAACCATCAACAGTAGTGAGCACTCTACATTCATAATATCCTCCCAGCAAAATATTGGTAATGACACCTCATTACTATCTACATTACCAAAAATGATATATCATTACCTTTTGCATTATTTTATAATATAAAATAATGACTTCCTAATAACGGCGTATTGTATTCATTGTTTCTAAATATAAAATAATGACTTACTCGTATTACTTTAAATAACTACTTTTTACGCAGTTAAATTTTTTTATTAAATGTAAATATGTTTTATTCATAAATTTTTATGACGAGTCCTAAAATTACACACTAGAGAAAACTTAAATGTTTCTGAATGTATTTCCTTAGGCTAATAGTATTTGCCTAACTCCTTATTTTTTAAAATCAAGTAACCACTTATTATTAAACTTTTTGTAAGCATGTGTGTAACCACTTATTATTCAAAATCTCATAACTACTTATTTCTCATTTTTTCGTAAGCGAGCGTGTAAGCGTGACTACTTATAAAAACTACCACGCCAAACAAAAATAATGAGTTTAGACGCCAAAAAATAAGTTGTGCGGAGCTATGAATTTCTATTATATAACCACTTATTTGGTAATGAAAGATTTTGCTGGGCTTTAGCAAAGGATATTATCCCAAGCCATAGGATTCGAATTAATAAATGGCAAATTAAAAGACAAATAAACATATCCAGGTATTTTTATTTGAAAATTAAGACAAAGAAATTTACAAATAAGTTGTTAACAAGATTAGTATTTATGAGTTCTAAATAATGTTTAATGAGAACTAAATAACCTTTTATACATATGAGCTTTTCAGAGCCCAATTCAGCTAACTCTGCTAGAAACAAATTTATCAAAAGTATTCACAAGTTTAAATTTTAAAAATTTTTTTTTAAATTTCCTGCGAAATAGTTGTTAAAATCAAATAAAGGATGGAGGGGCATAAACGTGGAGGGAAAATCAATTCTCAACATAATGTCTCTCTACTTTTATGTGTTTTATGAGTTGAATGCATACGAAATAGATACAAATTAATCTACGAGTTGTTCTATTCTTCTCCACATTGAAGATATTATAGAGCGCTATGTATAATATATGAACGTCTGGCTAATTTTTATAAAATCCTAAATGTAAAGAAAGGTCTGCGGTGTAGTTCTCCCCGATTTGGATACAATTTTAATATATTACAGAGAGGACAGAAGTAATAAAATTTTTTATAAAATATGATCTCAATTACAGCATTTTTTATTTTTATGAATTTTAGAAGAGTTTCCGAAACTCTTTTTGCTCTTTTTTTTTAAATAAGATTATTAAAAATACAACAAATGTATGTATATTATTTTACATAACATTTTTTCGATTAATCGATTAATTTTAAAATTTTATTCGATTAATCGGTTAAGAAAAAAACCCGAATAATTAATTGAACGATTAATCGATTAAATTAAAATGTCGATTAATTGAATACCCTAGTACCTACTAAAGAATTTACATTAAGAAAGAGTCCGATATGAGATTTAAATCCCATTCATTAGGGATTTTTGGGAAAACCCTTTTAAATAAAAATAATTACCAGATTCTGTGTTAGTTTTCCTACAAAAAACTTCAGATCCAAAAATTACTACCTTAAATAAAAATATTATGATAAAAATGTATGAGTTACTTGAATAAATTTTCAGATTTATTGATTTAGATAATGGAAAAATAACGTATTTTTGAACCATTTTCCTATTGAAAAAACCGTCATTTTGAAGATGAAAATCATCAATCGTCATTTGGCTATTTTCGATAGTAAAAATCGTCAAAATTACGATAAATCGTCAAAAATGGCAACATTGTCTATACATGGACCGATTTCAACCAAAATCAATAGGCTTCGTCCTTGGCCCGATATAAGTCGGTCTACAAAATTTCATCAAAATATCTTAATATTTGCGACCTGTAGCGTGCCCACAAGAATACATGGAGAGACAGTAAAAGGTTTTTGTTAGCTTTGACCTCAATATGCTCAAAAATCAGATGTGTTGGAAAAAATTGGAAACCAAATTCGAACTCAGCATGAAAATGTGTGGTCACATGCCCAAAAATCCAAAAATTTTAAAATATTAATGAGGGGTATATAGTTGATCTTTTATTTGGGCAAACGACAAAAAAAAAAAAAAACAAACGATCTCGAGTCAAACTAGAAAAAAATTATTTTTAAAATATTTATTAGCGATGTGTGCGGTTTTATGTTTGTAACTTTTTCAGCACTCAAAAAAATGTATTCACGCGAACAGATTACTTCTTTTTAATGTATTTTAAATAAGTTAATCTCGAAAAAAAATTAAAATTAATGACGCTCCTAGACGAGAACAAGAAATTCACATTGAGTTTGTGATTTAACCTAATAAATATTTTTGGAAATTCTAAAACGTCGTCCCCTGACGATTTCCTTAGGCAAGAATGAAATCCGGATAGGGACATGCCTCCAACAAATTGTTTTTCACAATTTGCCAGATAAGTTTTGGGATTTTAGCACATTTAATTCCTTTAATGCAATTATTGTTTGTCCCGATGAAAATAAATTTGGAACAACCATGTTATTTGAATTTGTTTTTTCAAACAACATAAGCACATTAAAAATTAACAGTAATTTTATGCTTTTCAATATCTTTTTTCGTTTTTTGTATTTTTTTAAATTACAGCTCGTTTCATTTTAACATAAAATGCATCCAACTTTTTCTTTGTTCACTGTATATGTTAACACAACATATATTATATGCGCTAGTTGTCTGACAAAGCACAGTAGCGAACATGGCGAATTGCGGCAGCGAAAAATCAACTTGCCATTCAATCAATATGGGCCATTTTATAAAATCGGGAGGGCAAGAAATAGCGCCATCTTTAAAATTTCGGATACATCCTTGGTGCCATCTACTAGGCAATAGTAGAAACATGATAATATATTTTAAATACAAATTGTGTAAAATTTAACAAATGGGTTCTTAAAAATTTTTTAAAAATAATTTTGGAAATTAACACTGAAAACTACCCTATCAGAACTCGCCAGTGGTACAAAAAATCAAGCACTGGCATACCACTGGGTACCCACGGTGTTAGAAATAAATGACTGGGAGAACACTCATTTGGGACGATTCGCCAACGTTTGCAAAAAACGTTTTGCCAGTATTTGTTTTACAAAAATTTCGCTGGTTTATAAAAAAAACCAGCGAAAGGTTGTGGTACAAGCACTTTTTGCCAGTACTTGTAACACCACCTGTTAAAGTGCTTTGCCATCGCTTTCCCGTTTGTACTTTTCTGACTGGGATATTTGAAACCCGTTTGACACATTTTCTTTTTTAATGACGTATTATTTTAAGTGCATTAAACTTACAATTAGTAAGAAACTATTTTATGTGTAATCTTTACACGTATTGGAAATTTCGTTACTGTTCATATTAACAATCGATTGTTTAAATCTCTAACGGTCTTAAGCTGTTTTGCAATGAAAATTTACGATATGTTGGGCACAAAAAAACTAAAAGTTCTATCACAACATTTTGTTTCGTTCCCTACTTTCGACGATATAGGCCAAAATAGGTTTAGAGTAAAATTTGGAAAAGGATTGCATAAATATTAGTACATTTTAATAAATTTTCGTTTAAATTTACCCTATTTATAGTAGGTAACTTTTTACCTAATATAATATCTGTAAAATTACTTTGTGTGTAAACTTAAGCACAAAATGTTTGAAAATATATTTAAATGCTTGAATATACGAAAAAAATGCTCATATTTACACGCAAAGTGCTTGTTTAAACCCAGCATCTATGGCAATACGAAGAAGATTCCCTGATCATATCGCCTGGAAGGAAACATTTATTGCCGTCAATATCAATTTACCCGAAAGCAATACTTCCAGGTAAAACAAAAACAATTCCCCAGGAAGATAAATCGGCGATCTTTTTATCAAATTTGACTCTGAAAAATTACATCTGCATACATAATCCATGGACCAACATATTTATTATTTCACGAATTTGTTTTCCAAACAAATTGTCTTTGTCGCAATATTCTCATGAAAAACTATGACAAAAAATACAATTTTTGAATTGATTTTTCCAAGTATCGCCGAACTATCTTCCAGTTGATAAAAGTAAGACAATTTAAATATACTACTTGATTTTTTCATTCAAATGGAAAATAGACGATATCGCTTCAATATCTTCCAGGAAGATATCTTCCAAACCGCCTTTGTATTTCCTCCTCTGCAAGGGGAAAAAGAATAACAACATTGAAACAACGTAGTACAACGTCTGATTCGCATTTCTTCATCAATGCCGTCCGTCTTTGGAACGATATCTCACATACGACACAACTTAAAAGTAACGCAATACAATTTAAAAGAACATAATAACGTTTTTTACAACATAAAGTTTTTAAAAATTTTTATAAAATTCTTATTTTAAAATTCTTATTTTTTTTTTAAGTATAATATACAACTTTTGATGTTAATTTCATTCAAATAATTTTTTATTCTCTCTTTTTTGTTAATGTGTTTGTTTTTATTTTTTAAAACTTTGTCTACTACCTATCATGATGTTACTATTATTATTATAATTAGTTAATTAGAATCTAAGAATTATCTTTGTATCAAACCTTTTTTATTCAAAGTTAATTTCTATGCTGCAATAAAAGACTTTAAGTCTTGTACATAGAAATCGCAAATAATAAATAAATAAAATGCTTGCAGGATAACCTTGAAGTTTAGTTTTATAATAAAAGGAATGCATTTATAGGAATTTTGTTATAAAGAAAATAAGAAATATCAACATTACTTTCACTAATTCTAGCTGCGTTTGCGATACTTTCGGCATTTTTTCATTATTAATGTTAATAATTATTATTTGAAGAATATAATTTAGACCTGTTTAAAAGGATATCCTGTAGAAGCTTGCAATTTGGAAATGTTACCATTTCATAAAATGGTCCATTTCTTGAAAACTAAGCGAGGTAGAGTAAAACGGACTCTTTGGAGTACCCTAAATTAGCCTAAGATTATATGGACCAGGGCCAGCCAGGGTCCCGAGACCCTGTAATTTGAATACATTTTCAACACTTAAGTTTAGATTTGTTAAATTTAACAAAAAAAAAAATAGTAAAACTACAATTTTATTTTAAGCAAAAAAACAAGAATAAATTTTTTTAAAGTAAGAAATTTTTCTGTTGAGCCAACAGACATTATTTTGGGTGTGAAATTAGCTCTACCTTATAAACTGCTAGAAACCCCATGCAATCACCTTCTAAGCCTTGGATAAATTGAAATATAAAATGAATTTTGCGTTTTAATGTTCGTAACTTTACACACATTATGCCCAATATTTGTTTTTAAGCACAATATAATAGGCACAATACGTGTAATTATAAATTACAAATGTGTTTTTATACAGTTTATGTGTATTTTTGTACACAAAATATAATGTGTCTAAAATTATGCATTTTGCGTAATACTGAATAAAATTTTGCGTGTTTTATAGTAGTAAATTAAAAAGCACTTTTTATAGTGTTAACCCACACTATAGTCTAAATTATTCATTATGAAAATATTTGTAACTACTTCCATAAATTATATTTTTTGTGATTTTACAAATGTGAAATTGAGCGAAAACGCTCATTAACTTCACTGTATATTGTTCAAACTTAAATGCTTTGCTACAAATACCAAGTTTATGCTTTCTGTCAAATGTTTTTAACGATCTCTAAAGTTATTCTGATAGAGTCCTGGGTGACAGTGGACCACAGTAAGGACTTATTATGAAAGTTAAAGCGTCATCTTGATTTGAGTTCATTATCAACAGTTTTAAGTCAACTTAAATATGAAAGTTGGGTTGGTTTTCGTCTCAAAACAATTATTTTTTGAAATTTTATGAAAATTTTAATTTCGACACTTTCTCGCTTCCATATCGTTCCCGGCACACTAAAAATTTCTTCACAAAACATTAAGTAAATTTTGTTTTCTATCGGAATAGCTTAACTTATATTTATAAAATAAGCATATGACGAATTTGGCAATTTACCTGGAGGCACTTTTATCCGTTATAGGGTTAAGTTACTTTTCGAATTAATTAAATATTTTATATTGATTTTATTTATGTACATTAATAGCTTTATTATGTTCGTCTATTTTTATGAACTAGATATATTATTCGTTGTATTTTGGAGAAAAACATACTTTACGTTTGTTTTCGGGTTTGGATTTGTGTCTAGCTGCAAAAAATATAATAAATGGCAAATGCCATAACTAAAGTTAAAACTAAATAGCTACGAAGCAAACATACAATTTAGACCAAAGTGGAAAAAGTGGGGAGCAGAAAACAAAAACATGACAACAATAGTAAGCGATGACCTCACTAGAGCTGTAACTAAAACGAAAAAAAAGTTAACTGAATGAAGAGCGAGTGTGTTAAGTACGTCAATCAGTGTTGCCACTTCGTGTGTAAATACTAGGGAAACTAATGGGGATTAATATTTAAAAATCCCGGTTTTTTGACAATTCCAATCCCGATTAACTACGATTACGCGTTTTATGATTTTCAGGATTCCAAGGATATAATTTCATGCTTATTTCCTTTATCAAACCAATTTTTTATTTAATTAGGTATTTAGGGTGGGTGCAAATTGGCTAAATAAAACCTAAACTAAACTCAGGTTTTCAAATTTCTATAAAAATAAGAAATAAAAACAAAATAAATGAAAAAATTTACAAATTTATAGCATTTTGACCGAAATGAAATGTAAGATTATTTCTCTGCCATCGTTTTCAAGAATATTAGGGTTAGTATATCAACTACTCTTTAACCGATTCGTCCCAAATTTGGTGCACATGTAGAAAACTAGAAGATATAAATTTTATTCATACACGATTTTACGATTTTTAGAAATTTTGCTGTTTTCTTAGCGCAAAATTAATTTTAAACTTTAAACGCGTTTTCCCACAAACATGAGTTCAAAATCGGTTGCCACTGTACAGCCAAAGCGGGTAAACCGATATCGATGTGTTTTTTTGTTTCTTTCGTAGTCAACAAAAAACTGTAGTCCTTATCGTGGCCCTTTTTTTGAATTTCAATCAAATAAATTTTATATTACCAAGCAAAATTGTCTTTTCTTGCCTTTTTGAAATGTTTAAGTTTTTGTGGCAACTGCTGGGTAAATTTAAAACTGATATTTTTTAAAAATACTACAATAACATTTTCAAATAAAATATTAAAAATATTGTTAATTAAATTTTTGACAACCGTTCAAATATGCCCTTTAAAATGCTGTTGTTACAGTATTTACCCCCTTAAATATTTGTTTAAAAACAAATTTTATTTTAACAAATCTTTAATTAGACGATTGAGGCCCGATTACTGAATGTCAAGTTAAAATTTAGCTGACAGTTAAATTTTAATTTTATAGAAGAAACAACAACAATTGTGTCGAAGCCCTAGTTAGTAGCTAGCTGAACATTAGGGTGTCCCTTAAAAATAATCCATTCCGGAAAAAAGTGTATTATTAAAATTCGATATTTCGATTTTTTTTTTTAATTTATTCATTTAATATTTTATTATTATAATTATTATTATGACGTTGTAAATGTTATACCATTTGAGCTATAAAAGAATTTTATTCTTATTGTTCTAATAACAAGAAATAACTAAATAAATAATACACTGAAAAAATAATTAACCTAAAATATCGAATTAAACATATGATAAAAATAAAAACTGTTTTTAATCAAATATTTAATTGAATCAATAAATATTTCAATTGTTTCAATTAATCGTAAACAATTTTTAGTAATTAATAGTAAGGTTTGCGTTCGATGAAATTAGTGCACGAATAAATTCAAATTATTTTTTTAACTAGTTGACATATACAAAAGAAAAAAACGTTTTATTAACAGAAATATTATTCATATTTACATTTAATAAAAAAATATTACACATTAGTAGGCCAACCAAAAAGAAGCCAGAGCATGTTTTTTATTTGAAAAGATGGAACAATTTATATTAAATACATGTTCTGATCTTAAAAATATAAGAATCTTAAGCTGTATTTGTTAGAGCTTTCTTTGCTTATTTTATTTAATTTTGCTTGTTTTTGCTTATTTTGTAAATATTGGCTTATTTTGGCTATTTTCTTTAAAAATTAAGCTTATTTTAGCTTTTTTATGCGAAAATAGAGCATATTTTAGCTTTTTTCATAAAATGAGTAATTTTAAACATTATTTTAAGTCGACATAAATTTTTTTATTTAAAATTTGTTTTTAAAAATTTATTTTAAATTAAAAAATCTCCTTTGTTAAAATAAAATTTTTATTTTTGCAACCTGAATTGTATAGTACAAATATGGAAATGACGATTTCTGTAGGCAAGAATGAAATCCGGATAGGGCCATGCCTTTAACAGATCATTTTTCACAATTTGTTAAATAAATTTTGGGATTTTAGCACATTTAATTCCTTTAATCCAATTAATGTATTTCCCTACGAAAATAAATTTAAGAATGTCACAACTTTTTCTAATTTTTGAAGTTCCAAGTAATGTAGCATTGTATTAAATAAAAAAATAAATTTTTATGAGGATTTTATACAGAAATAAGGAAATTTAAGGCCTTATTTTTGCACTTTTACTGTTTATTTTACTGTTTTTTTGAGCTTTATTTAGGACCTTAAAACATTGCTTTTAGAGCTTTTTTTGGTTGCCCTATACATTAGTGGTTTTTAATGAAAAGTTTAATTTTTTCTGAAATTTCTCCCATTAAACTTTTAATAGTGTCTTCAGTGATTTTTTTGCTTGATGATAACCATTTTCTTGAAAATGTTTTAGTGTTTTCAGCAACCTGTTTCGTGCCCTTCATGATCCTTTTTACCACAGCCCAATAGCTTTCGATGGGTCTGAGCTCTGGGCAGTTAGGTGGATTTGCATACTATATTTCGTTAAATAATCGAATTATTTTTTTACGCACTTCTATTTCACAGCTCATTTTAAAGCCAATAAGTACCGAATAATTTTAAAACTTGACATGAGGATTTGTTCATATTTAACAAAGGCATCTTGATTAAAAAAACAAAAATTTTAATTTGAAAAAATTTACAAGTAATAATGTGTGCACTAGTTTCTTCGAACGCAAACCTTATTATTTGAGTGATAGGTTCAAAATCAATTAAAAGTTTAATTAATGTAATCAATTTTATAATTAAAACTCGTTTTTAGTTTTTTCTGTGTATACCCGATCAAAAAATTTCATATATAGGCATATATAGTAATATCTTGTTTTATCTTATAATATGTGAATATACATATATGTTGTCATGAATAGCCATATATAATTAAATGTTTCTTATGTTGTACCTTATATAACCATATATTTTTGTATATTGTGTTTTATAAAATTAGATACCAACCATATATACTATACATAATTAGATATGACAGATCTATTGTCATATGTAATAATAAATAATCATATATAACATAATATATGATCACATATGGTGGCATATAAGCCATATATTTTGAGATATAATAATGTATGCCAGTTCAATATATATATGTTCCCTCGGTTCCTATAAGGAGCATAGTTCAATTAATAGTATTTTAAATATATAGTTAGATATCGTAATATATAAAAAATTAGTTAAAGTTCTGAATTTGAGTTCTTCCAGACCGAAAATGATTTTTTTGTAATATTTCTTCACACAATTTTGGCAATATTCTAAATTTTACTCCTACTTTTTTTTAATACCAACAAAAGAACTTGTGAAAAAGTGTTGGATAAGAGAATTTTTTCCAAAGGATTGCTAAGCTTATACATGTCATACCTTATTTAAAAGACATTTATATTACCTTTTCAACAACATGTACATATATTGTTCTTATACCATTATTAATTTCGCAAATACAGACTGTTGATATTTAGACTTCGAGCCATATAAATCGGTGCCTAGACCCTTCAACAAACATTTTTTATTTATCGTCTTCACCAAAAAAAAAAAAATTACGTGAGTGGAAAAAATTAAAGATTTTTAATTTTTGTTTTTTTGCAAGAATGTTATTCATTTATTTTTTCTAAGTCATCTATATTTATAAATTTATATAATTATATATAACTCAGTAAGACGAACAATGTTGTCTCATATAGTCAGTCATTTTATATAGCAGTGTGTGGCTGAGTGAGTTAAGTGGCCGACTACAACGCCAGCAGTCTGGGTTCAAATCCTGACGACGGCATTTTTTTTAATGAAATAAATATTTTTTAAAAAATAAATTTTTTTTTTTAATTTTTTGTGTTATTTTTTAAATTTTATTAAAATTTAAATAATTCCAAATATATCATAGGATAAATTTTGATCTCAAATTATCCAATTCGATCTGCCAAAATTAGCTTATCCGTTTGCATCTAATTAATCCCATAGGATATTTTGGGATCTATCAGGATCTCAATTTTATATTATTGGATATTATTGGATCTCCCAATTTTGAGATCTAAGTATTTGGATCTAATTTAATCCTGTAGTATCCCTACGGGAAATTTAAACAAACTGTCACCGAACTGGCCCCTTTATATGAAATAGAGTGGTCACTTTTACATGGCGTTGTCATAGGAGGGGGAAATTTACCCCTTGTGACATGTCACAAGACAAATCCTAGGACAGGTTACTGAACTCTCATTAAAAAACAAAGTTCAGGGACCTGTCCTGGGATTTGTCTTGTGACATCCCAGGTAGAAATTGCCGACATTACAACCAAAATTGTACTGGGAGAGCACTGTTTTTTACCAAATGCCGGTACTACTTAAAACGAGATTTACCAGCACTGTTTTCTGAAAATTAACGATCTTTTTTAAATTTATTAAAATTAACAATTCTATAAATTTTACATACATATATTACACAATTATTTATGTAAGAGAGACATCGCCATTATTTTCCTGTGAAGTTTCGAAAGAATACATTAAAAATCTGTGATGTACACAGTAAAGTACTAGCAAACTACTAAATTTGTTATTACATGTACTGGGATAATACCAAAAAAAAAAAAATCCCAAGCCTGGGCGAACGTTGGGAAATATCTACGGCCAAGCGTTTATTGGTGTTATCATTTCCACAACATGCCAGTACAGTGAAAGTTGAAAATTCGACGTATTGCAAGTACATGTACTACCGTCTCCAATACCGGGCCGACATTGTGCCGTTTGTATTTTTCTACCTGGGATGTCACAAGGGGTCAATTTCCCCCTTCTATGACAACGCCATGTAAATGTGACCACTCCATTTCATATAAAGGGGCCAGTTCGGTAACAGTTTGTTAAAATTTCCCGTAGGGAATAAGTACCACCGAAAAATTGTTTTGGTAATTTTTCCATAGTCACCTCAATAATACGTATCATTTGACCGTTATTATGTGACGGAATTCGAAAATTTTCGAAATTCGGGTCAATCTAATATTTATATGTATTTCATGAGTGCTTTACATTCCATTTACATATTATAGCGGATGAAATAATGATAGATCCACTTAGAAAATTGCGGATAACTTCAGTAACAGTTGACATATTTAAAATTTGTTTCCACTAAGTAGTAGAGGTAATTGTTAGTCGGAACAGTTATAAATATTCTGTTGGAAAACAGGGGTCAGACCTGTGACGTTGCCGGTTAAAACATGACCGATCTGAAAGAACCTATTGAAACCAGGACAGGTCGGAAAGGACCTGTTCCATTACTACCGAAAATAGGACCGGTCTGAAAATACCTACCCGGCGATGTATCCCCTGACCGGTGAAAACGGGACTGGTCTCTGTCCTATGACTGGTGAAAATCTCACCGGTCTGAAAGTACCTGTGCCATGGCCATGCGCGGTTCCAGCAATTAATATAAGGGGAAAAATCATACGCCTCAGTGGCCAACTCAATGTATTTGCTGGAACCGCGCATGGCCATGGCAAGTGAAAATTTTATTGAATTAGGACATTCAAATATTAGTGTTGTCAAAATCAAAATTTTTTATACATAAAAATTTCTATTTTAATAAGAATACATTTTTTATTTAATTATAATTTTATGAAATAGAAAAATTATTAATGTTTTTTATTTGATTTCAGACCATACAAGTAAACTACAGAGAAGAAAAAATTGAAAATATTCGATAATTTGTGTAATGAATTAAAACCAAATGTTAATCAATATTTTTTAGTTAAGTTTTTGTAACCGTCGCATAGGACAATCGTAATTAATATTAGAATTAATTACTAAAGAATTTTTTTATAGAGTTAATTTATGGGAAGAAGAAGAAGAAAACATTTTTATTGAAAAATTTAACAGACACAAGGGAATCACCAGACTGTCGCAGTTTCGTCTTACCTAAAGACTCGTCAGTGGTAAGATTATGTGTCAACTGATCAAAGTAATTTTTAATTGTTAATTTGTCTCTATATGAAAAACATTTTGTGTATTGCCATGACCGGGGATTGAACCGGCATCCCTCTGCACAGGCTATGACTCGTAGCATCACCTCTTTACAAGATACACCAATATTTTTTGATCAATTTTAAAATCAAAGAAAATATATTTCATATTATGGATTATAATTTTATTACAATCTGCTGCCTTTAAGTATTTGTTTTAAAACTTTATTTTTTATTGGATTATAATAAATTTTAATAGATTTTATATTTTCCCAATTTTCCATAATGTAGAAAAATTTTCTTAAACTTCAAAATTGCATAAACGTTTAACCTTGGTTGTGTTGGAAATAAGTTACTCGCCCTAAAAAAAATTACTTTTAATTTTAATCCACAAATTCATTAATATTTTTAAGCGAATCATTTTCTATTTCAGAAATTAAAAATAAATAAAAGAAATCTAATTCAAATCAAAATCCAATGTAATGGTCATTAGATTAGAAATTTTTAATTTTGTTATTTACATTCGGATTAAATTTAAAACTAAAGAAATATTTATTTTGACTGATTGGTTTTCAAAGAGATTTCAGTTATGATTTATTTATATTTTAATTAATGCTTTATTTTATTCTAGTCGTTTTATCCCTAACTTTAATGTAATATATGAATTGAAAAACAAAAATTACCCTCACTGTATTCAAAAGATATTTTCTGCCGTTCAGTACACAGTGGGGTGTTTTCAAAATATTTTGGAAACAATTCAGCCATTACTTTTCGGCTGATCGGATTGAGATGAAAGTTCATGCGGCCATAGCAAACATAATTTCAAGCTCAAGTTTTGACGGCCGACCCCACAGACCCACCGGGAGCTGTGCCACTGAACTCCAAAGTAGGGCATGTGAAAATTTTGAATTCTTCGATATATGAACCAATTTTAAAAAAGAGTAATATTTTTACAATCTGCTTAGTAAAGGCCCAGAAAACAGTTGTGGCCACTGAATTTGTTGCCTAACTATCTTTATATTAAATTATAATATTTTAAGTCGTGAAAGCTTCAATTGTCTAATTCAGTATTATATTCCACATAAATATTATTACGTTCCACAAAATTCTATTGAAATTAAAAAACTTTTTTTGAACAGCTCTACGGGGAATGAGGGGTCAATTGCCCTGAAAGTACCTATCCTGTGAGTGGTTAAATCAAGACTTGTCACAGGATTGGTATAATTTACCATTGCTGTGGGTTAAGCAGTGACAATTATACTTAAAGGACTAGTCCCATGACTGGTGAAACGGTGGCATACCACTTAATCGTCCTCAAAGTACCTATCTCATGACTGGTAAAAAGAGGACATACCACTAAATTGCCCTTAAAGTACGTATCCCGTGACTGGTTAAAGAAGGACTTGCAGCAGGACTGGTATAATTTACTATTGCTGTGGGTTAAGCAGTGTCAATTATACTTAAAGGACTGGTCTCGGGACTGGTGAAATGATAACATACCACTGAATTGTCCTCAAAGTACCTATCCCGAGAGTGGTTAAAGATGGTCTTGCCGCAGGACTGGTATAATTTATTATTTCTCTGGGTTATGCGCTGTCAATTATACTTAAAGGACTGGCCCCAAGACTGGTGCAAAGAGGACATATCACTTAACTGGATAAATGTGTTATAAAAAAAACCACAAGTAAGACTTTATTTTTTTTTAAAGCGAAGCAACACTCAGGAAATTCTTCCTAGTTCATAGCCCTGGGAACACCGAAGGAGGACGCTGCGATATGTATGAGGGATAGAAAAACGCATACATATTTATATTTTTCATAAATTGATGTTGCCTTGGTTGGGGATCGGACCCGCAACCTCACGTGTAACAGTCCAACGCGCTAACCATTACACCACAGAGCCCACAATTGGTCGGCTTCTTAGTACACTGATAGAATTATCCTTCATGATGAACAATTTCATAGAATTTATTTCGTAAGTTCAATGAAGAATTTCGTTAAATAAAATTATCAAAAAATCGTAATTTGTGAAAAATTACGATTTTTTGGTAATTTTAGTTCTAGATCTAAGCACTTGGAGTTTTAGCATCAAGAACCCTGAGCTTATTGCTAACAATTTCAGCTCCAATCTTTTGGAGGATTTTATAGGAATTTTAGAATTGGTAAAAGGTTCGACGCATATATATATCTTATATCTTAAAAGAACATCTTAAAAAAGGAATACATATGTATTTCATATTTTATTTCTGTGAAAAAACATACCAAAATTCTTCAAAAAGAAAACAAATTTTTATATTTTAATTTGTTGACAAATGAAAATATTTGTGCTTTTTACTACATAACAATTTTGTCAAGGTTTTGCTGTGAAAATTTTACTTATATGACAAAACCATAACAATTTCCATTCACCTCAGTTTTGTCACTGTTTTTGTCAGTTTTGTAATGGGACTGGTTCTGTATTAGTTCCTTTTAGGATAGTTGGGTGACATGTCACAAAATATACAAAGTGTGACTGATTCTTTGACGGATCCTTTTGGGTTACTTCGGTGACATGTCTCTTTAAGTCAGTTAGGCTACATGTCCTTTGGGGCTAGACCTGCGACATGTCGAAAGGTGTCCAATCTGTGGCAATACGTCATTTCCAATGACAACGCCATGTTAAAGTGATATGTCTCTTTCAAAGAAAAAGACCGATCAACGACCTGTCTCTGCCCCCTTGGGACGTATCCTGCGTGTCATCTGGGACCGGTCCCTTTCCCCGTAGGAAAGCAATTCAGGTTCATAGTTCACACTCTTACCAATTGCACAACAATTTTAATTTTCCTTGTCATATTTGCTCTTTAAACATAGAACCAAAAAAATCTGTAATGGCTACTGAAAACAGAATTAGTAGCCGCTACTAAATTTTAGTAAAATTTAAGTAAACTACAATTCAAAATCGATTTGTTAAAATCAGTTAAAAAACTTACTAAATATTATAATTTTAAAAAATGTTGGGTTTTAATTTTTATTCAAAAAAATAAAAATTGTTTTTTCGAGCTTTTTATTAATTAATTAGAAATTTATTAATTCTGTTAAGTACTTTTTTCAAAAACTGCTATTTTTCTTCATCAGGATATTCTCCTAACAAATACTTCACAGAGTTTTTGCTTTCAAAAACCTCTAACACTTTCAGGAATGAAAAGACGATCGTTTCGGGGATTTTCCAAGTCCCCTTCTTATTCTTATTATGGTTAATTCATAATAAGGAAATTGGCCTCAAACTGAATTAATAAATTTCTAATTAATTATAATTTTATTACAATGAAATTAGTATAAATACTTTGTTGCAGCTACTAAATTTCCGTAAATTGTTGTAAACTGTAATTTAAAATCAATCTGCTGAAATTTGTAACAAGCGAAGTAATTCATCGTACTTGAAATTTGGAGTAAAAATTGCAAACGGTTCTGCAGTTATTACCTTTTTATGCATCTGCATATGCATATTACCAAACTAAGAATATATCAATAGTAACAAATATAAACTAAACAAGAATTGTAAAAAATCAACAAATTCAAATAAAATTTTTTAAATTAGTGTATTTTTCTGCTAAATTTAGCACTCGGCTTTGAAAAATTAGTAAAATGTTTTGCTAAAATCAGCAGCGAAAATAAGTAATAAAAAATCCGTAATTTGTAATAATCAGGGCAAAGACTTTCATGCAAATTCATGTTTGTAGTCGGTGGCCCAAAAATGATTTTGACCAAATACTTTTCCGAATCAAAGAATTTGCAAAAAAAATGGCATCGATTTGTTGTTGCATATTTTTGCATATTTTGTTATAAATGCATATTTTGCATATTTTTTTTGATTCACGTGAATCAAATGAAAATAAAACTCCAAAATGAAAATTGGGAATGTTAAACTAAAAATTGCTATAAATATATAATTCTGTCACTTATTTTTATTTCAAAAATATAAAATCGGCAAAACTATTAAACGAAATACTTATTAAATCCCTTAAAAAAAATTCTGTAAAATTCGACTCACGCACACTCAATCACGAAAAAATGTTGACTCCCTCACACTCAATCACGACCGATTTTTTTCTACTCACTCTCACTCGTGTTCACGTGATTAAATTAAGATTTTACTCACACGCAAAATTCTGCGTACGTGCCCATCTCTAGTTTGGATAAAAATATAAAATTTTGAAAATTAAAAAACAAAATGTGGATTGTTTAACAAAATAAAATAAATCCAGAAATAAATCTAGTGATCAAAAAAGGCCTTTTGTCTTTTCCGAGATTCGAACTTGGAAACCCGGCTTACAAGACTACCTCTCTACCCACTACACCACAAACACTTAAAATTATTAATTTTTAATACCTAATTTTTACCCAGCAAAACCTTGGTAATGACTGGTCATTACTACATGCATTACTTAGATCTCATATCTCATTACCCGTTGCATTACTTTTAAACTGAATGTAATGAGTTACCGATAATTATACCCCACACATTACTATTTCACAATAGCTGAAACCAATAATATATGTTCTAAATCATTAAAAACCATAACTATGGCGTAGCCTAGTGGTTATCGTTTTTGCCTGACAGACATGAGGATCGCTGCTCAACTCGTGTTAGCTTCCATTGTTGTTGTTTTTTTTTTGTAATTTATAAAGGGTGTTTTTTTAAGCTAGATAGAACTTTAAATTGTAAAAAGTAACACAAAAAATTAAATTTTGATGAAACATTTTTTTTTATTTGTTTCAGTATACTCTGACAAATCATCATGAATAGACTCACGCTTGAACAACGCTACGAAATTATCCAAATTTACTTTGAAAATCAGTCGTCGATTCGCGCAACTTATAGACGCAAAATTGTGTTCAGCGATGAGGCGCATTTTTGGCTTAACGGGTTTGTTAATAAGCAAAATTGCCGCATATGGAGTGAGACCAATCCACAAGAGACCCTACAGACTCCATTACATCCAGAAAAATGCACCGTTTGGTGCGGTTTTCACACTAGTGGCATCATCGGACCTTATTTCTTCAAAAATGAGGCCGGAGCTCGCGTTACGGTCAATGGAGATCGTTACCGCACCATGATCAATGATTTTTTGTTTGAAAATATGGATGACATTGATCCGGAGGAGATGTGGTTTCAACAGGATGGCGCTACGTGCCATACGGCGAACGCAACCATCGACTTATTGAAATCAAAATTTGGCGATAAGTTGATTTCGAGAAATGGACCTGTCAATTGGCCTCCAAGGTCGTGCGATTTGACACCTCTCGATTATTTCCTGTGGGGCTACGTGAAGTCACTGGTTTATGCTGATAAACCAGCAACAATTGATGCCTTGGAGGACAGCATTGTTCGTGTTATTCGTGACATACGGCCAGCAGTGCTCGAAAAAGTGGCCCAAAATTGGACGTCCAGAATGCGCTTCGTCAAGAACAGCCGCGGTGCCCATATGCCCGAAATCATTTTCAAATGTTAATGTCACGTATTGATCTTTCCAATAAAAAAAAAATTTTGATTACAATTTAATTTTTTGTGTTATTTTTTACAATTTCAAGTTCTATCGGGCTTAAAAAAACACCCTATATTAAACATCTATTTATAGAAATGTTGATGTTCATTAAGCAGTATTTAATAACAAGTTTTGTGAAAAATAGACATGTATAACAGTTGCCACAATAAATGTGTACATAAGTTAAAGCATTAAAAATCATAGTGATGTCGTGGTCTAATGGTTAGAGTGTTTGCCTGACAATCGTGGGGTACGCTGATCAATACGTGTCAGCTCCTATTGGTTTTTAAATTTTTATATTTTTTTAAATCTATATTTAACATCTATTTATAGAACAGCTGATAAACTACTTACAGGTAACATCAGTGTAATGACTTTCCTCCAATGACATCACCATGTTAAAATAAGTAGTTTAGTAATTAAAAGGTAACTAGTGAACACTTAAGATTTCAATACCTAAAACTCATTACATGGTAATGAAAGGTTTTGCTGGGTAATTTATGTACTCTTTTATACCAATCATTAGTTGCGTGTTTTATTCATTCACAATCCTCTAATCAAATATGCCCTTAAATTATAACTTTTTATGGGGGTACAAGTTCCCAAGGCAAAACCTAATAGATAATATTGTCCAGATAATAAAAACAGTTTTTTTTAAATCAATTTGGTAAAAATCGCAACGAAAGCGATTTATAAAATGTAAATATTAGTATCGCGATTTGGTAAATTGTTTTTCAATGGTGGGAAATGATTTTAAGTGATGTTCGTATTAGAAAATTAGAACAAGCTCAATAATTTGGAGTGAAATATTAATTTTTTTTTTAATTAAAAAAGAATAATCGTAGTTCTTCATATTTTCCATGCTCTACTTGATTTGCCTTGGGAGAAATGATATTTGCAAAAATTTAAAAAAGTTATATCCCTATTATACATCAAAAATTATAAGTATTTGTGATGTAGTAGGTAGAGAGGTAGCCTAGCACACCGAATTTCCGAGTACAAATACAGAAAAACCCAAAAATTTTAAAAAGCGTTTTTTTGTTTTATAAGTAAAATAAAATTTACATATGTTTAAACAGCAAATATGACAAAGAAAATTAATAGTAGTTGTAGTGCAGTTTGTAAGAGTAAAATAAAATTTTTTTAGTTTAATAAAAATTTGTAGAACATAACAATATTTATGTGGAATACAATATTCAATTAGACAACTGAAAATGGAATTTCACGACTAGAAATATAATTGAATACAAATTCGGGGCCACAACCGTGACTGTTTTCTGAGTGTAACCGTTCTGATTAGGGTATTCAGTCGATTAATCGTTATTCGATTAATCGAACAATTTTGTTCAAAAATTGTTCGAATAATTTAAAATGGACATATTTCGAATAACGAATAATTCGAATAATGTAATACGATTAATCGAAATTGGTAAAAAAATTAATAAAATGTTTTAAAAATATATATTTTTTATTAAAGTAAATATGGGATTTTATTAAAACTTATTTAACAAATTGTAAAAAAAACATCTTAAATATCAAAGAAAAAATAAAAACCTCAACAGTAGTGAGCACTCTGCATTCATAATATCCTTTAGCAAAGGATATTATCCCAAGCCATAGGCTTCGAATTAATAAATGGCAAATTAAAGGTGTTTTTTATTTGAAAAGTAAGACAATGAAATTTACGAATAAGTTGTTAACAAGTTTAATGAGAACTAAATAGCCTTTTATATATATGAGCTTTTCAAAGCCCAATTCTGCTAACTCTGCTAGAAACAAATTTGTCAAAATTAATCGCAAGTTTTTTTTAAATTTCCTGCGAAATAGTTGCTAAAATCAAATAATGGGATGGAGGGACGTAAATGTGGAGGGAAAATCAATTTTCAACAGAATGTCTCTCTACTTTTATGTGTTTTATGAGTTCAATGCATACGAAATAGATACAAATTAATCTACGAGTTGTTCTATTCTTCTCCTCACTGAAGATATTATAGAGCGCTATGTATAATATATGAACGTCTGGCTAATTTTTATAAAATGCTAAATTTAAAGAAAGGTCTGCCGTGTAGTTCTCCCCGATTTGGATAAAATTTTAATATATTACAGAGAGGACAGAAGTAATAAAATTTTTTATAAAATATGATCTCAATTATAGCATTTTTTATTTTTATGAATTTTAGAAAAGTTTCCGAAACTCTTTTTGCTCTTTTTTTTAAATAAGATTATTAAAAATACAACAAATGTATGTATATTATTTTACATAACATTTTTTCGATTAATCGATTAATTTTAAAATTTTATTCGATTAATCGGTTACTAACAATTATTATCGGCTGACTAACAATTATCTCTACTACTCTATGGTAGTGCTGGTATGAGTAGTGGGTATCGAGTATTTGTCTTTTTTTGGGTACTCGATACTCAAAACTACTACTCGATATTTTCAGAGTTGAATTTTGGACAGATAAAATATATAAAAATGTGACTAAAATATGCTAAAATATTTATCACAAAACTACAACTCTGCTAAAAGAAAAAATCAGAAGTAAAATATTTAAAAGCATATGTTAAAAAACTATGAAAAATGCAATGAATAGTTGGTGAAAAAGTTTAAAAATATGTTTATAAATTTATATATGGAATTAACGTAAACATTGTCAAGGAATTTTACAAAAAAAAAATTAAAAAAATTTAAATTTAAAACCCGTTAAAAGTATCTAGTAGTATCGAGTATCCAAATCAAAAATATCGAGTAGTATCGAGTATTGAAAAGTAACCGAATTTACCAGCACTACTCTATGGGGCAAACAAATTATAAATATGTCAACTGTTACTGAAGTAATCAGTAATTTCCAAAGTGAACCTATCATTATTACGTCCGCTGTACTTACATATTTATCATCCATTTTTGTATATAAGACTTTTGCAAAAATATGTACAAAACTTAAGGTTTGCTTAGAGGAAGACAAAAACAAAAAGAATTAAAAACACAAGAATAAAAAAATCTGTATAGTAAATAAACAAGATACTAGATAACATTAAAAAAATTATTATTGTAAAACAGTGAGGTCAGCTTCTTTACAGAAAGCAAACAAAAAACCTGTTTCAAAATAAATATTTACCCCGGTTCAATGGCTGCTTTTTATGTACAATAAAAGTTTTTTTCGGATATATACATATGTACGTTATTGCATGACAAACAGAGGAAGTTTTTAATAAAACTCTTTATACCCTACACCAGTATGTGGACAGTAGGGTTCTTCAAATCGCAAGATGTTCGAATTTTCCAGCTCCTTTAGGCCCCATCAATGTTAGTACCTATTAGAAAAAAGTTTTCATCACAAGGTCCCTAAATTACGATAAAGCTTCGTTAGGAAAAAAATTAAATTTCTTACCATAGAACGCGATACAGCAAATCTATTAAATAAATTACACATAGATGGCGCCACTAATAAAAAATCCATATGATTTTTTGGAACTACCAGCCTTCAGATGACATCTGTCAAAATTTAATGACAATTCGTTCATTAGTGAACAAGTTACAGCTGTTTTATTGACGCTACTTTTGCAATTTTTAATACAATAGATTCAAAGCAATTTAGGCTGAAAAGTCCGTAGGACAACCAGTAAAACAACAATTTTTTGGCAAACGCTTACAAAAGTAACGTCACTAAAACAGCTGTAACTTGTTCACTAATGAACGAATTGTCATTAAATTTTGACAGGTATCTGAAGGTTGTTAATTCCAAAAAAAAAAAAATATGGATTTTTCATTAGTGGCGCCACCTTTGTGTAATCCTACGGAGTTTTCAGCCGATGTGTTTTGTTAGCGATAATTACGAATATGGAGTCAAAATTTCAAATAGAGTAATGGTTTTTGGTTTAATTAATTTTAAATTATAGCCTCAGAAAAGAGAAATAAATTCATATATTAAACAACTTTTTTAACGATTAAAAATTTAAATATTTTTTTCTCTTTCAAAGTCACAAAAACCACAGTTAACTTTTTAATAAATCGATATATCACACTTTAAAATCCGACTTAAAATGCCGAAGATATAACGAAAAATTGAAAAAGGCGACCCTTACGTTCGGCAAAAAAAAAAAAATTTTAGGAATTGCCTTACAAAAATACTTTATATTTATATATACCGTAAGGTAGTACGGTCTAGTGGGCAGGTGTCGGTGATGTCTGTCTGTAACACCAAAAAATATTGGACATAGAACCACATTTAAGTACCGATCGACTAGTAATCACTTTTGATTCGATTTAGCGTTGTCCGCGTGAACATCTGTCCATTTATTCTTGTGCGCACGCTACAGGCCGCAAATATTAAGATATTGCGATGAAATTTCATATACAGACTTACATCTGCCCAAAAACGAAACCTCTTGAGTTTGGCAAAAAAAAAAACGTTTTTATTTCAAAAACGATTAAAAGGCTGCCGAGTATATATTTTTCTTTTGATTTAAATTCGGCGTTAATGATTTACTAAATCATAGGATTTTATAGGTTTTAATGTACTTTCCAAGTCTTCAGTATAAGCCAGGTTAGTGGCTTCTGGATTTACAGAAGTTCCTAGCCTTAATGCCTGTTGGGTTGTCATATCAGCAATATCTTCGGATACTTTTTGAATCTTGAGGTCTCGATGGAGATTAACGTTACGTATGTATTGTACATTAGGATGCCCCAAAAATTAACAATTTGTAGATTTTCGTTCATTACAACCCTCAGTTTTATTGGAAATGGTCCCAAATGGAAGAAATCGAATTTTTTTCGGAAAACGTTAATCCGTGCCGAAAGTTAGACGAAAATGGCCCATTTTGGAGAAAAAGTGTATTGATTTAAAAAATTCCCAAAATTTTAAATTTCGAAAAAAATTATTTTTTATTTCATTTATTCATTTAATATATTCAAAATCATCAGATATGGAATTCCGACATTATCGGATAGCATTAACCCACTTTAGCCTGGAATCCGAAATGACACACGAATTTGATAAAATGCAAAAACGTCTTTTTTTAATTAATTTTAAAGATTTTTTAAAATACCTTATTTGGAGATGTCGATTGCCATCTGTAACATTTAATAGTTGATACTAAAGAAAAAAAAATAAATTGGAAAGATGATAATTGGACTTTGTGTTTGGAGCGACTGCTTTCCAGGACATTTTACAAAAACTGATTATTTTGTAAAAAATTTAGCAAAATTTGAACGTTTTCATCAAAGTTTGCATAATTTTTCAAAAAATATCACTTAAATTTGATTAAGCTATAATTATCTCAATTTTATTTAAAAAATCTTTAACCCTTAGCGGCCTGGGGACAAAAAGATCCTTAATATTAATTATGACTACAGGATTGTAAAGCTTTTGAATTGATAAAAAAAAATTCCACTTGATAAAACTAATTATTTTATGTAACATGATCCATATTCATGGGCCTTTTCTGACCCCAGGCCACTAAGGGTTACACAGTATTTAAACAAATGTAAAGATAATTATAGTCTAACCAAATCGAAGTGATGCTTTTCCGAAAACTATGTAAACTTAGATGAAAACATTAAAATTTTGTTAAATTATTGACAAAACAGGCAATTTTTGTAAAATGTCCTGAAAAGCAGTCGCTACAAACACAAACTCGAATAATTATTTTTTTTTCTTTAATATCAACTATTATGTGGTACAAATAGCAATCGACATCTCCAAATTAGGCATTTTAAAAATTTTTTAAACAATTATCTTAATTTTTGCATTAAAAATACAAAAATTGTTTTTCGGACTTTCTATTCATATATTTAGTTAGAATATTCTTCTACCTCAAGTCCAAATTCTAATATGATATTGTCATATTAGATTTTATTTGTTGTTTCCGTCACCGAAATACCCGGAATACCGTTATCCTTAAAATACCGTTACCGAAATAACTGAAATACCGTTATCATTGAAATACCGATACCGAAATAAATGAAATATCAATAGCCTTAAAATACCGTTACCGAAACAAATGAAATATTGTTATCCCTAAAATACCGTTACCGTTATTTTTAATTTTCTGCTTTTGGTAATTTCACGTGGTTATTGAGTATTTTTTGTACATTAAGTTGATAAATTCTGTTTTTAATCTTGTTTGTTTTTTATAAAAAAAAATTACGGGATGCATCGAAATAACTGACTACCGTTACCCTTAAAATACCGTTACCGATATAACTTAGATACCGTTACCCTTAAAATACCGTTACCGAAATAACCCAAAAATCGTTATCTTTAAAATACCGCTACCAAAATAACTCAAATACCGTTATCCTTAAAATACCGATACCGAAATAAATGAATTAGCGTTACCTTTAAAATACCGTTACCGAAATAACGTAAAATATCGTTACCCTAACGATAACCGCATTCGTTTCGGTTACCATCCATGCAAAATATGCATTAAAAAGCCACCAAATATGCATTTAAAGTCAAAATATGCAAAAACATGAATTTTTTACAAAATATGCAACTACAAACCGATGCCATTTTGTTCTAAATTTGGTGATTCGGATAAATATTTAGTCCATATTAGTTTTGGAATATCGAGAAAAAACATGCATTTGCATGGAATTCCTTGCCCTAGTTATAAACAAGGCATCCGCCAGTGAGGGATGGAAATGAGTTTTTAGATTTTGTACACTCAAAAAAATAAGTTAGTAGAAAAATTAGTAAAACGTCTTGTATATCAAGTGTACTAGTTTTCAGCAATTTTTTTTGCTGAAATTCCGTTTTCAGCAAAAATTTTAGTTATATATTTTTAGCACTAAACTAATTTTGAACTAATGTTTTACTAATTTATTTTGCTGCAAAAATTGTGCTGAGAACCGCATGCATAGCGTGGACGACACCAGATAGACAAGATGTAGATGTCGCAGCTTGTCTGGAAACGGAAATGACAAAAAAATAAAAGCAACTCTACACATATTCTATATTTAAATTTTCAGCAAATAAATTAACTAAAGTAAAATTTCGCTACAAGTTTTTTGAGTTTTTTTCAGTCTACTAATATTCAGCAAAAAATTTAGTGATTTTAGCAAGGATTTTTTTCATTTGCAGTCGACTAAGTGTTAGCAAAACTTTTGCTGAAGATTACTATTTTTTTTTGGTAAAAATCAGCTCGCTGATTTTCAGCAAACCTTTTGCTGAAATTACCAACTTTTTTGCAAGCACGCTCCTGACTAAAAATTTGCTGACACAGCAACATTTTTTGCTGACTTTACTGACTTTTTTTTTCAGTGTACCAACCATAGAAGAAAATTGTACTTTTTGGACCCTTACGGTACCAACATGTTTCATAAAGAAAACATTTGTCCGATTTATGTATAGTTTTCCGACCCTCTCCAATTTAGTTTTTATAAAAATTTTTCTTCGATATAAGTCAATCTTGCAGGGATTATTGCTCCGTATGATACAAGCACCTGCTAACTTATATCAAAATAAACAAAGTTTAGTTCTTTACTTCAGTTTTGAATGTCAAATTTATATGAAAATATTTGTGGTTAACGCTTAACTCTGGTTATTTTTTTAGATAAGTTGCCCGCCCTAAGAAAACAATGTAACATTTTAGCCTTTTTTGGATGATAATTACTACATATATGTAAATTCTCAAATTTTATTTATTAATAGCACTCTAAAGCTACTTTTTGATAAGCTCATTAAGAGAAGATAATACATTTTCCAATGTATTTTTTGGACGCTTTAAGTTTAGAATATGTTGAAAAAAGTTCCGGGCTCAAAATTGTCCTCTAAAGCCTGGGCTCAATGATTTTCGTGTATTTCTGCAATAAGAACATTTGCTCAAAGCTTTAAAGTAGAGGAATGGATATTAATACAAAAATTTTAAATTCGGAAAATATTGAAATTATACCAAATGCATCGCTGTAGTACCATGGTACCAATGAAGATCGAAATGTACTAAAAAAAAAAGTACAATTGCAACATATTTTCCATCCCTCCCGCCAGTACTTAAAATAAATTAACGAGAGGTACCAAAGGTGTTCTTTTGTGTTTTGTGGCGAATATTTTTTACTGAAAAAATCATTAGATGCAATGATTCTAAAAATTATTAATAGCCGAGTTTAACATCAAAAATAAACTGAATATTAAACAAATAAATATGTATGTATGTGTTTATTTACATGCTAGTTTTTACTAGCTTTACCATTTTTACTCAAAAATCCGTTCGAGTACAAAAAAATAGTAAAAACTACACTCAACCAAAAAAGTCTGTAATGGCTACTGAAAATTTGGCTGTTATTACGGGAAATTTAACTATTTTGAACCTAGCGGTATTTTTTTTCTAATTTTAGCAACACATGTCTGCTGATCTGTGGTACAACAAAATTAGTAGAAAAAATTAGTAGTCGCTATACTAAATTTTAGCAAAATAGTTGTAAACTGCAATTCAAAATCGATTTGCTAAAATCAGTTAAAAAAAACTTACTAAATATCAATAATTTTAGTACAATGAAATTAGCATAAATAATTAATTGCAGCTACTAAAGTTCAGTTAATTGTTGTAAAATGTAATTTAAAATTAATCTGCTGAAAAAGTGTAGGTACTAAAAAATAAACAAACGTAAAATCTAAAAAAAAAAATTATTAAATAAAACTTTTTTTCTTTTGAATGTAACAAGCGTATAATTCAAGGTTGGTTACCGTTATCGTTATAATACCGTTATCGCTAAAATACCGTTTCAAATTGAATACCGTTACCGTTATCGATACCTCTAAAAAATTTCAAAATACCGTTATCGTTACCGATACCGTTATTTTTATGGGTAGTTACCGGTATTTTACAGGTATTTATTATTTTATATAGAAATTAACATTTTTTTATTTTTTATTTTATAATCTTGAGTGTTTTTTACAAAAAAAATTTATAGCTAATAACATTACTTATTAAAACTACCAGTATTGAATTTATAGCTTAAAATCTGTATTTTCAGTACTTAAAATTAAAAATATGCCATGTTTTTACTTGTTTCTATATGTTTTTAACATAATTTTTAATACCGGTATATACCGGACTGTTTCGGTAACGGTATACCGTTACCGAAACAGTCTTAAATACCGTTACCTTTACCGTTACCTAAACAAACGCAATCCGATACCGTCACCGTTACCCTTACCGTTATTCGTTTCGGCAACCAACCTTGGTATAATTACTTCAGCGTACTTGAAATTTGGAGTCAAAATTGCAAACGGTTCTCCAGTTATTACTTGTTTGTGCATTGGAGCAATAAAATTTTCTGAGTGTTATTTCCAAACTAAGAATATATCAATAGTAACAAATATAAACCAAACAAGAATTGTAAAAAATCAACGAATTCTTGTAAATAAAATTTTTTAAATTTTTATATTTTTCTGCTAAATTTAGCACTCGGTTTTGAAAAATTAGTAAAATGTTTTGCTAAAATTAGCAGCGATAATTAGTAAAAAAAATCAGTAATTTGTAATAAGAGAATAGCAAAAATGATTACTAAAAAAATTGTACTAAAAATCAGTATAAAAATAGTAAAGTGCGATTAGAAACTGTTTACAAATTTTTTTATCTGAGTGTAGTACACAATTTAGGGGAAATTTTACTAGTTTTTACTTGAAAAATTTCTTCCAGCTAAAACTACCCTACGGGAAATTTTAACAAACTGTCACCGAACTGGCCCCTTTATATGAAAAAGACTGGTCACTTTTACATGGCGTTGTCATAGGAGGGGGAAATTGACCTCTCATAAAAAATAAAATTCAGGGACCTGTCCTGGGATTTGTCTTGTGACACGTCACAAGGGATCAATTTCCCCCTCCTATGACAACGCCATGTTAAAGTGACCAGTCTATTTCATATAAAGGGGCCAGTTCGGTGACAGTTTGTTAAAATTTCCCGTAGGGTAGTAATATGTTTCTATACCCTACACCACTACGTGGAGAGGGTATAATAAGTTTGTGCTGATGTTTGTAACACCAAAAAATATAGGACCTAGATCCACCTTTTAGTATACCGATCGACTCAGAATCACTTTTTGTTTCGATTTAACGATGTCCGTCCGTCCGTCCGTCCGTCTGTCCATGCAATCTTGGTCGCAAATATTAAGATATTTTGATTTTGGTTAAAATGGGTCCATGTTTAGACCTAGTGCTCATATAAAGGTCCCCCCAAAATTGGCTTGTTTACACGCTGCAGGTCGCAAACACGAAGATATTTCAATAAAATTTGGTCCGATGACTCACATGGTCCCAAGAATAAAGCCTATTGATTCTAGACAGATCGGTCCATAGTTGAACCTATCGCCCATATGGGTTATATTTCCGATTTTCTCTTATCATTTTATAGAAAATGTTGACACAAGCCCATTTTAACCCATTCGAACTTCGGATCCAAACATTAGTTGACTTTTAACCAGACTGGTGTAGGGTATTATATAGTCGGCATGTCCGACTTTAACTTATTTATTCATTTTGTTTAACAAATGATAAAATTGAAGACATTTTTATGTGAATCGCTATTAAATTAATTAACTGTTATGAATCGCATTAAAGTTTGCACTCAGCGGACGTTTTTTTTTGCGATTTTCGTAAATTTTTTTTTGTTTGATTACTATTTTTACAATTTTCTTGTTCGATTACTTTTGAATATTCTTACAACTGTTTTAATATTTTTTCTCTTTTTCTAGTTTTACTAGAAATGTAATCGTACAAGCCTATTGACAAAGTACAAATGCCAAACAGTTTTACAAATTTACAGATAAATTTTACATATCTACTTACTCTTCCTGAACCTCTATTCCACTATCGTCCATATTTGCTTTGTAGTCTCCATCAGATCCAAATCCAAAATTTGGCTCCACATGTTCTGATAGTGGCGTTGGTGTTTCAAATACGAGTGTTTCAACCATGGAGCCTTTGGAGGAACCAAATGATACCCTGTGAAATAAATAAAGAATACATTTTAATGTTAATGAAAAGATCGAGAATTTTGCTACTTAAAAGTGTTTTTTTATAAAGCAAATGGACTATATCGCCAATGTGACTATAAGCCTAATTTTTGCCACTTAGAAGACCAGCATAAACGATTGGAACTTTGATTTGTTTCCCTGAAACTGCGATGATTTTCAATACTAATAGATTTATCTAAGTGTTTGGTTTTTAATTTTTATTTAAAAAATAAAAATTGTTTTTTCGACCTTTTTAATTGATTAATTAGAAATTTATTAACTCAGTTCGAGGAAAATTTCCTTATTATGAATTAACATAAAAACTTTTTTTCAAAAACTGATATTTTTCTTCATCGGGATACTCTCCTTATAAATACTTTACAGAGTTTTTGCTTTCAAAAACCACTATACTTTCAGGAATGAAAAGACGATCGTTTCGGGGATTTTCCAGGTCCCCGTCATCAGTTTTCTTTAGAAAGTGGTGGCAGTAATGCAATGCAATTTGAAGCAGCAAAATCTCATATTAAATGTAGTCTGCTACATTAACAAAATGGGAATGGAGCAAACAATAAAATATGTTTTCGAAATCTTCTGCAAAGCATAACAATAGTAATATTATGAAAGTTTTTTGTTTTTGTATTTCATACCATCGGTATAAATTAAATACAAATTTTATTTTTTCCCTTCTTCTTTGTTAATACAAGAAGAGGCAAAAACATTTTCTCCGTACTGTGAGTGTTGTCAAAGTGTTGGTTTTTAATTTTTATTTAAAAAATAAAAATTGTTTTTTCGACCTTTTTAATTGATTAATTAGAAATTTATTAATTCAGCTCGAGGCCAATTTCCTTATTATGAATTAACATAATAATAATAACTGTGAAGTATTTATCAGGAGACTATCCTGATGAAGAAAAATAGCAGTTTTTAAAAAAAGTACTTATTATGTTAATTCATAACTGAATTAATAAATTTCTAATTAACTAATAGATTTATTTTAATGGTTAATGGTTAATTTTTCCCGTGTACACAGTTGAAAAATTTATAACCCTTACCAAAAGTCGTTATTTTAAGTTAAGTGTGCTCCTTTACTTTTTTTGTGTAAAGTTCAGTAAAATGAGAGTAAGCACAAAATCCTAAATGACAAAATTGCCCAAAAGTACAGGAACGCACAAAATCAATTTTCTAGCCCAAAAATTTGTTAAAAGAAAAAAATTAAAATGCATATAGTTTTAAGCTGACAAATCGCACAGATGTACATATTTTTTGCATTTAAAAGTTTTTTTAACTTTGTTCAGTTAATTTTTATATATAAAAGTTTTATTTTACGTATTTCCTTTCTTAATTAAAATTTTTTCACAATGGTATTATTTGTTTATCATTGCACCTGCTGTCCCTTTTACAATTTTCCGAAGTTTGCCCAATTTTCGAGTACAGGAACGCTTTTTGGTAAGAATGGTTTCCGCGGTAACATAAAGGAACAGACCTTTTATGTGCTAATTCAGCAGAAAAATTAAAAGACAAATTTCTTTTATTAATTGCCTGATACTGGTAAAGAAAGAAAGAAAATTTCAATATAAAAATGTTTTTTATAAATAGTCAGAGGCAAAAAATTTTATAAAATTATCTCCAAGACCGCAAAAATTTAAAGCTTTTTGAAACTTTTTAAATATTACAATTAAGAATGGCTTATACCCATAAAATAACATTTAATTTTTAACGCATTTTCTAGGTTGAATGGGAACCCGCCAGAACGGCGAGTTAACTCGGAGGCCATAAGGCCCAAACGCATTTTCTAAGTTCTAAACTAAGTTATATATTTCAAGTGTAATTTAATTTCTAGGTGATTTCAATTTTCGAAAATTTTAGTTTTTTTTTGTCAATATTTTAAATTTTTTACCATCCGTTTCGGATATGGAGTAGGTATGTTGTTTTACCCATTTTTTGCCAAGCATCGACTCCGTGGGAATTTTCAGGTTCCAATACTAAATGAAAGTAAAATTCCAGAGGATTTTGCAAAGTTAGCTCGGTTTTTTTATTTTACAGCCTCTTGAAATATCTGTGTGGCCCCAAAAATATTGCACATTTTTAGAGTTAGGAACTCTATCGCGTTCACGAATAAGTTAAATTTCAACTGTTCCTTTCGGTTCTTTTATTTTATTCGGAATTATCAAACAAACCATTGCCATAATATAATCTAATACTGATAGAAAAAATCCTGTAAAATTAGCAAACAAAAAATATATTCAAATGGAAACTGTTTTGCTTGAAATTTTGCAACAACGGTTTTTAGAAGTGACCCCATATTATACTAAAAGTTGGACCTTGGGGACATCTTGGAAAGCTATGCTGCCATATAAAATTTTTGAAAAGTCGCAATTTTAACGTATAGGCCGCTATAGATGAATACATTTTTTTATTGAAATATTTTCCTTTTAATTGCTTCCTTACAAAGGCATTACATTTATTGACGTCGATTGTACTTTCGGTGACCAAAGTCGCTGCAATAGCAAAAAACCATATAAAAACCTATATAAAACGCTAAGTAGTGGTTTAAATATCAGGATTAGCACATCGAATTTATATCCTAAATATGGCCACAGGTCCTGTGATTACATTTTAACACAAAAAAATTCATATTAATTGAATTTGAAAAATTTTTTATATAAAAAACTGAATGGCCAACCGCCAAACTTTAAAGACATTTAGCGAAAAATCTTTACCATTGATCGAAAAATAAAGTACGCCATTGTAATCAGCATGTCCGAAATATATAGAACTGATGGTCAGATCTCCATTAATTTTTTGAGTGTCATGCAGTGTAATTTTAAAAAAATTATGAAAAGCCAACATTATATGCTTAATTTATGGTGGAAACAAAATTGTAAAATGTCAAAATTATACCAAATTATCACCCTATAGAACAATCAGATGAAAAAGTTAGTAAAAAAAATGTGTAGTTTTCAATCGCACTTTACTATTTACGAGTATATAGTGATTTTTAGTTGCTGATTTCAGCAAAACAAATTACTAATTTTTCAAAACCGAGTGCTAAACTTAGCAAAAAATATACTAATTTAACAACAAGTGGATACTTTAAGGAAATTTTATTTACTAAAATTCGTGGCTTTTTTAGAATTCTTATTTAGTTTATATTTGTTGTTATTGATATATTCTTAGTTTGGAAATAAAACTCATAAAATTTTATTTTATCTCCAAAGCATAAAAAAGTAATAATTGGAGAACCGTTTGCAATTTTTACTCCAAATTTTAAATATGTTGAAGTAATTATATATTTTTTACAATCGAAAGAAAAATATATATTTTTTTTTATTAAATTTTATTTTGATTATTTTATTAAATTTAATTAATTAAATTGCATTTTACAGCAATTTACTGAAATTTGGTAGCGTCTACTAATTACACTGCATAACAAAATCTTGACTTTTAACAATTAATAGAGCTCTAACCATCAATTCTATATATTTCGGACATGCTGATTACAATGGCGTACTTTATTTTCCAATATAAGGTACAGATTTTTCGCTAAATCTTTTTAGGCTTAAAATTTGATGCATAAAACTTGATATTAAAACCATTGTTCGCGTTTTGTATGGATTTTTACGATTAAGGTTTTAGCTAATTGAATCGCTGAAAGCAAAATCGGCCTTAATAAATGCTATGACTTAGTAAAGAAGCAATTAAAAGGAAAATATTTCAACAAAAAAATGTATTCATCTATAGCGGCCTATACGTTAAAATCGCGAAAGTTATATCTCCTTTTTTGAAATTTTGCTGTTTTCTTAGCTTAAAATTAACTTTAGATTTCAAACGCGTTTTTCTCGCAACCATGAGTTCAAAATCGGCTGCCACTGTACAACAAAGGTGGGTTAACCGATTTCGACCCGGTTTTTTTCTTTCGTAGTCAATAAAAAACTGCAGTCCTTATCGTGGCCCATTTTTTGAATTTCAGTCAAATAAATTTTATATTCCCAAGCAAAATTATTTTTTCTTGCCTTTTTTGGAATTTTCAAGTTTGTGTGGCAACTTTGTTAAAAAAAAATAAAAAATAAAAATCGGGCGACGATAAGGACTAGAGAATTTATCTGGTATTAAGAATCACTTTACATTTTTATTTTCCAATGATTAATGAAGGCTGTACAGTGGCAGCCGATTTTGCCTTTTTTAAAAAAGGCTAATAATGAAGTGGCAACCCTGGCGATTTTGGTTGGAGAAATTTAAAACTAATATTTTTCAAAAATACTACAATAATATATGTTTTAAATAAAAAAATAATATAGTAAAAATATTGTTATTTGAGTTTTTGACAACGGTTTAAATATGCCCCTTAAAATTCTGTTGTTACAGTATTTAACCCCCTTAACCGGGTACATCTGTTAACCGGCATGCTGTGTGTTTGATTTTATACCTCTATTAACCGTGGTTTAACTCTATTATCCGTGCTTTCAGAAGTTAAATATATGTCAACAGGAGCTTTTGTGGAAATGGCTCCAGCAAATACCAAAGAACAAGAAAATATCGTTCAATTAATGAGAAAATAGACTTGATTAGGGTTGCCATCCGTCCTCTTTTCCCCGGACACCGTCCTCTTTTTTAGGGCGTCCGGGACAGTCGTCCTTCTTTTTCAGTAAGTGTCCGGGGTTGTCCTACTTTTTGCACTTTTCTCCATAATTGGCATCGCTGTTTTGTCGCTGTTATTTCAATTGACTTGACATCAATTGCCAAATTTGAAGCATATCAGCAACTGTTTAATTTAAAAAAAAAAATTAACATTGCTTTTAATGATGAAAATTTATTTAATGAATTCCTTATCCTGAAAAATTATGTAAAAAACTTAAATTCAATTAACATGACTGATAACAAGTTTTGGTGCGATTTTTTTAATTGAAAATGATGTTTGCTATGAAATCAAAAAACTTGTTGGGTTTTATTTTTTCTTGAGCGGTCTATATACGATCAAGCATGCTGTCCAGCTTGTTTGACAAACAAAAATTATTTTTGGAATACAAGGTCAAGCATGCCGTAAAATTTGACTTCAAAAACAAAAAAAAACAGCGGATGATAATCACAAAATTATTTTTGTTAATTTTTTTTTCTTTGAATTACATTTGGAAATTTCTTTTTTTGCATTTTTTAGTTTATTTATTATTGTTATCCCTTTATTGTCAAAAATTACTAATAAAAAATGTAAAATTCTCCAATGTTTGATGATTTTTTTCATTATACAGTAAAAAGTTTTTGTCAAAGAGTCAAATATAATATTGATATGAATTGTCAAGAATTTTATGAATATTTGAATAAATGCGACAGTACTATACTAATTCAAATTGGAGGCATTGAAAAAGATTCATGAAACTCTACTCTACTTACAGTTCGTATCAAGTGTTTATTTATGTACCACTAATTTAAAGTTCAGAATGATTTTTTTGTTTTTTTGGGAATTTTTTTTAGTGGGAATAAAAATTGTTTTATTTATAAAATAAAATTTTATTTGTATATTTTAACGCGTTGTTGATTTTTTTTAAATTTTATTTAATTAAACGAAAAAATTGTTCTCTTTTTTAAGACAAATGCCCTCCTTTTTCGAGGTTGACGTCCCCTTTTTCTCAAAATTGAAATGGCAACCCTAGACTTGATTAACGGCTATCGCAAAAATATACCATTTAAATTGTTGTCTGGAAAATATGGTATTGGCAAACTAAGTGTACGCAAATCATTAATAAAAGTAATAAAATTTATAACTCTTTTAAACGTGCTTTTCGATTATCCGTGCTGAGCCTAATCCCAAACAACCTGGATACTCGATATTCGACGGTATATCTATAGCAATTATAAAAATGCAAAAAAAAATTAATCATAAGTTGATTGGTATGCAAAACATCGCACTTTTTTCGAATTCGTTCACAAGTGTTTGCACGAGATTTTCATCCACTTTTCTGGCTGCCACATTCCACTTAGTTCTGAACTCTTCTATAGTAGACAGTTCCTTTTATAATTGACCACTATTCTTCTATTGGTCACAATTCTGGACAATTAGGTGGATTGTTTTCTTTTGGTGCATAATGACAACTAGCTAGATCCAGTCAAAATAATGGTTTTGTGGTGTGAGATCTTACAAATGGTAAGAGGCGTTTTTTAAGTATTCTTCCCGATAAATTCACCATTTATTGTACCAGTTGTAAAGAAAGGTTTCAATTTTCTTCCACAAGAACAAATTGCTTGCCAAAGCAGGTACTTTTTGGGAAATTTGGACTTGATTTTATTTTTACAATCTGGAGCATCACCACGACTATATGCTATGTAGATAATTCTCTCAGTGTAATGAAGAAAGCCCAGAAATCTAGAGAGTTTTTTATATAGGAAAATGTGTTTTAAGAATCACGAAAATTTTCTATATGGTAAAGTCGCCAGAATTAAACGAGTTCAGTAAAATAAGCATCCTGGAAATCTAAGCGGTTTTCTACGGAAAAATCCTCACAATTGGAGTAATATTTCTATAAAAGAGTCTTGTGAATGTTAGGGATGAATTTCTCAAAATCTAGAAGTTATCGTAATAAATTGCTGTTAAAATTTTAAAAATTTTTACTGTAAGAGATTTTATTATGAAACAGTCCTCAGAATCCGAAATATATCTCAGAAAAGTAAATCTCTATAATCTTGAAATTACATATGTTGTAAGACAATATTCGGATGACACTCTCCCTATATCTATATTGAGATAAATAGTGCCGAAGATTCAGAATAAATTTTAGGTTTTTCTTCGTATATGCCCAGCAAAATATTGGTAATGACACCTCATTACTATCTGCATTACCAAAAACGATACATCATTACCTTTTGCATTATTTTATAATATAAAATAATGACTTCCTAATAACAGCCTATTGTATTCAATGTTTTTAAATATCAAATAATGACTTACGCGTAATAGTTTAAATAAGTACTTTTTATATAGCTAAATTTTATACATTTTTATTTATTACATATATATTATATGTAAATATGTTTTATGTTCAAATTTTTATGACGAGTTACACACTAGAGAAAACTTAACTTTTTCTGAATATATTTCCTTAAGCTAATAGTATATGCCTAACTCCTTATTTTTAAGAATCAAGTAAGCAATCGGATAACCACTTATAATTAAACTTTTTGTAAGCATGTGTGTAACCACTTATTATTCAAAATCTCATAACTACTTATTTCTCATTTTTTCGTAAGCGAGCGGGTAAGCGTGACTACTTATAAAAACGACCACGCCAAACAAAAATAATGAGTTTAGAGTCCAAAAAATAAGTTGTGGGGAGCTATGAATTTCTATTATATAACCACTTATTTGGTAATGAAAGATTTTGCTGGGTGTTTACTTTTGCTTTCGTCATATTAATTAATATGCTGGTTTTTTGGAAAGAAGATAATGCATTAAACACATAGACGACTGCGGCTACACGACTACCCGACTACAAATGCCGCTGGCTGCAATTGTAGTCGGTTAGTCAGCTACTTAATTTTTTTGAAAACGACAGCGACATAGTAAACAGATGATCCTAAAAATTTGACGTTTTGATAAATATTAATTTTTTTTGTTTGTGCTTCTAAAATAATGGCTGAGGGATATATTTTTTAATTTTGTAACATCCATTTTTTTTAAAAAACATCACAATAAATTTATTTCCAAATATAAATTAATGAAACCTTCAAACAATTGTAAAATAAAAACAGATGTTTCCTCAGTGTTCCCATAACGGCGATTTTATAGCCAGAACTAGCGATTTTATTTCGCCTCTAGCGGGAAAAATTGTCCTGTTTTACACATTTTGTTATATTGTCAACACTATTTTTGTTTTGTAGCCAACAAAAATAGAAATTATCCTAAGTTGACTACAGCGGCAAAAGCAGTCGTGTAGCCGTGTAGCTGTGTTGGTATCAAAATAATCGTTTTCATATAAACGTGTGTATTTTATTTTTGACAGGCTGTAGTCGTGTAGCTGCAGTCGTCTATGTGTTTAATGCATAAAGGACAGATAAAATGTGGTGAGAGATGAAGAGCTTGCAAAATATAAATTATATATCAATAGTGCGTTTAAAAAAATTGTCCACCACATTTTTTGCAATAACTTTTTAAAAATCGCTCAAATTAAAAAAAATCAAATATAACAGTAAAAAGTTAATAGCATTAGGGTGAAAACATATCATATCAACACACCATTCGGGTTTAGCATCTCCGATTTGAATGAAATTCGCCATAACTGTGGTACACTACAAGAAACAAATGATGGATAAATTTTGGGCCCGGACCTTTTCGGTTTCCGAAATATGACGTCACGAATATTGGAAAAACGGTAAAATTTGATTTAAGTATGATTACAAAATTAGCAATAACTTAAAAACTATTCAAGGTATAAAATTATTTATTATTTATTAGGTAAGAATGTACCCTTTATGCATATCGATTTTTTCATGGAAGGGTCAAAGGTCATTTCTTGGGGTCTTGAGTTCAAATTCCCATTGCTCGAAGTGCGCATTTTTTAAATTCTTAAAAATATATATGATTATTGTTAAACTCTCTTCTACATTTGTGTAAAAAAATGAAGGTGGTATCTCGATTCGTCTCTGAGTTATAGTTAAAAACATTGGGTCATATGAATAAAACTTAGCAATTACTTCGAAGTAATTACTTTGGGCTTAGGAATGGCTTTTAACTCCAAATTTACCAATTGGCTGGTAGAATAGCATGAAATGTAAACGAAAATTAAAAAAATAATTTTCTAGTATAATCCCAAGCAGACTAGATTTGTGAAGTAATTGCTTAAAATACCCCGTATTTCCCCCTATTAGTAATATCTATTTTTTATTCATATGAGCCATTGTCACAGGTATGGATTTTTGTGAATTAATACATGTATACAGTAATTTTGACTTAACTGCACAACCAACTTTTGCAAGAATTTTTGTGCAGATAAGCCAAAAACGCAGCTAAGTCAAATTGTTTACAAATGAAGCTTATGATGAGAAATTTGTGCTTTGCACCAGATCTTGCGATTTTTATGGTTAAAAAACGACTAAAGTAGGATATTTTTGTCACAAAAAAGTTGACAACACATTAATTTTATGTGTGTTTTTTTTCCCTAGAATTAAAAACAAAGAAAAACACAAGAGGCAGCTAACGGTGATCTTTTTTATGAAAATAATGTAAAACTGCTAAAAATACGAGGCAGTTATCTTAAATGCGCAGGTACAAAAAGTGCACTTAAAGAAGACAATTGCGTACATAATTTTGTAAAATAGAAACGAAACCAAAATTTTGTGCAGTTATAGCAAATGTGCACTTAAGAAAAAGGCAGTTAAATCAAAACTACTGTATACCAGAATAGCATGTACCACATTTTTTGGTATTATTATAAATTAATTAAATTACTATCCCGACTAAAAAAGTTTTTATATAATCTTATATGATTTGATATAACTTTAAATGTTTATATGCGTGGCTTTATATAACCATATACATTTATATTAACACTTTGGTTTTATAAATATGTTTGATATAACGTTATATATAATCATATGCGATTTGGTCTCCAGCCATATATTAAGAGATCTGCAAATATACTTCATACATAATTATATATAATGGCATATAAGCTTTTATAAACCATATTATATTAAAATATATAACAAAGTTAATAGAAAATTGTATTAATTTTATATATAATTATATCTGACATGATATCTAATTATACAAAATTTTATAAAGTTTAATTGCAATTTTTAAATTTAAAAATAAAAATTAGAAAAACATATGTTGAAATAAATATGGTTTAAGTTCAGTTATTTTTTCCGTGAAAAAAAATTAATTCTGAAAGTTATTTTTTTTATTTTATAAGACAGTTGTTCCGACAAATTTTTGTAATGTTTTATTTTGTCAGCTATTTCCAAGTTTATTAACAAAAATTTTTATAAACATTAAGCATTAGTATTTAAAATGAATGAAAATAAGTGATCTCAACAATATTTACTAAAATTTTATTTGAAAATCTTCATCAAATTATATGTATTAATATATAATTTGATGAAGTTAGATAGACCCATTTTTCGGATCAAATTGTATCAGGTTAGATAACATGCTTATCTCGCTTGATATAATTATATATTCCAATATTCGGATCAAATTAGATATGGACGTATATATGGGTTTATATATGGTGATATATGATTATATAATATCTTTTTTAGTCGGGATAGTAAAAATCTGATAAATATTATTCTGTAAATTTCGTAGTGGGTCTTTTTGTGAAAAGTGAAAATATTAACCCTATATGGATCAAGTTACTCAAAATAATAATTTTTATCAAGTGGTTTGTTTAGTAATATTTTTCCGAAAATTATGAAAGGTGTTATTCTGTAAATTTCCTAGTGGGGCGTTTTTTGGCCAAAAGCATAAAAATTTACCCCATATGGATCACGTTACATAAATAATTATTTTTATCCAGTTGAGATTTTTTTATCAATTTAATGGCTTTACAATCTCGTAGTCATAATTAATATTAAGTTCTGACCCCAGGCCACTAAGAGTTAAAGATTTTTTAAACAAATGTAAAGATAATTATAGTTTAACCAAATTTAAGTGATGTTTTTCCGAAAACTGTGTAAAATTTGTTGAAAACATTCAAATTTTGTTAAATTTTTAACATAATGATTTCGTACCGTCGGTAAAAATAAAATACAAATTTTATTTTTACCTACTTCTTTGTCAATACAAGAAGAGGCAAAAACATTTCTCCGTACTTTGAAAAATAATTTAATTTGAAAAACAATTTAAATAGAAAGTGATATTAATTTATGATCTAGAGTCAGACTAAAAAACATTCAATATTTATTTTTTTCAATTTTATTCGTCAGTTGTAATAATTTGGGTGTAAAAATTTAAAACTTTTTTTATTAATCTGATAATTTGTATATTTTATTTATTATATAAAATAAAATATTGGAACAAAGAAAAAAAAATTAAAGAATTGAAACTCTTCATGTTCATGATTTTGGCAAGTTAAAAAGAAAGCTCAAATTTTAAGGATCAGTATTCAGTTGGATATTGATTATTTTCTAGGACTGCTTTATAACGCCAGTATACTGAGTCAATAAAATTGTTGATAATATCCATACAAACTTTTTGCCACTCAAAATAATTTGCATATTGGGATTTGGAAGATTTGTTATTTCAGGATCGAGATCCGGAGATTAAATAGGCCATTTCAACACACATAATAATCCATGCATAAAAATACGAAATTAATGTCAAAACAACAAACATTTTCGTAAAATAAACCATTTTTCGTATATTTCACGAAATTTATTATCAGTGAAAACACAATTTTATTACATTGTAGCCCCTTGTTTATAGCTAGAATTCTCAAGTATTCGACCTATTTGAAAAACCGGGTTTCGAATACTTCTAAAATCCGCCTTTTTAAAAAACCGGTTTTCGGTTTTTTTAATTCAAAACCGGTTCGAATAACCGGTTTTTCCGGTTTTTTGTAAATAATCATTTTGTATTGATATATAGAGCAATTCCATATGAAAGCGATCACCTTTTGGACGACCCCTCTCCGATTCTAAAATAAATAGTCTCAATCGATTGCCCAGCAAAAAATAATGTACCTACATATTTTTTTTTTTTTTTATAGTGACTGGTTTAGTGGTGGTGTACACCACTGTCATGTGACAAAATTGAAGAATTCTTCATAAGGGACCTCATTGAAAGTTGTTTTAAAAAAAACTACTAAAGCGATCGCAACGAGTGATAGCTCGTTGGAAAGGTATGGAATCAGGCTTTAATTGAAAAATAAAATTTTCCTAATTTTTCTCAGAAATTTACCTTTTTTCCCATAAAAATTAAATTTTCCCATGAAAATTAAATTTTCCGATTTTCCACAGAAGCTCCTAAATTTTCCGGCTAATTTTTTTTTTTTTGGATTCCTCATAATTTTTGCTTTAAGAATCAGCAATAAAAAAATGGGCCCCGACTCCTTGTTTGGACAGGAGAGGAGCATTTAAGAGACCACCTTGTTCTCATTGTTTTTATATTTTTTATAATTGAATTATTTGTAATTATTTAACATTGTTTTATTTTATTATTAAAAATACATTTTAAAAATTATTTTACAGTTAAAAATACATTTATGAAGAAAAAATCTTTCTTATTTTGCTGCTTTTACTTAATTACAATATTTATTAAAAATTTCAATTGTCTTGGCATCATTATAAAATTAAAGTAACTTTAAATTTAGCACGTCGGCAGACGAAGAGTACCGCTTTACATTAATTGACATATCAGAAATATTTGGTATGAAGCAATGAAACTTTTGCGTTCCAGTTATAGTTTTGACATTATTATATCTGTTTTGAATTCGTCGCTCCATGGCATCGTGTTCTTTTTGAGTGCATAAAACTGTGTTAATGGCAATTTCCTTGCTTTGAATCCACGAAAACAAATGTTGTACATTTAAGATCTGGTCAGTATATGGCCTTTGCAAACTTGCCTTAGTCGCCATGCGTTTTAGGGTTCCCCCTAACGCATCGCATGGGCCCTTACCGTGGGACGTCGCAAAAAAGTGCCACTCGACCTTGCAGTTTTGTTCTTCTTCAATTATGCAAAGATTGTAAAAATTTTTTTTATTCTTGTACTGAGAAGCCGCGCCGTCTGAGAAAAACGTTACTTTGTCGATTGCATCGAATTTTGATCTTAAGAATTTAAACAGTTTCTTTTGAAATAAATAAACGGACACATAATTATGAGCTAAACTCTCCGCGACAACAACAAGGCTTGCGGTCTGTAGTTCGTTATCTTCGTTTTTGAAATAAATGCAAAAAGGATGCACCGTGCACTGGTCGTTTGCCCAGTGATAAGCCTGAATTTCATCCTGAACGAGAAAAGTGTAATTCTCGGCAAATTCGCTTATCACAATGAATTCATTTTGGGCTAATTTCTCCTTACTTTCCTTTAGAAATTTCGATTGCATCTCGGATATGAAATGGTGTGCCTTCAGTTCATTCAACTTCAATCCGAATTCCTCGATGAATTCCGGAATCTGCTTTACCACGGTCTCAAGGGAACATCTGCCGCTGCTAATTATCCACTGTTTGAAATGCACCTCCTGAATTAACAGCTGTTCAAACTTTTCCGCCAAATATTGCTCTAGCTCGTCAATCTTCGGACAATTATCGCATTTGGACAGATGACAATTTTCCGTGGGGTATGCGCACAACGACTTCGACAGGAGGTCCCTATATGTTTCAATTTCACCGTGAAATACTTTCAATTTCTTGCATGGAAAGAACATTAATTTGATGTTTTGATGAAACATGCAAACGCAGACTGAATGCGTTCCGTGCCTGTCTAATGCCAGCAGGCATTCTTTTGGTCGTAGGATGGCAAACTTAGAAAATCCCACTTTTTCTGCTGGGTATTTCTCTTTGAACTGATGGTATGCTTCGGATAGATTACATAATAATAATCTGCGCTGCTTGTGTACTTTTTCTCCATCTTCACGTGTGATAACATAGTCACGTGTACCTGGGCAGGCGCGGCTGTTGTCATCATTGCAGTAAAAATCTTGAATCAATTTCACCGTTGCTTCGCTGAGGGTCCTTGAGCCAAATTTCTTGGTGGGAGTCGCCAATATGCCCTTCTGTCGAACTAATTCTTTGCTTCTTCTCGCGATGTAAAAAGATGTTTGAAACTGTTCAGAAATCTTGCGTATAGACCATGATTGAGGCAGCACAGATAAAATGAGATATTTCTCCGGAAAAGTGGTCAATAAATTGAATTTTCTTTTCAACTGCTCAATCATTTGTTTGCCGTCATCAACGTCATCTGCTGGACTGCATTCGTTATGAGAGCCTTCATCAAATATTGTCGCGATTGCATATTTATGGAAAATCCGTGTTTTATGACTTGTTTCTGCACGTGTCATTTTAGGCGAAATATTTATTACCTGGTAATTTAAAAAATTTACAAAACATTTTATGACCTGTAGCCTCAGTCGGGTTTGGTGTGCCATTATATGCCACTGCTGCTATTATCCATGGATTTATGGCCGATCTTGTGAAGGCAGGCAGACCATATTCACTACACACTCAACTTGGGGCTCTTAAAAAAAATTGATTTTTTCTTCATAAATGTATTTTTAACTGTAAAATAATTTTTAAAATGTATTTTTAATAATAAAATAAAATAATGTTAAATAATTACAAATAATTCAATTATAAAAAATATAAAAACAATGAGAACAAGGTGGTCTCTTAAATGCTCCTCTCCTGTCCAAACAAGGAGTCGGGGCCCATTTTTTTATTGCTGATTCTTAAAGCAAAAATTATGAGGAATCCAAAAAAAAAAAAAATTAGCCGGAAAATTTAGGAGCTTCTGTGGAAAATCGGAAAATTTAATTTTCATGGGAAAATTTAATTTTCATGGGAAAAAAGGTAAATTTCTGAGAAAAATTAGGAAAATTTTATTTTTCAATTAAAGCCTGATTCAATACCTTTCCAACGAGCTATCACTCGTTGCGATCGCTTTAGTAGTTTTTTTTAAAACAACTTTCAATGAGGTCCCTTATGAAGAATTCTTCAATTTTGTCACATGACAGTGGTGTACACCACCACTAAACCAGTCACTATAAAAAAAAAAAAAAATATGTAGGTACATTATTTTTTGCTGGGCAATCGATTGAGACTATTTATTTTAAAATCGGAGAGGGGTCGTCCAAAAATTTGCCAATTTTGATCGTTTTCATATGGAATTGCTCTATATGCAAGTTTTCTTATAAAACTTGCAAAGAATTGCTAAAAACTTGAAACTTTCTATTTTTTGTCTTTCTTGAAAGCAATTCGCAGCGTAAATTATTCCATTAGTACGAATCCACCTTTAAACTAAAAGTTATTATTTCTAAAGGCGCTGTTTGCTCTTTTTTTCTAAATAAAAACACTTTCGGACAGATCTAAAAGCCCAGTATTTTGATCGTAATTTTGCGAAAAAGCTATATCTCCATAATTTAATAGACAGGGCGCTTTGAAAATGCCGCAAAAAATAACTTTGGCCTTATGAAGATTGTAGTTTTCCAATTAATGTGAAACAATTTGTGGCTTTTAAAATTTTTATTACAATTTTACGGTTTCAAATCGCAAAACGTTTTATCACGGGGAGAGAAAAGCTAAAAAATAAGAAAAACTCCTTTTATTTATTGGGGAAATGGAAAACATGAGCTTATATGCATTAGGACAAATTTGTATATCTTTCCTACTAAACTTATTGTCAAAAAATTAAAACTTTTCTAAGATAGAGAGAAAATGTAGAATTTTGCAAAAAATCATTCTCTTGAAAGAATTTCAACATTTATAGTCCAATAATGTACGTCATAGCAACGACAAAGTGAATAAACCCTAGCTAAAAGAGGAAATCAAACATTAAGGGTCATATGCATAATCACTTTGAAAATTTTTAAGTGACTTATAAAGAAATTTTCCATACAAAATTCATTTTGTAAATGTCCCAGCGAAAAAAGAGATGCCGAAGCAGTAGAAAACCCACTACAATTGATGATCTAGATGTACTTCTTTTTTAACATAAACATTAATGATTTTAACATTGAGTTGTCATAGGAGAAAAGTACTCCGATTTTAACATTTTTTCAGTACTTTTTGAATGAGTGCAAAGGAAACTCTTTTTCACCAATTAAAAGATTAAAAAAAATTCTTCACAAAAAAAATTAAATTTTTTTATTTTATAAAAGTTTTTTATTGCTGCCACCGGGTATCGAACTTGCGACCTCACGATTGCTAGTTATTGTTCCTTATTCTCTTCAATAAAAGTACTTACTAAACAAGTGTAAAAGGTGCACTCCAATTCAATATTGGTTTCAGTACTATTTTTACAGGTGCATAAAAAGCAATTTCTCACCATTTTTTTTATATATACATATTTTTGAAAATTTTTAATTTCAAAAAATATTTAATTTAAACAAATTAGTTATAAAATATTGGTCCCGCCGGGAATCGAACCCGCGACCCTCTGTTTGAAAATGCCAAATGATACCAAAATCACTTTTTACGATCACTTTTAGAGCAATTACTCTTTAGAAGCAATACTTAAGTGATTTTTTGAATATGGTTTAGAAGTAATTCTAAAAAAGCTGTAAAAATGTAATAACGGATACTTGGGAAGCAATGAAAGAAGTAATTTTTTGAAGTTGTTCAGAATAACTTCTAAAAAAGCAGTAAAAATACACTAACGGATACTTGTGAAGCATTAAAAGAAGTAGTTTGTAAAGCACTACTTGCAATTTTTTGCTGGGGTGTTATAAGGTTTTCAAATTATTATGCACAGGCACTTAAATATTTTGCAACATTATTGAACAAATGAAGAAAATTTATTAGAAAATTTTACCTTATAAATATTCGAAAATGTCGAATTATTCGACACGAAAAAACCGGTTTCTCGAATAATTCGAAAACCGCCCTGTTTCAAAAACCGATTTAAAAAACCCGGAAATATAGAAAAAAAACCTGTTTATCGAATAATTCGGAAACCGGTTTTGACAACTCATTTATAGCTTAAAAGTTGTATTTTGGTCATTGTCACCAGAGCAGAGGTTGGATTTTCTCCAAATATAAATAAATTTTCACTTAATATGTCATATAAGATATGTTTGTATCATATTTCTGTTACAATGTCCTTTATTATATAAATTACGCCCATGATTTGCCCCAGGAAATCATCCCACATCAATATGAGGGCATCGCCGAACTTAACTCTGTTAATTTTTTCTATTTGTTTGTCCTACAAACTTTGGCTTTTTAAATTGATACACTTAAGTCTTTTTTTATGCGGTAGATGCGTTCCAGAATAAAAAAAAATCCACATAAAAAGAACTCTACTTCCATACAAAAATGTTTCGAATACATATTTCAAAAACCGCATAACTTTAAAATAAGGTGAGAAAATTGAACTAAAATCGAATAAAAAAATTCTATAGAATAAAAAATTTAAAAAAAATTATTCATTTATTTTTACTTTTAACTGAAAATAACACTTGTATTCATACAGTTAGGGTTTATGTCCCGGGAATCCCGCCCTTTTTCGGATCCCGCAATTCCGGGAATTTTGTGCGGGATTTCCCGGGATTTTTTTTATTCTTTTACAGAAGTTTTAGCTAATATTATTGCAATTTTGGAAGCTTTATTTAAATTTAAAGCACGGTTTTTTTTTAATTAATTTGATCAAAAAATATTTAAAATTAAAAAAATACGATTTAAAATTTAATAAACTGAATTAAGCCAAATTGTTTTTAGATGCCAGTTGAATTTGGTTTAGTTAAACTGAAAAAATTTTATCAGCCATTACCAAGTTTACCAACAAAAATTCTTGTGTGTACTTCGGAAATTTTTTTTCTTTAAAATGATCTTTGTTCAAATAAAGAAATATTTGTATAGGCTGGTTTACACTATATTTTCGGAAAAATTCTGCAACCTTGCCTATATGTTTTGCATGTGTACTAAAGTAAAGTCGTACCGAAAATCTTATAGTGTAAACCAGCCAGTATAGTGTAAAGCTTCAACATTCCAACATCATTATTTCAGTTCCAAATACCTCTACAAATTAAAAAATTTGTAATGTTTTCATATTTTCAATTGACAAGTATTTTGAGTTTCTTTTATTTAAAATAATTTAATTTTAAGTTCAATTGTTATTCCTTTATTTCAATTGTATTTTTTAAATATTATTTATTTTCAAAATAATCCAACAGATGCTTTTTAAAATTATTTTGGATTTTTTTTATGTTAATTTAAAATGCCACTAAGGCCCGTTAACTTATCTCAATTTATACCCTGGTTAAGACCTCTACTAGCCTTAACCACTGGTAAAAATATTTTTTGAATAACTTATCTAAATTTTAACCAAGCATTTCTTCTAACCAATGCTGAAATTTAACCATAGAAATTTCTATGGTTAAGAAACTTAACCAAGGCTATTTTAGAACAATTCACCCTACATAAGAAATTTGAATAAATTAAACTGGTAATGATGATTATTAAAAAAATTTAAAGCGCAGCTTTAACTAAACTTTGACTAAGAATCTTTTATGATATATATTAAAATTAAAAAAATTGCATCAGTACTTAAAAACGTACATAAATTTTTGCTATTTAGGATTTAGGTTTCTGCGATATATTATTATGTCCTCTGTTTCCTATTGGGAACAAAGAGCCACAAGGTTTCTGCGATAGCTTACAGAAATTGGCCTCATATAAAGAAATAGAAAAAAAAAATGTATGGTTCAAGGAGCCAAAATCTGTCCTGAGTAATTAAAACCAAAAATAGTGACCAATATTATAACAATCTGACACGAATTATACACCTCTACAAAATGAAAAGTCGCTGTCGGTAGAAGCTTGATACATACTTTTAGTATTTTACTTGCTGATTCCAAATCTTTATTCTCTAAGACTTTCTGTTACGATGTAGTAAAGAATGAATTTTGTTCTCTAAAATACATCGGAAAACATGTTTAATTTGTGTACCGTTATAGGAAAAAATTCTTTTGAAACCCACTCTCAGAAAAACAACTATTCCATCAATTTTTGGTAACTTACATTTAAGAATTTGGAATCAGCGTATCAAAACTCAAAACATGTTTAATTTGTGTACCGTTATAGGAAAAAATTCTTTTGAAACCCACTCTCAGAAAAACAATTATTCCATAAATTTTTGGTAACTTACATTTAAGAATTTGGAATCAGCGTATCAAAACTCAAACCTCTGAAAGTTTGTTGAGGTGTGTTATCAAGGATTTTCGGAATTTTGGTACACGTGAAGTACAAGACTACTGAATTTGATTCTTAAATATAAAAAAGCGCATAGAAATCACTCTCGAATTTACGAAATGTGAACCAATCATGTTTTAAATATTTTAAAAGTATGTGAGGAACCCCTGGACTGCCCACAGTTTTGACTCGCAATTACAAAAAGATACAAAATTATGCACAGCGATTATTTTTCTACTCACTTTGATGTGCTGATCGCATAAATTGCCTTAATTTAATAATCTATCACAAAATTTCCACTATTTTTTTTTTTTTAATTTTATGCGCGAATCTTTTCGCGGTTGTCTCGATTAGCTCGAAAAACTTAGTAATAGTTCAAATAATCCACTTTTATTTTATAGACTTACCAAATGGATTTAATTAAATCACCTCTCGTAGTATGCAAGAACACACAACCATTTTATAGCATTTAGCGACCGCGAATCTAAAAAAAACGACGTGGTCAAGTGTATTTGTTTTTTTATTACCAGATACGCACAAAAAACCGCGAGAAAAACTTTTAATATTCCCGTATTGAAAAAAAAATTTTTTGTTATTAATTTTTGTTTTTCCTTTTGTTTTTATTCTGACATTTCATACTAAGGTTAACTAGCCAGAGTTAAAATATTGATAAGTTATTATGGTTAAATTTTCATAGGGATAAATATTTAGTATTGGTTAGTTACCCATGGTTAGTTACCCACTCGAGCAGTAAAGTTAACTGCTCGAGAAGGACGTTCGTATGAAATATTACCTACACGTTCACATCCATAACTCAAAAACTATCGATCGAGTTTAATCGCCAGTAGGCGCGTTGGATCAATTTACAAAAAAAAATCTCCAACATTGGTCCAACGGTTCAAAAGTTACGGGCATTTTTGTCCAAATTTTGGAGCATTTTTCCATTTTTTTCATGATTTTGTCCAAGAATATTACTTTCATGGCCATTTTTTTGGCTCAATCCATTATTTTATTCAATTTACAATTCAAAACGAAGAGTTTAAGCCCAAATTTATCGAATTCGGTTGATTAATTCATGCGATATTGCTAAAACAAAATAACACATAAAACCAAATTTTTGTTTTTTTTTCCCTTTTTATTTTTTTTTGTACAAAAATTCAAATTAAGAGATAATAAAGTATCTATCAACCTATTATCAAAAAAAATATTCAGTTTGAGTGTAGTAAAAGACAAAATGTGAAAAAACCATTATTTTTTCTGAAAGTCTTGTTTGCTTTCAAGTCTGGGTGTTTTCGTACGGCTCTCTAATGTCGTCGCCATAGCGCCTTCTACATTCTTTCCTGCAACTCGTTTAGCAGTGGCAGCCAGCAATTGGACATGTCTTTCCGTTCCTTGAACGTGTAAAGAAATTTGTGGATCATCGAACGGTGGCACTTCGTAATTTAAATATCCCTCCAAATGTTCATACGAATAACTTTGCGTAAACGGTGGTTCGAATAAAATGGTATCGTCATTTAAATCAATCATATTTGTATATTCCGTACAATTAAAGTTTATAAGAGATTTTTTATAAACTCTAAGTTCCGTTGGGTCGACAATATCTCTTCGGTAATGTAAAATCTTCTTTATAGCAATGTTTCGTTTTTCCATTCTATCATCAAATAACATAGATAGCAAGATATTTTCTGAGTGTGCAAAATATGGATTATCTTGAATTACTGTATTTACAACTCCAAGTAAATTCGGTGGTAAAAATCGTGTCCAAGTAATAAATTTAAAAAGTAATGTACTACCGTATGCGGCAGAGCTATAATACTTAACATTGAAATACATTGGCGTGTATACTTTTATTATATAGTTAGCCAGAATTTTTAAATTTTCAGTTGGATTATTAGTTGTCACATACAACCGTAATAATCTATTGGCTTTGGTGAGCCAACGAGAATGTGCAATTGGCCCTGGTTTTATGTGAGACAAATCCGCAGGAACCACACCATTAGAAATTGCATTGGCCATTAACATCAAGTACCTCGAATCAGTAGATAATTCTTCTGGATTTAAATCACCAGGAGGCATATTTTCCAAAGCGATTTCCTCAAAATCGGTTACCACCTGAAAAGAAAACATAAAAGCTAAAAAATAGAATAAAAAATGGTAAAGAATCAGCTATAAAAATTACATACCGGAAGATTTTCACAATCAGCAATTTTTGAGCTCAACTTTCCGGTAGTTGATCGTGGTCTAGTGGTGGTTGATTTGTCTAAAGTGTCAAACAAATGTCTAAACGGCAGCTCGTTAAAGTGCAGAAGACACACAAACCAGTGCAGTGGTCTCTTTAACTGTTTTTCGAATAGTCGCAAAATTCCACCGTGTACGCCAGTATTTGTTGGTTCACCATCAGCGCATATGGCAATTAATGAATCTAGAGACAATTGTTTTTCTTGGAAGAATTCGATCAATTTGTTGACTTTGCTTGCCGCAGTTTCACTTTCTAGTTTTGTGTAGCCTATCAATTGAGATTTTGGTTCCCTCAAAACAACTAGATGAGGTTCTTTAACCATCCTTGGATGCAATTTCTCATCAATTTTTTCTACAGTTAGAGCATCATTTTTCCTGCCGTCGAATGAAAATGATATCAAATTCGAGCCATCATACCGCTTACGAAGTGCGTCTGGTCTCCATTTTTCTCTTTCTCTACGAAGTTTACTTTTATCCATGATGACAAGATTGTCATGACCATCTTTTACGCCCAGGTCTTCCATCAGAGCTGTTGCCAATGCTGATCCCATCCTATCATGCACACCAAATCTGTCACACATCATTGCATAGTTTTTAGTATTGTATCTGGGAGTGTATGTTTGTGGTGGTAGAACTAATTCTGAACCTCCTCTCACATCAACTTCCATTTCGTCATAATGTGGTTCGTATGTAGGATCGTTGCTCACTGAGATTGTTGGTATAGCCGTTGGTATCGTCTCTTCACTTCCATTATCGTGTTCCGGTATCGTTTGTATTCTGTCATTATATTGATCGCGCATGAAATCTTTTAAGTTTTCTGGGATAGATCCACATGAGCAGTCGTTTTCTTTCAAGTTGCATTTACATTTTCCAATGTTGAATAATTGGTTTGTTGATTCTACGAATTTTTTGAATTCTGTTGCGCGTTTTACTCGTTGTTTATCTGCATTACTATATGCGTCAAGCATATTATTCAATTTTCTAATGATGCTACCTTTGAGTATAAGTTCAATATTAAGTTGATTCCAAATTTCTAACAATCTGTCTGCTACTTGGGGAGTAAATCTTTTATACGAAAACATTTTGCTTTGGGCTTTTGAACGTTCGGCCAAGAAAAAATAGAACTTCAATATATCTCGTTTAGTTGACAGATTAATATCAGGTAATTCACAGGCCACGCCAAAAGAAAAAACATCATGAGATACCAAATGTTGCAAACTACTGCGTTGGGTATCTGTTGGATTTTGCGATGAACCAGGCTCTGAATCCATTTTTTAAACCGTCACTAAAAGAATTAAATATTGTTACGATTATCCTTTTATAATCGCTGTTAAAATATTGTTAAAATAATAAGTCCTTGATTTAATAAGTCCTTGAAATTGATGTACTTTAACTTTATTTAAACACAAAATTTATTAAAGTAAACACAATTAAGTAGTGTTGCCAGAGGTGTCTAGATGGTGCTGGTTACATCATTATAGAAACAGTGTTATAGGAAAAAGTTATTTCTTATGTCCCTTATGGAAAAATGCTCCAAAATTTGGACAAAAATGCCCGTAACTTTTGAACCGTTTGACCAATGTTGGAGATTTTTTTTTGTAAATTGATCAAAATGAGCTCACCTTGCCAACGCGCCTTATGTCCTTTATTTATTTAAATTACGTAGTAAAAAAAGAGATAGAAAGATATACATATATAAAATATGTAGAAATAGAAATTTTTGGATTTCATATTTAAGAAATATTTTAGCAACAAATCGATCTTATTTCTGACTATAAAACTGGTCCGACACAATTTTGCACCCATTAACAATTCCAATATATTCTGAAAAAGGGGATGAAGATAAAATACCCGTGTCTTTCACTTTTTCTGTATTAATTGGTTTAACCGTTTAAACCGCGAATTAATATTTAATTAATATATTACTGAGAGTTTTTTAAAATTAAGACGGCCTTCCATATTACCTAAATATTAATTAATATTAATTCACGATTTAAATTGTTAAACGAATTGATCCAGAAAAAGTGGAAGACATTTATATTATTTTATATTTAGCCATCCTTTCAGAATATATTAAGTGCATTTTCTCATGGGTACAACCAAAAGATGAATTTTGTCGGACGGTGTTTAAACAGTAATCGAGTTTTTCAAGTGCAACATATGTCGAACTTATATATTTTCTAACGAGCGGGAATTCCCAGGATCCCGGGAAATTCTGAAAAAAATCCCGCTGTAACGGGAAATGAAAAAGTCCGGGAAAAGAAAAACTACATACAGTACATACCAAAAAAAACAAAAAATCAATAAAAAAATAATACCCCGGTTAAAAATCTACATATGTGACGCGCAAAATAGAAAGGGACCCAAGGATAGAAAGGGACCTAAGGTCAGGAGAGCATGGGATCGGTCTCATTCGATGCTCAGATGTTGTCCAAAAAAAAAAAAAAAAAATGATTTTTTACCCTTAGGTCCCTTTCTCTATGCGCTGTCACATATATTGATTCATACAGGTTTAATGTATGTTCGTGCATGATCATAAACATGAATGATTTTCCATGCATGGATATATAAACCTCCATACATGCATCCACATATGTCCACACGTGTGTATTAATGAGAATACGATCGTATTTCCAAGAATTCGATGACAATGTTAAACTCAGTTGTGAGCCAGAAATGACAGATTTTCTAGTTTGAGACTCATTCATTTTAATAGCGCTTATTGAAGATTCTCCAAGTTTAAAATATTTTCCAATAGAGGCATATCTTTGACAATTTTCTATGCGATCTAAAATTACCATTTTTGTTTCTAACAAAATTACTGTCTTTTTTATTGGTTTTATCCATTTCTTTTGAGAAAACATTTAAAAATTAAGATAAATTTTTTTTATTTTATTTTAAATTAAATAAAAAGTATTATAAAAGTTGTAAAAAACGCAACGTAAGTCGATTTTAAAACCGCATAACTTCAAATCCGCATAAAAAAAACCGCATAAAAATAGACTTAAATGTACTGAATATGTTAGACCAGATTTGATGTTCTTTAGAGGTGTTTAAAAAAACAACATTTTTCTCAGATATCGGTGATTTTTTACCAGCACGTTAAAAGCCAGAACCGGTCTCGTTCAGCATAATTTGCTTATGAACTTATAGTTTAGGTGTTTTTTTTTAGTTCCAGATAGATAATTACTTTTTAAGGCATTTTTTCTGATATTTTTAAAACTTCATTCCTATTCAAATTTTTTAGTTTTGAGCCTTTTACCAAACCTACTGTCCAAATCCAAAGTTCTAACTGCAGTTTTTTTTACAATATTTTACTACTATTGTTTTAATTATGGATAAATTTACAGAACATTCTAAATAATTTTATTATTAAATAATAATTTAAATATTTTTTTTTTGTCGGCAAAAAAAATTTTTTTTTTTTAATTCTTTAATATCATTAAGTATTTTACTTATAGAATTATAATGCTAATTTTTCCAAAAAAAAAAGTAGCCAGATAATCATAGAGATTAGAAATAATAACATAATATTTCACACATATTCCACCACTTTTACTTCCATTTATGAAGCTAAAATCAATTCGGGCATTAATCCTTAAAAGTTTCCACTGTTTTGCCATGCCTTAAAAATTAACGATAATTTTTTAGTTTGATTTTTGTTTAAATTTTATTCCCAAGTAAAAAAGTTTTGATATAAATTAATGACTTTTTAAAATTGCTTGTGGTAATATATTGCAAAATATGTAATCATAAAAAATTATACTACATTGTAGAACGTGGTATATTAAATATATAAATATATCTTTCTTCATATTACACTTCATATAGTGCAATATAGCAATATATAATAATATCCAATTATATATCTATGAATATGTCACAACATATGCCACATAAAATTACATATTTTTATATACGAGTGTATATAATTGGATAAATTTGTATTACATTATATATAATTTGATACATTTGTGTGGGGACAAAATTCTGATCAAATTGCATAAAACTATATCTTAATCAATCAAATTATATCCATTTGTGTCAAATAATTATCTAATTATATCAATTTAGATATTATTAAACAAATTTAGATATAATATGATAAAGTACGATGTTCTCATTTTTCAGATAAAATCGTGTATAATACGATAAGCCACAAAATACTTTTTTTCATGGGTTGTGAATTATGTAACAAATTTCTAATATTTTTGTGGAAAACTGAACTCTCATAAAAACAAAGTTCAGGGACCTGTCTTGGGATTTGTCTTTTGACATGTCACAAGGGGTCAATTTCCCCCTCCTATGACAACGCCATGTAATAGTGACCAGTCTGTTTCATATAAAGGGGCCAGTTCGGTGACAGTTTGTTAAAATTTCCCGTAGGGTAGTTACATATGCTATGACAATTTTAATACAGCGCATATATAATTAAAAATGGTTTTATCGGAAAACATATAAAGTTTTATATGGCTCAATGTTAATTATTTTTTTTAAGTTTAAGCCCAATGTAAAAAAAAAATCTAAGCTTTTTTGAGATGTATTTATGTATTGTATAATTTCAAAATATACAATGCTTGGCTACAATTATGTAAAACTTCTGCTAAAGATTTTCACCTTTACTATAAAAAATAAAAAGTAGATTTTAAATCACAAAAGTCGACTATTATTTTAATTTTCGTACCATACAAAATATTTAAAATATAACTTAAAATTCTGTTTTAAATTTGAAGTTTTCATTTGTTTTTATTTTATATTTATGTATTTTGTTTTTATTGTTTTCAAATTTGTTTACATTTATTTACAAATTTCCTTTTTATTTTTGAATATTTTGTTTTGATTTTCAATTGGCATTATTTTAAAGGTTTATTTTAAATAATTTGTATAGTACGGTTAAAACAAAACCTTTGTTTTAAAATAAAGTCGACTTTAACAAAAATATACCTTTGAAAAATATTGATAGAAAGGCTGTTTAATTTTTATTTGTTAATTTTTTAGTACATTTTAATAGTTTTTGTTTTGAACCTGAAATATAAATTATGTCTCTCTACATCAAATTAGATATAATTATATCGGGTCGAAATCCAGAAAAGATTCTATATGATTAAATATATTTAGATCTTATCCGATATAATTTTATCCATTTTTCGGATCATAGTATATCCCCAATAATATTAAATAAGATATCATTACATATTAATGACATCATTATTTTTATACCATACACCACTACATGGACAGTAGACCGTACCTCAAAAAAAAAGTTCGCCGTACACCCTCTAAAATGAAGTATTTTTGGAAGGCGATTTCAAAAAAAAATTCTTTTTTTTGTGACGAACGTTTTTAATTTTTTGTTATAGCTTTGGCATTTAAAATCGGATTTTAAAGTGTGATATATCGATTTATATAGTAAAAATCCAATGTTTTGCTATATAGTAAAAATCCAATTAAAAAAATTTAAAAAGGCGACCCCTACGTTCGGCAACCAATATATGAAAAAAATTTCTACTGGGTTTAGCGAAAAACTTCCTTAGCAAAAGTTTAATGATTTTTTGCGAGCTTTAATTTTCTGACATTAGGGTTGTACATTAGGGTGGTAGCAACTGAGATCTGGTGGGTAACTACTAGAACGGGATACTTGAGCTCAAAATGCCCTTAAAGCAAAACACTGGGGTCCTCGAGAGAAAAACATCGATGTATCATACTTTAAGGTCCGACTGTAAATGCCAAAGATATAACGAAAAATCTAAAATGGCGACCCCTACGTTCGGCAAAAAAAAAAAATAAAAAAATTTTTTTTGAAACCTCCTTGCAAAAATACTTCATATTGGAGGGTGTACGGCGCACTTTTTGTTTTTTGCCTGTAAGGTGGTACGCTCTAGTGGACAGGATATAATAAGTTTGTGCTGATGTTTGTAACACCAAAAAATATTGGACCTAGATCCACATTTTAGTATACCGATTAGAGTTTGGGATTTCCCGGACTTTTTTATTTCCCGGGAAACGGGAATGAAAAAATTTGATTCCCGGGATTCCCGGGAAATATTTTTGAACAAAATTGTTAATGAAAATCACCTATATAAGTAATTTTTGTTTAAAAAAACACTATTTCAGTACAAATGCAGTCTGTGTAGTGAGAATTCAAAGTAAAAATATCAGAATGTTGAATATTTGATTTCACATAAATTACTCGCAGCACTGTCAAATGAATTGCATGATTCTAGCAGAAAGCACGTACTACTGGACTGTCGGAAACAAACCGTTTCATTACACTTGGCCCATTAGATATGGTGGCCACAATGTTATTTTCCAAAGACAAATAAAACTCTTCTATTCTTATTTCTACAATTCTTCTTATTTCATCAGCATTACATCTTCCTGATATATAAACCAACCCCAGGTTATAAAATGAATTATTTCCGTTTATACATATGTTCAAATATCTCGTTTGTGATATTCTTGTCCATTCATCTAATATTAAAGTAAATCTCCTATTGTTAGAAATATTGCTCAATATTTCTTTTATCATGATATCTTTTACATGATTGAAGTAATTTAATATAATGTTCTTTACATCGGTTTCATTTTTTTGCAATGCCAGGTTTTTATTATAAAAACTTTCCCAAATAAAGGAAGATCTAGTTATGGTGCGGATTGACTGCAGCTAATTTGGATACCATTTCAGGAAATGTTTGCCCTACCATAAAACCTTTAATGCCTATTCAGCTTACACTTTTTTCTTCAGGTACTTTGCTAATTTTAGCTGAAACGTTATTCTTGTTGTTTTCTTCAGGAGAAGTTGCATGACCATCAATTTTTTTTTTTTTGTGAACCAAATTTAGATGTCGGATAACCAAATTTAGATACCGCCGTTAACCATTAGCCTTTTCTTTTCACATTTATTAATGAAAACGTTACTTATAAAATTATTGACTCTTAATATAAAGGCGTATTTTAAATTTAAAGTCTACTTTATTTTTAATCAAACGGTTTTGTTCATTTTGTGTATGAAAACCTTACAAAAATATTTATATTTTCAAATATTTTGATTGGTTGAAAATAAATTAACCAATCAGAATGCTCCAAAAATAAACCAAGTCAAGGTATACTGCCACCCAATATTTTAACTAAAGTCGACTTTACCTAAATTATACATTTGAAAAATTTAGATAGTAAGGGCGATTATTTGTAAGAAACAAAGCTTTTTTTCATATTTCTTTTAAACATTTTACCAAGTTTTTAGGTTTTACTACTTAAATTTTGAATAAGTTATGCGAAAAATCTCTATTAGTTGAAATGCTCCTTATTACTTGGCAAAGATTTTATTTGTGTGTCAAATAAATGTATTCCCTTTTAAAAGATTTTAACAATGACATTTTTGTTTTGGTATTTAAAATGTTTTTTATGACTAAAATTAAAAAATCCTATTCGAAACAAAAACAATTTAAAAAATTTAATATTTTTAAAATTTCCCGTTTTCCCGGGAAAAATATATAATTTTACCGGGAATTCCCGGCAAACTTTTCCCGGGATTTCCCGGGAATTCCCAAACCCTAATACCGATCGACTCAAAATCACTTTTTGTTTTGATTTATCGATGTCCGTCTGTCTGTCTGTCCATTCATATATTTGGTTGGAAAAAAAGGATATGGAATATCAGAATCATTAAAATATGCATATTTACATTATTTTGGTTTTGCTGTCAGAAACTTGGACAAACCGTGGACACCGACAATGTTTTGCAATAGTTGCAGAACTGTTTTATACAAGTGGTCAAATGGCAAGATCTATTTCGATTTTTCAATTCCAGTACTTTGGAGAGAGTCAAGTAACCACCAAACCGATTGTTATTTCTGTTTAACAAAAGTTGCTGGATTCAATATGAAAAATCGAAAAAATATTACTTACACGAATGTCCCATCGGTTTCCAAACCAGTTCAATGTCCACCAAATAATCCATTACCAGTCATTCCCAATGCTACGAGCAGTGAGTTCGAAATATCTTTCACCAGCAGTGGTAGTTTGTATGAGGCTGATGATGAACGCCATTTGGTGACTTCCACAAAACCTAGGTGCATTGAGCGACGAACAAGGGGTGCGTGCTCACCAAGATTTAATGAAAATTTAAAGAAATTATCAAGGATTTTGGGACAAAAGCATGCTGGGAGACTATTGCTGGACTCTAATACGTGAAACCGAACTAACAAAATACAAACGACGTTTAAATAACGACATTCACTTTTGAAAATTCATTGATTTTTAAATAAACTAATGATTTTATATGTAAAACATTTTTTTTGTATCTCGAAAACCTGACGTGATAGAGAAAAACCAATTACAGATTCAAATTCAGCCCACCAAATTACACTAGGAAAGATATTTGGTTGCTCCGGTTCAAAACCTTGTTGGCTAGTGTTATTAAACAAATGAAGGAAATTTATTTGAAATTTTCCATGGATGGTAACCGAAACGATGCGGTTATAGGTAAGGATAACGTTATTTCAGATTATTTCGGTAACGGTATTTTAAGGGTAACGCTATTTCATTTATTTCGGTATCGGTATTTTAAGGATAAAGGTTTTTTAATTATTTCGGTAACGGTATTTTAAGGATAACGTTTTTTTTTATTATTTCGGTAACGATATTTTAAGGTTAGCGATATTTCAGTTATTTCGGTAACGGTATTTTAAGGATAACGGTAGTCAGTTATTTCGATTCATCGCGCAATTTCTTTTACAAAAAACAAACGAGATGAAAAACAGAACCAGTTTACCAACTTAAAGTACGAAAAATACTCAATAACCACGTGCAATTACCAAAAGCAGAAAATTAAAAATAACGGTAACGGTATCGATATTTCATTTATTTCGGTATCGGTATTTTAAGGATAACGGTATTTCAGTTATTTCGGTAACGGTATTTTAGGGGTAACGGTATTCAGTTGAAAGGGTTTTGAACCGATAACGGTATTTTAGCGGTATTGCCTGCCAACCCTGAAATGTTCACTTTAAAAATGTCGAATTATTCGACACGAAAAAACCGGTTTCTCGAATAACTCAAAAACCGCTCTTTTTCAAAAACCGGTTTAAAAAACCCGGAAATATAGAAGAAAACCGTCTTATATAATAATTTGGAAACCGGGTTTGACAATTTTACGCTAAACTTTATCTGTTTCCAAAAAGGTGTTTCAATTTACAAATTACATTATAATAGCTTTTATTTTTACTTATTTTTTTCTTTTTTGCCAAAAAGGTGTTTAATATTACAAATAGATTTTATGAATTGGAAAAATGATAATTTGAGTTTGTGTATGGAGCGACTGGTTTCCAGGACATTTTACAAAAATTGCTCATTTTGTCAAAAATTAAACAAAATTTGAATGTTTTCATCAAAATTTACACAGTTTTCGGAAAAAAAATCTCTTAAATTTGGTTAGACTATTATTAAATTGATAAAAAAAAAATCTCAACTAGATAAAAATAATTATTTTATGTAACGTGATCCATATGGGGGTAATTTTTATACTTTTGGCCAAAAACGCCCCACTAAGAAATTTACAGAATAACACCTTTCATAATTTTCGGAAAAATATCACTTTGATATTTCACTTGATAAAAATTATTATTTTGGGTAACTTGATCCATATAGGGTTAATTTTCTCAATTTTCACAAAAAAAATACCCACTAGGAAAATTACGGAATAACATTTATCAGATTTTTATTAAATTGCGCAATTCTCTATAGCCCCAATCTTAGTTTTAAGGGTTAAAAAGGTGGGGCGAAAAGTGTCCGTATGCTAATAGCAATTTTAGTTTTGTAATCGTATTAGAGTCTAATTAAAAGCTTTTGTTTATAATGCATTTATTGCTTTCTATTTGGAAAGAAGTTATTCTGAAAATTTCCAAGTGGGCTTTTTTGCCGAAAAGTGAAAACATTAACCCTATATGGATCAAGTTACACAAAATAATAATTTTTATCAAATGGAAAAAAGACTTTTTTGATCCATTTGAAGTGATATTTTTCCGAAAATTATGAAAGATGTTATTCTGTAAATTTTTTAGTGGGACGTTTGTGGACAAAAGTATAAAAATTAACCCCATCTGGATCACGTTACATAAAATAATTATTTTTATCCAGTTGATATGTTTTTTTTTATCAATTTAATGGCTTTACAATCTCGTAGTCATAAATAATATTAAGTTTCATGAGCCTTTTCTGACCCCAGGCCACTAAGGGTTAAAGATTTTTTAAACAAATGTAAAGATAATTATAGTCTAACCAAATTTAAGTGTTGTTTTCCGAAAACTGTAAAATTTGATGAAAACATTCAAATTTTGTTTAATTTTTGACAAAATGAGCAATTTTTGAAAAATGTCCTGGAAAGCAGTCGCTCCAAACACAAACTCAAATTATCATTTTTCCAATTAATTTTTTTTTTTTTTCTTTAATATCAACTATTATGTGGTACAAATACCAATCGACATCTCCAAATTAGGCATTTTAGAAAATCTTTAAAATTAATTTAAAAAAAACACGTTTTTGAATTTTTATCAAATTCGTGGGTCATTTTGGATTCCAGGCTAAAGTGGGTTAATGATATCCAATGAAGTCAAAATTCCATGTCTGAATCATTTTGACTATATTAAATGAATAAATGGAATAAAAAATAATTTTTTTTCGAAATTTCGAATTTTGGGAATTTTTAATAGTAATACACTTTTTTCCAAAATGGGCCATTTTCATCCAACTTTCGGCACCGGTTAACGTTTTTTTTTAAAGTCGATTTCGTCCATTTGGTACCATTTCCAATAAACTTGGGGGGGGGGGGGGGGGGTGTAATGAACGAAAATCGACAAATCGCTATTTTGGGGGACAGTCTAATGTACATATCTCTTTGTTCGTGCACGCATAAAGTTATTTGAACTTTTAAACAATTTGTTTCCCCAACAACAACAATATCAACAGTAATATGTTATTGTGTAAATAGGTAAAAATAAAGACAAAATTAAATGATAAAAATACAAAAAAAATAACAACTTAAAGAAATGCAGAAAGAAACATACTATTGATCAGAGTTTCTCACTGAATTTAAATAAATATTTCTTTGATTGGTAATAAGGGAATTCGTGTATTTCGTTAAAATCTTTATAATTTATTTTCTGTAATAAAAATAACACAGTACAACAAAATAAGAAAAATTTGATGCATCGGGGCTACGACACATCATTTCTAATAGACTTTGGGACGCAGATCATGAATATGGCCTTAGAATTTTAAAGTTAGCTATAGTTTAAGAAATATTTTCAAACCCGCTTTTGTAGGAAAATTAAATTTTTTAATAAACTTTTTACAAAAAAATATAAAATTGAAAGTAATAACGCTATTTTTTGCAACATTTTAAAATGATGAAATATGTCCTTCACTTAACCAAAAAAGTCTGTAATGGCTACTGAAAATTTTGCTGTTATTACGGGAAATTTAACTGTTGTAAGGCCAGCGGTATTTTTTGCTAATTTTAGCAACACATGTCTGCTGATCTGTAGTACAATAAAATTAGTAGAAAAAATTATTAGCCGCTACTAAATTTTAGTAAAATTTATGTAAACTGCAATTCAAAATCGATTTCCTAAAATCAGTTAAAAAACTTACTAAATATCATAATTTTAGTACAATGAAATTAACATAAATAATTAGTTGCAGCTACTAAATTTCAGTAAATTGTTGTAAACTGTAACTTAAAATCAATCTGCTGAAATTAGCAAAAAATGTACTAAAAAATAAAAAACTGTAAAATCTAAAAAAAAAAAAATAATAAAAAAAATACTTTTTTTTCTTTCGATTGTAACAAGTAGGGATTGGGGTTCGGGAATTCCCGGGAAAATAATATATTTTTCCCGGGAAAACGGGAAATTTGAAAAATATTAAATTATTTTTATTTCGAATAGGATTTTTTAATTTTAGTCATAAAAAACATTTTAAATACCAAAACAAAAATGTTAATGTTAAAATTTTTTAAAAGGGAATCAATTTCTTTGACACACAAAAAAGAAATTGATTCCCTTTTAAGTAATAAAGATTTTTCGCATAACCTATTCAAAATGTAAGTAGTAAAACCTAAAAATCTGGTAAAATGTTTAAAAGAAATATGAACAAAAAGTTTTGTTTCTTACAAATAATCGCCCTTTTTATCTAAATTTTTTGGGGGCGCTGTGGTGTAATGGTTAGCGCGTTATAATGTTACAAGTAAGGTTGGTTGCGGGTTCGAACCAAGGCAACATCAATTTATGAAAAATAATAATATGCATGAGTTTTTTCTATCCCTCATACATATCGCAGCGTCCTCCTTCGGTGTTCCCATAGCACTTAACCCCACCGAAGTAAAATAATATAACAGGGCTATGAACTAAAAAGCTTCAACAAAGTCCGCCAACTCTTCTTCAGATGGCGCGCAACAACTGTTCTAAGATTCAACATCTCGCGCAATTGCAGTGTTGCCATATTTGAAGCCCTTCATCTTTCAACACTTTGCACTTCTCCTCTATCCCCTTTCCAAAGGAAGCAACACGTTAATTAATAGGAAGAATTTCCTGAGTGTTGCTTCTCTTTAACAAAAAAAAAAATGTATATTTTAGTTAAAGACGACTTTAGTTAACATATTGGGTGGCAGCCAATCAAAATATTTGAAAATATAAATATTTTTGTAGGGCTTTCATACACAAAATGAACAAAACCGTATGATTAAAAATAAAGTCGACTTTATATTTAAAATAATCCTTTATATTAAGAGCCAATAATTTTATAAGTAACGTTTCCATTAATAAAATATTTTGAAGTAAATTTACTTTATTTAATTACACCTGCTTTCAAACTAATATATTATTTTATATTAAATAATAAAATGTCAGGAGTATGGAAATACTTTACAAAAAAGGACAATACAGCACAGTGCAATATTTGCCCTAAAAGACTAATGGTTAACGGAGGTAGTTTATCCGACATCTAAATTTAGTTCACAAAAAAAAAAATTGATATTCATGCAACTTTTCTTGAAGAAAATGAGCCAAATGTGATAAAGCGGTTTTTTTCCGACAGTCCAGTAGTGGGTGCTTTCTGCTGGAATCATGCAATTTATTTGGCATTGTAATTTATGTGAAATCAAATGTTCAACATTCTGATATTTTTACTTTGAATTCTCACTATACAGACTGCATTTGTACTGAAATAGTGTTTTTTTTTAACAAAAATTATTTATATAAGTGGTTTTCATTAACAATTTTGTTAAAAAATATTTACCGGGATTCCCGGTATTCCAGGGAATCAAATTTTTTTATTCCCGTTTCCCGGGAAATAAAAAAGTCCGGGAAATCCCAAACCCTAGTAACAAGCGTATAATTACTTCATCGTGCTTGAAATATGGAGTCAAAATTGCAAACGGTTCTCCATTTATTACCTTTTTTGCATTGGAGACAGTGTTGCCAACTCTTGAAGGCAGGAAAGCACCGTGAGCATTGTGAAAACGGGTAAAAAGGGTAAAACTTTATCAAAAATGGGGTAAAAAAGCACGATATTAATTTTTTGAAAATTTTCAGTCAAGAATTTAAAAACACATTTTAGCTTTGTAAAATCGTATAAAACAGGTTTAAAAAAATAATAAAAAAGGGGTAAAAAAGCACCAAACTAACATTTCAAAAGTTTGAAGATTAAATATAACGAAGTTGTTATTTAAAATTATACTACAGACATTGTAAAAAATGTACTTTTTGTATGGTTCGTATTATTTTTTCAACTTTGACAGAAAAATTAAAAAAAAACGAGAACAAATACCTAAAATATAAACTGTATAGAAAGCACTAAAAGCACTGGCAGAAATCCGAAAAAGCGCTGTAAATACCCGCTTTTTTTAAAAGGGTATTTGTAAAAAATCACCGGGTACGGGAAGGAAAAAAGCACCAAAAAATACCCGAAAAGCACTGAAATGGCAACACTGATTGGAGATACAATAAAATGTTCTGAGTGTTATTTCCAAACTTAGAATATATCAATAGTAACAAATATAAACAAGAATTGTAAAAAAACAAACGAATTCTTGTAAATAAAATTTATTAAATTAATATATTTTTCTGCCAAATTTAGCACTGGGTTTTGAAAAATTAGTAAAATGTTTTGCTGAAATCAGCAGCGAAAATTAGTATAAAATCCGTAATTTGTAATAAGAGAATAGCAAAAATTATCACTAAAAATAAAAATTGTACTAAAAATCAGTATAAAAATAGTATAGTGCGATTGGAAGCTGTTTAGAAATATTTTTACTAACTTTTTTATCTGAGTGTTTATATGCATTTAAAATTGAAATTTCTCTTTTTTTACGATTTCGTTAATAAATAATCTGCGATGAAAGGAATATCCAATATTTGAATTTGTACCTTTAGTAAACATCTCATGTTACTTAACTTATCAAAAAAAAATCGCATTTTCTGTTTTAATTTTAAGTTAATATTGACTAAACCGGAAAAAGACTGACTTTTTTAATACCTAAAAATTAAGGAGTTTGTGACAAATCTTAAAATATAAAACCCATATAAAACCATTCAGAAATATAAAACATACAGCATGGAAATAGGAGACTTTTATATGTTAAGAAACATATTTATTTATTTTGAAAAATAAAACAAAAATAAAATTTTTTATTTCATATACGGGAAGTGTTATTATTGATGATTATAATTCATTCTTTATTTAAATAAAAATCCTTCAACTATTTTATATTAAAGACGTGCACTTAAAGTATTTCCAAAACAAATATACCATATACATAACTGTTACTATTCGTATAAATAAGAGAAGAAGTGTAACTGATATTGTTATGTTTTGTTTCAACGCACTCACTTTATTCATAAACACAATACCAGTTATTTCTTGTTTTGTATTGAGTGAAGCGTTTATTTGTTTCTTGTTCTCAAATACTTATTGTACCACAAATATTTTCAAGTAATTGTTGTGGAAACAAATAATCAAGTGACTAAAGATTAAATTTGTTGTGAAATTTGTATTTAAAAATTAATAAAATTCAATTAAAACAAAAAATTGTATTTAATTTAAATAAAATTAGTGAAAAAAAGGTCGAAGGAAGACATGGGGTTGATTTGGTCGAAATTTTCACAATATATTTATTGGCAGCGTACAACAGGGATGATAAATGGGATTTCTAAAATAGTACTAACAAGCTTTAAAAATAGTACTTTTTTGACCTCTATAGTACCAAAAATTTTTTTCATTTAATTTTTTTATCATTATAAATTAACAAATAAAAACTCATAAAAAACAAAGAGTTTTTAGAAATACCTAAAAATTTTAGTTAAAACTATTAAAAATTATTTAAAAATTACGTTGCATAGAAAAATTCTATCAGATTACTTTTGTAAAATATTAGTAAGATAAGTACAGGAAAAACCAAACTGTTAAATACATATACAAAATTTTAGTTATATTTGAATAAATTTTAGTTAACAGAAAATAACAATTTAACCTGCTAAAATTAGTAATAAATAATAATTAGTAGACTAAAAATCGCCAAAAATTTTAAATGTAGAAAGCTTTTTTTCTATTTTTTTAATACGAATAAAAATCTATTCTTCTTAAATCAGCAGTTTATTTTAGCGGGATAGACTGCTATTTTCATTCAACTAAATTTAAATTAAAAGTAACAAAAAATTTTGTAGATATAACAGTTTATTTTTGCTATTTTTACTCTACTAATATTAATATTTTTTGCAGATTTTACAGTATAATTTGTTATTTTCAATGAACTAAAAGTTAAATATAAAAAATATATAAAAAAAATCTGCTAATCTTAGCAGTTTCTTTTGTAAGGCCTTTTTTGCTTAATTTTTAGTAGCTTTTTCTACTATTTTTACAGGTTTATTTCTGTGAGCGTAGGGTTCAGAATTTAAAGTCCGTGATTATCGTACTTGACTACGTTTTAAAGCGAATATTATTTTTAAGTTATTTACATGTCTATTCCACCTTGTAATGTCATAAGAATATTTTCGATTGCACAGATTGATTGACAATCGAATCAAATGAATATAATGATTGCATTAGGTGCATTAAGAATTTATTCGATTCTTCATAGGTTTTAGGTATTTAACCATTCAGAAATGAAAATCGAATGAATGAATTCTTTAGGAGCTCTAATGGGGGAAAACATTTTGCTCGTTTAAAAAAATACAAAAATTTCTAGATCTCTTAATTCTCCTAATTTTTAATAATTTGTTTTGAATACATACACGTATTTTAATAAAAAAAAAGCGAAAGAACATTTTTTATGTGTTTAACTTGAGTTTTCCATAGTAACATCTAATATTTTCAACATAATTTTTTTTTATTTAAAACTCCGATATTTTAAAACACAATAATATCTCTGAAAATTAAAAAAGCACAAAAAATTTAATAATCGAAAAATGTGTAAATAGTACTAAAAGAGTCAGAGGAGTACCATAGTACTTTTCAGGTTCCAATAGTACCACAAAAAGTACTATAGTACTAACTTTATCATCCCTGGCGTACAATAAGTATCTATTGTACAATCTTCATTATCTGTTTTATTTGTTTGAGCATACTACAGTAAAACAAATATATTACGCTCATTCTCTCTTTATTCATTTACACACAATCTACTAGAAAGAATAAAGGCTGAGTTACCCAACCGTAAACGTATCTGTAACGAATCAGCTGTTTCGATACCACAAGAAGAAATGTATACGAATGGTTACTAACACGTAAATGTAAACGAACTTGCCGGATCATTCTGTTGAAATCAGAATTTTCTATCCGGCATCGAAACAGCTGACTGATTTTAGTCGGAAAAAATATGAAATGAATAAAGAAAAATGATTCAAACAACAAATAAGGAATAAAAATTAACAAATAAATGGAAAAATTTAGAATAAAATATAAAACCACATGAAATAGATGCTAAATAGTAATGTCGTTTACGATAATCTATAAGTGTACTTTTTAGCTACGGCACGGTACAGTTACATCACATATACGTTTACGGTCCCATAATCCGCCTTTAACAATATCAACTATACCAGAAACACTAAACTACTTATCAATACGTATTCAAATCAGTAGACATACCGAAACCTGTACAAGCAGTTCTATCTGTGCACGTGTTTATTTTATATATATTGGTAAATATGTATAAACTAATAAAAATACCTGGACTTCTAAATAGGACACATTCTATATTTTATTATTTGTTTAGCGTTAATATTACACTAATATTTTGTTTATCAATAACCGCTTCGCATCTTCTTTGCATACTCTCAACTAATCTCTGGCATCTTTCTTTTGGTATAGAATACCAGGCTTCTTGAATACCAGCCCAAAGTTCGGTGGAATTTTTGTAATTGTTTTGCGAAACTTTTGTTTTTACATCATTCCATTGCCAGTCCAAAACCTTAATTTGTTCTTGTAACAACCAATCCTTCACTATGTTCGACGAATGCTTCGGATCATTGTCTTGCATAAATGTCCACTTAACTGGCATATTTTCATAGGCAAATGGCTCCATAACATTCTTAAGAATGCTCAAATATTGAAACCTGCCCATGTTGTCCTCTACTTTTATGATAGGCCCAACACCACGGCAGGAAAAAGCCCCCCATACCATAATATTACCCCCACCATGTTCCAAGGTCTTCTGAGTGTACTTAATGTTTAAAGCCTGGTTTTTTTTGCGGTGTACAAATGTTGAACCATCTGGTCCGACACGATTTTCCTTAATTTTTCCAAAAGGACAACTCATTTCCTTTGTGGGTTTTGGCAAAATCTATACGTTTCTTAATATTTTTTCTTGAAAGAAGAGGCTTCTTTCTACTTATTCGTCCAAATAAGTTTGCTTCATTCAGTCTTCTTTTTACTAACCTGTCTGACACTTTAACGTTGAATTTTTCCCTGATTTCATTATTTATTTGACGGGAGGACATAAAAGGATTGAGTTTGCTTTTGCATACTATAGTCCTGTCCATATAAGTTGTAGTTTTATGACGGATTGGCTTACGTTCTTTATTTTGCGTATGATATTTCTTGTCGGCAGCACATAGACGAATAGCATTGTATACCATATTTCGCGAACACTTTAGTATTTTAGCAATTTCAGTTGGAGATTTCATCTCGTTGTAAAATTGAGATATAAGTCTTCGTTTTTCTGGAGTACAATGTTCTCCATAGTAAATTCATATACAATTTATTTGAAATAAAATGACTTTTATTTCAAATAAATTTCTGCAAATGTTGATGCAGAAGTTGTGATTCTTTTGATAAAAAGAATTTAGTGGAATATGAATTTACGTCACATGTAAAGATTTTGCAAATCCGATTAAGGGATTTTATTAGATTTGCAAAATAGGAAAATAAGTGAAGTTTTCACTTTAATTGCAATTACATCCTAGATCCTTTACCTAATCAAAATAAGTTGATATGTTTCTAAAAGCCCAAAGTCTATATTTATAATCCATATTAAAAATTATACGTGGTTTAGTCAGGTATATAAATAAATAAGAAATTTTGACTAAAAAACTGTCTTTTTGCTAAAAGTTAAATTGTTGTACTGTGTAATTTCTTTGAGAAAAATAACATGGTTTTAAAAAAAATACAAAATTTCTAAAAAAAAATGCCAACACGGCGAGTGTGATTCCCTATTGTTCAGAGCTTGTGTACAATTGTTTGCTTTAACCGTTTATTTAGTAAGAAAATTGTCAGAAAATTATTAAGTTTAAAATCAAAAAACCTGGACTTCACGATACAAACCCAGTGTACAATTGGAGTCCGAAAAGACTCATAAAAGAGCCCTTAGACCTTCTAAATTATAACTATATGTCGGTGTTTTCCTTCACCGTTGAAGCCTCTTTCTGGGCGCAATTTTATGACTTATAAAAGACTCAAAATTATGAGCATTGCTGGAAAATTTTGAATTTTCTGAGCCATTTATGAATAATTTTTGAGTCATTTATGAGTATTGAAAAAATTTTAAAAAAATTTTTGAATACACTCATAAATAAGAGTCTATTATGTTTCATTTATGACTCTAACATTTGAGCACTCTGAAAATGCTCGTATTTTAGAGTCTTTTATGACTCATAATTTGTGAGCGTTCAGAAAAATGTTGGCTGGGAAGTGAATAAAAAATAAAATAAATAATTACAATACAACAAATATATCACAGTAAATGTAACATCATTATTGCTTCCGGATGAGAAATTTTATACAAACAGATCTTCAACAGTTGTAGTCTTTCCCGCAACAAAAAAGTTCATCTTTAAACCACTCATCCCTGTTCAAGAAGGTTTTCGAAATCAATATTTTCCAAATCAATGTTCCAAAATTAATAAATATTGTATTCCAAACATAAAGAATGTTTTTTTTAAATATTTCGGTTTAATTTCGGTTTTATTACGGTTTAAAATTTCTAATTAATCAATTAAAAAGGTGGAAATAACAATTTTTATTTTTTTAAATAAAAATTAATTAAAATTTAAAAATCATGGATGGTAACCGAAACGAATGCGGTTATCGTTAGGATAACGATATTTTAAGTTATTTCGGTAACGGTATTTTAAGGGTAACGCTATTTCATTTATTTCAGTATCGGTATGTTAAGGATAACGGTATTAGAGTTATTTCGGTTACGGTATTTCAAGGTTAACAATATTTCATTTATTTTGGTATCGGTATTTTAAGGCTAACGGTATTTCAGTTATTTCGGTAACGCTATTTGAAGGATAACGGTATTCCGGGTATTTCGGTAACGGTATTTTAGGGGTAACGGTAATCAGTTGAAAGGATTTTCAATCGATAACGGTATTTTAGCGGTATTGTCTGTAAACCCTGTTAAAAATAAAAATGGTATTTTTTCACCTTTAATTCTACAATGAAAAATTTATTTTTTACATTTTTTTCTGCTCTTCTCATCTAGTTGGTTAGCAGATTATGTTTTAATAAGAAATTTTGATGTTTTATAATTGCAGTAATCCCACCACTTTCTAAAGAGAACTGATGATGGGGAACTGAAATCCCGAAAATATCGTCTTTTCGTTCCTGAAGGTGTAGAATATTTTGAAAGCAAAAACTCTGTGAAGTATTTGTTAGGAGAATATCTTATTATATTATTTCATAATAACGAAATAATTGGCCTCGAACAAGAATTAATAAATTTTTCATCTCATTACTTTGTTAAATTTTTCTTAAAATTACAAATGTGTTTTGTTTACAAAAATAACGAAACAGCTGCTAACGAGATAATGAAACCCCCTTCAACATTCATGGGAACAATTTTCATTAGTTTTCAAATCTAATTGCTAAATCGCTTACAAAACCTGATTGTTATAAAAGTATAGTTCGCCAAAATAAATAACTAAATTGTGGTTTTGTATGAGCTACTTAGGATGCTCGTTTGTTATTCGGTCTAAGTTAAAATTTAAAGGGGGATGACACAAAAAATGTTGGGAACGCTCTGCATTAGAGGAACTCTGTCAATTATACAGTTTTTTTCTACATGCAAAATATTAAGTAGAAATATCGAAGTAAATGTGTATTTAGTATAGGTAACAAAAATGTAATTAAGTAAAAACAAAAGAAACAAAAAAATAAGACAATGAAAAGAGGCGAAATATAATGTAAAAGTCGTACGAAATTTCTGGACAAGTGCCAATGAGTTTAAGGGAGCACAAACTTTAACCGTCTCCCCTCACAAAAAAAAAACAAAACCCCAACAATTTTCTTCACCCGTTTAGCCAACCAATCATCCATATGTCTATTCAATTCGAATCACTGTGATACACAAAAATACAAGAAAATACACAAAACCCTCTATACTCAAAAGCAACTTAAACGAGCAATGCAAAAGACCATAAGTACTATTGTACCAAAAACTTGTGATAAGATGCGATTCGTCTCAGTGCACATTATTACTGTGACATTTAATGGGACAAAGACAAAAACAAAAACTAAAAGACCCTTGAAATTTACAATCTAAGCACTTTTCTAACATTTCACTGTTGAGGAAAATCTCATCAAGAAAGAGAAAGTCTTGCAGTGTTGCCACCAGTAAAACAAAAAATTACACAGCTGTAGGTCAAAAATTATCCAAAACCGTATGAAATTACACAAAAAATATATTTTTCATATTATTTCAAAATAAACTCTCCTGGGCAGAGTGGAGAAGAATACAAATATTTTGGGAAGAATTTCGCCATTTCGTACCGACTGATATGAAATTTCACACTGTAAGTTTTGGATGGCCGAAACTGCGGGAGCTATGCCATCACTCCAAAGTTTTGCTATTTTTATATTACAAATCGATTTTTGCATTATAATCTACAAAGTGCAAACGTTATTTGCATTTTAAAACTTAAATTTAGCATCTTTGCTATAACCTGGTCCCTGTTTTTGCCTTCTGCAAATCCAGGCCAATTTCTCTGAAAATATTATAACATATTATTCTATTAACTAAAGGGAATTTCAATGCAATATCGTTTTCAGGATTAAAATAGCGTACTTTTAAATTTGAATATTAAAAAAATGGTATTTTATCCATATTAAAAGTTTCTTTCAGAACAAAGTATTTATGTTTTTCAGAAAGGCTACTTCATTTAGATGCATTGCGTGCAAAAATATTACTTACTTGCTAATTATTCTCTCCCATACTCCTCAAAATTTAACCGTTTCTATTTAAATTAAACCAATTTTTTTCTGAGTGCAAAGCTGGAATTAAAAAAAAAGCTGGAGTAGATCCTCCAAGGCGTCCGTAATGTGATGGCATAAGCCCTGTTCAACCCTAGCTTTAAATGTCGGCAAGGCAGGGAAAATTTTAAAAATTCCGTATTTGTAAAAATTTTCCTGTTTCCTTTAATTTTTATGTTAATTGTAGCATAAAAATCACTCTGTCGCTGAATTTTTAAACGTTCTTGCAAATCAAGAGAATTTTTAAAAGGCTTGACAATTATTTTCGCAAAATATAAACAAAAGGCGGTGCTTTAAAGAAAACAAAAAAAATACATAGCACTATTTTTGATTTCTTCTAAATTGGGTTGAGTAATTCAAAAGTAATGCACCAGAAAATGCAGATTTGTGGTGAATGTTTCACTGACAAACTCGTTTCGTCTAAATATCGACTAATTTTGATTAATTTATTAAAAAGCTCCGGGACTTTTAAAAATTTACGGAATTTTCTATAAAAAATTAAATTACACAAAAACTACACAAAAATGTCATTATTCAAAAATTATCCAACGAATGTGTAAACAGTCCCGTTTTTGAATAATTATTCAAAAAATGGCAACACTGAAGTCTTGCCACAGTAGCAAATATATACAGTGGCACAGGAAAGTAAACATACCACCTTGAAAATCCAGTTTTATGAAATAGAATTGTATTTCCGAAAAAACATTATGCAAAATAGTATTTTTCTTTTTATTTAAAACATTAAATATCTCAGCCAGCGAAGAAGCCCAAAAATTAATCATAAAAAAGCTCACAAAATATTTTTAAAAGTTCAAATTTTTGTATGAAAGTGGTTCATCCAAAAGAACCTTTTTTTTGGTTAAAAAATTACTCAAAACTGATTTTAAAAAATTCGAAAGGCTCAAAAATTTATTTTTTTTGTGCCTTTTTTGAATTGTTCACAAAATACTCAAATTTGTTTACATTTCTGAGTAATATCTTTTGGATTTAATAATTTGGCTCAATTTTTTGTGTCTTTTATGATTTATTTTAGAAGGCTCATATTTTCGTCCAAAATATGAGCAATTTCTGACAAAATATTTGAAAATTAAAAAAAAATGTGTTTTTTTTTTTTTTTTATGTGTTAGACCAAAGAGTATACATAATAAAGAGATTGGGGGACTCTCTATCACTGAGAAAGCATTTGTTCTATTATGTGCCTTGGAACAGGAACATACTCAAACCAATATCACCCAGCAAACATGGCAATACGAAGAAGATTCTCCGAACATATCGCCGGGAAGAAAACATTTATTGCCGGCAATATCAATGTCGTATTCCGGAAGTTTCCTCCGTCGGAAACAACTGTTACACTAAAACAATACTTCCAGGCAATACGAAAGCAATAACTCATATGGAAGATAAAAGGGATATCGCTAAATAAACTCCCGGTACAATAAAAAAACGATTTAATTTTTTCATTATTAAATTTAAGCCTCAAAAACAATATCTGATAGAAGATATCGTTTTAATATCTTCTTGAAAGGTATCTTTTATATGTTTGCAGGGTCATTATGTGCGCTCTTTGTATGACTCAAAACATCGATTGTAACCAGGGATGGAAAATAATAATTTAGTTATAAAAATCAAGAATGGAACTATACTATGGAATTATACTATTCCAACAGTACTATAGCCCTAGATTACGAATTTTAAAAAACCATACGTAAAAAATTGCAAAATAATATCGGAATGCGAGAAAAGGCTTTGGGGTTCAAAAAATTAATTAAAAGATTTACATTCTACAAACGATGCCAAAATTTTCTTTTTTTGCAACTAACCACCAAACTTTGTTTTATGAAATGGGCATTATACTCTGCAGATTATAAATTTAAAAAACCGCACTTAAAAAATTGCAAAATAATAGAGGAACGCGAAAAAAGACTTTGTGGTAGAAAAAAATAATTAAAAAACTCAATCAGCGATTAACAATCTGCAAATGAACACAATGACGCAAAAATTTTCTTTTTTGCAAATATTTTTTTCGCGATTTATTTTTTTTTTTTGGCAAACTAAGCACAAAACTTTTGTGTATAAAATTGGTACTATAGACCATAGTTTATAAATTTAAAAAAACCACACTTAAAAAATTACAAAATAATCGCGGAAAGCGAAAAAAGGCTTTATGGTACAAAAAATTAATTTAAATTCTTAATCAGCGATTTACATTCTGCAAACAAATATATTGATGAAAAAATTTATCCTTTTTGCAAATTTTATTTTTGCGATTTTTTTTTTTTTGCAACTAGCCACCGAACTTTGTTGTATGAAATGTGTATTATATTCCCTAGATTATAAATTAAAAAGAAACGTACTTAAAAAATTGCAAAATTAAAGCGGAACGCGAAAAGACTTTGTGGTACAAAAAATTAATTAGGAAACGTAATTAGCGATTTAGATTCTGCATATAAATATATTGATGCAAAAATTTTCCTTTTTGCAAATTTTATTTTTCGCAATTTTTTTTTTGCAACTAGCCACCAAACTTTGTTGTATGAAATGTGTATTATAGCCCCTAGATTATAAATTAAAAAAAAAAAAATCACGTAATGAATTGGAAAATAATAGCGGAATTTGAAAAGACTTTATGGTACAAAAATTTAGTCCCTAGGTTATATATTTAAAAAAACCGCACTTAAAAATTGCAAAATAACTGCGGGATTCGAAAAAGGCTTTATGGTACAGAAAATGAATGAAAAGAGGTAATAAGCGATCGACATTCTGCAAGCGAATATATTGTTGCAAAAATTTCGCTTTTTGCAAATGTTTTTTTTTGCAATTTGTGCTAATATTTGCTAATATCTAAATATTTAATTTTTATGTTTTTTAACGAGCCAAAGAGGAAGGTATTTTTTAGTTACTTACATTTTTAAATGTGTAAGAGCGATCTAACATTTTTTGTTATAAGAGCCCGATTAAGTGAGTCTTTTCCATCCCTGATTAACCAATCGGAGTTCGTTCCTGTTCCAAGCCGCCTAATATTTTTTCAAATAAAAAATATTGAGAGAGTTGCAAGGCCATTGGTCATACAAAGAGCGCACATAATGACCCTGCAAACATATAAAAGATACCTTCCAAGAAGATATTAAAACGATATCTTCTATCAGATATTGTTTTTGAGGCTTAAATTTAATAATGAAAAAATTAAATCGTTTCTTTATTGTACCGGGAGTTTATTTAGCGATATCCCTTTTATCTTCCATATGAGTTATTGCTTTCATATTGCCTGGAAGTATTGTTTTAGTGTAACAGTTGTTTCCGACGGAGGAAACTTCCGGAATACGACATTGATATTGCCGGCAATAAATGTTTTCTTCCCGGCGATATGTTCGGAGAATCTTCTTCGTATTGACATGTTTGCTGGGTGATATTGGTTTGAGTATGTTCCTGTTCCAAGGCACATAATAGAACAAATGCTTTCTCAGTGATAGAGAGTCCCCCAATCTCTTTATTATGTATACTCTTTGATACTATGTATGAACAAATTTATACAATTTATGAATAATTTTATTTATTTTCAATTTTTAAAAAACAAGTTAGTTTGAAATAAAAAATGTCAATAAATAGTTATATTTTGTTTTAAGCCCAAATTAGTTTGGAAGTATCGTAAAAAAAGTAACGTATCATTCTCATAATGAATAAAAAGAGTATAAAAAATAAAAATATTGCATTTTTTATCTTTTTCTTGTGCATAGAATTAAATGTCAAGTAATAAAATAGAAAATTTCTATTTTCAACAGAACTTTTTTACGATTTTACTTGACAACAGTTTCAATGCATAGGAAAAAGATAAAAATATATTTCTATATTATTTTAACACATTGAATTGATTACAGATACGTTTTTTTACTTTACTATTAAACTAATGAAGCCTTTATAAAAACTTATATAAAAAAAGAGAAAACACCAATTCGGACAACTTTTACGAAAAAATCTTCAAAAGGTATGTGCAATTTTTCGGAAATTATTTACATATTTAGCATAAAACTAACGATAGCTTTTTAAACATATTTTCTAGATTGCCGCCAATTGCCATTAAGCCACATTACTACGAGTTAAGCTTGGTTTGGATAAATTAAAGACGTCACGATATTTTCTTCGCTTATTGTTACAGTCCGCTTCCATGCAACTTATACTGAACCGAAGATTAGAAGATCTTGTATACGCAGATGATAGCGGGTTTTTATTGTTTCGGTATTTTATTTGATTTTAAGTTTATATTCTTTATTCGTTCATATTTTATGTAATAAAGTAAAAAACGTTGCATTAAATAAACATGTATCCGTTAATTATATTGCTTATTTTATTCATTTGGGTACAAAAAGTGCAAAAATTAAAAAAAAAATCATAATGAATTTGTTCCTGATATGTAGAAACAAATTCATACATAGTACGAAAAAGTTTTGAAAAAAATTATCATGTTAGATTCATACATATTATGAATAAATTCCTTCTATGTATGAATTATTTTTTTCTGTGTATATAAAATTGTTCATTAATATTTACTTTTTTTTAATTTTTTAATAAAATATCGTCATTTCCTGAGAGAATAATCTTTTATAATTTTTATTTTTTTAAATTAATTTTTTATTATTAATTTTGGACTATGAAATTTTTTTATAAATCATATTAATTTTTTCGAAACTTTTTTTTTGTGAAACTTTTTAATTTAATGAATTCTTTCCTAGATATTTTTTGTACATCCGTTAAATATGCTACGATATTATTACGCCTTTTGCATTTGCTAAGTACTTTTTATTTATCCACTCCAGCTTAGCAACGACAACAACCAACTATAATAAATAATAGTAAATGAAATTGATTCATAGATTTTATGAAGCTCTTCATTGGCTGAATGATTCATTCATTGGACGAGTGGCCTATTAATTTTATGAAGAGTTTCATTAATTTTATGAAATTTTCATAAACATTGACTTTAATGAAACCTGTTTCATAGACGAGTTCGAGTGACAATTTTCATTGAAACTATGAAGAAATTCATTACTGAAGTGATGATAATTCTCTCAGTGTGGTTAACTTTTTCAAAAGCTTTCCTAAAGTCCGTGTAAATAGTATCAATTAGTTAGCCATCATTAAAACCGCGGTTAACTAAGGTGGTTAGATGTAAAATGTTAGTCATAGCTGAGCAACATTTCCTGAAACCATGATGGAAAGTTTGCCGGGAATTCCCGGGAAAATAATATATTTTTCCCGGGAAAACGGGAAATTTTAAAAATATTAAATTATTTTTATTTAGAATATGATTTTTTAATTTTAGTCATAAACGAGTAAAAAGGTTAGTCGGGCATGCCGACTATACAATACCCTACACCAGTCTGGTTAAAAGCCAACTAATGTTTGGATCCGAAATTCGAATGGGTTAAAATGGGACTTGTGTCAAAATTTTCTATAATGTGAGTCAGCGAACCAAATTTCATTAAAATATCTTAATATTTGCAACCTGCAGTTTGTAACCAAGCCAATTTTGGGGGGACCCTTATATGGGCACTAAGTCTAAACATGGACCGATGTTCACCAAAATCAATAAGCTTCGTCCTTGGGCCAACATAGGTCTGTGTACCAAATTTCATCAAAATATCTTAATATTTGTGACCTGCAGCGTATAAACAGTATAATTTTGGTAGGACCCTTATATGGGCACTAAGTCTAAACATGGACCGATGTTCACCAAAATCAATAAGCTTCGTCCTTGGGCCAACATAGGTCTGTGTACCAAATTTCATCAAAATATCTTAATATTTGCAACCTGCAGCGTATAAACAATATAATTTTGGTAGGACCCTTATATGGGCACTACGTCTAAACATGGACCGATGTTCACCAAAATCAATAGGCTGCGTTATTGGGCTAATATAGGTCTGCGTACCAAATTTCATTAAAATATCTTAATATTTGCGACCTGCAGCGTATAAACAGTATAATTTTGGTAGGACCCTTATATGGGCACTAGGTCTAAACATGGACCGATTTTAACCAAAATCAATAGGCGGTGTACCAAGTTTTATCAAAATATCTTAATATTTGCGACCTGTAGAGTGCGCACAAGAATGCATGGACAGACAGACAGACAGACAGACGGACGGACGGACATCGTTAAATCGAAATAAAAAAAATTCTAAGCCGATCGGTATACTATAAGGTGGGTCTAGGACCAATATTTTTTGGTGTTACAAACATCAGCACAAACTTATAATACCCTGACCACATAGTGGTGTAGGGTATAAAAACATTTTAAATACCAAAACAAAAATGTTAATGTTAAAATTTTTTAAAAGGGAATCAATTTCTTTTTTGTGTGTCAAAGTAATAAAGTAATAAAGATTTTTCGCATAACCTATTCAAAATGTAAGTAGTAAAACCTAAAAATCTGGTAAAATGTTTAAAAGAAATATGAACAAAAAGTTTTATTTCTTACAAATAATCGCCCTTTTTATCTAAATTTTTTTGGGGGCGCTGTGGTGTAATGGTTAGCGCGTTGGACTGTTACAAGTAAGGTTGCGGGTTCGAGCCCCAACCAAGGCAACATCAATTTATGAAAAATAATAATATGCATGATTTTTTTCTATCCCTCATACATATCGCAGCGTCCTCCTTCGGTGTTCCCATAGCAATTAACCCCACCGAAGTAAAATAATATAACAGGGCTATGAACTAAAAAAGCTTCAACAAAGTCCGCCAACTCTTCATCAGATGGCGCGCAACAACTGTTCTAAGATTCAACATCTCGCGCAATTGCAGTGTTGCCATATTTGAAGCCCTTCATCTTTCACCACTTTGCACTTCTCCTCTATCCCATTTCCAAAGGATTAATTAATAAGAAGAATTTCCTGAGTGTTGCTTTTCTTTAACAAAAAAAAAATGTATATTTTAGTTAATGACAACTTTAGTTAACATATTGGGTGGCAGTATACCTTGACTTGGTTTATATTTGGAACATTCTGATTGGTTAATTTATTTTCAACCAATCAAAATATTTGAAAATATAAATATTTTTGTAGGGCTTTCATACACAAAATGAACAAAACCGTATGATTAAAAATAAAGTCGACTTTAAATTTAAAATAATCCTTTATATTAAGGGCCAATTATTTTATAAGTAACGTTTCCATTAATAAAATATTTTCAAGTAAATTTACTTTATTTAATTACACCTGCTTTCAAACTAATATATTATTTTATATTAAATAATAAAATGTCAGGAGTATGGAAATACTTTACAAAAAAGGACAATACATCGCAGTGCAATATATGCCCTAAAAGACTAATGGTTAACGGAGGTAGTTTATCCGACATCTAAATTTGGTTCACAAAAAAAATTGATATTCATGCAACTTTTCTTGAAGAAATTGAGCCAAATGTGATAAAGCGGTTTGTTTCCGACCGTCCAGTAGTGGGTGCTTTCTGCTGGAATCATGCAATTTATTTGGCAGTGCTTAGAGTAATTTATGTGAAATCAAATGTTCAACATTCTGATATTTTTACTTTGAATTCTCACTATACTGACTGCATTTGCACTGAAATAGTGTTTTTTTTTAACAAAAATTATTTATATAGCTGGTTTTCATTAACAATTTTGTTAAAAAGTATTTACCGGGATTTTTTTATCAAATTTTTTTATTGCCGTTTCCCGGGAAATAAAAAAGTCCGGGAAATCCCAAACCCTATTGATGACAGAGAAATTCAGTTACACATTTCTCGAATAGCTTAGGGATTGCACTTAATTTAGCAATTCCTCTATAGTTTGTTATGTCTGATCTGTTTCCAGCTTTAAATAATGGAATTAAGGAGTGAGATCATAAAAATGTTAACACACATAAAGTTAAATAAAAAACAAACCACTGATTTTAAGACTTCAAGCCAAATTTTTATTAAGTGAAATTTAATACAAAATCAAAAAAAAAAACCACATGGAATTCTAGCCACTACGAACTCCACTTTTTCCGGAAACCCTCCCATTAAGGCTTTTATGGTAGTTTCTGTCACCTTTTTAGAGCAGGTGGTTCATCTACATTTGAAATCTTGCATGTCCTGGGAGACCTTTTTTGTGCCCTTTAATTCTCTTTTACCAAGAGCCCAATATCTCTCCACTGGCCTTAGCTCCGGGCAGTTTGGTGGATTTGCCTCTCTTGGTACAAAAACCACATTATTATCATTATACCACTCCAGCGCTTTCTTGCTGTAGTGACAAGATGCTAAATCGGGCCAAAAGTAAATGGATACATTGTGCTGACTCAAAAATGGAAAAAGTCTCTCCTGCAAACACTCCTTGATATAAATTTCGCTGATTATAGATCCAAATGTCACAAATGACGGGCTTCTTTGGCCGCAGCTACATATGGCTTGCCATACTAGGAATTTTTTAGGGAATTTCGTTTGCTTTTTCGATCTAAATTTTTCCGAAACATTTCCTCGAATATCGGAAACATAAAATTATTGACAACGGATTATTGGTTTTGTTGAAAATATTTAATTATTTTTGAACGCACTTTTCTTTCATCGTCCATTGTGTAAAAACTTGCAAATTAAAACTCATGATGTAAATTAATTTATTAACTGACATATTTTTAAAATGTAAACTGCCGAAAAAAAATGAGAAGATTTAAACCATAGGCAAAAATTTGTGTTAACATTTTTATGATCTCACTCCTTATGTAAGAATCCTTCCAACATTTAGGAAAATAACCATATTTTAATGATATATTAAACATTATTGTTAAGGGAGTAGCTAAAGCCTGAGCACAGTTTTTTAAAATACAGCTGGGAACACCATCGCGCCCGTTAAATAATGATTTTATACCTTTCATATGATTTACAAGCTCGACAGTATTGATAACTGGAAACGATATTGACTGCTGTCCAGCAATTGGGTAAGGATATAAAACAGATTTATCAAATAGAGCATCAGAATATGTTGTGGCAAAATAATCAGCAAATAAGTTACTTATAATCAAATCATTGTTTGATTCAATATCTAAATATTTCATTACATTTGGGAAGCCGGTAGATTTTCTTTTAGAGTTGACAAATTTGTAAAATGACTTTGGATCACGTTTAAAGTTAAGTTTCATATTATGTAAATATTTATTATACAGCTTGTTGTTGAGTAAGTTGTATTCAGCACGGGAAACAGAGTATTTCCCCAAATCTCGTAATAAACCTGATTTTTTGTACCTTTTATAATGCCAATTTTTTACGTTCTTAAGTCGAGCCAGTTCTTTTGAACTCCAGGGAGGACCAGACTGTTTAAATACAGTTGTTTTCGGAACACAATCGTCAAAGGATTCCCTAATAGTTTTGTAAAAAGTATCAACCATTAAATCGATATTATATGCAGTTCCGTTTGAAATTGCTGACAGATCAAGCCAATTGGTATTATTAAGCAAATAATTTAAATCATTATAATTCGTCCTCTTAAAACAGAAAACCTTTAATATATTTACACGTGTATTACGCTCATTAAAAAATGGAATATTGCAACTTAATTCGTTAGTAGGATGGTAGCGGTCTTCAGGAGTAGTAATTGGATCAATTCGACCTAACGAACAATCAGTTGGTTCGTTAACAAATACCAAATCCAAGAGCCTTCCAATTTCGTTTCGAACGCCATTAATTTGGAAAAGACATACAAGATCATATAAGTTATTGAGAAAGACATCAACACAGTCATCGGAATTTGTTGGAGTGTAATAAAACGAGTCAGGCAAGAAACCAGAGGCAAATTAAAGTCTCCAAAAATAAAGATCAAATCATCTGGTTTAGCATTATTAGGGTATTCAATCGATTAATTGTTATTCGATTAATCGAACAATTTTGCTCAAAAATTGTTCGAATAATTTAAAAAGGCCAAATTTAGAATAACGAATAATTCGAATAATTTAATACGATTAATCGATTCATCGAAATTGACAAAAAATTACAAAAATGTTTAAAAAATATATGTATATAATTTTATTAAAGTAAATATGCTGAAATCCCAAACTTGTTTAAGAAATTGTGAAAAATAATTTGGTATAGGCTTGTGCCAACCCGGATTTCATTCTGGCCTAAGATAATCATCTGGGGACAACTTTTTAGAATTTCTAGAAATCTTTATAAACTTGATGAGTGTTATTTTTGGTCAGTTTTAACTTCAAATATGACAAATTTATTAGCTTAAACTCAATGAGAACTCTTTGTTTTCTTCTAGGAGGGTTAAGAAACATCTTAAATATGCAAGAACAACAAAAACAACAAAAAATTGTCATAGTTTGCTGTGTCATCTTCCAAAATTCTAATCTGTTGTTTTGACAGATCTTGCAATGTAGTGGTATCTATTTAAGTATATTCAAATTTTTAATTATTTTTTTTACAATTTTTTAAATATTAATATTAAACAAAATCCTTAATAACTATTATAATTAATAAGCATTATAAATATTAATTATAATTAATGATCAATGTAATAAAGCTTGTTTAGTGAGCACTCTGCATTCATATTATCCTTTAGCAAATAAAATAAATGGATGGAAGACGTTCACGTAGAGGGAAAATAAATTCTCAGAATTTTTCCTGCATTTACGTTCTTTATGTGTACAATGCATACGAAAGAGATGCAAATTAATATAAGAGTTGTTCTTCTCTCCTTTAACTTATTAAACATATATTATAAACAGCTACGTTTACGTCTGGCTAATTCAGGCTTAACTTAAAATGCTAAATTTACAAGAAAGGTCTGCGGTGCGGTTCCTTCCGATTTGAATAAAAAAATAAACAATTTGTTTTTAGGAATTTTAAAACAGTTACTGAAATTATTTTTGTTCCTTTTTATACCCTCCATCCCACTGTGCAGGAGGGTATATATCATTTTGTCATTCCGTTTGTAACTCAGCGAAAAAAAATCTGGGACATAAAAAAAATATATATTCTTGATCGTTATCAATAGCGAAACCGATATAGCCGTGTCCGTCTGTCTGTCTGTCTGTTGAAATCACGATCACGCTCAAAATAGTTGTGCTGGGATGTTAATTTTTAGTCAAAATTTTTGTCCAATTTCTTAAGCAGTTTGGTATTGGAAATGGGCATATTTGGTCCAGACGTTTAAGTTATGAATGAAAATGTAAAAGCACCTCTAGAATTTTCCATATTAACATGAAAAAATATATTAACTGTGTATTGTTGTTTTTACTGAATAAGCAAAATATACATACATACACACCCAGACCTTGAAAGAGATAATTCTTTTTTTGAATTTATATGTATAAAATTGGATTCATATTATAAATTACTGAATAATTCATAATATCTTTAAATCAATGATTGGACATTGACTAAAGTGAGATAAGATTTGATCCTATTTGTGTTGATTCAATTTTGATTCGATTGAATATGTTGGCTTTAGAGGCACCTCACCGATTGATTCTAAATTTTTACTACTGATATAACTCTCTTTTGGGGGCCCGGTTTAAAGTTTAAAAATGAACTTAACTATATTTTCTTCATTTATGATAGGGTTGGAACAATATGTACACCATTGGAAAGGTAATAAAAATAGCTTTAGGATAGCATTTTTTTGTTGACCCATTATGATTCGGCGTAGGAATTTTAATTTTTTTGTAATTTGAACTACATCTCAAAAGTTTTTAATCTTGATAATATATTAATAAGTAAAAATTATGTGGTAGTATACGGTGGATTTTATAAAAACGGTTTATTTTAAAAAATCTTAAAAATAAATCTCATTCGCCGGTAATGGGTAAGCAAACAAAAAAAAATGTCGTCCATAAGATATTTTTACTATCTTTCCAATGGTATATATATATTGTTCCAATCCGACTATAAATGACTTAGATATATGTAGCTAAGTCCATTTCCAAACTTTTCACAGAAATAAACTCCCTACAGAGGTCTTTCCGCGGATTTTTTTTTTTAACAGCTTGAAAAGTACTACATCGGGGTAAAAAAAAATTCACTGAGATCAACTTATTGCAAAATTGAGATTTAAAATATGAATTAAGGAATTAAATTTTTAAAGGTCTGCACACATCTATATGAATAACATAAGCAGTGTTGCCAATTTATGGGTAGGGCATGGATGACAGCAATTATTAAATTGTTTAGTTTTTCACTTAAATTTCAATTCAAATGAATGAATTGAGAAAGTTATCAAATTTGCAAATAAAAAAATATATTATACATAAAAAAAGAATTCAAATCATAAACTAGCCAATAGATAGTGGGTCTATGAATACAACTTAGCAATTACTTCAAAGCATTGTTGGGAGCAGAAACGGTGCGATTAACGGTGAGGGTAAGTAACGCTATCATAGATTACTTCGGTTACAGTATTTTAAGGATAATTGTATTTCGATAACGGTATTTTAAGGTTAACTGTATTGCAATTATTTCGATAATGGTATTTTAATATAAGCGGTATTCAGTTATTTCGGTACATTCCGCAAATTTTTTTTAATGAAAAAACAAAGTAAAGTAAAATAAATTTATTAACTAAGTGTATGTAAAATTCACAATTACGATGTGGAATTACAAAAAGTTTAGACTATAAAATAATGGTGTTGTAAGGATAATGGGATAATGGTTTTTCATTAATTTCGGTACTGGTATTTTAAATGTATCGATATTTGAATCTATAACAGTATTTTAGCGATAGAGCCTACCAACCCTGCCTCAATGTATGTAATTACTTTTGGCTTATGAATGACTTAACATCTAATTGTGAAGTTTGCATAAAAATTCCAATATCTATTTTTTATTCATACGAGTTAATGATTGATTCACAGCGACTGATCATCCACGAATTAAACCGATACATCAGGAAAGTGTATTAATCTATACATGCTTTGAAATTCTTTCGTTATACAAATAAGCTATTAACGTACACAAAAAATCGTTACCAAGTAATTAAGCAAATTTCAACTAATAAAGTTTTATCGAATAATTTATTATATTGTGTATGCCACAAAAACATTATTTTAGTTGAAGTGCTCCCAATTGATTGCCAAAGATTTTTTGTGTGTATTTAAAAACGCAAATAAAACTTGATTTTTGAAAGACTCTAAAATAAGCTTATTTTTAAATCGTTCGCATGTGATCATAACTGACTCTTATTTACAAGCTTTTTAAGTGTTTTGTTCTAAAGTTAATTTTTTCTCTAAATTTTATGAAGATTCATATAAGACTCAAAAGTTCATCATAAATGCTGCATATTTAAGGAACTTTTCTTTGTAATAATATAACGCCCAGAACGATGGGACAATTGAAATGGCCAAATCACTTTTTTTTAAGTTTACTGATGAGGTTATTACCTTTTTTCGGAGTTCAAATTGTAATAATATGTTAATTGAAGTCATTTATAATTTCATATTTTTTGGGTAATTTTGTCTACACTTTTGGGAATTTTGAATCTTGCTTGTGGCAGCACTGAGATTAAACAAGATTAAACTGAAATATTTACTTGTAGTGGTGGAAAAAATCATACACATTTGTTGCACAGTGGATTGACCGAATACAAAATGGGTAATAATTCATACTTGTTTTAAATAAAATTATTAAAAATACAAAAAAATATATGTATATTATCTAACATAAATTTTTTTTCGATTAATCGATTAATTTTTAAATTTTATTCGATTAATCGGTTGAGCAAAAAGCCCGAATAATTATTTGCACGATAAATGATTAAAATAAAAAGCTGATTAATTAAATACCCTAATGATTATCATTATATAAATATTCGCGCACTAGAGTATTAACAAGCCAAAAATAGGGATCAACTAGGCTTTCCAGTACCGATTTCGGTAATACCGAAATTGTTGAAATTAGAGCCATTTTAGCAAATTCGAAATACCGATTTTAGAACGATACCGATTTCGGTATTGCATACAATTTTTTTTGTTTATTATTTTAATATTTTATGTATTTTTTAAAGGAAATTTTAACAAATTTGACAATAATTCTGTTTTCGTGTTTGCAATTCGTTACAAATTTTATATTTTAAAGATACAAACATTATTAAATACAAATATATTGCACCTTAACTCAACTAGAACTTTGGACAATGCAAAAACTAAAATTAACCCAGCCAAAAAATGTCTGACTATGATTACTTATAAATAGTATAACTTTTGCAAGGATAATATCCATGAGTCTTAATTAATTCAAACATAAAAGAATGTTTTTCCTAAAAATTTTCTTGAGAAAGTCAAAAGATTAAAAAATGAGTCTAATAAATATTTGTTCGTTTTTGTGTCTACAATTTCCCAGTATTGGTGATGGGAATTGTCAAATTTGTCCAAATTTTCTTTCTAAATTCTAAAAGAGAATAATAAAAAAATTATTTTTGATTATGTTAATTTTCTTGATTTTCGCGAATTATAATTTTTTGTTTTATTTTAACTGCACAATTTTCTTGAGCTTAAGGTTTTGTTTTTTATATATAAAAAGTTTTTTATTTCAATATTTCGCTACTCCAATGTGTAGCATCTTCAGGAAATAACAATTAAATTAAAAAATTATAAATAATTTGAAAGCTTGAAAAAATTTTAAAAACATTTGTCAAACATAAATTATTTGTATGTATACATTTATACCAGCATTTATATTTTGGTATAAAAGTATAACAAACAAAAATATAAATATAATAATAATTAACCCTCGAAGTGGCACATATTTTGAGCCCTTAGTTCTGGCACATGGTCTGGCCAGACCCCTATACATTTACATACATTTGTATGGAAATAAGGGCTGTTTGCCGTTAAATTTTTTACTAAGATAGGAAAATATTTATTATATTTTGTGTTTCTATTTCTTTTTACTATGTTATTAGCTACCTGAGGAAGAAAAAATAGACCTGAAAAAATCTTTGGAATGAAAAGGGCAACAATTTTTTTGTTCTATATATATTTCTCTTTATTATGGGTAAAGTAATAAATGTTTATGACAAAATAGAAAATTATTATGAAGAATACATTGATTTTTTTATTCAGAATTTTGCGGAAGGCAACAAAAACATAAATAATCTACTTTTGAATGTTGCGGACAAACAGGATTGTTGCATTTGCAGCAAAAAAAGCGTGTCTTACGGCGTATTTTGTCACCTTGCTGCAGGCAAATTCTGCAAACTTTTTTGGCAGCTAATGTGTCTGGACCACTGCGTGAAGCCACATTAAGGTTTGCTATATTGAGAGGTCTCCCAAAGAACGCTTCAAATGCTATACGAGTTGTTGGTTGAGCCACAATGTGCGGATTATTGATGCGATTTTCAACGTTGGCCAGTACCAATTGCTTTGCAAGTTTATATAAAAATATGCGTCTTCTTTCTTTTCTTGTATTTTCATCATTTAGCTTACATATAATGTAACTTGCCAATGCCATCACATCAATCATGTTGCAGAAAAACGCGTATGTCCAGCGTCTGGTTGACCGTTTTGTTGTGTAATGAGTTAGCATTTGATCCATCGTATCGACTCCGGCTTTAGTTGAATTATAAAATAAAATTGCTTCCGGTTTCATGGCTACGCCTTCAACATGTTTCGTGTAATGCACGGTTGAAATTAAATTGACTGCCTTATTTTTTTTGGGCACGTAGCTGCAAAGTGCAACAAGATTTTCATGAAAACCAAACACACTTGAAAGAATTGGTCGTCTGGTGCTCTTCATAACTTCCTTAGGAAGACATCTTTTGTTTGCTCGAATGGTGCCAACAAATGCCAGTCCCATAGCAGCAAGTCGTTTAGCGCCGTTCAATGAGGTGAAAAAATTATCAGAAATAATTGTTCTGCCGCTGTTTGCGTAACAATTTGCGAAATACATTAGAACGTTTTCACCTTGATTTATCTCCCGATTGTCTCCTTCCTTTCCAGTGTATAGTTTTCCTTTCAATGGAAATTTAGTCTTAGCATCGGATGCCCACCAAACTTTGATCCCATACCTTGCAGGTTTTGATGGGATATATTGGGTGAACTTTGCGCGCCCACGATACGGAAACAACTGCTCATCGATGGTGATATTTTCATAAGGTTCATAATAATTTTGCAGATTTTCATTGAGAAAATTCCAAAGGTCCCGGATAGGAGCTGCTTTATCTGTTTGCTGTCGGAATTCCCGCGTACGACTATTATCGAAACGAATATATCTGGACAGAGTAATGAATCGTTTGTGCGACATAGCCGCACGGAATATGGGCAGCGAATCAGAACGCCACAATATACTGGAGTCTTGCATATTATTATGGCTGAGACCAGAAGCCAACAAAATCCCAATGAATGCATCTAGCTCAGAGCTTGTCAAATCAATCCATTTTCTTTGGGTAGACTCTGGATGTTCTTCATTCCATTTTCTAATTGATTCTCGCCCATGCCGATTTGTTTCACTAATGATGACGAACGTAATATTGGTTGAGAAAAATAGCTTGAATACCTCAACTGGATTGGTGAGCCTTTTTTTTTCTTCCAGATTGAAAACGCATGATATTATGCTGGCGCAAACGAGATGCAGGGGGTTCAGTTTCTTTCCATTAAGTACCGTCTTTACCATAAAAACAGCCTGAGTCGACTTCATTTGCTGCTTCAGCATCATTTCCACTTTCTTCTTCTTCATCTACGTCTTCATCACTATCATAAAGTTCGTTAGGTTCAATTTCCAAATCATTTTCTATGTCTGATGCATCATCTTCTGGCACATAATCAGCAGTGTCGTCACCATCGTTTTCAAAAACATCATCATTTTCGTCAGCTTCTACCTGACTTTGAAAATCACGCACTAATGCCTCAGACAATTGGGGTTGCAAATTCGCGCTACGCAAGCGTGTATTATAAATAAATTCCAGTTCATCAGCCATATACTAACAACGCAACAAATCTACCTGCGTAAAATTATTCACAAGTTCAAAATTACCGCACAAAAACTAGATTACTTCTTCACTGTTCAACGTTCAATGAATAACTAACTCACAAACAAAATCAGAAGCAAGAAAGAAGCATAAAAGAATAAAGTAAATACAAATTTCCAACTCGTGCCATGTGCTTTGCCTATGCGTTCATACAAAATGCATAGGGGTCTGGCCAGACACCATGTACCAAAAGTAAGGTGAAGATTTTTTATTTGGCTTTTTTGTCCTGTTCCAAGGACTTTTTTTCAATTATTAATTTATACATCGAAAGCCAACAATATTTTGGGACAATACCTGAAATTACAGCCATGTACCTAAAATTGAAGTATGCTAAATTGAAGCATGAAAATGAAATATGTCTGGCCAGAACCATGTGCCACTTCGAGGGTTAACAATACAAAAATGTTATAAAATGTAATATGTGATATTGCTTTTGTATTAAGTATCTATAATTCTGAGCTACATTTTCAATATCTGACTTGAAGTTAATTCTATTTGTTGTTGGTGTATTAATTATCTGTAACATTTCTAATATATAACGGCGTTGATAATTATGTTCTGTATTTAAAACTGATACATTTTCAAAGTCAGGATAGTGATTAAAACCTGAACAATGAGAAGATAATGCTGTCTTTTGTGAATTAATGTGCTATTCTAGTTATTAATTTATTCTTCGTTGTACCTATATATACCTTATCACAATTCTCTTCGTCATTTGGTATTTGATATTTTATATACTATATTTGACATGTCCAATTTCTGTATCCTATCCTTTGTCTTACTGTATGATTTATTTACTGTATTGTATGATTTAAAAGCTATTCTATATCTATTAGTATCGATTATCTTAGATTTCTCTAAACGTTCTGATATTCCCGGTACATAGACCAAAGACTTGTAAATCTTTTGTTCAATTAAATTCTCTGTGTTATTGTTCTTCCTAAATTTATATTGATTTATTAATGAACAAATTAATCCCATCGGAAAATCATTATCCCTTAATAAATTCTTAATTATTTTCTCATTCTTTCCATGAAATTCCCTGTCACTAATAGTCAATACTTTTTCTATCAAATTCTTTGCAGTGTTAATAATGATTTTCTCATTATGTTTTGAATAAAAATTAATAATTCTGCCTGACGCTGTTGGTTTCTGATACCAATCTATTGTCAAAGTATCTAAATAAGAAAGTTTAGAATAACATTCCTTTTCCATGGTAAACTTAATATCAGGACTAAATTCATTTAATGCTATTAACATATTATCAATTGCATTTTCAGAAATAACACAAAATAGATCATCCACATATTTAGTCATTATCTTCGGCTTAACATTAAGTTTTCCAATACACGTGTCCAATAATTCCTCCATAACTATATCAGCCACAATTGGAGAAGCAGTGGATCCCATTGGTAGTCCCTTCTGTTGTACATATATCTTCTCATTGTATTGAAAGTATCTATTATCCTCTATACAGAATTTCAAAATACGCAAAAACAAGCCTTTATCAATAGTTGTATATTCCCTAATAACATTCCATTTTTCCCTTATAATATTCATTGCCAAATCAACAGGAATACTTGGGAATAAAGAAACTACATCAAAAGAAACCAATTTTTCATCATTTCGTATCTGTTTGCCTAATAATCTATTCTTAAATTCAAGTGAGTTCTTTACATTGTAGTTAGATTGTTCTGTAATTTTCTTTAAAATGTTAGTAATGTATTTACAGAGTTCATTTTGTTTTATTCAATATTTAAATATTGATTTGCGATTAATTTTAGGCAATAAAAAATATGTCTTCGCGAATCAAAAAATATAAAGATAATTCTCACGAATTATAGATAATTCTCACGAATTATAGATAATTCTCACGAATTATTTTTATATTTTTTGATTCGCGAATTTATAACTAATATTTTGAATCAATTCTTCAAAGCTCTGATCTAATAATACTTCGCGAATTATCTCTTAAAACAAATTATTCAATCGAATCAAAATTGAATCACTTTGTTCAATATTAAATCATTGATTTAAAATTATTTTAAAATATTCACTGATTCATAAAATAAATAAATTTTTATTAGTATAAATTCAAAAAGAATTATCTTTTTCAAACTCTGAATGAAACACAAGAGAGAAGATTAAGTCTGCTTCGTAGACAATTTTGAAATTTGGAGATGAGCTATATCTAAGTTTACGCGCTAAATAAAAATATTTATATGAATACCGAAAATGCCGAAAATTCGGTACTGGAAAATTTTCAATACCGAAATACCGATTTCTCAATACCGATTCGGTATTTGAAACCCTATGATCAACTATTTGATCAAAAATATCGGATGGTGGAGTTATTTTAAATGATGTTATGCTTCTTGGTTGCGAATACGAAAATTTATGTATTAAAATGTCAACATTATGATCAAGCTTTGATTTAATGTAATAGTCCATATATTCAACAGTAGTTTTGGAAACGCAGCGGGATATAAAAATAGATTTTCGTTATTTGAACAAAGATCATCATTTTAAAGAACAAATTTTTTCCGAGGTACGACAAATTTTGTTGGTAAACTTGGTAATGGCTGATAAAATTGGTTTTCGGTTTAACTAAACCAAATTCAACTAATATCAAAAAAACTTGGCCTAAACAGTATTTTTTTAATACTAATTCTGTTTTTTTAATTTAAAATCGCATTTTTTAATTGTAAATATGTTTTATTAAAATTAATTTTAAAAAATCAATGTTTTAGATTTAAATAAAGCTTCCAAAATTGTAATATATGTACTGCTAAAACTTCTGTAAAAGAATAAAAAAAATCCTGGGAAATCCCGCACAAAATTCCCGGAATTGCGGGATTGGGACATAAACCCTAGTTGCACGTTACGTATATAACACTCGGAGACGAAAGCTTATGTCGGGATATGTAAGGAAATTTTTTGGTTGCTATATTAAAGAATTTGTAAAATATCGTAGTATTCTATTTTTCTTTAGGGCCATGAGAAGTTTATTTTTCCATTCGGAAAGGTTCAGAAATATCGTCAGAACTAAAATTTCTTGATCAATGTATGAGAGGTCCTTCGTTGTAAGGGTTGCTCATTGGTGAAATTAGTTACCTTAGGAATTGCGACTGTTCTCTCATTCTAACAATGTTTTCAGACTCAAATTATTGAAATATTTTTTTAACTCTATAACATATACTTAACCCCTAATTCAGATGAAAAGAAAGCAAGTGTTGTTTATTTTATTTTTTACTTTTTTCTAATGTAGGAATTTTTGTTGAACTTTTCGTTTCGTAAATTATAGCGTATTTTTGAATCGATCGAAAAATATAGCTGCTTTATTCTTTATGTCGAGTTTTTTTTCTAAGCATTTATTGAAAATTATATTATACATATTCACAATAATTTATTAATTTAACGTTAAGAGATCAATCTGTACAATTTTTCACCTTAAATATTACTATACCAAGTAATAATATACATATATAGAAAAAATATAATCTTTTTTGAAGGGAAAAATTCCAAAGCACATTTTTCCAAAAGGACAACTCATTTCCTTTGTGGGTTTTGGCAAAATCAATACGTTTCTTAGTATTTTTTCTTGAAAGAAGAGGCTTCTTTCTACTTATTCGTCCAAATAAGTTTGCTTCATTCAGTCTTCTTCTTACTAACCTGTCTGACACTTTAACGTTGAATTTTTCCCTGATTTCATTATTTATTTGACGGGAGGACATAAAAGGGTTGAGTTTGCTTTTGCGTACTATAGTCCTGTCCATATAAGTTGTAGTTTTATGACGGATTGGCTTACGTTCTTTATTTTGCGTATGATATTTCTTGTCGGCAGCACATAGACGAATATCATTGTATACCATATTTCGCGAACACTTTAGTATTTTAGCAATTTCAGTTGGAGATTTCATCTCGTTGTGGAATTAAGATATAAGTCTTCGTTTTTCTGGATTACAATGTTTTCCACGTCCCATATTGGTACAATTAGAAAAGAATTTGCTTATTTTAAACGCAAATTATGAAAAGAAAATTATTACTAAGTACATCGAGTAAAATTTTGACAATTATTGCAAGTGTCCTATTTTTATGTCCAAGTCAAATATGAACAAAGTAAAGTAATTTTGTTGTACATATTTGCATGTTTTAAATATTGCAAAGTTTTATATATAATCTGTGACTACTTGATTAAAGTTTACTATAATAGAAAAGAAATATAATTATTGCTTTATAATTGTTAAGAGAAATGCATGAAGATAATTTTGTATGTAGTGTCCTATTTCTATGTCCATAGCTGTAGATAGTCTTCAAAAACATTTTGTTTAATAGGAAAAGCAACCCAATCGAAAAAATTATTGAATACCAAATAGTCCTTTCTATTCTCCCGTTAAATATTTTTGGATTTACTAAAAAAATCAGTATGGTTAATATTGTCATACCCCAAGACACCTAATTTTTGAAGAGATAAATGCAATATTTTGCAACAATTCACCCAAATGCATAGAAAAACAGCAAAAATTTTCATGATTTTTAAGTTTATATTTAAAATTTATAAAGAAAATTATCAAAAATTAACCGGGTGCAAAAGTGTAACATTTGTCTTTAAACAGAAGTATGTAATTTTTTTCCTACCCAGGTGAAAATGTTCATATATGTTCATATATTGTCATATATGGTTTCATGTATGAGCATATATGGTTTAATGTATGATCATATATGAACATATATGTTATGTATGGAAGCATATATGGGTAAAAATATTCAAATGTATGAATCCATATATGTTAATATACTGCATTTATTGGTCCATATATTGGTTCATATATTCCATATATCTTCATATATGAATTCATATATTATTCCATATATGGGTAATGTTTTAAGTTTTTTTGTCATGGGGGTAATTACGTGAGCGGATTCAAAAAATATTGAAATACAATACATTTGATAATTTCTTAAATACAATTGGCAACTTCTAAAACACAATTGCCAGTTTCTGAAATATAATTGATTATTTGTAAAATACATTTGATAATTTCTGAAATGCAATTGCGAATTTCTGAAATACAATTAATAAATTTCTGAAATAAAATTTTCAGTTTCTGAAATACAATTCATAATTTCTGAAATACAAATGGTAGTTTCTGATATACAATTGATAAATATGAAAATCAATTGATAATTTCTGAAAAGCCATTATAAAACTGGAAATAAATTGATTATTTCTGAAATACAAATTGTAAATCTGAAATACAATTCATAACTTTTACAATACAATTGATGAAACTGAAATTCAATTGATTATTTCTGAAATACAATTGATAAATCTGAAAAACAATTGATAACTTCTGAAATAAAATGATAAATTTTGAAATACAATTGAAAATGTTGCAGTAAGATAAAAACAGCAAAAATAAAACTGCTAAATTTAGAAAATCTGCAGAAAATTTTGCAAAATATTCGAAAACTAAAAATGATTAAAACAAACTGTTGTATCTAAAAAAAATTTTTGTTAAATTTTGTTCAATGCAAATAGCAGTTTATAAAATCAACAGAAATATTTGCTAAAAAAATTAAACTGTTGATTTCAGAAGGCTAGATTTGTATTTCCATTAAAAACAAAAAACGAAAAAGGAACTTTGAAAATTTTAAATTTTATGTGATGTTTTTTGTGTACTACTACAATTTAATTTTATTTTCTAATCACTGAAATTAAGCTCAATTATAACTCAAATTTTGTAAATATACACTCAAAAAAAAAAGTCAGTAAAATCAGCAAAAAATGTTGCTGTGTCAGCAAATTTTTAGTCAGGAGCGTGCTTGCAAAAAAGTTGGTAATTTCAGCAAAAGGTTTGCTAACACTTAGTCGACTGCAAATAAAAAAAATTCTTGCTAAAATCACTAAACTTTTTGCTGAATATTAGTAGACTGAAAAAAACTCAAAAAACTTGTAGCGAAATTTTAGTTTAGTTAATTTATTTGCTGAAAATTTAAATATAGAATATGTGTAGAGTTGTTTTTCTTTTTTTGTCATTTCCGTTTCCAGACAAGCTGCGACATCTACATCTTGTCTATCTGGTTGTCGTTCACGCTATAAATGTGGTTATCAGCACAATTTTTGTAGCAAAATAAATTAGTAAAACATTAGTTCAAAATTAGTTTAGTGCTAAAAAAATATAACTAAAATTTTTGCTGAAAACGAAATTTCAGCAAAAAAATTGCTGGAAACTAGTACACTTGATATACAAGACGTTTTACTAATTTTTCTACTAACTTATTTTTTTGAGTGTATTAAACAGTTTTATTTTTGCTGTTCCTATCTTATTTATATTTAGCAAAAATACTCTGCTAATCCAGCAGTTTTTCATTTTGAACTAATTTTTAGTAGCTTTAACTAAAATTTTTACACACAGTCATAAAATAATTTCTAAACTTGAAATAAAATGTTTATATCCATTAAAAATTTCATAATTTCTCAATTTCATTCAAATGTACAAATTCATCAGTAAGAATTATAATATTTACATTTAATTTGAATAAAAAAAGCAATATTTTTATTAAAAAATAAAAAAAAAAATTTATATGAACATTCATATATCTCCATATATGGCCATATACCCTCAAATTTCGGATCCGAACCCATATATTAACACATATATGTTGCCATATATGAACATTTTCACCTGGGTACCCAGGTGAAAATGTTCATATATGCTCATATATTGTCATATATGGTTTCATGTATGAGCATATATGATTTCATATATGAACATATATGAACATATATGTTATGTATTGAAGCATATATGGGTAAATACATTCAAATGTATGAATCCATATATGATAATATATTGTATATATTGGTCCATATATTGGTTCATATATTCCATATATTTTCATATATGAATTCATATATTATTCCATATATGGGTAATGTTTTAAATTTTTTTATCATGGGGCGGGTTCGAAAAATATTGTTTGAATTCGTAAATTTTAGAACTCTTATAAAAATATATCCGTTCTTGAAAGTCAAACTTTTTTACTTTTTACTTTTATAAGACTATTGCCTACATATTTTTAACATTTTCACATTATTTCAGAATTTATTTATTTTATTTCATAGTTATTACAGAATAATTTCTGAAATACATTTGATAATTTTTGAAATATAATTGATAATTTATAAAATACAATTGTCAGTTTCTGAAATACAATTGACAATTTGTAAAATACAATTCATAATTTCTGAAATACAATTGGTAGTTTCTGAAATACAATAGATAATTTTTCAAATACAATTGATAATTTCTGAAATATAATTGATAAATATGAACTTCTGAAATAAAATGATAATTTTTTAAATACAATTGGAAATCCCGAGTAAAAATAGTTATATATTGTCATATATAATGTGATTGGGCTATATCTGACAATGAATGGAGTAACATTAAGACACATATCATTATATACAACTACATCTGATATTATTTTTTCAACGAATTTTTTGTTATACATAAGCCTTATAAAACTAATGAAATTATATGTAGTGATCGATATGATTATATATGATTTGATACTAAGTTTTATAACACTGTATGTGTCGTTGTACTAAAAAAATATTTTAATTTTATATAACTTTCTATATAATCCCATACAAATTAATATATAGTTCAACATCAAATTTAGTTATCTGCAAATTCAGAGTTGTTTTTGCATGTAAAATCATATTAAAAAATGATGCGTACGATTTAGAAGACAAAAGTATTCAAATAAATTTTTATTTTATGTTTTAAAATTTCGGTCTTCAAAATTGTTAAAACCATAGACATTTCAATCTCAATTTAATAGCTGGTATGCATAAAAAGTATGCCTACTATCAGACAAAATTTTATAAAATCAGATATTTTTATATCGAATTAGATATAATTTGATGTCCTGGATGTGGACAAATCTCGGATCAAACTGTATCAAATTATATCTAATTTGATATAATTAGACACATCTAGATGACCCATTTTTCGGATCAAGTTGTATGTCGTTGTATATGGGGATTTATCAAAAAAGATATAATTATGTATGACACCATATTAAGTTTTTTACCCGGGATGGTACAGTACGATAAAAACAGCAAAAATAAAACTGCTAAATTTAGAAAATTTTAGTTGTATTTGAGTTAACTTTTAGTTAATTTAAAATGACAAATTATACTGCAAACTACGCAGAAAATTTTGCAAAATATTAGTAAACTAAAAATGGCAAAAACAAAATGTATCTATAAAAATTTTGTTCAATGCAAACAGCAGTTTATAAAATCAACAGAAATAAAAATATTAAACTGTTGATTTCAGAAGGCTAGATTTGTTTTTCCATTAAAAACAAAAAAGGAACTTTAAAATTTAAAAATTTTTTGTCATGTTTTTAGTCTACTACTACAATTTTATTTTATTTTCTTGTCACTGAAATTTATCTCAATTATAATTCAAATTTTTGTATATTTAACAGTTTTATTTTTGCTGTTCCTATCTTATTAATATATAGAGCAATTCCATATGAAAGCGATCACCTTTTGGACGACCCCTCTCCGATTCTAAAATAAATAGTCTCAATCGATTGCCCAGCAAAAAATAATGTACCTACATATTTTTTTTTTTTTTTTATAGTGACTGGTTTAGTGGTGGTGTACACCACTGTCATGTGACAAAATTGAAGAATTCTTCATAAGGGACCTCATTGAAAGTTGTTTAAAAAAAAAACTACTAAAGCGATCGCAACGAGTGATAGCTCGTTGGAAAGGTATTGAATCAGGCTTTAATTGAAAAATAAAATTTTCCTAATTTTTCTCAGAAATTTACCTTTTTTCCCATGAAAATTAAATTTTCCCATGAAAATTAAATTTTCCGATTTTCCACAGAAGCTCCTAAATTTTCCGGCTAATTTTTTTTTTTTTTGGATTCCTCATAATTTTTGCTTTAAGAATCAGCAATAAAAAAATGGGCCCCGACTCCTTGTTTGGACAGGAGAGGAGCATTTAAGAGACCACCTTGTTCTCATTGTTTTTATATTTTTTATAATTGAATTATTTGTAATTATTTAACACTGTTTTATTTTATTATTAAAAATACATTTTAAAAATTATTTTACAGTTAAAAATACATTTATGAAGAAAAAATCTTTCTTATTTTGCTGCTTATACTTAATTACAATATTTATTAAAAATTTCAATTATCTTGGCATCATTATAAAATTAAAGTAACTTTAAATTTAGCACGTCGGCAGACCAAGAGTACCGCTTTACATTAATTGACATATCAGAAATATTTGGTATGAAGCAATGAAACTTTTGCGTTCCAGTTATAGTTTTGACATTATTATATCTGTTTTGAATTCGTCGCTCCATGGCATCGTATTCTTTTTGAGTGCATAAAACTGTGTTAATGGCAATTTCCTTGCTTTGAATCCACGAAAACAAATGTTGTACATTTAAGATCTGGTCAGTATATGGCCTTTGCAAACTTGCCTTAGTCGCCATGCGTGTTAGGGTTCCCCCTAACGCATCGCATGGGCCCTTACCGTGGGACGTCGCAAAAAAGTGCCACTCGACCTTGCAGTTTTGTTCTTCTTCAATTATGCAAAGATTGTAAAAATGTTTTTTATTCTTGTACTGAGAAGCAGCGCCGTCTGAGAAAAACGTTACTTTGTCGATTGCATCGAATTTTGATCTTAAGAATTCAAACAGTTTCATTTGAAATAAATAAACGGACACATAATTATGAGCTAAACTCTCCGCGACAACAACAAGGCTTACGGTCTGTAGTTCGTTATCTTCGTTTTTGAAATAAATGCAAAAAGGATGCACCGTGCACTGGTCGTTTGCCCAGTGATAAGCCTGAATTTCATCCTGAACGAGAAAAGTGTAATTCTCGGCAAAGTCGCTTATCACAATGAATTCATTTTGGGCTAATTTCTCCTTACTTTCCTTTAAAAATTTCGATTGCATCTCGGATATGAAATGGTGCGCCTTCAGTTCATTCAACTTGAATCCGAATTCCTCGATGAATTCCGGAATCTGCTTTACCACGGTCTCAAGGGAACATCTGCCGCTGCTAATTATCCACTGTTTGAAATGCACCTCCTGAATTAACAGCTGTTCAAACTTTTCCGCCAAATATTGCTCTAGCTCGTCAATCTTCGGACAATTGTCGCATTTGGACAGATGACAATTTTCCGTGGGGTATGCGCACAACGACTTCGACAGGAGGTCCCTATAAGTTTCAATTTCACCGTGAAATACTTTCAATTTCTTGCATGGAAAGAACATTAATTTGATGTTTTGATGAAACATGCAAACGCAGACTGAATGCGTTCCGTGCCTGTCTAATGCCAGCACGCATTCTTTTGGTCGTAGGATGGCAAACTTAGAAAATCCCACTTTTTCTGCTGGGTATTTCTCTTTGAACTGATGGTATGCTTCGGATAGATTACATAATAATAATCTGCGCTGCTTGTGTACTTTTTCTCCATCTTCACGTGTGATAACATAGTCACGTGTACCTGGGCAGGCGCGGCTGTTGTCATCATTGCAGTAAAAATCTTGAATCAATTTCACCGTTGCTTCGCTGAGGGTCCTTGAGCCAAATTTCTTGGTGGGAGTCGCCAATATGCTCTTCTGTCGAACTAATTCTTTGCTTCTTCTCGCGATGTAAAAAGATGTTTGAAACTGTTCAGAAATCTTGCGTATAGACCATGATTGAGGCAGCACAGATAAAATGAGATATTTCTCCGGAAAAGTGGTCGCTAAATTGAATTTTCTTTTCAACTGCTCAATCATTTGTTTGCCGTCATCAACGTCATCTGCTTGACTGCATTCGTTATCAGAGCCTTCATCAAATATTGTCGCGATTGCACTCATAACCTTGCCTTTTTTCTCTTTCCTGTATTTTTCACTTCGCAACTTTCTTTTTGTAATAAGCGATTCACCTAAAGTGGTAATAGCCTCATTCAAAGGACTCAAAGACATATTGACCATCGGAATGTCTGCCTCACTATCAGATGAAACATTTTATTCAATTGTCATTTCACTCTCGGATTGTGGTTGCATTTGTTTCAATGCATTTGCTTGTTGAGACAAATCGATTTTACACTTAGGGCAAATGAATTCTGCTTCTTCACCGTATTGTATATTTAATTCATTCATGTATCGCTTCGAAACACCAGTTAATTTTAATACTTTTATCTTTTTTGAACGATGTCCACTCTTGTTAAACGGATTGCAGCAAAATTTATTCATTTTACTTTAAATTGTCTTTACAGCTTCACTCTTTACTTTACAAAAAAAACACTTTAACTCTTTCACGTTTAGTATTCAACTAAAATTTGACTCAGAGTGTGTGAAGTATTTATATTTATTTTTTGGTAAAAAATAGGTAAAAAAAAATAAGCGATATTTGCTTTTCTTTAATAGGAAAATTTGCGTGAACTACTGGTCATAAAATGTTTTTTAAAGAGGGACTTAATTGGTTACTGCCAATAAGCCGACCACAGGTCATAAAATGTTTTGTAAATTTTTTAAATTACCAGGTAATAAATATTTCGCCATATTTATGGAAAATCCGTGTTTTATGACTTGTTTCTGCACGTGTCATTTTAGGCGAAATATTTATTACCTGGTAATTTAAAAAATTTACAAAACATTTTATGACCTGTAGCCTCAGTCGGGTTTGGTGTGCCATTACATGCCACTGCTGCTATTATCCATGGATTTATGGCCGATCTTTTGAAGGCAGGCAGACCATATTCACTACACACTCAACTTGGGGCTCTTAAAAAAAATTGATTTTTTCTTCATAAATGTATTTTTAACTGTAAAATAATTTTTAAAATGTATTTTTAATAATAAAATAAAATAATGTTAAATAATTACAAATAATTCAATTATAAAAAATATAAAAACAATGAGAACAAGGTAGTCTCTTAAATGCTCCTCTCCTGTCCAAACAAGGAGTCGGGGCCCATTTTTTTATTGCTGATTCTTAAAGCAAAAATTATGAGGAATCCAAAAAAAAAAAATTTGCCGGAAAATTTAGGAGCTTCTGTGGAAAATCGGAAAATTTAATTTTCATGGGAAAATTTAATTTTCATGGGAAAAAAGGTAAATTTCTGAGAAAAATTAGGAAAATTTTATTTTTCAATTAAAGCCTGATTCAATACCTTTCCAACGAGCTATCACTCGTTGCGATCGCTTTAGTAGTTTTTTTTAAAACAACTTTCAATGAGGTCCCTTATGAAGAATTCTTCAATTTTGTCACATGACAGTGGTGTACACCACCACTAAACCAGTCACTATAAAAAAAAAAAAAATATGTAGGTACATTATTTTTTGCTGGGCAATCGATTGAGACTATTTATTTTAAAATCGGAGAGGGGTCGTCCAAAAATTTACCAATTTTGATTGTTTTCATATGGAATTGCTCTATAGCAAAAATTATCTCCTAATACAGCAGTTTTTCCTTCAAGGTAATTTTTAACTAATTTTTAGTAGCTTTTTTACAGACTTTTCTATTAGTGTATAAACAATCATTAAATAATCAAAAAACAGTCATAAAATAATTTCTAAACTTGAAGGAAAATGTTTATGTCCATTAAAAATTTCATAATTTCTCAATTTCATTCAATGTAAAAATTCATCGGTAACATATGAATAGAAATATATTTACATTTAATTTGAATAAAAAAGCAATATTTTTATTAAAAAATAAAAATTTTTTTTTTCATATATGTACGAGCATGTAGGAAATCTAATAATATATGACCATATATGAACATCCAATATATGAACATCCATATATCTCGCCATATATGACCATATACCCTCAAATTTCGGATCCGAACCCATATACGTTCCCATATATGACCATATATGAACATTTTCACCTGGGTAGTTAAATAAAATAGTTAAATTTTTTTTCCTGTTTTTTAATAAGGACAAGTTAATAAATATATAACGCAAGAAATAATTATTGGATTTGCTTTCATAGTTAAAAATTTTAAGCAAAATATCTGAATCATGTTTACCCTGTTACACTTTTGCTCCTCACTCTATGTATAAAGATATATTTAGATATGGGGACATATAAAATTTGTCTATTATGTATAACGAGATATAATTGTATTAAATAATATAAAATAATTAATAATCCTTTTTACTTGGGAATCTGGATTTCGTCTAAACCAAAACTGTGTTACAACTTTGATAGATGTTTCTGAATATATACGACGTGAAATGGATGATTGTAAAGTTAATGTCTTGGTACTCCTTGACCACTCCAATCCCAATGTTGAGTACCCGAACACAGCTACTATGTATGAAACTTAGAAAATGTTTTAAATTCTCTTCGACTTCTACTCGTTTGATATCTTAATATCTAACTGATCGTACACCATCCGTATATGTAAATAATGTCTGGTCTAATCCCCTTTCTCTTACTAGATCCTCAAGGATCGATTCTCGGCCCCCTCCTTTTTTTATTGTATGCAAATGATTTGCCTAATCAGCTTTCGTATTGCTAAATAATTGTACGAGGATGATGTCCAATTATATTTGAGCATTCCAATGCAATTAAGGGTGTTAAATACTGTAACAGAATTTTAAGGGCATATTTAAAAGGTTGTTAAAAATTCAAACAATTTGTTTACTATATTATTTTTTTATTTAAAATACATATTAGTGTTGTATTTTTAAAAAATATTAGTTTTAAATTTCTCCAACCAAAATCGCCAGGGTTGCCACTCCATTATTAGCCTTTTTTAAAAAAGGCAAAATCGGCTGCCACTGTACAGCCTTCAGTAATTATTGGAAAATAAAAATGGAAAGTGATTCTTAATACCAGATAAATTCTCTAGTCCTAATCGTTGCCCGATTATTATTTTTAAAATTTTTTTTTAACAAAGTTTCCACACAAACTTGAAAATTCCAAAAAAGGCAAGAAAAACACAATTTTATTTGGGAATATAAAATTTATTTGACTGAAATTCAAAAAAAGGGCCACGATAGGGAATACAGTTTTTTGTTGACTACGAAAGAAAAAAACGGATCGAAATCGGTTAACCCACCTTGGATTTACAGTGGCAGCCGATTTTGGAGTCATGGTTGCGAGAAAAACGCGTTTGAAGTCTAAAGTTAATTTTAAGCTAAGAAAACATCAAAATTTCAAAAAATTGTAAATGAAGAAAAGTTATTTATATCTCCTAGCTTACTACATGTCCAACAAATTTGGGACGAATCGGTTAATGGGTAATTGATATATTAAACCTAATAGTCTTAAAAACGATGGTAGATATATAATTATATATAATGCTACTCATACTATTTTGTAAAAATACTATAATTTTCTACAGTTTTTATTTTATTTCGTATTTTTTTCCTATTTTTATATAAATTGATTACTTTTATAACTTATATTAAGCCATCGGCACCTGCCCCATATGACGTGTTTTCAACATCCATCAAGGAATCGTCATTGGCTTTTCTCTGAAAACTGCGTGTAATTTTACATCTTTTGATGTAGTTTTTATCTTTTTATTCTGCCCTGTTATAATATATACGATTTCTAATAAAAATAAGTTAATAAAAATGAAAACAAAAAGTGTTACACACAAATTTAACACAGAGTTTTACTTTGGGACTAAAACATATTTTACAAAAAAATATTTGAAAATTTAATTTCTTCGGAGCGTATAGAGAAAAGTATGCTCCATCCAAATAAAATATAAAAAAATTCGAAAACATAAATTTTCCTAGAGTCGATAACACCCTTAATTACAGAAAATATTAGTAGGATTAACTCTGATTTAAATAAAATTTATTTATGGGCTTCGACAAATGGGCTCTGCCTTAATCCGCGGAAATCTAAATGTGTAGTAACTCACAGGCAACGAAGCGTGCCAGTACTCGAACATGATATTGTGATAAATGGAGGATTAATTGAGTTCGTTGAAGCAGCTAAAAACCTAGGCATAATTTTTAACAAACATTTAACTTGGACTAACCATATAATTCACTTGTTGGTCAAACTTACACCAAGTTAAGGTCTCTTTGGTCAACACAATTTTTTACGCCTTTAAAAGTAAGAATTATAATTGCTAAAACATACTTAATTCCCGGTTTAATCTATGGTTGTGAGCTTTTTGGGAATTGTGACACGACTTACAAACGCAAAATTAATCACAAAATCATTTATACAAAAAATCCTTTATATCTTTTTGAAATTATTCAATTTGCATTATCTCCAAGGGGTAGAAAGACCATTATACCTGAACATAGTTATCATGTATCTGAATGGCACTTGTTCGTAAATGCCGCACGTCTTTGGAGAGATCTTCCATCCAATCAACAACTCAACAGCAATGCAAGCAACTTCAAACAATTTCTTTTAATTTTTTTTCTACAATATTGACAATTTGATAGTCTAATTAATATATTTATTTTTGCAACAATTTGTGATTTTTAGATAGTTTACGTTTCTTAAGCCTATTTAGTGTAATTTTAATTTTAAGTTTTTCTTTAAATATTTTGCAATATCTGTTTTTCACAAACTGCTTTCATGTACTTAAACCCTCTAATGCTCTGTCTTCTGATTACAATAATATTTAATCTACTATGGAACAAATATTAAAATTTTAATTTATCGCTTTATTTAGGCGATATAGCACAACAAAGGTTGAAGACGTATCTTAAAACCCAGTGGTTCGGTTTTTGCTGTAAATAACACTATCAATAAAATAAAATTATGTACTGAAAATTGTTGTTCAATTGTTGTTATTTCAAAAGTTATGGCGATTTTCGCTTTGGCGATTTTGGCACTAAACATCAATAAGTATATAATCTGTGTTTAATTTTAAGAAAATCTGTTGGCTAGTTTTTGAGTTAGAGAGATATTTGTAAAACGTATCCTGGCGTTATCCTGTGAGTGCTGGAGAAAAATTTTTAACGGATTTTACAATTAGAGACTTTAAACTAGGTTCGTTATTATCGGTAATGTACGCCAGATCGTAAATGTATTTTTGGCAATTTTTGAAATATTTTTTTCTGTTTTAAAAATTTAATTTTTTCAAATTTTTTAAATTTTCACTTTACATGCTTCTCGCTTGAAAACCGTTCCGTATACAAAAAAAAGTTCGAAGGCAAAAAAGTAGAAAGTTAAGTTTTTTATGGATATAATACAACTTGTTTAATAAAATATTGTTATTTAGCCAAAAACTATTTAAAATCTGAAGACCGCCTTTAGGCGGCCTTGTGCATTAGAGGGTTAAATATAAGATTTAATCTTGTTGTACAGGATATGAGAACACAAATAAAACAAATAAATAATAAGGAAATTGGCCTCGAACTAGAATTATTAAATTTCTAATTTAAAATTATATGTTCTAATTTTTCAGATCAAATTGAAAGTCGTCATATATCTAATTTATATACAATTTAATACAATTTGATATTGACCCATATTTTTTACTTCGGTTGTGAAAGTCTTTTTGTAGAAAATGTAAATCTAAACCCTTACCACTAAAATTTCAAAAACAAAATTGTGCGACTTGAGGATTTTTTTTTTTGGAATTATGCTACAAATGATTAATCATACCGATTCCAAGAGAAACCTAAAATTTGATTACTTGTTAATTTGTACAAATTGGGCTCAAAACCATAACACATTTTTTTATTTTACCCATATTATAAATATTTTTATCTGATAAGAGCTAAATACTTAAACAACAATACATTCTTTAAATGCACTGAATGATGTTGTACAAACCTTTTCAAGCCGACTGTTTTATTGGAACCCAATTTAATGAGCTTTGGTTTTTTTGTTGTAGTTGTTGTTATCGTTTGGCGGGGATTTGAGTTATGAAGATTCTGTTGCAATGACTGCTTATCACTGACATCAGAATCTAATGCGTTGGCTGTCATTTCAGATGCGGTAACAGCATCATCTGAGAGTGTTTCGTCATTATCGATACTAACATTAATATTGTCAACGTCATCGTAACCATCGCCGCTACCTAAAACTTGACAACTTGTATCTATATTGTTGGTGGCATTGTTATTCAAGCTGAACGAGTTGTTATTATTGCTGCCACTACTATTGTTACTGCTTTGTCGTTTAACCTGCGGGGTTGGTTTGTGATTGGTATAGTCGTCGACGTCGTTTAAAAGATGGGTGCGTTCATCACAGGATTCGGCTACATTTGCCAATAGGGCATCAACCTCTGATTGCTGTTGATTTTGCATTTGGTGTTGTTCCCCTCCATCTCCCATAAGCCGAAGACTTAAATTACGTGGAGGAGAAGGCACTTGTTGTCTGACATCCAGATTTTCGGTAACTCCGGCATTGGCAACATTTGTTGCACCCGTCATTGGACGAGCATTTGAAGCCGCTGTTTCCTGAGCAGGTATGACGTATGAAAGCATTAATGCAGCTGATTGTTTGGCGATAAGGACGTTCAGCTGGGATGGTTTTAGATATTTATGTATACCGTTTGTAAAGTAAATGTAAAGAATGTAACAGTTACAGTCTTTTATAATTTTTTGATGTCACCGACCGGAAGATATCTCATTTCCGGATAGATGACAGCACAATTTTGAAAATTGCTTTTAATACTCAGTTTTGTCGGAGCACAACCAAATGGCGCTTCCATCAGCCTTACTAAATTTTTTAACTTAAATTTTTTTAATTGATTGAAATTCGAATACTATCAACTTTTTCAAATTGTGCAATTCACATAATTTTTTTTATATACCATTAGTTGAATTGCATTCCACCACTAATTCGCATTCACTCAATTTTATTTTAATGGGCCTTTTATAATTATTTTTTTAATTTTTTCTTATTGGCTTGTGTATAATAAAATTCCCTTTTTTAGTTCAGGCGCAAAAGATTTTTCATTTATTATTTTCTCTATGTTGAAATTATTCGTTTTAATCATATATTTGTTAGAATGATTTTGCAAATTACTTTTATTAAATATATTTAACATTTCACAAAAACATGCAAATTTGTTTACAGCGTCAAAACTCGAAAATTTATTCTTATCTCCACACAACAAAAAAAACTCGGTTTTATTCTTCTAATTAGAAATTTATTCAATAAGTGCGTTGCCAACCATTTGGAGAGTTAAGACCAGTGATACCAACTTTTTGGAAACAAACCGCAGTCAGACTTTTAAAAAGCGCTTATATCTCGTTTAGATCAGGGATCAGCATTAGATATAATCCTTAGTTTTGTGCTTGCATAAGTGAGATGTAATTTTCCCTCTCTCAATGCACTGAAAGAAATTTCTGTATAATTTTCTCATACTTATTTATGTGCAATTAGAATATAGAAATAAAATAGAACAAAACAGAAAATAATTTAAAAATTAAATTTTGAAAGAAAAACTCGTTTTAGAATTCTTGGCAAAGTTGCAGTTAAAATTTTTAATTTTATTGTGCAATTCAGAATGGCGATAAAGGTATATATAATTAAACTCTGTTTATCGATGGCGAAACACAACGATTGTCCTTTTTTTAACAAAAAATAACCTATTTTCGTTTACCGAAAAAAATTTTAGTAAACGAAAAATCGAATTCCCATTCATCGTCAAACATTTCGTTCAGTGTAACGCTAGCAACATGCGTCGAAACAACCTCATCGAACGAATGCTCAAGCGAGACTAAATAAATTTGTTAGTTTTTATTTAATGTGTGAGCGTATGTAGGTGGTGTGAGTGAGTTGCACGCGTGCATAGTAATGCCTATCACTGGTTTAGATAGCGAAATTAACGGCATGTTTATCTATCACGAACGAAAAGAAATTTTCGTTAAAATAACGAACGAAAACTGCTTTTGGTTCATGTATAACGAAACGCAATTTTTTCCGAACGATAACGTAAGCATATAAATGTTCCTTATAATTTTGGTTTATATAAAACGAAGCGAATCGCCAGTTAAGTCAAAATCAGACGATAACCAATTTGCTTACGTTTAAAGTAAAATTATAATTTTTATAATAATGAAACATGTGCAATTTTTTGCGAGGTTTTGTGCGCATTTATTATTGCAGAAAAAAAAATAAAGAATACCAAGTATTTACACGTATATACATATCCCAGCAAAACCTTCTATTACCAGGTAAAGGGAAATGGAATAAGAAATCAAAAATTGTAACTACTTACACTTTGGTCGCATAACACATTATTTTAACATGGGGGTGTCATTACTCCAAGTTTCTTAGTAAAACCAAGGGTAAAGGGGTACCCATTGTCAGGCAATGCGTGAAAAAGGTCCAACCCATTACCAAGGTTTTGCTGGGATCTTATATTTTTACAATTATATATAATATACAAACCTTAAGAAACACACTCGTTTTATGGATATTAAAACCGTCCTATAAGTTGATTATTTTGGTAAATAAAACCGTTCGACGCGCTTAAACTTTTTCAATTTTTACACCACTGCACTATTTTACACAATATTAAAATCACTTATTTAATTTTTTGTATTTATTTTGAATATTTTTTTGTAAATATTAATTTTTAAAATTTTAAAAAAATTAATTTCAATAAATTTCAATATTTTTTATATTTTGTTTTGATTATTTATTTATAAAGATTTGTCAAAACAATAAAAGAGGGTTACCATCGATTATTATTTTAACCAAAATGTATAAGAAAACTTTGAATAATTTGAAACAAAAATTATTGGCAATCCTTTCATTTACAAAACCCAAATGAAATATAACATAACAGACGTAAGTCTAGACGAAATTTTGTAATCGTTTTACATAAACCAAATTCTTTACGTGATCGTTCGTTTGCCTTTCGTTCGTTTAGTTTTCGTTTTTTTTTACTTAAACAGGCCGTTGTTGTTGTTGTAACGGCTTTAAAAATAGAATTTATAGTTAATAATTCTCATTTAAAGGCGGAGTGGCAATCCTTGCTCGGATAAATTCGAAAATTGGAATACATCCGAACATTGGCGTAACTAGACCATTTTCTGGGGTGGGCAAGCGACCTATTAATTTTCTGCTGTTTATTTGCCCATTCTCACAATATTAATCCTAAACGAGTAAAAAGGTTAATGTCGGGCGTGCCGACTATACAATACCCTACACCAGTCTGGTGTATTGTTTGGATCCGAAATTCGAATGGGTTAAAATGGGGCTTGTGTCAAAATTTTCTATAATGTGAGTCAGCGCACCAAATTTCATTAAAATATCTTAATATTTGCGACCTGCAGTTTGTAACCAAGCCAATTTTGGGGGGACCCTTATATGGGCACTAGTTCTAAACATGGACCGATGTTCACCAAAATCAATCCTTGGGCCAACATAGGTCTATATACCAAATTTCATCAAAATATCTTAATATTTGCGACCTATAAACAGTATAATTTTGGTAGGACCCTTATATGGGCACTAGGTCTAAACATGGACCGATGTTCACCAAAATCAATAGGCTGCGTTATTGGGCCAATGTAGGTCTGTGTACCAAATTTCATCAAAATATCTTAATATTTACGACCTGCAGCGTATAAAGAGTATAATTTTGGTAGGACCCTTATATGGGCACTAGGTCTAAACATGGACCGATGTTCACCAAAATCAATAGACTGCGTTATTGGGCCAATATAGGTCTGTGTACCAAATTTCATCAAAATATCTTAATATTTACGACCTGCAGCGTATAAACAGTATAATTTTGGTAGGACCCTTATATGGGCACTAGGTCTAAACATGGACCGATGTTCACCAAATCAATAGGCTGCGTTATTGGGCTAACATAGGTCTGTGTACCAAATTTCGTCAAAATATCTTAATATTTACTACCTGCAGCGTATAAACAGTATAATTTTGGTAGGACTAAACATGGACCGATGTTCACCAAAATCAAACTTGTTCGTCCTTGGGCCAACATAGGTCTGTGTACCAAATTTCATCAAAATATCTTAATATTTGCGACCTGTAGAGTGCGCACAAGATTGCATGGACAGACAGACAGACGGACGGACAGACGGACATCGTTAAATCGAAATGAAAAAAAAAATTCTGAACCGATCGGTATACTATAAGGTGGGTCTACGACCAATATTTTTTGGTGTTACAAACATCAGCACAAACTTATAATACCCTGACCACAGAGTGGTGTAGGGTATAAAAACACTTTCGGCATTATGCTTACAATTTTTTCACACAAAAAAAAATCTTAAAAATGATTCCTTGCCTTCTAATAAAATTTTCATAATTTTCAAAATTAAATAATCCTGGTAGCTTATCCTATCAAAATCGCCATGTTTTTATTCAAACTCTGAATAGTGCATTTATTTTTCTGAAGGAAAACTCGTACAAGGAATGTATTCCAATCTACACTCAGAAAAGTTCTGCAGTTACTACATGACAGTTATTTATGTAGTAATGCGGTTGTAGTTATTTTAACTACAATTGTAGTTAATTTACTTAGAACAAAATTTTCAATGTTTTTGACAGTTATTTTTTTAAACAAACTACAAAAATTACTACATTGTAGTAACATTTATTTTATGCAGTTATTTTGAATTTTATTTACAAATACTTAAATTTTCAAGTGTGTATGCACACACACGAAGCAAACAGAAGTATGTGTATGAATCACTTGTTTAGAAATTTCTAGTGAAAGAATATGAGTATAACATGTTTTCTCTTGTCTTAGTCATAAAACAACGCCAAAGAGTGAGCACGCGTAATACGGAAAAGGTTATATATTTTCTATTAAATTACTAAAATAATAAGGTAAGTTTTATAATATAAATTTATTTACGGGGAATGTTAAAAAAATATTGTATTTATTTTCTTTCAGTTCTTTTATATTCTCATCCCTTTCTACCTGGAGAAAAAAAGGAAGCCAAACAATACCATATTTCATCCCCCACAGACTGACATCTACAACAATATCTTAATAGTGAAAAAAAGTGACATTAAGTGGAAATTTTGATTTCTCAATTTTAAATTTATTATAGAATAAAATTAAGTTAGGAGTGTTTACATAAATTTGTTTTTTATTAAATTAATAATTTTTAAAATAATTTTTATTTATGTTTTTAACTACATTTGCAGTTGTTTGTACAGTTTTACAATAATTTGCATGTATGTTGTTTCAATCGCATTTGTAGTTGTTTTTACTACATTTGTCAGTTGATTTTTAACAGTTAAAAATTACTTCATATTGCAGTTAATTTAACTGCAAATGTAGTCTACACCTTTTTAAGTGCAAATGCAGTTATTATAACTGTCATTTGCAGTTGATTTTACCTACATAATTCCCTGAGTGCACCGTTACTTGATTAAGATAATGCTGCGTTCCTATCTGTTTTTAAATACCGAGATTTCAATGGAAATCTCGAGATTTCAATGGAAATCTCGACAGGAACCTTGACCGTTTACCAGAGAACGAAGCCGATCGGCTTATAGCCACCGCTAAGCCGACGCCGACCATTTTTCAGGTACTCGAGCCACCGACGACTTGTGTGGCTAATTTCGAAAATCAAATAAGTGCGTTCGGCAGATACTATTTAATAGTCAACAGTTCTACAACAGTTGTACAACTATCTGATGAACGACCTGATCACTAACCGCTCAGTCTGAGCACTCAGGTAGCGCTGTCATATTTTGGTAGCGTAAAAATGTTTGCTACTTTTGATCAAAATGATACATTTGTTGTTGTTCATTTACAATAAAAATTGTTTTGTAAAGAATGACAAATAAAAACATACAAATATAATTCGAAAACAAAAATTTTAAAAAATAAAAGGAAGCACTAAAAAAATGTATTTAAAAACAAAACAAAGAAAACGTCGTTCAGCAGAGTCAGTAATCACAAAGCGCTACAAGTCACCGGTATCAGTATAAGGTTTCTCTGCCGAATGCTACCAATGTTAGCCAACAGTATCAGATAAGCCAGTAGTAGACTTGCCACCTTTTGAAATTTCCAAAACGGGACACGACAAAAAAACATAAAGAAATTAAACAAATTCGTTTATTTTTTTTTATTTATTAAAAAAAACAATAACACGTTAATTCAAATTGTGCTAAATATAGACACATAAAACTTTAACAAAACAAAAACTTAAATGTAATAGGAATAGTTGGTATTAATAGGAACATGTGGTGTAACGACGTACGTAACGTAACGATTTCATTTTGATTTTATTTGTATTTACCAACTGTCAAACTTACTGTGACGGTCATTTGCGAGGAGCGAATTTAACAGCACCAAACAAAAATACGTTTCCAAAAAGAACCACAATGTTGTTTAATTTGTGTGTATTAATATATATACGAGTGCGTTTGTTTCTATAAAACAATAAATGTTACAAAAAGTACAATAAAAATATTTTATGTTGAACTTACCGCAGTGTTTTTCCCTCACAAACTGACTTTACTAATAATATTAACAAAGCAAAGAACAAAAATTCTAATTTGTATAACACATAAGAAATAACTGGCCTTTAATATAAAACTTGACGAATATAAAAACCACTGCAGTAAGATCAACATCAAAAGGGAATATGCAATTATAAACAACAACAATATGCACAGAACAAAACGTTACTTTAAATTGGACATTAGGGATCTTTACAGATCATCATAAAAACAAATTGAAATATAAATCAAAAAATATTTAAATGCGACAAATTTATTATGATCCAATGAGCGACATCCCCACCCCCGTGGATCGGTCACGATTCACTACATCAAATCAAGGACAGCAAGCTTGGAAACTGGACGCTTAAGAACACCTGTACTCGTTCTAACATCGGCCCGACGGATAACACCATCACTGCCTTGGTACACCTGCTCAACCCGACCTCGCCTCCAATCTCTGCGAGAAACCGCCGGGTCACAGATGAGAACTAAATCACCGATGGCAATTGGCTTTGTGAATTGACACCATTTGGAACGCCTGGTCAAAGTGGGCAAGTATTCGTTTATCCATCGATTCCAAAAATGGTCACGCAATTGACGGGATATGCGCCATTGTTTTCTCAATACAGCCGGTTTATCCGATATGGCGCCGGCAGGAGTTTGAGAAGTGTTTGCTACTCCCAGCAAAAAATGATTAGGAGTTAGTGGCTCTTCATCTTCGTGGCTTAAAGGTAAATTCGTCAATGGGCGTGAATTTACAATATTTTCTGCTTCAATTAAGAAACTTTGTAGAGTATGTTCACGTGGGTTGGATTCCTTTAAAGTAGATCGCAGCACCCGCTTCACACATTGGACCATGCCCTCCCATGCACCACCTTCAGCCGGATTATGCGGGCAATTAAACTGCCAATCAATACCTTTAGTAGACAGCTCATCTTGTATTCGAGCCATATCAAAAACTTCATGAAACTGTTTGGAAACCTGGTCAGCACCAACAATATTTTTTCCGTTGTCACTCCTAAGTTTTGTTGGCGTACCACGTCGATTAATAAAATTGCGTATGGCAAGGATGCATGCATCTGTAGATAAATCAAACGCCACCTCTAAATGAATGGCTCTAATGGTGAGACAAGTGAATAGTGCCACCCAGCGTTTTTCATGGCGACGGCCAATTGTTATTGTGACGGTCCCAAAATAATCCAAACCAGTGTAGGAAAAAGGACGAATATATGCACTCAGGGAATTATGTAGGTAAAATCAACTGCAAATGACAGTTACAATAACTGCATTTGCACTTTAAAAGGTGTAGACTACATTTGCAGTTAAATTAACTGCAATATGAAGTAATTTTTAACTGTTAAAAATCAACTGACAAATGTAGTAAAAACAACTACAAATGCAATTGAATCAACATACATTCAAATTATTGTAAAACTGTACAAACAACTTGCAAATGTAGTTAAAAAAACATAAATAAAAATTTTTTTTTTAATTATTAATTTAATAAAAAAACAAATTTATGTAAACATGTAAACTTAATTTTATTCTATAATAAATTTAAAATTGAGAAATCAAAATTTACACTTAATATCACTTTTTTTCACTATTAAGATATTGTTGTACATGTCCGTCTGTGAGGGATGAAATATGCTGTTGTTTGGCTTCCTTTTTTTTCTCCAGGTAGAAAGGGATGAGAATATAAAAGAACTGAAAGAAAATAAATACAATATTTTTTTAACATTCCCCGTAAATAAATTTATATTATAAAACTTACCTTATTATTTTAGTAATTTAATAAAAAATATATAACCTTTTCCGTATTACGCGTGCTCACTCTTTGGCGTTGTTTTATGACTAAGACAAGAGAAAACATGTTATACTCATATTCTTTCACTAGAAATTTCTAAACAAGTGATTCATACACATACTTCTGTTTGCTTCATGTGTGTGCATACACACTTGAAAATTTAAGTATTTGTAAATAAAATTCAAAATAACTGCATAAAATAAATGTTACTACAATGTAGTAATTTTTGTAGTTTGTTTAAAAAAATAACTGTCAAAAACATTGAAAAATTTTGTTCTAAGTAAATTAACTACAATTGTAGTTAAAATAACTACAACCGCATTACTACATAAATAACTGTCATGTAGTAACTGCAGAACTTTTCTGAGTGTTTGCACACTCAATGAAAGAAATTTTTTGTACTCAAAAATTGTATGACCTGCTTGGCAGACAGGGCATTCTGGTTGTTTACGTTGCCCATCATCGGCATGAAGGACAACCTTTCGTTTTGGTTCACTATTTTGAGGTACAGTGGTATTTAGCACAATTCTTACCAAATCTGCGACACCTTTGAGCCAAATGTTAAAATCCAATAGGGTTGCATACGGCTTTATTGTTGATGCACAGCGGGCCCATTCCATTCGTTTGCTCATTGGAAGTTTTCCAACTAACTCTTCCATTAAAGTAGGATTTGCCAAATGCTGTTGCCCATTGGCAGTTTCTAAAAAGGCGGTAAGATTCTGCACCATAATAGCAAATGGTATGATTTTATCTATAGCGTTTTCTCCGATGGCTGAAATGTCCTTCACTTTTTGTAGCTGGCAACGAATGAAATTGGAAATTTATTTGTTCCATAACCATATTCACATTATCTGGGTGTATGAGCAATGATTTCACGCTGTCACGGGCCGCACCTTTTAATGCCTTTTGGAGCCTTAAACAATTTTCAAAATTATTGTATTTATACGAAAACATGGGCCAATCTTCAGGAGCGCCATTAAAATCCGGCAAATCATAAATTTTTCTATGCATTGGCATTGAACCGCCATTTTGAAACAAATTCTGGGCATTTGGCGGCATCATGTTTGATAATGGCGGTTGCCTAGCATAAATATCGTAAAAATTATTTGCATCAGAATAACTCGCGCCAGAAAATGGCGTCTGAATATGGCGTTCACCGAAATCAACGTTCGCAGCGGCAGAATTGGCGTTGGCAGAGGCAAAATTGGCGTTGGCAGTGGAAGCATTGGCGTTGGCAGCGGCAGCATTGGCGTTGACTGTGGGTAAATTGTTTTCAACTTCACTTACCCCTGATGCTGGCGGCGTGATATTTGATGGCTGTGGCAGGCAGCAGAATAATATGAAGTAGCGGACGAATGGTTGCTTAAAACAGATTTCATTAATTTAATTTATTATTTTATTTGCCGAATATTATTTATACTAAAATTATTTAATTTTTATGAAACTCAAATAAAAAAAATTAGAATTTTATTTGAAGATAAAAAAATAAAATAAAAATAAAAAATATTTCATTTCTATTCGAACTATGTCAATTAAAATTATTATTTTTTTATTTAAAAAAGATAAATTTAAAATAACAATAAAAATTTTCCGTTTCATATTTATTTTTTTAAGGAACAGCATTTATTTGAAATTTTTTTATATAAATATAAAATATTTAAAAACTAATTGATATTTAACAAAGCAAAATACAATTACAAAAAAATTTATTTTTAATTGATGCTTTTATTTCAAATAAACAGCTATGTTACTTACATTTACCATAAAAATAAAAAGCGCACACACTGGTGGAATAGTGAATTAAAGTCCCTACGCGACCCAAAACAAAATCTATTCAATAACTTTAAAAAACATCCAACAACAGAAAACAGAATAGCATATAAAAAAGCGAATGCCACTTTCAAACTAAAAAGCAAAATAGCCAAAAGAAACTCCTTTTATGCATTTACAAGTGATATAAATCCGAACACACCAATTACAAAAATTTGGAACAACATTCGAAAACTTAACGGTATCAATAGCTTCAACTACATTCGGCATATTGAATAATAACAACCAGACGTTACTAGATTCATACGACATTGCAAACGCCTTTGCTGATATGTGGTCACAACAATCAAGTGATGGTAATTTTAATGAATCTTTTAAATACAACAAGAACATAATAAATACTATAATTAATTATCAGCTAAATTCAACAACAAAACTCCTAGAGGAAGATATAACTCTTTTTGAAATCCAATCAACGTTACATTCACTTAAAGGCAAAACACCTGGGTTTGATAAAATCATCTCGTTCCCTATGATTAAAAACCTGCCTTTAAATATAACACAAGTAGTACTTCTGTTATTCAGCTCGATTTTAACTTCTGGTATTTACCGCAGCAATGGAAGGTATCTACAGTAATTGCAATACCCAAACCTAATAAAGATAAAACCTCGATCGAAGGCTACCGCCCAATTTCACTAATACCGTGTGTTTCAAAACTACTCGAAAAAATTGTTCCTACTGGAATTAGAGTTGTGAAATTTCGGTATTTTTTGAGTACTCAATACTACTCAATACTTTTCAATTGAGTACTCGATACTACTCAATACTTTTAACGGTTTTTTTAATTTAAAAATAAAAATGTTATGAACTCGTATTTATTAGGAAAAATTATCACAATTCACATACACGTGTTAAATAACTATTGTTATTTACATTTTAATTAATTTAAAACATTTTAAATAAATTAAATAATTTTTCCCAAAAATTCGTTACAAATTTCTTTGCTTCACAAATAGAGTTGTATTTTCAGAGCTGTATTTTTAGAGTACTATTTTTAAAGTTGTATTTTTATACGAAAAATACACATTTCTACGGAAAATTGCATCTTTAAAAGTATTGAGTAGTACCGTTTTAGTATTGAGTACTCAAAAAAACAGTCAGTATTGAGTACTCAGTACCGGAATACTCAATACTTTTACAACTCTAACTAGAATTACTTGGTACCTTTTAAAAAAGAATCTTTTAAGCTGCCTACACACTAGGGAACATGGTTGAGGGAACAAAAAATATCAATAAATTTTGTAAACACGAAATGCACACTCTCAACACGCACACACACACAAACGCACTCACACATTCACAAAAAATGCTCTCTTTTTTAAGTATGTTCCCTAGTGTGTAGGCAGCTTTAAGTACTGAACAAGTTGCTTTTAAACCCAATAAGGGAGCAGTTGTACTATAGAGTTTGAAATTTCGATACTTTTTGAGTACTCAATACTACTCAATTGAGTACTCGATACTACTCAATACTTTTAACGGTTTTTTTGAATTTAAAAATAAAAATGTTATGAATTGGTATTTATAAGGAAAAATAATAACAATTCACATACAAGTGTTAAATAATTATTGTTACTTACATTTTAATTAATTTAAAATATTTTAAATAAAGAAATTAAATAATTTTTCCCAAAAATTCGTTACAAATTTCTTTGCTTCACAAAGAGAGTTGTGTTTTCATAGCTGTATTTTTAGAGTACTATTTTTAGAGTTGTATTTTCATACGAAAAATACACATTTCTACGGAAAATTGCATCTTTAAAAGTATTGAGTAGTACCGTTTTAGTATCGGCGTGAAGTTAGCAAAATCACTCAATTTGTTCAAGCAGAATCACTCAAAGTACTCTAGCAAAATCACTCAACAACCCTACTCAAAAGAATTTTGTTTTTTTGCGTCCTATTTAGGAATTCACCAGGATGATGGCTAATAAGGTTTGATAGGGAATAAAAATGGAAATATTTTAAGCTTTTCAAAATATTCAATATATGTTTTTTGTGGTTTTCTCTGAAGAGAAACTTTTTTATTCATAGTGGTCAGTACACGTTTTGGTCTCTAGCGTCCTAACTAGGAATTCACCAGGATGGGGGCTAATGAGATCTGATAGGGAATAAAAAAACGAATATTTTAAGCTTTTCACAGTATTCAATATATGTTTTTGTGGATTTTCTCTGAAGAGGAACTTTTTCATCCATGGTGGTCAGAACACGTTTTGGTCTCTAGCGTCCTAACTAGGAATTCACCATGGTGGTGGCCAATGACGTCTGATAGGGAATAAAAAAACGAATACTTTAAGCTTTTCAAAATATTCAATATATGTTTTTTGTGGATTTTCTCTAAAGAGGAACTTTTTCATCCATGGTGGTCAGAACACGTTTTGGTATCTAGCGTCCTAACTAGGAATTCACCAGGGTGACGGCTAATGAGGTCTGATAGGGAATAAAAAGGCGAATATTTTAAGCTTTTCAAAATATTCAATATATGTTCTTGTGGATTTTCTCTAAAGAGGAACTTTTTCATCCATGCTGGTCAGAACACGTTTTGGTGTCTAGCGTCCTAACTAGGATTTCACCAGGGTGGTGGCTAATAAGGTCTGATAGGGAATAAAAAAATTAATATTTTAAGATTTTCAAAGTATTCAATATGTGTTTTTTGTGGATTTTCTCTAAAGAGGAACTTTTTCATCCATGGTGGTCAGAACACATTTTGGTCTGTAGCGTCCTAACTAGGAATTCACCAGGGTGACGGCTAATGACGACTGATAGGGAATAAAAAGGCGAATATTTTAAGCTTTTCAAAATATACAATATATGTTTTTTGTGGATTTTCTCTAAAGAGGAACTTTTTCATCCACGCTGGTCAGAACACGTTTTGGTCTCTAGCGTCCTAACTAGGAATTCACCAGGGTGGTGGCTAATAAGTTCTGATAGGGAATAAAAAAACGAATATTTTAAGCTTTTCAAAATATTCAATATATGTTTTTTGTGGATTTTTTCTGAATAGGAACTTTTTCATCCATGGTGGTCAGAACACGTTTTGGTCTCTAGCGTCCTAACTAGGAATTCACCAGGGTGGTGGCTAATAAGGTCTGATAGGGAATAAAAAGGCGAATATTTTAAGCTTTTCAAAATATTCAATATATGTTTTTTGTGGATTTTCTCTAAAGAGGAACTTTTTCATCCATGCTGGTCAGAACACGTTTTGGTCTCTAGCGTCCTAACTAGGAATTCACCAGGGTGGTGGCTAATGACGTCTGATAGGGAATAAAAAAACGAATACTTTAAGCTTTTCAAAATATTCAATATATGTTTTTTGTGGATTTTCTCTGAATAGGAACTTTTTCATCCATGGTGGTCAGAACACGTTTTGGTCTCTAGCGTCCTAACTAGGAATTCACCAGGGTGGTGGCTAATAAGATCTGATAGGGAATAAAAAGGCGAATATTTTAAGCTTTTCAAAATATTCAATATATGTTTTTTGTGGATTTTTTCTGAAGAGGAACTTTTTCATCCATGGTGGTCAGAACACGTTTTGGTCTCTAGCTTCCTAACTAGGAATTCACCATGGTGGTGGCCAATGACGTCTGATAGGGAATAAAAAAACGAATACTTTAAGCTTTTCAAAATATTCAATATATGTTTTTTGTGGATTTTCTCTGAATAGGAACTTTTTCATCCATGGTGGTCAGAACACGTTTTGGTCTCTAGCGTCCTAGCTAGGAATTCACCAGGGTGGTGGCTAATAAGGTCTGATAGGGAATAAAAAGGCGAATATTTTAAGCCTTTCAAAATATTCAATATATGTTTTTTGTGGATTTTCTCTAAAGAGGAACTTTTTCATCCATGCTGGTCAGAACACGTTTTGGTCTCTAGCGTCCTAACTAGGAATTCACCATGGTGGTGACCAATGACGTCTGATAGGGAATAAAAAAACGAATACTTTAAGCTTTTCAGAATATTCAATATATGTTTTTTGTGGATTTTCTCTAAAGAGGAACTTTTTCATCCATGGTGGTCAGTACACATTTTGGTCTCAAAATTCGAAATTATCAGGGTAAATACTAATAAGGTTTGATAGAAAATTAAAATCAAATAGTTTAAGCTTTTCAAAATAAAATATATATTTTTAAATTATCTCTGTAATTTTTTCAATTTGCAATTTTGGAGTTTTTTTCGTTTATGCCAGCAAAATTCTTCTTCTTGTTACAGCAAAATCTGTAAGTTCAGCAAAATTCTTCCTCTTTTTTATAAGTTGAGTTTTCTAGAAATTCTTTAAACTGGCTACACTGAAAACAATTCACAAAAAGTGTAATGCCAAAACTGTGAATTAAAAGTATTTATGCAAAGTTGCCAGATTGACAACCTAGTGTCTACAAATGCAATAAAATGTGCAAAGAAATTTGGAAATAACACACAAAGTAACAACGAAAATAATTTTGTTGTTGCTTTGTGTGTAATTCGTAAATTTCATGGCATTTGAAGACATTAAGCTGCCTACACACTGGGGAACAATCGTCACAGAACATGTGTTTCTACTTTTTTTTATTTTTTATACAGACGATGCACACACGACAACAAAACGTCAAACGAAACATCATTTTTGTTTGTTTGTAGAACTGATCACATGAAATATGGGCGGAAGAAAATCAAATTAATTAATTTGTTAATTGTTAGTTTTCCATATGCTACTGTTTTTTTAGTTTTATTTTTTTAGTTATCATATTTTATGTCCCATAATTCTCGCAAATATATTCATTTATAAAATTAATGCAGTTTTCATTATTTATAATTGTCGTCATTTTCATTTTCTCAAAGACTCAGGGAATTATGTAGGTAAAATCAACTGCAAATGACAGTTAAAACAACTGCATTTGTACTTAAAAAGATGTAGACTACATTTTCATTTAAATCAACTGCAATACGAAATTATTTTTAACTGTTAAAAATCAACTGACAAATGTAATAAAAACAACTACAAATGCAATTAAAACAACATACATGCAAATTATTGTAAAACTGTACGAAAAACAGCAAATGTAGTTAAAATAACATAAATAAAAATTATTTTAAAAAATATTAATTTAATAAAATCAAATTTATGTAAACACTCTTAACTTAATTTTATTCTATAATAAATTTAAAATTAAGAAATCAATATTTACACTTAATGTCACTTTTATTTTTCACTATTAAGATATTGTTCTAGATGCCCGTCTGTGAGGGATGAAATATGGTTTTGTTTTTCTTCAGGTAGAAAGAGATGAAAATATAAAAGAACTGAAAGAAAATAAATACAATATTTTTTTAACATTCCAGTAAATGAATTTATATTTTATATTATAAAACTTACCTTATTATTTTAATAATTTAATAAAAAATATATAACCTTTTCCGTATTACGCGTCTTTGGCGTTGTTTTATGACTAAGACAAGAGAAAACATGTTCTTCTCATATTCTTTCACTAGAAATTTCTAAACATGCGCTTCGTACTCATGCTCCTATTTGCTTCGTGTGTGTTTACACACACTTGAAAATTTAAGTATTTGTAAAAAATTCAAAATAACTGCATAAAATAAATGTTACTACAATGTTTTTAACAGTAATTACAGTTGTTTTTCTACAGAAAAATGCAAAACAAGTTTTATGACGGTTATTTAAGAAAACAACTAACGAAAATACTGTAATTTCGTAACAGTTGTTTAAAGCAGTTATTTTTAATATCATAATAAACAACTACCAAAACAGTAATTTTACAGTAAACAGTTATTTTTGGTAGTTACTTAAAAAATAAAGAATTTCGTTGAATTTTTTAAAATTTTAAAAATTATTGTTTAGTTTATATTTGTTTTTATTGATATATTTCTAGTTTGCAAACAAAAATCAGAAAGTTGTATTGTATCTCCAATGCATAAAAGCATAATAACTGGAGAACGTTTTGGATTTTGTACTTCGAATTTTAAATAGGCTGAAGTAATAACACATATTTTTGTAATAGAAAGAAAAAAATTATTTTTTTTTATTAAAATATACATTTATAAACAAAAAGAATTGACTGTAAAAAACAGTAGTTTTTATCGATTTTGTCAGTTGTTTTGAAAATTTTGTAGTAAAAATTTATCAGTTAATTTTACGACATTGGTAGTTATTTTTAATGCATTTGTTAGTTATTTTTCAACAGTTAAAAATAACAAAATATTTAATTATTTTAAATGTAAATACCTTTGTCGCAATTTTAACTGCATATACCTTTGTTTTAACTCTTTTTTTCAGTAGATTCTACCGACAAAGTTTTGTGAGTGGAGCAAAAACACCTCCAAATAGCTAAAATCATTCACAATAGGGCTAACTAGAAGTTTTTCTCTATGTATAGCAGTTTTCTTTCTCGTCTAGATGTGCCTTAATAGGTAATTTATACCCTTATTTTATATGATTTTACCCTTTTTATTTTTTGAGTGTGCGAATGCATTGTAGTGCGTATTAACCTAGTGTCTTCAAATGCAATGAAATGTGCAAAGAAATTTGAAAATAACACACAAAACAACAACAACGAAAATGATTTTGTTGTTGCTTTGCGTGTTATTTTCAAATTTCTTTGCACATTTCATTGCATTTGAAGACACTAGTTTAGGCGCATATACACGAGAGAGAAATCTGCCAGATATAGAGCAAAAAAAAACCCCCTAATTAGCTTAAATAATTCACAATAAAGATATTTAGAGGTTTTTTACTCTATCTCTGGCAGTTTTCTCTCGCGCGTGCCTTTAAGATGCATATACACGCGAGTGAAAACTGCTAGAGATAGAGCACAAAATAAGCCTAATAACGCTTAAATCATTCACAATAGAGATATTTAGAGGTGTTTTTGCTCTACCTCTTGCAGATTTCTCTCGCGTGTATATGTGCCTTTATGTTGCAAATTTTTATATAATTTGTAAATTGTGTTTTTGCAATATATCTTATATAAAAGTTGTTTTTCAAATTATAAATATTTAAAAAATATTTTTTTAATCACAAATTATCAATATCAATTAATCTGGATGTGATTGATTAATTTGGCTAAATTCAAAATTAAAAAAGCGAATAGGTTAGAATAATTGTTGTTGGGGTATTACTGGTGGCAGCTGTAGTTTTGTATTGGGCTATTGCTAATTTTGCAACTGTTGATATACAATTGGTGAATGCAATGATGGTTCTTGTTCTACCCTTGGTTGGTTGGTATATTGTGCTGGTGGGAACAATTTTATCTGCTCCACCTGTTGTCGTCCAAATTGGCTACATAACCTAATGTCTTCAAATGCCATGAAATTTACGAATTACACACAAAGCAACAACAAAATTATTTTCGTTGTTGTTACTTTGTGTATTACTTCCAAATTTATTTGCATATTTTATTGCATTTGTAGACACTAGGTTGTCAATCTGGCAACTTCATAAATACTTTTAATTCACAGACTTAGCATTAAGCTGCCTACACACTAGGGAACATACTTAAAAAAAGAGAGCATTTTTTGTGAATGTGTGAGTGCTTTTGTGTGTGTGTGCGTGTTGAGAGCGTGCATTTCGTGTTTACAAAATTTTTTGATATTTTTTGTTCCCTCAATCATGTTCCCTAGTGTGTAGGCAGCTTTACACTTTTTGTGAATTGTTTTCAGTGTTGCCAGTTTAAAGATTTTCTAGAAAACTCAACTTATAAAAAAGAGTAAGAATTTTGCTGAACTTTCAGATTTTGCTGTAACAAGAAGAAGAATTTTGCTGGCATAAACGAAAAAAACTCCAAAATTTAAAATTGAAAAAATTATAAAGATAATTTAAAAATATATATTTTATTTTGAAAAGCCTAAACTATTTGATTTTAATTTTCTATCAAACCTTATTAGTATTTACCCTGATAATTTCGAATTTTGAGACCAAAATGTGTACTGACCACCATGGATGAAAAAGTTCCTCTTTGGAGAAAATCCACAAAAAACATATATTGAATATTCTGAAAAGCTCAAAGTATTCGTTTTTTTATTCCCTATCAGACGTCATTGGCCACCACCATGGTGAATTCCTAGTTAGGACGCTAGAGACCAAAACGTGTTCTGACCAGCATGGATGAAAAAGTTCCTCTTTAGAGAAAATCCACAAAAAACATATATTGAATATTTTGAAAAGCTTAAAATATTCGCCTTTTTATTCCCTATCAGACCTTATTAGCCACCACCCTGGTGAATTCCTAGTTAGGACGCTAGAGACCAAAACGTGTTCTGACCACCATGGATGAAAAAGTTCCTATTCAGAGAAAATCCACAAAAAACATATATTGAATATTTTGAAAAGCTTAAAATATTCGCCTTTTTATTCCCTATCAGACCTTATAAGCCACCACCCTGGTGAATTCCTAGTTAGGATGCTAGAGACCAAAACGTGTTCTGACCACCATGGATGAAAAAGTTCCTATTCAGAGAAAATCCACAAAAAACATATATTGAATATTTTGAAAAGCTTAAAGTATTCGTTTTTTTATTCCCTATCAGACGTCATTGGCCACCACCATGGTGAATTCCTAGTTAGGACGCTAGAGACCAAAACGTGTTCTGACCACCATGGATGAAAAAGTTCCTCTTCAGAGAAAATCCACAAAAAACATATATTGAATATTTTGAAAAGCTTAAAGTATTCGTTTTTTTATTCCCTATCAGACGTCATTAGCCACCACCCTGGTGAATTCCTAGTTAGGACGCTAGAGACCAAAACGTGTTCTGACCAGCATGGATGAAAAAGTTCCTCTTTAGAGAAAATCCACAAAACACATACATTGAATATTTTGAAAAGCTTAAAATATTCGCCTTTTTATTCCCTATCAGACCTTATTAGCCACCACCCTGGTGAATTCCTAGTTAGGACGCTAGAGACCAAAACGTGTTCTGACCACCATGGATGAAAAAGTTCCTCTTCAGAGAAAATCCACAAAAAACATATATTGAATATTTTGAAAAGCTTAAAATATTCGCCTTTTTATTCCCTATCAGACCTTATTAGCCACCACCCTGGTGAATTCCTAGTTAGGACGCTAGAGACCAAAACGTGTTCTGACCACCATGGATGAAAAAGTTCCTATTCAGAGAAAATCCACAAAAAACATATATTGAATATTTTGAAAAGCTTAAAGTATTCGTTTTTTTATTCCCTATCAGACGTCATTGGCCACCACCATGGTGAATTCCTAGTTAGGACGCTAGAGACCAAAACGTGTTCTGACCACCATGGATGAAAAAGTTCCTCTTCAGAGAAAATCCACAAAAAACATATATTGAATATTTTGAAAAGCTTAAAATATTCGCCTTTTTATTCCCTATCAGACCTTATTAGCCACCACCCTGGTGAATTCCTAGTTAGGACGCTAGAGACCAAAACGTGTTCTGACCACCATGGATGAAAAAGTTCCTATTCAGAGAAAATCCACAAAAAACATATATTGAATATTTTGAAAAGCTTAAAGTATTCGTTTTTTTATTCCCTATCAGATGTCATTGGCCACCACCATGGTGAATTCCTAGTTAGGACGCTAGAGACCAAAACGTGTTCTGACCACCATGGATGAAAAAGTTCCTCTTCAGAGAAAATCCACAAAAAACATATATTGAATATTTTGAAAAGCTTAAAGTATTCGTTTCTTTATTCCCTATCAGACGCCATTAGCCACCACCCTGTTGAATTCCTAGTTAGGACGCTAGAGACCAAAACGTGTTCTGACCACCATGGATGAAAAAGTTCCTATTCAGAGAAAATCCACAAAAAACATATATTGAATATTTTGAAAAGCTTAAAGTATTCGGTTTTTTATTCCCTATCAGACGTCATATGCCACCACCCTGGTGAATTCCTAGTTAGGACGCTAGAGACCAAAACGTGTTCTGACCACCATGGATGAAAAAGTTCCTCTTCAGAGAAAATCCACAAAAAACATATATTGAATATTTTGAAAAGCTTAAAGTATTCGTTTTTTTATTCCCTATCAGACGTCATTAGCCACCACCCTGGTGAATTACTAGTTAGGACGCTAGAGACCAAAACGTGTTCTGACCAGCATGGATGAAAAAGTTCCTCTTTAGAGAAAATCCACAAAAAACATATATTGAATATTTTGAAAAGCTTAAAATATTTGTTTTTTATTCCCTATCAGACCTTATTAGCCACCACCCTGGTGAATTCCTAGTTAGGACGCTACACACCAAAACGTGTTCTGACCACCATGGATGAAAAAGTTCCTCTTCAGAGAAAATCCACAAAAAACATATATCGAATATTTTGAAAAGCTTAAGATATTTGTTTTTTTATTCCCTATCAGATCTCATTAGCCATCATCCTGGTGAATTCCTAGTTAGGACGCAAAAAAACAAAATTTTTTTGAGTAGGGTTGTTGAGTGATTTTGCTGGAGTACTTTGAGTGATTTTGCTAGAACAAATTGAGTGATTTTGCTATCTTCACTCACGTCGTTTTAGTATTGAGTTCTCAAAAAAAAGACAGTATTGAGTACTCAGTACCGGAATACTCAATACTTTTACAACTCTATTGTACTGCAACTTTTGTAATAGAATAAAGAACTAAAATACGTGTTTTAGCTAAACACGTGTTTAAGAATTAGGTGTGAATACAGCCTTAAGGGCGGATTATGGGACCGTAAACGTATATGTGATGTAACTGTACCGTGCCGTAGCTAAAAAGTACACTTATAGATTACCGTAAACGACATTACTATTTAGCATATATTTCATGTGGTTTTATATTTAATTCTAAATTTTTCCATTTATTTGTTAATTTTTATTCCTTATTTGTTGTTTGAATCAATTTACTTTATTCATTTCATATTTTTTTCGACTAAAATCAATCAGCTGTTTCGATGCCGGATAGAAAATTCTGATTTCAACAGAATGATCCGGCAAGTTCGTTTACATTTACGTGTTAGTAACCATTCGTATACATTTCTTCTTGTGGTATCGGAACAGCTGATTCGTTACAGATACGTTTACGGTTGGGTAACTCAGCCTTTAGCCATTTCTACGTATTAAATTCACGTCACGCTGTATACATTTTGCTACTGTGGTAGCCATATTCTAAAATAACAGAGCAGCAACTCTTTTTCGAGACTAGTGGTGGACTGTGACAACTAGGGATGCCGAACGGGACTGGTTTTTACAAATCCCGGGATTCGGGATTTTGAAAATCGAAATCCCGGGATTTTTCGGGATCCCGGGATTTATCGGGATCCCGGGATTTTTCGGGATTTCGGGATTTTTCGGGGTTTCGGGATTTTTTTGTTTCATCATATTTTTAATTTTAAAAATAAATAGCTGAAATAAATCCTACAAATTAAAATAATTCATTTAAAATGTACTTATTATTTCTTGTAGTATAAAGAAATGAACAAATTAAGCCGGATTCACAATGCTGGAGTACTCCACGCTGCAGAGTGCAGTGTGTAAAATAGAGATAAAAAATATGTAAGTGCAAAAAAGAAAGGAACAAAATCCACTCAGAGTGGCGTACTACAGCATTGTGAATCTGGCTTTAAACATAAACTACACTCATAGAAATAAGTATGTAAAAATAGCAGAAAAAGGTACTAAAAATAAGCAAAAAAGTTCCGCGATAAAAACTACTTATGAGTTAAATTTATGCAAATTGCAAATTACAATTTACCTCTGAAGAAACTTTAAAACTAAAAGTTTTTACTAAAACACTGCAAAGTTTTAGTTATATGTGGCTAAAATTAATTGAATTCAAATACAAACTACTCTGCTGAAATCATCAGAAATATTTAGTGACTATTAGTTTTTATAAATCAACTAACATAAAATATTAAGCACATACCTCTGCTCATTTCAGAAAGGCAGATTGTTAGATTTTTCTTATTTAACAAGAATATGCTGTTTTTAGTCGGCAAAATTATTTTGCATGAAGTTATGAATTTAGCAAATCATCAATAAAATAAATAAAAACATGTCCGTTAAGAGATTAAATAAACCTGAATTATGATTTTCAAAAGTTTCACAGCTGAATAAAAGTTTTTAAATTATTAATGTTTTTATTCAGATTTATTTAATCTGTAATATATTATTTGAATGATTCAATTGTCAAAATATAGAAAAATAAATGAATATTAGTGAGAAAAATGAAAAAAATATTATATACTGTTTTTTAAAATTCCCGCTAAATTATAGACTTTGTAATTTAGTAGTGTTAATATTTCTTATCAGAGAAATGTGTTTTGAATCTTTCACAGTTAGTCAATAAAGGGGTTTGAAATTAAAATTTTATAAAGTTCAGAAAATGGAGTTAATCGATTTGGCAAGTGAAGCATTCATTTATGAATGGGAAAAATTAGTTCTTTAATAACATTTAATAAGATATTACATTTATGTGATTTAGGTCGAATATAACAATAAAAAAAAAAAAAAATACAAAAAGAGATAAAATATGGCAAATAATGAAATCGGAAATCCCGGGATTTTTTCAAGACCAATGCCGGGATTTCGGGATTTCTAAATCCCGAAAATCCCGGGATTTTCGGGATCGGGATTTCGGGATCGGTATCCCTAGTGACAACATAACAAAACCATATCTGCACCCTGAGAGTTAGAGATTAATCAGAACTGGTCGACAACGACAACCACATGTGCTTTTTCATATATTTTGTATGGGAAGCAAAATGTCGCCATGTCGTCCGGCGATTTGTCGTCGTAATAGAATCTAATCTATTTTGGTGACGACACACTAATACACACTCAAAATATTTGTCAAATAGTTGCCATATTTTTAACTAATTAAGGGAACAGAGTTGCAGAAATTCGTATTAGTATTGCAAAAATTCGTACTTTGCTTACAAAAAAATAATTTTTTTGACAGAAGAAATATAATTGAAAATAAAAATGCATAATTTACCACAAAAAAGCAAAATTAAATACAAAAAAATGTAAAACAACAGGAATTAATGGAAAACTAATTGAATTGGTGAAGAATTGTGGCGAAAAAATACAAACATAGTCCTGTTTTGCTTTAATTTTTTTCTAAATGTCAAAAATGTCGACAATCGATTGTCGCTGAATTTAAATTATTCGCGACGACTTTTGCTGTCGTCGGTCGACAATCGACACAGTTGTGATTATCCTCTGACTCAGAAAACCGCCACGGGTGTATAATTTTACATTCTACTTAGTGAATACAACTATGTTGTAATGAGTATGTATATAATGCAACCCTGTTAATGTCACTATAAAAATTTAATTAATCGCACTCAAGTATTAAAGGAGTTTGGGAGTGTTTTTTTTTTCAAATAGTGACGAAGAATATAATTGGTATAGCAAATTGATTAAATATTTGTTTGTGTTTTCATATCATTTTTTCAAAACAAATCATATGTAAGTAAAATAATATAATGGAGGTTGTTTTATTGATCTTTGAGTTTTCGTACAATAAACAAAATATGTATGAATTTCGTTTTGGTGATGTGTAAAATTTAGTAGGCTTAAATACATTCTTGTTTTTTGTTATTACAATGAAATGAATCATCTACGATGAACCAAAATATTAAATAAATGGCTAAATTAAGAAATAATTTTGAGGCGGATAATGGAATGAAATTAAAATCGAATTTATAACCTAGTTATTTTAGGTGTATGTAGTTTATTCTTTTTGCGATTGTCTATCTTAGGCCGAGTTTTTGGGATGCCAGTTAAACTTGGTTTAATTAAACCGAAAATCATTTTCAAGTGGCTCGTTTAGTTTTCACTAAAATAAAACAAAATAAACCACATTTCAAAGCAGTGTTCTGGCAACGAGTATATAATTTAAAAAAGGTACCATCTGTCCCTACTTCTGTTAAATAACTCTTCTTAATTTGTATCGAAAAATTCAGACATAAGAATTACACACGTCTGCAAAAAGGGTAACATTTTCGATACAAACTGTCAATGGGTCATATGAATAAAACTTAGCAAATACTTCGAAGTAATTACTTTGGGCTTAGGAATGGCTTTTAACTCCAAATTTACCAATTGGCTGGTAGAATAGCATGAAATGTAAACGAAAATAAAAAAATTTAATTTCTAGTCTACTCCCAAGCAGACTAGATTTGTCAAGTAATTGCTTAAAAAACCCTGTATTTCCCCCTATTAGTAATATCTATTTTTTATTCATATGAGCCAATGTTCGATAGAGGCAATGAAAACCGCCTGGTTCTGGTTACTGTCTACGTTAAACTAGGATTAAAGACAACCTATATTCTAAAAACTGGGCCTTAGTGTTTATTCTAAAGTTTTACATTGTATGTTTCACCTTATAAGGCATACTAATTTTCAATTTTTGTTTTAGTACATTTTTATTATTGGTTTTGCAAAGATAAAAAAGTATTTGTATTCATTATACGGAATATTCGTTGTTGCATACAGTCACGCAGGCATCGTCAACTAGATCAAACTGAAGTTATGAGTCATTTACTAAATGTGATTCTGTCGACCGTATGTTGACACAAATTACTGATCATTTTGTTTAAAGTATTTTTTTTTTAATTTTTTAGTAGAAAACAAAAACTAAAATTAGGAGATAGGAGGAAAGTATATTTGAAATTAAACTAATAGGTCCATTAGTTTACTTAGTGAAGTTCAGTAAGAATTAGTATAAACTTATAGGAAAAGTACGCGAACAGAAAATTTTAAACAATTTGAAAGTTTGTAGACACAGCTGATTTCAACACCAAATATACAAATAAATTTTAGCTGGTCTGTGTGGAAAAATTTAAAAAATTGGATACAATATTTTCAAATTTACCAAAGGTAATAAGAAAATAAATGACTCATGTTTACACTAAAATATTTTTGTTTAAAATATGTTAGAGAATTTGGCTTCCAAATTGCGAGGACTTTGATGGTAATTCAATTAAAAGTCTAAAATCCAGGGTTGGCAACCGTTTCATAAAGTTATTGATAAGTGATAACGTTATTTCAACAGTATTTCGTTAGGTTATTTTAAGGTAATCGGTATTTTAAGTTATATCGTTACGTTATTTTAGGGTTAACGGTATTTTAAGTTATTTCGTTAGGATATTTTAAGGTTAACGGTATTTTAAATAATTTCGTTCGGGTATTTTAAGGTTATCGGTATTTTACGTTATTTCGTAGTATATTGTAAAGATATCAGATTATTTTTACCCTTATTTATATACCACAATTTCGGTAATATATTCGGCCTAATTGCGGTTGTCGTATACGACAAGGAAATTTGTCGTTTTTGCCAAAAGGCATTTTTTGGTACCGCGAGTGACGTTTTTTTCGGTCAATACACCAAAAACTGTCGTATAAATTTTTGTGCACGACAGCCTCAAAAAACTTTTAAAAAAAGTATTCAAATAAGTGAAATTAAACATAAAATCACTTTAATATATTAACAAGTTAAATTAAAGAAGAAATTTTTTTATTTAAATAATTTTTTTTAAAGAAAAATGAAAAAAATTTAACGCACTGGGTATTTTACAACTTGTGGAAAAACACACTATACTAAAAATGAAAAGTTTCACTCTGACACCTTGATTTTATGAAACAATAATCGTTTTATTATTACAAAATTTATTTTTTTTGATTATTTTATGAAAACACCACAAAAATAGATGAAATATTTAATTTTATTATATTCTCTGTCGTATATTTTACACAATACCAAAATATAATAAAAACGACAACGACAACGCCTGCTGTCGTAATACGACAACGACAACCGCAATAAGGCTGATTATTTTAAAGCCAAATAAGTAGTGATATATCTCTATATCGGTAACTCATTATTTCATACCTCCCACATAAGTATTGCTGTATCGGAATATTACCCAATCAGAAATCGCCAGTGGTACAAAAAATCAAGCACTGGCATACAACTGGGTAACCATGGTGTTGAAAATAAATGACGGGGAGAGCACTCATTTGGGACGGTTTGTCAGCGCTTGCAAAAAGCGTTTTTCCAGCATTTGTTTTACAAAAATTTCGGTGGTTTATAAAAAAAACAACTGGCAAGGAATTGGCTTAGAGTGATATGCCAAGGTTTGCAACCAGTGGTTATCCAGTGCTACCTAGCCAATGCTACCAGGCGTACAAAAATCAATTCACTGGTAGACCAACGATTTTATAAAAATGCTGACGCTTCGTTAAAAAATGTTTGTAGTCAGAAGGTTCCGAGTTCAAATCCGGTTGCAAGCAAAAAATTTTGTTTGGATTTTTTTTAATTTAAAATTTTTTTTGTTTTATAAAATCAATTTTTTTGTTTGTGGGAAAGCTCCTTCAAGACCAACTTTTTTTTGCCCCCCCAACACTGGCATACTAGTTACAAAAAATTGTTTGCCAGTACACTAGCATTTTGTCACAGGCAGTAGTTGTCCAGCTATTATCACTCATTTATGTGTTTAGCCATCAAATATTATATGTCTCGTTAGCTCAGTGGGTAGAGCAATCGTCTGCCAATCTGACGGCCTGGGTTCAAATCACGGCAGGACCAAAAAAAATACATATGAACTTTTTTTTTAATTTTATTTTGGAAAATATATTTCCAGACCACCTATTTATTGGTTTTGCCAGCGTTTTGCCACCGTTTAAAAATTTTGTTCCTCCAGTGCTTTTCCGACAGCCGGTCCTTTTGTCTAATGATGTTATCATTTTGGGAATGGGAAAGCACATTTTGCCAGTACTTGTATCACCTGTTAAAGTGCTTTGCCACCGCTTTCCCGTTTGTATTTTTCTGACTGGGGATCTATTCGACTTCTGTGTATTAAAATTCGTGTTGCCATCCGTTATTTTCTGCAAAAAATAGAATTTTAAATTTCGTTTAAAATATACATATATATAGATAAATAAAATTCAATTTATCTTACCTTAAATTTGCAATCTTGTATACGTGCCCAGTCAAATACAAACGGGAAAGCGGTGGCAAAGCACTTTAACAGGTGGTACAAGTACTGGTAAAAAGTGCTTTCCCATTCCCAAAATGATAACATCATTAGACAAAAGAACCGACTGTTCAAAAAGCGCCGGAAAAGCACCGGAGGAACAAAATTTTTTACGTTGGCAAAACGCTGGCAAAACCAATAAATAGGTGGTCTGGAAATATATTTTCCAAAATAAAATTTAAAAAAAGTTCATATGTATTTTTTTTGGTCCTGCCGTGATTTGAACCCAGGCCGTCAGATTGGCAGACGATTGCTCTACCCTCTGAGCTAACGTGACATATAATATTTGATGGCTAAACACATAAATGAGTGATAATCGCTGGGCAACTAATGGCTGTGGTAAAAAGCTAGCACTGGGAAACAGTTTTTTGGAACTAATATGCCAACGTTGGGAGAGAAAAAAAAAGTTGGTCTTGAAGGAGCATTCCCACAAACAAAAAAATTAATTTTATAAAACAAAAAAAAATTTAAATTAAAAAAAATCCAAATTCTGACTACAAACTTTTTTTAACGAAGCGTCAGCATTTTTATAAAATCATTGATCTACCAGTGAATTGATTTGTGTACCCCTGGTAGCATTGGCTAGGTAGCACTGGATAACCACTGGTTGCAAACCCTGGCATATCACTCTAAGCCGATTCTTTGCCAGTGGTTCTTTTTATAAACCACCGAAATTTTTGCAAAACAAATACTGGCAAAACGTTTTTTGCAATCGCTGGCAAAGCGTCCCAAATGAGTGTTCTGCCAGTCACTTATTTTTAACACCGTAGTTACCCAGTGGTATGCCAGTGCTTGATTTTTTGTACCACAGGCGATTTCTGACTGGGTGTACGTTATTCAAAAATTATTAGTTTTTAAATTTGTTTAAAATTTTTTCTTTGAAATATTGCCTTCCCAGCCAGCAAATTCGGAGCGCTCATAAATAATATTTTTAAATGGCTCATAGAAATGATTATTGTTTTTTTGAAAACACTCTTTTTTTAGTAGAAAATATGAACCCTCAGAAAACAATCCAAAAAGTTGTATCTACAATCTAAAAAGCTGTCTCAAAACGAGGGTTCATTTTTCGGACTCAAAGAAGATTCCAAAATTATTTAAATTTATGAAGAAAATTTCGATTTTATGCGTTCTTTTTTCTGAGTCATTTCTGAGTACACAGGGGGCTCTTTTAGACGGACCACTTTCATAGGAAAAAGTGGAAAAATGTTTATGTTTTTGGAGCTCATTTCTGAGTCATTAATTATCATCTTTGTTTGGTGGGTTGTTTTATTAAATGACAAATGAATTGTTGACATTTTTTTTTTGATATCGCCGATATTTCTTCCAACTGATAAAAGGAAGAAATGTTCAAAATACTACTTTGATTATCTTCAAAGTGATAAGTTAATGATATTTCAGTAATATTGTTTGGAAGATATATCTTCCAAATGTTTATTGGGAAGGTAAGATCACGGAGATAACCCGATTTATGCAGCTCCACAAAGTCATGGTCGCTGCCGTCCAAGAAACTAAGCTCAATGCCACCTGTAGACTTCAGAGTTGTAGTAATTACAACATTCTGCGCAAGGACCGCACACGGAGCGGAGGCGGCGGCCTCGCATTCATTATCGACAACACCGTGCAGTACAGAATGATCTCGCCTGACCCAAACGTACGTGACATATACATGGAACACCAAGGTATAGCAGTAAGGTCAGGAGCTACCGAGATCGAATTGTACAATGTGTATATTCCGCCAGTGGCCAGTTGCCCCGCAGGATATCACCCGGACATCAGATTCCTTCTGGTGGGTGATAACCGCATGGTGATGGGCGATTTTAACGCACACCATGAGCTCTTGCGCTCCAATCTGGGGAAGAACAGAAAGGGATAGCCCTGGCGGAACAAGTCGATGACTCCACATTCTGCACACTGAATGAGGACGCCCCCACCAGAATTGTAGGAAGTTGCACTAGCTCGCCAGATTATATCGTTGGCCTCAGACCACCTTCCTATAGTTATCGCGCTCGATAGACCAAGTGACTTCATCGTGTCTGAACGCCGCACGTGCATTAACCACAAAAAAGCTAATTGGTTAGCGTTCAGAGAGTTCACCAATCGCAAATTCAGTGACCTACCCACCCCAACCAATGTGCGCTCCGCGGAAAGGAAGTTCCGTGAAATCGTCAAGGCAGCGGCAGCTCGCTTTATTCCGGCTGGAAGGATCACTAACATCAGACCAAATTTCCCAGCCGAAGCGGCAGAACTCGCAGATGAGCGGGACGAGCTTCGTTCGACCAACCCCAGCGACACAGGATCAGTGAACTCAACCGGGAGATCAGCAAGTTGGTCAACGAGCACAAGCGGAACAAATGGGTAGCTCATCTGAAAATATGCAACCTCAGCACCGGAGCCAGTAAGCTATGGTCTACAGTCAAAGCTCTCTCGAACCCGTCCAGAAAGGACGACAGGGTATCGATCTCATTTGCCGATAGGACGATATCGGACCCAAAGAGGTGCGCGAGCTTTTTTAGCCGGCGGTTTATTGAGCACCCCGAGAGAGACAAGGCGAAAAGGAGTGTCGCACATTGGGTTCAAATGATACCAAAGTGGCGATTAATTGAAATTTTAGAATCAATTTGTTTAAATAATTTTTGGTATCGGGTGAAAGTGGATAAAATTCTGCATAACTATTTGTCACAATCAATCGTCTATGTCAGGGGTAGCAAGACTTTTTTCGCTGCGTGCCTGAAACGGACAAATTTTTTTTGTAAAAATCTCTCGCGTGCCACTTTAAATTTAGTTGTCTTTTAAAAGTCCTTTTTTAAAAATTTTTAAAATTTCTCTTAAAAATATCATCGCAGATGTACATATTTATCAACGCTACGGATAACCCCCATGAAATAACCCCCAAAGGAAAAAATTAACATTCAAGAAATGACGTAAAAATGTTTGACGGTTATTTAATTTTTGGGGGTTTATTTAATCTTTAAATATTGAGATTATTTCATTATGAAAAAATCCCCAACGAAATAAAATTAAAACAGTGTTCAAACTATTATTTATTTATTATTATTATTTATTACCTTTTCATCTTTTGGGCGATATTTCATTTTGTTAAAAAAAAGTTAAATTATTGGGCGCCAATAAATATTTAAGTACTTAAGAAACTACCCAGCAAAACCTTCTATTACCAGGTAAAGGAATAAGAAATCAAAAATTGTAACTACTTACACTTTGGTCGCATAACACATTATTTTAACATGGGGGTGTCATTGGGGGTAAATGGTTGCCTAAATCGTACCGGTATAGGCTAAAATAAGTGATTACGAAGGAAGTAATGAAATAAGTTGTTACTTGTAATATTAAATTCACTAGTTAGCTAAAATAAGTACATTAGACTGGTCCAAAAAAAAAAAAGTTGGAATTTTCACGCTCCACAACCCTACAAATATGCCACTTTGAAAAAAACTGTGGTCTGATCAAAAAAATCACCAAAAAAGTTTTGTTTAGAGGTAGCACATCGCAATTGACTTTTCGAGGTTATACTTGTTCTATTATTTTTAATTAATTAAAAATAATGGAAAAAATGAGAAAAATTAAATATAATTATTATGATAGCGACATATCAAATCTAATATATTTTTAGGTGTACATTACGAATATGAAATCAAAATTGAAATCGGAGTCGCGGATTTCGCGAAATTTGAAAATTTCATAAAAAAAATTTTCAACTTTGATCAGGATGTTTTCTTATATTTAGCAAAATGAAAATTTCGTTTTTGCATTAATATATATCTGTGGAATGTATTCATATTTGCTTAATAATGAAGAAAATAATAAAGATTTATAGTTGGTGCTCACTAACTTTAAACCTTTTATAAAGTTTGGAGTGAGGAAGCCACCATTTAATTGTTAATTATTTCATTTTCAGGCATGAAATGATTTATAAAAGCCATCCCATCCCTAGAATGTGTGGCTTCCAACAACTTGCATCCATCAAACTGAAAAAAAACTAAAACATTTGCTTAGCCAATGACCATTTTCGAAAAAATTTCCAAAAAAATTTTAAAATAAAATTAAAAAGAAAAACAAAACAAAAGTGATGAACAGACTGTCAAAACATTATTCGAAATTCGATTACTTATGTATGCTTTGAATAATATGTTCTAAAAGATTACTTTTTTACACACATTTCCATTGATTTGCTTTATAAATAAAAAAAAAAAGTTTTTATGGCTTTTAAATTTATCTTAGCACATCATTAGTTCTCTAATTTAAGGAAATACATTTTCACTTCCGATTACCGAGTCAATCGATTACTAAATTCGTAAATCACTTACGACTTATTTGGGAGAAGAGAGAAAATAAACAATAGTGTTGCCAGTATCAAATCGAAAAATTAATTTATAGTTAAAATACGATTATGAATCAAGATTTCTAATAACTCTTTATTAAGCGAAATATATACTTTAACTATAGCAAGCTTCAAATACCAAATAAATTTTTTTTTATGAATTAGCATATAATAGTATATTTTTCAAAAGAAATTACTGAGGAATTTAGGAAGAACAGAAAGAACAATATTCCAAATACGCCAACAATTTTAAAATATATTACGTATATTTATACATTTACACATTGTGTATTTATTAGTGTTTCCAATTCGGTTAATCGATTAACCGATTCCTCGATTAATCGCCTCTATTTCGGTTAATGTCGAAAAAAATAATTATTCCACCCGAATAATCAGTTAAAATAGGTCGATTAACCGGTTGCATTTTTAATATGGAATTTTTCCTTTATTTTTTTCCCAAAACTTGGGAATATTTTAGCCTTGGCTAAAAAATTGCAAGAAAAGCTTAGAAAAACAAATACTAACTAAAAATACCACCAAATTCTTTAAAAATCGAGAGAAAGAGGTCCTTAAACCTTTAAATACCTTTTTTGGGGGTACTCCAAGCAAGTCGGCATTGCACCATCGGGACACGTCATCTGTTTTAAGAGACTGATAAATTTTAATAAAATTCGTTTGAAAATATTTTAACGAAATATTGAAGTTTCTATTTGTAAAAAAGAGCTTTAAAAAAACATCGCCAAGGCCCAATTAATGGTGTTTTTGAAAACTTTCTCAAAACACACGACATGTTTGTCAGGTTTTAGGAAATACAATAGACAATGCTTCATTTCTGTTTTAATTCTTTTAAAAATTAAAACTAAATTATATTTCCATGTCCCTTAAGACAAGGTTGCATTTGTTTTAAAACTGTGTCACACAATTGACATATTAATTCTGTAAGAACTCTAGCTTTCTTACTTGCCTCAAGAGAGTGTGTACAATCGGTTCAAAATCACATCAATTCTACGACATGTTCAACTAGAATACCATGGAACCCGAACCCGTTTCAATGAAATTAAATTTTTATTCGAATTAAAACAAATAACCAAAAAGCAGAAAATTAAAGTTAAAAAATTGAAATCTATATGCAATTTGACATCTATAACCGCACACTGAGAAAATTGTGTACATGCTATTTATGAATTTTTACATTGATTCAATTAAGTTTCGCTGGAATTCGTCCATTGGAAGTTTTCTGAGAAAATTGTGTACATGCTATTTATGAATTTTTACATTGATTCAATTAAGTTTCGCTGGAATTCGTCCATTGGAAGTTTTCATTGAACTGATGTAGTTTTTGATAAAATTTTATGAAAATTTTCATATTATTTATGAAAAATTTTATACACCCAAAAAAAAGTTTTATTAAAAAGAGCTTCATAAAAATAATGAAGCTTTGTCATTCACTTTGGGAAGAAAACTTCATTAGCTTACTGAAAATTTTCATTAGAACTCGTCTGACAAAATGATATCTGCGTAAGTTCGCTTAAACTTTAGGTTACTTTTTTATCATTAATGGCCCTTAGAAAACGGTAAAGAGACTGAGAAAATCAGAAAAATGTTATTCTGATTTTTGCAGCGTAAATTAGTATTTTCATTAACTGAAATTCAACTCAACTATTTTTTTATATCGAGGTCTCGATTTTTATTTCTTCTGGGGAGAAGGAAGAATCTTAATAAAATCTTCAAAACTTTAGATATAACATTTATTTAAATGCAATACTAAATTTTTTGCGGCAGTATTGACTATTGTTCTTAATTTAATAATATTTGCCAAACCAAAAATCTGCTACTTTCAGCAGTTCTTTCTGCCATTTTCAAAGAAATTTTAGTAGCTTTAACAAAATTTTTGCAGACCTACAGCTATGGACATAGAAATATGACACTTCATACAAAATTATCTTCATGCATTTCTCTTAATAATTATAAAGCAATAATTATATTTCTTTTCTATTATAGTAAACTGTAATCAAGTAGTCTCAGATTATATATAAAACTTTGCAATATTTAAAACATGCAAATATTTACAACAATATTACTTTACTTTGTTCATATTTGACTTGGACATAAAATAGGACACTTGCAATAATTGTCAAAATTTTACTCGATGCACTTAGCAATAATTTTCTTTTCATAATTTGCGTTTGAAATAAGTAAATTCTTTTCTAATTGTACCAATATGGGACGTGGAAATCATTGTAATCCAGAAAAACGAAGACTTATATCTCAATTCCACAACGAGATGAAATCTCCAACTGAAATTGCTAAAATACTAAAGTGTGCTGCCGACAAGAAGTTTCAAACTACAACTTATATGGACAGGACTATATAAGCAAAAGCAAACACAACCCTTTTATGTCCTCCCATCAAATAAATAATGAAATCAGGGAAAAATTCAACGTTCAAGTGTCAGAAAGGTTAGTAAGAAGAAGACTGAATGAAGCAAACTTATTTGGACGAATAAGTAGAAAGAAGCCTCTTCTTTCAGAAAAAACATTAAGAAACGTATTGATTTTGCCAAAACCCACAAAGGAAATGAGTTGTCCTTTTGGAAAAATGTGCTTTGGAGCGATGAAACGAAGGTAAATCGTGTCGGACTAGATGGTAGAACATTTTTACACCGCCCAAAAAACCATGCTTTAAACATTAAGTACTCAGAAGACCTTGAAACACGGTAGGGGTAATATTATGGTATGGGGGGCTTTTTCCTGGCGTGGTGTTGGGCCTATCATAAAAGTAGAGGACAAAATGGACAGGTTCCAATATTTGAGCATTCTTGTTATGGAGCCATTTGCCTATAAAAATATTTCAGTTAAGTGGTCATTTCTGCAAGACAATGATCCGAAGCATTCGTCGAACATAGTGAAGAATTGGTTTTTACAAGAACAAATTAAGGTTTTGGACTGGCCAGCCCAAAGTCCAGACCTTAATCCAATAGAAAATCTATGGAATGATGTAACTTTGGGCTGGTATTCAAGAAGCCTGGTATTCTATACCAAAAGAAAGATGCCAGAGATTAGTTGAGAGTATGCAAAGAAGATGCGAAGCGGTTATTGATAATAATGGATACAGCACAAAGTATTAGTGTAATATTAACGCTAAAAAAATAATAATTGTTTTAAAAACCAAAAAAATGTACGGTTTTTTGTAAAAATATAAAATGTGTCCTATTTAGAAGTCCAGGTATTTTTATTAGTTTATACATATTTACCAATATATATGTCTACTAAGAAAATTTTAAATAAAAAAAAAACTCAGATTCCAAAACTTTTCAACCTTAGAATATTGAAACTTGTTTTAAATATAGCGAGTTTATATGTCACGTTGCCATTTAAGAAAAACAGGCAGATCTTTGTGTTTTTATTGATACAAAATTAAGGAAATACATTAATTTTGTATTAAACGATTAATCGATTAATCGCCAATTTTCTCGATTAACCGACCCGAATAACTATAGCTATACCTTGATCTGGAGAGCGATGCTACTTTTTATACCCCACACTACTACGTGGACAGGCTAAATTGTGCTGATATAACACCAAAGAATATTGGACCTTTTTTATACCTTTTAGTATACCGATCGACTCAGAATAATTCTGTCAAATTGAATTTATAAGTTTTTAAATTTATTTTTTAGAATCACTATGTCGTCTCGTAAAACTGCCGGTCGTCGTGCCACCACCAAAAAACGTGCTCAGCGCGCCACTTCAAACGTCTTCGCTATGTTTGATCAAGCGCAGATAGCAGAGTTCAAGGAAGCCTTTAACATGATTGATCAAAATCGTGATGGATTTGTCGAAAAAGAAGATTTACACGATATGTTAGCTTCACTGGGCAAAAATCCTACAGATGAATATTTAGAAGCTATGATGAACGAAGCTCCAGGTCCAATTAACTTTACAATGTTTTTAACATTATTTGGTGAACGTTTGCAAGGTACAGATCCAGAGGATGTGATTAAAAATGCATTTGGATGTTTCGATGAAGAAAATAATGGTGTAATTCCTGAAGATCGCTTGCGTGAACTTCTTACCACAATGGGTGACCGTTTTACTGATGAAGATGTAAGTATCACAATTTCGTCGTAACGATTCATAGTAAAATAAGTAGCTTTTAAATAACATACAATCTCACTGCTTTGAAAAATATTTTTAATACAATAACATAAAGATCCACTCGCACAAGAACGAGTTACAAAATTTTGAATTGGGGCAATATACTGCTTAATTTGTGGGACATACCTTGTAAAATGAAGTAGTTTTTGAATCAAAAACAAAAAACATAGAAAAATATAATAAAAAAATTTTAATTTAGTAAGGTTGAGCTCAACCTATATTATCCTAGCGTCGTCATATGAAGACATGAAAAGGCCTCTTTTTAAATGTGCATAATACCGTTATTTTAAACATGGAAGGACTTCTGTTAAAAGTTTTGTGAACAAAAAATGTCAAATTATCATTCTGTGTTTATTTTATCCACTTTGGTTATTGTTTCTGGACACAGTGAATGACCGAAAATCACAAAATTTCCAAAACTGCAAAAATTATAATTTCTTTCAATAAAGAAGAAAAATTGAAATTTATTACATTAATATATTTTTCTTGTTTGGTTTTTCTAAAAGCCAACTAAATTTGCTCCATATTGGTAAAACGACAATGTTCTAATCGCAATTTGGAAAAATTATATAATTTAATGAATTTGGGTGTACAAAATGTACAACATTTTTATTTGTTTTTTTTTTTTTAATATAGTCATTTTGGGCTGTCTTTGACAAGGTTTGGAGCTTCGTACCTTACCTCAGTTTGGAATCTACCAAGATCGACAGGAAAATAGCCCTAAACTTCCCGTAGTAGATACATTATGGTCGAATAGAAAACTTCATTTCATTTTCATTTCGTTTATTAAATCAATGGAACATACAAAATTCCTTACAGACTAGATTAAATAAAAAATTAAAATTAATATATACATTAGAGTCGTCGAAAAAAACATGAAAGTTGGAATTCGCGATCTCCACAATGTTGCCTCTATTCCTTAATGTCTAAAAACTCTCTGTGCCAAGTTTCAGCTAAATCCGCTTTTATTTAGGCGTAGCAAAAAAAGTTGTCTTTTAAGAATTAGTAATTTATCTCTAGAGTAACTTATACAAAAAGTAGGGTTGATTTTAAATTTATTTATTTCTTAACCTGTACGCTATTATTTAAGAATTTTATTTAAATCTGGTCTTAATTAATGTGAACAAAAGGAATTTGAAATCAAAACTTAAAAAAATTAAGTAACTTTTAAGTAATTCGCGGTTTTTTTTAAATTTATACAAAAAAATACCTATTTTTGTCAATTTTTCGAAATTTTCCGAAAAGATGTAATTAACAATTCAACTTGTTTTTGCCTTGTATGCGCAAATTTCTCAAATCTGATCTTTATTTTAACGAAGATTATGAATCAGCAATCGAAACTTAAAAAAAATTGTGGTTTATGAATTATTCGCGGTTTTTGAAAATTCAAAAAAACTCAAGTTTTTTGAGATATTTTCCTAATTACCTATAAACGGTGTTATCGAAAAATGCAATTTGTTATACTTTTGCAATTTACTTACCAAGGATCTTCATTATATATAACACTGATTTTAATTTTAGAAAGGATAACAGACATCCTTGCAAATTAACCTAAAATTTGACTTTTTTTAATATTCCACAGATATATGTATATTAATGCAAAAACGAAATTTTCATATTGGTAAATATAAGAAAACATCCTGATCGAAGTTGAACATTTTTTGTATGAAATTTTCAAATTTCGCAAAATCCGCGACTCCGATTTCAATTTTGATTTCATATTCGTAATGTACACCTAAAAATATATTAGATTTGATATGTCGCGATCATAATAATTATATTTAATTTTTCTCATTTTTTCCATTATTTTTGATTAATTAAAAATAATAGAACAAGTATAAACTCGAAACTTCAATTGCGATGTGCTACCTCTAAACAAAACTTTTTTGGTGATTTTTTTAATCAGACCACATTTTTTTTTCAAAATGGCATATTTGTAGGGTTGTGGAGCGTGAAAATTCCAACTTTTTGTTTTTTTGGACTACTCTAATATACATATGTATTTATAAAAAAGTATTAAAATTTACAAATTAAAAATTTCGAAAAGAAACAATTTAAAAGTTTTTTTCGAAGCTCAAAATTCAATTACGTGGTTTGGATTATTATTAAATGCAATTCCGTTAATACTATTAAGATCATTACACGCGCGATTTACAGTACTATTTTGGGCATAGTTTGTACGATGACAAGGATTATTAAACATATTATGATTATAACGAAGCGTTTTAGGTGGCACATAGAACGATATTTGCGATAACAACTCAGGGCAATCAATAGTTCCAGTAATATTACCATGAATTAGTAATGCAGATTGAAATCTACGTCTATATTCCAATGTTTCTAAACCCAAAAGTAAACCCTTTGATTTATTGAAGTTACAGGTTCAACAAATGAAATGACGATAGTGCATATTTTAGAAATATTCGCTGTACTCCCTCAATACGAGAGATATGAATTCCGCAATGTGGACTCCATACTACCGCGGCATACTCTAATTTTGATCTAACATATGATGTGTATAGGAATTTTAACGTATTAGGATCTGAAAAATCAGAACAACTCCTTCTAATAAAGGCAAGCATTGCGTACGCTTTTGGAACTATATAATTAATATGTGGAACGAACGACATAGTCGAATCAAAAACAACACCTAAATCAATTATCGTTTCAGTTTTCTCCTATATATAGTTTCCCAAGCTAAAAACCGTTTGAATTGGATTTCGAGATCGGGAGTAAGAAACATGAAAACATTTTGCCATATTCAAGTAAAGGGCATTTAGCTCACACCAGTTAAAGAGACTATTTAAATTATCTTGCAGATCCTGAACATCTGAAATGGATTCCACCTTATAGTAAACTTTCAAATCATCTGCATAAAGTAAAAAATTAGCTTTAGAAAAACAATTTGTCACATCATTAATGAACAAATTAAATAATAGCGGGCCCAAAATGTTCCCCTGGGGAACGCCAGACGTTTGTAAGTACGTAAAAGATTCAAAACCTTCAACTACAACTTTACAAGTTCTATCAGATAAAAGTTTGAATGAAAACCCATTCCCTGCAATTTAGCATAAAGAATATTATGAGATACCTTGTCAAAGGCTTTGGAGAAGTCAGTATACACTGTTTCAACTTGCCCACCACGTTCCAATGCTGTTATACATTATTCACTAAAAACAGTTAAATTTGTCGTAGTCGATCTTCCAGGAAAAAATCCATGCTGACGAGGAGATATAATAGACTTAAAAAGAAAAAATATCTTCATAAACTACATGCTCAAAAACTTTTGAAACACAAGATAATTTACATATTGGCCTATAACTAGTAATATTATCTTTCCTTCCATTTTTAAAAACCGGCGTAACTGACGCTGACTTCCACTTATCAATGAAAATCCCTTCCATTAGTGACAAATTTAAAATATATGTAAGAGCAAAAGTAAGAGAGGATGCACACTTCTTCTATAAAAAGGCGCATAAACCATCAGAATCTGATTTAAAGTTATTATTTATCCGCATAATTCCATTGTAAACATCGTCTTCTGAAACTTTCAACATACCGATGTCTAGCATATCAAATGAATCTGAGTATCAAGCTGCATGGATCGTTGAAGAATCAAAATTAAAACTAAAAAACTGAGCAAACATACTCACAACATCATCACATGATTCAGAAATTCTGTCACCATAATTCATGGTTAAAGGAATATCAGAGATTTGTCTCTTCGCTTTCACAAAGGACCAGAAAGACTTAGGATTTGATTTTATTTAACCCTCCTTTTGCAAAATATATTGTTTATATATTCAACAAAACGTCTATGAAACTTGTTACGTAGGTTTTTAAGCTTCTTAAGACCCGTACATATACCCAAAAAAGTATTCAAAAAATTATCATAACACAGTGTTGTTGATTGACATAAAAATATCGCCAACCAATCAATATCATTAAGTAAAGAATTAAGCACATCGAAATTACACTCATTAAAATTAAAATCAACGTAATTTAAGTTGTTAGAATATTTAAAAAATTTATAGGAATCTATTTCAATTACTAAAGCGAAAGATGAATATCACTGTTCAAGTTTTTAACACGAAATTTGTGGTAGTAACGTGAAAACCATATGGTTGTGTTTGGATGAGCCCCCTGACTACTACTCCACCGATGAAAGTGCCAATTTGGCTCATTGGGAAAAATTTATGGCGTTTTTTTTTAATTTCGGTCAATTCGTCAATTTTTGACCATTTTCAGCCCATTTAAGTCGCTTTTCCTGTATTCAAAATTTCTTGTGTTAACTTTATACGGCTCACAATTACTATTTCCACCATTAGAACGCACATTTCAACTGAGAAAATCAAAATTTTTAGCCTATTTTCATGATTTTTGCCCATTTTTCATCGATTTTCCCCATTTTTGTGCTGTTTTTATGCGCTTTTTTGTAGTTCTTGCGCAAACTTATCGACATAATTCTTACCGTTTTTCATTTTTACAATATATTATGCAATATTATTGCCATTTCAAGCAACTCAACACACTTTTTAAATACAAAAACCATCGTTTTTACGCTTTTTCGGATGATTTTCGGGTTTTTTATTGATTTAAATAAATTTTTTGTGGTTGAATACATTTTTTCGGTATAAAAATTGATGGAAATGCGTGTTTCTCCGTATTAATGTAATTCATTTTAAATTGGCAATTGAAATATAGAAATAAGCAATGGAATATCATTCGTTATCCTCCAATTCCATTAACAAATTCCAGCAAAGATCTGCCAAAAGTGAATCTAATTTTTTTCCACTATACCAGTGTTCCAACTGTGCTGATACCTGGTGGAAACGTTCCCCATGCTCGTCTGATTTAGACGGCAACTGACGCTCGAAGTGATCCTGGTGGTGATGCATGAAATGCACTTTCAACGACATTCGAACACCGATATTTTCGAAAGATTGCAGCATATAATCAACAATGGCACGCCAATTGTCCACTCGATTATGCAATATTATTGCCATTTCAAGCAACTCAACACACTTTTTAAATACAAAAACCATCGTTTTTTACGCTTTTTCGGTAATGTGCGTGGACAATTAAAAGGAAAAAAGGAAAGTGTACTTTTTTAATTATTTGGGTTTTTTCCGTTGGCTACCTGCATGATTTTTTTACACAAATTTTTTTTACACAAACGCACACGAATCAGGTATATAGCCACCCTTAAAAGATGCGCCAATTCATAAGTACCTCTCAGTAAAATATTGAAACTTACGTAGTATTTATAGATGTTCATTGATCGATTTTTGTCATTTAACAAGTGTCTCGGAACGCGTAAAGTACGATTTTTTTAAAGTGACGAAAAAGTAATAAAAGTATAAATAAAGTTTCCAGTTTGAAATGATTAATTTTTACGGTAAAAAATGGATGAATGCCTGAAAAACTTCAATCATTACTGTTATATGTGCGGAAAGTGGACCATTATGTCGTCTAAGAAAAAAATTACTGATGAAATTGCAACATTGTACGAGCAGTACTTCAATATTCCAGTGATTCGTAATGTTGACTGGGTGCCTAAAATAGCTTGTTCATCGTGTGTAGCAAGTTTGTATGATTGGCGAACAGGTCGACTGGAAAGCATGCCATATGGAATACCGATGATTTGGTCAGAGCCAGTCGACCACGAAAAAAACATGTGCTACGTATGTAAAAATAATGTTGTGGGTATGAACAGAAGAAAGGCGATGGAATATATTTACCAAAGTGTTCCGTCAGCTCAAACCACTCTTCCCCATTCTCCGCCAGTGACAATCCCGAGAAAACCGAGTCCAACTGAAGAATACATCCCACCATCTTTTTTTTTTCGGAGCCAGAATCGAATTTTTCTTTGTATCAGCCATCAAATATTACGCCACCATGCAAACACATTGAAGTTACACAACAGCGCTTGAACATAATATCAAGACAACTAAAGTTGTCACAAAATAAAACCATAATTCTTGCTCAACATCTTAAAGCTGTGAACATCCTATCACCAGAAGTTAAAGTGTTCGGTTCGCGTGGTCGACAGCATAAATTTCTACCGTTTTTTACTCGCAACGAAAACAATTCATTTACGTACTGAAATGATATCGATGGTTTGATGTCGGCCATGAATTACACGTACAATGCGGACCAATGCCGGTTGTTCATCGAAGAGCAGTCTCAAGGCTGTGCTGCTGTATTTCGATAATACAAAAAACTCTGTGCCAATTGCGCTTGCCGTGAAAACAAAGGAAACGTATGATTCCATGAAACTGATCTTGGATTCTGTGAAATACCATGAACATTGTTGGAAAATATGCGCTGATTTGAAAGTGATCTGTGGCCTTCAAACTGGTTACACTAAAAATATGTGCTACTTGTGTACGTGGGATTCGCGATATACACCACAGTATCAAAAACGAGATTGGTTACCGAGAACAAATCGTCTAATCGGGCAGCAGAACGTTATCCACGAGGAGTTGGTGCCGATGGATAAGGTATTGCTGCCACCATTGCACATTAAACTTGGGTTAATGAAGAATTTCATCAAAGCGTTACTGGTGCGTGGAAATAGATTGGCTTTTGGACGATTGGAGTACATTTTTCCACGCTTGAGGAAGCGAAAATTAAAGAAGGTAAATAAATATTTGGAATTCTTTTTCCGCCAAACAAAGATGAAGTATTCTTGAAAGTTTTTATATAAAATCATATATTTATTTCAGGTGTGTTGAATGGCCCAGACATTCGCAAACTGATGAAGGATGACGACTTCAACAATGTCCTTCAAGAGGAGGAACTCATCGCTTGGGATAGCCTGAAAGCAGTGATCGAAAAAGTTCTCGGCATTCATCGAGTGGACAATTGGCGTGCCATTGTTGATTATATGCTGCAATCTTTCGAAAACATCGGTGTTCGAATGTCGTTGAAAGTGCATTTCATGCATCACCACCAGGATCACTTCGAGCGTCAGTTGCCGTCTAAATCAGACGAGCATGGGGAACGTTTCCACCAGGTATCAGCACAGTTGGAACACTGGTATAGTGGGAAAAAATTAGATTCACTTTTGGCAGATCTTTGCTGGAATTTGTTAATGGAATTGGAGGATAACGAATGATATTCCATTGCTTATTTCTCTATTTCAATTGCCAATTTAAAATGAATTACATTAATACGGAGAAACACGCATTTCCATCAATTTTTATACCGAAAAAATGTATTCAACCACAAAAAATTTATTTAAATCAATAAAAAACCCGAAAATCATCCGAAAAAGCGTAAAAAACGATGGTTTTTGTATTTAAAAAGTGTGTTGAGTTGCTTGAAATGGCAATAATATTGCATAATATATTGTAAAAAGGAAAAACGGTAAGAATTATGTCGATAAGTTTGCGCAAGAACTACAAAAAAGCGCATAAAAACAGCACAAAAATGGGAAAAAGCGATGAAAAAATGGGCAAAAATCATGAAAATAGGCTAAAAATTTTGATTTTCTCAGTTGAAATGTGCGTTCTAATGGTGGAAAAGTAATTGTGAGCCGTATAAAGATAACACAAGAAATTTTGAATACAGGAAAAGCGACTTAAATTTTATTTAAATGCATTTATTCAGTATAATCATTTTAGAATTTTTGGCATATAATCATGAATATCTCACAAATTGAGTTTGTATGTTCTTTTAAATTGATTTTATATATTTGAAATTTTGTTTTTTTTTTTGCTTTAATTCGTATTTGAATCAAACTTCAAAATCAGAATGTCAAAAGTTTTATATTTATTTATTGTGTATTTTTTAATATTTTTTAATGAATTCTAAAATTTTTTGACGAAAAACCGTTATCATTGAAATATAAAGCGACTCAGTGCTTATATATATAATGAATTAGATTAGTTTTGGTAAGTAGCCCACTAAAAATATTTAAATTTTTTCATTAACGTAATTTATTACTTCATTTGTCTGAACAGATCATCACAATCAAAGAATGTGAATAATATCGTGTCTATTTTAATAATTATAAACAAAATGATACAACGAGTTCACGGTCAGAGAAACAAGCCAGCCGCCGTAAGCCGTTTAAGCCGCCGCCGCCGGTCATTTTTGCCTCAGCCGCCGCCGCCGATTTTTCTCGGCTCATTTCGGCTGGAAGTATCAATTTTCCAAAATAAAAAAATTAAAAGCAAATGTCATTTTTAAAACAAATTTTCTACTTCATCATTTCCTGAACCACCAAGAGTATTTTTTTTTAGTTAAAAAAAATAAAAGAACCAGTTTTATAGTCAGAGCTAAGAAGGATTTTTGTCATAAATATTTCTTAAGTTGGAAGTTTTGCTTGAAAACTTCTGACAGATTTCTCTGAAATTTGGATATGCAATAGAGGAGAGAATCCAAATGAACAATATACATATATACTTTTCAAATGACCAAGTCAAGATTGTAGGCAGAGCTTCGAAAGAATTAATTCAATTTTAGGTTAATTCGCACAAAACCGAATTCAGCTTTAGAAATTGAATATATATCATTCCATCAAAACATTCCTTTATAATTAATTCATAGGTTTCATTCCCAAATTTTAATATTAAATAGAATGCATTCTTAAGTTGAATACATTCCTTATAGAATTACAATCAATTTAAATAATTAATTTTTTCATTAATTCTAATCTTTTACAAAATGGCTTATCAAAATTGTCATTTTATTAAATCAGTAAAAGATCTAAGGTATGAATATACTAATGATTCTGACAACACTTTAGTTTATAATTACAAATTAAATAAAAATGTGGCTTATTTTAGGGATTTAATATTGATATCATATACACAACCCATAAAAATAATTAAAAACGCAACATTTATTTTAAACTTTTACAAACCGAATGAAACGTGAAAGATCATTATAAAAAGAATGAATTCATGAAAGAATTCATTCACTATGCATGAAAATTAAAAGAATGAAGCCAGTGAATGAATTCATAAGGAATGGTATAATCGTAAGATATATTAGTAAATTTTAATTAAAAGTCCAAAAGTGAATTAAAGAATTAATTCATTCGAATTTATGGTCGTAGGTTTGGTTAAGTAGATCACATCACATTTTTCAGAACTTTCAGTACACCTGAAATTATTATCAAAAGACACATTTTTAAGACATTGCGGACGAAGATATTTACAATAATCGACGCTGTTCTGAGTTCCGCATCCACAAAAAAATTCTAAAGTGAAACATTCCGAATTTTTTTGCTGTTCCGTGATCCACATCCGAATTTTTTTTTTCGTTTTATTTCGTATAGAAAAAGCTTGATGATAGTGAAACGAATATATATTTTTTAACAACAATTATAATATAATAATTTATTTTAAAATTAGTCTATGAATATTAAAATTTGGTAGAAACAACAAATTTTCGAAATTTTTAATTCCGTGTGATTTTACAAATCAACTCTAATTAAAAAGATTCGGAACTAAGAACAGGGGTGAATATCTGAATTTTTTAACTTTTCTTCTAAGTTTTTCAACTTTGACATCTTTTCGAGCATAATTTTTTTCGAACCATATTTTTTTCTAGTTTATTCTAAAAACACATTTAATTTTGAGTGAAAATAGAGTCTGTTTATTTCTAAGTTCCGAATCCACATAAAAAATTCTAAAGTGAAACATTCCGAATTTTTTTGCTGTTCTGTGATCCACATCCGAATTATTTTCTTCGTTTTATTTCGTGTTGGAAAAGCTTGGTGAAAGTAAATGGAATATTTTGTTGCAAAAATTAATATGTTAAAATTTATTTTAAAATTTGTTGAAACAGTCAATTTCCGACATTTTGAATTTTGTGTGATTTTACAAAACCACTCTAATTAAAAAGTTTCGGAATTCAGAACAGGGGTGATAGTGTCAAAACAAGCACTTAACAATTTGAAGTTCAGCAATTTTTCAACCGATTTTGAATATTGTTACGTTTTTGAAAAGACAAAAAATTTAGCTTTCCAAATATATATAGATTTATTTATTTGTAACTGAAATATGTTGACAGTATTTTTTAAAATATTAAAATTAATTTTTTTTTTAATTTGTATACTTTGACGGCTTTTTACAGTATTAAACAATTCTTTACTATTGTAATTCATTCTGAAAGTGGGTTTAGTTCTTAGTAAAATCAGATTCTTTTGTTTAAATTAATTGAAAATTGAAAAAGTTATCGTAATTTTTCTAAACATTTAATTTCAGCAACTCGAGATTCTTGTTTGCACAATCATTAAGGTTAATATTTTCAATTTTCTTATAAATGCAGAGATTCCATGTTTATAAAAAAATGTATAACTTTGACAATTTTAAAGCGATTAAAATAGAACTTCATTTTGCCCTGAATAAAGAATAAATTAGATAAAAATGAGTTTTTCTTTAAACAAAATATTGCAATTAAAAGCCGTCAAAATTAAACAAAATAAGAAAAAGTTAAGAAAATCAGTTTTATTTGAAAATATTTCCACACAATTTTGTTGAATATATAAACATATGTATATATTTGTAAAGCCCAACTATCTCTCCTTCTAGCTCCGTTCAAAAACTAAAAATCCTAAATTTGTAATTTTTATCGATGAATTTAACTTAAAATTATTTTTTATTTGATAATTCCAAATTTTTTGCACAATTTCCTTCTGCTATATTTTGGAAAAAACCTTAAACATCTTTAAAATACGTGTATAATGTTCTATCAAGCCGATCAAGCCGCCGCCGCCGCCGATTATTTGGTTGCGCCGCCGCCGCCGATATTTATCCGGCTCAACCTTAATCGCCGCCGCCGCCGCCGATTTTTTGCTTGCGCCGCCGCCGCCGATTATTTTGATCGGCTTGTTTCCCTGTTCACGGTACTGAGAAAAATATATGACTTATTAACCGATATTCAAAAATTCCTCTCCCTGATCTGCTGTTAGCATGTCTCATTCATAGAAAAAAATTTGCAAATTGGTTTTGTAAGTTATATAAATGTGTATTTTAGCTTGCGCTTACATTTGTACCGAGATTTCGATATTCACCACTGCGAAAAAGCAATAAAGAATAGCTCAGAGATGTGTGATTTTGAAAAAATATCTTCATTAGAAATAACTATATGCGTTTTATTCAAAATTAAACGTTTTTAAGCTTTTCTTGTTTTTTTACAAAGGTTAATACCAAAATTTTGGGATTTCGGTACAGATGTAAACGCGACCTTATTAGTTTGGTGAATCTTTTCAAATAAATATTCCTTTTTTTATTTAAAATTTAACACTTTCCCCATTTTTAATAATTTGTTTATTAAATAAGTTAAGTAAAAGTGCAATTTTTGTTTTTATAAAATAAAATAATCTGTAACGAAATACAATACTGCATTCGAAATAAAATGTAATAAAATAATTTTTTATTATAAAAAATACAAATAATGTTTTTATTTACAAATGGGAATGAAAACTAAGAATATGTGGTCATGTATGAGTGCAATAATTTCATCATATATGTTTATACGTTATCATTGATCTACATATTACCTCAATTTTCGTTAATGTTCGTATATGAAACCATATATGATTATTCATACATCAACATATACGAGCATATTCGATTATTTTTAACCGGGTTGTTAAATTTCGTTGATGTTGGTCTAAGTTGAGTTGTTGATACGAAATTCGATTTTCTTTCAGCGGTCACATAAGTAGACAAACATTAAAATATTAGCCCACACAAGACGAAATACACTGAAGATGGCTTTGTAGCGAAAGCCGAAAATACGTATTCTATATTGCTGGTCTTATCGAATTCTTTCAAATATATTTTTATTCTTTGTAATTTACTTGTAAAAAAATTGTATCATCTTTCTTTGATTTGAAAATAATTTAAACAGAAAGTGATATTAATTTATGATCTAGAGCAGAGGTCGGCATCACCTATGCCCATGGGCGCTCTCTCACACCTACATAAGCTCACACATAGAACAAAAAAATAATCAGTCGCATTCAAGATTTCAATGAAGTATGTTACATCGCTTGTTTGCCAGATTTTTTACACTCTGCATAATGTTTATTGATACATTTATTTCGTAATTTATTTTTAAGTTTTTTTGTTTTTATTTTTTTTTGTGTTGTTGTGTTTTGATATTTGTTTTCGTAGTTGTTGTTTGATTTTAAATTTTTATTTTATATTCCCATTATAAACATTTAAAATTTTCGAATTATTATACAAACGTTCTTTATCAGTGCATTAAGAGTGAGAGGCTGCAACTCACTCATTTCTTATAAATGCAGAGATTCCATGTTTATAAAAAAATGTATAACTTTGACAATTTTAAAGCGATTAAAATAGAACTTCATTTTGCCCTGAATAAAGAATAAATTAGATAAAAATGAGTTTTTCTTTAAACAAAATATTGCAATTAAAAGCCGTCAAAATTAAACAAAATAAGAAAAAGTTAAGAAAATCAGTTTTATTTGAAAATATTTCCACACAATTTTGTTGAATATATAAACATATGTATATATTTGTAAAGCCCAACTATCTCTCCTTCTAGCTCCGTTCAAAAACTAAAAATCCTAAATTTGTAATTTTTATCGATGAATTTAACTTAAAATTATTTTTTATTTGATAATTCCAAATTTTTTGCACAATTTCCTTCTGCTATATTTTGGAAAAAACCTTAAACATCTTTAAAATACGTGTATAATGTTCTATCAAGCCGATCAAGCCGCCGCCGCCGCCGATTATTTGGTTGCGCCGCCGCCGCCGATATTTATCCGGCTCAACCTTAATCGCCGCCGCCGCCGATTTTTTGCTTGCGCCGCCGCCGCCGATTATTTTGATCGGCTTGTTTCCCTGTTCACGGTACTGAGAAAAATATATGACTTATTAACCGATATTCAAAAATTCCTCTCCCTGATCTGCTGTTAGCATGTCTCATTCATAGAAAAAAATTTGCAAATTGGTTTTGTAAGTTATATAAATGTGTATTTTAGCTTGCGCTTACATTTGTACCGAGATTTCGATATTCACCACTGCGAAAAAGCAATAAAGAATAGCTCAGAGATGTGTGATTTTGAAAAAATATCTTCATTAGAAATAACTATATGCGTTTTATTCAAAATTAAACGTTTTTAAGCTTTTCTTGTTTTTTTACAAAGGTTAATACCAAAATTTTGGGATTTCGGTACAGATGTAAACGCGACCTTATTAGTTTGGTGAATCTTTTCAAATAAATATTCCTTTTTTTATTTAAAATTTAACACTTTCCCCATTTTTAATAATTTGTTTATTAAATAAGTTAAGTAAAAGTGCAATTTTTGTTTTTATAAAATAAAATAATCTGTAACGAAATACAATACTGCATTCGAAATAAAATGTAATAAAATAATTTTTTATTATAAAAAATACAAATAATGTTTTTATTTACAAATGGGAATGAAAACTAAGAACATGTGGTCATGTATGAGTGCAATAATTTCATCATATATGTTTATACGTTATCATTGATCTACATATTACCTCAATTTTCGTTAATGTTCGTATATGAAACCATATATGATTATTCATACATCAACATATACGAGCATATTCGATTATTTTTAACCGGGTTGTTAAATTTCGTTGATGTTGGTCTAAGTTGAGTTGTTGATACGAAATTCGATTTTCTTTCAGCGGTCACATAAGTAGACAAACATTAAAATATTAGCCCACACAAGACGAAATACACTGAAGATGGCTTTGTAGCGAAAGCCGAAAATACGTATTCTATATTGCTGGTCTTATCGAATTCTTTCAAATATATTTTTATTCTTTGTAATTTACTTGTAAAAAAATTGTATCATCTTTCTTTGATTTGAAAATAATTTAAACAGAAAGTGATATTAATTTATGATCTAGAGCAGAGGTCGGCATCACCTATGCCCATGGGCGCTCTCTCACACCTACATAAGCTCACACATAGAACAAAAAAATAATCAGTCGCATTCAAGATTTCAATGAAGTATGTTACATCGCTTGTTTGCCAGATTTTTTACACTCTGCATAATGTTTATTGATACATTTATTTCGTAATTTATTTTTAAGTTTTTTTGTTTTTATTTTTTTTTGTGTTGTTGTGTTTTGATATTTGTTTTCGTAGTTGTTGTTTGATTTTAAATTTTTATTTTATATTCCCATTATAAACATTTAAAATTTTCGAATTATTATACAAACGTTCTTTATCAGTGCATTAAGAGTGAGAGGCTGCAACTCACTCATACAAGCACAAAATAAAGTTGAATATCGTTGCCGATCCCTGATCTAGAGTCAAACTAAAAAGAACATTCATTTACTTAAAAAATAGTATTTTATAATTCACATATATTCAGGCACCAGAAAACGTTTTTTTTTTTTTTTATCAGAAATAAATATCAATAAAGTTCAAAATGTTTTTATTTCTCAATCGAAAACAAAAACTTTCAATTGTACTTTAAAATAAAAATATCCCTCAAGTTGAAATTCCAAAAATATCTTTAGGTATAAATATCAAAGATAAAAAAATTTATTAAAAAAAAAATAAAACTTTTTAAAACGTATTTTTTTGTTTTTCATCGTTTGTTCTAAGTACAAAAATATGAATAGAATTTTAAAATTTTTGTTTTATTTTTATGGTGGATATACTATTCTGGTTTTTGGTTTCAAATCAGTAGAAAATCATATAATACACTGGAGTGCACTGTTGATAAAAAAATAAAACTTTTTAAAACGTATTTTTTTGTTTTTCATCGTTTGTTCTAAGTACAAAAATATGAATAGAATTTTTGTTTTATTTTTATGGTGGAGATACTATTCTGGTTTTTGGTTTCAAATATATCATATAATACACTGGAGTGCTCTGTTGGGCGGTACATACATACAAACATATATTGCAAATATTTTTTTTTGCTAAAATGTTTGCCAATTGACTAGTATTTTGCATTAATATTATTCATTTTCGGAATGAAATCGCTGTATAAGTTTTCTAATTAAATTTTTGAACCATGAAACTTTTTTGGCATTCCGCCATTAATTTGCAATTTTTTAAGTGCAGATTTTTAAAATTCATAACCTAGGGACCATATTACCCATATCTCATACCAAAGTTTGGTAATTAGTTTGCAAAAAAAAAATTGGCAAAAAAATTTGCAAAAAGAAAAATTTTTGCATTAATGTATTCTTTTGCAGAATATAAATTGCTGATTAGGTTTCTTAATTATTTTTTTTTGTATCATAAAGGCTTTTTTCGCATTCCGCCATTATTTTGCAACTTTTTGAATGCGGTTTTTTTAAATTTTTAACCTTAGGACTATAATTGCCATATCTTATGCCGAAGTTTGGTGGTTAGTATACAAAAAGTTTCGCGAAAAAAAAATTTGCAAAAAGGAAAATTTTTCCATCACCATATTCGTTTGCAGAATGTAAATCGCTGACTGAGTTTTGTAATTTTTTTTTGTACCATAAAGCTTTTTTTTCGCGTTCCGCCATTATTTTTAAATTTTTTAAGTGCGGATTTTTAAAATTCATAATCTAGTGACTATAAAATTTTCCGCGAAAAAAATTTTCCGAAAACAAAAATTTTTGCATCAATGTATTCGTTTGCAGAATGTTATTCGCTGACTGAGTTTTTTAATTTATTTTTTGTTTTATAAAGCTTTTTTTCGCGTTCCGCCATTATTCTGCAAATTTTTAAGCTCGGTTTTTTTAAATATCTTATACCAAAATTATCTGGTTAGATTGCAAAAACAAAAAAAAATTGGGAAAAAAAATTTTTTCAAAAAGGAATAGTTTTGCATCAATATATATCAGGGATGGAAAGAAAGCTCGAGCGAGCCAAAAATATATACATTTTTTTAAAAAGCTCGGAAGCCAAAATTAAAAGAGCTGCTCAAATGAAAAAGCTCGCAACTAAAAAAAATAAAGAGCTTATAAAAATGAAAAGGCTCGTTTACAAAACTGAATAGAGTTTTTTAAATCGAGCAGCTCGTATACAAAATTTCATAGAGCTTTTATTATGGAGCAGCTCTTTAACGAAATTTAATTGAGTTTTTTCAAATCGAGCCGCTAAAAAAGCTCGCTCCCCTTAAATAATTTAGTTATTATAAAAAACAAAAACGGTAATTTAGTTACTTTAAAAAATATTGACTTGAAAAAATCGTCAATATTTGCAAAAATTGCCCAAATAGTCAAAATTAAAAAAAATCATCAAAAATTTTTACGAAAAATTGTCAATATTTGAAAAAAATAACAAAATTTGAAAAAGTCGTCAAAAATTGGAAAAAAATTAAAAAAATTTGAAAAATTGCCAAAATTAAAAAATTTTTTAAAAATTTTGAAAAAATCGTCATAACTTGAAAAAATCGTCATAACTTGAAAAAATCGTCAAAAAATTTCCAAAAATCGCCAAAATTGCAAAATATCGAAAAAATTTTAAGAAATCGTCTGTAAAAAATTGGAAAAAAATCGGGAAATTTTGAAATAAGCCAAAATTGAAAATTTTTTAAAAAATTACCAATATTTAAAAAATCGACAAAAAATAGAAAAAAACGCCAAAATTGAAAAAAATCGTCCAGGTATTAAAAACGAAATTTCCAGAATTTTTTTTGCCGCATTTATTTTTCCTTGTTTTCCTAGTTTTAAAGATACTAGCGATATTACAAATAAAAGCCCTTTTCTCTCTACGAAACTTAGTTTTCGATAAAAATGCGATTTTAAAATCTAGCAGTGCAAGTCTAAATTTAGTTTCGCTATCGGGGTATTGGTGGCGGGTTTTGACCTTAGCTTCAGTCATTTTTCCTGTAGCTCTTCTAGTTTAGGAGATATGGACGATTAAAATTTTATTTAAGCGATTTTCGCACTTATTTTTCCACAGACGACTCACTATGACTTCCCCGTTCCAAAACCGTCGTCCGTTTTCATTTAACTCTTTCAGTTTTCGAGATATGGGCGATATACCAAATAATATCCCTTTCCTTTCTACGAGGCTTAGATTTCGAGAAAAACGCGATCTTAAAATCTAGCAATGAAAGTTAATATTCAGTTTCGGTATCGAGGTATTGGTGGTGGGTTTTGACCATTGGTGCAGATTTTTTCAAATTTTTGACGATTTTTCAAATTTTGACGATTTTTTGTGATTATTTTAAATTTCGTCGATTTTTTTAAATTTTGACAATTTTTTTTTAAATTATGCGATTTTTTTTTTAAATTTTAATGATTTTTTTTTAAATTCGGCAATTTTTTTATATTTGTCAAATTTTTTTTAAAATTTTTCGCAATTTTTTAAAAATGTTGACAGTTTTTTTTCAATTTCGGCGATTTTTTATCCATTTTTGAATTTTTTTTAAATTTTTACCGATTTTTTTTAAATATTGGCGATTTTTGACAATATTAGCGATTTTTTTAATGCACGCACATACGCACTTGCACTCGCACATGTGCGAATTTGTATTCGCACTTCATGTGCGTGAATTACGAACCCTGCACCATACTTTGTATAATATTTGGGTATTTTAGTCCCTTATGTAGTTAACAACTTTTAACATTTCTTTTGAAATTCTATTGGAAATGCTGTATTTAATATCTAAATATTTAATTTTAATTTTTTTTTGTAAACAAGCCAAAAGAGTTTTCAAATTTACTTGAAAAGAGCTAACGTTTTCATAATGCTCGATTTATTTTTTCGAAAAGAACCTTTTTTTGTGAAGCTCTTTTTCATTTTTTGAGCGTAATCATTGAGCTCGCTTGTTTTAAAAAATTGAGGAAGCTATATTTTTTTAGCTACTTTCATTTTTATGTAAGAGCGAGCTAACATTTTTTGGCTCGTTAAAAAAAAAAAGAGCGAGCTTTTTTTTTTGGGCTCGGCGAGCGAGCTTTTCCATCCCTGATATATGTATATGTATAGCAGTAGTGGGATTCTGTAACCTTTTAACGACAAAATTCGGTACCCAAGTAAAAAAAAAATGATATGGAGCCATATGAAGTTGTATTTAATTATATATAATCTTTTATGTAATTAGATATAATTATATCCGAAAAATGAGGACATCTTATTGTATCGAATTGTATACAATTGTATACAATTTGGTACAATTTGATACAATGTTATGCAATTCGATACAATTGTATCCGAATTTTGTCCTCATCCAATTACATCAAATTATATCTTTTTGTATAAAATTATATAAAATGTTATAAAAGTGGACATAGTTTGATACAATTATATCTAAATATTAACCATATCTAACAATATACAAAAATTATTTTTTTAAATAAAAAAAAATTTTCAATTACTTGTAATTGTAATTGTTCTTTTCTGAATTGCAATTACAAATAATATGTAATTGTAGATGAGTTTTCTTTCAATTACAGTTACATGTAATTGTGTAATTGTATGTGTAATTAATTACAAAATGTAATGATTAACCACAGGTCTGCTGGAGATCTTATAATTTCGATAAATCTTCCATTACTTTTATCCAGATTTATCATGACAGTGCAATAAACATGAAAAAATTTTTCTTTTAATATAGTAATTTTAAAATAAAGTTAACAACACTGGAACTTTAAAGTTAATAGGATTATGATATACAACCAAGATATAAGAAATCAGTCAAGTGTACGTTATAGTATAGAGAATTTCGTATTAAAGCTTCATTCTTGTTAAGGTTGTGGGTGCGTAAGCCATTTTTGACTCATGCTCCTAAACAAAAACAAATTACTCACGCACGAGCATTTCGTTTCTTACTCAGCACACATGAGTATATTAAAAACTTACAATCAGAAAATTCTCACGCAAAACAGTAAAAATTACTAAAAACATATGATGCAAAAAATAAACTCACACACGAATCATGCACGGTTTATTCTTACTCACGCTCACGCACGATTCACTTAAGTATAGTAATTATTACTCACGATCACGTGTGAATAACGTGACTCACGAACATTTCGTGTCACGCGCCAATCCCTATTAATTACTAAATCTAAAACTAGTTCAAAATCATTAATAACATGGAACCAAATATAATATAATATAATACGGTTTTATATGGACCTTATATATTTTTATATAAAATCACTTTGAAAAAATTGCCTAGGTGGGATGATATACAGTTGTGGACACGAATTTAAGTCAATTCAAGTTTTTTTTTCTAATTTTATTGTTGTTGCCTTTATTTTTAAAGAAATAGTGGCTAAATTCGCCACGAAAGGCAAGGAGATGGTTCATAAAATTGTACAATTCTTACGTAATGTTTGTTTTTTCATTTTGTCGCTTGTTTTAAATGAGCGTGGCTTTTAACGAAAAATGAGCGATATCAACCTTTTATCAAATTACATAGTAAAATTTAGGCAGTACTGATCGGTTCTGTACAAACTGTATATTTTTAGAAATCCTATAAAATTTCCTTAAGTTTTGCATTATTTTTATTTACAAATAGTCGGCAGACTTAAAAGTGCAGCACTTTAAACATGACCACATTTTTCTTTGTTTTTATCGATTTTTAATAAAGTTAACAGCATATGTAACTACATATGGTACATATTAGTATATATAGGGACATATATATTTATACTGATCTATATATGACATCATATAAGAAATTTTTGAAAAACTCAAACCTATACATAGTTATATCCGTAAAGATATGGTGTCACACTTGACTATATATAAACATATTAGCCCATATTAAATTATATAATTTCCTATATAACTATTTTTACTCGGGTAGTTAAGTTGTCATTTTACTATGAAAACTTGTCAATTTAGCTACCTAATTTTGTCGTTAAAAAGTTACAGAATTGCCCCACAGAATGTTAATCGCTGATTAAGTTTAAAAATTTTTGAGTGGGGTTTTTTAAAATTCATAAATTTAGGACTATGATACCCAAAGTTTGGTAGTTCGTATGCCAAAGTTTGGTAGTTCGTATGCAAAAAATTTCGTGAAAAATAAAGTTTGCAAAAAGGAAAATTTTTGCATCAACATATTCGTTTGCAGAATATTTTTTGTACCAAAAATTTTTTTTGGCGTTCCGCGATTTTTTTTTTGCAATTTTTTAAGTGCGGATTTTTAAAGGTCATAATCTAGGGACAATAATACCAATTATTTCATATCAAAGCTTGGTGGTTAGTTTGCAAAAAAAAAAAAATTCGCGAACAAATTTTCCGAAAAGAAAATTTTTTCCATCAGTGTATTTGTTTGCAGAATGTAAATATCTGATAAGAATTTTTAATTAGTTTTTTGTACCATAAAGTTTTTTCGCGTTCCGCCATTATTTTACAATCTAGGGACTATAATACATATATCCTATACTGAAATTAGCTGGTTAGATTGCAAAAAAAGAAAAATCATAAAAAAAAATTTTCCAAAAAGGAATAGTTTTGCATCAATATATTTGCTTGCAGAATGTTAATCGCTGATTAAATATCAAAATTAATTTTTTATACCATAAAGCCTTTTTCGCGTTCTGCCATTATTTTTAAATTTTTTAAGTGCAGTTTTTGTGGTTAGTTGCTCACAAATCCTATGGTTTTAATGACCACAGTTTGTCTTTTGCACAAAATTATTCAGCCTATCATGCTTTGTAGAAGTCTTTTCTGCGAAAATTATTATTATTACTTTTTAATAACGCAAAGGTATATACAATTGGATGCAGAAATGTGTCCATATGAATGTTGTTTTAAGAATTTTTACAAAATTTATATGTAATTGTAATCAGAAAAAACTAAAAAAAAACGTTTTATTTTGTTTTTTCCTCAATACAAAATAAAACGTTTTTTTTTGTTTTTTCCTCAATACAAAAATAAAAATAATTCTCAACTTTCCTGAAAATATCAGTACGAATATTTTTTTAAATTTTGTTTTCGAAAAGAAAACAAAAAATAAAAAAAATTATGAAAACAAAATATCCATTAAGAAAAATAAATTCATTTGTACACAAGTGATTTTTATTTATTGAGGAAAAAACAAAATAAAACGTTTTAAAAGTTTAATATCGGGTGCCTGTATATATTTATTTATTCACTTAAGATATTTGTACTTCATATTATTAAAATAAATATAAAAAAATTTAATAAAAATAATTAAATTTTTCTACAAAGAAATCAAAAATTAAGTTTATCGAAATCATTTTTTACAAGGTATTCTGGGAGGTTTCCTTCGATTGCAGTAAAATATGTTATAGACGATTAACAAATAAGATACTCATTTAAAGGTTTGTTTTAAGCCCAATTTATACTACATCCATAAACTAGTACTTTTTAAAAACTTCTGGTTTTTGGTTCAGTTTTTGTATGGAGTATGACAAGTAAATCCAAGTAGTTTTCAAAAACTACTAGTTTTTGGTTATACTACATTTATACCTGAGCAAAAACTACCTGGTTTTTGGCTCTTGTAGTTTTTAACTTGTCAAAACGCATACAAAAAAAACAAGCAAAAGCTAGTTTTATACAAAAACTAGGTGGTTTTGGCTCAAGTATAAATGTAGTATTAGAAGTAAATACAGTGTTAAACATGCATTTGTATAATATTTGAGTGATCGGAGTAAAATTTGCAGGAAGTATTGACACATAAAGACACTAAAAGCATGAAATAACTTCTTTGCATTTTTCCAAAAAGTGGACAAAGTAGACGAGGTTAAACAGGGGTATTTTCGGTGATGCTTTATATACTGTCGATTGGTAATTAAATTTAAAACATTTTTAAATGAAAAATAAGTTGATAACCTATCGGTAAAGAATATTTCATAGTTTATCGTTAAAAACGTACAGCCATGTTCGACCCCACCTACTTTGCCCATTTTTTGCAACAAAAAAAAAAAATTTGCAAAATTGCATGTTTTTTAATGTATAATATGGCAATACATCCTGAATGTTTGATCCATCCTTGAGTATAAATTTATTTTTTTTAAAGAATTGATTAAAGTTTCCAATAAAGCGACTTTTCTATTTTCCAATAATTATTTTCTCTAAGCACATTCTTCCCGTTTTTTATGCTATCCGCTAACATTTTTTGAAAGGCCAAATCACTATTTTCTTTTTTTGTTGCATGTATGTAAGCCTTTTCCATGAATCGCTCAAGAGCAATTTTTCTCTTTTTTGATGCTGAAGGACCCTTCTCCAAATTTTCATCTTAAATCTATTTGATGTGTGTTTTATAACATGAAATATTAAAAAACAAAAATTTGTATAAATTAGAAAAGTTTTCCTAAAAGTCTTATTGAATTTATTTATTTAATAACTAAATAATAATAAAATAAAATTATTACAGTTTTTTTCCGAGCACTAGCATCTAAGGCCATCAGCTCGGTCTTATTGAAAATAATGGAAAATGTTTTGGAAATTACAAATAAATCGAATAACAAAAATATAAGTCTTACCTACAATGTTAAGTTTTTAACCCGTTTGGACCCAAACTTCAGGCAAAAACTTCTTGCTTCTTCAACTTTAACATAAAATATACAAAACTATTAGGGTCATATTCATAATCACTTTTAAAATTTTTTATACAAAATTAACTTTATAATTTCAAATTATTATGCATAGGAACTTTAAACTTTCCGTATAGTTATACGTTTTTATGAAATATAATTAAGTTACAAATATGATACTTTTTTCATCCAAATAAATCTATTACTATTGAAAATAACCGTCGTTTTAGAAAAAATAATCAAAAATAATCGCATATGCTGGGTCCCAAGGGGTTAAGTAAATCTAAGTTGAAACGATTTAAGTTAGATATTTAAGTTAACAACTAACTGGCGCTTCAACTGATGCATTTGTCGTTGTTTTCAATATAAATTTTAGTTTTGGTTACAACAAAACTTTTAATCGGAGAACATTTGTATAGTTTTTTTCACAACAAACATGATGAACTTTGAAACCCTGTGTTGCACATGGTGAGTCTGAATTTAAATTTGTAAAGCCCAGTTTTTAGGATGTCAGTTAAACTTGCTTCAGTTAAACTGAAAACGAATTATGTCAGCCTTTTCCAAGTTTATTAACAAAAAATTTGCCAAAACAACTTTTTCTCGTTTAGAACTTTGGTCTTTATTAAAACAAAACAAAATAAACTACAATTTAAAAACAGTATTTCAGTTATAAACTGCGTTAAACTAAGTTTGGAGATAATCTACATCCTAAAAACTGGGCCTAAAAGCCTCTTCAATTGTCTATACCAATCGAACAAGTTATTTGCAGGTCGGATATTTATTATAATTTTTTTTATCTTACCGTCATTTCATTTGCAATTTATCAAAATTACCTGTCGATTGTGACTCCTGACCGTCAATTGTCGCATTATTTACATCGTCAGACGTGACTGGGGTTTGACTGTCCAGTAAATATTCAGGATTTAAGGATTTTCTGGTTTGAAAAAGGTCATCAAGCTCACACAGATAGGTATACAAATGAAAAATTTAGATTAAATTACTTAAATGTGTAACTATTTGTTAAAAACTTACATTTGGAAAGCGCAAGTTTGTCTGCTGCCTCCAGTTGAACTCTTTTATATTGGCTTTCCAAACTGAAGAACTGACCCATTAAAAGTATGGGCCTTTCCACAAAGCTCATCAGCTATTTTGCACCACATTTGTTTTTTGCTTTTAAGCAAATACTTTTTCCAACCTTTGGACGCAATTCCTTATACCTGGATATCAAATATTTTTTTGTTGAATCCAGCCATATAGTTTTTTTTTTTTCTTCAGAACCAGCTTCCAAAACATCAGCAGTTCCTGGCTTGTGTAGATTCATGTCAACAGACTCACCCATATCGCATTGATAGTTATTAATATCATCGCCACTCATGTGTTGTGGAGGATCACATTGATCGTGCAGTGAAAAAATAGTTTCTAATTTATTTATTTATTTTAGTCTATGGATACTAGGGATACCGATCCCGAAATACCGATCACGGTATTTTCACGGGATTTTCGGGATTTACGAATCCCGAAATCCCGGAATTGTTCTTGAAAAAATCCCGGGATTTCCGATTTCATTATTTGGCATATTTTATCACTTTTTGTATTTATTTTTATTGTTATATTCGACCTAAATCACTTCAAAATCTAATATCCTATAAAATTTTATTAAAAAAAAACTAATTTCTTCTATTCGTAAATAACACAGGCCGACAAAATTTGATGAAATTTTCTAACCAAGAATCAGACTTACTTTTCCGACGGCTTTAGACGTGCTGAATCCGAATCTGACCTAGAAGTGTAAAAACACGTTTTTGGGTACATTTGAGGTCCTATAACTTCCAGAAATTTATTTTTTTCATAATCGGATTCAGCATGTCTAAAACCTTTGGGAAAGTATAGTCCGATTCTTGGCTAGAAAACCTTGTCACACATTAAATAGATCTGAATATAAACCTAAATAATTTAAAAAAATTTTATTCAGCTTTAAAACTATTAAAACCGTAATTCGGATTTATTCAATCTACTGAAATCTTAACTTTATGCAAAATAATTTTGCCAAATATTAGTGTACCAAAAACAGAAAATTTTTGTTAAAGTATTTAGTAAAACCTAACCATCTACCTTTCTGAAATCAGCAGAGATATGTGCTCAATATTTTATATTAGTACACTTAAAGAATGCAATATATCACTTAATATTTTTGATGATTTCAGCAGAGAGGTTTGTATGGGCATTCAATTAATTTTAGACAAATATAACTAAAAATTTGTAGACATAGCAGTGTTTTTTGCTACTTTTAATTAAAAAGTTTTTTCTCAGAAGTTTCAGAGATAAATTGTAATTTGTAATTAATTGAATTAATCTTATAAGTATATTACTTATATTTCGGAAATTTAACAATTATTTAGCAAACACGTTCTGCTGATTTCGGTAGTTTTTATGGCGAAACTTTTTTGCTAATTACTAGTAACCCGGGATCCCGATAAATCCCGAGATCCCGAAAAATCCCGGGATCCCGGGATTTCAATTTTCAAAATCCCGAATCCCGGGATTTGTAAAAACCAGTCCCGTTTGGCATCCCTAATGGATACATTATTATCCTTACAGACAGACTAGCAACTTAAATCTAAAAAAAAAAATTATAATTATATATTTTAAAGTTTAAAACTTATTATTAGATATATTCAAAAAAAAAAACAAAATTTTAAGAACTGCTGGCGCTAGATGGCCAACGTTTCGTATTAAACAGTTCTTGATCAAATTCAGGAGAAATACCAAGTTTAAAATTTATAAACTTAAAAGCATTTAAAGGAGCATATTTTTTCACCAGTTTATGACATAAGTGCATCTAACATTATCAATGCCAAGATGCTTAACAACGTAGCAAATTATATCATTCAGCTTAAAAGATGATAAATGAACCCATTTCATTTTAGCAACGACTTCCAATTCGCAATTTTTGTTATTACAATTTTGAATACGCATGAATTGAAAGGAGTTACTTTCAACTTTTTCAGTATTACTTTTTTGAGAAAAATATTTAACGGTTTCCTAATATTCGCTTAAGAAATGAGACGATGTTTCTTTGCTGGTAAAATAAGTTCTGTTTATTAAATTTAGTTGTTCCTCTATTTATAATATTTTCAATACAAATAATATAATATACATCCTGATAACCAAACACGTTTATCGGTACCTGATGTTCTAACTAAACACAGAATAAGTTTTTATCTGTTTCATAGGAAGAAGGTACTAAAAGATTATATTGCTAATACATTTGGTTATTATTATTTATTATGGGTTTTTCCCTTATGTGATAATACTTAAAAATACATTTGGTCAATATTATTAATTATGGGTTTTTCTCTTATGTGATAAGAATTAAAAATACATTTGGTTATTTATAACTACCCGTGTAAAAAAGATCAGATCTGGCCAGATCTCAGCACATCTTACCAGATCTAATTAGATCTCAAAATTGGGGACAAATTTGAGATCTAATTAGATCTGATCAGATATAGGCATATCTGACCAGATCTTAGTAGATCTTACCAGATCTAATCAGATCTCAAAATTGGGGACAAATTTGAGATCTAATTAGATCTGATCAGATCTAGGCATATCTTGCGCATTTGTCCAGATCACTTTAGATTTGAACAAATTTGGCACTAGATCTTATCAGATCTTGCCATAAGGTATTAGCACATATGCCATATCTGATCATATTTGATGTGATCTGGTACAGGATCTAATTAGATTGAATCATATCTATTGAGAACCAAAAAGATCTGGTCAGATCTAAACTTTTTTACACGGGTAGTACAGTTTGTGAAGATACTTAATATAATTATTCAAAAGGGAGTTTCCGCTCATTCGTAGAGTGAGTTGATATAACATTACCAACAACAACATTACGATGTGCAGAACGATTTTTCTTTCTAGTCACATTTTGCCAATTAGCATTATTATCATCGGTTAAAACAGCAGCATTGACATTATCATTACGTTTAATAACCGAAACACTTTGAAAATTATCGGCTGGGAAAACGATAGCATCAGCGTTTAAACCCGTAGAATTAGCATCAGCATTAGTATTAGAAATAACATCAGTATTACTAACAGAATAATTAGAGCATTCAGATAAACAGAGACTTTCTCTTCGTAAACGCACATTAGATTTAACTCTTTTTGATTTAAGAGCAGCACAACCAACAGAATTTTTAGAGCTCTCAGACAAAGAGAGTCTTGCTCTTCGCATTCGTACATTATGAGAACTTAAATCCTTTACTTTGCGATTGGTTGGTTCAGACAAACAGATACTTGGTCTCCATTTACGAACATTATTACAACTTTAATCATTTCCTTTCATCAAAAATTTCTCCATCAGCTACATGCTGCGCAATTTGTTGTCTATAATCTTGGTCTGCAAATAAAAATAAAATTTTATTTCATTACTTCTGTATTTATCACTACCACTTACCAACTTCAACCTTCCGAAATGTTCCTGGAGAACATTTAACATCCAGTTTCTTCATATTATCCATACTTGTGCGCGATACAAACCTTCTGATTTTTCTTCTTTTTAAAATGATTTTTTGAAAACAGCTGTTTATATAAACCTGCAAATTTTTGCAAATTTTCTGTTCGCGTACATTTTTTGGAAAGTTTTATTTTGAGAGTAAATCTTGTCTTATTCTCTTTAAGTTTATACTAAGTAATTCTTACTGGACTTGACTGAGAAAAGTAAAAGAATGGACCTTATGACAGATGAATGTTATCGATAAGTTTTGGAACATAGATGTAGGGTTGCATTTTTATGGTCTATGCCGTGCACAGAGGGTAATCTTGGTTAACAGTGAGGGAAATATTCAGAATTTCTCTTTATATGCTAACGGTTGCCAAATTTAAATGGCGGGTTTTTTTTAAGTCCGTAAGAGCATATTATATATGAACCAATTTTTAGGCGTTCCATGTAAGATGGTGGAGTAGGAAAAATAATGTATAAGTTTCTATATGTCTAGTGGTTTTTATGTATTTTTTATGTTAAATGGAGGCCAAACTCATAGCTAATTTGAAGATCAGCCGACATATTAAAAGTTGACACGAGCCATTAAAATCGTTCAATCTTAATCGTCGCTAGAAAAACGTTGAGTGTGCCCTTAAATAAACAAGTGAAAGTTAAATAAATTAAAAAGTGGAAACTAAAAGAATTTTAAATTTTAATTTAGTGATAACTTCTTTTCCGCGAAGATTAGATATAAGGAGAATAAAGAGGAAAAGAAAATCCTTGCCTGCATTGTGAATAATAGATTTTTTTTGTGCTGTAATTTATTGGATTATTATTTAGAAGTTATAATACAGTGCAATTTGAGAGATTCCTAGGAGTAGAGGAGTTTTGTTTCCAGTTTCCTAATAGGAGAAATCCATTTTTTTACGCGTTTAGGAGTAAAAGAATTTACCGAAAACCTAAGTGTGGCTGAATCTTTTTTGTGCGGGAGCATAAAACCTATTCTAAGGTTTTCATTTATTATTTAGTGTGGTCACTAAGAAGAACTGGTGAAGCGGACATATTTCCATACGGAAAAACGGGGAAAAGTTGGCTGCTACTAATCTGGTTGACAGTGAGTGACCACAGGATCGTTAAAAGGTAACGCTTTGATTTCTAAGTAAATTGTGAGTGATTCAGAAAAAGTTAACTAAAAGTGGAAAACTGGGAATTTACTTTAAAAGTGCGGTTTAACAGGGAACAGAACCTGTACTAATAGGCACATCTCTAATTGTGGAAGAAGTGGGACGTGTCCAGGTTAGGAAAAAGGAAAACAAATTTAGAGCATTATTTACGGCGGAAATTATGAACTGTTCCCAGAAAAAAACGTGAGACGGAAAGGCGTGTATTCACTAGTTTGTTAGATATTTTGTTAGTTTTTTTATGTATTTTTTAAATTAACATATTTCTGTGGTTTTCTGATATAACTGCCTATGTCCATTTTTGTCGATTTTGAGTTATTGATGCAATATTGCTTAATTTTTAACGCTCTTTACATGGGTCCAAAATTTTTTTTCAAAATATGGACCAATTTTGAGATTTTTAGCAAAAAACCACGTAACTACAATACTTATCAAAATTGTTTTCAGCTATAACGACGTATATCAACATTCGTTTGCTATCTGACGAATTATTTTCGTAGAAAACAACACATAAGAACATACGCGGTTATTTGTGAAAACATTTTAAAATTATTTTTTGCTTATTTTTTTATTAATAAGCACTCATAGTTACTTGTGCGGTTTATTTTGTCTTTTGCTATATCTTCTGTTCTTACGCTGTTGTTTTCTAAAGGTTTAAATGATTGTTAGAGATATACCAAAAAGCGAACCATATTAGAAAAAACGGGATAAAAATAGGTCGAAATTGATTGATATAGACCGAGTATAGTAGAAAAAGCTAAATTACCTCCAGAGAGCTCTTTAGGGGAAAAGAAGTAGAAAAGCATTAATATTTTTTTTTTGCGTAAAACAGTCGGTTAAAAAATTTTTTTATAAATTTCAAAAAGGTAATGTTTTGTTGATCCTAGTCTTATATTTTTTGTTTGTGGTATAAAAAAAAATGTTTCAACAATAGATATTTTTGTGGAAATTTTAAAAGTATTCAGTTTTTTTAATTTATTTTCTTACGTTTAAATTATTTAAAATTCAATTAATTTTTTTTTTTTTGTAAGTTAATTTTTTGTATGTATTTACAAGTTTCTTGTTTTTAATTGTTTATATTATTTTTTTTTTAAAGGTTAGTTTAAATATTTAATTTATTTTCAATTTTCGTGGATTTTTTTGTGTTGCTACCAGAACGGTTTTGAGGGCCTTGTAATAGTCAGTATAGGATCCTAAAATAAAAAGAATATATATTACAATATTTTGAAATAGTATACGACACTACATTTTTTTTGATTCGTAGTAAACAGCATTTAATAAGTGATAAAAAAAAATTAGAATTAAATTGTAGAAATCCGTTACGTGTATGTGCTACGGTAGTTTGTAAGAATTTTATAGAAATAAATGTTTGATTTATACAGTTGAAAATATAAATGAAAATGTCTGGCTAATTATTTATGTTGGAGGGAAGAAGGAAAAGACAATGGGTCGTAATTTATTGGTGTAAGTAGTGGTAAGTTGGTGTATGGTAAATGGGTCACTAAATTATTGGAAAATGTGATTAGGAAGGGTGGGTAAAGACTGAGATGGCCACCAATTCTCCAAGAACTTTTGTATCGGTTGTTAGTTGTCTGGTGTTTGAGTCCATTTAGAAAAAACAATAGTTTTTCTGTTAGTTCCTTCGGAGTACGGGTTGAGAATCCACGACAAGTATGATCAGTGCCGGGCGGCTGAAGCTCGAAAGAAGGGATAATAACAGTTTGTTTGGAGAGGCGGTAGAACTCGTACTAGTTGCCTGGTTCAAATAAACTAGTACATAACTGGTTCTAAACTAGTATTTTTTGCTACTGGGTAATTAAGAGTCTCTGATTTATCTTTATTGAAAAATTTTATAATTTTTTTAACTTTCTGTTTTTATTTATTTATTTTTCTCTCAAATAATTTTATATTGACTTTTACATATTTTAATATTTTTTAAAATGACGCCTTTTTTAAATTGTAATTCATATTAGGTTTGTTCCACGTACGTTACCGCGGGTACCCAATCTTACCAAAAAGCGTTTCTATTGTTAAAAATTGGGTAAATTAGAGCGTTGATGAGAGAATAATTTCTTTCTCTTTTTACCAGAAGTTACCCGTACTTTTTTTCGGGTATAATGGTAAAACTGTCAAATCACTAGTTGTTTATAAATCGGCTGTTCTAAACTTGCAAAAATAATTAAAATGTTAGGTCCATTCGATTACTTTTCCAGTCAAGTCGAGTAAGAATTACTCAGTACAAACTTACAGAGAGTAAGAGAAGATTTACTCTCAGAATAAAATTTTCCCAAACATGTACGCGAACAGAAAATTTGCAACAATTTGCCTGTTTGTATGGTCGCTATGGAAGAGAATTTTTATTGTTAAATCTTAAGCAGAAACTTTTTATAATTTATTTTGAAAGTTTTACTTCCATTTCATTTCCATAAAATAACATAATTCTAAAATATTTTTCTTTATTTACAATAAACAAACATGTTTTCGAATCATGTCTTTTTTCTGCTTGCAAATTCCTACTGGCAAAAATTTATCCAGTAAAAATTTGCAAGAAAAATAAGAAGACTGAAACTCGCATCATCGAACTGTAACTTTATTCTTTCTTTTTTCTTTCTGTTTACTGAGTATTTGTGTTAACGAACACCATCTAGTAAAATTTTTTACAAATTTGAACAAATGATTCAGTAATCGAAGGGAATTATTAACAAAACTTCTAAACAATAATAAATAGCACATTTTATTCCTTTAATGTTAATAATTAATACCGTTAACAAATACCAGGTTCTAACATTTTTTCTTTATTCCCTTCGATATTTTATTCTTAAAAATAGCTTTTGTTTATATGAATAACTTTGACGACAATTTTTGGGCTTGAAATGTGGTTTTGTGCGTTCCCGGTATTGTGAGCAATTTTACCATTTTTTGAGATAATTATATGTTTACTCTCATTTTACCAGACTTTACCCAGAATTATGGGACAAAAATATTATGACTTTCAATTGTGGTATACCCGATAAACTATAAAAGAATTGTATTCTTAATATTGGTATAATGAAACATACAAATAAAACTAAACGACTTTATTTTACAAGCATATCCTACAAACTCAGCGGTATATTGCCCCAATTCAACATTTTTGTGTATCGTAAAAATGTTCTTGTGCGAGTGAATCTGTTTATGATATGCTATTAATCTATTTTTTTTAAAACAGTGGGATTGTATGTTATTTTAGAGCTATTCATTTTGGAGTGAAGTGCTTTTTTTGCTGCGTTATAATATAGAATATGAATTTGTTTTCTTTTGTTCTCTAGGTTGACGAAATGTATCGTGAAGCGCCCATTAAAGGTGGTCTTTTTGATTATATCGAATTTACAAGAATTCTCAAACACGGTGCTAAAGATAAAGATGAACAATAGACATCACTGGTAGTGTAATACATTCCCCCTCCATTTTAAAACCGAATATTATTTGTTTCGTTCGTTCGCCCTTTAAGCAACATTAATATAGTAGGACAATGCAAGGAAAGCCGTCGTCTCAAGTCTCCTTCGTTATATTTTTACCTATTAAAATTTTTAATCATAGCATGTATCTTGTTGTTTTCAATGCAGATCACGTTTGTATTTATATCGGCTATGTTCTGCATTTCGAAGAGATTCCGAATTGAAGTGAAATTGCAATTAACGTCACTACTTCACTGAGTTCTAAAATTTTATTATATTCAATTTCAACTTGTTTCCATATAATGACTGATGTTCAATCACCATTTGTTCAAATTTCGAATGAAGCCAAGTGGAATTGGGAAAAAAATGTTCACCCAAAAGTAAAATGCAGAAAATGGCCGTAAATTATATTTTTTAAATTAAAATTCTTTTATTTTTGTCTAATATTTATCCATTTGTATTTCTCCCAGTACATTTTGTACTTAATGAATATGTTACTATTTACTATTATGTAAATAATATTTATATGCCATTTCAAAATCAGTTTTAGAATAGTGCACTCCTTGTAAGTATTAACGTGAAAATGATTTATATCTAAATATTGAATAAAATTTTATACATAATCCATACACACACATGAACTTAATGATTAAACAATAACATAATGGACTTTTTGAATATAAACCACAATACATAGTTGTTTTGTATTATTTGGCTAATCTGTTGGTTTTTTTTTTTTTAATAAGCTAATACCCCATTCACAAGCAAGTTTTGTAGGCGATTTAGCAATTAGATTTGGAAAATAATCAAAACTGTTCACATACGGTTGAAGGGGTTTTCATTATCTCGTTAACAGCTGTTTGGTTATTTTTGTAAACAAAAAATATTTGCGACCTAACCAAATATTTCAAAAAAACATATATTTTCCACTGCCGGAATAAAATATTTATTAACTTTAGATGAAATACAACTTTAATATTTATATATTAAACTTTTGGAACAGGGATGACTAGTTTAACGATGAAACTTTCGATTTTTTGGTCGGAGGAAAACAACAGCTATTGAAGATCTGTTTGTACACAATTTGTTGCCCGGAAGGATAATGCAGCTACATTTAACTCAACTGTCAATGAAATATATAATTAATTTCATTTAAAAGCACAATTTGTTTTGTTTTTGTTAATTTTTATTAAACATCAAAATTTATTTTTTCTATTTGTGTTGTTTTTATTTCTTTTGTTATAGAGTTATAAAAGTATTAAGTATTTGGGTACTGAGTATTCAGTACCGTGTTCTTTTGTCCGAGTACTCAATGCCCAAACGAAACTCCTTAGTACATTCAAAGTTGTAGTTTTCCAAATATGTATATGCATAATTTTGCCATGAAAATACATCTATATGTAAATACAACTCGTTTAGACAAGAAATATGAAAAACGGAGTATAGAGTAGTATTGAGTACTCGAAAATCACTTCTCGAACCCTGACTTACGAGATAATTGACGGGGTTTATACATGTCAAATTGAAGTGATTATTGATAGAAAATTTGTATGGAGAATCACGAGATAATACATGAGATAATGCAATAATCATCAAGATAACTGAAACCACGTTCATGTGAGATTCGTTTGGACATTGAGTACCCGGACATAAGAGCACGGTACTGAATACTCAGTACCCAAATACTTAATACTTTTATAACTCTATAACATAAGAAATAAAAACAACACAAATAGAAAAAATAAATTTTAATGTTTAATAAAAATCAACAAAAACAAAACAACCCAGTGTAGAAACGGTAATGACATATCATTATTTTTTGGAGTACCAGTAATGACACCCACTTACCTTCTGCATTATTTTAAAACATATAATAATGAGTTACTGATAATAACTTATTTTTATCATTATTTCAAATAGAAAATAATTTTTTAGATTTTTTTGAAAATTTTTTGAAATCTATTTTTAGACTCAATATTTTTTAAACACTGGTAAGGATATATGTAACCACATATTTTTTGATTTTTTGTATGTTGGCGAGTAAGCTTACTTGTGTGCAGCAGGTCAATTATGTTTTTATCTTTTAAATATTACATGTCGATATAGCTCAGATGGTAGAGCAGTTGACTGGCAATCTGTAGACCCAGGTTCGATACCCGCACCAGCAAATTTTATTAAAAAAAAAAATACAATAAAAAATATTTTTTTTTATATAATTTATTTTTTAGAAAATCTATTTTTAGACTCATTATTTTTGTCAGTACTGGTAAGCACATAGGTAACGATATATTTTTTGATTTTTCGTATGCTGGTGTGTAACGACAACTCATTATTTTTCGCGACATCGCCATATAAAGGTAATAAGAAATGTAATAACAAAAGTAACTAGTTACCATTACCAAGTATGTAGTTACATAACCACATATCTGGTAATGATTTTCTACACTGGGAAATTATGAACAGAATTTTCACATTAAAAATTCGGTAACAGAAAATTGTTTTTAGTGATGGAAAATGTTGGAAACGTGTAGGCAATGTCAAGTAAAAGTGAAAAGTAAAAAAAAAGTTGGACTTTCAAGAACGGATATCTTTTTAAAAGAGTTTTAAAATTTCCGAATTCGAACAATATTTTTCGAATCCGCTTACGAAATAATAATTTAATTTTTGCTTTATGAAATCTATTACGTCTATTTTCGTCAAGACCTTCACTAATTTCCTTAATTTTAGGTCTATTATTTGTACCTGTACTGATTTTATTTTCATGCTCCTTTCTATCTGCTATTATTAATCCGCAAACTACTGGGGGGTAAATTTTGTACCTTTCGTAAATAAAAAAGTTTTACCAAAAATTTTACTTTTAGGATTTTTATGTGTAGTATACAAGGTTTAGGATAAAAATAAATTGAAAAGTAGAATTTTTATACAGAATTATATTTTTTTTTTCGAAACGAGTTACGCGGTTACCACCCTGGTTTGGTAGATTTTGTTTTATCTTTTTTTCTGGAATTTCCGATAATTTTCTTCATATCCAAATTGCTCTTTACGACTTTTCCATCTTGAATTATTGTGGCAGTTTTTCTGTTGCTATTTGCATTAACTTTTCCCTTCGGGTATTTTATTCTGTTCTTCCCGCTAGATGACGAATTTTCATTTATGTCAGTAATCTCATCTCTATGAAGAGATGTATGGTGATCCATATGACATATGGATCATAACCTATTCTTTCTAACAAATTTCCGTTTAGATTTGAGGTCCAATTTCCTAAATTTAAAGCATTGGTTTAGAAAATGCAGGTTATTGCATCCCATTATGCATCCTGCCATACTATTACTATTATTGCCACCTTCATAGTTGTTCATTTCTTCATCGTGCCCTGTGAAACCTTGACTTGGATCCAAGAAATAACTCATTTGGTTAAGAAATTCCAGGAGACTATTATCTTTTGGAAGTTCTCGTGAATTTCCCAAATGCCTATAAAATTCTATTCTTAGATATTCGTCCATTTTACGCTGGAGCACGAAACACATAAACGCTTGTTGCATTTCTTCGGCTCCCAAATTCATTGCACCTAGTGCCTGTAAACTTTCATTTACAACTTCAATAAACGATTTCAGACTTTTTGAATTATAAACTACCCAGTGTAGAAAATCATTACCAAATATGTGGTTATGTAACTACATAGTTGGTAATAGTAACTAGTTACTTTTGTTATTACATTCCCTATTACCTTTATATGGCGATGTTGCGAAAAATAATGAGTTATGGTTACACACCAGCATACGAAAAATCAAAAAAATATATCGTTACCTATTTGCTTACCAGTACTGACAAAAATAATGAGTCTAAAAATAGATTTCCAAAAAAATAAATTATATTAAAAAAAATATTTTTTATTGTATTTTTTTTTAATAAAATTTGCTGGTGGGGGAATCGAACCTGGGTCTACAGATTGCTAGTCAATAGCTCTACCATCTGAGCTATATCGACATGTAATATTTAATAGATAAAAACATAATTGACCTGCTGCACACAAGTAAGCTTACTCGCCAGCATACAAAAAATCAAAAAATATGTGGTTACATATATCCTTACCAGTGTTTAAAAAATATTGAGTCTAAAAATAGATTTCAAAAAATTTTCCAAAACTAGAAAATTATTTTCTATTTGAAATAATGATAAAAAGAAGTCATTATCAGTAACTCATTATTATATGTTTTAAAATAATGCAGAAGTTAAGTATGTGTCATTACTGGTAGTCCAAAAAATAATGATATGTCATTACCGTTTCTACACTGGGTATAGGTCGAGCTTCCAACAGGGACTTAAAATATAAAGAAGTTATTTCCCTTTTATTTGAATAACATTCCTTTAAAATATTCCAAGCAGTTTCGAAATTCTCGTCCTTCCCCTGATACTTTTGCCTTAAGGAGGGACATGACATTCGCGGCAGAGAAAACAGACCTTTTTTTAAAAATTCATAACGCAGTCAAAAACAAAAATTTTTCCAAAATTTTTTATTATTGTAGAGAATTGAACAAATTACAAGAAAAAAAATTCAAAAAAATATATTTTTCACTCCAACATGGTTTTATAGAGCTCCAAACTGGCGGCAGAGAAAAAAAACAGGGCCTCGTGGTTGCAGCGCTGGGAGTCGCAAAAATTGTCCGATCTGGAAAAAAAATGACTTTTAAATCCTAACAAAATTGGTTATCGTATGAATAAATTTTATAAAGTATAAGTATAAATTTTTGGTGATGTTCCAAATTTGAAAGTGTGTTTTTTGCAAAAAAATATTGACTTTAAAAATTCATAAAAAATCGAAAAAAAAATTTATTATTCGATTGGTTAAATGTTTGTTTTTGACTGCGTTATGAATTTTTAAAAAAAGGTCTGTTTTCTCTGCGGCGAAAGTCATGTCCCTCCTTAAGCATAAACATCTTTTGTGTGCTTGAAATTGGTTGCTCAATAATCAACTTCTCAAATAATTCAATAATCAACTTCTCAAAATGTGTCCCATTCACAGACACCTCCACTAAATATCGGAATATCAATAGAGGGTAAATTGAATGGGAGCGAATATTTATAGCTTTCTATGCCAGGAATTCCATGATATGAATCTTTTAGTGATAAAAATAATTCTGTCAGTTCATCGTCCGGAAACTGTCCCATATATTGAATGAACACTTGTTCTGCTATGTGGAATTTTTCCTTTAGAATCTCTGCAGAAACTTAATTTTTCCTGAATCTATCTATTTTAGTCTCTAACTCATTAAGAATGTATTGGAACTGGCGTACCAGTCCATGACTCTGAACCTGATCTTGTTCCCTCATTAGGGAATACAATTGATTTGTATTCCCTAATGAGGGAATACTGATTCATTAAGGCTAGTCGGAAATTTTAATTTCTCCCCCAGAGTCTTACTATTTTTAATACTATCTAAAACTTCATAAATAGTTTCTAAATTATTACATATCTTACTTATGATATCACTTTTCTTAAACTACACGACTGTGGACGAGGCATGTCCATTTCAATTTCAATTTTATTCGTTGCTGAACTAACACAGTTACGCTGCGCTTAGTTTGAAAACTTTATAAATGTAAATGATGACTGTGTGTGTATTTGAAATTTACTTACACAGTTAGAATGAAATAAGCAAGTTCGTAATATAAAATGAAAGCGGGTGCTTTTTTTTAAGCACGTTGCTTACAAAATATGAAAATTTAACTAAATTACGACTGCTATTAGCAATCGTTCGAAACTCTGGTTTTTAGTGCATATTTCGCATATTTTACTGCATATTTTCGATTTTTAAGTGCATAAAAGTCACTGCCCTGGTTATTATATTCTGTCAAATTAGATATGACACCATATCATCTTTTTTAATCCGGTACACTAATAGAAAAAAGTCTGTAAAAAATTTAGTTAAAACTACTAAAAATTATCTAAAAATGATACTGCAGAAAAATAGCTAAATAAGCATATTATTTCTGCTATATGTTAGTAAGATAGGAACAGCAAAAATAAAACTGTTAAATATACGGAATTTTAGTTAAATTTTTGTAATAAGAAAAGATATAATTAGTAGCCTAAAAAATCACAAAAAAATTTTCGAAGTTTTTTCCCTTTTCTAAATCCAAACAAAAATTGAACCTTTTGAAAAATTCAGTTTACAATTTTTTTTTTAGCAAATTTATCTGCTGATTTTAGCAGGATAGACTACTATTTGCATTCAACAAAATTGAACTTAAAAATAAAAATTTTGTAGATATAACAGCATGTTTTTGCTATTTTCAGTCTACTAATAAAGGATTTTTCAACAGGGACGCTACAAAAGTAGAAAGACAGGGACAGCAAACGACGCCATATTTCTTGCCGCTCTTTTGACATTTCTCTTCAGTATGGTTTGCCATTTCATGATGGAAAGATATACGAGCCAAAAACGAGTCGAAATTATTAAAATTTACTACCGAAATTCGGAGTCAGTGGCCTCAACGTTAAGAGCTCTACGTCCAATTTATGGTCGTCATAATCGTCATAGCAGATCAACGCTCAATTGTTGATCTGCTAGGTCTAGTGGAAAAATTTGAATCCACAGGCACAGTATAAAATGTTCCCGTGCCAGTGAGACAAAGAAATGCCCGTAGTGTCGAGAATATTGCTGCCGCTGAGGCTTCAGTTGAAGAAAGCCCAAATGTGTCTCTCACACGTTGTTCTCAAGCGTTGGGCATCTCTGTGACTTCGATGTGGCGAATTTTGCGAAAAGATCTTGGCCTACATCCTTACAAGATCAAATTGACGCAAGAACTGAAGCCGCTTGACCACCAGAAGCGTCGTATGTTCATGAATTGGGCTGAGCAACAACTTGAAAATGATTCGGATTTTCATCGAAAAATCATCTTCAGCGATGAGGCTCATTTCTGGCTGAATGGCTTCGTCAATAAACAAAATATGCGTTATTGGTCAGACAGCAATCCACACGTACTCCATGAGTCATCATTGCATCCCGAAAAAATTACGGTTTGGTGCGGTTTATGGGCCGGCGGCGTCATTGGGCCGTACTTCTTGCGTGATGATCAAGACCGGCACGTTACTGTGAATGGGAATCGCTACCGTTCAATGATAACCGAATATTTTTGGCCCCAATTGGATGATATGGACTTGGAGGACATGTGGTTCCAACAGGACGGCGCCACAAGCCACACAGCGAATGTCACAATCAATTTATTGTTATCTCACGAAATGGTCCAGTCGATTGGCCGCCTCGGTCGTGCGATTTGACGCCGTTGGACTATTTCCTGTGGGGCTACGTCAAATCTATGGTCTATGCCAACAAGCCAGCTACGATTGATGAATATCGAACGTGAAATTGCAGCAGTATCGGCCGATTTATGCTTGAAAACCGTCGAAAATTGGGTTCAGCGTCTGGACTTCTGCAAGCGTGCCCGTGGTGGCCATGCAAAAGAGATCGATTTCCATACATAATGGCCTCGAACGTACTTTCACAGGAATAAAGAATTTCATTGATATCCAAAACCGTGTTTGTTTTATTTAAAAAAAACTTTTGTAGCGCTCTTATTGAAAAACCCTTATTTACCAAATTTTCTGCAGATTTTACAGCACAATTTGTCATTTTCAATTAACTAAAATTAACTTAAATATACATAACTAAAATTCTATATATTTAACATTTTCATTTTTGCTGTTTTTATTTTGCTAGTATTTAGTAAAAAATCTCGTAATTTCAGCAGTTTTTTCTGCAACATCATTTTTAAGTAATTTTGAATTTCTTTTTTTTAGTCTACTAATATTTAGCAAAATTTCTGCAGATTTTACAGCACAATTTGTCATTTTCAATTAACTTAGCCCTCTAATGCCCAAGGCCGCCAAAAGGCGGTCTTCAGATTTTAAATAGTTTTTGGCTAAATAACAATATTTTATTAAACAAGTTATATTATATCCATAGAAAATTTAACTACCCACTTTTTTTGCCTTCAAACTTTTTATTGTATAAGGAACGGTTTTCAAGCGAGAAGAATGTAAAATGAAAATTTGAAAAAATTAACTTTTTAAAATAGAAAATAATATTTGACAAATTGCCAAAAATACATTTACGATCTGGCGTACATTACCGATAATAACAAAGCTAGTTTAGAGACTCTAATTGTAAAATCAGTTAAACAGTTTTCTCCAGGACTTACAGGATAACGCCAGGATACTTTTTACAAATATCTCTCTAACTCTAAAACTAGCCAACATATTTTCCTGAAATTAAACACAGATTATATAATCAGTGGTAGTAGTAAGCAGAACTATTTCGTTTATGATGTTTAGTGCCAAATTCGCCAAATTTCGTAATTTTCAAAAAGCGAAAATCACCATAACTTTTGAAATAACAACAATTGATCAACAATTTTCGGTACGTAATTTGATTGTATTGATAGTGTTATTATTTACAGCAAAACCCGAAATTATTTGACTACTGGGTTTCAAGATACATCTTCAACCTTTGTTGTGCTATATCGCCTAAATAAAGCGATAAATTAAAATTTTAATATTTGGTCCATAGTAGATTTTCAACGCCAAATATATGGTTTAAATATTATTATAATCAGAAGAAAGAGCATTAGAGGGTTAAATATAACTAAAATTCTGTATATTTAACATTTTTATTTTTCTAGTATTTAGTAAAAAAAATCTGTTAATTTCAGCAGTTTTTTCTGCAACATAATTTTTATGTAATTTTGATTTGCTTTTTTAGTGTACTAATATTTAGCAAAAAACTGTGTGCCAGTGCTAGCTTTTTAGCACAGCCAGTAGTTGTCCAGCGATTATCCAGACCACCTATTTATTGGTTTTGCGGGCGTTTTGCCAATGTTCAAAAATTTTGTTTCTCCAGTGCTTTTACGGCGCTTTTTTAACAGCCGGTCCTTTTGTCTAATGATGTTATCATTTTGGAAATGGGAAAGCACTTTTTGCCAGTACTTGTACCACCTGTTAAAGTGCTTTTCCATCGCTTTCCCGTTTGTATTTTTCTGACTGGACACTTTTGTATTCTGTTTAATTATATTCCGAAAGTGAAGATAAACCATCACATCCCCACTTACAGATTAGTTGTAGATCGCAGCTTTCTCTTCTGTAAAAGAAGTATTTGATGTTGGTGTAGTTATGCTCTTTGGGAGATGCAGTTGGAAGGACTTTTGCAATTTTTACTAACTCAGAAGTCTGTTTGTCTTTTTTAACATCGCATTATAAGTATCTGAAACTTCTTCTGAGGACATTGCAAAAAGTGATGCAGATGCTCGTTGCTTTTTCGATTTTGCGCACAATTCATTATATTCCTTACTGCGATGAACAACAATTCAGTTCAATAGTTTCATCCAGCCAATAAGAAAATTTACAGTGAGCAGCATAAGTCATGGTACCCCACTTGAAATAAGTGTTTTTAAAATATCTCAAAATATATATTACAAAATATGTAATATTTATTTTTATCTCATGTATTGGCTTGTGTACTATAACAAAACAAAAAATTAGTCATGTACTATGCGAAACAAAAAAAAAAATGTAATTCGGAATTTACAACTACTCCATATTTTTGCACAGCAAAAGTCTTGGTACCCTTTAAAAGCATTTTGAAAAAGCCATTGCAGCTCTGTTGTTCTTAATAAATCTCTTTTGATATTTATAACGGTACATTTCAAACATAATATATGCATTTCTAATTTGAAAAAAGTATTAAAAAGAGTGAAGTAACATGATTTGTAAAAATGTCTCGAAGACAATTAACAATGGAGGACCGAAAAATAATAACTATAATACAAAAAATTAGTAATCAATTCAAAGAAGAGAAAACGAATTAAAAATAAACCACGAACTGGACATCCTGCAAAGTTAAGTAATAGAGAAGATAGAAAAATATAAGCTAAAATTGAGGAAGATCTAATTAAAAGCTGCAGAGTTGAACGAATCTTTTGACAATAGTGTTTCTGCAGACACGGTACGTATATCGATCAAAAGGACCAGGTACAATGCTCGTACAGCACGCAAGAATTCTTACATTAACGAAATAAACAGAAAGAAGCGCATAGATTTCGCCAATGAGTATAAAACAAACACAAATCAGTTTTGTGATAAAGTCATTTTACGGACAATTAGAAATTTAACATTTTTGGATCAGACGGACGTGCATTAGTATGGAGAAAAAATCTTAATAACGTAATCCAAAGAATACTCGTCAAGCACGGAGGAAATAATGAACAAAATAGTATATCGTCGTTGCGCCTAAGAAAATAGCTGTTTGTTTTTTCCCAACTTTACAGAAGAGCAAAAAAACTGTTTAGTTTTGTAATTTCGCGATATTTTTTTAATGTTATATTTTTAACAATTATTTTAATTTTTGCATTGAAAAATACAAGAATATTCTAACTAAATATATGAGGTTATATTTTTTATTTATTCCTTTACCACTTTCCCATAATTAAAACACAAAAAAAAATCCAGCTTTTTAAGACGCATAGGCGCTATTAAAGATTTTTCCAAAAAACTACACATAGCTATTTTTAAATTGCCATTTGATGTACCTTAATTTTGCTTTTTATACAAATAGCAATTTTTGTTTATAAGGATCTGAGTTCTTACAAAGTAATTATATTAAATTTGGATGATGGGCTTCAGTTAATATTACTTGTGGTGTCATATGCAACACTACACTCATAGAAATAAACCAGTAAAAATGGCAGAAAAATCTACCAAAAATTAGTTAAAAATAACCTTGAAGAAAACACTGCTGAAATTAGCAGATCTTTTTGCTAAATACCAGTAAAATAAGAACAGCAAACATAAATATACATAATTTTAGTTATATTTGAGTTAACTTTTAGGTAATTGAAAATAACTAATTATTCTTTAAAATCTGCAGAAAATTTTGCGAAATATTAAGTAGTAGACCCAAAATGGCAAAAAAAAGAAAACGTTATATCTACAAAAGTTTTGTTGTTTTTAAGTTAAATCTAGTTGAATAAATATAGTAGTCTATCCTGATAAAATCAGCAGAAATATTTGGTGATTTCAGAAGGCTCGACTTTTATTTACATTAAAAAAAATGGAAAAAATATTTGAAGGTTTTTCACTTGTTTGTGATTTTTTGACCAACTAATTATTTAGCAATTTTATTCTGATTTTTTTATTTTCTATTAATTAAAATTTAACTCAAATATAACTAAAATTTTGTGTATTTAACAGTTTAAATTTTGCTGTTCCTATCTCACTAATTATAGCAAAAATAATCTTCTAATTTCAGCAATTTTTTCTGTAACGTAATTTTTAATTAAGTTTTAGTAGTTTTAACTAAATTTTTTACTAACTTTTTTCTATTAGTGTATAATACTTTTTTAGCGTTTTGGAATATTTTTCCCAAATTATTTATATTATCCTTTGGCCTAACAAAATTTTAATTTATGGCATTATTTAGGCGATATAGCACAAAAAGGTGAAGAGGAATCAAAAAATTCAATAGTCAAATAATTTCAGGTTTTGCTATAAATAATACTATTAGTAAAATAAAATTACATACCGGAAACTGTTGATCTAGTATTGTTATTTCAGAAGGTATGGCGATTTTCGATTTTTGACGAATTTAGCAATAAACATCAATAAATTTTGATGAAGTTAGTTTTACTTACTACTAACTCTGAGCATATAATAATTAATTTCATAAAAATTTGCCAACTAGTTTTTGAGTTAGAGAGATATTGATAAGACGTATCCTGACGTTATCCTTTGAGCCGTGGAGCAAAACTCATTTTACAAGTAGAGACTCTACACTAGCTTCGTGATTACCGATAATATATGCCAAATCGTAAATGTATTTTTGGCAACTTTTCAAATATTTTTTTCTGTTTTAAGAAGTTATTTTTTTTCAAATTTAAAAAATTTTCACTTCAACTTCATCCTTCTCGCTTTAAAATCATTTCTTGTACAAAAAAGTCTGAATGCAGAAAAGTAGCTAATTATGTTTTATATCGATACAATATTACTGGTTTAATAAAATTTTTTTTATTTAGCCAAAAACTATTTAAAATCTGAAGACCGCTTTTTGGCGGCCTTGGGCATTAGAGGGTTAAAGGTATAAAAAGAAGTGGATTTTTAGTTAACCCTATAATCACCCAATTTTTAAAGCTGTAAATGCAACGTAATATGTGCACTTGTGGGATCATTTAGAAATATGATTGCGTAGTCATAAAATTTCTAATGAAATTCAGCTCAAGGCTATGCTTTTGACTGAACGGCAGCAAAAAGTTCGAAATTACACAGTAAAACTTGTATAGTCAATGCCAAATCGATTAAATGAAGTTCTTCGTCTTTAGGGATATCCTAATAAATATTAGGTGTAGGATTATAATAAAATATCTATCTATATTGTAACTAATTTTCGTCTTTTCGCAGGGGTACCAAGACTTTTGCTGTGTAAAAATATATTTTTTAATGCTTATATATTTAAATTCAAGCCAACTAAAATTGTTTTGAAAATTTTAAAAGGAATCCCACAATTCCTAAAAAAACTTCCGAAAATCCCAAAAAATGAGTTTTTTTAGTTTTTTGGGAATATTTGTCCTAGCAATAACGGGGCGCAGGATTCCCTTAACACAACTATTAGGAACATATTCGACCATACAAAAAGTGCTTTTTGAATCTAGCTTTGCGTTTCGAGTAAATATATCATAATAGAAATTTGTAAAAAAATAGGTATATTTCGGGAGCACCTGTAGCCCACAGTGATTGAAATTTTTTACAAAGCAATATTACACATGAAATAGTCTTTCAAAAAAGTATAAATAATGTATATATTACTTAACAATTACTTTTTAAAAATAAAAAAGAATGAAAATACTTTTTTTAGCTAAAAAATGGCAAAAAAACGACTTTTCCAGAATTTTAACTTTAAATGCATATAACTTTTTAATTAAAAAAGATTTTTTAAAATTCTTGCTGTAGAATATTTATCAATTTTTTGGTAAATCATAAAAAATATTTCAAAAAAATCGGGAGAAAAGCAGGTCTTGCTGTAGAATATTTATCAATTTTTTGGTAAATCATAAAAAATATTTCAAAAAAATCGGGAGAAAAGCAGGTCTGAGGTTAAGAAGAAGAATAAACATTTTTTCAAAGTTATAGACACATTATTAACCTGCAAATCAGGCTAGATCTAGTTTCTGCCTTTTTTATGGACAGGCTTCATCTGTGATTTTCCATTAAATTGTATTATTGTTTATATTTTATTGTCAGATTGCCTCTATATGATAATTTACACTCAGAAGTGATCAAACAGACATACAAACATTCTACTTTAGATTTTTTTTGTTTATCTTCTTATCTCCTCTTTGTCGCCTTTTTCACAAATGTGAATCTTATATTTGCAAAATACTAGACCAAGGTAGGTAAAAATAGCAAATTTTAATTTTCAAAGTCGGATATTTCGCAAACTACAAGAGATAAATTATGAATGTTAACTTTTTTGTAGAACTCGACTAGTGCATTCCACTGATGAAATTTCTTTTAAATCGGGACAAAATTAAAAATTCTGGATCGTTTTTAATTTTTGTAATACCCGAGGTGCCCGACTTTGGGGACCTATGGCGTCCCTCCTGATTGGTCTATAGACCCCAAATTTTAAACTTAAATTCGAATACAAGTCCTTAGTTAATTTTATTCCAATCGGATAAACCATTTAGAAAATCCAGAGTTATAAGTATTTCTAGATGAACATATTCAAATAATTACACTACCCAACAATTTTATAAAATTTTGTATGAAAATGTTTATTTTTTCGATATATAAATATGTATGCAAAATTATAAATGCTTTTACAAAGTAAAGTATGTCTTTCAGTAATATTAGATATTAGGAATGAGTAAAAAAATACGTCATCCAGTGCATATTATGTTGCAATTGCTACTGGTACGGCTGGTGAGAATGCCACATACCGTCTGCGGCATGTTGTTGTTATTTTAATGTAATTATTATGTAAAATGTGGTGTACTCATGCATGCATGACTTTAACCTCTCTTCTCCTCCTCGATAACCTCCTTAGTTGGCAATGGATTCTTTTCACAAGTTTCAGTGTGTTTTAATTTTTTGGAGTCAAAGTTTTCAATGCCAGCAATAAAGTTATTTTTCTCCTTTTCCTTTTCGATTGCTGAAATTAAAAAATAAATAGGAAAGTGTAAATACAAAAATCCCAAATAAAATCATTTTGAGAAAAAAAAAAAAAATAAAAAAGTTATAATACAATCAAATGTTTCTATGGATGTTGATGAAATTTCCATTAAAGGAATCATTTTGTACACAATTAACAAAATTGTTGAACGTACCATATAAAGATAAATATAAACATATGTACGTTGAAAAACAAATACTTAATATGGTAAAAATCACCTCAATATTAATTTATAGTCAAGTTGTTTTATTCACATCAAGTACATTATTTCAAAGTACATACATTTATGATACACTCAAAAAAATAAGTTAGTAGAAAAATTAGTAAAACGTCTTGTATATCAAGTATACTAGTTTTTAGCAAATTTTTTAAATTGTGTTTTCAACAAAAGTTTTAGTTATATTTTTTTTAGCACTAAAATAATTTTGCTACCAAAAGAGAGAATACATTTTGCAATGAACACGAGAGAGGATAAGGACAACATAAAGCTCCAATATTCAGTAGTAATAATTTAGAAATTAATTAAAGTTCTGTGATTTATAACTAAGATCAACCTGTGATTTTCTGTGTACTGTGCTATAAACATTTATTTAATTATTTATTTAAAATTCTGTTATGCCCAGTTTTTTAATTATAAATAAATTATACAAAATAAAAATTTTGACGATGTTACAAAAAATTGTAAGTTGAACTGTAATATAGTGTTTAAGATATTTTACTGAAAATTATAAATAAATTTAATTTGTATTTGTCGCCAGATTTTAAACAAATTCACGCTTCTGAAGAAGTTTGAATAAAGCAAAAAATATGAAAAAATTGATTTTTATATACAAATAAACACAATTATAGACCAAAAATAGCCCGTGAGGAAACCCCTTATAAATCTAATTTTAAGAATAACATTGGTCACAACCACAAGAAACTTGTAATTTCCTAAATAATGTTCAAAGGAATCACAAAAACACTCTTTTAAGTCTTAAAATATCAGCAAATAAATTAAAAAAGTACAATTTCTCTACAAATTTTTTGAGTTTTTTACAGTCTACTAATATTCAGCAAAAAGTTTTATTGATTTTAGAAAGGATTTTTTTCATTTGCAATCGACTTAGTGTTAACAAAACTTTTGCTTAGATTACTTTTTTTTGTGGTAAAAATCAGCTCTCTGATTTTCAGCAAACCCCTTTTGCTGAAATTACCAAGCACGCTCCTGACCAAAAATTTGTTGACATACCAACATTTTTTGTTGACTTTACTGACTTTTTTTGAGTGTAGTTTAAATGTAACGTACATATTGATGGTCACAAGTTGATAATTACTGTTACTGTATTACATTACTGTATTTTTTACATAGATGGGCATCAACAAGTACGTTAATTACAAGTACATGGTAAATATACTTGAAAATTAAACTTGGTACTGGTAATGCCAATGTACTATGTAATCATCATGTACAATAAGGCTTGCCAGATCGAAATTGGTAAAAAGCTTGTCATTCAGAGGAAAAAGCTTGATTTTTCTTGACATTCAAAAAAAGTCTTGATTTTACTTGACAATTTAAAATTCAGTTAAATTAGCAAAAAATTGGAAAATTGACTTGAAAATTTAAATGATATTAATTTATACAGATTTTCTACATTATTTTTACACTCAAATAAAAAAGTTAGTAAAAAAATTTGTAAACAGTTTCTAATCGAACTTTACTATTTTTATACTGATTTTTAGTACAATTTGTTTTACAAATTACAAATTACGGATTTTTTACTAATTCTCGCTGCTGATTTTAGCAAAACATTTTACTAATTACAATGGATAAAAATTGTCATAACTGGAGAACCGTTTGCAATTTTGACTCCAAATTTCAAGTACGATGAAGTAATTATATGCTTGTTACAATCGAAAGAAATTTTTTATTTTTTAGATTTTACAGTTTTTGTTTTTTTAGTACAATTTTTTGCTAATTTCAGCATGATTTTAAATTACAGCCCAGTGAAAAATGCTTGTATTCGCTCAAATATGTTCGTATATGGTTTGTGTATGGACACATATGATCAAATATGGATTTTTTATGAACATATATGGATTTTATGGACATATATGGAAGTATATGTGATTTAGGGAAATCCCGAAATCCCGGGATTTTCGGGATTGGCAAAATCCCGAATCCCGGGATTATTTCTCAAAAATCCCGGGTTTTCTTATTTTTTAATATTAATATAAACGCAAATAAACAAAGTGAGCAATTTTAGATTACCTACGTTTTTTCTTGAATTTTCTCATATTGACAAGAAATTGATGCCAAGATATTGGTAAAATTATAAATTAAGTAGATTATTCGAGTAAACTATGGAAAGACTTTGCAGAAAAATTTGAAATTTTGGTAAACAATATTAAGTTTTTGAGTAATTCATGCGAAAAATCAAGTTTGTTTCTTATTTTATCGATTTATTCTTCCAAGCGAAATTCGATTTCTGAAACCTAATTTTGGCTGGGACTGTAAGTTTGAATTCTTCCATGAAAACATTTGATAAAGATAACCAAATAACTTTGTTGCTGTAATTACACGATTTAGTGGGTAAGGTTATCGTAACGAATCTGTTTTAAAATCTGCTTACAAAATACTGGGCGCAAGTGTACTTAATGACAGGTTTCATATATTATCCCAGCCAGAAAAATACAAACGGGAAAGCGATGGCAAGGTATTTTAACAGGTGGTACAGGTACTGACAAAAATTGCTTTCCCATTTCCAATATGATAACGTCAATAGACAAGAGGACCGGCAGTTAAAAAAGCGCCGGAAAATTACAGGAGAAACAAAATTTTTAACTTTGGAAAAACGCTGCCAAAACCAATAAATAGGTGGTTTGGAATTATATTTTCCAAAATAAAATTTAAAAAAAGTTCATATGATCTTTTTTTGGCCCTGCCGTGATGTTTTGTAAAACAAATACTGGCAAAACGATTTTTGCAAACGCTGGCAAAGCGTCCCAAATGAGTGTTCTGCCAGTCATTTATTTTTAACATCGCGGTTACCCAGTGGTATGCAGGTACTTGATTTTTTGTACCACTGTCAATTTCTGACTGAGATGTTTCAATATTCATAAAATGCACCACATTATTAACAACTATTAAATAATTATAAAACGCTTTATTCTCTAAAAAAATTAGTTACATAACATAAAATTTTTACAAATAAAGGAAAATTTAAATCCCGAAATCCCGTAAAATCCCGGGATCCCGAAAAATCTTGTAGTCCCGAAAAAATTATACAAAAAATCCCGAATCCCGGGATTTTCAAATATCAATCCCGATTGGCATCCCTAATGTGATTCCATATATGGAAAAAGATTTCATACACAGACATATATGGAGGCATCTGCTATTTCATATATGGAAAAGGCACTCATATATGGACAAATATGGAAGTATATGTTATTCAATTTATTCAAAAGTGACTTGTATATGAACATATTTGGAAGAATACATTTTTCCATATGTATAAGAAGAACCCATATTTGGATAAATTTGAAATTATATTTAATGCCATGAATAAAAAAAGGAGCATATGTAGCGCCTAATTTGAATGTCATACATAAATTTATATGTATAGTACAACCTTATAATAAAGGACAGCAACGTTCGCAAGTATGCGCATATATTTAATAAATGTATATGTTCATATATATCCATATACTTAGGTGTTACCTCATTTTTCGGATCCATACATATATGGTTGGACCATAAATGTTCATATATGGACATTTTTCACCGGGAGTTTACAACAACTGCAACTAATTATACTAATTTCATTGTACTAAAATTATGATATTTAGTTAGTTTTTTAACTGATTTTAGCAAATCGATTTTGAATTGCAGTTTCCAGAAATTTTACTAAAATTTAGTACCGGCTACTAATTTTGTTTACTAATTTTATTGTACTACAGATCAGCAGACATGTGTTGCTAAAATTAGCAAAAAATACCGCTGGCCTCAAAACAGTTAAATTTCCCGTAATAACAGCAAAATTTTCAGTAGCCATTACAGACTTTTTTGGTTGAGTGTACCACATTTTTTAAAGAAATGGGCCCATATGTTGTCAATGGATATGTCTTTTGGCAATTCTTCAAAAACTTCCCGAAGGCAGCAGTAATCTGCATACAACATATCAGTATTAATTGAATTTGATATTTTTAAAATAAATGACAGCTCTGCTTATTATTCCTTGACAACAACGAGTTTTTTATATTTAAAACAGCAATTTGCGAAAAAAACAGATTTTTCTCCAAAATCATATCTTTTTTCTAAGTATTTTACAGCATTTTGTAAAAATTGGTTAGCTTCTAACTCAAACGTTTCCTTTTCATTCAAAGAAAGACTTTTTATGTTTTACTACCATGGAAACAGTCATTTATCCGTAAAAATTAGTCATGGTACATTTAAAAACAATTAGTTTTTTTTTGCTAATGGTTAATTTTTCTTATCAATTTGATTGAAAAATTTCTAAAATTCCATTTTAGCTTGACAAATGACATTTTTTCTTTTTTCTTGACACGCATAGAAAAAGCTTGACAATCAAGCCAAATCAAGCCCGTCTGGCAACCCTATGTACAATGTACTATGTAATTATCAAATACGAGAAAAAGGATGCAAAAAATGAGGGAAGAACTTAATCAAAATTATATTTTTCTAACAATTTAAGAAAACTTCCGCAAATGAACACGATTGTGTTAATTTTACTAAACGAAATTTATATTTGATAACTTTTTTTTATGAAAATTTCAGCTGTAAAAATAACCTTTTAATCTAATGGCGTTTTCTTTTCTGAAAAAAATGTTGCCTTTTTTTGCATTTTGCTTTTGAATTGCCTTTTTTGTGTTCTTTTCTAAATTAAGGGTAACATTCTAAGAGGGCTAGGTGTTCTTTTCTAAAAATGTTGCCTAAATAAAGGGCAAAAAGGCAACATTTTTCGCCCTCAAAAAATTTACGGGGTAGAGTGTTGCCCTGTTTTTTTTCTTTATGTCAACGCCATGTGTATATACTGTAATGTTTTTTGCCAGCTAACTCACAACTTGGTGGCCTAGGGGGTACTATCATGGCTTCTGATGCAGTAGGTCGCAGGTTCAAACCCCGGTTGGAGCACAATATTTTTTTTTGTTTTTTTTTTTGTTTTTATAAAATTTTAATTAGATTTTTATAGTTTTGCTGTTATTTAGTATTTAACAATTTTTTAGGCTAAAAATAAATAAAAAATTCTACAATTTGCTTTAAATATGAAAAAAAAAAAAATTTAATAGAAAAAAGAAAATACATAAAAAAATGTATTTTTTACTTTGTCTGGAATTTGAACCCGTCCAGCCCATGTCAAAGGCAGGCATCACAACCACTAGGCTACAGTTAGTAATAGTTTGCGAAAACAATATTGCATACGAGTATACAATACACATACATATGTTTAGAAAAATGCAACAGTGATTTTATTGTGTTCTATTCTGATTGAAAAAATGTAACATTTTAATGGGGTGAGGGCAACATTTTTAAAATGTTGCCTTTTAACAAGGCAACATTTTTTTCCAGAAAAGAAAACGCCATAAGAATTAACTTAAGTCAAAAATGGATTGTGATATGGTTTATCGTAAGAACATTTTAAATAGAAATTTATCTAGTTATAAAAATCAAAGAATCTATATTTAAGGAGAACTCCTTAGAAACCCAGCAAAATCTTTCATTATGGTTATATAATGAAACTAAAATGTTTTACTACTTATAATTCGGCGTCAGTACTAGTTATTTTTGTTAGGCGAAGCCGTTTTTATAAGCACCCAGATAGAAAAATACGAAAGGCACAGTACTGGCTCAGCATTGGAGACAGTAGTACATGTACTGGCGATGTGTCGGATTTTTTACGTTTCCAGTACTGGTACGGTGTCGAAATGATAACACCAATATACGCTTGGCCGTAGATATTTGCCGACGTTGGCCCAGTGTTGAATTTTGTTACTTCCTGGTGTTTTCCCAGTACTATAAATTAAAAAATATTCAGTAACTTGCCAGTACTTCAAATACAAAAAATCAGTGTATAGCCAGTACTATAAAAACAATTAAAAAAAATAAAAAATATATATTTTTGTTTCAAATTATTTTTTTGTTATTGTGTTATAAAATATTAAATAATTGCAAAACTAGAAAATAAAGTTTTTCTTAAATTTTCTGGTTCCTCGCTGTTTTATATAAAAATATTATGAAAAAAGTTATATTGAAATTCTATTAAATTATATTAAAAATTAGGGTAAAAGAAGTGTCAGATAGAAAAATCTTGTTAAAATAGCAGAAAACAGTGGCAAAGCACATTTTAAGTGGTACTGGCATAATACTGGCATACTGGCATAATAAAACGAGTAAAAAGGTTAAAGTCGGGCATGCCGACTATACAATACCCTACACCAGTCTGGTGTATTGTTTGGATCCGAAATTCGAATGGGTTAAAATGGGGCTTATGTCAAAATTTTCTATAATGTGAGTCAGCGCACCAAATTTCATTAAAATATCTTAATATTTGCGACCTGCAGTTTGTAACCAAGCCAATTTTGGGGGGACCCTTATATGGGCACTAGTTCTAAACATGGACCGATGTTCACCAAAATCAATAGGCTTCGTCCTTGGGCCAACATAGGTCTATGTACCAAATTTCATCAAAATATCTTAATATTTGCGACTTGCAGCGTATAAACATTATAATTTTGGTAGGACCCTTATATGGGTACTAGGTCTAAACATGGACCGATGTTCACCAAAATCAATAGGCTGCGTTATTGGGCCAATGTAGGTCTGTGTACCAAATTTCATCAAAATATCTTAATATTTACGACCTGCAGCGTATAAACAGTATAATTTTGGTAGGACCCTGATATGGGCACTAGGTCTAAACATGGACCGATGTTCACCAGAATCAATAGGCTGCGTTATTGGGCCAATATAGGTCTGTGTACCAAATTTCATCAAAATATCTTAATATTTACGACCTGCAGCGTATAAACAGTATAATTTTGGTAGGACCCTTATATGGGCACTAGGTCTAAACATGGACCGATGTTCACCAAAATCAATAGGCTGCGTTATTGGGCCAATATAGGGCTGTGTACCAAATTTCATCAAAATATCTTAATATTTACGACCTGCAGCGTATAAACAGTATAATTTTGGTAGGACCCTTATATGGGCACTAGGTCTAAACATGGACCGATGTTCACCAAAATCAATGGGCTGCGTTATTGGGCTAACATAGGTCTGTGCACCAAATTTCGTCAAAATATCTTAACATTTACGACCTGCAGCGTATAAACAATATAATTTTGGTAGGACCCTTATATGGGCACTAGGTCTAAACATGGACCGATGTTCAAAAAAATCAAACTTGTTCGTCCTTGGGCCAACATAGGTCTGCGTACCAAATTTCATCAAAATATCTTAATAGGTGCGACCTGTAGAGTGCGCACAAGATTGCATGGACAGACAGACAGACGGACGGACGGAGGGACGGACGGACGGACAGACGGACATCGTTAAATCGAAATAAAAAAAAATTCTGAACCGATCGGTATACTATAAGGTGGGTCTACGACCAATATTTTTTGGTGTTACAAACATCAGCACAAACTTATAATACCCTGACCACATAGTGGTGTAGGGTATAAAAACAGTGCCCAGTACTATTTTTTTCTACCGTGGGCAATTTCCACCTGGACAGTCTAGCTTACGCGCGACTACTTATTTATTTATAAAGATAATGTGAATTTGGTAACTACTTATTTTTTAACCACTAGGTAGTATATACAGTGGTGGAAAATTTAATAGGAACGATTCAAGTTTTTCACATTTTTTTTTCGTTGCCTTTATTTTTAAAAATCAAAATAGTGGCTAAAATCGCCCCGGGAGGCAAATATGTGGTTTAAAATATTGTGCAGAATTTTAACATAATGTCTGTTTTTTTATTGTGTCACTTGTTTTAAGTGGGCGTGGCTTTCAATGAAAAATTATCGATATCGACCTGTTATCAAATTACAGAGTAAAATTTAGCGAGTACCGATCGGATCTATACAAACTGTATATTTTTGGAAATTCTACAAAATTTCCTCAAGTCTTGCATTATTTTTATCCAGAAATGTTCGCCAGACTTAAAATGACAGTGTCTTAAATATGAAAAAAAAAAATTCTTTGTTTTTAGCAATTTTAAAATAAAGTTAAAGTCGTATTATTTAACAACTTGTAATCACTTATTTTTTAACTGCGTATAAGCACACGAATAACTACTTATTTTGGTAACAACTTATTTTATATACTTTTAAAATGCAGCGGGTAAGCGGGTGCACAAATTTTGTGCGTTTTTTCATGCAGCGAATATGGACAACTACTTACAAAAACGACCTTGTCGAACAAAAATAATGAGTTTTGACACCGAATTATAAGCAGTAGACCCTAATTCTACTGCTTATTATTTAGATATTAGTAATGAGCACCCATTACTGAGATTTTGCTGGGAACTACATGTGTACATGAACCTTAGAATTTTTCCCCTTTTTTCTTTCCCTTCAAAAATTTCACTCGAACTTTAAAGGTCTGAAGCGCCCAGCAAAATATTGGTAATGACACCTCATTACTATCTGCATTACCAAAAATGATATATCATTATCTTTTGCATTATTTTATAATATAAAATACTGACTTCCTAATAACGGCCTATTGTATTCATTAATTCTAAATATAAAATAATGACTTACTCGTAATAGTTTAAATAAGTACTTTTTACACAGTTAAATTTTATACATTTTTATTTATTATATGTAAATATGTTTTATGTTTACATTTTTATGACGAGTCCTAAAATTACCCACTAGAGAAAACTTAAATTTTTCTGAATGTATTTCTTTAAGCTAATAGTATTTGCTTAACTCCTTATTTTTAAGAATCAAGTAAGCAATCGGATAACCACTTATAATTCAACTTTTTGTAGGCATGTGTGTAACCACTTATTATTCAAAATCTCATAACTACTTATTTCTCATTTTTTCGTAAGCGAGCGGGTAAGCGTGGCTACTTATAAAAACGACCACGCCAAACAAAAATAATGAGTTTAGACGCCAAAAAATAAGTTGTGCGGAGCTATGAATTTCTATTATATAACCACTTATTTGGTAACGAAAGATTTTGCTGGGCGGTTATTTAGATTGTGAATGAAATCATTTTTTATTTTATAAGAAAGATATAATTACAACAAACACAACATGTCAAATTTTCAACAGATTTAAAATTTTCCTGTATATTAAATCTGCTGAAAAACAAATGATACAGAATTTGCACGTGAAACTCCTTATCGTGAAAAACATTCTGTTTATAAATATATAAATATATAAAACCAAAACAACTTTCTGTGATTAAAGTAAGAAATTTTTAAAAATTTATTAAGGAAATACTGAGAGAATTATCTGCATGATAATAACGAATTTTTGAATAAAAACAATGAAGTTTTACTGGAACTCGTCCATTGAACCAATGGAATTTTTGATGAAATATTGTGAACATTTTAATTTTATTTATTAAAAGTTTTACGGGGGGTTTCTACAAGACGTGCGTCGTTCGTCGAATGAGTAACTACATGTAATTTGTTTTTGCATTGCATGTATTTTGTTATTGTATTTTCGTTCGTGTGACGAAAAACGTCATGAAGAAACACCACCTATACACTCGAATGAAAAAGTTTAATTAAAACTAGATTTATAAAATATATGATGCTTTTTCATGAAATTTATACTGAATTTAGACTGAGCAAAAACCAGTTGGTTTTTGTACAAAACTAAATTGCGAAAGCCAAGTCATTTACACTGGTTATTTAGTTTTTCTTTGTCACAACACTTTATTCTTACACACTTTTCTTAATTTTTTTATTATTAAATTAATGTAAAAAAATTATTCACACATTTAAAAAAAAATAACGACCCAGTCAGAAAAATACAAACGGGAAAGCAGTCGCAAAGCACTTTAATAGGTGGTGCAAGTACTGGTAAAAAGTGCTTTCCCATTCCCAAAATGATAACATCATTAGACGAAAGGACCGGCTGTTCAAAAAGCGCCGGAAAAGCACTGGAGAAACAAAATTTTTGAACGTTGGCAAAACGCTGGCAAAACCAATAAATAGGTGGTCTGGAAATATATTTCCCAAAATAAAATTTAAAAAAAGCTCATATGTATTTTTTTGGTCCTGCAGTGATTTGCACCCAGGCCGTCAGATTGGCAGACGATTGCTCTACCCACTGAGCTAACGAGACATATAATATTTGATAGCTAAACACATAAATGAGTGATAATCGCTGGACAACTACTGGCTGTGCTAAAACGCTAGTGCTGGCAAACAATTTTTTGTAACTAATATGCCAGAGTTGGGAGAGAAACAAAAAAATTGATTTTATAAAACAAAAAAAAATTTTAATTAAAAAAAATCAAAAAAAAAATGTTTTGCTTTCAACCGAATTTGAACTCGGAAGGAACCTTCTGACTACAAACCTTTTTTAACGAAGCGTCAGCATTTTTTTATTTTGAATTGATTTTTTGTACCACTGGTAGCATTGGCTAGGTAGCACTGGATAACCACTGGTTGCAAACCTTGGCATATCACTCTAAAAATTCTTTGCCAGTGGTTTTTTTATAAACCACCGACATTTTTGTAAAACAAATACTGGCAAAACGCTTTTTGCAAACGCTGGCAAAGCGCCTCAAATGAGTGTTCTGCCAGTAATTTCTTTTTAACACCGTGGTTACCCAGTGGTATGCCAGTGCTTGATTTTTTGTACCACTGGCGATTTCTGACTGGGGACACACAATTTCAATTTAAACCAGAAATATTCTTAAAAAATTAAAAAATATTTTTTTGACACTTGCTATACTGCTATATTCGTTGTAACAGGGTGTATAAAAAATTAATTGTAAATGATACCGGGTGTATCAAAAATGCACATTTCAGATATTTGTACTTGGTTTTGGCAAAAACCAGGTAGAATCTGGTTTTCAGTTTGTATGAAAATTGTATGTAAAAATTAAATTAATTTTGTAGTTTTCGGCTCAAAAACTAAAAATGGTTTTTCTTTGTTTTTAGCAATTTTAAAAGAAAGTTAGCAACACTGAAATTTTAACATGAAATGCTTTTTACTATAACGTAAAAAAAATCTTGACTGATTTGTTATATTGTGGTAAGAAATGCATAAAAATATTCACTTTAAAATTTCAGTGCTGTTAACTTTATTAAAAACGCTAAAAACAAGGAAATTTTGGTCATGTTTAAAGTGCTGCAATTTTAAGTCTGGCGACTATTTGTAGATAAAAATAATGCAAGACTTAAGGAAATTTTATAGGAATTTCAAAAATATACAGTTTGTACAGAACCGATCAGTACTGCCTAAATTTTACTGTGTAATTTGATACAAGGTTGATATCGCTAATTTTTCGTTAAAAGCCACGCCCACTTAAAACAAGTGACAAAAGGAAAAAAACAAACATTACGTTAAAATTCTGTATAATTTTCTGAACCATCTCCTTGCCTTTCGTGGCGAATTTAGCCACTATTTTGATCTTTAAAAATAAAGGCAACAACAATAAAATTTAAAAAAAATTGAATTGACTTAATTTCGTGAGCACAAGTGTATATCAAAAATAATCTGCTAATTATACCCTACACCACTATGTGGTCAGGGTATTATAAGTTTGTGCTGATTTTTGTAACACCAAAAAATATTGGTCGTAGACCCACCTTATAGTATACCGATCGGTTCAGAATTTTTTTTTATTTCGATTTAACGATGTCCGTCTGTCCGTCCGTCCGTCTGTCTGTCTGTCCATGCAATCTTGTGCGCACTCTACAGGTCGCAACTATTAAGATATTTTGATGAAATTTGGTACGCAGACCAATGTGGTCCAAGAACGAACAAGTTTGATTTTGGTGAACATCGGTCCATGTTTAGACCTAGTGCCCATATAAGGGTCCTACCAAAATTATATTGTTTATACGCTGCAGGTCGTAAATATTAAGATATTTTGACGAAATTTGGTACACAGACCTATGTTAGCCCAATAACGCAGCCTATTGATTTTGGTGAACATCGGTCCATGTTTAGACCTAGTGCCCATATAAGGGTCCTACCGAAATTATACTGTTTATACGCTGCAGGTCGTAAATATTAAGATATTTTGATGAAATTTGGTACACAGACCTATATTGGCCCAATAACGCAGCCTATTGATTTTGGTGAACATCGGTCCATGTTTAGACCTAGTGCCCATATAAGGGTCCTACCAAAATTATACTGTTTATACGCTGCAGGTCGTAAATATTAAAATATTAAGATATTTTGATGAAATTTGGTACACAGACCTACATTGGCCCAATAACGCAGCCTATTAATTTTGGTGAACATCGGTCCATGTTTAGACCTAGTGCCCATATAAGGGTCCTACCAAAATTATACTGTTTATACGCTGCAGGTCGCAAATATTAAGATATTTTTATTAAATTTGGTACACAGACCTATATTGGCCCAATAACGCAGTGCCCATATAAGTGCCCATATAAGGGTCCTACCAAAATTATACTGTTTATACGCTGCAGGTCGCAAATATTAAGATATTTTGATGAAATTTGGTACATAGACCTATGTTGGCCCAAGGACGAAGCCTATTGATTTTGGTGAACATCGGTCCATGTTTAGAACTAGTGCCCATATAAGGGTCCCCCAAAATTGGCTTGGTTACAAACTGCAGGTCGCAAATATTACGATATTTTAATGAAATTTGGTGCGCTGACTCACATTATAGAAAATTTTGACATAAGCCCCATTTTAACCCATTCGAATTTCGGATCCAAACAATACACCAGACTGGTGTAGGGTATTGTATAGTCGGCATTCCCGACTTTAACCTTTTTACTCGTTTTAGTAGCTTTTTCTGCAGCATCATTTTTAACTAATTTTTAGTAACTCTCTGCTATTTTTGCAGATTTATTACTATGAGTGTACGTATAGTTAACAATACCATTTGTAATTAATCAAAACAAACTCATACAAACTTAATTTTTTGTTAATTTTTAATGTTTTTTAGAGAAAAAAAGCCTGACGTTATTCTATTTCGTTAGGGTATTTTAGGGTTAACGGTATTTTAATTTATATCGTTAGGGTATTTTAAGGTTATCGATATTTTAATTTATTTCGTAAGTGGTATTTTAGGGTTAAAAATAGTTCGTTGAAAGGGTTTTGAATCGTTAACGGTATTTTACGGTTAGTGTTTGCCAACCATGCTTTTTGTGCATTTTCTAGAAAACATTGATATTTTAAAACTAATTCGAATCAAAAACATTAAAGAATCGTAATTTGGAGTGAATTCTCGGTGCAAAAACGCAATAAAAACTTAAATCGGTTAAAAAACAGCCGAGTTATTTATTACAATTTCCCCAGGCAACTGATGTGTCGGGTCCAAATTTCAAAATTTATTGAAATAATCTACTACAGAAACATTTTTTTTATAAGTTCCAACAGACTCAGATAAGAAGTATTTTTTTTCCATTGTGTTTTGCTAACTCGTTTTAAATTAGTGCTAAACAGGTCAGAATTCTTAAACACTGATTTCAAATCTACAATTTTAAATTTTTTGAAATTTTTTTAAAGAAATTTCCAAAAATCAACAATTGGACTTTAATGTTTTATTAGAAACATATTACAGATTAAAAATTGCAAAAATTGTAGGAATTACTTTTTTTTATTTGGCTGGGGCAGAGATTTAATTTAAGCGGATTTCGAGAAAACAGCGATTTTTGGCATTTATTTAGCATTTAGGCAAGTTTTTCTTTTTCTTCTTTTACTTCCACATAATTTTGGACGAAATATAACAACACAAGATTAAAGGCTCAATTAGACGTGCCATAACCATATAAAACAGCTGTTCAAACCAATCTTATGGGCTACAATGTATTCGGTTATTGGTGACATGCCATAACGCCATAACCGTAACCGTAGAACCAATTGAATTTTGGTTTTCTGCTATGGCGTTATGGTTACGGCTATGGCGATATGTCACGTCTAATTGAACCTTAAATACTTCAATACTGAAAATTATTTATTATAAATTTTTAAAATATAAATACATTAAATTGCACCTATGTAAGGTCAAATGTAAAATTTTAGGAAATGTTAATTTTTTAACATATTAATATAACAGATATCCTGAGCGGATATTGATGAAACTTCTTGATATTATTTTTCTAGATCTACAAATAATATTAACCATGTTTTCGACTTAACTATATCCGTTAACTTATAAAAAAACTTGAAAGTGCATAAAAACGCGTTTAAGACGAAAACTAACACATTACTTTTCGAATGCACGTTAACTTCCAACACAGATAATTATCAACGTTTATACATTATACACATCTAACGTAACTTAATCGCGTTACTTCCTAAAAACATTTGCTGACGTGCGTTGGATTACAACGGAACGGATTACAAACGTGCCCATTGGGCACGTTTACCAGAGAAACCCGCTACCGCTACAATTGATATGTAGCGCTTTATGATTACCTTAATCTGGTGAACGATGCTACTTTTGTTTTTGTTTTAAACTACAAATATTTGTAGATGTTTAATTGATTTTTTTTTAAATTTTTTTTTTTCCTTTATAATTATATTTGTATGTTTATTATTCTTTAAAAAAAATATACAAAAACACAAACGACAGCTGATGTATCATTAACTACTCACAAGTAACGTAAAATTTTTACGCTACCAAAACAAGGTAGCGCTCCCACCACATGTTGACTTAGCGGTAGCTAATCAAATCGTTCACCAGATTGTTGAGTAGCGGATTAGCAATAGTTGAGCGTCTGGTAAACGCACTCAATTATAAACATAAACTGTTAAACAAAATTTTATACTAGAACCGGCATGATAGGCATGAAACAAAATACAGCTATTCTTAATTTAATTTTAGAAAATTAACCCTTAAGTGCTCTCGGGGCTTTTTTGAACCTATGATGAAAATAGACGTAATATTTTTTCAGTGGGGCATATAGCTTAAGGGTTAATTTTATGCATTGTCGGACTTAGGCCGGTCTGGAGTGGGCAAAGCCCACCCTAGACTGCTTTTTGCCCACCCCAGAATTTAAAAAAAAATCTGTCTATAATTCTTGTTCTATGATTTTTTTTTTAAATATCAGTTAATCCTGTGTTTTTGATTGGGAAAATGTCTTCTAGTTTCCTAGAAAGATAATTTGTTGGAATCTAAGTGTCAGTTTTACAGCCAGAACTAATATCGATTTTTGTCTTGAATATTTCTTAAATAAGAAATGTTGTTAGAAATTCTTACTTAAGAAATATTTAAGAAACAAATCGATCTTAGTTCTGGCTATAACAGAAAAATTTCTTGGATTTAATAGTTTTTTAAAGGAATAATTAGTTAATATTAAACTCACAGAAATAAATCTGTAAAAATAGCAGAAAAAGCAACTAAAAATTAGTTAACAATGATGCTTCAGAAAGTAATAGTAAAATAAGAACAGCAAAAATAAAGCTGTTAAATTTGTAGAATTTTAGTTATATTTAAGTTAATTTTTAGTTAAGTGGAAATGACAAATTATATTGTAAAATCTTCAGAAAATTTTGCTATATATTAGTAGACTAAAAATAGCAAAAACAAACTGTTATATCTATAATTTTTTGTTATTTTTTAGCTAAATTGAGTTATATGCAAATAGCAGTCTATTATGTTAAATAAGCAGAAATATTTGCTAAAAAAATTTTAAACTGTAAATTTAACAGGTTTATTTTTGCTGTTCTTATTTTACTTGTATTTAGCAAAAAGAAATCTGCTAATTTAACAGTTTCTTCTGCAGCATCATTTTTAACTAATTTTTAGTTACTTTTTCTGCTATTTTTACAGATTTATTTCTATGAGTGTAAACTTTTGAGGATATTTCAATATGTTGTAGAAACAAACATTCTACGAAGAAAATGTCAGTTTTTTGATTACCTCGGTAATTTAAGTGGTCAAAATATGGGGTAAGAATAGGTTCGTCAGAGGTGGAAGAAAATATGAGACAGGTTGATCTTAGACTTCTTTTCTTCATCAAATATCAAAATTTTATACTATTGTGAGCGTATAGCATTCCCTGCATGAGGTTTTCTTCAGAAAAAAGGTTGAATTTTTCAGACTTTTCTATGAAAAACATTTGAAAATTTTACCAAGAGCAAGGGAGTTATTTTTAAGTGTTTTTTTTTTGTATGAAAAAATCGCATGCATAATGTCGAAAGTGTTTTTTTAAGATTAAGGGTCTGAGAATGGGCAAATAAACAGCCAAACAATGGGCCCTTGCCCACCCCAGAAAAATAGTCTAGGTACGCCTATGATTTTATGAAATTAAATTAAGAATATTATTTTTAGATATTAAAAAAAAATATCAAGAAGTTTCATCAATATCCGCTCAAGAATATCTGTTATATTAATATGTTTAAAAAAAATTTAAATCTCCTAAAATTTTACCTCTGACCTTACACAGGTGCAATTTAGTATATTTATATTTTGCCCTAATTTCCAGGATTGAAGTATTTTATCTTGTGTTGTTATATTCCGGCCAAAATCATGGGGAATTATAAAATGAAAAAAAAAATTGTCTAAAAGCTAAATAAGTGCCAAAAATCGCTGTTTTTCGAAATCCGCTGAAATAAAATCCCTGCCCCAGCCAAATGAAAAAAGGAATTCCTACAATTTTTGTAGTTTTTAATCTATAATATGTTCTTAATAAAACCTTAAAGTGCAATCGTGGATTTTTTAAAATTTCTTTAAAAAAAATTTTAAATTGTAAATCTGAAAACAGTGTTTAAGAATTCTAACCTTTTGGCACTAATTTAAAACGAGTTAGCTAAACGCAATAGAGAGAATACTTCTTATCTGAGTTTCTTCGAACTTATGGAATAAAAAAATGATTCTGTAGTAGATTATTTTAATAAATTTTAAAATTTGGACCCGAATTTCTTGACTAAGTGGTCTGCGACACATCAGTTGTAATAACTCGGCTGTTTTTTAACCGATTCAAGTTTTTATTGCTTTATTACAAAGAGAATTCACTCCAATCACGATTGCTTTATGTTTTTAATTCGAATTGGTTTTAAAACATCAACGTTTTCAAAAAAATGCACAGAAAGTCATATTTTCCCTTGTAATCCGTTTTCCAAATTTCAGGGCCAATGCGGCATCTCTTCCCGATATCCGATTATCCTAATTTTTTTTGGGACGTAGTTTTACACCCAAATACATATTTCCAGGGGGTAGCCCGGTCAAAAATTCAAAATTTATTTCCTCCATATAAGCTTGGAGCCCCTAGTGTTCATCTATAATCGATTTTTAACCGGGTATACATATTTTTTGTCAGTGGAAGGCAGACAGAAAAAATTTTATCGGTTGTATATTTTGTATTACTCAGCAGAGCTGGTTTTAGTCGAATTCGAAAGTAAGTCGAATTTGCTGAAAGTTCCTTAAAACCACAAAATTTTAACAAGTTTACAATTGCATTTTCGTAAATAGCAATCAGATTTTAAAAACTGAATTATCAGAGTTGAACTTCTTTATAATTTCCATTATAGACAAAATCATTCTGTATGGAATCGAAAATTTCGATTACAAACAGAACAACGGTAATCAGGCCGATTATTTCCATTGCCTGTTCTACATCTACTATAAATAAACAAGCTGCGAGATCTATATATTGTCTATGTTGTTGCTGTCACGCTATAAGTGTATTTATCAGAACAATTTTGGTAGAAAATAAATTAGTAAAACATTAAGCGTTTGTTTTTAATCGCCTGGATTTAGAATTTTTCATACAAAAAGTGGATTTATTAAATCCAAAAAAAAGCTGAATTTATTTGTCTGGGTTTACATATAACAATAAAATCACAAGTATAACAATAAAAGCACAAATATATGAAACAGCCCATTAATTTAATGTCAGAAAATAATACGAATGAAAATTAAGAGGTTTTTATTAAAATTTTTTTATGAAATATGTTTAAAAAAAAACTACACCTCACCAAATACATATTTTCCATCTTGGACATGGAGAAATAGCTGAAATAGAAATGGCAATTTTTCACTCTACTTTAAGTAATTTAATTAAATCCAATTAGTGAATAATTAAATATTGCAGTGGAATATTTCAATTGTGTAAAAATATAAATTGAAGTGATAAAACTGAAAAGGCAGACTGTTTATCGCTGTTTTATATAAAATATAATTAAAAATTAAAAGTTAAAGTAAAATCCTTCATCATCGAATTCAGTAATAAAAATTAGGGTGAAAGAAGTGTCGGACAGAAAATTCTTTTTAAAATAGGGAGAAAAGGGGTAAAGAACCCCTCTTAATTACCTATGCAAACACTTTAAGCAAGGAATATTACCTATACTTGGCATTGAAACATACTCTACAAAAAGTTTAAACAAATTTATTAAAATAAAAAAAACCTTAGAAAAAAATGCAATTTAAGTATATATTCGGATATTTAAACTGCCGGTAAAGATGAAGCGGTGGAAGAAACAGACGCAAAAAACTTTCCAACTGAATTTGTGAATTTACCTGAATTGCCAGTTCTACTTTTAAAAATCTTGAATTAAATAAACTTTAAGGCACGCTAACAACGTAGCGGGCTTTGCCCGCTAGTGGGTACATAAAACAATTTTATTTGAGAATTAAATCTTTAATACAAAATTCTAATGAAAATTTTTGAAAATTAATGAAATGACGATATTTTATGGAAAAATAAAAAAAGGAAATACTATTGAACAATTTTATATATATAAAAAATATTTTCATTAAATTTATGAAGATCTAATTTATGAAATTCAATGAATTTTTTTAATGAAATTATGGAATTTTATGAAAGAAGTTATGAAAAATTTCATAGTATTAATTAAATATTATATACATAATTAAATTCTTCATTGATTCTACGAAAAAATTCTATGAAATTATATCATTAATATCATGAAGGATAATTCTTTCAGTGTAGTTTTGCTACTAACTTCTTTTTTTGAGTGCAGAAATTTTCTCTATTATCTCAATGTTTATAATATTTACCTTCTTTGTCTGGCAATGGATTTTTCTCCTGAGTTTCGGTATGTTTAAGAATGGATGGATTGAAGCCTTCGATACCAGCAAACAGTGATTTTTGTGTTTTTTCTGCAGCAACATCTAAAGAAAATAAAAAACTTATTAAATATAAACAAACGCGTGTATATGACGATTTAAATTATTTTGGGACTCGTTGAAACTGTCTTTACACAGAAAAAACAGTAGGCACCAACAATGGGAATTTGTAAAAGCAATCACATTTCATTTAAATTGAAATTTTATTCCCAACAATTTTTTTGTTTGAAATATTTGTAACTAGTTTGTAAACTTTGTTAGTGCCTTTTTAAAGTTTTTTTTTTTTGTATTTACAAATTTGGTATGAGAAAGATGTTTAAAAATTTAATTAGAATTTTGTAAATTCGTTCTGTGTAGATGCCTTTTCTTCAGGGTTGGCGGGCTACACCGATAAAATACCCTTAGCGATTCAAAACTCTTTCAACTGACTACCGTTAACCCTGAAATATCGTTACCGAAATAATTGAAATACTGTTATTCTTGAAATATCTATACCGAAATGCATGTGGTTATTAAGTAATTTGCCTACATTAAGTTGATAAATTTGTTTTGTTTTCGTTTTTCGTCAAAAAATTTGTGATATGAATCGACATAATTAACTATACCCGAGCAAAAAAGTTTATATATCTTATATATAAGAATATAAAATAATCATATAAGTGTTTATATAATCTGATCCGCAAAATGGGTCTATAAGATTATATCAGATTGTATTATTTTGGTATATGCTTTTTTATATGGTTATACATAAGAAAATTTCGGGAAATATTTGAAAGATATTATAATATATGAATACTAGGGTATTCAATCGATTAATCGTTATTTGATTAATCGAAAAAATTTTCTCAAAAATTGTTCGAATAATTTAAAATGTCCAAATTTCGAATAACGAATAATTCGAATAATTTCATACGATTAATCGATTAATCGAAATTGGTAAAAAATTACAAAAATGTTTAAAAAATATTATTTTTTTATCAAAGTAAATGTGCTAAAATCTCAAAACTTTTTTGAAAAATTGTGATAAACAATTTGCTGTACGCTTCTGCCTATCCAGATTTCATTCTGGCATAAGAAAATAACACTATGCGACAGTCAAAATCGGGATGGGATGAAACCAACGGGAAATGTTATATCGGCGTTTCGCTGGGTCACCCCTAGGAATCGAGATATATCTTGTGAAATGGGGCTAATTACACTGTGAGACAAATGGTAGGGGTCAGTGATCGGGAAGAGTTCAAACTACCGGGGAAAGTTATATCGGTAAAAAAGAAGTTATACGAGTCCCGGCGTTTCGCTGGGTCACCCCTAGGAATCGAGATATATCGATTTGACCTTTGGTGGTCTTTTTTTTGACATAACTCGAGAACCACTAGTCCGATTTTGCTCAAACAATTTTAGAAAAATTAAAATAATAATAATACTAGGGTATTCAATCGATTAATCGTTATTTGATTAATCGAAAAAATTTTCTCAAAAATTGTTCGAATAATTTAAAATGTCCAAATTTCGAATAACGAATAATTCGAATAATTTCATACGATTAATCGATTAATCGAAATTGGTAAAAATTTACAAAAATGTTTAAAAAATATTATTTTTTTATCAAAGTAAACGTGCTAAAATCTCAAAACTTTTTTGAAAAATTGTGATAAACAATTTGCTGTACGCTTCTGTCTATCCAGATTTCATTCTGGCCTAAGAAAATACCACTATGCGACAGTCAAAATCGGGATGGGATCAGAGAAACAAGCCGATCAAAATAATCGGCGGCGGCGGCGCAAGCAAAAAATCGGCGGCGGCGGCGGCGATTAAGGTTGAGCCGGAAAAAATCGGCGGCGGCGGCGCAACCAAATAATCGGCGGCGGCGGCGGCTTGATCGGCTTGATAGAACATTATACACGTAATTTAAAGATGTTTAAGGTTTTTTCCAAAATATAGCAGTAGAAAATTGTACAAAAAATTTGGAATTATCAAATAAAAAATTATTTTAAGTTAAATTCATTGATAAAAATTACAAATTTAGGATTTTTAGTTTTTGAACGGACCTAGAAGGTGAGATAGTTGGGCTTTCCAAATATATACATACGTTTATACATATATTCAACAAAATTGTGTGGAAATATTTTCAAATAAAACTGATTTTCTTAATTTTTTCTTATTTTGATTAATTTCGACGGCTTTTAATTACAATATTTTGTTAAAAAATTTGTTATTCTTAATTCAGAGTAAAATGAAGTTCTACTTTAATCGCTTTAAAATTGTCAAAGTTATACATTTATTTATAAACATGGAATCTCTGCATTTATAAGAAAATTTAAAAAGTTAACCTTAATGAGTGTGCAAACAAGAACATCGAGATGTCTTATAATAGCTGAAATTAAATGTTTAGAAAAATTACGATAACTTTATCAATTTTCAATTAATTTAAACAAAAGAATCTGATTTTACTAAAAAATAAACCCACTTTCAGAATAAATTACAATAGTAAAGAATTTTTTAATACTGTAAAAAAGCTGTCAATATTTTTTAAAAAAAACTTTCAACATATTTCAGTTACAAATAAATAATTCTATATACAAAATATTCCTTTTACTTTCACCAAGCTTTTTAAAACACGAAATAAAACGAAGAAAATAATTCGGATGTGGATCACAGAAGAGCAAAAAAATTCGGAATGTTTCACTTTGGAATTTTTTTATGTGGATTCGGAACTTAGAAATAAACAAACTCTATTTTCACTCAAAATTAAATGTGTTTTTAGAATAAACTACAAAAAAATATGGTTCGAAAAAAATTATGCTCGAAAAGATGTCAAAGTTGAAAAACTTAAAAGAAAAGTAAAAACATTCAGATATTCACCCCTGTTCTGAGTCCCGAAACTTTTTAATTAGAGTTGATTTGTAAAATCACACGGAATTAAAAATTTCGAAAATTTGCTGTTCCTACCAAATTTTAATATTCATAGACTAATTTTAAAATAAATTATTATATAATAATTGTTGTTAAAAAATATATATTCGTTTCACTATCATCAAGCTTTTTCTACACAAAATAAAACGAAAAAAATAACTCGGATGTGGATCACGGAACAGCAAAAAAATCCGGAATGTTTCACTTTAGAATTTTTTTGTGAATTCGGAACTCAGAATAGCGTCGATTATTGTAAATATCTCCCCAATTTTATAAGTCGGCCGAGAAATAACTTACTTAACATTTTTTTCGTCCGCAATGTCTTAAAAATGTGTCTTTTGATAATAATTTTAGGTGTACTACTGAAATTTCTGAAAAAATGTGATGTGATCTACTTAACCAAACCTGCGACCATAGCTTCGAATGAATTAATTCTTTAATTCACTTTTGGATTTTTAATTAAAATTTACTAATATATCATTCGTTTATACCATTCCTTATGAATTCATTCACTGGCATCATTCTTTTAATTTTTATACATAGTGAATGAATTCTTTAATGAATTCATTATTTTTATAATTATCTTCACGTTTTATTCGGTTTTTAAAATATTAAAACAAATGTTTGCGTCTTTAAATTTTGGTTAATTACCTTCATTATTTTTATTATTTTATATCAATATTAAATCCCTAAAATAAGCCACATTTTTATTTAATTTGTAATTATAAACTAAAGTGTTGCAGAATCATTGGTATATTCATACCTTAGTCTTTTACGGATTGAATAAAATTACTTGATTGATAAGCCATTTTGTAAAAGATTAGAATTAATGAAAAAAAAATAGGAAAATTCTGTGATACTAGTCCTTAGGTTAAACTGTGATTTATTAGGTTGTAATTATTCAATTTTAAATAAAATACTTGACAATGTAAATAAGTAAAATCAAATTAATAAAATTCGCACTCCAGAAGAAGTTGAAATACCGTCAACGAAACGTCGAGTGAAAAGGATGAAATAATTTGATTTTTATTTCATTTTAACATTTAATTGACCATAATTAGCCCGTGGATAGAAAATTCTATAAATAAAGTATTGGTCACAAAATAAACTCGAAGAAATTAATTATTTAAATTGATTGTAATTCTATAAGGAATGTATTCAACATAAGAATGCATTCTATTTAATATTAAACTTTGGAAATGAAACATATGAATTAATTATAAAGAAATGGTTTGATGGAATGATATATATTCAATTTCTAAAGCTGAATTCGGTTTTGTGCGAATTAAGCTAAAATTGCATATCCTAATTTCAGCGAAATATGTCAGAAGTTTTCAAGCAAAACTTCCAACTTAAGAAATATTTATGACAAAAATCCTTCTTAGCTCTGACTACAAAACTGGTTCTTTTATTTCTTTTGAACTAAAAAAAATACTCTTGATGGTTCAGGAAATGATGAAGTAGAAAATTTGTTTTAAAAATGACATTTGTTTTTAATTTTTTTATTTTGGAAAATTGATATTTCCAGCCGAAATGAGCCGAAAAAAATCGGCGGCGGCGGCTGAGGCAAAAATGACCGGCGGCGGCGGCTTAAACGGCTCACGGCGGCTGGCTTGTTTTTCTGGATGGGATGAAACCAACGGGAAATGTTATATCGGTCAAAAACAAGTTATACGTGTCCCGGCGTTTCGCTGGGTCACCCCTAGGAATCGAGATATATCTTGTGAAATGGGACTAATTACACTGTGAGACAAATGGTAGGGGTCAGTGATCGGGAAGAGTTCAAACTACCGGGGAAAGTTATATCGGTAAAAAAGAAGTTATACGTGTTCCGGCGTTTCGCTGTGTCACCCCTAGGAATCGAGATATATCGATTTGCCCTTTGGTGGTCTTTTTTTTGACATAACTCGAGACCCACTAGTCCGATTTTGCTCAAACAATTTTAAAAATTATTAAAAATTACAATTCCTTTAATCTGTTCATATAACGTTTTTCTATATACTCAACAGTTTTGCCGGTAAAAATAAATGTATGAAGAAAAAAATATTTTTTGCCTAAAATATTAAAAAAAAGTAATAAACAAAAGGTTATTGATTTTTATGGTAGCGGTAACAAACATTTATTTTTACCGGCAAAACTGTTGAGTATATAGAAAAACGTTATATGAACAGATTAAAAGAATTGTAATTTTTAATTTTTTTAAAATTGTTTGAGCAAAATCGGACTAGTGGTTCTCGAGTTACATATGTCAAAAAAAAGATATATCTCGATTCCTAGGGGTGACCCAGCGAAACGCCGAGACACGTATAACTTGTTTTTGACCGATATAACATTTCCTGTTGATTTCATTCCATCCCGATTTTGACTGTCGCATAGTGTAATTAATGCTCAATGTAATAAAGCTTGTTTAGGGAGCACTCTGAATTAATAAAATAAAGGGATGGAGGTACGGAAACGTAGAGGGAAAATCAATTCTCAATAGAATTCCTCTCAATGTATACGAAAGAGATAAAAAATTAATGTACGGGGTCTTATATTCTTCTTTAACTCTTTAACTCATTACGGTGTGGTTCCCCCGATTTGGATAAAATTTTAATATTTGAAAGAGGGGACAAAAAAAATAAAAATAATAACAAAATCTGATATCAATTATTAATTTTTTTTATTTTTATGAATTTCAGAAGAGTTAGGTACTTAATTTATTTTTGTTCCCTTTTTTAAATAAAATTATTAAAAACACAACAACCCAGTGTAGAAAATCATTACCAGATATATGGTTATGTAAGTACATACTTGCTAATGGTAACTAGTTACTTTTGTTATTACATTTCTTATTACCTTTATATGGCGATGTCGCGAAAAATAATGAGTGATGGTTACACACCAGCATACGAAAAATCAAAAAATATATCGTTACCTATGTGCTTACCACAACTGACAAAAATAATGAGTCTAAAAATAGATTTTCAAAAAAATAAATTACATTTACATTTAAATAAAATTTGCTGGTGTCAATAGCTCCACCATCTGAGCTATATCGACATGTAATATTTTATGGATAAAAACATAATTGACCTGCTGCACACAAGTAAACTTACTCGCCAACATACAAAAAATCAAAAAATATGTGGTTACATATATCCTTACCAGTGTTTAAATAATATTGAGTCTAAAAATAGATTTCAAAAAATTAAAAAAAATATAGAAAATTATTTTCTATTTGAAATAATGATAAAAATAAGTAATTATCAGTAACTCATTACTATACGTTTTAAAATAATGCAGAAGGTAAGTGGGTGTCATTACTGGTAGTCCAAAAAATAATGATATGTCATTACCGTTTCTACACTGGGAAGTGTATGTATGGATGTACATATGTATATTATTTTACAGAAAATTTTTTCGGTTAAACGATTAATTTAAAAATTTTGTTCGAATAACCGGTTAAGAAAAAAACCCGAATAATTATTTGCACGATTAATCGATTAAAATAAAAAGCCAAATAATTGAATACCCTAATGAATACATATGGATGCGAAGCCATGAATAAAAAAAGGAACATATGTAGCGCCTAATTTGAATGTCATACATAAATTTATATCTATAGTACAACATTATAATAAAGGACAGCAACGTTCGCGTGTATTCGCATATATTTAATAAATGTACTTATACATACATATACTTAGGTGTTACCTCATTTTTCGGATCCATACATATATGGTTGAACCAAAAATGTTCATATATGGATATTTTTCACCGGGTAGAGACTGGCGATTGTCCCTTATTAAATAGTTCAACAATTTTGAGCTTAAAATCGATTCCGTACAGAGAAACAAGCCGATCAAAATAATCGGCGGCGGCGGCGCAAGCAAAAAATCGGCGGCGGCGGCGGCGATTAAGGTTGAGCCGGGAAAAATCGGCGGCGGCGGCGCAACCAAATAATCGGCGGCGGCGGCGGCTTGATCGGCTTGATAGAACATTATACACGTAATTTAAAGATGTTTAAGGTTTTTTCCAAAATATAGCAGTAGAAAATTGTATAAAAAATTTGGAATTATCAAATAAAAAATAATTTTATAGTGCATTTAGACAAAGCAAAAACTAACTAGTTTTTGCATAAAACTTGGTTTTTGTTTGTTTTTTATGTATGCGTTTTGACAAGTAAAAACTAGCAACGGCCGAAAACTAGGTAGTTTTTGCTCTGTCTAAATGCACTATTAAGTTAAATTCATCGATAAAAATTACAAATTTAGGATTTTTAATTTTTGAACGGACTTAGAAGGTGAGATAGTTGGGCTTTCCAAATATATACATATTAGGGCGGGTCGATTTAATAATCGCCCATGGCTCAGTGAAAATCGTATTCAAATCAAAATAAGAAACTTTGCCGAAGGAACCATACCTCTAAAACGAATTCTACTACCCCCAACTGTTAACTTTTGTCCCGTAGGGTCAAGTTTTGAAAAATCCCACTTTGACCCATTTAGAGTGCCCCAATCGAGTCCAAATGTATGACCGACCCCCACTAACTTTGGAGGGCCGATCCACCCATGCCAGTGGCACACCCCCTGGAACTCCCCTGGGGGGTTCCCCATACAAACATTTTAAAAAATCACCATTTTTGGCACTTTATTTTATTATTTTTTATTTATTTTATTTATTTTTATTATTTTATTTATTTTTTCTCTTTAGAAATTTATTTAGTCAGAACATATGTAAATGAAAAAATTAATTTAACTTAGTAATAGAAAAGAAAATAAAAAAAAATACTGTTTGAAGTCTTTTTTGCTTTCAAGTCTGGGCATTTTTTCTTTTCTATTACTAAGTTAAATTAATTTTTTCATTTACATATGTTCTGACTAAATAAATTTCTAAGGAGAAAAAATAAATAAAATAATAAAAATAAATAAAATAAATAAAAAATAATAAAATAAAGTGCCAAAAATGGTGATTTTTTAAAATGTTTGTATGGGGAACCCCCCAGGGGAGTTCCAGGGGGTGTACCACTGGCATGGGTGGATCGGCCCTCCAAAGTTAGTGGGGGTCGGTCATACATTTGGACTCGATTGGGGCACTCTAAATGGGTCAAAGTGGGATTTTTCAAAACTTGACCCTACGGGACAAAAGTCAACAGTTAGGGGTAGTAGAATTCGTTTTAGAGGTATGGTTCCTTCGGCAAAGTTTCTTATTTTGATCCCTAGAATACGATTTTCCCTGAGCCATGGGCGATTTTTTTGCCTCCCCACAAATCGACCCAGCCTAATACATATGCTTATATATTCAACAAAATTGTGTGGAAATATTTTCAAATAAAACTGATTTTCTTAATTTTTTCTTATTTTGTTTAATTTTGACGGCTTTTAATTACAATATTTTGTTAAAAAATTTGTTATTCTTAATTCAGAGTAAAATGAAGTTCTACTTTAATCGCTTTAAAATTGTCAAAGTTATACATTTATTTATAAACATGGAATCTGCATTTATAAGAAAATTGAAAAAGTTAACCTTAATGAGTGTGCAAACAAGAACATCGAGATGTCTTATAATAGCTGAAATTAAATGTTTAGAAAAATTACGATAACTTTTTCAATTTTCAATTAATTTAAACAAAAGAATCTGATTTTACTAAAAACTAAACCCACTTTCAGAATAAATTACAATAGTAAACAATTTTTTAATACTGTAAAAAAGCCGTCAATATTTTTTAAAAAAACTTTCAACATATTTCAGTTACAAATAAATAATTCTATATACATATATTTGGAAAGCTAATTTTTTTGTCTTTCCAAAAACGTTCCAAGATTCAAAATCGGTTGAAAAATTGCTGAATTTAAAATTGTTAAGTGCTTGAAGTCGCTCAAAAACAGAGTTTCGTCGCTATAACCCCTGTTCTGAATTCCGAAACTTTTTAATTAGAGTAGTTTTGTAAAATCACAAAAAATTCAAAATGTCGGAAATTGACTGTTTCGAACAAATTTTAGCATACTGAAAAATTTTAAAATAAATTTTAACATATCAATTTTTTCAACAAAATATTCCTTTTACTTTCACCAAGCTTTTTCAACACGAAATAAAACGAAGAAAATAATTCGGATGTGGATCACAGAAGAGCAAAAAAATTCGGAATGTTTCACTTTAGAATTTTTTTATGTGGATTCGGAACTTAGAAATAAACAAACTCTATTTTCACTCAAAATTAAATGTGTTTTTAGAATAAACTACAAAAAAATATGGTTCGACAAAAATTATGCTCGAAAAGATGTCAAAGTTGAAAAACTTAGAAGAAAAGTTAAACAATTCAGATATTCACCCCTGTTCTTAGTTCCGAAACTTTTTAATTAGATTTGATTTGTAAAATCACACGGAATTAAAAATTTCGAAAATTTGCTGTTCCTACCAAATTTTAATATTCATAGACTAATTTTAAAATAAATTATTATATAATAATTGTTGTTAAAAAATATATATTCGTTTCACTATCATCAATCACGGATCACGGAACAGCAAAAAATCCGGAATGTTTCACTTTAGAATTTTTTTGTGGATTCGGAACTCAGAATAGCATCGATTATTGTAAATATCTCCCCAATTTTATAAGTCGGCCGAGAAATAACTTAACATTTTTTTCGTCCGCAATGTCTTAAAAATGTGTCTTTTGATAATAATTTTAGGTTTACTGAAATTTCTGAAAAATGTGATGTGAACTACTTAACCAAACCTACGACCATAGATTCGAATAAATTAATTCTTTAATTCACTTTTGGATTTTTAATTAAAATTTACTAATATATCATTCGTTTATGCCATTCCTTATGAATTCATTCACTGGCATCATTCTTTTAATTTTTATGCATAGTGAATGAATTCTTTAATGAATTCATTATTTTTATAATTATCTTTCACGTTTTATTCGGTTTTTAAAATATTAAAACAAATGTTTGCGTCTTTAAATTTTGGTTAGTTACCTTCATTATTTTTATTATTTGATATCAATAGCTGTATTTTCGATCATGCCTATCAACGTTAAGCATTTAAAGCAAAGCTACGTTAAACCGATTGGAGTATAAATTTTTTTAAACAGTTAGTGTTTATGATAGTTCCGGAATAATCGAACGTACGTCAGCAAAACTTTTTAGGTTAAAATGCGAAGAAACTACGCTAGGTGCGAAAATGTATAAACGTTGAGTTTTCAACGTTGATAATTATCCATGTTGAAAGTTAACGTGCATACGAAAAGTAATATTTAAGTTTACATCTAAAACACGTTTTTATGCACTTTGAATTTTTTTATAACTTAACGGATATAGTTAAGTCGAAAACACAGCTAATATTAAATCCCTACAATAAGCCACATTTTTATTTAATTTGTAATTATAAACTAAAGTGTTATCAGAATCATTGGTATATTCATACCTTAGCCTTTTACGGATTGAATAAAATTACTTGATTGATAAGCCATTTTGTAAAAGATTAGAATTAATGAAAAAAAAAAATAGGAAAATTCTGTGATACTAGTCGTTAGGTTAAACTGTGATTTATTTAGGTTGTAATTATTTATTTAAAGTTTTTATTAAATTGCGTGTTGTGATGTCCAATTTTTATTCAATTTTAAATAAAATACTTGACAATGTAAATAAGAAAATCAAATTAATAAAATTCGCACTCCAGAAGAAGTGGAAATATCGTCAACGAAACGTCGAGTGAAAAGGATGAAATAATTTGATTTTTATTTCATTTTAACATTTAATTGACCATAATTAGCCCGTGGATAGAAAATTCTATAAATAAAGTATTGGTCACAAAATAAACTCGAAGAAATTAATTATTTAAATTGATTGTAATTCTATAAGGAATGTATTCAACATAAGAATGCATTCTATTTAATATTAAACTTTGGAAATGAAACATATGAATTAATTATAAAGGAATGGTTTGATGGAATGATATATATTCAATTTCTAAAGCTGAATTCGGTTTTGTGCGAATTAAGCTAAAATTGCATATCCTAATTTCAGCGAAATATGTCAGAAGTTTTCAAGCAAAACTTCCAACTTAAGAAATATATTATGACAAAAATCCTTCTTAGCGCTGACTATAAAACTGGTTCTTTTATTTCTTTTGAACTAAAAAAAATACTCTTGATGGTTCAGGAAATGATGAAGTAGAAAATTTGTTTTAAAAATGACATTTGTTTTTATTTTTTTTATTTTGGAAAATTGATACTTCCAGCCGAAATGAGCCGAAAAAAATCGGCGGCGGCGGCTGAGGCAAAAATGACCGGCGGCGGCGGCTTAAACGGCTCACGGCGGCTGGCTTGTTTCTCTGATTCCGTAACCTGCGCCATAGCTGCACTTCTAAGTAATTGATTCTAAATCTACAGAAACAAAAAAAATTTAAATTCTTTTTATAATTCTAAACGGGAATTAAATAAATGTTTGAAAATTTTTGTTTCTTTGTTGCAAAAAAATACAACAACAAAATAGTTGCATAAGTTTCGAACAATAATATATGGAGTCAATTTTGTTTTTGTTTTTTTTTTACTGGCAAGGAAATGGAATTAAATTTTTCTTGTTATTATTAGAATGTATTAGTGTTTCCAATTATTCGACATAGGCGGTTAATCGGTTAATGCATTATTCGAAAAATCACTAAAATTAATTAACCGGTTATTCGGGTCGGTTAATCGAGAAAATTGGCGATTAATCGTTTAATGCAAAATTAATGTATTTTCTTAACTTTTTATCAATAAAAACACAAAGATCTGATTTTTTAACATTAAAAACTAGAACAGCCTTTTACATTGAACCATCAATATAAAAAATGTTAAGCTCTATTTGAAAATACCAATTTATTCTGCAAATGAATATTAGTAGTCTGAGAATATCATAAATAATTGTGAAATTCTCAGTCTTTTCGTTTTTAAGGGCCATTAACATTAAACAAAATTTAAGGTAATTTACGCAGACAGAATTTAATTGGACGAGTTTTAATGAAAGTTTTCACTAAACTAATGAAGTTTTCTTCACAAAGTTAATGCAAATCAAATTTTACGAAAAAGCTTTTTCATTGGATGTATCTAATTTTCAAAAATAATACGAAATTTTTCATAAAACTGCATCAACTTAGTGAAAAGTTTAGTACAGTGTTGTTTTAACGTAATATAGACAGCTGCAATTAATATTGTAATTAATATGCAATTTTATTAATTTTAAATAGATTTGAGGTTAAGAAGATAATTTTCTCTAAAAATTATAAACACATTATAATTTTCAGATCAGACTAGATCTAGTTTCTGCATTTTTTTTTTTTTTTTATGGACAGGCGTAGTAAGTGGTTTTCTATTAAATTCTAGGTATTAATTATTTATATGTTTTTATTGTCATATGATAATTTTTTTCAACAACCCGTCATCCAAGTAAAGCCTTGAATACAATATAACTAATTCGTTGTTTTCTTTCCTATTCAGCTTTCTGTTATTGTTTTTAGTCAGAAGTGATCAATACAAATACGTACAAATATTCTGTTTTTAGATTTTTGTTTATCTTCCAATCTTCTCCGTGTTTCAATGGACGAATTCCAACGAAATTTCATTGAATCAGTATAAAAATTCATAAAAAGCATGTAGAAAATTCCCTCAGTGTGCAGTAACAGATGTCAAATCTCAAACAGATTTGTTTGTTCGAATTTTATCACAGATTTTCGAAAGTGAGAGCGGTTTTTCAGCCTTACAAAATTCTATGTTTGCAATAATACAATTTTAAAAATTAATACGCACTGTTTTTTTTTTAAATAAATATAAATAAAATCATCGACCAGAGGCTGAAAAAATGCTCTCACTTTTGAAAATTAATTTTACATTTTAAAAGAATTAAAATAGGAATGAAAAATTGTTTATTGTATTTCCTAAAGCCTGGTCCAGCCTACACATAGTCAGTGTGTTCGTTTACTCGAAATTCTTACTACTTTTACTACAATTGGAAAGTTTTGTTTACTTTTTGTATTGAATTTTTCCAGCTGTAGTAAAAGTAGTAACTTGTAGTAAGTAAACGAACACGCCTAGTGTTAAAGCATTTTTTTACAAATAGAAACTTTGTTAAAAAAAATTCAAAAACATTTTATTAAAAATTAATTGCCATAATGTAAAACAAATCCGTTTTAAGAGTCTCTTAAAACCCATGACGAGTCTCGCTGGTTCAATGTCGACTTGCTTGGAGTTGCTCAAAAAATGGTAAAGGTTTCTCTTTCAATCGATTTTAAAACAATTTGATCGTATTTTAGTTAGTATTTGTTTTTCTAAGCGTTTCTTGTAATTTTGTAACCAAATTTAAGAAAATTATGAAGTTTTTTACATATTAAAAATTTAACCCGTTAATCGACCTATTTTAATCGATTATTCGGGTCGAATAATTATTTGAGTTTTAAATTATTTGTTTCGACATTAACCGAAATATAGGCGATTAATCGAGGAATCGGTTAATCGATTAACCGAATTGGAAAAACTAGAATGTATGCACATAACATAATAAAAATTAAAAGTATTATTTTGTATAAATCAATTTAAAAAGAATATATAAGACTTTTATTACTTTATTAGGAGAAGTTGCTAAGGTTTAGAACAATGCTGTATGTTTAAAAAAATGCAACAGTGATTTTATTGTGTTCTATTCTGATTGGAAAAATGTAACATTTTAGTGGGGTGAGGGTAACATTTTCAAAATGTTGCCCTTTAACAAGCAACATTTTTCCAGAAAAGAAAACACCGATAGTGTTATAAAAATATCAAATATTTTCTTCGCGAAGGTTTCTTCAAAGAATTGTGAAAAATAAAAACTATAATAAAAGTATCACGTAATTTGTAATTTTTTTCTCATGAAAAGTAACTTTTGAATGTTTCATTGTTTTCTCATTCACATTTCTTTCATGAGATGATGAAAGAAGATTATCGTTTGAACCTTCATTACTCGAGTAAAAACAGTTACATATAGTCGTATAAAATGTGATTAAGTTATATCTGTATAAATATACTGTTTCATCCGAAAAATGGCCCGATGTAATTGTATCAGTTGTTTATCAGTTTTATCTAATTGTATTTGTTTAGATCTCAACTAATAAAATTATACATTAATCAGATGAAATTATATCCAATTTTTGACCTGATACAATTTTAACGTTTTATATCTAATGGTATCTGTTTAGATCGTAGTTGGTACAATTTTATATAAATAAAATATATTTGTATCCGAGATTTGCCTTATATAATTGTATCAAAGTTTTAAAGCAGATATAATTGCATCAGGTCAAAATTCAGATATAACTATATAAGTTTGTATAGAAATGTATCTATTTGGATCTGAACTAATACCATGCAACATAAACCCATAAAATTGTATCAGCCCAAGTAAAAAAAAAATGATATGGAGCCATATAAAGTTATATTTAATTATATATAATCTTCTATGTAATTAGATATAATTATATCCGAAAAATGAGAACGTCTTATTGTATCATATTGTATCAAATTGTATACAATTGTATACAATTTGGTACAATTTGATACAATTCGATACAATATGATACAATTGTATCCGAATTTTGTCCTCATCCAATTTCATAAAATTATATCTTTTTTTATAAAATTATATAAAATGTTATAAAAGTGGACATAGTTTGATACAATTATACCTAAATATTAACCCTATATTTTTACCATAATATATATGACCATATCTAACAATATACAAAATTATATTTTTAAATAAAAAAGATATACAATATCTGGAGATCAGACCTGAGGGATTTCAATTACAATTACTTGTAATTTGTAATTGAAATTACAAGTAATTGTAATTGAAAATTTTCGATTACAAATTACTAGTAATTGTAATTGAAAGTGATTTCAATTACATTTAGAATTAAAAAGTGTTTTTTGTTAAAATTTTGTATAAAAATCTGACTGGGATAGGTTGCATAGGCATGGATGGATGCGTATAAAAAGAATACGTCATGTTGGGCTTACCCCTAACTTGTGCTTTTTGTCATTATTTATTTTCCCAAAAAATGTAATTGACATTTTTCAAATTACAAATTACTTGTAATTGTTCTTTTTTGAATTACAATTACAAATAATTTGTAATTGTAATTGAGTTTTTTTCAATTACAATTACATGTAATTGTGTAAATGAATGTGTAATTATTTACAAAATGTAATGATTAACCCCAGGTCTACTGGATATCCTATAATTTCGATAAATCTTCCATTACTTTTATCCAGATTTAGCATGACAGTGCATTAAATATGAACAAATTTTTCTTTGTTTTTAGTAATTTTAAAATAAGGTTAACAACACTGAAATTTTTAACTTAATAGGATTGTGATATACAACCAAGATATAAGAGATCAGTCAAGTGTGCGTTATAGTATAGAGAATTCCATATTAAAGCTTCAGTATTGTTAATTTTATGGGCGCGTTATCCATTTTGACTCACGCTCCTAAACAAAAACAAATTACTCACGCACGAGTATTTCGTGTCTTACTCACGCAGACATGAGTATATTAAAAATTTACTCACAATCAGAAAATTCTCACGCAAAACAGTAAAAATTACTAAAAACATATGATGCAAAAAATAAACTCACACACGAATCATGCACGGGTTATATATTCTTACTCACGCTCACGTACGAATTATATATTCTCACGCTCACGGGCGAATTACTTTGGTATAGTAATTATTACTCACGATCACTTGTGAATAACTTCACTCACGATCGTGTCATGCGCCAATCCCTAGTAATTAATAAATCTAAAACTAGTTCAAAATCATTTTTTTATATGGAACCACATTTAATACAATACGATTTTAAAAGGACCTTATACATATATTTTTATATAAAATCACTTTGAAAAAATTGCTAATGTGGGATGATATATAATTAAAAATGATTTTATAAAGAACGTTATATCGTTATATATAAAAGAAATCATGAAATATTGTAGATATGAAACCATACTAAGTTATATATGGGTTCTTATGCGTCAATATATAACCATATATAACACCTATTATATAATATTTCTTAAATGGCTCCATATATAGTTTTATATTATTATGTATAGTGTCATACTAAATTATATATAAACGTATATCTAATTATATCTTTTATATATTACATTGTGTACTTATATATAGCACATACACTTATATGTAGGCCAGTATGTAATAATATAAAATCACATATGTCTCAATATTAAAACCTTTGAGGAAAAAATATTTAATATAGGACTATATAAAAGTCTATATGCTTCAATTTAAAATCATATGTGGCCATATCTAACTATAAGTTACTATATGTAATTACATAAAATAATATATGATTATATCAAAACTTTTTTACTCGGGAGGTCAAAAATCGGATAAAATTTCATCTGTTTAATATATAATCTAATCAGTTAAGATCTAAACTGATGCAGTTAGATCAAAATTTTTCGGATGAATTTTTCAATCCCTGAAATTGAGAGTTCAGTAACCTGTCCTAGTATTTGTCTTGTGACATGTCACAAGGGGTCAATTTGCACCTCCTATGACAACGCCATGTAAAAGTGACCAGTCTATTTCATATAAAGGGGCCAGTTCGGTGACAGTTTGTTAAAATTTCCCGTAGGGATGTTGTCGCTCACCATTTCGTTAACATATTGGGTTATTGGTTAGGGATGCCAACTTAGTGCTTTTCGCGCTAAATCTGGTGCTTTTTGATGTGCCAAAACGCGAAAAATATTAATGAAACGCGTTACTGAGAAAAGCGCTAAATTGGTGCTTTTTCGAAATTTATTTAGCGCGTTTTGCGCTTTTTACACATTTTTTGTGTTTTATTGTTGTTATAGCAATATCAGGAAATCTATCAATATTTGTTGTTATTTCAATAAGGATAAATTAAAATATCAAGGAAAAGTTGTAAATGGCATGCTATTCGAGCTGAATGTAGTTTTTTTGATGTGTCAAAACGCAAAAATGTTCACTTTTGTATATTTATAAAAATACTTAGTTATGGTCATATATAATCGTTCTTAGTTCTGACTATAAAACTGGCACTTAAATTTTAAAAAATCTAATCATTTTTCTTAGATTATTATTATAATCATAAAACATGGAATTAAATTAAAAAATTTAGCGCAAGTTATTGGTTTTTATTTTTGTTTCACCTCACTACCTAAATCAAAAACAATCGTTAGTCAACGTTAAAAATGTGTGTCGTTTCACAAGTTATTTTTCTCTAATTTTCACCTAGACCATTTTTTTAGAGGGGGCGTTAAGGCTTACATTTTTTTTGAATTGCACTTTGTTTTATGACTTACACCAGCAATACAAATAAACTGATAGAAATAAATCTGTACAACTAGCAGAAAAGCTGTTAAAAATTTGTTAAAAATGGCCCTGCAGAAAAAAACTGCCGACTGTAGCAGAATCTGTTAAGTAAATTTTAATTAGATAAAAACAGAAAAAATAAAACTGTTAAATCTAAAAAATTTCAGCTATATTTGGGTGATATTTTGGTTCGTTTTAAATGACAACTTACCCTTCATATCAGCAAAAAATTATCTGAATATTAGTAGAAAACACAGAAACAAAACAGAAAGGAAATTTGCTGAAATTAGCGGAAATTTTTGCTGAAAAATTGTTGAATATTAATTTTAGATTGGGAGATTTTCAATTTATTTTACAAAATAAAGTATACTAAGGAAAAAATTCTCCAAAAAAAATTTAAAAATTGGTTTTTCTTTATTATTAGAAAAAGGGACTTTATGCAAATACACATTTGCAATAAAATGGCATCGAATTATTAATATTGTTACGAAAATGGCTTGGCCTAGTATAGAAAACTCTGGACTTTTCTAGAAGAAAATAACCCAAGAGACGGGATGGACAAAATACATCAATCTGGCAACATAGTACTACATTTAATTATATACCTAAGAATATGCTATGGTTAATTACGCATTAGAATTGTATAGCTGGTTAATAATAAGTGTTTGTGTGTATGTATAATGTCAAGCCTAATGTAGAGTTATATTGTATAGTTGGTTAATGATAAATGTTTGTGTGTCTGTATAGTCTCTAAGCGTGATGTAGACTTATTATAAGAGTTTGTGTGTTTGTATAGCGTTAAGTCTAATGTAGAGTTATATTGTATAGTTGGTTAATGATAAGTGTTTATTATAACAGTTTGTGTTTGTGTATAGTGTTAAGACCAATGTAGAGTAATAATGTATAGATGGTTGTGTATATAGTCTTTAAGCGTATGTAGAGTTAAGTATAGCATGCTAGAATTATCCAGCATGTTGTAGAAGAATGGCTGTTACTATATAAGGCGCGCGTTAACATTAGTGAGGGAAGAAGTTGATAATTAACAGTTGTGCTGTTAACAGTGTTGCCATTTCAGTGCTTTTCGGGTATTTTTTGGTGCTTTTTTCCTTCCCGTACCCGGTGATTTTTTACAAATACCCGTTTATAAAAAGCGGGTATTTACAGTTCTTTTTCAGATTTCTGGCAGTGCTTTTAGTGCTTTTTGTACAGTTTATATTTTTGGTATTTGTTCTCCTTTTTTCAATTTTTCTTGAATTTTTTGGCAAAATTGTAAAAATAATACGAAATATACAAAAAATACATTTTTGCACAATGTTTGTAGTACAATTTTAAACAACAACTTCGTTATATTCAAACTTCAAAATTTTGAAATATTAGTTTGGTGCTTTTTTACCCCTTTTTTGGTAATTTTTTGAACCTCTTTTACACGATTTTACAAAGCTAAAATGTGTTTTTAAAATCTTGACTTAAATTTTTCAAAAAATTATTTCGTGCGTTTTTACCCCATTTTTGGTTAATTTTTTACCCTTTTTACCAGTTTTCAAAATGCTCACGGTGCTTTCCTGCCTTCAAGAGTTGGCAACACTGGCTGTTAAGACCGTGAGTTAATATCGTGTTAGAGTTAGTAGCGCTCTAGTAATGGTCATAGAGAGAGTTTGTAAATAAGTAATAGTGTGTAAATAAATAAGAGCGTCTAAGCTATTTCAAACTTAAGTGTGTTCGTGTTTTGGTTATTGGCTAATTGGTTGTTATTATCGCTGTGACAGTACCAGGACTGTTTATCTAAGGGAGATAAACGAACGTTTTGTAAGGTAAAACGTAATAATTGGTGTCAGCGTTGGAACTGGTTATTTTGATTGCAATAGAAAAGAATCCGGTTTAAGGGAAATAAACCAACGTTTTTAAAAAGTAAAAACGTAACAATATGTATTTAGCTAGAAGTGCATATTTTTGCATATTTTGCTATTTAAAATAATTTTTTTCCTTAAATTTATAAACATTTTTTGGATCTTTTAATTCACGGAAACGAAAGTGTTCGATAAATATAGTTACTAACTTTTTGACGATGATATTTAAACTACTTTTAAGATAATAATACTATAGCCTACTTAACAAAAATAATATTGAAAACGCTGAAATAAATAATAAATTCATGTTTAAATACTTTGTAATAAAAACTTTCCTTTTTTAATACTTTATGTTTATAAAACACGATTTTTACAACATTTCTTGCCCTGGTCATTACTGACGATCTACTTTCATAAGAAAGTTGAGTCAGAAATGGATAAGAATTTTTATTTCAAGTAAAAATTAATTGTTAAAAAAATATGAGGGGGGCTAAACTATTTTGACACACGTCTAACGACGGTGGACGTATTTACTGATGAAGGTCGTACACTTATATTACAATTTTATTTGTTTTTAATTAAAGTACGTATGTGAAACACGACAATTTTTTTTAAGGTCGTAAAAACTGTTTGGTGCTTTTTTACCCGTTTTTAAGTAGAAATTTGCGCGTTTTTACCCTTTTTTGTATATTTTTCGCGCTTTTTGCTATGAAAAAGTTGGCATCTATGTATACAATATATGCATGACAATGTCGCTGAACTTGTCACCAACAGAATGTTATACACGATCAGCTAAAATTCTGTTCGTACAACTTTTCGTTAAAGATGATTTCCTTCACATCGTATTTCAAGACAATCAGGGTTGAAAAAGCTACGACTAAAGTAACAGTAGTAACTAAAAATGACAGTTATTTTAGTAAAAAAAACAACAAAACTAAAAGTCATCACATCGCTACTACTACCACTATGCAAACTTTTCTGTAGCTCAGCAGTAGCACATAGCTTTGTTTTGAAATTGAAAACCACCACAGCATCAATCGATGTGTCTGCTACCAGAGCTTTGAAGAATTAATTCCTTTTTGAATGAATTCACTACCAATCGAATTCAATTTTCTCTACAATTGAATGAATTCCTTTTCTTAAGTAATTCACTGAATTCGTTCAACTGAATGCGTTCATCAAACAACAAATTCAAAGAATTAATTCAATTGCAATAGTTCTTTTTATTAAATCAAATGAATTAATTCACCGGTGAACGCGTTCAATTTTATAAATCGAACGGAAAAAAAGTGAATTAATTCCTTACTGAATTAATTCACTACTGAATTTGTTCAATTTCATTTTCGTTCAGTGAATTAAAAAAAATAAAATTACGTTCAGTGAATTAAAAAAAAAAATAATAAGTTCACCGAATTGAAAAAAAAAATAAAATAAGTTCACTGAATTGAAAAAAAATAAAATAAGTTCACTGAATTCAAAGCCTGTTTTCTGCCGTTCAGTAGAAGAAAACAATAATCTACAAATAAATTCTTTAAATAAGCAATTTTACAGCGTGTGCTAGTAAAAATTAACAAATTAGGAACCGGATGCTGTTTACCAACCTACATGATTCAAAAATAAAGCCTTTTACTATTAAAAATAAAAACTTTACAGATATAGATAAATTTGGAAAAAAAATATAACTATATAACTAGTTTGAAAAATTAATAGTTATATTTTTTTCCAAATTTATCTATATCTGTAAAGTTTTTATTTTTAATAGTAAAAGGATTTATTTTTGAATCATGTAGGTTGATAAACAGCATCCGGTTTCTATTTTGTTTATTTTTACTAGCACACGCTGTAAAATTGCTTATTTAAAGAATTTATTTGTAGATTATTGTTTTCTTCTACTGAACGGCAGAAAACAGGCTTTGAATTCAGTGAACTTATTTTTTTTTTTTTTTCAATTCAGTGAACTTATTTTATTTTTTTTTTCAATTCAGTGAACTTATTATTTTTTTTTTTAATTCACTGAACGTAATTTTATTTTTTTTTTAATTCACTGAACGTAATTTTATTTTTTTTAATTCACTGAACGAAAATGAAATTGAACGAATTCAGTAGTGAATTAATTCAATAAGGAATTAATTCACCAGTGAATTAATTCATTTGATTTAATAAAAAGAACTATTGCAATTGAATTAATTCGTAACAAAATAAATCGAACGAAAGCAAATATGAATTAATTCCATTCAATATATATTGCTTAGTGAATTAATTCATCGAATTTTTAATTCAGAATTGAAAAATTGAATTAAGGAATTAATTCTTCAAAGCTCTGTCTGCTACTAAATTCAACAAGTAGCAGTAGCAGCCAAATAGACAAGACTCCCAAATTACTACTCAGCTACTACTACCACTACACAAAAATTTTATTAGCTAAGCAGTAGCACACATCTTTGTTTTGAAATTGAAAACTACCGCAGCACCAATCGTCTACTCAGGCGGTTTTCATCGCCTCTTTCGAACATTAACATTTTGTATCGAAAAATGTTAGCCTTTACAGACATGTGTAATATGGTAACATTTTTCTATACAATTTATGAAGAGAGTAATTTAACAGAGGTTGGGTGAGTTGGTACCTCTTTTAATTATATGCTCGTTGGTCTACTTACAAATTAAGCACGAGCAGTAGCAGCCAAACATACATGACTCCAAAATTACTACTCAGCAGAGTAGTCATAGAAATATTTTTGGTTGTTTAAAAATGAATCATTTGTTTGGTTTTTCAGTACTGTGTGTGTGTATGTATTTTATATGGTTTTTTTTAAACAGAACAAAGCATGAAGATGCTAATTTGCCGTTTTGGAATATTCGATTGATTTTATGATTTATATTTTGTATTTTAATTTTTTTATTTTATACTATAAGTATTATATATTTTTTAACTCACCCCTAATTATGAATAATTTACAATTTCATTTCATTACGTAGGCCCTGTGCGAGGTGGCTAAATTTGTTCTAAACTAAATACAAATAGAGAAAAGGGTTTAAAATTTCTTTAAAATTGTTTTAAAAAATTTTCTACATTCAAAGAAACTTTTAAACCTGAATTTAGTTTGGAATTAGTTTAGCCAGTCCGCACCCACCCGTGGTACCAATTCACTTTTCAATATTTTATTTATTGTTTTAAAAATTAACAGTTGTAAGACACATAATGATAGAATTAGCGTACATAAATTTACGTTACAATTTGACAGCACTGTTTCAACGGTAAATTGTTAACAAGTGGTGGGCGAGAGCAAAATGAGGATACACACAAAATTCATACGTAGATCAGTATATGGATCAGTATTTGTTGTTAGGGTTGTCGCAAAATAAGGATACACACAAAATTCATACGTAGAACAGTATTTGTTGTTAGGGTTGTCAGATATGGCGATTTCTTGCCAAACTTGGCGATTTAGAAAAAAATCAACTTGGAATCAAAATTTTAAATTAAATTTTTTCCCAAATTCGCTCCATTTTTTTAATAGTTTTGTTAAACCCAACTCATATTTTTTGTCAATATAAGTTAAAAAAAATTAAAAGAGATATTTCCTAAATTATAGTTTATAGGTTTTTTTCTGTCGGATAGAAATTGTCAATCGTACCAAAAATAATACTCATACGGACCCTTATATTATTATTGGTAGCATAGGTGTTTTATAAGGATTAACTTTTGCTCTATCTCGCTTAGTTTCCGAGATACAAGCTATTTTACGATTATATAATAAAAAATAAAATATAGCGCCATCTCTATGTGATGTTGATAGCAGAGACACAAAAATGATAATAATTAGGAAATAATTTTGGTTTCAATTAGCTGAAAATTTGTAAAGTTAGGAAAGGAAAATTACTAAAAATTAGCATGCAAAGTTAATACAAATACGGATGAAGGTAAATGTAATGCTAAATAGGATTTACAAAAAATATTAGTTCAATTCTAAATTTTAAGACAAAATAATGGAAAAATTAGTTTAATTGAATCAGAACGGGTTTAAATTTTGCACTAACTTTTTTATATGAGTGTACTAAAAACTACTTTAAAATGAAAATACTACTGACAGTAGCAGATTATTTTTGTTATATATCCGTAAGATAGGAACATCAAAAATAAAACTGAATTTTTACTTGTTTTTAATCAACAAACATATTCGTCGCTGCTCCTAAGAAAATAGTTATTTGTCGATAAACTTTTTTGTGAGGAGACATACAAATCTGCTTTATTTCAGCGTTTTGCGGAACTTTTTAGAAATTATTTTTTAACACACATATAAACCAAACTTCAAGCTTTTCATTTATAAAAGAATTACTTCCAAAAAAATGGCCAAAACACACAACATAGACCTAATTTAGGTGTTCCACAAATAATTTTTGAAAACAAATAGCTATTTTCTTAGGCGCAGCAACGATATGCTGATTTCAACTGAATAATTTAATTTCCATTAAACAACGTTTCTTTTAAATTATTGTATTTTTATAAATTTAGCAGGCCGTGATGCTCAACTTCATCGAAAATACGAGTATATTCTGTTATTTTAGTAGAATTTTAAACTATTTGTACGGGCTTTTTTTGTGAGTGTACTGGTGCTGATTATAATCATATTGCATACAAAGGGTCAAACATATTCAAATATGAACTCATAAACCTTTATTAATTTATAAGCCGCTTTTTTAATTAAAACATTTCAAGTTTATTATGTAATGTTGTATGCGCCCAATACACATCAGATAAACCAAAATCATTTATTCTTTCGCTAAAAAAAACTACTCAGCATGAAAGGAGTCATATTTCGTTTTTCTATATTTTACTACTTTGTTTTTTTCGTTTTCTGCTTTTGCTCTTTTTTTTTTTTTTGCAGTAGTAGTTGTAGCAGTAGTAGTTGTTCATTTCGTTTTTCTGCTCTTACTGTTTACAAATTCTCCGTGTTCAAAGGTTTAAAGGCTTAATTCCTTCATTCACTTTTTAAAAATTAATGAAATTTGGGTTAAATTTCATTCCCTAATAGCATTCTTATGGAATTAATTCGATAGCTTAATTCCCTATAGCTTAGAATTATATGAATTCATTCTATTTTGATTGAATTCTAACTGAATGAAACCCAATTTACCTGAATTCATTTAATAAAAAAGTGAATAAAAAATTATTTGTTTTCATTCACTTAATCAAATGAAAAATTTTAATTTGTATGTAATTGCTGAAATATTAGCATAATACAATGAAAAACGTTTAAAATTCATCTAACAGAAATAAATAGTATCGTATGCTTTGTTACAGCGTGTATGCTTTGGTTTTGATTATATGTTAGTTTCGAACTACACTGCACTAAGTGAATGGTAATAAAATTTCTTCATTCAATTAGTAAAATGGTGAATGAACATGCGATTTGAATGATTCAAGTTAGGAATTCATTCAATTCATATTAAAGCTTTGGGAATGAAGCTTATGAATGAATTCTTTACGAATGGTTTAAGGGAATGGTACATGAATCTTTTTAAAATCTGAATTTAATTTTTAGTGAATTAAGCTTAAATTGAATTAAGTTTTTCGAAGCTCTGTCCGTGTTTTATTTGTAGTGGTAGCAGTAGCACAAGAACAAAAATCAAGTTGATCAAAAACAATGACTGCTACTTTGTATAAACTAAGTAGCAGGCAGATGCTTCTACTAAAGCTACATCAATTGTTTGTAGTAGTAGCAGTAGTAAAGAGCAAAAATATTTTTTGAATCGTAGTTTTTTAAACTCTGGACAATTTCAGCGACAAATGTCGTTAGCGAAAAATATCAAAATGTCTTAAAGAAATCGTTGAAGACAATTTCATCGTTGATGATTGGCCAACTGGGCCAATTTTGATTTTTAGTACAAATTTTTTTTAGTAATCATTTTTGCTATCCTCTTATTACAAATTACGGATTTTTTACTAATTACCGCTGTTGATTTCAGCAAAACATTTTACTAATTTTTCAAAACCGAGTGCTATATTTAGCAGAAAAATATTCTAATTTAAAAATTTATTTTTTTAATTTTTTACAATTCTTGTTTAGTTTATATTTGTTATTATTGATATATTCTCAGTTTGGAAATAACATTCAGAAAATTTTATTGTATCTCCAATCAGGGATGGAAAACATGGTACAACTCAGGGATGATAAATGGGATTTTTAAAATAGTACTAACCAGCTTAAAAAATAGTACTTTTTTGACCTCTATAGTACCAAAAATTTTTTTCATTTAATTTTTTTAACAAAAAAACTCATAAAAAATAAAGAGTTCTTTTATATCTAACTCATACTAAACACGTGCTTGTACAAGTTTCGGTATGTCTACTGATTTGAATACGTATTGATAAGTAGTTTAGTGTTTCTGGTATAGTTGATATTGTTATTCTTTCTAGTAGATTGTGTGTAAATGAATAAAGAGAGAATGAGCGTAATATATTTGTTTTACTATAGTATGCTCAAACAAATAAAACAGATAATGAAGATTGTACAATAGATACTTATTGTACGCTGCCAATAAATATATTGTGAAAATTTCGACCAAATCAACCCCATGTCTTCCTTCGACCTCTTTTTCACTAATTTTATTTAAATTAAATACAATTTTTTGTTTTAATTGAATTTTATTAATTTTTAAATACAAATTTCACAACAAATTTAATCTTATTCACTTGATTATTTGTTTCCACAACAATTACTTGAAAATATTTGTGGTACAATAAGTATTTGAGAACAAGAAACAAATAAATGCTTCACTCAGGGCAAAACAAGAAATAACTGGTATTGTGTTTATGAATAAAGTGAGTGCGTTGAAACAAAACATAACAATATCAGTTACACTTCTTCTCTTATTTATACCAATAGTAACAGTTATGTATGTATATGGTATATTTGTTTTGGAAATACTTTAAGATATACAAGTGCACGTCTTTAACTCATACAGCAATAAAAAATTTTAGTTAAAACTACTAAAAATTAGTTAAAAATTACCTTGCATAAAAAAATTCTATCAGACTTCTTTGGTCAAATATTAGTAAGATAAGAACAGCAAAAACCAAACTGTTAAATACATATACACAATTTTAGTTATATTTGAATAAATTTGAGTTAACACAAAATAACAACTTAACCTGCTAAAATTAGTAATAAATAATAATTAGTAGACTAAAAATCAACAAAAATTTTAAATGCCTAAAGCTTTTTTTTATTATTAATAAATACGAATAAAAATATAGTCTTCTGAGTCTTTAGCAACCATTTGATTTTAGCGGGGTAGACTGCTATTTTCATTCAACTAAATTTAACTGAAAAGTAACAAAAATTTTTTACATATAACAGTATATTTTTGTTATTTTTACTTTTATTAATATTTTCTGCAGATTTTACAGTATAATTTGATATTTTCAATGAACTAAAAGTTAAATATAAAAATATATTAAAAAAATCTGCTAACCTCAGCAGTTTCTTTTGTAAGGCCATTTTTGCTTAATTTGTAGTAGCTTTTTCTGCTATTTTTACAGGTTTATTTCTGTGGGTAGAGGGTTCAGAATTTAAAGTCCCTGAATATCGTATTTGACTTCGTATTAAAGCGAATATTATTTTAAAGTTATTTACAGGTCTATTACACCTTGTAATGTCATAAGAATATTTTCAAATGAACAGATTGATTGACAATCGAATCAAATGAATTTAATGATTGCATTAGGTGCATTAAGAATTCATTCGATTCTTTGAAATAGGTTTTAGGTATTTAATCATTCAGAAATGAAAATCGAATGAGTGTATTTCTTAGGAGCTCTAAAGGGGAAAAACCATTTTGCTCGTTTAAAAAAATATAAAAATTTCTAGATTTCTTGATTCTCCTAATTTTTAATATCTTTTTTGTATACATACGTATTTTAATAAAAAAAAAAAACTTGAGTTTTCAATAGTAACATCTAATATTTTAAGGCTTGTATTCAAAAAAATGTTTTTAATTTTATTACAGTTTAATAAAACAAATTAACAAGCAAAAAAACGACAAAAATCGTTCATTAGCCTCTAATAAGACAAAAAGTTTTTTGTGAATAACCATGCAAATATTTTCAACATAAGTATTTCTTATTTAAAACTCCGATATTTGATGTATTCGCTATAAACACAATAATATATCTGAAAATTAAAAAAGCACAAAATATTTAAAAATCAAAAAATGTGTAAAAAGTACTAAATGAGTCAGAGGAGTACCATAGTACTTTTGGGGTTCCAATAGTACCACAAAAAGTACTATAGTACTAACTTTATCATCCCTGGTACAACTGTAATTTTTTTGGTACATTTTGGCCTCCGTTGGTACCGTGGTACTACCGCGATCCGTTTGGTACAATTTCAAAAATTTCCAAATTTAAAATTTTTGTATTAAATGAACTTGTACTTTAAAGCTGCCAACAAATATTCGTAATGCAGACGTGGATTAAAATCATTCTAACAAAAACTAGTAACTGACAACTTTTGGGCCCAATGTTGCAAAAAAATTTATTATACTACATTTATATCTGAGCAAAAACTACATGGTTTTTGGCTGTTGTAGTTTTTAATTGTCAAAACGCATACAAAAAAAAACAAGCAAAAACTAGTTTTGTACAAAAACTAGGTGGTTTTTGCTCAAGTATAAATGTAGTATTATTATTTTCCCGTAATCAGCTCATCAATACGCGATAATTTAGTGCTGCTACTACATAAAATTCGAGAATTTAACCCGCCTCTTTCGTACATTTTTTGAAAAGTAAAAAAAAATATTACATTGTTTTCTTAGGATGGGTAACTTATCTAAACAATAACCAGAACAAAACGTTAACAACATATATTTTGATATTCATAACTATTGATATTCACAACTACTGGTTATTTTATAAGTTAGCAGGTCTTTGTGTCGTACAGCAAGCTTGACCTCGATCGCACGTAGTTTTTATATGAAAAAAATTGGTGAGGGCTGAAAAAGTACAAATGTAGATTAATGTTTTCTGCAAGTTTGACATTATTCGTACAAATTTTCTATATATGAAAAACGTTGGTACCGTGAGGGTCGAAAAAGTACAATTTCTTTATGTGGTTGGTACAAAATGAAAAAATTCATTTCCATCCTTTTCTCCAATGCATAAAAAGCTAATAACTGGAGAGCCGTTTGCAATTTTGACTCCAAATTTCAAGCACGATGAAGTAATTATACGATTGTTACAATCGTTTTACAGTTTTTTTTTATTTTTTAGTACACTTTTTTGCTAATTTCAGCAGATTGATTTTAAATTAAAGTTTACAACAATTTACAGAAATTTAATAGCTGCAACTAATTATTTATACTAATTTCATTATACTAAAATTATAATATTTAGTAACTGATTTTAGCAAATCGATTTTGAATTGCAGTTTCCAGAAATTTTACTAAAATTTAGTACCGGCTACTAAATTTTTCTACTAATTTTTTGTACTACAGCTCAGCAGACATGTGTTGCTAAAATTAGCAAAAAATACCGCTGGGCTCAAAACCCCCGTAATAACAGCAAGGGGGTTTTGAGCCAGTAGCCATTTCCGACTTTTTTGGTTGAGTGTATAAACTATATTTATTTACGGGAATACTAATAAATATGTTAATGTTTTTCTTTTATTTCAGCTCTTCAACATTTTCAAAAAAGGAACGAAATACAACTTCCGCTGGCACACATTTTGGCAAGAAAATAAAAGTGATATTTAGTGCAAATAGTGTTTTTGGATTGTGTAATTTATTCGAAAATAAAATTAACAATATTTACATTAATTTGTTTTTATTCAATTAATAACAAAAAGAATTTTAGCAGCATGTTTTGCAGATTTCAACTGACCCACCTTCACTTCTATTAAACGAACATTCTTTTAAATTTTTTAATGTTATCTGAATTTGTTACCTGTTTATAACCAACTAAAATTTAGCAGAAAACATGTGCTGATTTCAACTGACAATGAGTAATTTTCATTTCCATTAAACAACATTTCTAATAAATTATTGTATTTGAACTAACTTTTTTAGCTAAAATTTAGGTCACCTAAATTTAGCAGACCATGATTCTCAACATCATTGAAATTTCTGCTGTCGCAAATGGTACTATTTCCTGTTATTTTAGCAGAATTTTTAACTATTTGTACTGGCTTTTTTATGAGTGTACGAAACAGGTCGATTTCAGATTTTAAAAATTTCAAATTAGTGGCACACATTTTTTTTCTAGATTAACGTATTTAAAATACATTTAAAAGAAGTAACCTGTTCTCGTAAATAAATTTGTTTGAGTGCTAAAAAATTTATAAACAAAAAACCGCACACATAAATATTTTAAAATTTTTGTATTTTTCGGGCATGTGACCACACATTTTCAAGTAACCTTTCCGTGTTTAGTCCGAATTTAGTTTCCAAATTTTTCCAAAACTTCTGGTTTTTGAGCAAATTGAGGTCAATTTTAACAAAAACCTTCGAGTTAATGAAAGGAGATGACACAAGTTTTGCAATCATCACGGTAAGTTTATTCGAAAACGCATAGTCGCTATATTTCCATTATTGACTTTAAGTAATGTTTTTTTAATTTTTCCGGCCGTCCGTCTGTCTGTCTCTCCATGTATTCTAGTTAGGCTTGCCAGATCGTAATTGGCAAAAAGCTTGACATTCAGAGGAAAAAGCTTGATTTTTCTTGACATTCAAAAAAACAAGTCTTGATTTTTCATGACAATTTAAAATTTAGTTAAATTAGCAAAAAAATTGCAAAATTGACTTGAAAATTTAAATGATATTAATTTATACAGATTTTCTACATTCTTTGTACCAGATTTTTTAAAGAAATGGGCCCATATGTTGTCAATGGATGTGTCTTTTGGCATTTCTTCAAAAACTTCCCGAAGGCAGCAGTAATCTGTATTAATTGAATTTGATATTTTTAAAATAAATGGCAGCTCTGATTAATTATTCCTTGACAACAATGAGTTTTTTATATTTAAAACAGCAATTTGCTAAAAAACTGATTTTTCTCCAAAACATATCTTTTTTCTAAGTATTTATATTATGAGGAGGAGGAAAGAGGGAGTAGTGTTTGTGAATATTTGATTTAAATTTCTCAACATTGTAAGTAACAGGGAAGACTTCTGCGGTGAGTTTATTCCACATACGGCTAGTGCGACTGATAAACGAATTCTCTCTATAATGCGTCGTGCGATCCACTGGACAATCGACTACAAACGGATGCGCTCTACCTGATAAGCGAGTATTACGAATAAAAACTTGGGCTTTGGGGACAAGTTCACTTATCTCAGCTGAGCACTTCCCATGATAATATCGATAGAACAGGGTCACACAACCCACATTCCGACGATGCTCCAATGAGTCAATAGAGCTGGATACCCTATTGTCATTGGTAAGCGCCGACGCCCTCCTTTGCACACGGTCCAGAAGCTCCAAAATAGACTTCGAAGCTCCTGCCCATATATGGGAGTTGTATTCCATCTTCGGTCGGATATAGGTGGTATAAATAGTGAGTAAATCGGATGGAGTGAAGTACTTCTTGCACCGACGTAAAAAACCTAGACACTTGAATGCTTCCTTCGACACTTGAAAAACATGTTTATTCCAACGGACATCACACTGAATTTTCATGCCCAGAACATCAAGAGTATCCGATTCCTCAATATCAATATCAACCATATATAGAGATGACAGTGTTGACCTCACAGCCCTATGGGTCAACATACAACATTGGGTCTTGCGTGCATTAAAGTCGACCTTATTCGCACGACCCTACTCAGAGATTGTAGAAAGGTCACGATTCAGTGTGTCATTCATAATCTGCCTTTTGCCCCCAATCTCCTCAGGGCTTGGCCTACGATCGAAGGAAAATGAATGACAAATGTTGCTGTCATCTGCGAAAGAGTAGATAGGGTTGAAAGTTCGACCAAGAAGATCATTGAGAAAGATAAGAAATAGGGAAGGAGAAAGAACAGAACCCTGCGGTACGCCTGAATTCAGCTGAAACTCGTCGGATGAGACCCCATCTATAACAACACGAATAGTGCGATCTCTGAGAAAGCTCGAAATACACCAAACGCAATAAGCTTCGAAATAAGCGCCCCGTGCCATACACGATTAAAGGCCTTTGAAATATCCAGAGCAACCACTTTGCTCTCACCAAAACGGTGGATGGACCGACTCCAACGCTCCGAGAGGAACGCTAACAGGTCTCCCGTAGAACGACGTCTGCGGAAGCCATACTGTCGGTCATTAAGAAGTGAGTTGGACTCTAAATAATTCACAAGATGGTAATTAACTATACTCTCCATCGCCTTTGAGAGCGCAGAGCATATTGCGATCGGGCGGTAATTTCCAGGGTTGTTAGCCGCACCCTTTTTAGGGATTGGCTGGACATTGGCAACCTTCCAGCACGAGGGGAAAACTCCCGCATAATACGAAGTACTAAAAAGGCTTGCCAATGGACGAGCTAGCGTCGAAGAACACTGTTTCAGCACCAGTGCTGGTATACCATCTGGCCCCGATGACTTATTTACGTTGAGGTCAGCAAGAACCCTTTTGACTGCTCGAGCTCGAAAGAATATCTTAGGCATAGTACTCGACACTCTTTCAAGCTCGGGCAGTGGTTGATCGCTTTCCGGCAGGAATGAATTACCTGCAAACATCTCAGCAGCTAAAAGGTTAGCTTTATCAATCGGTTCAGTGAATATTTGGTCATCCTTTATAAGAGTTGGGATAGTTGAACTAGCATTATCCTTTACTCTTTTAACGAATGACCAAAAGCTCTTACTACCCCGTGGAGCAGAAAGAACTTTAGTACGAAGACGTTGCTCGTAAAGAAACTTTTCACGACTAAGTACTTTGGAACACTCATATCTCGCCCGTTTGCGAAGCAGATCAGTATTGGCGTTCTTATTATCCCGCCAATTATTGAACGCTAACTCTCTGGATCTGACTGCGTTCCTGCAAGTCTGATTAAACCAACATTTATCTTTTGGTTTAACCGAAATTTGCTTCGAAGGAATAAAAGATTTCATTCCAAGCAATATAACCTGTTCAACCATTTTCGCCGCGGCATCTACGTTGTCGTCAGAGTTTCCAATTAAAATGCCGGAAAAAATCGTTGAGCTCATCCCAACGTGCTTTTTCGTAAATAAAAACTGAACGTTTCGCAGCTGTTGTCGAAACGTTTCGAAGGACGGAGAACGAAAAAGATGCGGAAATGGTACAATGATCCGAATTGCCGAGAGGTGCAAGTGTTCTTACTTCATATTTGTCTGGATGTGAAGTAAGGAAAAGGTCAAGAGTATTCTGGTGTTCACCTTCAACGCACGGAATGTGCGTTGGTTCATTCACTAATTGCGCTAGGTGGTTATGCGCGGCAAAAAGCTCAACATAAAGGCCCTCGGGAGTTGTATGGCTGGAATGGCGAAGCCAGGCAGAGTTGTGAATATTGAAATCGCCAGCAACAACGATTTCACTACTCGGGCAACTCTTCAAAATTTTAGAAATGGAATCAGAAAGGACGTCGAAGCCATTAAGGGTATTCGTCCTCTCCATGTTTGGGCTTCTGTATAAGAACCCGAAATGCAATATGTGTGTCCTGATTTTAAATTTAACCCAAAGTGAGTTAAATTCCGTATCATTACAGTTTAAATGTTGCTGATACTGGTACACAACATCATTGCGAATGTACATAGCAAGGCCCCGGTGAAATATAAAAAGGGATAGGAGTTGATAACCATTTTGTAAAAATTGGTTAGCTTCTAACTCAAACGTTTCCTTTTCATTCAAAGAAAGACTTTTTATGCTTCACTACCATGGAAACAGTCATTTATCCGTAAAAATTAGTCATGGTACATTTAAAAACATTTATTTTTTTTTTGCTAATGGCAAATTTTTCTTATCAATTTGATGGAAAAATTTCTAAAATTCCATTTTAGCTTGACAAATGACATTTTTTCTTTTTTCTTGACACGCATAGAAAAAGCTTGACAATCAAGCCAAATCAAGCCCGTCTGGCAACCCTAATTCTAGTGCACATGCTACAGGTCGCAAATACAATATTAAGATATTGTGATAAAATTCGGTAGACCGACTTATATCGATCCAAGGACGAAGTCCATTGATTTCGGTTTAAATGGGTCTATGTTTGGACCTAGTGCCCACATAGAGTTCCCCCAAAATTGCAGCACAAAATTTAATGGCACATCCACGGTTTAAAGACTTATGGGGTCAATTATGTTATGTCTTGAATGGTACATATCTCCATTACTATTTTTATCCAAAAGTGCTAAATGGAACGAAAGAACTTTGTATTCTCTACAGCACATCTTTTTCCAAAAATCGCTAAAAGGTTAAATTCAAATTGAAGACTAGACCGTTGTTGCATGTGTAGCATGAATTGCATGGGTTATTACCTACAAGAATATTTTGGGCAATTGAAATTGAAAGATCATGTTACAAAATAATAATACATACGATACACACTATTTGTGTTGTACAATGACCGTTGTGGTTGCAGTAAGTTAAGCTGAGATTACTCAGTCAAACTCTTATAACCACCACTGTAAAAGACACCAGATTTGGTGTTGTACATTTATCGTTGTTTCATACTTTATGAATCTTACCGAAAGTTCTCAGTCCATTTGCTGCATTTCCCACTGTTTATAGAATTGCTTAAGCCCCGTTCACATTATCACACAAGTGCTTATACTTTTCTTCACACAAGTATGACAAAAAGTATGCTGAAATTGTCTGGTTGTCAAAAAAGTATAAAAGAAAATCTTTTCAGTGTTCAGACTGTTATCGACACATACAACAAATAAATTAAAACACCCATGTGAAAATCGAAATATAGAGCAATTCCATATGAAAGCGATCACCTTTTGGACGACCCCTCTCCGATTCTAAAATAAATAGTCTCAATCGATTGCCCAGCAAAAAATAATGTACCTACATATTTTTTTTTTTTTTATAGTGACTGGTTTAGTGGTGGTGTACACCACTGTCATGTGACAAAATTGAAGAATTCTTCATAAGGGACCTCATTGAAAGTTGTTTTAAAAAAAAAACTACTAAAGCGATCGCAACGAGTGATAGCTCGTTGGAAAGGTATTGAATCAGGCTTTAATTGAAAAATAAAATTTTCCTAATTTTTCTCAGAAATTTACCTTTTTCCCCATGAAAATTAAATTTTCCCATGAAAATTAAATTTTCTGATTTTCCACAGAAGCTCCTAAATTTTCCGGCTAATTTTTTTTTTTTGGATTCCTCATAATTTTTGCTTTAAGAATCAGCAATAAAAAAATGGGCCCCGACTCCTTGTTTGGACAGGAGAGGAGCATTTAAGAGACCACCTTGTTCTCATTGTTTTTATATTTTTTATAATTGAATTATTTGTAATTATTTAACATTGTTTTATTTTATTATTAAAAATACATTTTAAAAATTATTTTACAGTTAAAAATACATTTATGAAGAAAAAATCTTTCTTATTTTGCTGCTTATACTTAATTACAATATTTATTAAAAATTTCAATTATCTTGGCATCATTATAAAATTAAAGTAACTTTAAATTTAGCACGTCGGCAGACCAAGAGTACCGCTTTACATTAATTGACATATCAGAAATATTTGGTATGAAGCAATGAAACTTTTGCGTTCCAGTTATAGTTTTGACATTATTATATCTGTTTTGAATTCGTCGCTCCATGGCATCGTATTCTTTTTGAGTGCATAAAACTGTGTTAATGGCAATTTCCTTGCTTTGAATCCACGAAAACAAATGTTGTACATTTAAGATCTGGTCAGTATATGGCCTTTGCAAACTTGCCTTAGTCGCCATGTGTTTTAGGGTTCCCCCTAACGCATCGCATGGGCCCTTACCGTGGGACGTCGCAAAAAAGTGCCACTCGACTTTGCAGTTTTGTTCTTCTTCAATTATGCAAAGATTGTAAAAATTTTTTTTATTCTTGTACTGAGAAGCCGCGCCGTCTGAGAAAAACGTTACTTTGTCGATTGCATCGAATTTTAATCTTAAGAATTCAAACAGTTTCATTTGAAATAAATAAACGGACACATAATTATGAGCTAAACTTTCCGCGACAAAACAAGGCTTACGGTCTGTAGTTCGTTATCTTCGTTTTTGAAATAAATGCAAAAAGGATGCACCGTGCACTGGTCGTTTGCCCAGTGATAAGCCTGAATTTCATCCTGAACGAGAAAAGTGTAATTCTCGGCAAAGTGGCTTATCACAATGAATTCATTTTGGGCTAATTTCTCCTTACTTTCCTTTAGAAATTTCGATTGCATCTCGGATATGAAATGGTGCACTTGAATCCGAATTCCTCGATGAATTCCGGAATCTGCTTTACCACGGTCTCAAGGGAACATCTGCCGCTGCTAATTATCCACTGTTTGAAATGCACCTCCTGAATTAACAGCTGTTCAAACTTTTCCGCCAAATATTGCTCTATCTCGTCAATCTTCGGACAATTGTCGCATTTGGACAGATGACAATTTTCCGTGGGGTATGCGCACAACGACTTCGACAGGAGGTCCCTATATGTTTCAATTTCACCGTGAAATACTTTCAATTTCTTGCATGGAAAGAACATTAATTTGATGTTTTGATGAAACATGCAAACGCAGACTGAATGCGTTCCGTGCCTGTCTAATGCCAGCACGCATTCTTTTGGTCGTAGGATGGCAAACTTAGAAAATCCCACTTTTTCTGCTGGGTATTTCTCTTTGAACTGATGTATGCTTCGGATAGATTACATAATAATAATCTGCGCTGCTTGTGTACTTTTTCTCCATCTTCACGTGTGATAACATAGTCACGTGTACCTGGGCAGGCGCGGCTGTTGTCATCATTGCAGTAAAAATCTTGAATCAATTTCACCGTTGCTTCGCTGAGGGTCCTTGATCCAAATTTCTTGGTGGGAGTCGCCAATATGCCCTTCTGTCGAACTAATTCTTTGCTTCTTCTCGCGATGTAAAAAGATGTTTGAACCTGTTCAGAAATCTTGAGTATAGACCATGATTGAGGCAGCACAGATAAAATGAGATATTTCTCCGGAAAAGTGGTCGCTAAATTGAATTTTCTTTTCAACTGCTCAATCATTTGTTTGCCGTCATCAACGTCATCTGCTTGACTGCATTCGTTATCAGAGCCTTCATCAAATATTGTCGCGATTGCACTCATAACCTTGCCTTTTTTCTCTTTCCTGTATTTTTCACTTCGCAACTTTCTTTTTGTAATAGGCGATTCACCTAAAGTGGTAATAGCCTCATTCAAAGGACTCAAAGACATATTGACCATCGGAATGTCTGCCTCACTATCAGATGAAACATTTTGTTCAATTGTCATTTCACTCTCGGATTGTGGTTGCATTTGTTTCAATGCATTTGCTTGTTGAGACAAATCGATTTTACACTTGGGGCAAATGAATTCTGCTTCTTCACCGTATTGTATATTTAATTCATTCATGTATCGCTTCGAAACACCAGTTAATTTTAATACTTTTATCTTTTTCGAACGATGTCCACTCTTGTTAAACGGATTGCAGCAAAATTTTTTCATTTTACTTTAAATTGTCTTTAAAGCTTCACTCTTTACTTTACAAAAAAAAACACTTTAACACTTTCACGTTTAGTATTCAACTAAAATTTGACTCAGAGTGTGTGAAGTATTTATATTTATTTTTTGGTAAAAAATAGGTAAAAAAAAATAAGCGATATTTGCTTTTCTTTAATAGGAAAATTTGCGTGAACTACTGGTCATAAAATGTTTTTTAAAGAGGGACTTAATTGGTTACTTCCAAAAAGCCAACCACAGGTCATAAAATGTTTTGTAAATTTTTTAAATTACCAGGTAATAAATATTTCGCCATATTTATGGAAAATCCGTGTTTTATGACTTGTTTCTGCACGTGTCATTTTAGGCGAAATATTTATTACCTGGTAATTTAAAAAATTTACAAAACATTTTATGACCTGTAGCCTCAGTCGGGTTTGGTGTGCCATTACATGCCACTGCTGCTATTATCCATGGATTTATGGCCGATCTTGTGAAGGCAGGCAGACCATATTCACTACACACTCAACTTGGGGCTCTTCAAAAAAATTGATTTTTTCTTCATAAATGTATTTTTAACTGTAAAATAATTTTTAAAATGTATTTTTAATAATAAAATAAAATAATGTTAAATAATTACAAATAATTCAATTATAAAAAATATAAAAACAATGAGAACAAGGTGGTCTCTTAAATGCTCCTCTCCTGTCCAAACAAGGAGTCGGGGCCCATTTTTTTATTGCTGATTCTTAAAGCAAAAATTATGAGGAATCATAAAAAAAAAATTAAAATTTAGGAGCTTCTGTGGAAAATCGGAAAATTTAATTTTCATGGGAAAATTTAATTTTCATGGGAAAAAAGGTAAATTTCTGAGAAAAATTAGGAAAATTTTATTTTTCAATTAAAGCCTGATTCAATAACTTTCCAACGAGCTATCACTCGTTGCGATCGCTTTAGTAGTAGTACCCTCAAATTTCGGATCCAAAGATATATGGAAATATATGAGATCATGTATGGTCATACATTGAACTATGCATGTACGTATATGACAATGTATGCCCATGCATGATCATATACAAGTCAATGTATGATCATGTGTGTTCATATATATATCGATTTTCACATGGGCAGTTATTTTTTCTTCTGTTATTACTTTTTTTCACAACTAGTTGTTTTTAATCTTTGTTTAACATTTATTTGTGAATAACACAACACTTGTGTTGAGACAAGTGGTAACTTTATGAAATATTTCAAAAAATAAATCTTGTCAAAAAAGTGTCACCGTATTTTAAAATGTGTGCACCCATTTTGACATATGTGTAACGAACAGTGTTCACACTATTATACATTTTCGTTATACAACACATTTCTGACATGTATAACACACTTGCAATAATGTACTATAAATTAAGTTCGATTTTACCCAATAAAGGGATCAGAGAAACAAGCCAGCCGCCGTGAGCCGTTTAAGCCGCCGCCGCCGGTCATTTTTGCCTCAGCCGCCGCCGCCGATTTTTTTCGGCTCATTTCGGCTGGAAGTATCAATTTTCCAAAATAAAAAAATTAAAAACAAATGTCATTTTTAAAACAAATTTTCTACTTCATCATTTCCTGAACCATCAAGAGTATTTTTTTTAGTTCACAAGAAATAAAAGAACCAGTTTTATAGTCAGAGCTAAGAAGGATTTTTGTCATAAATATTTCTTAAGTTGGAAGTTTTGCTTGAAAACTTCTGACATATTTCGCTGAAATTAGGATATTCAATTTTAGCTTAATTCGCACAAAACCGAATTCAGAAATTGAATATATATCATTCCATCAAACCATTCCTTTATAATTAATTCATATGTTTCATTTCCAAAGTTTAATATTAAATAGAATGCATTCTTATGTTGAATACATTCCTTATAGAATTACAATCAATTTAAATAATTAATTTTTTCGAGTTTATTTTGTGACCAATACTTTATTTATAGAATTTTCTATCCACGGGCTAATTATGGTCAATTAAATGCTAAAATGAAATAAAAATCAAATTATTTCATCCTTTTCACTCGACGTTTCGTTGACGGTATTTCAACTTGTTCTGGAGTGCGAATTTTATTAATTGATTTTACTTATTTACATTGTCAAGTATTTTATTTAAAATTTAATAAAAATTGGACATCACAACACGCAATTTAATAAAAACTTTAACGGTGGGTCTCATACTGCAGGTTTAAACTTAGGTTAATAGTTAACCCAAAAATTTGTTGTTGTTTTCTGTACATTTTTTTGACATTTTATTTTGTTTTTAGTTAAGTTAAAGTTAAACCTACAGTATGAGACCCACCGTAAATAAATAATTACAACTTAAATAAATCACAGTTTAACCTAACGACTAGTATCACAGAATTTTCCTATTTTTTTTTTTTTTCATTAATTCTAGTCTTTTACAAAATGGCTTATCAATCAAGTAATTTCATTCAATCCGTAAAAGACTAAGGTATGAATATACTAATGATTCTGACAACACTTTAGTTTATAATTACAAATTAAATAAAAATGTGTCTTATTTTAGGGATTTAATATTGATATCAAATAATAAAAATAATGAAGGTAATTAACCAAAATTTAAAAACGCAAACATTTGTTTTAATATTTTACAAACCGAATAAAACGTGAAAGATAATTATAAAAATAATGAATTCATTAAAGAATTCATTCACTATGCATGAAATCTAAAAGAATGATGCCAGTGAATGAATTCATAAGGAATGGTATAAACGAATGATATATTAAATTTTAATTAAAAATCCTTTCATTCATTCATTCGAATCTATGGTCGTAGGTTTGGTTAAGTAGATCACATCACATTTTTCAGAAATTTCAGTACACCTAAAATTATTATCAAAAGATATATTTTTAAGACATTGCGGACGAAAAAAATGTTAAGTAAGTTATTTCTCGGTCGACTTATAAAATTGGGGAGATATTTACAATAATCGACGCTATTCTGAGTTCCGAATCCACAAAAAAATTCTAAAGTGAAAGATTCCGGATTTTTTTGCTGTTCCGTGATCCATATCCGAGTTATTTTTTTGATTTGTTTCGTGTAGAAAAAGCTTGATGATAGTGAAACGAATATATATTTTTTAACAACAATTATTATATAATAATTTATTTTAAAATTAGTCTATGAATATTAAAATTTGGTAGGAACAGCAAATTTTCGAAATTTTTAATTCCGTGTGATTTTACAAATCAACTCTAATTAAAAAGTTTCGGGACTCAGAACAGGGGTGATAGTGTCAAAACTCTGTTTTTGAGCGACTTCAAGCACTTAACAATTTTAAATTCAGCAATTTTTCAACCGATTTTGAATCTTGGAACGTTTTTGGAAAGACAAAAAATTTAGCTTTCCAAATATATGTATGTATGTATATAGAATTATTTATTTGTAACTGAAATATGTTGAAAGATTTTTAGAAAAATATTGACGGCTTTTTTACAGTATTAAAATATTCTTTACTATTGTAATTTATTCTGAAAGTGGGTTTAGTTTTTAGTAAAATCAGATTCTTTTGTTTAAATTAATTGAAAAATGAAAAAGTTATCGTAATTTTTCTAAACATTAAATTTCAGCTATTATAAGACATCTCGATGTTCTTGTTTGCACACCCATTAAGGTTAACTTTTTCAATTTTCTTATAAATGCAGAGATTCCATGTTTATAAATAAATGTATAACTTTGACAATTTTAAAGCAAGGTTGGTTACCGAAACGAATAACGGTAAGGGTAACGGTAACGGTATTGAATTTTATTAGTTTCGGTAACGGTAAAGGTAACGGCATTTAAGACTGTTTCGGTAACGGTATACCGTTATCGAAACAGCAATACCGGTACGTACCGGTATTAAAAATTACGTCAAAAATATATATATAAACCAGTAAAAACATAGCATATTCTTATTTTTAAGTCTTAAAAATACGGATTATAATCTACAAATTCAATGCTGGTAGTTTTAATAATTAAAAATATTATCTATAAATTTTTTTTATAAAAATAACTCAGGATTATAAAACAAAAAAGTTAAAAAAATTGGCATTTTTATATAAATTAATAAATACCGGTAAAATACCGGTAACTACCCATAAAAATATTGGGAATTTTTTTTAAAGGTATTGGTAACGATAACGGTATTCAATTTGAAACGGTATTTTAGCGATAACGGTTTTATAACGATAACGGTAACCAACCTTGTTTTAAAGCGATTAAAGTAGAACTTCATTTTACTCTGAATTAAGAATAACAAATTTTTTAACAAAATATTGTAATTAAAAGCCGTCAAAATTAAACAAAATAAGAAAAAATTAAAAAAATCAGTTTTATTTGAAAATATTTCCACACAATTTTGTTGAATATATAAACATATGTACATATATATTTGGAAAGCCCAACTATCTCTCTCTCCGTTCAAAAACTAAAAATCCTAAATTTGCAATTTTTATCGATGAATTTAACTTAAAATTATTTTTTATTTGATAATTCCAAATTTTTTGTACAATTTTCTACTGCTATATTTTGGAAAAAACCTTAAACATCTTTAAATTACGTGTATAATGTTCTATCAAGCCGATCAAGCCGCCGCCGCCGCCGATTATTTGGTTGCGCCGCCGCCGCCGATTTTTATCCGGCTCAACCTTAATCGCCGCCGCCGCCGCCGATTTTTTGCTTGCGCCGCCGCCGCCGATTATTTTGATCGGCTTGTTTCTCTGAAAGGGATCACTTTGCTTAACGTCTTTGCGAGCGTACCATCCGCTCCATGCAAAGTATAAAAAGTCAAAACAAAAATCTTTTATTTACACCGTACCTCAAAAAAAAATTCACCGTACACTGTCCAATCTAAATTATTTTTGCAAGGTTTCAAAAAAAAAATTTTTTTTTTGCCGAACGTAGGGGTCGCCATTTTACATTTTTCGTCATATATTTGCCATTTTCAGTCGGATCTTAAAGTATGATACATCGATGTTTTTCTCTCGTGGCAAAAAAATCGATATATCACACTTTAAAATCCGACTTAAATACCGAAGCTATAACGAAAAATTAAAAAAGGCGACCCCTACGATCAACAAAAAAAAAATTTTTTGGAATTGCCTCGCAAAAATACTTTATATTTGAGGGTGTACCGCGCACTTTTTTTTGCCTGTAAGGTGGTACGGTCTAAAGTACAACCTTGTACATTTTTATAGTTTTTCCGATTTTCAAGACCTCATATTTCCGGATCCAGATGTGTCAGTGCCACCAAAAGTTGTATTTGTTTTAGCCCTGTGATATACTGTATTCCAATGAGAAATCACAAAATTTGGAGGTAGAGGGCACCCGTTGGTTGATTTGACATGGAATTAGCCATATGGATCACACTTAGTTACACTCGACCAAAAAAGTCTGTAATGGCTACTGAAAATTTTGCTGTTATTACGGGAAATTTAACTGTTTTGAGGCCAGCGGTATTTTTTGCTAATTTTAGCAACACATGTCTGCTGATCTGTAGTACAATATAATTAGTAGAAAAAATTAGTAGCCGCTACTAAATTTTAGTAAAATTTATGTAAAATGCAGTTCAAAATCGATTTGCTAAAATCAGTTAAAAAACTTACTAAATATCATAATTTTAGTACAATGAAATTAGTATAAATAATTAGATGCAGCTACTAACTTTCAGTAAATTGCTGTAAACTGTAATTTAAAATCAATCTGCTGAAATTAGCAAAAAATTGTACTAAAAAATAAAAAAACTGTAAAATCTAAAAAAATTTTTTTTTTCTTTTTATTGTAACAAGCGTATAATTACTTCATCGCGCTTGAAATTTGGAGTCAAAATTGCAAACAGTTCTCCAGTTATTGCCGTTTTATGCATTGGGGATGCAATAAAATTTTCTGGGTGTTATTTCTAAACTAAGAATATATCAATAGTAACAAATATAAACTAAACAAGAATTGTAAAAAATCAAAAAAAAAAAATATTTTTAAATTAGTATATTCTTCTGCTAAATTTAGCACTCGGTTTTGAAAAATTAGTAAAAATGTTTTGCTGAAATCAGCAGCGAAAATTAGTAAAAAAATCCGTAATTTGTAATAAGAGAATAGCAAAAATGATTACCAAAAATAAAAATTGTACTAATAATTAGTATAAAAATAGTATAGTGCGATTGGAAACTGTTTACAAATTTTTTTACAAACTTTTTTATTTGAGTGTATATATTACCATATAAAGCTCCATATTACTTTTTTAAACAAGGTTCTTTTACAATTTACAATAAGGTAGTAATTTTACAAATCGTCACCTAAAATACAAAAGGGCGTAACAACACTTTTTATTTTTTTACACTAGAACTAAAAAAAATGTTGTAGAATTAAAGATATTCTATATTTTCTTCTCTTGTTTAAAACACGACTATAGACTTATTTCGACATATATAAGTTTAAAATTTTGTAGTGAAATGTAATTTAGTCTAGTGCACCATAATCAATCAGAAAATCGGCTTAAATTGTTTTGTTGTTACGCCATTTTGCATTTTAGGTGACGAAATAGAGCTTTACCCGTAAGGTTAACTATAGTACTAAAGTTATCCCCTTAATTTCAGAAATATACTTTTCCGAAGAGAAACCCTATATTTTTATTTTGTTTTTTATCTTTTCTTTATTTTTTTTAATTTTGAAAGTTGGGAATTTCCAAAATGAGAACTTTTTCTAAAAATTCCACTCTATATTGTTACGAAATGGTTCACAGTAAATATCCCGATGTTGTAAAAATATAAGTCCTTAAAATTAAAAACGCAAATTGAATTCAAAATATTTCAATTTTCCATCTGCATTTTTTCTTTTTAGAAAATTGTAAGATTTTATTACGCTGTATGTAGACTTTTGCACATCAATTTTTCATAGTTACAGTGCAAACTATTCATTTTATTTAAAATGTTTTTCTATGAATAATCTTCATATTCTCTACTAATGCCTAAAATATTTGCAGAACAATTTTTGTTTTAAAACTTATCGATTTTGAGAAATAAGCAATTTGCATGGTGTATTTAGACTTTTGCTTGAATTTATTTAATTATACGATCTTACCTTCGGCCGTTGGCAAGATTATTTTTTCCTGAGTATCCGCATTCTTCAATTTTTCAATATCGAAAGTTTCGAGTTGGCTTTTAAGGGTTTCAGCAACTTTTGGAAGATCTTTAAGAGCAGGTGATGCCATTTTTATAACTAAAATTAAAAATTTAGAAAAGATTTACAAATATAAAACAGATTTTTACAAAAATTCTAATAATTTTTTATACAATAAGATATTGTTAAAGGTGTGAATATTATGAAATTTCCTTCGATGCTTAAATCAATTTACGATATTAAATCAATTTACACTACATTGAAAAACTATTAGTTTTTAAAAACTTCTAGTTTTTTTAAATTTGTATGGAATTTGACAGATAAACACAATTATTAAAAAACTACTAGTTTTTGGTTAAGTGTAAACACTACATTTAGTAAGAGCAAAAAGTACATGGATTTTGGTTAACTTGTTAGTTTAACTTGTCAAAACGCATACATATATAAAAATCAAGCAAAACTAGTTTTGTACAAAAACTAGGTAGTTTTTGCTCAGATGTAAGAGTGTATTTAGAATGGACCAAAACTAAAATCTTTTGGACATTTTTAGCTTTTGAGGCAAAAACTACAAAGTTAATTTACCCCCTGTTTTTATAAAGCGTACGCAATTATTCCTCCAAATGAATTGTGTGTATTTTGTTTTTGTTACAAAAACAGAATACACACATTCCTCAGGCGGAATTATTCCGGTCGCTTTATAAAAACAGGGCCCAGCCAGAAATTGATCATGGTACAAAAAACTAAGTAGGTCTCAAAGCATTCTCTATACCAAAAGTAAAACGTTTTGAGAACGTTTGAAAAATACCATCTTTAAAATGCTTTGATAACGATTTTTAACAATATTTACAACTTTTGATTAAAAGAAAGATTGTATGTGTTTTAGTACTAAAAATTATTTTGGCAAAACTGCATTTTATGGGGTTTCGTCAAAAAAAAAAAATATATATATATGACTCCATTTGTAATTAAAAAAGAAAAAAAAACCGAAATTAATTTTGAGAGGGGCTGTGACCCGGGAGGCCCATGGGGCAAATACATAGTAATATGTAAGTGCGGGTACTCAAATTAAAGAAATTGTCTCACGATTACAAAAATGTTATTTTTTGGCCATTTTTCGATCAATAGGGGGGGGGGGGGGGGGTTGAAAAAATTAATATGAACGAAAATGGTACACAAATGAAAAGACATTTTCTTACGATTTCAAAAATGAGGTTTTTTTTACTAATCCGTTGCACGTGAATCGAATTAGAGGCATTTTGTTAAATACAGTAGACGCTCGCAAATTAGAGCTTTCAGTAATTCGAACGTCCAGAAATTAGAATCAATGTTTGCAATACATTAAACGCTCTGAAATTCGAATTTAAAATTCTAATTTCTGAGCGTTTTTTTTTTTTGGTTATTTAAATACACAGGAAATCCCCAATTTATTTTTATTCTGTTTGAATAAAGTAAAACTAAAAAGGGGAATCACCAAATTATATATGTTTTTCCTTATTTGTTTTTTTTTTTGTCGCATTTATGCACACAGAAAACAGTATCATTTGTGGCCACCGAATTTGTTGCCAATCGAAATCGTGCGGTTACGACAACTATCTTTATATTAAATTATATTTTTCGTCGTGAAAGCCAATATTCAGTTGTCTAATTCAATATTATGTTCCACATAAATATTATTATGTTCTACAAAATTTTATTGAAATTAAAAATCTTTTTTTTGAATTTTCTGGTATTGATCCCGGCCCTTCAGGTTAATAGTTCACACTTTTACCCACTGCACCACAACTACTTTTACATTTCTTAGCCATATTTACTGTTTATACATATGAATATTTTATTTTAATTAAAAAAAAAACATCTAAATTTTTGTCTTTTCCGGGATTCGAACCCGGAAATCCGGCGTACTAGGCCAACACCTCACCCACTACACCACAAACACTTAATAATTTTAATGACTAATTTTGAATTTATGTGTTTTATTAATACAGTATAAAATTCGTTTATCAATACCAATTAATAGTTGTGTGTGTTATCAATACAATCCACAATTCGGTTGGTTCTACAGAAACTTGAATTTAAGGTCATATTTGATTAGGATACCCGTATTTGTAGTTACCACTTTCGAATATTGAATTTTTTTTAAAAAAGGTTATAGATAACACCAATTTTCTTGTATATTCACTAAATAAATGGCTGCTTCTACCGCATAGAATTACTAAACTGATACTAATTTTAAAATTGATTGGAGATACCAATAATTTGTTAAAAGGATTGTTTTTTAGTTCATTTTCCCTATTTTTAATACCTAGTAAAATATTTTTGATGTAGTATTCAATTATAGGTATTTCCAAATAAAATAACATCCTGGCAAATTCATTTTAATGGTTTTGATCGAAAGCCAACCAATCTTTTTCCTGGGTGTGTACATTTTTGGCTAGTTTATTTGTGAAATTTGATACGCGTGTACATATTATTTGGCAGTCTCTATTAAATAGTGAAAGTGTATCATTTAAAATGTTAAATAAACGTAAAAAAACACTTTATCATTGGAAAGGAAACGAAAAAAAACGTCCAGAAATTAGAATTGCCTCAAAAACAAAGCGGTTCTAATTTGCGAGCGTCTACTGTATGTATATATATACTTTTTTTTTAATAAGAGAGGAAGAAACAAATACTAGAAAAAGAAAGGAGAGTATTTAATCACCAAGCGCGTTTTGTAATTAACAACCGTATACAACGAGCACTTGTATAAAACTGATCAAATACATAAGTATTATAATTAACATTGGTTTTTATAAAATAAAATAAAAAAAATGAAAAAATTTATAATTATTTTTAAAAAAAACAAATATTTACTAGTGTAAATTTGTGCTAAATTTTGAATACATTAAAACAGTATTTAATCTATATGAAATGTATTCTTTGTTCATTTACGTTAAAATTTATCTAAATAATAAAATTTAAATGCGTTGTTTTATACAGTGTAAATTAATAAATTTTGAACTAAATGAATTTTTAATAAATTAATCTAATTTATTAAATAAATTTTGGCATTATTATATTAATTTGGATTAACTATCTTTATTAAAAAACGTTTTCCTAAGGAGACGACACGTATGTAGTATCATCAGCTTCGTCCTCACTAGTATCTGCAATTTTTAAGGCTGCATCGCCACGATGTAGGGATCTCCCTTTTTTGGTTGATTCCAATAGTAATTTATCTACTTCTTCAGCATTTTTTTTATTAGTTTTGGTCTCGACAACTCACTCATCTTAGTATAAAGTTTTCCATACATTGGATAAACTCTGTAACCAACTTCCTTCAAACTTTTTGCGTAATTAAGTAAATTTAAAGTTTCTCTACTTAAAAAGTCATGAACAAAAACATCCTTAGTAATTTTGTTTTCTTTTAATTTAGGTTTTGTTGACATCACAGACTGTTTTGATTTTTTATTTGAGAATTTTATAACCATAGACTGCTTCTTACTTCCAGCCGTTTCCTTTTTCTTTAGAAAATAAGTGTAGTATCCCACTACATATTCACTTTGTTCATTTTTATTTATTAATTTTAATTTTTGTACATCAAGTTTTATGTTTTCATAATATCAAATTTGTCTTTTAAATTTTCCAATAAAAATTTGGATTTGATATAAAGAAGTTGTAATTTTATTATATTCATACAAACAACTTCATTGGCGATCCCGCTTTAATAAAAAGAACCTTATGAATTATTATACAAATCACGAAATTGTTAAACAACATCAATTCATCAATAAAAACAAAATATTTTGGTTAAGAAATTGCAAAATTGTTCTGCCGCTTATAAAATAAAAGACAATAAAATATTAATCTGCATATGTGTCAAAATACAATCTTTCAAGCTGAAATCCTACTCATATAAAATTTTCAAAATTAATTTTGAGATAAATCTGAATATAAAGATAAACAAACAAATTGATATTGGTAACTATCTCCACAACATCATCTCTCTATCATCTATATCATCAATTTTGGCATCATCATTCAAACTCTGGATGCATCACCCAGCAAAACCTTTCATTACCATGTAATGAGTTTTAGGTATTGAAATCTTAAGTGTTCACTAGTTACCTTTTAATTACTAAACTACTTATTTTAACATGGTGATGTCATTGGAGGAAAGTCATTACACTGATGTTACCTGTAAGTAGTTTATCAGCTGTTCTATAAATAGATGTTGAATATAGATTTTAAAAAATATAAAAATTTAAAAACCAATAGGAGCTGACACGTATTGATCAGCGTACCCCACGATTGTCAGGCAAACACTCTAACCATTAGACTACGATATCACTATGATTTTTATTGCTTTAACTTATGTACACATTTATTGTGGCAACTGTTATACATGTCTATTTTCACAAAACTTGTTGTTACTACCCTACGGGGAAAGGGAGCGGTCCCAGATGACACGCAGGATAGGTCCCAAGGGGGCGGAGACCGGTCGCTGATCGGTCTTTTTGTTTGAAAGAGACATATCACTTTAACATGGCCTTGTCATTGGAAATGACCAATTGCCACAGTTTAGACACATTGTGGCAGTAAGGTGGTGTGTCTAAAAATAGCTTTACAAATAAACTAATAAAAAATTAAGAATTAAAAATAATCTACTTGGCGTCGAAGTAGGGCTCGATAACACAACCTTCTGCTTGTAAGGCAAACGCTCTACCGTTTGAGCTAACGTTGCTCATGCGTGATGGCTGGCTGATGGTTAAGTTATGTTTTTCGTTTCTGTTCAAATAAAAAAGAGAATGAAAAACAAACACACACACAGCAAATAAAAAAAACATGGCAAAGAAAAAAATAGAAAAGAAAACAACATTAACACACACACAAATATGGTGGAAGTGCCTTGAATATGCCCCCAATTGACCGGTCATGGGATAGGTCCCTTAATGGCAGTTGACTTGTTTTTTTCGTTGGCCAAAACTAAATTAAAAAATCAATTAAAAATTAGAAAATTACCTCAAAACCTCTGATAATATAAATAAAAATTTTAAAAATTCCTCTTAAGTTACAAAGAAAAGTTAAATGAAATACCAATTGTTAAAACTAAAACAGCTTTAACATTAAAAAAACGTTGAAAATACAAAACTTAAAATTTCTTAGCAAAACATTATAGAAATTTAAAATAAGAGCTAAAATAAGCAAATCGTGAAAAAATAAAGTTAAAAATAAATAAAAGAGTAAAATAAATAAAAAATATTTTTAAAAATATGCCGCGAATTTTGTTTTTGTTTCGGTATCGGCCAAGTTTTTTTAAAAGCAACAGTGAAAATAACGGATCAGAAAATACTTAGAAAATTAATTCATTTTCTTTTGTTCATATTTGTACTAATTTAGTAATATGCCTTCGGTTGACCGGTCACGGGATAGGTCCTTGGAGGGCAATTGACTCCTCATTCCCCGTAGGGTAAATACTGCTTAATGAACATCAACATTTCTATAAATAGATGTTTAATATAAATTACAAAAAAAAAACAACAATGGAAGCTAACACGAGTTGAGCAGCGATCCTCATGTCTGTCAGGCAAAAACGATAACCACTAGGCTACGCCATAGTTATGGTTTTTAATGATTTAGAACATATATTATTGGTTTCAGCTATTGTGAAATAGTAATGTGTGGGGTATAATTATCGGTAACTCATTACATTCAGTTTAAAAGTAATTCAACGGGTAATGAGATATGAGATCTAAGTAATGCATGTAGTAATGACCAGTCATTACCAAGGTTTTGCTGGGCAATTATACGAATAACGAAATTCAAAAATTATACAAAATATTCCAGAACCAAAGATTGAAAATTCAAAATTATAAGAGATAAGTCGAAATTCTTTTAAATAATACCTATAAACATCATCATCCCGTTTTATTTAAAATTAAATTGCGAAAATTTATTAAAATAATTTTTTTATTATTATTGCTTTGTTTCATTGCAAATTTTATCTTCTGTTAATCTTTCACCAGTAATACGCACTTTTAAAATGGTTATTACGCGTTCTATGACTGAAAACAATTTACCCTTAAATTCAAACGAAGCTAACTCAAAATATGGGGTTAGAATGGGTTCGCCCGAGGTGTAAGAAGAAATGAGACAAGTTGATCTTAGATTTTTTTCTCTATCAAAATTTCAGACTAATCTGAGAGTATAGCTTGGAATACATTCCTTGTACGAGGTTTTCTTCAGAAAAATAGATGCACTCTTCAGAGTTTTCTAAAACAACATGGCGATTTTGATAGGATAAGCTACCAGGTTTATTGAATTTTGAATGTTATTAAAATTTTATTAGAAGGGAGTCATTTTTAAGTTTTTTTTATGAAAAAATTGTAAGCATAATATTGAAAGTGTTTTTTAAGATTAAGAGTCTCAGAATGGTCAAATAAACGGCCGAACATTAATGGGTACCTTGCCCACCCCAGATAAATGGTCTAGGTACGCCTATGGCCTCAACCAAACAATTTGGTTGACAATAAATTAGGTTGGCTGCATTATAATTTTTTTTTCGAAGATAATATTTTTTAAAATCTGTACTGATTCGAAGTCAGAAAAAAATGGTCACCCTATATTAATTACAATATTATGTCTGTTCCCGTACTTTACCGAAGTTACACAAACTAGCCCAAAGGCGTTCCCGTACTCAAAATTGCGTGTAAATTGTTTTTGTTTGGGCTATTTTGGGTTCCCGTGGGTACCCGCGGTAACGTACGGGAACGCACATATTAATTGCAGCTGTCTATAGAACGTTAAAACAACACTACTAAACTTTTCATTGAATTGATACAGTTTTATGAAAAATCTCGTATTATTTATTGAAAATTACATACACCCAATGAAAACCCTTTTTCGTAAAATTTGTTTTACATTAACTCTGTGAAGAAAACTTCATAAGTTTAGTGAAAACTTTCATTAAAACTCGTCCTATTAAATTCTCTCTGAATAAATTAACTCAAAATTGTTTTATTGTTAATGGCCCTTAAAAACCGAAAAGACTGAGAATTTATCATTTATGATATTCTCAGACTACTAATATTCACCAAAATTTTTTGCTGATTTTTGCAGAGTAAATTGGTATTTTCTAATAGAAAAGTTAAGAAAATACATTAATTTTGCATTAAACGATTAACCGATTAATCGCCAATTTTCTTGATTAACCGACCCGAATAACCGGTTAATTAATTTTAGTGATTTTTCGAATAATGCATTAACCGGTTAACCGCCTATGTCGAATAATTGGAAACACTAATATTTACCAATATATATAAAATAGTTGAAGGATTTTTATTTAAATAAAGAATGAATTACAATCATCAATAATAACACTTCCCGTATATGATATAAAAAAATTTATTTTTGTTTTATTTTTCAAAATAAATAATTATGTTTCTTAACACATAAAAGTGTCCTATTTCCATGTCCATAGCTGTATAATACGGTCATTTCAAACGCATTCACTTAGGTCAACTTTGCATGTCTCTGGACAAAAAAGTAATAAAGATATAAGCCTAATATTTTTGGTACATGATAGATTGTTTATTACAAACTGTGGAAAAATCAGGTAGATCAGAAGACATGAAAAAGTGAATTAATGCCGCTCTTAAAGCAGTGTGCGACGGAGGAAACTTCCAGAATACGAAATTGATATCGCCAGCAATAAATATTTTCTTCCTGGCGATATGATTGGACAATCTTCTGCGTATTGCCATGCTTCTGGGTGATGTTTGATATAATACATTTAGTATTGGTTTTAGTATGTTCCTGTTCCAAGGCACATTATAGAACAAATGATTTCTCAGTGATAGAGAGTCCCCAATCTCTTTATTATGTATACTCTTTGGTCACATAAATAATTATGTGTGGGATTATATATGACAATATATAGTTACATATTAAAATATTAATCCCATATATATGTGTTTACTATACTATACATGTGTTTAAACATGGTTGAGTTGAATGAGCTGAATGAGTTAAGTCAATAGTGAGTATTATAAGTATTTTTCTTAAATTATAAAAAATAATGAGTAGATTGATGAGTCAAACAGATTTGCGATGGTATGAGTATGCTGTCGACGTTGGATTCATATTTATTGCAACTTAAAATTATAAATCAACTTCATTGTGAGTATGAGTACGTCAGAGCGGTTGAAATTCAATGATTTCTACTCACTTATATTTTAAATTTCATGAGTGACTACCCTACGGGAAATTTTAACAAACTGTCACCGAACTGGCCCCTTTACATGAAATAGACTGGTCACTTTTACATGACGTTGTCATAGGAGGGGGAAATTGACCCCTTGTGACATATCACAAGACAAATCCCAGTACAGGTCCCTGAACTTTGTTTTTTATGAGAGTTCTGTAACCTGTCCTAGCATGTGTCTTGTGACATGTCACAAGGGGTCAATTTCCCCCTCCTATGACAACGCCATGTAAAAGTGACCAGTCTATTTCATGTAAAGGGGCCAGTTCGGTGACAGTTTGTTAAATTTTCCCGTAGGGTATGAATAGCAAAAACTCGATTCATACTGAACCCAAAACTAGAAGTTTTCGTTTTTTAAGTTTTCGATTTCAAATTTGTATGGGATATGACAATCGAAAACGAAATAATTTTGAAAACTACTAGTTTTGGGTTCAGTATGAATGAGGTATAAATTAAATTGAGTTAAAAAAATGTTTGTGCCGGAGGTGTCTTATTTAATTATGTCTGATCTGATAAGTTCCCATATACAACCATATACAATTTGATCCGAAAATGGGTCATCTACATGTGTCTAATTATATCAAATTAGATATAATTTGGTGCAATTTGATCCGAGATTTGTCCATATTCAGGACATCAAATTATATATAATTTCATACAAACATACCTGACTTTATATAATTAAATCAGATAATAGGTACACTGAGAGAATTATCCTTCATGATATTAATGATATAATTTCATAGAATTTTTTCGTAGAACCAATGAAGAATTTCATTATGTACCCAGTGTAGAAACGGTAATGACATATCATTATTTTTTGGACTACAAGTAATAACACCCACTTACCTTCTTCATTATTTTAAAAGTGCTCAACAGATGGGGTTAGATTCTACCTATTTTAAAAAGAATTTTCTGTCCGACACTTCTTTCACCCTAATTTTTAATACCGAATTCGATGATAAAGGATTTTACGTTAATTTTTAATTATATTTTATATAAAACAGCGATATTTTTACACAATTGAAAAATTCCATTGCAATATTTAATATTCACTAATTGGATTTAATTAAATTACTTACTGTAGAGTGAAAAATTGCCATTTCTATTTCAGGCATTTCTCCATGTCCAAGATGGAAAATATGTATTTGGTGAGGTGTAGTTTTTTTTCTAAACATATTTAATAAAAAAAATTAATAAAAACCTTTTATTTGTTAGTTTTTAAATTTTTTTGTTTTTCTTTTAATTTTCATTCGTTTTTTTTTTCTGACATTAAATTAATAGACTGTTTCATATATTTGTGCTTTTATTGTGGATTTATTAAATCCAGCTTTTTTTGGATTTAATAAATCCACTTTTTGTATGAAAAATTCTAAATCCAGGTGATTATAAAAAACTCTAAATGACTTATTTTTATCATTATTTCAAATAGAAAATAATTTTCTAGATTTTTTTAAAAATTTTTTGAAATCTATCCCAGCAAAATCTTTCATTATCAAATAAGTGGTTATATAATAGAAATTCATAGCTCCACACAACTTATTTTTTGGCGTCTAAACTCATTATTTTTGTTTGGCGTGATCGTTTTTATAAGTAGTCACGCTTACCCGCTCGCTTACGAAAAAATGAGAAGTAAGTAGTTATGAGATTCTGAATAATAAATGGTTACAAACATGCTTACAAAAAGTTAAATTATAAGTGGTTATCCGACTGCTTACTTGATTCTTAAAAATAAGGAGTTACACAAATACTATTAGCTTCAGGAAATACATTCAGAGAAATTAAAGTTTTTGCTAGTGTGTAATTTTAGTACTCGTCATAAAAATTTTAACACAAAACATATTTACATGTAATAAATATAAATGTATAAAATTTATACAGTCATTATTTTATATCTAAAAGCAGTGACTAAAATAGGCCGTTATTAGGAAGTCATTATTTTATATTACAAAATAATGCAAAAGGTAATGATATATCATTATTGGTAATGCAGACAGCAATGAGGTGTCATTACCAATATTTTGCTGGGTATTTTTATACTCAATATTTTTTGGCGAGTAAGCTTACTTGTGTGCAACAGGTCAATTATGTTTTTATCTATTAAATATTACATGTCGCTATAGCTCAGATGGTAGAGCTATTGACTGGCAATCTGTAGACCCAGGTTGGATTCCCGCACCAGCAAATTTTATGAAAAACAAAAAAATACAATAAAAAATAATTTTTTAATACAATTTATTTTTTTGAAAATCTATTTTTAGACTCATTATTTTTGTCAGTACTGGTAAGCACATAGGTAACGATATATTTTTTGATTTTCCGTACGCTGGTGTGTACCCATAAGTCATTATTTTTCGCGACATTGTCATATAAAAGTAATAGGAAATGTAATAACAAAAGTAACTAGTTACTATTACCAAGTATGTAGTTACATAACCACATATCTGGTAACGATTTTCTACACTGGGTATATAATATTTAATTAATATTATGAAATTTTGCATAAAGATTCATAATTTCATTAAAAAAATTCATTCAATTTCATAAATTAGATCTCCATAAATTTAATGAAAATGTTCTTTATATATGTATATGAAATTGTTCAATAGTAAGTATTTACTTTTTTTTTAATTTTTTTATAAAATATCATCATTTCCTGAAAGAATAATCTTTTATAATTTTTATTTTTTTTTTAATTAATATTTGTTATTAATTTTGGACTATGGTAAAATTTTTTTATAAATCATATTAATTTTTTCGAAACCTTTTTTTGTGAAACTTTTTAATTTAATGAATTCTTTCTTTAGTTTTTTTTTTACATCCGTAAAATATGCTACGATTTTATTACGCCTTTTGAATTTGCTAAGTACTTTTTATTTATCCACCCCAGCTTCGCAACGACAACAACCAACTATAATAAATACATAATAGTAAATGAAATAGCTTCATAGATTTTAGATATTTTAGATATGGGAAAATCTACGAAACAGGTCGATTTCAGATTTTAAAAATGAAAAATTTCAAATTAGTGGCACACATTTTTTTTCTAGATTAACTTATTTAAAATACTTTAAAAAAAAGTAATCTGTTCGCGTGAATAAATTTTTTTAGTTCTGAAAAAGTTATAAACAAAAAACCGCACACATTTTCGCTAATAAATATTTTTAAATTTTTGGATTTTTCGGGCATGCGACCACACATTTTCAAGTAACTTTTCCATGCTGAGTCCGCATTTGGTTTCCAAATTTTTCCAGCACATCTGGTTTTTGAGCAAATTGAGGTCAAAGTTACCAATAACCTTTTTTGGCTATTTTTGAGTTGCTTTTACACACTTTTACCTCGATTTAATAAAAAAGATGACACAGATTTTTCAATTATCACGGTAATTTTATTCGAAAATGCATAGTCGCGCTATATTTCCATTATTGATTATAAGTAATGTTGTTTTTTTTTTAATTTTTCCGTCCGTCCGTCTGTCTCTACATGTATACTTGTGCGCACGCTATAGGCCGCAAATATTAAAATTTGGTAAATTATATCGGCCCAAGGATGAAGCCTATTGATTTTGGTTTAAACCGGTCTATGTTTGGACTTGTGCCCATATAAATTTCCGTCAAAACTGCAGCACAAAATTGAATGGCACATCCACGGTTTAAAGAATTATGGGATAAAATATATCTTGAATGGTACATATCTACATTACTATTATTATCTGAAAGTGCTAAACGGATCGGACGAATTTCGTATCCTCTACAACTAGGGTTTGGGGTTCGGGAATTCCCGGGCGGGAATTCCCGGGAAAAGTTTGCCGGGAATTCCCGGGAAAATAATATATTTTTCCCAGGAAAACGGGAAATTTTAAAAATATTAAATTTTTTAAATTGTTTTTGTTTCGAATAGGATTTTTTAATTTTAGTCCTAAAAAACATTTTAAATACCAAAACAAAAATGTCATTGTTAAAATCTTTTAAAAGGCAATACATTTATTTGACATACAAATAAAATCTTTGCCAAGTAATTAGGAGCATTTCAACTTATAAAGATTTTTCGCATAACTTATTCAAAATTTAAGTAGTAAAACCTAAAAACTTGGTAAAATATTTAAAAGAAATATGAAAAAAAGCTTTGTTTCTTACAAATAATCGCCCTTACTATCTAAATTTTTCAAATGTATAATTTAGGTAAATTCGACTTTAGTTAAAATATTGGGTGGCAGTATACCTTGACTTGGTTTATTTTTGGAGCATTCTGATTGGTTAATTTATTTTCAACCAATCAAAATATTTGAAAATATAAATATTTTTGTAAGGTTTTCATACACAAAATGAACAAAACCGTTTGATTAAAAATAAAGTCGACTTCAAATTTAAAATACCCCTTTATATTAAGGATAAATAATTTTGTAAGTAACGTTTTCATTAATAAATGTGAAAAGAAAAGACCCGAGTAAAAATACTTATATATTGTTATATATAATGTGATTGGGTTATATCTGACAGTGAATGGAGTCACATTAAAGCACATATCATTATATATAACTACATCTGATATTATTTTTTCAATGAATTTTTTGTACGATAATTGATGTTATTACATATCCCCACATCTGACTCCTTATATAACTACATAAGCCATATAAAACTAATCAAAATATATGTAGTGACCGATATGATTATATATGGTTCGATATTAAGTTATATAACACTGTATGTATCGTCATACTAAAAATATATTCTTGTAATTTTATATAACTTTCTATATGATCTCATACAAATTAATATAAATTAAGAGTTAATTTCTCCACCCAAGTAAAAAAAAATGATATGGATCCATATGAAGTTATATTTAATTATATATAATCTTTTATGTAATTAGATATAATTATATCCGAAAAATGAGAACATCTTATTGTATCTTATTGTATCGAATTGTATACAATTTGGTACAATTTGATACAATTTTATGCAATTCGATACAATTGTATCCGAATTTTGTCCTCATCCAATTACATCAAATTATCTTTTTGTATGAAATTATATAAAATGTTATAAAAGTGGACATAGTTTGATACAATTATGTCTAAATATTGACCTTATACTTTTGATCATATTATATATGACCACATCTAACAATATACAAAAATAATTTTTTTAAATAAAAAACATATGCAATATCTGGAGATCAGACCTGGGGGATTTCAATTACAATTGCAAATAAATGTAATTGAAATAAAAAAAACTCAATTACATTTCATGTAACTGTAATTGTAATTGTGAAGTAATTGAAATAGTAAAAATTACTAAAAATATATGATGCAAAAAATAAACTCACACACGAATCATGCACGGGTTATATATTCTTATTCACACTCACGCACGAATCAAGTACGAATTATATATTCTCAGACTCACGCACGAATCACTTGAGTATAGTAATTATTACTCACGATCACGGGTGAATAACGTGACTTAAGAACATTTCTGGTCATGCGCCAATCCCTAGTAATTACTAAATCTAAAACTAGTTCAAAATCATTGTTAACATAGAACCACATATAATATAATACGGTTTTATATGGACCTTATATATTTTTATATAAAATCACTTTGATATAATTGCTTATGTGGGATGATATATAATTATAGATGATTTTATAAAGAACGTTATATTGTTATATATTAAAGAAATCATGAAATATTGTAGATATGGAACCATATTAAGTTATATATGGGTTCTTATTCGTCAATATGTAATCATATCTAACAAAAATTATGAAATATATCTTATATAGTTTTATATTATTATGTATGGTGTTATACTAAATTATATATAAACGTAAATGTAATTATATCTGTAATATGTTACTTTATGTACTTATATATAGCACATGCAATTATATGTAGGCCAGTATGTAATAATATAAAATCACATATGCCTTCATATTAAAACCTTTGAGGAAAAAATATATAACATATGACTATATAAAAGTATATCTGCTTGAATTTAAAAGCATATGTGGCCATATGTAACTATAAGTTACTATACGCAATTACATAAAATAATATATGGTTATATCAAAACTTTTTTACTCGGGCACAGCTAAATAATTTTCACGTGATTTTTTTGCATATAAAATTTATATTAAAAAATGATGGGTACGATTTAGAAGACAAAAGCATTAAAATTTTTATTTTATGTTATAAAATTTGGGACTTTAAAATTGTTCAAGCTATAGAAATTTCAATATCAATTTAATAGCCGGTATGCATAAAAAGTATACTTACTATTAGACAATGTTATATAAAATCAGATATTTTTATATCGAATTAGATGTAATTTGATGTGCTGCATATGGACAAATCTCGGATGAAACTGTATCAAATTATATCTTATTTGATATAATTAGACACAAGTAGATGACCCATTTTTCGGATCAAGTTGTATGTCGTTGTATATGGGGACTTATCAAATAAGATATAATTATATATGACATCATATTAAGATTTTTACCCGGGGACTAATGGTTAACGGTGGTATCTAAATTTGGTTATCCGACATCTGAATTTGGTTCACAAAAAAAAAAAAAAATTGATGGTCATGCAACTTCTATTGAAGAAAACAACAACAAGAATAACGTTCAGCTAAAATCAGCAAAGTACCCGAAGAAAAAAGTGTAAGCTGAATAGGTATTAAAGCCCAGGTAGAAATTGCCGACGTTACAACAAAAGTTGTACTGGGAGAGCACTGTTTTTTACGAAATGCCGGTACTACTTAAAACGTGCTTGGCCAGTACTGTTTTCTGAAAATAAAGAGCTTTTTTTAATTTATTAAAATTAACAATTTTATAAATCTTACGTATTTTTACATCTATTACACAATTATTTATGTAAGAGAGACATTGCCATTCTTTTCTTGTGAAGTTTCGAAAGAATACATTTAAAATCTGTGATGTACACTAAGAGGACAGTAAAGTTCTAGCAAACTACTAAATTTGTTATTAAATGTACTGGGATAATATCAAAAAAATAAAATCCTAAGCCTGCGCCAACGTTGGGAAATAACTACGGCCAAGCGTTTATTGGTGTTATCAATTCGACAACATGCCAGTACAGTGAACGTTAAAAATCCGACGCATTGCCAGTACATGTACTACCGCCTCCAATACCGGGCCAACATTGTGCCGATTGTATTTTTCTACCTGGGAGGTTTTATAGTAGGGCAAACATTTCCTGAAATGGTATCCAAATTAGCCGCAGTCAATCCGCACCATAACTAGATCTTCGTTTATTCGAGAAAGTTTTTATAATAAAACCTGGCATTGCAAAAAAATGAAACCGATGTAAAGAACATTATATTCAATTACTACAATCATGTAAAAGATATTATGATAAAAGAAATATCGAGCAATATTTCTAACAATAGGAGATTTACTATAATCTTAGATGAATGGACAAGAATATCACAAAAGAGATATTTGAACATATGTATAAACGAAAATAATTCATTTTATAACCTGGGGTTGGTTTATATATCAGGAAGATGTAATGCTGATGAAATAAGAAGAATTGTAGAAATAAGACTAGAAGAGTTTTATTTGTCTTTGGAAAATAACATTGTGGCCACCATATCTAATGGGCCAAGTGTGATGAAACGGTTTGTTTCCGACAGTCCAGTAGTAGGTGCTTTCTGCTGGAATCATGCAATTCATTTGGAAGTGCTTAGAGTAATTTATGTGAAATCAAATGTTCAACATTCTGATATTTTTTACTTTGAATTCTCACTACCCAGACTGCATTTGTACTGAAATAGTGTTTTTTTTTAACAAAAATTACTTATATAGGTGGTTTTCATTAACAATTTTGTTCAAAAATATTCCCGTTTCCCGGGAAATAAAAAAGTCCGGGAAATCCCAAACCCTATCTACAACATATCTTTCTCCAAAATTCGCTAAAAGGTTAAATTCAAATTGAAGGCACATCCACAGTTTTAAGAATTATGGAGTCCAATCTATCTGGAACGGTAGATCTTATCATAGTTGTCATTATGTGAAAGTGCTAAACAGATCGAATTTTATTTTTAGGCTTTACATCAATTTTCGCTGTACAATACGCTAAAAATCCAATTTTAAATTGACTAGCACATCCACAGATAAAAGAATTAATGGCTGAAATCTGGCTTCCACAAATAAAAGAATTAATGGCTGAAATCTGGCTTATATGATATACATCGCAATTAATATTGTTGTGTGTAAGTGCTAAAACGATCGGATTATCCGTTTGGTTTCTACGTCACTTTTAGATCCAAAAATCTATGAAAAGCTACAAAATCTAACCTAAAATGGGTCTGGACACTAAACTAATAGTACGTTCCATTTAGCACTTACACACAATAAAAGTATCACCGATATATACCGATCACGCAGGACTGCAACTAATTATTTCTCAAACTGCGGATGTGCCCTTCAAAAAATATCAAATTTCAAGTTGTTCATGCATAGAGGTGAAGAGATTATTATTGTCATATTTTCTTTATTTTTGAAGGCACACTTATTAATTTCATCTCAATTTTTTTGTTTACTTGTCAGTTATATGTCAGTATCAAAAAATTGTCAATTGCATTGAGGCTGAAAGCGCAAAAATTAAAAATGTCTGAAATTACTGTGTATCAAAAAAACAGTTACAGATTTTAAAGAACTACCATTTGTTCCTAATTGAGGGCACCTATTTTTTTCAATAAGTGGGAGATTTTCTAACATCATAATTATTATCCACCAAAGGTTTTGGGCGATTTCCTTTTATGCTGAAAAAGTTATTACCAAAAGAGTTGAAAAACTCTTGAAAGTTACAAGCAAAATTAGAGTAAATTAGGGTAGTTTTTAATTGAGTAGAGCACATTAGCAGTATAAATACTAAAATTTAATATGTTCGCCTGATTAAATTCGTTGCCTCGAAAATGCTAATACCATCAAAAATATTATATATTGTTATTAATATGGTTTAAATCCCGAGTTACATGGAATCGCCCGGTTCCGTAGATTTGCCCATATGAAGCTCTTCATTGGCTGAATGATTTATTTATTGGACGAGTGGCCTATTAATTTTATGAAGTTTCATTAATTTTATGAACTTTTCATAAACATTGACTTTAATGAAACCTGTTTCATAGATTCTATGAAAATTTACAATGGACGGGTTCCAGTGACAATTTTCATTGAAACTATGAAGAAATTCATTACTGAAGTGATGAAAATTCTCTCAATGTAGGCTTTTTGTGACTAGAAGTTATGCTTAAAAGCTATTAAGTTGATAATAGAAATGTCTATAATTTAAACAATTTTGAAGGCCCAAATTTGATAAAATAAAACATAACCAAATGTTTAAAACTTCTTATACAAAAATTAGTTGGGTAAAAATCTTAATATGGTGTCATATATAATTATAGCTTATTTGATAAGTCCCCATATACAACCACATACAGCTTGATCCGAAAATTAAAGCAGAAATAAATATGTGTATGCAATATTAAAAAAGAATGATAAACACGACGATGATTCAGAATTTATTTCGACCAGGTTTTCTTTGGTGTTTGTTTCTTTACGTTTACAAAAATTTCAATAAACTGAAATCATTGTATTTAAATAGCCACGCCCATAAAATTAAGAATTTTACAAAACTATTTACACAAGTGCAAATTTGATATTTTTTAACAAAAAGAAAAAAATTTTACAGCAGTAGTTAGATACTTTAAAACATACGCCCTCTTCATTATCCGGTAACCCTGTGTTAATCTACAACAACCCACTTTGCTTATGTCAGTTATACGTTTATATACATTTATTTTTTAAAAGTTTTATGTATCTCCTCTTCAAGTTGCTAATAAAGTGCATTTACTAAATATCATGATCATTTTTGAAGTAAAAAATTTACAGAAGTAGAAAAATCGTTATAACTGTGCAAATGCATTTCTTTTTTATGTGGTCTCTGTATAGATCTACAGCTAAATTTCTCCAATTGAAATTAAAGCAAATTGTCATCATTATCGTATAGTCATAGTCATTATTAATATAATCATCAACAAATCCTCAAATACACTAAAATGACAGAGGAAACAAAGAGTTGCAAAAAAAATGTAAAAAACCAGTTGGAAATATATACGTACAGCATATTTAACATTTTTCTTTCCAACCAATACTATGACTTTTTTTTGTTTTTTCCAGACATTACTCATTTAGTTTCTTTTTTATAACAGACGAAATTAATGTTAAAGCCAAAATTTTGCCGGTATTCAAAAATGTTAAAACCAAAATTGCAAAGAAACCACTTTTATCTAGTGTAACAAAAATTAAACCTTAATTCTTCTCTTTTAATAAAAAAATTATAATGTCACTTTTTTTAATAATAAAACTTACCTTTTTAAAAATATGTGTTTCAAAATGCAAGATAAAAATCTACTTTAAATTCTTTTTCTTTTAGCGCAAACGACCACTCCTATTCAAAGGATTACTCACAACTTAATATAGAAACCACAATAGAAACTTTAAAATTTACTCACAACCAGTGATACAAGTCACTGTTGGTAAAAGTGGCACTAAAGTGCCATTTGTGGCACTATTGAATGTTGAATGGCACCATGGTACTCTTTATAGAATTTTGGCACTTTTTAAGAAAATTTCAATATAATTTGATAAAAGGTCGATATCGATGGTTTTTCATTAAAAGCCGTGCCTACTTAGAACGGGTAGCAAAATTAAAAAACAATCGCTACACTAAAAATTTCTACAATTTTCTGGACCAGCTTTCAATTCTTCGGGGACAATTTAATCATTATTTTGATCTTTAAAATAAAAGAAATGGAGATAAAATTAGAAAAACTTGAATTGATTCTATTGTTGTCACTGGAATTTTTCAAAAATTTGTTATGGTATTCTAGTTTTTTTATGACAAGCAAAAGTTTTAAAAATTTCACCATACAATGGTGAAAGCTTTTTCTGCCAAAAATAAAATTAAATTATCAAAAAATGGTAATTTGTGAAAAATTACGATTTTTTCGATAATTTTATGAAATCTTAAATGAAATGAAAACTTAAAACAATGTCCAGGAACCGCAGAACACAAGAGAACTAGTTCTAAGCACTTGGAGTTTCCTTTAAATTTTAGCATCAAGCACCCTGAGCTTATTCCTAACTACTTTAGCCCCATAAATCCCATGTTAATACCTAATCTTTTGGAGGAATTTGCAGGAATTTTAGAATCGGTAAAAGGTTCGATGCGTCTTAAAATAATATCTCAAAATATGGATTAGGTATTTCATATTTTATTTCTATGAAGAAACATTATAACATTCTTCAAAAGAAAAGAAAATTTTTATATTTTAAATTGTTGTAAAATGAAAATATTTGTTTTAGTAGGTTTGAGGTTAAGAAGAAGAATAAACCCTCCTCAAAAGTTTTTTGTTATGTACTTTTTGTTACATGATAATTTTGTCAAGGTTTTGCTGTGACAATTTTTCTCATAATACCAAAATTATAATAATTTCCATTCACACCAGTTTTGTGACAATTTTGTTATTGTTAAAAAGTTTAGAATAAGGGTGCAAATGTATAAATATTGGAAATCAAAGCTGAACATAATTTTTGAAACATTTGCATGTTGCTTAATTTTTTTTGGCACTTTTAAAGCTTTTTTGGCACTTTTTGGCATATTTAGGCACCAAACAAAAATTCTCAAATACCATCACTGATACAAGTCCAGTTAAGAAAAACTTAGCTCCGCCGCTGCCGACATTTCTTTGGGAGACGAGCCGCCGCTGAAATAAACAGCGAACTCCGGCTTATATTTGTTAGCTTGTAGTGGCAGCTAAGCCGATACTTTTTTTAATTTTCTAATTATCAGTTTGAATTTTATTTTAAAGCTTATTTTTGCTTCTAAAAAATATATTTAATTATTTTGCTTTCTTAATATGAACGTCAGAAAATCTTTCAAAACCAATTCCTTCAGCAGCTGCTGTTCATTTTTTTCCTAGCCGCCGCTAACTATTTTGCGTCAACTTGTATAAAACTTTTAGTACTTACAGTTGCCAGATGCGTGCAATGGATTTTTAGATTTTCAGCCACATTGCAGTGATGTTGCTCCACTAACCCCCCATTTCTGCATGCAAGTAAATGGTTGCAAGTTGAGAATACGTATTATCAGCGAAAATTTCGTAAATTACCGAAAAAACATGAACATTTTACATGTGTCCACACTACTTGCTGCAAGTTCAGAAGTTAATCACAACTGGGTCGATTGTCGACAAACGACAGCAAAAGTCGTCACGATTAATTTAATTTCAGCGACAATCGACCGTCGACATTTGTTGACGTTTAGAAAAAAAGGAAAGCAAAACAAGAATATTATGGTATTTGTTTCACCACAATTCTTCACCAATTCAATTGGTCTTTCACTAATTCTTGTTGCTTTATATTTTATTGTATTTAATTTTGCTTGTTTGCCGTAAATTATGTATTTTAAATTTCAATTCGAAGTACTTAGGTAAAATAAAACTTCAAAGGTATAGGGTGAGTTCCTAAACGTCAAAACACATTGCAGTGTTTGCGGTTTTACTACTGTTTCGATACAAAGCAAACAAGTGTGTTGCTTACTTTGTAATAAAAACATGTCAACAAAGCATCAACAACATTTGTGATGCACAGTTTGCTTTTTATATGCGCATCAATTGCGTTTACGAGTGCATGACTTTGTTCAGTTGCATTGCAAATGACGTTTTGGAACTCAGCCATATTTTTAAGTCAGAAAAAAAATACATGTAGATCTATCAATTTTTGGTTTTTGTCAACTTGCCTTAGTTTTTGACCTATTCCATTTCCACGCACTTCAAAATATGTTAAGTTACCTAAGTTTTTTCTTTTATAAATTGTCTTAGAAAATATTATATTTTAATTAAAGAATTGTGTAACTTATGCGGCAAATAGACTATGCAAGTCACTTGCACAATAACGATTTTGTTCAAGTCACCTTACTCGCTACACACCATTCAAGTAAACTGTGCAATATTCATTTTAATTCACACGTAGCAGCAGAAACATGTAGCGGATTGTTATTTCTATGAGGCAATATTAGCCTTTAAAAGCTTTATTTTACACTTTGTGCAGACCAAAATACCTGAAATTCGTTGGTGATGTCAATAAATTTATATTAACAATTTTTACTTTACGTTTATTCATATTTTTAATTTTTTTATACGTATTTATGATGTTCACTCTTCAAAAATTACTGCTGAACTGTGCTAAGTTCAGCATACACCGCGCAAATGACTTGTACAAGTTCTAAAATATTGTGTAAAAATCAAAATCGTTTTGATTTTTACTCAAGTCTAAAAATATACTTGTACAAGTACACAAACCAGGCCACACACTGTTCAACTGACCTGCACAAACTCATTATTGTGGAAGTAACTTGAGTAGTCTATAGGCCGCATTAGCAGAAAACTTTTGAAGTTATATTTTAACGAAGTACTTCGGCAATTATCCACTTTTTATTTTTTGCGTGTACCTTAAACTTTTTTTAATATTCTATTTAGCGCTTGGGATGAAAACACAACGCCAAAGTTTTTTTAAATAAATCCCGGTATAATGTATTTCCCCAATGTTGCATCTGCATCTTAAATCCCGAGATTTTAAAACAAATAAAAAAAATTACAATTTAATACCAACCCAAGAAACATTTTTACGGACTCTCCGGCACGTACGGATTCATGAATCCGGCTTTTACGGCACGTTAACTGTCCGTAATGTACGTATCTGTCAATGCTTGAACGTATACGGAACATTAACGGACCGTATAAATGGATTTTCGAACACAATACGTTTTAACTCGGTTTTGGTGTATCCGTTTCCGTACCTTTAAATACGGATTTCATCGGTTGCAGTTTGTTTACAAAATAAAAATTATATTTTTGAAAAGTCGACGAAAATATTATTATAACGGGAATATATGGAGAATATGCATAGAGGGAATTCTTTCCATCACACCATGACATGAAACCATGGTGAAATCTGGCCGGGAGTATTTGCGGTTTAAAATAAAAAACTGAGATTTAAAAAAATCTGTGCCTTTTGGAAACTTGCACGCATGTAAATATCATTCTACATGTCAGTGGCCTTACCTGGACTTTTTGTGTACCATAGTACGCGTCCTAGATATGGAGATATCTGGCCGGGAGTATTTGGGGATAAAAATAAAAAGTGAGATTTAAAAAAAATCTGTGCCTTTTGGAAGCGTACACGCATGTAAATATCATTCGCCATGTCAGTGGTCTCAACTGGATTTTTTGTGTACCATAGCACGCGTCCTAGATATGGAGATATCTGGCCGGGAGTATTTGGGGTTAAAAATACAAAAGTGCGATTTAAAAAAAATCTGTGCCTTTTGGAAGCGTACACGCATGTAACTATCATTCGCCATGTCAGTGGCCTCAACTGGATTTTTTGTGTACCATAGCACGCGTCCTAGATATGGAGATATCTGGCCGGGAGTATTTGGGGTTAAAAATACAAAAGTGAGATTTAAAAAAAATCTGTGCCTTTTGGAAGCGTGCACGCATGTAAATATCATTCTCCATGTCAGTGGCCTCAACTGGACTTTTTGTGTACCATAGTACGCGTCCTAGATATGGAGATATCTGGCCGGGAGTATTTGGGGTTAAAAATACATAATTGAGATTAAAAAAAATCTATGCCTTTTGGAAGCGTGTAAATATTATTCGCCATGGCAGTGGCCTCAACTGGACTTTTTGTGTACCATAGTACGCGTCCTAGATATGGAGATATCTGGCGGGGAGTATTTGGGGTTAAAAATACAAAAGTGAGATTTAAAAAAAATCTGTGCCTTTTGGAAGCGTTCACGCATGTAAATATCATTCGCCATGTCAGTGGCCTTAACTGGACTTTCTGTGCACCATAGTACGTGTCCTAGATATGGAGATATCTGGCGGGGAGTATTTGGGGTTAAAAATACAAAAGTGAGATTTAAAAAAAATCTGTGCCTTTTGGAAGCGTTCACGCATGTAAATATCATTCGCCATGTCAGTGGCCTTAACTGGACTTTCTGTGCACCATAGTACGTGTCCTAAATATGGAGATATCTGGCGGGGAGTATTTGGGGTTAAAAATACAAAAGTGAGATTTAAAAAAAATCTGTGCCTTTTGGAAGCGTTCACGCATGTAAATATCATTCGCCATGTCAGTGGCCTTAACTGGACTTTCTGTGCACCATAGTACGTGTCCTAGATATGGAGATATCTGGCGGGGAGTATTTGGGGTTAAAAATACAAAAGTGAGATTTAAAAAAAATCTGTGCCTTTTGGAAGCGTTCACGCATGTAAATATCATTCGCCATGTCAGTGGCCTTAACTGGACTTTTTGTGTACCATAGTACGCGTCCTAGATATGGAGATATCTGGCCGGGAGTATTTGGGGTTAAAAATACAAAAGTGAGAATTAAAAAAAATCTGTGCCTTTTGGAAGCGTGCACGCATGTAAATATCATTCGCCATGTCAGTGGCCTCAACTGGACTTTCTGTGCACCATCGTACGCGTCCTAGATATGGAGATATCTTCCCGGGAGTATTTGGGGTTAAAAATACAAAATTGAGATTAAAAAAAATCTATGCCTTTTGGAAGCGTGTAAATATTATTCGCCATGGCAGTGGCCTCAACTGGACTTTTTGTGTACCATAGTACGCGTCCTAGATATAGAGATATCTGGCCGGGAGTATTTGGGGTTAAAAATACAAAAGTGAGATTTAAAAAAAATCTGTGCCTTTTGGAAGCGTGCACGCATGTAAATATCATTCGCCATGTCAGTGGCCTTAACTGGACTTTTTGTGTACCATAGTACGCGTCCTAGATATGGAGATATCTGGCCGGGAGTATTTGGGGTTAAAAATACAAAAGTGAGATTTAAAAAAATCTGTGCCTTTTGGAAGCGTGCACGCATGTAAATATCATTCTCCATGTCAGTGGCCTCAACTGGACTTTTTGTGTACCATAGTACGCGTCCTAGATATGGAGATATCTGGCCGGGAGTATTTGTGGTTAAAAATACAAAAGTGAGATTTAAAAAAAATCTGTGCCTTTTGGAAGCGTTCACGCATGTAAATATCATTCGCCATGTCAGTGGCCTTAACTGGACTTTTTGTGCACCATAGTACGTGTCCTAGATATGGAGATATCTGGCCGGGAGTATTTGTGGTTAAAAATACAAAAGTGAGATTTAAAAAAAATTTCTGCCTTTTGGAAGCGTGCACGCATGTAAATATCATTCTCGATGTCAGTGGCCTTAACTGGACTTTTTGTGTACCATAGTACGCGTCCTAGATATGGAGATATCTGACCGGGAGTATTTGGGGTTAATAATATAAAAAGTGAGATTTAAAAAAAGTCTGTGCCTTTTGGAAGCGTGCACGCATGTAAATATCATTCGCCATGTCAGTGGCCTCAACTGGACTTTTTGTGTACCATAGTACGCGTCCTAGATATGGAGATAACTGGCGGGGAGTATTTGGGGTTAAAAATTAAAAATTGAGATTAAAAAAAAATCTCGTATTCTGTATAATTTGTTTAAGTTTCCATATAATTGGTATTAATATGGGTTAATTTACAAAATCCAAGGCCATGGAGTTGCTCCCGTACGAATTGGACACCATTTGGGGGACTTGGAAATGTAGCTGTCAAATTGAAAATATTTCAGCATTGCCAGTTTGAAAAAATCGATGCTAACTTATCGATGCCAACTGCACGCACGTAGTTTGCCGCACAAACACAGCTATTATGGAACCAGGGTTACCGCTGAAAATTTTGAAAAAGTAGCACAAAAAGTCGTTTTTTCAAAATAAAGTCGCACAAAAAAGTAATTTTTCAAAAAAAAAAAGTAGCACACTTTTTTTTTAACGGTTTTTATTTAAACAAAACACATCCAACGAAAAGAAATAACAATTTAAATAAGAAATCCACGAAAAATTTATTATTTTGAAAATTTGTTTCTGTGTTTTTTACAAGTTCATTAATGGGAACTCAGTCTTCTATTTCGGTATCTAGCAAATTCGGAGTTGATAGCATCGAGTCACTTTTAACTTTTAAATTAAATTAATTTTCATTAAAAATGCGTTCTTATTCCATTGAACTAATTATTATGTTATTTTGTCTTAAAATTTAGGATTAAACTATATTAAGTTTTAAATTAGCATTTGTCGTAAATTTGTCATTTTTCTATGGATTAAACTTAAAAAATCTTACCACACTGAGAGAATTATCTACATGATATCAATGAATTTTTGCATTAGATCTATGAATTGTCACTGAAATTCGTCCATTGAAACTTTTCATTAAATTAATGCAATTTTTCATAAAAGTTAATGAAAAATTTCATGTTATTTATTAAAAATTTAATACGACTAATGAAAAAGTTTCATTAAAAATATTTTCATTAAAACTATGAAGCTTTTTCATAGAGTTTAAAAAATTTTTCATTCCTATTGTGAAGAACACTTCATTAGTTTAGTGAAAAAATTTCATTAAAACTCGTCCAAGGAATTCTCTCTGTGTATTTTAAAACGATAGCACATTAACACTTAAACTTTGAATTCCTTTATTATATTTTCACGTCTTTGCTATCAGGGTCACATATGGGTGGGACTATTTCCCATATTTTTAATTTCATAATCAGAAAATACCTTATTTCTCGGAAGCTAAGCGAGATACAGCACAGTGGCCAAAAATTCGTCCCTCCGTACCAGGGAAACAAGCCGATCAAAATAATCGGCGGCGGCGGCGCAAGCAAAAAATCGGCGGCGGCGGCGGCGATTAAGGTTGAGCCGGATAAAAATCGGCGGCGGCGGCGCAACCAAATAATCGGCGGCGGCGGCGGCTTGATCGGCTTGATAGAACATTATACACGTATTTTAAAGATGTTTAAGGTTTTTTCCAAAATATAGCAGTAGAAAATTGTGCAAAAAATTTGGAATTATCAAATAAAAAATAATTTTAAGTTAAATTCATCGATAAAAATTACAAATTTAGGATTTTTAGTTTTTGAACGGAGCTAGAAGGAGAGATAGTTGGGCTTTCCAAATATATACATATGTTTATATATTCAACAAAATTGTGTGGAAATATTTTCAAATAAAACTGATTTTCTTAATTTTTTCTTATTTTGTTTAATTTTGACGGCTTTTAATTGCAATATTTTGTTTAAAAAAAAAACTAATTTTTATCTAATTTATTCTTTATTCAGGGCAAAATGAAGTTCTATTTTAATCGCTTTAAAATTGTCAAAGTTAGACATTTTTTTATAAACATGGAATCTCTGCATTTATTAGAAAATTGAAAATATTAACCTTAATGATTGTGCAAACAAGAATCTCGAGTTGCTGAAATTAAATGTTTAGAAAAATTACGATAACTTTTTCAATTTTCAATTAATTTAAACAAAAGAATCTGATTTTACTAAGAACTAAACCCACTTTCAGAATGAATTACAATAGTAAAGAATTGTTTAATACTGTAAAAAAGCCGTCAAAGTATACAAATTAAAAAAAAAATAATTTTATTATTTAAAAAAAAACTCAACATATTTCAGTTACAAATAAATAAATCTATATATATTTGGAAAGCTAAATTTTTTGTCTTTCCAAGAATGTTACAATATTCAAAATCGGTTAAAAAATTGCTGAATTTCAAATTGTTAAGTGCTTGAAGTCGCTCAAAAACAGAGTTTTGACACTATCACCCCTGTTCTGAATTCCGAAACTTTTTAATTAGAGTGGTTTTGTAAAATCACACAAAATTCAAAATGTCGGAAATTGACTGTTTCAACAAATTTTAAAATAAATTTTAACATATTAATTTTTGCAACAAAATATTCCTTTTACTTTCACCAAGCTTTTCCAAGACGAAATAAAACGAAGAAAATAATTCGGATGTGGATCACAGAACAGCAAAAAAATTCGGAATGTTTCACTTTAGAATTTTTTATGTGGATTCGGAACTTAGAAATAAACAAACTCTATTTTCACTCAAAATTAAATGTGTTTTTAGAATAAACTAGAAAAAAATATGGTTCGAAAAAAATTATGCTCGAAAAGATGTCAAAGTTAATAAACTTAGAAGAAAAGTTAAAAAATTCAGATATTCACCCCTGTTCTTAGTTCCGAAACTTTTTAATTAGAGTTGATTTGTAAAATCACACGGAATTAAAAATTTCGAAAATTTGTTGTTTCTACCAAATTTTAATATTCATAGACTAATTTTAAAATAAATTATTATATTATAATTGTTGTTAAAAAATATATATTCGTTTCACTATCATCAAGCTTTTTCTACACGAAATAAAACGAAAAAAAAAATTCGGATGTGGATCACGGAACAGCAAAAAAAATTCGGAATGTTTCACTTTATAATTTTTTATGTGGATTCGGAACTTAGAAATAAGCAAACTTTATTTTCACTCAAAATTAAATGTGTTTTTAAAATAAACTAGAAAAAAATATGGTTCGAAAAAAATTATGCTCGAAAACGAAAAAAAAATTCGGATGTGGATCACGGAACAGCAAAATAAAATTCGGAATGTTTCACTTTAGAATTTTTTTGTGGATGCGGAACTCAGAACAGCGTCGATTATTGTAAATATCTTCGTCCGCAAAGTCTTAAAAATGTGTCTTTCGATAATAATTTCATGTGTACTTAAAGTTCTGAAAAATGTGATGTGATCTACTTAACCAAACCTACGACCATAAATTCGAATGAATTAATTCTTTAATTCACTTTTGGACTTTTAATTAAAATTTACTAATATATCTTACGATTTCACCATTCCTTATGAATTCATTCACTGGCTTCATTCTTTTAATTTTCATGCATAGTGAATGAATTCTTTCATGAATTCATTCCTTTTATAATGATCTTTCACGTTTCATTCGGTTTGTAAAAGTTTAAAATAAATGTTGCGTTTTTAATTATTTTTATGGGTTGTGTATATGATATCAATATTAAATCCCTAAAATAAGCCACATTTTTATTTAATTTGTAATTATAAACTAAAGTGTTGTCAGAATCATTAGTATATTCATACCTTAGATCTTTTACTGATTTAATAAAATGACAATTTTGATAAGCCATTTTGTAAAAGATTAGAATTAATGAAAAAATTAATTATTTAAATTGATTGTAATTCTATAAAGAATGTATTCAACATAAGAATGCATTCTATTTAATATTAAAATTTGGGAATGAAACCTATGAATTAATTATAAAGGAATGTTTTGATGGAATAATATATATTCAATTTCTAAAGCTGAATTCGGTTTTGTGTGAATTAACCAAAAATTGAATTAATTCTTTCGAAGCTCTGCCTACAATCTACACTTGGTCATTTGAAAAGTATATATGTATATTGTTCATTTGGATTCTCTCCTCTATTGCATATCCAAATTTCAGCGAAATCTGTCAGAAGTTTTCAAGCAAAACTTCCAACTTAAGAAATATTTATGACAAAAATCCTTCTTAGCTCTGACTATAAAACTGGTTCTTTTATTTTTTTTAACTAAAAAAAATACTCTTGATGGTTCGGGAAATGATGAAGTAGAAAATTTGTTTTAAAAATGACATTTGCTTTTAATTTTTTTATTTTGGAAAATTGATACCTTCAGCCGAAATGAGCCGAGAAAAATCGGCGGCGGCGGCTAAGGCAAAAATGACCGGCGGCGGCGGCGTAAACGGCTTACGGCGGCTGGCTTGTTTCTCTGCTCCGTACCTATAAATTTCTCCTTAAACTACATTTACACACGAGAGAAAACTGCTAGAGATAGAGCAAAAAACACCTATAATTTGCTTAAATCATTGACAATAGAGATATTTCGAAGTGTATTTTGCTATATCTCCAGTAGTTTTTTCTCGCGTTCAAAAGTGTCTTTATAATCTACAACTCTCAATAATAAATATGGTGATATGTAGGGTTCGATCCGGAGTGTCCAAAAATCCACATTTTAAGCGATATTTTACTAGAAATCTTTTACACCAAGTAAAATTTCTCTTGAATTTAGACTAAATTTTTTACTTAAATTGTCCATATATTTAGCAGCTTGCAAAAATTTTGTCTAAACGTGTGACTTTACAAAAAAGGGGGAAAAAGTCGCACAAAGTTAGGAAAAGTGGCAAAATTAGGCTAGTTTGAAAAAGTCGCACATAAAGTCAAAGGCCGTCGAAAAGGTTGCAAATTGCAACTTTAGTCGCACAACGGTAACACTGTATGGAACAAATGCTTTCTCAGTGATAAAGAGTTCCCCAATCTCTTTATTCTGTATACTCTTTGATATTACGGAAAAAACTACGAAATTTTATTTTCGTAAATTCAGTGCACATGTTCATATAAAGTACCTAAAACTAGCACATTCCTTACAACAACTACAAAAACAAGGTACCAAAAAATGGCTCTTAAAAATCCCCCCTATCCGAAAATATAACATTTGTATAGATTCCTTGGATCAAATGACAAATAATTGGGAAAAAATTGGTAATTTCTGACCCCATTTTAACCCCTTAAATGCCCGATAATCTCAGACACCCCAACCTTAGAATTTTTCGGCCGAATAAAGCTTTTTGAACAGAATATTTGGTTTTGATAAGACTCTGTATAATTTTGTTTTTAACATATTTTTATTTAATGAATCTCTTATTTTTTTTTTTTTACAACAAAGGAATTAAATTTGTAGTTATGGGTTTAAGCTACATTTACATATATAACATGTAAAATATACAAATAACACCATACAATAACATAAAAACATCCTGTTGAAATACATATTTTCTAATAAACTTTGGGATGCTGAATCTAAATTTAGCAAGAAACAAATTTTTAACGGACCGTTTTCGAAAAATCGATACCAACACAACTTTTTAATTAATTTTGAGGTATGGATTTTTAAATCATAGTTTATTTAAAGAAAATAAATCTATATAATTTAGACTTTTAAGTATAATCATGACGGTGGGTGTTAAAAAACATTTTATTGGAACGCAAGGAAGTTTGAAAATACCATTTTTAGTTTAATACTTTTTGCTAATCAAATTTGTCATTTTCTTACACGTAAACTAGATTTTGTATCAAACTTGATATTTCATTCAACGGATCCAAATATATATATATATCAAAATTTTGAACTAAATGTATATACATGTGATATACAATTTTTAATAAAAATCTTTTTTAATAAATATAATCAAATTTACTGTTAAATTCTAATTAACTGGATATTTTAGGTTGGACCATTTCCAACAAGACTAGCACATGGTCCGACCGAATATTAGGCACACCATCTTAAGGGGGACCAAGCGAGGCTTTCTATGAAGCATTTCAAGCTAAAATACATTTTAGTTAGTGTCATGAGTAATATGTTTTAGATTTTGTTTTTTACAAAAGTAAAAAGTGATAAAAAATTATGCATAGAATATAGTCTCAATTTTTTTTATATTTTCGAAACTACTCCGCAGAATTTAAGGTGTCTAGTTAGAAAGTGGCAAAACTCATAACTATAACTTATAAGAATAAAACTAAGAAAAGAAATAATTCAATATCCTTGAAGTGCCACTCAAATATCACTAAACACCTACCGACATTCTGGTCAAGATTTGAAATTTTTGTTAAAGTCTGTCAAATAATTGGGTATCGGACACAAATTTTAAAATGGCAGTTTCTCGAAAGTTGTCCTTGAAAAAAATTCGCTGTCAGCTTCGAAATCAGCGCACCACAGTTAATTGGAAAATATGCATTTCACAACGAGGTTCTTCAAAACATAAAATTTGTTGTATAGTGTTTTCATAAAAAAATAATTATAGGAATTTTGTAATTAATTATAAATTTGTAATTGTATGTGATTTTTTTTGTTTTAGAATATTATTTAAATGTAAATGTTATTATTATTTAATAAAGTAATATTTAAATTAATAATATAAAAAAAGAATGAATAGTTTTACACAATATTTTAACATTACATTACATCATGCCACCCATACCGCCCATTCCTCCCATACCGCCCATACCACCACCCATGCCGCCCATACCAGCGGGACCATCTTCTTTTGGAATTTCGGTAACAACAGCTTCGGCTGTGGTTAGCAAAGAAGCAACACCAGCGGCATCAGTAATAGCTGTACGTACAACCTGCAAAAAGACAATATCAAAATGATACTTCTGTTAACAAAACAAAAAAGAATACCTACTTTTGTGGGATCAATGATACCCTTTTGGATAAGGTTACAATATTCGCCCTTCAATGCATCGTAGCCCCAGTCGCCTTCTTTGTTTTCGACTTTAGCAACAACCATGGCACCATCAATGCCAGCGTTTTTGGCGATAGTCATGCATGGCATTCGCAAAGCACGGCGAACAATTTCAATACCCATATTTTGATCTTCATTTTGCCCCTTAAGATTTTCCAATTTGGGAATGCAGCGCAAGAGCGCAGTGCCACCACCGGGAACGATGCCTTCTTCAACGGCAGCGCGTGTTGCATTCAAAGCATCATGTACACGATCCTTCTTTTCATTTACTTCCACTTCACTGGAGCCACCAATACGCAACAAGGCGACACCGGATGCCAAACGGGCCAAACGTTCCTGCAATTTCTCCTTCTCGTATTCGGATGTAGTTTCAGCAATTTGATCCTTGATTTGATCGACACGGCGTCGAATGTCATCCTTTTTGCCATTGCCCTTCAACAACAAAGTATCGTCTTTGGTAATCACAACCTCGCCAACTTTGCCGAGATCATCGATTTTAATATCTTCCAATTTGACAAGGTTAGCGTCATCGCCAAACACAATACCACCGGAGGCAATGGCCATGTCGGTGAGGGTCGATTTACGGTTGTCACCGAAACCGGGAGCCTTGACAGCGGCTACTTGGAGGCCAATCTTCAAACGATTAACGACTAAGGTGCTCAAAGCCTCGCCATCAATATCTTCGGCAACGATAACCAATGGTTTGCGCTGTTGGTTGGCCATTTCGAGAGCGGGAATAATGCTTTGCACTGAAGAAATTTTCTTTTCAGACAACAGCAACAAAGCATCTTGGAACTCAACCTTAGCTCCCTTGGAAGAGTTAATGAAATAGGGAGAAATATAACCTCTGTCGAATTTCATGCCTTCAATCACCTCTAACTCATCAATTAAGGTCTTGCCGTCCTTGACAGTGATGACACCATCACGGCCTACCTTCTTCATGGCTTCACTAATCAAATCGCCAATAGCTTTGTCGCCGTTGGCTGAAATTGTGGCTACTTGAGCAATTTCTTCGGGAGTGCTAACCGGGCTGGACATAGCCTTCAAGTTGTCCTTGACAGTTTCGACAGCGATCATAACACCACGACGAATTTCTATAGGATTTGCACCTTTTGAAATCTTTTCAAACCCCTCCTTGGCAATGGCACGAGCCAAAACTGTGGCGGTGGTGGTGCCATCACCGGCCTCTTCGTTTGTATTATTGGCAACATCTTGCACCAATCTGGCACCAATGTTTTGGAATTTATCCTTCAACTCAATCGATTTGGCTACGGTGACACCGTCTTTGGTGATTTTGGGGGAACCCCAAGATTGTTCAATGATGACATTGCGACCCTTGGGTCCCATTGTAACGGCAACAGCATCGGCTAGAACATCGACACCTTGCAACATCATAGCACGGACTTCTGCTCCGAATTTTATATCTTTTGCATAACCACGCACAGCCAATTGGCGAGCGATGGAGGAACGAGCAAGTGTAACTGGTAGGCGGAACATCTAAAACGAGAAAAAATAAATAAGAAATTAAAACAATATAGTCTAGATGGACAAATCGTTAGTAGGCCTTATCGGTTTTAGGTCGGCTAACTTATCAAAAAGTACGCTCAATTTAATATTAACCAGAGTAATTTTAATGCAAATGTTATTCGTAGCTAAGGTTAAAGGCCAACTTATCTACCTTAACCAAGAATAAAATTCTCCTCAAGATAATTTTAAATAGTGTTAAAATAAGCATTCTTTTAGATAAGTTAGCCGACCTTAGAATACTAAACATTACATTTTGTATATCGTTGCTGCGCCTAAAAAATTAGCTATGAGCCATTTTCCGATTTTTTATTATTGCATTAAGATCGTATATTGGTCATGCGTTTTCATACCAAAGCGTTTTTCGATATCTCAATTGGTTCAGAAGTTAGCAAAAGTAGCTATTTGGTTCCCATATTAAAAATGTTCATTAAAAAAGCCTATGTGCTCTTGTACACATGGCCAATTTCATTTCAAGCGTTTGCTTTGCGTTTTCTGTCAAACTGAAACTTGGTAAAGATTTTTTTAACTAAAATTAAATTAAAACCCAACATTTTGACAACACTCGCAGTACGGAGAAATGTTTTTTGCCCCTTCCTTGTAATTGACAAAGAAGTGGTAAAAATAAAACTTGTATTTTATTTGTACCGATGGTACGAAATACAAAAACAAAAACTTTCATAATATTTATATTGTTGGTTATGTCTTTGCAGAGACTTCGAAAACATATTTTATTGTTTACTCCATTCTCATTTCGTTGATGTAGTAGACTACGTTTAATATGAAATTTTGATGTTTCAATTTGCATTGCACTATTGCCACCACTTTCTAAAGAAAACTGAAGGGGACTTGGAAAATCCCCGAAACGATCGTCTTTTCATTCCTGAAAGTGTTAGAGGTTTTTGAAAGCAAAAACTCTGTGAAGTATTTGTTAGGAGAATATCCTGATGAAGAAAAATAGCAGTTTTTGGAAAAAAAAAGTACTTATTATGTTAATTCATAATAAGGAAATTGGCCTCGAACTGAATTAATAAATTTCTAATTAAAATCATAACAGTTATAAATTTATTGGAATAGCAAAGCAAATTTTACGAAAACCGATGGAAAATTGCGTTTTATTAAAAAGTATCTCCGCTTAGATTTTAAATCCGTTGTGACCGAATTTTTTGCCAACCGAATTGATTCGCTTGCCCCAACTCCCTAATTTGGTTGCCCCAAACGGATACAGTTGTGAGAACAGCCAAATTCGGTTGTGACGACAAATTTTGTTGTCACAACGAAATGGTTCTGAGAGTGCACACATCCAAGTTGTATTGCGTTGCATTTACAGCTTTAAAAATTGGGTCATTAAAGGGTTAACTAAAAATCCACTTCTTTTTATACCCTCAACCGTCTAATGCCCAAGGCCGCTAAAAAGCGGTCTTCAGATTTTAAATAGTTTTTGGCTAAATAAAAAAATTTTATTAAACCAGTAATACTGTATCGATATAAAACATAATTAGCTACTTTTTTGCCTTCAGACTTTATTGTAAAGGATGGTCCAACCATAATGCACAATGTTAATTGTGAGTCACACCTTAACGTCAAGTTTTTTGTCCACCTTAATTCGACATTTCTTTGTTTCAGTGTTTGACAATTTCAAACATGGAGATGTACACAATTGATCAGCGCGTTAAGATTGTTGAAGCCTTTTACGAGAATGGGGGTTTAAATCAAAATGCATTTCGTGCACTTCACTGGCCAGCATAATCCGCCAAATGTGTCCACAATCGGGAGAATTGTGCGCAAATTTCAGCAAGCCGGGTCTGTAGGAAATGAGAAAACACCTGTGCATGCTAGCCCAGTTCGTTCTGGGCTGGCGGCGTCATCGGGTCGTACCACTTCGAAAATGAGGTCGGCCAAGAAGTTACCGTGAATGGTGTTCGCTATCGCGAGATGATAACGGACTTCTTGTGGCCAGAAATTGAGGATATGGACCTGCACGATATGAGCTTTCAACAGAATGGTGCCACTTGTCACACAGCCAACGAAACAATGGCTCTTTTGCGCGAGAAATTCAATGGCCGTGTTATCTCACGTCGTGGCGATGTTAATTGGCAGCCACGATCATGTGATTTGACACCGTTGGACTTCTTTCTTTGGGGAAAGAAAGAGAGAAAGGAAAAGTGTGCATCAATAAGCCAAGAACAATTCAAGAGCTAAAGGATGAGATAATTCGGCACATTAACGACATTGAACCTCAGATATGGCTCAGTCATTGAAAATATGGACCATCGGATAGAGGTAGAGGCCACCGAAGCCGTGGCGAGCATTTGGCCGATATTTTGTTTCACACATAATTGTTATAGATCCTTCTATCATAATAAAAAATATTAAGATAAAAATATTAACATCGTGCGTTTTGGTTGGACAACCCTTTACAAGGAATGATTTTAAAGCGAGAAGGATGTAGTTAAAGTGAACATGAAAACACTAAATCAACAGTTTCCGGTATGTAATTTTATTTTACTAATAGTGTTATTTATAGCCAAACCTGAATTTATTTGACTTTTGGAGATTTATTCGTATTTAACCTTTATTGTGCTATATCGCCTAAATAATGCGATAAATTATAATTTTAATAATTGTCCCATTGTAGGTTTTCAATGCCAAATATATAGTTTAAATGTTATCGTAATTAGAAGAAAGATTGTTAGAGGGCTAATGCATCACCACGATCTCACCACTATCAAATTTTTAGGCCAAAGGATAATATAAATAATTTGGGAAAAATATTCTAAACCGCTAAAAAAGTATTATACACTAATAGAAAAAAGTTAGTAAAAGATTTAGTTTAAACTACTAAAAATTAATTAAAAATTACGTTACAGAAAAAATTGCTGAAATTAGAACATTATTTTTGCTATATATTAGTAAGATAGGAACAGCAAAAATTAAACTGTTAAATATACAGAATTTTAGTAATATTTGAGTTAAATTTTTGTTAATAGAAAATAACAACTTAACCTGCTAAAATCAGAAAAATCAAAGTCAAAAAATCACAAACAAATGAAAGACCTTCAAAGTTTTTGTAGATATAACGGTTTTTTTATTTTGCTATTTTGGGTATATTAATATTTAGCAAAATTTTCTCCAGATTTAAAAGAATAATTTGTTATTTTCAATTAAATAAAAGTTAACTAAAAGTTAACTCAAATATAACCAAAATTATGTAAATTTATGTTTGCTTTTGCGGCCCTATGTTCCACTGGGAATTAAAGGATTAAAAATATGTTTGCTTTTCTTATTTTACTAGTAATTAGCAAAAAAAAATCCTCTAATTTCAGCAGTGTTTTCTGCAAGGTAATTATACCCTACACCACTATGTGGTCAGTTTGTGCTGATGTTTGTAACACCAACAAATATTTGTCCTAGACCCACCTTATAGTATACCGATCGGCTTAGAATTTTTTTTTATTTCGATTTAACGATGTCCGTCTGTCCGTCCGTCCGTCTGTCTGTCTGTCCATGCATTCTTGTGCGCACTCTACAGGTCGCAAATATTAAGATATTTTGATGAAACTGTCACGTCTCGATTTAGGCAAGGAGATACCACTGCCTGTTCCCACCACACTGGCAACTTTTCGATGGATGCACGGCTAGGGCTCGTCGGGCTTGGGCGGGTGTTCGTTTGCGGGAACATGGCAATAATCGCAGTTACTAATTGTACCAGTGTACCAGAAAATAAAAAAAAAAAAAAAAGGCTCCGAAGTCGTTCAAGTCACTTACCGGTGATAGATATAGATGTCATCATCTATCTCATTCCCTCCCACGGATCACTAAAGGTGTCCAAAGCCATGATAATCTTCCTGCAATTATATGATTATCCCTAACTTTAACCTTTCACGACCAACTACCTTACCTTTCCTTTCCCCTATTCAGTCATACTTCCAATCGATGTACTCACGCTACTATTAAAACTTGGAAATGTACATGTTTATTGCGCAAAAATATTGAAACTTAACTTTAATAATTACTTACAATTTCAGATAATCTCAATTATTTCATACAGTTAAATTACAAAAGGATATGCTAAACTTATCGCTAAACGTTCGAAACTTTAGCACAATTTCACAGCAACTGATTGCCTTTCGTTTGAATTTCAAAAAAATTTTTAACGGACCTGCCTACAATAGCGCTATGGTTGGTGGCCTAGGGTTTAAAGATTTATACCCGTTTTGTAACTAAAATTTCGACACACTTACAGATTATAAGTTACTGAATAAAAACTTAGATTAGAACATTAGTAAAAACAATTCGAAAAAATTCAAAAAAAAAAAATTCAGTGCAAAAGTTATCACTAAATATCATAGGAGTTGAATGTATAAATAAAATAAATTGAAATATAGTTTTACTGTTTATTATTAAACTTCTAACAATATCGCCGATAGTTACTCAATGGTACGTATCCTTCTTCAGCACTAGCGAAAGACTGCTAACAGTCTCCACAAAAATTTTGAAATTAACAATGCCCCGTCACAAAAATTGATAACCACTAAAACCCAGAAAAATTAGTTGAAAACGAATGAAGCGCTACACATGCTTTTCCCAATTTTACTAAAATCCTCAACCAACTTCCGTTGAACAGAATATCAAATCTTTGATAGAGTTGACTTTTACTATATATTACTTTGGTATCAAAGTCTAAATAATAAATATGGGGTTCAATTCTGTTAATTTACATTTACAAAAAGAATTTAATTTTAAGAAATGCCACAACAATTTCTTTCTATAAGTCGAAACCAAGTTATCGATACGAAGGTTTACTTTGTTGCAAAGTATTTACCTTAGACCGGTTTATAATTAGCTGAACTGCCTGAATCTTAAATTTCTTAATCCATCCAAAATCCAATGTATATTTGTTCGAGCATATTTCTTGTAATTATATGTATTAAATATTTTAATCATTAACAAAATAAATCTGTTAATATATTTTAAAAACAAGGGTTATATAGATTGAAAACGATAAACTGAGAAACCCTTCAGCAAAAAAAACACACCCGGGTATATTTGCTCTGACCCTGCAATTAACGCTTTCAAAAATTATCCTAGGTCATAGTAATATCAACCTTCTAGTGATAGCAATGTTGTCAAAAATAATTTACATAAAACTACTGAATAAATAACCAAACTACGTTTACTTATCTCACCCACTTGATGGTTGCACTCTTTAATACATGCGGCGTTCCAAAGTTGATTCGTGATTCAAGTCTGAACACACTGAGGTTGACAATTGTTGAACTTAACTGGCCCATACGTACCAGTAGGATTTGTTGTAGGATTCTGTTGACTCTTAGGTAAATGTTTTTGCTTCCGCGCAGTGGTTTCCTGTTTTTGATGGTACATCCGCAAAGCTCCGGTTTCTTTTCCTTTTTTTTTTTTTGCATTTACAACCAGCAATACTTGAAGTTTACCTGGCGAGCAAACTCCTTGCGTCTTTATTAACTCCGGCAATCAACTCAGATCTGTTCTGTTTATTTACCAACACTGATGATTGTGCACTATTTTGTAATTTTTCCTCTATTGTTTATCGCAGTTTAGTGGTTTTATTTTGTATTTGGCCGTTTACGAGATCTGTCCTGCCTAAATTCGTTTTTGTACCGACTTTATTACTTAATTGGTGTTTCTGAATTCTTGTCGAGGTTCTATTTTCCCCGTTCACGTACTGTTTATCGCCAAAATCACTTTTTATGCACAGTTTCTTCGCCTTATGTTTTTATTAAATATTGACACTTGTGTTCGGTTGCCTTTTTTTCCATTTATTTTGGGTTTTGTTAGGGTTGGTAGTTCTAGTACTAAAATAAGGTGATGATCCCATCAGTGACAATCAGTATGAATGCGGGTTGGTACCGATTCTCGTACCAATTGTTGTATAAATTAAAATGTCTTTATGGTTTAGTAAGTGGGTGCGCTATTCCTTTTCTTTTTGTATAATTTACTAGATACAATTAAACGCAATTTTGATCATGATTAACCGTAATTACCATATATAACTTAATGTCGACGATAAATCTATTTAAACGTAAGCGATGAATTTCCAGTCGTTTTCGGCCAGGTAGCCTCAACGTTTTGAAACGTTGATTGTATTTAGCACAAGTGGATTTGAACGTTCAATATTATATTCCCAAATGTTCCCTCAAGGCAAAGATTTGGGCTGTTTCAAAAAAATTTTCCTCTAACCAGACAAGATGGCGGCTTTATTGTGGCAAACGCTCTTTCGATGCCCGATGGTTAGCAAACTAATTTAGAAAATTTACAATTATTTTATTAACAATTGTTAGAAATTTCAGTCTTTTCTCTTACCAATTGGTGATGGTTCCCTTCTTTTCACGATTGGCCGAAACGTTTTTTCTCTTTTTTTTTTCAAGTATAAATTTTATCCGATTATATGCCTGGCACCTGTTGCCTGATTCAGTGTCGACCGGAAATTGAAAGAGACAATGTGGTTGTCAGGCGGCCATCACTAAATTTTGCAATCAGTGCAGCCAATTTATGCAAATGAACTGCATCCAACTTCATGATACAGATGCAACATTGTATGCAGGGTTGTATCATTTGTGTTGCAATAAATGACATTGCCTGGTATAGCTTGCTACACGGCGAGAAAAATACCAGTAATTTACCCTAAGTTTCCAATGCCACAAGGGGACGTTACACACACCCTTTCCTAGGTGCGTTCGGTTTATCATATTAGCAAATGTCAATTTGCTAATATGATAAAGGGTAAATTTGAAGATTCCCCCTACGCCTTCAGATCTTTCGCATGAAAAACTCCCAGTATCTTCCCTTGCAATGTTTCAACCTCATACAAACTATTTCCCACCACTTTGGCAATCCTGCACTTGACGAATTTTTTACAAAGTTTCGCCGAAACCTGTTTTGAGAAATCGGACAGCTGGAAATTTCTCCTAAAAACTTCTTGACCCACCTTAAAACGTGTCTCACGGCACCTTTGATTATACCGCTTGGCATTGTTCTCGTAATTATTATGCAGACTTTTCCGCACACTAGCTCGAACAACTTCCAAAAATTCATGGCGGTTTTCGAAACGATTTTCCGGGTCTTCCATTAGATTCAACTTTCTCGCCAGTTTATACGTTGATGCGTGAGTGATCATATTGGTACCAAACAATGCAAAATATGGAGTCATACCAATAGCTGAATGCACGGAGGAGCGTAATGCGCATTCAATTTCGCACAAGTGCAAATCCCACTCGTTATGGTTTTGGTCTAAATATGATCGTATAGCTGCCAAAATTGACTGGTTTACGCGCTCCGACGCGTTAGCTTGCGGGGCATAGACGCCTGTTCGAAAATGTTCTATTCCAAAATTGTCTATGAGTTGCGCAAAATCTTTGCCGACGAATTGCGGTCCGTTATCGGAGACAAGTGTTTCGGGACAACCAAATTTATAAAATACTTCCCGAACGAGGAAATCTACAACATTTTTCGAATTAGCCTTAGACATGGCCTTGAGTAAAACAAATTTGGTACTATAATCGAGCACAATAAAAATAGAACTGTTGCCGCGCTTGGAGCGAGTGTATGGGCCAAGAAAATCAACAAATATTCTTTGAAACGGCCTTGTCGCGTCGGTTTCCTTCCCCATCGGTGGTTTAAGTATCATATTTGAAGGCTTACATTCTTTACAAACGTCACACCGGTTTACGTAGTCCCGAACCTGAACATTCATATGTGGCCAGTATAGATACTCTCTGATTCTCCGAATGGTCTTAGCGATGCCGCCGTGAGCTGCGTTTGGAGGTTTATGCGCGTTTTCAATGATTTCTTCGGTAAGCGCGGCTGGCACCCATAACTTCCAGGCATGGTCCTCGTTTAAGGCATCACCGTTATAAAAAATGGTGCGCTTGTACGCCAAATTGTCCATGACCCGTAGATCTGGCAGGTTTGCCTTCTCTTTCTGGATAGTCCTGATAAGTTCCTTATAGTCTACTGATTCGAACTCCTTGGAGGACAGATTTACTAGCGACTTAATCTCTACAGCCTGTACTGCGTACCTTGACAACGCATCTGGGACCACGTTTTGCGATCCTTTTCGATGTTTAATTTCGAACGCGTACGTCTGAAGCTGCAAGCTCCATCGTGCCAATCGACCGCTTAAATCACGTTGCGACATTAACCGCTTAAGGCTGGAATGGTCGGTAATAACGACAAATTGCATCAACTCGATGTACGGGCGAAAACGCTTAATAGCGGACACGACGGCCAGGCATTCGCGTTCTGTGACCGAGTAATTCTTTTGCGCAGACGTGAGTTTCTTGGAGAAATAGGCTTTTGGGTGTTCGCCCCCGCTTTCATCCTCCTGAAACAAGACCGCTCCTATTCCCACATCAGACGCGTCACACTGGACGAAGAATGTCCTGCTAAAATCCGGATGCGTTAAAACCGGACTCGAGCTCAAACAAATTTTCAATCTATCAAACGCCTTTTTAGCATCCTCAGTGAAAACAAATTGCTTTCCTTTTTTGAGTACGTCGCAAATTGGTGCCGTTATAGTAGCATAGTCGTTTATAAAACGTCGGTACCAACCGGTGGTACCCAAGAAGCTCCGCACTTGTTTCGGTGTAGTCGGATAATTAAAGTTGACTATCGCCTGAATCTTCTCCGGATCTGGTCTAACTTTGCCTTCTCCTATTATGTACCCTAAATACTTCAGTTCTCGACAGCAGAATTTCGATTTTGAGACATTTATGGTCAATCCAGCCCCTTCAAGACAACCCGCGACTTCTCTCAACAGCTCGACGTGTTCGGCGAAATTGGAAGACACCACCAACAAGTCATCCAAGTAGACAAAAACTTTCTCGCGAAGGCGGCCTGGAATAACTTTGTCCATCAACCGGCATAACCTCTGAGCAGCATTACACAGCCCAAAAGGCATGACGGTGAAATGGTACAAAGGCCTTCCAGGTACCGTGAACGCAGTCTTTTCCCTACTTGGAACCGCAAGCGGTATCTGCCAAAATGCGTCTTTTAAATCAATGCTCGAGATAAAATGGGTATCCCCCAACCGGCTCAGAAGTCCCTCTATATGCGGAAGAGGATAAGCGTCCTTCACGGTGACATCATTGAGTCGACGAGCGTCTAAACAAATTCTAACCTTGTCCCCTTTCTGCACAAATGTAACTCGACTATTCCAAGGGCTTTCGCTCGGCTCAATGACGCCAAGTGACAGCATCCTATCCAATTCCGCATACATCAGGCTCTGAACCGCCGGCGAAACGGGATAGTGGCGCTACTGGTACTGCATTACCTGTCTCAATTGTATGGGTTTCAAGCGAAGTTCCGCCTAAACCTTTCTTAGTAAAGCATGGAAACAAAGAAATAATGTCGTTCAAGATGCCCTGCTGACCATTATCAAGAGAATGCATTCGAGGATAACTGCAATCTGCGTCCTCATCCAAGAAAATATCATTGGTAGATAGACCGTGCACCTCAAAACGTATCAGGTTGAAAAGCTTCATAAACTCTGCGCCTAAATACAATTTATTCTTCAACGTTGGAACCAAATAAAAATCTATATACCTGGACATGCCATTAAACTCTATCAACGACCTAACGCGACCTATAACCTTATTCGGATTGCCATCAGCCGTACTAATGACCGTTCGGAAAGGGTATACAATCAGCTTAACTTTTTCCACGAACTCCAGACAATCTTTGCCCAAACATGAAACCGAAGCTCCACTGTCGAGCAAACCCTCAATTGGCAAATTATTAATTGTAATTGTTGTGTAGATTCGGCCATCCGGCCCCTCATATATGGTAGACGCCGCGATCTCTTTGCGTAACTGTTTCCTTTTCTGAAACCTTTGTCTTGCTTTCTGAATTTTAGTTGTTGTTTCCCCGAAGATTCTTTGTCGCACTTCATTATATTCCTTCATCCTTAAGTGCCATGGCTTACGATTTGCGTGGAAATCCTCCGGATCTGGGTCTTCTGAAATCTTCCCTGTTCCGGCATCTTTATCAGCTTTACTCTTTTTAAGAATTGTAACTTGTGTCGAGACGTTGGGTGTGTTCACAATATCACTATCAAAATTGGGCGTATGGTTGCGAGAACCATCAGAAACAGATTTAAGAAAATCCAAAAAATTTTCTGCTAACTTTTCGCTTCTTTCGGCTGAAAGATTGCTTTTCCTATTTTCATAGTTGGTTGCTTTGTTGTCGTTATGGTCGTTTACGAGTAAAGGGATTGTCGCGATTTGGTTTACTTCTGTAGGGGTTTCGGGAAGTGGTTCACCGGATTCTGAGAACGATCCTCCACCCCATTTCGAGGTCCGTTCGCCTTCCTGTTTCCCTGACATGTGGGGCATTTCGGAGTTACAACGTCATCTAACCCACATTTGTAGCAAAATACCCGTATCTTTTCTTCAAAACAATCCATGAACGTGTGACCCTCAGCTTTGCAATTCCAGCAGATTAATTTTCTCTCATTGCTAATTGCGTTTACCTCTATTGGTTCATCGGCATAAACTGGTTCAAAGGCTACTTCATTCACTTGTCTTACCGAATATTTAGTATTAAACTGTCGCTGATTGTTTAAAAGATTTTCGGCTCTCCTACCTTCTTGTTTAAAAGCTGATAAATCAGATACTCGAATGGAAAACAGTAACTGTGACATTGCTGGTCTTAAGTTTCCTTTCATTATGTCCACTAAATCCTGCTCACTTATAGGATTATTTTGTTGATTCCTTAGAGCTAGCACCGTGTTACAGAACTCGTCGAACGACTCGTTCTGGAGTTGACGCCTATCTAATATTTTCTTTTGAATTTCGAAATCGTTTTCATACCGATGATATTGTATAATTAATGCCTCCTTGAGATCTTTCCACAGAGGTACTCGGTTCAGAAGTCTTCTATAATTCCAAAACCAATCTAATGCTGGACTTTGCAGAAAGTGATGCAAGTTACGTACAATATCATCTTCAGAGCAATTAAAATCCACCCGTAAAGTATCAACGCGAAAAACAAAATCTTCCACGCTTGAAGTCTTTAACGTCCCGTCGAACCTTAAATTCCATTTATGAATCCACTTCGCCGCATCCGAATGATCTCCATTCTGATTTGACATGTACATGGGAGGTGGTTGGTCTAGCTGTGGAGGAAAATTATAACCTTGTGGCACATAACGATTCGCCGACCACTGGTTAAAACCAGCTTGACGCATTTGAGGATGTTGGTGGTTCCCATAATAAAATTGTTGCTGCCGAGTTACATTCGATGGTACCTGTTGATTGGGATCTGGTGGCAGTTGGTGATTAAAATTACCTGCGGGAGGTTGATTAAGGTTTAGTGCTTGCTGACTACGATTCGGAAGACCTTGTTGTTGGGTCATGTTCGGACCCTGCAACTGTCGATGACTGTCATACCGAGGTTGATTTCCATTCGCCAGAGGTCGTCGTCGGCTGCTATTTTGGAAATTTAGTTGCTGCAGCTGTGGTTCCCCTATAATAGGCAATTGTTGTTGGCTTGCATTTAGTGTATTATGTTGCTGTCGCGGAACGGCCGTTTGTAAAACTCGTGTCGTAGGAGGAGCATAATTTAAACAGGTATGCTGTGAAATATTCGTTAAACTTTGTTGGACTATACCGGGTATTAACTCAGATAAGCGCTTTTCCACATTGCGCATTATTTCCGCCTGCATTAGACCCGCCGCCGCTCTTTCATTTTGCCTCCTGTTCTCCACCGTTGTTTCGTTGTGGTTACCTAGAAACTCATCGCGTACTCCAAGTGCGGTAAGGCTGCTAAATGAAGGTGACCGTATAGTATTTTGGCCGCTTGAGGTACTTAACAACGTCTCATCCAGATATTCAGCTCTTTCTATTTCAATATTTTCTCCCAGCGGAGGTGTTACTACTGGAACCGATCCCGATGCGCTTGTCGCTTCTGTTGTGTTCGAGGTTTTGGGCCTAGCACCTGTACTTGTCGTTGGTACTGTTGCGGTTGCTGTTGTGGTGGTTGACGTAGTGGTAGCACTACTATCTTCTGCTTTCTTTCCTCTTGTCATCATCGTATTTAGAATTTCAAAAATGCAAATCGAAAAAGCTACAACGAACCGTTGAACACGCTACTCGTCCTATAGTTCCCTATCCCCGATTATAAAAATATACGAAAGGCAAAGGCGTATTTTCAATCAGCTGACGTTCGTTCAACCGTCTTTCAAGGATTATCTCCGAGTATATTGTATCAAAAATCAAGATGCCCGTTTGACGCTCGAATATTCAACACATACCCAATATCCTAACATTGAGTCTGCATATGAATATCCGAACTCAGTCCTACGAAGCCCCGAATACAATGCTCGAAAACAAAACGTGGGTCAAAAAAATGCTTTACTAACAATGATAATAACAATAAATTTTAGGATAAATAAAATGATTCGTACACCTACTACAAATTAGTTAAATGTTAATATTGCAGCTCGCAATCAAACGAGCAACCCCACAATCAAATCTTACAAGGAAATACAATTGTAGTTTCAATATTCCAACGGCCAAAATAAACCACAAGATCTTATACTAAAATTTGATTTTGTTCCAAATTAATTATTGACAAACGTAACCAGCCTATTTGGGCTCTACTAATTCAAATAACGTTACCTTGTAATTAAATGTAATTCAAGATTGGTGAATTTTACCAGTCTAAAATTTGTATCCTTGATACTATATATACTTCCACACAATAAAAACTGAATCGCTATGAGTACTCTAAAATTTTATTTTCTTTTCTCTCCGACCGATGTTGTGTCATAAGGTTTGGTAGGTATTTGGTACGTGAAATAAAAAAATAAATGACCTGAATTAAAAAAAAATGTTCAAAAAATTATTCGTGACGAGAAGAGCAAAAACTTTCCGGTGCATCCGCGAAAATCGAGAATCATCAATATTGGCACCAGGCCCGAGTCGCTTAGAAGGATAATTCTAACCGTATCCTACTGGACTTACACCGGACCTTCTACCTTAAACGTGTTCCTTAACTATCGTCGCGATTAGGGTGGCTATGTATTAGGCCCCTAAGACTTACGATAACTGAAAACTCGGCGGTTTAAAAAGTTATGTTGCAACGCTCTGGAAATTATCCGCCAGACCGGGACTCACAAAACTAACTAAACCCGACTTATGATATACTTTAAACTAATTTCGATTTCAACTTCAACGCACGGTCTGTAGACCCTCGCTCAGTTCCCGTAACTTAAACTTTTTTCTTCGGACGTTCGTGCCTCACGTATGGGCGCCAAATAACTGTCACGTCTCGATTTAGGCAAGGAGATACCACTGCCTGTTCCCACCACACTGGCAACTTTTCGATGGATGCACGGCTAGGGCTCGTCGGGCTTGGGCGGGTGTTCGTTTGCGGGAACATGGCAATAATCGCAGTTACTAATTGTACCAGTGTACCAGAAAATAAAAAAAAAAAAAAAGGCTCCGAAGTCGTTCAAGTCACTTACCGGTGATAGATATAGATGTCATCATCTATCTCATTCCCTCCCACGGATCACTAAAGGTGTCCAAAGCCATGATAATCTTCCTGCAATTATATGATTATCCCTAACTTTAACCTTTCACGACCAACTACCTTACCTTTCCTTTCCCCTATTCAGTCATACTTCCAATCGATGTACTCACGCTACTATTAAAACTTGGAAATGTACATGTTTATTGCGCAAAAATATTGAAACTTAACTTTAATAATTACTTACAATTTCAGATAATCTCAATTATTTCATACAGTTAAATTACAAAAGGATATGCTAAACTTATCGCTAAACGTTCGAAACTTTAGCACAATTTCACAGCAACTGATTGCCTTTCGTTTGAATTTCAAAAAAAATTTTTAACGGACCTGCCTACAATAGCGCTATGGTTGGTGGCCTAGGGTTTAAAGATTTATACCCGTTTTGTAACTAAAATTTCGACACACTTACAGATTATAAGTTACTGAATAAAAACTTAGATTAGAACATTAGTAAAAACAATTCGAAAAAATTCAAAAAAAAAAAAATTCAGTGCAAAAGTTATCACTAAATATCATAGGAGTTGAATGTATAAATAAAATAAATTGAAATATAGTTTTACTGTTTATTATTAAACTTCTAACAATATCGCCGATAGTTACTCAATGGTACGTATCCTTCTTCAGCACTAGCGAAAGACTGCTAACAGTCTCCACAAAAATTTTGAAATTAACAATGCCCCGTCACAAAAATTGATAACCACTAAAACCCAGAAAAATTAGTTGAAAACGAATGAAGCGCTACACATGCTTTTCCCAATTTTACTAAAATCCTCAACCAACTTCCGTTGAACAGAATATCAAATCTTTGATAGAGTTGACTTTTACTATATATTACTTTGGTATCAAAGTCTAAATAATAAATATGGGGTTCAATTCTGTTAATTTACATTTACAAAAAGAATTTAATTTTAAGAAATGCCACAACAATTTCTTTCTATAAGTCGAAACCAAGTTATCGATACGAAGGTTTACTTTGTTGCAAAGTATTTACCTTAGACCGGTTTATAATTAGCTGAACTGCCTGAATCTTAAATTTCTTAATCCATCCAAAATCCAATGTATATTTGTCCGAGCATATTTCTTGTAATTATATGTATTAAATATTTTAATCATTAACAAAATAAATCTGTTAATATATTTTAAAAACAAGGGTTATATAGATTGAAAACGATAAACTGAGAAACCCTTCAGCAAAAAAAACACACCCGGGTATATTTGCTCTGACCCTGCAATTAACGCTTTCAAAAATTATCCTAGGTCATAGTAATATCAACCTTCTAGTGATAGCAATGTTGTCAAAAATAATTTACATAAAACTACTGAATAAATAACCAAACTACGTTTACTTATCTCACCCACTTGATGGTTGCACTCTTTAATACATGCGGCGTTCCAAAGTTGATTCGTGATTCAAGTCTGAACACACTGAGGTTGATAATTGTTGAACTTAACTGGCCCATACGTACCAGTAGGATTTGTTGTAGGATTCTGTTGACTCTTAGGTAAATGTTTTTGCTTCCGCGCAGTGGTTTCCTGTTTTTGATGGTACATCCGCAAAGCTCCGGTTTCTTTTCCTTTTTTTTTTTTTGCATTTACAACCAGCAATACTTGAAGTTTACCTGGCGAGCAAACTCCTTGCGTCTTTATTAACTCCGGCAATCAACTCAGATCTGTTCTGTTTATTTACCAACACTGATGATTGTGCACTATTTTGTAATTTTTCCTCTATTGTTTATCGCAGTTTAGTGGTTTTATTTTGTATTTGGCCGTTTACGAGATCTGTCCTGCCTAAATTCGTTTTTGTACCGACTTTATTACTTAATTGGTGTTTCTGAATTCTTGTCGAGGTTCTATTTTCCCCGTTCACGTACTGTTTATCGCCAAAATCACTTTTTATGCACAGTTTCTTCGCCTTATGTTTTTATTAAATATTGACACTTGTGTTCGGTTGCCTTTTTTTCCATTTATTTTGGGTTTTGTTAGGGTTGGTAGTTCTAGTACTAAAATAAGGTGATGATCCCATCAGTGACAATCAGTATGAATGCGGGTTGGTACCGATTCTCGTACCAATTGTTGTATAAATTAAAATGTCTTTATGGTTTAGTAAGTGGGTGCGCTATTCCTTTTCTTTTTGTATAATTTACTAGATACAATTAAACGCAATTTTGATCATGATTAACCGTAATTACCATATATAACTTAATGTCGACGATAAATCTATTTAAACGTAAGCGATGAATTTCCAGTCGTTTTCGGCCAGGTAGCCTCAACGTTTTGAAACGTTGATTGTATTTAGCACAAGTGGATTTGAACGTTCAATATTATATTCCCAAATGTTCCCTCAAGGCAAAGATTTGGGCTGTTTCAAAAAAATTTTCCTCTAACCAGACAAGATGGCGGCTTTATTGTGGCAAACGCTCTTTCGATGCCCGATGGTTAGCAAACTAATTTAGAAAATTTACAATTATTTTATTAACAATTGTTAGAAATTTCAGTCTTTTCTCTTACCAATTGGTGATGGTTCCCTTCTTTTCACGATTGGCCGAAACGTTTTTTCTCTTTTTTTTTCAAGTATAAATTTTATCCGATTATATGCCTGGCACGTGTTGCCTGATTCAGTGTCGACCGGAAATTGAAAGAGACAATGTGGTTGTCAGGCGGCCATCACTAAATTTTGCAATCAGTGCAGCCAATTTATGCAAATGAACTGCATCCAACTTCATGATACAGATGCAACATTGTATGCAGGGTTGTATCATTTGTGTTGCAATAAATGACATTGCCTGGTATAGCTTGCTACACGGCGAGAAAAATACCAGTAATTTACCCTAAGTTTCCAATGCCACAAGGGGACGTTACAAAACTTGGTACACCGACTTATGTCGGCCCAAGGACGACGCCTATTGATTTTGGTGAACATCGGTCCATGTTTAGACCTAGTGCCCATATAAGGGTCCTACCAAAATTATATTTTTTATACGCTGCAGGTCGCAAATATTAAGATATTTTGATGAAATATGGTACACCGACTTATGTCGGCCCAAGGACGAAGCCTATTGATTTTGGTGCACATCGGTCCATGTTTAGACCTAGTGCCCATATAAGGGTCCTACTAAAATTAAATGGTTTATACGCTGCAGGTCGCAAATATTAAGATATTTTGATGAAACTTGGTACACCGACTTATGTCGGCCCAAGGACGAAGCCTGTTGATTTTGGTGAACATCGGTCCATGTTTAGACCTAGTGCCCATATAAGGGTCCTACTAAAATTATATGGTTTATACGCTGCAGGTCGCAAATATTTAGATATTTTGATGAAATTTGGTACACCGACCGATGGCAGCCCAGGGACAAAGCCTACTGATTTTGGTTAACACCGGTCCATGTTTAGACCTAGTGCCCATATAAGGGTCCTCCCAAAATTGGCTTGGTTACAAACTGCAGGTCGCAAATATTAAGATATTTTGATGAAATTTGGTATACCGACCTATATCAGCCCAAGGACGAAGCCTATTGATTTTGGTGAGCATCGGTCTATGTTTAGACCTAGTGCCCATATAAGGGTCCCCCCAAAATTATATTGTTTATACGCTGCAGGTCGCAAATATTAAGATATTTTGATGAAATTTGGCACACAGACCTATTTTGGCCCAAGGACGAAGCCTATTGATTTTGGTGAACATCGGTCCATGTTTAGACCTCATACCCATATAAAGCTCCCCCCAAAATTTGCTTGGTTACAAACTGCAGATCGCAAATATTAAGATATTTTAATGAAATTTGGTGCGCTGACTCATATTATAGAAAATTTTGGCACAAGCCCCATTTTAACCCATTCGAATTTCGGATCCAAACATTAGTTGGCTTTTACCCAGACTGGAGTAGGGTATTGTATAGTCGACATGCCCGACTTTTACCTTTTTACTCGTTTTTAACTAATTTTTGGTAGATTTTTCTTCCATTTTTACTGGTGTATGTCTATGAGTGTAGTCTTGCATATGACACCACAAGTAATATTAACAGAAGCCCATCATCCAATTACAATATACAGATGGGCATCGATTACACTATGCGACAGTCAAAATCGGGATGGGATGAAACCAACGGGAAATGTTATATCGGTCAAAAACAAGTTATACGTGTCCCGGCGTTTCGCTGGGTCACGTCTAGGAATCGAGATATATCTTTTTTTTGACATAACTCGAGAACCACTAGTCCGATTTTGCTCAAACAATTTTAAAAATTAAAAATTACAATTCCTTTAATCTGTTTATATAACGTTGTTCTATATACTCAACAGTTTTGCCGGTAAAAATAAATGTTTGTTACCGCTACCATAAAAATCAAATAACCTTTTGTTTATTACTTTTTTTTAATATTTTAGGCAAAAAATATTTTTTCTTCATACATTTATTTTTACCGGCAAAACTGTTGAGTATATAGAAAAACTTTATATGAACAGATTAAAGGAATTGTAATTTTTAATTTTTTTAAAATTGTTTGAGCAAAATCGGACAAGTGGTTCTCGAGTTATGTCAAAAAAAAGACCACCAAAGGTCAAATCGATATATCTCGATTCCTAGGGGTGACCCAGCGAAACGCCGGGACACGTATAACTTCTTTTTTACCGATATAACTTTCCCCGGTAGTTTGAACCCTTCCCGATCACTGACCCCTACCATTTGTCTCACAGTGTTATCCGTGATTCAATTAACCGGGAACATCAATTATCCGGGATCTATAAGGAAGGAAGATTTTTTTATTTCAATCGATTAACCGTGATTACATCAATTATCCGGGATTGAAAAACATCTATTTATTTTGCCGAAATTTGGTTTCAACGTGCTAGCAACACTAAAATTAATATGTGTCTAAAACGAAATAAGGAATTCCCTTGTTTGCATGTTTTTCCTCTGGTATTTAGTTGCATTTGAAATTTAAGTAGTAAGGAGTGTTGATGTGTAATTTTAGAATGGCATCGATAGCAATAAAATCGAGTAAAAGGCAAAAGTATTAACTATTCAAGAACAAATTGATTTAGTCAAGGACTATTTAAAAAAACATGTTTCTGTTCAAACACTATTACAAAAATATAGAAGTGGGCAAACAAACAGTTTATGACTTAAGCACCGTAAGTTGTTTTTCACGTGGAAAAATTTCGCTCGAACTTTAAAGGCTTTAAATTGCAATTTAATTTATAAAATTAAAAATTTTTTAATTTTATAACAAAGACACAATAAACACAAAATGTCACTTTTTCCCAAGAAAAGTAATAGTATTGTACATTAAATTTGCGTGAAAACAAACTCTACATAATTTTCACGTGAAACCCATTATCTTGAAAAATCTATTTTTTACATGGAGTATAACAGTTCTTTTACGTGAAATCGAAAAAACTAACGGTGCTTTAATAAAAAATAAAGATAAAATATTAAAATATTGTGCAGAAAGTGATTCAGTTACTGGCTTCCAAAATCGAAAAACTTTAAAAAGTGCATTAGAGCCAAAAGTCAATTTTGCGACATACGAATGGTTCCGACAAGAACGTTTTAAAGGGACCCCAATTTCCAGTTTAATCATAATGGAAAAGGCTAAGTTCTTCCATTCAAAATTAAATATAAGCTTAGCATGAATTTTGAAAAACGACATGGAATTCATAAACTCAAGGCTGGAGGAGAAAAAATATCTGCCGATTATGTATCTGCTACAATTTTTGTAAATCAGTTGGAAGAATACATATTGAAGGAAAATCTTATAAATGAGCAAATCTACAATGGAGAGGAAACAGGCCTTTTTTCAAGTGTTCACGACCTCATTTAGTAAAATATCTTAAAAGTAGATTTTGTAACAGTTTTTTCGCTCTCCTGAAAATCTATTAAAAAACACATGTGACATTTTGCAGGCCGGTCGACCATATATAGTAATTAAAAACATATTAACATTATATTTTGTAAGTATGTATATTGATTAAATTAAATAAACATTTATATTAAAAACGTACTAAATTTTACCTCAGTTAACCGGAAAAATCGATTATACGGAATGCTTCCGGTCCCGACCATCCCGGTTAATCGATGCCCAAATGTGCTTACTTTATTTATTTATTTAAGTCTAAGGATACAATATTATCCTTACAGACTAGCAATGTATATTTACAAATATGCTTCCGGAATGCTTCCGGTCCCGACCATCCCGGTTAATCGATGCCCAAATGTACTTACTTTATTTATTTATTTAAGTCTAAGGATACAATATTATCCTTACAGACTAGCAATGTATATTTACAAATATAAATAAGTTACAGTAAATTATTTCATAGAGCTTTAAACTGAGAGTGGGAAATGCTTATGTCTAAATGACTACAATACTTATTGAATAATCGCATAGCTTTAGTAAGCGGTTTATTTAATGCATATTCAGTGCTATGTAAATCAATATGAAAAAACTCTTCAATATTTCTTAATGGCCTTGGAGGGACATATATTGTAATTAGTTCTAATAATTTTGGGGAATCAATTACTCCACAAATAATACCGTGTAGAAAAACTAATGAGTATATATTCCTTCGAGCTTCTAGAGTTTTTATATAAAGAAAAACACATTTATCTTTATAGTTAGGGATACAAAACGTAGGAGCAGACTGCTTGAATACCAATTGTAGATTTAAAAAATGGAAGTGCAAACTTTGTAAATTTTACTTGAATTTTCTCAATACGATTTTGTGAATTGCAGCGGTGGGACTCCATATAAAAGAAGCATATTCTAATTTTGACCTTACCAAAGAAGTAAATAAAACTTTTTTTTGTAAAATAATCAAAATTTCCACCAGAATTACGTCGAAAAAAGCCAATAAAGAGTAGGCTTTAGGTATTATAAGGTTTAGATGATTACTAAATGATAACTTAGCATCAAAGACTACACCTAAATCTACAATTTCATCAACAGATGATAAAGTTTGGCCATTCATTTTATATTGAGAAAGTAATACATGACATCTATGATATGTTATGTAAAAGCATTTCCCAATATTTAATGGCAAACCATTACGATTAGACCACAAAGTTACTCTATCTAAATCTTCCTGAAGATCAGAAATATCCCTAAATGAAGAAATATTCTTAAAAATTTTTAGGTCAGCAGCATACAAAAGATACTGCGAATTTCTAAAACAGTGGCAAATATCATTAATGAAAATTTTAAATAATAAAGGACCTAAAATACTACGCTGAAGTATGCCAGAGGTCGGAATAAACCAATTAGAGTACACACCATCAATGGAAACTGAAGCATATCTACCAATTAAATAATAACGAAACCAACTTAACATTTCCGAATGAAAGCCAATCTTTGAAAGTTTTAATAAAAGAAGTTCATGTGGAACACGGTCAAATGCTTTTGCAAAGTCCGTATAAATTGCATCAACCTGAACTCTATTTTCAAATGAAGTTACACAATAGTGGGTAAATGCAGCCAAATTCGAGGTGGTTGATCTACCAGCCATAAATACATGTTGTGATATAGAAATATATCGTTTTAAATGAAAAAATAGTTTTTCGTAAACAATATGCTCAAAAATGTTTGCAACGTTAGTGAGTTTAGAAATAGGCCTATAATTAGTAATATCATTTCTATTACCAGATTTTATAATAGGAAAAATTGTTGTGTGTTTCCATCTCTGAATAAAATATCCAGATTTCAATGATTTATTGAAAATAATTTTAAGAGGTAAAATAAAGGAAGAAAAACATGATTTTAAGAGAAATGCTGAGAGTCCATCATTATCACTCTTGAAGGAATTAGAAAGTTTTCCAATTCCCATCGCAACATCTTCACTAGATATTTCCATAGAGCCAAAATCAAAAAAGGAATTTACACCATCTAAATTAAACCCATCTAGAGGGGCGGAATCATCGTTAAAATTAGATTGGAAGACATAGCAAATAGGTTAAGAGAATCATTCAAATTGTTGGATGATTGGCTATTATATACCATTTTTACAGGAATTGTAGAATTATTTCTTTTAGAATTTACAAAACTCCAGAAACTCTTGGGATTGTACTTAATAGATTTATTAAAACTCAATAAATATTGGTTGTATAAAAACTTATTAAGAAAACGAGTAAAAAGGTTAAAGTCGGGCATGCCGACTATACAATACCCTACACCAGTCTGGTGTATTGTTTGGATCCGAAATTCGAATGGGTTAAAATGGGGCTTATGTCAAAATTTTCTATAATGTGAGTCAGCGCACCAAATTTCATTAAAATATCTTAATATTTGCGACCTGCAGTTTGTAACCAAGCCAATTTTGGGGGAACCCTTATATGGGCACTAGTTGTAAACATGGACCGATGTTCACCAAAATCAATAGGCTTCGTCCTTGGGCCAACATAGGTCTATGTACCAAATTTCATCAAAATATCTTAATATTTGCGACCTGCAGCGTATAAACAATATAATTTTGGGGGGACCCTTATATGGGCACTAGTTCTAAACATGGACCGATGTTCGCCAAAATCAATAGGCTTCGTCCTTGGGCCAACATAGGTCTATGTACCAAATTTCATCAAAATATCTTAATATTAATACCTGCAGCGTATAAACAGTATAATTTTGGTAGGACCCTTATATGGGCACTAGGTCTAAACATGGACCGATGTTCACCAAAATCAACAGGCTGTGTTATTGGGCCAATGTAGGTCTGTGTACCAAATTTCATCAAAATATCTTAATATTTACGACCTGCAGCGTATAAACAGTATAATTTTGGTAGGACCCTTATATGGGCACTAGGTCTAAACATGGACCGATGTTCACCAAAATCAATAGGCTGCGTTATTGGGCCAATATAGGTCTGTGTACCAAATTTCATCAAAATATCTTAATATTTACGACCTGCAGCGTATAAACAGTATAATTTTGGTAGGACCCTTATATGGGCACTAGGTCTAAACATGGACCGATGTTCACCAAAATCAATAGGCTGCGTTATTGGGCCAATGTAGGGCTGTGTACCAAATTTCATCAAAATATCTTAATATTTACGACCTGCAGCGTATAAACAGTATAATTTTGGTAGGACCCTTATATGGGCACTAGGTCTAAACATGGACCGATGTTCACCAAAATCAATACGCTACGTTATTGGGCTAACATAGGTCTGTGTACCAAATTTCGTCAAAATATCTTAATATTTACGACCTGCAGCGTATAAACAATATAATTTTGGAAGGACCCTTATATGGGCACTAGGTCTAAACATGGACCGATGTTCAAAAAAATCAAACTTGTTCGTCCTTGGGCCAACATAGGTCTGCGTACCAAAATATCTTAATAGCTGCGACCTGTAGAGTGCGCACAAGATTGCATGGACAGACAGACAGACGGACGGACGGACGGAGGGACGGACAGACGGACATCGTTAAATCGAAATAAAAAAAAATTCTGAACCGATCGGTATACTATAAGGTGGGTCTACGACCAATATTTTTTGGTGTTACAAACATCAGCACAAACTTATAATACCCTTACCACATAGTGGTGTAGGGTATAATTAAATTCTCTCTCATAGTGAAGAAAATTTAATTTATCTTGAGAATTATTCGTGGATTAAACTTCCTATGGTATTTATTCCGAAGATTCTTTAATCTTTTTAATCCCTTAGTGTACCAAGGAAGTTTATACACTTTAGGATTAGCTAAGGGGATATAATCATTAATAATTTTCAATACATTAGACAGAAAAAGTTCATAAGAAATGGAAACAATTTTATAATCTAGCAAATAGCACCAGTCTAAATTAGTCAAAACAGCATTAAGAGCATTGAAATAACAAGCGTAATAATTGTACCTAAATTCTTTAGTAATATTAGGTTTGTTCCACGTAATTCTGGGTAAAGTCTGGTAAAATGAGAGTAAGCAAATAATTATCTCAAAAAATGGTAAAATTGCACACAATACCGGGAACGCACAAAACCACATTTCAAGCCCAAAAATAAACGTCAAAGTTATTCATATAAACAAAAGCTATTTTTAACAGTAAAATATCGAAGGGAATAAAGAGAAAGTGTTAAAACGCGGTATTTTTTAACGATATTAATTAATGTTTACAAGTTTTGTTAATATTTTAATTATTTTTACAAATTTAAAACAGCTGATTTATAAACAATAAGTGATTTGACAGTTTTACCATTTTACCCGAAAAAAAAGTACGGGTAACTTCTGGTAAAATGAGAAACAAATTATTTTCTCATCAACGCTCTCATTTACCCAATTTTTAACAATAGAAACGCTTTTTGGTAAGATTGGCTTCCCGCGGGCACCCGCGGTAACGTACGTGGAACAGAGCTAATTTATGTATACATAATCATAAAATTCTATTTCAACTTCCAAGGCAGAATAATGAGAATTAGAAGGAGAAATAGAAAAATCACATTCATAAAGTACAAACTTCAAATCTGAACTGATAAATACTAGACCAAGAATTTTATCAAGTCTATTGAAAACAGTATTAATTTGTATTAGATCAATACTAAAAGCAGAATCAAGTAAATTCATTTCAAACGATTTATTTACATTATTTGGAAGAAACAATCCTGAGTTTGGAATTTCTGACCATACAATATCGGATAAGTTGAAATCACCTAATACGCATAATCTGTCTCCATCTTTAAAGCAATGCATGAGCAGCATACAAATCATCAGAACTCCTAGGCGGAATATAAGATACACAGAAATAAAGCTAGTATGTTGCCGCCTTGACAGCCAAACATAATTGATCCAATTCAGAATCCATATTAGATAAGGGAATAACTTTACAATTCAAATGTCTTTTTACGGCTATAAGGACCCCTCCTCCTTTTATATGACCAGTTTTTACAACATCTCTGTCCTTACGGTAGACAGTATATAGGTAAAAGAATTCTTCACCATAAAAATCCGAATTTAACCAGGTTTCCGTAATAACAAATACATCATAATCATATTGATTAACAAAGGCAGTAAATAAAGACGATTTAGTTCTCATACCCGAAACATTTTGGTAATAAACTTTTAATGATTTAGTAGCATCTATTAAGTTTGCCGTTGAGATGGTGGCTTTTTTAGAAAAAAATTGAAAGGCCTTACTTTGATGTCTGAAGTCCAAAGTCCAGGATTAAATAGTCGGTCATAAAAAGCAGTTGAAACACCAAGTTTAAAGTTTATAAACTTTAAATTATCCAAAGATGTCTCTTTTTTAACCAATTTATAACAAGAAACTTGTGACTTATCGATATCAAGATGTTTCACTACATATGATATTATATTTTCCTCCGAAACTGTCGGCTTAAAGGAAGACAAGTGGACCCATTTCGATTTAAGTACCACATCCAATTCCGAATTATTACTGTCACCAACAACAACTTTACGTCGTTTAGTTTTTTTATTCCTACGGGTAACATAATTCCAATTAGAATTATCATCAGCAACGTCATCATTATTAGCATTTAAAACATCAGTTAGCACCATCGCTGTTGGTTTGATTATACGAGCCAACATCATTATCATTAACAGAATTAGTATAAACAGCAATACCAGTAGTAGTTAGCGCAGCTACACTAGTCATAGGCAAATCAGCATCAGCACGTACATCAATATACAGGTTGGTTGAAAAGTTTCTGCGCTCGAAATGAAAGAATAATGTTTTTGTTACGAAATATATATTTTTATTCAATATAATCTCCTAGAAGCTCAATACACTTGTTCCAATTATCTTCCAATAATTTTATCCCATCCTTAAATGGTTTTCCGGAAGCTCTGCAAAATAACCTTCTACGTCTGCTATGGCCTCTTCATTCGACGAAAAATGCTTTCCACGAAGGAATTGTTTGAGATAGTAGTCACTGGGAGCCAAATCTGGTGAATACGGTGGATGTTCAAGCAATTCGTACTTTAATTCTTTGAATTTAGCCATCGTCAAAACACTTTTGTGAACAGGTGCATTGTCTTGATGAAAAATGATTTTTTTCTTCTTTAAACCAGTCTTTTCTCACGAATTTTTTCATCCAGCTGATCCAAAAGGCTGCAATAATATTCAGAGTTGATTGTTTTACCTTTCTGAAGATAATCAATCAACAAAATTCCTTTTGCATCCCAAAAAACTGATGCCATAACCTTCTTTGCTGATCGTTGCGACTTCACCTGCTTTGAAGCTGAACTACCACCTACAGTCCAGTGTAAACGTTCTTGTTTCAATGTGGTAGATCCAAATCTCATCCATAGTTATAAAACGACGCAAGAAGTCGGTTTTATTCTGCTTAAAACGCTCCAAATTACGCTGAGAAATTTGTTTTCGATCCAGTTTTTGTTGAATTGTTAATGTGTGCGGCACTAACTTTCCAAACAGTTTTTTCATACGTAATTCTTCATGTAAAATATGAAGTACTCGTTCGTCTGAGATGCCTATGGCATTAGAAATTTCACGCTTAGTCGAACTTGAATCTTCACTAACCATATTATGTACTTGCTCAATGATTTCTGCTGTGGTTGAAGTTTTTGGTCGTCCTTGGCGTGGATCACTTCAAGGCTAGTACGACCACGTTTAAATTCACCAGCCCAAAATTCAACGGTGCGTTTTGATGGTGAGGACTCCTTATACACTTCTAACAATTGTTCTTAAATTTCCTTTGCTTTTAAACCCTTCAAAACAAAGAATCTAATGACTGCACGATATTCAATTTTTTCCATATCAAAAAATCAAGGACACTTCAACTTCAAATGGCTTGTAAACAAAGAATGAATTGACAGAATGACTTGCAACTTTGCTATCTGCCTTGATGACTTGAATGGATCACTTTTCACCATTCGTACTATAGCTGCATCCGTACGCTCATCTGTTTTTCGTGGCCTTGGCTTTCGAATTTTACCCTTAGTCAATATATCGGGATCCCCAACACAAGAATTAATTGCATTGTAGACTTTTTTGCGAGAAATTTGTATTATCTCAGCAATTTCCGCTACATTTTTTTCATCTTCATACATTTTCCATATGATCCGCCTTTCCTCACCTGTGGTATGTTTTCCTGATCCCATTTTAAAAATTTTTTAACTTTTTATATTAATTTTTGAACTAAGAAAAATATTTATTGCTTTGAATTAAATCTACACGACTACTGCCTATTTTAAGTAAATTGTGCCATTTATATGTCCACTTTAAATCAGCATTGTTAACGCAAAAATGATAACGGTAAATAATAAGCAAAACATAACGGAACATTTGAGCACTATTAAGACAAACATTTTTTCAAAAATAATCAGAAGAGACAAAACTTGCATTTTAAAATATATTTAGTTGGAAAATACTTAAATTTATGCGTAATTAAAATTTGTGCCAATTATATGTCCATAGTTGTATATCATTATATTTCAAAATATATGGCTTATATGCCACCATATGTGATAATATATTATGTTATATATGATCATTTATTATTACATACATATGTCAATAGATCTGTCATATCTCATTATGTATAGCATATATGGTTGGTATCTAATATTATAAGACAATATACAAAAATATATGGTTATATAAGGTACAACATATTATAAGATAAAACTACACCCTTAAAAATACGTAGTTACTGATCACTATATTTTCAACTATTTCATAGGTGAAATAACCCCCACTATGCCGTAGTTGATATGAAGTAGTGGAAGGCAACTATGTTTAATTAAATTCTAGAAATTGACTATGGAAAAAGTTAATGCCAATGATTTCGAATTTAAATTAAATCTAAACATGGTAGCCAACGACTACTTTTAATTTAAAAATGGTCAATAGAAACCACGGATCTTTATATTTTAACTTATTTTTTGCAATAAATAAAATATTAATCAAATCAATTGTTCACAATATTTTTATTTTTTTAAACATGATATTTTAAATTATTTGCATATACCATTATATAAGATAATGTTCAGTATTCTGCAGATAGGATTTTCCTTTTGTATCTTATTTTTAAATTCTGAAAACAAATAGAATAAATTATTTTAAATTGAATTCATAAAATTTGCAATTATTTACCTTAAGTTCTGGACTTGATTTCAAATTTTATCTCCAATAAAAAATAAATGCATTAATTGAAATTCGAGCAAAATAAGTGGGAAATTGTATCGGAACATCTCTTATTTGAAATTTATGTATTTGTTAAGATTTTTTTGTAATTTTGGCTGTTTTATTTATTTTTATATTTGACAATTTGTATTTCACAATTATGTAGTAATTACAAAATCGACTATGTGTAACGGGGTTGCTAATGCCTACACCAATAGTTGTTATTGATTATTATAGTTGATTCATAAAAATCTAAATTGACTATGAATTTTGTTGACTATGCGACCACGTACTTTTTAGGGTGTAGATATTACTATATATGGCAATATTGAATTTTTTTTGATCGGGTCCTTAAATAACTGTCATAACAGTTGCTTTCCATTTTTCCATAGAAAAACAACAGTAATTACTGTTAAAAACGAGTAAAACGGTTAAAGTCGGGCATGCCGACTATACAGCTATGGACATAGAAATAGGACACTTCATATAAAATTATCTTCATGCATTTCTCTTAATAATTATAAAGCAATAATTATATTTCTTTTCTATTATAGTAAACTGTAATCAAGTAGTCTCAGATTATATATAAAACTTTGCAATATTTAAAACATGCAAATATTTACAACAAAATTACTTTATTTTTTCATATTTGACTTGGACATAAAAATAGGACACTTGCAATAATTGTCAAAATTTTACTCGATGCACTTAGTCATAATTTGCGTTTGAAATAAGTAAATTCTTTTCTAATTGTACCAATATGGGACGTGGAAAACATTGTTATCCAGAAAAACGAAGACTTATATCTCAATTCCACAACGGGATGAAATCTCCAACAGAAATTGCTAAAATACTAAAGTGTTCGCGAAATATGGTATACAATGCTATTCGTCTATGTGCTGCCGACAGGAAATATCATACGCAAAATAAAGAACGTAAGCCAATCTGTCGTAAAACTACAACTTATATGGACAGGACTATAGTACGCAAAAGCAAACTCAATCCTTTTATGTCCTCCCGTCAAATAAATAATGAATTCAGGGAAACAATCAACGTGCAAGTATCAGACAGGTTAGTAAGAAGCAGACTAAATATATATTTGTTCCTTTAACTCCTGCAAGGAGCATAGGGCCCCAACAAGATGATCCCAATACGTTCGATCTGATGCACGGTGTTTGATTTCATTCCAACGAAGGTGTAAAGAAGAAGACTAAATGAAGCAAACTTATTTGGACGAATAAGAAGAAAGAAGCCTCTTCTTTCAAGAAAAAATATTAAGAAACGTATTGATTTTGCCAAAACCCACAAAGGAAATGAGTTGTCCTTTTGGAAAAATGTGCTTTGGAGCAATGAAACGAAGGTAAATCGTGTCGGACCAGATGGTAGAACATTTGTACGCCGCCCAAAAAACCAGGCTTTAAACATTAAGTACACTCAGAAGACCTTGAAACACGGTGGGGGTAATATTATGGTATGGGGGCTTTTTCCTGGCGTGGTGTTGGGCCTATCGTAAAAGTAGAGGACAAAGTTGACAGGTTTCAATATTTGAGCATTCTTAAGAATGTTATGGAGCCATTTGCCTATGGAAATATGCCAGTTAAGTGGACATTTATGCAAGATAATGATCCGAAGCTTCGTCAAAATTAGTGAAGGATTGGTTTTTACAAGAACAAATTAAGGTTTTGGACAAGCCAGCCCAAAGTCCGGACCTAATCCAATAGAAAATCTATGGAATGATGTAAAAACAAAAGTTTCGCAAAACAATTACAAAAATTCCACCGAACTTTGGGCTGGTATTCAAGAAGCCTGGTATTCTATACCAAAAAAAAGATGCCAGAGATTAGTTGAGAGTATGCAAAGAAGATGCGAAACGGTTATTGATAATAATGGATACAGCACAAAATATTAGTGTAATATTAACGCTAAAAAAAATAATAATTGTTTTAAAAACCCAAAAAATTTAACGTTTTTTGTAAAAATATAAAATGTGTCCTATTTAGAAGTCCAGGTATTTTTAGTAGTTTATACATATTTACCAATATATATAAAATAGTTGAAGGATTTTTATTAAAATAGAGAATGAATTACAATCATCAATAATAACACTTCCCGTATATGAAATAAAAAAATGTATTTTTGTTTTATTTTTCAAAATAAATAATTATGTTTCTTAACACATAAAAGTGTCCTATTTCCATGTCCATAGCTGTACGTTCTATACCTATACAAAAATATTTGATTGTGTGTGAAAAAATATGTTTGTTGACAAAAGAAGAAGAAGAGGAAGATATCTATGTAATCTATGAAACCGACGGTAAACGAATTGTATTCGGGTTACGTATGCGCTTAGAGTCCGGTACATACTCGAAGCGTTTAGGCTCGTCATCTCTCAATCCTACTGTACTGTATTCGGCTTGTGTTAAGTAGAGAGATATCGTATGTCTTTTTTTGTAAGGAATGTATTTGCGTACATTCTGCGAGATGTGCGGTACGCAAACGCTGAAGTGCCGTTCGTTAGAGTTTGTTTTCCTACTCTGTATTTAAGGCACTGTCATTTTAAGTCTGGAGACCATTTGTAGAAAAAAATAATGCAAGACTTAAGGAAATATTATAGGAACTTCAAAAATACACAGTTTTTACGGAACTGATCAGTACTCGCTAAATTTTACTATGTAAATTGATAGAAGGTCGATATCGCTTATTTTTCATTAAAAGCCACGCCTACTTAAAAGAAGTGACAAAATAAAAAAAACAGACGTCACGCTAAAATTCTGCACCATTTTCTGAACAATCTCCTCGCATTTTGAGGTGAATTGGTCCAATATTTTGATCTTTAAAAATAAAGGCAACGAGAATAAAATTAGAAAAAATTTGAATGTATCTATTATATTTTTCATATGTGTATGTTAGTTTTTTTTTTAATAGACACAGAACTCCAAGCTTTCCCAAAATACGAAAACGTATCAATTTTTTATATTTTCTTTACAAATTATAAAATGCTCCTAAACACGAAAAATATGCACAAATATACATTAAATAGCTCAAAATATGCATTAAAAAGGCGCCAAATATGCATCTAAAGGCAAACTATGCAAAAACATTAATTTTTGTCAAAATATGCAACTACAAATCGAATCCATTTTGTTCAAAATTTGATGATTCGGATAAATATTTAAGCATATTAGTTTTGGACTACCGAGAAAATACATGCATTTGCATGGAATTCAGCGAAGCCACTAAACTGCCTATCACATAGGAGAAAACCCCTAAGTCCGGCCGAAGTCCGGTTACATAGACAAAAAATTATTCAGCAAAAATACTGCCGGCAACACAGAAAAACTTTTCTCAGCGAAGCCACTAAACTGCCTATCTATCACGTAGGAGAAGACCCCTAAGGCAACACAGAAAAACTTTACTCAGCGAAGCCACTAAACTGCCTATCACATAGCACTATAGGTAAAGTGACCTCATTTTCTGGCCAAAACTATAAGGAATCACTGAAGAAGGGTGAAAATCTATATACGGGGGTTTTCAAGGTTGCTGATTTCGAATCTGAGGTAAAATTTTTCAAATTCAAAATGGCGGATCCAATATGGCGGCGTAAATTTTAAAATCTCTTCTGATTTACATGAAAATTGGCATACGGGGTTTCTCAAGGTTGCTGATTTCGAATCTGAAGTAAAATTTTTCAAATTCAAAATGGCGGATCCAATATGGTGGCATAAATTTTAAAATTTCTTCAGATTTACATGAAAATCGGTAGAAGAGGGTTTTCATAGTGCTGAATTCGAATCTGAGGTAAAATTTTTAAAATTCAAAATGGTTAATCCAATATGGCGGCGTAAATTTTAAAATTTCTTCTGATTTACATGAAAATTGGTATCAGCAACCTTGAAACCCCCAGGTTGCTGATTTCGAATCTGAGGTAAAATTTTTCAAATACAAAATGGCGGATACAATATGGCGTCGTAAATTTTAAAATTTCTTCCGATTTGCTTGGGTAAAAATGTTAACTGCCCAGTGTAGAAAATCATTACCAGATATATGGTTATGTAAGTACATACTTGGTAATGGTAACTAGTTACTTTTGTTATTACATTTCTTATTACCTTTATATGGCGATGTCGCGAAAAATAATGAGTGATGGTTAAACACCAGCATACGAAAAACCAAAAAATATATCGTTACCTATGTGCTTACCACAACTGACAAAAATAATGAGTCTAAAAATAGATTTTCAAAAAAATAAATTACATAAAAAAATATATTTTTTATTGTATTTTTTTTAAATAAAATTTGCTGGTGCGGGAATCGAATCTGGGTCTACATATTGCCAGTCAATAGCTCTACCATCTGAGCTATATCGACATGTAATATTCTATGGATAAAAATATAATTGACCTGCTGCACACAAGTAAACTTACTCGCCAACATACAAAAAATCAAAAAATATGTGGTTACATATATCCTTACCAGTGTTTAAAAAATATTGAGTCTAAAAATAGATTTCAAAAAATTTTCAAAAAAATCTAGAAAATTATTTTCTATTTGAAATAATGATAAAAATAAGTAATTATCAGTAACTCATTACTATACGTTTTACACTGCGTGTGTAAAAATGCAAACTTTTTTTGTCCAAAATCTCAAAAAAATAAAAAAAAAACATTTCTGGGGCATATTATAGCAGAAAATTGAACAAGAGGAAACTTTTGTAGAAACTATTTTTTTTTCTTTTAATAAAGCTATTTAAAATTTGACTTTGCATTTCATTAGTAAGTAATTTCATTTTTATTTTTTAATAAAGCTATTTATTTAACACGTTTCAGATTGTTTAAACACAGCCAAATTCGGCCAACTTTCAAAAATTTTTTGTTAAATTTTTCCCATTTGTTTTTTTTTTACTGGGGAAACTTATAAAACTATGTACACAGGAAAAAATTTATAACCGTTAAAAAAAACCCATTATTTTAAGTTAAGTGTGCTCCATTACTTTTTGTGTAAAGTTCAGTAAAATGAGAGTAAGAACAAAATCCTCTATCTAAATAACCAAATTGCTCAAAAGTCCGGGAACGCACAAAATCACTTTTCTAACCCAAAACTTTATTTAAAAGAAAAAAAATTAAAATGCGTATAGTTTTAATCTGAAAAATCGCAAAGATATACATATTTTTTCCATAATTAAAATTTAAAATTTTTTTTCACAATTGTGTTATTTGTTTAACAAATAAGCTATGTATATATGTTAGAGCTTTTTTTTTTTGCTTATTTTATCTGATTTTGCTTATTTTGTAAATATTGGCTTATTTTTGCTATTTTCTTTAAAAATTAAGCTTATTTTATGCGAAAATTAAGCTTATTTTATGCGAAAATAAGGCATATTTTTACTTTTTTTTTTCATAAAATCCGTAATTTTAAACATTATTTTAAGTCGACATAAATTTTTTTATATAAAATTTGTTTTTTTTAATTTTTATCATAAATTAAAAAATCTCTTTTGTTTTTTTTTATTTTTATATTTTTAAAATCAGAACTTGTATCTAATCTAAATTGTTCTATCTTTTCAAATAAAAAATATGCTCTGGCTTCTTTTTGGTTGGTTTACTAATAACTAATAATTTGATTTCTAGGTGATTTAAATTTTCAAAAATTTTAGGTTTTTGTCGATATTTTAAATTTTCTGCAATCCGTTTGTGATATAGAGAATATTGTTTTACCCATTTTCTGCAAAGCATGGATTCCGTGCGAATCTTCTGACAATACTTGGTAGATGTATAGGTAGACGTCTTTAAATATATGTTGGTAAAAAATGGGTTAAACAATTTAAGTACTGTGTCCCAAAGTTTTGTTACTTGATTTTAACAGTGAAATTATATTTTAACACTTTTTGAACAAATTTTTAATTTATTTGCCTGGTTTTTTCGACTTAATATATATAGTGCCATACAAAGCAATATATAACGAGACATAATTGTATTATATATATTTGTTCCTTTTACTCCTGCAAGGAGCATAGGGCCACATAATTGTATTAAATAATATAAAATAATGTATAACCAGTTTTACTCGGGTAGTTTAAATTTATGTTTATTTTATAACTATTTAAAGAATTTAACTATTTATTGTGTGGAGGTATTTTCTGGTGCTTGGGGTTATAACATTAGGGAAATTCAGTTGCTCTTTAACAGAGTGATAAGATATATATATTCAATGCGAATTCGTGAACATATTACACAACACGTGAATCGTTTTCTTGGAACGTCATTTAATGTCTTTATTAAAATACGTCTCCTACTATATTTTTATCGTGTTATTAGTACAAATTGCCCGTTGTTTATATTTAATTTCTTTAGATTTACCAGATCCACTAGATCTACCATACCATTCAATACTCCTTGGGTAAGTCGATCTTTTCAAAGGCGTGTGATCTTGTTGTTTAATGCACTGCCAGCGTCCTTAAGGCATTTCAATTGTACTGATCATACTATAAAGGGAGGCTTTTGAATAATTTTCAATAACTACAATCTTCTTATCTTACTGATAATTTTTATTACAACATAGTTCATAATGACAATAGTTCTTTCTTTCTCGTTTAAATTGGGATATCAAAAATAATAATTAAGGGTTTTCACAAGGGGTGTGCTATTTGTTGTATCGTTGTATCGTCCTAACAAAAAACAGAGTTGTTAAAAATTAAATTGAAAAAATACAACATTTGAGAATAGCACGATACAAAATTTTTACGTATGTTTAGTGTCCTATGTTTGAGTGTGCTAACAGATAGAAAACTGAATAGAAAATCGTTGTTAAACACAAATAAAAATTTTAACAACTCTGTTTTTTGTTAGGACCATACAACGATACAACAGATAGCACACCCCTTATGAACAACCTTATTATAATAATTTTTAGAGTAGCAAATAAATATATTTTCTTATCAGGGTTTTATAAATTCTAAATTAAGATTATCTTAAGTGAGTGGAATATTGTAATTTATTAATTGGCCACTAGGCAAAATGGTGAATAAATAAAAATAAAATAAAAATTTAAAAATTCGACCAAATTGCACCGAAACGATGCGGTTATCGGTAAGGGTAACGCTACTTCAGATTATTTCGGTAACGGTATTTTAAGGGTAACGCTATTTCATTTATTTCGGTATCGGTATTTTAAGGATAACGATTTTTAAGTTATTTCGGTAACGTTATTTTAAGGATAACGGTTTTTTGATTATTTCGGTAACGGTATTTTAAGGTTAGCAATATTTCAGTTATTTCGGTAACCGTATTTTAAGGATAACGGTAGTCAGTTATTTCTAATCATCCCGCAATTTTTTTTTACAAAAAACAACGAGTTGAAAAACAGAACCAATTTACCAACTTAAATTAGGAAAAATACTCAATAACCACGTGCAATTACCAAAAGCAGAAAATTAAAAATAACGGTAACGGTATTTTAGGGGTAACGGTATTTCATTTATTTCGGTAACGGTATTTTAAGGGTATCGATATTTTATTTATTTCAGTATCGGTATTTTAAGGATAACGGTATTTCAGTTATTTCGGTAACGGTATTTTAAAGATAACAAAAACAAAACTTGCCGTTATTTGCTTTGATGTGTTCTTAATTGAATACCAAAAAAAAATTCAATCTTGAATGTTTAAAAAATGACTTTTTGCAACAAAAATGGGTCAAATTACCTATAGTGCATAGGAGAAAACCCCTAAGTCCTTCAACACAGAAAAACATTACTCAGCGAAGCCACTAAACTGCATATCAGGACTTAGGCGAAAACCCCTAAGTCCTGCCGAAGGCCGGTTACACAAAAAAAAAAAATATTCAGCAAAAATACTGCTTCTACAATAAATTCAATACAACAAAACTATTCGTATCATCCATAAAGAAATATGGCATTGATTTTCGAATAGGAAAATTATAATCGCATATCATGGTAATAAAAAGTTATTACGAAAACAGTAAATCTTGAATCAGTTCTTAATTGGTTAATTAAATCCATTCGTGTATGTTTATGAATATTGAAATTTTAAAAACCTATCTAATGGCATTCATTAACAAATTCGTTGCAACCAAGGTTGGTTACCGAAACGAATAACGGTAAGGGTAACGGTAAGGGTAACGGTATCTAATTTCGTTTGTTTCGGTAACGGTAACGGTATTTAAGACTGTTTCGGTAACGGTATACCGTTATCGAAACAGCAATACCGGTACGTACCGGTATTATAATTTATGTTAAAAACAAGTAAAAACTTAACATATATTTCATTTTATGTGGTAAAAATACAGATTATAAGCTTTAAATTCAATGCTGGTAGTTTTAGTAACTAAAATTGTTATCCATAAATTTTTTTGTAGAAAAAAAACTGAAGATTATTATAAAAAATTTTAAAATTTTGCATTTTTATATAATTTAATAAATACAGTAGACGCTCGCAAATTAGAGCTTTCAGTAATTCGAACGTCCAGAAATTAGAATCAATGTTTGCAATACATTAAACGCTCTGAAATTCGAATTTAAAATTCTAATTTCTGAGCGTTTTTTTTTTTTTTTGGTTATTTGAATACACAGGAAATCCCCAATTTATTTTTATTCTGTTTGAATAAAGTAATACTGAATTTAGACTGAGCAAAAACCAGCCGGTTTTTGTACAAAACTAAACTGCAAAAGCCAAGTCATTTACACTGGGTATTTAGTTTTTCATTGTCACAACACTTTTTTATTACACACTTTTCTTTCTTTTTTTATTATTAAATTAATGTAAAAAAATTATTAATACATTTAAAAAAGAATAACAACACACAATTTCAAATTAAACCAGAAATATTCTTAAAAAAATAAAAAATATTTTTTTGACACTTGCTTTACTTCTATATTCGTTGTAACAGGGTGTATCGGAAATTAATTATAAATGATACCGGGTGTATCAAAAATGCATATTTCAGATATTTTTACTTGGTTTTTGGGAAAAACCAGGTAGAATCTGGTTTTCAGTTTGTATGAAAATGGTATGGAAAAACTAAATAAAATTTTATAGTTTTCAGCTCAAAAACTAAAAATGGCCAAAAACTACTAGTTTTTGCCAAGTCTAAATATACTATTAAACTAAAAAGGGGAATCACCAAATTATATATGTTTTTCCCTATTTGTTTTTTTTTGTCGCATTTATGTACATTTTTGGCTAGTTTATTTGTGAAATTTGATACGCGTGTACATATTATTTGGCAGTCTCTATTAAATAGTGAAAGTGTATCATTTAAAATGTTAAACGTAAAAAAAACACTTTATCATTGGAAACTAAAGTCAAAATATTAGAAAAGCTTGACAAAGGCGTTCAAGGGAACCGGTTAGCCCTAGATTTTAATGTGACAACATCTTCAATCAGCTACATCAAATCACATAGAACAGCAATATTAAATGCTGTTTCAAACACATATCAGGAGGCAAACAATAAATCTTTGCACAGCGCTGAATATCCAAAAATGGAAAGTAGTCTGTATGAGTGGTTTTTAAATCAACGAGAAAAAAAGTGTACATTGACTGGGCCAATATTAAAAGAGAAAGCTAAACAAATATTTAGAGAGGAATATCCCCATAAAGATAAAAATGCATTCCGGGCAAGTGATGGATGGTTTACCAAATTTAAGAAGCGACACGGTATCCGTTTTTTAAAAATTTGTGGCGAGATTCTTTCCAGTGATGTTGCTTCAGTCACTCCTTTTATTCATCGATATCGTGCAAAGATCGCTGAGATGGGTTTAATGGAGTCACAAATATATAATGTCGACGAAACCGGATTATTTTTTCGTTGCCTACCAGACAGAACCTATGTCTCCGCTTTTGAAAAAAACGCCCCTGGACATAAAATTCAAAAAGACAGAATTTCAGTCCTACTTGGGGCAAACTCTGATGGATCACACAAATTAGTTCCATTGGTAATTGGAAAAGCAAAAAAACCTAGGTGTTTTAAAAATTTCAATAATCCTCTGCATTACAACTTTTCAAAAAATGCTTGGATGACTTCTCGGATTTTTCACGAATGGTTTCACGGAATATTTATTAAAGAGGTAAACAAAAATATTGATTTCAGGTTCAGTACATAATTTTAAAATTTTTTTCAATTCACAGGTGATCCGCTTTTCTCAGGAAAATAATTTGCCTCCGAAAGCCATTTTGCTTATAGATAATTGCTCCGCTCATACACCCATTGAGAAACTTAAAAGTGACGATGGAAACATAGTTGCATTATTCTTTCCACCAAATGTGACAGCAGCTTTACAACCAATGGATCATAACCCTATTAAGTTAACAAAGCTCAATTACAGAAGTATGTTTCTTTCTCAGTTAATTGCTGAAGGTGGTGAACTGAAGAATCATTTGAAATCCCATTCGATCCGCAATGCTATATTATTACTGAAACAAGCTTGGGATGCGGTACCACAAAGTGTTATGAAGAAATCTTGGTCAAAGTTGTCCAATTGGGACTCTAACCAATACGACAGCGACGATGACGTGCCAATAGCATAATTGTTGCAAATAGATCAGGACTGCAACGAAGTTATTCAGATAACTCAAGCTCTTTTAAAAGAAATAGCTCCCAACGATTGCATCGGTATAGAAGACATCGACAGATGGAATGAAGATATGTTTGATGACGGATCTGTTTATGTTCTCAGTAGCGATGGTGAGTCTTCAGATAGCAGCGAAGACGACGTTGTTGCAGTATCATCAGTTGTCTCTAATACTACAGCCATTGAAAGCGTAAATAATTTAATAAAATGGTGCAATAACAGTGAATTGTTTTCAACTAAGCACATAAGTAATCTTTTGGCTATCCGTAATGATATTTCGGATTTAAAGAAACCAAAAAAACAAACAAATATAACTGATTATATGTCAAACAAAGATTAGTTGTTAACTTGGCCATTGTTTAATTTTAATTGTTTAATTTTTTTTAAATACAGTTTTTTAGTTTTTAATTAAAAAAAATACATGTGATGTAATTGGACTGCATTGCTATGTTTTGTTGCCATTCGTTTTTTTTTATATTCATATTTTTAATTTAAAAAACAACATTTGATGTATTAGACTGAATTGTTGTGTTTTGTTTTCTTGTTTTTATCAAATAAAATTGAATTAAAAAATATTAAAAAGAGTTTTATTTAAGTTTTTGGAAGTAAATTTACTCAATTTTTTTTTTCGAAAAAAAACGTCCAGAAATTAGAATTGCCTCAAAAACAAAGCAGTTCTAATTTGCGAGCGTCTACTGTACCGGTAAAATACCGGTAACTACTTATAAAAATAACGGTATCGGTAACGATAACGGTATTTAGAAATTTTTTTAAAGGTATTGGTAACGGTAACGGTTTTCGATTTGAAACGGTATTTTAGCGATAACGGTATTATAACGATAACGGTAACCAACCTTGGTTGCAACAAAAAAACTTAAAAAAAGGAAATGTCCAACTTTAAGTCTAAATAACTTCCTAATTTAAAAAGATAATGAATCACTTCATATATCAAATGAGAGCTTCAGTTTTATATATTTAGTTAGAATATTCTTCTACCTCAAGTCCAAATTCTAATATGATATTGTCATATTAGATTTTTATTTGTTGTTTGGTAGAAGAATATTCTAACTAAAGGTAGAAGAATCCCTACGGGAAATTTTAACAAACTGTCACCGAACTGGCCCCTTTATATGAAGTAGACTGGTCACTTTTACATGGCGTTGTCATAGGAGGTGGAAATTGACCCCTTGTGACATGTCACAAGACAAATCGCAGGACAGGTCCCTGAACTTTGTTTTTTATGAGAGTTCAGTAACCTGTCCTAGGATTTGTCTTGTGACATGTCACAAGGGGTCAATTTCCACCTCCTATGACAACGCCATGTAAAAGTGACCAGTCTATTTCATATAAGGGGGCCAGTTCGGTGGCAGTTTGTTAAAATTTCCCGTAGGGATATTCTAACTAAATATATGAAAATATAGAAAGTCCGAAAAAACAATTTTTGTATTTTTTAATGCAAAAATTAAGATAATTGTCTTCAGTTTTAGCTAACATAAAGTATAATTACCGATGCATGAGTAATATTTGGAAGAAATTGACTTTTTATGCAAAAAGTCAATGAAAAAATTAAAAATCTTTATTTGCTCCACAATTGGTTAATATTTGGGGTCATTTTGGACCCCTTCAAAAAGGCATTTTAGAGACCTTTCATTTGGTGAACATTTTGTCCCGATCGGATAAATATCTCCCGACTTCAATTATTTCAACTTTAATTTTCAACTTTAAAGCTCCTCCCACTCTAAAGTGGGGGTTTCCGACAAAGAAAATTTATATTTTTGAAATCATCTCAAAAAGCACTACACTGGAAAAAAAAAATAAAAAAACCGGGCTATGCTCCTAAACTGCACTTATTCCAAAAGTGGTAATGATAAAAAAGCTCCATTACCGTTACGTCAAGAAATGGTAATTCAAATGTAATGTTAATGATAGGCCATCTCTGGACTTATTGCCCTAAACAAAAGAACAAACTTGTTCTATTCTGCCGATGATTAGTTCTTCGGCGAACAAATCAATAGATTAAAAATTCAGTTATAAAAAAAAAATTTATATAACCTCTAAATTGCAATAGATTTGCGGCAAAAATTATATATGTATATGTAATTATAAATTTCATGCCAAAATATATACCCCTCAATTCATAAATGCTTTGTAAAGTTATTGCAGGTTTACAAAACGTCATTTTCATATAAAATTTGTTCAATACACCTCCTATAATTTTACAACGCGTTTATGAAATTAGGGGATAGTATGCAGGCGTTATTTTTCGACATCGACATTGGTAACCACAATCAGGACCATTATTACGAGCATATATACGTCGAAATGCAGAACAGGGAGCTCTACTTGTGTTTTTAGACTCCAAGACATGGCCATTAAGTTAACTTAAGCCAAATTTGTTTTATATCATGAAAGGTCACATGGAATCACAAAAAACATCTCGAAAATTATTAACTTTTTCATCATAAATAAAAACATTTAAAACACATGGTGATTGTGGAATATTTTTTTTGATTCACTAAATTAATTACTATTTTCATGATCATTTTTTTTTTGCTGGTGGTGTTTTAAAAATTATCGACGGATGATGAAATTTCTAGAAAATAACCACTCCAAAATAATTCCTTTTAAACTTATGTAATCATTTGAAAAACATCGTGCAAAATATTATGCATGTTTTTTACTTACATTGCTGTTTCTGTTGTGATTTGCAAAATAGTAGTTTCAATTCAGTTTATTGTAAATTATTTTTTGCAAAATCTTCAATTGCTGGAATTTTTACTTTCAGGTCACACGAGATAAAACGTGCAGCAATTATTGGATTAACCTCGCAACAAAAAAAATAAAACTTTAAACTCTCAGAACACAAGAATGTACGCTCGTTTGCCCGGTAGTATTGTGTCAATTTTCACTTTCGTCTACAATTTCGACTACTTTTCTTATTAGAGCTTAATCCAGTGTTGCCAGATTTTTTTTTAAATCCCTACATTAATGAAAAAAAATCTCTCTTTTTCCCTACAGACAAAAAAATATTCCCTACATTTTTCGCTACACATTTGTATACCCTACAACACTACGTCGAGAGGGTATAATAAGTTTGTGCTAATGTTTGTTACACCAAAAAACATCAGACATCAAACATAGACTCACCTTTTAGTATACCGATCGACCCAAAAGCACTTTTTGTTTCGATTTATCGATGTCCGTCTGCCTGTCCATGCACTTTTGTGCGCACTCTACAGGTCAAACATATTAAGGTATTTTGATGAAATTTGGTACACATACCTATGTCGGCCCATGTTTAGACCTACTTTTTTAATAAATGCAAGAAATTTGCTTTTTTAGCAGTAAATTATATTTACTTTTATTATAAATTTGTACAGTTATTCATTCAGGTACAAAAGATTTTCAGTTAACAAAAATAATAGAAAGTGAAAAATAACAAAACTAAAAATAAAGAGTAAACAGATAAAAAATTAAATTTTTAAAAAATATATAGTTATACACTTAGGTAACACTGAGGGAACTATCTGCATAATATCAATGAATTTTTGTATTAGATCTATGAATTGTCACTGGAATTCGGCCATTGAAACTTTTCATTAAATTAATGCAGTTTTTCATAAAAGTGAATGAAAAATTTCATATTATTTATTAAAAATTAATACGACTAATGAAAAAGTTTCATTAAAAATATTTTCATTAAAAAAGCTAAAGCTTTTTCATAGAGTTTAAGAAATTTTTCATTCCTATTGTGAAGAACACTTCATTAGTTTAGTGAAAAAATTTCATTAAAACTCGTCCAAGGAATTCTCTCTGTGCAGATTACTGAATGTCCAGTTAATATTTAGCTGACAGTTAAATTAAAATGTTATATGAGAAACAACAACAAATGTGTCAGTTAAAGTCTCAGTTAATAGCTGACTGAACATTCAGTAATCGGGTCTAAGGGTCATATGCATAATCACTTTAAAAATTAATAGGTGACTTGTAAAACAAATTTTTCTTACAAAATTCAAATTATTATGCATAAGCACTTTAAAGTATTTAGGCATGGAACTGTATGCCTTTTTTTCATAATGTAATTCTGTTTTTGATATGACTAGACGTACAGCTAAAACTAACACAATTAATTACATTAGCTTGCAAATGAGATCTAGTAATACATATTAAGTTTAAAACTTCATGGCTTGATTTATTCCTTTTTTTTTGTACGTACATCAGTAACAATGCAAAATTTAGAAATATGTACTAAATTATCGTTAAAATTTTTAAGTTTGATTATATTGGACCAAAATTCGTCAACATCTAATTTTGACAAAGATTTTTTTTAATAAAAAACCAAAAAGCCATGGTATCCAAAGCTTAGTGTATACATATGTATATATACGACAGGGTGTTCACATATGTATGTATTATTTTCCGTGTTGTGTTACTTTAGTACTCATGACATTATGAATTGTAATAGAAAATTTTTTTAATTAAAAAAGTCCCTACAGTATGACTGAAAAAACAAAATATGTCCCTTTTTCCCTACAGATGAAATTTTTGCAAAAAATCCCTACGAAAAGGGAAAAATCCCTACACTTGGCAACACTGGATTAATCACAGCAACGTCGACAACGACAAGATGAGAGATGCAAAACTCGTTCGTTAAGCTGCCTACACACCAGAGCTTTGAAGAATTAATTCCTTAATTCAATTTTTGAATTCTGAATTAAAAATTCGATGAATTAATTCACTAAGCACCATATATTGAATGGAATTAATTCATATTTGCTTTCGTTCGATTTATTTTGTTACGAATTAATTCAATTGCAATAGTTCTTTTTATTGAATCAAATGAATTAATTCACTGGTGAACACGTTCAATTTTATAAATCGAACGGAAAAAAAGTGAATTAATTCCTTACTGAATTCGTTCAATTTCATTTTCATTCAGTGAATTAAAAAAAATAAAATTACGTTCAGTGAATTAAAAAAAAAATAAAATTACGTTCAGTGAATTAAAAAAAAAAATAAAATCAGTTCACTGAATTGAAAAAAAATAAAATAAGTTCACTGAACTCAAAGCCTGTTTTCTGTCGTTCAGTAGAAGAAAACAATAATGTACAAATAAATTTTTTTAAATAAGCAATTTTACAGCGTGTGCTAGTAACAAATTAGAAACCGGATGCTGTTTATCAACCTACATGATTCAAAAATAAAGCCTTTTACTATTAAAAATAAAAACTTTACAGATATAGATAAATTTGGAAAAAAAAATATAACTATATAACTAGTTAGAAAAATTAATAGTTATATTTTTTCCCAAATTTATCTATATCTGTAAAGTTTTTATTTTTAATAGTAAAAGGCTTTATTTTTGAATCATGTAGGTTGATAAACAGCATCCGGTTTCTAATTTGTTACTAGCACACGCTGTAAAATTGCTTATTTAAAAATTTTATTTGTACATTATTGTTTTCTTCTACTGAACGGCAGAAAACAGGCTTTGAATTCAGTGAACTTATTTTATTTTTTTTTTTCAATTCAGTGAACTTATTATTTTTTTTTTAATTCACTGAATGTAATTTTATTTTTTTTTAATTCACTGAATGAAAATGAAATTGAATGAATTCAGTGGTAAATTAATTCAGTAAGGAATTAATTCACTTTTTTCCGTTCGTTTTATAAAATTGAACGCGTTCACCGGTGAATTAATTCATTTGATTTAATAAAAGGAACTATTGCAATTGAATTAATTCTTTGAATTTGTTGTTTGATGAACAAATTCAGTTGAATGAATTCCGTGAATTACTTAAGAAAAGGAATTCATTCAATTCTAGAGAAAATTGAATTCGATTGGTAGTGAATTCATTCAAAAAGGAATTAATTCTTCAAAGCTCTGCTACACACTAGCGAACATTCCATTCCACATGTCCATTTTTTACGAATGTTGAAATGTGTATAGCATTGTGTCATGTTGACCTTCGAGTTTACAAAATTTTTTGATATTTTTTGTTTCCAAACTCAATTTTTCATCGTGTGTATCGATGTTACTGTTTTTGCTGTATTTAGTTCATTGATAGCAGTCACGCTATCAGGAGCTTTTGTAATTACGCATTTGAGAAAATGAAAATGACGATAATTATTAATAATAAAAACTGCATTAATTTTATAAATGAATATATTTGCGAGAATTATGGGACATAAAATGTGATAACTAAAAAAATAAAACTAAAAAAACAGCAGCATATGGAAAACGAACAATTAACAAATTAATTAATTTGATTTTGTTCCGCCCATATTTCATGTAATCAGTTCTACAAACAAACAAAATTGATGTTTCGTTTGAGATTTTGTTGTCGTGTGTGCATCGTCTGTATAAAAGAATTAAAAAAGTAGAAACACATGTTCCGTCACGCATGTTCCCTAGTGTGTGGGCAGCTTTACACATTAACTTAATTTTGGGAAGAAGCAAAAAACTTGTTGCGGTTAAATAAATTAACAAAATTAGTTGAAATCTTTTAATTCTTAAATGTTATGCCATTCCTGATTAAAAACTCAAAAGTTGAAAAATCGAACATTTTTTTACAAATCGCCTAAGAACGGTCAGAATCAATTGTCATCTCGTTTTTTTTTTAATTTTTGTAACGAAGGAGTTATGCATACTCATTTGTATGGAAGCAAAATGTCGCAATGTCGTCCGGCGATTAGTCGTCGGAATCGAACCTACTCTATTTTCATGGCGACCAGAGCTTTGAAGAATTAATTCCTTAATTAAATTTTTCAATTCTGAATTAAAAATTCGATGAATTAATTCACAAAGCACCATATATTGAATTGATTTAATTCATATTCGTTCGATTTATTTTGTTACGAATTAGCTCAATTGCTATAGTTCTTTTTATTAAATCAAATGAATTAATTCAATGGTGAACGCGTTCAATATTATAAATCGAACGGCAAAAAAGTGAATTAATTCCTTACTGAATTAATTCACCACTGAATTCATTCAATTTCATTTTCATTCAGTGAATTAAAAAAAATAAAATTACATTCAGGAATTAAAAAAAATAAAATTACATTCAGTGAATTAAAAAAAATAAAATTACGTTCACTGAATTAAAAAAAAAAAAAAAATTACGTTCAGTGAATTAAAAAAAAATACCTTCATTGAACTCAAAGCCTGTTTTCTGCCGTTCAGTAGAAGAAAACATTTATTTACAAATAAAATTACATATATATTAAGTGATAAAGAAACCCGATGCACTTTATCAACCTACATGATTAAAAAATAAAGCCTTTTACTATTAAAAATAAAAACTTTACAGATATATGTAGATGAATTTGGGAAAAATGTAACTATTATATTTTCAAACTTATGCTTCCCAGTAAAATGTAGATGCTTAACTATGACGTATTTCATTTATACGTTTTTACAATACAATGTTTTCTTCTACTGAACGGCTTTTAATTCAGCATACGTAATTTTTGTTTTTCAATTAAGTGAACGTAATTTTTTTTTTTTTCAATTCGTGGACGTATTTTTTTCTTTTTTAATCCACTAAACGTAATTTAATTTTTTTTAATTCACTGAATGTAATTTTATTTTTTTTTAATTCACTGAATGAAAGTGAAATTAAATGAATTCAGTGAGGAATTAATTCAGTAAGGAATTAATTCACTTTTTTTCCGTTCGATTTATAAAATTGATTTAATAAAGAGAACTATTGCAATGGAATTAATTCTTTGTATTTATTGTTTGATGAACGCGTTCAGTTGAACGAATTCAGTGAATTACTTAAGAAAAGGAATTCATTCAATTCTAAAGAAAATTGAAATCGATTGTTAGTGAATTCATTCAAAAAAGAATTAATTCTTCAAAGCTCTGATGGCGACACACTAGGTGCGTTCGATTACTTTTCTCAGTCAAGTCCAGTAAGAATTACTCAGTACAAACTTACAGAGAGTAAGACAAGATTTACTCTCAAAATAAAATTTTCACAAACATGTACGCGAACACAAAATTTGCAACAATTTGCAAGTTTGTAGACACAGCTGATTACAACACCAAATATACAAATAAATTTGAACTGATCGCTATGGAAGAAGAGAATTTTTGATATTAAATCTTAAGCAGACAGTTTTTAGAAGGTGGTCTTATCTTTTCCATAATTTATTTTTAAAGTTTTACTGCTTTGCATTTCCATAAAATAACATAATTGGAAAATATTTTTTTTTATTTACAATAAACAAACATGTGTTTTCGAAACATATGTTTTTTTCTGCTTGCAAATTCTTACTGGCAAAAATTTATCCAGTAAAAATTTGCAAGAAAAAGAAGAAGACTTAAAAACTCTCATCATAGAACTGTCACTTTATTCTCTCTTTTTTCTTTCTGTTTACTGAGTATTTGTGTAAACGAACGCCATCCAGTAAAAATTTGTACAAAATTGTACAAATTATCCAGTAATCGAATGGACCTACTAGTGAATCAAAATATTTGACAAATTGTTGCTATATTTTTATCTAATACCTTATTCATACAGAACCCAAAACAAGTAGTTTTCAAACTTATTTTGTGTATCAATTTTTCGAGTTAGGCTGCGTTTACACTGCACCGAAATCCCGAGATTTCGATATTCACCACTCCGAAAAAACAGTGAAGATATGCCTATTAACTTTAAATTTTTTTTGGAAAATGTATTTATTAGAACTTAATATGTTTACTGTACTCAAAATTGAACATCTATAAGCTTTTCTTCATTGCTTTTTCAGAGTGGTGAATATCGAAATCTCGAGATTTCGTTGCAGTTGTAAACACAACCTTATCAAAATTTTTTATATTTTGTGTTCCAAATATTCCATCGTGTGTATCTATGGGTGCGTTCGGCAGATACAATTTGACAGTCAACAGTTCTACAACAGTTGCGCAACTATTTGCTGAACGACCTGATCACTAACCGCTCAGTCTGAGCGCTGTCATATTTTGGTAGCGTAAAAAATGTTTGCTACTTTTGATCAAATAGTGATACATTTGTTGTTGTTGATTTTAAAAAATTTTTGTTTTGTATGATTGACAAACAAAAACATACAAATATAATTCAAAAACAAAAAATTTATAAAATCAAAGGAAAATATAGAAAAAATGTATTTAAAAACAAAACAAAGAAAACATCGTTCAGCAGAGTAAGTAATCACAAAGCGCTACAAGTCACCGGTATCATTTTAAGGTTTCTCTGCCGAATGCTACCTATGTTTACTTGTTTACTATGTTTTTGCTGTGTTACCTAGTGTCTTCAATTGCAATGAAATGTGCAAAGAAATTTGAAAATAACACACAAAACAACAACAACGAAAATAATTTTGTTGTTGCTTTGTGTGTTATTTTCAAATTTCTTTGCACATTTCATTGCATTTGAAGACACTAGGTTATAGCCATGTAAAATAGCCATGGATGGTAACGAAACGATGCGGTTATCGGTAAGGGTAACGCTATTTTAGATTATTTCGGTAACGGTATTTTAAGGGTAACGCTATTTCATTTATTTATTTGATATTTTATTGATAACGGTTTTTTGGTTATTTCGGTAACTTTATTTTAAGGTTAGCGATATTTTGATTATTTTGGTAACGGTATTTTAAGAATAACGGTAGTCAGTTATTTCGATGCATCCAGCAATTTGTTTTACAAAACACAAACGAAATTAAAAACAGAACCAATTTATCAACTTAAAGTACGTAAGTCAATTTAACAAGATCCAAGTACTTGAGTTAACAAGATCCAAGTACTCGAGTTAACAAGATCTAACAAGTAATCGTTAGTACTCGTACAAGTACGTGGTGGTTATAAATGTAAACAAAACGCACGTGGTGCTATAAATGTAATCAAAAGCACGTGGAGCTATAAATGTAAACAAAAGCACGTGGTATGTGAAAATTTTACCAAATAACTTAAAAATATGTATATATACAGATGTAGAGCTCAGAAATTTTCAAGAATAATTTTCCACTACATTTCTAAAAATCTGGACATTTAACACATGACTAGGGAATGCAAAATCCCGCACTTTTTAATTTCCCGGGAAAGCGGGAAATTTATTTTGAATTCCCGGGATCCCGCAAGGGAAATAAATTAGAAAATATTTTATAATAATTTAAAAAATTTTATAAAGAAAATATCTTAAAAACCTCAACTTTTCAGGTTCGTGAAAAAGCTCAGGCCATGAGTGGTTTTTCTTGGAATTTCATTGAATTTTTATAGTGGGAAAAAATTAATTTTATATTAAAAACGAGTAAAAAGGTTAAAGTCGGCCATGCCGACTATACAATACCCTACACCAGTCTGGTGTATTGTTTGGATCCGAAATTCGAATGGGTTAAAATGGGGCTTATGTCAAAATTTTCTATAATGTGAGTCAGCGCACCAAATTTCATTAAAATATCTTAATATTTGCGACCTGCAGTTTGTAACCAAGCCAATTTTGGGGGGACCCTTATATGGGCACTAGTTCTAAACATGGACCGATGTTCACCAAAATCAATAGGCTTCGTCCTTGGGCCAACATAGGTCTATGTACCAAATTTCATCAAAATATCTTAATATTTGCGACCTGCAGCGTATAAACAATATAATTTTGGGGGGACCCTTATATGGGCACTAGTTCTAAACATGGACCGATGTTCACCAAAATCAATAGGCTTCGTCCTTGGGCCAACCCTTATAAGTCTATGTACCAAATTTCATCAAAATATCTTAATATTTGCGACCTGCAGCGTATAAACAGTATAATTTTGGTAGGACCCTTATATGGGCACTAGGTCTAAACATGGACCGATGTTCACCAAAATCAATAGGCTGCGTTATTGGGCTAACATAGGTCTGTGTACCAAATTTCGTCAAAATATCTTAATATTTACGACCTGCAGCGTATAAACAATATAATTTTGGTAGGACCCTTATATGGGCACTAGGTCTAAACATGGACCGATGTTCAAAAAAATCAAACTTGTTCGTCCTTGGGCCAACATAGGTCTGCGTACCAAATTTCATCAAAATATCTTAATAGTTGCGACCTGTAGAGTGCGCACAAGATTGCATGGACAGACAGACAGACAGACAGACGGACGGACGGACGGACGGACGGACGGACGGACGGACTGACGGACATCGTTAAATCGAAATAAAAAAAAAATTCTGAACCGATCGGTATACTATAAGGTGGGTCTACGACCAATATTTTTTGGTGTTACAAACATCAGCACAAACTTATAATACCCTGACCACATAGTGGTGTAGGGTATAATTATATATGTAAGTCTAATTTTATATTTAAAAAAAATTAATTAAGTACAACTAATTGATGGACTAAAAAATTTGTCCATTGAAAAAAATAAATAAAAAAATTAATATTAAAAATAATTTTAGTAAATTGGAAAATTTTTTTTAAAATTATGGAAATAAATTTTAACTTTCTTGAACATTTTTAAAAATCAATGGACAAATTTGTCTTTAATTCTATATAGACTAAGTGCGAAGCAAAACCGCATTGGTGGTTTTCTTAAACAATATATTTTTTTAGTTCCTTTTAGTGCCTGCTTTAAGAGCCCCCAAAAGGCATTTAAATGTTCGATCAAGTACACAAATTAATCAGTGTGTTCATTTACTCAACAATCCTACTACTTTTACTACAATTGGAAAATTTTTTTTTTTTTATAAATTCTTCCTATTAATTAACGTGTTGCTTCCTTTGGAAAGGGGATAGAGAAGAAATGAAAGGTGGATGCAGAATACCAATTAGGGGTCAAACTGGTATTAGATGCAATGGTGTATGCGATAAAGTTTATCACCTTACAAAAAAGTGTGCCGGTATAGATGATTACTCCATAAAAGTTATTGATGAGGATAATTATGTTCGTTTTATTTGCGATGATTGTATGCAATATATTCGGAATGTCGATCTTGTTTTAGGAGAAATTCAAGATGGAGTTATTAAAAACAAACAAACATTAGTGGACTACAAACATGAATTTGAAAGTTCACTTAAACAAAATGAACACGAAATAAAAGCATTATTAGAAGCAATTGAAAAACGTTATGATGAAAGATTTAGGAAAATGGACAATATACAAAAACAATGTGAAAAAAATGTACAAGAAGTAAAGAACCTTTATGGAAATCTAAATGAGGTTTAAAATAAAAACAAATATATGTGCAACATAATTGAAAAAAACAATATAAAGATGTGTAATGAAATAAAGAAAGTGGTTAATGATACAAACGTCAAAACAAAAATGTCGTATGCACAGACACTGGCAAATAATATAGTGATGCCAGATGTTTCGAAAAATGTCCCCTTAATAATAAAACCAAAGGAAAAACAAAGTGTGGAAAAAACAAAAGCAGAATTAAATGAAAAAGTGGACCCAGTTAATTTGAAAATAAAAAATGTTGAGAATAGAAAAAATGGAACATTAGTTATTCAAAGCGAAAATAATGAAGAAAGAGAGAAAATTAAGAAAGCAATACAAGATGAGATAAGTGAAAATTATGAAATAAAGGTTCCAAAAGATATCGATATGCAAATTATTATAACCGACATGAATTTTAAAATGCATGAGAAAGAATTAATAGAAAAGCTGAAAAAACAAAACGAAGTAATGCAAAACAGTGAATTAGAAATGATAAACATTTTTGAAACAAAAAGATATAATAGAACAATATTTAATGCTAAACTAAAAATTGGAAATGAAACATATCCGAAAGTTATATCTGGTCAAAAACTTAATGTTGGATGGGAAAGATGTAGAGTTTTCGATGGTACAAATATACTACAATGTTTTAAATGCCAAGGATACAACCATAAATCGTCAGATTGTAAAAATCAAGATGTTTGTTATAAATGTCACGGAAATCACAAGAGCAAAGAATGTAATAAGGAAATAATAAAAAAATGTTTTAACTGTATGAAAGAAAATAGAAGACTGAATTTAGGACTTGATGAAAATCACGTCACAATAAACCGGGAATGTCCAGTATATCAAAATAAGCTTAATATGAAGAAGAGGAGGATAGGTTTAACAGCCTAACAATCAAGGCAAATTCGTGGTATATATACAAATGTACAAGGCCTGATAAATAACTATAATCAAGTAGAAGTTATTGCCGAAAATGAAAAACCAGACTTTATGATATTATCAGAGACTCACGTAACAAAAGATATAGATGAACACGAAATATCAATACACGGCTATAAACAAATACTAACATTTTCAAACTCTACAAGAACTGGAGGTGTTATAATTTATTTTAGAAAATTATGGAGTGTTACAAAGATTTTCGAAAAAGTAGATGAATCAAAATACTGGATAAATGTATGTAAGATGCAATATAGAAAGAACATTATCATATTAGCAGCTGTATATAGATCGCCTAGCTGTAGTGAAGCAGAATTTTGTGAACAGTTTGAAGGAATTGTAGAAGACATATGTGAAAAGAACTGTGATATAATAATAGCGGGCGATTTCAACATAGATTGGTCAAGTAGTGGATTTTACAAAAGTAGAATGGAAAGCATACTTAATGATAATGGATTAAAACAAATAGTTAAAGAACATACGAGAGTGACAGCAAATTCAAGAACGTTAATAGATTACGTTATAACAAATAATAAGAGAATATCGGTTGAAAACAACAGTAACAATAAAATATCGGATCATTAATCTATTGATATAATTATCAAATATGATGATGAAGATGAAAAACAAAAGCATGTGCAATACAAAGAAATAGAAATATTTAAATACAATAAACAGTTATTTAATGGGGAACTAAGCACATTATTAAATATAGATAAAAATAACGACATAAATAATAATGTGGCCTTTTTCGACTCATGTATTGAGAAGACAATTAAGAAATTTACAAACAAAAAAATAATAAAAGACATAAATCCGATCAACAATTGGTTTAATGGTGAATTAAGGTTGCTCAAGCGAGAAAAAATTGTGAAATATGAAACTGCCAAATCCGAAAATACTAACGAAGCGTGGAACAACTACAAGATGGTACGAAACATATATAAAGCTAAAATAGTTAATGAAAAAAATAAATACGTTAATAACAAAATAAACAATGCAAATGATCAAAAAGAAATGTGGAAGGAAATAAAAAATTTGGTAATTAGAAAAAATCCTACTGTGATACAAACTATGATATTTAACCAAATAGAGTATAAAAAAGATTACCAAATAGCTAGTCAATTTAATAATTACTTTATAAATAGTATTAAAGAAATTAGAGATAATATAGAAGATGTGCAATATATAAACCGAGTGCCTGTGATAAACTGTAAATTTAAATTCCGTGCAATAAATATACAAGAACTTCATAATATATGTAAGAATATGAAAAATAAACCGGACTTTAATAAAGTAACAATCAAGATTATTATAGATAATTGGAACATAACAGGAAATGCAATACTGTATATAATAAATAAATCTCTAGAAACTGGAATTTTTCCAACAAACTGGAAGGAATCTATGGTGACACCAATTCAAAAAGTCTTAAAAACGAAAAAATGTGAAGAATATCGCCCAATAAATACGTTAAAAACATGTGAGAAAATACTTGAGAAAGTGGTAAAAATACAGCTGGAAAAATATATGGAAGAAAACAACCTATTTTCGAAATATCAATCTGGGTTTCGAAGAAAATTCTCGTGTGAAACCGCAGTGAACTATGTAATAAGTAGATGGAAGAATATGCAGAAAGACAACAAAATAATGGCAATTTTCTTAGATTTCAAAAGAGCTTTTGAAACAATAGATAGCGAGATATTAATACAAAAACTATATATGTACGGTATCCAAGGTAATGAACTGCAATGGTTTGAATCATATTTAATGGAAAGAAGTCAAACGACAAAAGTAAACAATATAAAATCAGATAAAATCAGTAACGAATTTGGAGTTCCACAGGGTTCGATTTTGGGGGCATTATTATTTATAATATATATAAATGATATGCCAAATATATTAGAAAAATGTGAAATAGTTCTTTATGCGGATGATACATTGATTTTTACGGAAGCGGATACGCCAGAAAAATGTCAGGATAATATATTGCACGATATAACAAGTATAAATAAATGGCTTAAAATGAATAAATTAAAACTAAATGAAAATAAAACAAAATTATTGGAAATAAACATGAACAGTAATTTGATAATAAAAATTAATAATGAAGAAATAGAGAAAGTAAATAGCATAAAATATCTCGGTTTTATTATAGACAAAGACTTAAAATTTAAAGAACACATCGAATTTATATGTAGAAAAATTGGCAAAAAAATAGGATTTTTTAAACGAATAAGAAATAAAATTTCAATTATTACGGCTGTAAATATTTATAACGTAATGATTAAACCACACTTTGAATTCGGTTCCACAATTATATATTCATGCTGCACAAGACAACAAATATAAAGATTACAAAAACTGCAGAACAAAGCAATGCGTTCTATTTTAAAATGCAATCGGTATACGTCAATACAATATATGCTTAACACTCTAAAATGGCTTAATATACAACAACGTCTGGAGTTAAACACGCTAAATTTTATTCAAAAAATGAAGATGGGGAATGCACCGCAGTATTTATGTGAACAATTAAGATACGTTGGAGAAGTACAACCATATGGTCTTAGAAACGCGCAAAACTTTAGGATACAACGAGTAACAACGAATGCAATGCAACGATCCCTGTTTTATAAAGGTCTAAATTTATATAATATGTTACCTAACAATGTTAAAAGAGAATTAAATATAAATGTTTTTAGAAAGGAAAGTGCACAATTTGTAAAATATAATATACCACAGAGCTTTTAGCTAAATTTGTATTTAAAATTTAATAGGAATAATTTGTAAAGTATTTTAAATGCTACTAAATAAATAAATAAATAAAAAAAAAAAAATAATAATAAAAGATGAAGGGCTTCAAATCTGGCAACACTGTAATTGCGCGAGATGTTGAATTTTAGAACAGTTGTTGCGCGCCATCTGACGGTGAGTTGGCGAACTTTGTTGAAGCTTTTTAGTTCATAGCCCTGTTATATTATTTTACTTCGGTGGGGTTAAGTGCTATGGGAACACCGAAGGAGGACACTGCGATATGTATGAGGGATAGAAAAAACTCATACATATTACCATTTTTCATAAATGATGTTGCCTTGGTTGGGGCTCGAACCCGCAACCTCACGTGTAACAGTCCAACGCGCTAACCATTACACCACAGCGCCCACAAGTTTTCCAGTTGTAAAAGTAGCAAATTGTAGTAAGTAAACGAACAAGAGTAATGTAAAATTTTTACTATTTTCAAAACGTTGGAAAATATTGCATATGAAAATTTGAGATAATTAAATTGATTATTTAAATTGCATTTTGAAATCCCGGGATTCGCGGTCCATATTCCCGGGAATACGGGAACTGAAAAATACTTAATTTCCCCGGAATCCTGGGACGGGAAATCCCGGGATGCATTCCCTACACATGACTGAAATAATCCGGCGGACGAAACTACAAACCAACGAGATTTGGTCCGCTGGGTCATTATGCACCAAAATAAAATAAAAAAAATCATGTTTTTCAAAAATTCGTCAAAAATAGCGGGAGAGATGTAGAGCTCTGAAATTTTCAACAATAATTTTCCAATATATTTCTATAAGTCTGGATATATAACACATGCCTGAAATAATACGGCGGACGAAACTACAAACTAACAAGATTTGCTCGACTGGGTTATTTGCACCAAAATAAAACAAAAAAATCATATTTTTCAAAAATTCATCCAAAATAGCGGGAGAGATGTAGAGCTCTGAAATTTTCAACAATAATTTTCCACTACATTTCTATAAATCTGGATATATAACGAATGCCTGAAATAATCCGGCGGACGAAACTACAAACCAACAATAAAAGAAAAAAGTCATGTTTTTCAAAAATTCGTCAAAAATAGCGGGAGAGATGTAGAGCTCTGAAATTTTCAAGAATAATTTTCCACTACATTTCTATAAATCTGGATGTATAATGCACCAAAATAAAAGAAAAAAATCATGTTTTTCAAAAATTCGTCAAAAATAGCGAGGGAGAAATTTTCAAGATTAATTTTCCACTACATTTCTATAAATCCGGATATACATATAACACATGCCTGAAATAATCCGGCGGACGAAACTACAAACCAACAAGAGTTGGTCCGCTGGGTCATTATGCACCAAAATAAAATAAAAAAAATCATGTTTTTCAAAAATTCGTCAAAAATAGCGGGAGAGATGTAGAGCTCTGAAATTTTCAAGAATAATTTTCCACTACATTTCTATAAATCCGGATATATAACACATGCCTGAATTAATCCGGCGGACGAAACTACAAACCAACAAGATTTGGTCCGCTGTGTCATTATGCACCAAAATAAAATTAAAAAAATCACGTTTTTAAAAACTTCGTCAAAAATAGCGGGAGGGACGTAGAGCTCTGAAATTTTCAAGAAAAATTTCCACTACATTTCTATAAATCTGGATATATAACACATGCCTGAAATAATCTGGCGGACGATACTACAAACCAACAAGGTTTGGTCGACTGGGTTATTATGCACCAAAATAAAAGAAAAAAATTATGTTTTTCAAAAATTCGTCAAAAATAGCGGGAGAGATGTAGAGCTCTGAAATTTTCAAGAGTAATTTTCCACTACATTTCTATAAATCCAGATATATAACACATGCCTGAATTAATCCGGCGGACGAAACCAACAAGATTTGGTCGACTGGGTTATTATGCACCAAAATAAAATAGAAAAAAATCATGTTTTTCAAAAATTCGTCAAAAATAGCGGGAGAGATGCAGAGCTCTGAAATTTTCAAGAATAATTTTCCACTACACTTCTATAAATCCGGATATATAACACATGCCTGAAATAATCCGGCGGACGAAACTACAAACCAACAAGATTTGGTCCGCTGGGTTATAATGCACCAAAATAAAGGGAAAAAAATCATGTTTTTCAAAAATACGTCAAAAATAGCGGGAGAGAAATTTTCAAGAATAATTTTCCACTACATTTCTATAAATCTGGATATATAACACATGGCTGAAATAATCCGGCGGACGAAACTACAAACCGACAAGATTTGGTCCGCTGGGTCATTATGCACCAAAATAAAATAAAAAAAATCATGTTTTTCAAAAATTCGTCAAAAATAGCGGGAGAGATGTAGAGGTCTGAAATTTTCAAGAAAAATTTTCCACTACATTTCTATAAATCTGGATTTATAACATATGCCTGAAAAAATCCGGCGGACGATACTACAAACCAACAAGATTTGGTCGACTGGGTTATTATGCACCAAAATAAAAGAAAAAAAATCATGTTTTTCAAAAATTCGTCAAAAATAGCGGGAGAGATGTAGAGCTCTGAAATTTGCAAGAATAATTTTCCACTACATTTCTATAAATCCAGATATATAACACATGCCTGAAATAATCCGGCGGACGAAACTACAAATCAACAAGATTTGGTCCGCTGGGTTATTATGCACCAAAATAAAATACAAAAATCATGCTTTTCAAAAATTCGTCAAAATTAGCGGGAGAGATGTAGAGCTCTGAAATTTGCAACAATAATTTTCCTCTACATTTCTATAAATCTGGATATATAACACATGCCTGAAATAATCCGGCGGACGAAACTACAAACCAACAAGATTTGTTCCGCTGGGTTATTATGCACCAAAATAAAAGAAAAAAATCATGTCTTTAAAAATTCGTCAAAAATAGCGGGAGAGATGTAGAGCTCTATATATCTGGATATATAACAGATGCCTGAAATAATCCGGCGGACGATACTATAATCCAACAAAATTTGGTCCGCTGGGTCATTATGCACCAAAATAAAATGAAAAAAAATCATGTTTTTCAAAAATTCGTCAAAAATAGCGGGAGAGATGTAGACCTCTGAAATTTTCAAGGATAATTTTCCATTACATTTCTATAAATATAGATATATAACACATGCCTGAATTAATCCGACGGACGAAACCAACAAGATTTGGTCTGCTGGGTTATTATGCACCAAAATAAAATATAAAAAATCATGTTTGTTAAGATCTACATGGGTTAATCATTGTTATGGCTCAACAACATTGATTAACCTACATAATATTTAATTGTTTTTAAATTTTGTTATTTTGCATAAATAAGTAGAAGAACTTATTTTTGTTGTATCTTCAAAAATATATAGAGTAAAAGTCAATGACTTAATTTGTTTACGTTTTGCATTTGTTAATATTCTAAATTAAGTTTACGTTGTTTATTTTATTTATTGCAATTGTGCATTTTTACTATATATAAACTCAAAATAAATAAATGTTTTTTAGTTAGTCTTTAACCATTAATACTGGTGTTTCATTACACAGTTATTTCAAGGTATTTTTTCAGTTCAAGTGCTGAAAGAAGAAACAACTCAATTGTATCAACTTAGTGCCGTCCAAGTTTATGTGCTTGGACAGTAATCTAAAGATACGCTCAAACATTTTGGTGACCCCGACGAGATCAGCCGACGAGATCATTGAATTTCAAGTTTTCCCCCACCAGTGTAAGAGACTTGAAACACTCACTGATACAAACGTAAAGGGCTGGTTTCAGTATATTCATTAAGTGTAGCTGTTCAACAGGTTCAGCTCGTCTTAAGCAGCAAGTGGTAGCACAAGGCTTTCCAACAAATATTCCAAACTTCATCAAGTTCCAGGGACTGTAAGCAGTAGCGGAAGGCTACCCGCAGTTAACACACAATTCGGGCCAGTGACACAAGTCTACCCACAACTTCATCTAAGTACGTGATAAGACAACAGGATTGACGATGAGACAAGAAGCTTCATTACAACCCGCAAAACAAGGGTTAGTAATAAAACAACAATCAATCATTGCGATCACAAACAACATGTTGGACGAACTGCTCGCAGACGGCGCAAGCAGAACCAACGCTTATTTGTCTACAAGGTTAAGGCAAATAGAAACCCACTTCAACACTGTGCAACAGTTGCACAATAAGATATGCGTCGAAGACATGGAATACGATTTGGAGCAATACGTTTCCACAGAATCGTCAATTTGGGACAAAATAACGCGTGTCCAAGAAATTCAAGAAGGTTTCAAATCATCACCCCAAGACTCATCACTTTATTTGCCAAAGGTAACAATACAACCTTTCAATGGCGAATATCTACAATGGCAGTCTTTTTACGACCTTTTTAACGAAATGATCAACAATCAGCCCATTCCAGCTATAAAAAAGATGTGGTTTCTGAAAAACCATGTTAAGGGAGAAGCTCAGAATCTTATCCAGCATTTATCACCAACTGAAGCCAACTACACAACAGCTTGGAAAATGCTACAAGATAGATACAACAATCCCAGAATTTTAGCGTTCACGTTATTGGAAAAATTAACTGGACATAACAAGTTACCCTCCGACAACCCGCATCAGCTATCAAATCCCTCCATGATACAACAAGGGAAACAATTGCAGCACTTAACAATATAGGTGTAAACACACAAACTTGGGATCCAATTATTATGCATATAATCATCAGCAAATTGGACAAGGGAACTCATATGCTATACGAGCAGTCTTTGTCACAGCCAAGGGTAGTTCCTGGAAAACAGATTCCAAACATTGGAGGCAATATCCCAGAAGAGCAAGCAATCTTCAACAAAACAACCACATAAGACATGCTCCACAGCAGCAACAAAGGCAGCCGCTAATGAAACAAAATGCAGTGCTTGCCAAAATAAATATCATCCGCTATACAGATGTCAAGCGTTCTTAAATCAACCGATCCATAAAAGGTTGCAACACTTGAAATTAAACAATTTGTGCATTAATTGTCTAAAACCAGGGCATTTCGCAACTAAATGCTCTTCGCAACATTGCACCAAATGTCAGCACAAACACAACACATTGGTGCACAACGATGAAAATAGAAATTCACAGCAAGTCATGAAACCAGTACCAGCTCCATCCACGGTTGCTTCAGCGCAATATCATGGCGCCCGGCAGGGTTACGTGTTGTTGGCAACAGCAAGTGTTAGAATCCAAGCAAATAATGGGCAATGCGGCGAGTTCAAGGCAATTTTGGACTCCGGATCGCAAATCAACATCGTGACGGAAAGACTGGTAAACAAACTCAACATCAAACCATCAGAAACATCCCTGCGGATTGAAGGGATTGGCAGAAGATCGAAGCATACCAACAAACGTGTCAACATTAATCTGCAATCTAGAACAAGTGAGTACAAAACCAGATTTGAGGCTTTCGTGCTCCCCAGCATTATTCCTGATCAACCACCTCAAGATGTCAACATTTCATCATGGCCAATACCAGATAATATTCAATTAGCTGATCCAGACTTTAACGATACCAGTAAAATTGACATTCTGCTGGGAGCAGAATACTACCACGATTTATTGACGACCGGTCAAATTAAACTATCAAATAAGTTACCAACTCTCCAAAATACAAAATTAGGTTGGATAGTAAGCGGTAAAATAAAGAAGGAGGCAGGAAACTCAGCAATTTGTGCAATTTACAGTGAAGATGAAGCAACTACAACCGAACTAATAAAACGGTTCTGGGAAGTAGACAACTTCGAGACAGATAAAACCCTCACAATCGATGAACAAATGTGTGAGACACATTTTGTCCAAAATACCACCAGAAATCAAGATGGTAGATTCATCGTCCGATTATCATTCTCGGAGAACCCAAGTGCCCTAGGTGAAACGAAAAATGTAGCCCTATCGAGATTTCAGGCCTTGGAACGAAGACTTCAAAGGGATCCGTTGTTAAGGTCCCAATACATCGATTTCATGAATCAATACGAAGCATTAGGTCACATGACCCGAATTAATGAAAATGAAGTAGAAACACCGCATTTTTTTCATCCCTCATCACTGCGTGCTGAAGCCAGACAGTAGCACAACCAAGCTTCGCGTCGTTTTTGACGCTTCAGCAAAATCCGCCTCCGGATTATCACTTAACGACATTATGTACACCGGCCCCACCACTCAAGGTGACCTGTTTGGCATGTTACTAAGGTTTCGACTACCAAGGTTTGTCTTTTGCACAGACATAGAAAAAATGTACCGTCAGATCTTAATCGATCCAGCTGACCGTCAGATGCAGTTAATATTCTGGAGGAGGAATTCAACTGAGGCAGTGCAAATATACAAATTAAATACCGTAACGTATGGAACTTCTGCAGCACCGTATCTCGCAACAAAATGTTTGCAACAATTAACAGAAAGAAATATGGAAAGATATCCATTAGGCGCTCATACGTTAAGAAACGACTTTTACGTGGACGATGGCATGAGTGGCTCTAACTGTCTAACAACAGCCATCGAGATGCAGCAACAACTCACCAGACTACTTCAAGAAGCTGGATTTAAACTAAGAAAATGGTGCTCAAACCATTCTCAACTATTAAAAGGTATTCCACCTGAAGATCTGGAAGTAAACTTAGACTTTGACAATCAATCAACCAAGGTTTTAGGATTCACATGGTCTCCCAAATCAGATTTATTCTGCCTTAAGGCAGACGTTCAAGACAAGAGGACAATAACAAAACGTTCTGTTACATCGGACGTTGCCAGAATATTTTATCCATTAGGAATAGCAGGTCCTGTGGTAGTAGCGGCAAAAATTTTCATACAACAGTTATGGGAATTACAACTCGCTTGGGATGAACCGTTGTCAGCAGATCTAACCTCACATTGGACAACATTTCGCCAGAATTTAACCCACCTAAATAGTGTACACACCAAGCGACACATTTTTGATGGTCAAACGTATACTCACACTCAAATACATACGTTTGTAGATGCTTCCGAGAAGGCGTACGGTGCGTCTGTTTATCTACGTTCAGTTTTGAAGGATGGCAGAATTATCGTCAGGCTGTTATGCTCCAAATCACGTGTTGCTCCGCTAAAGAAGTTAACCTTACCCAGGCTAGAGCTATGCGCTGCTGTACTTGGAGCCGAACTAACAACTAGAGTTCGGAAAGAATTGCAATTTGAAAACAATCAGACATACCTGTGGTCCGATTCTGAAATAGTACTACATTGGATCAACTCACCCTCATCCTCACTTCACACCTTTGTGGCAAATCGAATCAGCGAAATACACGGGTTAACAATAAACACTCAATGGCGCCATGTTAGTTCCAAACAAAATCCCGCTGACCTTATCTCTAGAGGTTTAAACCCCGAGAAGTTGTCAGCATGCACCTTGTGGTTCTATGGACCAATATTTTTTACATAGTAAAGAAGATCATTGGCCTGAGGCATTCTCGAAAACCCTACAACCTACAGTTGACATGGAGTTTAAGCAAAAAACTGTTACTACTGCTTCAATTGCTTACGCAGGATTAGAGGAGATAATTTACAAAATTAATCATCGGAATTCCTTTAAGGTCCTTCAAAGAATAGTGGCATACATGTTACGCTTCATTCAGAACGCCAAGCTAACAAAGACAGATCGAGTGACAACCAAGACATTCACCCCTACCGAATTATCGTCAGCGCTGCACCTAATCGCCAGAACCATACAAGCAAGTGATTTCAAGGATGACATCATCAAGCTAAAAACAAAAAGGGAAGTTAGTATTTCCAGTTCCATCAGCAGCCTATCTCCTTTCCTTGACTAAAACGATGTTCTTCGAGTCGGGGGAAGACTAGAGGCCTCACATTTATCCTTCAACGCCAAACACCCAATACTGTTACAATACAACGATCCAATTTCAAAACTAATATTGAAAATGATTCATAAGGACAATCATCACTGTGGTCCACAAACATTATTAGCAATTTCCAGACAGCAATTCTGGATCATCAAAGGCAAATCAATGGCCAGAAATACCGTCCAAAGTTGTGTCCGATGCACAAGGGCAAAACCAAAACTGTTGACCCAAGTCATGGGCGGACTACCAGAAGGCAGAGTCACCCCAGCACGACCGTTTATTAAGTCAGGAGTCGATTACTGTGGCCCCTTCTTGGTCCATTATAAATTAAGAGGTAAAAGACCACATAAGGTCTATATAGCAGTTTTCATCTGTTTCTCAACAAAGGCAGTACATCTAGAAGTAGTGAGTGATCTTACCACCGATGCCTTTATTGGAGCCCTCAAAAGGTTTTTAGCACGGCGAGGACGTTGTCAGACAATTTATTCAGACAATGCGACCAATTTCGTAGGTGCACGAAATCAACTAGAAGAACTAGATAAGGCCATCTTTGCTAAGACCTCGCAAGAATCGATCATCCGATCATGCAGCAAGAAGAACATTGAATTTAAATTCATACCTCCTAGAACACCTCACTTTGGAGGATTATGGGAAGCATCAGTTAAATCCGCCAAACAAATGCTAGTACGAAGTGTATCAACAGCTTCGCTAACGTATGAAGAGCTTGAAACTGTGGTAATTGAAATCGAAGCAATTTTAAATTCACGACCGCTTACACCACTAACAACCAATCCAAATGACTTATCCGCATTAACCCCAGGACACTTCTTAATTGGAGAACCACTCACAGCTCAAGTGGATACAAATGCAGCACAGCCAACTAAGTCCCTTGCCAAAAGATGGGAACATGTATCTCAACTTAAACACGAATTTTGGAGAAACTGGTCCACCGAGTATTTACACCATCTTCAAGAAAAACGCAAATGGAAAACATCATCCGAAAATGTGAAAGAAGGACAGTTGGTCATCATAAAGGAAGATAACGTACCTGTTATGCAATGGCCACTCGGAAGAATTCTCAAAACATATCAGGGAAGTGACGTTAAGGTTCGGGTGGTAGACCTTAAAACAGCATCGGGAATATCAAAGCGAGCCATTACCAGACTAGCACCATTATTTCACGAAGATGAAGAAACCCTAGACAGGGAAACATTAAAAAATCGACCATTGCCTACAGACGAAGCAGAGGTTGTTCCACGTAAAAAACACAAACAAGATAAGGTCTCTTCAAGGAACCAGAAGCCAATTAAGAACTCGACTTTATTCACTATGCTCATTACACTTTTACTCATCCCAGCAGTCATAAGTAGCAATATTCATATCAGCAAGTTTCGCTCTGATCCAGAACTCTACTTTGAAGGAATTGGAACAACGAATCTAGTCACATCCGAATGGAAAATGATGGTGTACTATGACTTGACTTCGTTTTCATCAGAATTAGAATCTCTTTCATCAGGAATACAAGCACTACAACAGTTGTGCCCAGAAATCAAACATCAGTCTATGTGTGAGGTCCTTACCAACAATCTTGAATAAATAAAGAACGAATTGCGCCAGGAGGAGATATTTACAATACATCGAGCAAGAAGAGCAGCAATCAACATCATTGGAAATATAGCACGATCATTATTTGGTGTCTTGGACTCAGATTATGCCGAAGAAATGTCAAGAACCATTAATCAAGCGAAAACTGAGAAGGGGCACCTTCTTCAATTACTTAAAAATCAGACATCAATCATAGACTCAACCATAAACGTCATAAAACAAGACGAAACCAGAACCCAAAAAGGCATTAATGAAATCTTGGAAAGAATCAATCAAGAAACGATTCTATTAGACAAAGAATCGCAACAAATCAGCAAAGCACAACTATTCGGAATTCTGTCAACTCATCTCACATTGCTAGCTAAGATTTGTATCTTCAAAGAACAGAATCTGAAATCATTAATGTACTCTCAGACTCACATAATGGAAGAATAAGTCCACTGCTACTATCACCTCACCAGCTTAAGGCGGAGCTAGCTACCATCAAGGCGCATCTCCCGGCTTTTCACGCACTCTCAATTGATGACGACAACCTAATCCAACTATATAAGTTAATGAATACCAAGGGGGCTGTTACCAAGGGAGAAGTAGTTTTCAAAATTAAGCTACCACTAGTTGACCAGCAAGTTTTAGAGTTGTTTAAGATAACTCCGGTTCCAAGCAACAAGAACCAAACTCTCATCACCATCATTCCAGATAGCTCATTCATAGCAGTAAATTCGCACAGAGATCAGTACATTCCATTGTCTACTGAAGATGTCACCAACTGCATAAAGGCCAAACCTGACATCTACATATGCAAAAATAAGCAACCCAAGTTAGGAAGGATTTCCGACATAAATTCATGTGACATAAACATATTCATCCATAAGAATACAACTAGCTGCAAGTTATCCCGACTGCCAGGTACCTCTACATGGACTCAATTAAACAACCCAAACAAATGGATATTTTCTATGACAGCAACTTCTGAATTTTCTTCAGTTTGCGACACGGAAACCCTACAAGCCACATTAACGGGTTGTGGAATCCTGGAAGTAGGCCCTAGTTGTGTTATCAAAACCAACACGATAACAATACAGGGCCACTCTGGGGCATCAAACAAGTTGCACATCTCATATGCCAACTTTAAGCAAATCGAATCAATCAGCACACCTCAAGAATTAAAAATGGTTTTAAAACTCAACTTGATCAACTTACCGAATTACAAAAACAACTAAATGAATCAGCCCTTATTCATATCCCGACAATTATCAACTCTAATAGTCAACATCATCATGCAGTAAGTTACACTGCCCTCATCCTCTCAATCATGGTGACGCTTATATTCATAGGCAGGAACCTCTTACAAAGATATCATCGGAACAATCCTAAGAATATTGACAAGCCGACAGCAAAGCCAATCCCACAACCAAGACCTATATCAATGGACATCATAGATACTTAAATCCATTAGCATCGTAGTTGAACTTTCGTTCAACGCCGGGGAGAATGTTAAGATCTACATGGGTTAATCATTATTATGGTTCAACAACATTGATTAACCTACATAATATTTAATTGTTTTTAAATTTTGTTATTTTGCATAAATAAGTAGAAGAACTTATTTTTGTTGTATCTTCAAAAATATATAGAGTAGAAGTCAACGACTTAATTTGTTTACGTTTTGCATTTGTTAATATTCTAAATTAAGTTTACGTTGTTTATTTTATTTATTTTCTATATATAAACTCAAAATAAATAAATGTTGTTTGTTAGTCTTTAACCATTAATACTGGTGTTTCATTACACAGTTATTTCAAGGTCTTTTTTCAGTTCAAGTGCTGAAAGAAGAAACAACTCAATTGTATCAACTTAGTGCCATCCAAGTTTATGTGCTTGGACAGTAATCTAAAGATACGCTCAAACAATTAATTTTGATTTACACATAGCAGCAGAAACATGTAACGGATCCCAGTGTAAAAACGGTAATGACATATCATTATTTCTTGGACTACCAGTAATGACACCCACTTACCTTCTGCATTATTTTAAAATATATAATAATGAGTTACTGATAATGACTTATTTTTATCATTATTTCAAATAGAAAATAATTTTCTAGATTTTTTTTTTAATTTTTTTAAATCTATTTTAAGACTCACACATATTTTTTAATTTTAATTTAATTTTTTGTATGTTAGCGAGTAAGCTTGTGTGCAGCAGGTCAATTATGTTTTTATCTATTAAATACTACATGTCGATGTAGCTCAAATGGTGGAGCTATTGACTGGCAATCTGTAGACCCAAGTTCGATTCCCGCACCAGCAAATTTTATTTAAAAAAGAGTACAATAAAAAATATTTTTTTTATATAATTTATTTTTTGAAAATCTATTTTTAGACTCATTATTTTTGTCAGTACTGGTAAGCACATAGGTAACGATATATTTTTTGATTTTTCGTATGTTGGTGTGTAACCATAACTCATTATTTTTCGCGACATCGCCATATAAAGGTAATAAGAAATGTAATAACAAAAGTAACTAGTTACCATTACCAAGTATGTAGTTACATAACCACATATCTGGTAATGATTTTCTACACTGGGATTGTTATTGCTATGAGGAACATGATTTTTTTCTTTTATTTTGGTACATAATAACCCAGCGGGCCAAATCCTGTTGGTTTGTAGTTTCGTCCGCCGTATTATTTTAGGCATGTGTTATATATCCGGATTTATAGAAATGTAGTGGAAAATTATTGTTGAAAATTTTAGAGCTCTACATCTCTCCCGCTATTTTTGACGTATTTTTGAAAAAAATGATTTTTTTCTTTTATTTTGGTGCATAATAACCCAGTTGACCAAATCTTGTTGGTTGGTAGTATCGTCCGCCGGATTAATTCAGGCATGTGTTATATATCCAGATTTATAGAAATGTAGTGGAAAATTATCCTTGAAAATTTCAGAGGTTTACATCTCTCCCGCTATTTTTGACGAAATTTTGAAAAACATGATTTTTTTATTTTATTTTGGTGCATAATAACCCAGCGGACCAAATCTTGTTGGTTTGTAGTTTGGTCCGCCGGATTAATTCAGGCATGCGTTATATATCCAGATTTATATAAATGTAGTGGAAAATTATCCTTGAAAATTTCAGAGGTCTACATCTCTCCCGCTATTTTTGACGAATTTTTGAAAAACATGATTTTTTTATTTTATTTTGGTGCATAATAACCCAGGGGACAAAATCTTGTTGGTTTGTAGTTTCGTCCGCCGGATTATTTCAGGCATGTATTTTATATCCGGATTTAAAGAAATGTAGTGGAAAAATCTTGTTGGTTTGTAGTTTCGCCCGCCGGATTATTTCAGGCATGTGTTATATATCCGGATTTATAGAAATGTAGTGGAAAATTATTCTTGAAAATTTCAGAGCTCTACATCTCTCCCGCTATTTTTGACGAATTTTTGAAAAACACGATTTTGTTCTTTTATTTTGGTGAATAATAACCCAGCGGACCAAATCTTGTTGGTTTGTAGTTTCGTCCGCCGGATTATTTCAGGAATGTGTTATATATCCAGATTTATAGAAATGTAGTGGAAAATTATTGTTGAACATTTCAGACCTCTACATCTCTCCCGCTATTTTTGACGAATTTTTGAAAAACATGATTTTTTTTATTTTATTTTGGTGCATAATGACCCAGCGGACCAAATCTTGTTGGTTTGTAGTTTCGTCCGCCGGATTATTTCAGTCATGTGTTATATGTCCAGATTTATAGAAATGTAGTGGAAAATTATTCTTGAAAATTTCAGAGCTCTACATCTCTCCCGCTTTTTTGACGAATTTTTGAAAAATATGGATGAATTAGAATTTTATATTATTTATATTTTATTTTATGGAAAAATATATTTTTTACAAAATAAAACATATTTTTGCGATTTTATTAACATTTTATGTGTATATATACATATTTTTAAGTTATTTGGTAAAATTTTCAAATACCACTTGCTTTTGTTTACATTTATAGGTCCACATGCTTTTGTTTACTTTACATTACATTATACACGTGCGTTTTGTTTACATTTATAACCACCACGTGCTTGTCTGCTGTTTATTTCCAAAAAAATCAGCTGTTATATACGAGTACTAACGATTACTTGCTAGATCTTGTTAACTCGAGTACTTGGATCTTGTTAAATTCTTGGAGATCCATCTTTCATATTTCTAATCTAACACTGAGGTTACACGATCAAGATTTAGCTTTCAAGTTGATAACACATACTGTTTGTTAAATTCAGTTGAACTTGAAGCTGTGACGTAGGCTGCATGCAACTTGATAGTCAATTTTGTTTTCAAGATGCCGTCGTCAAGGAAAGAACTAAAAATGATCGCCTCTGTGGGCTGTTTCCGCACTGTTTGCTGTTCGAAAAGACTTTATTTTTTTCTTCACATCTTCCACAGACATTTTCATGTTAGCAGAAATTGATTTTTTATTTATTTTTAAATCATTTCGTCGATACACCGAAATATTCACATTCCGTATTTTATCAATCGTGTTTTATTGCGGCACAATATTTGGAAAAAGAAAAACAAATTTACAAGAAATTTGATCAGCTGTTTAAAACTTGACCGTCAAGTTTTCTCAAAACTTGAAAGCAAAAATTGATATCAAGTTGCTGTTCAATTTTTAAAATGTGTGTTAGTAAAAAAATGTGAGTGTATTGAAACTTGAAAGGCAAAAATTGAACGTGTAACCCCTATGTAAAGCGGCCCACACATTAAGGAACATTCGTGAAATAAATTCCCATTTTTTTGCGAATGGGTGAGTTTGTTTGTGAGTGTGTGCATGTTGACATTGTGCAATTCGTGTTTACAAAATTTTTTGATATTTTTTGTTCTCTACTCAATGTTCCTTAATGTATGGGCAGCATAATGCGACAAATAGACTACGCAAGTTACTTGCACAATAACGAATTTGTTCAAGTCACCTTACTCGACACACATAATTCAAGTAAACTGTGCAATATTAATTTTAATTTACACAGCAGCAGAAACATGTAGCGGATTGTTATTGCTATGTGGAAATATTAGTCTTTAAAAGCTTTATTTCACACTTTGCGCAGGCAAAAATACCTGAAATTCGTTGGCGATGTTAATAAATTTATATTGACATTTTTTACTTTACGTTTATTCATACTTTTAAATTTTTTTATCCGTATTTATGATGTTCACTCTTCAAAAATTATTGCTGAACTGTGCTAATTTCTGCATACACTGCGCAGATAACTTGCAAAAGTTCTAAAATAATGCGTAAAAAACAAAATTGTTTTGATTTTTACTCAAGTCTAAAAATATACTTGTACAAGTACACAAACCAGGCCACACACTGTTCAACTGACATGCACAAACTCATTATTGTGCAAGTAACTTGAGTAGTCTATAGGACGCATAAACGAGTTGTATTTACTTATAGTTGTATTTTCATGGCAAAAGTATGCATATATTTGGAAAAATACAACTATGAATGTACTGAGGAGTTTCGTTGGGGCATTGAGACAAAAGAACACGGTACTGAGTACTTAGTACCCAAATACTTAACTTTTAAACAAAAAATATTTGCGACCTAACCAAAAATTTCAAAAAACATATTTTCCGCTGCCGGAATAAAATATTTATTAACTTTGGATGAAATACAACTTTAATATTTATATATTAAACTTTTCGAACAGGGATGAGTAGTTTAAAGATGAAACTTTTGATTTTTTGGTCAGAGGAAGACGGCAGCTACTGAAGATCTGTTTGTATACAATTTGTTGCCCGGAAGGATAAAGCAGCTACATTTAAGTCGACTGTCAGTGAAATATATAATTTTATTTAAAAACACAATTTGTTTAGTTTTTGTTTAATTTTATTAAACATTGGGTCACCCAATTTGGGTGCGTTCGGCAAATACAATTTGACAGTCAACAGTTCTACAACAGTTGTGCAACTATCTGCTGAACGACCTGATCACTAACCGCTCAGTCTGAGCGCTGTCATATTTTGGTAGCGTAAAAAATGTTTGCTACTTTTGATCAAATAGTGATACATTTGTTGTTGTTGATTTTAAAAAATGTTTGTTTTGTATATGCAGTGTTGCCACTTTTTAAATAATTATTCAAAAACGGTACTGTTTACACATTCGTTGGATAATTTTTGAATAATGACATTTTTGTATAGTTTTTGTGTAATTTCACTTTAAACAGAAATTTCCGCAAATTTTTAAAAGTTAAAAAAAAATCAATAGTTGACGAAAGTAGTTTGTAGTTTACCACAAATCTCCAATTTTTTTTAAAACACCGTCTTTTGTTTATTTTTTGCGAAAAAAATTGTCAAGCTTCCTTTAGAAATTCTCTTGGTTTGCAAGACCATTTAAAAATGCAGCGAAAGAGTGGGAAAATTTGAGTATGTCATCAAATTAGGAACACCTTGGGCAGAGAAAAATTGGTTAAATTAAAAAAAAATGGTTAAAATTTGAGGGGTATGGGAGAGAATAATTACCAAGTATGTAATATTTTTGCATGCAACGCATCTGAATGAAGTAGCCTTTTTGAAAAACATAAATACTACCATTTTTTTTAATATTCGAATTTAAAAGCACGCCATTTTAAGCTTTAAAAAAGTTATTGCGTTGAAATTCCCTTTAGTTAGAGAATAATTTGTTATATTTTTCAGAAAAATTGGCCTGGATTTGCTTTTGTAGAAGGCAAAAACCCGGACCAGGTTATTGCAACAGGTTACAATGCAAATAACTTTTGCACTTTGCAGGTGGAAGAAATGCTGTGTTTAAAAATCAGTTCATAAATAGAAAAGTGTAAATTTCATTTACAGTGTGAAATTTTATATAAGTCCAAAATATTTTTATTCTTCCCCGCTGTGCTCAGGAGAGTTTATTTTGAAATAATATAAGAAATTATAATTTTTTGTGTAATTTCATACGGTTTTGGATAATTTTTGACCTACAGATGTGTAATTTTTTATTTTACTGGTGGCAACACTGTATGATTGACAAATAAAAACATACAGATATAATTCAAAAACAAAAAATTTAAAAAATCAAAGGAAAATATAGAAAAAATGTATTTAAAACAAAACAAACAAAACATCGTTCAGCAGAGTAAGTAATCACAAAGCGCTACAAGTCACCGGTATCAGTTTAAGGTTTCTTTGCCGAATGCTACTGTGGCAGTTAACCCTACACAAATGTAGATCCTAATTTGGTTATAAATTGTTGAAACTTTGGCAACCCCTTTTCAGCAGAAAGGCTGGCAACATGGGGCGCCACTAACATTGTTAGATAGTATTTAGAAAGAACTAGAATATTCTTTTGTTAATGTAGACGCTAAATGTAATTCAAGTAGAAAAGACGTAAAAATATTGAATAAAAAATATATGTAAAAATAAGAGAAGTCTTTTAATTATTATTGGTTATACGGATAAACAACAACCATATTGGTGACCCCTAACGAGCAAAATGCCAGATGAAAAGAAGAAAATGGAAAGTGAAGCTACAACATCAGGTGCAAATAGTGTCCGTGAAGTTTTTAGAGTGGGCGTTAAACCACCAACTTTTTGCAAGGAACAGCCAGATATTTACTTTATACAAATGGAATCACAATTTGCCGTTGCCGGAATAAAAACCGACGAGACGATGTATCATCACGTAATTTCATCATTAGATCCACAGTATTTATTACAGGTTGCAGATATTATACGAAACCCATCGTAAATTAAGAAAATTGATCAAGGAAATCGAACTAGGTGATCTTAAACCTTCACAGCTGTTGAAAAGAATGAAGGACTTAGCTGGTGATAAAATATCTGATGACGCATTGAAATCGTTGTGGATGGAACTTTTACCAGAGACTGTTCGCTCTGTGGTGACAATTGTCGATGGTAATTCTACTCAGAGGGCTCTGCAAGCGGATAAATTAATGGAGGTGCAAAACTACCCTACCATATCTAGCATTCAACAAGAGTCAAGAGTAAAGGCTGCAGAAAGCCGTCGCCTATTCGTCACAGACCAGAAAACGAAACTGCGGTATTTAATTGACACCGGCGCTGATTTCTCGGTTCTGCCTCCTACAAATCGTGACATACCACATTCATACGATTTGTACGCAGCAAATGGTACGCCAATAAAAACATACGGTACGAAAATTATTTCAGTCGACTTCGGCCTACGAAGACAGATGAACTGGGAGTTTCTCATTTCCGACGTTACAAAGCCTATTATAGGCGTGGATTTCCTACATGAATATGATCTTTCGGTGGCTGTACGTAGAAAAGTTTTAATTGACAACAAAACCAAACTTATGGTGAATATAGTTTTCGACAAAAGCTGCTATGAGCAGATTCATACTGTTTCACCAGTGATAAATGGTTGGGTGAAACGGCTACTGGACGAATATAAAGATTTGACACAACCTTTTAAGTATACATCAAATTCGGAAAGTTCTAAAGTTCACCACCATATCGTAACCGAGGGATCGCCGATATTTTCAAAGCCTAGACGACTTAATCCGGAAAAGTTGGCGCTCGCAAAGAAGGAATTTGAATACATGTTAAAACAAGGCATTTGCAGTCCGAGCAGCAGTCAGTGGTCCAGCCCACTCCACATGGCACCGAAGAAAACAGCAGGTGAGTGGCGACCATGCGGCGACTATAGGCGCTTGAACACAGTGACCAAGCCTGACAGATATCCCGTCCCTCACATACACGACATATCGCATATACTTTACAACAAATCCATATTTACTACTCTCGATTTGGAGCGGGCGTATCATCAAGTACCCATTGCGGCGGAAGATCGCGAAAAAACAGCTATAATCACACCGTTTGGATTATACGAATTTAACGTCATGACATTTGGTCTCCGAAATGCCAGCCAGACTTTTCAACGTAACATGGATCAAATTTTCCGTGACTTAGATTTCGTAATCGTATACATTGACGATATATGCATAGCATCATCGGATGAAGAAGAACACGTACGACATGTGAATGTCGTTTTTGAACGTCTGCGGCAGCATGGCCTAAAAATAAAAGTTTCGAAATGTGTCTTCGGGCAAAATGAAATAAATTTTTTGGGACATCGTATAACAAAAGATGGCGTATCACCTACAAAAGAAAAAGTTAAGGCTATTTTGGAGTTTAATAAACCAACACTCACATGTGATTTGAGACGGTTCATAGCACTATTGAACTTCTACAGACGTTTTCTACCAAATGCGGCATTTAAACAAGGTAAGCTACAAAAACTGATAAAGACCAACAAGAAAAATTATAAAACGCCAGTTGAATGGGATGACGACGCAACAAAGGCTTTTGAGGAATGTAAAAACAGCCTTGCTGAGGCAACTCTACTTGTTCATCCCTCTTTCAATGCAAAATTAGTTCTCCATGTCGACGCTAGCAATTTCTGTGATGGTGCAGCAATTCATGAGGTAGTAGATGGTAATCTTCGACCCCTAGGTTTTTATTCAAAAAGGATGTCGGATACGCAAAAAAGATACAGTACGTTTGACAGAGAACTACTAGCGGTCTACCAGTCGGTAAAATATTTTAAACACATCATTGATGGCCGTAATTGTGCTATACTAACGGATCACAAACCACTCACGTATGCTTTTCAGCAAAATCCGGAAAAGGCTACAACAAAACAAATACGACAATTTAGCTTCATCAGTGAATATACAACCGACATTCAACATATTTCTGGCAGGGACAACATTGTTGCAGACACATTGTCACGTATCGAGGCCATATTTAATTCCGACCAGATAGATTTTGAGCAACTTGCATTAAGCCAACAAAATGATGAACTTAGAGAAATCGAACAAAATTCCTCACTACAACTTAAAGTTATACAGATACCGAACTCACAAGTGTCTATGTGGTGCGATGTTTCGACAACGAGAGTTCGTCCTTATATTACCCCACCATTTCGAAAACAAATATTTAGTTCAATTCACAATATATCACATTCTGGAAAAGGTTCAAGAGTAAAGCTGATCACCGAACGGTTCGTCTGGAAAAATATGAAAAACGACATTAACAGAATGGTGAATTCCTGCTTTGAATGTCAAAAATCAAAAGTGAGTAAACATAATAGGAGTGCTTTACAACAATTCAGTGTTCCAAACCAACGGTTCCGACATGTAAACATTGACATAGTGGGACCATTGCCAATATCAGATGATTTTAGGTACTGTTTGACCTGTATAGACCGATTCAGTCGTTGGCCAGTCGCCATTCCAATTAAGGACATAACCGCGGAAACAGTTGCACGAGCATTCTTGAAAGGATGGATATCGCATTATGGTATGCCAAGTGTCATAACTACCGACCAAGGCAGACAATTTGAATCGAAATTATTCAAGGAACTAACCAATTTGACTGGTTCCAAACATCTTCGCACAACTGCTTACCACCCACAGGCAAACGGCCTGGTAGAGCGTATGCATCGTACTCTTAAATGTGCCATTAAGTGCCATACATCTACAAATTGGACTGAAAGTTTACCAATAGTGTTATTAGGCCTCAGAACAAATTTTAAGCCAGATTTAAACGCACCAGCAGCCGAAATGGTATATGGATCCACGATCAAATTACCATGCGAATTTTTTGAGAGTGCAACAGAAGAGTATATTGAAAGTGATTTTGTAAAGAATCTTCGTAACGTAATTAGTAAACTGAAACCAGTTGCAACATCTAATCACTCATCACAAAATGTTTTTGTGCAAAAAGAGCTTAAACCCTGCACTCATGTTTTCTTACGGGACGATACAGTGCGTGTACCACTAAAAGCACCCTACGACGGTCCATATGAAGTCATAAATCGCAACGAGAAAATTTTTGACATCAAAATCGGCGAAAAAATAGTGAAAGTAAGCATTGACCGAGTTAAGGCAGCGTTTATACCCAACGAACATTTTTCGGAAAGCATTCCAGGTCAAGAACAATATTCGCCTGATACTAATGTTCCATTTGCTCCTGTTAATCAAACACAAAAGGAAACATCAATAAGACAACTACCTTCGGAAAATGTATATGCACCTCCGGGAACATCACGATCTGGTAGGGCAATTAACATACCGAGGAGATTCGTACAATTTGTTGCATAGCAACCATATTGAAGGGGGAGTGATGTGGCAGTTAACCCTACACAAATGTAGATCCTAATTTGGTTATAAATTGTTGAAACTTTGGCAACCCCTTTTCAGCAGAAAGGCTGGCAACATGGGGCGCCACTAACATTGTTAGATAGTATTTAGAAAGAACTAGAATATTCTTTTGTTAATGTAGACGCTAAATGTAATTCAAGTAGAAAAGACGTAAAAATATTGAATAAAAAATTTATGTAAAAATAAGAGAAGTCTTTTAATTATTATTGGTTATACGGATAAACAATAACCATACTACTATTAAAATTTATTTTTTCTATTTGTGTTATTTTCATTTATGTTATAGAGTTACCCCCCGTTTCCACATGCAAGTAAATGGTTGCAAGTTGAGAATACGTATTATCAGCGAAAATTTCGAAAATTACCGAAAAAACATGAACATTTAACATGTGTCCACACTACTTGCTGCAAGTGCATTTTTAAAATGTCGTCGAAGGCATAGGTTGTCACTAAAGGCTGAGTTACCCAACCGTAAACGTATCTGTAACGAATCAGCTGTTTCGATACCACACGAAGAAATGTAAACGAATGGTTACTAACACGTAAATGTAAACGAACTTGCCGGATCATTCTGTTGAAATCAGAATTTTCTATCCGGCATCGAAACAGCTGAATGATTTTAGTCGGAAAAAATATGAAATGAATAAAGAAAATTGATTCAAACAACAAATAAGGAATAAAAATTAACAAATAAATGGAAAAATTTTGAATAAAATATAAAACCACATGAAATAGATGCTAAATAGTAATTTCGTTTACGATAATCTATAAGTGTACTTTTTAGCTACGGCACGGTACAGTTACATCACATTTACGTTTACGGTCCCATAATCCGCCCTTAAAGCCCCGTTTAGATTATCACACAAGTGTCTTATACATGTCAGAAATGTGTTGTATAACGAAATGCATAATAGTGTGAACACTGTTCGTTACACACATGTCAAAATGGGTGCACACATTTTAAAATACGGTCACACTTTTTTGACAAGATTTATTTTTTGAAGTATTTCATAAAGTTACCACTTGTCTCAACACAAGTGTTGTGTTATTCACAAATAAATGTTAAACAAAGATTAAAAAAACTAGTGGTGAAAAAAGTAATAATAGAAGAAATTACTGTTTTAATTTATTTATTGTGTGTGTCGATAACAATCTGAACACTGAAAAGATTTTCTTTTATACTTTTTTGACAACCAGACAATTTTAGCATACTTTTTGTCATACTTGTGTGAAGAAAAGTATAAGCACTTGTGTGATAATGTGAACTGGGCTTTACCTAGTGTCTTGACATTCAATAAAATGATTGCAAGCAATTGTCAAAATGATCTCTCATTACAAGTGAAGACACTCAATTTCAATTTTAGCTGTGTTCGTGCGGCAAGCTATAAACGTTGGCTTATGTCAGTCCCATACAAATTTGACACCTCTCATCAACGCTCTCATTTACCCAATTTTTAACAATAATAGCTGAGTTCGGGTACTCAACATTGGGATCCCGATTTTACCAAAAAGCGTTTTCTTACTACACAATTGGGTTAATGAGAGCTGTCATGACAGAGTAATATTCTTGTTATTCTTGCACGAGAAAGCCCTGACTTTTTTTTTGTGTAAATTTGGGTAAATTGTTTTAATCAGCTGTTATATCATCAGTTGGGTGCAACTTGCAATTGAACTCTTCACTGATTTGAACCAAAGACCTAGTTCACAACTAATAGCTCTTTTAGTTCAATCGATCATTTCATTCATTCAGAAAATATGTTTATCATTTACAAAAATTAGTATAATAGGCTGAGTTCCAAAACGTCATTTGCAATGCAACTGAACAAAGTCATGCATTCGTAAACGCAATTGATGCGCATATAAAAAGCAAATTGTGCATCACAAATGTTGTTGATGCTTTGTTGACATGTTTTTATTACAAAGTAAGCAACACACTTGTTTGCTTTGTATCGAAACAGTAGTAAAACCGCAAACACTGCAATGTGTTTTGACGTTTAGGAACTCGCCCATAGTTGCAAATCGGTGATTTTACAACTCCATAAAATTACCGACAATTTTGTGAAGACGCTTGTTTAAATGTGTTAAAGAGTTAAATATGTAAATAAATTGAAGCTTTTGTTTAATATTAAAATCTTTTCCAAATGTAATAAACTATGTATTCCTTTTTGTAAATAGAAATGCCTAAAAAGGAAATTTTTATTAAATTTTTGATTTAAAAAGGGGTTTAACTAGAAAAGCTATCTAGATTTTTACAACAAATTGAACAAGAACTAGAAAGAGCGCTCACCAAAACGAACTATAAAGCACAAATCTATTGACATGGGTTTTCGGGCTTCAAATGTGGTTTTTCGCGTTCGTATATTTTTGTGCATTTTTGTTACTTCGGGAGAGTATTTCTTGTTAACTCTCATTTTACCGAACTTTACCCAAAAAGTAAAGAAACAGAGCTAATAGAAACGCTTTTTGGTAAGATTGGGTTCCCGTGGTAACGTACGTGGAACAAACCTATTTTACAAAAAAAAGTGGAAATTTTATTTCTACTTATTTTTATTGAAGTTTTTGGAACATATAGTAAAGAGTATGCACTATTCAAATAAAATATTTAAAAAAAATTAAAAAAATTTCCTATAGTCGATACTTTCCTTAAAGTTGTGTTTAGGGCACAGCTCCGATCGAGTCCACATTTTTACCACAGGTAAAACCTTTGGGATTCCAAAACAACTCTTTTTTGTCGGTCGGACCTGTCTCAGGAGTTATTTTGGTTCAAAGTTTGAATCTGGACTTGCTTATATCTTAGTCAATAATAATCGGATTTGGACAATATATATACATTATTGAAAAGGTATTTTAAACATTTATTAGTTTTTTGTATTTGTTAGTTTTTGTATTTGGGTTTTCAACATGCTTTCGAATAATATATAATTTGTGTTTATCAAATTGGCGGTTTCGCGAATAAAAATACTATTCATTCCACTAGTCCTTTTAAATGCTTTTCAAAAATATAAAATTTTTTAAAATCCAATCAGCGGTTGCGGAGTTACAAAATAATATATTAAAAACATAACATTTCGCGATCAAAAAATTCTTAAATTGTGTGAAACAAATTTAATTTGTCAAACTAATGTCAGTAATGGCTCGAAATATCGATTCCAAACCAATGAAATGCAAAAGCAATCGTTTTTCGCTCCAATAGTTTAGGGTAAAAAACTGATAACTATTTTCATTTGATGCAAAATTATTAGCTGAATCATCTTTTGACCAGTGATGGTCCGTGAAGTTGTCAAAGTGTGCTGCGATTTTTTAAGTAATCAAAATTACGTCTATAATTTCTGTGTTTTCAGTACGTACCATATCAGATTTTTATTAATTTTGTATATTTTTAATTCATATTCCATTTAAATTCTAATTTACGCACACTTTTCTACTTGTTGACTTTTTTGTTGCCCGTATAAGGGGTGCGCAAATAAAATGCTTACTACATAGAATTTGAGTTGAATTTCAATTAAAAAAGTATAAATCCAAAAATAATTAGGTTGTTCATAAGGGGTGTGCTATCTGTTGTATCGTTGTATCGTCCTAACAAAAAACAGAGTTGTTAAAATTTTTATTTGTGTTTAACAACGATTTTCTATTCAATTTTCTATCTGTTAGCACACTCAAACATAGGACAATAAATATATGTTAAAATGTTGTGTCGTGCTATTTTCAAATGCTGTATATTTTCAATTTAATTTTTAACAACTCTGTTTTTTGTTACGACGATACAACGATACAACAAATAGCACACCCCTTGTGAAAACCTTTAATGTGAACTCTAGTTATGGTGGGAAGTGAAAGATCCTTGGAAAATATTCAATATATACCTAATTTTTACATTGTAAAAAAGGGCAGCACACCCTTGATAACTTCACGGACCGTCACTGTTTTTGACGCATAAATATTAGTTGAACAACCTCTGTTTATGGTTATTTTAAAATATTTTAAACATTTACCTACATTTTTTTTAAATGCAATCTGATGCAAACAATTTAAGTTGCAGAGTTTAAATTTGGTTACTTTTTTCGTTTTCTTTCAGAAACGCTTTGTCAGAATTTTCTTTCCGAAACAAAATCGTATGATGCCTATAAGGTGAATCCAAATATGACACTGTTTTTCTTACTCGTTAAATAGTTTGGTGTTAAAATTAGGAACGGAGTTTACAACATTTTTCCAAATCTTATTAAAGACATCCTTTTTCATCTCGAGAATGTTACATGTTGCAGAAAACTTCAAGTCTGTTATACTAGATGATTATTTACAGTCCAACGATCATTTGAGTATAAATAACATTATACTTTTCGCAATATAATTAATAGATAACTCCAAAATTCTGGTGTATGCATTTTAATAAAAAATTATGACGAAAAATCGTTACAGAGTTGAAGTCGTGTTAGCAAAGATATACGAAAAAGTTTGTAAAATGTATTAAATTTTATTAAAAACGTCACTTTTACTCTTCATAAAAATTCTTACAGTTAGTGTTTAGCTTCATTGGTTATTAAAATATAAGCTATTAAAATTAAAAAACCTTATGAGTTACTGGTTACGGAGTTCACATTTGGCCTATAAAATAGGTTACAAATTTTTGTGCTAATTCATAAACAAAATTTATTTGGTATTTGAAGCTTGCTATAGTTAAAGTACATATTTCGCTTAATAAGGAGTTATTAGAAATCTTGATTCATAATCGTATTTTAAATATAAATTAATTTTTCGATTTGATACTGGCAACACTATTGTTTATTTTCTCTCTTCTCCCAAATAAGTCGTAAGTGATTTACAAATTTAGTAAACGATTGACTCGGTAATCGGAAGTGAAAACTTTATTTCCTTAAATTAGAGAACTAATGATGTGCTAAGATAAATTTAAAAGCCATTAAAAATATTTTTTTTTTATTTATAAAGCAAATCAATGGAAATGTGTGTAAAAAAGTAATTTTTTAGAACATATTATTCAAAGCATACAAAAGTAATCGAATTTCGAATAATGTTTTGACAGTCCACACATCACTATTGTTTTGTTTTTCTTTTTAATTTTATTTTTACATTTTTTTGGAAATTTTTTCGAAAAAGGTCATTGGCTACGCAATTGTTGTAGTTTTTTTTCAGTTTGATGGATGCAAGTTGTTGGAAGCCACACATTCTAGGGATGGGATGGCTTTAATAAATCGTTTCATGCCTGAAAATGAAATAATTAGCAATTAAATGGTGGCTTCCTCACTCCAAACTTTATAAAAGGTTTAAAGTTAGTGAGTACCAACTATAAACCTTTATTATTTTCTTCATTATTAAGTAAATATGAATACTGTTTTTCACAAATTAGCTTAAAATCCTGCAATAAGACTGTTGTAAAAGTTTATGAATTAGACCATTTATTTATTAACCAAAAATTGGTCAGATTGTTATAAATTTTGTAAAACAGGTGACAATGCGCTGATATATGGGCAAATCTACGGAACCGGGCGATTCCATGTTACTCAGGATTTAAACCATTTTAATAACAATATACATATACTATGTAGCGGTGCCAGAGTTCCACAGAAGTGCACGTCTGCTGTACCAGGTTGACACTTCAACTTTCAAATAGCAATCAGCTGTTGATTGTTATTGTTTAGAAAGTGGGTGAATAAACATAAAATAAATGAGGGTAGAATGGGGTGAATGAAAATAAATTAAAATGTAATGAAGGACAAGGAGATTGGTTTTTTTAAAATAACCGCCAAGTGCTGATTTTTCTGTTCGCCTGGTATCAGAGCCAGAAGAACATGAATATTTGGCCAGGAATCTAAGGGTTTAATGGCCGAATGCGATTCATGGTCAAATATTTCGGCGGTTATTGACCTGAGGGTGCCATCTTTTTGGGTGTATGGATAATATTTTGTGTTAATTATGAAGGAAAATATTGACAAAAAAGATGGAGGATTTAAGAAAAAAGGGTATAGGATGATATAGGGCCAAATAGAGAGTAGAATAAAAGATACACAGAAAAAGATAGATATAGGCAGCTAACTTTAAGAATTAGGGGCGGTGCTAAACAAGTTTAGCTGAATTTGTTTAGAACAGCGGCTTGGCACAAAGTTAATTGTCGCGGTAAATTCATTACTGCTTGAATATTGGATGAAAGCACTGGCTGCTGGAGAATTTTCCTGTCGTTTTTTTGTTGGGCAACCGAACTTGTGTGCCAAGCCGCTGGACACCGCTTAGGTAGCTACTGCCGTGGAAAGGGTGAGTGGAACCATATTTTTTTTTAGTAAATTTGTGTATTATTGATACGTTTGGTAGGAAAAAAGAAACTCCATTTTTTTTGTGTACATGCGGAAGAAGGGCTACAACCCATCAACTGCCAAGGAAACGAGGACGGGTTGTAGTCCATAGCTTATTTATTTTGCTGTACAACATTGCGGTCGTTATTTTCCCGATACAACATTCCTGCCTTATATTGTCTGGAGGACGTATTTTTGGTCAACCTGCTCTATACTCCTTTTCAACATTTTTCTCTTTGGGTCAACGTTTGTGTATATTGTGTTTGCAACATATGGTTTGTGGCAGTTCAGGAAAAAACCAACCAACCGATAAACATTTGTGGCAGTATACCAGAGGAATAGTGGTGTCGGTGAGTCCGAAAAAGTTTATGTATTTGAAAGTGATAAGAAAAGTGAAAAACGTAAAATACGGCAGTGATAGAATTAAGCGGTGTTAGTGTTTGTTGTTGGACACCGAAGGAAAAAGATTAGAAATTGTATGCGGTTTTAAAAAAAAGGGAAATTAGAAAATTTTAATTAAGGAAGAAAATATTAAAAAAGGTAGAGGAAAAAAAAAAGAATGTGAAACAAAGCAATTAAAAAGGAAAAAATCTAAAGGTATAAAAAAAAGAAAAAGCAGTAATTAAGTAAAGAAAAGTTTATTATTTTAGTGTCTAGTGTTAAGTGTTTTTTTTTGTGAGCCCAGAAATTTTTGTGATAGAATACCCTGTGTTTAAAATTAGATTAAAAGCGCGAGTGTACGGAAAATTTTAGCCGTAAAGGAAAACATATACTAGAGAGCTCTCTCGTGTAGGAAAACGTTTTTTTTTGTTTTAGAAAAATATACCAGAAAGTTGGTTAGGGTATTTAGAGAATTATTTTTGGGAGAATAGGTCAGGGTTTTTTTGTATTGTAGTTGTTAGGAAAATTATATACCATTTTTTTTATTATTATTAATTAGATTTAAGAATAGTTTTTTTTGTACTTACTTTTGCAATCGTTATTCTTTGCATAGAATTTTTATCCGCCATTTTTATTAAATCCGTTTTTGTATATACTTTCGGTTTCTTTTCGTTACTCCATTTTAAAAATCATAAATAATTTAAATAAAACAAGATTCCATTTTTATATTGTAAATTTAAATTCTAACATGTTTTTATTTAGCTGACGTCGAGTAAGATGATGTCTGGTTAAGAATTTCGGTGAGTGTGCTAATGTAAGTATGTAGGGTGACCAGTGACTGTGTTATTTGTGGGATAGCCTAGTATAGTTAGGATTAGGTTATCAAGGCAGGGTGGGCAACTAGGGGGACATAATTCATCTCTTGTCCCTAGTAAAATCTATTAGTATTAGTTAAATATTGCTTGTATTAATTTCTGTCAGTGTTAGGTTAGCGTAATTTGTAAATTTTGTGGGTTTTTTTTTGGATTTGTGGGACTTGTTCCAAAGTGCCCATCATTAGTTGTCATTATGTTTTTTTTATCATGTTTTTTTTTGTATATAAAGTTTTATATACAAAGTTTATTTTTGAGATTTTTAGTATGGTTTTTTTTTGTTTGAGTTTTGTTAGTTTTTTTGTTAGAAATTTTATTGTTCTGCCCTCTTCCCAGATGATCGGTCGATCCCCCCTGACGTCCCTGAGCTAGGCGGTCAGTATGGGTCATTCTAGGAAGCTTTGGTCAAGGGTTTTGCAACAACTAGCCGGCGCAGCCCGCTACGTTGTTAGCGTGCCTTAAAGTTTAGGGGGGGGGGGGGCGCAGCAGGGTTGGAAAGCATTTTATAATATTAAAAATAGCGGGCAAAGCCCGCTGCGTTCTTAGTGTGTCTTAAAGTTTTTTTTTTAATTCCAGTTTATGTAAAGGTAGACCTGGCAATTCAAGTAACTTCACAAATTCAGTTGGAAAATTTACTGCGTCGGTTTCTTCCACCGGTGCTTCGTTACATGAAGTTTAAATATCGGAATATATAAGTTCCATTCCTTTTCTAAGGTTTTTTCTCTTTTAGAAAATTTGTTTAACTTTTTGGAGAGTATGTTTCTATGCTACATAAGTTTCATATTCCGTGGATAGTGTAATTCCCTCTTCCAATCCATTTGCATTGTCTATAATTTCAATTCCACTCGTTCAACGTTTATATCCATTTCATTCCACTTGTGTAGTGTATCAATTCCACTCGTTTCCTATTTAGTTTCTTAATTTTAGTGTTTCACATACACTTGTTCTTTAAGTTTTAGGTTTCTAGCTAAAGACGCAGACGTTAAGGGGGGGGGGCAATTTTCCCCTTTTGAACCACCATTTTTACCACGTTCCTGTCCAAAGTCCTAGAAATGCCTTGTCGATAAGTTAGCCCATACTCCAAGGAAAACATATTATATATTACAGGTTTCTAGCCGAAGGGTTCGGTTAGGCCATCAAGGGGGAGAATTATTCCGTTTTCACCCCTCCCGGTAGGAATTTCCAAAAATTCCGTCTTAGAGGACGTCTGCGTTTTAGGAGGAACCTACTACATACATAATTTTAGGTCTCTATATCCAGCAGTTTGGCCAGGCCGTCAAGGGGGAAGTTTTTTCCTTTTTACCCCTCCTGGTAGGAATTTCCAAAAATACCATCTTAGGGGACGTCAACGTTGGTGAAGGAACCCAAACACCGAATTTAAGCTCCCTTGTTCCAGCAGTTTGGCCAGGCCGTTAAGGGGAGACTTTTCCTGTTTTTGACCCTACCTGTAGAAATTTCCAAATATCTCATCTTAGCGGATGTCTACAATAGAGGAGGAACTTTAATACCAAATTTCAACTTCCTACCTCCAGCGGTTTGGGCAGGCCTTTAAGCGGCACTTTTCGCTTCATTAATCCCCATTTTTGCAATGTCCCTGTCCAAAAAGCACCTTCCCGGTAAGTGAGCCCATACTCCAAGTAACATATGTTTTACATTTCAGGTTTCTAACCAACTTTTACTATTTGTGCCCCTCTCGGTAGGAATTTCCGAAAATCCATCGACAGGGAATTTCAGCTTCCTAGTTCCAGCAGTTTGAGCAGGCTGTCAAGGGGGACACTTTTTCTTTTTTTGTCCCTCCCGGTTGGAATTAGGCTGGAAGAGGAACCTAAGTACCGAATTTCGGCTTCCTAGTTCCAGCAGTTTGGACAGGTCGTTAAGGGGCAACTTTCCCTTTTTGAGTCCCCATTTTATAACGACCCTGTCCAAAATTCAAAAAAGTATCTTTCTAATAAGTTAGCCCTTACTCCAGGGACCCACATTTTAAGCTTCAGGTTTCTAGCCGAAGGGGTTTTTACAGGCCCCCAAGGTGATGCTTTTCTTCTTTTTGCCCCTCCCTTTAGGAATTTACAAAAATTCCATCTTCGCGGCTATCTGCGATGGATGAGGAACATTCATACCAAATTTCAACTGCATTGCCTAAGCGGTTTGGGCAGGCCGTTAGTGGGAACATTTTTCCCTTTCAACCACCATTTTTACTATGTTCCTGTTCGAAAATAGAAAAATTACGTTGCCGGTGAGTTAGTCCTACTCCAAGGAATACATATTTAAAATTTTAGGTTGGCCAAAAGGGATTGGGCAAGCCGTCAGGAGGAGACTTTTACCTTATTTCCCCTCCCGAGAGGAATTTCAAAAATTCCGTCTAAGCGGACGCCTACACAGAAGGAGGAAATCACATACCGAGTTTCCTTTTGTGATATCCTGTAGGGAATTCCAAAAATACAAACTTAGTCGATGTCTACTACAGTGGAGGAACCTTTATACCAAATTTCAACTTCTTACCTCCAGTGGTTTGGGCAGGCACTTTTCCAATTTGTGAGACTGTTTATGGGGAGACTTTTCCCCCTTTTTGTCCGTTCCGGTAGGAATTTCCAAAAATCCCGTCTTAGCGCACGTCTATGCCGAATATCAAGAAACCTTGTTTTAGTGGAGATATCCGTGGGGGGAGGAAAAAAAGTAGTTTTTTTGAAATTATATATTATTTTAAATGGTACTTTTTGGAAAAACGAAATTTTTTGGAAAAAGATACTTTGTTTTTACAAAGTATTTTATTTGTACTTTTTTTGGAAAAGGTATTTTTTTTTAAAAAGGTGTTTTTTTTGGAAAAATGTATGTTTTTTGGAAAAAGGTACTTTTTTTGGAAAAGGTACTTCTTTTGGAAAAGGAACATTTTTTTAGAAAAAGGTACTTTTTTTTGGGAAAAGGTACTTTTTTTTGGAAAAGGTACTTTTTTTGAAAAAGGTATTTTTTTGAAAAAATGTATGTTTTTTGGGAAAAGGAACATTTTTTTAGAAAAAGGTACTTTTTTTGGGAAAAGGTACTTTTTTTGGAAAGGTACTTTTTTTGAAAAAGGTATTTTTTTGGAAAAATGTATGTTTTTTGGGAAAAGGTACTTTTTTTGGAAAAGGTACTTTTTGTGGAAAAGGTACATTTTTTGGAAAAAGGAATTTTTTTTGGAAAAAGGTACTTTTTGGAAAAATTTACTTTTTTGGAAAAAGGTACTTTTTTTGGAAAAAGGTACTTTTTTTGGAAAAGGGTACTTTTTTCGGGAAAAGGTACTTTTTTTTGAAAAAAGGTACTTTTTTTGGAAAAAGGTACTTTTTTTTTGGAAAAGGGTACTTTTTTTGGAAAAAGGTACTTTTTTGGAAAAAGGTACTTTTTTTTGGAAAAAGGTACTTTTTTTGGAAAAAGGTACTTTTTTTGGAAAAAGGTACTTTTTTTGGAAAAAGGTACTTTTTTCGGAAAAAGGTACTTTTTTTGGAAAAAGGTACTTTTTTTTGGAAAAAGGTACTTTTTTTTGGAAAAAGGTACTGTTTTTGGAAAAAGGTACTTTTTTTGGAAAAAGGTACTTTTTTTGGAAAAAGGTACTTTTTTTGGAAAAAGGTACTTTTTTTGGAAAAAGGTACTTTTTTGGGAAAAAGGTACTTTTTTTGGGAAAAAGGTACTTTTTTGGAAAAAGGTACTTTTTTTGTCCCCTTTTTGCCCCTCCCGATAAGAATTTCCAAAAATGCCGTCTCAACGGACGTCTACACCGGTCGAGGAACCTACATACCAAATTTCAACTTCATAGCTCCAGCAGTTTGAGCAGGCCGTCAAGGGGGAGACTTTTTCCCCTTTTTGCCCGTCCCTGTAAAAATTTCCAAAACTCCCGTCTTGGTGGATGTCTACGATAGTGGAGGAACCTTTATACCAAATTTCAACTTCCTACCTCCAGCGGTTTGGGCAGGCCGTTAAGGGGGGCCTTTTTCCCCTTTTTAATCCCCATTTTTACAACGTCCCTGTCCAAAATTCTAGAAAGTACTTTCCAGAAAAGTTAGCCCCTACTCCAAGGAACACATATCTTAAATTTCAGTTTTCTAGCCAAAGGGGTTTTGGCAGGCCGTCAAGGGGGACACTTTCCCCCTTTTTGCCCGTTCCGGTAGGAATTTCCAAAAATCCCGTCTTAGCGGACGTCTACCCCGAAAGAGGAACCTACATACCAAATTTCAACTTCCTACCTTCAGCGGTTTGGGCTGGGCGATGTTGAGTCAGTCAGTCAGTCAATCAGTCAGTCACGTTATTCTTTTATATATAGAGATTTTTGATGGTATCAGCATTTTAGAGGCAACGAATTTAATCAGGCGAACATCTTAAATTTTAATATTTATACAGCTAATGTGCTCTACTCAATTAAAAGCTACCCTAATTTTGCTTGTAACTTTCAAGAGTTTTTCAACTCTTTTGGTTATAACTTTTTCAACATAAAAGGAAATCGCCCAAAACCTTTGGTGGATAATAATTATGATGTTAGAAAATCTCCCACTTGTTGAAAAAAATAGGTGCCCTCAATTAGGAACAAATGGTAGTTTTTAAAATCTGTAACTGTTTTTTGAATAAAGAGTAATTTCAGACATTTTTAATTTTTGCGTTTTCAGCCTCAATGCTATTAAAAATTTTTTGATACTGACATATAACTGACAAGTAAACAAAAAAATTGAGATCAACTTAATAAGTGTCTTCAAAAATAAAGGAAATATGACAATAATAATCTCTTCAACTCTATGCGTGAACAACTTGAAATTTGATATTTTTGAAGGGCACATCCGCGGTTTGAGAAATAATTATTTGCAATCCTGCGTGATCGGTATATATCGGTGATACTATTATTGTGTGAACGTGCTAAATGGATCGTACTATTAGTTTGTTGTCCAGACCCATTTTAGGTTAAATTTTGTAGCTTTTCATAGATTTTTGGAGCTAAAAGTGATGTAGAAACCAAACGGATAATCCGATCGTTTTAGCACTTACACACAACAATATTAATTGCGATATATATCATATAAGCCAGATTTCAACCATTAATTCTTTTATCTGTGGATGTGCTAGTCAATTTAAAGTTGGATTTTTAGCGTATTGTACAGCGAAAATTGATGTAAAGCCTAAAAATAAAATCAGCTCTGTTTAGCACTTTCACATAATGACAGCTATGATAAGATCTACCGTTCCAGATAGATTGGACTCCATAATTCTTAAAACTGTGGATGTGCCTTCAATTTGAATTTAACCTTTTAGCGAATTTTGGAGAGATATGTTGTAGAGAATACGAAATTCGTCCGCTCCGTTTAGCACTTTCAGAAAATAATAGTAATGAAAATATGTACCATTCAAGACATATTTCATCCCATAATTCTTTAAACCGTGGATGTGCCATTCAATTTTGGGCTGCAGTTTTGAGGGAAATTTATATGGGCACAAGTCCAAACATAGACCGATTTAAACCAAAATCAATAGACTTCGTCTTTGGGCCAATATAAATCGGTCTACCAAATTTTATCAAAAAATCTTAATACTTTCGACCTGTAGCGTGCGCACAAGAAGACATGGAGAGACAGACGGACAGACGGAAAAATTAAAAAAACATTACTTATAATCAATAATGGAAATATAGTGAGACTATGCATTTTCGCATAAAATTACCGTGATGATTGAAAAATGTGTGTCATCTTTTTTCATTAAATCGAGGTAAAAGTGTGTAAAAACAATTCAAAAATAGCCAAAAAAGGTTTTTGGTAACTTTGACCGCAATTTGCTCAAAAACCAGATGTGCTGGAAAAATTTGGAAACCAAATTCGGACTCAGCACGGAAAAATTACTTCCCAGCAAAATATTGGTAATGACACCTCATTACTATCTGCATTACCAAAAATGATATGATGCATTATTTTATAATACAAAATAATGAATTCCTAATAACGGCCTATTGTATTCATTGTTTCTAAATATAAAATAATGACTTACTCGTAATAGTTTAAATAAGTACTTTTTACACAGTTAAATTTTATACATTTTTATTTATTATATGTAAATATCCTTTATGTTTAAATTTTTATGACGAGTCCTAATTTTAAGACTCCTCATAAATTTTTCTGAATATATTTCCTTAAGCTAATAGTATTTGCTTAACTCCTTATTTTTAAGAATCAAGTAAGCAATCATATAACCACTTATAATTCAATTTTTTGTCAGCATGTGTGTAACCACTTATTATTCAAAATTTCATAACTACTTATTTCTCATTTTTTCGTAAGCGAGCGGGTAAGCGTGACTACTTATAAAAACGACCACGCCAAACAAAAATAATGAGTTTAGACGCCAAAAAATAACTTGTGCGGAGCTATGAATTTCTATTATATAACCACTTATTTGGTAATGAAAGATTTTGCTAGGTTGAAAATGTGCCCGAAAAATCCAAAAAATTTAAAAATATTTATTAGCTAAAATGTGTTCTGCTTTTTGTTTATAACTTTTTCAGCACTCAAAAAAATTAATTCACGCGAACAGATTACTTCTTTTTAATGTATTTTAAATAAGCTAATCTAGAAAAAAATGTGTGCCACTAATTTGAAAATTGTCATTTTTAAAATCTGAAATCGACCTGTTTCGTGGATTTTCCCATATATCGCAATATATAACTCATATGTAATCCATGCATTAGAAATTAGCTGGTTACACGGTTTTTATCACATTTTTTGATATCACCCATATATATGGCGGAGATATAGACAAATCTATGTTTAATTTTGTCATGTAAAGAAAAGAAGCCTCAATAAAATTTTACTTAATTATGTTTCAACTTCGAACCAAAATTACTCCAGAAATAGTTGTATCCGATAAAAAAATTTTTGTTTTTCTTTTCAGCCAAAAAAGTACTATATGGGCGAAAAAATTGGCGCTCTGCCCCTAAACTCAACTTGTTCCTTTGTGAGAGTATTTTTTGTCAACTCTCGATTTACCGAATTTACCCAAAAAGTACGCGAACACAGCTAATATAATAAAGCCCAGGCCTGGTACATAAGGAATAGAATTTTTAAAATATCAATGTGGTAAAGTTTTAGAAGGATCTTATGGCCATCACTGTACAACAGATAAAATCTACATTGATTTGGCTAACAATTGAGCAGCAATGACTTCAGCATCATTCAAATTTAATTTCGAAGTAACTTTAGGTTTTTTCTTTATAGGTTCTTCAAAATCATCATCACCAGCTTCATCGAAATCACTACTACTGTCTACATGTGGTCTACTTTGTTTCTGTATTTTAAAACTAGAAATACTATCAGCATCGGTTTCTGAACCAGATTTATATTGTTTACTGTAAATTTTCGATGGATCCGGAAGCCAAGATAAATCAACGGATCCGTCATCTTCGCTGTCAGTAGCTTCATTATCGCTTTCATTTTCCTCGCTCTCTTGTTGGTTATTTTCATCTTTTTTCTTAAGTTTCTCTTTCAGTTTTCTATGTCTTTGTTTTACCAATTCTCTAAAACGTTGTTTGTCAAATTTATCTTCCTCGAGCAAGAGTTGTTTAGCCATTCCAATATCGATGCCACCCGATGGCATTTCTTTACTTTCATACACCTTGGCCAAATCAGATTGTAGTTGTTTGCGCGGATCCAAGATTTCATGACCTTCGTCATCGAATTTGAGTTTTTCATTCATTTGTAATTTTTTCTTAAGAACTTTTTTTGCCAACGCGGCCTTTGTGATAAGTTTATCTTTTTTACGTAAAACTGGTGGTGGCAATTCACCATCACTACCCGTGCCATCATTGTTACCTTGGTTATCCAATATTTCATGATCGACTCTTTTTATTTTGATAAAATCATGACCATCATCATCTTCAGATTCTGTATCACTGTCGGGAGTTTTAAAGAGAATACCATTGTCCCCAGCTTTATTTTTATTGAATTTTGACAGTTTCTTTTGTTTATTTTCATTATAATCATGTTCTGAATCGTCATTTGTATCGGAATCACTTTGCCCACTGGCTGTGAAAAATTTTGTGCTGGTGTTTTGTTTTTTTAAATATCGCTCCAAGAAACGTACACGTGGAGTGACTACCAGACCCAACGATTTGGCATAGGCATCAAAATTCAAGGATAGAACATTAAATATTTTCTTGTTCTTCATAAGAAATACCGATTTTATATAAGCCACAAAAGCTCGTTGGGCCGAAGCTTTCAACTCCGGACTTTGAGCTAGAAACGCTTCGATTTTGGCACGGGGCGAAAACAATTTTTTTGGATCGATTTGTATCTTTCGTATGCAAAGGGATTTACGATTAAGTTCTTCGATCATGGCTTCCTCCTCAGAAGGCATTAGCACCAAAAGACATTCGCCACGTGTTTTGTTACGAGCGGAACGACCGGCTCGATGGATGTACTGAGTCACATTTTCGGGACAGTCCATTTGGACTACCCAATTGACAGAGGGAAAGTCCAGTCCACGGGAAGCAATGTCTGTGGCAAATAAAACTACATTGCTCTTCATAACAAAATCATTGTAAATGGCAATTCGACGATCTTGATGCAGGGTACCATATAGGGCGAGTAAACTGGTGCCCGGTCTAAGTTTGCAGAATATTTCGTAAATATATTTCACCTGCTTACAGCTGGAGAGGAACACGATAATTTTCTGTTTTAAATGGTTCTTTATAAATGACCACAACATAGTGATTTTATCTTCCAATTCGATAACAACATAATTTTGTTGAAGTAAATCCGGTACCACGCGCGATGCATTCTTGTTTAGGTCGCCATTTTCAGGCTGGCCAATATAGACGGGATCTTTGAGATTGAGCCTAGCCAAATCCTTAACGGAATTAGTCTGCGTGGCCGAGAACAACAAGGTCTGTCTTTGGGGTGGAAAGTTTTCAACAATGGCATTTAAGCACTGCTCGAAGCCCATATCCAGACACCTATCGGCCTCATCTAATACCAACATTTCCATTGTAGATGCATTAAACAGGGGATTTTCATCCATATGCTGTAGCAAACGACCTGGAGTACATATTAATATGTTGCACTGATCCATACGAGTACGCTCAAATTTCAAATTTTTGCCACCGATTATCAATCCGGCAGAGAAATCATGATGCTTTCCCACCTTCTTTAGTGTCTCAAATATTTGATAGGCCAACTCTCGTGTTGGTGATATGATTATAGCGGCCACACCATCTGTTCTTGACCATTTGGCCATATAAAGATGCTCCAAAACCTTAAGAAAAACTATTAATATTGTTCGCAAAATTATTTTATTAATTTGCCTTCCAGACATCTTTCTTACCGGTATTAGAAAAGCCAAAGTTTTTCCACTTCCTGTAATGGCGGCACCTAAAACATCTTTACCCTGTAAGGCAGGAGCAATGCTTTCTCGTTGAATGTCCGTTGGTTGTAAAAATTTGGCTTCGACCAAACCCTTAAGTGTTTTTTGAGATAAGGGAATATCTTTGAAATGTTTTATCTCATCTTTACCACTGGGTATTGTCTCATATTGAGAACGTAACTGGTCAATTTCCTCATCCAAATTTTTTTTTAAAGATCTCGGTTTTTGAAATACACGTTTTTGCTTCATTTTGTCCTACATCCGAATGGTACCAAGCCGATGGACCTGAAATTGAAGGCGCCTGGTCGTCGGTCGCAATTTTAACGAGTTATTAGCCGCCATCAATCGTCTCAGCTAACATCGGCTTAAAGCGGAGAATACACGAAGGAACATTGAGTAGGGAAAAAGAAATATCAAAAAATTTTGTAAACACGAATTGCACGATGTCAACCAGCGCTTCGAAGAATTAATTCCCTAATTCCCTTTATTGAACTGAATTTATACTTTGGGAATGAATTCCCTGACCAAACTTAAGGAATTGAATGAATTCCTTTTTTTTTTCATTCGATTTATCTTAAAGGAATTCATTAATTTTTTTCTAATGACTTCATAAAATTTAATTAAATTATTTCGTTTAATTCCCTAAGGAATTAAATTTTTTTCGTTTAATTCCCTAGGAATTAAATTTCTTTCGTTTAATTCCCTGAATTTAAGTTTTCATTCAATGCCCATCTCTTAATGCTCTATCTTAGTTTTCGAGATACAGGCCATTTTGTAAAATGGCGAGATAGAGCAAAACGGAAATTTTGCTACTATGGAGTATTAACACACCCAGAGCTTTGAAGAATTAATTCCTTAATTCAATTTTTCAATTCTGAATTAAAAATTCGATGAATAAATTCACAAAGCACCATTTATTGAATGGAATTAATTCATATTTGTTTTCGTTCGATTTATTTTGTTACGAATTAATTCAATTGCTATAGTTCTTTTTATTAAATCAAATGAATTAATTCACTGGTGAACGCGTTCAATATTATAAATCGAACGGCAAAAAAGGGAATTAATTCCTTACTGAATTAATTCACCACTGAATTCATTCAATTTCATTTTCATTCAGTGAATTTAAAAAAATAAAATTACATTCAGTGATTTAAAAAAAATAAAATTACATTCAGTGAATTAAAAAAAAATAAAATTACGTTCAGTGAATTAAAAAAATAAAATTACGTTCACTGAATTAAAAAAAAAATACGTTCATTGAACTCAAAGCCTGTTTTCTGCCGTTCATTAGAAGAAAACATTTACTTACAAATAAAATTTGTAACTAAGCAATTTTACAGCGTTTGCTAGTGAAAAATAAACAAATTACTAGAGATGAGCGATATTTTCATACCGGTGATTTAATCAGTTATTGATAAATCACTGGTAACGGCAGTGATCAAATATTTCAAGTCGCAGTTACTCGGAATGTCCCAGGATAGAAAACTCGTAAAGTTTGCGTCAAATTTGTCATCTCTAATACTGTTGGCACTAATTTTAATCATAAAAATACCATCTCCAGTTTTCAAGTATTTGTTTTTATTAAAATTCTTGTATTTAAAAGAATAATTTTGTATTCAAATACCAAAATGTGCATTTAACAAACTGAAATGTTCAATAATGTTACAAGACATTTTAAAAATTGTTATTAATTAAAAACATTGTGTATGACAGGAGTTGTCAATGGTCTAGAGATTACATTTCATAGACTTATACAGAGCTGCATTTTCGTAAAGTCTCGCAAGTTTTCTATCCCTTGTAGATGTGCCTTTAAAGAAAAAATATTATACATAGTACATATATTGTTTTTTAAAATTCTTATTAAAATATAAATTTTGTCATTTAGTAGTGTTAATATTTATTATCAGAGAAATTTGTTTTGAATATTTTACAGTTAGGAGTCAATAAAATATTTTGGAATAAAATTTTATAAAATTCTGAAAGTGGAGTTATAAAATATGTATATAAATTCGATGTGTTCAAAAAAAGTTTTCAAATTAAAAAAGCACATCTACACCAGAGAAACAGAGCAAAAACTCCTATTAGCTCTACTAAAAATTAGTTAAAAATGGCAAAAGAAACCGCTGAAAGAACACCAAACCTAAAACTGTTACATATCGATAACTCTATGTAAATTTTTTATTTCTTTATAAAAATTTTTAAAAATCTGAGAAACTTTAGATACAACATATCTTTAAATGCAATTTTTTGTAATACATACTACAATAAATTTAATAAGGCACTTAAAAAAATGTATCCAAAGTTTTTAAGAATTTATTAAGGTTCTTCTTCTCCTCTTAAGAAATAAAAAACAACGAGTTGGAGCATCTTTATAATGAGCCATTGATATAAAAAAAATTTAATTCTATTTGAGTAAAATTTTAGTTAACATAGGGGTTACACGATCAATTTTTGGCTTTCAAGTTTCAATACACTCACATTTTTTTACTAACACACTCACATTTTAAAAATTGAACAGCAACTTGATATCAATTTTTGCTTTCAAGTTTTGAGAAAACTTGACGGTCAAGTTTTTAAACAGCTGATCAATTTCTTGTAAATTTATTTTTCTTTTTACAAATATTGTGCCGCAATAAAACATGATTGATAAAATATAGAATGTGAATATTTCGGTATATCGACGAAATGATTTAAAAATAAAAATAAATAAAAAAATCAATATCTGCTGACATGAAAATGTCTGCGGAATATGTGAAGAAAAAAATAAAGTCTTTTCGAACAGCCTACAGTGCGGAAACAGCCTACAGAGGCGAGCATTTTTAGTTCTTTCCTTGACGACGGCATCTTGAAAGCAAAATTGACTATCAAGTTGCATGCAGCCTACGTCACAGCTTCAAGTTCAACTGAATTTGACAGGCAGTATGTGTTATCAACTTGAAAGCAAAATCTTGATCATGTAACCTCACTGTAACTGAAAATACGAATTTACTCTACAAAAATTTTTAAAAAAATTTGCATAATTAGCTGAAGATTATCATAAAGAATTGTTAAATTCTCAGCCTTTTTTCGTTATTCGTTATTTAAGGGCAATTAACAAAATAAACGAAAGTTTGAACTAACTTACGCATAGAGAATTTTCTTGGTCGAGTTTTAAAGAAAATTTTCAATTAACTAATGAAAAAATAAATTTTGTAAAAAAGCTTCAAAATTTTTATGAAGCTCTTTTTAATAAAACTTTTTTATTGGGTGTATGAAGTTTTTATTAAATAATATGAAATTTTTCAAAAAAAAACTATCAATTCAATGAAATCTTTCAATGGACAAATTCCAGCGAAACTTCATGGAATCAATGTAAAAATTCATAAATAGCATGTAGACAATTCTCTCAAGGTACAGTTACAGATCTCAAATTTCATATAAATTTGAATATTTTCACTTTAATTTTGTGTCAACTTTAGGTTATTTGTTTATTGTTAATGGCACTAATGCGAAATGTCACTAAATTCCGAGAAACGGGTTTGGTTTCCATGGTATTCTAGTGGAAAATGTTATAGAAATAATGTGATGTTTGAACCGAATATACACACTTTCTTGGGATATGTAAGATAAGTTGGAGTTTCTACAGAATTAATATGTTGATTGACAGTTGTGTGACACACATTTGAAACAAATGCAGACAAGCCAACCGGCTTCGCAGGGTTATTATTAAGACATACTGTATAATTTTTATAAAATTGAAAATAAAATTGAATTGAAATTAAAACAAAACTTGCTATGAAGGGCATGGAAATATAATTTATATTACTTTTATAGTTTTTAAAATAATTAAAACAGAAATAGTAAATTGTCTATTTTATTTCCTTAAGCCTATATAGAATTTCAAGGCTGCTCCAGCCAAACACGTCGTGTGTTTTTAGGAGTTTTAAAACATCTTTATTTTAGCCTTGCTGAAAAAATATATCTAAAGGCTTAAGGACCTCTTTCACTAGATTTTAAAAGAATTCCATGGTATTTTAGTTAGTTTTTGTTTTTTCTAAGCTTTTCTTGCAATTTTTTAACTAAAGTTAAGAAAATTGGGAAAAAAATAAAAGAAAAATTCCATATTAAAAATTTAACCGGTTAATCGACCTATTTTAACCGATTATTCGGGTCGAATAATTATTTGAATTTTAAATTATTTGTTTCGACATTAACCGAAACAGAGGCGATTAAGCGAGGAATTGGTTAATCGATTAACCGAATTGGAAACACTAGTGATGACTCATCACACACATTAAAATACACTTACTAGAAATTTTCTAATTTGTATTGGTCGGCAAACTCACAAATACACACTTCACCATCAATCACTATAAACTAGCGTCCCTATCGTTTTCTTTTGAAAACACAAATATTAAAAAAGTTGCCAATAAATTTATCTATATTAGCTGATAACATTGTCAAAATCATTTATAAAAAAATTGTTAAATATCAGGAGGAAAAATTAGTTCAAGTACAGCAGAAATATGTTTTTGTGGTAACATTGGATAACTAACAACTTTAGCTAAACAACGGATTTAAACGAAAACAACAGGAAAAATTAGTTCAACTGAATTAGAACGCGTTTAACAGACTTTTGTACTAACTTTTTTTTATGAGTGCAGAATTGGTGCACACACGAGTCGGTAAAACATTTATACTTACACCGACCCAAACAAATGACACAATTATGTGGGGGTGAAGCAGAACGTTCGCCTTCGGTCACTGTTGAAATACCAGCATCCCGTTTCTGTATTTCTCGCATCGAAACACTTTTCGCAAAAACCATGTGAAATGCAACCCTGCTCTGCTTTATATAGGGTGAGTCGCAGACGGGTGACCATAAATTTCTCGATGAGAAAACTTCTCGCATCAGATACAGAAACGGGGTACAGCTGTGGGATTTGAAGGGCATTCCCATTCATTATCAATACTACTCGATGATCGGGAAATGTTCGTGTTGTAGATTGTTCAAGATCAGACGAAGTAACACCACCACCATCACGCCCTGCAGAAACTGCGGCGGCTACTCTATCGACAACAGCAGCTGCAGTTTGGCTTAAATTATTTGGTTCCATTGTCGCATTTATGCTACCACCACCACTATTATATAAAGTGTTTTCGCTGTTATTTGTAATACGGGACAGTTCCATTAAATATTCCATATTAATATTTCACAATTTTTATAATTTTTTACAAATTTTTTCTTCTTTTTATCTTTTTTAAACTAATTCCGTATTTACAGTACGGAAACGGATACAAAAAACGGAGTTAAAACGTATTGTGTTCGAAAATCGGTTTACACGGTCCGTTAATGTTCCGTATACGTACAAGCTTTTGCGGATATGTGCACACGGACCATTAACGTGCCGTAAAAGCCAGATTCATGATTCCGTACGTGCCGGAGAGTCCGTAAAAATGTTTCTTGGGTAGTTTAATTTGATAGGAATTGTATAGGGTTGCACCCTAGTGTAATAGGTAATAATCATTTTTTGCTGTTTTATATTATCTTTTTGTGGGTAAATTTATTGAAGTAGTACTTAGGCAAAGTACCGTTGTTGAATTTTGGCGAAACAACAGGCTATATGTATGTTGTTACACGGAAAAACTTTACTCAGCGAAGCCACTAAACTCCCAAGAAAAATTTTTACGGACTGTCCGCAACGTACGGAGTCATAAATCCGGCTTTTACGGTACGTTTACGGTCCGTATGCAGGTATCCGTCGAATCTTGTGCGTGTACGGAAAACAAACGGACCGTAAATCGGATTTCGAACACAGCACGTTTTAACTCCATTTTGTGTATCCGTTTCCGTACAGTTAAATACGGACTTTATCGGTATCAGTTTGTTTTTGCAAAAAAGTACACAAATTATTTTAAAAGCCCTTTAGCTGCTAAAAAATAGTATTGGGAGGAAAAATAAGTCGCAGTAGCGTGAATCCCTCCTAACACCCCATCAAACAAAGAATTTGAAGTCACGTAAGTATATCAAATGGTAAGATTTATTTAACTTATGTTTTTTAAAGGTTGTTTTTTTGTATGCCAGTGCAAATAAGAAATATTTGATGACACAATATTTAGTTGTTTTGATAGCAATGTGCGAATTTGCATCCCAAGAAACATTTTTACGGACTGTCGCAACGTATTGGAGCCATAAATCCGGCTTTTACGGCACATTAATGGTCCGTATGCACGTATCCGTAATAGTATGTGCGTGTACGGAACACAAACGGACCGTATAATCGGATTTCGAACATAACACGTTTTAACTCCGTTTGTGTGTATCCGTTTCCGTATTGTTAAATACGGACTTCATCGGTATTAGTTTGTTTTTTTTTTAAGTACACAAATTATTTTAAAAAAAATACAGCAAAGCCCTTCAGCTGCTAAAAAATAATATTGGGACGAAAAATAAGTGGCAATAGCGTGAATCCGTCCTAACACGCCATCAAGCAAAGAACTTCAAGCCACATACATCAGATGGTAAGATTTATTAAAATTGTTATGTGTTTTAAAGATGGTTTTTTGTAATGCAATTAAAAAATATTTACTGACATATTTAGTTGTTTTGATAGCAAAGTGTGCGAATTTAAATCGTATGCAAAAAACCATCGTGATTACAGTTAGTTAAAATTTATCTAATTTATTTTTTCTTTTGAATGCAGGTATTGAATTTTATTGTGTGCTGATGTTGTAAATTGATGCTGGATAGAGACGTAAGCTTCACCAAATGTAAATATAGTGTAAATATAAAAAATAAATTTTATTTTTCATAAATCTATAAAAAAAACTTAAAAACTATTACTTATAATTAATAAAAATAGGGTCAATATAGGTAGACATGCAAATCCGTTTTTGTTTCAAAAAACGGTACGAATACGGACCGAAAACGGCATTCTAAAAATGGATTCACTCCGTTATTCACACGACATAATGGTCCTGAAACGGTCCGGCATTGACGGATTTTCAACGGACTTGTCAGTTTTTAACACGACATTACGGTCCGTAAACGGTCCGTTATTGACGGACTTTCAACGGATACGAATCAGTTTCGATGTTCCTTAACTTCCGTTTTCTGGTCCGCATACGAATCCAGAAAACGGTACGTAAACGGAGTCGGATTCCGTTTATGACGGACCGAAAACGGTGCGTAACCGGAACGAATTATTTGTTGGGATCGTATGCAAAACACCATCGTGATTACAGTTAGTTAAAACTTATCTAATTTATTTTTCCTTTTGCATGCAGGTATTGAATTTTATTGTGTGCCGATATTGTAAATGGATATTGGACAGAGACGTAAGCTGCACCAAATGTAAATATAGTGTAGCGGTAGACCGGTTGTGAATGGTTGTAAACTGAAAGTAGTAGGACAGCTGATTTGCTGAATAGGAATGATAATAGGGAAAGGTAGAGTAAATAGAACGAGAGTGAAAGAAATGGTAAATTTATTTTTAGGGCTGGACATGTCAGCCAAATGAAAATTACTCCGCTCTTTTGTACCGACTCCCGCTCTTTTTCGTTATTTTTCGTAAGTTAGAGCGATATTCCTGGGGTAAGAATGGGATAGATAATGCGAAAAGCTCACTGGATAGTAGAAAAAATTGAGAGGAAGGGAGATGGCGGCTATTTTTTGTTTTTAGAGAATTTCGGAGTTAGGGGATTTTGTTAGAAGGAGGCTTGGCGGTTGGGATAGAAAACTTAGCTCTTCATTCCTGTATAAACTCTCAATCCAAGCGCAAGTGGAAACCGGTGCGCTGCCGCGAAGTATTTTGTTTTATTTAATTTGGTTTGTTTTTGCAATACACAACCGCCAAGCCTTTGGATAAAAAAAGAAAGGGTAAGTCAGGTAAAAATCAGTTGTTTTTTTAAATATGTTAATTGGATTGTTGTCCAGTAGATTCACCCTTTTTTATTCGCTAAAGTTATAGCAGACTCCTGTTTAAGTGGAAGTGTGGGTCTACAGTCTTCAGTTTTGGAAAATATCAAGAAGACTGTAGTCCCGTTTTGTTTGGCTACTCCCGAGTTCTGGGTTATCCCGATTTTGTTCACCACCAATTGTTAAACCACCGGGTAAATATTTTGTATGGATCAAGCAGCCATTGCTCCAACAAGCCGCCATTGAATTATCAAGCCGTCATTGATCCATCCATGTTTGTTTTTGGTTGGCGTATATATAGTAGTGGAGGCCATTGTATTTTAATGGAAATTATTGATGGTTAACTGGTAACTAAATATATAATATGTGGGTGAGTCTTTTAAAAAGAAAAAAAAGGCAAATCAAAGTTAAAATAAAAAAAAAGTTATTTATTAGTATAAAGAAAGAAAAAGCTAAAGTGATATAAGAAAAAGAAAATTTATTAATTTAATTAAAAAAAGAGAGTTTAATGCGAAAATTTGAATTTAGAAGTGATATGAAAAAGAAAAGAATATTTATTAATTAAAAAAAAAAAAAAGGTTAAATGCGGAAATTTTGGTGAAAAATATAGAAAAGATTTTTTTTGGTTAATTAAGTTTTTTTTAAATCAATTAAAAGAAAAGTATTAGTACAGCAATTATAATAATTTTTAAATAGTGTTTAGTTTTTAAATAGTGTTAGTTATTTGTATATATATTTGTTAGCCCAAAAGTACAGTGAAGTGTCTGCTTGTTTGAGAATAGTGAGGGTAGTTTTGACCCTATAAAGAAAAACCACTTTAGAGAGCTCTCTCGAGTTAGGTAAATTAAATTGTAGTTATTTAACCTTAAATTAGGTCGGATACAATAGGTGTAATTTTGGGTTTTGTTAGTGTTAGGTTTTTTTTTGTTAATTGTATTAGGATTAGTATAGTTTAAATAAAATTAATTTTGTAGTTTTTTTATGTACTTACGGTTAGGTTTTAGAATTTATCTCATTTAATTAAAGACTAGGGCAAATTTTATATTAAATAAATTTTATTATATTTATTGTTTTGAAAAAAGAATTATACATGTTTTCATTTGGCTGAGCATTTATTAGAGAATGTCCGGCTAAAGGTTAAAAATGGTGTGTTAACGTAAGTATGTGTTAAAGTGACCAGTGTAGTGTTTGTGGGGTAACTTAGTCATCGTCCAATTTATGTTACCATGGCAGGGTGGGCAGGCTAGGGGGACAAGCTCCATCTTTTGTCCTCAAAATGTTTTATTTCAGTTCTGTTTATTGTAGGTTTTCGTCCGTCTGTTTTTTTTTATGAATATACAGTACTTTTTTGTTAGTTTTGTGTAGGTTTTTATGTAAGGGTTTAATGGGGATTTTGTTTTGAGTAATTGTGGGATTCTGTCCCAGTGTTAGCTCATTGTTTTGTTTTAGTTTTTGAGTTTTTTTTATGAGTTTAGTTTTTATGTAGTTTTTGTGTAGGTTTTTATAAATTTTAGTGTCCGACCCTCTGCCGGAAATAGCGGGTCTTACCTCCCCTGTCGTCCGTGAGCTAGCTGGACAAGTAGGGGCTATTTCCGGTACGCTATGACCAGGGTTTCGTGACAATAGTGTAAATATAAAAAATAAATTCCATTTTTAATGAATCTTCAACAGGGACGCTACAAAAGTAGAAAGACAGGGACAGCAAACGACGCCATATTTCTTGCCGCTCTTTTGACATTTCTCTTCAGTAAGGTTTGCCATTTCATGATGGACAGATATACGAGCCAACAACGAGTCGAAATTATTAAAATTTACTACCGAGATTCGGAGTCAGTGGCCTCAACGTAAAGAGCGCTACGTCCAATTTATGGTCGTCATAATGAATGGCTTCGTCAATAAACAAAATATGCATTATTGGTCAGACAGCAATCCACACGTACTCCATGAGTCATCATTGCATCCCGAAAAAATTACGGTTTGTTACGGTATATGAGCCGGCGGCGTCATTGGGCCGTACTTATCCCGTGTTGATCAAGACCGGCACGTTACTGTGAATGGGAATCGCTACCGTGCAATGATAACCGAATATTTTTGGCCCCAATTGGATGATATGGACTTGGAGAACATGTGGTTCCAACAGGACGGCGCCACAAGCCACACAGCGAATGTCACAATCAATTTATTGCAAACCAAGTTTGGAGAACGTGTTATCTTACGAAATAGTCCAGTCGATTGGCCGCCTCGGTCGTGCGATTTAACGCCGTTGGCCTATTTCCTGTGGGGCTACGTCAAAACTATGGTCTATGCCAACAAGCCAGCGACGATTGATTTATGCTTGAAAACCGTCGAAAATTGGGTTCAGCGTCTGGACTTCTGCAAGAGTGCCCGTGGTGGCTATGCAAAAGAGATCGATTTCCATACATAATGGCATCGAACGTACTTTCACAGGAATAAAGAATTTCATTGATATCCAAAACCGTTTTTGTTTTATTTAAAAACACTTTTGTATCGCTCTTATTGAAGAACCCTTTACTACTTATAATTAATAAAAATAGGGCCAATATAGGTAGACATGCAAATCCGTTTTTGTTTCAAAAAACGGTACGAATACGGCATTCTAAAAATGGAGGCACTCCGTTATTCACACGACATAACGGTCCGGAAAGTTCCGGCATTGACTATCTTTCAACGGACTAGTCCGTTTTTTACATGACATAACGGTACGTAAACGGTCCGTCATTGACGGACTTTAACATAGGGGTTACACGATCAATTTTTGCCTTTCAAGTTTCAATACACTCACATTTTTTTACTAACACACTCACATTTTAAAAATTGAACAGCATTGAGAAAACTTGACGGTTAAGTTTTACAGTGAGGTTACATGATCAAGATTTTGCTTTCAAGTTGATAACACATACTGCTTGTCAAATTCAGTTGAACTTGAAGCTGTGACGTAGGCTGCATGCAACTTGATAGTCAATTTTGCTTTCAAGATGCCGTCGTCAAGGAAAGAACTAAAAATGCTCGCATCTGTGGGCTGTTTCCGCACTGTAGGCTGTTCGAAAAGACTTTATTTTTTTATTCACATATTCCACAGACATTTTATTGTCAGCAGAAATTGATTTTTTATTTATTTTTATTTTTGAATCATTTCGTCGATATACCGAAATATTTACATTCCGTATTTTATCAATCGTGTTTTATTGCGGCACAATATTTTTGTGAAAAAAAAAATAAATTTACAAGAAATTGATCCCTAATTTACGCCCAGTTTACTAAAATCTCACATTTTTCTATATATTTTTGTTTTGCTAAATAAGTTGATCATGATTTAAAATATTTTAAACACCGTTAAATAGGTCTTTGAAATACCTTTAATTTGATACCTAACTTGCCTATATTTACTTTTTGTTTCTATGCACAAAAATATATTTTGTAAAAATAGGGCAGAAAAAAGGCAACATTTTTTTCAGAAAAGAAAACGGCATAAGATTTTTAATTTTTGTTTTTTTGAAAGAATGTCATTAATTTATTTTTTCTAATTAATCTATATATATAAATTTATATAATTATATATAACTCAGTAACACGAACAATGTTGTCTCATATATTCAGTCATGTTTAGGGTTTGGGGTTCGGGAAATCCCGGGAAAAGTTTGACGGGAATTCCCGGGAAAATAATATATTTTTCCCGGGAAAACGGGAAATTTTAAAAATATAAAATTTTTAAATTGTTTTTGTTTGAAATAGGATTTTTTAATTTTAGTCATAAAAAACATTTTAAATACCAAAACAAAAATTTCATTGTTAAAATCTTTTAAAAGGGAATCAATTTATTTCAAAAATCTTTGCCAAGTAATTAGGAGCATTTCAACTAATAAAGATTTTTCGCATAACTTATTCAAAATTTAAGTAATAAAACCTAAAAACTTGGTAAAATGTTTAAAAGAAATATGAAAAAAAGTTTTGTTTTTTAGAAACAATCGCCCTTACTATCTAAATTTTTCAAATGTATATTTTAGTTAAAGTCGACTTTAGTTAAAATATTGGGTGGCAGTATACCTTGACTTGGTTTTTTTTGGAGCATTCTGATTGGTTAATTTATTTTCAACCAATCAAAATGTATGAAAATATAAATATTTTTGTAAGGTGTTCATACACAAAATGAACAAACCCGTATGATTAAAAATAAAGTCGACTTCAAATTTAAAATACTCATTTATATTAAGGGCCAATAATTTTATTAGTAACTTTTATTAGCAAAGTACCCGAAGAAAAAAGTGTAAGCTGAATAGGCATTGAACGTTTTATGGTAGGGCAAACATTTCCTGAAATGGTATTCAAATTAGCCGCAGTCGACGGAATGTCAATCCGCACCATAACTAGATCTTCGTTTATTTGGGAAAGTTTTTATAATAAAAACCTGACATTGCCAAAAAATGAAAACGATGTCAAGAACATTATATTAAATTTCTACAATCATGTAAAAGATATCATGATAAAAGAAATATCGAGCAATATTTCTAACAATAAAAAATTTACTATAATCTTAGATGAATGGACAAGAATATCACAAAAGAGATATTTGAACATATGTATAAACGGAAATAATTCATTTTATAACCTGGGTTTGGTTTATATATCAGGAAGATGTAATGCTGATGAAATAAGAAGAATTGTAGAAATAGACTAGAAGAAATTTATTTGTCTTTGGAAAATAACATTGTGGTCACCATATCTAATGGGCCAAATGTGATGAAATGGACAGTCCTGTAGTGGATGCTTTCTGCTGGAATCATGAAATTCATTTGGCAGTGCTTAGAGTAGTTTATGTGAAATCAAATGTTCAACATTCTGATATTTTTACTGTGAATTCTCACTACACAGACTGAATTTGTACTGAAATAGTGTTTTTTTTAACAAAAATTACTTATATAGGTGGTTTTCATTAACAATTTTGTTCAAAAATATTTCCCGGGATTCCCGGGAATTCCCGGGAATCAAATTTTTTTATTCCCATTTCCCGGGAAATAAAAAAGTCCGGGAAATCACAAACCCTAGTCATGTTGTATAGCAGTGTTTGGCTGAGTGAGTTAAGTGGACGACTACAACGCCAGCAACCTGAGTTCAAATCCTGCCGACGGCATTTTTTTTTTGTTTTTTTTTAATGAAATAAATATTTTTTAAACAAATGTTTTTTTTAATTTTTTGTGTTATTTTTAAAATTTTTTTAAAATTTAAATAATTCCAAATATATCATAGGATAAATTTTGATCTTAAATTATCCAATTCGATCTGCCAAAATTAGCTTATCCGTTTGCATCTAATTGGATGTAAATTAATCCCATGGGATATTTTGGGATCTATCAGGATCTTAATTTGATATTATTGGATATTATAGGATCTCCCAATTTTGAGATCTATTTGGATCTTATTTAATCCTGTAATATATTTGAGGGATCTGATTGGATATTACTGGATACCCCAATTTTGAGATAAATTTGGATAAGATCATATGTCGATCTATATCAAATGTGATATGACTACATATGCTAGATATAATGTTTTTTTGATCGGGTGACTATCAAGTTGCATGCAGCTAGGGATGCCGAACGGGACTGGTTTTTACAAATCCCGAGATTCGGGATTTTGAAAATTGAAATCCCGGGATCCCGGGATTTTTCGGGATTTCGGGATTTTTCGGGGTTTCGGGATTTTCCTGTTTCATTATATTTTTAATTTTAAAAATAAATAGCTGAAATAAACCCTACAAATTAAAATAACTCATTACAAATCTACTTATTTATTTCTTGTAGTATAAAAAAATAAACAAATTAATCCGGATTCACAATGCTGGAGTGTTCAACGCCGCAGAGTGGAGTAGACTAAAATACAGATGGCATTATACAAAAAATATAGATGTGCGAAAAAGAAAGAAACAAAATCAGCTCAGAGTGGAGTACTACAGCATTGTGAATCAGGCTTTAAACGAAAGTACACCCATAGAAATAAGTACGTAAAAATAGCAGCAAAAGTTACTAGTAATTAGCAAAAAAGTTAAGCCATAAAAACTACCGAAATCAGCAGAACGTGTTTGCTAAATAATTGTTAAATTTCCGAAATATAAGTAATATACTTATAAGGTTAATTCAATTAATTACAAATTACAATTTATCTCTGAAACTTCTGAGAAAAAACTTTTTAATTAAAAGTAGCAAAAAACACTGCTATGTCTACAAATTTTTAGTTATATTTGTCTAAAATTAATTGAATGCCCATACAAACCTCTCTGCTGAAATCATCAAAAATATTAAGTGATATATTGGATTCTTTAAGTGTACTAATATAAAATATTGAGCACATATCTCTGCTGATTTCAGAAAGGTAGATAGTTAGGTTTTACTAAATACTTTAACAAACATTTTCTGTTTTTGGCAAAATTATTTTGCATGAAGTTAAGATTTCAGTAAATCATCAATAAAATAAATAAAAACATGTCCGTTAAAAGATTGAATATATCCGAATTACGGTTTTTAATAGTTTTAAAGCTGAATAAAATTTTTTAAATTATTTAGGTTTATATTCAGATCTATTTAATGTGTGACAAGGTTTTCTAGCCAAGAATCGGACTATACTTTCCCAAAGGTTTTATACATGCTGAATCCGATTATGAAAAAAATAAATTTCTGGAAGTTATAGGACCTCAATGTACCCAAAAAACGTGTTTTTGCACTTCTAGGTCAGATTCGGATTCAGCACGTCTAAAGCCGTCGGAAAAGTAAGTCTGATTCTTGGTTAGAAAATTTCATCAAATTTTGTCGGCCTGTGTTATTTACGAATAGTAAGAATTAGTTTTTTTTTTAATAAAATTTAATAAGATATTAGATTTTTAAGTGATTTAGGTCGAATATAACAATAAAAATAAATACAAAAAGTGATAAAATATGCCAAATAATGAAATCGGAAATCCCGGGATTTTTTCAAGAACAATCCCTGGATTTCGGGATCGGTATCCCAACATGCAGCCTACGTCACAGCTTCAAGTTCAACTGAATTTGACAAGCACTATGTGTTATCAACTTGAAAGCAAAATCTTGATCGTGTAACCTCACTGTATACGGACTTGTCAGTTTTTAACACATTACGGCCCGTAAACGGCCCGTCATTGAAGGACTTTCAACGGATTCGAATCAGTTTCGATGTTCCTTAAGTTCCAGGAAACGTTACGCAAACGGAGTTGGATTCCGTTTATAACGGACCGAAAATGGTGCATAACCGGAACGAATTGTTTGTTGCGCTGCCTATCACATAGGAAAAAACCCCTAAGCCCGGCCGTAGTCCGGTTACACGGAAAAACTTTACTCAGCGAAGCCACTAAACTGCTTAAGCAGTTTCAGTAAAAAGGTTTGCAAATTTGCATCGTATGAAAAACCCCAATCGTGAATACATTCAAGTAAACCTCAATTAATAAATTGTTTTTTTTGCTTGCAGATAGATTCTGGATTTAGTTATGGGTCAATGTTACACATGTTTAGGCTGATTAATGAAGTTAACTGCACCGGCTGCAAACAAAGTTTTTACTATAAACATGTAAAATATTAAAGTTAATATTGGGTCCGTTTTTGTTTTAAAAAAAGGAACGGATACGGACCGGATACGGAATTTAAAAAACGGATTCACTCCATTATTCACACGACATAACGATCCGGAAACGGTCCGGCATTGACGGACTTCAGCTGTGTTTGTGCGGCAAGCTATCAATGTTGCCTTATGTCATTCTCATACAAATCTGACATTAGCCAACGTTTACTGTTAACTCTTAACGTTAATTATGTCAAATTTGTATGGGAACGACATAAGCCAACGTTGATAGCTTGTCGCACAAACACAGCTTTCATACGGATTTGTGCTTTTTTAACACGACATTAAGCTGCACCGAAAAAATTTCTCAGTTACTAGCTACTAATTTTTCAACTGAGGTTCAGGTGAAATACCCCTTACTGAGACTAAGTTGTTCGATTTAGCTGAAGGTAACTAAGTTTTTAGCAAATTGATTTTAACTGAGATTTCCGTTGCTGAAAACAATATTTCCGTTAAAATGAAATTACATTTGGAATTAGTAACTAATAACCGATTTAGGCCCAATTCCTAAATGTCATTAAAATTTATCCAAAAGCTAAATTCGAATTTATTAGCAAACTGAATATTCACTAATCGGTTCTTAATCGCTCGAAATATTTTTTTAAATATATATTTATTTGTTAACACAGAAACAGTGCATTTTGTATTAATTACACTTGTGGCAGTTAACCCTACACAAATGTAAATCCTAATTTGGTTATAAATTGTTGAAACTTTGGCAACCCCTTTTCAGCAGAAAGCCTGGCAACATGGGGCGCCACTAACATTGTTAGATAGTATTTAGAAAGAACTAGAATATTCCTTTGTTAACGTAGAAGCTAAATGTATTTCAAATAGTAAAGACGTAAAAATATTGAATAAAAAAAATATGTAAAAATAAGAGAAGTCTTTTAATTATTATTGGTTATACGGATAAACAACAACCATATTGGTGACCCCTAACGAGCAAAATGCCAGATGAAAAGAAAAAAATGGAAAGTGAAGCTACAACATCAGGTGCAAATAGTGTCCGTGCAGTTTTTAGAGTGGGCGTTAAACCACCAACCTTTTCCAAGGAACAGCCAGATATTTACTTTATACAAATGGAATCACAATTTGCCGTTGCCGGAATAAAAACCGACGAGACGATGTTTCATCACGTAATTTCATCATTAGAACCACGGTATTTATTACAGGTTGCAGATATTATACGAAACCCACCAGCTGTTGGAAAATATGAAGCTGTAAAGAAAACATTAATTGCCGAATACACTAATTCTGACCATCGTAAATTAAGAAAATTGATCAAGGAAATCGAACTAGGTGATCTTAAACCTTCACAGCTGTTGAAAAGCATGAAGGACTTAGCTGGTGATAAAATATCTGATGACGCATTGAAATCGATGTGGATGGAACGTTTACCAGAGACTGTTCGCTCTGTGGTGACAATTGTCGATGGTAATTCTACTCAGATGGCTCTGCAAGCGGATAAATTAATGGAGGTGCAAAACTACCCCACCATATCTAGCATTCAACAAGAGTCAACTCTAGAAGCGGAGATAGAAGAACTGCGTAATCAAATCAAAGAGATGCGTGCAAGTCGGTGTGATGGAGGCCATAAGAACGAGCATAACCATCGACGTCAACGTAGTAAGTCAAGACCAAAAGTCCGTTTCCCTTTTTGCAAGTTTCATTACAGATTTGGTGACAAGGCCACACCCATAAAATTTCATAGTTACGTAGTTAACGAAATCCGTAGTTGAACGGAAATATTTTTAAAATGACTATTATAATCATTATCAACTATGGGTTGAGTTAGCAAATACTCGTTTTGTATTACCCTGTGAAAAGCATGTCAATTTTTTTTCAAATTGACAAACACTTTTTAAAAACAATTGCCTAAACATATCAATTTTAATTATTTTTATTTAAATCTAAAAAATGAATTTTCACAATAATTTAAAATAAATGAAAATTCCGAGTTTCGATTTCAAAATCTAACAAAACTTCTTTACTTATTTCATTAACTTCTACGTTTTGTGGCAATCTAGATAACATATCTGCCACTACATTATCAGATCCTTTTCTATGTTCGATTTCGAAATCGTAAGCTTGCAGCTGCAATGACCATCTCGCTAATCTTCCGCCAAGATCTTTTAAAATCATAAGCCATTTGAGGCTGGCATGATCGGTAACCACCGTAAAAGGCATCATTTCAATAAAGTTCTACAAATCAACTATAGCAAAGTAATTGGCAATGATTGGGTAGTTAAAAGTATCAAAGTTTCAAAGGTAGTAAATATCAACGACATATATTTGAAACATTTTTGTCAGGAACCACCAATTTTTTATCCCGCTTTAATTTTTAATAAAAAAAAGAAAACAACTAACCATTTTTTTCATCACTTTATTTATCTCTATATATAAAAGAATAACGTGACTGACTGACTGACTCAACATCGCCCAGCCCAAACCGCTGAAGCTAGGAAGTTGAAATTTGGTATGTAGGTTCCTCTTTCGGGGTAGACGTCCACTAAGACGGGATTTTTGGAAATTCCTACCGGAACGGGCAAAAAGGGGGAAAGTGTCCCCCTTGACGGCCTGCCAAAACCCCTTTGGCTAGAAAGCTGAAATTTAAGATATGTGTTCCTTGGAGTAGGGGCTAACTTTTCTGGAAAGTACTTTCTAGAATTTTGGACAGGGACGTTGTAAAAATGGGGGGAAAAAGGCCCCCCTTGACGGCCTGCCCAAACCGCTGGAGGTAGGAAGTTGAAATTTGGTATAAAGGTTCCTCCACTATCGTAGACATCCGCCAAGACGGGAGTTTTGGAAATTTTTACAGGGACGGGCAAAAAGGGGAAAAAGTCTCCCCCTTGAGGGCCTGCTCAAACTGCTGGAGCTATGAAGTTGAAATTTGGTATGTAGATTCCTCGACCGGTGTAGACGTCCGTTGAGACGGCATTTTTGGAAATTCTTATCGGGAGGGGCAAAAAGGGGACAAAAAAAGTACCTTTTTCCAAAAAAGTACCTTTTCCCAAAAAAAGTACCTTTTCCCAAAAAAAAGTACCATTTTCCCAAAAAAGTACCTTTTTCCAAAAAAAGTACCTTTTTCAAAAAAAAGTACCTTTTTCCAAAAAAAGTACCTTTTTCCAAAAAAAGTACCTTTTTCCAAAAAAAGTACCTTTTTCCAAAAAAAGTACCTTTTTCCAAAAAAAGTACCTTTTTCCGAAAAAAGTACCTTTTTCCAAAAAAAAAGTACCTTTTTCCAAAAAAAGTACCTTATTCCAAAAAAAGTACCTCTTTCCAAAAAAAGTACCTTTTTCCAAAAAAAGTACCTTTTTCCAAAAAAAGTACCTTTTTCCAAAAAAAATTCCTTTTTCCAAAAAAAGTACCTTTTTCCAAAAAAAGTACCTTTTTCCAAAAAAAGTACCTTTTTCCAAAAAAAGTACCTTTTTCCAAAAAAAGTACCTTTTTCCAAAAAAAGTACCTTTTCCAAAAAAAGTACCTTTTCCAAAAAAAGTACCTTTTTCCAAAAAAAGTACCTTTTTCCGAAAAAAGTACCTTTTTCCAAAAAAAAGTACCTTTTCCCAAAAAAAGTACCTTATTCCAAAAAAAGTACCTTTTCCAAAAAAAGTACCTTTTTCCAAAAAAAAGTACCCTTTTCCAAAAAAAAAGTACCTTTTTCCAAAAAAGTACCTTTTTTCAAAAAAAGTACCTTTTTCCAAAAAAAGTACCTTTTTCCAAAAAAAGTACCTTTTTCCAAAAAAAGTATCTTTTTCCAAAAAAAGTACCTTTTTCCAAAAAAAATTCCTTTTTCCAAAAAATGTACCTTTTTCCAAAAAATGTACCTTTTTCCAAAAAAAGTACCTTTTTTAAAAAAAGTACCTTTTTCCAAAAATGTACCTTTTTCTAAAAAAATGTACCTTTTTAAAAAAAAGTACCGTTTCACAAAAAACATACATTTTTCCAAAAAAATAACTTTTTCAAAAAAAGTACCTTTTTCAAAAAAAGTACCTTTTCCCAAAAAAAGTACCTATTTCTAAAAAAATGTTCCTTTTCCCAAAAAACATACATTTTTTCAAAAAAATACGTTTTTCAAAAAAAAGTACCTTTTCTAAAAAAAAGTACCTTTTCCCCAAAAAAAAAGTACCAAAAGAAGTACCTTTTCCAAAAAAGTACCTTTTTCCAAAAAACATACATTTTTCCAAAAAAAAAAACACCTTTTTAAAAAAAAATACCTTTTCCAAAAAAAGTACAAATAAAGTACTTTGTAAAAACAAAGTATCTTTTTCCAAAAAGTACCATTTAAAATAGTATATAATTTCAAAAAAACTACTTTTTTTCCTCCCCCCACGGATATCTCCACTAAAACAAGGTTTCTTGATATTCGGCATAGACGTGCGCTAAGACGGGATTTTTGGAAATTCCAACCGGAACGGGCAAAAAGGGGAAAAATCTCCCCATAAACAGTCTCACAAATTGGAAAAGTGCCTGCCCAAACCACTGGAGGTAAGAAGTTGAAATTTGGTATAAAGGTTCCTCCACTGTAGTAGACATCGACTAAGTTTGTATTTTTGGAATTCCCTACAGGATATCCCAAAAGGAAACTCGGTATGTGAGTTCCTCCTTCTGTGTAGGCGTCCGCTTAGACGGAATTTTTGAAATTCCTATCGGGAGGGGAAATAAGGTAAAAGTCTCCTCCTCACGGCTTGCCCAATCCCTTTTGGCCAACCTAAAATTTTAAATATGTATTCCTTGGAGTAGGAATAACTCACCGGCAACGTAATTTTTCTATTTTGGAACAGGAACATAGTAAAAATGGTGGTTGAAAGGGAAAAATGTCCCCACTAACGGCCTGCCCAAACCGCTTAGGCAATGCAGTTGAAATTTGGTATGAATGTTCCTCATCCATCGCAGATAGCCGCGAAGATGGAATTTTTGTAAATTCCTAAAGGGAGGGGCAAAAAGAAGAAAAGCCTCACCTTGGGGGCCGGTAAAAACCCCTTCGGCTAGAAACCTGAAGCTTAAAATGTGCGTCCCTGGAGTAAGGGCTAACTTATTAGAAAGATACTTTTTTGGATTTTGGACAGGGTCGTTATAAAATGGGGGCTCAAAAAGGGAAAGTTGCCCCTTAACGACCTGTCCAAACTGCTGGAACTAGGAAGCCGAAATTCGGTACTTAAGTTCCTCTCAGCCTGCTCAAACTGCTGGAACTAGGAAGCTGGAATTCCCTGTCGATGGATTTTCGGAAATTCCTACCGAGAGGGGCACAAATAGTAAAAGTTGGCTAGAAACCTGAAATGTAAAACATATGTTACTTGGAGTATCTGCTCACTTACCGAGACGGTGCTTTTTGGACAGCGACATTGCAAAAATGGGGATTAATGAAGCGAAAAGTGCCGCTTAAAGGCCTGCCCAAACCGCTGGAGGTAGGAAGTTGAAATTTGGTATTAAAGTTCCTCCTCTATTGTAGACATCCGCTAAGATGAGATTTTTGGAAATTTCTACAGGTAGGGTCAAAAACAGGAAAAGTCTCCCCCTTAACGGCCTGGCCAAACTGCTGGAACAAGGGATCTTAAATTCGGTATTTGGGTTCCTTCTCCAACGTTGACGTCCCTAAGATGGTATTTTTGTAAATTCATACCGGGAGAGGTAAAAAGGGAAAAAACTTCCCCCTTGACGGCCTGGCCAAACTGCTGGATATAGAGACCTAAAACTATGTATGTAGTAGGTTCCTCCTCCAACGCAGACGTCCTCTAAGACGGAATTTTTGGAAATTCCTACCGGGAGGGGTAAAAACGGAATAATTCTCCCCCTTGATGGCCTAACCGAACCCTTCGGCTAGAAACCTGTAATATATAATATGTTTTCCTTGGAGTATGGGCTAACTTATCGACAAGGCATTTCTAGGACTTTGGACAGGAACGTGGTAAAAATGGTGGTTCAAAAGGGGAAAATTGCCCCCCCCCCCTTAACGTCCGCGTCTTTAGCTAGAAACCTAAAACTTAAAGACCAAGTGTATATGAAACACTAAAATTAAGAAACTAAATAGGAAACGAGTGTAATTGAAACACTACACAAGTGGAATGAAATGGATATAAACGTTGAACGAGTGGAATTGAAATTATAGACATTGCAAATGGATTGGAAGAGGGAATTACCTGTTCAAACACTATCAACGGAATATGAAACTTATGTAGCATTGAAACATACTCTCCAAAAAGTTAAACAAATTTTCTGAAAGAGAAAAAACCTTAGAAAAGGCATGGAACTTATATATTCCGATATTTAAACTTCATGTAACGAAGCACCGGTGGAAGAAACCGACGCAGTAAATTTTCCAACTGAATTTGTGAATTTACTTGAATTGCCAGGTCTACCTTTACATAAACTGGAATTAAAAAAAAAAATTTAAGACACGCTAACAACGTAGCGGGCTTTGCCCGCTATTTTTAATATTATAAAATGCTTTCCAACCCTGCTTTAAGTTATTTATTTTCATTCAAAACACAAATGAACAAAACTACTTACGGGTCTATCTACCTAAGTTCGCACTTTACCAAATTATCTTAACATACACACGTATATTGCAATTTATTATGGATTCATTACTAACAATCCACTTTCATGAGAAAAAGTGATCAAAAATTTATTTATTTTAAACCCATTGTTGTGCAGAATTATTTATTTGTGGTGGCTGGGTGACGGCTTTAAATAAAAAAACTTTAAATAAAAAAACGAATTTAATAAAAATTGTGGGGGGCGCAACCTCAACCTTTAAGGCACGTTAACAACGTAGCGGGCTGCGCCCGCTAGTACAATATATTTATATACCATTAATATTTGTACTTGCGATTTTACACAACTTTGTCCAACATTTTTTGTCCAAATTTTGCGATACTAAACGATCACCCTTTCCTTAGTTCACTTAGATTTAACGAATTCTTTATATTTTGATCCCATTTTTTGCCAATTGTCTGTCTTCTGAAAAGTAAAATTAATAAAATGCATTTCATTGTTATCGTATTAAAATTTAAATGATTATAATAGTCATTATCAACTATGGGTTGAGTTAGCAAATACTCGTTTTGTATTACCCTGTGAAAAGCATGTCAATTTTTTTTCAAATTGACAAACACTTTTTAAAAACAATTGACTAAACATATCAATTTTAATTATTTTTATTTAAATCTAAAAAATGAATTTTCACAATAATTTAAAATAAATGAAAATTCCGAGTTTCGAGGAGTAAGTAGATAGAAATTGCTGTTTTAAATTTTAATACGATAACAATGAAATGCATTTTATTAATTTTACTTTTCAGAAGACAGACAATTGGCAAAAAATGGGATCAAAAATATAAAGAATTCGTTAAATCTAAGTGAACTAAGGAAAGGGTGATCGTTTAGTATCGCAAAATTTGGACAAAAAATGTTGGACAAAGTTGTGTAAAATCGCAAGTACAAATATTAATGGTATATAAATATATTGTATAAATAAAGTGATGAAAAAAATGGTTAGTTGTTTTCTTTTTTTTATTAAAAATTAAAGCGGGATAAAAAATTGGTGGTTCCTGACAAAAATGTTTCAAATATATGTCGTTGATATTTACTACCTTTGAAACTTTGATACTTTTAACTACCCAATCATTGCCAATTACTTTGCTATAGTTGATTTGTAGAACTTTAACAAATGTAGTTACCTTTCACTACTTCATATCCACTATGCCATAGTGAGGGTTATTTCACCTATGTCATAGTCGAAAATATAGTGATCAGTAACTACGTAATTTTAAGGGTGCAGTAAATGCGAAGAATCTTGCCAATTTAAAAAACTGAAGCCGGAAAACTAACTGCTGCTCTGTCATCGGCGGCAAACAGAGTAAAGGCTGCATAAAGCCGTCGCCTATTCGTCACAGACCAGAAAACGAAACTGCGGTATTTAATTGACACCGGCGCTGATTTCTCGGTTCTGCCTCCTACAAATCGTGACATACCACATTCATACGATTTGTACGCAGCAAATGGTACGCCAATAAAAACATACGGTACGAAAATTATTTCAGTCGACTTCGGCCTACGAAGACAAATGAACTGGGAGTTTCTCATTGCCGACGTTACAAAGCCTATTATAGGCGTGGATTTCCTACATGAATATGATCTTTCGGTGGATGTACGTAGAAAAGTTTTAATTGACAACAAATCCAAACTTATGGTGAATATAGTTTTCGACAAAAGCTGCTATGAGCAGATTCATACTGTTTCATCAGTGATAAATGGTTGGGTGAAACGGCTACTGGACGAATATAAGGATTTGACACAACCTTTTAAGTATACATCAAATTCGGAAAGTTCTAAAGTTCACCACCATATCGTAACCGAGGGATCGCCGATATTTTCAAAGCCTAGACGACTTAATCCGGAAAAGCTGGCGCTCGCAAAGAAGGAATTTGAATACATGTTAAAACAAGGCATTTGCAGCCCGAGCAGCAGCCAGTGGTCCAGCCCACTCCACATGGCACCGAAGAAAACAGTAGGTGAGTGGCGACCATGCGGCGACTATAGGCGCTTGAACACAGTGACCAAGCCTGACAGATATCCCGTCCCTCACATACACGACATATCGCATATACTTTACAACAAATCCATATTTACTACTCTCGATTTGGAGCGGGCGTATCATCAAGTACCCATTGCGGCGGAAGATCATGAAAAACAGCTATAATCACACCGTTTGGATTATACGAATTTAACGTCATGACATTTGGTCTCCGAAATGCCAGCCAGACTTTTCAACGTAACATGGATCAAATTTTCCGTGACTTAGATTTCGTAATCGTATACATTGACGATATATGCATAGCATCTTCGGATGAAGAAGAACACGTACGACATGTGAATGTCGTTTTTGAACGTCTGCGGCAGCATGGCCTAAAAATAAAAGTTTCGAAATGTGTCTTCGGGCAAAATGAAATAAATTTTTTGGGACATCGTATAACAAAAGATGGCGTATCACCTACAAAAGAAAAAGTTAAAGCTATTTTGGATTTTAACAAACCAACACTCACATGCGATTTGAGACGGTTCATAGCACTATTGAACTTCTACAGACGTTTTCTACCAAATGCGGCATTTAAACAAGGTAAGCTACAAAAACTGATAAAGACCAACAAGAAAAATGATAAAACGCCAGTTGAATGGGATGACGATGCAACAAAGGCTTTTGAGGAATGTAAAAACAGCCTTGCTGAGGCAACTCTACTTGTTCATCCCTCTTTCAATTGTAGCGATTGATTGCAAGTTTAGGTTGGTAATACGGGATTGGCAGCTTCACGCACAATGAGAATCAGCTGTTACAATGAGAATCAGCTGTTACAATGAGAATGGAGAAAATGGCATACCACAATGAATATGCGTTTAATGCATTAATCTTAATAATTATGATAGAATGGAGATATGCAATTCAATTATAAACAACGCAGATTTTTTTTAATTTGATATCCGGACCGAGTGAATAATATTAAATTGGCTAATAAAGATGGCTGAAATGGCGGGAGTTGATATGGTGGAAAAGAGGAACCGTTGTCCTTGGAAAATATTTTATTGCCGCTTAAATTAAAGTAGTTAGAGTAAGAAAAATAGTCTAGAATATAGGAATATGTATGAGGCGGAAAGAGAAAGTTGAAAACGTAGCGATCAGTGGAAAATGAGGGGCGGGATTAATGCATGTGGAAAATGAAATTGGCTCGGCGGGTTTTAATTTTGTTTGGTGATAAGATTGTGTTTTGAAATCTACCCGACGACAGTCTTGTTTCTTTTGATATATAAAGGAATAAAGCATAAGTTTTGACAAAATAAAAAGTTAAATCGGCTTAGCCAAAATAATTCTGGGCGCTTTGAAAAGGGGACACCATTCTAAAAAGAGGACCGACAGAAAGAACCTTCCCTTGATTTTGGATCAGGAACTACTGCCCTTGCATTTGAAGGAGATACCAGGAGGGGCATATGCCACCTGTGATCCGTTTAGCGAATGACCCCGTACTGTAAGATACCAAGTGATATTTTGGAAGGCTAGTGGTGGATAAATCTAGATCCCTTGGAGGTTTGTGGTCAACTACTGTGCCAGCAAAAAGGAAATATATTGTCAGCAATAATTGTGCGAAACATAAGGTTTATGTGAAACAGAATCGTTGGGGGTGAGTTCAAAAGTGTCTCGCAAAAAGAAAAAAAATATTGAGTGTATAAGACAAAGTGTTTCGATTAGATATATTTTGTTTAGGAAAAGAAAATAATAATAAAGAATAAAGAGACAAGAAAAAGAGTATTAAATTAAGATATCAACTAGAATAGTAAAATCTGAAAATAATTTTAAAGTAAGTTTTTTTTTTGCTTTACGGAAATTTTGATAAGTTATACAGTTACAAGAAAATTTAATTAAATTCAGTTTATCGGGTAAAATTTTTTGTTATTAGTGTTAAATTATCAATAAATTAGTGTTAGTGTAGGAAATTGTTTTTAACGTGTTAGCCCAAAACTACGCTGAAAAAAAAGTATTTTTTTTGATTTGAAGTTTATGCGGGTGATTATTCATAACCCTGAAAAGAGAAAAAAACAGAAAACTTGTTTTAGAGAGCTCTCTCAAGTCAGGTGTAATTAAAACAGGATATATAACCTTGATTAGGTTGAATACTGTTTAGGTGTATTTTTGGGAATTAATTTTTTTGTTAACAACCTAATTGTAGTTTCATTAGAAATTTTTGTTATATACCTCGTCCGTTTCATTTTTATACTTAATTTTACTTACCTTTTTAAGTTAGTGCATAGGAGTTATAAAAATAAGGAGAATTTATGATTAATAAAATTGTTATAAGTTGTAATTTCAAAGTAAAGTCTAAAATACTATATGTTTTTATTTGACTAAGCGTGTTGGAAGCAATGTCCGGCTAAAATTCGCAGGTATGGTGTGTTGACGTAAGTATGTGTTGAAGTGACCTATTTGCTGTTTTGTGGGGTAACATAGCGACCATTAAATGTATGTTACCAAGGTAGGGTGGGCGAGCTAGTAGGGGGCAACTAACAGCTTTAGTCCTCGTGATATTGGAGTTCTGTTTCTAAGGGTTTTAGTTAGTCTGTTTTAAATATGAAAATACATTACCTTCAGTTTAGGAGTTTGTTTTATTTTATTTCTTGTTGTGATTAGTTTTTTTTGTATCTATGATACGTTTATTGTTCAGCCCTCTGCCGGAAGTGGCGGGTCGTAGCCCCCCCTGTAATCCGTGAGCTAGTTAGGCGCAGTTGGTCATTTCCGGTATGCTCAGTCCAGGGTTTCGTGACACAATGCAAAATTAGTTCTCCATGTCGACGCTAGCAATTTCTGTGTTGGTGCAGCAATTCATGAGGTAGTAGATGGTAATCTTCGACCCCTAGGTTTTTATTCAAAAAGGATGTCGGATACGCAAAAAAGGTACAGTACGTTTGACAGAGAACTACTAGCGGTCTACCAGTCGGTAAAATATTTTAAACACATCATTGATGGCCGTAATTGTCCTATACTAACGGATCACAAACCACTCACGTATGCTTTTCAGCAAAATCCGGAAAAGGCTACACCAAAACAAATACGATAACTTAGCTTCATCAGTGAATATACAACCGACATTCAACATATTTCTGGCAGGGACAACATTGTTGCAGACACATTGTCACGTGTCGAGGCCATATTTAACGCCGACCAGATAGAACCGAACAACGCAAAGAAAGGGGATACGCCGATCGCTGATTGGACTGACGTTCTTATTGCGCATTCGATTAGAGACAAATACAAGTCCCAGTCTCTATGATCTTCATCTAAATAAGCTCTAATTGCTGCTAACACTGACTGATTTACTCTCTCTGACGCGTTGGATTGCGGAGAGTGTACGGGAGTTTTTAAATGCTCTATTTTATATGTTTCAATCATCTTCTGAAACCCTTTTGCCAAAAATTGAGCACCATTATCACTATGGATCACTTCCGGTACTCCAAACTTATGAAAAATTTCATGTACTAGAAATTTTATAACGTTATCTGTGGTAGCATCTCGCATAGCTTTTAAAAATGTAAATTTTGTGAAATGATCAACAACAATAAATATATAACAATTTTCACTTTTGGATCTTGGATATTTTCCCAGAAAATCGATGTACAGTTTTTGAAATGGCCGTTCTGTAACCACTTCGTTACCAATTCCTGGCATCAAATTCTGGTTTGAAGGCTTCGTTTCTTTGCATGTTTGACATGTTCTTACATATTCTTTGACTTCAAATGTCATTTTTGGCCAATAAAAGAATCTTTTTACTCTTTCCAAAGTTTTTGTGACTCCTCCGTGCACTGCTGTATGTACGGTATGTGCTTTTTCAATTATCGTTGACGTTAGATTTGCTGGAACCCAAAGCTTCCAATTATATTTTTCGCCAAGTTGTTGGTCAAATCCTATTCTTTTAAAAATCAAACCGTCAACTACTTTTAAATCGGGCAAATGTTCTGAATTTTCTTCAAATTTTTTTTATAAGATCTAAATATTCATCGCTCTCAAATTTTACAATTTCAAAATCTAACAAAACTTCTTTACTTATTTCATTAACTTCTACGTTTTGTGGCAATCTAGACATATCTGCCACTACATTATCAGATCCTTTTCTATGTTCGATTTCGAAATCGTAAGCTTGCAGCTGCAATGACCATCTCCCTAATCTTCCGCCAAGATCTTTTAAAATCATAAGCCATTTGAGGCTGGCATGATCGGTAACCACCGTAAAAGGCATCATTTCAATAAAGTTCTACAAATCAACTATAGCAAAGTAATTGGCAATGATTGGGTAGTTAAAAGTATCAAAGTTTCAAAGGTAGTAAATATCAACGACATATATTTGAAACATTTTTGTCAGGAACCACCAATTTTTTATCCCGCTTTAATTTTTAATAAAAAAAAGAAAACAACTAACCATTTTTTTCATCACTTTATTTATACAATATATTTATATACCATTAATATTTGTACTTGCGATTTTACACAACTATTATAATCATAATCAACTATGGGTTGAGTTAGCAAATACTCGTTTTGTATTACCCTGTGAAAAGCATGTCAATTTTTTTTCAAATTGACAAACACTTTTTAAAAACAATTGACTAAACATATCAATTTTAATTATTTTTATTTAAATCTAAAAAATGAATTTTCACAATAATTTAAAATAAATGAAAATTCCGAGTTTCGAGGAGTAAGTAGATAGAAATTGCTGTTTTAAATTTTAATACGATAACAATGAAATGCATTTTATTAATTTTACTTTTCAGAAGACAGACAATTGGCAAAAAATGGGATCAAAATATAAAGAATTCGTTAAATCTAAGTGAACTAAGGAAAGGGTGATCGTTTAGTATCGCAAAATTTGGACAAAAAATGTTGGACAAAGTTGTGTAAAATCGCAAGTACAAATATTAATGGTATATAAATATATTGTATAAATAAAGTGATGAAAAAAATGGTTAGTTGTTTTCTTTTTTTTATTAAAAATTAAAGCGGGATAAAAAATTGGTGGTTCCTGACAAAAATGTTTCAAATATATGTCGTTGATATTTACTACCTTTGAAACTTTGATACTTTTAACTACCCAATCATTGCCAATTACTTTGCTATAGTTGATTTGTAGAACTTTATTGAAATGATGCCATTTACGGTGGTTACCGATCATGCCAGCCTCAAATGGCTTATGATTTTAAAAGATCTTGGCGGAAGATTAGCGAGATGGTCATTGCAGCTGCAAGCTTACGATTTCGAAATCGAACATAGAAAAGGATCTGATAATGTAGTGGCAGATATGTTATCTAGATTGCCACAAAACGTAGAAGTTAATGAAATAAGTAAAGAAGTTTTGTTAGATTTTGAAATCGAAACTCGGAATTTTCATTTATTTTAAATTATTGTGAAAATTCATTTTTTAGATTTAAATAAAAATAATTAAAATTGATATGTTTAGGCAATTGTTTGTATTACCCTGTGAAAAGCATGTCAATTTTTTTTCAAATTGACAAACACTTTTTAAAAACAATTGACTAAACATATCAATTTTAATTATTTTTATTTAAATCTAAAAAATGAATTTTCACAATAATTTAAAATAAATGAAAATTCCGAGTTTCGAGGAGTAAGTAGATAGAAATTGCTGTTTTAAATTTTAATACGATAACAATGAAATGCATTTTATTAATTTTACTTTTCAGAAGACAGACAATTGGCAAAAAATGGGATCAAAAATATAAAGAATTCGTTAAATCTAAGTGAACTAAGGAAAGGGTGATCGTTTAGTATCGCAAAATTTGGACAAAAAATGTTAGACAAAGTTGTGTAAAATCGCAAGTACAAATATTAATGGTATATAAATATATTGTATAAATAAAGTGATGAAAAAAATGGTTAGTTGTTTTCTTTTTTTTATTAAAAATTAAAGCGGGATAAAAAATTGGTGGTTCCTGACAAAAATGTTTCAAATATATGTCGTTGATATTTACTACCTTTGAAACTTTGATACTTTTAACTACCCAATCATTGCCAATTACTTTGCTATAGTTGATTTGTAGAACTTTAACAAATGTAGTTACCTTTCACTACTTCATATCCACTATGCCATAGTGAGGGTTATTTCACCTATGTCATAGTCGAAAATATAGTGATCAGTAACTACGTAATTTTAAGGGTGCAGTAAATGCGAAGAACCTTGCCAATTTAAAAAACTGAAGCCGGAAAACTAACTGCTGCTCTGTCATCGGCGGCAAACAGAGTAAAGGCTGCATAAAGCCGTCGCCTATTCGTCACAGACCAGAAAACGAAACTGCGGTATTTAATTGACACCGGCGCTGATTTCTCGGTTCTGCCTCCTACAAATCGTGACATACCACATTCATACGATTTGTACGCAGCAAATGGTACGCCAATAAAAACATACGGTACGAAAATTATTTCAGTCGACTTCGGCCTACGAAGACAAATGAACTGGGAGTTTCTCATTGCCGACGTTACAAAGCCTATTATAGGCGTGGATTTCCTACATGAATATGATCTTTCGGTGGATGTACGTAGAAAAGTTTTAATTGACAACAAATCCAAACTTATGGTGAATATAGTTTTCGACAAAAGCTGCTATGAGCAGATTCATACTGTTTCATCAGTGATAAATGGTTGGGTGAAACGGCTACTGGACGAATATAAGGATTTGACACAACCTTTTAAGTATACATCAAATTCGGAAAGTTCTAAAGTTCACCACCATATCGTAACCGAGGGATCGCCGATATTTTCAAAGCCTAGACGACTTAATCCGGAAAAGCTGGCGCTCGCAAAGAAGGAATTTGAATACATGTTAAAACAAGGCATTTGCAGCCCGAGCAGCAGCCAGTGGTCCAGCCCACTCCACATGGCACCGAAGAAAACAGTAGGTGAGTGGCGACCATGCGGCGACTATAGGCGCTTGAACACAGTGACCAAGCCTGACAGATATCCCGTCCCTCACATACACGACATATCGCATATACTTTACAACAAATCCATATTTACTACTCTCGATTTGGAGCGGGCGTATCATCAAGTACCCATTGCGGCGGAAGATCATGAAAAACAGCTATAATCACACCGTTTGGATTATACGAATTTAACGTCATGACATTTGGTCTCCGAAATGCCAGCCAGACTTTTCAACGTAACATGGATCAAATTTTCCGTGACTTAGATTTCGTAATCGTATACATTGACGATATATGCATAGCATCTTCGGATGAAGAAGAACACGTACGACATGTGAATGTCGTTTTTGAACGTCTGCGGCAGCATGGCCTAAAAATAAAAGTTTCGAAATGTGTCTTCGGGCAAAATGAAATAAATTTTTTGGGACATCGTATAACAAAAGATGGCGTATCACCTACAAAAGAAAAAGTTAAAGCTATTTTGGATTTTAACAAACCAACACTCACATGCGATTTGAGACGGTTCATAGCACTATTGAACTTCTACAGACGTTTTCTACCAAATGCGGCATTTAAACAAGGTAAGCTACAAAAACTGATAAAGACCAACAAGAAAAATGATAAAACGCCAGTTGAATGGGATGACGATGCAACAAAGGCTTTTGAGGAATGTAAAAACAGCCTTGCTGAGGCAACTCTACTTGTTCATCCCTCTTTCAATGCAAAATTAGTTCTCCATGTCGACGCTAGCAATTTCTGTGTTGGTGCAGCAATTCATGAGGTAGTAGATGGTAATCTTCGACCCCTAGGTTTTTATTCAAAAAGGATGTCGGATACGCAAAAAAGGTACAGTACGTTAGACAGAGAACTACTAGCGGTCTACCAGTCGGTAAAATATTTTAAACACATCATTGATGGCCGTAATTGTCCTATACTAACGGATCACAAACCACTCACGTATGCTTTTTAGCAAAATCCGGAAAAGGCTACACCAAAACAAATACGACAACTTAGCTTCATCAGTGAATATACAACCGACATTCAACATATTTCTGGCAGGGACAACATTGTTGCAGACACATTGTCACGTGTCGAGGCCATATTTAACGCCGACCAGATAGAACCGAACAACGCAAAGAAAGGGGATACGCCGATCGCTGATTGGACTGACGTTCTTATTGCGCATTCGATTAGAGACAAATACAAGTCCCAGTCTCTATGATCTTCATCTAAATAAGCTCTACTTGCTGCTAACACTGACTGATTTACTCTCTCTGACGCGTTGGATTGCGGAGAGTGTACGGGAGTTTTTAAATGCTCTATTTTATATGTTTCAATCATCTTCTGAAACCCTTTTGCCAAAAATTGAGCACCATTATCACTATGGATCACTTCCGGTACTCCAAACTTATGAAAAATTTCATGTACTAGAAATTTTATAACGTTATCTGTGGTAGCATCTCGCATAGCTTTTAAAAATGTAAATTTTGTGAAATGATCAACAACAATAAATATATAACAATTTTCACTTTTGGATCTTGGATATTTTCCCAGAAAATCGATGTACAGTTTTTGAAATGGCCGTTCTGTAACCACTTCGTTACCAATTCCTGGCATCAAATTCTGGTTTGAAGGCTTCGTTTCTTTGCATGTTTGACATGTTCTTACATATTCTTTGACTTCAAATGTCATTTTTGGCCAATAAAAGAATCTTTTTACTCTTTCCAAAGTTTTTGTGACTCCTCCGTGCGCTGCTGTATGTACGGTATGTGCTTTTTCAATTATCGTTGACGTTAGATTTGCCGGAACCCAAAGCTTCCAATTATATTTTTCGCCAAGTTGTTGGTCAAATCCTATTCTTTTAAAAATCAAACCGTCAACTACTTTTAAATCGGGCAAATTATCTGAATTTTCTTCAAATTTTTTTTATAAGATCTAAATATTCATCGCTCTCAAATTTTACAATTTCAAAATCTAACAAAACTTCTTTACTTATTTCATTAACTTCTACGTTTTGTGGCAATCTAGATAACATATCTGCCACTACATTATCAGATCCTTTTCTATGTTCGATTTCGAAATCGTAAGCTTGCAGCTGCAATGACCATCTCGCTAATCTTCCGCTAAGGTCTTTTAAAATCATAAGCCATTTGAGGCTGGCATGATCGGTAACCACCGTAAAAGGCATCATTTCAACATACTGTCTGAATTTACGAACTGCCATAACCGCTGCCAAGCACTCTTTTTCGGTTACGCTATAATTTCGTTGACAACTATTTAATTTTTGGGAATAAAATGCAATCGGATGTTCCTCTTTCTGTTCGTTCAATTGATAAAGAACTGCTCCGATGCCGTATTCTGACGCGTCACACTGTATATAAAATCTTTTAGCGAAATCTGCATGTTTCAAAACAGGGGCAAGTACAAATATTAATGGTATATAAATATATTGTATAAATAAAGTGATGAAAAAAATGGTTAGTTGTTTTCTTTTTTTTATTAAAAATTAAAGCGGGATAAAAAATTGGTGGTTCCTGACAAAAATGTTTCAAATATATGTCGTTGATATTTACTACCTTTGAAACTTTGATACTTTTAACTACCCAATCATTGCCAATTACTTTGCTATAGTTGATTTGTAGAACTTTATTGAAATGATGCCTTTTACGGTGGTTACCGATCATGCCAGCCTCAAATGGCTTATGATTTTAAAAGATCTTGGCGGAAGATTAGCGAGATGGTCATTGCAGCTGCAAGCTTACGATTTCGAAATCGAACATAGAAAAGGATCTGATAATGTAGTGGCAGATATGTTATCTAGATTGCCACAAAACGTAGAAGTTAATGAAATAAGTAAAGAAGTTTTGTTAGATTTTGAAATCGAAACTCGGAATTTTCATTTATTTTAAATTATTGTGAAAATTCATTTTTTAGATTTAAATAAAAATAATTAAAATTGATATGTTTAGGCAATTGTTTTTAAAAAGTGTTTGTCAATTTGAAAAAAAATTGACATGCTTTTCACAGGGTAATACAAAACGAGTATTTGCTAACTCAACCCATAGTTGATAATGACTATTATAATCATTATCAACTATGGGTTGAGTTAGCAAATACTCGTTTTGTATTACCCTGTGAAAAGCATGTCAATTTTTTTTCAAATTGACAAACACTTTTTAAAAACAATTGACTAAACATATCAATTTTAATTATTTTTATTTAAATCTAAAAAATGAATTTTCACAATAATTTAAAATAAATGAAAATTCCGAGTTTCGAGGAGTAAGTAGATAGAAATTGCTGTTTTAAATTTTAATACGATAACAATGAAATGCATTTTATTAATTTTACTTTTCAGAAGACAGACAATTGGCAAAAAATGGGATCAAAATATAAAGAATTCGTTAAATCTAAGTGAACTAAGGAAAGGGTGATCGTTTAGTATCGCAAAATTTGGACAAAAAATGTTGGACAAAGTTGTGTAAAATCGCAAGTACAAATATTAATGGTATATAAATATATTGTATAAATAAAGTGATGAAAAAAATGGTTAGTTGTTTTCTTTTTTTTATTAAAAATTAAAGCGGGATAAAAAATTGGTGGTTCCTGACAAAAATGTTTCAAATATATGTCGTTGATATTTACTACCTTTGAAACTTTGATACTTTTAACTACCCAATCATTGCCAATTACTTTGCTATAGTTGATTTGTAGAACTTTAACAAATGTAGTTACCTTTCACTACTTCATATCCACTATGCCATAGTGAGGGTTATTTCACCTATGTCATAGTCGAAAATATAGTGATCAGTAACTACGTAATTTTAAGGGTGCAGTAAATGCGAAGAACCTTGCCAATTTAAAAAACTGAAGCCGGAAAACTAACTGCTGCTCTGTCATCGGCGGCAAACAGAGTAAAGGCTGCATAAAGCCGTCGCCTATTCGTCACAGACCAGAAAACGAAACTGCGGTATTTAATTGACACCGGCGCTGATTTCTCGGTTCTGCCTCCTACAAATCGTGACATACCACATTCATACGATTTGTACGCAGCAAATGGTACGCCAATAAAAACATACGGTACGAAAATTATTTCAGTCGACTTCGGCCTACGAAGACAAATGAACTGGGAGTTTCTCATTGCCGACGTTACAAAGCCTATTATAGGCGTGGATTTCCTACATGAATATGATCTTTCGGTGGATGTACGTAGAAAAGTTTTAATTGACAACAAATCCAAACTTATGGTGAATATAGTTTTCGACAAAAGCTGCTATGAGCAGATTCATACTGTTTCATCAGTGATAAATGGTTGGGTGAAACGGCTACTGGACGAATATAAGGATTTGACACAACCTTTTAAGTATACATCAAATTCGGAAAGTTCTAAAGTTCACCACCATATCGTAACCGAGGGATCGCCGATATTTTCAAAGCCTAGACGACTTAATCCGGAAAAGCTGGCGCTCGCAAAGAAGGAATTTGAATACATGTTAAAACAAGGCATTTGCAGCCCGAGCAGCAGCCAGTGGTCCAGCCCACTCCACATGGCACCGAAGAAAACAGTAGGTGAGTGGCGACCATGCGGCGACTATAGGCGCTTAAACACAGTGACCAAGCCTGACAGATATCCCGTCCCTCACATACACGACATATCGCATATACTTTACAACAAATCCATATTTACTACTCTCGATTTGGAGCGGGCGTATCATCAAGTACCCATTGCGGCGGAAGATCATGAAAAACAGCTATAATCACACCGTTTGGATTATACGAATTTAACGTCATGACATTTGGTCTCCGAAATGCCAGCCAGACTTTTCAACGTAACATGGATCAAATTTTCCGTGACTTAGATTTCGTAATCGTATACATTGACGATATATGCATAGCATCTTCGGATGAAGAAGAACACGTACGACATGTGAATGTCGTTTTTGAACGTCTGCGGCAGCATGGCCTAAAACTAAAAGTTTCGAAATGTGTCTTCGGGCAAAATGAAATAAATTTTTTGGGACATCGTATAACAAAAGATGGCGTATCACCTACAAAAGAAAAAGTTAAAGCTATTTTGGATTTTAACAAACCAACACTCACATGCGATTTGAGACGGTTCATAGCACTATTGAACTTCTACAGACGTTTTCTACCAAATGCGGCATTTAAACAAGGTAAGCTACAAAAACTGATAAAGACCAACAAGAAAAATGATAAAACGCCAGTTGAATGGGATGACGATGCAACAAAGGCTTTTGAGGAATGTAAAAACAGCCTTGCTGAGGCAACTCTACTTGTTCATCCCTCTTTCAATGCAAAATTAGTTCTCCATGTCGACGCTAGCAATTTCTGTGTTGGTGCAGCAATTCATGAGGTAGTAGATGGTAATCTTCGACCCCTAGGTTTTTATTCAAAAAGGATGTCGGATACGCAAAAAAGGTACAGTACGTTAGACAGAGAACTACTAGCGGTCTACCAGTCGGTAAAATATTTTAAACACATCATTGATGGCCGTAATTGTCCTATACTAACGGATCACAAACCACTCACGTATGCTTTTTAGCAAAATCCGGAAAAGGCTACACCAAAACAAATACGACAACTTAGCTTCATCAGTGAATATACAACCGACATTCAACATATTTCTGGCAGGGACAACATTGTTGCAGACACATTGTCACGTGTCGAGGCCATATTTAACGCCGACCAGATAGAACCGAACAACGCAAAGAAAGGGGATACGCCGATCGCTGATTGGACTGACGTTCTTATTGCGCATTCGATTAGAGACAAATACAAGTCCCAGTCTCTATGATCTTCATCTAAATAAGCTCTAATTGCTGCTAACACTGACTGATTTACTCTCTCTGACGCGTTGGATTGCGGAGAGTGTACGGGAGTTTTTAAATGCTCTATTTTATATGTTTCAATCATCTTCTGAAACCCTTTTGCCAAAAATTGAGCACCATTATCACTATGGATCACTTCCGGTACTCCAAACTTATGAAAAATTTCATGTACTAGAAATTTTATAACGTTATCTGTGGTAGCATCTCGCATAGCTTTTAAAAATGTAAATTTTGTGAAATGATCAACAACAATAAATATATAACAATTTTCACTTTTGGATCTTGGATATTTTCCCAGAAAATCGATGTACAGTTTTTGAAATGGCCGTTCTGTAACCACTTCGTTACCAATTCCTGGCATCAAATTCTGGTTTGAAGGCTTCGTTTCTTTGCATGTTTGACATGTTCTTACATATTCTTTGACTTCAAATGTCATTTTTGGCCAATAAAAGAATCTTTTTACTCTTTCCAAAGTTTTTGTGACTCCTCCGTGCGCTGAACTCGGAATTTTCATTTATTTTAAATTATTGTGAAAATTCATTTTTTAGATTTAAATAAAAATAATTAAAATTGATATGTTTAGGCAATTGTTTTTAAAAAGTGTTTGTCAATTTGAAAAAAAATTGACATGCTTTTCACAGGGTAATACAAAACGAGTATTTGCTAACTCAACCCATAGTTGATAATGACTATTATAATCATTATCAACTATGGGTTGAGTTAGCAAATACTCGTTTTGTATTACCCTGTGAAAAGCATGTCAATTTTTTTTCAAATTGACAAACACTTTTTAAAAACAATTGACTAAACATATCAATTTTAATTATTTTTATTTAAATCTAAAAAATGAATTTTCACAATAATTTAAAATAAATGAAAATTCCGAGTTTCGAGGAGTAAGTAGATAGAAATTGCTGTTTTAAATTTTAATACGATAACAATGAAATGCATTTTATTAATTTTACTTTTCAGAAGACAGACAATTGGCAAAAAATGGGATCAAAATATAAAGAATTCGTTAAATCTAAGTGAACTAAGGAAAGGGTGATCGTTTAGTATCGCAAAATTTGGACAAAAAATGTTGGACAAAGTTGTGTAAAATCGCAAGTACAAATATTAATGGTATATAAATATATTGTATAAATAAAGTGATGAAAAAAATGGTTAGTTGTTTTCTTTTTTTTATTAAAAATTAAAGCGGGATAAAAAATTGGTGGTTCCTGACAAAAATGTTTCAAATATATGTCGTTGATATTTACTACCTTTGAAACTTTGATACTTTTAACTACCCAATCATTGCCAATTACTTTGCTATAGTTGATTTGTAGAACTTTAACAAATGTAGTTACCTTTCACTACTTCATATCCACTATGCCATAGTGAGGGTTATTTCACCTATGTCATAGTCGAAAATATAGTGATCAGTAACTACGTAATTTTAAGGGTGCAGTAAATGCGAAGAACCTTGCCAATTTAAAAAACTGAAGCCGGAAAACTAACTGCTGCTCTGTTATCGGCGGCAAACAGAGTAAAGGCTGCATAAAGCCGTCGCCTATTCGTCACAGACCAGAAAACGAAACTGCGGTATTTAATTGACACCGGCGCTGATTTCTCGGTTCTGCCTCCTACAAATCGTGACATACCACATTCATACGATTTGTACGCAGCAAATGGTACGCCAATAAAAACATACGGTACGAAAATTATTTCAGTCGACTTCGGCCTACGAAGACAAATGAACTGGGAGTTTCTCATTGCCGACGTTACAAAGCCTATTATAGGCGTGGATTTCCTACATGAATATGATCTTTCGGTGGATGTACGTAGAAAAGTTTTAATTGACAACAAATCCAAACTTATGGTGAATATAGTTTTCGACAAAAGCTGCTATGAGCAGATTCATACTGTTTCATCAGTGATAAATGGTTGGGTGAAACGGCTACTGGACGAATATAAGGATTTGACACAACCTTTTAAGTATACATCAAATTCGGAAAGTTCTAAAGTTCACCACCATATCGTAACCGAGGGATCGCCGATATTTTCAAAGCCTAGACGACTTAATCCGGAAAAGCTGGCGCTCGCAAAGAAGGAATTTGAATACATGTTAAAACAAGGCATTTGCAGCCCGAGCAGCAGCCAGTGGTCCAGCCCACTCCACATGGCACCGAAGAAAACAGTAGGTGAGTGGCGACCATGCGGCGACTATAGGCGCTTGAACACAGTGACCAAGCCTGACAGATATCCCGTCCCTCACATACACGACATATCGCATATACTTTACAACAAATCCATATTTACTACTCTCGATTTGGAGCGGGCGTATCATCAAGTACCCATTGCGGCGGAAGATCATGAAAAACAGCTATAATCACACCGTTTGGATTATACGAATTTAACGTCATGACATTTGGTCTCCGAAATGCCAGCCAGACTTTTCAACGTAACATGGATCAAATTTTCCGTGACTTAGATTTCGTAATCGTATACATTGACGATATATGCATAGCATCTTCGGATGAAGAAGAACACGTACGACATGTGAATGTCGTTTTTGAACGTCTGCGGCAGCATGGCCTAAAACTAAAAGTTTCGAAATGTGTCTTCGGGCAAAATGAAATAAATTTTTTGGGACATCGTATAACAAAAGATGGCGTATCACCTACAAAAGAAAAAGTTAAAGCTATTTTGGATTTTAACAAACCAACACTCACATGCGATTTGAGACGGTTCATAGCACTATTGAACTTCTACAGACGTTTTCTACCAAATGCGGCATTTAAACAAGGTAAGCTACAAAAACTGATAAAGACCAACAAGAAAAATGATAAAACGCCAGTTGAATGGGATGACGATGCAACAAAGGCTTTTGAGGAATGTAAAAACAGCCTTGCTGAGGCAACTCTACTTGTTCATCCCTCTTTCAATGCAAAATTAGTTCTCCATGTCGACGCTAGCAATTTCTGTGTTGGTGCAGCAATTCATGAGGTAGTAGATGGTAATCTTCGACCCCTAGGTTTTTATTCAAAAAGGATGTCGGATACGCAAAAAAGGTACAGTACGTTAGACAGAGAACTACTAGCGGTCTACCAGTCGGTAAAATATTTTAAACACATCATTGATGGCCGTAATTGTCCTATACTAACGGATCACAAACCACTCACGTATGCTTTTTAGCAAAATCCGGAAAAGGCTACACCAAAACAAATACGACAACTTAGCTTCATCAGTGAATATACAACCGACATTCAACATATTTCTGGCAGGGACAACATTGTTGCAGACACATTGTCACGTGTCGAGGCCATATTTAACGCCGACCAGATAGAACCGAACAACGCAAAGAAAGGGGATACGCCGATCGCTGATTGGACTGACGTTCTTATTGCGCATTCGATTAGAGACAAATACAAGTCCCAGTCTCTATGATCTTCATCTAAATAAGCTCTAATTGCTGCTAACACTGACTGATTTACTCTCTCTGACGCGTTGGATTGCGGAGAGTGTACGGGAGTTTTTAAATGCTCTATTTTATATGTTTCAATCATCTTCTGAAACCCTTTTGCCAAAAATTGAGCACCATTATCACTATGGATCACTTCCGGTACTCCAAACTTATGAAAAATTTCATGTACTAGAAATTTTATAACGTTATCTGTGGTAGCATCTCGCATAGCTTTTAAAAATGTAAATTTTGTGAAATGATCAACAACAATAAATATATAACAATTTTCACTTTTGGATCTTGGATATTTTCCCAGAAAATCGATGTACAGTTTTTGAAATGGCCGTTCTGTAACCACTTCGTTACCAATTCCTGGCATCAAATTCTGGTTTGAAGGCTTCGTTTCTTTGCATGTTTGACATGTTCTTACATATTCTTTGACTTCAAATGTCATTTTTGGCCAATAAAAGAATCTTTTTACTCTTTCCAAAGTTTTTGTGACTCCTCCTTGCGCTGCTGTATGTACGGTATGTGCTTTTTCAATTATCGTTGACGTTAGATTTGCCGGAACCCAAAGCTTCCAATTATATTTTTCGCCAAGTTGTTGGTCAAATCCTATTCTTTTAAAAATCAAACCGTCAACTACTTTTAAATCGGGCAAATTATCTGAATTTTCTTCAAATTTTTTTTATAAGATCTAAATATTCATCGCTCTCAAATTTTACAATTTCAAAATCTAACAAAACTTCTTTACTTATTTCATTAACTTCTACGTTTTGTGGCAATCTAGATAACATATCTGCCACTACATTATCAGATCCTTTTCTATGTTCGATTTCGAAATCGTAAGCTTGCAGCTGCAATGACCATCTCGCTAATCTTCCGCTAAGGTCTTTTAAAATCATAAGCCATTTGAGGCTGGCATGATCGGTAACCACCGTAAAAGGCATCATTTCAACATACTGTCTGAATTTACGAACTGCCATAACCGCTGCCAAGCACTCTTTTTCGGTTACGCTATAATTTCGTTGACAACTATTTAATTTTTGGGAATAAAATGCAATCGGATGTTCCTCTTTCTGTTCGTTCAATTGATAAAGAACTGCTCCGATGCCGTATTCTGACGCGTCACACTGTATATAAAATCTTTTAGCGAAATCTGCATGTTTCAAAACAGGGGCAAGTACAAATATTAATGGTATATAAATATATTGTATAAATAAAGTGATGAAAAAAATGGTTAGTTGTTTTCTTTTTTTTATTAAAAATTAAAGCGGGATAAAAAATTGGTGGTTCCTGACAAAAATGTTTCAAATATATGTCGTTGATATTTACTACCTTTGAAACTTTGATACTTTTAACTACCCAATCATTGCCAATTACTTTGCTATAGTTGATTTGTAGAACTTTATTGAAATGATGCCTTTTACGGTGGTTACCGATCATGCCAGCCTCAAATGGCTTATGATTTTAAAAGATCTTGGCGGAAGATTAGCGAGATGGTCATTGCAGCTGCAAGCTTACGATTTCGAAATCGAACATAGAAAAGGATCTGATAATGTAGTGGCAGATATGTTATCTAGATTGCCACAAAACGTAGAAGTTAATGAAATAAGTAAAGAAGTTTTGTTAGATTTTGAAATCGAAACTCGGAATTTTCATTTATTTTAAATTATTGTGAAAATTCATTTTTTAGATTTAAATAAAAATAATTAAAATTGATATGTTTAGGCAATTGTTTTTAAAAAGTGTTTGTCAATTTGAAAAAAAATTGACATGCTTTTCACAGGGTAATACAAAACGAGTATTTGCTAACTCAACCCATAGTTGATAATGACTATTATAATCATTATCAACTATGGGTTGAGTTAGCAAATACTCGTTTTGTATTACCCTGTGAAAAGCATGTCAATTTTTTTTCAAATTGACAAACACTTTTTAAAAACAATTGACTAAACATATCAATTTTAATTATTTTTATTTAAATCTAAAAAATGAATTTTCACAATAATTTAAAATAAATGAAAATTCCGAGTTTCGAGGAGTAAGTAGATAGAAATTGCTGTTTTAAATTTTAATACGATAACAATGAAATGCATTTTATTAATTTTACTTTTCAGAAGACAGACAATTGGCAAAAAATGGGGTCAAAATATAAAGAATTCGTTAAATCTAAGTGAACTAAGGAAAGGGTGATCGTTTAGTATCGCAAAATTTGGACAAAAAATGTTGGACAAAGTTGTGTAAAATCGCAAGTACAAATATTAATGGTATATAAATATATTGTATAAATAAAGTGATGAAAAAAATGGTTAGTTGTTTTCTTTTTTTTATTAAAAATTAAAGCGGGATAAAAAATTGGTGGTTCCTGACAAAAATGTTTCAAATATATGTCGTTGATATTTACTACCTTTGAAACTTTGATACTTTTAACTACCCAATCATTGCCAATTACTTTGCTATAGTTGATTTGTAGAACTTTAACAAATGTAGTTACCTTTCACTACTTCATATCCACTATGCCATAGTGAGGGTTATTTCACCTATGTCATAGTCGAAAATATAGTGATCAGTAACTACGTAATTTTAAGGGTGCAGTAAATGCGAAGAACCTTGCCAATTTAAAAAACTGAAGCCGGAAAACTAACTGCTGCTCTGTCATCGGCGGCAAACAGAGTAAAGGCTGCATAAAGCCGTCGCCTATTCGTCACAGACCAGAAAACGAAACTGCGGTATTTAATTGACACCGGCGCTGATTTCTCGGTTCTGCCTCCTACAAATCGTGACATACCACATTCATACGATTTGTACGCAGCAAATGGTACGCCAATAAAAACATACGGTACGAAAATTATTTCAGTCGACTTCGGCCTACGAAGACAAATGAACTGGGAGTTTCTCATTGCCGACGTTACAAAGCCTATTATAGGCGTGGATTTCCTACATGAATATGATCTTTCGGTGGATGTACGTAGAAAAGTTTTAATTGACAACAAATCCAAACTTATGGTGAATATAGTTTTCGACAAAAGCTGCTATGAGCAGATTCATACTGTTTCATCAGTGATAAATGGTTGGGTGAAACGGCTACTGGACGAATATAAGGATTTGACACAACCTTTTAAGTATACATCAAATTCGGAAAGTTCTAAAGTTCACCACCATATCGTAACCGAGGGATCGCCGATATTTTCAAAGCCTAGACGACTTAATCCGGAAAAGCTGGCGCTCGCAAAGAAGGAATTTGAATACATGTTAAAACAAGGCATTTGCAGCCCGAGCAGCAGCCAGTGGTCCAGCCCACTCCACATGGCACCGAAGAAAACAGTAGGTGAGTGGCGACCATGCGGCGACTATAGGCGCTTGAACACAGTGACCAAGCCTGACAGATATCCCGTCCCTCACATACACGACATATCGCATATACTTTACAACAAATCCATATTTACTACTCTCGATTTGGAGCGGGCGTATCATCAAGTACCCATTGCGGCGGAAGATCATGAAAAACAGCTATAATCACACCGTTTGGATTATACGAATTTAACGTCATGACATTTGGTCTCCGAAATGCCAGCCAGACTTTTCAACGTAACATGGATCAAATTTTCCGTGACTTAGATTTCGTAATCGTATACATTGACGATATATGCATAGCATCTTCGGATGAAGAAGAACACGTACGACATGTGAATGTCGTTTTTGAACGTCTGCGGCAGCATGGCCTAAAAATAAAAGTTTCGAAATGTGTCTTCGGGCAAAATGAAATAAATTTTTTGGGACATCGTATAACAAAAGATGGCGTATCACCTACAAAAGAAAAAGTTAAAGCTATTTTGGATTTTAACAAACCAACACTCACATGCGATTTGAGACGGTTCATAGCACTATTGAACTTCTACAGACGTTTTCTACCAAATGCGGCATTTAAACAAGGTAAGCTACAAAAACTGATAAAGACCAACAAGAAAAATGATAAAACGCCAGTTGAATGGGATGACGATGCAACAAAGGCTTTTGAGGAATGTAAAAACAGCCTTGCTGAGGCAACTCTACTTGTTCATCCCTCTTTCAATGCAAAATTAGTTCTCCATGTCGACGCTAGCAATTTCTGTGTTGGTGCAGCAATTCATGAGGTAGTAGATGGTAATCTTCGACCCCTAGGTTTTTATTCAAAAAGGATGTCGGATACGCAAAAAAGGTACAGTACGTTAGACAGAGAACTACTAGCGGTCTACCAGTCGGTAAAATATTTTAAACACATCATTGATGGCCGTAATTGTCCTATACTAACGGATCACAAACCACTCACGTATGCTTTTTAGCAAAATCCGGAAAAGGCTACACCAAAACAAATACGACAACTTAGCTTCATCAGTGAATATACAATCGACATTCAACATATTTCTGGCAGGGACAACATTGTTGCAGACACATTGTCACTTGTCGAGGCCATATTTAACGCCGACCAGATAGAACCGAACAACGCAAAGAAAGGGGATACGCCGATCGCTGATTGGACTGACGTTCCTATTGCGCATTCGATTAGAGACAAATACAAGTCCCAGTCTCTATGATCTATGATCAGTGTTAGCAGCAATTAGAGCTTATTTAGATGAAGATCATAGAGACTGGGACTTGTATTTGTCTCTAATCGAATGCGCAATAAGAACGTCAGTCCAATCAGCGATCGGCGTATCCCCTTTCTTTGCGTTGTTCGGTTCTATCTGGTCGGCGTTAAATATGGCCTCGACAAGTGACAATGTGTCTGCAACAATGTTGTCCCTGCCAGAAATATGTTGAATGTCGGTTGTATATTCACTGATGAAGCTAAGTTGTCGTATTTGTTTTGGTGTAGCCTTTTCCTAATGCTAAAAAGCATACGTGAGTGGTTTGTGATCCGTTAGTATAGGACAATTACGGCCATCAATGATGTGTTTAAAATATTTTACCGACTGGTAGACCGCTAGTAGTTCTCTGTCTAACGTACTGTACCTTTTTTGCGTATCCGACATCCTTTTTGAATAAAAACCTAGGGGTCGAAGATTACCATCTACTACCTCATGAATTGCTGCACCAACACAGAAATTGCTAGCGTCGACATGGAGAACTAATTTTGCATTGAAAGAGGGATGAACAAGTAGAGTTGCCTCAGCAAGGCTGTTTTTACATTCCTCAAAAGCCTTTGTTGCATCGTCATCCCATTCAACTGGCGTTTTATCATTTTTCTTGTTGGTCTTTATCAGTTTTTGTAGCTTACCTTGTTTAAATGCCGCATTTGGTAGAAAACGTCTGTAGAAGTTCAATAGTGCTATGAACCGTCTCAAATCGCATGTGAGTGTTGGTTTGTTAAAATCCAAAATAGCTTTAACTTTTTCTTTTGTAGGTGATACGCCATCTTTTGTTATACGATGTCCCAAAAAATTTATTTCATTTTGCCCGAAGACACATTTCGAAACTTTTATTTTTAGGCCATGCTGCCGCAGACGTTCAAAAACGACATTCACATGTCGTACGTGTTCTTCTTCATCCGAAGATGCTATGCATATATCGTCAATGTATACGATTACGAAATCTAAGTCACGGAAAATTTGATCCATGTTACGTTGAAAAGTCTGGCTGGCATTTCGGAGACCAAATGTCATGACGTTAAATTCGTATAATCCAAACGGTGTGATTATAGCTGTTTTTCATGATCTTCCGCCGCAATGGGTACTTGATGATACGCCCGCTCCAAATCGAGAGTAGTAAATATGGATTTGTTGTAAAGTATATGCGATATGTCGTGTATGTGAGGGACGGGATATCTGTCAGGCTTGGTCACTGTGTTCAAGCGCCTATAGTCGCCGCATGGTCGCCACTCACCTACTGTTTTCTTCGGTGCCATGTGGAGTGGGCTGGACCACTGGCTGCTGCTCGGGCTGCAAATGCCTTGTTTTAACATGTATTCAAATTCCTTCTTTGCGAGCGCCAGCTTTTCCGGATTAAGTCGTCTAGGCTTTGAAAATATCGGCGATCCCTCGGTTACGATATGGTGGTGAACTTTAGAACTTTCCGAATTTGATGTATACTTAAAAGGTTGTGTCAAATCCTTATATTCGTCCAGTAGCCGTTTCACCCAACCATTTATCACTGATGAAACAGTATGAATCTGCTCATAGCAGCTTTTGTCGAAAACTATATTCACCATAAGTTTGGATTTGTTGTCAATTAAAACTTTTCTACGTACATCCACCGAAAGATCATATTCATGTAGGAAATCCACGCCTATAATAGGCTTTGTAACGTCGGCAATGAGAAACTCCCAGTTCATTTGTCTTCGTAGGCCGAAGTCGACTGAAATAATTTTCGTACCGTATGTTTTTATTGGCGTACCATTTGCTGCGTACAAATCGTATGAATGTGGTATGTCACGATTTGTAGGAGGCAGAACCGAGAAATCAGCGCCGGTGTCAATTAAATACCGCAGTTTCGTTTTCTGGTCTGTGACGAATAGCGACGGCTTTATGCAGCCTTTACTCTGTTTGCCGCCGATGACAGAGCAGCAGTTAGTTTTCCGGCTTCAGTTTTTTAAATTGGCAAGGTTCTTCGCATTTACTGCACCCTTAAAATTACGTAGTTACTGATCACTATATTTTCGACTATGACATAGGTGAAATAACCCTCACTATGGCATAGTGGATATGAAGTAGTGAAAGGTAACTACATTTGTTAAAGTTCTACAAATCAACTATAGCAAAGTAATTGGCAATGATTGGGTAGTTAAAAGTATCAAAGTTTCAAAGGTAGTAAATATCAACGACATATATTTGAAACATTTTTGTCAGGAACCACCAATTTTTTATCCCGCTTTAATTTTTAATAAAAAAAAGAAAACAACTAACCATTTTTTTCATCACTTTATTTATACAATATATTTATATACCATTAATATTTGTACTTGCGATTTTACACAACTTTGTCCAACATTTTTTGTCCAAATTTTGCGATACTAAACGATCACCCTTTCCTTAGTTCACTTAGATTTAACGAATTCTTTATATTTTGATCCCATTTTTTGCCAATTGTCTGTCTTCTGAAAAGTAAAATTAATAAAATGCATTTCATTGTTATCGTATTAAAATTTAAAACAGCAATTTCTATCTACTTACTCCTCGAAACTCGGAATTTTCATTTATTTTAAATTATTGTGAAAATTCATTTTTTAGATTTAAATAAAAATAATTAAAATTGATATGTTTAGTCAATTGTTTTTAAAAAGTGTTTGTCAATTTGAAAAAAAATTGACATGCTTTTCACAGGGTAATACAAAACGAGTATTTGCTAACTCAACCCATAGTTGATAATGATTATAATAGTCATTATCAACTATGGGTTGAGTTAGCAAATACTCGTTTTGTATTACCCTGTGAAAAGCATGTCAATTTTTTTTCAAATTGACAAACACTTTTTAAAAACAATTGCCTAAACATATCAATTTTAATTATTTTTATTTAAATCTAAAAAATGAATTTTCACAATAATTTAAAATAAATGAAAATTCCGAGTTTCGATTTCAAAATCTAACAAAACTTCTTTACTTATTTCATTAACTTCTACGTTTTGTGGCAATCTAGATAACATATCTGCCACTACATTATCAGATCCTTTTCTATGTTCGATTTCGAAATCGTAAGCTTGCAGCTGCAATGACCATCTCGCTAATCTTCCGCCAAGATCTTTTAAAATCATAAGCCATTTGAGGCTGGCATGATCGGTAACCACCGTAAAAGGCATCATTTCAATAAAGTTCTACAAATCAACTATAGCAAAGTAATTGGCAATGATTGGGTAGTTAAAAGTATCAAAGTTTCAAAGGTAGTAAATATCAACGACATATATTTGAAAAATTTTTGTCAGGAACCACCAATTTTTTATCCCGCTTTAATTTTTAATAAAAAAAAGAAAACAACTAACCATTTTTTTCATCACTTTATTTATACAATATATTTATATACCATTAATATTTGTACTTGCCCCTGTTTTGAAACATGCAGATTTCGCTAAAAGATTTTATATACAGTGTGACGCGTCAGAATACGGCATCGGAGCAGTTCTTTATCAATTGAACGAACAGAAAGAGGAACATCCGATTGCATTTTATTCCCAAAAATTAAATAGTTGTCAACGAAATTATAGCGTAACCGAAAAAGAGTGCTTGGCAGCGGTTATGGCAGTTCGTAAATTCAGACAGTATGTCGATTAGAGACAAATACAAGTCCCAGTCTCTATGATCTTCATCTAAATAAGCTCTAATTGCTGCTAACACTGACTGATTTACTCTCTCTGACGCGTTGGATTGCGGAGAGTGTACGGGAGTTTTTAAATGCTCTATTTTATATGTTTCAATCATCTTCTGAAACCCTTTTGCCAAAAATTGAGCACCATTATCACTATGGATCACTTCCGGTACTCCAAACTTATGAAAAATTTCATGTACTAGAAATTTTATAACGTTATCTGTGGTAGCATCTCGCATAGCTTTTAAAAATGTAAATTTTGTGAAATGATCAACAACAATAAATATATAACAATTTTCACTTTTGGATCTTGGATATTTTCCCAGAAAATCGATGTACAGTTTTTGAAATGGCCGTTCTGTAACCACTTCGTTACCAATTCCTGGCATCAAATTCTGGTTTGAAGGCTTCGTTTCTTTGCATGTTTGACATGTTCTTACATATTCTTTGACTTCAAATGTCATTTTTGGCCAATAAAAGAATCTTTTTACTCTTTCCAAAGTTTTTGTGACTCCTCCGTGCGCTGCTGTATGTACGGTATGTGCTTTTTCAATTATCGTTGACGTTAGATTTGCCGGAACCCAAAGCTTCCAATTATATTTTTCGCCAAGTTGTTGGTCAAATCCTATTCTTTTAAAAATCAAACCGTCAACTATTAAATCGGGCAAATTATCTGAATTTTCTTCAAATTTTTTTTATAAGATCTAAATATTCATCGCTCTCAAATTTTACAATTTCAAAATCTAACAAAACTTCTTTACTTATTTCATTAACTTCTACGTTTTGTGGCAATCTAGATAACATATCTGCCACTACATTATCAGATCCTTTTCTATGTTCGATTTCGAAATCGTAAGCTTGCAGCTGCAATGACCATCTCGCTAATCTTCCGCTAAGGTCTTTTAAAATCATAAGCCATTTGAGGCTGGCATGATCGGTAACCACCGTAAAAGGCATCATTTCAACATACTGTCTGAATTTACGAACTGCCATAACCGCTGCCAAGCACTCTTTTTCGGTTACGCTATAATTTCGTTGACAACTATTTAATTTTTGGGAATAAAATGCAATCGGATGTTCCTCTTTCTGTTCGTTCAATTGATAAAGAACTGCTCCGATGCCGTATTCTGACGCGTCACACTGTATATAAAATCTTTTAGCGAAATCTGCATGTTTCAAAACAGGGGCTGTAGTAAGAGCTTTTTTAAGTTTTTCAAATGCCTCTGTAGCTTCAGCAGTCATTAAAAATTTCTTGGACTTTTTTAAAGTGTCCGTTAGCGATGCAGAAATTGTGGCGAAATCTCTAATAAACCGCCTATACAACCCCGCGGTTCCTAGAAAACTACGAACTTCTCTCGTGTTCTTTGGCAACTTTATATTTCGAATCGCCTGTATTTTTTCGGGATCAGTTTTTAACATGCCACCTCCTATAATGAAACCTAAATACTTTAGCTCCTGGAATAATTTCTCGAATCTGATTATAATTTCTCTGGCGAACTTCTAATGGTAAATAGTGTCTTATTTTTGGTTCGTAATTTTCGTTATTTGCATTTAAAATTCCTTGAATAAGATTAAAATTTCTCTGTTTTTGCCTTACAGATTCTTCGCTTAGTTTTTTGACGTTGCAGGGTTCTCGGTTTGACGTGAGTCCCCCGAAATTCCCACGCCCCTCTTCTGGTTTCCCTGCTGACAGACCGGACACGTTGGAGTTATGACATCAGGTTTACCACACTTGTAGCAAAAGAGAGCTCTTTCTGACGATGGACACTCTTTAAAAATGTGCCCTTTTGCTCTACAGTTCCAACAGGTAATTGGCTGTTTTGGTTGTTGTAGTTGTTGTTGTACTTGTTGTTGATTTTGTTGTTGACTCAAACGAATAGCGTCTTCAATTTTAAAATCTTCACGTTGATTTTCATCTTCAAAATAATGTTCACCTTGGTCAAATTGCACCTCATTTACATACCTTAAAGGACGTGTTTGCGGTTGTAAACTTCTAAATTCTCTCCTCGGAAAATTCCGTTCCGCTTCGTTACATTCGTTTCGAAGTTGCTCAACAGAACTGACAGTCATTGGGTAAATTATTCGGCTAATACTTTCCTTAACATTTCTTTTCAATATTTTAACCATATCACCTTCAGAAATCGGTTGTATAAGCCTGGAACGTAATCGATTCATTATATGAAAAAAATTGGTAGCATTCGGCAGAGAAACCTTAAACTGATACCGGTGACTTGTAGCGCTTTGTGATTACTTACTCTGCTGAACGATGTTTTCTTTGTTTTGTTTTTAAATACATTTTTTTCTATATTTTCCTTTGATTTTTTAAATTTTTTGTTTTTGAATTATATTTGTATGTTTTTATTTGTCAATCATACAAAACAAAAAGTTTTAAAAAACAATAACAACAAATGTATCACTATTTGATAAAAAGTAGCAAAAATTTTTTACGCTTCAAAATATGACAACGCTACCTGAGCGCTCAGACTGAGCGGTTAGTGATTAGGTCGTTCAGCAGATAGTTGCACAACTGTTGTAGAACTGTTGACTGTCAAATTGTATCTGCCGAACGCACCCATTGTCTATCGATTCATTACTCTGCTGCTTTCTCTCAACCAAATCTCTCATAATTTCAAAATTTGAGCGGTTTGTACGGTATTGGCCAAGTAAAGCGTTTCGAAGACTTTCGCAATCGGAGATGCAATGATTCATTAAATACCACCAGTACCAATCATTTGCTGGACCAGTTAATAACAGGTGAAAATCTCTGGACATTTCTCCCCAAGGTATATTATAATGGGCTTGTAGGTGTTCGATTCTGAATATAAATTCTTCGATGCTCAATTTATTCACATTTCCGTCAAACACTACTCCCAATTTATCCACTCTGATTTGTTTTTGATCAAAAACTTGATTTGTATTGGCAGTATTACTCTGTTTTTCAAAAGGAGTAGAAAAATTATGAGTGTTTTGAGGAATATTGTTGTTAAAAAAGTTGGTTAACGGTACGCTTGGACCTATATTTCCGTTTGAATTTCCATCATTTACGTTATTTCTCAAAATATTGCCAGTAGGCTGATTATTATTACTAAAAAAATTACTATTTGTTGGACCGTTCTGAAAAAAAATTCCATTTGCCGCATTATTGGCTAACCCACTGTTACTAATAGGGTTATTTGGTACAAAATTTACGCCTGATTTCTAAATATATTACCGACTGTTTGACCATTGTTATTAATATTATTGGGATTTCTAAGCAAAACGTTATTCGGAATCTGAAAATTTACCGGCACTGTTTGACGCTGTTGTACCTGCGATGAAGTTCTAGTAAGATTCTCTACTATTGCGGTCAAATTCTCAATAGATTTTCTTACTCCTACCGTTTCCTCCTGAACCGTTTGCTTTACCTTTTTCTCTAAAGTCCTTTGGACCACTAACGCCTCATCTGAAACCATTTCCCTAACCTCTTCGGCTAAATTTTCCCCCTGAACATTACCATCTGTCACCAACTGATTTCCTACAACTACTGCTGAGCCTGACGCTTCCGTTTCCTGTGGCCTCATTATCCTGGCTGAAAAGTCATGAATATTTGATTCTATTGGTTGCCCGTTTGCCTGAGCCATTTTCTTATCGGATTTATTAAATTTTCTTTGTTTTGGAACTGAATGTTGGTGCGATCTGTTTAAATCGAAAGCTTGCTGCAAACCTCGTTTTCTATTCTTTTGGGATCGAGTCTCAGCACTCATCACTTAGAAAAAAAATCATAAAATTCGTAGATTCTGAACCACAAGCCAAAACCAAGAAATTATATAATAAAAGAATGAATAAAAATACAAAAAATAATAAAAGTATAAATATAAAATAAAAAAAATAAAAATATAGCTAAAATTGTAATAAAATTAATAAAATAATCAACTAGCCAAAAAAAAAATATAAATATAAATAAATAAATTGTTTATACAAAAAGAATCTAGAAAAATGCTTTGAACGTTTAAAAGATATACCTAAAAATACGAATATAAAAATACACAATTACAGAATACCTAAAAATTTGTCTCAGCAAACACAACGATAAAAATATCACATTACACTAATAGGTGTGTTTCTTTACTTTTTGGGTAAAGTTCGGTAAAATGAGAGTAAGCACAAAATCCTCTCACAAAATGACAAAATTACCCAATAGTACAGGAACGCAAAAAACCACTTTTCTAGCCCAAAAACTTGTTTCAAAGTATAATGTTAAACAGTGATGGGACTTGAAAAATTTTGTTTTGTTCCAAGTGTGTGACTAAAATGTGCCAAATGGGCCTTTATTGTGCCAAAACTCAATTTTCACTTAGAAACCGTGTTTTCAATTTTCATTTTGTAAATGCATTCTTATGGAATTATTTTGAATTCTTATGGAATTAATTATATTTGAATGAATTAAAATTTTCTCTCAATTAAAAGGTGAATGATAAATTAAATTCATACGATACTTATTAAAGATTTGGGAATGCAGCCAATGAATGAATTCTTTAGGAATGGTTGCACGGAATGGTATACATATAAACATTTTCTAAAACTGAATTAATTTTTTTATGAATTAAACTTAAATTAATTCTTTCGAAGCTCTGAGATAAATTTATAGCATTTGAATTTTTAAAATTCTATGGATAAGCACCGTAAGTTGTTCAGTTTTCACGTGAAAAAACTGTTATATTCCATATAAAAAAAAAATATTTTTCACGACAATGAGTTTCACGTGAAAATTGTGCAAACTTAGTTTTCACGCAAATTTAATGTACAAGACTATTATTTTTCTGGTGAAAAAGTGACATTTTGTGTTAATTGTGATTGTGGCTTTGTTATAAAATTAAAATATTGTTAATTTTTTTAACTTAAATTGCAATTTAAAGCATTTAAAGTCTGAGAGAAATTTTTTCACGTGAAAAACAACTTACGGTGCTTTATTCGGTAATATCTTCGATGTCATTTTTTAGTTTCGCTTTATTCGAAAAGGTATTTTAATACCAGTAAATGCTTAGAAACTAAAAATTAAAGAATTGTTATTTTTTAAATTCATTTTTTTCTATTAAATTTTGTAGATAACCAAAATGTGCCAAAATAGTATCGGTTGTGCCATTGTACCAATCAATCTTAGATTGTGCCAAAAATCCCATCACTGATGTGAAAATACGTATAATTTCAGTTTGCAAATCGGCACAAATAGACATATTTATTCGCATTTAAAAGTTGTTTTTGATTTTATTCAATTAATTTTAACAAAAAACCAAGATTCTTTTGCTTATTTCTTTATTTAATTACAATTTTTAATTTAATTTCACAATTGTTTTTTGTTTATATTTGCATCAGCTATTTTACCAAAGTTTACCCGAAGAAAAAGTCTGGGTAAATTTTGGTAAAAAGAGAAGCACTAATACACTCTCATTAGCGCTCTCATTTACCCAATTCTCGAGTACGGGAACGCTTTTGGGTAAATTTCGGTAACTTTGGGTAAATTTCGGTAACATTGGGAACGTACGGGAACACACTGAATATCTAATAAAAAAAACTATTCTAATTTTACGATTCGTTACTTTTTTCAAATTTTAATTTTTTTTTTTTTTTAAATTTATATTTTAATATTCAAATTTACTTTCTTTCATCAAAACTTTCTATTTTCATTCTAGGGGTTGTTAATATAAATGGTGGTGTGTGCGGTATGTTCAATTTTGGCCCTCTATTTTAAGAGCTACTCGAAGATGTGTTCACAAACAACTTTATACAAAAGGAATGATTTTCAACAATCTAATTTGTGCTCTGACATGTCGATGCTACTCATACGAACATGCCAAAGGCCAGAGAATAATTCCCCACCGATACTACTAACTTCGAAGCAGTTATGCTGAGCGGCTATCGTTTTGGGATCATCCCTGCTCCACAAACCAGATTTCAAACGGATCTATAATCTTAAATTTAAACAAACGCAGGGCAAGTTGTACTAATAGGGTACCATAATTTATACCCCTATGGACATTCCATGGCCTCCCTGTACTAAACGCCATCTCTCATCATTCTCCAGAACCTATTGTCCAAGATTTATGTACAGCGGCTTCTGGGTAAATAATCCAGAACGGTTACACAATCTATACGACAATAACTTCTGCAAAAAAACGAAGAAATGCGATGGTCTATGGGTATTTAACTAGTATTCTATGGTACTGTGTTTAGATTACATACACAACAAAAACAACAAAATTTTATGACGTCACGTCCGCCATTTTGCTTCCGTTTGGGCGCCATACTGCTACGGGACCCCAGAGGCGCTAGGGGAGTTGCTAACCCTCTCACGGTAGAATTCAAGGGGGTGTGCATTCATCCCATCACCCTATCTACACCCTTTTTATACAGCTGTGTCTGTCATTAAATAAACATTTCTCATGGTAAGTATTGGTAGTAATTTTATTTTTTCCATTAATATTTTAATTTTTTCAGGTTTTTCATCAACTTCACTTTCTTTAGTATATTTATTAATCTTCCTTATATTTTCTTCTTTCATTTCAGCTATCCTTGGACCGGGATCATGTGTAATGGGGTTCTTATGAACTCTGGTACACGTGCAACTTTTAGGTATTGTACGTGTCGTTCTTTTTCTTTTATATTCTCATTTTATTAATTTTATTCCTTTCCTTTCAGGAATACTTGGCGGGGCTTAACTGCAGTATATCTGCATAAACAAGGTTTCCCCCGCCAGCCGATGGTATCCACTGAGGACTGGCCATCCTCAAGCATAAAGTGGACCATCCCAACATTAGAGCCGGGACTGGGGTCGTGTTCAATTGGCTCGCCCCACATGATTAAAACCCCCTCCCTAATATTAAACACAAAAAAATAAAATGTATGGGCACGGCTACATTATGGGTTTTCCTCCTCCCAATTAGATTTCGCGGTGGCCACACGGATAGTGCCCCCAAATATGGTTTCCCTAAGGGCCCCCCACGAAAAAATTTTTTTCGGGTTCGGTGATAGAAAATTCGGGTCGGGGATGGAAAATCGGCCCGCAACATGTATTTCAAATAGTAAAGACATAAAAATATTGAATAAAAAATATATGTAAATATAAGAGAAGTCTTTTAATTATTATTGGTTATACGGATAAACAACAACCATACACTTATTATTCCAAATATTTAAAATACAAGGACATACTATATACCGCTAACTTATTTCTTCAATTAGTGTTTTTAATTTTCCTCTAATACATAGCAAGATACAATGCAAGGTCCAAATGATCTGGAAAAATAAATGGTTTGTAAGTTACACAATATGATATAATTTATTGTATACACTCTCCTTAGTATAAAGTTGTGAATATTTTCCTTGTCCTTTGCGGATATTAAATTCAAAATTTTTAAATCATACCGTTTTTGTCTGCATGAGGCAGAAAATTTGCAATTAATTTTTACTGTTTTTCAATTAAATTTTGTAAATTTCAAATTTGTTGTTTTCTTTTGAACTTGTAAAAAAATAAATGACAATTTAATTTTTGTTAACTTACAGGGCAACAGAAAAAACTTAACTGAAACATAAGTTGGTAAAGGGTATTTCAGTTAGTTTGAATTCGTTTGGTTTTAACTGAGACATTCTTTAGCTGAGCAACTGGGAAATTTTTTCGGTGTGGGTATACACTAAGAAACATTCGTCAAAAAATGGCAATTTTTTTACGAATGTTGATTTGTGCATGTTAATGTTCTTGTTGACATTCCTGCAATTCGTGTTTACAAATTTTTTTGATAGTTTTTGTTCCGTACTCAATGTTCCTTAATGTATTCGTCGCTTTACGGGCCGTAAACTGTCCGTCATTGACGGACTTTTGATTCGAATCAGTTTCGATGCTCCTTAAGTTCCGTTTTCTGGTCCGTATACGGATCCAAAACACGGTACGCAAACGGAGTTGGATTACGTTAATGACGGACTGGAAACGGAACGAATTGTATGTTGGGTAACTTACTGTCGCTTAATAAGGCGGCGGCTAGACTCAAAAAAACAAAGTCGGCGGCCACCGTGTTTTGACTTTGCGCCACTCGACTTGTATCTCTGTTCGTGACCTCACCTGTTTAGTGCATACAAAATTTGTAAAAAAATATAAATATTGAAATCAATGGAAATATCGGTTTAATAGTGATATTTATGACTTTTATTTGTAAATATATAATAAATTGAATTGCTTATTGGTGGCAGAATACCTAACAACTCTTCCAAATGTGAAAGACTTTAGGAAAGAACTTTCATTGTCCTTTGTTTTTATTTATTTTTGATTGTGCTGACTATATAACAAAAAAATCTACTATTAAAACAGGTGGGTAATTAATTATTACAGCAATAAATGTTTTTGCAATAATCTTAGGCATATTTTTCAGAGAGAAAGAAATGTATAAGCATATATTAATAAAAGTGCAAGTGATGTCTCATTGTCTTTATTTTTGTTATAAGGTTTTTTTTATAGAGAAACAAATCAGCTGTTCTCGTGTGACTATGCCGTTCGTGCATGAACTAGTTCAATTAAAGTATTCACTTAATTGAAAGAAACATTCATTGAGTTCACTGACGACGATGGAGCCAGACTGATCTACGGCACAAAAGTTTCTGAGAAAATTAAGATTAGATCAGTTTGGTATTCCTTTACTTTGCAGACCACACTAATTCTATAGTGAGATGTTGCGATTTCTCAAGAAGGAAAGCGCTGAAGAGCAATTACATAAGGGTGTAATGGAAGAATACGAGTTTTCTATGCCATTGTGTAATAATATCATTTTTGATAAAAATATCGGCTAAACTTTTAAAGTTTAAAGTCATAACTCGGATTTGTTTCAAATTTTCACGGACGATAGAACTTTCAATGCCCCAAAATTTGAATTTTGAATTCTTTGTATCTTGTTAGAAAAGCTACTTGCTGTATTTACTTGTTATGAATTTTATTGAAACGAAATCGTACTTAGCTTTGTTCATAGTTGGTTTTGTCAATCAGATTTTTTCAATAAATGAAATAATTCTTTGCTAAACTCTAAAAGGTTAATACGTGGACAGCAGTTCTAAAACCAAATATTTGTAACATAATCAAGACAAAATGGGTATTTCGAAAAAAGAAGGAACTCGATAATTCAATCCGTTATAAAGCTAGACTTGTGGTCAAAGGTTACACACAAAGAAAAGGAATTGATTACGAAGAAACTTTTTCACCAGTAGTTCGTTATACATCGATACATTATTTAATGGCCTTAAGTGCAAGATATAACTTACAAATTGAACAGATGGATGCTGTAACTGCTTTTCTACAAGGTGATTTATTAGAAAATGTTTATGTAGAACCGCCATCAGTTGTAAATGTACCAGAGGGTCATGTTTTGAAACTTCAGAAAGCATTATATGCATTAAAACAGGCAAGCCACGTTTGGAACAGCAAGTTGAATGAATCTCTTTAAGAATATGGTATGAAACGTTCTGAACTTAATCCTTGCATTTATTATCTTATAGAAGGTAACAAAATGACATTTATGGCTCTCTGTGTAGATGATATGCTTTTATTTAGTAATGATACAAACTTTAAAGAAGTATTTAAAACGAAATTAATGAAAAATTTTAAAATGAAATTTTTAGGAGAAGCTAAACGTTGTTTAGGAATGATAATTATTAAGACTAATGATTATATATCCCTTGGCAATATGCTAAAAAGATATGAAATGAAAAATTGTAATCCTATATGAACACCAATGGACCTTAATCAGAAATTGTCAAAATCTGAAGATGTAGATGAAACCATGATAAACGTACCCTATCAACAAGCCATTGGAAGTTTATTGTTTACCGCTCAATGCACTCGCCCGGATATATGTCACGCTGTCAATTTATTAAGTAAACTTAACAATCCGTCGCAAATTCATTGGAAAGCTGTAAACGCATTTTTCGTTATTTAAAAGGAACCATAAATTACATTTTTGTACTAATGGTAATGTTAATATTATTTCTTACTCAGATTCTGACTGGGGTAATGATCTTGAAGATCGAAGATCTGTTGCTGGCTATGTAAATGTATTACAAAATGGTGCAATATCTTGGAACAGTAAACGACAACCAACCATTGCATTATCTACAACAGAAGCTGAATATATGGCGGTATCAGCAACAACACCAGAAGTTATGTGGCATTGGAAAAGGAATTAAGTTTTGAGTTTAAAGAACATGTTGCTACTAAAATCTACTGTGACAATCAAAGTGCAATACATTTAGCCTCGAATGAAGTATACCATCATTATATACGTGAGAAACGAATATCTAATCAAGTGTCATTTATTGGGATATCAACAAATGATCAACTAGCTGACTTTTTAACTGAATCCGTTTGCAAAGACAAGCATTTTAAATTTTGTAAACTATTGGGATATTGGGATTATATAAAGTACTGTTATGATGTTTGGTTATCCAATAATAACACAACTCTGAAGCTACCATAAACCAGTCTTTATTAACATAAAACAAATACAATTATTAACAATAAAATAATAATTAAAATAAATAAAAATAATAAATTATTGCTTACCGCGTATATAACTGTAATAACAACTAACAACGTATGTAACACAAAATGAAATGACAATAAATACAGAGATACACAAGCGGCACTATAACCAACTATACAATAATTGCATATTTTAGTACAACCCGTAGTTGCTTATTTGGGTGTACCACCAAGTATATTTCGAGTGGGGGTGTTAGAAAAGCTACTTGCTGTATTTACTTGGTATGAATTTTATTGAAACGAAATCGTACTTAGCTTTGTTCATAGTTTGTTTTGTCAATCAGATTTTTTCAGAAAATAAAATAATTCTTTGCTAAACTCTAAAATATATTCGCCATTTAATATCGGATAAAAACAAACTACATATCGTTAAAAAGGCTATTGAAATACCTTTAATTTGAGATATAATACTCTCGAGTCCATTAACCCATTACGCGTCAAATCGTAAAAGTCTGATTTTTATCCATACTTTTTAGAAAAAAGCGACCATTATCTCAATATTCCACCAATATAAAGATAAAAATAACTATTATTTAATTTTAGTTATGGCTATCAGCTTTAATTTAAGATATAATTTATACCTGTAACGAGTGCGACGAAAATCAGGCATATCTGTAAAGAAAAAAAAAAAATATCGCGCGATTCTTGATTCAAATATTTAATAAATTAAAAAAAATGCGAACGCTACATAGGGGAATCCCCTATGCCTACCACATAGGAAAAAACCCCTAAGCGCGGCCCGAGGCCGGTTACACGGAAAAGCTTTGCTCAGCGAAGCCACTAAACTGCCTATCACATAGGAAAAGACCCCTAAGCCCGGCCGAAGGCCGGTTACACGGAAATACCTTACTCAGACAAGCCACTTAGCTTAAAGCCTTAGCTACAAATAAATAATAGTTATTTTGTACATTAAATAGGCAAAATATTGAGAAAATCGCATTTTTCTTGGAAAAATTCCATTTCAAAAACAGAAAATCATGAGCTGGGCCGCAGTGGGTTAATAGTTTCGAAAATTTTTTATGCCGGATTAAAGCTACTTGAATAAGATTTTTAATGACAGCCATTTCGTTCCGTTCAGATAACGCATTCCGAAGTTAAAAATACCAATAAATTAAATTATATATCCAAACTTAAGAGGCCCATAACTCGGAAAATATGGGCCGCCGACAGAAATTTTTTTTTTCTGAACTCACCTATTTTACCCCTAATTTCGGGTTTTTTTTGAGCTATGGCCGTAAAGTTTTTTGTATCTTCTCTATTTGTCACTGCCGAGATATTAGAAAAGCTTCTAAATAAACAAGAGCTGTTTTAAAACAAAACGCAAGAATAACTTTTTAAAAATATTAAATCGTTTCTGCGAAATTCAAGAACAAACTTTGACAGCTGACACTGTCCACTGGCACTTTCACTATGTGGTTTGGGCTTAACTCCCATAGAAGTACGCAAATGTACTTTTTTTTAACCTGTGTACTTCTTTTTTGTACTTTTTTTTTTGTTAAAAACATTAAATAGTGCTAAAATGTTCCTTATTTGATAACACTACACTAATAGAAAAAAGTCCGTAGAAAATTTAGTAAAAACTACTAAAAATTAGTTAAAAATGAAGCTGCAGAAAAAAACTGCTAAATTAGCAGATTATTTTTGCTATATATTAGTAATATAGGAACAGCAAAACTAAAACTGTTAAATATACAGAATTTTAGTTATATATGAGCTAAATTTTTGTAAATGGAGATTAGCAAATTAACCTGCTAAAATCAGCAAAAAAATTTTGCTAAATAATTAGTAGCCTAAAAAATCACCAAAAAATTTAAAATTTTCGAAGTTTTTTTTTCGATTTTTTTTTTAAATGCAAATAAAAATCGAGCCTTTTGAAAACAGCAGTTTACAATTTTTTAGCAAATATTTCTGCTGATTTTAGCAGAATAGACTGCTATTTGCATTCAACTAAATTTAGCTTAAAAATAGCAAAAATTTTGTAGATTTAACAGTTTATTTTTGCTATTTTTAGTCTACAAATATTTAGCAAAATTTTCTGCAGATTTTACAGTACAATTTGCTATTTTCAATTAACTAAAAGTTAGCCTAAATATAACTAAAATTCTGTAAATTTAGCAGTTTTAATTTTGCTGTTCTCATTTTACTAGTATTTAGTAAAAAAATCTGCTAATTTTAGCAGTTTTTTCTGCAGCATCATTTTTAACTAATTTTTATTAACTTTTTCTGCTATTTTTACGGATTTATTTCTATGAGTGTAGCTGTATTTTGTCTCATGCATATCAACGTTAAATATTTAAAGCAAATCTACGTTAAACCGATTGTAGTACAAACATTTTTAAAAACGTCATGATTATAATTTTTTCGTTATAATCGAACGCACGTCATCAAAAGTTTTTAGGAAGTAACGCGAATAAGTTTCGATAGATGTGAAAATGTATAATCGTTGAGTTTTCAAGGTTGATAATTATCTGTGTTGAAAGTTAACGTGCATCCGAAAACTGATATGCTAGTTTTCAAACTAAACGCGTTTTTACGCACTTTAAATTTTTTTACGAGTTAACAGATATAGTTAAGTCAGAGCTTTGAAGAATTAATTCCTTAGTTCAATTTTTCAATTCTGAATTAAAAATTCGATGAATTAATTCACTAAGCAATATATATTGAATGGAATTAATTCATATTTGCTTTCGTTCGATTTATTTTGTTACGAATTAATTCAATTGCAATAGTTCTTTTTATTAAATCAAATGAATTAATTCACTGGTGAATTAATTCCTTACTGAATTAATTCCTTACTGAATTAATTCCTTACTGAATTAATTCACTACTGAATTCGTTCAATTTCATTTTCGTTCAGTGAATTAAAAAAAATAAAATTACGTTCAGTGAATTAAAAAAAAATAAAATTACGTTCAGTGAATTAAGAAAAAAAAAATAATAAGTTCACTGAATTGAAAAAATATAAAATAAGTTCACTGAATTCAAAGCCTGTTTTCTGCCGTTCAGTAGAAGAAAACAATAATCTAGAAATAAATTTTTTAAATAAGCAATTTTACAGCGTGTGCTAGTAAAAATAAACAAAATAGAAACCGGATGCTGTTTATCAACCTACATGATTCAAAAATAAAGCCTTTTACTATTAAAAATAAAAACTTTACAGATATAGTTAAATTTGGAAAAAAAAAATATAACTACTAATTTTTCAAACTAGTTATATAGTTATATTTTTTTTTCCAAATTTATCTATATCTGTAAAGTTTTTATTTTTAATAGCAAAAGGCTTTATTTTTGAATCATGTAGGTTGATAAACAGCATCCGGTTTCTAATTTGTTCATTTTTACTAGCACACGCTGTAAAATTGCTTATTTAAAAATTTTATTTGTACATTATTGTTTTGTTCTACTAAACGGCAGAAAACAGGCTTTGAATTCAGTGAACTTATTTTATTTTTTTTCAATTCAGTGAACTTATTTTATTTTTTTTCAATTCAGTGAACTTATTTTATTTTTTTTCAATTCAGTGAACTTATTATTTTTTTTTTTTAATTCACTGAACGTAATTTTATTTTTTTTAATTCACTGAACGAAAATTAAATTGAACGAATTCAGTAGTGAATTAATTCAGTAAGGAATTAATTCACTTTTTTTCCGTTCGATTTATAAAATTGAACGCGTTCACCGGTGAATTAATCAGAACTGGGTCGACAACGACAACGAGAGTTGCTTTTTCATATATTTTGTATGAGAAGCAAAATGTCGTCATGTCGTCCGGCGCTTTGTCGTCGGAATAGAATCTATTCTATTTTCGTGACGACACACTAATACACACTTAAAATATTTGTCAAATTGTTGCCATATTTTTAACTAATTAAAGATTGCCATTAGAACAGAGTTGTTAGAAATTCGTATTAGAGCTGCAAAAATTCGTACTTTGTTTACAAAAAATTTATTTTTTTGACAGAAGAAATATAATTGAAATTTAAAATACATAATTTACGTCAAAAAAGCGAAATTAATTACAATAAAATATAAAGCAACAAGAACTAGTGAAAGACCAATTGAATTGGTGAAGAATTGTGGTGAAACAAATACAACAATATTCTTGTTTTGCTTTCCTTTTTTTCTAAACGTCAACAAATGTCGACGGTCGATTGTCGCTGAATTTAAATTAATCGTGACGATTTTTGCTGTCGTCGGTCGACAATCGACCCAGTTGTGATTAACCTCTAACTTATAGTCTTGACTAGCCATGGATTTGTAAGAACATGAAACAAATCACACGTGAAACAACAACAAATTTTATTTGTTGTTTTTGGTTTGCATGTAATTCGTTTCATGTTCGCACAAATCCATGGCTAGTCAAGACTATAAGCAGGGTTGAAAAAGCTACGACTAAAGTAGCAGTAATAACTAAAAATGACGATTATTGTATTAAAAAAAACAACAAAACTAAAAGTCATCACATCGCTACTACTGCCACTATGCAAACTTTTCTGTAGCTCAGCAGTAGCACATAGCTTTTTTTTGAAATTGAAAACCACCACAGCATCAATCGATGTGTCTGCTACTAAATTCAACAAGTAGCAGTAGCAGCCAAATAGACAAGACTCCCAAATTACTTCTCAGCTACTACTACCACTACACAAACATTTTATTAGCTAAGCAGTAGCACACATCTTTGTTTTGAAATTGAAAACTACCGCAGCACCAATCGTCTACTTACAAATTAAGCAAGAGCAGTAGCAGCCAAACATACATGACTCCCAAATTACTACTCAGCAGAGTAGTCATAGAAATATTTTTGGTTGTTTAAAATGAATTATTTGTTTGGTTTTTCCAGTACTGTATGTGTGTGTGTATGTATTTTATATTGTTTTTGTTAAACAGAACAGAGCATGAAGATGCTAATTTGCCGTTTTGGAATATTCGATTGATTTTATGATTTATATTTTGTATTTTAAATTTTTTATTTTATACTATATTATATATTTTTTAACTCACCCCTAATTATGAATAATTTGCAATTTGTTTTCATTACGTAGGCCCTGTGCGAGGTGGCTAAATTTTTTCTAAACTAAATGCAAATAGAGAAAAGTGTTTAAAATTTCTTTAAAAATTGTTTTAAAAAATTTTCTACATTCAAAGAAACTCTTAAACCTGAATTTAGTTTGGAATTAGTTTAGCCAGTCCGCACCCACCCGTGGTACCAATTCACTTTTCAATATTTTATTTATTGTTTTAAAAATTAACAGTTGTAAGACACATAATGATAGAATTAGGTTACATAAATTTACGTCACAATTTGGCAGCACTGTTTCAACGGTAAATTGTTAACAAGTGGTGGGCGAGAGCAAAATAAGGATACACACAAAATTCATACGTAGATCAGTATTTGTTGTTAGGGTTTTCGCAAAATAAGGATACACACAAAATACATACGTAGATCAGTATTTGTTCTTAGGGTTGTCAGATATAGCGCTTTCTTGCCAAACGTGGCGATTTACAAACACATTTGGAAATTTTATTCTTGAAATGGCGACGGACGGTTTTTACGCTGATTTAGGAAGTGGTTGCAGATGTTTATGGATTTTTTTTTACATTCAGTATCTAATCTCACAGATTATGATTTTAACCTTTTATATAATCCCTATCTTTGATTGAAAAGATAATATTTTTATAATTATTTGGTGCTAATGAAAACAATTTAGTCACGTCAGATTTAGCGTTTTTTATTTTTCACATTGAAGATTATCCCATAATTAGCCAGATTATTAAATATACTTTTTATAAAGTTTCGACAAAAATCGTTAACCGAAGTCCTAAAATAAAATACTGTTGACAGTGCGGCTTAAGAACGCTAAAACTGAGTTATTAATCTTTCTATAATATGTCCTTTGAATTTTTATGGCCATCTAAGAAATGTTCATAATGGCAACTAAAACTGCTTTCAGGGAAACACTTCCAAAAAAGGCTTGTTTCCTCTCCATTGTAGATTTTCTTATTTATAAGATTTTCCTTTGATGTGTATTCTTCCAACTGATTTACAAAAATTGTGGCAGATACATATTCGGCAGATGCTTTGTGAATTCCATGTTGTTTTTTAAAGTTCTGTAACTAGCCTCGAGAATATTCACATGCTAAGCTTATATTTAATTTTTAATGGAAGAACTTAGCCTTTTCCATTATCATTAAACTGGAAATTGGGATCCCTTTAAAACGTTTTTGTCGGAACCATTCGTATTTCGATCTAATGCACTTTTTAAAGTTTTTCGATTTTGGAAGCGAGTAACTAAATCACTTTCTGCACAATATTTTAATATTTTATCTTTATATTTTATTCAGTCATAAACTGTTTGTTTGCCCACTCCATATTTTTGTGATAGTGTTTGAACAGAAACATGTTTTTTTAAATAGTCGTTGACTATATCAAATTTTTCTTGAATAGTTAATACTTTTCTTTGCTTTTTACTCGATTCTAAAATTACACATCAACACTCCTTACTACGTAAATTTCAATTGCAACTAAACACCAGAGGAAAAACATGCAAACAAGGGAGTAACCTTATTTCGTTTTAGACACATATTAATTTTAGTGTTGCTAGCATGTTGAAACCAAATTTCGTCAAAATAAATAGTAGATGTTTTTCAATCCCGGATAATTGATGTAATCACGGTTAATCGATTGAAATAAAAAAAATCTTCCTTTCCTTATAGATCCCGGATAATTGATGTTCCCGGTTAATTGAATCACGGATAATCGATGCCCATCTGTACTTTAAAATGACCTTGTAGAAAATACTACTGACAGTAGCAGATTATTTTTGTTATATATCCGTAAGATAGGAACATCAAACATAAAACTGAATTTTTACTTGTTTTTAATCAACAAACATATTCGTCGCTGCTCCTAAGAAAATAGCTATTTGTCGATAAACTTTTTTGTGAGGAGACATACAAATCTGCTTTATATCAGCGTTTTTCGGAACTTTTTGGAAATTATTTTTTTACACAGATATAAACCAAACTTCAAGCTTTTCATTTATAAAAGAATTACTTCCAAAAAAATGGCCAAGACACACAACACAGACCTAATTTAGGTGTTCCACAAATAATTTTTGAAAACAAATAGCTATTTTCTTAGGCGCAGCAACGATATGCTGATTTCAACTGAATAATTTAATTTTCATTAAACAACGTTTCTTTTAAATTATTGTATTTTTATAAATTTAGCAGGCCGTGATGCTCAACTTCATCGAAAATACGAGTATATTCTGTTATTTTAGTAGAATTTTAAACTATTTGTACGGGCTTTTTTTTGTGAGTGTACTGGTGCTGATTATAATTTATAATCAGCACCAGTACATACTATATAATTGCCTTTATTAATTTATAAGCCGCTTTTTTAATTAAAACATTTCAAGTTTATTATGTAATTTTGTATGGGCCCAATACACATCAGATAAACCAAAATCATTTATTCTTTCGCTAAAAAAAAAACTACTCAGCATGAAAGGAGTCATATTTCGTTTTTCTATGTTTTACTACTTTGTTTTTTCGTTTTCTGCTCTTGCTGTTTTTTTTTTGTAGCAGCAGTATTTGTAGCAGTAGTAGTTGTTCATTTCGTTTTTCTGCTCTTACTGTTTACAAATGCTCCGTGTTTTGTTTGTAGTGGTAGCAGTAGCACAAGAACAAAAATAGAGTTGATCAAAAACAATGACTGCCTACTTTGTATAAACTAAGTAGCAGGCAGATGCTTTTACTAAAGCTACATGAATTGTTTGTAGCAGTAGTAAAAAGCAAAAATATTTTTTGAATCGTAGTTTTTAAACCCTGACTATAAGTAAAGCTGCCTACACACTAGGGAACATACTTAAAAAAAGAGAGCATTTTTTGTGAATGTGTGAGTGCGTTTGTGTGTGTGTGAGTGTTGAGAGCGTGCATTTCGTGTTTACAAAATTTTTTGATATTTTTTGTTCCCTCAACCATGTTCCCTAGTGTGTAGGCAGCTTAACACTTTTTTATCATCCGTCTAACAAAACATTTAACATCCCTGTTGTAGTTAAATAGAACTCTGATTTTTGTGTTATCAGTTGTATTTTTTCTTTAAACACCTCTGCTTTTGACACTTGTATTTAAATTTAAGCGTTAAACAAAGTTAAATGATGGAAAAAATGTTTAAAATGGAAAAAAAAAATTGTGAAAAGATCGTCTAACTGGGAAAAGGATGAAAAGGAAAGTAATTTATGAGTTTTAATTGTATTCTTTACTACAACATTTTTATTTTTAGGATGTTTTATCACAACTTGTTTTGGAGAAATTAGAAATCATTGAAAACTCCAAAATTGACACAAACACGAATAGAAAGAAAAATGATGCCTGGAACTCTGTCCTTAATCTTTTTAATTCTTCTAAACAGACTGAAAGAACTTTGGAACTAATACAATCCCAGTGGCGCAAAATAAAATCTGTAGCAAAAACCAAAAATTCATTGTTTTTAGGACAAACGAGACACACAGGCGGAGGCCCGCCTCCAGAGCCCCTCAGCAATTTTGAAGAGCAATTAATTTCACGTATTCCAAAACAATTTGAGCACGATTATAATGTCTATGACAGTAACTCAACACCAAAAAAATTGTCACCAAGCGGAAGTGAGCAAACAAAATAATGATGAAGAAATTACAAATTTTTTACTGGAGATATCAAGCGAGGGTGAGGCTGACGTATCCTTCATTGAAGAAAAAAGGCACCACCGAAGAGAAAAGCTAAAGTAAAAGATGCTGGAAATCAATATCTTACAAAAGGAAAAGGGAATAAAATTAAGCAAAATAGAATCTGATGTACAAACAAGTGTCAATGATTTAAAAAAGAAGGTGATGGAACTTCAATATAAGCAAATAATTGAAGAACATGCTATTAAAATGGAAAAATTGAAGCTGGAGCTTGACAGTTTAAAGAAAAAATGATTTTTTAATTAATTTTAGAGGTAAACAGGTACGAAATAGAATTTGTGAATTATTTATTTCAGTTTTTTTATATGTTTTAATGGATTATTTATTTATAATTTTTATAAAATCCCAATAAACAATTTTGTTGGAACTCAAGTGAAATTAAGGGTAATTCCAGTCATTTATTCCAATTTCAAGCCTTGAATTATACTTTAATTAGACTAATTCAATAGCAGACTCCAGCGAAATGGATACTTGAATTCCAGTCGAACATAACAGTGTAAATAAGCTTTAATTCAAGCGTTGAAATGTATAATTCAACCCAATAAACACTGAAAAACTAAAAATTCAAGTGTTCGAAATTCCGCTGGAATGCAACCTGATTTTAGGTTTCATATTCAAGCTGAAACCAAGTTCATACAAATTTGAGTATTTTCTTTTTTTGTCAATACAATATAAAATAGAAAAAATAAAGAACAATTTTAATATTAACGAGTAAAAAGGTTAAAGTCGGGCATGCCGACTATACAATACCCTACACCAGTCTGGTTAAAAGCCAACTAATGTTTGGATCCGAAATTCGAATGGGTTAAAATGGGACTTGTGTCAAAATTTTCTATAATGTGAGTCAGCGAACCAAATTTCATTACAATATCTTAATATTTGCGAACCAAATTTCATTAAAATATCTTAAATTTGCGACCTGCAGTTTGTAACCAAGCCAATTTGGGGGGACCCTTATATGGGCACTAGGTCTAAACATGGACCGGTGTTAACCAAAATCAATAGGCTTCGTCTTTGGGCTGATATAGGTCGGTGTACCAAATTTCATCAAAATATCTTAATATTTGCGACCTGCAGCGTATAAACAATATAATTTTGAGGGGACCTTTATAAGGGCACTAGGTCTAAACATGCACCGCTGTTCACCAAAATCAATAGGCTTCGTCCTTGGGCCAACATAGGCCTGTGTACCAAATTTCATCAAAATATCTTAATATTTGCGACCTGCTGCGTATAAACAATATAATTTTGGGGGACCCTTATATGGGCACTAGGTCTAAACATGGACCCCTGTTAACTAAAATCAATAGGCTTCGTCCTTGGGCTGATATAGGTCGGTGTACCAAATTTCATCAAAATATCTTAATATTTGCGACCTGCAGCGTATAAACAATATAATTTTGAGGGGACCCTTATATGGGCACTAGGTCTAAACATGGACCCGTGTTAACCAAAATCAATAGGCTTCTTCTTTGGGTTGACATAGGTCGGTGTACCAAATTTTATCAAAATATCTTAATATTTGCGACCTGCAGCGTATAAACAAGCCCCAAACAAGGCAACATCAATTTATGAAAAATAATAATATGAGTTTTTTACATCCCTCATAGATATCGCAGCGTCCTCATTCGGTGTTCCCCATAGCACTTAACCCCACCGAAGTAAAATAATATAACAGGGCCAAGAACTTAAAAGCTTCAACAAAGTTCGCCAACTCACCATCAGATGGCGCGCATCAACTGTTCTAAAATTCAACATCTCGCGCAATTACAGTGTTGCCATATTTGAAGCCCTTCATCTTTCACCACCTTTCACTTCTTCTCTATCCCCTTTCCAAAGGAAGCAACACGTTAATTAATAGGAAGAATTTCCTGAGTGTTGCTTCTCTTAAAAAAAAAAAAAGGGCACTAGGTCTAAACAGGGACCGATGTACACCAAAATCAATAGGCTTCGTCCTTGGGCCAACATAGGTCTGTGTGCCAAATTTCATCAAAATATCTTAATAGTTGCTACCTGCAGCGTATAAACAATCGGTGTGTTCGTTTACTCGAAATTCTTACTACTTTTACTACAATTGGAAAGATTTGTTTACTTTTTGTATTGATTTTTTCCAGCTGTAGTAAAAGTAGTAACTTGTAGTAGGTAAACGAACACGCTTAATATAATTTTGGGAGGACCCTTATATGGCCACTAGGTCTAAACATTGATTTTAACCAAAATCAATAGGCTTCGTCCTTGGGCGACATAAGTCGGTGTACCAAGTTTCATCAAAATATCTTAATATTTGCGACCTGTAGAGTGCGCACAAGAATGCATGGACAGACAGACAGATGGACGGACGGACAGACAGACGGACATCGTTAAATCGAAATAAAAAAAAATTCTGAGCCAATCGGTATACTATAAGGTGGGTCTAGGACCAATATTTTTTGGTGTTACAAACATCAGCACAAACTTATAATACCCTGACCACATAGTGGTGTAGGGTATAATGACCACATAGTGGTGTAGGGTATAGAAACAAAAGCTATTTCCAAATATCTGTATTTCGCAGTGTTGCCACCAGTAAAACACAAAATTACACAGCTGTAGATCAAAAATTATCCAAAACCGTATGAAATTACACAAAGAATATATTTTTCGTATTATTTCAAAATAAACTCTCCTGTGCACAGTGGAGAAGAATACAAATATACTGGGAAGAATTTCGCCATTTGTTACAGACTGATATGAAATTTCACACTTAATTTTGGATGGCCAAGACTGCGGTAGCTATGCCATTCGATTCCAAAGTTTTGCCATTTTTCTATTCACAAACCGATTTTTAAAGACGTAACATTTCTATCATCTACAAAGTGAAAAAGTTATTTGCATTTTAAAACTAAAATTTAGCATTTTTGCCATAACCTGTTCCGTGTTTTTGCCTTCTGCAAAAGCAAATCCGGGCCAATTTCTCAGAAAATATAACAAATTATTCTATTAACTAAAGGGAATGCAATATATTTTTAAGGATTAAAATAGCGTTCTTTTAAATTTGAATATTAAAAAATGATATTTTATCCATATTAAAATTTTCTTTCAGAACAAAGTATTTTTGTTTTTCAGAAAGGCTACTTCATTCAGATGCATTGCATGCAAAAATATTACTTACTTGCTAATTATTCTCTCCCATACTCCTCAAAATTTAACCGTTTATATTTAAATTAAACCAATTTTTCTCTGAGCACAAAGCTGGAGTTTAAAAAAAAAGTTGGAGTAGATCCTCCAAGGCGTCCGTAATGTGATGGCATAAGCCCTGTTCAACCCTAGCTTTAAATGTTTTATTTTTATGTTAATGGTAGCAAGGCAGACCTTAATATGAAATTTCTTTGCAGTATGTGTATCAACAAATTTTCTTTTTAAAAATAAAAATATAACATTTAGGTTGTTCATAAGGGGTGTGCTATCTGTTGTATCGTTGTATCGTCCTAACAAAAAACAGAGTTGTTAAAATATTTATTTGTGTTTAACAACGATTTTCTATTCTGTTTTCTATCGGTTAGCGCACTCAAACATAGGACACTAAACATACGTAAAAATGTTGTATCGTGCTATTCTCAAATGTTGTATTTTTTCAATTTAATTTTTAACAATTCTGTTTTTTGTTCGGACGATACAACGATACAACAAATAGTACACCCCTTGTGAAAACCCTTATTATTTCAAAAATTTCATACGATTCTGTTGAAATCTGAAACATATTGGATTTACAGAATTCTAAAATATTCTGATTCTGCTCCACCTTGCTGCGTTAGCACAATTTTTGTCTGGCCAAAGCCCAGTATCATGATAACTACAGCGAAACAATTTTCAGATATTAGAAAGTCACAATCATAACGAACTCAAATTTCCCACTCTCGCTGAATTTTTAAGTGTTCATGGAAACCAAGAGAATTTTTAAAAGAAGCTTGACAATTATTTTCGCAAAAAATAAACAAAAGGCGGTGCTTTAAATAAAACAAAAAAATTCATAACACCATTTTTGATTTCTTCTAAATTGGGTTTAGTGTTGAAAAAATCTACAAAAGTAATTCACCAGAAAATGGAGATTTGTGGTAAATGTTTCACTGACAAACTCGTTTCGTCTAAATATCGACTAATATTTATTAATTTATTAAAAAGCTCCGGGACTTTTAAAAATTTACGGAAATTTCGATAAAAAGTGAAATTACACAAAAACTACACAAAAATGTCATTATTCAAAAATTATCCAACGAATGTGTAAACAGTCCCATTTTTGAATAATTATTCAAAAAGTGGCAACACTGGTATTTCGGCAACATCCAAATGGCATAACAGGATTTAAATTAAAACATAAGTCATATATACGCTTTAAAATATTAACTTCTTAATACATATTACTTTTATTTTTCCAGATGTTGTTATATATTGCACTCCACAAGAAGCTAAGACGAAATATTCGCATAAAAAACAAAACTCCGCTGAGATAAAAAGGAAATTCAAATATATTTATCATTTTGGCAAAACCTATGTATTGCGGATAAAAATAAAGTTAGAAAAATAATTACATCGCGTTTTTATAAACAGAATTAGAGTACTAAAAAGGCTTGCTTTAAACTGGAATATAGGGCTTGCATTCAAATGTTATATCCATATTGTTCAACCAGAATTAAAGTGTACACTCAGATAAAAAAGTTTGTAAAAAAATTTGTAAACAGTTTCCAATCGCACTATACTATTTTTATACTGATTATTAGTACAATTTTTAATCATTTTTGCTATTCTCTTATTACAAATTACGGATTTTTTTTTACTAATTTTCGCTGCTGATTTCAGCAAAACATTTTACTAATTCTTTAAAACCGAGTGCTAAATTTAGCAGAAAAATATACTACTTTAAAAATATTTTTTTTTTTGATTTTTTACAATTCTTGTTTAGTTTATATTTGTTACTATTGATATAGTCTTAGTTCAGAAATAACACCCAGAACATTTTATTGCATCTGCAATGCATAAAACGGCAATAACTGGAGAACCGTTTGCAATTTTGACTCCAAATTTCAAGTACGATGAAGTAATTATACGCTTGTTACAATAGAAAGAAAAAATTTTTTTTTTTAGATTTTACAGCTTTTTTATTTTTTAGTACAATTTTTTTTGCTAATTTCAGCAGATTGATTTTAAATTACAGTTTACAGCCAAGGTTTGCCAACACTTGAACTGAAAAAATGGCTAGATTACGGAGAAAAAATGGCTAGAAATGGCTAAAATTGGAAAATAATGCTAAAACCCAAAATTTTAATATAAATGAGTGATAATGAAGAGTTCTAACACGAATTTCATGAATGTAGCCTTTAAATTTTAATGTTTTCGGAATTTCTAAAATATTTTTATTCAAATTTTACAAAAAACATGATTTTAAATCGAATGTAAAAATTACATGTGTCTGTGAACCCAAATAAAAGTTTTAAAAAAGTGAAAATTTTGTACTAAAATTTTGAAAATCATAAAAATTCAAGCTCTTTTATATGAAATTAACTGGAAAACATTAAAAGAAAAATTGGCTAGGGGAAAATAAAATGGCTAAATCTTCCGGCTAGATCCAATCTACACTCAGAAAAGTTCTGCAGTTACTACATGACAGTTATTTATGTAGTAATGCGGTTGTAGTTATTTTAACTACAATTGTAGTTAATTTACTTAGAACAAAATTTTTCAATGTTTTTGACAGTTATTTTTTTAAACAAACTACAAAAATTACTACATTGTAGTAACATTTATTTTATGCAGTTATTTTGAATTTTATTTACAAATACTTAAATTTTCAAGTGTGTATGCACACACACGAAGCAAACAGAAGTATGTGTATGAATCACTTGTTTAGAAATTTCTAGTGAAAGAATATGAGTATAACATGTTTTCTCTTGTCTTAGTCATAAAACAACGCCAAAGAGTGAGCACGCGTAATACGGAAAAGGTTATATATTTTTTATTAAATTACTAAAATAATAAGGTAAGTTTTATAATATAAATTTATTTACGGGGAATGTTAAAAAAATATTGTATTTATTTTCTTTCAGTTCTTTTATATTCTCATCCCTTTCTACCTGGAGAAAAAAAAGGAAGCCAAACAACAGCATATTTCATCCCTCACAGACGGACATGTACAACAATATCCTAATAGTGAAAAAAAAGTGACATTAAGTGTGAATTTTGATTTCTCAATTTTAAATTTTTTATAGAGTAAAATTAAGTTAATAGTGTTTACATAAATTTGTTTTTTTTATTAAATTAATAATTAAAAAAAAAATTTTTTATTTTTGTTTTTTTAACTACATTTGCAAGTTGTTTGTACAGTTTTACAATAATTTGCATGTATGTTGTTTCAATTGCATTTGTAGTTGTTTTTACTACATTTGTCAGTTGATTTTTAACAGTTAAAAATTACTTCATATTGCAGTTAATTTAACTGCAAATGTAGTCTACACCTTTTTAAGTGCAAATGCAGTTATTTTAACTGTCATTTGCAGTTGATTTTACCTACATAATTCCCTGAGTGTAGTCGTATAAAATGCGATGAAGTTATATCTGTATAAATATACTCTTTCATCCGAAAAATGGCCCGATGTAATTGTATCAGTTGTTTATCAGTTTTTATCTAATTGTATTAGTTTAGATCTCAACTAATGAAATTATACATTATTCAGATGAAATTATATCCAATTTTTGACCTGATACAATTTTACCGGTTTATATCTAATGGTATCTGTTTAGATCGTAGTTGGTACAATTTTATATAAATAAAATATATTTGTATACGACATTTGCCTTATATAATTGTATCAAAGTTTTAAAGCAGATATAATTGCATCAGGTCAAAATTCAGATATAACTATATAAGTTTGTATAGTAATGTATCTATTTGGATCTAAACTAATACCATGCGACATAAACCCATAAAATTGTATCAGGTCAAAAATCAGATAAAATTTCATCTGCTTAATATATAACTTAATGAGTTAAGATCTAAACTGATACAACTAGATAAAATGTGATAACCAACTGACACAATTATATCGGGCCATTTTTCGGATGAAATGGTATATGGATAACATTATGTTATATATTACCATATAAAGCTCCATATTAATTTTTTTTAATAGGGTATCTAAAACAACTTTATATGTTTTCCGATAAAGCCATTTTTAATTATATATGACGCTGTATTAAAATTGTCATAGCATATGTACCCAAGTAAAAAAAATCATATGGAGCCATATGAAGTTATATTTAATTATATATAATCTTTTATGTAATTAGATATAATTATATCCGAAAAATGAGAACATCTTATTGTATACAATTGTATACAATTTGGTACAATTTGATACAATTTTATGCAATTCGCTACAATTGTATCCGAATTTTGTCCTCATCCAATTACATCAAATTATATCTTTTTGTATAAAATTATATAAAATGTTATAAAAGTGGACATAGTTTGATACAATTATATCTAAATATTGACCTTATACTTTTGATCATATTATATAAGACCACATCTAACAATATACAAAAATTATTTTTTTAAATAAAAAAGATATGCAATATCTGGAGATCAGACCTGGGGGATTTCAATTACAATTGCAAATAAATGTAATTGAAATTAAAAAAAAAAAACACAATTACATTTCATGTAACTGTAATTGAAAATTTTCAATTACAAGTAATTGTAATTGAAAGTGATTTCAATTACAAATTTCAATTACATTTAGAATTAAAGTGTTTTTTGTTAAAAGTTTGTAGAAAAAACTGACTGGGATAGGTTGGATAGGCGTGGATAAGTATAAAAAGAATACGTCATGTTGGGCTGACCCCTCACTTGTGCTTTTTGTCATTATTTCTTTTCCGAAAAAATGTAATTGTAATTGAATGTATAATTGCAAATTTTCAATTACAAATTACTTGTAATTGTGTAATTGCATGTGTTATTAATTTCCAAATATAATGATTAACCCAAAGGCCTGCTGGAGATCCTATAATTTCGATAAATCTTCCATTACTTTTATCCAGATTTACCATGACAGTGCATTAAACATGAACAAAATTTTCTTTATTTTTAGTAATTTTAAAATAACAAGACTGAAATGTTAAAGTTAATAGGATCATGTTATACAACCAAGATATAAGAAAAATAGTAAAAAAAATAGTAAAATATTACAAAATAGTAAAAATTACTAAAAATATATGATGCAAAAAATAAACTCACACACGAATCATGCACGGGTTATATATTCTTATTCACGCTCACGCACGAATCACTTGAGTATAGTAATTATTACTCACGATCGCGTGTTATTCACAGAGATGTTCGTGACTCACGAACATTTCTAGTCACGCGCCAATCCCTAGTAATTACTAAATCTAAAACTAGTTCAAAATCATTGTTAACATAGAACCACGTATAATATAATACGGTTTTATATGGACCTTATATATTTTTATATAAAATCACTTTGAAATAATTGCTTATGTGGGATGATATATAATTATAGATGATTTTATAAAGAACGTTATATTGTTATATATTAAAGAAATCATGAAATATTGTAGATATGGAACGGTATTAAGTTATATATGGGTTCTTATTCGTCAATATATAATCATATCTAACACAAATTATGAAATATTTCTTATATGGCTCCACATATAGTTTTATATTATTATGTATAGTGTCATACTAAATTATATATAAACGTATATGTAATTACATCTGTAATATGTTACTTTATGTATTTATATATAGCACATGCAATTATATGTAGGCCAGTATGTAATAATATAAAATCACGTATGTCTCCATATTAAAACCTTTGAGGAAAAAATATCTAACATATGACTATATAAAAGTATATCTGCTTGAATTTAAAAGCATATCTGGCCATATGTTACTATAAGTTACTATATGCAATTACATAAAATAATATATGATTATATCAAAACTTTTTTACTCGGGTAACTAGATATGGTACATATTAATATATATGCGGACATATATATTTATACTGATCTATATATGGCATCATATAAGAAATTTTTGAAAAACTCAAAGCTATACATAATTATATCCGCAAAGATATAGTGTCACACTAGACTATATATAAACATATTAGTCCATATTAAATTATATAATTTCCTATATAACTATTTTTACTCGGGTTTACTTTAAAATGTCGTTACCAAAAATGGTGACGACAAAATCAGAGTCGTCTCAATACAATATCGTCGTTAAATTTTCTTAGAGAATACCAAATATTAGTCAACAGTCATCGATACATATCGATAACGACAAGTGGAATACCAATTTTAAAAAGACGACAAAATACGACGTCGATTTGTGTCGACGTCGACAACTAGAATAAGGGTGATTATTTAATTGTATTTATAAGCCAGTGAATGAATTCATAAGGAATGGTATAATCGTAAGATATATTAGTAAATTTTAATTAAAAGTCCAAAAGTGAATTAAAGAATTAATTCATTCGAATTTATGGTCGTAGGTTTGGTTAAGTAGATCACATCACATTTTTCAGAAATTTCAGTACACCTGAAATTATTATCAAAAGACATTGCGGACGAAGATATTTACAATAATCGACGCTGTTCTGAGTTCCGCATCCACAAAAAAATTCTAAAGTGAAACATTCCGAATTTTTTTGCTGTTCCGTGAATTTTTTTTTTCGTTTTATTTCGTGTAGAAAAAGCTTGATGATAGTGAAACGAATATATATTTTTTAACAACAGTTATTATATAATAATTTATTTTAAAATTAGTCTATGAATATTAAATTTTGGTAGAAACAACAAATTTTCGAAATTTTTAATTCCGTTTGATTTTACAAATCAACTCTAATCAAAAAGTTTCGGAACTAAGAACAGGGGTGAATATCTGAATTTTTTAACTTTTCTTCAAGTTTTTCAACTTTGACATCTTTTCGAGCATCATTTTTTTCGAACCATATTTTTTTCTAGTTTATTCTAAAAACACATTTAATTTTGAGTGAAAATAGAGTTTGTTTATTTCTAAGTTCCGAATCCACATAAAAAATTCTAAAGTGAAACATTCCGAATTTTTTTGCTGTTCTGTGATCCACATCCGAATTATTTTCTTCGTTTTATTTCGTGTTGGAAAAGCTTGGTGAAAGTAAAAGGAATATTTTGTTGCAAAAATTAATATGTTAAAATTTATTTTAAAATTTGTTGAAACAGTCAATTTCCGACATTTTGAATTTTGTGTAATTTTACAAAACCACTCTAATTAAAAAGTTTCGGAATTCAGAACAGGGGTGATAGTGTCAAAACTCTGTTTTTGAGCGACTTCAAGCACTTTACAATTTGAAATTCAGCAATTTTTCAACCGATTTTGAATATTGTAACTTTTTTGGAATGACAAAAAATTTAGCTTTCCAAATATATATAGAATTATTTATTTGTAACTGAAATATGTTGACAGTTTTTTTTTTTTTTAAATATTAAAATTATTTTTTTAATTTGTATACTTTGACGGCTTTTTTACAGTATTAAACAATTCTTTACTATTGTAATTCATTCTGAAAGTGGGTTTAGTTCTTAGTAAAATCAGATTCTTTTATTTAAATTAATTGAAAATTGAAAAAGTTATCGTAATTTTTCTAAACATTTAATTTCAGCAACTCGAGGTTCTTGTTTGCACAATCATTTTTTTGTTTTTTTTTTTTTTTTTTTTTCATTTATTCATTTATTCATTTAAAAATTTGATTAAATTAAAGTTAATATTTTCAATTTTCTTATAAATGCAGAGATTTCATGTATATAAAAAAATGTATAACTTTGACAATTTTAAAGCGATTAAAATAGAACATCATTTTTCCCTGAATAAAGAATAAATTAGATAAAAATTAGTTTTTTTTTTAAAGAAAATATTGCAATCAAAAGCCGTCAAAATTAAACAAAATAAGAAAAAATTAAGAAAATCAGTTTTATTTGAAAATATTTCCACACAATTTTGTTGAATATATAAACATATGTATGTATATATTTGGAAAGCCCAACTAACTCTCCTTCTAGCTCCGTTCAAAAACTAAAAATCCTAAATTTGTAATTTTTATCGATGAATTTAACTTAAAATTATTTTTTATTTGATAATTCCAATTTTTTTGCACAATTTTCTACTGCTATATTTTGGAAAAAAACTTTAAACATCTTTAACTGTTGTTTTTTTCTTACAAAATTTCCAGATTTGAAACATTACACTCCTTATTTACTAAAATTACTTAATCTTGTAAATATTATCCTTTCTGGTATAACTCATTGTGTCTACACTAGAAGTAGCTAAATTCGCTAAATTTTTGGCACAGAATGTAATGAAAAAAGATTAATTTTTTGGATCTTACAAAAAAAATGCTTAAAAATTCATTTTTAGAGGTACATATCTATAAAATGTTTCTTTTTTTAAGTATTTGAATATATTCGCATCAATAAAAGATAATAAATCTGCAATTAACATATCAAATTAATCTTTGAATTTTTATAATATTTTTGCTGGGAGCCTAAAAATATCAAAAGTTAAATGGAACTTTAAAAAAAATTATGTTAATTGATTTTAAAATTTTTTATCATGCTCTTATAATTTTCAAGTAAATGAATGTTCTTTTAGTTTGACTCTAGATCATAAATTAATATCACTTTCTGTTTTTAAATTATTCTCAAATCAAAGAAAGATGATACTATTTTTACAAGTAAATTACAAAGAATAAAAATATATTTGAAAGAATTCGATAAGACCAGCAATACAGAATACGTATTTTCGGCTTTCGCTACAAAGCCATCATCAGTGTATTTCGTCTTGAGTGGTTAATATTTTAATGATTGTCTACTTATGTGACCGCTGAAAGAAAATAAGAGATCAACTAAATATTCCTCCATTCATCTTATAATTTTATGTAAGAAAAAATTAAGAAAAGAACCAATTTCTTAATTTAACTATAAAAAAAATTTTTTTTCCCAAGTGTCAAAATATATTTTTGTAATTTCATCTTTTATGGGTTACGAAAAAGTTTCCAACTTAGATTTTAATAAAATGGTATCATTTTTTTTCGAAAAATTAAGATAATATTATTTAAAAAAAAGTATAAACTTTGGCAAAAACACATTATCTATTTCATTAATAAATCCTTAAATATACCTAATTTTTGTTTAAAATCCTAAAAATTAGCTAAGTTTGATAATATACTATGTATATAAAAAAAAATTATGTTAATTGATTTTCACATTATTATTTTTTTTGTTAGGAATAGAAATCAAAACAAATGTATTTTTTTAAAGACTTTTTTTATATCTCATTCACGTAATAAAAGCTACATTTTTTAATTAAATTACCAGCTGAGAAAAAAAATCTATCTTTGAACTTTGGGAGCAAATTCACTAAAGCATCACCACTAAAAACATTACGAGGAACATTTTTGTGGATCATTCTAACCCTCATTTTAAGCGTTTAACCCTTTGAGGATCATACATTTTCTGCCGAAGCGATTTTGAAAATTTTGCTATTTTCATAATCTCTGACCTAATAATAGTTAGCCAAGAAAAATTGGCTCCGTGGAACCTCTCCTTACCCCTTATTTCGCTTGCCAAAAATATTTGCCATTTGACGACCCTGCCGTTCCGGACGAAGCGATTTTTATTATTAATTTATTTTCGTGATCTGGAACTAAATTATGGATATGTTACAAAAAATTGGCGTCATAGACCCCTTGCTTGCCCTCCATTTCGCTTGTCAAAGTTTGTGCTTTTTACCCCTTAAATCAAGAATTCTAAATAAACAATTTCGTGGGCTTACAAGGGGAAAGCGGTACTAGGTAGGGATTTATCGCCTACTACATTTTTATTCCCCCAATTCTCCTTTACAAATCACCTTTGGAAATATTTACTCTATCTTTTGTCTGGGCAATTATAAGTGCGAAAAACCCTTGGGCAAGCATACTTGCCTATGGTCGTCAAAGGGTTAAAATTTATTAATGAATCGATTTTACCCAAATTTGGCACAAATATGGCTTGACCTTATATCAATTCACGTGCAAAATTTCATGACAATCGGATAAATTGCAGGTTTTATGAAGATTTTAAGATAAAGGATATATGGCTGTTCTAAGAGTCCTTGCTTCGATTTTGATAAAAATCGGCACAAACGTTTCCAGTTTTATGTGTATCTCAATGGATACTTTTTGTAATATTACGTCCATTTATGCAGCTAACATAATATTTTTAAATTTCTGGACCTATGGGAGGTGGGCGTGTCCTTGGCCCGATATTTGCAAAAATTAAAATTTTTCTTAACTAAGGGGTTCTATGCCAGTGTACCAAATTTCAAAACTCTGTCTCCACTCCTATTTTTGTCCAATCGTTATATGGTGATCCCACTGTGCGTCGCTGTCTGATTGACGACTAAATTAAAGAGCATAAAAATATGTGTGAAATATTAGCAGCACAATTGTGCTATGAAATGCCAGGCTATGATTTAAAGAATAAACTTGGAACGGACGATAAAAATATCACCAAATTTTAAGTGACAAAAATAATTGCTAAAATTCAATTTCCATTTCAACAACATTTTCCATTGAATCATTTAAATACTTTTTTGATATGACAAATTTTTTTTCAACTAAACAGGTTTGTTGAAACTTAACTAAACTCAACAAACGTGTTTGTTGAAACTCAAGAAGTTCCCCTACCGGAAATTTTAACAAACTGTCACCGAACTGGCCCCTTTATATGAAATAGACTGGTCACTTTTACATGGCGTTGTCATAGGAGGGGGAAATTGACCCCTTGTGACATGTCACAACAAAAACAATTTAAATAATTTAATATTTTTAAAATTTCCCGTTTTCCCGGGAAAAATATATTATTTTCCCGGGAATTCCCGGCAAACTTTTCCTGGGATTTCCCGGGAAATCCCGCCCGGGAATTCCCGAACCCCAAACCCTAATTGTCATATATAACCCCACACATAATTATACAGCTATGGACATGGAAATAGGACACTTTTATGTGTTAAGAAACATAATTATTTATTTTGAAAAATAAAATAAAAATAAAATTTTTAATTTCATATACGGTAAGTGTTATTATTGATGATTGTAATTCATTCTTTATTTAAATAAAAATCCTTCAACTATTTTATATATATTGGTAAATATGTATAAACTACTAGAAATACCTGGACTTCTAAATAGAACACATTTTATATTTTTACAAAAAACCGTACATTTTTTGGGTTTTTAAAACAATTATTATTTTTTAGCGTTAATATTACACTAATATTTTGTGCTGTATACATTATTATCAATAACCGCTTCGCATCTTCTTTGCATACTCTCAACTAATCTCTGGCATCTTTCTTTTTGGTATAGAATACCAGGCTTTGTGAATACCAGCTCAAGGTTCGGTCGAATATTTGTAATTGTTTTGCGAAACTTGTTTTTACATCATTCCATAGATTTTCTATTGGATTAAGGTCCGGACTTTGGGCTTGCCAGTCCAAAACCAATCCTTCACTATGTTTGACGAATACTTCGGATCATTGTCTTGCATAAATGTCCACTTAACTGGCATATTTTCATAGGCAAATGGCTCCATAACATTCTTAAGAATGCTCAAATATTGAAACCTGTCCATTTTGTCCTCTACTTTTACGATAGGCCCAACACTACGCCAGGAAAAAGCTCCCAATACCATAATATTACCCCCACCGTGTAATATTATGGTATTGGGGTGTACTTAATGTTTAAAGCCTGGTTTTTTTGGGCGGTGTACAAATGTTCTACCATCTGGTCCGACACGATTTACCTTCGTTTCATCGCTCCAAAGCATATTTTTCCAAAAGGACAACTCATTTCCTTTGTGGGTTTTGGCAAAATCAATACGTTTCTTAATATTTTTTCTTGAAAGAAGTGGCTTCTTTCTACTTATTCGTCCAAATAAGTTTGCTTCATTCAGTCTTTTTCTTACTAATCTGTCTGACACTTGAACGTTGAATTTTTCCCTGATTTCATTATTTATTTGGCGGGAGGACATAAAAGGATTGAGTTTGCTTTTGCGTACTATAGTCCTGTCCATATAAGTTGTAGTTTTACGACGGATTGGCTTACGTTCTTTATTTTACGTATGATATTTCTTGTCGGCAGCACATAGACGAATAGCATTGTATACCATATTTCGCGAACACTTTTTATTTTAGCAATTTCAGTTGGAGATTTCATCTCTTTGTGGAATTGAGATATAAGTCTTAGTTTTTCTGGATTACAATGTTTTCCACGTCCCATATTGGTACAATTAGAAAAGAATTTACTTATTTCAAACGCAAATTATGAAAAGAAAATTATTACTAAGTGCATCGAGTAAAATTTTGACAATTATTGCAATTGTCCTATTTTTATGTCCAAGTCAAATATGAACAAAGTAAAGTAATTTTGTTGTAAATATTTGCATGTTTTAAATATTGCAAAGTTTTATATATAATCAAAGACTACTTGATTACAGTTTACTATAATAGAAAAGAAATATAATTATTGCTTTATAATTATTACGAGAAATGCATGAAGATAATTTTGTAAGAAGTGTCCTATTCCCACCTCGGGCACAAAATAATTTTTTTTTTACTTTTTTTAACTCAATTTGATTTACTTATAAATATTTTTTTAACAGATCTTAAAAAAATATACCATTTTTTGTAAACAGCATCTGCAAATTATGTTTTTAATAAATAGTATTTAAATATATAATTACATAGATATCGTAATGTATAATAATTTCGTTAAAGTTCTGAATTTGAGTTCTTCCAGAGTGAAAATGTTTTTTTTTTTTTTTTGTAATATTTCTACATAAAATGTTGGTTATATTTTTTTACTCCTACTTTTAATACGAAACAACTTGTTAAAAAGTGTTGGATAAGAGTATTTTTTTCCAAAGGATTGCTAAGTTTATACATGTCATACTATATTTAAAATACTATATTTAAAAGACATTTATATTTATTAGTGGGCGCTGTGGTGTAATGGTTAGCGCGTTGGACTGTTACACGTGAGATTGCGGGTTCGAGCCCCAGCCAAGGCAACATCAATTTATGAAAAATAATATGTATGAGTTTTTTCTATCCCTCATACATATCGCAGCGTCCTCCTTCGGTGTTCCCATAGCACTTAACCCCACCGAAGTAAAATAATATAACAGCGCTATGAACTAAAAAGCTTCAACAAAGTTCGCCAACTCACCATCAGATGGCGCGCAACAACTGTTCTAAAAATCAACATCGCGCGCAATTACAGTGTTCCCATATTTGAAGCCCTTCTTCTTTCACCACCTTTCACTTCTTCTCTATCCCCTTTTCAAAGGAAGCAACACGTTAATTAATAGGAAGAATTTCCTGAGTGTTGCTTCTCTTTCTAAAAAAAAAAAAAAAAAATATTACCTTTTCAACAACATGTACATGAACAATTGTTCTTATCCCATTATTAATTTCGCAAATACAGACTGTTGATTTTAGACTCTTGATCCATATAAATCATGGCCTAGACCCTCCAACAAACATTTTTTTATCTTCTTCGCCAAAAAATTCCGTGAGTGAAAAACATTTAAGATTTTTAAAATTTATTTTTTGCAATAATGTTATTAATTTATTTTTTCTAAGTCATGTATATATGTGACGCGCAAAATAGAAAGGGACCTAAGGGTAAAAACCGGTTTTGTTCGGGAGAGCATGGGATCGGTCTCACTCGATGCTCAGATGTTGTCCAAAAAAAAAAAAAAATCATTTTTTTTACCCTTAGGTCCCTTTCTCTATGCGCTGTCACATATATATAAATTTATACAACTATATAACGCAATGACACGAACAATGTTGTCACATATAGTCAGTCATTTTGTATAGCAGTATGTGGCTGAGTGACTTAAGTGACCGACTACAACTCCAGAAATCTGGGTTCGAATCCTGCCGACGGAGTTTTTTTTTATGAAATAAATATTTTTTTTTTATTTTTTGTGTTATTTTTAAAATTTTATTAAAATTTAAATAATTCCAATTATATCATAGGATAAATTTTGATCTCAAATTATCCAATTCGATCTGCCAAAATTAGCCTATCCATTTGTATCTAATTGGATGTAAATTAATCCCATGGAATATTTTGGGATCTATCAGGATCAATTTTCAATTTTATATTATTGGATATTATTGAATCTCCCAATTTTGAGATATATTTGGATCTAATTTAATCCTGTAATATATTTGTGGGATCTTATTGGATATTACTGGATACCCCAATTTTGAGATGAACTTGCATAAGATTAAATGTCGATCTATATCAAATGAGATATGACTACATATGCTATATATAATGTTTTTTTGATCGGGTTATTTGAACTATTAATAATTATTTCGTGCTGATCGAGACAACCGCGGAAAGATTCGCTCGTAAAATTACAAAAAAAAGAAAAACAGTGTAAATTTTGTGATAGATTATTAAATTAAGGCAATTCATGTGATCAGCACATCAAAGTGAGTAGAAAAATAATCGCTGTGCATGATTTTGTATCTTTTTGTAATTGCCAGTCAAAACTGTGGTATGTCCAGGGGTTCCTCACATACCTTTACAATATTTAAAACATGATTTGCTCACATTTCGTTAATTCGCGAGTGATTTCTATGCGCTTTTTTATATTTAAGAATTAAATTCAGTAGTCTTGTACTTCACGTGTACCAAAATTCTGCAAATCGTTAATAACACACCTTAACAAACTCAGCTGTTTGAGCTTTGATTCATGATTCATTTTGAATTTGATACACTGATTTTAAATCCTTAAATGCAAGTTACCCAAAATTGATAAAATAATTGTTTTTCTGAGAATAGTTTTCAAAAGAACTAATTCGTGTCAAATTGTTATAATATTTGTCACCATTTTTGGTTTTAATAACTCAAAGCAGATTTTGCCTCCTTGAACCCATAAAAATTTTTTTTTTCCTATTTTCCTACATGAGGCTAATTTCCGTAAGCTATCAAAGAAAGCTAAATCCTAAATAGCAAAAATTTGTGCATGATTTTAAGTACTGACGCAATTTTTGTAAGTTTTGGTAAAGTGGGGAATTGCACATCGAACTATTTATATTTCGGGAATAGCAAATAACATTTTCAAATAAAAATGGTTTTTCAAAATATTCCCCTTGATGATCAATATACTTTTGCATTCGTTCAAACCATTTGTCATAGCAGTTTTTCCGTTCATCTTGAGACACCTCCGAAACATGGTTTTTGAACGCTTAAACTGCTTCTTCGGTGCTCGTAAATCGTTGCCCACGCAGTTGACCTTTGATATTGGGGAACAAGAAGAAGTCATTGGGTGTCAAGTCAGGATTGTACGGAAAATGAGTCATCAATTCGAGGTTTTGACTGCTCAAAAATTCACCTGTTTGACGAGATCATTGTCATGATGGAGAATCATTCGTCTTTGGGGGTTAGTTTTACGAATTTCTCCGAAGACTTCCGGCAAACAAATGGTCGTGTACCACTCAGAATTGACCGTCCGACGTTGCTCAAGCAGAACAGTGGCCACATGACCCATTCTGCCGAAGAAATAGGCGACTATTTGCTTCGCTGTGCTTCTTCCACGAACAACTTTTGTTGGATTCCGCTCGTCTTGGAATACCCACACGGTCGATTGCTGTTTTGTTTACAGCTCATACGCATATATCCATAATTCGTCACCTGTCACGATTTTATACACGTCTTTTGAAGCACCACGGTCGAACTTTTAACTTTTTTGAGCGAACTACGACCACGATTGAATTGACTATACCAGCGATATACTGTCGTTTTTGATGCTGCTTTATCGCCGTCAAAAACCCTTTTCCAAAAAAAAGAACCTTTTTCCAAAAAAAGTACCTTTTTCCAAAAAAAGTACCTTTTTCCAAAAAAAGTACCTTTTTCCAAAAAAAGTACCTTTTTCCAAAAAAAGTACCTTTTTCCAAAAAAAGTACCCTTTTCCAAAAAAAAGTACCTTTTTCCAAAAAAAGTACCTTTTCCCAAAAAACATACATTTTTCCAAAAAAAATACCTTTTTCAAAAAAAGTACTTTTTCAAAAAAAAGTACCTTTTCCCAAAAAAAGTACCTTTTTCTAAAAAAATTTTCCTTTTCCCAAAAAACATACATTTTTCAAAAAAAGTACCTTTTCCAAAAAAAAGTACCTTTTCCCAAAAAAAAGTACCTTTTTCTAAAAAAATATTCCTTTTCCAAAAGAAGTACCTTTTCCAAAAAAAAGTACCTTTTTCCAAAAAACATAAATTTTTCCAAAAAAAAACCTTTTTAAAAAAAAAATACCTTTTCCAAAAAAAGTACAAATAAAGTACTTTGTAAAAACAAAGTATCTTTATCCAAAAAATTTCGTTTTTCCAAAAAGTACCATTTAAAATAATATATAATTTCAAAAAAACTACTTTTTTTCCTCCCCCCACGGATATCTCCACTAAAACAAGGTTTCTTGATATTCGGCATAGACGTGCGCTAAGACGGGATTTTTGGAAATTGCTACCGGAACGGGCAAAAAGGGGAAAAGTCTCCCCATAAACAGTCTCACAAATTGGAAAAGTGCCTGCCCAAACCACTGGAGGTAAGAAGTTGAAATTTGGTATAAAGGTTCCTTCACTGTAGTAGACATCGACTAAGTTTGTATTTTTGGAATTCCCTACAGGATATCCCAAAAGGAAACTCGGTATGTGAGTTCCTCCTTCTGTGTAGGCGTCCGCTTAGACGGAATTTTTGAAATTCCTATCGGGAGGGGAAATAAGGTAAAAGTCTCCTCCTGACGGCTTGCCCAATCCCTTTTGGCCAATCTAAAATTTTAAATATGTATTCCTTGGAGTAGGACTAACTCACCGGCAACGTAATTTTTCTATTTTGGAACAGGAACATAGTAAAAATGGTGGTTGAAAGCGAAAAATATCCCCACTAACGGCCTGCCTAAACCGCTTAGGCAATGCAGTTGAAATTTGGTATGAATGTTCCTCATCCATCGCAGATAGCCGCGAAGATGGAATTTTTGTAAATTCCTAAAGGGAGGGGCAAAAAGAAGAAAAGCCTCACCTTGGGGGCCTGTAAAAACCCCTTCGGCTAGAAACCTGAAGCTTAAAATGTGGGTCCCTGGAGTAAGGGCTAACTTATTAGAAAGATACTTTTTTGAATTTTGGACAGGGTCGTTATAAAATGGGGGCTCAAAAAGGGAAAGTTGCCCATTAACGACCTGTCCAAACTGCTGGAACTAGGAAGCTGAAATTCGGTACTTAGGTTCCTCTTCCAGCCTAATTCCAACCGGGAGGGACAAAAACCCAACCCCTTGACAGCCTGCTCAAACTGCTGGAACTAGGAAGCTGAAATTCCCTGTCGATGGATTTTCGGAAATTCCTACCGAGAGGGGCACAAATAGTAATAGTTGGCTAGAAACCTGAAATGTAAAACATATGTTACTTGGAGTATGGGCTCACATACCGGGAAGGTGCTTTTTGGACAGGGACATTGCAAAAATGGGGATTAATGAAGCGAAAAGTGCCGCTTAAAGGCCTGCCCAAACCACTGGAGGTAGGAAGTTGAAATTTGGTATTAAAGTTCCTGCTCTATTGTAGACATCCGCTAAAATGATATTTTTGGAAATTTCTACAGGTAGGGTCAAAAACAGGAAAAGTCTCCCCCTTAACGGCCTGGCCAAACTGCTGGAACAAGGGATCTTAAATTCGGTATTGGGGTTCCTTCTCCAACGTTGACATCCCCTAAGATGGTATTTTTGGAAATTCATACCGGGAGGGGTAAAAAAGGAAAAAACTTCCCCCTTGACGGCCTGGCCAAACTGCTGGATATAGAGACCTAAAATTATGTATGTAGTACAACGCAGACGTCCTATAAGACGGAACCTTTGGAAATTCCTACCGGGAAGGGTAAAAACGGAATAATTCTCCCCCTTGATGGCCTAACCGAACCCTTCGGCTAGAAACCCGTAATCTATAATATGTTTTCCTTGGAGTATGGGCTAACTTATCGACAAGGCATTTTTAGGACTTTGGACAGGAACGTGGTAAAAATGGTGGCTCAAAAGGGGAAAATTGACCGCCCCCCCAAACATCTGCGTCTTTAGCTAGAAACCTAAAATTTAAAGAACGAGTGTATATGGAACACTAAAATTAAGAAACTAAATAGGTAACGAGTGGAATTGAAACACCACACAAGTAGAACGAAATGGATATAAACGTTGAACGAGTGGAATTGAAATTATAGACAATGGAAATGGATTGGAAGAGGAATGGACTATAGAACAAAATGGAATGAGGAGCGAGATGGCATAGAATGGGGAACGAGTGGAATTGAAACACTGCAGTTAAAAGAGGAATGGAACGGAACAAGTGCAAAGAAATGGAATGGAAAGAGAAACGACTGATATCAATATCGATACACAAGACAGTAGGAACGAAATGGAATGAAACGGGGAACGAGTGGAATTGGATAACAGATAATGGGAACGAAATGCAATGGAATGGTGAACGAAATGGAATCTTGGAAGGAGTTGCATTGGAACACTGAAATTGTTAAACAAAATGGAATGGAATTTGAATGACTCAAACTGCCGGAGTTTGGTACTTGAAATTTCGCATGCGATTGAGGCAGATTATATATATTTGGGATTTTTACTTGGAGGAACAAAAAGGGGTGAAAAATCCCTTTTAATTACCTATTCAAACACCATCCACGGAATATGAAACTTATGTAGCATTGAAACATACTCTCTTAAAAAGTTAAACAAATTTTCTAAAAGAGAAAAAACCTTACAAAAGGAATGGAACTTATATATTCCGATACTTAAACTGCAGGTAACGAAGCACCGGTGGAAGAAACCGACGCAGTAAATTTTCCAACTGAATTTGTGAATTTACTTGAATTGCCAGATCTACCTTTACATAAACTGGAATTAAAAAAAAAAAACTTTAAGGCACGCTAACAACGTAGCGGGCTTTGCCCGCTATTTTTAATATTATAAAATGCTTTCCAACCCTGCTTTACGTTATTTATTTTCATTCAAAACACGAATGAACAAAACTACTTACGGGTCTATCTACCTAAGTTCGCACTTTACCAAATTATCTTAACATACACACGTATATTGCAATTTATTATGGATTCATCACTAACAATCCACTTTCATGAGAAAAAGTGATCAAATATTTATTTATTTTAAACCCATTGTTGTGCAGATTGTGGTGGCTGGGTGAAGGCTTTTATTATAAAAACTGTACTTTAAATAAAAAAACGAATTTAAAAAAAATTGTGGGGGGGGGCCTTTATTTTGGAACTAAATACTTAGGATGACCATTTTTTTCCGACTTGAAATCAGTAAAAAAATTTTTTAAATATAATCACAAAAAAAAATAATTATATTGCCAACTAAATTTGTACCCATCGAATGTATCAGTTGCTGCAACAAAATTTTTCGGTTAATACCGAATTTTTATTTAGGCTGAATTTCAGTTCTCGGAAAGAAATTATATTGTAGCAACTAATGTTCTGTAGATAAAATCGACATATACGATTAGCACAGCGAACAAATTGATTCACTACAAATTCTGTCGTCAGAACAAATCTGCTTTCTCTTTGATAATTTTTAAGTGACTTCTGCCATAGAAAAACTTTCACAATCTGGCTACTTTCTCCCATTAAAAATTGTTTATAGACAATTTTAAGGTTTTTTAAACTTTTTATATCGAAAAGCTAATTCTAGGCACTTTTCCTTTCGAAATTTTTGCATAAAAACATTCAGATTTTGTTGTTAGGCCGATTGAAACTTTGTTGTCACAGCCAAATAAGTGTGTATCAATTGATTCTCTACTGTGGTAACGGAAATTTTTATTAACAAAACAGTAAAAATTTAAAAAACGTAAAAATTTTAAACAATTATTTTAATTTTTGCATTAAAAAATTCAAAAATTGTTTTTTCGGACTTTCAATATCATATTAGAATTTGGACTTGAGGTGGAAGAATATTCTAACTAAATATATGAAAATATAGAAAGTCCGAAAAAACAATTTTTGTATTTTTTAATGCAAAAATTAAAATAATTGTTGAAAATAAGCACACCACGGCTAAAATCTCATTCAAATATTTATTTTGTTTTGAGTTTAAAATTAGTTGTTTTTGCAAAATGTATTGACAACAGACATACCTACATATAAATAGTACCCAAAGGGTACTTTTATGTAATTGTTGCTTTCAAAGAGGAGTTGATTTATAGCTGGTTTTACCAAATCAGACAGTTCATATACGAAAGTACAAAATTCTCGTCCCGTTGATTTTTTGTACCTTATGTAATGTCTCGGTTTGAGTAAGAAGGTTATCATTTTCTTATTCCGGACAACTGAAGAGTAGAGTGATGTCTACGAAACAATTGTATTGTCTATCATGAAAATGATCAACCCCTTTTTGAAACAACCAATAAAAATCTAATATGACAGTATCATATTAGAATTTGGACTTGAGGTGGAAGAATATTCTACCTAAATATATAGGTAAAAACTTTATTTTAAATCACTGAACGGTAAAAAAATCGTTTCAAAACACTGAAGGGAAGGGAAGTGAAGTGAAATTAGTTTATAAAATTAAGGAATTATTTTTTCGATTTATACAATAAAAAATTAACGCATTCGTCAGTGAATTAATTAATTTGATTTGATAAAAAGATTTACAATAAAAAGAAAAACAATTACAATTTAATTAATTCTTAAATCAATATTGGAGTTGAACGCGTGCAATTGAAGAATTCAACCGATTTTGTAAAAAAATTAATTTAATTACTTTAGAGAAAAATTTAATTCGATTTAAATGTGGTTCAATTGTATTTGACATTGTATTTTGATTTTTTTATTAAAGAAAATGTATTATTATATTTTAAATGTTAAAAATCAGTACAATCAGTACAAATTTAAAAAAATCAGTACAAATCAGTACACGATTTTTTCATCAGTACACTCAGGGAATTATGTAGGTAAAATCAACTGCAGATGACAGTTAAAATAATTGCATTTGCACTTAAAAAGGTGTAGACTACATTTGCAGTTAAATTAACCGCAATATGAAGTTATTTTTAACTGTTAAAAATCAACTGACAAATGTAGTAAAAACAACTACAAATGCAATTGAAACAACATACATGCAAATTATTGTAAAACTGTACAAACAACTGCAAATGTAGTTAAAAAACATAAATAAAAATTATTTTAAAAATTATTAATTTAATAAAAAACAAATTTATGTAAACACTCCTAACTTAATTGTATTCTATAATAAATTTAAAATTGAGAAATCAAAATTTCCACTTAATGTCACTTTTTTTCACTATTAAGATATTGTTGTAGATGTCCGTCTGTGGGGGATGAAATATGGTATTGGTTGGCTTCCTTTTTTTGTCCAGATAGAAAGGGATGAGAATATAAAAGAACTGAAAGAAAATAAATACAACATTTTTTTAACATTCCCGTAAATAAATTTATATTATAAAACTTACTTTATTATTTTAATAATTTAATTAAAAATATATAACCTTTTCCGTATTACGCGTCCTCACTCTTTGGCGTTGTTTTATGACTAAGACAAGAGAAAACATGTTCTTCTCATATTCTTTCACTAGAAATTTTTAAACAAGCGCTTCATACATATGCTCCTGTTTGCTTCGTGTGTGTGCACACACACTTGAAAATATAAGTATTTGTAAAAAAAATTTAAAATAACTCTATAAAATAAATGTTCCTACAATGTGGTAGTTTTTGTAGTTAGTTTAAAAAAATAACTGTCAAAAACATTGAAAAATTTTTCTCTAAGTAAATTAACTACAATTGTAGTTAAAACAACTACAACCGCATTACTACACAAATAACTGTCATGTAGTAACTGCAGAACTTTTCTGAGTCTACACGTGACCAAAAATCAGTACATGTACTGATCAAATCAGTATGAATGGTCACCCTATATATACTTTAAATATCGTGAGAGTAAATTATCAAAAAACAAATTTACGATTTCTTGAAGGCACTAATTCAGTCTGTCCTCTTAAATACGTAAAATAGTTTAAACATAAAATATATAATGCTGCAAAAGCAGTTTGTTTAAGTTTTTTTATGTCAAATTATATTAAAAAATCTTCATTGGATCCGTGTCAGGGGAAATTACGGCTAAATATTTATGGGTTTAACAACGGAATTCACTTAAATTATAAATCTCATGAGTTATAACCAAGGTTGGTTACCGAAACGAATAACGGTAAGGGTAAGGGTAACGGTATCGAAATTTGTTTGTTTCGATAACGGTAAAGATAACGATATTTAAGAATGTTTCGGTAACGTTATACCGTTATCGAAACAGCAATACCGGTACGTACCGGTATAATAAATCACGTTAAAAACATATAAAAATAAAAAACATTTTGCCTGATTATTAGCTATAAATTCATAGCTGGTTGATTTAGTAAGTAAAATTATTATCTATAAATTTTTTGAAAAAAAATCAAGATTATAAAATAAAAAAGGCAAAAATTGTAATTTTTTATATAAGTTAATAAATACCGGTAAAATACCGGTAACTACCCATAGAAATAACGGTATCGGTAACGATAACGGTATTTGGTAACATTTTTAGAGGTATTGGTAACGGTAATGATATTCAATTTCAAACGGTATTTTAGCGATAACGGTATTATAACGATAACGGTAACCTACCTTGGTTATAACTGCTATATGACACTGAAACAACAAAAATTTTATCATGCACATTGCTAAAACGATTATGATTAAGGTGTCATTTCACTATCGTGTGTCATAAAAAAAAAAACATAATTAGGGTCCTGATTTAAGTACAGTTCCATTAAAAGAGTTATAATAATAATAGAATATTCTGTAATATTTTACAATTGTTAAAAGCGTTACCTGATGTATGGGTCCACTTAACGAGTACTTAACTAGTTTCAGTATTACTCCTATTGAGAGATAATATATTTATTCGTGGTCTTGAATTTCGCAAAGTAGGTATACAACAACATCCAAAGTACATATGTATATAAAAATGCTTCAGCGATTTTCTTTAAAAAGATATTAAGACCAACAGTACGTATGTATTAATTCAATTTTGTACTCACCACTTTATTGTATTCTGATTTGAATATGTTTTTTTAATGTTGTTTTTCATGTTAATAAAAACTACGTGTTACGTTACCACTTTTTTGTGAATTTAAATAAATTAAGAGAGTAAGAAGAGACAGATTTTATTAGGCCAAGTGAGGTAAGTTTTGTTGTACGCAGTGCTGCCAAGTTAGGGATTTCCTCTGCAGATTTAGTGGATGTTCAATCATTTAGGGGAAATTTTAGGAGGTAAAAAATTGTTTTAGGGGTAATTTTGCATAATTCAAAGTAAATTTTACTGTTGCATAATTGGTTTTGTCAAATTTTTGACACTTTTTCACATAAACCTAGCGCAGAAAAATATTACCACATTGATAGAATTTTCTTTTATAGTATTAATGGATCAATTTCACTAAAATGGATTCATTAAATGGATTGGTTTAATGAAAAAATTCATTAACTCTACAGAAATTTATTGTTGTGAATTTTTCATTAGATTCTTTTTTATTTTTTCATAATTTCAAAACAAACACTTATTAAATTAATGAACATTGTCCGACCAAACTCCCTTTTTTAGGCCGAATCGAAGCCGAACTTCTGCCAAAATTTCAAAGTTCGGGCGAAGCCGAGGACTTTTGTGTTTGAATGAAAATACAATTTCATGTAACTTTTTCAAGTTAAAAAATGCCGAAACATATGGGCAAATCTACGGAACAGGGTGATTCCATGTAACTCGGGATTTAAACCATTTCAATAACAATATATAATATTGTTGATGGTATCAGCATTTTCGAGGTAACGAATTTAATTAGGCGGACATCTTAAATTTTAATATTTATACTGTTAATGTGCTCTACTCAATTAAAAACTACCCTAATTTACCCTAATTTTGCTTGTAACTTTCAAAAGTTTTTCAACTATTTTGGGTATAACCTTTTCAGTATAAGAGGAAATCGCCTGAAACCTTTGGTGGATAATAATTCTGATGTGTGAGAAATCTCACACTTGTTGAAAAAGATACACACAGAAAATAAATTGGTTGGAATTCTATCGGAACCAACGAAATTTTTTCGTTATTCAATAATTTTAATTGGGGTTAATTATAATTCATCATCAGAAAAGTTAAATTTAATTCTGAACAGAAAATACATACGATTAACCAAAACACAGTCACATTATCCAAAATATTGGTTTTTCTAATCAATATTGAAAAATACTAACTTCTACATTACCTTCAATACCAACAACCAACAATTTATCGAAGATTTAGTCATTTGAATAAAATATCGGCAGCAAAAATCTAGTATCAGTTGTGTTTCAATAAAATCGATCACCCTATCCAAAGTATTAGTTTTTCCAACCAATTTAAAATTTGTTTTGTCAACTTTAGTGGCATCAACCGTTAATTTCCATTATATTGGTAATTATAATAATATATTAATACTAGGAAGAGAAATTTTATTTGGCATAGTAAAATGGAATGTATTATATCTTTTCGTTTCATACATACTTCTGCGTATTTAAATTAAAAATTAGAAAACAACAAAATGTAAGTGTCTGTGGTGCAGGGGATAGACACACAGCCAATAGTCTGAGAAATATGAGTTCAAACCTCAGCCAAGGCGTTGCAGTTTTTTTTTTATTACTTTTAAATAAATGTTTTTATTGATTCAAATTGAAAGACACAATTGATTTTCTGTTGTTGATATAATTTTATTCAAAATACAAAAAAAACAAAATATTTTCAACCTGAAAAAATTCAAATTTTAAATAAGACTAAAAAAATTTAAATCGAATTTGGCCTTGAGGAAAAGCAATGGGCTGACAAAAGGAAGGTCGCCGGTTCTATTCTAATTCGCGACATAATTTTTTTTTTTTTTTTTGATAATTGAAACAATTGATTTTCTGTTGTTGATATAATTTTATTAATAAACAAAGTATTCAAATTTCCAATATAAAGAAATTGAAAATTGAAATTTTACTGTAAAAATTTAAATAGAGTTTAGCCTAGAGCAAAAGCAATGGGATAACAAGCGGAAGGAAGTCGCCGGTTCTATCCCAGTTCGCGACATAAAAAATTTTTAATTTTTAAATAAATTATGTGGAACGTATTGTTCTCTTTATAGAATTTGTAATCCACAAACATTAAAGTAATTAATGCAACAAAAATTCAAAAATTGTAAATAAATTTCGGTAATTACAACAGTAATAAAAATAAATAAAAGTGATTGTACCTGGAACTACAAAAATTCGGTTGGAACTACGAATCTGTTTTCTCTGTTTAGGTACCCTCATTTAGGAACAAATGGTAGTTCTTTAAAATCTGTAAATCTGTATTTTGAATAAAGAGTAATTTCAGAGATTTTTAATTTTTGCGGCTTCAGCCTCAATGTAATTGAAAATTTTTTGATACTGATATATAACTCTCAAACAAACAAAATAAATGAGGCCAAAGTGAAATAAAGAAGATATGACAATAATAATCTCTTCATATCTGTGCGCGAAGAACATAAAATTTTATATTTTTTGGAGGGCAAATCCGCAGTTTGAGATATAATTAGTTGCAGTCCTGCGTAATCAGTATGTATCAGTAATGATTTAAACCAAAATCAATAGACTTCGTTCTTGGGCCGATATAAGTTGGTCTACCAAATTTCATCAAAATATCTTAATATTTGCGACCTGTGGCATGCGCACAAGATTACATGGAGAGACAGACGGACGGACGGACGGAAAAATTAAAAAAAACCACATTACTTAAAATCAATAATGGAAATATACCGCGACTATGCGCTTTCGAATAAACTTGGCGTGATGATTACAAAATTCGTGTCATCTTTTTTCATTAACTCGAGGTAAAAGTGTGTAAAAACCACTCAAAAATATCCAAAAAAAGGTTTTTGTTAACTTTGACCTAAATTTTCCCAAAAACCAGATGTGTTGGAAAAATTGGAAACCAAATTCGGACTCAGCACGGAAAGTTTACTTGAAAATGTGTGGTCACATGCCCGAAAAATCCAAATCCAGTTAACAGTGTACTCTTGATTTAGTAAGACGCGTTTATAATGTCGGATCTAGATTCGATTTGTTCGTTCTGTTTTCATAATATTTCTCAGCAAGACTTCATTACTTGTGCTGTTTGTAAACGCCACTTTCATAATATTTGTATAAATTTGAAAGATGAATACGTTTTAAAATCATTAATTTCTAATAAAAACATTGTATTCGATTGTAATAAATGTTTAATTTCTTCTAATGAATTAATTTTAACGGTTTCTGCTTTGTCTATTGAAGTTACAGAGTTAAAATTGGTGGTAATCGATCTCTTAAGGAACGTTAAATATGGATGTGCAAATGTTACTTCTCAATCTGCCTTTAATTTACATGCTAATAACTCCTATTCGGATGATGCTCTTATTAAACAAACTGACTCTAATTTGCAGTCTGATGTTGTTTCAAATTTTTTGGATAATAATAATAACAACAAGAATCATTATAGTTTACCCGCGCTCAAAACAGTTTTAAGCTCTGGTTTGCCTTTTGCTAATGTTTTACAATCAACAAAAACAGCTTCTGTTGATGCCAAAGTTGTATACAAAAATCTAAACACTGTAGTTGTGAGTAGTTGCCTTCTGTAAGTACAAAAGCTTTAATGGTTACTAACAGTAAAGCTTCTGCTGTTAAGGCTACTACTGCTGTTAAAGCTGCTGCTGCTGTTAATGATATTGCTATTAAAGTTTCTGATGTAATTAAAATACCTGTTAACTCAAATGCCTCAGTTATTTTAAATGGATCTGTTAGTAACAGTATTGCTAATTTGGAGGTTTTTAATCTAAATAACGTAATTGATGATCAAAGTTCAGCAAATTGGAGTAATGTTACAAATAGGAAGAAAAAACCTAAAAAACATAATTTCATAACTGGTGATAGTGATAATTCTGAATTGGATGTGGTACAAAAAATGAAATGGATCCACTTGTCGTCATTGAAGCCAACAGTTTCAGAAGAAAATATTTTATCATATGTGGCAAAACATCTTAATATTGCTAAGTCCCGCATGACATGTTATAAACTTGTAAAAAAAGATGCTTTGTTGTCTGATTTAAAATTTGTTAATTTTAAACTTGGAATTTCAGCGGAATTGTATGAAAATCTGTTTAAACCTGAGTTGTGGACCTCTAACATTAGAATACGCCCATTTTCAGTTTTCAGAAAAAGCCGTTAGATCAACATCAAGTGTAACATCAATCCACAATTGCTTAAAATTTTAATAAATTTGAGAATAATACTGTTTTAGATTTTAGTTATTCAAAAGAAATGTTTAAACTTTACTTAAATAATTTGTATTAATTTTCTAATTTTATTTTTAGCGAGTAGTCTGTAAGGATCATTGTTATCCATAGACTTTATAAAATAAAGAAATGAGAAATGAGAAAAAATTTAAAAATACTTATTAGCAAAAATGTGTGCACTAAAAAAAATTGATTCACGCGAAAAATGTGTGCCACTAATTTGAAATTTTTCATTTTTAAAATCTGAAATCGACCTGTTACGTAGATTTTCCCATATATTTAAATATTCCTAAACTGCAAAAACATAAAAAAGTTGTATTTTCCGCTCGTAAAATAAAAATGATGTTTAAAATGTGCATATTTGTTTGTTACTGTGCAAAATTAAAGCACTAACTAAATATTGCAAAATGTTGACTTGTATAAAATGTTCGGCCAAAATTTTGCCGAACATAGAACTTGGCCGAACATCACTTTTTGGCCGAACTCAGAAGCAGAAGCCGAATACTTAGTCGGACACTACTTATAAAATTGATTCCAGATACAATTTTGCCTCATTTTGATATACCTCACCACCACCACGTGAACAAGTTATAATAAGTTTTGTTCTGATGTTTATAATACTGAATTTAGACTGAGCAAAAACCAGCTGGTTTTTGTACAAAACTAAATTGCAAAAGCCAAGTCATTTACACTGGTTATTTAGTTTTTCTTTGTCACAACACTTTTTTATTACACACTTTTCTTTATTTTTTTTATACCCTACACCACTACGTGGTCAGGGTATTATAAGTTTGTGCTGATGTTTGTAACACCAACAAATAATATTGGTCCTAGACGCACCTTATAGTATACCGATCGGCTCAGATTTTTTTTTATTTCGATTTTACGATGGCCGTCCGTCCGTCCGTCTGTCTGTCCATGCATTCTTGTGCGCACTCTACAGGTCGCACATATTAAGATATTTTGATGAAACTTGGTACACCGAATTATGTCGGCCCAAGGATTTTGGTGAACATCGGTCCATGTTTAGACCTAGTGCCCATATAAGGGTCCCCCCAAAATTATATTGTTTATACGCTGCAGGTCGCAAATATTTAGATATTTTGATGAAATTTGGTACACCGACCTATATCAGCCCAAGGACGAAGCCCATTGATTTTGATTAACACCGGTCCATGTTTAGACCTAGTGCCCATATAAGGGTCCCCCCAAAATTGGTTTTGTTACAAACTGCAGGTCGCAAATATTAAGATATTTTAATGAAATTTGGTTCGCTGACTTACATTATATAAAATTTTGACACAAGTCCCATTTTAACCCATTCGAATTTCGGATCCAAACATTAGTTGGCTTTTAACCAGACTAGTGTAGGGTATTGTATAGTCGGCATGCCCGACTTTAACCTTTTTACTCGTTTATTGTTAAATTAATGTAAAAAAATTATTAATACATTTAAAAAAGAATAACAACACACAATTTTGAACTAAACCAGAAATATTCTTAAAAAATTAAAAAATATTTTTTCGACACTTGCTTTACTTCTATATTCGTTGTAACAGGGTGTGTCGAAAATTAATTATAAATGATACCGGGTGTATCAAAAATGCAAATTTCAGATATTTTTACTTGGTTTTTGGCAAAAACTAGATAGAATCAGGTTTTTTTTGTATGAATACTGTATGGAAAAACTAAATTAATTTTGTAGTTTTCGGCTCAAAAACTAAAAATTGCCAAAAACTACTAGTTTTTGCCCAGTCTAAATACACTATAACACCAAAAAATATTTAAATATAATTTCTTTTATAACCGATCGACTCAGAATAACTTTCTGTCCGTCTTTCATGTACGACACTACAGGTCGCAAATATTAAGATATGCCGCCTTATATCGGCACAAGAACGAAGTCTTTGATTTTTGTTAAAAACGATCCCTGTTTCGACTTAGTGCCCATATAAAAGTCTCCCAAAAATTGGATAGTTCGATCGCTACAGATAGACATAGATACAAACGTTCCATATTTGGACCTTTCAAAATTTCTGACCGTTTTTCCAACTTTTGATCATTTTATATACAAATTTTGACATAATTCAGATCCAAACACTAAATGGCTTTTAACCAGACTGGTGTAGTAAGCTTACCCGACTTTTACATTAGACATTTCATAATTTAAATTAAAACAGCATTAAGCGAATGCAATAATAAAATAAATACAAATTTTCAAAAAAAATGATGAAAATGGTCATATATGATTATATATATATGACTAAATATATAGGTTCATATATGATTCCATATATGCTCTGATCCGTAATTTGAGGGTATATGGCCGTATATGATCATATATGGACATATATGAGTTCATATATGCTCATATACCTACTTTCGCTCATATATAAAAATACGATTTTTTTTATATTTTTCAACAAAAACTTTAGAGAAATTGATAAAGTAAATTATTAACAATATCATAAATTTGATTTAATTTAAAGTCTAAATAATACAAAATCTATCGTATAATACATCTATTTACACGCTAATAACAATTTAGAAATTTTAAACTAAGTTAATGGATTAATAAACATAAATTATTGTACTTCAAGTAGATATTATTCAACAACTTTCCAGATGTATCTCATACGTTTTCAATTGCATTGCAAAATGTACCAAGTTTTTATAAATTCTAATAGGATACCATGGCCATGCCCTTCATATTGGTTGCAAATGCCAGCTATAATAAAAAATAGTAAATTTTAATACAATTGTTAGAAATTAAATTAAGAGATTTGTATTGTTTTAATTTGTTTGCCCCCAACATGTTTTTTCAATGAATGATTTATAAGACTTTATCTTTTCTTCTGAAAGGAATATGTCTGAACAAGAAATTAATTTAAAAAACTCCTTATCTCAAAATAGGATATATTTTAGTTGGGTCGCGCTCCATTAAATAACATGCTCTTAATAAACAAAAAGAAAATGTTCTAAATTCAAAATTTTCAAATTGCTTTTAACGGAATTTCAATTTGGTGATCACACTGAGAGAATTATCATCACTTCAGTAATGAATTTCTTCATAGTTTCAATGAAAATTGTCACTGGAACTCGTCCATTGAAACTTTTCATAGACTCTATGAAACAGGTTTCATTAAAGTCAATGTTTATGAAAAGTTCATAAAATGAATGAAACTCTTTATAAAATTAATAGGCCACTCGTCCAATAAATAAATCATTCAGCTATAAAATCTATGAAGCAATTTCATTTACTATTATTTATTATAGTTGGTTGTTGTCGTTGCTAAGCTGGAGTGGATAAATAAAAAGTACTTATCAAATGCAAAAGGCGTAATAAAATCGTAGCATATTTTACGGATGTACAAAATATATCTAAAGAAAGAATTCAATTAATTTCATAAAAAAGTTTCGAAAAAATTAACATGATTTATGAAAAAAATTTCATAGTCCAAAATTAATAATAAAAAATAATTAAAAAAAAAAATAAAAATTATAAAAAAATTCTCAGGAAATGACGATATTTTATAAAAAAATTAAAAAAAGTAAATACTATTGAACAATTTCATATATATATAAAACATTTTCATTAAATTTATGGAGATCTAATTTATGAAATTCAATGAATTTTTTTAATGAAATTATGAAATTTTATGAAAGAAAAGTTATGAAAAATTGCATAATATTCATTAAATATTGTATACATAATAAATTCTTCATTGGTCCTACAAAAGAACTTCTATGAAATTATATCATCAATATCATGAAGGATAATTCTCTCAGTGCATAATTTATTGCTCAGACGTAAAGTCTAATTCATTCAAGAATCCATCTAAATATCGTTCATTTATACATTCATACCAATTTCCGCTTTAAAATTCATGCGGATTTTAATTCAGTCGAATATGGATAAAAAATAAAAATTTATATGACTCCAGATATGGACGTACGTGACATATATTATCATATATATAACAATACATGAATTCATATATGAAGATGTATGGCATGTATGGAGCAATATATGCAAGGTATTATCATATATAGTGTCATGCATTTCCATATATGAACTTTTATTTTGGATCCCAGGTGAAAATGTTCATATATGGCCATATATGGCAACCTATATGGGTTCATATATGGGTTCGGATCCGAAATTTGAGGGTATATGGCCATACATGGAGATATATGAATGTTCATATAATTTTTTTTTTATTTTTTAATAAAAATATTCCTTTTTTTATTTAAATTAAATGTAAATATTATAATTCTTACACTCATACAAATAAGTCCGTAAAAATAGCAGAAAAAGTTACTAAAAATTAGTTAAAAATGATGCTGCAGAAAAAACTGCTAATATTAGCAGAATCAGTTTGCTAAATATTAATAAAATGAAAACAACAAAAAAACTGTTCAATTTACAGAATTTTAGTAATATTTGAGCTAAATTGTTGTTAATTGCAAATAACAATTTAACCTGCTAAAATTAGCAAAAAAAATTGCTGAATAGTAGTTTAATAAAAATAGCAAAAAAAAACTGTTAAATTTACAGAATTTTAGTAATATTTGAGCTAAATTTTTGTTAATTGCAAATACCAATTTAACTTGCTGAAATCAGCAAAAAAAATTGCTAAATAATAGTAGAATGAAAATAGCAAAAAAAACTGTTAAATCTACAAAATTTTTGCTAAAATTTTCTGAAATCAAAACTTTTGCAGATTACTAGTGGACTGGAAAAAGGTAAAAAAAAGGAGCAAATGAAATGAAAATTAATAAATAAAAAATAAATGTGTATTTAAAAACATACTTGGGACCAGTTTATTGAATGTGTCAATTAATTGAAATTTTTTCAATTGGCATTGTTCAATGCCTAAATGCCCATTTATAATTGATGAAAGAAGTATTTGTTTTCATGTTTTAATAAAAGAATTAATTAAGAAAAAAAATTAAAAATTCGCGTATTTCTTATATTTTTTTTATATTACAATGCTTTTTCTTCAATTATGTGTACATTTCATTACCATTGTTTTCGTCAATGCAAATTGAAAAAAAATTTCATTGGCATTGAATGGTGATGAAATTTTTTGGCATTGACATTGAGATAAAGTAATTATATTTCAATGCCAATGAAAATTTCCCAAGAATGATTTTTTGTAAAAGTGGTAATATTTATAGACAATACTATGTTAACCCATGATACAACCATACTAGGAAGATGCATTAGAACAACAAACAACAACAAAAAATGTAAACGGCTACTTTTGATACATAGCGAAAGCATACGAAAAAATCCCTGAACTGTCATAAGAAAACCCTGAACTGTCAAACTCTCCCTAATGCATTTACCTAGTATGGTTGTATCATGATGTTAACCATAACAAAATGTATTAAAGAGACCCTTCTTTTGATGTTCATTGTTTGCTGATCGGATATGTACTTCCGAATTTATTTGAGTTTCCATTTTCACCTCTAAAGCTCCACCCAGAGGAAAGAAGGTGTGGCCGATTAAAAATATTGTATTCTTTAAATAAGCTTAAAAAGTACAATATTGGGGGAAAAAAAATTAGGGTATCCCCGTAAACTCCACTTGCTCCCCAGAGATACTTTAAATCACAATTTTCATATTAAAATGGTTCGTCCAAAATAAACCTTGATCTTTGAAAATTAATGTATTACGATAAACAGAAACTTTTCTCATAAATTTTAATAATTTAGATATTTTATGAGTAGGACAAATTTTCAACCATTTCAATTTAGCTTTATTTAAAAACTTTTTGCATTATTTTTGGCGAGTTAAAAATATGCAGTAATTTTTATGAGTCATTTAACATTCTGTTCATAAGAGCTCCAAAATTGGTGGTTTAGTTTACAAAAAATTTGTAAAATTAGCAAATCTTCTGTTAAAAATTAGTATCTAAAATTCAGCAAAATACTGTAAAGTTAGCAAATTTATTGTTAAAAATTAGTAACTAAATTCAGCAAAAAAAAAATAGCAAAAAAGTTTGTAAGTTAGTAATGTGAGGGTAGCAAAAAAATTAACTAAAAATTAAATTTAAACTAAAAATTAGTTAAAAGTTTGTTAAGTTGAAGTACTAACATTTTTACTAACTTTTCTACAAACTTTTTTCTATGAGTGTACTGATGAATTTGTACATTTGAATGACATTGAGAAATTATGAAATTTTTAATGGACATAAACATTTTACTTCAAGTTTAGAAATTATTTTATGACTGTTTTTTGATTATTTAATGATTGTTTATACAGTAATAGAAAAAAGTGTGTAAAAAGTTTAGTTAAAGCTACTAAAAATTAGTTCAAAATGAAAAACTGCTGAATTAGCAGAGTAGTTTTGCTAAATATAAATAAGATAGGAACAGCAAAAATAAAACTGTTTAATATATTTTCTAAATTTAGCAGTTTTATTTTTGCTGAAATTATCAATTGATTTTCATATTTATCAATTGTATATCAGAAACTACCAATTGTATTTCAGAAATTATGAATTGTATTTCAGAAACTGAAAATTGTATTTCAGAAATTTATTAATTGTATTTCAGAAATTCGCAATTGCATTTCAGAAATTATCAAACGTGTTTTACAAATAATCAATTGTATTTCAGAAACTGGCAATTTTATTTTAGAAATTGCCAATTGTATTTAAGAAATTATCAAATGTATTGTATTTCAATATTTTTTGAATCCGCTCACGTAATTACCCCCATGACAAAAAAAAACTTAAAACATTACCCATATATGGAATAATATATGAATTCATATATGAAGATATATGGAATATATGAACCAATATATGGACCAATAAATGCAGTATATTATCATATATGGATTCATACATTTGAATGTATTTACCCATATATGCTTCCATACATAACATATATGTTCATATATGATCATACATTAAACCATATATACTCATACACGAAACCATATATGACAATATACGAACATATATGAATATTTTCACCTGGGATGCATATACCCATATATGCTCCCATATATGTCAGCTTTGTTCATATATCATTCATATATGATCATACATGAAGCAATATATGGCAATATATGAGCATATATGATCATTTTCATCCGGGTATTTTAAAAATTTTTCATTGTTCTAATGAATTATTTTTATAAAATCTATTAAAGGCTTCATTAAAAATATGAACGAATCATTATACTAATAATAATTTCATATCTTCATGAAATAATTTCATTAAGTCTATTCTGAAATGAAAAATATTTCATGCAAGTAATGAATTTATTTTATTAAACACATGAAACTTTCATACCGTTTATCTTAAAATTAATAAAAAAAAATTTCATACATTCTACTAAATTTTCAGTAGTTTAATGATGCCTTTCATTAAAATTAATTTAATTACTTTTACTAATCTCATTACTTTCACTCAAGAACATTTTTCGGTAGAATCTACTAAAATGACAGTTAAAACAAAAGTACATGCAGTTAAAAAGACGACAAATAGAGTTGTCAAAACCGGTTTCCGAATTATTCGATAAACCGGTTTTTTTCTATATTTCCGGGTTTTTTAAACCGGTTTTTGAAAAAGGGCGGTTTTAGAATTATTCGAGAAACCGGTTTTTTCGTGTCGAATAATTCGACATTTTCGAATATTTATAAGGTGAAAATTTCTAATAAATTTTCTTCATTTGTTCAATAATTATGCAAAATATTTAAGTGCCTGTGCATAATAATTTGAAAACCTTATAACTAGGGTTTTTCTTTTCCCGGACTTTTTCATTTCCCGGGACAGCGGGATTTTTTTCTGAATTTCCCGGGATCCCGGGAATTCCCGCTCGTTAGAAAATGAATATATCCGACGTATGTTTACTTGAAAAACTCGATATCTATTTAAAAAAAACTTACGACAAAGTTCATCTTTGGCTGCAGTCATGAGAAAATCTACCTAATATATTCTGAAATAAGGGCTTAATACAAAATATCCATATCTTCCACTTTTTCAAGATCAATTCGTTTAACAGTTTAAATAGCGAACTAATATGCAGGTAATATATTTGTATGGAAGGCCATCTTAATTTTAAAACAACTCTTAGAAATACATTAATTAAATATTAATTCGCGGTTTAAACGGTTAAACAAATCATAAATTCTTTCAAGATATAATGGAATTGTTAATGGGTGCAAATTTGTATCGGACCAGCTTTAGAATCAGAACTAAGATCGATTTTTTGATTAAATGTGGAATTCAAAAATTTCTATTTCTAGATATTTTGGTTCTATGCAGATTTTCAGAAATATTCGTCTATTTTCATTAAAAAGTTTAAAAGTGAGTATTTTTCACACAAATTTTTATCTTTTTATAAAAATAGACACTAAAATATTATTAAATAGTTTTATAACTTTAATTGGTATTTTTTGAATAGAAATTTTTTATGGCACAACTACTTAAAAAAATATTATTTAATTTTCATTGTTGCATTTTTTTTTAAATTAACATACATATAAAAAATCCAAAATAACTTGAAAAAGCATCTGATACATTATTTTAAAAATAATAGTAAGCTTTAAGTGCAGCGAGAAGTTTTCAACTCAGTCCCGTTCAAAAATATATTTTTTAATATATTGTATTTTTTAATTATCCCAGAGGATGATTTGCGATGCAAATCGAAATATCGGAAGAAAATTAAAAAATAAAATACAAAATATTTTATTTTTTAAAAATTTATGACCTAAAGCCAAACAATACTAAAAATATAAAAACACCAAAGGTCAACAATATTTAGTCTAACAAAAACACAAAATTTTAAAAATACAACTGAAATAAAGGAATTGCAATTGAAATTTAAATGAAATTATTTGAAGTAGGTAATAAAAACTCAGAACACTTACATCAATTGAAAATACGAAAATATTATCATTTTTTTTAATTTTAATGCCGAGTTTTTTTGGAGGTATTTGGAGTTGAAATACTGATGTTGAAATGTTGTGTATGTATACCGCTTTATTTGAACAAAGACCATCATTAAAAAATATAAAATTTCCGAGGTACGAGTATTTTTGTTGGTATTTAAACTTGATAATGTCTAATAAAATTTGTTTTCGGTTTAACTAAATCCAAAAAATTCGGCATAAATAATATTCTTTTATATTATATATTATATTATTAAATTTTAAATCGCATTTTTTAATTTTTAATATTTTTTATTTAAATTATTTTTCAAACAATCAATGTTTTTAATTGAAATAAAGCTTCCAAAATTTTAATATTCTAGCTAAAACTTTTGTAGAAGAATAAAAAAATCCCGGGAAATCCCGCACTAAATTCCCGGGATTGCGGGATTGAAAAAAGGGCGGGATTCCCGGGGCATAAACCCTACTTATAACACATTTATAAAATGAATTTTGTATGGAAAATTTGTTTTATAAGTCCCTTAAAAATTTTCACAGTGATTATGCATATGACCCTTAATGTTTGATTTCCTCTTTTAGTTAGGGTTTATTCACTTTGTCGTTGCTATGACGTACATTATTGGACTATAATCGAAAAAATTTATTTTTCCGAAACAAAAATGTTGAAATTCTTTCAAGAGACTGTTTTTTCTACATTTCTCTCTATCTTAAAAAAGTCTTAATTTTTTGACAATAAGTTTAGTAGGAAAGACATAAAAATTTGTCCTAAAATGCATATAAGCTCATGTTTTCCATTTCCCCAATAAATAAAAGGAGTTTTTTCTTATTTTTTTAGCTTTTCTCTCCTCGTGATAAAACATTTTGCGATTTAAAACCGTAAAATTGTGATAAAAATTTTAAAAGTCACAAATTGTTTCACATTAATTGGAAAACTACAATCTCCATAAGGCCAAAGTTATTTTTTGCGACATTTTCAAATCGTTCTGTCTATTAAACTATGGAGGTATAGCTTTTTCGCAAAATTACGAACAAAATACTGGCCTTTTAGATCTGTCCGAAAGTGTTTTTATTTAGAAAAAAAGAGCAAACACCGCCTTTAGAAATCTTAACTTTTTAAAGGTGGATTCGTACTAATGGAATAATTTACGCTACGAATTGCTTTCAAGAAAGGCAAAAAATAGAAAGTTTCAAGATTTTTAGTAATCTTTACAAGTTTTATAAGAAAATTTGCATATGTAGCAATGCAAAATGATTATTTACAAAAAACCGGAAAAACCGGTCATTCGAACCGGTTTTGAATTAAAAAAACCGAAAACCGATTTTTTAAAAAAGCGGTTTTTAGAAGTATTCGAAAACCGGTTTTTCAAGTAGGTCGAATACTTGAGAACTCTAACGACAAATGTACATTAAAAAAAAAAAGTCACCAAAAATTTTTGATGTGTTAGCAAATTTTTAGTCAGGATCTTGCTTGCAAAAAAGTTGGTAATTTAAACAAAAATACAGTTGGCAATTTCAACATCGAGCTGATTTTACCAAAAAAATAGTAACCTCTACAAAAATTTAATACTTAGTCGATTGTAAATGATAAAAAATCCTTGCTAAAATCAATAAAACTTTTTACTGAATATTAGTAGACTGAAAAAAACTCAAAAAAATTCTAGAGAACCCAGGTGAAAATGTTCATATATGGTCATATATGGCAACATATATGGGTTCGGATCCGAAATTTGAGCGTATATGGCCATATATGGTCATATATGGAGATACATTAATGTTCATATAAATTTTTTTTTTATTTTGTAATAAAAATATTGTTTTGTTTATTCAAATTAAATGTAAATATTATAATTCCATTCATACGTTACTGATGAATTTGTACATTTGAATGAAATTGAGAAATTATGAAATTTTTAATGGATGTAAACATTCGAGTGTTTGTTTTTTTTTTGGTATTTGTTTTTGATTTTGGGATATCATAACTTTTTAGACGGTTTTTGCGCCAATAAAAATAATGGCGTTTTTATTTTTGAAAAATTCCAACTCCTTCAATTCCCTCTCGGCGGCTAAAATCGCGAATTTTGGGTACCTTACTTTGTAGAACAAAAAATATATATAAAATCTGATTTCACGAATCGATTCTACATGAAAAATTAGGCTTATAAGCAGTTTTTTGCCCTTTTATAATGAAAAACTGGATTTTTTTTATTCTTTCATTTTAATTATTTTTTCGTATACACATTTAAAGATGATTCTTACTTGAGAAAAATGGTATACTATACTTATTATTATTACTACCCGTTAAAAAGTTATTATTCCTTAAACTTTTATTTTTACATACCCTGCCTGCCCAAACCGCTGGAGCTACGAAGTTGAAATTTGGTATGAAGGTTCCTCCTCTGTGCTATACATCCACTAAGAAGTGATTTTAGGATCACTTTTTCCAAAAAAAGTACCTTTCTCCAAAAAAAGTATAATTTTCAACAAAAAAAGTACCTTCTACCAAAAAAGTACTTTGTGCACAAATACAATTGAAACCTCCAGAAATATTCAATCAACAAGCATTTACATTGAACAACTTGTTGGCAAAATTTCGCGGTGTACACTTCTGGCTTAGTAAAAAATAGATATAATTTGAATTGTTTAGCTCTATCAGCAGTTGAAAAAAGGGTAATTAATTAAATAATTAGTATTTATTATATGGAAGGTATGACTGACGGAGAATCAGTTCTATAACTAGTTCCAGAACTTATTCTAGGGCAACCGGTTCCACTTTGGAGTTATAGAAGCGGTTGCTTTTGGGACAGTTTCAAACAAAAAGTAGCTATTCTTCAACCGATTCTTTGGAACAGAAAATTTTGTTGGGTAGCTATTCGACAACCGATTCTTTGGAACAAAAAACTTTCCTAGGTACGTAATTACCAATATTACATTATTTTAGAAATTAAGTACTAAGTCGCGCGTAAGCTAGGCTGCTTATAAAAACGACTTCGTTTAACAAAATTTACTAGTACTGAGGCCGAATTATAAGTAATAAAAAATATTAGTGTCATTATTTAACCACTTATTGGGTAATGAAAGATTTTGGTGGGATATTATTCCATAGAGCATACAATGTTAATAGGCCCATTAAGGGGGGTATCGACTCTAGGAAACATTTTGTTTTCGAATTTTTTTATATTTTATTTGGATAGAGCATAAAATTTCCACATGTTTTTTTGTAAAATATATTTTAGTGACAAAGTAATATTCTATGCATTAAATTTGTACACAAAATTTTTTGGGATCGTTTTTTATCATTGTCTTTTTAGAAATCTTATTTCGCATAAAACAGCAGAACCAAAATAAAAAAAAACTACATCCAAGGATGCAAGAATTGCACGCAGTCTTTAAAGAAAAGCCAATGACGAATCCTCGATAGTGGGCGAAGGCACGTTATATGAGGCTGGTACTGATGGATTTTTATAAGCCATAAAAGTAATCAATGCATATAAAAAAAAACCAAATACAAAACTAATTAAAAAATGTACAAAATAAAAGATTTTGAACGAAATGAAATGTCTAATAAATTCTCTACCATCGTTTTTAGGAATATTTGGATTAATATATAAAATAGTCTTTATCCGATTCTTCCCAAATTTGGTACACGTATAGAAAACTGCGAGATGTAAATTTTGTTCATACGCGGTTTTTTGATATTTTGCTGTTTTCTTAGCATAAAATTAATTTTAAACTTTAAACGCGTTTTCCCACAACCCTGAGTTCAAAATCGGCTGCCACTGTACAGCCAAGGCGGGTTAACCGATTTCGATCCGGTTTTTTTTTCTTTCGTAGGCAACAAAAAACTCTAGTCCTTATCGTGTCCCTTTTTTTTGAATTTTGGTCAAATAAATTTTATATCCCCACGCAAATATGTTTTTTTTGTTTTTTTTTTTTGAATTTTTAAGTTTGTGTGGCAACTTTGTTAAAAAAAAATTTAAAAATAAAAATCGAGCCACGATAAGGACTAGAGAATTTATCTAGGATTAAGAATCACTTTTCATTTTTATTTTCCGATAATTAATGAAGGCTGCACAGTGGCAGCCGATTTTGCCTTTTTTAAAAAAGGCCAGTAATGAAGTGGCAACTCTGGCAATTTTGGCTGGGGAAATATAAAACTGATATTTTTTAAAAATACTAAAATAACATGATTTTTAAATAAAAAAATAAAATGTTAAAAATATTGTTAATTGAATTTTTGACAACCGTTCAAATATGCCCTTTAAAATGCTGTTGTTACAGTATTTACCCCCTTAAGGATGAATTTTTCCGGCCTATTTTGGCAAAAAGGTCAAAATTTGCATCTTAAATGCTTCTGTTTTAGCAAGATTGTTGTTACACAACTTTTGATACCAGTTTTGCGAAAAATTCGAAACCCTTTTTATGCCAAAATAGATTATAATCGTAATTTTTGTAATAAATAATAATATGTCTGTCTGTCAAAATAATATGTCTCTTGGCTGAACAGAAAAATTTGTTACTTTTAAAAAATTTATTCCTGTTTTTTGGCTTAATATAAAATTTGTTGATTTTAACATATTTTTTGTTAAATTTAACAAATCTAAATTTAAGTAAAAAATTAGTAAAACTACAGTTTTATTTGTAATTATACTGATTGCAAAATTCGTTCAAATTATATGGTCTCGGGACCCTCCCTGGACCTGGTCCATATCATCTAAGGCTACGTAAGGATACTCCAAAGGAGCAAACATTTTGTCCGTTTTTCTCTATCTCGATTAGTTTTCGAGATATGCGCCATTTTATTAAATGGAATTTTTTTTTTAATTTCTAAGGGACGGTGGCCCTACCAAAATCCATTTTTGGATGGAAATAAAATTTTCACGGGGCTATTACGTAGCAACGGGTAGCCGAAATTTTCGTCAAATTTGCTCTACCTCTCTTAGTTTTTGATATATGGGCTATTTAATAAAATCGGGAGGGAAAGAAATAGCGTCATCTTTAAAACTTCGGATACACTGGTAGCGCCATCTACCGGATAATACAGAAATATGAAATTATATTTTAATAATAAATTTAACGAATAGGTTCTTAAAAATTAGTTATAAATAATTTTGAAAATTAATACTCAAAATTAGTTAAAATACTGAGAATTTTTTGTGTTAAAGGAAGATAATTTAAATCCTTGTTGAAATCAGTGTTTCAATTAAAAATTTGTTAAAAATTAGTCAAATCGATTCCAAACCCGTTTGGCAGATTTTTCTACTGACGTATTATTTTAAGTGTGGGGAAGGAGGATGGGCCGAAATCATTATCATTAATTCATGAAATGGCAACCGATGTTTTTTCTCCCATTTAATTTTCGTATTAAAAAATGTGATTGAGAAGCACTAATGGGGCATTCGACAGCTTCAGACCCCAAAATTTTGGCTTAATTGCTGTTTTGGCTAGAAGCGAGGAATCGGCATACCAAAATATCAAATGAAAAGTTACGAAAACAGAAATATATTTAACATTGTGTGAAAGCAATGTTAACAAAAGTAATGAACATTTTTTTCATTACAATTACTCTTATATAATGGTAATGATTTTTTTTTTATTTTTTTGTAATGCAGCGAATATATGTAGACAAATACTAACAAAAACGACCTTGTCGAATAAAGATAATGAGTTTTGACACTGAATTATATGTAGTAGACAATAATTCTACTGCTTATAATTTAGGTATTAGTAATGAGCACCCATTACTGAGAGATACTCTTCAAAATCGTATGTTGTACAACAAAAGAAGTAAATTATGATTTCTATTGACATAATTGATTTTATAAAAATTGTTATTTAGCCAGATATTTTTTTTAGATCTGAAGACCGCTTTTTAGAGGACTTGGGCATAGAAGGATAATTTATAAGTATTAATGGAGCAAATGACATTGGCAAGCGATAAATTGGGTATGTTTTAGATATGCATATTAATATTTACGTGCCTATTCAAAGTTGTGACAATAATTGCAACATTATTAAAGTCAAAAACCTTAACATTCGAGAAGAAATAACTTGATTTAAAAAAAATAACTTGATTTAAAAAAAATAACTTCACAAGCTATAAATTCTGAAAAAATAAAATCATTTATTTTAGTTTTTAAAACACTTTTTATAACCTGATAAAATTCAGTATAACTTTAAAAATTCCCCGCACAAACATTCAAATATGGGTCCAATGAAAATCGAAAGGAAATATTACAAACTTTTTAACGCTTTAAGTTTGATACTAAAAGTAAAAATATGGACTTTGGCAGAATTATATTTTAGCCTGAAACTTGATAAGACCTAAAGTAAGTTGGCAGGAGGTATATCATAGATTTTTATGACTTGATAAGAGAACTAAATGTCTTAAAAAAGTAGACATTTAAACCAAAATTCATTAATTAAAATATTTCCATTCCTTCATCCTTAACGTTGACGTTCTTAATAAAACGCATTCTATATTGATAAAACAAATCAAAATAAAAAAAAATATTGCCAAAAACTGATACTTTTCGATTTTTATTCCCGTATCCCGGGAAATCCTAGACGAGTATGAAATTTTGCCATTAAAAAACAAGGTTGGTTACCGAAACGAATAACGGTAAGGGTAACGGTATCAGATTTCGTTTCAAAAATTTTTTGTTAAATTTTTCCCATTTTTTTTTTGTTTACTGGGGAAATTTATAAAACTATGTACACAGGAAAAAATTTATAACCGTTAAAAACCCCGTTATTTTAAGTTAAGTGTGCTCCATTACTTTTTGTGTAAAGTTCAGTAAAATGAGAGTAAAACTAAAATCCTCTATCTAAATAACAAAATTGCTCAACCCAAAACTTTATGTAAAAGAAAAAAAATTAAAATGCGTATAGTTTTAGTCTGAAAAATCGCAAAGATACACATATTTTTTCCATAATTAAAATTTTAAATTTTTTTTCACAATTGTGTTATTTGTTTAACAAATAAGCTATATTTGTTAGAGCTATTTTTTTTTTTTTTTGTTTATTTTATCTGATTTTGCTTATTTTGTAAATATTTCCTTATTTTTGCTATTTTCTTTAAAAATTAAGCTTATTTTAACATTTTTATGCGAAAATAGAGCATATTTTTGCTTTTTTATTTCATAAAATCCGTAATTTTAAACATTATTTTAAGTCGACATAAATTTTCTTATATAAATTTTTTTTTTAATTTTTATTTTAAATTAAAGTATCTCTTTTGTTAAAATAAACTTTTATATTTTTTTTTTATTCTTATATTTTTAAGATCAGAACCTGTATTTAATCTAAATTGTTCTATCTTTTCAAATAAAAAACATGTTCTGGCTTCTTTTTGGTTGGTCTACTAATAACTAATAATTTGATTTCTAGGTGATTTAAATTTTCAAAAATTTTAGGTTTTTGTCGATATTTTAAATTTTCTGCAATCCGTTTGTGATATAGAGTATGCATATTGTTTTGCCCATTTTCTGCAAAGCATGGATTCCGTGCGAATCTTCTGATAATACTTGGTAGATGTATAGGTAGACGTCTTTAAATATATGTTGGTAAAAAATGGGTTAAACAATTTAAATACTGTGTCCCAAAGTTTTGTTACTTGATTTTAACAGTGAAATTACATTTTAACACTTTTTGGACAAATTTTTAATTTATTTTCCTGGTTTTCTTGTTCGTTATTAGTTTTAAAAGGTTTTATTACAATTTTATAGATTATCGGAAAGCTTAACCCTCTAACCGGCCTAACCTTTTTTGCAATGAAATTTATACCATGTGTTTCTCACGAAAAATAAACAATAAGTTCTTCCACAAAATTTTTTTTGTTGCCTACTTTAGGCGATATGGGCCAAAATAGTCTAAGGGTGAATCTCGAAAACTAGCGCATAAAAATTACTAGGTTTAGGCACAAATTATTTCTCTTACCAAGATGTAATTACAATAAAAAAATTAAATTTTTTGTGCTGTTATTTAAGAACTTGTAGCGATTTTCGTTTTTCGAAAAATGCGAAATTGAGCGAAAACGCACCAAAACTTCAATATATATTATTCAAACTTATAAGCTTTGCTACCTATACCAAATATATTCTTTTTACCAAATTTTAGAAAAATCCGTCCATTCGTTTTGAAGTTAAGGCGATGTCCTTCAAAGTTATCCTTATGGAATTCTGTGCGTCCTTGGAACAAAGTAAGGAACTTTTTTAATAGCTTAAGCTCCAATCTTACTTCATGGTCACTATCAATTGTTTTAGTCAATTTAAATATGGGCTGAGTTCCAAAACGTCATTTGCAATGCAACTGAACAAAGTCATGCATTCGTAAACGCAATTGATACGCATATAAAAAGCAAACTGTGCATCACAAATGTTGTTGATGCTTTGTTGAAATATTTTTATTACAAAGTAAGCAACACACTTGTTTGCTTTGTATCGAAACAGTAGTAAAACCGCAAACACTGCAATGTGTTTTGACGTTAAGGAACTCACCCATGTTTTTAAGATTTTTGAAACTTTTGGTTGTTTTAAAATATTTAATTTTTGAAATTTTACGAAATTTTATCTTTGACACATCCTCGCTTCCAAACCGTGCATTGTATATAAAAAGATTCTTCAGAAAAAATTTTACAAATTTTGTTTTCTGTTGAAAAAGCATAATTTCTTATTATAAAATACCCCTTTGGCGCATTTCTGGTCAATTTAATATACCCCGCCTGGAGGCGGGCTTGCCGGTTAGAGGGTTAAATATTAAAACTGAATTACATCATTATTATTTTGATTTCTAATTGAGTGCGCCATTCCAATATTTAAATAATTTCAAGCCCGATACTTCGAACGCGAAATGAAAGTAAAATTCCAGAGGATTTTGCAAAGTTAGATCGGTTTTTTATTTTATGGCCTATTGAAATATCTGTTTGGCGCGAAAGTCCAAAATTTGGCACATTTTTAGAGTTTGGAGCTCTCTCGCGTTCACGAATAAGTTAAATTTCAACTGTTCCTTTCGGTTCTGTTATTTTGTTCGGAATTATCAAAACCATTGACATAATCAGTGTGTTCGTTTACTCGAATTTCTTACTACTTTTACTATAATTGGAAAGTTTTGTTTACTTTTTGTATTGAAATTTTCCAGCTGTAGTAAATGTAGTAACTTGTAGTAAGTAAACGAACAAGCTTATTATAATTTTATACTGATAGACAAAATGCGGAAAAAATAGCAAACAAAAAAACGGTGCTCGAAATTAGTTAAAAGGGGCCCTGCACAGAAAGCCTTTGGAATTAGTAAATCCTTTTTGCTAAATATTAGTAAGATAAGTACAGCAAAAATACAACTGTTAAATATACGAAATTAGTAATATTTGAGTTAAAATTCGTTTAATTGAATTGCAAATTTATATTTAAAGAAATTGTTATATATTTAAAACTTAATATATGTTTAATTACTAGACTGCTTTCTGCAGTGTACATATATTTTTATACACATTACGAAAATCAAAAAACAAAAATTTTAAATTATTTGTGATGGTTTAATCGACTAATATCCAGGAATTTTTGTGAATTTAAGAGATTTTTTGCTGTTGTTTTTATCTTTCTAATGTTTCGCAAACAGATTCTGCTGGATTCAGCTGTTTTTTTACGAAAAATTTTTAAAGACTTTTATATTAGTGTATGAACAACTGAAAAAGTTTCTCGAATGAACGAGTGAACTACAAGAACACACTAGTTCAAAAATAAAATATATTGAAATGAACTATAATGCCAAATTCTAGTCATTTTTATTCCGATTGTTTGTTTGTACAAAATGTTTTATTTTGTGTGGAAATTTCCGGGTGTCCTTACATTTTTACTCAATTTTTAAACCGATTTCGACATATTTTTTACGATAGACTAACACTCAGCGGATGCTGCTACCCAGCGAAATTGTCGGATGCAAAGAACCGGTTGTAGAATTATCAACCTATAGTAATGGCTTGTGCCTGCAAGCAGGGAACTGCTAATTTTTATGGAAAACCAAAGGTTAATTATCAATTTTACGTCTAAATTATAATAAATATGATGAAAATTGTTAGTAGTAACAATAAAAAATAGCCACTTAATAATTAAAAGATGGGAAAAAAAATTTCAGTTTTCTGTTTGAAGCCACATTTTATAAATTTTTTCTCAGTAAATGCGAGGATTGCATTCTATTTATTTTCTAACCTCTTTGAATATGCCTAGCATGCATAACTTTGCAAGATTAAAAAAAAAACATAAACAAAAACAGTTTCTATGGGCATCAAATAGCTTAAAATTTTTTTTAGAAAACAGTTTTCGCAATTGGATTTGGGTCTATTTTATTTATGAAAACTTAAGAAACTTGACCATATGCTATTTGTTTTTTTTCAAAGATGTATTTTGTTACTTTTCAAAATTTGTCTAATTATTTCGGGGGAGCTCGAGCCCCCAAACCCCACAAACAAAAATTTTTTGTAACCAAAATGTTTAAAAAAAGTTACCAAATGAGAAAAAAATAACCAAAATTTAAAGTTTCTTAGTTTTTATTTAAATATAAATATAAAATATTTACCCCTAAATTCATAAATGCTTTGTAAAATTATAAAAGGTTTATTGAACAAATTTTGTATGAAAATTTCTTTTTGTAAACCTCCTATAACTTTACAATGCATGTTTGAATTGAGGGGTTATTATTTAAATTTAATTATTAACAAAATTTTAGATTATTTTACATATTAAATACTTACTTCGGTGGGTCTCATACTCTAAAACCTTCAATATGAGACCCAACGTTAATAACTAAAAAACTTGAATTTAATTTCATTCCAAATAGAGATCAACAAATTAGTTTCAGGTAGAGTTCATCACTGTGTTATTTGAAGTATACCAAATATTATTCTATAAGGTTAAAACATCTCTTTGGCAGACCACACATAGTGGGAATAATTTTGGTTTTTGCACAATTCTTTTGATTGCATTATATTATTATTAGAATCAAGGTTATTTCGAAACTTTGTTTTTATTAAAATAAGTTGTGAAAATTTTCTTTCGGCAGCAACTAAACTATGTGGCAATGTCAGTGGATTGTGATCAAAATAAATTAGTTATTCAAAACAGTTTTCATCCATTCCCTTTTTGTATTTGAATTCTTAATCCCAAAATTCAACTATATCCATGTCACTGTTTAATTCTATAATGTTCGAAAATCTTAATAATTTCCATTGGGTTAAAATTTTTTCTTCATTACCGCTCGTTAAGTTTGGGAAAGATGACAATAAAGGATCCAAAGTTATTTCTAAATTATTTAAAATTTAATTTGGTGTTATTATGGAAAGATGTTTTAAATATTTTCTTGAAAATTGAAAGTATTTGTAGATTTCTTTTAAAAGTTCTATATAAAAAGATTGTTTTATTTTTAATTTCATATTTTTTTACGTTGGACAAGTTACTTTTATTTAAACATAGTTCAGCTTTACGGAAAATAAAATTTGTTCTACATTTAATTAATTACATCAATTAATTTCATCAAGTAAATTATCCGTTTTTAATGAAATTAAACTTTTAACGTAATTACTTTTGGTGACATTGCTCAAACTAATTTAAAATTTAATTTCAATTGACCATAAACATATGGAAGACGCATTTCTTCCGATTAAAATTCTTTATTTAAGTTATTTATTATATTAAGAATATATGAGAGAAATAAAAAATAAACCTTAAAGGTAGTATCGCCTACTAGTTAACCCAATTCACAAGCTTTTACCGTTTACTTCGAAGTCGAACGATATAAAATATAAATGCAAAACAGGCCACTGCTCAGTTATACAATTGATTACATTACATAGTGTCAGTCACCGGGTACCAGAAATACCTAATATTTTATGTGACTACACTGCAATAGTCTTAAAATTCTTTAAATTCAAGTATACTTTTCGAACTATGCGCAAAAAATTTACAAATGTTCCTACAAATATATTCAATTTGTACGGCAATCTTCTTACAAGCACAAGCAGTACATAAACCTAAAAACAATGAAAACAAAATTTATAAGTATACTTGGTTGCCAAAAAAGTTACCAAAATGAAAAAAAAAGTTCACATCTCCACATTGGAAAAAAAAATAACCAATTTTGGTTAAAAATAACCAAAACGGCAACACTGATCTGGTTGTCACCCACTCTATAAATGCGTTTATCAGCACAATTTTAGTAGCAAAATAAATTAGTAAAACATTAGTTCAAAACATACTTGGGACTAGTTAATTGAATGGACAAATTAATTGATGATTTCATTGTCATTACAATTGACCAATGCCAATGAAATTTTTTGGTATTACAATTGATCAATGTCAATGAATTTGTTTTTAATTGGCATTTTTCAATGCCAAGTATAATTGATGAAAAAAGCATTATTTTCATGTTTTGATAAATTAAAAAATTAAGAAAAAAAAAATTAAAAATTCGCGTATTTCTTATCTTTTATTCGATATTTCGTCAAGTTTACATTACTACATACAGTAGTGGACTAAAGTGGATACATTAGTTCAAGATTTTTCGAAATTTGTTATAATTTTTATTTTATTATAGAAACTTAAATGATTTTTTTTAAAGCATAAAACTGAAACATTCTTCTTCAATAAAAACCTAAATACAGTAGACTATATTATTAAGAAGTTAATGAAAAAAATAATTGCAAATTGTCCAGTATTGTTCATATTTGAAATTTTCGGCAAGTTCTTTCTTTAATATTTTGTCGAAAGTCCTTTGTTCTTTAAAACAGATTTTATGCGAGAAGGAATGCTTTCCACGAGATTTTTAATAGTTTGAGGTGGAATATTAGCCCATTCCGCTGAAACTCCTGACCAAAGATCATCTAAGTTCGTCGGTGCTCGTTCGCATTGGGAGAGTCTTCTTTTGACAATTGCCCACCAATTCTCGATGGGATTCAAATCGGTGCTCTGAACTGGCCACTTCAAAAACTGGAAAAACTACACTTGGATATCACAAATTGAACAAAAGTTATTAATACAGATTTAAAAATATTCAAATATGTATCCACTTAAGTCCACTACTGTATATTCTGATCCATCTAGACTAACCAGTGTTAAAGAAGAGTGAACTGTAGACCGTACCACCTTACAGGCGAAAAAAAAAGTGCGTGGTACATCCTCAAATATACAGTATTTTTGCAAGGCAATTCCAAAAATTTTTTTTTTTGCCGATAAACTGAATAAGAAATAAAGTACAATAAAAAACTAAATATACAATCTATATAAATAAATCCGCTATTTCGCGTTCTCTAGTTTTTATGGTGTTCGCAGATTTGATCGATAAATTAATACCTTATATTCAAAACGCGCAATTGTGTAAAATTGTATATGATACAAAACATTAATTAAAAAACTGAATCAACGATTTATATTCCGCTAACGAATATGCTGATGCAAAAATTTTCCTTTTTGCAAAAATATATTTTTTCTTGCGAATTATTTTTGCAAACTAACCACTAAACTTTTTTTTATAAAAAATGGGTATTATTATTCCTAGATTATGAATTTAAAATAACCGCATTTAAAAAATTGCAAAATAATAGCGGAACGCGAAAAAAGTCTTTATGGTACAAAATATTTGCTAAAAGGCTTATTCAGTGATTTACATTCTGCAAACGATTATATTGATAGAAACATTTTCCTTTTTGCAAAAATTGTTTTGCGAAATTTTTTGCAAACTAACCACCAAGTTTTTTGATAAGAAATGAGTTTTAAAGTTAATAGATTATGAATTAAAAAAGCGCACTTAAAAAATTTAAAAATAATGGCGGAACGCGATAAAAGCCTTTATGGTACAAAATATTCATTAACAAGCTTAGTCAGCTTACATTCTGCAAACGAAAATATTGATGCAAACATTTTCCTTTTTGCGAAATATTTTTTCGCGAATTTTTCATTGTAAACTAACTTCCAAACTTTGGTATAAGAAATTGGTATTTTAGTCCCTAGATTATAAATTAAAAAAAAAACGCACTTAAAAAATTGCAAAATTATAGCGGAACGTGAAAAAAGGTTTTATGGTACAAGAGATTAATTTGAAAACTTAATCATCGATTTATATTCTGCAAACGAATGTATTGATGCAAAATTTTTTCTTTTTTGAAAATTTTTTTCGCGAATTTTTTGCAAACTAAATACCAATCCTTGGTATAAGGTATTATGGTCTCTTGATTATAAATTTTAAAAAACCTCACTTAAAAAATTCCAAAATAATGGCTAAATGCGAAAAAGCATGTCGTGATATTATTGTATGAAGTGAACAAAATGTTGAGAACTACATGCTAATCTTTACAATAAATTTAAAATTTTACCAATTTTAAATACATTTATGTATATTTTTTTATAGAAAACTAAAACTCCATAAAATTCAAAATACTATTCAATAGATAATTTTATCTTAAGAACTCTTTACTGAATTTTAAAAAATATCACAAAGAGTTTTATTTAAAAGTTATGAAGTATTTTTTTTCAAAAAAATGCTTGAAGAATTTTATCAATAAAGAATTTTAAATTTTAAGCTTTTCAGTTGTGCGATTAAAAGTGGAAAATTATATAGAAATTTGTTTTTGGGACCACTACAAACAGTTCGTTTTAACCGAGTGTTCGTCTTAAGCGAGTGCGTATTACCCGATTTTTATACCCTACACCACTATGTGGTCATTATACCCTACACCACTATGTGGTCATTATACCCTACACCACTATGTGTTCAGGGTATTATAAGTTTGTGCTGATGTTTGTAACACCAAAAAATATTGGTCGTAGACCCACCTTATAGTATACCGATCGGTTCAGAATTTTTTTTTATTTCGATTTAACGATGTCCGTCTGTCCGTCCGTCCGTCCGTCCGTCTGTCTGTCTGTCTGTCTGTCTGTCTGTCTGTCTGTCTGTCCATGCAATCTTGTGCGCACTCTACAGGTCGCACCTATTAAGATATTTTGATGAAATTTGGTACGCCCAAGGACGAACAAGTTTGATTTTTTTGAACATCGGTCCATGTTTAGACCTAGTGCCCATATAAGGGTCCTACCAAAATTATACTGTTTATACGCTGCAGGTCGTAAATATTAAGATATTTTGATGAAATTTGGTACACAGACCTATATTGGCCCAATAACGCAGCCTATTGATTTTGGTGAACATCGGTCCATGTTTAGACCTAGTGCCCATATAAGGGTCCTACCAAAATTATACTGTTTATACGCTGCAGGTCGTAAATATTAATATATTTTGATGAAATTTGGTACACAGCCCTACATTGGCCCAATAACGCAGCCTATTGATTTTGGTGAACATCGGTCCATGTTTAGACCTAGTGCCCATATAAGGGTCCTACCAAAATTATACTGTTTATACGCTGCAGGTCGTAAATATTAAGATAATTTGATGAAATTTGGTACACAGACCTATATTGGCCCAATAACGCAGCCTATTGATTTTGGTGAACATCGGTCCATGTTTAGACCTAGTGCCCATATAAGGGTCCTACCAAAATTATACTGTTTATACGCTGCAGGTCGTAAATATTAAGATATTTTGATGAAATTTGGTACACAGACCTATATTGGCCCAATAACGCAGCCTATTGATTTTGGTGAACATCGGTCCATGTTTAGACCTAGTGCCCATATAAGGGTCCTACCAAAATTATACTGTTTATACGCTGCAGGTCGTAAATATTAAGATAATTTGATGAAATTTGGTACACAGACCTATATTGGCCCAATAACGCAGCCTATTGATTTTGGTGAACATCGGTCCATGTTTAGACCTAGTGCCCATATAAGGGTCCTACCAAAATTATACTGTTTATACGCTGCAGGTATTAATATTAAGATATTTTGATGAAATTTGGTACATAGACCTATGTTGGCCCAAGGACGAAGCCTATTGATTTTGGCGAACATCGGTCCATGTTTAGAACTAGTGCCCATATAAGGGTCCCCCCAAAATTGGCTTGGTTACAAACTGCAGGTCGCAAATATTAAGATATTTTAATGAAATTTGGTGCGCTGACTCACATTATAGAAAATTTTGACATAAGCCCCATTTTAACCCATTCGAATTTCGGATCCAAACAATACACCAGACTGGTGTAGGGTATTGTATAGTCGGCATGCCCGACTTTAACCTTTTTACTCGTTTTATACTGAAATTGTTGCAAAGACTTCGAGACTTGTAAATTAGTTCGTATTAACCGAGAATTCGTCTTATCCGAGTTCGTATTAAGCGAGTTATACTGTACTATTAAAAATTGGAAATTCCAAAAAAAAATAATTTTTTCTTTCATTTATTCATTTAATATAGTCAAAACGATTGACATATGGAATTTTGACTTCATCGGATATCACTTTAGCCTGGAATCCAAAATGACCCACGATTTTGATAAAAATGCAAAAACCTGTTGTTTTTAAAATAATTTAAAAGATGTTTTAAAATGCCTAATTTGGAGATCTCGATAGCTATTTGTACCAAATAATAGTTGATGTTAAAGGAAAAAAAATAAATTGGAAAAATGATAATTCGAGTATGTGTTTGGAGCGACTGCTTTCCAGGACATTTTACAAAAAATCCTTATTTTGTCAAAAATTTAACAAAATTTTAATGTTTTCATCAAATTTTACATGGTTTTTGGAAAAATATCACTTAAATTTGGTTATACTATAATTATCTTTACACTTGTTTAAAAAATATTTAACCCTTGGTGGCCTGGGGTCAGAAAAGACCCATGAAACTTAATTTTAATTATGACTACGAGATTGTAAAGCCACTAAATTGATAAAAAAAAATCTCAACTGGATGAAAATAATTATTTTATACAACTTGATCCATATGGGGTTAATTTTTATACTTTTGGCCAAAAACTACCCCCTAGGAAATTTACAGAATAACAGCTTTCATAATTTTCGGCAAAATATCACTTCAAATGAATAAAAAATTTCCACTTGATAAAAATTATTATTTTGTGAAACTTGATCACCATAGGGTTAATTTTCTCACTTTTCACAAAAAAAAAGACCCACTAGGAAATTTACATAATAACATTTATCAGATTTTTATTAAATTGGGATATGCCATAGAGGGTACAGACTAACGAACAAGCGCAATTCTCTATAGTCACAATTTTATTTTTATGGGTTAAAAAGGTGGGGTCAAAAGTGTCCGTATGTTAATATCAATTTTAGTTTTGTAATCGTATTAGATTCCAATTAAAAGCTTTGCTTATTATGCATTTATTGTTCTCTATTTGGAAATACATTATTTTGTAAATTTGCAAGTGAGAATTTTTTGCCGAAAAGTGAAAACATTAACCCTATATGGATCAAGTTACAGAAAATAATAATTTTTATCAAGTGGAAAAAATTTTTTTTGATTGATTTTTGACTTTTTGATTTGAAAATTATGAAAGGTGTTATTCTGTAAATTTCCTATCTAACTTCTTACTAATTTATACCTATGAAAAAAATTTCATATTTTGGACTTTTTTGCATATTTTTTTGAGATAGCATATTTTAGTATATCAAAAGACAAATATTTGTTCGAGTTAGTATATTTTGTCGGAAAATAAAAATACGATTTTTTTGGAAAATGTTTATACACTGCTCTACAAAAAAAGGTGAATGTTATTGCAGTGGGTTTAGGATAATTAGGGGATGCTGATTTCGAATCTGTAACCAGTTTGTTCAAATTGGCTCTAGGTTTTGCGCAATTCGCGATTTAAATTTTTTTTAATTTTTCAGTCGTTTTTTTTTAATAAAAAATTTATAATTTAGTAACTATTTATAGCTTCAACAAGACAACGCTTTACACAGTTTAAGCTTAATTCTATGCCCTATTTTTCAAATTTAAGTGTGTATCAATATCTCCCCAGCAAAACCTTCTATTACCAGGTAAAGGGAAATGTAATAAGAAACCAAAAATTGTAACTACTTACACTTTGGTCGCATAACACATTATTTTAACATGGGGGTGTCATTGGGGGTAAATGGTTGCCTAAGTCGTACCGGTATAGGATAAAATAAGTGATTACGAAGGAAGTACTGAAATAAGTTGTTACTTGTAATATTAAATTCACTAGTTAGCTAAAATAAGTACATACTTTTATAGAGTGAAGTAAGTCATTACACATTAGTGCATATTTCATTGGTTACATATAGGGAATAAAATAAGACATTACCAGTAATGAATTTGTTTAAAAGTACACCGATCCGAGCAATGTAATTATATTATAAATTTTTATTAAATCGTACTTTCGCATAATAAGTAGTTATATTATGCAATACCAATAACTTATTATTTTTACCCTTATTTATAAGTTATTGTAAAACACAATATCGGTAATATATTATATTAATGCCTCCAAATAAGTAGTGATATATCTCCATATCGGTAACTCATTATTTCATACCTCCCACATAAGTATTGATATATCACAATATTAGTAACGTATTACTTTAGGTTTCTAAGTAAAACCAAGGGTAAAGGGGTACCCATTGCCAGGCAATGCGTGAAAAAGGTCAAACCCATTACCAAGGTTTTGCTGGGTCAATAACTTTTCTAAATATAGTTGCTCAAAGTCAAAATTTAAAAATTTTTTAAGGGTTTTTTAAAAAAATGATTTTAAATATAAGATGAAGTTCGATTTTAAATATCAAAGCCAATTTGGAAAGAAAAAGGTTCAAAATTTATATATATGTCATATATGCATTAAGGGTGTTATCGACTCTAGGAAAAATTTTGTTTTCGAATTTTTTTTATATTTTATTTGGATAGGGCATACTTTTCAGTATATGCTCAGATAATATCAGTATAAAATTCGAAGAAATAAAATTTACACATGTTTTTTTGTGAAATATATTTTAGTCACAAAGTAATATTCTATGCATTAAATTTGTACACAAAATTTTTTGGGAGCGTTTTTATCATTGTCTTTATTATAAATCTTATTTCGCATAATATAGCAGAACAAAACGAAAAAAACTACATCTAAAGATGCAAGAATTGCAGGCAGTCTTTAAAGAAAATCCAATGACGATTCCTCGATGGTGGCCGAAAGCACGTTATATGAGGCAGGTACTTGATGGCTTTTTATAAGCCATAAAAGTAATCAATGTATATATAAAAAAAAAAAACAAAAAAAATTAAAAAATGTACTCAATAAAAGATTTTTGCCGAAATTAAATGTCTAATAAGTTCTCTACCATCGTTTTTAAGAATATTTGGGTTAATATATAAAATACTCTTTATCCGATTCTTCCCAAATTTGGTGTACATGTAGAAAACTGCGAGATATAAATTTTGTTCATACACGGTTTTTTAAAATTTTGCTGTTTTCTTAGCGCAAAATTAATTTTAAACTTTAAACGCGTTTTCCCACAACCCTAAGTTCAAAATCGGCTGCCACTGTACAGCCAAGGGGGGTTAACCGATTTCGATCCCGGGTTTTTTCTTTCGTAGGCACCAAAAAACTCTAGTCCTTATCGTAACCCTTTTTTTTGAATTTTTATCAAATAGATTTTATATCTCCGAGCAAATGTGTTTTTTCTTTCCTTTTTTGAAATTTTTAAGTTTGTGTGGTAACTTTGTTAAAAAAATAATTTAAAAATAAAAATCGGGCCACGATAAGGACTAGAGAATTTATCTGGGATTAATAATCACTTTACATTTTTATTTTCCGATAATTAATGAAGGCTGCACAGTGACAGCCGATTTTGCCTTTTTTAATAAAGGCCATTAATGAAGTGGCAACTCTGGCGATTATGGCCGGGGAAATATAAAACTGATATTTTTTAAAAATACTACAATAACATGGGTTTTAAGCAAAAAATTAAAATATTAAAAATATTGTTAGTTGAATTTTTGACAAACCTTCAAATATGCCCTTTAACAACAGTGTTTACCCCCCTTAACAAATTGTGTGCACTTTTAGAGCCTTTTGTAATTAAATTTAGACTTAAAATGAACAAAAAAATATTATAAAATATTAAAAACAAACCTTAAAAAAATTTTAAATTTTGACTTTGAGCGACTACATTTAGAAAAGTTATTAAGATATTGATACTAAGGATGCCAATCTGGATTGATATTTGAAAATCCCGGGATTCGGGATTTTGTATGAAAATCGGGACTCGGGACTACGGGATTTTTCGGGATCCCGGGATTTTACGGGATTATGGGATTTAAATTTTCCTTTATTTGTAAAAATTTTTATGTTATGTAACTAATTTTTTTATAGAATAAAGCGTTTTATAATTATTTAATAGTTGTTAATTAATAATGTGGTACATTTTATGAATATTGAAACATCTCAGTCAGAAATTGACAGTGGTACAAAAAATCAAGTACCTGCATACCACATGGTAACCGCGATGTTAAAAATAAATGACTGGCAGAAGACTCATTTGGGACGCTTTGCCAGCGTTTGCAAAAAGCGTTTTGCCAGTATTTGTTTTACAAAACATCACGGCAGGGCCAAAAAAGATACATATGAACTTTTTTTAAATTTTATTTTGGAAAATATAATTCCAAACCACCGATTTATTGGTTTCGGCAGCGTTTTGCCAAAGTTAAAAATTTAGTTTCTCCAGTACTTTTCCGGCGCTTTTTGAACTGCGGGTCCTTTTGTCTATTGACTAGGGTTTGGGATTTCCCGGACTTTTTTATTTCCCGGGAAACGGGAATGAAAAAATTTGATTCCCGGGATTCCCGGGAATCCCGGGAAATATTTTTGAACAAAATTGTTAATGAAAACCACCTATATATGTACATAAGAAATTTTTGTTAAAAAAAAAAACACTATTTCAGTACAAATTCAGTCTGTGTAGTGAGAATTCAAAGTAAAAATATCAGAATGTTGAACATTTGATTTCACATAAATTACTCTAAGCACTGCCAAATGAATTGCATGATTCCAGCAGAAAGCACCTACTACTGGACTGTCGGAAACAAACCGTTTCATCACACTTGGCCCATTAGATATGGTGGCCACAATGTTATTTGCCAAAGACAAATAAAACTCTTCTAGTCTTATTTCTACAATTCTTCTTATTTCATCAGCATTACATCTTCCTGATATATAAACCAACCCCAGGGTATAAAATGAATTATATCCGGTTATACATATGTTCAAATATCTCTTTTGTGATATTCTTGTCCATTCATCTAAGAATATAGTAAATCTCCTATTGTTAGAAATATTGCTCGATATTTCTTTTATCATGATATCTATTATATGATTGTAGTAATTTAATATAATGTTCTTTATATCGGTTTCATTTTTTTGCAATGCCAGGTTTTTACTATAAAAACTTTCTCGAATAAACGAAGATCTAGTTATGGTTCGGATTGACAGCGGCTAATTTGGAACCATTTCAGGAAATGTTTCTCCTACCATAAAACCTTTAATTCCTATTCAGCTTACACTTTTTTCTTCGGGTACTTTGCTAATTTTAGCTGAAACGTTGTTCTTGTTGTTGTTTTCTTCAAGAGAAGTTGCATGACCATCAATTTTTTTTTTTTTTTTGTGAACCAAATTTAGATGTCGGATAACCAAATTTAGATACCGCCGTTAACCATTAGTCTTTTCTTTTCATATTTATTAATGAAAACGTTACTTATAAAATTATTGACCCTTAATATAAAGGAGTATTTTAAATTTAAAGTCGACTTTATTTTTAATCAAACGGGTTTGTTCATTTTGTGTATGAAAACCTTACAAAAATATTTATATTTTCAAATATTTTGATTGGTTAAAAATAAATTAACCAATCAGAATGCTCCAAAAATAAACCAAGTCAAGGTAACTGCCACCCAATATTTTAACTAAAGTCGACTTTACCTAAATTATACATTTAAAAAATTTAGATAGTAAGGGCGATTATTTGTAAGAAACAAAGCTATTTTTTCATATTTCTTTTAAACATTTTACCAAGTTTTTAGGTTTTACTACTTAAATTTTGAATAAGTTATGCGAAAAATCTTTATTAGTTGAAATGCTCCTAATTACTTGGCAAAGATTTTATTTCTATGTCAAATAAATGTATTCCCTTTTAAAAGATTTTAACAATGACATTTTTGTTTTGGTATTTAAAATGTTTTTTATGACTAAAATTTAAAAATCCCATTCGAAACAAAAGCAGTTTAAAAAATTTAATATTTTTAAAATTTCCCGTTTTCCCGGGAAAAATATATTATTTTCCCGGGAATTCCCGGCAAACTTTTCCCGGGATTTCCCGGGAATTCCCGCCCGGGAATTCCCGAACCCCAAACCCTACTATTGACGTTATCATATTGGAAATGGGAAATCAATTTTTGTCAGTACTTGTACCACCTGTTAAAATACCTTGCCATCGCTTTCCCGTTTGTATTTTTCTGGCTGGGATAATATATGAAGGCCTGTCATGAAGTACACTTGCGCCCAGTATTTTGTAAGCAGATTTTAAAACAGATTCGTTGCGATAACATTGCCCACTAATTACAGCAACAAAGTTATTTGGTTATCGTTATCAAATGTTTTCATGGAAGAATTCAAACTTACAAGCCCAGCCAAAATTAGGTTTCAGAAATCGAATTTCGCTTGGAAGAATAAATCGGTAAAATAACAAACAAACTTGATTTTTCGAACGTATTCCTCAAAAACTTAATAATGTTTACCAAAATTTCAAATTTTTCTGCAAAGTCTTTGCATAGTTTACTCGAATAATCTACTTAATTTATAATTTTACCAAAATCTTGGCATCAATTTCTTGTCAATATGAGAAAATTCAAGAAAAAACGTAGGTAATCTAAAATTGCTCACTTTGATTATTTGCGTTTAGAAAATCGAGGGATTTTTGAGAAATAATCCCGGGATTTCCCGTTTGGCATCCCTAATTGATACACACTTAAGTTTGAAAAATAGGGCACGGAATTAAGCTTAAACTGTGAAAAGAATTTTATTTCCGAAAAAAATCGGCTGAAAAATTTAAAAAATTTTAATCGCGAATTGTGCAAAATCTAGAGCCAATTTGAACAAACTGGTTGCAGATTCGAAATCAGCACCCTAAAAGCACTGCAAAGTTGTGCAACTTATAAATACTGTCATATTTTGTAGAGTTATATAATTAATACTCCGATAATGGAGTGGAACATTTGTCGACATTGGGAAGATATGGAATGCAACGGGGAATGAGTGCACTGAAAAAAGTTTGACAGTTACTACATGACAGTTGTTTGTGTATTAATCAGTAGTTGTTGTTTTTAACAGTAATTACAGTTGTTTTTCTATAGGAAAATGCAAAACAACTGTTATGGCGGTTATTTAAGAAAACAACCAAAGAAAAGTACTGTAATTTCGTAACAGTTGTTTAAAGCAGTTATTTTCAATATCATAATAAACAACTACCAAAACAGTAATTTTACAGTAAACAGTTGTTTTTGTTAGTTATTTAAGAAATAAAAAAAAAAATTTCGTTGAATTTAAAAAATTCTGGTTTAGTTTATATTTGTTATTATTGATATATTCCTAGTTTGCAAATAATAATCAGAAACTTGTATTGTATCTCCAATGCATAAGAGCATAATAACTGGAGAACGGTTTGGTATTTTTACTTCAAATTTTAAATAGGCTGAAGTAATTTTACATATTTTTGTAATCGATAGAAAAAAAATTGTTTTTTTTTTCATTAAAAAATACTTTTATAATACCAAAAGAATTAACTGTAAAAAACAGTAGTTTATACCCGTTTTGTCAGTTGTTTTCAAATTTTTGTAGTAAAAATTTGTCAGTTAATTTTACGGCATTATCAGTTATTTCTAATGCATATGTTAGTTATTTTTCAACAGTTAAAAATAACAAAAGTATTAGTTATTTTAAAGGTAAAAAGCTTTGTCGCCTTTTGAACTGCATATGCCTTTGTTTTAACTATCATTTACAGTAGAGTTTACCGACAAACTTTTGTGAATGTGGTTAATAAAGAGAACGGTGGTGTGTGTCATAAGTTACCCCGTGGCTGTTTTATCAAAATGAATTTCTCGAGATCCTTCTCGGACTTACTTCATCCGTATAATATGAGTGTGTTCCTAGCTCAGCTTGCAAAAATTTTGTTCGTTTACGCTATCTCGCTGAGTTTTCGAGATACATTCCATTTTGTAAAATGGAAATATTTTCAAATGGCCAGTATCTCGACAATTAAGCTAGACAGCGCAAAACAAACAAAATTTTTGCTTTATTTATTTATTTTTTTCAATTCTAGAAAGAATTTTTTTTTGAAGAAGAGTTTTTTTTTATGAGTTTTGGGACATTTCGAGAGATTTGTAAAAAAAGACTTGGCAATACTGGTTGTACGACTAGTAGTAGCAGTAGTATCCTCTACAAATACAAACTATTTTACATTTAGTTTTATATTATCCTTTGAAGTCTGCGGGTGTAATTGTATTGAAATTAACGCACACACTTATATACAATACATATGTATATCTATCTAAACTATATACACACATTCTATACTAATAAATAGTTTTGCATCAAAGCTAATATAATGACAATACTTCTAAACTAAATGTGTGTTTTTGTTGTTTTATTTTAACCAAGAATTTACTCAAATTGTGTTAAGTGAAGAAGTTTTCATTCAATATGTTTTAAAACAAATGTTAAATATAATTAATAAATTATATAATGGGATAAATTCCACAAACCTTAAAGATCTTAAACATTGGTATTCCAATTTTTTTTTATGATTTCAATGTACGTATATAATCATGTGACATAAAAAAATATTGAGTGTTAAAAAAATAAATTATTCACCACTAACATACTAATCAAACACTTATAGCCAGAGTTTCTCAAATATATTTTGGATTCCAAAGAAACAGAAATAAATATAATGAAAAAGTGGATTTAATCCAATAGTGTAAACCCATGTTAAAAGCCACGTCCACTGAAAAGGGAAAGCCGCTACACAAAGGAAATCTTGCAAAGAAGATTTACGTTGTGGTTCACTTCGATTTTGATTAAATTTGGATATGTAAGAGGAAGCAAAATGAAGTGGAACAATTTTATGTTTAATATTATTTGAATACTCTTTATTTTTAGTATTTTATACATATTGTTTTTCAAATCTTGTAAATTTCCTTGATTTCATTCAATTGTATACTTAATTTCCTGAAGGAATTAAAAATTTCATTTAATTCTTTGAAGAAACTAACTTTTTTTTATTCCCTGATTTTGGGATTTTCACTTAATGCCCAGAAGAACTAAGCGCACAATTTTAAACTGAAATTTGAGGTGTTTCAATTTAGGAGATTTATACTTAAAAATCAACACAAATTTAAGATCACCATTAAGAATAAAATTTTGCGTTTGTCAGACTGAAATATGTTCGAAAACTGGAATTTGTAAAAAAAATTTTACTTAAAAAAAATTTAATTAAAGAGCTGTTTACACAATAAAATTGATGCTCTAATGCTGTTTCTTCTGATTGCGATAATATTTAAACTATAGTATATATTTGGCATTAAAAATCTACTATGCAACAAATATTAAAATTTTAATTTATCGCTTTATTCAGGCGATATAGCAAAATAAAGGTTGAAGACGAATCAAGAAAAGCAGTAGTCAAAAAATTTCCGTTTTTGCTATAAATAACACTATCAGTAAAATAAAATCATATCCTGAAAATTGCTGATCTAGTGTTGTTCTGTGAGAAGTTATGGCTATTTTCGCTTTTTTGAAAATTACGAAATTTAGCGAATTTGGCACTAAACATTAATGACGGAATTAGTTTTGCTTACTTCTAGCTCTGAGTATATAATCCGTGTTTAACTTCAAAAAAATCTGTTGGCTAGTTTTTGAGTTAGAGAGATATTCGAAAGACATATCCTGACGTTATCCTGTGAGTCCTGGGGGGTTATTATGTAATTCGATTCGAAACGGAAATGCTTTTGAACAGACTTTTCACATTGAAAATAAAGAACCAAAAAACAGTTTTTAATGGTGTAAAATATTGAAAACGTGTATTAGATTGTCCAGCATACACTTTTTCAATGTTTTCCCCCCATTAAAAACTGGGCTTTGGTACTTGATTTTCATTGTGAAAATTCTGTTCGAAAGCAGTTCGAATCGAACTAAATAATAACCCCCCTGGAGCAAAAATTGTATCTCATATTACAAATGAGATAAACTAGCTTTGTTATTATCGATAATGTGTTCCAGATCGTAAATGTATTTTTGATGATTTTTCAAATATTTTTTTCTGTTTTAAAGAGTTAATTTTTTCAAATTTACGAAATTTTCACCTTCTCGCTTGAAAATCGTTCCTTATACAAAAAAAGATTGAAGACAAACAAGTAGGTAATTATGTTTTTTATCTATATAATATAATTTGTTTAATAAAGAAATGTTAATTAGCCAAAAACTATTTAAGATCTGAAAACCGCTTTTTAGTGGCCTTGGGAATTAGGTTAAGTAAAAGAAATCGTAGCACCGGGAATATAATCGTAATTAAATTCTTAAGGACTTTAAATGTCAGAGAGCTTACTCAAAAGAGATGGCTTTTTGAAGCATTTTTTTTGGCAGATCCTAACACTCAATCCTATAATATAAACTACTCTTTAACATTACCCAGTTGCAAATTTTGATCTTGATGAAGATAACTTTCAAAAACCGCTAAACAATATTTTTGCGGTTAACCGTTACTCGATTAATCGATGAATTTCTTTCAAAAAATTGTTCGAGTAATTTCAAATGGCAAAATCGAGTAACGAATAACTCGACTAATTTTGGTCGATTAATCGAGTAACTCAAGAAAATTGAAAAAAGTATTTTTTTAAAGTTTTCACTTATTTTTTTTTATTTGCTGACTATTTTTTTATTTTTGAAATAATGGGTCATGTGAATAAAACTTAGCAATTACTTCGAAGTAATTACTTTGGGCTTAGGAATGGCTTTTAACTTCAAATTTAACAATTGGCTGGTAGAATATCATGAAATGTAAACGCAAATTAAAAAATTAAATTTCTAGTCTACTCCCAAACAGACTAGATTTTTGAAGTAATTGCTTGAAAAACCCTGTATTTCCCCCTATTAGTAATATCTACCCAGTCAGAAAAATACAAACGGGAAAGCGGTGGCAAAGCACTTTAACAGGTGGTACAAGTACTGGCAAAAAGTGCTTTCCCATTCCCAAAATGATAACATCATTAGACAAAAGGACCGGCTGTTCAAAAAGCGCCGGAAAAGCACTGGAGGAACAAAATTTTTATACGTTGGCAAAACGCTGGCAAAACCAATAAATAGGTGGTCTGGAAATATATTTTCCAAAATAAAATTAAAAAAAAGTTCATATGTATTTTTTTGACCCTGCCGTGATTTGAACCCAGGCCGTCAGATTGGCAGACGATTGCTCTACCCACTGAGCTAACGAGACATATAATATTTAATGGCTAAACACATAAATGAGTGATAATAGCTGGACAACTACTGGCTGTGCCAAAATTCTAGTACTGGCAAACAATTTTTAGTAACTAGTATGCCAGTGTTTTGAGGGCAAAAAAAAGTTGGTCTTGAAGGAGCTTTCCCACAAACAAAAAAATTGATTTTATAAAACAAAAAAAATTTTAAATTAAAAAAAATCCCAAAAAATTTTTTTGCTTGCAACCGGATTTGAACTCGGAACCTTCCGACTACAAACTTTTTTTAACGAAGCGTCAACATTTTTATAAAATCATTGGTTTTCCAGTGAATTGATTTTTGTACGCCTGGTAGCATTGGCTAGGTAGCACTGGATAACCACTGGTTGCAAACCTTGGCATATCACTCTAAGCCAATTCTTTGCCAGTGGTTTTTTTTTATAATCCACCGAAATTTTTGTAAAAAAAATACTGGTAAAACGCTTTTCGCAAACGCTGGCAAAGCGTCCCAAATGAGTGTTCTGCCAGTCATTTATTTTTAATACCATGGTTACCCAGTGGTATGCCAGTGCTTGATTTTTTGTACCACTGGCGATTTCTGACTGGGTATTTTTCATTCATATGAGCCAATGTATCCGTTACAGTTTGAATTGAAGAAGTGCTGTTAAGCTAATTTGACCTAATTCTTTTAATGTAATTAAAAATGCAATTCCATTACAGTTTTACCTGACGTTTCTATATATTTTTAGTGATACTACATATCGTATATATTTTTAGTGATATATTTTTATCAATTTCACCAAAATCCGCCTTAACACTGTTTATGGAAATTCAATAAACCTGCAAAGAAATTGGAAAATTACACATAAAGCAACAACAATATTGTTTTGTGCTTAAATTTAAAATTTCACTGTATATTTTATCAGAGCTTGAAAAGGATAATACTGCTTTCAATCCACTCGCATAAAATTTGATTAATTTTATGAATCAGTGAATTCATAACCGCTTAAATCAATGATTGACAATTGAATAAAGTGAGATATGAGACTCTTATTATGAGTTATGTGGATTTATATTGATTAAATTTTAATTTGATTCTATATAAATAATCAATAAAAATCAAATATATTCTTTGAATAAATTATTGATTGAATAAAGTAGCATATAATTCAATCAATAAAATGAGTTTTGCGTATCGATTCGTGCAAAATTTAATCAGGGGCCAAATTACCGCAGTCGTGATTGAGTGTTATTCGATAGCAATTATTGTTACTTAAAACATTACACAGATTAAAACTAGGTTAGAGGTGAAGCATTTAGTTCCTTTATTACAAATATGAGTTAAAGTTTTAACAATAGTTGTTCGTGTTCTTTTCTTTGCACTTTAAAAACGTGATTTTTTTAACAATTTCGAACGCTTACGACTGCGGAAATCTGGCCCCAGATTTAAAAATAGAATTAAGGAATTATGTTTTCAAAGGAGAGATAGAGATAGATTTCTTAAAGTCGACCATTATAGAAATGAAAGAAAAGTCTTAAAAAGCAAAAAATAACAACCATATATTATTTTTTAAATATATGTGACGCGCAAAATAGAAAGGGACCTAAGGATAGAAAGGGACCTAAGGTCAGGAGAGCATGGGATCGGTCTCATTCGATGCTCAGATGTTGTCCACAAAAAAAAAAAAAAATTCATTTTTTTACCCTTAGGTCCCTTTCTCTGTGCGCTGTCACATATGTATGTAGTATAATATAGATATTTTGATATTTTTCGACCTTTATAGATTTATTTAAAATTTTGGAAAATAATTAAGCTCGAGGTCAGTTTGATTTAATAAATTTATATTTATTTTATCTTTTTCTCTGCAGTAGTACAGTAGAGTACAATATTAAATGTGTAATAATTAAGACGTACTCAGTGTTGCCAGGTTAATTGGGCACAAAATCGTCAAATAGTTTTGAGAAAATCGTCAAAATAGTCATTGCGTTTTAAAATATCGTCAAAACATTGTTAAAAATCGTCAAAACTTTAATAATCAAATATTTTTATTAATATAACCCTAAAATCATAATATAAAATTTTAAAAATCACCCGGTTTTCGGTGTCAGCTGTAATTTAAGAAAAATTCTAAAACTAGTTTTTTATTTGATTGGTTGAAGTGAAGCAAACTTTCAATGTAAATTGATTTTGTAACAAAAATAATTTCTATAGAAATAACGCAACACTTCACCGAAGTGTTTTAGAAAATAATCCTTAAATACTCGTATCTCTAAATTTCAAACAATTTGATGTATGTATTGAAAATTTATCAAATTAATTGTTCGAAAGAAAAAGTTCACTTAAAAAAAATTTCGTATCGAGAAAACTTTAGATTTTAATGTACTTAGTCTAGAGATATTTCACAGGTACATGAAAAAAGAGTCCGATATGAGATATACATCCCTTCGAAAAGCACGTTACATTTATTAGAAGAGATTTAGGAAAAAATATTTTAAATGAAAATAATTATCAGATTCTGCGTTAGTTTTCCTACAAAACACCATCAGATTCTAAAATAAAAATCCTTAAATAAAAATTGTATGATAAATATTTATATTACCTGAATAAATTTTCAGATTTATTGATTTAGATAATGGAAAACTAACGCATTTTTGAACAATTGTTGCTATATTTCCTATTGAACAAAAATCGGCATTTTAAAGAGAAAAATCGTCAAATCGTCATTTGGCTATTTTCGATAATTAAAATCGTCAAAATGACGATAAATCGTCAAAACTGGCAACATTGGTCGTACTTGTTATTATTTGATTATTGTTACTCATTCCTGAGGATGCCAGCCAAAGGGTGGCTAAATATTGATTGAAGAGAAAAAGATAAAATAAATATAAATTGAATGGGGGAATATTTAGTTGATCTCTCATTTTTAAGTAAATGAATGTTCTTTTTAGTTTGACTCTAGATCATAAATTAGCATTGTTAAATTTCGTTGATGTTAGTCTAAGTTGAGTTGTTGATAAGAAATTCGATTTTCTTTCAACGGTCACATAAGTAGACAATCATTAAGTATTAGCCCACACAAGATGAAATACACTGATGATGGCTTTGTAGCGAAAGCCGAAAATACGTATTCTATATTGCTGGACTTATCGAATTCTTTCAAATATATTTTTATTCTTTGTAATTAACTTGTAAAAATTGCATCATCTTTCTTTGATTTGAAAATAATTTAAACAGAAAGTGATATTAATTTATGACCTAGAGTCAAACTAAAAAGAACATTCATAAATATTTTTTTTTTTTTTTTTTTTTTTCGTGTTTTATTTATTTATTGAATCTTCACTAAATATGTGTGAACTAACAATAAGTATTCAAATCTTAAGACTAAATAAAAGTATTAAGTCCAGCCAGTGCCAGACAAAAATTTTGTGCTTTCATTCTAATTCCTTCTCTATAAGTGGACCAAGTCAGCAGTATGTCTCCTTCTTAGTCGCAGGTGACCACTGCTATTTAGAAGATTCCGGGCTAGTGTATTCGGATGTGTTTCTAGTTTCTTTAAATAGTTTTCGCTATGTCTTCTGATTTCATCTCTAACAAGGTTTACGTTGAGATCCTTATGTATGTTGGAGTTTCTTATATACCAGGGTGCACACGTGATCATTCTAAGAAGCCTGTTTTGACGTCTTTGCAATTTTTCTATGTTAGATGCTGAGGCGGTACCCCAGAGTTGAATTCCATAGCACCATATGGGTTTAATTATCGAGTTATAAAGCAACAGTTTACAATCTAAGGCAAGTAAAGAGTTCCTACTCATAAGCCACGTAAGCTCAACCGTTTTTAACTTTATCTGGGTAAGTTTCGCATCTATGTGATTTTTCCATGTAAGGCGACGGTCAAGGTGTATACCGAGATATTTCACATTTGATTGTTGGGGTATATTATTATTATTTATTTGAATCGGTGGACACGATTCTCTTCTTAAAGTAAAAGTTATGTGTATACATTTCTGTTCATTCACTTTAATTTTCCATTTATCTAGCCAAGTTTCCAATTGTGATATATGATTTTGTAACAATCTTGACGCTACTAATGGGTCATTGTGGACACTAAGGATTGCTGTATCATCAGCAAAAGTGGACGTATGGGTATTCAAGTTTAATGGCATATCAGATGTATATAGGATATACAGAAGTGGTCCCAAAATACTACCTTGCGGTACTCCAGCACAAATGTCCTGGGGAGAGCTGAAGAAACTTTTTTCCGCGAGAACGAATTTACGATTTGTTATATAGCTTTCTAGGAGCTTATGGGTGTTTGACGGTAACAAAAGTTTTATTTTAAAAAGAAGTCCCTCATGCCAAACTTTATCAAAGGCTTGTGAGACATCAATAAAGAGAGCAGAGCAGTATTTTTTTTCCTCAAATGCCTTTCTTATTACAGTGATTAGCCTATGTACTTGTTCGATGGTTTTATGTTTTCTCCTGAAGCCAAATTGATGTGCTGGTATAGTATTGTTTTCGTCTACATACAAGGTCAACTTATTCATGAGTAGCTTTTCGAACAGTTTTGATATATTCGGTAAAAGACTAATTGGTCTATAGGATTCAACTTTGGTGTGGTCTTTGCCTGGTTTGGGTATCATTTTAACAAGTGATACTTTCCATTCCGCGGGATAGTACTCAAGGCGTAAAATAGCATTAAAAATAAAGAGAATAATTCTTAATGCTATACGGGGTAATTCTACAAGCATTTTATTACTTATCTTATCGATGCCAGGTGCTTTTTTTGGGTCTAATTCAATAATAGCTTTTTCAACCTCTCGCATTTCAAACATAAGCGGGGGACATACTATGTGCTGGGATGTAGTAGGAGGCGGCTCTATTATAGTACTAGATAAGTTTGGCGTAAAAACTTCCTTCAAATGATCCACGAACAGATTTCCTTTTTCCGTGTCGTTTCTGGCCCAATTTCCATTTGGTTTTCGCAAAGGAGGCTTACATGTAACGGGTCTTTTAAGATTTTTTGTAGCACGCCACAAAGAGTAATCAGTTTTAGCTGATGGATCTAAGTTTTCGAGATATCTGCTAAGCGATTCAATTCTTTTTTCTTCAAGAAGTCTTCGCAAATTCTTCGTGCATTCTTTAAATCGTTCCTTTAGTTGTGGAGATCTGTGCTGTTGCCATTCTCTTCGTGCAATTCTTTTATCATTTAGGAGTCTTTCGACATCTATAGAAAAAATTCTGTTTGGTCTTTTGTGTCGGCGGGGCTTTGTAGCCAGTTGAGCAGCAAGTTTGATTTGTAATTCTAGATTTTTAACAGCGAGGTCAATATCGTCTGTTGTTCTTAACCGTATATTTTCCGAACAATGAGAACTAATAAACATTCTGTATTTTAGCCAATCTGTATTTTTTCCCGTAAGCGCTGAGTCACCATATGGGTTTACAATTTCTCGGGGGCCCTGGATACAAACAATGGTGGGTGTGTGATCTGACGACAAATCTAATGATGATTCTACCTGTACTAATTCCCTTGAAATAGCCTTTGTCACTCCAAAATCTATCAAATCTGGTATTTTTTGCCTATCTGTTGGCCAGTAAGTGGGTTCTCCGCTTGATATAACATCCATACCCATTTTTGAAATTGTATTAAATAAAACACGGCCCTTGGGAGTAATCAGCCGTGACCCCCAGAATGTGTGTTTGGCATTGTAGTCACCAGCTGCCAGAAAGCGGGGACCTAACGATTTAAAGAAGTCCGTGTACTGAATTTCTGTTATCGGAAATCTAGGAGGGGAGTAAATTGATGAAATAACAAGGTTCATGTTAAATTCTTCGAGGCATATAGTGCTGGCTTGAAGATAGTTTTCACGAAATTCGGGCATTGGAAAGTGTTTTAAACGAGACTTTATGATAACCGCTGCACCACCGCATCCTCTGTCTCTGGGGTCTTTTGTGTCATAAATTGTGTATCCTTGTATTGAAAAAGAACTTCTTGGGGTTAAATGCGTCTCAGAAACAAGCATAACGTCAATTTGCTTGTTTCCGAGGAAATAATTTAGTTCGTTTTTGTGTAAGCTTAAGCCGTTTGCGTTCCAATAACATATTTTTAAAACGTTCATTTTTTATCTAAGAAAGCCTGCATAAGCATGCCTTGGTTGCGGAGTAATTCTTGCATCATTCCTTGCATATTGGCCATGAAGTTGTTAATGGTTTGAACTAAAGTTTCAATTGAGTTTTCCAGCGAGCTTTTCTGGGGAGGAGAAGGCGTTTCCAGCGAGGGCAGTGGGTATGAATTGGTTTGCGTAGAACCAACGCTTTGGGAAGCGGCGATTTGTGCATACGAAAAATTGCTTGTACTGGCACTATGAGAAGTAGTGTGTTGGGCATTTGAAGGAGTACGATCAGTCGATCGAGAATTATTGGGCAGATTTGGGAATTCTGTTGGCTGGTATTGGGGTCTATGAGGTCTTTTCATTGTCCTTTGTCTAATATTTATGTATACTGGACAGCCTCTGTAATTCGCAGTGTGGTTTCCACCGCAGTTGCTACATTTTTTAACGTTTGGGTCAGATCTAGAAGATGTACATTCCGACGATTTGTGAATATCACCGCATATTACACATACAGGTGGTAATTGGCAATACCCCCGTGTGTGGCCAAATTCTTGGCAATTTACGCATTGGGGTAATCCATTGCGTTTACGAGGCTCTTCAACACTTATTCTTCTATGCAGAAGATATCGAAGGCTATAGATCGGGTGTGTTTCGTTCTTTTTAAGTTTTTTAGAATCGAAGTTTAATTCTACTCTGAACAGGGGTTGAGGAATTTTATTTTTATTGATAATGTTGTTTATAGACTTAATTTCATAGCCCTCCTTTTCTAGAGCCTCCTGAATTTCCTTGGTTGGAACGTTGCTTTCTATACCTTTTAAAACAACCATCAGGCCTTTAGCACTTTTTAATTGAAAAGTATAATAGTTTTTTCTTTTGGTATCAAGATATTGAGTAATGGATCTATAATGATTTTCAGTGAATGTTTTAATTTTAGTTTCCTGAACATTTCCCACTCGTGTTGATACTACATAAAAATTATTTGTTCCTACAAGCTTGGCTAAATCATTAACAAGATCGTTAGAGTTCGGTTCACGGAGATGAATAGGGGGAGGTGTAAATTCTTTTACAGATTTCACTGGGGTTTCTTCATTATCATCTGTGTTTAAAATGGAAAAGCGATTTTGACTTACCATATTCACAGGATCGGTATTTTTAGTTTGCTTCGGGGAAGGCTTTACTTTTGCGGATTTGGGGCTTAACTTACGCTTAGTGATCGTAATGTATCTATCGATGCCAGTTGGTATTTTTTTCGTTGTTATATTACTGGGTGTTTTAGATTTTATTATTTGAGGTATAGCACCTCTTGATGCGACCACTGCCGACTGCTTTGGTGATTGTATGTTTGATTGTTGTGTGTGTGTAGTTGTTAGATTTACACTCTTTGTTATTAAATTATTGTTTGTTATGCTCTCCTGCTCATTCATTGTGTATGCTTGGGTTTTGTTTAGGAGATTTTTGGTAATGTACGAATTACATGTGGGAATAATCGATATAAGGGGGGAATTTATGGATGTTGTAACTGTGGTAGTATTGGGTAATTGTGTAGTTACTGTAGAGAATGATGCTGATGTTACACTTGTTAGAGGAAGAGTAGCTAAAGACAGGGGATGGGGTAAAAAACTTTTATTTGATGATGTTGTAGTTGGTGTAGAACACTCTATAGACCAAGGGAGTACTTTTTTTTGCGCATGCGCAGTGAGAGAAGAGTGATCGTATACATTTATACTGGATGTGGATGCATTTTGCGCGGGAGAGCTTTTATTATTTATTGCTGGAATTAGCAAGGAATTTGGAGTAGGCGGAGAGCGCCTAACAGGCATATTATTTGTTATTATTTTTCTTTTTTTGCACTATTGGTTCTTGATGTTTTAGAAATTTTTATTATTATTAATATTTAAAATCTTTATTTATCTTAACGTACATTTATAAAGCGTCTTTTCGCGATTTTTCTATTGTTTTTTGTTATTTTTTCAACAACAATACAAGTTTATTTAACGATTTTTGTAGAGCAAAACAAAAACACGTCAGAACATTTGTTTATCTTTACTCGCGTTAATATATATTTATTAAATCAAACTGACCTCGAGCTTAATTATTTTCCAAAATTTTAAATTTAAATTTTAAATAAAACATTCAGGATCTGTTGTTTTTGTGCTATTTAGCTTTATCGACCTAAAGAACTTCCAAATCAGTAGCATACTGCAAAAAGGCCATTACTATATTTCTTAGTTTTTTAGAAGAGTAGGAAAAACTTAAAAAATATGAATAACTTTAAGCATGAAAGTTATTTGAATGCATTATCAATCAATAACCAAATTTTTCACACAAATTTTAAATCCATAATTTTCAGATTTTATTAAGATTTTCCTTCTCCTCTAAAGAAAGAATTAAAAAATCGAGATAGAATCGTTTATATTTACAAATTCCATTGTTGGTGCAATCACCCATATTCGAACCAGAAGCCTTCTGTTTGTTAGTTCATCGCCTTACTCGTTCACCTAAACCCTAATAATACCAATATTTTTATAAAGTTTCTTATGCTTCATTTTTCAAATTAAAATTTTTTAATTTTATTTGAATCTTCCTTTATTTAAATACAAATTATTGGGTATACAAGTTAATAATGTCGACTTGGACAACATATGGCATAACTGTCACATATTGTTTGTATGAATAATAACATATGTGGTATTTTGGTGGGTAAACATCTGTCATTATCATTCAGTATTCGATAGACACCAAAGTGTAAACACACATTTTTTTCAATCGCTATAATAATGTCGAATTTTGTGCCTAAAAAAGATGTTTTGCGAGGAAGTCTGATAACCTTCTTTCATTTGAAGAAAACGGCTGCTGAAAGTTATCGATTGTTGGTAGAAGCTTACGGCCAACATGCACCAACTCAAAAAACTTGTGAAGGAATTGGAAGCATTACTCGACGAAGATTGTTGTGAAACGCAAGAAGAACTTGCATTATCATTGGGAGTCACACAACAAGCCATTTCCCTACGTTTAAAAGCATTGGGATTCATTCAAAAGCAAGGAAATTGGGTCCCATATGAATTGAAGCCGAGAGAAGTTGACAAATTTTGTTTTTTTTTTAATAGAATAAATAGGACATGTCAGATTATGCTTGATCATGTTATATATACCGCTGGACGCGCCTCTAAAAAACCTTTCATATGATACCCATATTGAGTATGTTGTCTTGAGCTAAAATGCTAATTTCTTACAAAAACTAAAAAAAAGCCCTTTTTTAAAAATGGTCCAGCTCGTGAGATCTCATTGCTAGACCCGAAATATTTTGGGAATCATCATAAAACAAACCAAGCTTTATATTGAAAGCGGGCACTTTTTTTTAACTTTTTTTGTGAGTCGGTATAATATATGTATATAGTATATATAATTCATACTTGGGATTTTTTCATTGGCATTGAAATTTCATTAGCATTAGTTGACTAATTATCACTTAATGCTACTGAAATTTTCTGGCATTAGAATTTGTAATACTTATGTTATGAAATCGCACTAATGCCATAAAAACTAATTACAATTGATCCAAAAAAAAGCATTTTTGTACAAAAAAAAGGGATGGATAGATTGCTTTATATTGGCTGTTTTATAAATATTATCGGAAAAAATGCATTAAAAAACTTATTCAGCGATTTACATTCTGCAAACAAATATAATGGTGCAAAAATTTTCTTTTTTGCAAAATCTTTTTTCGCGATTTTTCTACAACTAGCCTCCAAACTTTGTTGTACGAATAGTCCCCAGATTAAGATTTTAAAAAAAACTACACTTAAAAAATTGCAAAATAATGGCGGAACGCGAAAAAAGGCTTTATGGTGCAAAAAATTAATTAAAAACTTAATCAGCGATTTTCATTCTGCAAACAAATATAATAATTTAAAAATTTTCCTTTTTGCAAATTTTTTTCCGCGACTTTTTTTGTGATTTTTTTTGCAATTAGTCACCGAATTTGTTCTATGAATTGGGTATCATAGTCCCTAGATCAGGGTGGCAGGACTTTTTTCGATGCGTGCCAAAAACAGAAAAATTTTTTTGTAAAAATTTTTCGCGTGCCACCTTAAGAATATTTTCTTTTTAAAAACTTTTAAAATTGGAAACATTTTCGTTAACAACTTTTATAATTTTTTCCTCGCAATTGTTATCGAAACAAATTTTTCGCATTCGTAAATCTTGCAGGTATTGTAATAAAAAAATCGTCACGTAAATTCTACCTTTTCTATTTTTCTTTTATTTATAATTACACTGATAGAAATAAGTAGTTATAAATAGCAGAAAAATTAGTTGAAAATTAATTCAAAAGGAACCTACAGCAATACCTATTAAAATCATTATCAGAATATATTTGCTGAATATTAGTAACAGACATAGCGGGAAAAATCTTATAAACATTGATATTAGAAAACTAGATTGTTGATTACATTCAAAAAGAAATCAAAAAAAAAAAAATTTGAAATATAAAACTTTTTATGGTGGTTTAAAACTCTTAATATTCAACAACGTTTAATAAAACTTCAGATACTAAATATATATTGATTCTCCTTATAAATCAATATTTCGATATTATTTGAATATTATCCTCAGGATTCTTCCAGTGAATGTTTACATAACCAAACTTTTAGCTATAGCTGTGTATGCATCGTCGTCTGTTACTGACCTAGAGCACAAATATCTGAAGTTTTATTAACAATTGGAAAGGTCGAATAAATAACTATTCAACAATATTTTTTATTTTAGCAGAGTAAATTGTCATTTGCAATTAACCAAGATACATCCAAAATTATGTAAATTTAACAGATTTTTTCTTGGTGTTTTTATTTTACTAATATTTAGCAAACAGGTTCAATCGATTCGAGCATTTTTTCTTCAGGGCCCTTTTGAACCCATTTTTGGTGAGTTTAGTAAAACAAAACTTTTCTGTTACTTTTTAATTTCTCCAATTCTAGAGCCTTTTTTTTTACAACATTCAACAAACGTCGCGTGCCACCAAAAATCCACTTGCGTGCCACTACTGGCACGCGTGTCATAGTTTTGCCAGCCCTGCCCTAGATTATAAATTTTAGAAAACCGCACTTAAAAAATTACAAAATAATCGCGGAACGCGGAAAAAGGTTTTATGGTACAAAAATTTAATTATTTGTTTGCAGAATGAAAATTGCTGATTAAATATTTTAATTAATTTTTTATACCACAAAACCATTTTCGCATTCCGCATTTGCAAGCTTGGATATGATTATTAAATTTGTAAAGTGACGTTTACAAATGCCAATTTTTCTTATAATTAAGGCAATAGTAATCGTAACAATTGGCATTAGTAATAAAATCGATGTATTTCAAAGCATTCGCATTAGTCCAAGTAATAATAATGCCAAAAATTTTGTTAGCATTAGTTTCAATTTAATGGTAATGAAATCATCAATTAATTTGTCCAAATAATGAAATAGTCTCTTGTAGGATGACTATGATGCATTAAACACATAGACGACTGCGGCTACTCGACTACACGACTACAAATGCTGCTGGCTGCAATTGTAGTCGTGTAGTCAGCTACTTAATTTTTTTGAAAACGACAGCAACATAGTAAACATCTGATCCTAAAAATTTGACGTTTTGATAAATATTAATCGTTTTTTGGTTTGTGCTTCTAAAATAATGGCTGAGGAATATTTCGTTAATTTTGTAAGATCCATTTTTTTTACAAAACATCACAATAAAATTATTTCCAAATGAAACCTTCAAACAATTGTAAAATATAAAAAGCTGTTTCTTCAGTATTCCCAAAACGGTGATTTTCTAGTCAGAACTAGCGATTTTAGTTCGCCTCTAACGGGAAAAATTGTTCTGTTTTACATATTTTGTTATATTGTCAACACTATTTTTGTTTTGTAGCCAACAAAAATAGAAATTATCCTAAGTTGACTACAGCGGCAAAAGTAGTCGTGTAGTCGTGTAGCTGTGTTGGTGTCAAAATAATCGTTTTCATATAAACGTGTGTATTTTATTTTTGACAGGCTGTAGTCGTGTAGCTGCAGTCGTCTATGTGTTTAATGTTTAACTCAACATATATAACCAAATTTTTGTTTTGATTTCCTTTTTGCTAAACGTCAAAAATGTCGACGTTCGATTGTCGCTTAATTTAAATTAAGCTACGGTAAAAATTAAATTAAATCAACATTCGTTAGTCGACAGTCAAACCTGGTGGAAAACTTATTGTATATAGTTGGTCAGTTTAGCTATAACCCAGTGCCAGTTTAATTTCCCAGTGTAGTAACGGTAATGGCATATCATTATTTTTGGACTACCACTAATAACACCGACTTGCTTTCTCCATTATTTTAAAATGATGATATGTCATTACCGTTTCTGCACTGGAAAATTAAACGTTTGGATCCGTTGCCGTATGTAAGAATTGAGAAGCTCTGAACTAAATTATTCACCACCACGATGAAAATTGTTAACATGCGCGTTTTTGAGAGCAGTCACTTCAAAACATGCACACACACACACACACACACATTTCTTCATTTCACACACTAAATACACATTCATTTTTGTGGATCCTTATAATTTGCAACAAAACAACACCAATCAAAATTATAAAATTTTTTAAAATTTATTCCTTAAAAAATATACAAATAATTAATTAAAAAAACTGTATTAAAAATAAAAATAAATTATAAACCTCCAGAGGCAATAGAAAATTTTACTGAAAAAGTTTAAATTGATGAAAAGAATATTTCTCATGTTCTTCTTTTAGCACAAGTGAAGAAAATTTGCTCACCCATAAAATTTTGTGTTACATATCTAAAGTGAAAAATCAATTGATACATATTTTTCTAAACAAAGGAAGTTTTTACTACATCGCCAACGTATCCTATTACTACAAAATAAAATAAAAAATTCAAAAACGAAAAAGCTTTAATAAATTTAAAAAAAAATATATCAAACAAAATTGCTACCAATTAATTAAAGATAAAACAAATCAAGAAACTAAGAAATCAAATAAAGAAACATATTTATAGTTCTACATTTTTCAACGAGAAACCTAAAAAACACTAAACACATTGTAAAAAAATATTAATATCAAAAAAGTATGTTGAAATGTGTAAGTTTTACAATATGAAAATAATTAAAAACTAAAAAACGTACAAAATTAAAAAGAAAAAAAAGAAAACAAGGTAAACGGGAAGTGTATAGATACATAATGGCATCAACTAAAATACAGACAAACAAACAGCCTTCGACATCATCATCATCATCATCAGCAGTAGCAACATTTTTTTTTGTTTTTGGTTTATTAAATACCATCACTAAAACTATGTTTGTGTATATCAGGGACCCACCACTTTTAACAGTCATTGTATTATGTTCGCATATTCTTCTTGTTCCCCTTCCTTACATACCTTCAATTTTTAAATTCTCCACTCAACTTCTTTTTAAATGTTTCCGTTTCCCACCATTACCAACACTACTACAAATATTAGTGACTGACGAGATGACTATTTTTGCCCAGGGCTGCCAGATGATTTTGACAAAAATTAATCGGCATTTAAAAAAAATATATTTTATTAATGATATTTTTATAATTTATTTAGACTTGAGCTAAAACTTTTAAAAATTAAAAAAACAATCTTTAGATGTTAAAATTTTGTTTTTGTTTAATATAGAATATTTTGTTCTAGAAAAACTTTTAGACACTAAACTGTATTTTGGCTCATATCTATCAACGTTTAGTATTTAAAACAAATATAAACCAATTAAAGAAAAAATTAATGTAATAACATTTGCGTTATAATTAAACATGTGTCAGAAAAACTTAAGAATGTAACGGAAGTAGTTAAGTTAAAAATAAAAATGTAGGTAAACGATGAATTTTCAAAGTTTATAATTATCCACGTTGTCGTGCGTATGAAAAGTGATGTGCAAGTTGACACCTAAAACACCTGTTTCTGTACTTTAAGTTTCTTAAGTTTATAAATGAATAATAAGTTCATTCCAACCACAATGATAAAGTTAGTAAACTCTACAGCCCTTTAAATATAAGTACCGTGAAATAACTGTCAAATGAAATGAGTCCCAATGAAATAACTCCCAATGAAATAAGCCAAAACAAAAATGAAATAATTCCCAATTGCAAAAAATGAAATAACTCCCAAAGAGGAAAATGAAATAAGTCCCAAAATTTGGGAGTTATTTTCTGAAGTACCAATAAGTCCCAAAAAAAATGAAATAACTCCCAATGAAATAAGTCCCAACAGAAAGGAAATAATTCCCAATTCAAAAATATCGAATACTATTTAATAAATACACTTTAAAAATGCTTGTAAATTCGCTGCTATACAGTCAGTAAAATTTTATGTAATGTTACGCAAAATGCTTAAATTTAGACATCGAATTTCTAAAAATCTTGTGTACACATTTTTACTCAAAAAATACGCATTTATTGTAAAATAGGCACTTTTAATTTAGAATTACACATATTGTGTGTGCGATTATAATTTTGTGCTTAAAAAGAAATATTTTTACTACAAAATTTAAACTGACTGTATTTTTAAAAATTTATAACATAGTGATTTTAGAAACGTTAAAAAGTAGTTGCAAAAAGTGGCACAGCGAAAACTTGGGTTGGTTTAAAAATCGCACGGCCAAACCCAATTATCGCCAGTGGTGTTTTCTTCAACCAGATTATACATTTAAAAAATTAATACAATTGTTTAAAAACAGGGTTGGCAGGCAATACCGCTAAAATACCGTTATCGATTCAAAACCCTTTCAACTGACTACCGTTACCCCTAAAATACCATTACCGAAATAACCGAAATACCGTTATCCTTAAAATACCGTTACCGAAATAACTTAAATACCGTTATCCTTAAAATACCGATACCGAAATAAATGAAATATCGATACCCTTAAAATATCGTTACCGAAATAAATGAAATACCGTTACCCCTAAAATACCGTTACCGTTATTTTTAATTTTCTGCTTTTGGTAAATGCACGTGGTTATTGGGTATTTTTCCTACTTTAAGTTGGTAAATTGGTTCTGTTTTCATCTCGTTTGTTTTTTGTAAAAAAAATTAAGGGATGCATCGAAAAAACTGACTACCGATATCCTTAAAATACCGTTACCGAAATACCGCTAACCTTAAAATACTGTTACCGAAATAATCCAAAAACCGTTATCCTTAAAATACCGTTACCGAAATAACTAAAAAACCGTTATCCTTAAAATACCGATACCGAAAAAAATGAAATAGCGTTACCCTTAAGATACCGTTACCGAAATAATCTGAAATAGCGTTACCCTTACCGATAACCGCATCGTTTTGGTTACCATCCATGTTTAAAAATATAATTGATTTTCAAGAGATATTCCCTTTAATCTTCATACTGATGAATAAATATAATGGATTTGAACAGAGAAGTTATAAAAAAACAACTGTTTAAAACAACAAACAGAAGTGAATAACTCCCAACGATAAAATTATATTCAAAATGAAATAAACCCCAAAAAAATGAAATAAATCTCAACTGTAGAAAAGAAATGAAATAACTCCCAACAAAATTTAGTTGGAAGTTATTTCATTTGGAAGTTTTTTCATAATGCAATAACTCCCAACACAAAATTATGAAATAAGTCCCAACGGATTGGGAGTTTTTTCATAATGAAATAAGTCCCAATTTGTATGGAAAATTTTTGGGAGTTATTTCATTTTTGTTTTGGGACTTATTTCATTTGGTTATCTTATTTCATTTGGTTACGTTATTTCATGGTACCTTAAATATATAGTTCCTTAGTTCAATTTTTAAATCTGATTTAAATTGCAAAAATAAATTTTATTGATTTAATTATTTTCTACTTTATTCAATTTGTATGCAATTCGGCGAATCAATTTGATTTTTATTATTTCCTTCAATAGAATGAGACGAATTGAAACAATTTTAACAATGTGAGCGTTGTGGTGTAATGGTTAGCTATTTGGAGTGTTACACAGCGACGACAACTTCAGTTTATGAAAAATAATATCCCAGTAAAAACTAAGGTAAGGACTTCGAAATGGATAACTTATTTAGTGATACACAAACAGAAAACTTTCAAAAGAATGAATTATTTGTGTACAATATAAATACCCAGCAAAAATAGTTCTGCCAAAGAAGCAATAAAAGCATCACTACTGAGGCAAAGACACCACTTCTTTTATGATGGTTTGATCGATGAATTTAACATTGGCATGTTATAGGATGGAAGTATTATACTCAAATATATCTACTTACCAATACTTAGGAAGCAAAGATATTCTTTTGCATGTGTTAAATATTCATATATTTTTATAGTATTCAAACTGCCATAAAAAGTTACTTTATAAGAATGCATTAAAATAACATTTTAACCGTAGATTTTTAGTTGATTGTTACAATGAGTGTTATTCATGTGATTTTCGTTGTAATACATAAATAACAAATAAAAATGTTTGAATTTATTTCCCAATTCATTATTTACTTGGGAGTTTACACGTAAATAGAAAAAATCCGATGAAGACAATTTGATGGTAGTGCTTGGTAGTACTTGAAAATGCATTAATTATCAACTAATGGTTCTAGGAAAGTTTTTTTCATTAGTTTTTGTTCTCTATTTGTTGTAAAACAAATTGTGAATTCTATTTGAAATTTGTCATATTTGATCTTCAAACCGAACAAAAATAACACTAGCTGTGATATCTACTTAACTATATCCGTTAACTTACTCAAAGTGCATAAAAACGCGTTTAAGACAAAAACTAACATATTACTTTTCGTATGCACGTTAACTTTCAACACGGATAATTATCAACGTAGAAAACTCAACGTTTATGCATTTTCACATCTAACGCAACTTATTCGCGTTACTTCCTAAAAACTTTTGCTGACGTACGTTCGATTATAACGGAACAATTACAAACATAATTTGTTTAATTTTTTTTGTACTACAATCGGTTCAAAGTAGATTTGCTTTAAATACTTAACCTTGATAGGCATGAGACAAAATACAGCTACTATTAAGCTTGTTCGTTTACGAACTAAGATTTATATTTTGAATAAGAAAGAACTATATTTCGAAAGATGGTTTGAATTTGAAGATATAGGCAATGTTTCAAAACCAACGAAAAGAGTAATTTGTAAGTTTTGCATTAAGGGCAAAACTTACAAATTCGATGTTGTTAGTCGTTAGTTTTAATTAATAGCACTACAAGTTAACCCTTATTATACTAGCGTCGTCATATGATGACACAATTTCACGAACCGATATTTTCAAAACGGTATTTCACCGAAAAAAATCCTCAGTTGCTCAGTTAAGGAATCCTCAGTTAATTTGATATTAATCGTCAATAATAATAATAATAATAATTGAAAAAATAAAATTGTAAAACAAAAGTTCATTTCCATATTTTCAATAAAAAAATAATTTAATAAAAATCGGCGAAGTCCAATAGTATAGTCGGTGGTGTTCTAGCAAACGAATCCACATAAAATCAGCAATATGCCACAGTAAAATCCAAGTCAATATTCCCATAAAAATTTTTTACAATCGGTAGCCAACCACACCCATTCTACAACTGGTTTCACTGCAACCAATTCCATGGAACTGGTTCCGGAACCAGTTCCTGGGATCCTATATGGAAGGTGTGGGTGTCGTAGAATCATTTCCAGAACTAGTTCCAGAGCTGATTCTAGAGCAACCGGTTCCACTTTGGAGCTATAGAAGAGGTTGCTTTTGGGACAATTTCAAACAAAAAGAATTGGTGTTAGAATCGACAGTAGAAGGGGTTGTGAATGAAAAGTAGCTATTGTACTACCGATTCTTTGGAACAGAAAATTTTCCTGGGTTGTTTATTGCAAATACATTAAATAAAAAAACAAAATAAAAAATTAATTCAAAATATTGGTGGGTTTTTATACCCTACACCACTATGTAGTCAGGGTATTATAAGTTTGTGCTGATGTTTGTAACACCAAATAATATTGGTCGTAGACCCACCTTATAGTATACCGATCGGTTCAGAATTTTTTTTTATTTCGATTTAACGATGTCCGTCTGTCCGTCCGTCCGTCCTTCTGTCTGTCTGTCCATGCAATCTTGTGCGCACTCTACAGGTCGCAACTATTAAGATATTTTGATGAAATTTGGTACGCAGACCTATGTTGGCCCAAGGACGAACAAGTTTGATTTTTTTGAACATCGGTCCATGTTTAGACCTAGTGCCCATATAAGGGTCCTACCAAAATTATACTGTTTATATGCTGCAGGTCGTAAATATTAAGATATTTTGATGAAATTTGGTACACAGACCTATATTAGCCCAATAATGCAGCCTATTGATTTTGGTGAACATCGGTCCATGTTTAGACCTAGTGCCCATATAAGGGTCCTACCAAAATTATACTGTTTATACGCTGCAGGTCGTAAATATTAAGATATTTTGACGAAATTTGGTACACAGACCTATATTGGCCCAGTAACGCAGTCTATTGATTTTGGTGAACATCGGTCCATGTTTAGACCTAGTGCCCATATAAGGGTCCTACCAAAATTATACTGTTTATATACTGCAGGTCGTAAATATTAAGATGTTTTGATGAAATTTGGTACACAGACCTATATTGGCCCAATAATGCAGCCTTTTGATTTTGGTGAACATCGGTCCATGTTTAGACCTAGTGCCCATATAAGGGTCCTACCAAAATTATACTGTTTATACGCTGCAGGTCGTAAATATTAAGATATTTTGATGAAATTTGGTACACAGACCTACATTGGCCCAATAACGCAGCCTATTGATTTTGGTGAACATCGGTCTAGGTTTAGACCTAGTGCCCATATAAGGGTCCCACCAAAATTGGCTTGGTTGCAAACTGCAGGTCGCAAATATTAAGATATTTTAATGAAATTTGGTGCGCTGACTCACATTATAGAAAATTTTGACATAAGCCCCATTTTAACCCATTCGAATTTCGGATCCAAACAATACACCAGACTGGTGTAGGGTATTGTATAGTCGGCATGCCCGACTTTAACCTTTTTACTCGTTAAATTTCAGATAGTTGTCAATAACTAAAATTGCATATTTATTAATTTTGACTAATTGTTAAGTTCCGATCAATTGAGTTCTCAGTTGAATTTTATATTTAAAGAAACCCAATAAAAGAGCTAAAGTCTACACCAGACTGGTTAAAAGCCAACTCAGTAAAAAGAATAAGATAGTATAAAAGATTGGTTATAATCACAAATAAAAAAATTTATATTATCCTTACAGGGTTGCCACACATTGACTTCAAAATCTTAATGTAAGATTTCATTCAAAAATCTTAAAAAATAAATCACAAAACAAGAATTAAACGAAAAATTCCTAAAAACTGTGTATTAATTTTTTTAATTAGATCTTAATTTATTTATAAGAGTCCAAAATAAAAATATAATTTTGAAAAAATTTGGATCAATTGAAGAACGTAAGCGGGTGAGCGTGTTGACATTGATTGCAAATATTTCCGATAGAGGCCGTTTATTGGTGCGGCAATAAAAAATCTTATTTGGGTACAGGTCTTTGGCCATACCAATTTTCGTTGAGAAATTCGGACAATTTCTTAATTCAGGAGAATATGGGTTGCTATTCGTTTCACTACACTTAGTAGATGTACACATGAATACTTTTGGAAGCTCATTAAAGTAAATTAAAAAACACAGCAAAAAATCACTAACTGAAACTTAGGAAGCAATGGAAGAAGTGAAAGCCAAAGAATGACAACCATTGATTTTTGCTGAGTACATTCGTGTATGCAACATCTTACAAACCACTTCTCAGAAGTTGTATTGTTGCTATATACTTACTTTATGCCTTGGTGATTATGCTCAAAACAAACAACTTTAAAAATGTTCAACAGCTTACAAACACATGATACGAGCAGAAATTGTTCGTTTTGAGCCTCAATAAATTTTCCAAGGCATAACGCCTAACGTAATTTGTTGACAGCAGCAATTAAACTTCTAAGAAGTTGTTTGTAAAGTGTTGTATTCAAGAATGTGTCTATATTGTACTATAATAATTCATTCTTTTGAAGTGTTGTTTCTAGTGCTGGTAAATTCGATTACTTTTGAATACTCGATACTACTCGATATTTTTGATTTGGATACTGGATACTTTTTAACGGTTTTTAAATTTGAAATTTTTTAAATTTTTTTAGTAAAATTCTTTGAAAATGTTTACGTTAATTCAATACTTAAATTTATAAACATATTTTTAAACTATTTCAACAACTATTCATTGCATTTTTCATAGTTTTTTTATTTTAACATATATTTTTAAATATTTAACCTCTGATTTTTTCTTTTATCAGAGTTGTAGTTTTGTGATAAATATTTTAGCGGAGTCACATTTTTGTGATAAATATTTTAGCTGAGTCACATTTTTATATATTTTGTGTGTCCAAAATACAACTCTGAAAATATCGAGTAGTAATTTTGTGTATGGAGTACCCAAACAAAAAGACAAATACTCGATACCCACTACTCATATTTTTACCAGCACTAGTTGTTTCACTTACTGAGGTATCTATTTTTTTTCCTTGCGATAATATGTATGAGTTTTCTATCCCACATATAAATCGCAACGCCCTTCTTCGGTGTTCTCATGGCATTTAACCCCCGCCGAAGTAAAATAACAGGGCTATGCCCTAAACAGCTTTAACAAGTCCACCAACTTTCCATCAGAAGGCGCGGAGCAACTGTTCTAAAATTTAATATCTCGCACAATCCCAGTGTTGCCATTTTTGCCTCCAAATTTCGGACTTTCGCCAAAAATGGTGAAAATTAAAAAATAATAAAAAAAATTATGCTTATGAAATAAATTACCGCTAAATTTTTTTGTGTGCGGTTTATTCAGAAGTACCTAGACAAAACATATTAACGCTCTACGATAACGTTAACTCGCTTTAGCCCGAGGCTACGAAAAAAACATGAAATTGGCATAAACCTTTAAAGCTTTATTTTCAATATTTGAAAAATTTTATTGAACTAAATATAAAAAATTAGGAATTAGCATTTTTTTAATCACCTGGATTTGGAATTTTTCATACAAAAAGTGGATTTATTAAATCCAAAAAAGGCTGGATTTAATAAATCCACAATAAAAGCACAAATATATGAAACAGCCTATTAATTTAATGTCAGAAAAAAATACGAATAAAAATTAAAAGAGAAACAAAAAAATTGAAAAACTAACAAATAAAAGGTTTTTATTAAATTATTTTTTATGAAATATGTTTAGAAAAAAAAAACTACACCTCACCAAATACATATTTTCCATCTTGGACATGGAGAAATAGCTGAAATAGGAATGGCAATTTTTCACTCTACAGTTAGTAATTTAATTAAATCTAATTAATGAATATTAAATATTGCAACGGAATTTTTCAACTGTGGAAAAATATAAATTGAATTGATAAAACTGAAAAGGCAGACTGTTTATCGCTGTTTTATATAAAATATAATTAAAAATTAAAAGTTAAAGGAAAATCTTTCATCATCGAATTCGGTATTAAAAATTAGGGTGAAAGAAGTGTCGGACAGAAAATTCTTTTTAAAATAGGGAGAATCTAACCCCATCTGTTGAGCACTGTTAGAAATACTTTTTGGATTTATTAAATCCAAGTGATTAGAAAAAACCGCTAATATTTCTTCTTGATTTTATTAAATACATCTTAGAAAATAAATGAAAATACAAAAAATGGAGATATCCCTTCGGCCAGTTTACATGTGCATCTTTTTGATTTTAGTGATTTTCAAGGAATAGCTTTTTTTGCCAAAAAAAAACCCATCGAATCGAATATTATTCCTTTTGACCCCAATAACTCGGGAATAAAATATCACATTATTCTGGCATGTTGGCATAAGGCCAAAAATGTCCCAAAATTAAAATTTAAAGTTTGAAACTAACCTTTAATGAAATTAATCGCTGCAAAATATCCATTGCAATAAATTTATTCATTATTTATTATTTGAAAAAAAATCACCTTCAAAATTGTTAATCCTTGTGGACCGAAGGTCTAAAAAGGCCATTAAGCGATTTTTGCCCAAAGTCAAATAGGCTTAAATTATTTATTTTTATTTTTCCGGAGCGAAATGTAAATTCCGGCAAAAGTTGTGGACGCTCACAGACATTGCAGATCTAATATATTTTTTTTAAATCGGTTCAGATATTCTGTTAGAATTTTCGTCAAAAATGGCCAAAATAAAAAGAAAATTATGCTTATAAAATTAATTACAGCCAAATTTTTTTTGTGTATTATTTAAGCATTGGAATCAAGCTTAAACTGGGTAAAGGGTTTTCTTTTTGGAGCTATAGTTACTAAGTTATAAATTTTTTTAACTCTTTCACTACCCTTGTACACTACAGTGTACACTAGACCGTACCTCAAAAAAAAAAGTTCGCCGTACACCCTCCAATATTTTTGGAAGGCGATTTCAAAAAATTTTTTTTTTTAATTTTTTGTTATAGCTTTGGCATTTAAAATCGGATTTTAAAGTGTGATATATCGACTTATTTGCCTCGAGGAGACCAGTGTTTTGCTATATAGTAAAAATCCAATTAAAAAAAAATTTAAAAAGGCGAATCCTACGTTCGGCAACCAATATATAAAAAAAAATTCTAATGGGTTTAGCGAAAAACTTCCTTAGCAAAAGTTTAATGATTTTTTGCGAGCTTTAATTTTCTGACATTAGGATGGTACATTAGGGTGGTAGCAACTGAGATCTGGTGGGTAACTACTAGAACGGGACACTTGAGGTCAAAATGTCCTTAAAGCAAAACACTGGTCTCCTCGAGAGAAAAACATCGATGTATCATACTTTAAGATCCGACTGTAAATACCAAAGATATAAATTTTATTTTGAAACCTCCTTGCTAAAAATACTTCATATTGGAGGGTGTACGCTCTAGTGTACGAAAGTACAAAATTCTCGTCCCGTTGATTTTTTGTACCTTATGTAATGTCTCGGTTTGAGTAAGAAAGTTATCATTTTCTTATTGTGGACAACTGAAGAGTAGAGTGATTTCTACGTAACAATTGTATTGTCTATCATGAAAATGATAAACCCCTGTTTGAAACAACAAATAAAAATCTAATATGACAATATCATATTAGAATTTGGACTTGAGGTGGAAGAATATTCTAACTAAATATATGAAAATATAGAAAGTCCGAAAAACAATTTTTGTATTTTTTAATGCAAAAATTAAAATAATTGTTAAAAAACTTTTTACTTTTTTTTTAAGAGAAGCAACACTCAGGAAATTCTTCCTATTAATTAACGTGTTGCTTTCTTTGAAAAGGGGATAGAAAAGAAATGAAAGGTGGTTAAAAATCAAGGGCTTCAAATATGGCAACACTGTTATTGTGCGAGATGATAAATCTTAGAACAGTTGTTGCGCGCAATCTGATGAAGAGCTGGCGAACTTTGTTGACGCTTTTTAGTTCATATCCCTGTTATATTATTTTACTTCAGTGGGGTTAATTGCTATGGGAACACCGAAGGAATTTATTTATTTTTTTTCATAAATTGATGTTGCCTTGGATGGGGATCGAACCCCCAACCTTATGTGTAACAGTCCAACGCGGTAACCATTACACTACATCGTCCAAGTTTAAAATGGCACAAAAATTAGCACGTAAAATAGCTCGAAAAAACAGTAAATTTTTATAGTATAATACACTCATATAAATAAATCTGTAAAAATAGCAGAAAAAGTTACTAAAAATTAGTTAAAAATGATGATGCAGAAAAAACTGCTAAAATTAGCAGATTTTTTTGCTACTATACTAGTAAAATACGAACAGCTAAATTAAAACTGTTAAATTTGCAGAATTTTAGTTATATTTAAGCTAACTTTTAGTTAATTGAAAATAAAAAATCGTACTGTAAAATCTGGAGAAAATTTTGCTAAATATTAGTAGACTAAAAATAGCAAAAATAAACTGTTATATCTACAAAATTTTTGCTATTTTTCATTTAAATTTAGTTGAATGCAAATGGCAGTCTATACAGCAAAAATCAGCAGAAATATTTGCTAAGATAATTGTAAACTGCTGTTTTCAAAAAGCTCGATTTTTATTTGCATTTAAAAAACTTCGAAAATTTTAATTTTTTGGGCTACTAATTATTTATAAAATTTTTTTTCCGATTTTAGCAGGTTAATTTGCTATTTTCCATTTACAAAAATTTAACTCAAATATAACTAAAATTCTGTACATTTAACAGTTTTATTTTTGCTGTTCCTATATTACTAATATATATCAAAAATTATCTGCTAATTTTAGCAGTTTTTACTGCAGCATCATTTTTAACGAATTTTTAGTAGTTTCAACAAAATTTTTTCCGACATTTTTCTATTAGTGTAGTTGACTTAAGTGTTTTTTTAATGTTTTTAACAAAAATACAATGACGTTATACAATCGGCGTAAATTAGTATGACTTTTATCCCTTTGAGACCCAGCACACACGATTGTGAGATGTGATATTTTCTCTTAAATTTGCAAATATTTTCAATACTAATAGGTTTACTTAGACAAAAAAATTTCAATTATACTTTTACCTAAATTACATTTCATAAAATATGAATTGACATCAGGAAATTTTAATAGTTTTAATACCATTTTACCTTAAAGTTACAAAATAAATAAATTTTTGCAGCGGGTTAAAGATTGAAATTTCCTTTTCTCTAAAAAAAAACAGAATTACATTTTTACCAACATTAAAAATATTTTTTTTACAAATTTTTTCCAAAAATTATCTGCAACGGTTGGGTTTTTACTACATTTTATAGCATTTGTTTAATGAAAAGTCTAAAAAAAATCGACAAAATGGGTGTTTTTGGCAACGATTTGGAAAAATGACAAAAATACATTTAATGGCAAACGCAAAAAAAAACAACTGAGAAAATTATCTGCATGATATTATGTCTGTTCCCGTACTTTACCGAAGTTACACAAACTAGCCCAAAGGCGTTCCCGTACTCAAAATTACGTGTAAATTGTTGTTGTTTGGGCTGTTTTGGGTTCCCGCGGGTACCCGCGGTAACGTACGGGAACGCACATATTAATTAAATTTTGCATAAAACCAAAGATGGTTCACTGGAACTCGTCCATTTAAACTTTTCATTGAGTTAATGGAATTTTTCATTAAATGTTGTGAAATATTTCATTTTATTTATTAAAAGTTTCATATACTCAATCAAAAATTTTTATTAAATTTTTTAATGAAGAAAACCTCATTAGTTTACTGAACAATTTCAATAAAACTCGTCCAGCTAAATTCTCTCTGTGTGATAATATATGTTACATAACCTTATGTTTGACATCCATTTTAGCTGAATTTCAAGCATAATATAAACCTGGCCAAAGATTGAAATATTATAATGATTTTCCTTTTTTATTTCCTTTCAGGGGTTAATGAATTATTTGTAAGAAGCAAAATAAAGAAAAACCATCAATTAATTGTTAAGCTAAAAATCCTCTACATATTTTCTATAAATACATTCTTTATGTAAAAATGAAAAAGTTTACCTTTAAAGGAGTTCTTGATGGATTTCGACAAACTGTTCAGCCCCAAGCAATACGACAAGAACAAGAAATTCAGGAGGCTCTTAAAACTGAACAATTTTCACTTCGAAAGGTAATTGTATTTTGTATATAAGAATATCACACATACGTATTTTAAGTTATAAGAAAATGCCACAAAAATTTTGCAATAGTTGGCGTATGTTTTATTTGGTAGTGTTCTTTAATTGCTATCATAAGACACACGCGGCTATTGCAAATTTTTAGTAAAACAACTTTATTTGGCGATATTTTAAATATACGGCGCTGTTCCGAGTTCCGAATCCACATAAAAAATCTACAGTGAAACATTCATTTTGTTTGCTGTTTTGTGATCCACATCCGAATTATTTTTTTTCGTTTTATTTCGTGTAAAAAAATCTTGGTGAAAGTAAAACTAATGTATATATTTTTTGCAATAATTAAAATGAATATAATAATTTATTTTAAAATATGTCGACATGGTAAAGGTGTCGTTAAAAGCAACAACAGAAATTAAACAAAACTGCATTAAATGAAAAAATAAAATATAAGGAAAAGAGACTTTATTGAATTGAATCCGAGAATTATTTTGGCAGAGTCAATTATAGAGCAATTCCATATGAAAGCGATCACCTTTTGGACGACCCCTCTCCGATTCTAAAATAAATAGTCTCAATCGATTGCCCAGCAAAAAATAATGTACCTACATATTTTTTTTTTTTTATAGTGACTGGTTTAGTGGTGGTGTACACCACTGTCATGTGACAAAATTGAAGAATTCTTCATAAGGGACCTCATTGAAAGTTGTTTTAAAAAAAAACTACTAAAGCGATCGCAACGAGTGATAGCTCGTTGGAAAGGTATTGAATCAGGCTTTAATTGAAAAATAAAATTTTCCTAATTTTTCTCAGAAATTTACCTTTTTTCCCATGAAAATTAAATTTTCCCATGAAAATTAAATTTTCCGATTTTCCACAGAAGCTCCTAAATTTTCCGGCTAATTTTTTTTTTTTTGGATTCCTCATAATTTTTGCTTTAAGAATCAGCAATAAAAAAATTGGCCCCGACTCCTTGTTTCGACAGAAGAGGAGCATTTAAGAGACCACCTTGTTCTCATTGTTTTTATATTTTTTATAATTGAATTATTTGTAATTATTTAACATTGTTTTATTTTATTATTAAAAATACATTTTAAAAATTATTTTACAGTTAAAAATACATTTATGAAGAAAAAATCTTTCTTATTTTGCTGCTTATACTTAATTACAATATTTATTAAAAATTTCAATTGTCTTGGCATCATTATAAAATTAAAGTAACTTTAAATTTAGCACGTCGGCAGACGAAGAGTACCGCTTTACATTAATTGACATATCAGAAATATTTGGTATGAAGCAATGAAACTTTTGCGTTCCAGTTATAGTTTTGACATTATTATATCTGTTTTGAATTCGTCGCTCCATGGCATCGTGTTCTTTTTGAGTGCATAAAACTGTGTTAATGGCAATTTCCTTGCTTTGAATCCACGAAAACAAATGTTGTACATTTAAGATCTGGGGTCGAATTACGGCATCCGTGATCGAAATTTTTCGTTCGAAATTAATTTTTTATTTCGGAAAATTAAGCATTTGGATGAGGTATATTTGAGCCAGGGATTCTACAATTCGGCCCTATATTGGATATAAAATTAAAATATGGTGTTATCATTGTTAGTTTTTACGTATTTATACATTGAAAAAATGGATTTCGAACAATTTCGCTCGTTCACGAATGCCGTAATTCGGCCCCTGGTCAGTATATGGCCTTTGCAAACTTGCCTTAGTCGCCATGCGTTTTAGGGTTCCCCCTAACGCATCGCATGGGCCCTTACCGTGGGACGTCGCAAAAAAGTGCCACTCGACCTTGCAGTTTTGTTCTTCTTCAATTATGCAAAGATTGTAAAAATTTTTTTTATTCTTGTACTGAGAAGCCGCCCCGTCTGAGAAAAACGTTACTTTGTCGATTGCATCGAATTTTGATCTTAAGAATTCAAACAGTTTCATTTGAAATAAATAAACGGACACATAATTATGAGCTAAACTCTCCGCGACAACAACAAGGCTTACGGTCTGTAGTTCGTTATCTTCGTTTTTGAAATAAATGCAAAAAGGATGCACCGTGCACTGGTCGTTTGCCCAGTGATAAGCCTGAATTTCATCCTGAACGAGAAAAGTGTAATTCTCGGCAAAGTCGCTTATCACAATGAATTCATTTTGGGCTAATTTCTCCTTACTTTCCTTTAGAAATTTCGATTGCATCTCGGATATGAAATGGTGCGCCTTCAGTTCATTCAACTTGAATCCGAATTCCTCGATGAATTCCGGAATCTGCTTTACCACGGTCTCAAGGGAACATCTGCCGCTGCTAATTATCCACTGTTTGAAATGCACCTCCTGAATTAACAGCTGTTCAAACTTTTCCGCCAAATATTGCTCTAGCTCGTCAATCTTCGGACGATTGTCGCATTTGGACAGATGACAATTTTCCGTGGGGTATGCGCACAACGACTTCGACAGGAGGTCCCTATATGTTTCAATTTCACCGTGAAATACTTTCAATTTCTTGCATGGAAAGAACATTAATTTGATGTTTTGATGAAACATGCAAACGCAGACTGAATGCGTTCCGTGCCTGTCTAATGCCAGCACGCATTCTTTTGGTCGTAGAATGGCAAACTTAGAAAATCCCACTTTTTCTGCTGGGTATTTCTCTTTGAACTGATGGTATGCTTCGGATAGATTACATAATAATAATCTGCGCTGCTTATGTACTTTTTCTCCATCTTCACGTGTGATAACATAGTCACGTGTACCTGGGCAGGCGCGGCTGTTGTCATCATTGCAGTAAAAATCTTGAATCAATTTCACCGTTGCTTCGCTGAGGGTCCTTGAGCCAAATTTCTTGGTGGGAGTCGCCAATATGCCCTTCTGTCGAACTAATTCTTTGCTTCTTCTCGCGATGTAAAAAGATGTTTGAAACTGTTCAGAAATCTTGCGTATAGACCATGATTGAGGCAGCACAGATAAAATGAGATATTTCTCCGGAAAAGTGGTCGCTAAATTGAATTTTCTTTTCAACTGCTCAATCATTTGTTTGCCGTCATCAACGTCATCTGCTTGACTGCATTCGTTATCAGAGCCTTCATCAAATATTGTCGCGATTGCACTCATAACCTTGCCTTTTTTCTCTTTCCTGTATTTTTCACTTCGCAACTTTCTTTTTGTAATAGGCGATTCACCTAATGTGGTAATAGCCTCATTCAAAGGACTCAAAGACATATTGACCATCGGAATGTCTGCCTCACTATCAGATGAAACATTTTGTTCAATTGTCATTTCACTCTCGGATTGTGGTTGCATTTGTTTCAATGCATTTGCTTGTTGAGACAAATCGATTTTACACTTGGGGCAAATGAATTCTGCTTCTTCACCGTATTGAATATTTAATTCATTCATGTATCGCTTCGAAACACCTGTTAATTTTAATACTTTTATCTTTTTCGAACGATGTCCACTCTTGTTAAACGGATTGCAGCAAAATTTATTCATTTTACTTTAAATTGTCTTTACAGCTTCACTCTTTACTTTACAAAAAAAAAACACTTTAACACTTTTACGTTTAGTATTCAACTAAAATTTGACTCAGAGTGTGTGAAGTATTTATATTTATTTTTTGGTAAAAAATAGGTAAAAAAAATAAGCGATATTTGCTTTTCTTTAATAGGAAAATTTGCGTGAACTACTGGTCATAAAATGTTTTTTAAAGAGGGACTTAATTGGTTACTGCCAATAAGCCGACCACAGGTCATAAAATGTTTTGTAAATTTTTTAAATTACCAGGTAATAAACATTTCGCCATATTTATGGAAAATCTGTGTTTTATGACTTGTTTCTGCACGTGTCATTTTAGGCGAAATATTTATTACCTGGTAATTTAAAAAATTTACAAAACATTTTATGACCTGTAGCCTCAGTCGGGTTTGGTGTGCCATTACATGCCACTGCTGCTATTATCCATGGATTTATGGCCGATCTTGTGAAGGCAGGCAGACCATATTCACTACACACTGAACTTGGGGCTCTTAAAAAAAATTGATTTTTTCTTCATAAATGTATTTTTAACTGTAAAATAATTTTTAAAATGTATTTTTAATAATAAAATAAAATAATGTTAAATAATTACAAATAATTCAATTATAAAAAATATAAAAACAATGAGAACAAGGTGGTCTCTTAAATGCTCCTCTCCTGTCCAAACAAGGAGTCGGCGCCCATTTTTTTATTGCTGATTCTTAAAGCAAAAATTATGAGGAATCCAAAAAAAAAAATTAGCCGGAAAATTTAGGAGCTTCTGTGGAAAATCGGAAAATTTAATTTTCATGGGAAAATTTAATTTTCATGGGAAAAAAAGGTAAATTTCTGAGAAAAATTAGGAAAATTTTATTTTTCAATTAAAGCCTGCTTCAATACCTAACGAGCTATCACTCGTTGCGATCGCTTTAGTAGTTTTTTTTAAAACAACTTTCAATGAGGTCCCTTATGAAGAATTCTTCAATTTTGTCACATGACAGTGGTGTACACCACCACTAAACCAGTCACTATAAAAAAAAAAAAATATGTAGGTACATTATTTTTTGCTGGGCAATCGATTGAGACTATTTATTTTAAAATCGGAGAGGGGTCGTCCAAAAATTTGCCAATTTTGATCGTTTTCATATGGAATTGCTCTATATAGATATCACATCTGAACTTGCACTACTGACCGGTATTCATTTAAAGTATTTACGCCTCGTATACTTTGTATATGTTGTAAGTTTACTCGATTAATGTCAAAACTAGTTTACGAGCCCTCGTAAATATACGCTTTTATGTGTAAACTTTTTCGTATTTATACACACATTTGAATATTGTCAAAAATAAAATTATTTTGTATTGTTTTGTTGGTTGTTTTTTATTTTCTGTTTTATTTGTTTTTAAATGATACAAATTTAAAAAATTTTGTGTTTAATTTATGAAAAGATCCAAAAAGTTTCTAAATGCAAAATTGAAATGTGAATAGTTTTAAAAGGTGCGTTCATTCAAATAAACAGGTAAAGTTACAAATATACGCGATTACAAAAATACACGGTTTACGAGGGCTTAAATGCAGTTAGATCAGGGCTGGCAAAACTATGACACGCGTGTCAGTAATGGCACGCGAGTGCATTTTAGATGGCGCTCGACGTTTTGTTCGATAATTTCAACAAATTTAAACTATTAGAAGACCGGAAAAAAATTCAGTTAAATGTTAAATTTCGTTACAAAAATGTGTGATTAACTCCATAATGGTGAAATTTTCATAGAGCTTGTAAATCGTCTTTTAAAATGAATAAAACTCTGTATTGCCACCATAATTTGTTTAAAGAAATATGGTTAATAAAGAACTCGCAAATTTGATTATCAGAAAATTCTGGGAGAATTTCTAAATTTCTAGATTGAAAGAAGTTTAAATGCTTCGAGAAGAAAATGCCTCAAATCGGCGAAATAAAAAGTACCAGAAAATTGCACAAAAATGGAAAATAATTTGTAATAAAATTGAATCTAAAAAATTAAGTTTCTTTTTAAAGGGAAAATAGGTGCTACGAAATAACCCTCAATGAAATAAAGGCTGAAAATAAGTTTCATAATGAAATAACCCCCTGTGTTGGAATTTGAAATTGGGTTTTGATCGTGTTTCGCAGAGCCATTTCATCTGAAATAGAAATTTATCTGTTCAAATTCATAATATTCGCTTTTTTTTCATTATTATGATGATAAAAACCGCGCGATTTATTTTAACAAAATCAGATTTTTGCCCGAAGCATATTTTTCAACTAGTTTTTTACGTACTTAAATAATTGATGGCGCCCATTAATTTAACTTCTTTTTAACAAAATGGAATAACCCCCCAAAAAAATTAAAAGGCAATAATGTTCAAACTGTTTTAATTTTATTTCATTGGGGATTTTTTTATAATGAAATAATTTCATTATTTAAAGATTAAATAAACCCCGAAAAATTAAATTACCGTCAAACATTTTTACGTCATTTCTTGGATGTTATTTAATTTTTCCCTTTGGGGTTATTTCATGGGGGTTATCCGTAGCGCTGATAAATATGTACATCTGCGATCATATTTTTAAGAGAAATTTTCCAAATTTGAAAAATTTTTAAAAAAGGAAAATTAAGGTGGCACGCGAGAAATTTTTAAAAAAAAATTTCTCCGTTTCTGGCACGCAGCGAAAAAAATCTTGCCACCCCTGAGTTAGATGAATACCACTAGAATGTTGAATTACACGATAAAGCAAATTAGTAAAATAGAGTTGAAAATATAAAAGTCTAACGTGTAGAGTTTCTGACGTTCACAGTATATTCTATCAACAAACTATTACACAACTGGTTCAGAACAAAGAGTATATTTTCTATATATAAAAGAATAACGTGAGTGAAGCTAGGAAGTTGAAATTTAGTACGCTGGTTCCTCTTTCAGCGTAGACGTCCGCTAAGACGGGATTTTTGGAAATTCCTACCGGAACGGGTAGGAACTAGGAAGTTGAAATTTGGTATATAGGTTCCTCGACCGGTGTAGACGACCGCTGAAACGGCATTTTTGTAAATTCTTAACGGGAGGGACAAAAAACGTACCTTTCTTTAAAAAAGTACTTTTCCAAAAAAAAAGTACCTTTTTTCAAAAAATTACCTTTTTCCAAAAAATTACTTTTTTTCCAAAAAAAAAGTACTTTTTCCCAAAAAAAAGTGCCTTTTTCCAAAAAAAGTACCTCTTCCAAAAAAGTACCTTCTTCCAAAAAAGTACCTTTTTCTAAAAAAGTACCGTTTTGCAAAAGAAGTACCTTTTTCCAAAAAAAATACCTTTTTTCAAAAAAAAAAATCGAACGAAAAACATTTATTTACCAAAATAAAAGATCAACTATGCATACCCCTCATTCAAAAACATTTTCCAAAAAAAAAGTACATTTTTCCAAAAAGTGCCTTTTTCAAAAAAGTATCTTTTCCAAAAAAAGTACTTTGTCAAAAAAAGGAAGTTGGAATTTAGTATAAAGTTTCCTCGACTGTCGCGTAACTTAGTGGATAAGTTTGGATTTTTGGAAATCCCTTGACGGCCTGCCCAAAATGCTGAAACTATGTAGCTGAAATTCGGTATGTACACTCAACCAAAAGGTAATGGCTGTAATGGCTACTGAAAATTTTGCTGTTATTACGGGAAATTTAACTGTTTTGAGGCCAGCGGTATTTTTGCCAATTTTAGCAACACATGTCTGCTGATCTGTGGTACAATAAAAATAATAGAAACAATTAGGTGCCGCTACTAAATTTTAGTAAAATTTATGTAAAATGCAATTCAAAATCGATTTGCTAAAATCAGTTAAAAAACTTACTAAATATCATAATTTTAGTACAATGAAATTAGTATAAATAATTATTTGCAGCTACTAAATTTCAGTAAATTGCTGTAAACTGTAATTTAAAATCAATCTGCTGAAATTAGCAAAAAATTGTACTAAAAAATAAAAAAACTGTAAAATCTAAAAAAAAAAATTTTTTCTTTCGATTGTAACAAGCGTATAATTACTTCATCGTACTTGAAATTTGGAGTCAAAATTGCAAACGGTTCTCCAGTTATTGCCGTTTTATGCATTGGAGATGCAATAAAATTTTCTGGGTGTTATTTTTAAACTAAGAATATATCAATAGTAACAAATATAAACTAAACAAGAATTGCAAAAAATCAAAAAAAAAAAAATATTTTTAAATTAGTATATTTTTCTGCTAAATTTAGCACTAGGTTTTGAAAAATTAGTAAAATATTTTGCTGAAATCAGCAGCGAAAATTAGTAAAAAAATCCGTAACTGTAATAAGAGAATAGCAAAAATGATTACTAAAAATAAAAATTGTACTAATAATCAGTATAAAAATAATAATAATAAATAATAAATTTTTTTACAAACTTTTTATCTGAGTGTAAGTTTCTCCTCCTGTGTAGACGTCCGCTTAGACGGATTTTTTGGAAATTCCTATCGGGAGGTGATATAAGGGAAAAAGTCTCCTCCTTGACGGCCTGCCCAATCTCTTTTGGCTTGAAACCTAAAATTTAAAAAATGTATTCGCTGGAGTGGATTAACCAGAGACTATTAATTATAGAGATAGGAAATCAAAACTTAAACTACTCACCGATAGAGGGCGCTGATATTTAGTATTACCTGAGCAACTATTTAGTATCAGTTTAGTATCAGCTGAGCCTATATTTAAAAACTCAAAAACTGCTAAAAACGCGGAATATATTCAAATAATAAAATTTGAAATATTTGTTTGTATTTTTTCCTTTGTTGTTTGTTATTATTTACTTAAATTTAAATAAAAAAAGAAAACTGTCAATTTTTTTGTAAAAAGTGCCATCTAGTGATAACGATTTTTTATAACTTATGTTTTTGGTGATGCCATACCCCTGGGATTAACTCACCGGTAAAGTACTTTATCGATATTGGAACAGGAACATAGTAAAAATGGGGGTTGAAAGGGAAAAATGTCGCCAATAACGGAATGCCCAAACCACTGAGTCAACGAACTCGGAATTTGGTATGAATATTCCTCATCCATCGTAGACAACCGCGAAGATCAACTTTTCGTAAATTCCTAAAGCGAGGGGCAAAAAGAGGAAAAGCCTCGTGCAGCTGGTCTGTAAAGACCCCTTTGGCTAGAAACCTGAAATTTAAAATGTGGGTCCCTGGAGTATTGGCTAACTTATTAGAAAAGTACTTTTTGGAATTTTGAACAGGGTCGTTATAAAATGGGGGCTCAAAAAGAACGGCCTGCCCAAACTGCTGAAATTCCCTGTGTAGTTTCCTTCTCCAATTTGGACGCCCTCAGAGGCTGGATTTTCGGAAATTCCTACCGGGAGGGGCACAAATAGTAAAATTCTCCCCCTTGACGACCTGCCAAAACCCCTTTGGCTAGATACCTGAAATGTAAAATATGTGTTCCTTGGAGTATTGGCTCACTTATCGGGAAGGTACTTTTCGGAATTTTGAACAGGGACATTGCAGAAATGACCTTAAAGGCCTGCCTAAACCGCTGGAGACAGGAAGTTGAAATTTGGTGTGAAGGTTCCTCCTCTATTGTAGACATCCGCTAAGACGAGATTTTCGTAAATTTCTGCAGGTAGGGTCAAAAACAGGAAAGGTCCCTTGACGGCCTCGCCAAACTGTTGGAACTAGGAAGCTGAAATTCGGTATTTGTGTTCCTCCTCCACCGTAGATGTCCGCTAAGGCAGTATTTTTGGAAATTCCTACCGGGAGGGGTAAAAAGGGAAAAAGTCTCCCCCTTGATGGCCTTACCAAACTGCTGGAAATAGAGACCTAAAATTCTGTATGTAGTATGTAGGTCATCTGCGTTGGAGGAGGAACCTCCAGCGCAGATGTCCTCTGAGACCTCTTTTTTGGGAATTCTTCCCATTGATGGCCTAACCGAACCCTTTGGCTAGAAACCTGTAATTTATAATATGTGTTCCTTGGGGTATGACCTAACTTATCGACAATGTAGTTTTTTGGACTTTGGACAGGAACGTGGTAAAAAGGGTGGTTCTAAAGGGGGAAATTGCCCCCTTAACGTCTGCCTCTTTGGCTAGAAACCTAAAATTTAAAGAACGAGTGTATATGGAACACTAAATGGGAAATGACTGGCAATGGAAGGGTGAAGAACCCCTTTTAATTCCCTGTTCAAACACTTTATCCAAGGAATATGTTAAAAGTTAAACAACTTTTCTAAAAGAGAAAAAACCTTGGAAAAAGAATGGAATTTATATATTTTTATATTTAAACTGCAGGCAACGAAGCATCGGTGGAAGAAGCCGACGCAGTAAATTTTCCAACTTAATTTTTGAATTTACTTGACTTGAACTTTAAGGGACGCTAACAACGTAGCGGACTTTGCCCGCTAGTATTTTGTAAAGAGATTGCGGGATGGTCACTGAGAAAATTTTTATTCTATCAAGTGCCTTCAAACAGAAACATACTCAAACCAATACTAATGTACTCATAAAAACCAAATATTTACATCAAATATCATTATTTGCTCTCTTTGTATTACTCAAACTTCAATTGTAACCAGGGATGAAAAACAAATTCGGGCGAGCCATCCAAAATGATTTAGTTATTATAAAAATCAAGAATGGAACTTAAATTACACTATTATAGCCCTAGATTATGGATTTAAAAACCACACGTACAAAATTGCAAAATAATGGCGGAATGCGAAAAAAGGATTGAAAGACTTAATCACCGATTTACATTTTGCAAACGAATATACTAATGCCAAAATTTTCTGTTTGCAAAGTTTTTTGCAACTAACCACTAAACTTTCTTTTAGGAGATGTACATTATAGACCCTAGATTATAAATTTAAAAATACCGCACTTAAAAAATTGCAAAATAATAGCGGAACGCGAAAATATACTTTATGGTAGAAAAAATAATTAAAAAACTCAATCAGCGATTAGCATTCTGCAAACGAAAATAATGATGGAAAAATTTTCCTTTTTCCAAAAAATTTTTTTTTTTGCACTAAAAAGCAAACTTTGGTCAAGAAATTGGTATTATAGTCCCTAGGTTATGAATTTTCAAAAACCACACTTAAAAATTGCAAAAAAAGATTGCGCAAAGCGAAAACAGGCTTTATGGTGCAAAAAATGAATTGAAAAATTTAATCAGCGATTTACATCAGTGACGACCAAACACTTGTTAGAACGACGAAGATTAATCGTCTTTTTACACGTACACAGCCAGTGTTGCCAGGCTTGGCGATTTATCGTCATTTTGACGATTTTTACTATCAAAAAAAACCCAAATGACGAGTTGACGATTTTTTCCTTCAAAATGACGATTTTTAATCCGATATACAACAAGAAATGTGCAAAAATACGATATTGCTTCTATCTTTAATTCAAGTCTTTAGTTTTTAAAATTACGCAAAATCGCAAAAAACTTAACAAAAACTGCTGCAAAATCAGAAAATTTTTCTTCTTGTATACATATTTTTATGCTCTCACTAAGTCTAATTAAAATTATATTTAGAAAAAATACAAAAATCCGTTCAAGTGCATCATCATTTTTTATTTATTGCAAAAATGTCAATTTTGCTTTAAGATATCTACATATTTTAAAATGTACAAAGCTTTTAGGAAAAATATAAAAATTTGATAATTTTTGTATAAAACTTCTGTCCTATTATTTTTCGCGATTTTTTTTCAACTATCCAATAAACTTTGTTTTATGAAATGTTTAGTCCCTACCCAGCAAATTCTTTCATTACCAAATAAGTGGTTATATAATAGAAATTCATAGCTCCGCACAACTTTTTTTTTGGCGTCTAAACTCATTATTTTTGTTTGGCGTGGTCGTTTTTATAAGTAGTCACGCTTACCCGCTCGCTTACGACAAAATGAGAAATAAGTACCCAGTCAGAAAAATACAAACGGGAAAGCGGTGGCAAAGCACTTTAACAGGTGGTACAAGTACTGGCAAAAAGTGCTTTCCCATTCCCAAAATGATAACATCATTAGACAAAAGGACCGGCTGTTCAAAAAGCGCCGGAAAAGCACTGGGGGGAACAAAATTTTTAAACGTTGGCAAAACGCTGGCAAAACCAATAAATAGGTGGTCTGGAAATATATTTTCCAAAATAAAATTTAAAAAAAGTTCATATGTATTTTTTTGGTCCTGCCGTGATTTGAACCCAGGCCGTCAGATTGGCAGACGATTGCTCTACCCACTGAGCTAACGAGACATATAATATTTAATGGCTAAACACATAAATGAGTGATAATAGCTGGACAACTACTACTGGCTGTGCCAAAATGCTAGTACTGGCAAACAATTTTTAGTAACTAGTATGCCAGTGTTGGGAGGGCAAAAAAAAAGTTTGTCTTGAAGGAGCTTTCCCACAAACAAAAAAATTGATTTTATAAAACAAAAAAAATTTTAAATTAAAAAAAATCCAAAAAAAATTTTTTGCTTGCAACCCAATTTGAACTCGGAACCTTCCGACTACAAACATTTTTTAACGAAGCGTCAGCATTTTTATAAAATCATTGGTTTTCCAGTGAATTGATTTTTGTACGCCTGGTAGCATTGGCTAGGTAGCACTGGATAACCACTGGTTGCAAACCTTGGCATATCACTCTAAGCCAATTCTTTGCCAGTGGTTTTTTTTATAAACCACCGAAATTTTTGTAAAAAAAATACTGGTACAACGCTTTTCGCAAACGCTGGCAAAGCGTCCCAAATGAGTGTTCTGCCAGTCATTTATTTTTAATACCGTGGTTACCCAGTGGTATGCCAGTGCTTGATTTTTTGTTCCACTGGCGATTTCTGACTGGGTAGTTATGAGATTTTGAATAATAAGTGGTTACACACATGCTTACAAAAAGTTGAATTATATGTGGTTATACCATTGCTTACTTGATTCTCAAAAATAAGGAGTTAAGCAAATACTATTAGCTTAAGGAAATACATTCATAAAAATTTAAGTTTTCTGTAGTGTGTAATTTTAAGACCCGTCATAAAAATTTAAACATAAAACATATTTACATGTAATAAATAAAAATGTATAAAATTTAACTGTGTAAAAAGTACTTATTTAAACTATTACGAGTAAGTCATTATTTTATGTTTAGAAACAATGAATACAATAGGCCGTTATTAGGAATTCATTATTTTATATTATAAAATAATGCAAAAGGTAATGATATATAATTTTTGGTAATGCAGATAGTAATGAGGTGTCATTACCAATATTTTGCTGGGTAGATTATAAATTAAAAAAAGGACACACTTAAAAAATTGCAAAATAATAGCGGAACGCGAAAATAGACTTTATGTTACTAAAATTAATTTAAAAAATTTAATCAGCGATTTACATTCCGTAAACAAATATATTAATGCAAAAATTTTCCTTTTTGCAAATTTTTTTTTGCAACCCACCATCAAACTTTATTGTATGAATTGGGTATTATAGTCCCTATATATAAATTTTAAGAGATCGCACGTAAAAAATTGCAAAATTACAGCGGAATACGAAAAGGGCTTTATAGTGCAGAAAATGATTTAAAAGAGCTAATCAGCGATTGAGATTTTTGAAACGAATATATTGATGCACAAATTTTCTTTGTGGAAAATTTTTTTATTTCTTTTTTTGCAACCTAACCACCAAACTTTGGTTTAAGATATGGGTATTATAGTGGATTATGAATTAAAATATACTGCAATTAAAAAATTCAGAAATAATCGCGGAGTGGGAAATAAGAATTTTTGCCACAGAAAATTAATTAAGAAACTTAATCAGCGATTAACATTCTGAAAACGAATGTTAATGATCCAAAATTTTTATTTTTAATTTTTGGTAATTTTTTTTATTAATTTTTGGTATAAGATATAGTTATTATAGTTCTTGGATTATGAAAATCAAAAAACCGAACGAGCGAGCCTTTTCAATCCCTGATTAACAAGTTCGTTCCTGTTTGAAGGCACATAGTATTTTGTTTCACAAAAAGTATTGAGCGATTTCCAGCGTCGTTGATTATTTATATCAATTACTTTGAGTTGATTAGAAAAATTTATCTAAAGGCTTAAAGACCTCTTTCACTCGATTTTAAAATAATTTGATGGAATTCTAGTTAATTTTTTTTTATAAGCTTTTCTTGCCATTTTTTTGGCCAAAGCTAAGAAAATTAGGAAGTTTAAAAACAAAAATAATGGAAGCAATACATAGTTAATGATTAATTATTTGAATTTTAAATTATTTGTTTCGACATTAACAGAAATATAGGCCATTAATCGAGGAATCGGTTAATCGGTTAACCAAATTGGAAATGCTACTAAATTTATAAAATGTTTTAGAGTGTATCACAAAAAATAACGGTATCGGTAAAGGTATTTGGAATTTTTTAAAGTATCGGAAATGATAACGGTATTTCAGCGATAACGGTAAACAACATTGATTTCAATTGTTGAATTAAAATGCTGTCAGCCGGATTAAAAAATATTCGGATTACACAAAAAAAAAATTGTAATAAATAAGTTGCAAAAATGTGAAATTTTTTTAAAATAAAATTTTAATAAGCATAGAGAACATTCTGTAGAAACGTTTAAGTTATTATTTACTGATTTAATATTAATGCTGATTTTTTTTATTTCGCATTTAGACCTTTCGTCATGGATTTCCCTATTCACCGACTGCTTTTGCATTTGATCCGGTCCAAAAATTGTTAGCAATTGGTGACAAGAATGGCAGTTTAAGAATGTATGTATAATTAGAATATTGAAAAATTTTTTGTTTTTTTCAAATACCAACTATTGCAATAGTTCTTTTTGACATAATTTTGACTGAACAAAATATGGTAAAAAATTTAAAATCAATTGGGCAGTTTGCGATAAATTTTCAACTTCTAACGGTGGTAAATGAACAAGAGCTGCCATCAAACCAAATTCAATAACAAATTTGTAAAAAAGTGAATAGTTTTCGCGAAATTCAAGAAACAAATTTGACAGCACTGCTGCAGTTCACTGGCACTGTATCTGGATTGGGATTTAAGCCTAAAGCCCAAACCACATAGTGAAAGTGCCAGTGGACAGTGGCAGTGCTGTCAAACTTTGTTCTTGAATTTCGCGGAAACGATTTAGTATTTTTAAAAAATTCTTATTGCGTTTTGTTTAGAAACAGCTCTTGTTTATTTAGAAACTTTTCTAATTTCTCGGTAGTGACAAGTAGAGAATGTACAAAAACTACTTTATCGACAAAACGTCGCACTGTGGTCGACACTGCGTTTATGCAGTTTAAGCTTAAACCAGATAATAATATGACATACACACTGGAAATTTTTTCCACAATACCAAAAGTTGCACAAGAATGTTGCGTTGTGTATGGTTGGTTTAATGGTTCAATTGCTCGGTATTAAGCCAAAACTCCTTAAAAACTAAGGGTTTTCATCAGAGTAGGAAAATAAACTGTACACAACATGTGGGCTACGATTATGTACTGTACTTTCAACACATATTCACACCCCGTAGCGTACCACAGTACGCAACCAATATGCTTGTGAACTGTGTTCGCGATGTGCGGTACTCAACCCTAAAAGTACGGTTAGTTAGAGTTTATTTTCCTACTCTGGTTTTAATGAATCTAAAAGTCGACAAATCCCAAAAACTGCAACATTTGTCTTCAGCATGTCAAATTTATGCAAAAAAAAAGATGTATTGCAAGAGATGGTATTTTTCCTGTTTTGAGTGTTTTAAGTAATTTTAGTGACTAATATGTATTTGAAGCTTAATTGAAATTAAACTACATATTAAGAAAACAAAATTTTGGAGGCTGAATTCCAATTGTGTGATAAGTTTTGACATTTAATTTGTTATTTTGAAATCAGTAACGGTGGGTCTCATACTGCAGGTTTAAACTTTAGTTAATAGTTAACCCAAAACTTTGTTGTTGCTTTGTGTACATTTTTTTGACATTTTTTTTGTTTATAGTTAAGTTTAAGTTAAACCTACAGTATGAGACCCACCGTAAGGATATATTTAGATAGAATCAGAATCAAGGGCCTAGTTTAAAAAGCCCAGAAAATAATTTAGTTTAGTTCTAGTTTAGCATGTTCGTACGTAAAGTATCTATTAAAATGCATGTTTTTTATTACCACAGATTGGGACGACCTGGTGTTGATGCTCATATAAAACACGAAGGGGAATCCGAATGTGCTGTTGTTTTTGCCGATTTTATAGTCAATGATGGAAAATTGGTAACCGTAACTGCTGACGATACAATTCATTTATGGAATTTACGCCAAAAAATACCACAAGTTGTGCAAAGTTTAAAATTTCAACGTGAAAGGTAAAAAACATTATTTTTATATTCTGGAAATATTAATTTCAGTTGCAAGAAATTACATTCCCTGAACATGTAGATGTTATAAATATTCAAATTAAAATTTTAATTTACAACATTTCGGTCGAAGCCACAGAAAATTAATTACAATTTCGGCAAAAATAACAAACATAGTTGTTATTGCTGGCCATGGCTTTGAAGTGTTAACTTTTAAATATAAGGGCAGTTGTCTATAATACCTCTAACAATACTAATAGGAAGATTTAAAAATAGCAGCTCCTGTACCAAAAACTGCCCACGAGGGAGGTATCCTTGGTGGGGGATACCTAACGAATGTTATATAATTAGCATAAGTAAAGGGAACCATATATAATCAGATCCAATTTAATTTTGACTTAATAATAAAATTAGAAAACTTATAGCTATAAACTGGTCTCCTTACCGAGTGATTCTTCGAACAAAATTTGATTGTGCATCCGTGTAAAAAAGATTAGACCTGCCCGAGTAAAATTTGATATTGTTTAAGATCTGCTGTAGTATCTAGCTGATCCAATTAGATCTCAAAATTGGGTGTATCCAATGATATCGTATTAGAACCCATTGTATATATGGCGATAAACTAAGATCAAGTTATATCTCAAAATTGGGATGTCCAATGATATCTTTGGAGATAAACCTAGATATATATTTGTGGATAAACTTAGATATAATTTGATCCGAAAAATGGAAGATCGAATTAGATGCAGCAATATAATTGTGAATAAACCTTGATATAATTTGATCCGAAAAATGGCAGATCGAATTAGATAAATCAATATATTTGGGGATTAATTAAGATCTAAATTTATCCAAAAAATGACAGATCAAATTAGATCCAGTAATATATTTCGGGATTGCGTAAGATCTCAACTTTTCCGATTAATTGCAGATCGAATTAAATCCAGTGATATATTTGGGGATTTGGTAACATCTTAATTTATCCCATAAATTGCAGATCGAATTAGATCCAGCAATTTATCTGGGGATTAACATCTAAAACTATCCAGAAAAATGACAGATAAAATTAGATCCAGCATTATATTTGGGTACTACAAGATCTCCATTTATTTGGGATTAAATGAGATCCCAGACAGATATTGACAACAGTTCAAAAAATAATACACTGGCAGAGCACTGATTTTATAAAAATTACAATATTTTTAGTTAGAAAATTCTTCTACCTGAAGTCCAAATTCTAATATGATATTGTCATATTAGATTTTATTTGTTGTTTCAAAAAAGGTTGATCATTTTCATAACAGACAATACAATTGTTTTGTACCTTATGTAATGTCTCGGTTTGTGTAATAAAGTTATAATTTTCTTATTGCGGACAACTGATGAGTAGTGTGATGGCTACGAAACAATTGTATTGTCTATCATGAGAATAATCAACCTTTTTTGAAACAATAAATAAAATCAAATATGACAATATCATATTAGAATTTGGACTTGAGGTAGAACAATATTCTAACTAAATATATGAGGATATAGAAAGTCCGAAAAAACTATTTTTGTATTTTTTAATGCAAAAATTAAGATAACACGGTGTTACAAAAAAAAACAAATTCCTTGGATATTATATTAATTTTTAATTTAAAATTTTTTAAAATCCGTTAAAAAATGACTAAGTTATTAAATATTGTATCCAACCAAAATTCTTGCAAAATACAAATTTCTTAATATGATATTCCTACGCATTATTTTATACAGAAATTTTACTGAGTAATAAAAATAAACAATACTTTTACATGATTTAAGCTCTCATTGCTAATTGTTGTTGTAATTCTAATTTGAGTTTAATATAACAGTGATTTACAATTTATATTCCTCAGAGTATATCAATCACATTTATTATAGTTAGTATATATCAAAAAATATACAGTGCAAATAAAATACCACTTATGTTTAAATTCATTATTTTATATTAACTAAGAAAACCCCTCCAAAATCTTTTTTAAGAAACATTTTCAGTTTTCGGAATGTAAAGTTCTGTACAAATAACAATCTGACCCCAAGCAAAAAAAATTTGGCAAACTCTGTTGTCCCAATTTGCTCCACATTGCATTTACATAATTTTACCTGCTAACTTCTAGCAAAACATCACTAGACAGAGAGCAAAAAAAACTAGAAAAATAATGTGCAAGCAATTATGCAAAAATTTAGGTTTAAAAACAAAATTAATAACTCTCTTAATTTCTAACGGATTTTTTAAAACAAAGTTGAATTTTACTCAGTAAAATTTCTGTATAAAATAATGCGTAGGAATATCATATTAAGAAATTTGTATTTTGCAAGAATTTTGATTTGATACAATATTTAATAACTTAGTAATTTTTTAACGGATTTTAAAACCGTAAATTGCATTTTACTCCTAACTAAATATGCTACTAATATAAATTATAAAGCTGTACGGTTCCCATATAAAAAAGTGCGTAAAAATATCGCCAAAGTTAAAAAATGTCGAAAAAAGTGGTAAAAAAATGACTTTGGTGCAGAAATACACACATATTTTTGGATCAACCCATATAATCATATATATCATTTTAAAGGTATAATTCTCTTCTATCCAAATCCGTTTATAAAATTAAATTGAGAACCAACTGAGTTACCCGTTATTAAGTGCATAGAGGTCCGAAAAACCGTTTTTTTTACCCGTATCTCAAAATTCTGACGTGCCTGGAAAATTTCAGAATTCTTGTTCTACTCGACAATACCTACCAGAAAAATAATATGATATCCCAGGGATTTCGACTTCATTCTTTTTTGTAACACCGTGTAATTATTACAATATTTTGTTAAAATAAGGTTTAAACTCAGAAGGTCTCGAGTTCGATACCGTTCACGGCTATGCATTTTTTTTTTATAAAATGAATTTCTTTTTATAAAATTATAATTTTATTTTCTATAAATGTTTTTATAAAATTATATTTTTTTTTATTAAATTGAATTTTTTTAAAAAAAATAATTTTATTTACATCTTTTTAACGCTCTACAATCGTGTTTCAGAAATAATCAATTGAGTTTCAGTTTTATTAATTGTATTTCAGAACTTATCAATTATTTTTCAGATTTATGAATTGTATTTCAGAACTAGTCAATTGAATTTCAGTTTTAGCAATTGTACTTGGGAAATTATTAATGGTATTTCCGAAATTCATAACTGTATTTCAGAAATTATCAAACTGTATTTCAGAAATTATCAATTGTATTTCAGAAATTATGAAATGTATTTCAGAAATTTTTCTCTATTAACTATGAAATACAATGAACAAGTTCAGAAATAGATTTGATTATTTCTGAAATACAATTAATAATTTCTGAAATACATTCCATAATTTCTGAAATACATTTAAAATTTCTGAAATACAATTAATAGCTTCTGAAATAAAGTTAATATTGTAGTTGAGTTACCATATATGACCATATATTGTTTAAATGCCACCATATATGACAATATATTGTTTAAATGGCACCATATATGGTAATATATAGTAACTTAGAGTGGTCCATGTGCATTTGATCCGAATTGTATCAGTTTTTATCTAATTGTATCAGTTTAGATCTGACCTGATTAAATTATGTGTTAATCAGATGAAATTGTATCTGATTTTTGACCTAATACAATTTTATTAGTTTATATCACATGGTATCAGTTTAGGTCCAAATAGATATATTTGTATACAAAATTATATAGTTATATCCCAATTTTGAACTGATATCAGTTTAAAACTTTGATACAATTGTACAAGGTAAATGTCGGATACAATTATATTTTATTTATATAAAATTTAACCAATTACGATCAAACCTGACACGATTACATATAAACCGATAAAATTGTATCAGGTCAAAAATCGGATACAATTTCATCTGATTAACACATAATTTAATCAGGTCAGATCTAAACTGATACAATTAGAAATTGATAAACAATTGATAAAAATATATCGGGCCATTCTTCGGATGAAACTGTATATTTATACAGATATAACTTAACTCTCTAACCGGCAAGCCCGCCTCCAGGCGGGGTATATTAAATTGACCAGAAATGCGCCAAACGAGTACTTTAAAATAAGAAATTATGCTTTTTCAACAGAAAACAAAATTTTTAAAATTTTTGTGAAGTATTTTTTTGTATACAGTGCACGGTTTGGAAGCGAGAAAGTGTCAAAAATAAAATTTCGAAAATTAAATATTTTAAAACAATCGCAATTTTTAAATATCTTAAAAACATATTTAAATCGACTAAAACAATTGATAATGACCACAAAGTAAGATTGAAGCTTCGGCTATTCAAAAAATTCCCTACTTTGGTCCAAGGATACACAGGATTCCATAAGGATACCTTTAAAGGACATCGCCTTAACTTGAAAACCAATGGACGGATTTTTCTGAAATTTGGTAAAGAGAATATATTTGGTATAAGTAGCAAAGCTTATAAGTTTGAATAATATATATTGAAGTTGTGGTGCGTTTTCGCTCAATTTCGCATTTCTCGAAAAACGAAAATCGCTACATCCACTTAAGTAACAGCACAAAAAATGTAATTTTTTTATTGCAATTACATCTTGGTAAGAGGAATAATTTATGCTTAATCCTATTAACTTTTATGCGCTGGTTTTCGAGATTCACCCTTAAGCTATTTTGGCCCATATCGTCTAAAGTAGGCAATGAAAGAAACTATTGTAGAAGAACTTATTGTTTATTTTTCGTGAGGAAAACATGGTATAAATTTCTTTGCAAAAAAGCTTAGGCCGGTTAGAGGGTTAATCACATATATGACTATATGTAACTATTTTTACTCGGGTTGTTTAAATGATACGATATATTAAAGTATATGGTACTATATATGGTAGCATATATTATCATATCTGGAACTGTATTAAAAATGTTGTTCATAAGGTACCATATAAGACCATATATTGTTGAAATGGCACAATGTACGATAATATATGGTTTAAATGGCACCATATATAGTAATATATTACTTAAATAACACCATATATAAATATATATGGCACTATATATATTATCATATAACATCATATCTGGAACTGTATTAAAAATTTTGATTATGAGGTACCATATATGGCCATGTATTGTTTTAATGGCACCATATATAATAATATATGGTTTAAATGGCACCATATATACCAATATATTGCTTAACCCTTTGACGACCAATGGTTGCTATATGTCCCATTTTTATTTTTTGTTATATTTTCCACATTTTCCAACCGATTGACTTCCATTAATAGAGGCGAGTTTTGGCTTTCAGATTATACCAAATAATTGGCCCCATATGTTCTTAGCGCCTAATTAATTGACCCCAACTTCTGAAAAATAAGTTTTTTTGTTCATCTTTTTTGGATGTCATTTATTCAGATGTTATTGGTTTTGCAATACCAAAATTTTGTGCTTCCTGTTTTCAGAAATACCAAAACATTGGGAATAGTTTTGTTTTCTTGCCTACAGGGCGCAAATTCAGCATGGGACATATGTGTCCCATTGGTCGTCAAAGGTAAACAAAGAAAAAGTTTTATAGTTTTATTTTTTTCATTAAATTAAACAAAAAATTAATAAAATTAAAGAAACTCTTCATTCAAACAAACATAAAAAAGACTTATACTTCATTTAGAGTGAGCAAAAACTATCTAGTTTTTGGCCTTTGCTAGTTTTTACTTGTCAAAACGCATACATAAAAAACAAACAAAAACTAGTTTTGTACAAAAACTAGGTAGTTTTTGCTCAGTCTAAATTTAGTATTAGGAAAAAGATATTTGTTTTAAATATATATATCGTCCCCTAAAATGCAAAAGGGCGTAATAACAAAAAAAATTCAAAAATCAAGGTTTTGATTGATTATGTTTCACTATACTAAATACATGTCCCTACAAAAATTTAACTTATATACAGAAATAAATCTATAGTCAAGAGAAGAAATATATCCTTTAATTCCAAAATATGTGTAATTCTACAATGTTTTTTGCTTCTCCTCTAAAAAGATAAAAAGTGTTGTTACGCCCTTCTGCAAATTTAGGTGACGATATATCGATTGAATTTCGTTTGGTTTCACTAAGAGCTCTTCCAAATGACGAATTGTAATTATTCCAAATTGGTTGAATTCTAAATGCTCGATCATATGATGGATCGTGATGGCTTGGTTTTTGAACATTGTGAAATCCGTATTTCTTTAAATCGTGGCCGAACCATAACAACCAAGAAGCACAGAGTATACTGGTGATGTTAATTGGTGGGTTTCATCATTTTCATATGCGTCAATCAATTCTATAACTTTATCATCTGCTGCATAACATCGACGTTGATTATTTCTTTTCTTCTTGCAATTATATATTACAACGTGCAACATTTTCAAATTTTGCTCTCACCCATGGAGGAATCAAAATATATGTGAAGGTAGACACCATTTATAGATGAACTGCATGTCCATCAGAAGTCAGATGTCCTTTTTAAAGGACTTTGAAATACTAATGCATACTAAAATGGCAATATATAATATTATCACTTCTCTCCAAAATGGGCATCAAACAAGAAATGATAATATCCCCAGTTCAGTGATAATATAAATTTTGACAAAAAATTAAGAAAATAATTTTCAAAATTTTCAGTAGAAAAAAAAGAAAAACAGTTTTTAAAATGTAGAAAAAAGAAAAACTGTTTTTAAAATGTAGAAATTCTCCTCTTTCATTTGATCCCCATATTAGCGTCATGGAATGTACAAAATATCCTTAAAAAAGAGTTTGCCAAAAACCATGCGCTGAAAATTTAAAGTCCTTTTTTAAGGACTACTAAAGTGATCATGAAAAATTGAGTACGAATTTTTACTAAACGTGGTTTCTTCTTTCACTGGTTAATCGATTTTTCCAAATGAGCAAAATTATTTTGAAAAAACGTTAGAACACTCGACTTTAAGCACAAAACTCGATATGCAAACTACTTCGTATGATAAGAAAAACAAAAAAACTAGTAATCGACGCTCTATGTAAAAATTTACAACAACAACAAAACCAAAAATGCAACAATTTCTTCAAAAACTATAACAAAACACACTATACTCGATACGAGCAGAGTAAGTTAGTTGTTCACAAATTTTTACCGTTGACGACCAATGGGATATACACTTTTGCTCACGAAATTAAGTCAATTCAAGGTTTTTTTAAATTTTATTGTTGTTGCCTTTATTTTTAAATTTCAAAATAGTGGCTAAATTCGTCACGAAAGGCAAGGAGATGGTTCAGAAAATTATACAGAATTTTAACGTAAAGTTTGTTTTTTCATCTTGTCACTTGTTTTAATTTGACTTAATTTCGTGAGCACAAGTGTATATGTCCCATGCATTTTTTCAATGAAGGAGTTGAAAAAAAAATATTTTGGACGACACTTTTGTTTAGAAATGTTGGGTCGATTATCACGATTATCGTCAAAGGGTTAAATAACACCATATATAAATATATATGGCACTATATTTAGTAGCATATATTATCATATCTGCCACTGTATTAAAGATTTTGTTCATGAGGTACCATATATGACCATATATTGTTTAAATGCCACCATATATGATAATATATAGTTTAACTGGCACCATATATAGTTATATATTGTTTAAATGATACCATATATAATTATGTATTGCTAAAATGTCACCATATATATTAATATATAGCTCTATATACAACTATATATGCAATAAGATCAGCCATGCTATGTAATATATAATCATATATACCATATCTTATATTATAAAGGCCGATATCTAATTAGATAAAATTATATATGGCATAATATAAGGAAAAATTTTGGAAAAAGACGTTATATATAATTATATATGGATATACATAACGACATGTCTAATTAATATTGTAATATATGCCACATATGATTGTATATAATTTTTTTTACTAGGGTGATCAATTTGTTTAGATCTAAATATGATTGAATCTAATTAGTCTGGCACTAGATCTGATCATATGTGTTCGGGTATACCATATGTGATAGACTTTATGGCCAGATCTGATCAGATGTGGTGCCAGATCTATTTATATCTAAAGTGATCTGGAAAACTTCGTGATTTTCATGACCAGATGTGAGCAGATCCGGCCAGGTTTAATACCAGATCTGGTATCAGATCTTATCCATTGGAGCCGGCATCAAAATAAAAATGTACGAACAAAGTTTGGTTGAAGAATAACTCGGTAAGATCAGTTTATAGGTATAAGCTCTTCAATTTGAGTTTAAAGTCAAAATCAAATTTGATTTGATTATATATGGTTAGTCAGATCTGCCTACATCTGGTACAATTATTTCGTTTTAGGACATATTTCCTGGGGAGTTATTTCATGTCTTTAATGATGCATAATCCCGAAGCCACGGGTCTTTTTTTTTAAAAGACAGAAACCGCGGCTTTCAAATTATTTGGGTTTTAGAAAACTGATATAGAGTAAATTTCCTTAAGAGATTGTTGTCTTTGTATCTAAAATTATTTTCAGCTTCCTTTGTCATTGTTTGTAGTTTATGCGGTTATATCGTCGATTTGGAATCAATAAATGACTCCAATTAGCCTCTCAAATTCGTTAATTAATGTCCCAGACAATAGTTAAAGGAATATTGTAAAAATGGACCTGCATCTGGTTAATTTTTTATTAAGATAATTATGAACAATTCGCATTGAGACAATTAACATTTCTTTCTTTTTCTAATTTTTAAGAGTAACGTGCATACATTTGCCCGTATCTAGCAAATGGTTGTATGTTGGTACAGAAAAAGGCAATATTCATGTCGTTCATATAGAATCCTTTGCCCTTAGTGGTTATGTTATCAATTGGAATAAGGCAATTGAAGTGTAAGTGATTTTATTGTTTTTTTTTTGCAAATATTTTCTTTTAAATGTTTTATTTCTCTTAGTGTTAGAGCTAGTCATCCGGGTGCTGTGATTGCATTATGTGATAATCCGTTGGATGCAAATAAGGTAATTTCTTAACAAATCAATAGAATGGAGACATGAAAGTACTAATTCCATATTTTCGTTTATTTAATCCAATTCAGTTACTGATTGCATTTGAATGTGGCCTGCTTGTGTTGTGGGACTTGAAGGGCAAATTTGCCGAAATGCGATGGCAGGCGGCGGAACCGGCGAAATCAATTTCTTGGCATTATGAAGGAAAATATTTTGTATCTTCGCATAAAGATGGTTCCATCTGTTCGTGGCCTATGAGACCGCAACCAAAGCCTCAGTCATTAGTATTTCCACATGGTATATGTAAATTAGCGAACGCAATTAAATTTTAATTAAAACAACATTTATTCCGTTTTAGCCAAAACATCGAAAGATGGTACTTTGGAAAAATGCAATTCCATTTACAAAGTTGATTTGAAAGCCTCTCAGTCTGGGTAAGTTTAGAATTTTTAAAATTTTATTCAGTTCGCGATAAAATCAAGAATTTAAATTTTACTTTTCCAGTGAAACATTTACAATTTTTTCGGGTGGTATGCCAACGGAGAAAGGTGCAAAATCAAATTGTATTACTGTTATGGTGGGGAAAACAACCACTGTATTGGAAATGGAACATGCTGTTATTGATTTTATAACGCTTTGTGAAAATCCTTGGACATCTGGTAAGTAAAAATACCATAGTTTATTATTTTTGTCATTGCATTTGACCACGCCTCAAATGGAGTTTTTAAATTGTTGAAGTCTGCAATTAAATGGCGGTCGTCGAAAAGCTAAGATACAGATATCCAGTCACCTTGTATTCAAAGCCATGTTTTTAATATATCTGAGTTTATCAGGATTGCCAACCGATTCATATGATTTGTGTTAATGGATAACGTTATTTCAGAATTATTTTAAAATTGTACACAAAAAATTTAATTATGATCATGTTTGGTTAATTTGATAAATTTTATGAATTCAAACTAAGAAAATTGGACGTCAGAATGAACTTATTACAAAGTCATATATACATATGCCCGTATTCTGGTAAAGTTATCTGTGACAATTCTTGGGCAGGTCTTAGAATCACTGTATAAAATAACTAAGTTTTCCAAAGCTTTTATTTTTCTAAAAACATTTTTTATATTTGAATTTAAAAACAAATTTTCAATGCCTCAGTAGCTCAATTGGCAGAGCTGTTGTGTGCAAAAATTTTGTTTCTTTACAGGCCTGGTTTCGAAACCCACTGAGGGCTATGACAATTTTTTTATTTTTATAGCAATATTTCGTCATATGAAATCAAAAAAGCCGTAAGTTACAAAAAAATTCAAAATCGACTTTTTGATCGATTATGATGCACCGTATCCAAATACATATTCCTGCAAAATTTTACACTCCTACGACTACACACGACGATTTTATTAACAAAATTCTAAACAGGCCCAAGTGTAAGCGCAAACAATTTTAAAAAGTTTTTTGCTTCTCCTGTAAAATTTTTTAAATGTAACTTACGGCTTTTTTGATTTCATATGACGATTTGTCATCCCGCGGGATCCCAATTTTACCAAAAAGCGTTTTCTTACTACACAATTGGGTAAATGAGAGCTGTCATGAGAGAGTAATATTCTTGTTCTTCTTGCACGAGAAAGCCCAGACTTTTTTTTCGTGTAAATTTGGGTAAATTGTTTTAATCAGCTGTTATATCATCAGTTGGGTGCAACTAGTTCAATTGAACTCTTCACTGATTTGAACCAAAGAACTAGTTCACAACTAATAGCTCTTTTAGTTCAATCGATCATTTCATTCATTCAGAAAATATATTTATCATTTACAAAAATTAGTATAATAGTTGCAAAAGCCTATCGGTGATTTTACAACTCCATAAAATTACCGACAATTTTGTGAAGACGCTTGTTTAAATGTGTTAAAGAGTTAAATATGTAAATAAATCGAAGCTTTTGTTTAATATTAAAATCTTTTCCAAATTTAATAAACTATGTATTCCTTTTCGTAAATAGAAATGTCTAAAAAGGAAATTTTTATTAAATTTTTGATTTAAAAAGGGGTTTAACTAGAAAAGCTATCTAGATTTTTACAACAAATTGAACAAGAACTAAAAAGAGCGCTCACCAAAACGAACTATAATGCACAAATCTATTGACATTTGTTTTTCGGGCTTCAAATGTAGTTTTTCGCGTTCGTTTACTTTTGTTCATTTTTGTTATTTCGGGAGAGTATTTCATTTTAACGAACTTTACCCAAAAAGTAAAGAAACAGAGCTTGTATTTCAGTGTTGTTAACTTTATTTCAAAATCGCTGGATGTCATTTGTGAATAAAGGGAGTACATATTTTTACATTTTTCTGGAGTTTATTCTGTTCCATTAATTGAAATTTTGTTTTGTGATTGTGGAGCCTATTGGGAGGCTAATTTTAATTCATCATGCAGCATGACGCAGATGAAGATGATGAAGCAACTGGTGGAAATTCGGTTTTATGTGACAATGACAATTCTGCGGCTAAGAGAAAGAGGCTGGAGGGCAATATCTCACCGACAATAATAGACAAGTCCAAAACAAATGGACGATTATTAGATGAATATGAACGTGTTCACAGCAGCCAAAATAGATTTGCCATTTTAGGCGAACTTGAAATTGAAAATACGTGCACCGATAATGGCGGTCAACAAAAAAAAAAAAAAATGCCGAACGTTGGTTCTGCACCGTTAAATAAAGATGGTGTTACAGATAGGCCAACGTTCTGTCCCACTAATTTTCTTTACAACTTTAACATAACGCATCTTGTGTCTCAACTAGAGGCTAAGTCTCCAAAAATTATTTACAAAATTAAAAATGTCAATAAGCAAAAGAGTAAACTTTATATTTCAGATCTTAATGTTCACTCTGAAATGATGACTCTACTTATAGAAAAAAAAGATAAAGTCCTACTCTTTCACCCCAAAGGAGTTTAAGCAAATTTCTCTAGTTTTACGTGGCTTGTACTTTAAAACGAGCACATAGGAAATAAAGGATGCTTTAGATCAAAAGGTACCAGACACTGTATGTAATGTATCTAAATTTACAACAACGCTTTCAAAGAAAAACAACGCTGACACCGGGCTATTTCTGATTTCTCACTCTCCTGGTAAAAAATTAAGTGACATTGCTAATATAAAATTTTTTACTAAATCAGACTGTGGTCTGGGAAAAGCCAAACAAAAATAGCAATGAAATTCAGTGTCATAGATGTCAGCATTGGGGACATGTGGTGCGAAATTGTAATTCGGTCTATAAATGTGTAAAATGTGACAAACGCCACCTTTCTGGTGAACGTAAACATATTCAATCCGAGGAATCAAAACCGATTTGTGTAAACTGTGGCGAGACAGGGCACCCAGCCAATTGGAGGGGCTGTGGCTCGTACAAAAAGTACGTCAAAAATAAGCTTGATCGGTTGAAGAAAGTTCGTGAGGAGAAAACATTAGTAAGTCGCAATGTAAACAACTGGAATAAAATGCCATTCCATGAAAAAGAAACTCGCCCATTATTGAGGAGTTTCTAAAATAAGCAAATTTCTTCCTTGAACCAGAGGAAATGACATTGGAACAAGAAATAAATAATTTTCTTAAGAACTACAAAAATATACAAAAGATAGAGGCAAAGGGCGAATTCCTACGTCTTTTAAAAAAAGTAAATATTTACTACGGCCCATAGACATTTAAATTTTCTTACTTTTAACGTACGTTCCATTGTCGACACCAGTCGCCAAATCGATCTCTTAAACACTCTCTCCTATAACAAAACGTTAATCCAACGCTTTTATTTATGAAAAATCTGATATTGACGCATTTTTAAATATGAAATGATGCTCCAGAAACGATTTGTGGAAAACCTAGCCACTCACGACAACTTTCTAATGAACGAAATCTATAAACACGAAGGAGATATAGATTGGACAAGTTTCTCCTACTTATCTCCCATTGGTATCATGGATGAGCAGAATGTTGATGACCCATACATCATCCCAGAGTTTTACAGAAGGGCTCTCCCCGGATCTCATGGGGGTTAATTGCAATAAATGGAAAATATGTAAATACATAGTAGTCATGTTCTAAAAGAATGATTATTTTGTGTAAACACATTTGTATTTCAAAATTATGTAATACAGATGTGGTTGTATTAAATGTTTTATTTTTCTTTGTATTATATATTTTATTTCCTTTTATACCTTATAATTTATTTTATATTTAAAACTTAATGCTTAGCATTGTCAATTTAATTTTCAAACTAACGTTATGAGTATTGAGTCTTATCATATCGACTTTGTAAATTAACGTATTTATTGTTCTTTACATTTAATTTGAACAGTTCGAATTTTCTCCCGTAACTTTTCTGCAAGGTTGGCAACCGAAACGAATAACGGTATAGGTATCGGTATTGGTATCGATTTTTTATTTGTTTCGGTATCGGTATCGGTAACGGTTTTTTAATCATTTCGGTATCGGTATAACCGATACCGAAACATTAATACCGGTATATACCGGTATTGTTGAAAAAATTTAGAAAAATATAAAAAAAACGTTCTTAAAAAAACTCAATTTTATTAAATTTTTATAAAGGATAAGTATAGTTTATGGAAATGTTTTTATAATATGAAAAAAAACAATAAGTTATTAAAAATTTCTAATGTAAGTGTTTTATTTTTTAAACACAAAAATTTTTTTTAAATCTATTAGGAACACAAGTTGATTCACTACAAATATTTTATAATTGTTTTGAGATCATATAATAAAATAAAAAAAAAATAAGTTTATAAAATTAATAAAAGGATTCTCTAAAAGAAACTGTAAATTCAATTAAAGGTTTAAGAAACCAGTTTATATATTAAATTATACTTACTAAATTTGTCACAAGTTAGAGAATATTTATGAAGTTAAATAAATTAAAAACAATGTTGCCAATGCAAACTAAAGGCTGATAACCGCACTTTGAATTTATAATACGATTTTCTATTAACAATGAATAATAAAGTTTAATTGTTTAACAATTTTGGAAATTTTATATAAAAAAAATTTGTATTTTTGCTAAAAACGTGAAAAAAAACAATTTTTTAAAACCGATTCCATACCGGTACGACACCGGTATTAAAGGAAAAGGTTTTTGAATACCGGTATTTTTTGAAATCAAGAATTTCGGTATTGGTATCGGTATCGGTTGTCAATTTGAAAGGGTTTTGAAACGGATAACGGTATTATAACGGTATCGGTTGCCAACCTTGCTTTTCTGTGATAATAACCGTTAAAGATACTGCCGATTAACATTTTTTTTTTATTATTTAGTTTTAGGTGTCGAATATTTTTAGGTACTTTTTTTAATCAGAATTAAACGCTGAAAGTTATGGTTAATGCCGGGAGCAAGCATTTTTTTCTTTTAAACATTGTGAAAATACGTTGTAGTATTGTATAGTGATTATACTGTCCCTGTTTAGCAAGTTGCTTATTCATATTTATTTTTTATTAGAACAAAATGTAAATAGTTCAAAGAATAATATTATTCTATCGATAAGTATAAAGAAAACATTTTAATTGAACGAAAAGAAGACTCAATAGAAAACATTTACTTACTTGTGAATAAAAATAATGCAAGTTTTAAGGAAATTTTATAGAATTTCCAACAATATTCAGTTTTTATAGATCCGATCAGTACTCGGTAAATTTTATTATGTAATTTGATAAAAAGTCGATATCGCTGATTTTTCATTAAAAGCCACGTCTACTTAGAACGGGTAGCAAAATTAAAAAACAAACGCTACACTAAAAATTTCTACAACGGCGATAAATTTAAAAAAAAAAACTTTAATGATTCTATTGTATTGTCCGCCACTCTATCCTTTAGCAAAAGGATATTATCGAAGGCATAAGATGCGAAGTAATAGAAATAAAATCCAGTAGTGCGATTCTCTAAGTTTCTTAACGATTTTATCGATTTCGTTAACTAACGATAATTGTTGGTTGATTTACCGAAAAAGTTATTCACTATATTTTGTTTGTTTGATTTTAAGTTACTCCATTGACAGCAAGCCACCAATGAAGGTTCCATTAATATATAATGGAAAATTATTTGGCCTTTTAAAGTGGCAATACCAATTCTGAAGCTTTGCTTCCAATATTTCAAAAATTTTAAATGGCGTCTATATAGACGCCAAATGCGATACTTCCATTAATTGTAAAAAATGAACGAATGCCGAAAGACGAACACACAACAATTGCCGTAAGCAATGGAAGCGTAAACGATGTCTCCATCGGAATGCGAACGGTTTGCATATGGTTAGACTACACAGTCTAACGGCTTGCTGAGACACGGTTCAGAGTATCGCAAAACAAAAAAATACAATCGTTGCTTCCTACTAAAAAATTAATACGGATCAAACGACGACCTTCTTCCTCGGCGACTCACGGCGAACTGTTCCCTATACTTTAGTTAACGATATTATTCGTTAGAAAAAGTTACCGACAAATTTCGGTAGAAATAAAAAAATACAAACAATTTGATAGAGAATTGTGCTTGTCCCTGGGCTGTTGTGGTGGGTTGGAATCTGACCCGGGAAGCACGCCAACCCGAGCTAGCTGGCGTCACCACTACAGTGCCTTTGGGGGCACGTAACAATATCATTAAATAAATAATTTAAAATTATAAAATAAAAATCTGAAAAAATGTTAAATTTTTTCTTTTTTTAATTTGTAAGATAAATAATATCAAAAAGATTCCGAAGCTGTTTAAACTAGAGATGGGCGCGTGTGTGAATTTTGACACACGCTCACGCACGCTCACTAACGAAAAATAATAATCACGCACGAACAATTTTTTTATAATCACGCCCACGTGATGGATTTTAATTTAAATCACGCTCACAAATACTCACGCTCACAAAAAATACGAAATTTGTTTTTTATATTAAATTTTTAAGGAAGCTTTCTTTATTGAATTACAAACTTAATTAGGTAACTAAGGAGAATTAAAATTAGTCCAACTATAAAAAAATTTTGTTAAAAACTTATTAGGTGTATAACTTAAAAATGCGGGATGTTTGTGGCTTTAATAACTTATGTATGTATTTTGGAAAAAAAGTTCTGCTGAAGCACATCGATGGGTCTCCGAAGCTTATCCCGAATATGTTCCATCGATTTCAACGTGCGGTTCAAAAGTTGTGATTTTGACACGGAAGACAAAGACCGCCCAGGTTAGCCGAAAATGTTCGAAGATGATGAATTGGAGGCATTACTCGATAAAGATTATTGTCAAACTCAAGAAGTACTTGCAAAATCATTGGGAGTCACTCAAGCAGCAATTTCAAAACATTTGCATTCAGCATTTGTTTCGATCGATGCAGAACGCTCTCACTGGAATACGCTTCACTTCAGAACAGGGGTATCCGAAATTGGCTTGATTCGATCTTGGCCTTCTTATGTTGCCAGAAAGATGGGAAAAGGTCATAGCTAACGATGGCCATTACTTTGAATAAATTTATATAGTACCAATGTATCACATTAAATGTCCAAAATGCGATACACTTTCACTGTGAAATGTATTTAATGGCGCACAATGAATGACGTTTATAAAATAAATGTACAACGAACAGCTCAATGTAAACAAAACACGAATCTGAAATGAAATCGAATTTAATTTGATTGTATTTTTAAACGAACCAAATCTCAGAATTGAAAAAAAGTTTCAATTGGAGGAATACCTACTTGTCATAAAACAGCAAGATAAACCAATAGCCACAATGTGCATGTCACTATGCCGGCAAAATAGAATATCTCGACTAATTTGCTTGCACAAAAAATACCGATAGCTCAATTTAAATAATCGATTGACTGAAATCAAATTTTAATGAATTTAGACCCTGTGCGAGGTGGCTAAATAAATTCTAAACTAAATACAAATTGACAAAAGGGTTTAAAATTTCTTTGAAAATTTTTTGAAAACTTTTTCAAGTTTCATAGAAACTTGGAAACCTGAAATTAGTATAGATTTTATTTAGCCAGTTCGCACTCACCCTTAAAAACGATTTGAAACCAATTAAACCTGTCAAATTATCCCATTTGATATTACACACCATATACATATTTCTTCATATACACCATATACACGCAAAAAATAAAAAGGGGGACATTACATAAAATAAGTGTATAAGTTACCTAGTTTTAGTATGTATTTTAGCTCTACCCAAGTTTTGGGTATAACTTATATAATATGCTTGGTATAAAATAAGAAAACAAAAACTAACAATTACTATACAAAAAAAAAAACTTGGTAAATATTTCTTATTCTGTTTTTGGAATTATTAGCACTTACTTAGTTTACGTTAAATTATTTAGCTCTTTCCTTTTCCCTTATTAAAACAATTTCATTAATTTATTTAATTATTTATTTTATAATTATTACTGATATTAATAGTTGGATGCGGTCACATAAGTAGACAAACATGAAAATATTAGCCCACACAAGACGAAATACACTGATGATGGCTTTGTAGCGAAAGCCGAAAATACGTATTATGTATTGCTGGTCTTATCGAATTCTTTCAAATATATTTTTATTCTTTGTAATTTACTTGTAAAAATTGTATCATCTTTCTTTGATTTGAAAATAATTTAAACAGAAAGTGATATTAATTTATGATCTAGAGTCAAACTAAAAATAACATTCATTTACTTAAAAATGAGAGATCAACTAGATATTCCCCCAATTATCTTAAATAAATAATAGCTTAAAAAATATCGAAAAAATTTTAAATTTTCAAATGTTTTTTTAAGTGCAAATAAAAATCGAGCTTTTTTTAGCAAATATTTCTGTTAATTTAACAGGATAGACTGCTATTTGCATTCAACTAAATTTAGCATTAAAATAACAAAAATTTTGTAGATATAACAGTTTGTTTTTTGATATTTTTAGTCTACTAATATTTAGCAGAATTTTCTGCAAATTTTACAGTACAATTTGTCATTTTCAATTAACTAAAAGTTAACTTAAATATAATTAAAAATTGTGTAAATTTCACAGTTTTATTTTTACTGTTCTTATTTTACTAAGGAATTTTCTCCTCGGTATGGCTGAAGACGTTTTTAACTGTTTATTTCTCTTAGGAGTATTGTGTGTATGGGTTAAGGGTTTCTCTTTGCCAATTTTGGTACGTTAAGCTTTTTTGCATAGCGGTCTTCGGCCGATCATCTGTTACTAGAATCAATTACTTTAAAAGATGAAAGAGGATGCATATATATTTAATCCTTAAATTCCCAGTGGAACATAGGGATGCATACTAGGATTAAATTTTATATTATTAATCTTTTGTTTTGAAGGGAATTACTTTTTAATATATAACTTCAAAATAAACTTCTAAAGGGAATAAACATTGGTATTTCGTCATTTCTTTTGTTTTAGAAACCCAAGAACCGTATGCGATAGCAGTACTCCTGCAATATGATTTAGTATTAATAGACTTACTTACACCCGGTTTTCCATGTTTCGAATCGCCTTATCCTATGGACTTACACGAATCACCTGTTACATGTTGCACTTACTTAACTGATTGCCCCTCGGATTTGGTTCCTGCGTTTTACTCGGTACGTTTTACAAATATTAACTTTTTTACAAGATATGCCCTCTTCATAGTCAGGCACAAACATAATGGTATACTGAATTTTTACAGGTTGGTCGTACTACGACATCTAAAAAAACTGGTTTCTCAGAAAGAGAATGGCCCATTTCAGGCGGAGAATGGTCACCAGCGTCTTGTAGTTATTCAGAAATTGTTATAACTGGCCATCAGGATGGTAGTTTAAAATTTTGGGATTCTGGTGCTGGCTCATTACAGGTACTTTTCCCATTTTATTCTAATCAACTTTTATTTTAATATTTATTTTGCCTTAACAGATTTTATATAAACTTAAGACGGCGAAAATTTTTGAAAAATCGAAAAATTTACAAGCCGATACCACTGGTATGGATTATCCCTTGGCAATTCAATTAATATACCTCTGTTCCGAATCAAGACGTTTATGTGTTGCTGGTTCAATGGGACAAGTTTTGTTGTTCAAATTTCGTAAAGTTGAGTCTACGTCAGACGTGTTAGTTCTGGAAATTCCAATACTCTTCGAGAACTATGATGATATTTATGGTACTAGTCCCGAATGTGATTTTATCCCACATCAAGTACAAAAAACCGAATCAAGTGAATCCGATAAGGTAATGAAATAATATTAAGGTTGTTCACAAGGGGTGTGCTATTTATTGTATCGTTGTATCGTCCTAACAAAAAACAGAGTTGTTAGAATTTAAATTGAAAAAATACAACATTTGAGAATAGAACGATACGACATTTTTACGTATGATTAGTGTCATATGTTTGAAGGTGCTAACAGAAAGAAAACCCAATAGAAAATCGTTGTTAAAGTGAAATAAAAATTTTAACAACTCTGTTTTTTGTTAGGGCGATACAACGATATAACAGATAGCACACCCCTTGTGAATAACCTAATTGTATATTGTCGTAATGTGTTTGTAAATAAACTAAATTTGTTTATAAATAGACGGATAACTTATTACGAGTTAAAACGGGTTCACAGCGAAAGCCACCTGGGTTTCAGTCGCAACTGGTTTGTTTAACAACTGGCCCAAATAGAAGAGTTGTTCAGGTGACATCATTATGTATAAATTCAAATTATGGATTGTAAGTATAAATTTATTCTTTATTCAAGCATGTGTTCAATATTTGAAAGTACACACATCTTTTATTCGGGATAGTGTATTCCAATTCTTATTTAACTAATTGTGATAAGTACTTTTAAGTACTTTTGCATTCCCGCCACAATCGGTTTTACAAAACAGAAACACTCGTTAACTTATTAAGAACATCAAACCATGATTGTACGATTGCTTTTCTTTAACGGGAATTAACATTAATATTTTGTTATTATTCGGCAAATTTCTTCCAAATTTTACTTATTTATCTCAGAATAGAAATAAATTCCGATCCGTGATTTTATTACGTTTTTCAGTACCTGTCAGGTTTACCGTGTGAAACCTAGCCCAATGAACTGCACCCCGGTCATAACTGACCTTAAGGATTTTACTAAGTTTTTCACACCTAGGAACTATTAGCTTTTCCTTGTCAAATCACCGCACAAATTACAACAGTGAAGTTCCCTTAAATTCTAAAGGTGACATTCGATATGCAAAAAAGAGCATCCATTTTTTAAACATGACTTTTATTCTTTACATTCAAAATAAGAAAATCTAAAAATAAAATAATACAAAAACAACATCTTATTGAAACTTGACGCATAAGAATAATTTTCTACTGAAGATTTGTTAAATTTACAACGGTAACGGGTATTTCATGAGGTACGGACATTTTGTTGTCCCGAATTTTGAAATTTTCGAATTTCGTAACGAAATATCACTTAAACGGCGCGTATTGAGCTTATCACTTAAAGTTTAAAAAATCTGACATATTTCTCAAAAATATTCTGGTAGAACAAGTTATAAAGAAAAATATGTGTGTTACACTTTTTAATGGCACGCATGCCGTTAGACTGTGGAGTCTAACCACATGCAAACCATTCGAATTCCCTTGGAGGCATCGTTTACGTTTCCATTGGAATGGCAATGGTTGTTTGTGCACGTGTTAAGTCCATCGGCATTCGTTCTTTTTGTTTCTTTTTGTGGCGTGTTGGGGCCTCATCTAGCTGAACCTCCACTGTGAACGCAATGGTTTGTTACGTGTTGCTGTTGTTCCGGCACGTCTGTTATATATAATTTATTAGTGGGATATCCTGGCAAACTGCGTGTTTCTTTATGGACACCGCCAATTTATTTATCTACATTAAAGTAGATACGAATTCGAAAAAATTCAGTAGTTAGAGAAAAAAAGTCTAATGCCCATTGTCGGACTTAGGCCGGCCTCCTTTTTGACGACCCCAGAATTTAAAGAAATCTACCTATAATTCTTGTATCTATGATTTTGATGGCAAAAAGTATCACAACATTATTTTTTTTTAAATATCAATTAATCCTGTATTTTTAGTTGGGAAAATGTCTACTGGTTTCCTAGGAAGATAATTTGTTTGAAAAATTCTTACACAAGAAATATTTAAGAAGCAAATCGATCTTAGTTCTGATTATAAAACTGGCCCTAAGAGTTTTCCTTTAAGAACAACTATTACAATAGAATCAGAGAGTTGTTCAATAAGCATCTGAAGGGATTTGATACGAAAATGGAAAAGGATTTTTAATAGGAAAATATCGCAGAATATTTTTTGTTGAGATAAATATCTTAAGCGGCGAATACATTAAGGAACATTCGTGAAAAAATGCCTATTTTTTGTGAATGTGTGTGTGTGCGTGTTGACATCGTGCAATTCGTGTTCACAAAATTTTTTGATGTTTTTTGTACACTCTAAAAAATGCATTTAAAAGTACTACTAAAAAGCATGTAAGTTTTCATGCAAAATTACAGAAAATGCGTGAATTCAGGCACATTGTGTTTGATAAACCTAATTACCTCTTTTAGTATACAAAAGTACATAAAAAATACAGTATGTTGCATGTTTGTAAACATGTTTCCAAATTTATGAACATAAACTCTTTAAAATTGCACATATTATGCGTAAGTTTTTGTATTAGACATAAAGTATGTAATCATACATATTTTAAAGGGTACCATTGAAATTGTCAAAATATTTATAAATACAAAAACGAAAACCATAAATTTTTATATTTCATAAAGAAAACAGCTCTCCATGTGACAAAATCTAAAGAACCATACATTTGGAACCTAATGAACGGATTAGTGACGAGCATTTGTATGCAGAACAAAAAGAGTATGAATAAAAAAAGTGAGTGAATTAATATAAAACCACGGAATTGGGCATCAAAAACATGTTAATTAAATGTGATAATAATTACGTAATTCTATTTATATTGCAGATATATTATGCAAACTTCTATTTTCGATACGAGAACAAGATTTTTAAGTTTTGGAACACATTTATTTATTCATTTGCATTTGCAATAGTGATGGAATTTAAAAAATTACCTATATGTGTGTATTAAGCATTTGCAAATTTTGTATATTCTTCTCTGAAAGAGCCTTCAGTTTTTAAAGAGAGACGCACACCAATCCTTATCGAGCAACGCGAAACGTCCTTCACATGAAATAGATCTCCGATACTCAAAGATATCAAAAATATTAAGCAATTGCGATGTTAAAGGAATATTTTGCTAGCAATGTTCCTAAAAGACGGTGTACCTAAAAGTGGTAAAAAGTATATTGAATTTGCGCTTGAAGACTGTAGCATTTTTCTTGTAAAAAAGGTGTTTCTGCCTTATATTTGTTAAATGTTTTCTGTATATTTCAAATTGTTTAATAAAAATAAAATAATTTCAAAAAAATAACTGTTTCCCGTTTTAAATTTCCATAATGTACATCAGTAGGCATTAAAGATGTGGATTTAGGCTTCTTATACTGTATTTTTGGGCATGAAATCTGTAAATTTAGAGATTTAAACTGTAATTTACTATGTTGCTAAACATTTTTTACTATTTTAGTATATAAGTTTACATACATTTTGCCTATTTTATTTACATACAATGTGTGTACTGATTTTCCGTTTACTAACAAAATGTAATTCTACCCTATTTATAGTAGGAGAAAAGATACCTACAATAAATAGGGTAAATTTACATGAAAATTTATTAGAGTGTACCCTACTCAATGTTACTTAATGTATTTGCCGCTTTAGATTTAATAGTTTTCTAAACCAATAATTAGTTAATATCTAACAAGGAAGTTACTTCAAACTAAACATTAGGTACTATTTTGATGAAATTTTAATATGTTGTAGAAACAAAAATTTTAAGATGAACATCTCACGGTTTTTGGCTACCTCGGTAATTTAAGTGATCAAAATATAGGGTTAGAATGAATTCGTCCAAGGTCGACGAAGAAATGAGACAGGTTGATTTTAGATTTCTCTATCAAATATCTGAATTTTATACTAATCTGAGAGTATAGCTTGGAATACATTCCTTTTACGAGGTTTTTGTCAGAAAAATATATGAACTTTTCAGAGTTTTCTATAAAAACATGGCGATTTTGCTAAGGATAAGCTACCAGGATTATTGAATTTTGAAAATTATGGAAATTTTATGAGAAGGGAGGGAGCCATTTTTAAAATTTTTTGTGTATAAAAAAAATTGTAAGCATAATGCCGAAAGTGTTTTTCAAGATTAAGACTTTGAGAATGTGCAAATAAACAACCGAACATTAATGGGCCCTTGCCCACCCCAGAAAAATGGTCTAGGTACGCCGATGCTAATGCCATAAAACAGTTCATATTGGAATTGAGCATAATATAGACCTTCCGAAAAAATCAGCCTGTGTTATTATTCCTTTCTTGTAATAGATTTACTTTTTTTTAGAATGGCATATGGTACCGAATATGGACTTGTAATAATTGATATTATACAAAAAATCTGTTTACTAAGTGTAGCATGCCCAGATCTGTATGGTGCTCATGATCCTTACTCTAGAACACCGAAGAGTCCAAAACGTATTGAAAATAAAGAAGAACAAAGTCGCTCACCTAGTTCTGATCAGGTAAGTTACAAGAAATTCTTCCTTGTTTAATTTACATAAAATTGATGCTCTCTAAGAATATTATTTTTTTTAATTACAATTTTTTTTTTCGAAATTCTAAATTGCATTCTGTAGTTTTTTAAGGCAGCATATTAAAACAAATGCATTTGTAATATTATTAATTTTGAAATTTGCTTCTTTGTACGAATTTACTTTGACTTTTCTTTTTCTTTTATCTTCCTGTAATTTATTTCACATATTTTCTTTTTGATTTCTAGTAAAAAGATTGGTAGTTACTTAGAAACTTTTTATTTTTTATATTTACAAATTTAGTTTAACTCGTTTTAAATTGGAATGTTTTTTAATCTCATTATTCCATTACAAAATAAAGTGGAAGTACAATACCTCTTACTACTTAAATACTTATATTGAAAGTAAAGAATATTTAAATGTATCCCCCCGCTTTCCTTTCTATTTTCTTCTCCCCTTCTGTGTCTATATTTTCTATTGTTTTGTAAGCCTGTTGTGAAATCAGTCACTGAATTTAAATGCTTTAAAAAAAACTTATGTAGAGCGTGGCTTAATTACAAAAAGTATCAATTTTAAATTAATAAAATCGAATAAACCCCTACCCCTCTTCCGCATGCAAATAAATATGTGTCTGTTAATTAAGTAATTATAAACAAATATATTTAATATATTTTTTGTTTAATTTTTGGGCAATAGCTGCTAAAAACGATAATTACTCGAATAAACAAATAAAATAATTAAATTTACCCGGTGTTTTTACACGACTTTCAATTTTATATAAGAAAATTATCTTTTGTTTTAAATACTATTATTTTCATTTTGTACATACAAATAAACAAATTTTTTATTGTATTTTGAATCTACTCAGTCAGAAAAATCGAAACGGAAAAGCGCTGGCAAGGCAAGTTAACAGGTCGTACAATGATAACAGCATTAGACGTTTGGACCAGTTGTCCAAAATAAATTAGAAAAGTATTTATGAAACGATAATTGTCAACGTTGGCAAAATCCCACAAGTGTGGCCTAAAAATAGATTTTCCAAAATATAATTGAAAATTGTGTTTTTTGCTTGCTGGGACTCGAACCCATGCCGTCAGATTGTCAGTCAAAAGCTTTACCGACTAAGCTAACGAGACATATAATTAGTGTCCGACCGAAGGCACTTTTTTCGGCCGATGCCGAGCAATAATTTTTATTTACAATAATTGGCCGATTGTTTTTATTATCGTCGATGCCGATTATTTGTATGAAGCCCAAACAGCAGTATAAGCAATGGCTTAAAAAGTGAATGCCATTGGCTAACCGTTGGTTACCGCTAACATGCCAGCATTTTCATAACGTTTGTTGGAACTACCTTGCCAACGTTAGCAAAACGCCGGAAAACCCAAAAAATTGTTAATCTTACTGTCTATTTTCAGACCAAAAAAAATATTTTTTTTTAAAGCTACACAAAAAGAATTTACACAATTCTAATAAAATTTTTAAACACCTTTCTCATACCAAATTTGTAAATACAAAAAGAAAACTTTTTAAAAAGGCATCAACAAAGAAATTTGTAAATCCAAAAAATTTTTTTTTTTTTTTGTAACTTTGAATTTTTATTTTTAAACAATTTTTATATGAAAGATCACAATTTACAAACGAGTTACAAATATTTCAAACAAAAAAATTGTTGGGAATAAAATTTCAATTTAAAAGCAAATGTGATTGATTTTACAAATTCCTATTGTTGGTGCCTACTATTTTTTCTGTGTAAATAATAAAAATCTACAAATTTTTTCAAGAAACCGTCTGTTTTTTTTGTACCGTTTGCAATTTCTGACTGGGTTGTACTACTATAAGCCAACACTTTCCATTTTTGTATAAACAATTAAAACTATTGTAAAACAAATACTGGTAAACACTTTTTGCGATCGCTGCCGAAGCGTTCTAAATAAGTATTCTACCAGTCATTTATTTGTAACTCCATGGTCACGCAGTGTTTTGCCAGTGCTCGATTTTTGCACCACTGGCAATTCTTAATGGATGTTTTTTTTTTACTAAAAATGGTTTTATTTAATAAGGTCATATTTTATACGCATTTTTCCAGATTTTTGGTTGGGTGCTTTGAATTGGTCACGAACATATTTAAGGCGACTTGAATGAAATGTTTTGTGACCGTCATAAAATCAAAAAACGTGTCAGATAATCGATTTTGTTTGTTATTTGTTCATAAAATTTATAGTGTCCCATCCAGAGTGTCCAAAAAACCGGCCATAGTGTATTTATTCCTTAAACATAACATTAATATTTTTTTCATTAATAATTTTTAGGGTGTAATTAATCTGTCCCATTTTTTGTATTTCAGTGACTGGTCTTTCAATTTAAGGAAAATGATCAGTTGGGATGATGAAAGAAGAGTTTTAGTTGTGCGCCCCAAACACGCGTTGGAGTTTCTAATTTTCGCTTAAAGAGTTAGGCGTACGTTTATCGGCACTGCTCCGAACAGAAGGACTATAGTGGGGATAGTAAACAATTTTGCCGATCGTGGGAAAGTGACAAGAAGGCCTTATCATCATGGACCCTCAGGAAACTATTGCTGCTAGCTGCTGCCAAACAAGTCAATTCTAGAGTTTCGACAAGTACTTAGCTTACCTGTTCGAATTGCTATCAGTACACAGTCACTCCAAACAATTCTGCATAAGAAATTAAATTTATTTCCTTAGTTAAATAAAATAACAAGCAAAATTAATGCGGCAGATTCGCTTAGAGTTTTGCCAGGAGACTATTCAAATGGTGGTTCAAATTCTTGTTTCATCATCGCAATGTCACATTTTCCTTAATTTGAAAAAACAATCACTGAAATAACAAAAGGGAACCAACAAATTATACAGAAAAACTATCACCTTTTTTGTAGTAACAAAAAATAATAATTAAGCTATAGTTTTGACTTATTTTTTAATGAAAAATATTTTTAATGAACCTAATTGAGAAAATAATATGCAATACATGTGAAAATATATATATATATTAGGGCGGGTCAAATTGTATGGATAAACATTTTTTGATATTGCGTACTCGATTTTTCGAAAGCTTTTAGCATGGGGAAAAAAAAGTTCCACTACGACATATCAAAAAAATCATTTTCGAGGCTCCCAAATTTAAATTTTTTGCAATTTTCTAATAAATCTAGATTAGCGCCATCTTAAGGTGGCTTTTTGAAACAACTAATAAAGTTGTAAACAATATAACATTACAACCTTTCCAGAAAGGTATTACTTATGAAAATCGGATAAAAAATGTGGCAACTAGAGGTAAAAGTATATAAGTAAAATTATTTTCTCCTTGTTGTCATCAACATCATTATCATCATTTCTCATCATTATCATCATTTCATCATCAAGCAGATGGCGCTAATCTAGCATTTATTAGAAAATTGCAAAAAATTTAAATTTGGGAGCCTCGAAAATGATTTTATTGATATGTCGTAGAGGAACTTTTTTTCCCCATGCTAAAAGCTTTCGAAAAATCGAGTACGCAATATCGATTGCTAAATCGACCCACCCTAATATATATATATATATTTATAAAAAAGAACAAAACTGCAGTTTCGTTTGTTAAAATATTTGAAAAATAAAATGCGGTCGAAATATTGAGGCTATTCACAGTTCATGCTATTTTAAGTAGTAACCGATTTTGGGTTTATTCAAATTTAGAAATTATTTGAAACCGGCCGGTTTCTTTAAATTAAAACAAAAGACCGATTAACTGATTTACGGTTACGGTTTTGGACACTCTAGTCCCAGCGTATTTTCTTAAGCGTATGCAATTTAAATTAAGAAATACATTTTTAAAAAATATGTAGACAATTTGAAGTTAAAAAACAGGAAATATCTGAGGTTAAATTGGCATTAGACAAGTAGTGAAAATTAGTTATAAGTGGTCGGTATGGATTTTTTTCTTTCTATATAAATTTAACTGGCTAAAAATTTGGTGACAACTGTGTTATTTTATAATTATTATAAAAATGTATTTCACTAGGAAACTACATAGTGATGTAATTCGAAGAATAGAGTATTCAAAAAAGGGCCTTTTCAAAAAAACCTGTTTTTGGTTTATTCCAAAAATTCTTTTTTAAAAAAAAGCGATTTAGGTTTAAAAAAAAAGGTAATCGGGTTTTCGGGTTTTTGTTAAAGGTTCCAAAAATTCGTTTTTAAAAACGTGATTTTGGGTTAAAAAAAAGGTTAGTCGGGTTTTCGGGGTTTTATTAAAGGTAGTCCATACATTAAAAAACAACTTTGAACCTGTTTAAGAACGATGTTAAAAACAAAAAACCTTTTGACAATTTGTAATATTTTTAAAAAGTACGGAGTTATGTTAAATTGCATACAATGAAATGTCGTATTTTAATCATATTTGTGTAAAAAAATGTTTCTGTATTTCTCGCATGAATAAATTTGTCCCAAAAACCAGAGTAGGAAAATAAATTCTGACGAACCGTACTTTTTGATTGATTATGATGCACTGTATCAAAATACACGCTCCTGCAAAATTTTACACTCCTACGACTAAAGACGCCGATTTTATTAATAAGTCTCTAAAAGCCCTTATAGCTCTGTAAATAATACAAAAATTGGAAATTTTTTCCAAATACTAATGCGATAACAAAAGACAAACACAACCCACTAATGCCCAAAGCCGCTAAAAAGCGGTCTTCAGATCTTAAATAGTTTTTGGCTAAATAATAACTTCTGATTAAATATTGGGTCTACAAGTTAATAATGTGGATTTTTTTGCTTGAAAAATGCATTTATTATAATAACAAAATGAATTGATACATTATTCAAAGTATTGTCCATCGTTAGCCACTACTTTTTCCCATCTTTCTGGTAGCATATGGATTCCGCGCCAAAAGAACTGCTCCGGTTTTCAGGTAAAGAATGAATCAAGCCAATTTCTGATACCTTGTTCTGAAGTGAAGCGTATTCCAGTAAGGGCATCGATCGAAACAAATGGTAGTCAGAAGGGGCAAGGGCTCGGCTATAAGGCGGGTGAGCCAAAACTTCCCATCCACTGTTTTCCAAATAGGTTTTGACCGGTCTTGCAACATTTGGCCGAGCGTTGTCATGATTGAAGATTATTGACTCATGTTTGGTCGCATATTCTGGTCGTCTTTCGTTGATTGCTCTCTCCAAACGAATCAATTGTGTTCGGTACAGGTGCCCTGTGATCGTCTGACCCGATTCCAACAGCTCAGAATACAAAACAACCTTCTGATCCCACCAAATACAGAGCATTACCTTGGCGCCATGGATATTCGGTTCGGCGTTGATTTGGCTGGTTGGCCTGGCTTTACATATGACTTTTTGCGCTTGGGGTTGTCGTAATGTATCCATTTTTCATCACCAGTAACAATACGATGCAAAAATTTCTTCTTTTTGTAGCGTTCAAGCAGCATTTCCGACATGCAAAATCGCCTGTCAACGTCTCTCGGCTTCAATTCATATGGGACCAAATTTCCTTGCTTTTGAATGAATGCAAATACTTTTAAGCGCAGGGAAATGGTTTGTTGTGTGACTCCCAATGATAATGCAAGTTCTTCTTGGGTTTGCCAAAAATCTTTGTGGAGTAATGCTTCGAATTCCTCATCTTCAAACTTTTTCGGCTGACCAGATCTCTCCTTGTCTTCTGTGTCGAAATCACCACTTTTGAATCGCGCAAACCATCGTTCACAAGTTTTTTCAGTTGGTGCATGTTGACCGTAAGCTTCTACCAATAATCGATAACTTTCAGCAGCCGTTTTCTTCAAATGAAAGAAGTTTATCGGACTTCTCCGCAAAACATCTTTTTAGGCACAAAATTTGACATTATTATAGCGATTGAAAAAATGTGTGTTTACACTTTGGCGTCTATTGAATACTGAATTGTAATGACAGATGTTTACCCACCAAAATACTTTTTATTATTCACACAAACCATATGTGACAGTTATGTCATATGTTGTCCAAATCGACATTATTAACTTGTATACCCAATAAGTTTTTTTATATTAATAGAAAGAATAATTGTCTACTTTTTTTCCTTCAAACTTTGTTTGTATAAGGAACGATTTTCCAGCGCGAAGGCTGTAAAATGAAAATTTTGTAAATATGAAAAAAATTAACTTTTTAAAACAGAAAAAAATATTTGAAAAATCGTCAAAAATACATTTACGATCTAATTTACATTACCGATAATAACAAAGCTAGCTTAGAGTATCTACTTGTAACAGAAGTTTAAATTTTTCCTCCAGGACTCACAGGATAACGTCTTACGAATATCACTCTAACTTAAAAACTATCCGATAGATTTCTTTGAAATTAAACACAGATTATACACTTAGAAATTTATTGACATTTAGTGCCTAATTCGCCGAATATCGTAATTTTCAATAAGTGAAAATCGCTATAACTTCTGAAATGACAACACTAGATCAACCAATTTTGGTATGTGATTTTATTTTACTCATAGTATTGTGTTATATCACCTAAATAAAGCGATATATTAAAATTTTTTCCATAGTAGATTTTTAATGCCAAATATGCAGTTTAAATATTATCGCAATCAAAAGAAAAAGCATTAGGGGGTTAAGCCAAAAAATGTTGACAAAATTTGGTTAATTTTTCATTTTAGGAAGTTTTTTGCTTCTCCTGTAAAATTTTTTAAATTAACTTACGGCTATTTTGATTTCATATAACGATACGCTATTCCTGTCTAATGAGGAATAGCGTATCGTCACAACTCGAATTCGGTATGCTACGATTGTGAAATGACGTACCCAAACCCAACAATCATGTGCATTAGCAACAAAAAAAAACTACCCAAAAAAGCAAAAAACCAAAGAAGCACACATCAAAGAAACGAAGCGTATTCGGTTTGTACATGAAGGTAAATCCACAACTACTACGAGAAAGGGTATGTGTTGAAAGCACAGTACATGATAGTAGCGTCTGCGTTCATCCTCAGACAATCGTAGTATACCGCATTCGGTTTGTGTACAAAAACACAACAGCTAAAACAATTAGCGCTGCCAATTTTGATGATTTGTCTCCATTTTGACGATTTTTGAAGTGAATTTTGATGAAATGACGATGACGATTTTCCAAAATTTCATGTATGAAATATGACGATTTTTTAAAAATGAAATAATTTTTATGGTTTATTGTTAAAAAATGTAATTTTACTAATAATAAAAAAAAAACAATTAAAAGGATTTCTTATTAATTTTTGAAGAGAAATCCAGGGTTCCATCAGACTTATTGATAATTTTGAACACTATTAATTGATTCTCTTAAAAAAATTAAATATGTTAGACCAAATGTCGTCATGGAAATTATTATTATTATTATTATTATTATTATTCTTTATTTCAGTCTATGGATACAATATTATCCTTACAGACTAGCAATTTATATCTAAAACTAATTATTTATAACAATTTATTTAAAAGAGTTTTAAACTTAAAATTAGAAATACTTAAATCTAAATTTTCACAAAGATTATTGAATAACCTCATTGACTTAGTAATTGGTTCATTCAGAGCATAATCAGTTCTATGAATATCTACATGGAAAAAATTATTTCGCCTAAGAGTTCTCTGCGGAACTATAATTTTAATTAAATGCAATATATCAGGACAATCAATTACACCACAGAAAATGCCGTGCAAAAATAATAAAGCCGTAATTTTCCTACGAGATTCAAGAGATTTCAAGGAAATCCAAGAACATCTATGCTCATAAGATGTAAGGGGAGTTGAAAAATTCAAAAAAGAAAAGGTAAACTTTAGGAATTTTTTTTGAATTCTTTCCACACGGTTTATGTGGGTTTTAGCATTAGGACTCCAAATGAATGAAGCATATTCCAATCTAGAACGGACAAATGATGAGTATAAAATTTTTTTAGTATGATAATCAAACAGATTACCAGTGTTACGGCGAATAAAACTTAGGAGAGAATAAGCCTTTGGTACTATGTAGTTCAAATGACTACAAAACGTAAGCTTAGAATCAAATACTACTCTTAAATCTAAAATTTCAATAACAGATGACAAAACTTGACCACCCATGGAATATTGAGCTAACAAGACGTGATGGCATCTATGAAATGTCATGTAATGGCATTTAGCTGTGTTAAAAAAAAGGCCATTAAGTTCAGACCACAACACCACTCGATCTAAATTACTATTTCAGTATTACTATTTCAGTTCCGGGTAATTAGTGGGAGAGCATGGCGTAATGTTAGGCGTTCCCAAAAAGTTCGAAAAATACCTCAACAAGTTAATTGTATTACATTACAACAGAGAGTCCAGGACCCGACATAAGCCAAACATATATTTTTGGTATCTTTTGAAGCAGGATCAATTTTCTTACCCCACATTATCATACTGACAGAAGCCAGTATAAAAAGACTAAAAGTAGGTAAATATAAAGAACTAACTGTTGAGACACATTTTTACATAAAAAGGCTTTTTAAGTAAACTCTTCCCTTCTTTCATTGAAATATAAGGAGTTTTTGGATTAAATATTTTTTGACCATTTCTAATTTACAACATGACGATTGGACGATTTTTTAAACTAAAAATTACGTTATTGCAACAAAATGGGGAGTACCGTACATGTTGGGTACAGTTTGTTTTCCTACTCTGAAATGCACTGTTGCTAATTGAGCAATTTTCTAGTCATAGTAAGCGCTTTTAATTTGCTTCCAGCGGAAAAGACGTAATTATATTTTTACAAACCAATTATTGAAAAATCTTATAAATTCAAAACTTTACAAAGGCTTGCTAAAAAGCCATATTTTGGTAAGAAATGTGTGTGAATGTTTTTCATCTTATAACGCACTCTAATGGGTAACTTAGGTATGAAATTATTTATTATAAATTTGACAGTAAAATATAAAATTTTTTCATTATTTGGTAGAAAATTTTATCTAGCTACATATCCCGACAAAATAATACTTTTTACAAGATGTCGTCAATTTGATGTCTTAATATTGTATGGAGACTATGAACTTTGTAAAAAAATTTCAGTCAGCTTTGTATTGCTAAATTTTTGTGCTTGATATTTGCAGGCGGTATTCGTCGCTCTCTTTCGAAGATTGACATTTTGGATCGAAAAATGTTAGCCTTTGCAGACATGTGTAATTCATATGGTAACATTTTTCGATACAAATAAAAAGAGAGTGATTTGACATTGGTTGGGTGAGTTGGTACCAGAGATACAAGCGGCGACTGGCTTAAAAAAATAGTGTCGACTGGTGGCGGCTAACCGGCTAACGTCGGCTAAAAGGTACATTTTCCAAGAATTTCAACAGATACATACACGCAAAAAAAGCAACTGCAAAAATATCGAAGTCAACTTTGTATTTTTTTTTTTTAGGTACACTTAAAATAATACGTCAGTAGAAAAATCTTTTTTTTAGTTGAAACACTGATTTAAGCAAAGATTTTAGTTATCTTCATTTAACGCTATACTAAAAATCCGCAAGACTTTAACTAATTTTGAGTAATTCAAAATTATTTAAAACTAACTAATTCGGTAAATTTTACAGAAGATATTGTTAAAATAAAATATTTTCATGTTAGGTACTATTATTACCCGGTAGATGGCGCCACCAATGTATCCGAAGTTTTCAAGATGGCGCCATTTCTTTCCCTCCCGATTTTTTAAAATGGCCCATATCTTGAAAACTAAGAGAGATAGAGCAAAATTGATTAAAATTTCGACTACCTCTAACCGTGTAATACCCCAGAGAAAGGGGTTATCTCTATCCAAAAATGGACCTTGGCAAAGGTATCGGCTGGCGGCGGCTAACCGGCTAAAGTCGGCTGGCTTGTATCTCTGGTTGGTACCTCTTTTAATTATATGCTCGTTGGTTTGACATTATACGCTGCAGGTCGCAAATATTAAGATATTTTGATGAAATTTGGTACACCGACCTATATCAGCCAAAGGACGAAGCCTATTGATTTTGGTTAACAGCGGTCCATGTTTAGACCTAGTGCCCATATAAGGGTCCCCCCAAAATTGGCTTGGTTACAAACTGCAGGTCGCAAATATTAAGATATTTTAATGAAATTTGGTTCGCTGACTCACATTATAAAAAATTTTGACACAAGTTCCATTTTAACCCATTCGAATTTCGGATCCAAACATTAGTTGGCTTTTAACCAGACTGGTGTAGGGTATTGTATAGTCGGCATGCCCGACTTTAACCTTTTTACTCGTTTTATATGTATAGAACATATGTCCAACTCATTCTTATGAGATACGTGTAATGTTAGCAAATGCCAAAGAGTAAGAGATCTATGTAATCTATGTTGATGATACATTTTCGTACAGTGTTGTCAACTGATGCTTTTGCGAACATGCAAAGCAGTGATATATTTTCGAACAGGCCGACATTTGTATAGGAAATTGTAGTTAGTTTGAGTTCCAGTTGACATATTAATAGTAACGCTATTTGATTTAATCGAAGCGAGGTCGGGATTTTTTCGATAACCTTTATTTTTAATACTTTAAAAAAGTTACAACCCTTATTCCAAGACATAAAAAATATGGATATCAAAAGTTGTGTTTTCTCGAGTTTGTTTTAATACACAAACGGTGCAATTATTGCCAATTATTTTGTTGCCCTCTACAACATGTCTAAGTTTCATTAAGATCTGCAGGTTACACCACTATATAGCTTCCTTGTCAGAAATAATTTGTTGTTTGAAAATTTTGTTGAAACTTAATAAAATTAATTTGTAAAGTACCTTACATTATATATATATATATATTAGGCCGGGTCGATTTGTGGGGAGGCAAAAAAAGGTGCCGAAGGAACCATACCTCTAAAACGAATTCTACTACCCCCCAACTGTTGACTTTTGTCCCATAGGGTCAAGTTTTGAAAAATCACACTTTGACCCATTTAGAGTGCCCCAATCGAGTCCAAATGTATGACCGACCCCCACTAACTTTGGAGGGCCGATCCACCCATGCCAGTGGCACACCCCCTGGAACTCCCCTGGGGGGTTCCCCATACAAACATTTTAAAAAATCACCATTTTTGGCACTTTATTTTATTATTTTTTATTTATTTTATTTATTTTTATTATTTTATTTATTTTTTCTCCTTAGAAATTTATTTAGTCAGAACATATGTAAATGAAAAAATTAATTTAACTTAGTAATAGAAAATAAAAAATTACTGTTTGAAGTCTTTTTTGCTTTCAAGTCTGGGCAATTTCGCACGGCTCTCTAATGTCGTCGCCATAACAGCCTCTACATTTTCCAGTATAACTCGTTTGGAAACGCTAGCTAGCAATTGAACGTGTCGTTCTGTTTCTTGTATGTGTGATGGAATTTTTGGATCATTAAACGGTGGATCATCTTGATTTAAATATTCTTTCAAAGTATCGTATGGAATGCTTAGCGTGAATGGTGGTTCAAATACGTCATTTATGTCATTCATATTGATCATTTCCGTGTAACTTGTGCAATAAAAGTTTATATCTGGTTTTTTATAAGTCCCGTTGGGTCGTCAACATCGGTTCGATAGCGTAGAATTATCTTGATAGCACAGTCGCGCTTTTCTTTGCTATCATCAAACAACATTGATAACAAGATATTTTCCGAATGCGCATAATATGAATTATCTGTAATTACTTTATTGACAATTTTGCGTAAACGAGGTTCTAGAAATCTTGACCAACTAATGAATTTGAAAAATAATCTACTACCGTACACGACAGAGCTGTAATACTTGATATTGAAGTACATTGGCACATAACATGTAATTATAAATTCAACCAGTATTCTTAAATTTGCATCTGGATTTTCCGTTGTCACATATAATCGTAATAGTCTAGCGACCTTGGTGAGCCACCGAGAATGTACAATTTTCCCTGGTTTGATGTTTGCCAGATCCACTGAAACCACGCCGCTAGAAATTGCATGGGCCATGTCGTATAAGTACTTGGAATCGGTGGAAAATTCAATTTTTTCTGGAGCAGGGGGCATATTTTTCAACTCAATTTTCTGAAAGCCGTCCACCACCTGAAAATATATAAAAATAAAACAATTAAAAACGGTTGACAATTATAATAAATGAGTGATAGCAATAACTTACCGGAAGAGTTTCACAAGTTTCGATTTGACGGCTCAATTTTCCGGTTGCCGATCTTGGTCCAGTGCTGGTTGATTTATCCAAAGCTTCAAACAAATGCCGAAACGGAAGTTCGTTGAAGTGTAGAAGGCAAACGAACCAATGCAATGGTCTTTTTAACAGCAATTCGAATCGTCGTATAATTCCACCGTTTGGGCCAGTGTTTGTTGGCTCACCGTCAGTGCATATGCCAATTAATGCATCCAGTGATATATTTTTATCGTTGAAAAAATCATTTAATTTGGTTGTTTTGTATTCAGCGGTTTCATGTTCCAGTCTTACGTAACCAATCAATTCAGAATTCGGTTCTCTCAAAATAACAAGATGAGGTTCTTTTACCATTCTAGTATGATACTTCTCATCAATTGTATCTCTCGTTAAAGTATCATCTTTTCTGCCATCGAATGAAAATGCTAACAAATTGGTATCATCTGCGAAGCACTTCTTGTCTGCATTTCTCTTTTTCTCGGCGAACTTTCGATTTATCCATGATGAGAGGTTTGCCATGGATATCTTTCATTTTAAAATCTTGGAAAAGAGCTGTTCCCATTGCTGATGCTACTCTATCAGGCACGCCAAATCTGTCACATACCAAGGCAAAGTTAAAACAATCGTATCTCTGTGTGTATTGTGAACTTGTGCTTATATCCAAATCTTCTTGAACCGGTGGCGGTGCGTATGTTGAATCATCGGGATCTTGGTATGTTGGCATTGATGACATAGACGTTGCTCCTTGCTCTTCAATTTCCATCGCAAATCCGTCCATTGTTAGACTTCTCTGATTATGTTGATCGTGCATAAACTCTTTGAGGCGTTCGGGAACCAAACCGCATGCACATGGAGCTGCCTTCAAATCGCATTTACATGTTCCAATGAAAAAAATTGTTTCCAGAGATTTTACATACTCTGTAAATTGTTGGGGTTTGTTTCTTCTCTTGATTTGCTCTTGATATTTGTCAAGCAATCTATTCAATTTATTACATACACTTTTTTTCAGCATTATTTCCATACCAAGTTTTTCCCAAATTCCAATCAACTTATCTTGTACTTGAATAGTGAATGCTTTATAGGACAACTTTTTTTGTTCGCTCAAGTAAAAATAATATCTCAAGATATCCAGATGGGTTGGTAAATTAAGATCAGTCAAATCAGTAGACACACCAAAAACAGTAACATCATGCCTGGGTATATGACTCATTGGGTTTTCGATAGTTGTTGATGTTGTTATTGCTTCATCTTGCGGTGTAGAGGATGGTGGATTCATTGTAAACTTCTTGATTTGGAATGATTTTTTTTTAAATATTTTTTTATCTCAAATTAGCACTTCACACTTCGAGTTCTTCACAACGACTTAATGCATTCACAAAAACTTGTTGTCAAAACTGCCCATAAAGTACTTACATGTAAATTAAACGTTAATCTGACTACAAATTCTGTTAAGCAAGTGCGCCTTTTATTACTTCTGGAAAATCCTTTATGATAATTTTATGCTCAATTCTACCTGTAACCGATTTTGTTGTCAAAACTGCCCATAAAGTACTTACATGTAAATTAAACGTTAATCTGACCACAAATTCTGTTAAGCAAGTGCGCCTTTTATTACTTCTGGAAAATCCTTTATGATAATTTTATGCTCAATTCTACCTGTAACCGATTTAGCTTAAGTAAGTTTACGACATGCAGCTGTGTCTTGTGGTGGCTTAAAAAACCCACACAACCTATTTTACGACCTGCAACAGAACGACACGTTCAATTGCTAGCTAGCGTTTCCAAACGAGTTATACCGGAAAATGTAGAGGCTGTTATGGTGACGACATTAGAAAACCGTGCGAAATTGCCCAGACTTGAAAGCAAAAAAGACTTCAAACAGTAATTTTTTTTATTTTCTTTTCTATTACTAAGTTAAATTAATTTTTTCATTTACATATGTTCTGACTAAATAAATTTCTAAAGAGAAAAAATAAATAAAATAATAAAAATAAATAAAATAATAAAAATAAATAAAATAAATAAAAAATAATAAAATAAAGTGCCAAAAATGGTGATTTTTTAAAATGTTTGTATGGGGAACCCCCCAGGGGAGTTCCAGGGGGTGTGCCACTGGCATGGGTGGATCGGCCCTCCAAAGTTAGTGGGGGTCGGTCATACATTTGGACTCGATTGGGGCACTCTAAATGGGTCAAAGTGGGATTTTTCAAAACTTGACCCTACGGGACAAAAGTCAACAGTTGGGGGTAGTAGAATTCGTTTTAGAGGTATGGTTCCTTCGGCAAAGTTTCTTATTTTGATCCCTAGAATACGATTTTCACTGAGCCATGGGCGATTATTAAATCGACCCGCCCTAATATATATTTTGCAACAACTAAATCACAATGAAAAAGTACCACTGCCTGGCACTTAAAAATCTCTTTCGGTATTGAATTTGTATTAGCGTTTTGTCATCAATAACCGCGTCCGGTAAATGAAAATCTTTCAAAATAACACATGATTGATAATTTTTTATTATAATCAATGATTTTGAAATATTTTTTAATAGAATTATTTTAGATTTTTATCGATATAATCGTCAAGTCAACTAACAATCATTTTCAATTAATTTCAGCAGAAAATTTTCAGTGTTTTTATTTTCTAATTTTTTATAAAAAAAGATCTTAAATTAAGGGGTTCACTACTTACCAAGCTATTTACTCGCTTAATTAGCTTTGTTCGTGATGTTTCAAAATGAATGGGTGGTCATTATCCTCTCGCTTACAACAAAAGTCAGAATAATGAGTTACCTGCATGGTCACTCAGTGATAAAATAAGTGGTTACTCTCAGAGATAGATGTTGGAAACATGTTCAAATCAAATTATTAAAATAGTAAAAAAAGACTGAATCTGTACTTATTTAATCAGTAAGTAATTACTTTGCCAGAACATATAAGTACTTATTATCAGTAAGTCATTATTTTGTATTTTAAAGTAATGCAAAAGGTAATGACCTAACATTACTTGGTGCGGCCCTATGTTCCACTGGGAATTAAAGGATTAAATATATTACTTGGTAAGCCGTATGGTAATGACCTGTCATTACCATGTTTTTGCTGGGGTTATACGATGAAAAAATTCACAGGCATTTCTTATGAAAATATTGAGATTTTAGAAAGCCACGGTTAAAAGACATTTTTGAGGTTATTTTTTTATGAAAAATACATTATGAATTTGTGAACATACAACTGATTTCTAAAAATAAAATTAAGAAGCCACCAAATTTTTTGGCTGATTGACAATTTTTTCCGCAGAGGCCAATTAAAAATTAAAATCGCCCAATTAGCAATTTTCAGATGTTTTATAGACAAAATGTCCAATGCGAGATAAATATGATTAACCCCCAGTTTTTATAAAGCGAACGGAGTTATTCCTTCAGAGGAATTATTCCGCTTGCTTTATAAAAACAGGGGGTAAAATATGACATTTCAATGTATGCAATTTCACATTTACAATGTATACACTTTTACATTCACATTTACCGTACTTTTAAAAAATATTACATGTCCTCCAAAGGTTTTTTGTTTTTAATATTGTTGTTTGAATTTTTTTCAGCAGTTGAAAAAAATTTTAATGATTTTTTAATGTAATAATAAAAAAAAAAAAACAAAAAACCCGGTTACCGGTAAAAAAAAAAGATTTTTCGAATAAACTGAAACCCTTTTTTAAAGGCCGGTTTTTGAATAATGCATTTGAATTCTTTTTGATATTTGTGCTATTTAGGATTTTAACAAATTTTACCCGCAGCTCTTTTCTACTACTTTTTGAGACAAAACACGGGCATAATATATAACAAACTTCCTCTTTAAGGAACACAAAATAAAAAAGTAGCAAAAATGACAGATTTTCTATTTCGTCTATTTAATCCTTGAGTCGGCCGGAAATATTTAATACAAATCGGAGGCTTAAGCTAAAAATACTTTCCTTGTCACCGAGAGGCAAACAGACCGATAAATTGTTTTATATATGTACGTTATACCGTCTCATGTCTCAAAGTCATAGATAATTGTTGTGTTCTCTTGAAAATGAACTTGGTGAATTTTAGTATAATTCTTTAAATATTTCGACTCAAGCTTTGAGAGCTCGTAAGCCTGATTAACTCCAATAACGGTGTTTGTAATAACTGGAGCCAGCTAACAAAAATTTAAAGACTTTATTTCTTTATTTTAAAATATTGACGATAGACTTGATATAATAAGGCGCTGTTGTTAACCCTTTTTGCGAGTCCTACCGTGTAGATATCTTTTTATTGTTTTGGAAGTTTCCCAAGGTTAAGATAGGCTCCTACACTTTGTGGTATATGATATAAAAATATTGACCGATATCATTTTTTATTGCACTTGAATATATATAGTATATTTAATGCACCATTAACCGGAAATCTCGCCTTCATGCGGGATATGAAATTGCCAAAAATGCGTCGAATGAGTATTTTGTAATTAGAAACTAAGCTACTCTGATAGAAAACTAAATTTATAAAATTTTTCGCGAAGAAATTTTTCATTTGCAGTACATGGTTAAAAAAAATAAATATTTTGAAACTAAAAGCTGCATTAGTCTAGTAGTATCGTAAAGTATCGTGTCAGCTGTTTACTTTTAGTTAATGACATTATACACAACCACTTAGTTGAAAAGTACATTTGACGTAAGAAAATCTATTGAAAATAGATTTCTACCTCACGATACCTCATTTCGCCGCACTTTAAAAGCCAGCAGGAATAAATTTGATATTGGTACCAAAAGGCGTAGGTTTAACCAATATATATTAAAGTTAAGCTCCGTTTTCGCTTAATTTCGCATTCTTCTAAAAACGAAATTCTTAATTAAAGGCACAAAAATTAAGTTTTGGATTGTATTTATTAAATCTGGATATTATTATAATTTATGCCTTAACTTACTCTTGTTTTTTTTTATATCTTTCGAAATACACTCCAAACCTATTTCGGCCAATATCGCCTGAAACAGGCAACGAAATAAAAACACAATAAGGAGAGTAGTATTAATTTTATTGAAAAAAAAGCGTAGGACCGTTAGAGGCACAGTTGGTCTAGAATTAGGTATTGACAAAAAAATGCTTTAAAAAAAGTGAGTATAGGGGTTGAATACACTATATTTATGATTAAAAATACTTTTTTTTTAGTGGAGCATTATTTTTTTTCAGTTGTCATTTTTCAATTTTTCCAGGGGTGCCAAATTTGTTTAAATAAAAAACTTGAAATTGCCATAACTTTTGATTTCGTTGTGCGATTTTTTTTAAGAATAATTTTTTCTTGAAGGGAAACTAACGTACTTTACTTTGTGTTTGTACTTTTTGTCAAATATTTATTTTAGCAGTTGTTTTTTTCAAGAGTTACCCAATGGCCCCAAATTTTTTTAAACAAAAAACTTTAAATGGTCATAACTTTTTTTTTAACTGCGGCCCTATGCTCCTTGCAGGAGTAAAAGGAACAAATATATATAACTTTTAAATTCGTCTACAGATTTTTTTAAAAATGCTTTTGTTTTTAAACATAAATATAGTATATTCAACCACTATACTCACTTTTTGTGGAGCAGTTTTTTTTTTTGTCAATACCTAATTCTAGACCAACCGTGGAGGGTGAATTGAAACTCCGTACTGTAGTGTAGGTTTTCATATTGCTGTCAATCTCGGCTAACTTATCTAAGAGTATGCACAATTTAAGACTATCCTGAGTCATTTTAGTGGAACCTTTTCTCGTGGTTAAGGTTAAAGACCAACTACACTACCTTAACCAAGAGTAAAATTTTCATCACAATAACTCTGAATAGGGTTAACATATGTATACTTTTAGATAAGTTAGACGACCTTAAAGTGAAAAATATGATATACTTTCAAATGCAATGGTATAATACCGTTACCGCTACCTTTACCTATACCGCAACAAAAAAGAAAAAAATCTAAATTATTTCACTTATAGAAAAAAGTCCATAAAAATTTTAAATAAAACTACTAAAAATTAATTAAAAATTACCTTACAGAAAAAAAATTGACTTAGCAGATTATTTTTCCTAAATTTTACTAAGATAGGAATAGCAAAAATAAAACTGTTAAATATACAGAACTTTAGTTATATTTGAGTTAAATTTTAGTTAATAGAAAATAACAAATTAACCTTTTAAAGTCAGCAGAAAATTTTACAAAATAATTAGTAGAATAAAATTCATAAAAAAGTGTTAAATTTTCACAGTTGTTTTAGACGGTTTTTAATACAAATGAAAAATCTAGCCTCCTGAAATCAGCAGTTTACTATTTTGAAGCAAATATTTCTGTTGATTTTATGCAGATAGACTACATTCAACTAAGTTTAACAGGAAAATAAATAAAAAATCGTTTGGTTTAGCCGTTTTTAGTCTGCTAATATTCAGCGAAATTTTCTAACAATTTTACAATACCATTTGTCATTTTCAATTAACTAAGTTAACTCTAATATAACTAAAATTCTGTAAATTCAACATTTTTGTTTTTGGTGTTCTTATTTTACTAATATTTAGCAAAAAATGTGCTCATTTTAAACTAATCTTTAGTAGTTTTATTGTAATTATTGTAAAATTAACCCATATTCTCTTGAATTAAGAAATAATTCTGCCACGTGTTTGAAACTTACATCATTTACTACTTAGGGCCCTAGGAACACGAAACTCAAGATGAAATTATTTTGTCTTATATATTTTGTCTCTTATAGTTATTATGTCCGTAGTTATTGCATGTCGTCATATGACGACGCTAGGAGATTATGTGTACAATTGTCCCAAAAAAATAATCCAAAAAAATTGTTAAAAATAACAGGAATATTTATTAAAAACAACTTTTTTCCATTAAATGTATAGAAAATTAGCACTATTTTTCAAAATAAATTGAAATATGCTTTAGTTTCTCAAAACATTATTTCATTGAATAGCGATATAAAATAGAAATTGTAACTCTCGTAAGTGGCATATATAAAAAGAAGATCCAGCATCACATTTGGAACACTCTGCCCGAACTACTGATTTGATATCGAGGCCTGGACATTGTCTTTCTTTATCATGATCGGTTCTTTTTAAGAAGTGTTCTATTCGACCATAACGAAAAGTATCTACTACGGGAAGTTTTATTTCAACTCAAATTACTAGAAATTCTTTACTCAAACACACAAACAATGTTTGAAAATAAATAGCAAAATGGTTTGAATATAATAAAAAATCAGTAGTCCTTTTTTTAATTGTGTTTTCTTTCAATTTATTTAATATGTATTATAGGTTGTTTTTAAGAATAAAATATTGTGCGCGTACACATATTCTCCTAGTATCGTCATATAACGACACCCAGATTCATTAAGTTATAACATTTTTCCAAATTGCGATGAGGTCATTGTAGTTTAACCAATATGGAGCAAATTTAGTTGGTTTTTAGAAAAATCAAACAAGAAAAATATATTAATGTAATAAATTCCGATTTTTTCCTTCTTTGTGGAAAGAAATCATAATTTTTGCAGTTATGGAATTTTCGTGATTTTCGGCTATTCACTGTGCCCAGAAACAACAACCAAAGTCGATAAAACACAGAATAAATATTTGACATTTTTTGTTTACAAAACTCTTCAGATTTCCTACCATGTTAAAAGTAACGGTATTATGCACATTTAAAAAGAGGCCTTGTCATATCGTCATATGACGACGCTAGGATAATATGGGTTAAGAAAAACAAAGTACTAAAAATTAGCATGCAAAGTTAGTTTAAAGACGGATTTGCGTAATTGTTATGCTAAATTGGATTTACAAAAAAAAAAAAATTTGTTCAATCCTAAATTTTAAGACAAACAGACTTTTGTACTAACTTTTTTTATGAGCGTAGCTTTGTAGATTGAACAGTATGTAGAATAAATGCCTTAAATATTTCCAAATAGAATATCCTGATGATTGTATTGATTTAGGTTCCAATGTTATTGCTCTTTCCACAAATATTCAGCGTACAAGCTGGCGCTGGTGCCGGTGCCGAAATATTGTGGACATCATTTTGATACAAAACGAAGATTCATTTTCAGGATTGCTACGCAAGCACGATGTGAGATATAAGGCGGTATAGTGTATAAATTGGGGTAGCAATGAAATATATAAAGAAATATTTTTCTCGGAATTTAAACGAAAGTTTAAAATTGTCATGGTGAAAATTTGAACCAAATAGGAGATCAAATTTTCGGAATAAAGCCAGAAATATAATATTTTAATTATGTCTTGCGACACATAAACATAATAAATTATGTATGCCGATCACGATTATAAATTTTTTTTAATCGCATAAATAATTTTTGCGATATAATTAAAATTTTCCTTAAAAATTATGATTTTTCCTAAATTTTACAAAAAATCACGATTTTCAAGACTCGTATGAGCGATTTTAAAAATGTTCCCGAAACTTTGACCCCAAAGGTGCACGGCTTACAGTTATCCGATTTGGCTCAAATTTTCACCATATTTCAGGATATGTGGTGCATTATGTCGCCCGGGAATCAGTGAAAATCTAAAGTTGAATTTTCATTGCCACCCTAATATTTAGGGTGAAGACGCATGGTAAATGAATTTCCTTATTTTGTTTATTTTAGTGCACGGAATAATAATTTTGTATTTGGTCTTGTTTAAATGTGAACGAAAGTTTTTAATTACAACAAGTAAAATGTTTTAACCCATCCATCCCCACTGTTACATATAAGTAACGGGTAAAATTCGAGGTTCACAGAGAGGTTAAAATTCAATTAAAAAATTAAAGAAGCATGCTAGTTTAATTTTTTTCGTGCATTATGTAGTTTGAAATGTATTTTACGCCCACAAACATGAATTGAATTACCCAGTAGCAATTGGTCCAACTAGTTTTTGAACTGAAAATTATAAACCTAGTTCTCATTTTGAACCAGTTGTGTAATATTTTGACAAAATATACATACACTCATAGAAATAAATCCGTAAAAATAGCAGAAAAAGTTACTAAAAATTAGTTAAAAATGATGCTGCAGAAAAAACTGCTAAAATTAGCAGATTTTTTTACTAAATACTAGTAAAATGAGAACAGCAAAATTAAAACTGCTAAATTTACAGAATTTTAGTTATATTTAGGCTAACTTTTAGTTAATTGAAAATAGCAAATTGTACTGTAAAATCTGCAGAAAATTTTGCTAAATATTTGTAGACTAAAAATAGCAAAAGTAAACTGTTAAATCTACAAAATTTTTGCTATTTTTAAGCTAAATTTAGTTGAATGCAAATAGCAGTCTATTCTGCTAAAATCAGCAGAAATATTTGCTAAAAAATTGTAAACTGCTGTTTTCAAAAGGCTCGATTTTTATTTGCATTTAAAAAAAAAATCGAAAAAAAACTTGATTTTTTAGGCTACTAATTATTTAGCAAAATTTTTTGCTGATTTTAGCAGGTTAATTTGCTAATCTCCATTTACAAAAATTTAGCTCATATATAACTAAAATTCTGTATATTTAACAGTTTTAGTTTTGCTGTTCCTATATTACTAATATATAGCAAAAATAATCTGCTAATTTAGCAGTTTTTTTCTGCAGCATCATTTTTAACTAATTTTTAGTAGTTTTTACTAAATTTTTTACGGACTTTTTTCTATTAGTGTACTTATGTACGTGCTGTTTAATACTGCATTTGACTGAGAAAAACTATCTAGTCTTTGGCTGTTGCTAGTTTTTAATTGTCAAAATGCATATGTAAAAAACAAGCAAAAACTTGTTTTTTACGCAAAGTAGGTAGTTTTTGGTCAGTCTAAATTCAGTATAAAAAATCACCAAATAAACCCTGAGCTTTTAGTTGCACTAAACAATAAATTATTTCATTATGAGTTGACAAAGGTGCAAATCAGCTGATACAATACTGGTGCATGGTTTAAATTAGCTGGAAAAATTGTTAAATTATGAAACATAAAGTACTAAAAATTAGTATTTAGCTCAAAGCACAAAACATATTACCCCATAACCTAATTTATAGACAAAATAATATAACAATTAGTTCACTGGAATAAGAATGTGTTTAACTAATTTTCTTATGAGTGTAGTTCTCATTGTGAACCAGTTGTGAAAAGCCTCATACATACGGAACCCAAAACTAGAAATTTTCGTTTTTTTAAGTTTTCGATTTGAAATTTGTAAGGGATTTGACAATCGAAAACAAAATAAATTTGAAAACTACTGGTTTTAGGTTCAGTATGAATAAGATATAATAGTTTGATAGAATATAGTGTGAGCGTCAAAAGAAACTGTACACGTTAGACTTTTATCATTTAATTCAACATTTTATGTCATTGAAAAATATATTTTTTTTTTCTCAATTTATAAAAACACAAAAACAAAAATCTTACGATATATATTTTTTTAATCACTGGATTTATTTTATTTTGTTAAAAAATCCACATTTTGTTTTGTAATTTTCAAAATGGATAAAAAAATTGGAAATCGGCGAATTTTTTTTTTCCATACCAAATTTAAAAAAACCCTAAAAATTAACGCGTGAATTCGATCCATCGAAAAACATTTTTTTTGGAAAAACTGCTATCGCCATCGTTTTTAGCGTACAATTTAATTTGGGAGCCTCGAAAATGATTTTTTTGATATGTCGTAGTGGAGCTTTCCTCATGCCAAAAGCTATCGAAAAAATCGATGGCACAATATCGATTGCTAAATCGACCCACACTAATATGTATACACATATAAATATATCACAAAGTTTTAAGTGACAAAAATAATTGTTAAAATTTAATTTCCATTTCAACAACATTTTTAATTGAATCACCCCGGTAAAAATAGACAAATATGGATCCATACGGGTTTAATATATGTTCTTGCATTCTCATAAACATGCATGTTTTTCCACACCTCAATTTTTGTTAATGCACATGTGTGGACATATGTGGATGCATGTATGGAGATTTATGTAACCATGTATGGAAAAGCATTCAAGTTCATGATCATGCACGAACATACATTAAACCTGTATGAATCCATATATGTAGATTTTTAGTCGGGCAATTAAATATTTTATTGATATGACAATTTTCCAAGTTTTTTTTTAAATTAAACTTGTTTGTTGAAACTCAACAAACGCTTTTGTTGAAATTCAACGAGTTTCTTCCTGACTCCGTCATTATCGTCAATTCGAGTCAGAGAATTAGTTCGTTGAAATCGTTGGTTTTTGTTTTGAGTTATGGCTGAACTGCGTGTAGTGAATTGATTTGTTCATTTGACCACTTTTTTACGCACTATTCACCTTTTAATCCCCCCATACATTTGCAATATTAAGTCCAATATAATGGCACAGTATTTTTATCGTTTTGACACACCATACAATAAATTGTAACATATTTGTAACAAAATATCCCCGCAATATTTTATGCAATATATAATTTCAACATAAACACAAAATGTACAAAAACATTAACAGCGCAAAATTAAAATTGCAGTGTTGCCAATACTATACTATATATCAAATTGTCCAAAAAAAAAATCAAAAGCGTTTTGATTCACTCCATTATATTGCTTAAGCATCGTAAGTTGTTTTTCACTTGGAAAAATTTCACTCCAAATTTAAAGGCGTCAAAAGTTAATTTAAATTCTAAAAATGAACAATTTTTTTGATTTATTAGAAAGACACAATTACAATAAACATATAATGCCACTTTTTCCCAAGAAAAATAATAGTATTGTACATTAAAATTGCATGAAAACAAACTCTACACAATTTTCACGTGAAACTCATTATCCTGAAAAGTAAATTTTTTTGTTGTATAATTTATAAAAAGTGAACGCGTTCGTTAGTGATTCAATTCATTTGATTTGATAAATGGAATTGATTTATAATAATTATTGTATATATAACTTTCAATCAAGGTTGGCAGGCAATACCGCTAAAATACCGTTATCGATTCAAAACCCTTTCAACTGACTACCGTTACCCCTAAAATACCATTACCGAAATAACCGAAATACCGTTATACTTAAAATACCGTTACCGAAATAACAGAAATACCGTTATCCTTAAAATACCGATACCGAAATAAATAAAATATCGATACCCTTAAATACCGTTACCGAAATAAACGAAATACCGTTACCCCTAAAACGCCGTTACCGTTATTTTTAATTTTCTGTTTTTGGTAATTGCAGGTGGTTATTGATTATTTTTTGTACATTAAGTTGATAAATTGGTTCTGTTTTTAATTTCGTTTGTTTTTTGTAAAAAAAAAATTACGGGATGCATCGAAATAACTGACTACCGTTACCCTTAAAATACCGTCACCGACATAACTGAAATACCGTTAACCCTAAACCCAAATATCGTTATCTTTAAAATACCGTTACCGAAATAACTCAAATACCGTTATCCCTTAAAATACCGTTACCGAAATAACCTAAAATATCGTTACCCTAACGATAACCGCACTCGTCTCGGTTACCATCCATGCTTTTAATTCATTCTTGCAGTTGAACGCGTTCAATTGAATGAACTCACTTGAATTGGTTTAAAAATTAATTCGTTCACTTTAGATAAATCGAATTCGATTTAAGCGGATTCAGTCAAAAAATAATTAATTTTTCAAAGCTCTGTTGCATAAAAAACATTGCCGGCGGTCAATTGGCCGTAGTTGATTTGGTTGCGCCGCCGCCGCCGAAAACTACTAATTTTAGTTGAACAATTCGTACGATTTCTTAACTCAGGAGAATATGGGTTAATATAATCTAGAATGTGATAATACGATACAACAAATCACTAAAATAACGGTATTTTTTTACAATTAAAATTCTTTATTTTAATTGATGCGCAAGTTGTACAGTTTCTTTTGACGCTAAGAATACGAGTATGAAGATTTTTTTGTTTTTGTTGTATGGTTTTTGTTATTGTAAAATTTTGTTGTTTGTTTTTGTATAAATTAAGAGAGGAGAAAATATACAATATAATTAAAAAACATAAAATGTTAAATACAGTGGAATTCCGAAAGAGTGAAATGAAACTGTGAACATAATAAACCAATCACAGTACTGTTTAAAAAATCACCAAATGAGATCTGAGTACTACCCAGGTGGAAAAATACAAACGGCCATTGTCGGCCCGATATTGGAGACGGTACTTTTACTGTACTGGCATGTTTCCGAAATGATAACACCAATAAACGCTTGGCCGTAGTTATTTCCCAACGTTGACGCAGGCTTGGGATTTTATTTTTTGGTATTATCCCAGTACATTTAATAACAAATTTAGTAGTTTGCTAGAACTTTACTGTCCTCTTAGTGTACATCACAGATTTTTAATGTATTACACAGATTATTAATGTATTGTTAATTTTAATAAATTAAAAAAAGCTCGTTAATTTTCAGAAAACAGTACTGGCAAAGCACGTTTTAAGTAGTACCGGCATTTCGTAAAAAACAGTGCGCTCCCAGTACAATTTTTGTTGTAACGTCGGCAATTTCTACCTGGGTAGTTTCGTAAATGTCTCATTAGTACCATAATAGCTTCCTGTTTTTTTTAAACTGAAACAATAATTTTAAAACAGTTGCATATTATGGTGATTTCTTTTCTGTAAAAAAATGTTGCCTTGTTAAAGTGTAAAATTTGAAAAATGTTGCCCTCACCCCAATAAAATGCTACATTTTCCAATCAGAATAGAATACAATAAAATCACTTATTGCATTTTTTAAAACACATGGGTATGTATATGCAGTATTGTTTACGCTAGCTATTACTATTTGATAGCCTAGTGGTTGTGACAGTTGCCTTTGGCTCGGGATGGCCAGGTTCAAATCCCAGCCGATGTGAAGTAATTTTTGTATATTACTCATATTAAAAAAAATTATATCCTTTTTTTTATTGGTAGCAGAGCTTCGAAGAATTAATTCCTAATTACCTTTTTTAGAACTGAATTTATATTTTGGGAATGAATTCCCTGACCAAACTTAAGGAATTGAATGAATTCCTTTTTTTTTCATTCGATTTATCTTAATGGAATTTATTAATTTTTTTCTAATGCCTTCATAAAATTTAATGAATTCATTCAACAAGGAATTCATTCAATTCTAGTTAATTCAACTTTTGGTCAAGGAATTCATTCAATTCTAGTTAATTCAACTTTTGGTCAAGGAATTCATTCAATTCTAGTTAATTCAACTTTTGGTCAAGGAATTCATTCAACTCTAGTTAATTCAACTTTTAGTCAAGGAATTTATTCAACTCTAGTTAATTCAACTTTTGGTCAAGGAATTCATTCAAGTTAATTTATTTTTTGGTCAAGGAATTCATTCGATTCTAGTTAATTCAACTTTTAGTCAAGGAATTCATTCAATTTTAGTTAGTTCAACTTTTAGTCAAGGACTTAAATTTATTTCGTTTAATTCCCTAAGGAATTATATTTTTTTCGTTTAATTCCCTAAGGAATAAATTTAATTCCTTGACTAAAAGTTGAATTAACTAGAATTGAATGAATTCCTTGACTAAAAGTTGAATTAACTAGAATTAAATGAATTCCTTGACCAAAAGTTGAATTAACTAGAATTTAATAAATTCCTTGATCAAAAGTTGAATTAAGTGCACAGTTGAATGAATTCCTTAGCCAAAAGTTGAATTAACTAGAATTGAATGAATTCCTTAGCCAAAAGTTGAATTAACTAGTGTTGAATGAAATCTTTAGTGAATGAATTCTTTAAATTTAATTCTTAGTGTTTTGGTCAGGGAATTCATTCTATAAATTTGACTTCTTTGAATTCATTCACAGGAATTAATTCGTGCTTATGTTTTATTAATAAATTCATTCCTTAAATTAAAGAATTGAATTAAATTTTTGAGAATTCATTCCAAAAAGGAATTAATTCTTTAAAGCTCTGATTGGTAGCGTAAAAAATAGTAAATATTAAATAACAAAGCAAATTATTAAAAAACTTAACAAAATTTTATAAAAAAAAAATAAAATAAAAAAAAATGTTGTGGTCCAACCCCCCTAGGCCACTAAGTTGCGAGTTTGCTTTCAAACTACATTGCAGTATATACACACAACTTTGATGAAAAGAAAATAACAGGGCAACGCTCTACCCCGTAAATTGAGGGCGTTGCACTTTTGCACTTTATTAGACAACATTTTTAGAAAAGAACACGATGCCCTCTCAGAATCTTATCCTTAATTTAGAAAAGAACACAGAAAACACCATTAGTTTCATAGAAACTATTTATGTCTAGGTAGAGTGTTTACATTTGTCTTTAATAGTAGCTGAACATTCGCTCTTACCTATAAACGTTAACCCTCTATTGCCCAAGGCCGCCAAAAAGCGGTCTTCAGATTTTAAGTAGTTGTTAAAAGCAACTATATTACATCGATACAAAACACAATTTACTACTTTTACTACATACAAACTTTTATTGTATAACGAACGCTTTTCAAGCGAGAAGGATGCAAAATCAAATTTTCGTAAATTTAAATGTTTATGAAGGTTGCGGGTTCGATCCCCAGCAACCGCAACATCAATTTGAAAAAAATAATTTTTTTGATTTTTCTATTTCTAATACATATCGCAGCGTCCTCCTTCCGAGTTTCCATAGCCCTTAACCCCACCGAAGTAAAAAAATATTGTAACAGGGCTATGAACTAAACAGATTCAACAAAATGCGTCAACTCTCCATCAGATGGCGTGCAACAACTGTTATAAGATTCAACATCTCGCGCAATTACAGTGTTGCGGGATGTTGAACATCATCTCTTCTGTATCCCTTTTCCAAAGAAAGCAACACTCTAATTAATAGAAAGAATTTCCTGAGTGTTACTTCTCTTTTAAAAAAATAACTATGTCGGTAAAGTTACAATGACTGAAATTAAACTAACTGATATTGCAGTTAAAAAGGACTGCAATTATAGTGAATTCAAATGCAGAAATAGAAGTAGAAATTTATTGAGCCTTTCTTCAAAAAAAATATAAGATTTTAACACAATATAAATTAAAGAAGGAAGACTTAATACTAGAAAGTATTATCTTAATTTACGATAATTTCAAAACAGCGCCATGCTTTCCGTTAATAACTTTATAAAAATTCTAATAAAAGGTAAACATGAAATCGATATGCTCTTGCTCCCGGAGCTTTCATAATTGGAGAGATTGGTAGCATTCGGCAGAGAAAACTTAAACTGATACCGGTGACTTGTAACACTTTGTGATTACTTACTCTGCCGAACGATGTTTTCTTTGTTTTATTTTTAAATACACTTTTTCTATAGTTTCCTTTTATTTTTTAAAATTTTTGTTTTCGAATTATATTTGTATGTTTTTATTTGTCATTCTTACAAAACAATTTTTATTGTAAATGAACAACAACAAATGTATCACTATTTGATCAAAAGTAGCAAACATTTTTTACGCTACCAAAATGTGACAGCGCTACCTGAGCGCTCAGACTGAGCGAATAGTGATCAGTTCGTTCAGCAGATAGTTGTACAACTGTTGTAGAACTGTTGCCTGTTATGTTGTATCTGCCGAACGCACCCATTATCTCCTTAAATTAACTTACAACTAACTTAAAATTAGATTAACATGTATTAAATAAAAAATAAATAAATAAAATAATAAAACAATAAAAAAAAATATCAAAACTCACAAAACATAACAAAAACTAGTAGCGGTACAAATTTAACCCCTTTGTGTACCGAAATAGCTTTTTATATAAAAGTCAGAACATAATGAAATATTTAAATCGAAGTTTGGAGGTGGTTCGTTTATATAGCCAATAGGTGATAAATAGTTTATGTTTGACCAACTAAAATGTTTTTGTCTATTAGGGCAGTGTCACACGTTCAATATATATTGACCGCGATCCAGTATCGCGATATTTATTGCAAGTGTAGCATGCAGTATTGATGGATCGCGATCCATATCGCAGAATAGCCCAATATTCTGAAATCCAGTTCACGGATCGCGGATCACGCGATAAATATTGAACGTGTAGCATAGTTCATGATATCAATTCGCGATACAATAGTAAAAAATGAAAGAATAGAGAAAATAAAACAAATGAAATAAAATACGCAGTGCAAACAAAAAAGATAAAACATTTATAACACATTTCTTCATCAAAAAAGCAAGCAAAATAGCTAAACAGGCTTTTTTTTTTTTTTTTTTTTTTTTTTTCTCGCGACATTTTTTAATAAACGACCAGCACAGCACAAAAATAATGTAAATACTGACGCGATAAATATTGAACATGTAGCATACACGCGCGATCCATCAATTCATTAAAATGGATCGCGATCCAAATATCACAATATATATTGAACGTGTGACACTGCCCTTAAAAACAGATTTCATATAGGGATTCTCATGTACAGAGAGTCTTTCGATAAATCTTTTCAAAATATCACAAACATAGAGACTAATTGGCGTTATTCCCGAATGGTTATAAATAAATCGATTTGAAAAGCGTTTACAAAAAGTTTCGTAGTTTTTTCCAATACAGCATCTCAAAACTTTTCCTTTCAAATATCTTCATTTCCTTGATAGGTGATATATTGAACCATATTGGAAAAACATACAAAGCGATTGGCCTTATACTGGTTTTATATAATAAAAGTTTAGTTTTCACCAGTAGATCTTTGCTATATAAAATTTTAGAAAATGCAAACATTGCCCTATATGCTCTCTGCAATACAACTCTAGCATGTTTGTTGCAGTTTTAAGGCCATAATTCTCTGAGTGTGTTACAATTAAACGTATGTCGGTAAAACATTCTAGGAAATGATACTTTGAAAGTTAACGTCCATACGAAAAGTAATGTATGAGTTTTCGCCTTAAACTCATTTTTGGGTCCTTAGACATTTTTTGGGCATATAGTTAAGGAAAACGCAGCTAATATATTTTGAGTTTGCAAATAAGCACTAAAATTTAAAAATTTTCAATACAAAATATTTTAAATATCATTTAGTACACGGACTTAATCATCTCAATAAGAGATGATTAAGTCATCTCAATAAGAGATGATTATCGGTCCAGTCTACGTTCCATCAAAGAAAACCTTATGCGTTTTAACTATATAACTCAGGTTGTTAACATAACTGCTACAGTTATATAGTTTTGCTGCATATTTTTCGTCCTTAAATTGTAATTTTTAACTAGTTTTAAAGTGGGAGTTTGCCCCATTCCTTTGACATCTCTATTCTACAGTTGTTTGTATGGAGGGGCGATAGAATTGTTTGGTTCAAATAAACTAGTACATAACTGCTACTTAACTATAATTTTTTGCTACTGGGTATTTTCACTACTGATGTACTAAAAATGTATTAAAAAAGTACTAAACTTGTTTTTTTTTTGTTTTATTTGGTTTGGTAAATACGTAACAAAATTTCAGATCTCGTGTCTATTCTAGATCACTGTGGGTATTAATGGGTTAAATCAAGTACGAAACTCATATATGTTTAACGAATCTAATTTTATTCTAACGATATATAAATTTATAACATTAAATACGTTTCACATGATAACAATTATAAATTATAACATTCTTTAAGACATTTGTTATTGACACTCCATTTTAGAATGGGGTAAATAATTAAAATATTTATATATTTTTGGGAATACTCCTTTAGAAAAACGTGTAAGTCCACATAATGTACTCGATTTCGTGTACTTCACATTGTGTGTACTTAAGATATGGGATACTTGTCTATAACAATTGTATATAAACTTAAAACATTTGAAATTTTCAAAAAATTTTGTATAACTTACATGCCACTATACTTGTGTGTACTTACGAAGTATATTGGCTTGTGGGCCCTTACAAAGCGGCCATACGCTGGGTTAGCAAGCCAGCTTGTAAATAGGGTTTGTAGGTACTCGGGGATACTTGTGTGTATTTACAAGAATCCCCGAGTACTTTCAAACCCTACACACAAGCTGGCTTACTTTACCCAGGGTATAGCTGCACTGTAATTGCCCACATTACAATGCCGCTTACTTCGTAATTACACACAAGTGGCATGAAAGTTAGACAAAATTCTTTTAAATTTTTTTTTAGACTCATTTAAGTTTCATATACAATTATTATACACAATTATCCCATATCGTGAGTACACACAATGTGAAGTACACGAAATCAATTACATTGTGTGGTCTTACATGTTTTTATAAAGGGAAAAATAATATTTCTTAGGGAAATATTTTGTTGGTACTTAATATTAATTTGATATGAATAATTGCAAACCGATTTAGCTTAACGACACCACAAGTCCTGACAGCCCGTCAATTGAATATATACCCGAAGCAAATGAAATATTCTCATCAAATCAAAGTCAAAATCTAAATCAAAGTCAGGATCAATCGATTCCTTCGTCATCACGGCCCTCATCTCCTGATAATACTGAGAAGGGAGCTATAGCAAGCGTTTTTCCAAAAAGTCCCATGCGTGAAGAAGTGTCAATTCCTCCCAAAGAACTTCCAGACAGACGAGTGTCTATGACATGGAAGAAATTCAATTTGAAACGTCAATTATCTAAAGTGAATATGAAAATAGGCATTAATATGAATAATGAAAATGAATCCGCTCCAAAGAGCTCTTCCGTTTTTTATACTCAAAAAGAATGTTCCCCCGAAGATAGTGATCAATCGCCGCCAAAAGAACCGGCCGTTGCTGTGGGCGTTGAATGTCGAGAGAGCATGACCGAAAGTACTATAGGCGATTCAATTGATGCTCAGTCTGAAAGTTTGCTCTCCTCCGAAGATAAAGAGGAGACGGCAGCGGCGACGACTCCGACGACGACAGAGAGTTTATTTGAGACTGTACATCAAACTACAAAAAAGGTAGATTTTGCAAACGAAACAAATGATGGTAATCAAAATTCAAGACCAAATAATCTACCACTTTCGTCTGTGGCTACAACTGGAACGGCCAACGAAGGTATACCCCCAACTAGGCCTCCTCGTCAAAAGTTTAAAGAAAAACGGGATCAACGTCTGCTCTCAGTACCGAATATAAAATATCAAATGCGAGACATGCGTTCGCGTACATCTCGTAATGATTCGTCTCCTTCGTTTAGTGGTGCCGGAGGCGGCGGCGGTGGTGTTGTTGGTGGAAATGTATCGAAAAGAACGCGTAAGTATTCGAATTTGTTCTCACTAACTCTCGAACACTACAACAACTTCTATAAATAAATATATGTGTATGTGCTATTCCTCCAAGCACGACTCTTTATTAACAAACATGTACTTAATAATACTTTATAAACTCTGTTCACAAAATCTTCACAAAACAATTTCCCACTTATAATTATATTTTATGTCTTATGCCCGTAATTTCACCCAGCAAATACCTATCAATGCTTAGATACCTACTGGTTTTTGTTCGTTTACACCAACGGTTCCCAAATGCCGTAGCAGAATTCCAGGGGGTTCCGACAAAAAACATAAAACAAGTTATTTAAATAAAAACAATTTTTTTTTTATAATTTTTAAATTATTTAACAAAATATTGATATGAAAAATGTGTTTTTCCTTCTTCCTGCTTAAAATTGGCCATCATTTAAAATAACCAGGTGCTTTTATTAATTTTGCCCCATAATTTATAAAGTACCTCTCGCTCAACACTGATTTGGGGGTCCGTGAGCTGGTAGAAATGTCTCAAGGGGTCCGTGAAGCAAAACTTAGTGGGAACCGCTGGTTTACACGGTAAGTATCTAAGCACTGGTAGGTATCTGTGGCTTGAAATTGTGGGCATTATGAGGAGAAAATCTAGTTAACAAATGACTTGAAATTCGAATACAACTTAACAAATAATGGAAACTTTTAGTAAGGAATTTATTTCAATTGGGAAAATTGCTAGAAATTTAAACAAAAACTTATGAACTGAAATCATTAGTGGTTTCAGTAGAAACTTTTCTTGTGAAATAGTATTTTAGTTGAAAGTTAATCTTTTAAACGTTTATATCTGATCATTTTCTTGCTAGAATTTACTATTTTTACTATGATCGGAAAAATTGTATGCGAAAACAATGATAGAATTCACAGTTTGTTTTATTGTTAGTTGTAAAGTAGTATTTGAGTAAATTTGACAATATTCTATGGGTTAAATTAAGAAATATATAAAACTAGGAGATACAATCGCTATCGGTTCGCACATCGGACTGGGCATCGGACAGAACATTATGGCGTTGTTAGAGGACATTATAGCGTTGTATGACAACGTCATAATACTTTGTTCGATGCTCGGTCCGTTGTGCTTCTTGGTTAATCATGAAAAAGCATGATATTTTACAACTATAGCACTTCAGCACTTAAACTGTGAATTCCTTCAATATGTTTACAATTTAAACTACAATTTGAAAAGGGAGGTTTTTTCATTTTCACTTATAGTAAAAATAGTAAACTGTAGTAAATTTACGAAGTTTGCTTCTTCGTTTACTTCCCAGCAAAAATTTTGTTTAGCAAACAAGTGATTATGTAATGAAACAAACATTTCTTAATGCTTATAAATTGGCATCAGTACCAGTTATTTTTGTTTGATAAAAGGACAGTTTTATAGTCAGAACTAAGAATGATTTTTTTCTAAAGTGTTAAGTTAGAAATTTGTAACGTTGGAAACATTTAAGACAAAAATGGTTCTTAGTTCTGACTATAAAACTGGCCCAAAGTTGTTTTTATAATCAAACATACGCCTGACTTATTTATATATAAGTAAGCTTTATTGTTTATAAACTCAACCATTTTTAACTGCTTAGGAGCATACGAATAACTACTAATTTTGGTAACTACTTTTTTTTTTTTGTAATGCAGGTGCATCGATTTTGTTTGTTTTTCCATGCAGCGAATATGTACAACTGCTTACGAAACTGATTCTGTCGAAAATAATGAATTTTCACACCGAGTTATATGCAGTAGACCCTAATTCTACTGCTTATTATTTAGATATTAGTAATCAGCGTTATATCGGTGAAATGACCACCACCCGAGTTGATTCACATTTGTGCTCGTTTTACTGCATAGTTGCTCGGAAAACATCTAGCTCCAAATTGGCGATTCACATTATGCCATTACTTTTGCGCCACCTTGTACATTTATATATACATATTTATGTGTAAATTCATAAATGCTTTATAAAATTATAGGAGGCTTGTGAAACTAATTTTGTATGAAAAATTTATTTTGTAAGCCTTCTATAACTTTATAAAGCACTATTATAAAAGAAATATATTAATGTAAAAAATTTCACAAATTTTCTTAGTCCATGTAGAAGATAATTTTATAGAGAATAACAAATTTGTTATATTTGAACCAAAGTAGAAGTATTTATATCATTAATAAATACTTTTATTTATAAAAAAAATCAAAAATCATAAACATAACAAAAACAATAATAACAACAAAACTCGGAAAAAAACTCGGAGGACAAAAGTGTGCATACAGTAAAAAAGAAACAACTAGGTTATTTACAAGAGGTGTGCTATCTGTTGTATCGTCGTAACAAAAAACAGAGTTGTTAGAGTTTTTCTTTGGGTTTAAAAACGATTTTCTATTGGGTTTTCTATCTGTTATCACACTCAAATATCAGACACTAAACATACTCTGTTTTTTGTTAGGACGATACAACAAATAGCACACCCCTTGTGAACTACCTTAATATATATATTTTTTTAACTTTTAACATTGAGTTGGTCCACCCTGAGCATCGATCGCAGATTTTAAGTGCCGAGGCATTGAATTTACTAAATTTTCTGTAATTTCTGGAGTTATTTCTGCCCAAGCTCTGTTTAAAGCAGTTTTCAGGTCTTCACGGCTGCTAATTTCATATTTTCTGACATTTTTTTTTTCCAAAACATCCCAGATTTGTTCTATAGGATTTAACTGGGGTGATTGTGGTGAGGAATATAGTTGTTTGGGGGCATAATATATTGTAAAAGTGTTTGGGGTCATTGTCGTGCTGGAAAATCCAATGAATTCCAAGACCCAAGATGTCAACAGATGGTTTCAAATTATCTTCCAAAATATTCAATAAAAACCAAATTACCACATCCAGATGATACCATGGCTCCCCCAAACTATAACACTGCCACCTCCATGTTTGACAGTGGGTATAATATTCTTTGGATTTAAGGCTGTGTTGGGTTTTCTCCAAACTTTGAAACGACCGTCGCTTTCAGAAATAATGTATTTACTTTCATCGGTAAATAAGATACGTTCCAGAAGTCCGTATCCTTACTAACATGTGTTTTAGCAAATTCGATTTTACGAGCAACTTTGCTTTTAAAGCCATTCAATTTGTTCAGCTAGTTTTGGGGCACTAATTTTCGGATCCACACTTACTTCTTTAAGAGTACTGTTAATATCGCGTCGTGACAGCTTTTTCGGTCGGCCAGATCGAGTTTAATTGTCAGTATTTCCTTTTTTATTATAGTTTCTAATAATGATTTGTACTGTATAACGACTTAATTTTACCTTTTTTGCAATTTCACCATAACTTTTTTGCTCTTTTCGGAGATTTATTACAAAATTTGTTACTGAAATAGATATTTCTTGGCGCTTTTCCATTTTAAAAGGCAATGAATTATGTAAACCCAATATTTGAATACGATGTTAAAAATTTAAATACTTATAATGATAGGCAAAATATAATATCAGCTATAAAAATGGGATTCCCCTAGTTTTGTTTTGTATTTTTCAAGTTTTCCTAGAACAAGGGTGGCAAGACTTTTTGCCAAAAACAGACACATTTTTTGTAAAAATTTGTCCCGTGCAACCTTAAGTATTGTATATTTTCATTTAAAAAATTTTTAAAATTGGAAACATTTTCGTTAACTTTTATAATTTTTTTTCGCGCAATTTTTATCGAAACAAATTTTTCGTATTCGTAAATCTTGCAGATATTGTAATAAAAAAATTCGCATATAAATTCTACTTTTTCTATTTTTCTTTTATTTATAATTACACTGATAGAAATAAATAGTTATAAATTGCAGAAAAATTAGTTAAAAAGGAACCTACAGCAATATCTATTAAAATTAGTATCAGAATATGTTTGCTGAAAATTAGTAAAAGCAACAGCGGGGGAAATCTTTTAAACATTGATGTTAGAAGGTTAGATTCATAATATAAAACTTTTTATGGTGTGTTAAGTCTACTAATAAAATTCAACAACTTTTAATAAAACTTCAGATATTTGAGCTCGAGGTCAATAATTTTATTGTAAATATTATCCTTATAAATCAATATTTCGAAATTCTTTGAATATTATCCTCAGGATTCTACCAGTGAATGTTTACATAACCAAATTTTTAGCTATAGTTGTGTATGCATAGTCGTCTGTTACAGTGCTCTAATAATATTTATAATAAAATAACTGACCTAGAACACAAATATCTGAAGTTTTATTAACAATTGGAAAGGTCGAATAAATAACTATTCAACAATAGTTTCTCATTTTAGCAGAGTAAATTGCCATTTGCAAGTAACTAAAATAGATCTAAAATTTTGTAAATTTAACAGATTTTTTCTTGGTGTTTTTTTTTACTAATATTTAGCAAACAGGTTCAATCGATTCGAGCATTTTTTCTTTAGGGCCCTTTTGAACTCATTTTGGTAACTTTAGCAAAAAAAAAACTTTTCTGTCACTTTAATTTTTATACCCTACACCACTACGTGGTCAGGGTATAATAACTTTGTGCTGATGTTTGTAACACCAAAAATATTGGACCTAGACGCACCTTGTAGTATACCGATCGACTCGGAATCACGTTTTATTTCGATTTAACGATGTCCGTCCGTCCGTCTGTCTGTCCATGCATTCTTGTGCGCACTCTACAGGTCGCAAATATTAAGATATTTTGATGAAATTTGGTACACTGACTTATGTCGGCCCAAGGACGAAGCCTATTGATTTTGGTTAAAATCGGTCCATGTTTAGACCTAAAGCCCATATAAGGGTCCCACCAAAATTATATTGTTTATACGCTGCAGGTCGCAAATATTGATTTTGGTTAACATCGGTCCATGTTTAGACCTAGTGCCCATATAAGGGTCCCCCCAAAATTATATTGTTTATACGCTGCAGGTCGCAAATATTAAGATATTTTAATAAAATTTGGTTCGCTGACTTACATGGTCCCGAGAACAAAGCCGATAGAATCTAGATAGAACCGGTCCATATTTGGACCTATCGCCCATATGGGCTTTATTTACGATTTTCTCTTCTTTTATTATTTTATAGAAAATTTTGACACAAGTCCCATTTTAACCCATTCGAATTTCGGATCCAAACATTAGTTGGCTTTTAACCAGACTGGTGTAGGGTATTGTATAGTCGGCTTGCCCGACTTTAGCCTTTTTAATCTTAATTTTATTATAATTTAAAATACTAGCCATCTATTCGTAGAAGGCTAAGAAATTTTTAATGAAGTTTCGATATTTTTGGTCCGAAACATTTTCGAAAAAATTAATTTTTGAGTTATTAATCATAATTGTGCAAACAAAAAATTGTTTTAAGAGGCTTTTTTAATGATTTTAAAAGAAAATTTTTAGTATTTGCGGTTTAAAGCTTTATAGCAGCGGTTTAAAGCTTTATTGCGGTTTAAAGCTTAGTAGGCTATTATTTTAAATTCGTTAAAGGAAAAGTGGGCTTCTAATTAGAAAGTATGGCAATATGGTTGCATATTGGAAAATATATTTATTCGGTTAGTTTTTGTTCCATAGGTGATTAAAGTAATTTTTTTTAATGCTCGCTTATAAAATTTTAAATATTGAAACTGAAAAAAGAAAAACTAAATTTTGTAGTTTCGCTTTTTATATTTTTTGGTTAGGTTTTACAATAACATTTAAAATTAAATTGTCCTGAATAAAAATGTCATCCATATTTTCCTTTTCTCTTTTTTGATTACAGAATGCAGTTTTAAATTTATATTGAATAATGTTTTAATTAGAAATACATATTGACTTATACATATTTTTATATACATTTATTTATACACCGAAAAAATCCATGAATTATACAAAGTGAGGCAAAAGTAATGTCATAATGTGAATATGCCATAATTTTAGCAAATGGCGTCATAAGTCATTGTGATCTGACGCCATTTCGACTCGCTCCAATTAGCAAGGGGCCATACACACCTTAAGAATGCGGAAAAATTACAGTGAATTCATATTGTGGCATTATTTTTGACCAACCTTGTATATCCGAAAACCGATGTACATTGTACGAAATATTTCGTTGTTTCGCACCATGAAAGATTGATGTAACATATTAAATTATGAAATACTTCTTCTCTTTTACGAAAGAACAATATAAGTTTGTACTTACTTTATTAACAGGTCATACCACTGTATCTAGTGGTATTCAATATACCGCACTTTTTTACACAGGTGGCAATTTTATAAGTTTACACTTTCGTTTAGCTGCAAAAGTTTATCGGGGCTTGTTTGTACCGCCAGATATAAACGTTGGCTTATGTCATTCCCATATAAATTTGATATTAGTAAACTTAAGGGTAAACACTAATCGTTGGCTAATACCAAATTTATACGGGATTGACATAAGCCAACGTTGATAGCTTGTCGCACAAACACAGCTTTTATTATAGTATTTTGAAAATAAAAAATCAAAGAAAATCGTACGTCATCCTACAAAATTGTTGTTGTTTCACATGGTATTTTTGTCTAATTTGACAAACGCCTATCGTTGACGTACACGGATTTAGGTCACACGTTAAGTAGTAATTGTTTGTCAAAGTAGATAGGCATTTCAAGGCAAAATGTATGAACATTTTTATTAAATTCCATGAATTACCTGTACACTTAGCACTTTAAATTAAATAAATAAAAAATGAAATCGTTTTTATTTGAATGATGAGGAAGATTTATTCTTCTTCTTAACCTCAAACCTACTAAATTAGAATTAATAAAAATACATAGTAATGAAAATATTAATTGTATTTGGTCTATACGACGCGTTTGAAAAAACAACACTTTACGATCATTTTTTCATTTAAATATCATTTCTGGCATATGGCCGCCTCGCTAATGAAGTTCAATCGGAAGTGCCAATTTTATAACACTTTTTGCAGCAATATAAGGACGTTAACTAGCGATTTCACATGCCCTCACAGAAAATAATCCAGCGGTGTTAAATCGCATGATATTGGAAGCCAAGAAACAGATGCAAAAAGCTAAATTATGCGTTCACCAAACATTTCCTTCAAGAAATCGATTGAGCCACACGCTCTGTGACATGATGCGCCATCTTGTTAAAACCACAGCTCTCCCTCATCAAGGCGATTCAATTCACTGTAACATTCTGTCCGGCAGCCCATAAATCACGCCAAACAATGACTTTTGCTGGATTATTTTCACTTCAAATGCGGCAATTTTGCTTACTGATGTAGTCCTCATGGTTCCACTGATTGGCGATTATGTCGTCCATAAAATTGACGTAGTGCGCCATAAGTTTTACGAACAGAACCATGTTTTTCGAAATGAACCTTCACAATTTGCAAGCGTTGGAGATTAATCACAATTGGGTCGACTAGCAACAGCAAATGTCATCGCGTTAATTTGAATTTAATTGAGAGGAAAGCAAAACAAGAATTTGTTTGTGTTTGTTTTGCCATCTTTTTTTTACCAATTTAATTGTTGTAGTTTTGCATTAATTTTTGTTGTTTTCAATTTTACGGAATTTAACTATACTTTTTGGCGGTAAATTCCATATTTTTATTTTCATTTATTTTTTGCTGTCGAAAGAAAATACACATATGTTTTTTGTAAACAAACTTTTTGCTACTCTGAGACGAATATTTGCAATTCTTTTCTGATTGGCAACAATATTGCAAGTAAAAATATGGCAACAATTTTACAAATATTTTGAGTGTGTGCTGGCGTGTATTACGACGACAAATCACAATAAAACATGGCGGCATTTTGCTCCGATAGAAAATGTATGAAAAAGCAGTTGTCGCTATCGTTGTCGACCCAATTGCATTGGCGTAGCTGGATAATAATTCTTGGGGGGGGGGGGGGGTCACGGTACCTTTACCCTTTAATTTTCGGATATTTATACCTACCCTGATGATAACCTTTTACCCCCTTTGCCACATACAAGTTCGAACAACTTACACTTTTTGACTAATACAGTTGCACTTATGCGACTTGCGGCTCAAAAATTTTGAAGGCAGTGAATTTTTGACATTTGCAATGAGTGAAATATGTAAAAATAAACAGTTTTTAATAGTAATGTTTTCTAATTACAACTGTATATATATAAGAAACTAAACAACGACATATCTTAATAGTAATTTGAAATATTAATTTTATAAGTTTTTTGAAAAAGAAAATTGTTGAGAACATCCTAGCTTTGTTAGAAGCTGTAGGCAATACTGGATAGTGACTAACTGTTGCCTTTGACGACAATTTAAAAATGAACTGGCAGCAGTTATTTTCGAACGTGGGGTTAGCGATATACGTCCGTCTATCTTTCCATCTATTCTTGTTTATTGTTAATTATTGGTGCACCGACTTGTACCCGCCCAAGGAGAAAGGCTATTGATTTCGGTTAAAATCGGCTTTGTTCCCATATCAAGGTCTCGCCAAAACTTGGCTCTTATGCTTATTTGCACGCTACAGACCGAAAATACTAAAAAGACATCTTATGAAATTTGTTGAACGGATTTTCATATGTCGGGGGATAAAGCCCCCAATAAAGATATTTCAATTAAATTTGGTCTGTTGACTCATATTTGCCCAAGAACAAATCATATAGATTTTAGATAAAACCCGTACACATTTGGACCTAGCGCTCACTTGCACTATGTTTTCGAATTTTCCTTAAATACATTTTTAACCAGACTACTGTAGCGTATCATATAGTCGGCATTCCCGGAGAGTTTCTCTGATTTTGCCTATACAATAGAGTGGGCCGAACTTTGCCGAATTGCGAATTTCAAAAACGGAGGGTGTGGAAAAGTTGCGTAAACAGTAAACAGTAAAAAATAAAAATTTTGAAAATCGGTTCACGTTCAAGGTCCTCGCAAAGCGGTTGAAATTTCGATTTTTCGGGAAGTTTTAAAAAAAATCCTTAAATTTTGTTAAAAAATATTTGTTGTTGTGATATATTAATTCTAATTAATTATAGTTCGCTGAATCCAAAAAAAATAAAAAAATTTTTAATCGGCCGAAGGGGTTCTGATATATGGCTACTTGAATTTTGCTGAAAAACACGTTTTTTCATTTTTCAGTCGAGCCTTCAAAAAGTTAGTCTAAAAATGTTTTTAATTAAGTGTTTTTAAATGTTTAATTTTATTCTAAAATATTCTCTTACTACAACTAAAAATCTGAAATTTTTATTTTTACTGTTTACTGGACGCACACGCAACTTTTCCGCGCCCCCCGTTTTTGAAATTCGCAATTCGGCAAAGTTCGGCCCACTCTACTATACAATTATAGAATTCTCATGAGAGCTGCAAACTGTCTAGACTGAATGCAAGTTTATACATTTAAATGAAACTCAAATTTATTTCCGAGAACTAATACGAAATGTTTTCGTAAAATAAACTTTTATATTTTTTACAAAAAGTGTGGCTACTCTTGGTTTTTCTAGTTTCGTAAAGTTTTAAATGGCATCCCTAAATTTATTTTCGTAAAATAAACTCTCTTTTATTTTACAGGCAAAGTAGCTGCGAACGTTTTTTTTTCGTAAAATGTTACATTGTTTTTTTCGGTGTATGTAACATACAACATTGTATTATTCTCCAATTGTATTTATATCAAACTTTATGGTTTTTTGTTTGTGTTTTTTGTGCACTGAAAGACAATGGAAGCTAAAGAAGAAGATGAAAATCACAACTGTCTTTATGTGATTATATGGAAATTTTTTGGTAATTCCCAAGCAATATGTATTCAATTACAATAAATACTGTATGCATATATAGAGGGCATGGATGCATTTATTACATTAATACATACATACGTACTCGTAGTAACATATTCCAAATATATCGATCCCTGATTTGAATTAATTAATAAAAAGCGTGTATGTAGTAAAATTTAGATTTAGTAGTTTGATATTTATTTAATGTACCCAGGAAAATTTTTTACAATCGGTAGCCAACCACACCCATTCTACAATTGGTTCCACTGCAACTGATTCCATGGAACTGGTTCCGGAACCAGTTCCTGGGATCCTATATGGAAGGTGTGGGTGACGTAGAATCAGTTCCAGAACTAGTTCCAGAACTGATTCTAGAGCAACCGGTTCTACTTTGGAGCCATAGAAGGGGTTGCTTTTGGGACAACTTCAAACAAAAAGAATCGGTGTTAGAATCGACAGTAGAAGGGGTTGTGAATGAAAAGTAGCTATTGTACAACCGATTCTTTGGAATAGAAAATTTTCCTGGGTAGTTATTTACAAACAAAAAATATTCAATTTTAAAACGACAAACACTTGTGGCACCCAATAAAATTTTATTTTACTTTTATATCAATGAAATGAACCTCTAACACTGTAGATTTATATGTATTTGTCCATAAACTCACGCCATATTTTTAAATGTAGCACCATCCAAAACAATGGAAACAAAATAAATGTATGTGTGTGTATATTTCGTTCACATCTTATTCCAATAACAAATCATAATAAAACTGAATCTTCCAATAGCAGCACTATTTTGAAGTCATTAAGCGTTGTTTACAAATGGCATATGTATATGGGTGAAATCAAAAAATTTGATAAGTTTTTGGGACAAATTTGTGAGAAACAAAAAGTGTTAATATTTCGGTTTTTTCTTAATGGAATCAGTAAGTTTAGTCATTATAAACCTAATTGCAAAAAAATCTCTTCTACAAGTTGTCGCAATAACTTTTTTTGCACAATTTTAATTTTTTTTTGTGGTAACGGAGTTTACATTTTCACAAGAAAAAGATATAACAAAAAATATTGCGTACGAATTTTCTTCAATTTATTAGTTTTTCGTATTTGGGTTTTCAACATGCTTTTCATTAATATACAATTTGTGTTTATCAAATTGGCGGTTTCGCGAATTAAAATACAATTCATTCCGCGAAAAAATTTTTTTTTTTTTTTTTAATTTTGTATTTTTGCTCCTTTTAAATGCTTTTCAAAAATAAAAAATTTTTTGAAATCCAATCAGCGGTTGCGAAGGTACAAAATAATATATTAAAAACATAACATTTCGCGATCAAAAAATTCTTAAATTGTGTGAAACAAATTTAATTTGTCAAGCTAATGTCAGTAATGGCTTGAAATATCGATTACAATCCAATGAAATGCAAAATCAATCGTTTTTCGCTCCAGCAGTTTAGGGTAAAAAACTGATAACTTTTTTTGATTTGACGTAAAATTATTAGTTGAATCGTCTTTTGACGCATAAATATTAGTTGAATCACCTCTGTTTATGGTTATTTTAAAATATTTTAAACATTTACCTACATTTTTTTGAATGCAATCTGATGTTAACAATTTAGGTTACGGAGTTTACAGTAACGGAGTTTACATTTGGATACTTTTTCGTTTTATTTCAGAAACGCTTTGTCAGAATTTTCTTTCCGAAACAAAATCGTATGATGCCTACAAGGTGAATTCAAATATGCCCTTGTTTTTCTCACTCGTTAAATAGTTTGGTGTAAAAATTAGGAACGGAGTTTACAACATTTCTTCAAATCTTAATAAAGACATCCTTTTTCGTCTCGAGAATGTTACATGCTGCAGAAAGACTTCAAGTCTGTTATACTAGATGGTTATATACAGTCCAACGATCATTTAAGTATAAATAACATTATACTTTTCACAATATAATTAACAGATAACTCCGAAATTCTGGTGAATGCATTTTTATCAAAAATTATGACGCCAAATCGTTACAGAATTGAACTCGTGTTAGCATAGATATGCGAAAAAGTTTGTAAAATGTTTTATTAAAACCGTCACTTTTTCTCTTCATAAAAATTCTCACAGTTAGTGTTTAGCTTCATTGGTTATTAAAATATAAGCTATTAAAGTTAAAAACCTTATGAGTTACTGGTTACGGAGTTTACATTTGGCCTATAAAATGGGTCACAAATTTTATGTATTAGCCAAAAATTGGTCAGATTGTTATAAATTTTGTAAAACAGGTGACAATGCGCGGATATATATCGAAATATATACTCAAATATAATCCATGCATTAGAAATTAGCTGGTTACATGGTTTTTATCCCATTTTTTGATATCACCCATATACGGTGCGGCAAAGAAAACTTCATACACATTTTTAAAACAATTAGGTTGTTCATACAGGGTGTGCTATCTGTTGTATCGTTGTATTGTCCTAACAAAAAACAGAGTTGTTAAAATTTTTATTTGTGTTTAACAACGATTTTCTATTCAGTTTTCTATCTGTTAGCACACTCAAACATAGGACACTAAACATACGTAAAAATGTTGTATCGTGCTATTTTCAAATGTTGTATTTTTTCAATTTAATTTTTAACAACTCTGTTTTTTGTTAGGACGATACAACGATACAACAAATAGCACACCCCTTGTGAAAACCCTTAATTTAAGTCTTAAAAACAAAGAACACTGGTTAAAATAAATATTTTCAAAATTGACAGAAATGTTTAATATTAATGAAAACCATAATTATAAACTGAACTCGATCTATTGTTAAAAAGATAAAAAACGATAGCTTAGACAACCACTACTAATAAACCAGCAAAAATAAGTTAAGGACTTCTAAATAGACATATTATGGAGTAATACATAAACACAATACTTTTGAAAGAGTACAATATAAAAAAGTTCTGATACCCCCAGATTGACGGATCACCACTGATCAGACCCCATAACCATATTCCAGATCTTCCCCCTGGAAAGTTATGGAAGTGCCTCCCGGCACCTTGAATCCAAAGCGGGCCAGACGTGCGCTGTCACCACACAGTTCACCCCATTTTCGTACCTAAAGACTGCGTTTGAAAAAATTGTCCATCACATTTTTTGCAATAACTTTTTTGAAAAATCACTCAAATTGAAAAAATTTTTTAGTAGGCTTTGAAATGAATGTAAGAAATTTTTTTTTTTAACTAGAAGCCTTTATTTGATTCAAAATGGAAAAAGAATTGGAATTGAAACATCCTGAACATTTTTCAAAACCATCCTCAGTGGACATATAGAAAAATAGCTTGGGAACTAAATGTTGGCTCGAAAACGAAAGCATTCCTTCTTGCATAAAATCTGTTTTAAAGAACAAAGGACTTTCGACATAATATTGAAGAAAGAACTTGCCGAAAATTTCAAATATGAACAATACTGGATAAAAGCGGTCACAATTTGCGATTATTTTTTTCATTAACTTCTTAATGATATAGTCTACTGTATTTAGGTTTTTATTGAAGAAGAATGTTTTAGTTTTATACTTTAAAAAATCATTTAATTTTCTATAATAAAATAAAAATTATAACAAATTTCGAAAAATGTTGAATTAATGTATCCACTTTAGTCCACTACTGTACATGATAGGGACCTGGCATGGTATTGTCATAGGAGGCGAGATTTTACCTCTTGTGACACGTCACATAACTAACCTAAGACATGCTGTTTCTTTTCATGTGACAACGCTATTTATGGGACCGTTTCTGTTACAACTAAATGGTTACTTTTGATTTTATTTTTTAATTTATTTTTTCAGAATTATATTCTTTCTATTGATAATAGCGAGCACATAGCCAAGAATGTGTTTTGTGTGTTCAACAATAACAATTTCGTTTTCTTTTTAATAAATTTTGCTTTTCCAATACATAAAAAAGTTATTGTTAAGCCCACAAACATCGTTTTTGCTAAGAGTTTGGCAGATAGTGTTTTCAAATACTTGAAATAAGTAGCAACCCAGGGCCCACGACATAGCCAATATGGAAATGAAATTTTTTTTTTTTTAAATACTTTATTCCTGTATAAAAATCAATCTATGGCAGGCACGTAGCTAGGGGGGGGCTTGGGGGCTCTAGCCCCCCCGAAATGATTTGATAAATTTTTAAACGTAACACAATTTCGAAAGCAACAACATTTTTTAAAAATTGTAATAAATAATATTTATTTTTTGTTAAAATCAAATACCAAATGGCCAAGTTTCTTAAGTTTTCATAAATAAAATATACTCAAAATCCAATTGCGAGAACTGCTTTCTAAAAATTTTTTAAAGCTTTTTGGTGACCATAGAAACTTTTTTTTTGTAAAAATCTCGAAAATAAATAGAATGCAATCTTCTCTTTTACTGAGAAAAAAATTATAAAACGTGACTGCAAATTGGAAACAGAAACTTTCAAAAACCTTCAAAGTGTTTTGCAAATCTAGCTCGTTTTTTAATTTGATGGCCTCTTGAAACATGTATCTATTTGAATCACGTTCTCGTCACAAAGACGCACGCACTATCAGTTGCTTTTTATTCATATTGTTTGTTTTAGCAGTTTGGTGTTAAAAATTGTCGAAATCTATTCTATTTTCCTAATTCCAACACAATGCACTAGCATAAGTAGGGGACGTCGCCTGAGTGTTAGTCCTATCGTAAAAAAAAAAAAATTAGAAATAGTGAGCAAAAATGTCAGGATACTCGGAAATTTTCACAGAAAATAAAACATTTTGTAGAAACAAACAATCGGAATAAAAATGACTAGAATTTGTCATTACAGTTCACAGTTCATTTCAATCAATTTTATATTTGAACTAGTGTGTTCTTCTAGTTCACTCGTTCATTCGAGAAATTTTTTCAGTTGTTCATACACTAATATAAAAGTCTTTAAAAATTTTTGATGAAAAAACAGCTGAATCCAGCACAATCTGTTTGCTAAACATTAGAAAGATTCAAACAGCAAGAAAAAATCTGTTAAATTTACAAAATTTCAGCTATATTTTAGTTAATTGAAAATGACAATTTACCCTGCTAATATCAGCAAAAAATTTAATGGTAATTAGTCGACTAAACCAGCTCAAAGATTTTAAAATTTTTTGGGCTTTAGCGCCACGCAGATATTTCAAGAGGTCATAAAATAAAAACCCGAGCTAACTTTGCAAAATCCTTTGGAATTTTACTTTCATTTCGTGTTGGAACCATCGGGCTTGAAATTATTGTTCCGCTTTTATTTTAATTAGTCTAAGAACATATTGGAATGGCGCACTCCATTGGAAATCAAAATAATAATGATGTAATTTACTTTAAATATTTAACCTTTCCGATAATCTATAAAATTGTAATAAAACTCCAGCAAAAAAAGAGATGCCGAAGCAGTAGAAAAAGCACTATAATTGATTATCTAGATGTACTTCTTTTTTAACATAAACACTAATGATTTTAACATTGTGTTGTCATAGGAGAGGAGTATTACAACTTCAACATTCTTCGCAAAAAAAATTATGTTTTTTTTTATTTTACAAAAGTTTTTTATTGCCGCCATCGGGTATCGAACTTACGACCTCACGATTGCTAGTCTAGCGCTCTACCGCTGAGCTATTCTTTGATATGAAAGTTGAGTGACATAAAAACACCACTTTGTTATTGCGAGATATTGTTCCTTATTCTCTTCAATAAAAGTACTTATTAAACAAGTGTAAAAGGTGCACTCCAATTCAATATTGTAATAGGGAGTAGTGATAATTTGTGGTTTTCACTGATGAATTTAACATTGGCTTGTCATAGGAGGGAAGTTGTTCTTTTTTGAAACAAATTATGTATATTTGAACCGATGATTTAAATTAAATAAAAAAAAGAAAAAACATCATGCATCGTGTGGGGTGTGAACCCACACTCGTTGGCATTTCAAGCAGACGCTCTACCCCTTATGCTATGGCTTGTTATAACTTATAGCGGACTTTTAGCAGTCTTGTTCAGTAAATTGTTATATTTATTTCTTTCTATTTTTATTAACAAAAATATATAACATATTGGAAAATATATAAAGTTGTTTTTTTTAAAGTGTTTTTTTTTTATACAAATAATACACTCATAAAAATAGGAGAAAAAGCTACTAAAAATTATGTAATTAAAAATTGCCTTGCAAAAATCTGATATTAGCAGATTGCTTTTTTTAAATACTAGTAAGATAAGAAGGAAAAATAAAACAATTAAATTTACAAAATTTTGGTCACATTTAATAATGTTTGGTTTGAATTTCAATTATTGTAATGACAGGAAGATTTCGCATTGACTTCTGCAATATAAGCGGACTGAGGGCGAACTTCTCTGTATATGCTCACATTCGATTTCATCGGCCGGATGTTTTCGCCTTATGTGAGACCCAGGTGTGTGGGAATGCTGATCCACAGGATTTCTATATACCTGGTTATCAACTCCTATCCCTTTTCATTTTCCATCGGGGCCTTGCAATGTACATTCGCAACGATGTTGTGTACCAGTATCAGCAACATTTAAACTGTAATGATGCGGAATTTAACACACTTTGGGTTAAGTTCAAGATCAGGTCACACATGTTGCATTTCGGGTTCTTATACAGAAGCCCAAACATGGAGAGGACGAATACCCTTAATGGCTTCGATGTCCTTTCTGATTCCATCGCTTGAATTCTAGGGAGTTGCCCGAGTAGTGAAATCGTCGTTGCTGGCGATTTTAATATTCACAACACTTCCTGGCTTCGCCATTCGAGCCACACAACTCCCGAGGGCCTTTATGTTGAGCTGTTTGCCGCGCACAACCACCTGGCGCAATTAGTGAATGAACCAACGCACATTCCGTGTGTTGAAAGTGAACATCAAAATACTCTTGATCTTTTCCTTACTTCTCATCCCGACAAGTATGAAGTAAGAACACTTGCACCTCTCGTCAATTCTGATCATTGTACCATTTCCGCATCTTTTTCGTTCTCCGACCTTCGAAACGTTTCGGCAACAGCTGCGAAACGTTCAATTTTTATTTACGAAAAAGCACGTTGGGCTGAGCTCAACGAATTTTTCCGGCACTTTAATTGGAAACTCTGTTTCCTCGACGACAACGTTGATGCCGCGGCGAAAATGGTAGAACATGTTATATTGCTTGGAATGAAATCTTTCATTCCTTCGAAGCAAATTTCGGTTAAACCAAAAGATAAATGTTGGTTTAACCAGACTTGCAGAAACGCAGTCAGATACAGAGAGTTAGCGTTCAAAAATTGGCGTGATAATAAGAACGACAATACTGATCTACTTCGCAAACGGGCGAGATATGAATGTTCCAAAGTACTTAGTCGTGAAAAGTTTCTTTACGAAAAACGTCTTCGTACTAAAGTTCTTTCTGCTCCTCGGGGTAGCAAGAGCTTTTGGTCATTCGTTAAAAGAGTAAAGGATAATTCTAGTTCAGCTATCCCAACTCTTATAAAGGATGATCAAATATTCACTGAACCGGTTGATAAGGCAAACCTTTTAGCTGGGATGTTTGCAGGTAATTCATTCCTGCCGGAAAGCGATCAACCACTGCCAGAACTTGAAAGAGTATCAAGTACTATGCCTAAGATATTCTTCCGAGCTCGTGCAGTTAAAAGGGTTCTTGCTGACCTCAACATAAATAAGTCATCGGGGCCGCATGGCATACCCGCACTGGTGCTGAAACAGTGCTCTTCGACGCTAGCTCGTCCATTGGCTAACCTTTTTGGCGCTTCTTACCATACGGAAATTTTCCCCTCTTGCTGGAAGGTTGCCAATGTCCAGCCAATCCCTAAAAAGGGTGCGGCTAATAACCCTGAAAATTACCGCCCAATCGCAATATGCTCTGCGCTCTCAAAGGTGATGGAGAGTATGCTTAACTACCATCTCGTGAATTATCTAGAGTCCAACTCACTTCTTAATGACCGACAATATGGCTTCCGTAGGAATCGTTCTACGGGAGACCTGTTAGCGTTCCTATCGGAACGTTGGAGTCAGTCCATTCACCGTTTTGGTGAGAGCAAAGTGGTTGCTCTGGATATTTTTAAGGCCTTTCATCGTGTATGGCACGGGGCGCTTGTATCGAAGCTTATTGCCTTTGGTGTGGATAATGACTTCGCTCGTTTTATTTCGAGCTTTCTCAGAGATCGCACTATTCGTGTTGTTATAGATGGGATCTCATCCGACGAGTTTCAGCTTAATTCAGGGGTACCGCAGGGTTCTGTTCTTTCTCCTTCCCTATTTCTTATCTTTCTTAATGATATTCTTGGTCAAACTTTCAACCCTATCTACTCTTTCGCAGATGACAGCAACATTTGTCATTCATTTTCCTTCAATCGTAGGCCAAGCCCTGAGGAGATTGGGGGCAAAAGGCAGATTATGAATGACACACTAAATCGTGACCTCTCTGCAATCTCTGAGTGGGGTCATGCGAACAAGGTGGATTTTAATGCGCGTAAGACCCAATGTTGTATGTTGACCCATAGGGCTGCGGGGTCAACACTGCCATCTGTACATATGGGTGATATCGATATTGAGGAATCGGATTCTCTTGATGTTCTGGGCATGAAAATTCAGTGTGATGTCCGATGGAATATGCATGTTTTTCAGGTGTCGAAAGAAGCATTCAAGTGTCTAGGTTTTTTACGTCGGTGCAAGAAGTACTTCACTCCATCCGATTTACTCACTATTTATACCACATATATCCGACCGAAGATGGAATACAACTTCCATATATGGGCAGGAGCTTCGAAGTCTATTTTGGAGCTTCTGGACCGTGTGCAAAGGAGGGCGTCGGCGCTTATCAATGACAGTAGAGTATTCAGCTCTATTGACTCATTGGAGCATCGTCGGAATGTGGGTTGTGTAACACTGTTCTATCGATATTACAATGGGAAGTGCTCTGCTGAGATAAGTGAACTTACCCCCAAAGCCCAGGTTTTTATTCGTAATACTCGCTTATCAAGTAGAGTCCATCCGTTTGTTGTCGATTGTCCAGCGGATCGCACGACGCATTACAGAGAGAATTCGTTTATCAGTCGCACCAGCCGTATGTGGAATAAACTCCCCGCAGAGGTCTTCCCTGTTACTTACAATGTTGAGAAATTTAAATCAAATATTCACAAACACTACTCCCTCTTTCCTCCTCCCCATAACCTATTTTCCTAATACCAACACAATGCACTGCGTTAGTAGGGGGCATCCCCTGAGTGTTGGTCTAACACATAAAAAAAAAAAAAAGTTAACTTTTAATACGAATTACCTTGACAAAATCCGTAAAAAATTTTGCAGCATATTAGTAGATAAAAAATAGTTTTTTCTGCAAGGTAATTTTTAACTTATTTTTACTATTTCTAACTTAAATGTTTACAGGATTTTTCTTTTTCTGTTATATTTAGTTTCTAAATACATTTAGTAAAAATTTGATCAAAATGGATTTTTTAAATTACAATTTTTTAAATACAAACAAAATTGTAATATTTGCCATTTTCGTATTTTAACAAAAAATATTTGAAGAATTACATATTTATTTAGAACTTTTATATTTCCATAAAAATTCATTAAAAATTAATAGAAAATTAGAAAAAAAATTTTAAATCGTTTCAAAAATTAATTTTTGAGTGTACCAAAATAGAAAAAATTAAAATTTTACAGTAAAAACTACAAAAAATTATTAATTGTGTTAAAAAATTTACAAAAATTTTTTTTCCACCTGGTGGGATTCGAACCCGCAACCCTCTTATTTCTGTACCAGCACGTTCCTATGCAACCCCCATACAAAATATTAACTTCTTATCACCCATGAAAAAGAAATTCTGACTAGATGTTTTTATTGCAGCCTTAGATGTTGTTTAAAACCCATTCATAAGGGAGTAATTCTTTGTGATGTAATGAAGGAAGTGATTCATTTAGAAGTCATTCCATTTATTTTTGCTAGGTAGGCACATAACATAATAAAAATTAAAAGTGTTATTTTGTATAAATCAATTTAAAAAGAATATATAAGACTTTCATTACTTTATTAGGAGAAGTTGCTTAGATTTCGAACAATACTGTATGTATCTCAAAATGTGTACTAGTGATTCTATGTTGTATTGGTTTGAATCAATTCTAGATAGGAAGGGTATTATGGCCTACATAAATGTTTCAATTGTTTCATTCATTTTCCAAAAACTTGAGAAATAAGAGGCGCCTAAAGTAAATTTCAACGAATCTTAAAAATAATTTAAATCTATCATACAATTTAAATTACACTGTTGAATAAATTCTAACTACACCCAAAATATAGCATAGTGACATAGTTAAAGAATTCCATAGTTGAAATAAAAATCAATTAAAAATCACTATGATATTCACTAATAACTATTAATATTGTTGATAACAACAATATTTTATTTACCCTGTATGTTTATAATTGTCAGAAACACAAAAATTCAAAGAATTTAACAAACAATCTAATTGTCATTAATAAAAAACTTTGAAATGTAAAATTGTGTGTAAATAATTTCAATAAATTTTAAATTATACTTTACAATAACAGCGATTATTTACAGGCATCACAATGGTAACTATTATAAGGCTTCGTGGTTTAGATAATTTTAATAAATATATTTAATTTAAACAGATTAATATCTTGTTGGAAGTGTAGAATAATTTACCTAAGACGGTTTTATGAATGCGCAGCACCTACAGAAGAGGAAATAAACCTTTTTTTTTTTATCATGGAGGTATTGTTTTTCAAGAAACATAAAAAATGTGAAAAAATGTTTTTAATTTTGAATGGAAAAAGCTTTTGCTAATTTGATAATGTATTTTGATTTTAATAAAATGCTCGAAGATAAAAAATTTATTGGTGGTGGAAATAATTACCATTTTGCAATATAACAGTTGACATATTCATATTTAAGCATGTCTATCAATTTTAAGTGAATCGTTGTCATCAACTCTTTCCGTAGTAGATTTTTAAATTTCATTTAACCTAGTTATCTTCCACTACTTCGTATTGACTATGACATAGTGAGGGTTATTTCACCTATGACATAGTTAAAAAAATAGTGATCAACGACTATGTAATTTTTTGGGTGTAGGCATTCGATAATTGGGCTTTTTAAAGGTTTTCAGGATAACATATTTAATTGTTATTTTATTTATTGATAAAGAAATGGTGTACATAGTGGTAAGGAAGAAGGCAGAATTTCTTCAAAAAGGGATTATATCTTTGTTATAAAAGCCGTATTTTCGTTCATACCTATCAACGTTAAGTATTAATTTTTATAATTCAAATTGCAATTTGAGGCCTTTTAAGTTCGAGTAAAATTTTTCCACATGAAAAACAATTTACTATGCACTAACAAGTATCGAGTTGGATCAACCTGCCCATTTTGCATACAAAAATTAAAAAAAATTTAATTCTTATTTGTCGTTGTTCTTAATAACGACTTTTTGACATATGGGTCAAACCAATAAAAGCTAACGAAATATAGTGAAAGGAATAAGATTCATCGAGCACCTATTTTATTTCTTTTTCTGATATTCGTGGTCGTACGGATTTTAACGTAAGTTCGCCATTTTCTTTGACTTTTTCCAAATAAATGGCAAGCCTGTGCAACAATATAGCGAAGAAAAACTTGGCAATTTTTCTACCCCGTTTTTGTAGCCTCTAAACATCCCAGGTGGCACATCACAAAAAAAAAAACAGGTTGATTCTAGATTTTGATATTCATCCAAATTAAATTTGTTTTAATTTAATAAAGTGAAGTACCTACACTCAAAATAATATGTCTGTTGGCTCAACAGAAAAATTTGTTACTTTAACAAAATCTATTCCCGCTTTTTTTGGCTTAAAATTAAATTTGTTGATTTTAACATATTTTTTGTTAAATTTAACAAATCTAAATTTTAGTAAAAAATTAGTAAAGCTACAGGTTTATTTATAATACTACTGAGCTGTAAAATTTGTTCAAATTATAGTGTCCCGGACCTGGTCCATGTCATCTAAGGTTCTGTAAGGCTATTCGGAAACAGCAAGTGTTTTATCCGTTTTAGTTAGTTTAGTTTTCGAGATATCTTTATGAAACATTTCCGATAATCCAAGTCCCACAAAGGTCTATTTCTGGATAGAGATAACCTTTTCAAGGAGGCCTTATTCGAAGTTTTCGTCAGGTAATGGCAGAAACATGAAAATATTCTAAATATTTAGCAATAAATTGTGTAAAATTTAACAAATAGATTCAAATAATTTTAAAAATTAACACTCAAAATAAGTTGAAGTACTGAGCATTTTTAGTATTGTGTTAAATAAAGATAACCAAAATCTTTGTTTAAATTAGTATTTGAACTCAAAATTTGTTAAAAATTATTAAAATCGATTTGAAACCCGTTTGACATATGTTTTTATTGATGTTTTATTTTACGTGTATGTTTTTAAAAATATGTTGTTTAAGTCTAGTAACCCCACAGAAAACAGATTCATTGCCAATGGAATGGTTCGGTTGTGTTAAACGAATTTTTCTGTTGTGACAACAGGAAACCAATTTGACTGTGACAACAGAAATTCGGTTGACTGGTAGTCACAGCCGAAAAATACTGCAACCTAACCATGCCGTTGAAAACAAATTATCAGAGATTCGAAAGACTTAATTCAATTTAAGCTTAAAATACGAAAAATTTAATTCAGATTTTAAAAATGTTGATATACCATTCCATTAATCCATTCGTAAAGATTTTATTTATGAGCTCCATTCTCAAAGCTTTAATAAGAATTGAATGAACTCCCAACTTGAATCATTCAAACCTTTTGTTCATTCAACATTTTACTAACTGAATGAAGAAATTTTATTATCACTCACTTAGTGCAGTGTAGTTTGAAGCTAACACATAATCGAAACCAATAGCACACAAGCTATAACAAAGCATACAGATGAATGTTAGATGCATTTTGTTACGTGTTTTATTTGTATTATGCTATTGTAATATTTCAGCATCTAATTGCATATTAAAATTTTTCATTTGACTAAATGAATGAAAAAAAAAATCATTAACCTTTTTACTAAATAAATTCACATAAATTTGGTTTCATTCAATTAGAATTCAATAAATATTGAATTAATTCATATAATTTAAAGCTTTTGGGAAGTAAGCTATCGAATTAAGTCCATAAAAAGGATATTACGGAATAAAATTTAACCCCAATTTCATCAATTTTTAAAAAGTGAATTAACGAATTAATTCCTTTATACTTTTGCAAATTATATTGCCAAAACGAATCTGTTTTCACAGTGTTTAAAAGAAGTTACATTAAATCGTGTTACGAACTCTCTTAAAAACGTCCTGCATGGTAAAAAAAAGTTTATTTGAACTTATACTCTATATAAATGTATATGTAGTAGTGACATATTTAATTCGATAACTATTACTACTTGAAATTGTCCTGAATCTGGTGTAATCCAAATTTGGCTTACAAAAAAAAAAAAAAAAAATAAATACAATAATTATTATTTTTACTTTATGGATACAATGCAAAATACAATCAATTCTGTTTGAAATACTACTTCTACTTTATATTGATTATTATTCTAATTATCTTTTCTCTCTCTTTCTACTTTCAATATCAATCTCAAATGTTTACTCTCTTTGCATCTTTGTTTCTCTATGTACATAAACGATTGTTGACCACTCTGTCTTTCTCTCATACAAGCATTTCTCATATATCAATTGTTTTTGTTAATATTTTATTTTAATGCAAAAAAGGAAAAAATATGTTTGTAAATTATTGTTATAAGTTTAAATATTATTTACTTATTTAAATTATGTTTATTGTATATGTTAAGCACAAAAAGCAAACTAACAAAATATATATGTATGTATGTGTAATTAACTAAGTGGGCCTAAATTCGAATAGTTGTGGAAAAATATATATTTTCAAAAGTTTAAAGATCAAGTTTATAATTTTTAAATAAATTAGCTTAATTTTAAACAAATTTTGTTTATGTTTATATTGATACGGTGAATACTAAGGTCATTCAAATGTTTTTTGAAATATTGCTACTCAGAAAAAAAGAGGGTGTTGCGTTTATGGGTATTTGACTTGATTTTTTATCTACATTTATTACGTGTATGCTGGTTTGGCTGACGAATGAGTTTTCTCTGCAATGACTTGTGCGGTCCGCTGCACAATCGATTAACAACAGATAAACTCGGGGTATACACAGAAATAATTTTGTCGAAGGAGTTTTAATGAACATTTTTTAATAAAAAATTCATAGATTTAATACAAAGCTTCATTATTTTTATGAAACTAAAAATAAATAAAAAATAGACACGCAGAGAAAAGATATGGTTGCAATATGATCATGGCTACAAAACTATGTTCCCTACTCCTATAAATCGTTGTTGCAATCAAATTATTAATGTATTAATCATACTTTACAAATAGTTAAAATCTTTCTTTTTTCGGTTCTTATATTATTATATTGTTTTTTATGCTGGTTTTGTTGCTGATCATCTTTTCTTGCATTGTTGTTGTGTCTGTATAGAGAGTAATTTGGGGGAAAAATACTTAGTTAAGTAGACATATAGTAGAACTAAATTTTATATATACATTAGGGCGGGTCAAATTGTATGCATAAAAATTTTTTGATATTGCGTACTCGAAGTTGTAAACAATATAACATTACAACCTTTCCAGAAAGGTATTACTTATGAAAATCGGATAAAAAATATGGCAACTAGAGGTAAAAGTATATAAGTAAAATTATTTTCTCCTTGTTGTCATCAACATCATTATCATCATTTCTCATCATTATCATCATTTCATCATCAAGCAGAAAATAATTTTACTTATATACTTTTACCTCTAGTTGCCACATTTTTTTCCGATTTTCATAAGTAATACCTTTCTGGAAAGGTTGTAATGTTATATTGTTTACAACTTTATTAGTTGTTTCAAAAAGCCACCTCAAGATGGCGCTAATCTAGCATTTATTAGAAAATTGCAAAAAATTTAAATTTGGGAGCCTCGAAAATGATTTTTTTGATATGTCGTAGAGAAACTTTTTTTCCCCATGCTAAAAGCTTTCGAAAAATCGAGTACGCAATATCGATTGCTAAATCGACCCACCCTAATATACATATATATAAATTAGAACGTACCACCTTACAGGCAAAAAAAAAAGTGCGCCGTACACCCTCCAATATGAAGTATTTTTGCAAGGAGGTTTCAAAAAAAATTATGTTTTTGCCGAACGTAGGGGTCGCCATTTAACATCTTTCGTTATATCTTTGGCATTTACAGTCGGATCTTAAAGTATGATACATCGATGTTTTTCTTTCGAGTAGACCAGTGTTTTGTTCTAAGGGCCATTGACCTCAAGTATCCCGTTCTAGTAGTTACCCCCCACATCTCAGTTGCTACGACCGTAATGTACAATCCTAATGTCAGAAAATTAAAGCTCGCAAAAAATCATTAAACTTTTGCTAAGTTTTTCGATAAACCCAGTAGACATTTTTTTATATATTGGTTGCCGAACGTAGGGGTCGCCTTTTTAAATTTTTTTTCATTGGATTTTTCTTTATAGCAAAACAGTGCTCTACTCGAGGCAAAAAATCGATATATCCCACTTTTAAATCCGACTTTAAATGCCAAAGCTATAACGAAAAAGGCGACCCCTACGTTCGGCAAAAAAATTTTTTTTTTTTGAAAGTGCCTTGCAAAAATACTTCATATTGAAGGGTGTACGGCGAACTTTTTTTTTTTGTGGTACGGTCTAATATATATACAGTAAAACTCGCTTAAGACGAACTCCGGCGGACCAAACAAATTAGTTCGTTGTAAGCGAGGTTCGTAATAACCGAGGCAAAATTTTGTTTAAATTTTTTTAATTATCCAGAAAATATTAATATTCCTAAAAAGAATTACACGTATTGTAAACATTTTTAATTTGATTTCTGAAATAACTTGTTTGCAATATATTTAAGAAAAAATGTCTATGTGTCGGTTCAAAATTTGTCAAAATACGAAAAAATTTATAAAAAAAGTTGCCAAATTTTGGAAAGTTCGTATTAAAAATGGAAAATATTATGAAAATTTGTTTGTGGGACCATCATAAACAGTTCGTTGTAACTTTTATGACTTTTTATATTGAAATTATTGCCAAAAAGTAGGGACTTTCAAATTAGTAGCCGAGAATTCGTCTTATCGGAGTACGTATTAAACGAGTTTCACTGTACTATGTAAATGAATACTGAAATGCATTTAGTTGTCATATTTTGAGTTTATATGCAGCTATTTGGCATTTTAGGCTTACAGCTGACATTGAAATAAATAAATTTAAAAAAATAAAAAGTCCCGTAGGTTGAAGAGCTAGAGGGTTAAAATGTTCTACAAAAATGTTCCTCGTATTATTTTACATAAGTTCGCTGCAAACATCCTATACCTAAAATGGAAGGTTTGTTGGACATTAGAGCGCCAATTCTGATTAAGTACGAGATTAAGCCTTCAACACATTTTAAGTTTTGACTTGTTTCTGGCATTGAAGTTAAATTTTTAACTTTGATGCCTTCAGAGACTTTTAGTAGAATTTCATGACATATATTTTTTTGAAACACTTTAACCCTCTAGCTCTTGAACTTACGTGGCTTTTTAGTCCCTTTCAAAAATGGTTTCCAAAAAGTGCTTTTAATTGAAGAGTAAGAGGGTTAAAATATTCCGCAAAAATATTTGTCATTAAATTCTACTATAACTCTCTGAAGACATCAAAGTTGAAAATTTAACTTCAATGCCAGAAATAAGTCAATACTTAAAATGTGTTTAAGGGTTAATTCGAATTGGCGCTCAAATATCCAGCAAACCTGGATTTTAGGAGGAAACCATGTGAATCTTCCATTTAAGGTATAGGATATCTTCAGCGAACATTTTAACTCTCTAACTCTACAACTTACGGGTCTTTTTTGTTCCTTTTTAAAAAGGGGCCAAAAAAGTCTATTTAAAGAGTTGGGGGGTTAAAATGTTCCAAAAAAGTGTTCCTCGTAGTGTTTTACATAAGTTTGCTGAACATATCTTATACCTAAAATGGAAGATTCACATGGAGTCCGATGCCACAATAATCATTGAAAAAGGGGGGAAATTTTAACCACCCCCCCCCCCCTAAAATAAAATTCAGATATGATCTATGAAAACGCCGACACACATGTATTTTTTTTGGCCTCCTCTACCAGTATCCATTGTCAGAGTCACTGTGTTATCAACAAAAAAATATCAGACGCTGTATAAAATATGTCAGACCAGAACAGTATATAGACGGAAGCCTACATAAGTCATGCATAGACCACTCCAAGAGTCTGCGATTAATCACAGATATGTCCTCCGAAGTTCGGTCCCCTCTCTATATGTTCTTTAAAGATTTCGAAAAACTGTTTGACAACCTGAACTATAACTCAATATGCAGCGCCCTTGAATGCAAGAGGGTTCATGACAACGCACTGAGCAAATATTAATATTTCGAAGAACACGAAGATTATCATCTTTGACTCCTATGTCAAATCAGTGGTTCTTTATGCCTGTGAAACTTGAAATACCAGGGTGGGACTCGTACACTTGGCGACGCCAATTCAACATCGCGATCGACCGAAGAAGGGGGGAAATGAAACGCCTATCATCAGATCGGAACGAATGGAATAGGTTCATTGTGGCCCCCTTGTTCCTTTTAGGATCAACAAGGCATAATATTGTAAATTTTTCGGTTATTTTCATCTTAATTTCCTTCTTTTGTCATTCTTTTAAAAGAAGTGCTAAAGTTATATATAGAAGTGGTACTCGTAGATAAAGGGGTAAAGCGGGACATACATTTGCAATATTATGGTACAACTTTCCCAGTGGTGCAAGGATATTGACCGTGTATGTATTAAATTGAAGGTTGAGCAATATTATGTAGTGAATCATACAAACTTTTGATTTTTAATGGACAACTTAAAATGTTACATAATCTATCGCCAACACTGTGCAAATTTAATTTTGCGCTGTTTATGTTTGTGTGCATTTTGAGGTTATGTTGAATTCATATATTGCATAAAATATTGTGGCGATCTTTTGTTACATATACAGCTATGGACTTAGAAATAGGACACTTTATACAAAATTATCTTTATGCATTTCTCTTAATAATTATAAAGCAATAATTATATTTCTTTTCTATTATAGTAAACTGTAATCAAGTAGTCTCAGATTATATATAAAAACTTTGCAATATTTAAAACATGCAAATATTTACAACAAAATTACTTTACTTTGTTCACATTTGACTTGGACATAAAAATAGGACACCTGCAATAATTGTTAAAATTTTACTCGATGCACTTAGTAATAATTTTCTTTTCATAATTTGCGTTTGAAATAAGTAAATTCTTTTCTAATTGTACCAATATGGGACGTGGAAAACATTGTAATCCAGAAAAACGAAGACTTATATTTCAATTCCACAACGAGATGAAATCTCCAACTGAAATTGCTAAAATACTAAAGTGTTCGCGAAATATGGTATACAATGCTATTCGTCTATGTGCTGCCGACAAGAAATATCATACGTAAAATAAAAAACGTAAGCCAATCCGTCGTAAAACTACAACTTATATGGACAGGACTATAGTACGCCATAGCAAACTCAACCGTTTTATGTCCTCCCGTCAAATAAATAACGAAATCGGGGAAAAATTCAACGTTCAAGTGTCAGACAGGTTAGTAAGAAGAAGACTGAATGAAGCAAACTTATTTGGACGAATAAATAGAAAGAAGCCTCTTCTTTCAAGAAAAAATATTAAGAAACGTATTGATTTTGCCAAAACCCACAAAGGAAATGAGTTGTCGTTTTGGAAAAATGTGCTTTGGAGCGATGAAACGAAGGTAAATCGTGTCGGACTAGATGGTAGAACATTTGTACAACGCTCAAAAAACCAGGCTTTAAACATTAAGTATACTCAAAAGACCTTGAAACACGGTGGGGGTAATATTATGGGGGGCTTTTTTCTGGCGTGGTGTTGGGCCTATCGTAAAAGTAGAGGACAAAATGGACAGGTTTCAAAATTTGAGCATCCTTAAGGATGTTATGGAGCCATTTGCCTATGAAAATATGCCAGTTAAGTGGACATTTATGCAAGACAATTATCCGAAGCATTCGTCAAACATAGTGAAGGATTGGTTTTTACAAGAAGAAATTAAGGTTTTGGACTGGCCAGCTCAAAGTCCGGACCTTAATCCAATAGAAAATCTATGGAATGATGTAAAAACAAAAGTTTCGCAAAACAATTACAAAAATTCCACCGAACTTTGGGCTGGTATTCAAGAAGCCTGGTATTCTATACCAAAAAGAAAGATGCCAGAAATAAGTTGAGAGTATGCAAAGAAGATGCGAAGCGGTTATTGATAATAATGGATACAGTATAAAATATTAGTGTAATATTAATGCTAAAAAATAATAATTGTTTTTTAAACCCAAAAAATGTACGGTTTTTTGTAAAAATATAAAATGTGTTCTATTTAGAAGTCCAGGTATTTTTAGTAGTTTATACATATTTACCAATATATATAAAATAGTTGAAGGATTTTTATTTAAATAAAGAAGGAATTACAATCATCAATAATAACACTTCCCGTATATGAAATAAAAAATTTTATTGTTTTATTTTTCAAAATAAATAATTATGTTTCTTAACACATAAAAGTGTCCTATTTCCATGTCCATATCTGTATGCTGCAATTTATTGAATGGTGTGTGGCAAAACGAGAAAAATAATGTGCCATTATATTGGACATAATATTGCAAATGTATGGGGGGCTTAAAATAATCAACGAAGAAAATCCTCGTAAACTTTTTACTTCTGGTGCTAAATCAATAAATTTTTTTTTAGAAATAGAGACGAAAATATCATTCGGTAGATGTAAAATCTTTAAAAGAAAACATAATTGCAGTTTCTTGTAGTTCTGTCAAGTATTCACATAGCGCCAAACTCTTTGGGGGTTCTACTATAGTAACATTATACATTCATCTCGGGTAAGAATCGTCCACGACCGAGAAAATGACCCTCTTTCATAGTGTGATTCTCTTACTGTAGGGATAAGTTCTCATATTTCAGAATACAACCTCTGATGATAAAATTGATAAAATGGTGTTGCACAACCAACATTCCAATATTGCTTTAAAGGGTCAATAGTGCTGGATACGCAACAGTCTTTAATTAGTGCCAGGGCCCCTCCGTATACATGGTTAAAATGCTCCAAAATATATGGGATTCACGGTATACAAGTGCATAATATCTGGAGCAACCACTTTGATTTTACCAAACTAATGATTGAACCAATTCCAACGCTCCGAAGGGAACACTACAGGTCTCCCGTACAACGACTTCTTGCAGTCATTGTCAATGGCTTCGGGTTGCACCCAAACGAGTTATTGTGGCAACTGAATAACGGGGGTTGTGGCAACCGACTTAATTCGGTTATAAAGAAAATCAGTTGTCAAAACGACATTGTTGTGAGAGTGTAGGCTTTAAAAAATTAACTTGATGGTAGAAAACATACTTCCCCTCTCCTTCAAGACGGCAGAGCAAATGGCCATTGGTCGATATTTATCGGATTTATTAGATACACCTTTTTTTGGGATTGTCTGGGCGTTGGCAACGTTTCAGAAGGAGGATTTTCGTTAGTTGAAATGCCGGATTACCGAAATTATCTTAGACCAACGTGACTTTTCGTAAAGAAAAAGTAAACGCTTAGAAGTCGTTATTAAAAGGTTATGAAGTTTGGAGAACGAGAAATGGCAGAGTTATCTGAATTGCCGAGAGGTTTAAGTGTTCTCAGTTCATACTTGTGGAGTTAGAAAAGGTCGATAGTATTTCCACGTTCGGAATGTTCGGGAGTTGTTTGGCTTGAATAGTCAAACTAGGTAGAGTCGTGAATACAATATTAAACTCACCAACAACGATAATTTTACTATTCGGGCACTCTCTATATTCCCAACGAGAAATTTTAACAAACTGTCACCGAACTGGCCCCTTTATATGAAATAGACTGGTCACTTTTACATGGCGTTGTCATAGGAGGGGGAAATTGACCCCTTGTGAAATGTCACAAGACAAATCATATGACAGGTCCCTGAACTTTGTTTTTTATGAGAGTTCAGTAACCTATCCTAGGATTTGTCTTGTGACATTTCACAAGGGGTCAATTTCCCCCTCCTATGACAACGCCATGTAAAAGTGACCAGTCTATTTCATATAAAGGGGCCAGTTCGGTGACAGTTTGTTAAAATTTCCCGTAGGGTTAATATCAAAAAAAAAAAACATTTTTGGATTATTGAAAAAACAAATCAAACGCCTTTCAAACGATTTTAAATATTTTTATATGTTTTTGTATACTTGTGTTGAGCATTTTTTTGATTTATTAGAAAATTATATTTAAAACGAAACGATTTTTAGAAATCAAAAACTGATATTATATTATTTTTCCACAATATGATTTATTTTTGGTTAATTTATCTGCACATATAGATTTCAAAAATATTGGAATTTTGGCCCACTTGAATGTACATGTACGAATAGCCAATACATATTTATAGTTTAATGAAATTTGTACATATTCGCCCTTACTTTATTTTTGAAGCATTCTGATCGGTTCGGATTTATTTTCAACAAAACAAAAGAACAGTGTTTGAAATATACATAAATATTTTTGTAGGGTTTTTAAATAAATAATGAACGTACGTTTAAAATTAACTTCGACTTTAAATTTAAAATACTTTTATTGTAAGGGCCATTGTGTATTGTACATACAACAATTAATATTACAGTTATCCCTTCCATAATGCAGATTATTGAAAATGCACAAAATACATAGTAATATAAATTATGGAACTTTTCTTTAATATTATCTAAAACACAACCCTTTCCAGGCGACTTACAAACTACGAAAATTTGAATTTTTTAAAATTATTCAACAAAATGTCGCGCGTCACACTAAATTTACTCTACTGGCATGCGGGCCATAGTTTGCCAGTTGTGATATAAAGTATCTGTGAAAACAATTTCGCTGGAACTCAAGTTGTTATCAAGTTGAATTCCAACTTTGTTTTCCACTTTTAAGACTTAAAACAATTTAAGTAAATTACATTTTATTTCAATAGCATCCCTACAGGGAAATGGACCAGTCCCCGATGACGTGCTGGATAGGTCCCAAGGGGCAGAGACCGTTCGTTGATCAGTCTTTCTATTCACTTTAACATGGTGTTATCATTGGAGGTGACTGACTCGTAACCAGTCCGCATTAAGCCCAAATTAGTTTGAATGTATCGTAAAAAAAGTAACGTATCATTCTCGTAATGAATAAAAAGAGTATAAAAAATAAAAATATTGTATTTTTTATCTTTTTCTTTTGCATAGAATTAAATGTCAAGTAATAAAATAGAAAATTTCTATTTTCAACAGAACTTTTTTACGATTTTACTTGACAACAGTTTCACTGCATAGAAAAAAGATAAAAATATATTTCTATATTATTTTAACACATTGAATTGATTACATATACGTTTTTTTTTACTTTACGATTATACTAATGAAGCCTTTACATACTAAATTGCAAAATAAAACAAAGTTAATCATTTTTAACCCATTTATTGCCAACGTTCCTTTAGACATGCCTACTTTTAAAAAATACAAATTTAGATAGGAAAACGATATAACAATGGAGTTAAAATCATACACAGAAAAATGGTACCAAACACGAAATTTTAAATACAAACCATTTTTTCTTTTCAATTCGACTTCCAACTATTTTTTGGTTTGTAAATTGCTATTTTTCATATACGACCATAATTCTTTAAAAGTAAAACTTCAGTTACATAAAATTACTAAAAAGTTGTTTGTATTTAAAAATTCCATGTTTGATGCCTATTCGAAAAGTTTTTTTTTGTATTTACAGAAAGGTGTGTAAAAGACGATGCCGCTTAAACCACAGAAATGATAAATTATAGCTATCCTGTGGAAGTCCTGCTTTTCAGTGGTATGTCCTCGCTTCACCAGTCCCGAGACTAGCCATTAAATAGCACTGTCAATTTTAACATTGTAACACTTAACCCACAGCAATGATAAATACAATAATACCAAGCCTGTGGCAAGTCCTGATTTAACCAGACACGGGATAGGTACTCTGAGGGAAATTGACCTCTGATTTCCCTTAGGGATACTCCAGCAAAAGCGAAACAAAAATTCAAGTTTGAAAAATTTATTTTTAAATTTAGTAGTGCTGGAATTAAAAATTTCCTTTACTTCAAAGCAAAATGTAAAGCACTTGTAATTTTAAAACATTAGTGCTTATTGGGATTGAAAGAAAAAAGACCAGTATTTTTTAACCGCGCAATTTCGCTTTAAAAGGTAAAAGTCATAAATTACTCAATTTTTGGATGGATATATGTTTGCGATTTGTTACTTTTTACAAACAGTATTAACATTTTCCATTAAAGAGAAATTTGTGTACCTATATTCCGTTTCCCCAATTGTGAAATATAGAAAAATTTGTGAAATAAAGCGTTTCGGGAAAAATGGGATTAATTATGTTAGAACCCATTCCTCGAATATACAAAACAATAAAAAATGCTGCCATCCTTATTTCCACATAATTTCTACGTCCATTAAAATTTATAATTTTTAGGAATAAAGAATAATTTATTTATTTTAAGTTAAACTAAGTAATAGATTGAGTAAAATGAAATAAATGAATACCCTTTCAAAAATAGACCATGCTGGAAACCAGGACTCTGAAATTTTTTTTTAGTATAAAAATGGAGGTGTCTTTGCAGAATTGAGCAATTCCAACAAAATATTTGTTGCTTTGGAGTACTAATACAGCCCGAACATAAATACACTTGATCCAAGTCCGGTAATCGACATTAAACTCGTTTGTTCTCCTGAGAAACGAGTTTTCCCTATGTCGATCATGCCAGAGCGGATGCCCGAATAGTTTAAATGATGTGTAGTCCTCTCCTGTTCCTCATCATGCCAGCTTCTAAAGTAGTTATTGCATGGGGATACAACCTTCGATACTTCAAATTTTTGTATACCCGATATTTATGAACAATCTTTAATGTGGTGAACATAACACAATAGACGTCGCGAACTCCTTCAAAAGTTTTAGGTCCATCTGTCATACTTTGCATATCTAAGTTTTAAGACAAACTATACAGCTTTCCAAAATGGAATTACGAATTCCCACTAGCCCTCCTTGGTTCGGTGCATCTTCTACAACTCAAGTTTTGTACTGCGTCTTACGCTAATGGACTGCTTGCCTGTGAAGATAGTGACTACTCCAGTGAGAAGTCATTCTGTTCTCGTAAGTGACAATATTTATATTTGGCCCTTTTACTATCGTATCTTAGCTTGTCAATACTATTTCTTATACTCTTTGGGAGATGTTTACGATATCTCTTCTCTGTTTATAATATTGCTTACAGATAAAACTTTACGTTTAAGTTGTTCCAACCGATATAATATATAGTAATACCAATATAATTCTGTTGACAAAAACTTCGGTTGTCACAATAAAAGTACCTCAAAATTTGTGGTTAACATTAGTGTCCGACCGAACAGTTCGGCCAAAAAGCGACATTTGCTCGGTTTTTCGGTATTTAGAGGCTTTATTGAGAAATTAGGATACTGGGAAAATTTTTATTGAGCTAATTTAATGGGATTTTGAATGTCAAATTTAAGAAAAACCCACTAGTTAACTGTTCGGCCACCGAACTTTTTCCAATTTGGCCGAAATTTCGGCGGCCGAACAGTGAATTCATTGCTTAATTTCGGACTTTTCCCTAAATTTTACACCCAAAATGGATTCAAATCGGCCCAACAAACATTTTTCCATAAGAAAAATTTGTTCATAATGCTTCAACATACCGAATATCGTTCAAATACATTTTGTGGCCGAACTGTTCGGTCGGACTCTAATTATCATATTCCTTTAGTATACTTGACAATACGCAATAATAGAGTACTGACCATTCGAGTTGCCTCCTCGGAAAAGTTTTTACAATCTGTTGCCAATCACAGCAATTCTTTAACTGAGGGGCAATTCCATAACTTTTTAACTACAAAAAGTTAAAGAATCCCACTACTGGTTCCACAAGAACCGATTTCATGCAACTAGTTCAGAAACCCGTTCCATGGATCTTATATACAAGGTTTAACTGAAGAAGAATCGGTTCCAGAACTGATTCTTGGGTAACCGGTTCCACTTTGGAGCTATAGAAGCGGTTGCTTTTGGGACAATTCCAAACTAAATTCATGGGTGTTAGAATTGACTGTTGAAGGGGTTGTAAAGGAAAAGCAGCTATTCTAAAACCAGTTCTTTTGAACTGAAAAATTTCTTGGGCTTTTTAAACTAAGGCTATTTTCTGTTACCTAAAATTATAAAAATTGGCCAAAATTAGTTGATTTTTAAGCCGTACATTTATTGACGCAGCGTACAAGAAAATTTTTACCGTATCATTATTGGTAGAAGTTTAGTTTTCATTCAATGTGCATTTTGTTGACAAATTCCCAAATAAATTTTCTGATTTTTTCAACTACTTTCAACACACTTCATTGTGCGTCATACGCGGTTATTTCGGTAATTAGCGGACCCGCACCAAACTCTGACAGAGAGAAAAATGCATAAGGAAACATATACAGTATGAATAGAAATCCGCTGGTTTCATATCCAATGAGTCTACATACTTAGTTTGACACACAGTGTGTTAATGACACTATTCGGAAGTAGGTAACTGTAAAAAACACCTGTCAGTGGTGTAGCCCGAATCGCTATCTTATTGGAAAATTCGATAATGAAATTTTTCCCTCTTAGGACTTTAGGAGCATTCCTAATAGCATCAGAGTAGACACTGTTAAAGGCTCCATCAATACCTGAAAAGCCAGGGTATACTCTTTATAATCCTTGTATTGTGGGCGCTGTGGTGTAATGGTTAGAGCGTTGGAATGTTACACATAACGTTGCGAGTTGGATCTCCAGCAACCGCAACATCAATTTGGAAGAAATATGTAGGATTTTTCTATCCCTTCCCATAGCACTTAACACCACCGAAGTAAAATAATATAACAATGCTATGAACTAAACAGCTTCAACAAAGTTCGCCAACTCTCTATCAAATGGCATGCAACAACTGTTCTGATATTCAACATCTCGCGCAATTACAGCGTTGTCATATTTGAAGCCCTTCATCTTTCTTCAGCTTTAATCTCTTCTCTATCCCCTTTCCAAAGAAAGCAACACATTAATTAATATGAAGAATTTCCTGAGCGTTTTTTTTCTTAAATATATAGAGCAATTCCATATGAAAGCGATCACCTTTCGGACGACCCCTCTCCGATTCTAAAATAAATAGTCTCAATCGATTGCCCAGCAAAAAATAATGTACCTACATATTTTTTTTTTTTTATAGTGACTGGTTTAGTGGTGGTGTACACCACTGTCATGTGACAAAATTGAAGAATTCTTCATAAGGGACCTCATTGAAAGTTGTTTTATACTAAAGCGATCGCAACGAGTGATAGCTCGTTGGAAAGGTATTGAATCAGGCTTTAATTGAAAAATAAAATTTTCCTAATTTTTCTCAGAAATTTACCTTTTTTCCCATGAAAATTAAATTGAATTATTTGTAATTATTTAACATTGTTTTATTTTATTATTAAAAATACATTTTAAAATTATTTTACAGTTAAAAATAAATTTATGAAGAAAAAATCTTTCTTATTTTGCTGCTTATACTTAATTACAATATTTATTAAAAATTTCAATTGTCTTGGCATCATTATAAAATTAAAGTAACTTTAAATTTAGCACGTCGGCAGATGAAGAGTACCGCTTTACATTAATTGACATATCAGAAATATTTGGTATGAAGCAATGAAACTTTTGCGTTCCAGTTATAGTTTTGACATTATTATATCTGTTTTGAATTCGTCGCTCCATGGCATCGTGTTCTTTTTGAGTGCATAAAACTGTGTTAATGGCAATTTCCTTGCTTTGAATCCACGAAAACAAATGTTGTACATTTAAGATCTGGTCAGTATATGGCCTTTGCAAACTTGCCTTACTCGCCATGCGTTTTAGGGTTCCCCCTAACGCATCGCATGGGCCTTACCGTGGGACGTCGCAAAAAAGTGCCACTCGACCTTGCAGTTTTGTTCTTCTTCAATTATGCAAAGATTGTAAAAATTTTTTTTATTCTGAGAAAAACGTTACTTTGTCGATTGCATCGAATTTTGATCTTAAGAATTCAAACAGTTTCATTTGAAATAAATAAACGGACACATAATTATGAGCTAAACTCTCCGCGACAACAACAAGGCTTACGGTCTGTAGTTCGTTATCTTCGTTTTTGAAATAAATGCAAAAAGGATGCACCGTGCACTGGTCGTTTGCCCAGTGATAAGCCTGAATTTCATCCTGAACGAGAAAAGTGTAATTCTCGGCAAAGTCGCTTATCACAATGAATTCATTTTGAGCTAATTTCTCCTTACTTTCCTTTAGAAATTTCGATTGCATCTCGGATATGAAATGGTGCGCCTTCAGTTCATTCAACTTGAATCCGAATTCCTCGATGAATTCCGGAATCTGCTTTACCACGGTCTCAAGGGAACATCTGCCGCTGCTAATTATCCACTGTTTGAAATGCACCTCCTGAATTAACAGCTGTTCAAACTTTTCCGCCAAATATTGCTCTAGCTCGTTAATCTTCGGACAATTGTCGCATTTGGACAGATGACAATTTTCCGTGGGGTATGCGCACAACGACTTCGACAGGAGGTCCCTATACGTTTCAATTTCACCGTGAAATACTTTCAATTTCTTGCATGGAAAGAACATTAATTTGATGTTTTGATGAAACATGCAAACGCAGACTGAATGCGTTCCGTGCCTGTCTAATGCCAGCACGCATTCTTTTGGTCGTAGCATGGCAAACTTAGAAAATCCCACTTTTTCTGCTGGGTATTTCTCTTTGAACTGATGTATGCTTCGGATAGATTACATAATAATAATCTGCGCTGCTTGTGTACTTTTTCTCCATCTTCACGTGTGATAACATAGTCACGTGTACCTGGGCAGGCGCGGCTGTTGTCATCATTGCAGTAAAAATCTTGAATCAATTTCACCGTTGCTTCGCTGAGGGTCCTTGAGCCAAATTTCTTGGTGGGAGTCGCCAATATGCCCTTCTGTCGAACTAATTCTTTGCTTCTTCTCGCGATGTAAAAAGATGTTTGAAACTGTTCAGAAATCTTGCGTATATACCATGATTGAGGCAGCACAGATAAAATGAGATATTTCTCCGGAAAAGTGGTCGCTAAATTGAATTTTCTTTTCAACTGCTCAATCATTTGTTTGCCGTCATCAACGTCATCTGCTTGACTGCATTCGTTATCAGAGCCTTCATCAAATATTGTCGCGATTGCACTCATAACCTTGCCTTTTTTCTCTTTCCTGTATTTTTCACTTCGCAACTTTCTTTTTGTAATAGGCGATTCACCTAAAGTGGTAATAGCCTCATTCAAAGGACTCAAAGACATATTGACCATCGGAATGTCTGCCTCACTATCAGATGAAACATTTTGTTCAATTGTCATTTCACTCTCGGATTGTGGTTGCATTTGTTTCAATGCATTTGCTTGTTGAGACAAATCGATTTTACACTTGGGGCAAATGAATTCTGCTTCTTCACCGTATATTTAATATTTATTTAATTCATTCATGTATCGCTTCGAAACACCAGTTAATTTTAATACTTTTATCTTTTTCGAACGATGTCCACTCTTGTTAAACGGATTGCAGCAAAATTTATTCATTTTACTTTAAATTGTCTTTACAGCTTCACTCTTTACTTTACAAAAAAAACACTTTAACACTTTCACGTTTAGTATTCAACTAAAATTTGACTCAGAGTGTGTGAAGTATTTATATTTATTTTTTGGTAAAAAATAGGTAAAAAAAAATAAGCGATATTTGCTTTTCTTTAATAGGAAAATTTGAGTGAACTACTGGTCATAAAATGTTTTTTAAAGAGGGACTTAATTGGTTACTGCCAATAAGCCGACCACAGGTCATAAAATGTTTTGTAAATTTTTTAAATTACCAGGTAATAAATATTTCGCCATATTTATGGAAAATCCGTGTTTTATGACTTGTTTCTGCACGTGTCATTTTAGGCGAAATATTTATTACCTGGTAATTTAAAAAATTTACAAAACATTTTATGACCTGTAGCCTCACTCGGGTTTGGTGTGCCATTACATGCCACTGCTGCTATTATCCATGGATTTATGGCCGATCTTGTGAAGGCAGGCAGACCATATTCACTACACACTCAACTTGGGGCTCTTAAAAAAAATTGATTTTTTCTTCATAAATGTATTTTTAACTGTAAAATAATTTTTAAAATGTATTTTTAATAATAAAATAAAATAATGTTAAATAATTACAAATAATTCAATTATAAAAAATATAAAAACAATGAGAACAAGGTGGTCTCTTAAATGCTCCTCTCCTGTCCAAACAAGGAGTCGGGGCCCATTTTTTTATTGCTGATTCTTAAAGCAAAAATTATGAGGAATCCAAAACAAAAAAAAATTAGCCGGAAAATTTAGGAGCTTCTGTGGAAAATCGGAAAATTTAATTTTCATGGGAAAATTTAATTTTCATGGGAAAAAAGGTAAATTTCTGAGAAAAATTAGGAAAATTTTATTTTTCAATTAAAGCCTGATTCAATACCTTTCCAACGAGCTACGATCACTCGTTGCGATCGCTTTAGTAGTTTTTTTTTAAAACAACTTTCAATGAGGTCCTTTATGAAGAATTCTTCAATTTTGTCACATGACAGTGGTGTACACCACCACTAAACCAGTCACTATAAAAAAAAAAAAAAATATGTAGGTACATTATTTTTTGCTGGGCAATCGATTGAGACTATTTATTTTAAAATCGGAGAGGGGTCGTCCAAAAATTTGCCAATTTTGATCGTTTTCATATGGAATTGCTCTATATATATATGTCTTCCATATTGTTTGCATGTTAGGAGGTAGATAGAAGTTTTATTTTTATCGGATTATCATCTACTTTGGGATGTCTGGAATTAAAACAACCTTGTTTACGGTCCATTTCCTTAGGATATAGGAACATTTTAAACGTGTTGTACAAATTTCGACAAGTCATAGTATAGTTATGTCACCGTTCCGTTGATAGTCTGCTCGTCCAATAATGTCGGTATCCGGTAATTTATAGGGTGCCGGCATTATAAGTAAGTCCCAAGACTTCTGACTGTAGTTGTGCATCTGCCGCATTAGATCTGAGCAGTACTACAGAAATCACTCTACGACTGCCTTATCAGATGCTTAAAATTATTCAACTTGGCTTCAGTTCAACGGCCTGATATTTTAGCATTGTTGAACGTTTTAAGAGTATCACCACTGTGATTTGCTCTTTCCCTTAATCTAACAGCCGTTATTTTTAAAATGTTTTTATTTTAAAGCACCTTAAAATAATTTTGATGTGGACAAATTTCACTCGAACTTTAAAGGTCTGAAATCGTAATTTAATTTGGAAAATTAACAATTTTTTTATTGTGTAAGAAAGACACAATCACAACAAGTATAGAACGTCAAATTTTCAAATGAAAAATAATAGTCTTGTACATTAAGCCCCTGTTTATGTATTACGAAAATGGTCTAAACGAAAGCAAAATAACGAAAATTTGTTTTTGTTTCCCATATATTTTTTGACGAAAGTAATTGTCAATTGCTATCGTTTTGAGTATTTTCGTAATAGATAAACAGGCCCTAAATTTGCGTGAAAACAAAGACTGCACAGTTTTCACGTGAAACTCATTATAGTGAAAAATCATTTTTTTTATATGGAGTATAACTGTTTTTTCGCGTGAAATCGGAACAGTTTACTGTGCTTAAGCCCGGACAGTACAGTAGAATTTCTGTTATGTTATTTATTTCCACTGATGCATTATTTTGAGCGTAGTACTTGCAATATATCAGGGATAACTGTAATTCGTGCTACACATGATAAAAAAGAAATGTAAAATGTGATGGCAAAACATCTGCTGCACTTCATTAATTATTTTTAATTTTGCCAAAATTATAGTTTATTTTTGTAAGTTTATTTTTGTTTTTTTTTTTGCTTTGAAATTGTAAAAAACGTTGTACCTATTTATTTTAAATGTTCACTTTAAGTCTATGTGCATTTTAAATGTGTGTTTGTGTGTGTGCGCAAAAATTTGTTACAAATGTCAAACACATGCATACAAATACTTACATAAAACAAACCGCCTACAATAAATATACATATCTATTTCAAAACAAAAATGTCAAAATAATGATAATTTCTCATAACTGTCATATGCCCATTTGTTTCGTTTTGTTTGTTCCGTTTGATTCCATATTTACCCTTCCCAGCTAAATGGATCGACCGTAGCGCCTGTAGCCAGTGCATGCAGCAACAGCGGCGGCGGCGGCGGTGGTGGTAGTTGTAGCGGCGGTAACAAAGTAGTTGTTTCAGGTAGTCCCAACAATCATCACATTCGTTTTGAGACTAATTTATCTACAGATGACAATTTAATTGGAGTTGCTGCTGGTTCTGCCGGTGGTGGTGGTTGTAGTGGCGGTAGCGGAGGTAGTAGCGGTGGCGGCGGTGGAGGCAGCAGCAATGTTAGCGGTATTGCTGGTGGTGGTAGCAGTGTTAATGTTGGCGGTGGCTGTGGCCCTACAAATGTTGTCAAACTCTCACATACGGAACAAGCATCCACATCGTCAATATCTTTTGATAACACCGCTGACTCACAAGCTGCTGGTATTTATATAGGTGAAACAGGTGCGCATCCACAAGCACATTATGATACCATTGATAGCACTGGGCAACACTATTTTAAGGGTTGAATGCTTCCTGCGTCATATGAATGTATTGGGTTATGATAGTAAACCTAAAAGGGGTTTTACGAAGTGTGGAAATATCTTGCCCAATATTGTATAAAATAAGTAAAAAAAAAAAAAAAAAACAATGTTAGTGTCCTAATGTGAGTGAGATAACCTTTTATCTCCTATTTTCATTGTTCATTCTAGTCCATCTTTTAGGAGTGAGAAAAGAGTTCACAAGGTGCGTTTCGTTAAAAACAAAAATACCTTGCGACAGATGTTAAAAATATTTAAAAATTATAGTAAATTAAAAATTACAATTTACCACATTCAGTCCTGCCATTTTTTTTTCAGGTTTTTTAGACTTTTCATAGAGTAATATTTATTGCAACATGTTTACACTCACAGTGCCCGTTTTAGTCAAATCTTAAGAATTTAATATTAGAATGCGAAATCAAATTGGAATATGTTTAAATATTCCAATTTGCAGCCCAATCTCATATACAGGGAAATTTTAGCGTTATACTCCTACAGCACTACCTGCTCGCTTCATTTCACATGAAAAAAAAAACTTGTTTTTCTTTTTCCACTTGAGATAAACTTACATTAAACATATAAAGGTATTTTAAGTATTGACTTAAGATAATTTAACATTACTAACTGTAGACTTATTACTTATTGTCAATTTTTCGATAGATGCAATGGAAAATGGGAAAATATATATCTAGGCGATAAAAACGGGGGATTATGCCGGAAAAACAGTTAAATTATGTCGATGATCGTATCCTGGATAAAAGTGAAATCATGTTATGTAAAACCACAATGTGTGGCTCTTAATAAATTAAATTTTCTTTACTGTTTCGAAAAACTACTTAGTATCGATAAGAAAATGATTTAGAATACGAAGGGTACTAATATTTATATTTCGGAAAAAGCAAATAATAACAAAGATTTTTAAATGAAAATGGCTTAATTGTTTTTCAAAATATTCCCCTTGATGATCAATACACTTTTGCATTCGTTCAAACCATTTGTCATAGCAGTTTTTCCATTCCTCTTGAGACACCTCCAAACATGGTTTTTAAACGCTTCAACTGCTTCTTCGGCTCTCGTAAATCGTTGACCACGCAGTTTACCTTTGGTATTCGGGCACAAGAAGAAGTCATTGGGTGCAAAATCAGGACTGTACGGAGGATGAGTCATCAATTCGATGTTTTTACTGCTCAAAAATTCACCTGTTTGACGAGATGTGTGAGAGCTCGCATTGTCATGATGGAGAGTGATTCGTCTTTGGCGGTTGGTTTTACGAATTTCTCCGAAGACTTCCGGTAGACAAATGGTCGTGTACCATTCAGAATTGACCGTCATAAGTTGCACAAGCGGAACAGTGGCCACATGGCCCATTCGGCCGAAGAAACATGCGACCATTTTCTTCGCTGTGTTTATTCCACGAACAACTTTTGTTGGATTTCGCTCGTCTTGGAATACCCACACGGTCGATTGCTGTTTTGTTTCCGGCTCATACGCATATATCCGTGATTCGTCACCTGTCACGATTTTGTACACGTCTTTTGAAGCACCACGGTCGATCTTTTTAATCATTCCCTTACACCAATCGATGCGAGCCTTTTTTTGAGCGATTGATAAATTATGGGGTATCCAACGAGAGCAAATTTTTTTTTCAACTAAGTGTTCATGCAAAATAGAATGTATTGAAGTAGAACTAATGTGCAAGGATGCCTCTATCTCACGATATGTCACTTGACGATCTTTCATTATCAGTTCACGCACTGCATCGATGTTTTGTGGCACAACAACCGATTTTGGACGACCTTTACGAAATTCGTCGGCGACCGAACTACGACCACGTATGAATTCACTATACCAGCGATACACTGTGGTTTTTTCTGGTGTTTTATCGCCATACAAAGAACTCAGTTCATCGACACATTCTTGTTGAGATAATCCACGTCGAAAGTTGTGAAAAATAATTCAACGAAAACCTTCTCTTGAAATTTCCATTTTGTGGCCAAATTGATTTTCTTAACTCACTGTAAACAAAACATAAAGTATTTTTTCACAAAAGTTAAAAGCTGGTTGCTGCATTTAGTTAGTTTTCGTATAAATATTAGGTCCATTCGTTTACTTTTCTCAGTCAAGTCCAGTAAGAATTACTCAGTACAAACTTACAGAGAGTAAGACAAGATTTACTCTCACAATTAAATTTTTCCAAACATGTACGCGAACAGAAAATTTCCAACAATTTGTATGTTTGTAGACACAGCTAATTACAACACTAAATATACAAATAAAGGGTACGTTCGTAAATGCAGTAAATTTGTGCAACACTGCGGCAGTTATGCCAAGTTTTGTTGCTGATGCGTGATTAGCTGTTGCAGATGCTTTGCTACTGCTCAACAACTGCACAGAGTTTGCTTTTTAGAACGTTTTGCTAAAAATAAAAAACAAATATTATTGGAAATCTTGATGGTAAAAATGAGAATTTTTTGTTAAGTTATAATAAAAAGAGAATTAAAAGAAAGATGAAACGACTTTTGATTAATAAAAATCCAAAAAATGCTAAAAATTAAACATTATTTAAATTTGTATTAAGAATTTTTATATAATGCACTACTTACTCTTCCATTATGCACCAACGTTTAGTTTTCTTTTTGTATTAAATGATTTTAACATAAAAATTTAGAACGCGCACTAAATTAAAATTATGCGATAGTTGCAAAAATTTGCAGCAGCACTGTCAATTGTTTGCATAAAAAAAGTTTGACGTAAATCAGTGCTGTCAAGTGTTGCTTTTTTGAACGTTTTACTTTTATTATGCCGCCGTGATGCCTAAATACTGCATTTACGAACGTACCCAAACTTTAACTGGTCGCTATGGAAGAAGAGAACTTTTGATATTAAATGTTAAGCAGAAAATTTTTAGAAGGTTTTCTTATCTTTTCCCCAATTTATTTTGAAAGTTTTACTTGCTTTGCATTTCCATAAAATAATATAATTGGAAAATAATTCTTTTATTTACAATAAACAATCATATGTTTTCGAAATATATGTTTTTTCTGCTTGCAAATTCTTTTTGCTGGCAAAAATTTGGCCAGTAAAACTTTCCAAGAAAAAGAAGAAGACTTAAAACTCTCAACATAGAGCTGACACATGATGCAACCATACTAGGTAGATGCATTAGGGAGAGTTTGACAGTTCAGAGTTTTATTATGACAGTTCAGGGATTTTTACGTATGCTTTCGCTATGTATCAAGAGTAGCCGATTACATTTTTTGTTGTTGTTTGATGTGTTTGTTGTTCTAATGCATCTACCTAGTATGGTTGTATCATGGAGCTGACACTTTATTCTCTCTTTTTTCTTTCTGTTTACTGAGTATTTGTGTTAACGAACGCCATCCAGTAAAAATTTATACAAATTTGTACAAATTATCCAGTAATGGAATGGACCTATTAATAAAGTTAATTATTTGTGTACATTTTTTTCACAAGATGATGCCATATGTTGCAAAATACTGGGAAAACACAGTGTTGTCTCGCAATAGCTGAATTCAAAACATGGTTATGAAACTAGATTTTCCGAAATCTTGTTATGAAACTGTATTTTTTTTATGGGAAATCTGATGTAAATCCAGTTATATAAACAGGTTTTCATCCAGTTTAAGCTAGATTTCGGGTATAGTATAAATATAGAGGAAGAACAATAAAGGATGACGCTCACTGCCCACAGGGCTTACAAAAGTTCGATAACGAGCCCCAATGAAAGAATTTCTCTGAGCAAATTCCCTGGTATCAAAGCAAGTTTGGCTGCTCTCTGAGAGGAATACTTTGATTTCAAAACAGATTTCCCCTATTTTAAAACAAATGTTCATACAAAAATTAAGGGAACATTTTTGCAGCATGAGCCGGAATGTGGTGTAAATAAATTATGAACATGGATGATAAATGAGATTTTCAAAATAGTACCAACCAGTTTAAAAATAGTACTTTTTCAACCTTAATGGTACCAAACAATTTTTTTATTCTTTTATTATAAATTAACAAAAAACGTTCATATCATAAAAGTTCTTTTGTGCATTAAAATAAAATTGAAAATATAATATAGCTGTTAAAGCTGGGTTCACAATGCTGGAGTACTCCACTCTGCATAGTGGAATTTGTACCTTTCTACTTCGCACTTTAGTGAACAAAGAACATTTTCAAGTCAAAAGAAGTGAGTAGGTAGTACCGTAGGAGTGAAATGCTTTGCAAATGGCACATTTGTATTTTGTTGTCGGTTTGACTTTAAATTTAAATTAAATAGATTAAGGTATCTTAGATTTTTCCATTAAGACACATTTACAATTCTGGAGTGACGCTACTCTGCAGTGCAGGTGAAATGTTCACTGTTGAAAATGCAGAGTAGAATCAAAGAGGATTTAAAGGAAAGTTCTCATCCCAAGAATTTATGTTATGTTATTATGCGTCTGTTAATTTCCGTTAAGAATAAGAGAAACAAAAGAAAAATGAAAAAAGTTAACAGTGTATTTTTTATTTTTGTTCTATGGTATCAAAAACAATTTTATTAATGCAATAAATAATAAACAAATAATTTAAATAATTTTGTTTTGCTTTTAACTTGTGTTTTTTGGTTGCAAAAATGATTTTATTATTTTTTTATTTTCCCGAATTCCTTTATTTTATCTCGTTTACTGTTAAATTTCTTCATATTCTTTGGGGTTTCTTCTCATTTTTGCGTGAATGCTATTGGCTCAGAATGCATTTTAAAATCAAGCGGTAGAATTACTTTAAAACTTATTTGAAATTTTTGTACTTACTCCATAGTTTTGTAAAATTTTTGCCCCAATTTGAAGTGTTTGAAATTTAAATTGTTTTTATTTAAATAATACTGAAAAAGCATAATTTTTGTATTTATTTAAATATGCGCAATTATTTTTTTCAAATGTTTTAATTTGTTGACAATTTGAGTTTTGAACAAAGTAGTGATGTGTTTTTTAGGTATATTTGCCATGTTAAACAGTTAACAGACCTATGTTAACTCTAGAGGGAGTGGAATAAAAAGAGACAGCAAAATACAAAAATGTGTTAGTGTGAAAGGGAAAAATCCTAATTTGCTACAGATTGGAGTACTTCATCATTGTAAACGCAGCTTTATTCGTCATCCTTCGGCTTTTTTATGTTTAATTTTTGATCTCACAAGTGTTATCACACACGGTAATCTGTCACGTATTCGAATTTTATTCAGACCAGAGGGGACCCATCGGGAAAGCTCTCTTGTGAGTCTCAGTTGGCTCAAATTAAGTAATTAACAACTTAAAATTATTTGATCTTAACTGAAAATCTAAAAATGAAGTTGCCCTACAATTTAAATTAACTAAAGTCAACTAAAAAACACAATTTCAAATCGTATAAATAAAACTCAGTGAGGTGTAAAACAAGTAGTGAATTTTTCGCTGTAGGTCTATGCGAGGTTTTATTTTTTGTAATATTTCAAAAACTTTTTCTTTGAATTTCGTTTCTCTCAATTTTTTACTTCTATTTGAAAAATTTAAAAATTGTATTCGTACCCAATGAATCACCATAATGACTTTAGAGGTTCTAATAGTATCATAAAAGGTTTTATAGTACCAACTTTATCACTCCTTATGATGAAGTGTATTCCTTATCAGCGAAAAATCTTTCTTCGTAAAGGGTGTCTCAGAAAGAATGCACTTTTTCATTTTAAAATAAAAACAAGTATTTTTTGAGATCGTTGTGATTTTTTTATTGGATTGTAAAGAAGGCATGTTCGATTAAGTATGGAATAAAATATCCGTCAAATGGCCCCCACGGCTCTGATGACAGGCCATTACTCTTTTCATGAGATTTTCCATGACTTTTTCACAGAGATGTGGCTATATCTCACCGATGACACGTTGGATCTCGGATTTGATCTCAGGAATTGTTTCTGGCATGGATGGTAACTGAAACGAATGCGGTTATCGTTTTAGGGTAACGATATTTTAGGTTATTTCGGTAACGGTATTTTAATGGTAACGCTATTTCAGTTATTTCGGTATAGGTATTTTAAGGATAACGGTATTTGAGTTATTTCGGTAACGGTATTTTAAGGATAACGATATTTGGGTCATTTCGGTAACGGTATTTCAGTTATATCGGTAACGGTATTTTAAGGATATGGTAGTCAGTTATTTCGGTACATACCACATTTTTTTTGTTGCAAAAACCACACTAAAGTAAAAACAAAACGAATTAATTGACTTAATTTATGTGAAATACTCAATAACCACGTACAATGACCAAGATTAAAAAATTAAAAATAACGGTAACGGTATTTTAAGGATAACGCTATTTCATGTATTTCGGTAACGGTATTTTAAGGATAACGGTATTCTGGGTATTTCGGTAACGGTATTTTAGGGGTAACGGTAGTCAGTTAAAGGGTTTTGAATCGATAACGGTATTTTAGCGGTATTGCCTGCCAACCCTGGTTTCTGGTTTATTCGCATAAACCTGAGATTTCACAAAACCCCAAAGACAAAAATCGCACGGCGTTAAATCGCATGATCTTGGTGGCCAGTTGGCATCAAAATTTCTTGAGATAATTTGTTCTGGAAATCGTTGCTTCATTGTTTCTTGCGCGGTATAGCAGGTGGCGCCGTCTTGCTGAAACCACATGTCGTCCAGATCCATGCCGCCCAGTTGAGGCCACAAGAGCTCCGTTATCATGTTCCTGTAATGAATGCCATTTACAGTCACTGCAATTTCGTCCTCATTTTCCAAAAAATAAGGCCCAATCACGCCGCCTGACCAAAATCTGCACCAGACAGTTGCTCGTTGTGGATGCATTTGTTTCTCATGGATTTCATGAGGATTTTTTGAGCCCAAAATTCGACAATTTTGTCGCATTCAGATGGGAATGCGCTTCATCGGAGAAGATGACTCTTTTTAAAGATGCAAAATTGGCATTGACTTCACTTTGCTCCATTACCCATTGAACGCTTTCCATGGTCTACTGGTTTGAGCTCCTGAGTAAGCTGAATTTTGTACGCATGAAGATGCGGGTCATTTGTCAAAATTCGCTGCGTAGTGCTTCGTGAAATTTGAAGTTGTTGAGAACGATGCCGAATTAATGTTTTCGGGTTTTCGGCGACACTTTCGTTTACAGCAGCAATGTTTCAAGAGACCAACCGATACGTTGATGCACAGGAGTCTTACTGTCCATAACCGACCCAGTTTCTTCAAATTTTTTGACCACTCTTCGAATGGTTTACACATTAGGTGCACCTTCTCGACTGAAAATCTTTCGAAGTTTGCGAGCGGTCTCAGCATAACTTTCCAAATTTTTGTAATAAGTTTTCAGAATTATAACGCCTTGTTCTTTCGTAAAGCGCTCCATTTTTAATAATCGCAATAAACATATGTGACGGCTGCCAAATTTCGGAGTTGCCACTTGCACAAAAAAAATTGACACTAAATTTAAAAAGTGCACTCTTACTGAGACACTCAAAATCTTTCATTGTATACATATTTATGTATTTATTATTGTCCTATTAATAAAGTTTATCATAAACTTTTTCTAAAATTTTCTAAAAAAAAGTTTAGTAACTTTTTCATAATTTTATGGAAAAATTAATTTAAAAAATTTTTAATGCCGCAATTTGAAACCTAAGATAGAGAATATAAAGTGGAAGAAAGTTTGGAAATAATTTATGATTTGATTAGTAAAGAAGGTGTTGTAAATATTTATATTAACGGCCAGTTTTAAAGTCAGAACTAAGAACGAATTTTTTCTAAAATTTTACCTCAGTGAGAAACTTTTAACCAAAATTTCTTACATAAGTAATATTTAAGACAAAAGTCGTTCTTAGTACTGACTATAATAGAATAATTGGTCATATTATAAAATGCCTAATACATCAGAAATTAATCAAGATAGAGAGGAAAACTGTTATAGTTACGCAAAAGCTAATGTTGTAGTTCAAATAAAACGAAATTGGAATTACTTAACTTTTTTGATTTTAGGTTTTTATACAGAATTGCCCAAAATAAATTAAAACTCTAATAAACCATACAAAATAAGCTTTTCCTACACTGAGTTTTATTTTGCTAACCTAATACATTCAATCGTCGCAAAAATCATCTACCCCCAGATATTACTGTGTGACAAATGTTGGGTCATCGCCGTTAGCCTCAATAGTTCCAACACAGAGAAAAAAACACATAGTTAATCATATACGAATTAACATCGCATTTTTTATTAACATTTTCAAATTAGGTATGAATATTATTAAAACAGATGTGATTCTGGTAAAAATAAACTTTTTCGTATTTAAATTAAAATGTCAATATTTTAGATTTTGTTTTCTCATTTTAAAAATAAGTAGAAACATATTTAAATTGAAAATAAAAAAAAACTTAGTTTGATTTCTAAGCTTTTTCTATTAAATTTAATGTTGTTTTGTTTCCTGTGTGAATGCGAAGTGAAAATACACTATTGCTAAAATTAAACCCTAAAGGGGTTTTGCAATTTTGACTCAAAATTTTCTTATATGGCCTCTTAAAATATCTATTTGTTTTAATGGTGATCACGGTTTTGTGTAACTTATAATTTGTGAATTTTCCTTACGCGTTACAACCATTGAGGCTAAAATTTATTGTTGCACGGTGTAATCAACATAATTTTGTTGCATATTGTTATTTTTAATCTAAATCAAAATCAGAAGTTGGGTTAAATATTGAATTTACAAGCATAATGTATTATACACACAAAACACAACGCTATACTACACTTATTTTGGTTATATGTTAATTAGAGCAGAGCGAAATTTTGAAATTGCTCGATATTTAAAATCTACTATTGTGGGAAAGTTGTGAAAAAATAGTTATGTTGTGTTGTCGCAGATTCTGAATGATAAAAAGGTACAATAATTTCTTATACACACCCAGCAAAAAAAAAAAAAAAATTGGAAGTCAATGCTTTACAAACAACTTTTTTCATTGCTTCGAAAGTATGCGTAAGTTTATTTTTACTGCCTCTTTAGAAGATTTTCTAAACAACTTAAAAAATCGTTAGTATATTTTTACAGCTTTTTTAGAAGTAATTCTGAACAACATTAAAAATTCATTTAAGTTTTGCTTTTAAAGCATTATTGCTCAAAAAGTAGTCCTAAAAGATGATTTTGATTAATTTGCTTAAATTAAATATTTTTTTAATGTTTCAATTTTTAAATATATGTAACTTTTAAAAATGTATAAATTAAAAATGATTAAAAATCTCTTTTTATGCTCCTGTTAAAATAGTACTGGAAAAAATACTGAATACAGTGCACCTTTTGCATTTGTTTAATAAGTACTTTTATTGTTGAGACTAAGACACAATATCTCACAAACACAGAGTTTTGTTTTTATGCCAGTAAACTTTCGAACTTGCGACCAATTTTGAGTTCGCAAGTTCGATACCCGGTGCCGCCAATAAAAAATATAAAATTAAAAAAAAATTATTTAACCCTTTCGACCCCAAAGTTGCCTACAAGCAACTTCGTTGTTATGTGCCTATAACTCCCGTTATATTTATGTTTTTTTCTAACAAATTTTTTCACTCATTAGCATTGAAGTTCTACAATACCTGTGTATAATTTCATATATCAGTCTTTGATAGTTTTCATTTGCCAGCTATTTTTCATAGTGTCAACAGACATTTTTTCTCACAGCAAAATTTAGGGAAAAATAAAATTTTTATTTAAATTAGTCTCAAAAATTGTGTGATGAAGAAAATTCATAAAATCAAAAAATTTTATATAGAGTTTAGTAATAGAAAAAATATAAAATTAAAATTTTTAAAAAAATCTTAACCCGTTCGGGACCGGCAACATGTTAATTTTTGAACTTTAATTCAAAATATCTCCGCTAGGGGGAGCGGCAAAGCCATAAAAGTAATAAAAAATATTTCTTTGGCATAGATCTACATTTACAAGAAGTTTGGTCGCAAAATTCCCAGCCATTTAAAATTGGGGTCGAAAGGGTTAATGAAAAAAATTATTTAATTTTTTTTGCGAAATTTTTCCTTGTTTTTATTTCCATTTGATGAAAAAGAGTTTCTTTTGCACTAGTTCAAAAAGTAGTGTTTCTGTTAAAAAAGAAGTACATCTAGATAATTAATTGTAGTGCTTTGGCTACTACTGTGGCATCTCTTTTTTGCTGTGTATTTAATTAATGTCTTGTGATACATATTTTTTAGTAAATTTTATTCACTTAAAGAGTTTGACGAATTTCTACCCGATTTTTATCGAGAGCTAAAGAAATTAAAAAACTTGTTAATTATATACCAGAATTTTAAAATTTGCGCATATGGAAAGATTTTTTTTTAAGTTATAAATTTAAACAAAAAATTTTTTTTTTATGTCACGGTCCACAACTACTTTTGATTTATTTTGTGTTAATTTAGAGTTTACATGTTTTTTATCAATAAAGAAAGTTTTAGGAATAGTTGATTTCATACAAATTTAAAGTTTTGTGCACGAAAATATCTACACTTCACCGTTTTCACATTTAGCGATTATACACTTGTGCTGAGTAATTTGTATGAAAATCCATAAAAAATATCGGTGCAAAATTTATATGTACAATAATTCACTTTGGATTAGTGCTGTTAAAACGTGAGTAGTGGGTACTACTACTTGATATTTTCAGGTTGCATTTTGGACTGAAAAAATATATAAAAATGTGACTCCGCTAAAATGTTTACCACAAAACTGTGACTTCGCTAAAATATTTACCACAAAAATGTGGATTCGCTAAAATATTTATCACAAAAATACAACTTTGCTAAAAGAAAAAAAATCAAAAGTCAAATATTTAAAAGTATATGTTAAAAAACTATGGAAAGCATATTGAAAATTCGGTAAACAAGTTAAAAAATATGTTTATAAATATTTATAAAATAAATATTTTAAAAAATTTCCAATTTTAAAACCGTTAAAAGTATCGAATAGTATCGAGTATCCAAATTAAAAACATCGAGTAGTATCGAGTATTCAAAAGTAACCGAATTTACCAGCACTATTTTGTACACTTAGCCCTAGTACACTTAACCGGAGTCTACAGTACTCAATTTTTAGCTTTGAGCTTATTTCACTCATAAACTCATATTTGTATAATAGTTTTTTTTTTTATTTTTGCAACATGTAACCACGCCTTCTTTGCCAACTTTTTTGAAAAAAAAAATCAAAATAGATATTTGCTGTAAGTTTGTCATTGAGTCAACTTAACAACTACATATGTTTTTGATGGAAATTACATTTCTTGTTTTTTTTTTATAAATTCAAAACATCTTATTTGGCAGTGCAAAGTAGTATATTTCTGTAAAAATCTGTGATGAATTTTAGCTGTAATATGTCAAGTGATACGCCCACTTCTACAAAAATCTTTGATACAGATCCTGAATTAAAATTTATATCAATTCGATGTTATTGGTTTTGCATAATGTGTCATACAGGGCTACAGCATCAATTTTGTTTCCCAATTTTGCTTATGCTTTTGCAAACTTGCTAAAGAAAAGAAAAAAACAATTCGTTTTGTTTAATACTGTATTTAGACTGAGCAAAAACTTCCTAGTTTTTGGCTCTTGATATTTTTTGCTTGTCAAAGCGCATATATAAAAAAACAAGCAAAAACTAGTTTTATACAAAAACTAGGTAGTTTTTGCTCAGTCTAAATTCAGTATAACTATAGAAAAAAATTCGAATTATTTCATGTTTATTTTCCTCATTTCGGTGTTTTATATACATATGTATTCTCATTTTCCTAATTCTGCTATTTTGTGCATTTTGTATTTTTTCCCTTTATTTTTTCGTTAAACATGTTTTACTCTATTTGTCTCTCCCTTCAAGAAATATTTGCCTGATGACGTGAATGTATTTATACAAACTATTTGTCTAAAAAGAATTTAAGAATTATAAGACCTGCTTTGAGAAGTGTGTACATCTTCCAAAAAAAAATTAAACAAATTAATAGTAACTGCGAAGTTATATTTTGATGTCATTTACACGTTCTTAAGCAGGTTACCTAAGTTTATTAGTTAATTTAGTTCTCTTGTTACTTGTATAATACACAAGAGAACTTAACTTGGTAAACTATGTATGTTGTTTTGGCTAAGAAAATGAATATGTAATTTTAAAAAGGACATGGAGAACTTATACTTATACATAATATATAATGCCATATTCGTCGTTCAATGATTACGAGCTGCCTCCATACTGGGTATATGCGGTCTATAAGTTGTGTCCATCTTTCTCGACGTGCGGCTAAATATTTGAGCTCTCCGATGTTGTTGAAAGTTCTATCATGGCTCTGAGATATGGAATTTATTTCTTGCAGTGTAGATCGTCTCCAAGTGGTTTTAGGACGTCCTCTTTTTCTACTTCCCTGTGGGTTTTAAACAATGCCGTGATTATGTATTCGATTTCGTGTACTTCGCATTCAGTGTGTTCGTTTACTTGAATTTCTTACTACTTTTACTACAATTGGAAAGTTTTGTTTACTTTTTGTATAGATTTTTTCCAGCCGTAGTAAAAGTAGTAACTTGTAGTAAGTAAACGAACACGCTTATTGTGTGTACTAAAGACGTGCACTTGTGTATCTTAAAGTATTCTCAAAACAAATATACCATATACATATCTGTTACTGTTGGAGTAAATAAGAGAAGAAGTGTAACTGATATTGTTTTGTTTCAACGCACTCACTCTATTCATAAACACAATACCAGTTATTTCTTGTTTTGCATTGAGTGAGGCATTTATTTGTTTCTTGTTCTCAAATACTTATTGTACCACAAATATTTTCAAATAGTTGTTGTGGAAACAAATAATCAAGTGACTAAAGATTAAATTTGTTGTGAAATTTGTATTTAAAAATTAATAAAATTCAAATAAAAGAAAAAATTGTATTTAATTTAAATAAAATTAGTGAAAAAGAGGTCGAAGGGAGACATGGGGTTGATTTGGTCGAAATTTTCACAATATATTTATTGGCGCCGTACAATAGGTATCTATTGTAAAATCTTCATTATCTCCCTACAGGAAATTTTAACAAACTGTCACCGAACTGGCCCCTTTACATGAAATAGACTGGTCACTTTTACATGGCGTTGTCATAGGAGGGGGAAATTGACATATTGTGACATGTCACAAGACAAATCCTAGGACAGGTTACTGAACTCTCATAAAAAACAAAGTTCAAGGACCTGTCCTGGGATTTGTCTTGTGACATGTCCCAAGGGGTCAATTTCCCCCTCCTATGACAGGAGTGACCAGTCTATTTCATGTAAAGGGGCCAGTTTGGTGACAGTTTGTTAAAATTTCCCGTAGGGATGTTTTATTTGTTTGAGCGTACCATAGAAAAACAAATATATTACGCTCATTCTCTCTTTATTCATTTACACACAATCTACTAGAAAGAATAACAATACCAACTTGTACCAGAAACACTAAACTACGCATTCACATCAGTAGACACTAAAGGGCTGAACGATTCATCTTAAATGAGATTTCAAGACACATGATAGCCTACAAGCCATAACAAGTTGTGTGGTTGTATTTTTTATAACGATTGAGTCAGTACAAACAACAAAAAAAAACACGATGGCAAAAAAGCATATGGATAGTGAGACGAATCCCATCATGAATCGTTTATCACGGATGACAACGGTACATTACCACATCATATTATTGTGAACTTAAGCAACCAACACAATATCAACACCATCGTTTTAGTGTTACTGAAAACTTATGTATAACAGTGTTGCCAGTTTGGGGGATTTATCCCCAAATTGGGAATTGTATCATCAATGGGGATAAAAACTTCCGTTTGTAGAACTGGGGATTTATTGGGGATGATACGAAATTTTAGGGGATCATTTGGGGATAAAATATATTATTGCTTTTTCATATTTTTATGAATTTAAGAATTTAATCCTGATAATTTTTTAAAGTTATTTAAATTTAATAAGAGTTATAAGAAGTTCTTCTTAAATTAAATGTATACTTTACAAGTTACTCAATTGTCAAAAGTTAATCCATCTGCTGAAATGCTAAAACTTTTTAATGCAGTACCATACACAACAAAATGTCTGTTATTTATTAAATGTCTGTTTATTATTAAATATTTAAAATGAAAAATTTTGGTTCAAATTTTCTTTGCTGTTATTTAAATTTATTTGTTCTTTTTTATAATTTGTTGTAAGCACAAATTTATTAAGTCTGAGTGTACAACTTACCGCAAAAAATAAACGAATATGGTATTTTTCCACTAATTTTTCGAAAAAATTAACGAAAACAAATTTTTATATAAAATAAAAGTTGGACATTTTTTGGGATGGCAAATTAAAAATTGGGGATAAGGTATGAAAAGACTGGCAACACTGATGTATGTAACCGAAATACGTACCTACTCTGTTGAAAGCTATCATGCTAATGAATGGAGTATTTTTTTTTGTTATGCTTTTAGTTGAGAGTTTTGTTTTCATTCGTGTTGTGTAGGTATGAAAAGCCGATTATGATCGGCCAATGGTATAATGAAAAAATTAAAATAGACAAATGTGTCTACCCCCAAAAAATTCTTTAGTTGATCGTAATGAATATTTCAACTATTTAATATGTGAAATACTCTAATGATACCAAAAAAAAATCTCTAAAGCGACGAATACATTAAGGAACATGAGTAGGGTTTTTAGCAAACTCTACTACGTATTGGTTTTATTATATTATTTATTTTTAATTTTATTTTTCAATATTGTTTAATTATACCACCGATTCTTTTTAAATGTTTTTTTTTGGAATGAATTTGGTAAATTTTATTTTATAGAATTTCGTTAGGTTATTTTAAGGGTATCGGTATTTTAAGTTATATCGTTAAGTTATTTTAGGGTTAACGGTATTTTAATTTATTTCGTTAGGTTATTTTAAGGTTAACGGTATTTTAAGTTACTTCGTTAGTGGTATTTTAGGGTTAAAAATAGTTCGTTGAAAGGGTTTCGAATCGTTAACGGTATTTTACGGTTAGTGTTTCCCAACCAAGTTAAAAATTTTAAAAATTGCCAAAATTAAATAAATCGTTAAAATTTAAAAATTGTCAAAATTTGAAAAAATCATAAAAAACCGCCAAAATTTTGAAAATAGCAAAATTTAGAAAAATCGGCAAAATTAAAGAAATCGTCGAAAATTAGAAAATATCATCAAAATTAAAAAATCATCGACATTAAAAAAATCGCCAAAAAGCTATATATATTTATATTAATAAGAATTAATATAAATTATTTTTTTTGTTTTTATAATTTATTATGCATTAATAACATTATTCATTTTGTTTTTACTAACTTTTTTATATAATAATATAAAAATTGTAAATCAAACATTGAATTGAAAATAAAGAACAACTAACTAACTGCTAACTTTTTTATCTGAGTGTACATTTATACTTTTTCGTTTTATAAAACCTACATACCACACAACACACCATCGCATCCATAGCATTCATTGCGATACTTAAACACTAGTTCAAAGTACTAATTGCTATGTTATGGTAGCGAACAATCGTGTGTCACTACAATCACTTATTGTTTTTTTCGTTGCCATGTTTAATGCTTAAGCTCGCTTACGTTTTGATTTGTCTTCTAGTCGTAACAGGGTGGTTTAAATCGTAATGCACACATACTAGCACCATGTGATTTAATGACTACAACAAACCGATTGCAATCACGCAGCCCTTTAGTAGACACAGAGAAACTTGTGTATAACAATTGTATATGAAATTTAAAATATTTGAAAATTTTCAAAAATTTTGTCTAACTTACGTGCCACTATACTTTTGTGTACTTACGAAGTATATTGGCTTGTGGGCCATTACAATGCGGCCATACCCTGGGTAAAGTAAGCCAGCTTGTGTGTAGAGTTTGAAAGCACTCGGGGATTCTAGTAAGTACACACAAGTATCTCCGAGTACTTTCAAACCCTACACACAAGCTGGGGGGTTATTGCTTAAGCGCATTCGAAAAATATTGTTCGAATTCGGAAATTTTAAAACTCTTGTAAAAAGATATCTTTTCTTGAAAGTCCAATTTTTTTTAACTTTTCATTTTTACTAGACATTGTCTACACGCTTTCAACAGTTTTCTTCACTAAAAACTGAATTTAAAATGTGAAAATTCTGTTCGAAAGTGTTTTCTTTTCGAATCGAAATACATAATAACCCCCCTGGCTTACTTTACCCAGGGTATGGCCGCATTGTAATGGCCCACAAGCCAATATGCTTCGTAAGTACACACAATTATAGTGGCATGTAAGTTAGACAACATTTTTGAAAAATTTCAAATATTTTATGTTTCATATACAATTGTTATACACAAGTATCCCATGTCGTAAGTACACACAATATGAAGTACACGAAATCGGTTACATTGTGGGGACTTACAAGTTTTTCTAAAGGGTAGATAAAGGAATTCCGTTTGATAAACCGATGTAATAGCAATGAGATCTGGACTTGCGCCCAGTATTTTGTAAGCAGATTTTAAAACAGATTCGTTGCGATAACCTTGCCCACTAAATCGTGTAATTACAGCAACAAAGTTATTTGGTTATCGTTATCAAATGTTTTCATGGAAGAATTCAAACTTACATGCCCAGCCAAAACTTACAGTCCCAGTAGCAGAAATCGAATTTCGCTTGGAAGAATAAATCGGTAAAATAACAAACTTGATTTTTCGCATGTATTACTCAAAAACTTAATATTGTTTACCAAAATTTCAAATAATTCTGCAAAGTCTTTGCATAGTTTACTCAAATAATCTACTTAATTTATAATTTTACCAATATCTTGGCATCAATTTCTTGTCAATATGAGAAAATTCAAGAAAAAACGTAGGTAATCTAAAATTGCTAACTTTGTTTATTTGCGTTTATATTAATATTAAAAAATAAGAATAAGGATTTTGCCAATCCCGAAAATCCCGGGATTTCGGGATTTCCCGTTTGGCATCCCTAGTACTGTGTAATTAATCAAAAAGTCGACTTTGATTTTTTTTGTAACTTACGGCTTTTTTGATTTCATATGACGATATGTAGATACATACATGGTGATAGTTGACTCTTTGTAGTTCTCAAATCTGCTTCCAATAAGTTGGAACTAATCCGCTTTTTAAAAATTTCAAATATGGTTAAAAAATAGGAGAAAACAACTTAAAAAATGTACCAAAAAATTTTGTAGGGATATTGTCCTTCATAAAGGACACTACATTATTTTTGTTTGAACGTTGTAGGAAAACAAAAAAAAATTAAACTCTACTCCAACATCTTGCTGGTACGTCGCTAGGTTCCACAGGCATGAACTCTTTATTAACTCCTGCCACCATACAAAAATTAAGTGTAATAAAACTATTTTAACAATTACAACAAATCATAACAATACATAATTTATAAAAAAGTAAAAAAAAACATCGTTTAAGCGCATAAAAACGACAAAAAAGAACATACAATTAAGTAAAAACAAATGTGAAAATAAAATGTCACAGTGCATTAGAGACTTAAACGACCGCCATGATTTATTTACTTCTTCTAGAAAGCAGATTTGTGCTTGCATCCCAATTTGTTGACAATCTGTCATAAAGTGATATCTGATCAATTTTCTATTTTCTTAACATCAGAATTGGAATGAATTAGGTTTGAGCCCGCAAACCAAAACGCATTCATTTTATCCTTTATTTGTTTTATTTTTTTATGAGAGTAATTTTATTTATTTTGTATACAACATATTTTTATTTTGTGTATTTTTTTAGACGACTTACATACATAATTACAAAATCGGTTTCATTTGAATTGGAGTTTTTTTAAAAAAACCTTTAATTTGTAGTGTAACCATAACTTAAATATACATATAAAAAAAATGATAGTTTAAAACCAGGCTTTAACTTCCTTTATCCATTTTATGTAATGATGCGAATTATAAAATATACAAACAAATTTAAATAAATTTAATGAATATTTCAAATATTTTGATATTGTTTTGATATACATATATGTGCCTACAACAAAACGATAATGTACTTACAATTTTAACACACACCACTTAACTACAATAGGTCCGTTTGCGAAAAGTTACTTTTTTCATAATATTTTGTAATAAATTATTTAAAAACCGTAAGTAAACGTTAATAAATTTAAGAACATTTTAGCAAAAATAATTGGTAGTAATTAAATTAATTAAATACACAAATTTACACACACACACACAAACAGACGTAAATACATCATTACATACATAAGCAAGAATATTTTTTACTTGTAATTTAAACATTTTGTCATCTGAACTGCTAAAAGTATAAAAACATTAATTAATTTTTTTTACAGTGGAAGCTTGTTGCTAGACATTTTAATAAACACGCAAAAACACTTTTATCAAAGCTAAATACCATACATACCATTCGTCAATCTGACAACATTTGCTAAAAATACAATAACAGAAAGTTGTTGTTGCATTACACTTAAGGCCTTGCTTGGGTGAGATCGTTAGGCGGTCGCACAGTAAACGGAACCCATAGAAATAAGAACAAAATTAGCTGGAGGATTTATTAAGTGTTGTTATAAAAAAGATCACATCGGAAGTTTTTCAGGCTGTTAATTACGAATCTGAAATCAGAATTTAAAAATTCAAAATGGCGGCCGTGAATTTTTAAATGTATATTTTGGATCTAAAAGACAATTTTTTCAAAATGTTCACCACGATATTCGATCTGTCATTTTGTATTCTAAATTTTCAATTTTAAAGAAATTATATTTTTTTGAATTTCATTGCCAATGAGCCACTGATCCAAAATAATATATAGTGTACTCCACCGGTGTCACTGTGGCGCCTTGGGCTGAAAAGCGAGGCAAAAATAAAAAATTTCACAAAACAAATGATCGCATCGAATAGAGAATTCCTCACAGATTAATAATCCGAAACCGGATAAAAATTATGAATGGTAGAACCGCTCAAAGTTGGCAATTTTTAAGTCTGGTGGAAAAGGCTCAAAAAAAAATATATAATTTTTAAAATTGAATTGTAGTCAAACTATACAACCGATGATTCTTTTTTTGTGTTCTTTGAAAAGTATATTTATTTTCAACGAAACAAAGTAAAAGAAGTGTAAATCGTTCGTTTACTTTTTCAGCACGCGCATTTTTCCAAATTTGTTGGAATAGAACAAAAAAGTGACGGTTTGTTACAGGAGATATATGATAAAAAATTAATCAATCAATTCAAAAAGAAATTAAGAAATTATTTATTTAAAAAAAAATCTTTTTTCAGAAAAATTTCTTAAAAATTATAAAATTTATAATTTATTGTTTGTATTTTTGAAAATATTCAAATTAAAACTCGTGATAAAAGATAACATCATAACACAGGAACAATTAAAAGAGGCTTCAAAAGTTTAAGTTTGAGTAACTACGAGGGCGACCGCAAAAGTTTTTCAAGTTTTTTAATTCCATCCGAAAAATAAGATTTTTCAAGACCTTCAAAATATGCCTCAGTTTCAGCAATAACCTCGCTATTGGACGAAAATTTTTTGCCACCGAGAAATTTTTTTAAATTTGGAAACAAGAAATAATCAGAAGGAGCTAAATCTGGACTATATGGTGGATGCGGAGCAATTTCAAATCGTAATTCGGCCAGTTTTTGTTGAGTTAAAAATGCAGTGTGTGAAGGAGCATTATCTTGTTGAAAAAGAACTTTTTTTTTCTAAATGCGGTCGTTTTATCTTGATTTCTTCACTCAACCGATCCAATAATGCACAATAATATTCACTATTTATAGTTTTTCCTTTCTCAAGATAATCAATAAATATTATACCCCTTGCATCCCAAAATACTGTGGCCATTACTTTTCCTGCTGACTTAACAGTTTCCGCCTTCTTGGGACCACTTTTACCAGCTTCTATCCATTGTTTTGACTGTTCTTTGCATTCTGGGATGTAGTGATGGATCCATGTTTCATCAACAGTTATGAATCGGCGCAAGAACTCTATTGGATTACGCTGATAAATCGCTAAAAGCTCCCCGGAATTGGTCCAACGGACGATTTTTTGGGGCAAAGTCAACAAACGCGGCACCCATCTTGCAGATAGCTTTTCATGTGGAGTTCATCATCTAAAATACTCCAAACTTGTTTTTCGTGTATTTTAACAATATCAGCAAGTTCTCTGAGCTTTATTCATCTATCTTTAGTCACTTCATTAAATATTTTTCTAATGTTTTCAATAGTAGTAGCAGTTTTCGGTCTTCCAGAGCGTTGTTCATCTTCCGTACTTGAACGACCCTTTTTAAATTGTTGAACCCAGGATTTCACGGTGGAGTATGATGGTGCATTATCATCATGAACAGAATCCAATTCATCTTTGATTAATTGTGGCGTATAACCTTTCATATAAAAGTGTTTAATTACCGCACGAAACTCTTTATTTTCCATTTTTCAAAAATTACAAAACTTGTTTACTTCAATCACCTGTAACAAAGAAAATAATCTTTAAATATTTCGGAAATTTTGACAGATGGCTTATAAAAGATTGCTTTAAAAAAAAAAAAAAAAGTTGCTAGTAAAACAGAAAATGTGCCAGGCCAGTTACTTTTGCGGTCGCCTCGTATTTATTGTACACATAAAGAATTTACAAAATTCTAATTAAATTTTTTAACACCTTTCTCATACCAAATTTGTAAATACAAAAAAAAAACTTTTTAAAAAGGCACCCACAAAGAAATTTGTAAATCCAAAAAAAAAAAAAATATTTTTTTTTGTAAGTTTGAATTTTTATTTTTACACAATTTTTATATGAAAGATAACAATTTACAAACGAGTTACAAATATTTCAAACAAAAAAATTGTTGGGAATAAAATTTCAATTTAAAACAAAAAGTGATTGCTTTTACAAATTCCATTGTTGGTGCCTACTGTTTTTTCTGTGTATTATCAGTTTGGTATCAGCTGAGCTTATATTTAAAAACACAAAAACAAGCACTTAAGATGTTCGAATAAAAAAAATTGTAGATGTTCTTTTGCTTTTTTAAACTCTTGTGTGCTTTTATTTAAATTTAAATAAAAAGTGCGAGTTTGTTGAAATATGTGCCAACTAGTGGTAACGATTTCGTTATTACTTATTTTTTGGAGATGCCATACCCCTACAATCAAATATTTTGAAGTACGTTTTCTGAGAAATCTGAATCGTTTTCTGAGTAAATTTCATAGAAAATTCGAAAACAAAAAAATGTTTGAGCACTTCTGGGCATACATGGAATTTACAAAATTCCAATTTTAATTATCACTACCTCTTTAATAAATAACCGGGTTATTCGAAAAACCAAAACCGACGAAGCACAAAAAATAAATTAAACATAATCGTACAAAACTCGCGGTTTTTACCACTTTGAGTGATTTTAAACTTAAAGCCACATTCACATTTGATACTAAAATAGAGATGACATGATACAAAAAATATGTAAGTGCGAAAAAGAATGCAACAAAATCCACTCGGCAGAGTGGAGTACTCCATCATTGTGAATCTGGCTTAATTCACAATGCATAACAAAATTTATTATGGAACTGATAAAACAATTGTTCGTCAAAAAAAATTTGATTTCGAAAAAATGTTTTCAAAAATGTTAGACTTTCAGATGAGAATTGCTTGTTGAATATCAATTCCAGTTTGGCTTTAAACTTTAAAGAACTATTGCTTACATCTCCCTAAAACTTGTCTACCCCTGCCAAAGTTCGAATTTGATCCTCGCTATTTAATATACACCCGGAAAAAATTGTATTATTTATCCCAACTCAAGCTAAGTTTAAATTAATAAGCATGGTTGGTTTAAATTAAAACGATGCGGTAATCGCTAAGCGAAACGGTATTTTAGATTATTTCGGTAACGGTATTTTAAGGTTAACGGTATTTCAGTTATTTCGAAAACGATATTTTAAGGCAAACGGTAGTTATTATTATGGTGCATGGGTATTATGGTGCATACCGCATTTTTTTAAGAAAAACAAACTAAAATAAATACAAAACAAATTTATTAACTTTTGTAATCACGTGCAATTATCAAAAGCAAAGAATTGAAAGTAACTGTAGGGGTATTTTAAGGATAACGGTAATTCGTTTGTTTCTCGGTAAGGGTAGTTTAAGGGTATCGACGTTCCATTTATTTCGCTATCGGTATTTTAAAGAAAACGGTATTTCACTTATTTCTGTAACGGTATTTTAATGATAAAGGTATTTTGGTTATTTATGTAACGGTTATTTATGTATTTTAGCTAATCCTGTTAAAAAGCCATTTTATAGTTCATCTGAAAGTATAATCGAAATTTGTTTCTTTATATGAAAAAGTTAATCTGAAGACTTTTGTATATAAAAATTGAGGCTCTTAGATTTGATGGTGTTTCGGTGGCAATAGTTTTTTATTTTGAATGTGAAAATTAACCGACTCGTATATTTTCATATCTGACCAATCTCGTGCTATATAGAAAAGGGGCTAAAAAATCGTTCGAATACTTTTTAGTTTTTAAAACTTTTTAACAATATGCAGAATTATATCAGGCATTAAATACATAATGGTTTTCATGTATATGAGTTTAATGTCAAACTCCATACATAAAAAATATGGTTTCTATTTATACAAGGTTAACAAGGAATTTAGGAGTTTATATGAAAACCCCAAATATTTCTGTTTGTTTACATGTTAATTTTTACTAGTTTTTTCTCTTAAATTAGCTTTCAACGAAAAATTTGCAAATTGTTTTATTTACTTGTTTCCATTTACTATTTTTGATATAATTTTCTCGCATTACGCATGAAAAGCAATTAGTTTTTGGCAATTCTTTTGTATGTACTTTCCAAGTTTACTATTTTTTACTAGAAATGTAAACAAACATACCCAATATAATTCGGTGACCTTCGGTTGCTACATATAAAACATATGAAAAATAATTAAAAACGCGAAAAATTCGTAATTTTATACCCCACAAATTTTAGATTTTGTCGGAAAGTAAAATCAAAGGTCCACTTATATTGTCTACTCTTTCGTAAGATATATATGAATCCAAAATATCATATATCATCAAAATCATAATTCATAAGAGAGTTGACAAAATCCTAAATTTTTTGATACAAAATTTTTAAATCTGAGACGCTGGCAATAGTAAAATGTTTTCAGAGCTGTGGATTTTTCCTTTAAGAAAAATTCCTCAGAATCTGAGAGATTTTCTAAAGGCAATAGTAAATATCTTTTAGATCTAAAATTGAAAGAATTTAAAGAACGGTTAATGGGATTATGTACCTTAATTTATTCTTTGATTTGATATTTGCTACAATTTGAATTGAAAGAAAATTTAGGAAGTTCACATACTAGGTTAAAATAAGTTAAACTGTTTAAACTAAATTTAAATAAGTTCCATATTTAGATTTTGGTTTTCCATATAATTTTAAAATTATTTTTTAGTTCTCCAAATTCTTAACATTTTACATTTTTAAACAAAAATACATTTCTGAGCATTTAAAAAAAAACGAGTAAAAAGGTTAAAGTCGGGCTGCCGACTATACAATACCCTACACCAGTCTGGTGTATTGTTTGGATCCGAAATTCGAATGGGTTAAAATGGGGCTTATGTCAAAATTTTCTATAATGTGAGTCAGCGCACCAAATTTCATTAAAATATATTAATATTTGCGACCTGCAGTTTGTAACCAAGCCAATTTTGGGGGGACCCTTATATGGGCACTAGTTCTAAACATGGACCGATGTTCACCAAAATCAATAGGCTTCGTCCTTGGGCCAACATAGGTCTATGTACCAAATTTCATCAAAATATCTTAATATTTGCGACCTGCAGCGTATAAACAATATAATTTTGGGGGGACCCTTATATGGGCACTAGTTCTAAACATGGACCGATGTTCACCAAAATCAATGGGCTTCGTCCTTGGGCCAACAAAAGTCTATGTACCAAATTTCATCAAAATATCTTAATATTTGCGACCTGCAGCGTATAAACAGTATAATTTTGGTAGGACCCTTATATGGGCACTAGGTCTAAACATAGACCGATGTTCAAAAAAATCAATAGGCTGCGTTATTGGTCCAATATAGGTCTGTGTACCAAATTTGATCAAAATATCTTAATATTTGCGACCTGCAGCGTATAAACATTATAATTTTGGTAGGACCCTTATATGGGCACTAGGTCTAAACATGGACCGCTGTTCACCAAAATCAATAGGCTGCGTTATTGGGCCAATGTAGGTCTGTGTACCAAATTTCATCGAAATATCTTAATATTTACGACCTGCAGCGTATAAACAGTATAATTTTGGTAGGACCCTTATATAGGCACTAGGTCTAAACATGGACCGATGTTCACCAAAATCAATAGGCTGCGTTATTGGGCTAACATAGGGCTGTGTACCAAATTTCGTCAAAATATCTTAATATTTGCGACCTGCAGCGTATAAACAATATAATTTTGGTAGGACCCTTATATGGGCACTAGGTCTAAACATGGACCGATGTTCACCAAAATCAAACTTGTTCGTCCTTGGGCCAACATAGGTCTGCGTACCAAATTTCAGCAAAATATCTTAATAGTTGCGACCTGTAGAGTGCGCACAAGATTGCATGGACAGACAGACAGACAGACGGACGGACGGACATCGTTAAATCGAAATAAAAAAAAATTCTGAACCGATCGGTATACTATAAGGTGGGTCTACGACCAATATTTTTTGGTGTTACAAACATCAGCACAAACTTATAATACCCTGACCACATAGTGGTGTAGGGTATAAATATACAATAAAAAATATCTCCTGAAGATCAAATGCTAAACCGTTCTGCCAAAAGTAAAACATTTTGCTGTCACTAATACATGTGTGTTAGAGCACCCATATGTGCAAAAATGTTATTTGTCCAACTCCCCGCATATTTTCGGTTAGGTTGAGAGTAAAAACTAAGATTTGTGCATAAGTTAGGTTTCTGCGGTGTAAACCGGCCAGGCCGTTTGCATTTATGCCCTCAAAATTACCCTAAAAAAGGTTCATGGACTTATCCATCTATAACTCTTAAACCAGAAGCCTCTGGTGATTAAGTTACATAGCTGTTGTTTACACAATAAAAGGCAAACATTTTCTTTATACAAACTCTCATGACCGCTAGTGGTGTTTTAAGCGGTAAACATCAAAATTTGTGTCAAAACTAAATTTTGAATGTACACTCTAATAAATTTCTGTTTAAATTTACCCTATTTATAGTAGGTAACTTTTTACCTACTATAATGTCAGTAAAATTACTCTATGTGCGTAAATTTTAAAATATACACACATTGTGTCTAATATTCATACACACAATGTGTGTAAACATACATACTTAACCAGATAAGTTTATGAATAAAATACTTAATATCGCATATTTAAATGCCTGAAAATACAAATAAAGTACGTACATAGGTACACATGTAAAGTGTTTGTAATTACATTAAAGTTTTTTTCCCATAATATAAAAGGCACATAAAATAAAATATTTATTTTTTTAATTTTTATTTTAAAACTTGTAAATACCCTACGGGAAATTTTAACAAACTGTCACCGAACTGGCCCCTTTATATGAAATAGACTGGTCACTTTTACATGGCGTTGTCATAGCAGGTGGAAATTGACCCCTTGTGACATGTCACAAGACAAATCCCAGGACAGGTCCCTGAAATTGAGAGTTCAGTAACCTGTCCTAGGATTTGTCTTGTGACATGTCACAAGGGGTCAATTTCCACCTCCTATGACAACGCCATGTAAAAGTGACCAGTCTATTTCATATAACGGGGCCAGTTCGGTGACAGTTTGTTAAAATTTCCCGTAGGGTAGATACAATGGTAACAATGATAAACAAAAAATATAACAATTACCTTAAAATCCGTCGCATGTCTATAAAAATTCGCGTTTTTTAGAAGAAATCCTCAAATACTAAGATAAGACCCCGTTCTTTTTTTCGTGTTTCTGAGCGTTTTTCTTATACAAAAATCACAATCTGATTATTTAAAAAAAAAAAAAAATCAACAGAAACTGAGAGTTGCTATTTGGAAAAAGCCTTTAGAACTTTTGGACTTTTATTGGGAGCTTTCTGAAGGGAAAGTACCTTAAAATCGATGTGTTTTTTAGAAAGTCCTCAAAATAGGAGTGTTTTTGTAATAAAAAAGTCTCCAATATCAGAGATTTTTATAGAAAAAAGTCGTCAGCTTCTAAATGAATTCTATAAGAAATAGGCTTCAGAATTAATTTATAAAAGAAAATTCATGAGAAATAAGTAATTCCTCTACAAAATGTACTTACATATATTCATTCTAAGCTGATTTCTGTAGGAACAAACTTTTGTGTCCAGAATCTGAAGATTTCATTTTAGAAAATATCCTCATGAAGTGATTGTCTTTCTATAGGAAAAAGTCCTCATAATTTAAGAGGTTTTATTTTGAAAAAAGTTATCAAAATCTAAGAAAAATACCAGGGAATGCGAGTTCTAAAGGAGCAATAATTTTGAATCTGAGTGGTTTTCAGTAGGAAAAATATATTTATATAACAAATATATTTTCGAAGTTAAAAGTTTTCTACAGAAAACAATTCAAGATCTGTATGCTTAATATTATAATTTTTCTGTAAAATGTCCTCGTATTTTCTCAGTATATGATGGTTTTTCTTAAGCAAAACAATCTCAAGTTCTGAGGGCTTTCCACAAAAATCTCAGACTCTGACAGCTTTTCTATGAAAAAAATAAATCATAATTTAAGATGGCTTCGGTATCTATGGAATTTTTAAAGGATTTTCTATAGCAAACGATGATTCAAAAATTTCCATGCAAGCGTTTTTGCTTTGAAAAAAAGTCCTTAGACAGTTTTTAAACATAAAAAATCCACAAATTTTTCAATAGGAAAGTAACTTCAAAATACGAATCGCAGAATCTGAACTGCGTATCTGAGGATAAACAAAACTTAAAAAACTATTTCCTTTTATCAATTGTAGTAGTCCAAAGTATAGAATAATGTTTCATGGTCATCTTTTGCGATATATTTGGCTTGAATCCCGTTCTATCAAAAATATCATCTCCATATGTTGTAAATCATACTGTTACCATTGGTACAGCTGGAAGGAGGAAAATAGCGATGAAAATTTGCAATAAGTAATTCGAAAATTAATATGTAGTATTACTTACTTCTCTTCTTTGCAGCTGCTAATTTTTCGATTACACAGACCTTTATCACCTCAACATACAGACATCACTTGCAACCTATTCTATGATTACATGTTAATGCAATGAAGAGATGAGAGAATAAGAGTCTTGGTAAAAATTCGAGTTATTGTCGGTGAAAAATTTATATAAATTAGGTTTATTTTATAAATAGATGCATATTAAAATATTAACTGCAATTTTTCGGCATCCAGCTTGATTTTTTAATTCGTCTAGGTTCACAATTGGCGGTTCTCCACGTCCTTTACATGCAAGAAAGAGTATTTTATTTATAATTTCAATTTATATTTCCAGTTTTGTCTTTTTTATTTATTTAAAAATATTAAATGACAAATTCAGTAATACCTTAAAATGTTTGTACAATTACACACACTATGCCTATTGTTTGTGTTTGAGCACAAAATTTTAATCGTGCACACATTATGTGTAATTCTAAACACAAAAATGCGTATCTATAAATTAAATGCGTGTTTCTGTAGACAAAAATGTGTAGACATAATTTTTACACATTTGATGTCTAAATTTAGGCATTTTGCGTGATATTAAATAAAATTTTACAAACTTTATAGTGGTGAATTTACAAGCACTTTTTAGAGTGTATCTTATTTAATTTTGGAGATCTGTAAGTACGTATACTTTTCATCATATAGTAGGAAATGTAGCGTATTTTAAAAACGAAATAAGCTTTTTTAAATATTTCGTCATATGACAGAAAGGCAAAAAACTGATTCTGAGATACAGATTTATTACATATGTGCACTAGGAAACAATGTGAATCTTCCATTTTAGGTATAGGATGTGTTCAGCAAACTTATGTAATACACTACGAGGTACATTTTTGTGGAACTACTTAACCCTCTAACTCTTCAATTAATAGGGAATTTTTAGTCCTGTTTTGAAAAGGGGCAAAAAAGACCCATAAGTTGAAGAGTTAGAGGGTTAAAATGTTCCACAAAAATGTTTCTTGTAGTGTTTTACATAAGTTCACTGAACACATCCCATACCTAAAATGGAAGATTCACATGGTTTCCTAGTGCACATACTTCATAAGTGATCTAATGTGTATGATCAAAGCAACCATGTTATATTACTACGTCTTGTACTGTGGTCAGAGATTAATCACAACTGGTTCGAAAAACGACAGCAAATGTCATCGCGATTAATTTAAATTAAGCGACCGTCGACATTTTGAATGTATAGAAAAACAACAATTTGGTTGTATTTGTTTTGTTATATTTTTTCAATTAGTTTTTCGTTGATTTGCTTTTCATTTTATTGATTTTAATTTTGCTTTTTGGCAGTAAATTCCGTATTTTTGTTTCCAATTATCTTTTTGCTGTCAAAAATATATATCTTTTGTAAACAAATAACGAAATTTTGAAACCCAGACACTTACTTTTGGAATTCTTTTCTGATAGTCAACCCTAATTCAGGTAAAGTTATGGCAATAATTTGACAGATATTTTAAGTGTGTGTTAGTGTGTCGTCGCGAAAATAAAATAGATTTTATTAGGACGAAAAATTGCCGGAAGGCATGTCCACATAATTCCCCCCAAACAAAATCTATAAAAAAGCAATTGTCGCTGTCGTTGTCGACCCAATTATGATTAATTTCTCAAAGTCAAAATTTGTATCAGACTTTTTTTTCAAACGGCACCTGTTTCAAATTTATTTTTATCGCGATAAACATCCCAGAAAAGTTGTTACAATCGGTTGTCAATCACACCAATTCTGCAACTTATTCCACTAGAACCGATTCCACATAACTGGTTCCAGAATCCGTAACACGGATCTTATATATCAGGTATAACTGACAGAGAATTAGTTCCAGAAGTTTTAGAACTAGTTCAAGGACTGCTTCTAGGGCAACTGGTTTCACTTTGGGTGCTATAGAAGCGGTTGCCTTCGGGGCAATTTCAAGCAAAGATCATCGGTATTAAAATTGACAATAGAAGAAGAAGTTATAAAGGAAAAGTAGCTATTCTACAACCGATTCTTTGGAACAGAAAATTTTACTGGGATTAATTGCATTAGAGGAATTAAATGTGCTAAAAACCCAAAACTTTTTTTTAACAAATTGTGAAAATTAATTTATTGTATGCTTGTCCCTTGTATCTGGATATTATTCTTGCCTAAGTAGCCTGTTTATTTACATATAAATTAAAGTTGCTCATTATATCTACCCTATTAAAAATGGTTATAAATAATAGTATATAATTTGATACAATCATATCTAATCAAGTATGGTTAATGTGATATCATATAAAATTGTATGTAATTTCATCAATTTAAACAAAATTATACCACTAACAATTAGATCTAATAACATTGGGTCATTTTCCCTATCAAATTATATAACATTTTATATGGTCTAACAGTTTATATTTACTTATATACAATTTAATAGGGAAATTGACCCAATGTTATTAGATCTAAGTTGTCTAATTTTATTTATGTTGATTCAATTACATACAATAATATATGATATCACATTAACCACAACTGATTAGATATAATTGTATCAAATTGCACAATATTTTATTAAAGCCTTTTTTACTAGGGTAATGTAGTTCGTGAATAAGTTCAATTTTAATCGATCTATTATGATTTTCGTTAATTTTTTCAGAATCATCAAACAGATGTTAACAGTCCCTGTTAACATAGCTCTGGCCGAAGTTTCAAGAATTTTTAATAGAAGGAATAGATTAGGTTTTATGGTAAAATTCTAATAAATATTAAAAATTGTTTCAATAAATGTACAAAATATGAACAAATATCGTGAAAAGAACAACCCGTTACTTGCAATTTAATTTCTTGAAATGCCAGACAAAGCCAGTGAGATAGCGGTTGACAGTAGTGCAGCGACTTGCTAGAGCCTAGTTAAGTTTTATGGTTTAATTTCAATAAATATTAAAAATAGTTTCAATAAATATATGTACATAATATGGAAATATAGAATCAAAAAACTGAAACCCAGTGAAATGTCAGACAGGGTCATTGAGAGAGTGCGTAACAGTAGGTGAGCGGTTTTCATAGAACCAGCCAGTGAGAATGCGTGTAAAAGTAGTTGAACGATTTGCATAGAGTCAATGTTGCTTTACTGCGTATAGAAAGTATTTTTCTATAAAACCTCTACATTAGGAGTAATAATGCAAAAAAGCTTCAAATTTAGTTAAATTTCAGGTCTAAAAGTCAAGGGTGAAGGGTTTGCCTTCGAGGGGAAAACACTTCAAATTAACTTTAGTTACGAGGGTACTTGCCTGTTGGTCTTCGAAAGGTCCCAGTTTTGCAAAAATATAGTTTTTTTTAGGAAAAAAATAAATAAAACATTTGTATATTCCTATATACTTTAAGGATGCTCTTATGTACAACACCAATTTGTATCATTTGTCCATTCATTTTCCATTTATTTTTATTGCAAAGTCATTTAATGATATTAATTTTACAAGTGTATTTTGTGGGCGGAAGAATTTAGTTCACAACACCCCAATATATCTTTTAAACATTTATCCCTAAATTCATAAACGCTTTGTAAAATTATAGGAGGTTCATTGAACAAATTTTGTATGAAAATGACGTTTTGGAAACCTGCTTTAACTTTACAAAGCATTTATGAATTGAGGGGTTAGTATTTTAGTATGAGATTATGATACACGGGTACATTAAATACTAATGTATCTTAAAATATTGGAATCCCTCGTAATGCTGGTTATTTAATCCATATGACTGCTTGTAATTGCATCGTACACATTAACATCTTTAAAGCTAACTAACTAAAACAAAATCTATTTATAGACACGCCAACACACACTTACATGTTTATTCCTCCCACACCCATTCCTCATTTACTACTACATGCGCTTAGACAAACAACCATCACATCTATTACTATTACAACTTCTACTACTAATCATACTTATATCTTGCATTACACAAAACATGCAAATACTGCTGTTCATTAAAATAGGGCCAACAAAATTTACTATTTCATCATATTTTTTCATTTTTTTTTTATTATTAAAATGAAAAACTATGTAAATTTTTAAAATTCTTTTAAATTATTCAAGGGATTGCATTACAATTAGATTTTTAATATACATATGTAGTTTATACAACAAAAGTTAGCGAATTTATTAAATAAATTATTTGTCCTAATTTTAATGACCAGCAGTTTGTTTCTCTTTATCACATTCTTATTAAAAAAATTCAATCTATTGTAAACCAACAAAACAAATCATTATATCATTTGTGTATAAGTCTAAATGTATTTAAGTGCCATACAGAAATATTTCTAATAAATTGTATTGAAATAATTACAGACAAAGTGGATGGAACATTTTCCAGATCGAGATCATCATCTATGTCAAGCATAGACATGTCTTCCGCAGAATCTGTTACTTGTTTGGCTTTTATTGAAACCTTTGCTAAAAAGAGTGGTATGTATTCTTTCTATTGTATCTATGAAAATTGTTTGATAATAGCTGAGCCTAAATACATACTCGTATATTAATATTCAATTTACACAGAAAAGCTAATCTAGTAAAAAGTTATTTAACAGCTTAATTGAGTATATAAAAAGTCGATTAATCCCTGTTTCAACCGGCTCGATTAAAGGCCCCCATAAATTTGTAATATTATATTCAATATAATTGCACAGTATTTTTATATTTTTTCCACAATATTTTATTAAATACTTATATAGTTTTAACATAACTTCAAAATGGCCACAAACATAAAGAGCGCGAAATTAAAATTGCACAGTCTTTCAAATTGCAAATGTATGGACCGATTAACAGTTTATCCGGTATATTTTTACGTTTTTCCCTTTTAAAACATTGGTTCATTTCCTATACACGCAAAGAAAAACTATAGTTCATCTAAAATAAGCGTATAAGTTGCCTTAGTTGATTGTATACTATACAACTACAAAAGTTAAGAATACAAATTATGAAATCACTTAGGCAAATGTCCAAAAACAAATATTAGTTGAAATGTCTATGTTCGTTGTAAAAAATTACATCTTTTTCCAGGTTCAATTAACTATTTGATTTTATAAATAAAATTACTCTGTTTTATTGGAAATTTATATTTTTATTAATATTTAATATCTATTTTATTTCAATATTACATTTTTGGAACACATTTCTGCAACACAATTAAGTAAATTAAATACAATTAATTATATGAAACACAATTAAGTACAATGATATTATTCCTCTTGCTTGTCCTGTTGTTTGAAAATAGGGACAAGGAATACACATTAAATCACAGCTTGTCTAAAAAACAACAAATTTACAATTAGGGCTTTTAATATTTTATTTGAAGGTATTACTTACATTTTTTACAATTTTTTTATTTAATTTTCCATTTTATTCCTTATTCATATTTTATTAAAAAAAAACTTTAAAATCACTTGCTTTATCTTTTTCTATAAAAAAATGCTTCAGCCATCTTGATTTTTGTATGACAAAGAATAATCTTAGTTGCTTTTGACCAGTGGTCGGCACAAAGAGAGAAATTCTTCACTGTGAGAAATTAGTTTATCATTTTTAAATTTATATTTGTATATTAAGAACATGAATTAATGAAGAAATGTAATAATGAATGCATGAATGAATTAAAGAAATAAAATAAAAAAATAAAATAATTTATAGTAATAGTAATTTAATTTTTTTAAATAATTCATAATAAATTTTATTATACACATTATTTAAAAAATATGTATTTTTTTGTATATAAATTATTTATTCTTAAAAAGTATTCCATTAGTTAGTAAATTTTAAAGAACTAAAGAAATAAAAATAATTCATAATAAATTTCCTGTTCTTGTAAAATTTTAAGAGTGTAATATTTTTATAAAATTTCTTAAACAAAGCGACGTCACCCTGCGTTGTTGAAAGTTATCATCCCTACGGGAAATTTTAACAAACTGTCACCGAACTGGCCCCTTTATATGAAATAGACTGGTCACTTTTACATGGCGTTGTCATAGGAGGTGCAAATTGACCCCTTGTGACATGTCACAAGACAAATCCTAGGACAGGTTACTGAACTCTCAATTTCAGGGACCTGTCCTGGGATTTGTCTTGTGACATGTCACAAGGGGTCAATTTGCACCTCCTATGACAACGCCATGTAAAAGTGACCAGTCTATTTCATATAAAGGGGCCAGTTCGGTGACAGTTTGTTAAAATTTCCCGTAGCATATCCCTGCGGGAAATGAAGGGTCGATTGATCCAAAGTGACAAATCTGCTACAGGTGCATAGGGGACAGGTTACAAAACTGATGTAAATCCAAATTTCGGTGTATCAAAAAGTGGTAATTGCAGCAAAATATTCAACCTCGTGACTATTTTGGATATATCCTATAACTGGAGAAAAAGTATCATAACATCAAATTGACAAAAGTAACTAGTACCTTTGCAGTTGAAGTAGTGATATAACACAGAACAGGAGCAGTATAATTAGATGTGTATGAAAAAATGGCGATCGGTACCGTAAAACCCTTTAACAAAGTTTACATAATACTTAACTTTGTGGCCACAGAAATGATGACATAATAATAAACTACGAGTAGTTCAAAAATATTGTTCGGATACGAGTATGCATAATAGAGTGTCAATTACAAGTAAAACAAACTGTTCAGTGACTGACTGAAAGGCTGTACAACCCTTTTGGATTTATTCACAAACACTGAGGATGTTATATCCAAAGTCAGAATTTTTTATTGGATATTTTGATTACCGATTCTTTTCTCTAATCGTTGGTGAAAATGTTTTATAATACCGATATTACCATTATGAAATAGAGGAAAGTATTCCAAAAAAAATCACTAGGGAAGCTAAATCACTAAGGGGTCGAAATGACCCATAGGACTAAAATAGGTACATCACATTTGTATTTGCAAAAATTAATTAGAGAAGATAAATTTATGTTAATCTAGCTCAAAAAGCCCAAAATGACCCGAAAACCAGTTTAGTGTTGAATTCAGCAATGGTCTTTGTAAATTACGCACATATTTTTTTATATGTAAACTTAACAGGGTTTTACTTAAAATATGTGCCCATATTGTATAATACGATAGACGATTATCATACACTTTTCGAAGTTTAATAACTATCATATTACATACAATTTTTAATTGACTTAATCCTATATGACACTTGCTAGTTTCTAGACTCTAGTTTTTTGCACCATCAATGCAAATCATATGAAGGGTACTGCATTACCAACATCAATTTGACAGGTTTTCGATATAGTTGTTCTCTTCACATACATTATTTCTCACATAAGCAAATTCGTGCTCTCTTCTATTTTGGATTATTAATACTGAAGCATTAAACACATAGACGACTGCAGCTACACGACTACTGCCTGTCAAAAATAAAATACACACGTTTATATGAAAACGATTATTTTGACACCAACACAGCTACACGGCTTCACGACTACTTTTGCCGCTGTAGTCAACTTAGGATAATTTCTATTTTTGTTGGCTACAAAACAAAAGTAGTGTTGACAATATAACAAAATATGTAAAACAGGACAATTTTTCCCGCTAGAGGCGAAATAAAATCGCTAGTTCTGACTAAAAAATCACCGTTATGGGAACACTAAAGAAACAGCTGTTTATATTTTACAATTGTTTGAAGGTTTCATTAATTTATATTTGGAACTAATTTTATTGTGATGTTTTGTAAAAAAAATGGATCTTACAAAATTAACAAAATATTCCTCAGCCATTTTTTTAGAAGCACAAACCAAAAAAGATTAACATTTATCAAAACGTCAAATTTTTTGCATAATCTGTTTACTATGTTGCTGTCGTTTTCAAAAAAATTAAGTAGCTGACTACATGACTACAATTGCAGCCAGCAGCATTTGTAGTCGTGTAGTCATGTAGCCGCAGTCGTCTATGTGTTTAATGCATGAAACTAGCAAGTGTCATACGGGCTATATTGGCATAGACAAGCAACTTGATGGAAACTCACAAGAACAAGTCTAAAGCGGTCAAACCGCACGATTTCGGTGACTATTTTAAGTCGCTTCTGTGTGGGATCACCATTCCCTCAAATCGGTCGTGCAGAATGTCCAGGTCGCTTCAGCTATGTGGCACGTAGCGCCGCCTGTTGGAACCACATATCGTTCACATCCATATCATCCAATTTTGGCCAAAGAAATCGTCATAATGTGATAATTACCAGTGAAAAGGAAATAACGATAGGAATTTTCTTCCGATTACAAAACATTCATTGTGTAGGTTATGATTGACAAGACTTCAATTAGCCACACTCATCGATGTGCCGACCATGGTGTGTCGCGTTAAGAGATGATGCTACTGGTCGTAGCCTGTTTAGAGGGTTGACGGTTTGATTCCCGGTCATGGAATACACAAAAAGTTTTTGATATAGAGGCAATTTAACGATCAAAAATACTTTGATCAATTCACACATAAACTTCTTTTTGTAAATGAATTTTAAAAAATTGTATTTCATATTCGTAACGTATATAAAATTGTTCAGAATTTATGCAGAAATCCTGAAAAGAAACTTGAAATTTTTAGGGACCTATAAACGTCATTCCATTTTGCCGAAATTTGGTCCGTATGTATATACGACTTGTTTGCACACAAGGGTACATGGACAGATAGATAGAGTAAATCGGTACACTAATAGGTTGGTCTAGGTCCAATATTTTTTGGTGTTACAAACAGCAGTATAAACTTATTTTACCCTGTCGAAGTAGTGGTGTATGGTGTAACTAGTATTTCTTAACTTACGTTAAAATTTATATGTATACTTTTATATATGTATTTGTTAGAATATTGTTCTACCTCAAGTCCAAATTCGAATATGATATTTTGAAGCAACAAATAAAATCTAATATTACAATATTATCGTATTCGAATTTGGTCTTGAGGTAGAACAATATTCTAAGTAAATGTATGTAAATGTATTTAGAAAATCCGAAAAAACTATTTTTGAATTTTTAATGCAAAAATTAAAATAATTTATATGTATAGCTTATAAACTTAATTAAATTGAATTGTAATCATGAGTTAATAGAGGTTTTCATATAAACGCGTATTCTACTCGTAATCGGTGTAAACTTGGTATGTTTATGAGTTTAATACCAAACTCCATACATGAAAAATATGTTTATATTTATACAAGGTTTACATGGAAATTACGAGTTTATATGAAAAACCCCTAATACTTATTTTGGTATTTATTTGAAAAAAATCAATTTTTTTAAAATAATTTTTTGTGACTTTGTGATGTTTTAAAAACAGATTCGGTGACTTGTCGTTTTACGTAAGTTCAGTGACTGGATCCTTGTGGGTTCTTCCAGCACCCATACTTATTATGACACATGGTGAATAATAAGTGACATATTACATGTCAATTAGTTTCAGTTAGTCCTGTGACTTGTTAACTTAGAGCAGTATAGTGATATGTCACGAAACTATTATTTTGTACTAGTTCAGCAACAACACACATATTGATTAATGTGTGACTAGTTTTTTAACAAATATTTTTCTTTAGTTCTGTGATATGTGCGCTTAAACCAGTCACGTGATGTTTTATTTCGCACTAGTTTCGGTACATATCACATCTAACATGAGACTACTTCCGTATTAGATAATTTTAACTTGTTCTATTGCATACTCTCTTAAACCAGTAGTGTGATATGTTATAAACGACAAGCTTTGCGACATGTCACAAGTAGCTCAAAAGGAGGAAACTGCCACCTTCTATGACAAGCCCATGTTAAAGTTGCCGGTTACTTTCATATAAAAAAACCGAATCGAGGACCGGTGACTCTCACAAAGTTCCAGTCACGTGACCAGCTCTGTGACTGATCCATTTCCCGTAGGGATGCTACTAAATAAATTTTACGCTCTTAGTTGATAGTTTTGTTGCCATTCGTGTTGTGTACCACTGTTGGTAAAAGTGGCACAAAAGTGCCATTTGTGGCACTATTGAATGTTCAATGGCACTTTGGCACTCTTCATAGAATCTTGGCACTTTTTAAGAAAATTTCTATATAATTTGATAAAAGGTCGATATCGCTGGTTTTTCATTAAAAGAGACGTCTACTTAGAACGGGTAGCAAAATTAAAAAACAAACGCCACACTAAAAATTTCTACAATTTTCTGGACCACCTTCCAGTTCTTTGGGGACAATTTAATCATTATTTTGATCTTTAAAAATAAAAGCAATGGGGATAAAATTAGAAAAACTTTAATTGATTCTATTGTATTGTCCGTCACTGGAATTTTTCAAAAATTTGTTATGGTATTCTAGTTTTTTTATGACAAGCAAAAGTTTTAAAAATTTCACTATACAATGGTGAAAGCTTTTTCTGCCATAAATAAAATAAAATAAAATTATCAAAAATTGTAATTTGTGAAAAATTACGATTTTTTCGAAAGTTTCATGAAATCTTAAATGAAATGAAAACTTAAAAAAAATGTCCAGGAACCTCAGAACACGAGAGAACTAGTTCTAAGCACTTGAAGTTTCCTTTAAATTTTAGCATCAAGTATTTTGAGCTTATTCCTAACAACTTTAGCCCCAAAAATCCCATGTTACTACGTAATCTTTTGGAGGAATTTGCAGGAATTTTAGAATCGGTAAAAGGTTCGATGCATCTTAAAATAATATCTCAAAATATGAATGAGGTATTTCGTATTATATTTCTGTGAACTAAAATTATAAAATTCTTCAAAAGAAAATAAAACTTGTATTTTAAATTGTTGACGAATGAAAATATATATGCTTTTTATTACATGAGAATTTTGTAAAGGTTTTGCTGTGACAATTTTTCTTAGAATACCAAAATTATAATACTTTCCATTCACACCAGTTTTGTGACAATTTTGTTATTGTTATAAAGTTTAATAAGGCTGTAAATGTATAAATATTTGAAATAAAAGCTGAACATATTTTTCGAAATATTTGCATGTTGCTAATTTTTTTTTTTTTGGCACTTTTAAAGTTTTTTGGCATCATTTAGGCACCAAACGAAAATTCTCAAATATCATCACTGTTGTGTACGTGTGAAAAGCCGATTATGATCGGCCACTGGTGGCTATGGATGCCGACCACTGCTTTTGACAGTTATCAGTGTTGCCATTTCAGTGGTTTTCGGGTATTTTTTGGTCCTTTTTTCTTTCCCGTACCCGGTGATTTTTTACAAATACCCGTTTATAAAAAGCGGGTATTTACAGTGCTTTTTCAGATTTCTGGCAGTACTTTTAGTGCTTTTTGTACAGTTTATATTTTTGGTATTTGTTCTCCTTTTTTAAATTTTTCTTGAATTTTCTGTCAAAGTTGAAAAAATAATACGAAATATACAATAAATTCATTTTTTAACAATATTTGTAGTACAATTTTAAATAGCAACTTCGTTATATTTAAACTTCAAAATTTTGAAATATTAGTTTGGTGCTTTTTTACCCCTATTTTGGTTATTTTTTGAACCTTTTTTACACGATTTTACAAAGCTAAAATGTGTTTTTAAAATCTTGACATAAATTTTTAAAAAAATTATTATCGTGCTTTTTTACCCCATTTTTGGTAAATTTTTACTCTTTTTACCCGTTTTCACAATGCCCACGGTGCTTTCCTGCCTTCAAGAGTTGGCAACACTGACAGTTATATTGTTTATTGTAAGAACATACATACCCAATAAACCAAACGATATCGAAACGATATCACCTAGGTGATATTTTGTATCATATATGATAATCACTTGTGATACGAAAACGATAGATTTTTTGTTCTAAAATGTACCTTTCGTAACGATATCATATTTCCAAGAAATTATGATACCGTTTTCGGTATCGAAATTCCCTGGAATAACGATAGTAAGATCGCTAAAATCTGGTCCAGTATCGAAACCCTATCGTTATTCCAGGCGATTTCGATATCGAAAATTATATCATATGTGATAGCAAAACCGGAATTCTTTTAAAATGAGATGAAATGAAGTCATAATAAAAAATTGATAATGAAATCGTCATATTCATAAAGGCACATCTACACGAGAGAGAAAATTGCTAGAGATAGATCAAAAAACACCTCTAAATAGCTTAAATCATTCACAATAGAGCTAATTAGAGGTGCTTTTTGCTCTATCTCTAGAAGTTTTCTATCTCGTGTAGATGTGCCTTAAGAAAAGTCGAACTCTCCTAGATTTTGAAACTATAATTATCCAATAAAAAAAGAGTATAAATAGCCAAACGAAGTTTTTATAAATTGTATTTTTTTCTGAAAACTGTTTGAATTTTTGTAAATAATGAATATTTTGAACTATACTTTATCATAAAACATCTTATTGGAGTATGACATCCTTTTCGGATATTTAAGGTGATAGCGATTTCGCTATCATGTTCTTTTGTTAATTGGGTATAGTCCGTTGTTTCGCCAAAATTCAACAACGGTGTTTTGCCTAAGGACGCCGTTTTTAGAATTTCTGGAAATATTTGTTAAGTTAAATCACAAACTCAATGAGAATTTCTTCAACAGCAAAAATTGTTTATTTTTTTATTTAGATGCTTTTTGGACCGTTTAAAATAGAACTGGTTATAAAACTGGTTGTGGGACGGTGAAACCTTACATTTTGACTTTTGGAATATATTCTAAGGTAACCGGTTCTATAAAATGTTGCTGGGTTATTTAATAAACACTTTATTACTTTACATATAACAGTAAAACACACACAAGTTTACCAATGATTTACTAATGCCCAACTGAATCACACAATCGCTAATACGCAACTGACTGCAAACTTGCAGCTCTTTTATGGTTTAACAGCCGTGGTTGTAGAACATGATAGAAAATTCCAGTGGTGCTAAAATTATAAAACTTAATGTTACACAGTATTTTCTATCCCCCAGTCTAGATTAGCAATAAATATCTTAGCAATAAGTGAAATACGTCGGCAGAATAACGGCATAAAATTGCTTATTGCCGAGCTTATGTTAAGGGCATGAGAACACCTAATTATGTTAACTCATAATATTTTATTAGTGGCGTCCTTTTTTATAAATGTCAAACTAAAATGTCATCTGAGTTGGACATTTCATCTCAGCAATATGTCGGCGATAATTGTTAACGATAATAAATACATATGTACGCAATTTGGGGGTCTACACTAAAGATAACATAATTTTGACATGTGCTGCAATATATGTCAACATATTTATTGCTAGTCTAGACTGGGGGTATACTAGGCTAATCTAATTTCGTAACATTTCAAGCTACTACTAATTGTGTGCAGCTCTGTGCTTTGTTATAACGCCCTTTACAACACTGAAATATAAACACACAAAGTCAAAAAGGAACTAGTAAAAAATGTAAAGTCTGACATGTCGACTATATGATACCCTACATCAGTTTGGTTGGAAGTCAATTAATGTTTTGATCCGAACTCTAAATGGGTAAAATGGACTGGTGTCAGAATAGTAAAATATTTGAAAATCGGTAAGAAAGAGAAAATCGAATATAAAATCCATATAGGTGATAGGTCAAAATATAGACCTATTCTATAATAACGTCAATAGATTGACCTTGGGCCCATATTGATCAGCCAACTAAATCACATTAAAAATCTAATAGCGACCTGTAGAGTGCGAACGAGCGTAAGAGCCACAGGTGGGATATCTCTTAAAGTTTCCCAGATATTTGTATTTGAAAAATGTTTTCTGTTTTTTTTTTTTGCCTTGCACTAATCCGAGTTTTGCGTATAGCGGATGCATAGTAGGGCCGAATATTTTTGAAAAAAATATTTTTGATAATTCTAAGATAATGCCAAATTCAATAAATAAAATCAATGCAAAATCTTATTGGTATCAAAAATGGCACCAGTTCAAAGTTCCAATAAAAAAACTATTTTTCATTATTTTTTTTTTAGAAAAAAGGTACTAACACTCCCAGCAAAACCTTGGTAATGACTGGTCATTACTTAGATCTCATATTTCCTTACCCTTTGAATTACTTCTAAGCTGAATGTAATGAGTTACCGATAACACTGTACAACAAAATCAAATTTTTTCCAAAATAACAAGGTTTTGACAACTGATTCTAACAGAGGAGACCAAAAATATACGTGCAACGTCTGGCCCAATGTTTTTTGGGGGTTAAAGTTTCCTCCTTTTGCAAATGTTAATTGTGAATCGGCATAGGAAACCATATGGATCTTCCATTTTAGGTATAGGATGTGTTCAGCGAACTTATGTAAAACACTGCGAGGAACATATTATATCTTTGTATAGCTTTATTTTATAATCTATTGGCAACGCTGTGCAATTTTAATTTTGCTCTGTTTGTTTGTGTACATTTAGAGGTTGTGTTGAAATTATGTATTGTGCAAAATATTGCAGGGATATTTTGTTACCTAGTCAAAATGATTTCATCTCAAGTGAAGACCCCAAATTTCAATTTTATTGGAATATCATGATATCGCTGACATACAAGCGACTCTGGCAATGATGCCTGCCATCAAATGTAGGGTGACCATTTTTTCTGATTTCAAATCAGTACAAATTTTAAAAAATATTATCATCAAAAAAAATGATTATGCAGCCAACCTAATTTGTTGTCAACCGAATGGTTTGGTTGAGGCAACAAAATTTTTCGGTTAACCATCCTAAAAGAACCTTACACATTTCTCCCTATAGAGACCCCAAAACAAAAACATTTTTTTCGCATGGAAAAACTACAGTTTTTTAAGTACAGGAAACGGGCCCATTATTTAGAAATTTCAATGATTTGTTACCATTCCTTTCTAATTTTTTTTTGTAACAAAATGATGAAATATAGCCATACTACGAATGGAGTCAAATATGACCCCAGGACAGTATGAATGTTAATTCTTCCGAATTTTTATTCAGGCCAATGAATTTCTGTTGTCATGAGCAAATTGCATTGTCTAAATTAATTTGCTGTAGATACAAACTGACCACTCGATTGGCTACAAATTTAGCTGTCAGAAATAATCTTTTTTCTCTTTGATAATTTCTGCATGATTTCTGAAATAAAAACTTCAACTTTTGGCTACGTTTTTCTACAAAAATACGTAACGTTTTTATAAATGAAAATTTTAAGGTTTTGTGTACTTTTTCCTATTGAATATCCCACAGATTCGAAAATGTTTCCATAGAAATACCCACATAAATACCCCATAGAAATACAACAAATTTAAAATCGACTTTTTGATCGATTATGATGCATCGTATCAAAATACATATTCCATTTTACACTTCTACGACTAAACACGACGATTTTATTACCAAAACTCTAAACAGCCCCAAGTGTAAGCGCAAACATTTTTAAAAAGTTTTTTGCTTCTCTTGTAAAAGTTTTTAAATGTAATTTACGACTTTTTTGATTTCATATGACGATATATTTCTTCAGATTTTAGGAATTTTACGGAAAAATCTTCAGCTTTTGATGTCGTTCCCTACACTCAGAAAGCAGAATTATTGACAACCGGATAATTAAAATATTTTTATCACAGTCAAATAATTGTTGTATCAACTGATTTTCTATTATCGCAATGGAACCATTTGATAAATTCGGTTGTCACCACGAATCTTCTCTGTGTATGAAACTACATATTATATTAAGAAATTTACATGTAGAAAAATCATTTTGAATGCTTTCTGGTAGAGAAAACCTCTCACATTCATAAAAATTTATCCTGCATTTTGGCTTTTTTTTCTAAAAAAATTTAATATTTTTTTGAATGCCAAAAATCAGTACAATCAGTAAAAATTTTTAAAAATCAGTACAAATAAGTACACGACTTTTTCATCAGTACACGTGACCAAAAATCATGTACTGTACATGTACATGTACTGATCAAATCAGTACGAATGGTCACCCTAATCAAATGTCACTTTTCGTTTCAATTTTAATTTTGTAATAAAAAAAATAACAGAAAATTTGGTAAAAAAAGAATGGGAATGGGTTTAAGTATTTATTATTATACGTAGATAAAAATTAATGTTTGATAAAATTTTGTGTTTTTCGAAGAAAAATCTATGATATTTCTTAGCCATGAAATGGTCAATTCTTCTCCACCACTTTGCAATTAATATCGTTTTGACGTTTCTCAGCAATGGTTTTGACATTTCATAAAAACACTGTGCCATTATAGTGGACATAATATTGCAAATGTATGGGGGGCTTTATAGTCAAATTTTATATTTTTTTTACCGTAGATTTTAGTTGATCTGAAGATTGTTACAATGAGTGTTGTTTTTTGTTCGGTTTAAGATCAAATATGACAAATTCCGAATAGAATTCACAATTTATTTTACAACAAACAGAGAGCAAAACTTATGAAAAAAAACTTTCCTAGAACCAATGGTTGACAATTAATGCATTTTCAAGTGCTACCAAGCACTCTCATCAGATTGTCTTTATGGGGTTCTCTCTAGGTTATAATGTAGAATTTAGGTTTTTTGTATTTACGTTAACTCAAAATTAAGAATTTTATGAGAACTAAACTTAAACATTTTTACTTATTGTTAGTTATTTGTATTACAACGAAAATCACATGTTTTTCTATTTATATTTTTCTCATACAAACTAACCCCCTAAAATCCAGGTTTGTGGAACTTTTGAACGACAATTTTGAATAAGTACGAAATGAACACATTTTTAGTTTTAACTTATTTTTCGCATTGAAGTTAAATTGTCAAATTTGATGTCTTCAGAGACTTATGTTAAAGCCCCATACCAATTTTTTTTAATCGGGGGGTTTTTGTATGTCCTTTTTTTTCAACGAACGTAAAATACTCTGAAAAATACTAAGTTTGATACCCAAATTACCTATATTGGAGTCATAGGGTTGCCACCGTAATGTAAAATATAGGGTTTCATAAAATACACGATAAAACCCGAAATAGCTGGAATATCGAAAAATAAAAAAATACGGGTCCGCTAAAACTTAGCAAGGATTAATATATGTGAATTTTACGATCGTACGACTACACATGTTCATATAAAGTACCCTATAATTAACACATATCTTACAACAAAAAATATATTGCTGGATTAAATACGATCTGATATTTTTCGGATCAAATCAGATCTAAGTTTATCCCCAAATATATTGCTGGATCTATTTTGATTTGCCATTTTTCGGATCAAATTAGATCTAGGTTATATTTAGGAATAGATATTGCGCGAGATCAATTTTTTTTACTCGGGTCATATCAAAAAGTTTTTGATAAGGGACCATATTTGATTATATCTCAAACTATATACCTTATGTGACAGCCCAAGTAAAAACTTTTTGATATATTCATTAGGGCGGGTCAATTTGTATGGAGGCAAAAATAATAAAAAATCGTAAGGGGGAAATGATTCTACAAAGAATTCTAAGCAAATTTGCTCTAGAAACATAGGTCTAAAATGGATTTCGAGCTTGCGGAAATTTCAAAATATGTTCTGAGTAGTGCCTCACTGCAATGTTTGTGTAAAATTTGCGTTAACATGTAAGTGTTGTGAACGAGGATAAGAGTTTTGGACTTTTTAGATAAGAGTCTTCATCGGCTTTCCTTATTATAAGAAAAAAATCTTAAAATATTTATATTTTTGATTAACTGCTAAACAGATGACATAAATCAGCCTAAAAATGCACGCACGCTACAGGTTGGAAATGTTAAGATATTTTGATGAAATTTGGTATACCGTCTTATATCATCCTAGGGACCAAGCACATTTAAGTTGGTTGAAATCAGTCAATATTGGTTGAAATCGAATATTTTAATGTAATTCGGTGCATCGACTTATACTGTATCTGCCCAACTTCGAAACCTATTGATTATGGTTAAAATCGTTCAGTGTTTAGACCTAGTGTCCATATAAAGGTTTCTCCCAAAATTTACTTTCTCGCACGCTACAGGTCTCAAATATGAATAAATTTTAATGAAATTAGGTATGCTGATTCACATGGGCCTACGGAAAAGCTTATTGATTTGTTTTAAAATTGGTAAATTTTTAGATCTAGTGCTTGTAAAAAGGTCCCGCAAAAATTTGATCTCCGCACTCTATAGTTCGCAAATATTAAGATATTTTAATGAAATTTGGTACATTGACTTATATTGTCCCAAAGAAGAAGGCTATGTATTACGGTTAAAATCGGTCCACGGATACACCTAGTGCTCATATAAAGGTCACTCAAAAATTGATTTTTCGCATGCTACAGTTCGCAAATACGAAAATATTTTATTGAAATTTGGTACGCTGATACACATGGGGCCAAGGACAAAGCCTGTTGATTTTAGATGTTATCGGTCCATATTTTAACCTATCACCCATATGAACTATATTTCCGATTTTCTCTTAAATACATATAACATTAGATAAAATCTAAATTTCTTACCGTTTTTCTAACCTTTTATCGTTTATAGACAAATTTTGACACAAGTCCATTTCAAGCCATTCGAATTTCAGATCAAAACATTAGTTGGCTTTCAACCAGACTGTTGTAGGATATCATATATTCGGGCATGACGACTATACGATACCCTACACTAGTCTGGTTGAAAGCCAATTGGCTTCGTCCTTGGGCCACTATAAGTCTGTGTACCATATTTTATCAAAGTATCTTAATATTTGCGACATTTGGCTTGCGAATATGCTCATTTTTAGGGGACCTTTATACGGGCACTAGGTCTAAACATGGACCGATTCCATGTAAAATCAGTAGGCTTTATTCATCAGCCCATTTGAATCCGTGTACCAAATTTCATTAAAATATCTTCGTATTTGCGATCTGGGAAATTACCGCGTAACTCGATTCGAAAAAAAATTTGTAAATTTTCTACCTTTCGTAAAAAGAAAAGTTTTAGCAAAAATCTTACATTTTGAATTTTTATGTGTAGCGTACAAGGTTTAGGATAGAAATAAATTAAAAAGTAGAATTTTTATACAGAATTATATTTTCAACAATATTTGCAAGATTTACGAATTCGAAAATTTTTTTTCCAATCGAATTACGCGGTTACCCCCCCTGTAGTGTACAAGCAATTCAATTTTGGGGCACCTTTTATATAGGCACTAGGTCTAACCATGCACCGATCTTAACCAAAATCAAATGGGTTTGTCCCTGGGCCAAAATAGGTCAGTGTACCAAATTTTCTAAAAATATCTTAAATATTTGCGATTTGTACCGTGCGCACAAGAATATATGGATAGACAGACGGACAGACGGACAAACAGACGTATATCGTTACATCGCAACAAAATGTTATTCTGAATCAATCGGTATACTTAAAGATGGGTCTAGTTCCAATAGTTTTTGGAATTACAAACATAAGCACAAACTTATTATACCCTGTCCAAATAATGGTGCAGGGTATAATTAATAAAACTGATTTAACTCATAAAGCACTACTTAAAACATATTTTGGAATTTTTGCAAGCTCGAAATCCATTTTAGACCTATGGTTTCTAGGCCAAAGTTGCTTAGAATTCTTCGTAGAATAATCCCCCCCCCCTACGATTTCTTGTCACAAAAATTGACCCGCCCTAATATTCATATATTATCAAATAAAATTTCATATAATTATATATTGGATCATATATACCAAGACACAATTATATAATATTATATGAATTATATCTTAGACATATAGCTATATCTTTCTTTATCTAGCACCATATATAGTCCAACATATTACAATATCCAATTACATAAACCCGACTAAAAAAGTTTTCATATAATCTTATATGATTTGATATAATTATAAATGTTTACATGTGTGGCTTTATTGTCTTTGAGCCCTTTTTATGGCATTTTCGAAGAAAAAAGGTCCGATGACTCCTCCAGCGAAAACAGCACACCATACAGTGACTTTGAGCGGGTGTAATGGCTCTTCGTGGGTTACACGCGGATTTTCAGTGCCCCAGAAGCGTAAATTTTGCTTATTTACGTACCCGCTAAGATGGAAATGGGCCTCATCACTCATGATTGGTGATGAATGAAAAAATGGGCTCAAATGACAATCAACTGTGGCGGCGGCCATTTACATGACATCATATTCTCGACTTGATGTAAAAAAAATTAAAAGATCAAATAAAAATAATCCACAAGAAGAATCAAAGTTTTTCATTTTTTTTTTTAAATTACAGCCAAAAAACATCGGAAGGTTATTTTTGCGCCACCCTGTATATATATAAGGTCCATTAAAAACCCGTGTTATATTATACGTGATTCCATATTAATAATGATTTTGAACTAGTTTTAGATTTAGCAATTACTAGAGATTGGCGAGTGACACGAAATGTTCGTGAGTCACGTTATTCACACGTGATCGTGAGGAATAGTTACTATACTCAAGTGATTCGTGCGTGAGCGTGAGAATATATAACCCGTGCATGATTCGTGTGTGAGTTTATTTTTTGCACCATATGTGACGCGCAAAATAGAAAGTGACCTAAGGGTAAAAACCGGTTTTGTGCAGGAGAGCCATTTTAAAGATTTAAATGCGTGTAGCTTTGGTGTACCATCACTGAGCGTGTTGGTATTGGTCTCATTTGAAAGCGACACATCTCATGACGTCAGGAACGTGTTGGTCAACCTTGAAAACGCGCGTAGGTCGTCCCTACCTCTTGTTTTGTGTAGATGGTTTTTACTGTTTTCTACCTAGCGCGCTGTTTCCATGAGTTTGATATCAATTTTGCTCGCGGTTTTTCGAATCCAGCTTTATTTTCTGAAATTATTAATTGTGAATTATAGTAAATACTCATTCATAATTCTTTTAAATCGTGAATATCACTCTGTTAGTACGAACATTTTTTCACATAACCTTATTATGTTATTCGCGAAAATAATTTAAAACTGATAACAATCTTACTGTTTGTTTTAGGATGAAATGGTGGACGAATTCGAAGAAGTAGATTTACTTTATCGTCGACTTCACTTTTGTAAAACGCGCATATCTCTGGGAGGGAACACTTTTGGGGCATGGGATCAGTCTCATTCGATGCTCAGATGTTGTCCACATCAAAAAAAAAAAATTTGTTTTAAAATTAATGGAGGGCCGCACGAAATTGGTTGACGGGCCGCTTGTGGTGGGGCCGTATTTGCCCATGTATGCTATATAGGTACATAAAAACTTTTTTACTCGAGTATACAAAAATTTTTTTTTATTAATCGATTATAGGTATATTCAAATAAAATAATATTCCAACAAATACATTTTAATAAATTTTGAGCGAATTTGAACCAATATTTTACCTGGGTGTAATTAGGCTCACTATTTATAAAACATAGTTTCTAACAAAATATTTTAATTTCAGACATGTTATCAGTGGTACCCACCCTATGGATTGGTACTAGTTTTGGTTCAATACTTACGCTGGTGGTTACTATGCCAGATCGTGAAGTTCGGAAATCACAACCAGTTTTGGTTACAATAAATGGTAAGTAGTTATTCATATATTAATTGTTACAATAGAGTTAATTATTTAATTAAATAATTGTAAATGTAAATTACATTTATCAAAGCTGTTCCAAAGGATTAAATTCAAAAATATATCGACGGCTCCATTCTAAAACATGCTAAGTCAAAAAAGCTAATTTTTTTTTTTTTTTTTTTTTTTTTTTTTTTAAAGAGAAGCAACACTCAGGAAATTCTTCCTATTAATTAACGTGTTGCTTCCTTTGGAAAGGGGATAGAGTAGAAGTGAAAGGTGGTAAAGATGAAGGGCTTCAAATATGCCAACACTGTAATTGCGCGAGATGTTGAATTTTAGAACAGTTGTTGCGCGCCATCTGATGGTAGGTTGGCGAACTTTGTTGAAGCTTTTTAGTTCATAGCCCTGTTATATTATTTTACTTCGGTGGGGTTAAGTGCTATGGGAACACCGAAGGAGGACGCTGCGATATGTATGAGGGATAGAAAAAACTCATACATATTATTTTTCATAAATTGATGTTGCCTTGGTTGGGGCTCGAACCCGCAACCTGACGTGTAACAGTCCAACGCGCTAACCATTACACCACAGCGCCCATAAACGCTCTCAAAGCTTATTGACGATATCTTGGGTACGGTATGAGATAGAACCTTGAAGAACCTTTGTGTTCATATCATAATTGTAATAGAATTTGTTAAGTTTATTTGAACTTTATAAATTTGTAGTAGATCATAGTAAAAGTTACATAGAATACTTTAGCATATACACAAATCTATTACCTAGCCATCTAAGTTCACTTTTTGGTGGTCCTTTCTCGCTTACATTAGTCATCGACGTACAGATAGCATGTTTTAGTTTGGAAAAAATTTAAAATTGAAATGAAAATGACAAAAAATTTTATGTACGAGACACAAAATAAGTTTATTTTATCATTAATACTGAACCCAAAACTAGAAGTTTTTGTTTTTTTAAAGTTTTCGATTTGAAATTTGTATGGGATTTGACAAACGAAAACAAAATAAATTTGAAAACTACTAGTTTTGGGTTCACTATGAATGACGTATTAGGAAGTTTTACAATTCATTTATTTGTTGCCAGATATTTGTAAAATGTGTATAATTCCTAAAAATAGCATTAAAATAGCCAAAGTTGAAAATTGTTAAAAAAAATAAAATAAAGAAGATAAAACAGTATGGCGAAAAGTAGATGCCAAAGGTGAAAAAAGTTAGAAAAATATAAAATAATATACAATAACATAAAATTTTATGCTAAATGTCATATGGAATTGCAGGTGGGTAAGGCTAATGAACAATCTCAAACGGATATGGCTTTATATTAAGGAATGCATCCCGCGATTAAAAAAGTTAATTATTTTAAATTTTCCTATGCATAAAACATTTAAAAATTTTGAAAATAATAAAAATGTTAGATTAATTTGTGTATATTTGATCGAACTTTTTAAGTATATTTTAGCGCCTGTTTTAAGCAAACGGAATTCGAGAAGACGCTTAATTTTGTTAAGAAAAACAATCAAATAATTCATGTATAAAAAATTATGAATCGCACTTGTGCTATACAAAAGAAATATTCATATATACACTGAAAATATTATTACAGTAACTGACTGTATTTTATTTAAAAAGTTATCCGCACATTTATTTTTAAATGATTATACAGTTGAAATGAAAAGAAATATATTTTTCAACTGTTTTTGTCTTTTATTTAAAAAATAAATTACATATAAATACGGATTTTCTGTTACAGTTAATATTTTCATTTAAAATGATTAGTTAAAAAAATAAACTTTTAGATTTCTAGGTCAATTAAAAAACGAAATAAACTAAATATCATTTATTCTTACGGATTTTGTAGTTAATTTTGAAAGTTAAAAAAACGAAATAAGTGAGAAATCATTACTTTTTTAAGGATTTTGTAGTTAATTTATTAACATTTAAAAATAAATGAAAGGTTTTTTTGATTTAAATGAAAAATTAGTAGAAAGTTTTTTGAATTTTATTAAATTGATTTTTATAATTAATTTTTTTTACGGACAACTTTTGTAGTCTAAAATTTGTTTTACTTAATACAATTTTTAAAAAATATATAATATTTAAAAAATATCAATTATAAAAAAAATTAATTCTTTCCCTCTGCAATTTCAAGAAAAACTATTCACGGCTGACCCTTTTCACTACAATGAAAATGTAACATTTTCTTTTTAAAATTATAAAAAAAATATATAATTTACTTATCTAGCGGGATGCCGGGAATTCAAAATAAATTTCCGGCTTTCCCGGGAAATTCAAAAGTGAAATTCAAAAAAATTAACAATAAACGGTGTATATATAACTAAATTGGGTTTCGTGTTGAACAAATTTGCAAAAATAATTCTCCAGAAACTGAAAATTTGTGGTAGATCTTACACAAACATACTCATTCTATCTGCTGTCGGACTGCTGAGGGAATTTAGTAAAAATTTTTAGTAAAGAGCGAAACTACACAAAAACTGCAAAAAAATGTCGTCATTCAAAAATTATCCAAGGAATGTGTAAACTGTCCCATTTTTGAATAATTATTCAAAAAGTGGCAACACTGGTTCACCTAAAACTTTTCGGTTAGTTAAAACTATTATAAAGGGTGGTCCAACCAAAACGCACGATGTTAATTGTAAATAAAACAAAATGTTTTCTGACAATTATCTTAATTTTTTTTATTATGATAGAAGTATCTATGACAATTATGTGTGCTGAAATTTGCGTACAATTCTCCCAATTGTGGACACATTTGGTCGCTTATGCTGACCAGTGAAGTGCAGGAAATGCATTTTGATTTGAACGTCCATTTTCGTAAAAGGCTTCAACAATCTTAACGCGCTGCTTAATTGTGTACCTCTCCATGGTTGAATTTGTCAAACACTGAAACAAAGAAATGTCAAATTATATATATATATATATATATATTAGGCTGGGTCGATTTGTGGGGAGGCAAAAAAATCGCCCATGGCTCAGGGAAAATCGTATTCTAGGGATCAAAATAAGAAACTTTGCCGAAGGAACCATACCTCTAAAACGAATTCTACTACCCCTAACTGTTGACTTTTGTCCCGTAGGGTCAAGTTTTGAAAAATACCACTTTGACCCATTTAGAGTGCCCCAATCGAGTCCAAATGTATGACCGACCCCCACTAACTTTGGAGGGCCGATCCACCCATGCCAGTGGTACACCCCCTGGAACTCCCCTGGGGGGTTCCCCATACAAACATTTTAAAAAATCACCATTTTTGGCACTTTATTTTATTATTTTTTATTTATTTTATTTATTTTTATTATTTTATTTATTTTTTCTCCTTAGAAATTTATTTAGTCAGAACATATGTAAATGAAAAAATTAATTTAACTTAGTAATAGAAAAGAAAAAATGCCCAGACTTGAAAGCAAAAAAGACTTCAAACAGTAATTTTTTTTTTTTTTTATTTTGGTAGTAGAATTCGTTTTAGAGGTATGGTTCCTTCGGCAAAGTTTCTTATTTTGATCCCTAGAATACGATTTTCACTGAGCCATGGGCGATTATTAAATCGACCCGCCCTAATATATATATATATATATATATATATATATATATTTGTTCCTTTTACTCCTGCAAGGAGCATAGGGCTGAAATGTCAAATTAAGTTGGGCAAAAAACTAAGGTGAGACTCACAAGTAATGTCGTGCATTATGGTTGGACCACCCTTTATTATCAAATTCAAATAGTTAATAACTTTTATTGTTATTTGCATTGCAGTCTAACCCCTCAATTCATAAATGCTTTGTAAAGTTTTAACAGGTTTACAAAACATCATTTTCATACAAAATTTGTTCAATAAACCTCCTATAATTTTACAAAGCGTTTATGAATTTAGGGGTAAGTTTTTAACAAGTTGATGCAATCTGGAAATGGTTGGCCGATTATCCAGAATGTGGTGATTGTTATTTTTCATGTTGCCGTCACGAGCTAGGGGTGATCGACATGTTTTAGGCTTGAAGGCTGTTATTTACTTATGTATATGGCCCAATGTTTGAGACTGGAAAAGGAATTAGTATCACAATAGGACAGGCTGACAATGCTTTGTTTTTATGTTGTAATTAAATAGTTTTCCAAATTTAATATTTTAAAGCAAAAATTAAGATATAATGCTTTAATTTGTATCCAACTTTTAATACCAGAAATAATTATAAAATAAATAATTAAATAAATTAATCAAATTGTTTTAATAAGTTTACTAAGCTAAAATTTTTAGGTGAGCCCATTGATGAAAATGTGGACGATAAATTTGTAAACGCACCGAAAGTTGTGCCTTATGTGAATATAAAACAAGGTTGGTTACCGTTATCGTTATAATACCGTTATCGCTAAAATACCGTTTCAAATTGAATACCGTTACCGTTATCGATACCTCTAAAAAATTTTCTAAATACCGTTATCGTTACCGATACCGTTATTTTTATGGCTAGTTACCGGTATTTTACCGGTATTTATTATTTTATATAAAAATTACAATTTTTTTATTTTATAATCTTGAGTGTTTTTTTTTACAAAAAATTTATAGATTTTTTTTTTTCGTGTTTTATTTATTTATTGAATCTGAACTAACAATAAGTATTCAATTGAAGTGTGAACTAACAATAAGTATTCAAATCTTAAGACTAAATAAAAGTTTTAAGTCCAGCCAGTGCCAGACAAAATTTTGTGGTTTCATTTTAAGTTATTATCTATAAGTGGACCAAGTCAGCAGTATGTCTCCTTCTTAGTCGCAGGTGACCACTGCTATTTAGTAGACTCCGGGCTAGTGTATTCGGATGTGTTTCTAGTTTCTTTAAGTAGTTTTCGCTATGTCTTCTGATTTCATCTCTAACAAGGTTTACGTTGAGATCCTTATGTATGTTGGAGTTTCTTATATACCAGGGTGTACACGTGATCATTCTAAGAAGCCTGTTTTGACGTCTTTGCAATTTTTCTATGTTAGATGCTGAGGCGGTACCCCAGAGTTGAATTCCATAGCACCATATGGGTTTAATTATCGAGTTATAAAGCAACAGTTTACAATCTAAGGCAAGTAAAGAGTTCCTACTCATAAGCCACGTAAGCTCAACAGTTTTTAACTTTATCTGGGTAAGTTTCGCATCTATGTGATTTTTCCATGTAAAGCGACGGTCAAGGTGTATACCGAGATATTTCACATTTGATTGTTGGGGTATATTATTATTATTTATTTGAATCGGTGGACACGATTCTCTTCTTAAAGTAAAAGTTACGTGTATACATTTCTGTTCATTCACTTTAATTTTCCATTTATCTAACCAAGTTTCCAATTGTGATATATGATTTTGTAACAATCTTGACGCTACTAATGGGTCATTGTGGACACTAAGGATTGCTGTATCATCAGCAAAAGTGGACGTATGGGTATTCAAGTTTAATGGCATATCAGATGTATATAGGATATACAGAAGTGGTCCCAAAATACTACCTTGCGGTACTCCAGCACAAATGTCCTGGGGGGAGCTGAAGAAACTTTTTTCCGCGAGAACGAATTTACGATTTGTTATATAGCTTTCTAGGAGCTTATGGGTATTTGACGGTAACAAAAGTTTTATTTTAAAAAGAAGTCCCTCATGCCAAACTTTATCAAAGGCTTGTGAGACATCAATAAAGAGAGCAGAGCAGAATTTTTTTCCCTCAAATGCCTTTCTTATTACAGTGATTAGCCTATGTACTTGTTCGATGGTTTTATGTTTTCTCCTGAAGCCAAATTGATGTGCTGCAATAGTATTGTTTTCGTCACATACAAGGTCAACTTATTCATGAGTAGCTTTTCGAACAGTTTTGATATATTCGGTAAAAGACTGATTGGTCTATAGGATTCAACTTTTGTGTGGTCTTTGCCTGGTTTGGGTATCATTTTAACAAGTGATACTTTCCATTCCGGGGGATAGTACTCAAGGCGTAAAATAGCATTAAAAATAAAGAGAATAATTCTTAATGCTATACGGGGTAATTCTACAAGCATTTTATTACTTATCTTATCGATGCTTTTTTTGGGTCTAATTCAATAATAGCTTTTTCAACCTCTCGCATTTCAAACATAAGCGGGGGACATACTATGTCCTGGGATGTAGTAGGAGGCGGCTCTATTATAGTACTAGATAAGTTTGGCGTAAAAACTTCCTTCAAATTATCCACTAACAGATTTCCTTTTTCCGTGTCGTTTCTGGCCCAATTTCCATTTGGTTTTCGCAAAGGAGGCTTACATGTAACGGGTCTTTTAAGATTTTTTGTAGCACGCCACAAAGAGTAATCAGTTTTAGCTGATGGATCTAAGTTTTCGAGGTATCTGCTAAGCGATTCAATTCTTTTTTCTTCAAGAAGTCTTCGCAAATTCTTCGTGCATTCTTTAAATCGTTCCTTTAGTTGTGGAGATCTGTGCTGTTGCCATTCTCTTCGTGCAATTCTTTTATCATTTAGGAGTCTTTCGACATCTATAGAAAAAATTCTGTTTGGTCTTTTGTGTCGGCGGGGCTTTGTAGCCAGTTGAGCAGCAAGTTTGATTTGTAATTCTAGATTTTTAACAGAGAGGTCAATATCGTCTGTTGTTCTTAACGGTATATTTTCCGAACAATGAGAACTAATAAACATTCTGTATTTTAGCCAATCTGTATTTTTTCCTGTATAGGTTTACAATTTATCGGGGCCCCTGAATACAAACAATGGTGGGTGTGTGATCTGACGACAAATCTAATGACGATTCTACCTGTACTAATTCCCTTGAAATAGCCTTTGTCACTCCAAAATCTATCAAATCTGGTATTTTTTGCCTATCTGTTGGCCAGTAAGTGGGTTCTCCGCTTGATATAACATCCATACCCAATTTTTAAATTGTATTAAATAAAACACGGCCCTTGGGAGTAATCAGCCGTGACCCCCAGAATGTGTGTTTGGCATTGTAGTCACCAGCTGCCAGAAAGCGGCGACCTAACGATTTAAAGAAGTCCGTGTACTGAATTTCTGTTATCGGAAATCTAGGAGGGGAGTAAATTGATGAAATAACAAGGTTCATGTTAAATTCTTCGAGGCATATAGTGCTGGCTTGAAGATAGTTTTCACGAAAGTCGGGCATTGGAAAGTGTTTTAAACGAGACTTTATGATAACCGCTGCACCACCGCATCCTCTGTCTCTGGGGTCTTTTGTGTCATAAATTGTGTATCCTTGTATTGAAAAAGAACTTCTTGGGGTTAAATGCGTCTCAGAAACAAGCATAACGGCAATTTGCTTGTTTCCGAGGAAATAATTTAGTTCGTTTTTGTGTAAGCTTAAGCCGTTTGCGTTCCAATAACATATTTTTAAAACGTTCATTTTTTATCTAAGAAAGTCTGCATAAGCATGCCTTGGTTGCGAAGTAATTCTTGCATCATTCCTTGCATATTGGCCATGAAGTTGTTAATGGTTTGAACTAAAGTTTCAATTGAGTTTTCCAGCGAGCTTTTCTGGGGAGGAGAAGGCGTTTCCAGCGAGGGAAGTGGGTATGAATTGGTTTGCGTTGAACCAACGCTTTGGGAAGTGGCGATTTGTGCATACGAAAAATTGCTTGTACTGGCACTATGAGAAGTAGTGTGTTGGGCATTTGAAGGAATACGATCAGTCGATCGAGAATTATTGGGCAGATTTGGGAATTCTGTTGGCTGGTATTGTGGTCTATGAGGTATTTTCATTGTCCTTTGTCTAATGTTTATGTATACTGGACAGCCTCTGTAATTCGCAGTGTGGTTTCCACCGCAGTTGCTACATTTTTTAACGTTTGGGTCAGATCTAGAAGATGTACATTCCGACGATTTGTGAATATCACCGCATATTACACATACAGGTGGTAATTGGCAATACCCCCGTGTGTGGCCAAATTCTTGGCAATTTACGCATTGGGGTAATCCATTGCGTTTACGAGGCTCTTCAACACTTATTCTTCTATGCAGAAGATATCGAAGGCTATAGATCGGGTGTGTTTCGTTCTTTTTAAGTTTTTTAGAATCGAAGTTTAATTCTACTCTGAACAGGGGTTGAGGAATTTTATTTTTACTGCCACTAAATATTTTAACTAAAGTCGACTTTAACTAAAATATACATTTGAAAAATTTAGATAGTAAGGGTGTATATTTTTAGCTAATTTATATAAAAATTAAAGGGTTTGATTTAAACTAAACTAATGAAAACTATTTTTTTCTGTAGGAAATCGTTTTTACCAAGAATGATTGTATAATATTACATACTCTAGTTTTTTGCGTGTATAGGCATTTATATGAAGAGGAAAAGTAAAGCCTTTAACAAAAATTAATACATTTTACAAACTTTTTCTTATATCTATGCTGTGTAAACTAACCCCAAAAATATAATGAAAAATTACCCCAACCAAATGAAAAATAGGCCATTTGGCAAAATAGACCCAATTTGAAGAAATGCAAAATGACCCCAATTTCATGAACTGAAAAATGACACCAAAGTATTCAAAGCAAAAAAAACATTGCGACGATCTTATAAAAATTAATAGCGAATGGTTTGTCATGACCAGGGCAAGTTTAAAATGGCACAAAAAAAGTTTAAATTGGCAGGCAAAATGGCACGAAAAAATAGTAAAATTAGCACAAAAAACGCAAAAATGGCACGCTTATTCCAAAATTTTTAAAGTATAATAGTTGATTTAAATGTTTTTCTGAATGTTTTTAACAAAAATACAATAATGGAAACGATTTCTGAATTTCAATTGATATTTTCTGAATTTCAATTGATATTTTCTGAATTTCAAATGATGTTTTCTGAATTTCAAATGATATTTTCTAAATTTCAATTGATATTTTCTTAATTTCAAATGATATTTTCTGAATTTCAATTGATATTTTCTGAATTTCAAATGACGGTTTCTGAATTTCTATTGATATTTTCTGAATTTCAAATGACGATTTCTGAATTTTAATTGATATTTTCTGAATTTCAATTGATAATTTCTGAATTTCAATTGATGTTTTCTGAATATCAATTGATATTTTCTGAATTTCAAATGATATTTTCTGAATTTCAAATGATATTTTCTAAATTTCAATTGACATTTTCTGAATTTCAAATGACGGTTTCTGAATTTCAATTGATATTTTCTTAATTTCAAATGATATTTTCTGAATTTCAATTGATATTTTCTGAATTTCAATTGATATTTTCTGAATTTCAGTGGATGTTTTCTGAATATCAATTGATATTTTCTGAATTTCAAATGAAATTTTCTGAATTTCAAATGATATTTTCTGAATTTCAATTGACATTTTCTGAATTTCAAATGATATTTTCTGAATTTCAATTGATATTTTCTGAATTTCAAATGACGGTTTCTGAATTTCTATTGATATTTTCTGAATTTCAAATGACGATTTCTGAATTTTAATTGATATTTTCTGAATTTCAATTGATAATTTCTGAATTTCAATTGATATTTTCTGAATATCAATTGATATTTTCTGAATTTCAAATGATATTTTCTGAATTTCAAATGATATTTTCTAAATTTCAATTGACATTTTCTGAATTTCAAATGACGGTTTCTGAATTTCAATTGATATTTTCTTAATTTCAAATAATATTTTCTGAATTTCAATTGATATTTTCTGAATTTCAAATGGAAAATCTGAATTTCAATTGATATTTTTTGAATTACAATTGCAAAAGGTGTAGTAAAAGAGAAAAAATATTGAAAAAGTTTCAAAAGTAATCGAACAAAAAAATTGTAAGAATAGTAAACTAACAAAAAAATTTACGAAAATCGCATAAAAACGTCCGCGGAGTGCAAACTTTAATGCGAATCATAAGAGTTAATTAATTTAATAACGATTCACTAAAAATGTGTTCAATTTTATCGTTTGTTAAACAAAAAAACATATTACTAGTTTTTACTTGAAGAAATTTTTTGAGTAAAGCTAGTAAAATTTCCCCTTAAATTTTTTACTAGGTCGTATTATTTCTTTGTACTCGAACCGATTTTTGAGTAAAACTGGTAAAAATGGTAAACCTAGTGAAAAATAGCATGTAAACAAACACACTTATTAAAAAAATATGGCTTTTTTTGTAAATTTTTTACAAAAATTATTTACAAAGATTTAGTTTTTACTGAATTTTATATATATATAGTTTTTACTGAATTTTATAGCATTTTTTTTTAATGAAAAATCTAAAAAATAGACAAAATGGCTTTTTTTTGGCAAGGATTTGTAAAAATGGCATTTTTACAAAATAAGTTAAAAAATGGCAAAAATGGCATTTAATGGCAAATGCCAAAAAAACTTGCCCTGGTCCTGACATTGCCTCTTAGAGGGTCCCGGACATTGCCCTAACGGACATTATCCTCATTTTGATTTTGGGCGTTAAGGTCGAAAAATTATCGGACATAAGCCCCATAAAAAATTGGGTTAAATACCGATTACAAAACGGCCATACTCCCCATGGGGGTTATTAGGAAGATTGTGACCGAAAAACATTTGGTCATATAACCCATAATGAAACCTCGAATTTAATTTGGTTTTGCTTTTCAAATTTTACAAGTTTTAAGAAAAATAAAGAAAAAAGATAGAACTTGTATAAAAAAATTTGCATGTCAATTAAATAAAAAGTTGTTCAGGAAAATACACATAATGTCAAAGTACGAGTGATTTTTAAAAAAATTTACACTAAAAAAAAATAACAAATTTTCGCCTGCGGCGCCTTACATTAATTAAAATTTGAAAAGAAATAATAAATAAAAATTTTTCATGCGGCGCTTTACAAAAGTTAACAAAAATGAAAATTTGTTTTAAAAATCGCGCGATTTTTAAATGAATTTTCGCCTGCGGCGCCTTAAACTCAGCAAATATAAAAAGCAAATAACAAATTAAGTTTTCTAGAGTTGATTTATAGGAAGAAGACTGGTTTTTACAAATCCCGGGATTCGGGATTTTGAAAGTTTAAATCCCGGGATTTGTCGGGATCCTGGGATTTTTCGGGGTTTCGGGATTTTCTTGTTTCATCATATTTTTAATTTTAAAAATAAATAGCTGAAATAAACCCTACAAATTGAATTAATTCATTATAAATCTATTTATTATTTCTTGTAATATGAAGAAATAAACAAATTAAGCCGGATCCACAATGCTGGAGTACTCCACGCTGCAGAATGGATTGTGTAAAATAGAGATAGCATGATAAAAAAAATATGTAAGTGCAAAAAAGAAAGGAACAAAATCCACTCAAAGTGGAGTGCTACAGCATTGTGAATCTGGCTTTAAACAAAACCTACACTCATAGAAATAAGTACATATGTAAAAAGAGCAGAAAAAGCTACTAAAAATTAGCAAAAAAAGGTTCCGCGATTAAAACTACTGAAATCAGCAGAAGTTGTCTGCTAAATAATTGTTAAATTTCCAAAATATAAGAAATACATTTATGAGTTAAATTTAAGCAAATTGCAAATTACAATTTACCTCTGAAGAAACTTTTTAAGCAAAAGTAGCTAAAATCTACAAAGTAGTTAAAATCTACAAATTTTTAGTTATATTTCCCTGAAATTAATTGAATGCAAATACAAACTACTCTGCTGAAATCACCAGAAATATTTAGTGACTAATAGTTTTTTTTTTTTTTTAAATCAACTAACATAAAATATTAAGCACATATCTCTGCTGATTTCAGAAAGGCAGATTGTTAGATTTTTCTAATTTAAATGAAATGAAATTCCTTGCCCTAGTAAATATATATTGTCATATATAACCACACACATAATTATATATTTGACTGAGGTCTTATTATCGAATCCCAGCTCGGGCACAAAAAAAAATTTTTTTTTTTTAACTCAATTTGATTTACTTCTAAATATTTTTTTAACAGATCTTAAAAAGATTATACCATTTTGTTGCTGTTGACACAAATTATGTTTTCAATAAATACACCCAGAAAACAGATTCGGTGCTGACAACCCCATTTGTTGCCAATCGAATGGTTCAGTTGCATCAAATGAATTTTTTGGTTGCGGCTATCGAATTATTCTTGATACAACTGAAATTCCGTTGCCACAGTCAAATTAGTCCTGTCTCAATTGGTTTTCTGTTGCCACAAATGAAAAATTCGGCTACCACAACCGAACCATGCGATTGGCTACAAATGCGGTTATCAGAACTGAATCTGTTTTCTGGGTGTAGTATTTTAAATATATAATTACATAGATATCGTAATGTATAATAATTTCGTTAAAGTTCTGAATTTGAGTTCTTCCAGAGTGAAAATGTTTTTTTTGTAATATTTCTACATAAAATTTTGGCAATATTCTTATTTTTTTACTACTACTTTTAATACAAAACAACTTGAGAAAAAGTGTTAGATAAGAGAATTTTTTCCAAAGGATTGCTAAGTTTATACATGTCATACCTTATTAAAAAGACATTTATATTACTTTTTCAACAACATATATATTGTTCTTATCCAATTAAGTATTTATTTCGCAAATACAGACTGTTGATATTTAGACTTTTGAGCCTATAAATCGGACCCCGACCCTCCAACAAACATTTTTGTATCTTCACCAAAAACATTTCTTGAGTGTAAAACGTTTAAGATTTTTAATTTTTGTTTTGTTGCAAGAATGTTATTAATTTATTTTTTCTAAGTCATCTAGAGTTGTCAGTTATTCGACCTATTTGAAAAACCGGTTTTCGAATACTTCTAAAAACCGCCTTTTAAAAAAACGGTTTTCGGTTTTTTTAATTCAAAACCGGTTCGAATAACCGGTTTTTTGTAAATAATCATTTTGTATTGCTATATATGCAAATTTTCTTATAAAACTTGAAAGGAATTGCTAAAAATCTTGAAACTTTCTACGTTTTTCCTTCCGTGAAAGCAATTCACTGCGTAAATAATTCCATTAGTACGAATCCACCTTTAAAACTAAAAGTTATTACATATTTCTAAAGGCGCTGTTTTTTTGTTGTTTTTGTTTCTAAATAAAAACACTTTCGGACAGATCTAAAAGCCCAGTATTTTGTATGAAATTTTTGCGAAAAAATCTATTAACCTCCATAAAAAATAGAAATAATTTTTCACTTGCTCTGGAATTGTTACAAAATTGCGGTGGCAGTTTTTTTTCGCATCAATTTAATAGAGAGGACGATTTGAAAATGTCGCAAAAAATAACTTTGGCCTTATGAAGATTGTAGTTTTCCAAATAATGTGAAACAATTTGTGACTTTTAAAATTTTTATTACAATTTTACGGCTTCAAATCGCAAAATGTTTTTTCACGGGGCAGAAAAGCTAAAAAATAAGAAAAAAACTAGTTTCATTTATTGAGGAAATGGAAAACATAAGCTTATATGCATTTTATCACAAATTTTTAGATCTTTGCTACAAAACTTATTGTCAAAAAATTATGACTTTTTTAAGATAAAGAGAAAATGTAGAATTCTGCTAAAAACACAACAGTCTCTTAAAAGAATTTCAACATTTTTGTTTCGAAAAAATAATTTTTTTCGATAACACTGTAGAAAAAATTCAGGTTAGCAAAAGTTAGGTCGATTCTGAGAGTGAGGGGTGAAAATAGAGGCTGAATTAGAAGACCCGTATCGCGGCGTTTGTTTATGTTATATGGTTTTTTGGCTATAACTCGTCGACTAATTAATATTTTTTAAATCTGTAAAAGCCAAATTAATGCTAGAGACCTGTGCAACAATTAAAAATTTTTATTAAAAAATTGATTTAGAAAATTTTTGTGGTGCTTATGAAGCAAAATGTTGGAAAAATTATTTTTTTTTTCATGCTTTTTGAAAATATTTTCCACAAAACTAAGTCTTTTTTGCTTTCTGTTTCAAAAAAATATAATTTTGAAATGTTAGTTAGGAAAAGTTTTAAGTAAAAAAATTAAATTAATGATTTGGCCAGTTGCCGTTTAGCAGGCGGCTGTGTATCAACATCACTGCTCTCTCTAATATCTTGGTCATCGTCATCATCATCAGAAAGGTCGATAATTTCGTCCAACAGATATTCTGGAATTTCATCTTTGTTTCCCCTTCTTCCTCTTTTTCCTCTTCTTCAAAGGTGTTTTTATACCACCAACAAATTTCAGCGATTATTGTATGTGGAGATTTCTTTCCTCTGTACCTGAAACGAAAATAGTTTTCAATCGTTAACATGTTTAAATTGTGCACTCTGACAAAGATATTAGAAAAATCTAGGAATTTAAAATATGCACACTCTATAGTTACCTTATTTCAAATGGAAGCGCAGTTTGGTGATAACGTTCGCCTTGCTCATCAGATTCAGTTGGCAACTGTTGAGCGAGTTGATCAAGATGCTGACGCAAGAGATGAATTTTGTACGACATATTAACCCCAATTTCATCGAAAGCTGCCAACATGTTTACAACAGATTGCCTGTAGTTGTCTTTGCGTTCTTTACCCAAAAGTCCTTTAATGACTTCTTTCAATGCGAGCTATGCATTTAATTCTCGGTCTGTCAGAAATTGGTCAAAATATTGACGACTCATTAGTTTCCGTATGTCCGGACCATTAACAACCCCTTCCTGAATTTTGGCGTTACTTAGTCTTGGGAAAATGTCTTTTAAGCGGTTGAATACTGCTGGTCTTTTTGCGATACATTTAAAAAATTTTTAGCAATGCCAAGTTTAATGTGGAGCAACGGCAACAAAATTTTCATTTCAGGAACAAGACTTTCGCTTTAGGCTATTTCCGTCCAATGCGAATATTCCAGTTATGCTGTTTGTACTGGTTTCTTCCTTTAGTACCTTCTCCGTATCGTGAATCCCAATCGCACAAAAAACACGGATATTTTGGACGCCCAGATGCTGTTAAGCCTGTAATCAATGAAACTATTTTGAGGTCGCAGCAAATGCGCCACTGGAGTTCGTTATAATTGACTACTTCCAGAATGTGTTTCAAATTATAGAAATTTTCACTAGTGTCAGTGATATACGCAATCGGAACAGAAGGCATTCTATTTGTCTTGTGCAAAAGCACAACTTTTAAGCTGATTAGTGAACTATCGATGAATAAACGCCAATCATCTTTTTTATAGGTTAACCCTATCGTCTCCATTAACTTTTCAATATCGTTGCAATAAGCGAAATTTTTTGCATCATTCACATTGAAGAACTTTTCGAACTCTTTTTGGCGTTTTCGATATGCTGTTACTTTGGTACCTTTCGCCAGCAAATTATTTCCTTTCAAAAATGAAGCCAGTAGTTCTGATTTTTTCTGAGTCAAACACAAATTTGCAACAATTCCATCCAATTGGTTTTGTGTGACTAGGATTGGGTCCTTTGATGTTTCAGAGGATGTACCTTCACCAGGGTCGTATTCTGAGAAGAAATCCATGGATGTAGCAGCGGCGGTTGTGGTACTGATATCTGTTTGAAGATCAATATGTTGGTACTGGAACGAATTCTGAGTGCGGTAATGGTAATTGGACACTTGGCACTGCTACATAAGTTTTATTCTTTGCTTTCCTTCTATTCAAAGTTTTATGGTAGTTGATACATCCATAGGAATTTTCTTCTTGATGCGGGCTGTTGTCTAACCACATCATTGGTATACTAAAAGGCATAGCCTTCTTCTTTCCACTTTTCCATTGCATAAGAGTTGAATAGCAATTAAAGCAATCTTTTTTAGGGGCATAGTTTACGTCAGTGATAAACTCTTGCGAGAAATATTGTTTATAGGCTTCCAAAAAAAAATCACTCGCATTGCCACATTTTTCATCGCTTGCTATGAAACGTCCACAAACATTACAAAAATGGTCCATTTTACATTTTGGTTCCGACATTTTTAATACAATATATATTATACAATGTTTTTTTTTTTGTTATTTTTATGAAACCGATGCACTTAACTTAAATCACTCACAAAATTAAATAAGTTCCAAAAAAATTAATAGCGAATTTTATCACGACCGAGCGAAAATTAAAAGATATCAGCTTCGGCTGAGTTCCGAGTCTTAACTGAATCTTTATTTTTGAAAATAGTTCGCTTGTACGAAATAAAAAAAAAATCGCTGCCTGTGCGGTGGTTGAAAACAAAAAAGTTGTTTTGTTGGTATAAAAACACCTTTGAAGAAGAGGAAGACGAGGAAGAAGGGGAAGACAAAGAAGAAACTGAGAAGCATATTATAGATCAAACAGAAGCACAAAAGACTTAGTTTTGTGGAAAATATTTTCAAAAAGCATGAAAAAAAAATAATTTTTCCAACATTTTGCTTCATAAGCACCACAAAAATTTTCTAAATCAATTTTTTAACAAATTTTAATTGTTGCACAGGTCTCTAGCAATAATTTGGCTTTTACAGATTTAAAAAATATCAATTAGTCGACGAGTTATAGCCAAAAAAAACCATATAAACAATATGCTGAAAATCTGCATTTGACTGCAAAGTTCGAAGGTCGATTAAAAAAAAATTCGAACTAACATAAACAAACGCCGCGATACGGGTCTTCTAATTTAGCCAAATATATCATAGGATAAATTTTGATCTCAAATTGTCCAATTCGATCTGCCAAAATTAGCTTATCCGTTTGTATCTAATTGGATCTTAATTACTCCCATGGGATATTTTGGGATCTATCAGGATCTCAATTTGATATTATTGGATATTATTGGACCTCCCGAATTCGAGATCTATTTAGATCTAATTTAATCCTGTAATATATTTGAGGGATCTTATAGTATATTACTGGATACCCCAATTTTGAGATGAACTTGGATAAGATTAAATGTCGATCTATATCAAATGAGATATGACTACATATGCCATATATAATGTTTTTTTGATCGGGCTTTTTCACAAGTAATTATCACATTATGATGCGCTTTTTTCACATTCAATAGTTGGATACCGAGTGTGGATTGGAGAAGTTGTATTGCTGCTGTGCAAATTTTTTTTCCATTTTATTATTTTTTAGTTAAGTGTTTGTAACCGTCGCATAGGACAATCATAATTAATATTATAATTAATTACTAAAGAATTTTTTTCTAGAGTTGATTTATAGGAAGGAGAAGAAGAAGACACATTTTATTGAAAGATTTAACAGACACAAGGGAATCACCAGACTGCCGCAGTTTCGTCTCACCCAGTGGTCAGTGGTTAGTTTATGTGTTAACTAGCCCAGCAGAAATTACTGCTTTCTTGGAAGCAGTTTTGTCAGGGAAAGTTGAGCAGTGAAGCGATTGCATTATTGATGATATCATGCCTGATTTTCGCGTGAAAGCACTTGTTTCGAGATCCGAAAAGGCATGAATTCACTGCTTTTAATTGGTGCTCCTGTTTTTATTTTAAAATGTCGATAATTCATGCCTCCTCGGATGTGCATATTATAAAGCTTTTCAACTATTTAAAATCATGCCTTCTCAAAAGCACAATCTTCCTGCATATTTTTCCGTGAAGAGAAAATTCCTCTTATTTTCAGTAAAATCTCTTATTTACATTAAAATAACTTTTCTCCGCATTTTAAAAAATTTTGATAAAAGAACCGCAAAAATATTTAAGCAATCAAAATGTATTACTCATTTCATGTCTTTTTGAAAAGCACAGCAAAAAGCGATGTAAACAATTAATCAACTTAGGCCTTTCATTAGTGCTGTTTACGAAGCTATACATTTTTAGAAGCGGTAAAAGTAGCAGTAAACGTTTTTACTGCTTCCATATTTTTGCTGGGAAGATTTTCGAGTTAACGAACACACTGATTAATTTGTGTACTTGATCGAACTTTTTAAGTTCCTTTTTTTAACAGGCACTAAAAGGAACTTAAAAAATATATTTTTTAAGAAAACCACTCAACTAAATAGTGTTTGTATAAAAAATTTTGAATCGCACTTATTCTGTACAGAATTAAAGACAAAATTTGTCCATTGATTTTTAAAAATGTTCAACTTAGAATTTGTTCCCATACTTTTTAATTTGTTCCCATAATTTTTAATTTTCTTAAATAATTTTCTATATTAATTTTTTTATTTATTTATTTTTTTGCGGACACGTGTTTTAGTCTAAAAATTAGTTTTAGTTTATTAAATTTTTAAAAATACATATGTATATATGTAATTAGACTTATATAATTTCTAATATAAAATTAATTCTTTCCCACTACGAAAATTCCACGAAAAACCACCTGAGCTTTTTCACGATCATGAAAATTTGAGGTCTTTAAGACATTTTATTAACAAAAATTGTTAAATTACTGTTGTGTATTATTCAAATTTATTCAAGCGATTAACCAAAAAATAAAAAAATATTTTCACAAAACATCAAACAAATCAAAGACTACTTTTCACAAATAATTATAAAAACAACAAGTAGTTTTTAGTACTGTTTGTCAACACCTACCCTTACTAAAAACTCCGTAATCCATCAAAACCAAGCTTCTTGACATTTTCATTATATTTGATCTTGGGGAGAATTTTTGTAAATACATCTGCAGCGTTTTCAGTGGACGGCACATATTTCAAATCGATTTCACCTTTTTTGTAGACTTCTCTGACATGATGTACTTTAATGTCGATGTGTTTGCTTCTAGCATGAAAAACAGGGTTGCGTAGCAACTGATGTGCTCCAATGTTGTCACCATTTATAATAGTAGCATGTTTTACCAATTTTCTGAATCCTAACTCTCTTAATAAGTTACGAAGGTATATAGCTTCTTTTGTTGTAGCTGAAATCGCCATATATTCCGCTTCGGTTGAACTTAAGGCAACAGTCGGTTGTTTCTTTGACTCGTATGAAACCGTAGAACCGGCCAAAATAAATACGTAGCCTGTGTAAGACCTCCTATCGTCACTTCCTCCTGCCCAATCCGCATCTGAAAAGCATGTTAGAGGCTTTCCAGTGGCTCTGAAATTCAAAGAACAATTAGTTGTATTTCTTAAATATCTCACAATATGTTTTGCTGCAGTTAATCGCTCTTTATGTGGATTTTTATTAAACTGAGAAAGTTTATTAACACAATGGATAATATCTGGACGTGAACATATAGCAATGGACATTAGCGATCCAATCAAAGATTAATAAGTTTTTTCATCGACTTTTTCGCGGCTTTCGCAATTTGTACAAGTTTTAAATTTAGCACCTGGATCTAACGGAGTACTGCAACTTTTACAATCCACCATATTGTTTTCTTTTAAAAGTTCTATTACCATTTTCTTTTGACACAATTTTATAGGACCAGTTTGTTGTTTTTTTTAATCTCCATCACTAGAAAATAACTTACTGGACCCTTGTCAACAATTTCAAGTTTTTCTAATAAATGCTCTTTTATTTGAGCCATCGTCTTCATCTTTGAACAAACCAGTAGTATATCATCTGCATAAACAATTATTATATTGTATTCCTCACCTGAATTCTTCGTATATGCACAGGGATCAACATTAATTCGTTCAAAATCAAGGGACTTCAAAATTTCATCAAATTTTGTTTTCCAATTACGTCCAGACTGTTTCAATCCGTAAATGGATTTTTCGAGCTTGCATACTTTATCTGAATTGTTAGCATCAACAAATCCAACTGGTTGTTCCATGTAAATATCACTGTCTATGTCGCCATATAAATAAGCAGCTGTAACATCCAACTGATGTACATGTAGCTTAAATTCAGCAGCTAAAGCCAATACTATACGAACAGTAGAGTATCTTGTTACAGGAGAAAACATCTCAGTGTAGTTAACTCCATATTTCTGACTGCATCCTTTGGCAACTAATCTAGACTTATAACGCTCTATCTCACCATTTTGGGTTTCCTTAATAGTAAACACCCACCTATTTTTTATTATCGGTACTCCTACAGGTTTTTCAACGAGAGTCCAGGTTCCCCGAGAACAAAGTGAGTTGTATTCAGACGACATTTATCTTTGTCATCCCTTTTCATTACGTCCTCTACAGTAACAGGGACATCATCACCACCTCTGAAAGAGGCCTTCTTAGTATTTATCAAATTGTTATAAACCTTTCTACCAGATCTTAACAGTTTATAGTCAACATCTTCATTTAAATTGTCATTTGAACCAGATTCATTCGTGGAATCACTATTTGTTTGACAATACGAACCATTACTTGTATTTGGTTCCTCAATTATGGAAATAGCACCTGCTTCATTTAAACCGACGTCGAAATTATTATTCGTATTAACATTGTTTACCATATCAAACGATACTGCCTCAGATTCATCATATTCTTCTAACTCATAAACGTTATTGTCAAATATATTGTACTCACCGTCATTTAGTTGTTGATTTACTTCTTCAATGAATTTTACGTCACGGCTTTTGAATATCTTTTTTGTTTGTAGATCATACATCCAATAGGCTTTAGATTCAGAGCAATATCCAACAAACACGCATTGCCTTCCTCTTGACTGAAACTTTGACTTTCCTGGACGCTTATCTAAAACAAACGCCTTACATATAAACGTTCGAAAATGAGATACTGTTGGTTTTATCTTGCGCCATTTTTCCTTAGGAGTGATACCATCTAATGACCTAGTGGGACAACTATTTCTTATATAAACAGCAGTACTCACTGCACTTGACCACAGGGATTCTGGCAATCCTAATCCTAAACATCTTGACATTTCCACAATTGTTCGATTTGCGCGTTCAGCCACGCCATTCTGTTGGGGAGTGTATTCCACAGAGAACTGTCTTTGAATACCTAGTTTTTCTAAACTCATTGAAAAATCTTTGCTCAGGTATTCCTTTCCATTGTCACTCCTTAACACTTTTAATTTCCTTGAGGTCTGTCTTTCAGCCATACTTATGAAATTCTGAAAAGCATTAACAACCTCACTCTTAGATTTCAGGAAATAAACAAAAACCATTCGTGAATAATCATCTACGAATAACACAAAATACCGTACACCTCCCAGAGATGTCACCTTCATAGGACCACATACGTCTGTATGAACTAAATCAAGGACATCATTGCCCCTATTACTTGCACTCTTTGAAAGTGGTTGAGAAGTTATTTTCGCTCTTAGGCACGTATCACAAACAAAATCTTGGGGAATTTTTTCAATGGACAATCCACGGACCATCCCTTTTTGTGACAACTCAATCATACTATTTGGATTCAGGTGTCCCAAGCGTTTGTGCCATATATTAAATTCAGATGCTTTTATCATAAAATTCTTAGCTACAATTTGATCATGTTTCTTGCTGAAACAAACGAATAATTGTCCCTTTCTAATACCTTTTAAAACAATAGTACCTTCAGCATCAATTACATTAACGTTATTATCTTTGAAAATCACAGAGAGTTTAGATTTTGTTAAAGTATCAACAGAAATAAAATTATACTTTAAACTTGGAACATATAAGACATCTTTAAGTAAAAATGTATCACCAAAAGTATTGTTCAACTCAATCCCACCAATTCCTTCTGAATATATAGAACAACCTGCCTCTAGATCTACTCTTTCTTTGTGATGTCGCCATGATTTAAACAAACTTCTATTACCACTCATGTGGCAAGTCGAACCGATATCAAAAATCCACGTACCTTTCTGCAAACCACCATTACTCATACCATGTAACAACGCACTTAATCTTTTCGAACAATTGCGTGCAATGTGTCCAACAATTCCACATTTGTAACATTTATACTCACGTTTGTGCTTTGAATCGTTTTTTGTATCGCCTTTCTTCTTTACATCTTGTGTATTCGATTTTGACATAAAATTTTGTTGAGCATCTACAGAATCTTGCTTACTGAATCTTCTCTCGTGTTCTCCAGATAACTTATTCTTTAAAGCATCAATGTCAGGGAATCTGTCACGAGATTCCATTGCAACAACGAAATTATCGTAACTATCAGGAAGACTGTTCAACAAAATTATTACAAGCAGCTCATCAGGAATCTCTATCTGAAGTTCCAAAAGCTTTTCCACAATATTTGTAAATTCAGACTGGTGTTCCGCCATACTGGAGCCTTCTAACATTTTCAGTGCTAGTAACTTACGAAACAGAAATACCTTTCGGGCAGGTCCACTAGGCTGGAATTTCTTTTCCAACAACAACCATGCATCTCTTGATGTTGGGGCATTCTTCACAATATTTAGATGAGACCTTTTCATGCTAAGCAAAATCATCGACAGCGCCTTTTGATCCTTGTTGACCCATTCGTTACAAAGAGGCTGTTCTGCAGGGCGTACAATATCACCAGACACATATCCCCACAAATCGGAATGAATGAGCACGCTTCGCATATGTATCTTCCATCCATCATAATTACTTTCCTCTAGCTTTTCAATTTGATACATCGAAGACATTGTTTGCAGATTTCTCTTTAATAATTTTCAGTTTCAATTTATTTTTCCTTTTATATATTAAAAAAAACTTCTGGGCCCATAACCCTTGTTGTGTATTATTCAAATTTATTCAAGCGATTAACCAAAAAATAAAAAAATATTTTCACAAAACATCAAACAAATCAAAGACTACTTTTCACAAATAATTATAAAAACAACAAGTAGTTTTTAGTACTGTTCGTCAACAATTACTATAAAATATTTTCTAATTTATGTCCCTTGCGGGATCCCGGGAATTCAAGATAAATTTCCCGCTTGACAGGGGAATCAAAAAGTGCGGGATTTTGCATTCCCTAGTGTCAATTGATCAAAGTAATAAGTATACTCTAGTCCCAGGGTTTTTTTTTCAAATTTTGTCGGCCTGTGTTATTTATAAGTCCAAAATCAATATCTTAGATAACACCTATACAACTGAAGCGTTTGCCATAAAAAACTCATTTTCTGCAAAACGGTAGATGGCCCTATTGAATAAAAGCCCTCGATATTTCAAGTTAGTAATATCAGTTGATAACATTTTTAATACGTAACTAAATTTGATTAAAAAAAAAAAACAGCTCTGTAATATGTATCAGGTCAGTTTTGGGTCATGACAGCGTCGTGTAAAATGGACATTTCCCTTTCATATTAATTTCTCATAGACAAGCTACACACACTATTGTTTTGTCAACATTGCAGTAGAATCTGATTTTAATTTATATAAATATATATGTTCCCTCGGTTCCTATAAGGAGCATAGGGCCTTAAATTGATTTTAATTTGTATTGGTTTTAATTTCACTTTTTCTATTTTTACAGGGGGACCTATTTTACGTCTTAAAGGATCAATAACATCAATGTCATTTTTGGATGCATTTGGTACAATAATACCTTTTTCATGTGAATCATGGCGTGATGAAAGTAGAGATTCGAAAAAAGATCGTATGTATTTTATGACTTCAAATATTAAAATTTAATTTTTTTTTTAATTTTTTGGTTTTGAAATCAATCATATAAACACAACAGGTACGCCCACAAAAAGTAGCAGTCGAACGAGTCCTACTTTTACACCAACAACTGCCAATACAATATCAAATACATCTGGTGTGAGTACCAGTGCTAGTAGCAGTGGTATTAGTGGAAGCGTTAGCACCGGCCTAGATACCATAGCGGAAAGACAATATGTCATTATAGCAAGCGAAAAACAAACTAAAGTCTACGATATTGCAAATCAATGTTGTATTAATCGCATTCAATTATCGGAAATGGATTTTGCCGTTAAAGCAGAAACTATCACAATGAAAGGTAAATATTTGATGCAAATATTTATTTATTTTTTTATTCAATCCATAAAACAACGTAAAGAACATTATTTAGTTTTTAGGTATTTTTAGCGACCATTGTATTTTTCAGCAAAAAATAAGATTGAATTTTTGGGTTGCAGTTACCGAATGATTTGTTTGCCACAACTGAAATCCAGCTGTTACAACGAAAACTCGGTTAGGATAACAAATGTCGGTTGCAGAAATTCTAAAATTCGGATAAAACCAAATTAGTTTCTAGGTTAGGGTGACACTTATTTCCGATTTGAAATCAGTACAAAATTAAAAAGTCTTTATTTTGTGATGAATTAAAATATGTTTCAGTTGCAATAGAACATAATGAAATTACATTTCTAAAAACTCAAATTATAAGAATCTTTCCATTCTAAAATCACATCATATTCTAAACTTATGAGCTACTACAAACAACTTTTATAGTCCCTAAACTAATTTTGTTGACGATTTTTTCATCAGTACTCGTAATTAAAAATCAATGCATGTACTAATATAATCAGTACGAATGGTCACCTTACTCTATGTGTCCTAAAATAAACCATACAAGCATAAAATTAACATCGGTTATTGCAGTACATCGGATTTTCAATCTTAACAGTGTTTTTCTGTTACGTTATAATGTTGGAAAAACTAAAAAATAGTTGCTTTAAAAATAGTTATTTTCAAACACAAAATAGGAATTTTGTAAAAAATGGAAATTAAAATCGAAACTTAATCGCTGCAAAACTTGGACCTTATTTTAAAAAGCATATACATTTTCTTAAATTACTGCTTTGACAGTACATTAGTTTTGATACCGTTGTCAATTTCTGCCTGGGTAGTTATATTAACTCTTTCACTACCCTTGTACACTACAGTGTACACATCTTTACAAGAATATATAAAATTTGAGAATTCAAAAAAAAACTTTATACTTCTTGTAAATAAGTTTATTAGGATCTTGTGCTTCGAATAAAAATCATTATATGTATAAGCAGTTCAAAATGGCAATATGGTAGCATGTTTGCTATTGAAGCCTAATTTTTTTAATATATAATAATCTTCGGGAAAAGAGTGGTTTGGTGTTTCCGCTAAACTAATGACGATAGATAATTGAATTTTGGCGTATAACTCCGTTTTGTGATGAGAAGAAAATCAACCAAAGAATTTTTGGCTACTCGAATGTTTAAGGAGTAAAACGGGGCTGAGAAGTTTCAAAAAACCGATTTTCGACATATTTTTTTCTATTTTGAGGACTCTTAACAAGACTCTGAAGTCAAAATAACGATACATCCGCAAACAAAAAGTCGGTAGTGAAAGGGTTAACAAAAATTATACATATTTTATTTAATTTTAAAAACCTTAAGTTTATTTACCATTTATCATAAACTCAGAGAATTATGTCGGTAACAATCTGCTGCTAATGCTATTAAAAAGTGTACACTACAATTTCTTTTAAAGTTAACTGATATTGCATTCATTTTTAGCTGTTTGTCTAATACTTGCAGTTAATAATAACTGCAGTTATATTTTATAAAAAACAGGAACTCTCAACTATTTAAAGAATAATTTTTTACATATTATTGTACGGACATACACAACAAGAAGTAGTTCATATCAAAAATTATTTATAAAAATTTTGAAACATGGATCTCTTTTCAAATAATCTCATTATGTATTTTTTTTAAGTGCGACAACAAATAGGCTTGTTTTATTTGCCTTTACACCATTTTTAAACAAAATTAAGTATATATGTATCGTGGGTAGATACCAAGTCTATATTTCCATTTGATTTAAGCATAAAATGGTTCCAGTGAAAGGACGGACTAAAGACCGGACGCATTAAATTTTACCCTTTTATTTTTTTCAAATCGTATGAAAGTTGCGAAACTGCCAAGTAAAAAGGTTTTGATATTATCAATGTTGGTTTATGTCATTTCCATTTAAATTTGACATTAGCCGACGTTTAGTGTTAACTCTTAACGTTACTAATGTCAAATTTGTATGGGAATAACATAAGTCAACGTTGATAGCTTACCACACAAACATGCTTATTATTATATCCCAAAAAACAATACGTTCCGCATTCGTAGTGTTTTCGATCCGTCACAAACGGAATCCAACACCGTTTACGTACCGTCTTCTGGAACCGTTTACGGACAAGAAAACGGAACTTAAGGAACATCGAAACTGATTCTAATCCGTTGAAAGACCGTTTACGGACCGTTATGTCGTGTGAAAAACGGACATGAGTCCGGTAAAAGTCCGTCAATGACGGACCGTTTACGCACCGTTATGTCGTGTGAAAAACGGAGTGACTCCGAAACGGATGCACCAAAACGGAGTTAAAGCGTATTGTGTTCCAATTCCGATTATATGGTGCGTCAGTGTTCCGTACACGCACAAACTTCGACGGATACGTGCATTACGGACCGTTAGTGTGCCGCAAAAGTCGGATTTGTGATTTCGTACGTGCCGAACAGTCCGTAAAAAAGTTTAGTGGGATGTTATTAGTAGAGCTTTTTTTTGGAATTTGGTATTTAATTTTACCATTTTTTGGCAAGGATCCATTTGATCTAGTGTTACTTAGAAATTATTACGATTTTTTCATTTTGAAAGTTGCGAAATGGACACTAAATATCGATAAATTTTGACGAAATTACTTTTACTTCCTACTAACTCTGCATGTCAGAGCGTAATAAAAAAGAATTGAGCAAAAAAAGTTTTTTAATTTTTTCGATTTTTAAAATTATGAAATTTCAAAATTTGAAATTTTTTTTATTTTTTTTAAATATATATTTTTTATATTCCTAAATACCCTCTTTAAAACGAAGCTAAGAACCATTGTTGTAGCTATTATAGTTTACGATATATTCAAAAAATAAACTCCCCAGGAAAATTTTCTGTTCCAAAGATTCGGTTGTAGAATAGCTACTTTTCCTTTACAACCCCTTCTATTGTCGATTCTAACACCGATTATTTTTGTTTGAAATCGATTATTTTTGTTTGAAATTGTCCCAAAAGCAACCACTTCTATAGCTCCAAAGTGGAACCGGTTGCCCTAGAATCAGTTCTGGAACTGATTCTACGTCAGTCATACCTTCCATATAGGATCTGGTTCCGGAACCAGTTCCTGGGTACAATCGGTAGCCAACCACACCTATTCTACAACTGGTTCCGGAACCAGTTCATGGGATTCTATATGGAAGGTGTGATTAACGTAGAATCAGTTCCAGAACTGATTCTAGGGCAACCGGTTCCACTTTGGAGCTATGGAAGTGGTTGCTTTTGGGACAATTTCAAACAAAATTAATCGATTTCAAACAAAAATAATCGGTGTTAGAATCGACAATAGAAGGGTTGTAAAGGAAAAGTAGCTATTCTACAACCGAATCTTAGGAACAGAAATTTTTCTAAAATTTTTTTGAAACTTTAAATGTTGCATAACTTCCGAAAACAGAAATTTGTAATTTTTTTCCTTCGGCAAAACTTCGTTACATGATGAAAGAAAAGTTCTGACCAAAATTCATCGATATCGAAAGGGGTCGATTCCAACCATTGGTCGATTTGAGATGGAATGACCCGTATACGTATGTATGTATTTATTTTAGGCAATTTTTTAAACATTATGGGTCTTCATATAAACTTGTATTCTACTCGTAAATAGTGTAAAAAATGTATATTTATGAGTTTAATGTCAAACTCCATACATTAAAAATATGGTTGTATTTATACAAGGTTTACAAGAAATTTTCGAGTTTATATGAAAACCCCTATTATTTTTTCTGTTGTAAAAACATATTTTTTTTAATTTTTCGAAAGTTTGCCCCTGTTTCGCACTTGAAAATCTTTCGTTGTACAAACAATCTTTACAGGCAAAAAAGGAGTAGTATTTTTCATCGATATAATACAATTATTGCATTAATAAAAAATGGTTATTTAGCCAAAAACTACTTAAGATCTGAGGACCACTTTTTGTCAACTTAGACATTAGAGGGTTAATAAGAGTACTGTACAAAGCCTAAATCAAATTGTTTAGAAAAAAGTCAGCGTATCGCTCCTCTCACTGAAATCACTTTCACGTAAAAGATGTCGTATATTTATGCTCCTGCAATATTAATTAATTTTAAATGAAGTTGAACTGCCTTCACTCTTTTTTAGTGAACACTGCAGTTTATTTTACCCAAAACAAGTCTGTAAGTATATAATTAATTTTAAAAAAATAATTAATTAAAAAAAATTAAAAAATAAATGTTCGAAATACTCAATACACTCATTCTGTGATTACTTCGTCTATATTATTATTCTAATTGTTTTGTTTTTTTTTCATATATTTTACTTTTCAGGTGGCACTTGCTTAGCAACCTATCTTTCGAACGGCCATTTAATGGTTCATAGTCTTCCTAGTCTAAAGTTGTTATTGGATACAGAATTCTTACCAATTATGAACTTAAGGTAAGAATAAGATATACATTAGTATTTCCTGAACTTAAAATATATTTATTTTACAAATTTTATTTTTCGCAATACCTCCTCTTGTAAAACATTTCTAATATAGGCATGATAAACACGAATCTGAGAAAATAAAAAATAAATCGGATTTAGAATTTTGGGATTTCGATTTCTTAAAATAACATAGAAACACATTTTCTTATTAACCCAGCAAAAATATTAAGGACTACTTCAAAAAGAATGAGTATTTTATCTACATCCAACAAAATAATACCCGATTAAAAAAGATGATATGGTGATATATCTAATTTGATAGAATAGAATAACTAATCAGATACAATTTAATCCGAAAAATGGTGAATACAATTGTATCTACGTGGATCACATTGGATTTAATTACTTTAAATTATATACAATTTAATCCGAATTTTGACCAGACATTATTGTATTAAATAATATCTTCATATTTAAAATTTGATGCAATTAGGTCCAATTTGATAAAAAAAAATGTTCGAATTTCTGCTTTTATTAAATAATGTACTGAAAAACAATGAGGGATTCATGTAAGGTTTCTTGTATGGTGTAAACTAAGTAAATCTAGTAAGTTTGCGAGTCTTTATGTGAAACTGCATACATAAAATGTATCTACACATTAATCAGTACTTATACGAGCTATAGTATAGTTTAAAAATAATCCATAACATAAAAAATCTAAAAATGAAATTTCAAATAATTTTCCATAAATCATTACTGGATTTTTCTTTAAAAGTGAGATTTTCATTTTGAAAGTCAGAAAAGTTCAAATGAACATTTAATTTTTGGGCTATTCATTTTAAAGAGAAAAAAATACATTAAAACGAGTAAAAAGGTTAAAGTCGGGCATGCCGACTATACAATACCCTACACCAGTTTGGTGTATTGTTTGGATCCGAAATTCGATTGGGTTAAAATGGGGATTATGTCAAAATTTTCTATAATGTGAGTCAGCGCACCAAATTTCATTAAAATATCTTAATATTTGCGATCTGCAGTTTGTAACCAAGCCAATTTTGGGGGGACCCTTACATGGGCTCTAGTTCTAAACAAGGACCGATGTTCACCAAAATCAATAGGCTTCGTCCTTGGGCCAACATAGGTCTATGTACCAAATTTCATCAAAATATCATAATATTTGCGACCTGCAGCGTATAAACAGTATAATTTTGGTAGGACCCTTATATGGGCACTAGGTCTAAACATAGACCGATGTTCACCAAAATCAATAGGCTGCGTTATTGGGCCAATATAGGTCTGTGTATCAAATTTCATCAAAATATCTTAATATTTGCGACCTGCAGCGTATAAACATTATAATTTTGATAGGACCCTTATATGGGCACTAGGTCTAAACATGGACCGATGTTTACCAAAATCAATAGGCTGCGTTATTGGCCCAATGTAGGTCTGTGTACCAAATTTCATCAAAATATCTTAATATTTACGACCTGCAGCGTATAAACAGTATAATTTTGATAGGACCCTTATATGGGCACTAGGTCTAAACATGGACCGATGTTCACCAAAATCAATAGGCTGCATTATTGGGCCAATATATGTAGGTCTGTGTACCAAATTTCATCAAAATATCTTAATATTTACGACCTGCAGCATATAAACAGTATAATTTTGGTAGGACCCTTATATGGGCACTAGGTCTAAACATGGACCGATGTTCACCAAAATCAATAGGCTGCATTATTGGGCCAATATGGGTCTGTGTACCAAATTTCATCAAAATATCTTAATATTTACGACCTGCAGCATATAAACAGTATAATTTTGGTAGGACCCTTATATGGGCACTAGGTCTAAACATGGACCGATGTTCAAAAAAATCAAACTTGTTCGTCCTTGGGCCAACATAGGTCTGCGTACCAAATTTCATCAAAATATCTTAATAGGTGCGACCTGTAGAGTGCGCACAAGATTGCATGGACAGACAGACAGACGGACGGACGGACGGACGGACAGACAGACGGACATCGTTAAATCGAAATAAAAAAAATTCTGAACCGATCGGTATACTATAAGGTGGGTCTACGACCAATATTTTTTGGTATTACAAACATCAGCACAAACTTATAATACCCTGACCACATAGTGGTGTAGGGTATAATTATGATAACAAATTTGACATGAAACAGTTTTTAATAAAATTAAATGACATGAAATAATCGTTTAAAAATATTTTAAATTTGTAAATAATGTATCGTATGAATAAAAAACTAGATTTCACTAATATTGGGAATTATTTATTAGGGTTTTAAGTTATTATTACACAATTTTAGTCTGCCTGCGGGTAGACAATTTTTTTTTTTGTTTTAATTTTCATTTATATTTTATGGTATCCTTCAAGCCTATGGATAAATTTGGTGCTGCGTTATTCCTAAACCAAAATAATTACTTCGAAGAATTGGCTAACTTTTATTAATATGACCCAATATTCAATTTAAAAATAAAAAAATCTGTTGTTTCGATGTAAATTGATACCATTTTAAATGAAAATTATTGTAATTTTAAATTTACTAAGATATTAAGAAAGACTTCATTTGAAACAAGAATATACCATAGATTATGGTTCCATTATCTGGGATCCTGATTATGATGTTCACATAAATCGAATAGAATCTGTCCAAAAACAATTTTTATTGTTCTGCTTAGGGAACTCAACTTGGAACCCTTCTGAAGCTCTTCCATCCTATTCAGTTAGACTTGAACGAGTTAAATTGCCTACACTAGAAAGCCGAAGAAAAATGCTTAACATTACGTTTTTAGTTAATTTGCTTAATGGTAATGTTTGTTCTGAATTCCTGCCTAATAATGTTAAATTTAACGTTCCGCAACGATCAACTCGCAATTTTACACCATTGTATCTTCAGGTCTTTCAAACAAATTACGCAAATTCTGATCCTTTTCGTAGAATATGCAGAGATTTTAATGAGATGTATAATTTTATTGACTTTTCTTTGAGTGTTAGTGTCATTAAACGTAGTATTATCTTGTTTTTAAATACATAGCCTTATAATATTGTTTGTAATTAAATAAATAATATTGTTTGTAATTAATTTAAATAATATAGTCTGTAAGGGTTTAAAATCCATAGACTTAACTAAATAAATAAATATTCCGCGCTGGTTTTTTCCTTATTTTGAGCAGTTTTCAGCAGTTTTTGAGTTTTTAAATATAGGCTCAGCTGATACTAAATAGTTGCTCAGGCAATACTATATTGTAGCGCCCTCTATCGGTTAGTAGTGTAAGTTTTATTTGCCTATCTCTATAATTAATAGTCTCTGATATTTGGTCTTACAATTTAAATTGCATGGGCGAGATCTGATTAAATTGGACAACATACATATGTAAAAAGATATATTTAGATATTGGGTCATATAAAATTTGACGGAAATACGAAAATTATGTCTTATTATATATAGTGACACACAAAGCAGTATATAACGAGACATAATTGTATTAAATAATGTATAACCCGTTTTACTCGGGTATACAAAAATAAAATAAAACAAATACAACAACACATAGCGACATGACGCACAAGCATAGTTTTCTACTGAAAAATTGTTAAATTTACAGCAGTATCGGTTCTTTCCTATGACACGCACTTGTTAAATTCATTGATGGAAATGCCAAATTTGAACTACTTTCATTTTTGAGTTGTGTTTTTTCTGGTGCTGGTAGTAGTTCAAAATTTGGCATTTCCATCAATGAATTTAACATGTGCGTGTCATAGGAAAGAACTGATACTGCTGTAAATTTAACAATTTTTCAGTGGAAAACTACCCAGTGTAGAAAATCATTACCAGATATGTGGTTATGTAACTACATACTTGGTAATGGTAACTACTTACTTTTGTTATTACATTTCTTATTACCTTTATATGGCGATGTCGCGAAAAATAATGAGTTGTCGTTACACACCAGCATACGAAAAATCAAAAAATATATCGTTACCTATGTGCTTACCAGTACTGACAAAAATAATGAGTCTAAAAATAGATTTTCAAAAAAATTAATGATATAAAAAAAAATATTTTTTATTGTATTTTTTTTTTAAATAAAATTTGCTGGTGCGGGAATCGAACCTGGGTCTACAGATTGCCAGTCAACAGCTCTACCATCTGAGCTATATCGACATGTAATATTTAATAGATAAAAACACAATTGACCTGCTGCACACAAGTAAGCTTACTCCCCAACATACAAAAAATAAAAAAATATGTGGTGACATATATCCTTACCAGTGTTTAAAAAATATGGAGTCTAAAAATAGATTTCAAAAAATTTTCAAAAAAATCTATAAAATTATTTTCTATTTGAAATAATGATAAAAATAAGTCATTATCAGTAACTCATTATTATATATTTTAAAATAATGAAGAAGGTAAGTGGTTGTCATTACTGGTAGTCCAAAAAATAATGATATGTCATTACCGTTTCTACACTGGGTATGCTTGTGCGTCATGTCGCTATGTGTTGTTGCATTTGTTTTATTTTATTTTTGCATTATCTTATTTTGAATGTAGAGAAAAAAGTCATGAATAAAAAAGTGGATGTTCTCTTTTTGCAGGGAAGTGAATTAATTAAATTGAACGAGTTCACATACAATAAAGATTTAAGAATTGATTCTTTTGTGACAGTTATTTTTATTAAACGAACTAATTCACTGTTAAACGCGTTCCATTTTTATATATCGAACGAATTCGTTCAGTTAGATTAGCAGATTACTTTTCTAAATTCAGCAAAAATAAAACTGTTAAATATACAAAAGTTTAGGTATATATGAATTAAGTTTTAGTTAATAGCACACTCAAAGAGGTTTGTCGGTAGAATCTACTGAAAATGACAATTAAAACAAAGGTATAAGCAGTTAAAAAGACGACAGGCGTATTTACCTTTAAAAGAACTAAAACTTTTGTTATTTTTAACTGTTGAAAAATAACTAACAAATGCATTAAAAATAACTAACAATGTCGTAAATTAACTGACAAATTTTTACTACAAAATTTTTAAAACAACTGACAAAATGCGTAAAAACTACTATAAGTAGCCTTCAAAATTGTTGAAATTAATTTTCCGTTATTAAATCATCTAAACGCGTTATTAAAAGGTTGTATTTTAAACAAATAATAGTTTTAGCGACTTTTAAAGCAAATTTTTATTATTTCGATTGACGAAAAAGGTAAAACAAATCTGCCAGCAAAAATGTACTTTGTTCTTCAAAAAAATCCTCTCTGGAATTAAAAAAAATTTTTTTGTATCTGCTTCTAAAGGGATAACGTGCTTTCCTTAACGCCCGACAAAGTCCATTCCAACTGTCCTAGTAACACTTTGTCTTAAAATCGATAATGAAATCTCTGCCTTCTCTCCTGCTTACAATAGAAACTATTTAGAAGGTAGAGTAAAAATGTGTGCTCGTAACAGATCGTAAATCAGAAGCATTGTACTGTTTGTAATAAATCGTATGATCAACAAATGAAATCTCTGCATTCTTTACTGTTTCAAAAGTATGCAGTTAAGAGGGCAGAACAAATTAAAATGGATTTGATTTTCTGCTTTCTTTAATTGATTTCTTGTACAAATGAAGTTAAGGCGCTATTTTGGAAGCATACGGTTGTAGTTACTGCTTACCAAATCGAAGTTGTTTTTTGCTGGGATAAGACTTTTCCATACTTGGGAATTTTGCATTGGTATTGAAATTTAATTGGCAATACTTGATATCAATGCCAATGGCAAAAAATTTCGTTACCATTCAATGCCAATGAAATTTTTTCAATTGGCATAGATTAAACCAATGGCAATGAAATGTACCGCAATGCCTCAAAGCAACCAATTATAATTGAAGAAAAACAATGCTTCAATACAAAAAAAAATTGTTTCATAAAAAAAGAAATTAAGACAAGAATTTTAAATTTCAGAGCCATACACATTATAAATATTCGCTATTTCATCAAGTTGTATCAAGTATACGCTGTTCACTCTTCTTTTAACACTGGTTAGTCTATATCGATCAGCTTCTAGTAATCTAAACTTGACGAAATAGCGAATAAAAGATGAGAAAAAATTTAATTTTTTCTTCGTTTTTATTTTATCAAAACATGAAAATAATGCTTTTTTTATCAATTATAATTGGGCATTTAGGCATTGAATAATGCCAATTGAAAAAATTTCATTGACATCGATCAATTATAATGCCATAAAATTTAATTTGCATTGGTAAATTTTAATGCCAATGAAATCATCAATTAGTCCATTCAATTAACTGGTACCAAGTATGCACTTCTATAAAATGAATTTTATATGAAAAATTTGTTTTATAAGCCATTTATAAATTTAAAAAGTGATTATGCATATGAACCATAGGCTTTAGGAAATACGATAGACAATTTCTAATTTCTGTTTTAATTTTCCTAAAAATTTAAATCAAACATTTAAATAAGCTTATGCATTTCTATTAAATTTATGGGTCATATCCAGCAACAATTTGGTAATGGGTGCGATATACTCATGCATTACCTTGTTATGATAAGTCGTTACCTTTTGCTTTATTTCTAAAAAAAAAGTAATGACTTACCGATCACTGACGTGTAGTTTTCGACATCATGAACGAAAATATGAAGCACAACAATTCATTTATTTTTTAAGCAATCTAATGTTATATGTGTCGACAGCTCAGGTGTGGAGTTCTCGGCTAACAAGCAGGGATCCAAGGTTTGAATCCCAGCGTAACCACGTTTATATATTTAATAAAAAAATATTTCCCGACTAAAAAAGTTTTCATATAATCTGTGCGGCTTTATATAACCACATACATTTATATTAACACTTGTTTGATATGATTCAATCATAAACGATTTGGTCTCCAGCCATATATTAAGCGATCTGCGATATAGTTTACGTATAATTATTATAATCTCGTAAAAGCTACTATAAACAATGTTCGAAAATTGTATTAATTTTATATATAATTATATATGACATGATATCTAATTATACAAAATTTTATAAAGTTAAATTGCACTATAAAAATTTGAAACAAAATTAGAAATTGTGGATCTAGTTTTGAATTTTTGCACTTTGACATATAAGTAAATGTTTATAATTGAATTTAACATCTATTATTTTAAATACCCGGGTAAAAATCTTAATATGGTGTCGTACATAAGTATATCTTTTTTGATAAATCCCCATATACAACGACATACAACTTGATCCGAAAAATGGGTCATCTACATGTGTCTAATTATATCAAATTAGATATAATTTGATACAGTTTGATCCGAGATTTGTCCATATCCAGGACATCAAATTATATCTAATTTGATATAAAAATATCTGATTTTATAAAATTTTGTCTGATAGTAGGCATACTTTTTATGCATACCAGCTATTAAATTGACATTGAAATATCTATGGTTTTAACAATTTTGAAGACCCAAATTTTAAAACATAAAATAAAAATTTATTTGAATACTTTTGTCTTCTAAATCGTACGCATCATTTTTTAATATGATTTTACATGCAAAAACATCACGTGAAAATATTTGGCTAGGGCGTAATTAACTCTGAATTTGCAGATAACTAATTTTGATGTTATATTAAATTAAATTATATTTTTAGTACGACGACATATACAGTGTTATAAAACTTAGTATCAAATCATATATAATCATATCGATCACTACATATAATTTGATTAGTTTTATAAGGCTTATGTAGTTATATATGGAGTCAGATTTGGGGATATGTAATAATATCAATTACCTTACAAAAAATTCGTTGAAAAAATAATATCAGATGTAGTTGTATATAATGAAATGTGTCTTAATGTGACTCCATTCATTGTCAGATGTAGCCCAATCACATGATATATGACAATATATAACTATTTTTACTCGGGTATTTGAAAAATACTCGATTATAAATTTATTAAAATAAAAATAATTTTAAAGAAATAAAGAAAAAATTTTTTTTCATTGTGGAATTAAAGGTTGAAAAAACTATTTTTATTATCAGGGATAATTTTGCTGGAATTTTAATGAAAATTTTCAAAAACTAATGAAGTAAATGAAAAATTTCGTAAATATATTCATATATTTAATGAACCTAGTTTTAATGAAACTTAAAATGAAACTTAAATTTTTTACAACACTATGAAAAATTAAATTTATTCAATGAAAAGTTTCAATTGACGAGTTCTAGTGCAACTTCATTATTTGTAAAATTCATTAATATCATGCAGATAATTCTCTCAGTGTATGTTGAAATAAATAAGGTTTAAGTTCAGTTGTTTTTTCCGTGAAAAAAATTGTAAAAGTTAAATTTTTTATATTGGAATATAATGTATTTTTGCAAGGCAATTTCGAAAAAAAAAAATATTTTTTTCTTGCCGAACGTAGGGGTCGGATCAGTGTCTGTCGGATCTTAAAGTGTCATATATCGATTTTTTTGCCTTGAGGAGACCAATGCTTTGCTATAAAGGAAATATCCAATGAAAAAAAATTTAAAAAGGCAACACCTACATATATTAGGCAACAAAAAAATATTAAAAAATTGCTGCTGGAATTATCGAAAAACTTTTTCGAAACCTCCTTACAAAAATAATTTAGATTCGACTGTGTATTGGGATTTTTTTTTTGTGGTACCCCGATTAAAAAAGATGATATGGTGACATACCTAATTTGATAGAATATAATAACTAATCAGATACAATTTAATCCGAAAAATGGTGAATACAATTATATCTACGCGGATCAAATTGGACTTAATTACTTTAAATTATATACAATTTAATCCGAATTTTGACCAGACATTATTGTATTATATCTTAATATTTAAAATATGATGCAATTAGGTCCAATTTGATTAAAATTTTAGAGTTTTTGTTTTTATTAAATATTGTACTGAAAAACAATGGGGTATTCACGTAAGGTTTAGGGTGTCGTGTAAACTAAGCAAATCTATTAAGTTTGTGAGTCTTTATGTGAAACTGCATACATAAAAGTAATCAGTACTTATAAGAGCTATAGTATAGTTCAATAATATTCCATAAAATGAAATTTCAAATAATTTTCCATAAATCATTACTGAATTTTTCACTAAAGGTGAGTTTTTCATTTTGAAAGTGAGAAAAATTCAAATGAAGCTTTAATTTTTGAGAAAAATACATTAAAATTGTGGTAACAAATTTGACATGAAACAGTTTTTTATAAAATTAAATGTCATGAAATAATCGTTTAAAAATGTTTGAAATTTGGAAATAATGTATCGTATGAATAAAAATCTAGATTTCAGTAATAGGGAGAATTATTTATTAGGGTTTTAAGTTATTATGATACAATTTTAATCTGCTTACGGGCAAGCAATTTTTTGTTGTTTATATTTTCATTTATATTTTACGGTATCCTTGAAGCCTATGGATAAATTTGGTGCTACGTTATTCTTAAACCAAAATAATAACTTAGGAGAATTGGCTAACTTTTATTAATATGACCCAATATTCAAATTAAAAATAAAAGAATCTGTTGTTCCGATGTAAATTTATAACATTTTAAATGAAAATGAATTTCAATTTAAATTTACTAAGATATTAAGAGTAGATTATATAGGGAAAATGGTTCTTTTTTAAATCAATAGGCTTGTTTGTTGTTATACATACATATGTGGTACAAAATCCAATACAAAGTGTAACTGTATTAACTCTTTTAACATAATATTTGTATGGGTAACTGTCAGATAATCTCACTCAGTTTCTATGCAAATATATTTTGCCGGTTTTTCGATTTCATGTTATTATTTTTTAAATCACTTGAACTTTGTATCAAAATTTGTTTTTGTAAAAAAAATTTTTACAGTTAAAAAGGATTGTAATTGATTTCGATAAATCTTAAATTAAATTTAAATTAAACATGAAACTGGGCTTTATTTGGGCTTTATTTTATCTTAAAATAATGTATAACCCGTTTTACTCGGGACGGTCTAATGGACATACATACATATATGAATTGTGTGACTTCATATACTAGCATGCGTCAGTTCACGCATGTCCATGAATGGATTTTTAACCGGGTTCTGAAATTAGTAGTTTACAATTTTTAGCAAATATTTCTGTTGTTTCTAGCACGATAGACTTTATTTAGGAAAATTTCCTGCAGTGTAATTTGTCATTTTCAATTAACTAAAAATTGTAATCAACTATAACTAAAATTTTGTAACTTAAACAGTTTTAGTTTTGCTGTTCTTATGTTACTAGTGTGTAAAGGGTGGTTAAATTTTAAGGGCCGATGTTAATTTTGAATAAAAAACACAAATTATTTAGGAAATTATTCAATTATGTATGGAACAAAATACTGGCCAAATGGCCGCCGCGACCTCGGCGGCACACCTCCATCCGATGGTCCAAATTTTCGATGACGCTGAGGCATAATTGAGGTTCTATGCCGTTAATGTGCCGAATTATCTCATCCTTTAGCTCTTGAATTGTTGCTGGCTTATCGACGTACACCTTTTCTTTCAAATAACCCCAAAAAAAGAAGTCCAACGGTGTCAAATCACATGATCTTGGAGGCCAATTGACATCGCCACCACGTGAGATAACACGGCCATTGAATTTCTCGCGCAAAAGAGCCATTGTTTCGTTGGCTGTGTGGCAAGTGGCACCATCCTGTTGAAACCACATATCGTCCAGGTCCACATTCTCAATTTCTGGCCACAAGAAGTCCGTTATAGCGAACACCATTCACGGTAACTGCTTGGCCAACCTCATTTTCGAAGAAGTACGACGCCGCCAGCCCATAAACCGCACTAAACACAAAAAACAGGTGTTTTCACATTTCCTACAGACGCGATTTGCTGAAATTTGTGCACAATTCTCCCGATTGTGGACACATTTGGTCGATTATGATGACCAAAGAAATCACGAAGTGCACGAAATGCATTTTGATTTGAACGCCCATTTTCATAATAACCCGTGTAAAAAAGATCAGATCTGGCCAGATCTCAGCACATTTTACCAGATCTAATTAGATCTCAAAATTGGGGACAAATTTGAGATCTAATTAGATCTGATCAGATCTAGGCATATCTGGCCACATCTTCGTAGATCATACCAGATCTAATCAGATCTCAAAATTGGGTACAAATTTGAGATCTAATTAGATCTGATCAGATCTAGGCATATCTTGCGCATTTGTCCAGATCACTTTAGATTTGAACAAATTTGGCACTAGATCTTATCAGATCTTGCCATAAGGTATTATCACATATGCCAGATCTGATCATATTTGATATGATCTGGTACAGGATCTAATTAGATTGAATCATATCTATTGAGAACCAAAAAGATCTGGTCAGATCCAAACTTTTTTACACGGGAAGCCTGAATCTTTCCATGGTTCAAATTGAGTTAGTCTGAAATTGAGAAATGTCAAATGAAATGCAGAAAAAACTTGACGTTTAGGTGTGGTTCACATTCAACATCGGCCCTTAAAATTTAACCACCCTTTAGAAAAAAACTCTGCTAATTTTAGCAGTATTTAATTTTTAACTAATTTCTAGTAACGTATTTTTACAGGTTTATTTCTATGAGTGTATCGATTTCTAATTTGGATTCCTCTCTTAATACAAATACATATATTTTTTCCATTTACAGTTTTCAAACTAAATGCAAACAGGGAATTGTGGATCCAATGCTTTCCATATGGGGTCAACAAATCATTGTTCATGAAGATATAACTCAGTAAGTATCTTTAAAAATGCATTGACTTTATTTAACTTTTTATCTAATTTACATTTTATAATTTCAAGGATATCAAAAATATTTTGCTTCAGTAATAAAGGTCATGGTTTGTACATGGCATCACCCACCGAAATACAAAAGTTTACAATATCGTCAGAGTTTTGGTAAGTAAAATTTAAAACCTACTTTGTTACATGTTAAGCAGCAAAAAGACCTTACCACTTCTAAAAGGATACCTTATTAACTGATACACAAATACACAAGCTTTCAAAAGAAAGAATTATAATAGTACAATATAAATGCATTATTGTATATGTACAATACATTACTTCCCAGAAGCTTAAGATGAAGATATCAGCACACAGTGTTGCCACTTTTTGAATAATTATTGAAAAAACGGTACTGTAGATAATTTTTGAATAATGACATTTTTGTGTAGTTTTTGTGTAATTTCATTTTTTATAGAAATTTTCGTAATTTTTTAAAAATCCCGGAGCTTTTTAATAAATTAATAAAAATTAGTCGATATTTAGACGAAACGAGTTTGTCAGTGAAACATTTACCACAAATCTCCATTTTCTGGTGAAATACTTTTGTAAATTTTTTCACACTAAACCCAATTTAGAAGAAATCAAAAATGATGCTATGTATTTTTTGTTATGTTTAAAGCACTGCCTTTTGTTTATTTTTTGCGAAAATAATTGTCAAGCTTCTTTTAAAAATTCTCTTGGTTTGGAAGAACATTTAAAAATTCAGCGAAAGAGTGGGAAATTTTGAGTTTGTTATGATTGTGACTTTCTAATGTCTGAAAATTTTTTGCTGTAGTTATCATGATACTGGGCTTTGACCAAAAAAATTTTTGTTAACGCAGCAAGGTGGAGCAGAATCAGAATATTTTAGAATTCTGTAAATCCAACATGCTTCAGATTTCAACAGAATCTTATGAAATTTTTTTAAAAAAATGTTATATTTTTATTTTTTAAAAGAAAATTTGTTGATGCACATACTGTAAAGAAATTTCATGTTAAGGTCTGCCTTGCTACTATTAACATAAAAATTAAAGAAAACAGGAAAAATTTTACAAATACGATATTTTTAAAATTTTTCCTGTCTTGCCGACATTTAAAGCTAGGGTTGAACAGGGCTTATGCCATCACATTACGGACACCTTGGAGGATCTACTCTAGCTTTTTTTTTTAAATTCCAGCTTTGTACTCAGAGAAAAATTGGTTTAATTTAAATATAAACGGTTAAATTTTGAAGAGTATGGGAGAGAATAATTAGCAAGTAAGTAATATTTTTGCATGCAATGCATCTGAATGAAGTAGCCTTTCTGAAAAACATAAATACTTTGTTCTGAAAGAAACTTTTAATATGGATAAAATACCATTTTTTTAATATTCTTAAATTTGAACGCTATTTTAATCCTGAAAAAGATATTGCATTGAAATTCCCTTTATTTAATAGAATAATTTGTTATAATATTTTCAGAGAAGTAGGCCTAGAAATTTGCAAAAGGAAGGGAAAGGAACACGGAACAGGTTATAGCAAAAATGCTAAATTTTAGTTTTAAAATGCAAACAACTTTTGCACTTTGTAGATGATAGAAATCTTACGTCTTTAAAAATCGGTTTGTAAATAGAAAAATGGCAAAACTTTGGATTCAAACGGCATATCTCCCGCGGTTTCAGCCATCGAAAACTTACAGTGCGAAATTTCATATCAGTCGGTAAGAAATGGTGAAATTCTTCCCAAAATATTTGTATTCTTCTCCACTGTGCCCATATTATTTCGAAATAATATGAAAAATATATATTTGTGTAATTTCATACGGTTTTGGAAAATTTTTGACCTACAGCTGTGTTATTTTTTTTTTTTACTGGTGGCAACACTGTCAGCACATCATTTTGCGCGTCATTCATTGATGATAATACTAAAAAGAAACAACTCAGAAAAAATGTTAGTAGACAAATTTGTAAACCATTTTCAGTTTCACTTTACTGCTTTTATACTATTTGTTAGTAAAAATATATACTTTAGTAAATAGTTTTACTATTCTCATTTTGCAAACCGTTATGATATTTATCAAGTTTTATTTTCGTTTTTCATCACATTTAAAAAGCTTTTTTTAAAAAATGATGAAGGTTTTTCTTCGAGTTATACTAATATTTAGTAAAATTTGTTGCTAATTTTAGCAAATAATTTTTAAATTACTGTTTACAAAAATTTTACTAAAATTTTCAATTTTAACTAATTTCATTGTACTACAAATCAGTAGACATGCATTGCTAAAATTAGCAAAAACATACCGCAGGCCTCAAAATAGTTAGATTTCCCGTAATATTTATTTATTTTATTTCCTGCACAACAAGACCAAGTCTTATAATTACAGTACAGGAATGTATTCGTAAAACGGTTATAATTGTTATACATAATTTGAATAAAAATAACAAGAAGTATTAAAATAAAAAAAAAAATATTAAATAAAATATGTAGAATATAAGTAATAAATTAATATAATTAAACATTGAAAATTTAAACAAAAACTCCTTGAAATTGATTGCGTTGCTGTTAAGTTGTTGGTAATGTGGAAGTTTAGTCCAAAGACGAGCGGCGTTTGTGAAGAACTGCCATTCTGAAACTAAAGTTCGGTGCATTGGTATTACTAGGTTTATACCTCTGGGAGATATAGCAAAGTTTAGGTGATCAAATAGGTATTGAGGTTGCTTAGTGTAAATAATTTTGTGTAAGAATAGGAGTACTCTTATTTTTAAAAGATTATTGAAGGAAACTCCGTAGAGTTGTTTCGAGTAAGACGATATTCTTTCACGTTTACGTATTCCATATACATACCTTGTTATGTTGTTATATAGAACACTAGCGGGCGCAGCCCGCTACGTTGTTAGCGTGCCTTAAAGGTTAAGGGGGGGGGCTATGCCTTCCCCCCGGGGGGCTACGCCTTCCCCCCGGGGGGCTACGCCCCCCACAATTTTTATTAAATTCGTTTTTTTATTTAACGTTTTTTTATTTAAAGCCTTCACCCAGCCACCACAAATAAATAATTCTGCACAACAATGGGTTTAAAATAAATAAATATTTGATCACTTTTTCTCATGAAAGTGGATTGTTAGTAATGAATCCATAATAGTTTGCAATATACGTGTGTATGTCAAGATAATTTGGTAAAGTGCGAACTTAGGTAGATAGACCCGTAAGTAGTTTTGTTCATTTGTGTTTTGAATGAAAATAAATAACGTAAAGCAGGGTTGGAAAGCATTTTATAATATTAAAAATAGCGGGCAAAGCCCGCTACGTTGTTAGCGTGTCTTAAATTTTTTTTTTTAATTCCAGTTTATGTAAAGGTAGACCTGGCAATTCAAGTAAATTCACAAATTCAGTTGGAAAATTTACTGCGTCGGTTTCTTCCACCGGTGCTTCGTTACATGAAGTTTAAATATCGGAATATATAAGTTCCATTCCTTTTCTAAGGTTTTTTCTCTTTTAGAAAATTTGTTTAACTTTTTGAAGAGTATGTTTCAATGCTACATAAGTTTCATATTCCGTGGATAGTGTTTGAACAGGTAATTCCCTCTTCCAATCCATTTGCATTGTCTATAATTTCAATTCCACTCGTTCAACGTTTATATCCATTTCATTCCACTTGTGTAGTGTTTCAATTCCACTCGTTTCCTATTTAGTTTCTTAATTTTAGTGTTTCATATACACTTGTTCTTTAAGTTTTAGGTTTCTAGCTAAAGACGCAGACGTTAAGGGGGGGGGCAATTTTCCCCTTTTGAACCACCATTTTTACCACGTTCCTGTCCAAAGTCCTAGAAATGCCTTGTCGATAAGTTAGCCCATACTCCAAGGAAAACATATTATATATTACAGGTTTCTAGCCGAAGGGTTCGGTTAGGCCATCAAGGGGGAGAATTATTCCGTGTTTACCCCTCCCGGTAGGAATTTCCAAAAATTCCGTCTTAGAGGACGTCTGCGTTGGAGGAGGAACCTACTACATACATAATTTTAGGTCTCTATATCCAGCAGTTTGGCCAGGCGGTCAAGGGGGAAGTTTTTTCCCTTTTTACCCCTCCCGGTATGAATTTCCAAAAATACCATCTTAGGGGACGTCAACGTTGGAGAAGGAACCCAAATACCGATTTTAAGATCCCTTGTTTCAGCAGTTTGGCCAGGCCGTTAAGGGGGATACTTTTCCTGTTTTTGACCCTACATGTAGAAATTTCCAAAAATCTCATCTTAGCGGATGTCTACAATAGAGGAGGAACTTTAATACCAAATTTCAACTTCCTACCTCCAGCGGTTTGGGCAGGCCTTTAAGCGGCACTTTTCGCTTCATTAATCCCCATTTTTGCAATGTCCCTGTCCAAAAAGCACCTTCCCGGTAAGTGAGCCCATACTCCGAATAACATATGTTTTACATTTCAGGTTTCTAGCCAACTTTTACTATTTGTGCCCCTCTCGGTAGGAATTTCCGAAAATCCATCGACATGGAATTTCAGCTTCCTAGTTCCAGCAGTTTGAGCAGGCTGTCAAGGGGGACACTTTTTCTTTTTTTTTCCTCCCGGTTGGAATTAGGCTGGAAGAGGAACCTAAGTACCGAATTTCAGCTTCCTAGTTCCAGCAGTTTGGACAGGTCGTTAAGGGGCAACTTTCCCTTTTTGAGCCCCCATTTGATAACGACCCTGTCCAAAATTCAAAAAAGTATCTTTCTAATAAGTTAGCCCTTACTACAGGGACCCACATTTTAAGCTTCAGGTTTTTAGCCGAAGGGGTTTTTACCGGCCCCCAAGGTGAGGCTTTTCTTCTTTTTGTCCCTCCCATTAGGAATTTACAAAAATTCCATCTTCGCGGCTATCTGCGATGGATGAGGAACATTCATACCAAATTTCAATTGCATTGCCTAAGCGGTTTGTGCAGGCCGTTAGTGGGGACATTTTTCCCTTTCAACCACCATTTTTACTATGTTCCTGTTCCAAAATAGAAAAATTACGTTGCCGGTAAGTTAGTCCTACTCCAAGGAATACATATTTAAAATTTTAGGTTGGCCAAAAGGGATTGGGCAAGCCGTCAGGAGGAGACTTTTACCTTATTTCCCCTCCCGATAGAAATTTCAAAAATTCCGTCTAAGCGGACGCCTACACAGAAGGAGGAACTCACATACCGAGTTTCCTTTTGGGATATCCTGTAGGGAATTCCAAAAATACAAACTTAGTCGATGTCTACTACAGTGGAGGAACCTTTATACCAAATTTCAACTTCTTACCTCCAGTGGTTTGGGCAGGCACTTTTCCAATTTGTGAGACTGTTTATGTGGAGACTTTTCCCCTTTTTGCCCGTTCCGGTAGGAATTTCCAAAAATCCCGTCTTAGCGCACGTCTATGCCGAATATCAAGAAACCTTGTTTTAGTGGAGATATCCGTGGGGGGAGGAAAAAAAGTAGTTTTTTTGAAATTATATATTATTTTAAATGGTACTTTTTGGAAAAACGAAATTTTTTGGAAAAAGATACTTTGTTTTTACAAAGTACTTTATTTGTACTTTTTTTGGAAAAGGTATTTTTTTTAATAAGGTGTTTTTTTTGGAAAAATGTATGTTTTTTGGAAAAAGGTACTTTTTTGGAAAAGGTACTTCTTTTGGAAAAGGAACATTTTTTTAGAAAAAGGTACTTTTTTTTGGGAAAAGGTACTTTTTTTTGGAAAAGGTACTTTTTTTGAAAAAGGTATGTTTTTTGAAAAAATGTATGTTTTTTGGGAAAAGGAAAATTTTTTTAGAAAAAGGTACTTTTTTTGGGAAAAGTACTTTTTCTTGGAAAAGGTACTTTTTTTTGAAAAAGATATTTTTTTTGGGAAAAGGTACTTTTTTTGGAAAAGGTACTTTTTTTTGGAAAAGGTTCATTTTTTTAGAAAAAGGTAAATTTTTTGGAAAAAGGTACTTTTTTTAAAAAAGGTACTTTTTTTTGGAAAAATGTACTTTTTTTTTGGAAAAATGTACTTTTTTTTGGAAAAAGGTACTTTTTTGGAAAAAGGGATTTTTTTTGAAAAAGGTACTGTATGTTTTTTGGAAAAAGGTACTTTTTTTGGAAAAGGTACTTCTTTTGGAAAAGGAACATTTTTTTAGAAAAAGGTACTTTTTTTTTGGGAAAAGGTACTTTTTTTTGGAAAAGGTACTTTTTTTGAAAAAGGTATTTTTTTGAAAAAATGTATGTTTTTTGGGAAAAGGAACAATTTTTTAGAAAAAGCTACTTTTTTTGGGAAAAGGTACTTTTTTTTGAAAAGGTACTTTTTTTGAAAAAGGTACTTTTTTTTGGAAAAAGGTACTTTTTTTGGAAAAAGGTACGTTTTTTGGAAAAAGGTACTTTTTTTGGAAAAGGTACTTTTTTTGGAAAAAGGTACTTTTTTTGGAAAAAGGTACTTTTTTTGGAAAAAGGTACTTTTTTTGGAAAAGGTACTTTTTATTTTGGAAAAGGTACATTTTTTTAGAAAAAAGTACTTTTTTGGGAAAAAGGTACTTTTTTTGGGAAAAGGTACTTTTTTTGGGAAAAGGTACTTTTTTGGAAAAAGGTACTTTTTTTGTCCCCTTTTTGCCCCTCCCGATAAGAATTTCCAAAAATGCTGTCTCAACGGTTCCGGTCGAAGAACCTACATACCAAATTTCAACTTCATAGCTCCAGCAGTTTGAGCAGGCCGTCAAGGGGGAAACTTTTTCCCCTTTTTGCCCGTCCCTGTAAAAATTTCCAAAACTCCCGTCTTGGTGGATGTCTACGATAGTGGAGGAACCTTTATACCAAATTTCAACTTCCTACCTCCAGCGGTTTGGGCAGGCCTTCAAGGGGGGCCTTTTTCCCCTTTTTAACCCCCATTTTTACAACGTCCCTGTCCAAAATTCCAGAAAGTACTTTCCGGTAGGAATTTCTAAAAATCCCGTCTTAGCGGACGTCTACGCCGAAAGAGGAACCTACATACCAAATTTCAACTTCCTAGCTTCAGCGGTTTGGGCTGGGCGATGTTGAGTCAGTCAGTCACGTTATTCTTTTATATATAGATTGAGTTTTCGATTACTACTTGAGTCACATTCTCCAAAAACTTCACAGCCATAAATAAGACCAGGAATGAAATAAGCCTTTGCAAGTAAAATTCTTATATGTAACGGTGTAAAAAATTGCGTGGCCCAAAGTGTTCTTAATTTTAAATACGTTTGCGCAACAAGGAATGTACATGATTTGACCAAGTTAGATGTTCGTTGAAGATCAGACCAAGGTTTTTTGCAGACTGCACTATATCAATTTTCTGAGAGTTGATTAAAACTTCATGCTCAATTATTGGATTTAAAGTTCTTTTGTGGATTAACAAACTTTTAGATTTTAGAGGGTTAAGGCAAAGACCATTTCTTAAAGCCCATTGATATATATTATCAAGATCTTGGTTTAATTTATCCACGGCTTCCTTGATTGAATTCACTGGACTGCTAAGATACAGTTGTACGTCATCAGCATACATGTGAATCTTGCAGTATGACAGTTGCTGGGGTAAATCATTTGAGTACAGCGAGAAAAGCAGTGGTCCCAGTATTGATCCTTGCCGAACACCCTTCGTAACTCTTAATGGTTTAGAGTTTATTCCATTCACATAGACCGACTGAATGCAGTTAGATAGATAATTTGAGATTAGTTGCGTTGAAGTCAATGAGAAGTTGAAAAAGCGTCTGAGCTTAGAACATAGTGTAGAATGGTTAACAGTATCAAACGCCTTGGAATGGTCAAGAAGGACTAAGAAATTTATTTTATCGTCATCAAGCTCACGGCGTATGTTTTCAGAAACATCAATTAATGCAGAAACACAACTATGTTTAGCACGAAAACCAGATTGCTTGTCCGTCATTAGTTCCTTCTCCTGGATGTATTTATTCATCTGAGAATATAATGTCTTTTCTAAAACTTTCGACAGGAAACTTAAAATTGCAATCGGACGATACTCCGTGTTTGTTTTGGGAACTGGTATTATCTTTGCATGCTTCCAATTAAATGGGAAACAGCTCTTGGTGATGATCGTGTTGAAAAGGTGTGTGATGAAAGGTAACAGTATTGGCAAAAGGATTTTAATAAATTTCGGGTGTAGGTTATCATATCCAACAGCACTCGATTTCACTGATTTAAAACTAAATATTACATCACCTGGGGTGACACACGAGAACTCAAAATCATTAAATTCAAAAGAATCAATGTAATTATGGTTTTGGGGTTATTTGTTTGTATTGTGGGAATATTAGTGAAAACTTTATTTAGCTCATCAGCATCAACCGAAAGAATGTTCCGTTTGTCGTCCTTACCAATACCAATTTCCCGTATCGTACCTCCAAGTTTGTTTGGATTCAAGGGCTGAATTAAATCGTTTGGAGTAATAATTAGATTTCGCCCTTCTAATTTGCTTATTAACCTCCTTTCTAGCAGATCGAAATTCAGATTAAAGTTCAATTGTTTTAAACCGTTTCTATCGTGAATATGCCAACTCTATACGTTGTATTGATTGTTTGATGGTGGTAGAAAACCATGGTTTCTTCTTCACTGCAACTGTATTCCTAATCAAAGGCACAGTTTCATCAAAAAGTTTAAGTATATTATCCTCTAAAAAGGCCAGTTGATCATCCACAGAAGTCATAAAATATATTCTGTACCAATCGATTTGTGAACAGTTTTCGTACAACAAGTTGTAGTTTAAATTTTTAAAATCCCTGTAAGTGTAGGATTGAACCATTTGATTGAGAGAAAAGTCATATGTAAGAAAAATCAAATCATGTTTGGAGAAGCATGGAGCAGAAATTTGGTCATAAAGCAAAATTTTGGAAACATTGCCTACATAAAAAACATCCAGTGTGCTGCTAGTATTAGTGAAGTGAGTGGGAGAAGTAACATTAGTTGGCGACAGACCAAGAGTGCCCATACTGTCCATGAAACTTGACTCTACGAGAATATTGGAATTAAAGTCACCAGCAATAACCACATCACTAAAAGGGAGTGTCAAGTTTTCTATTAATGGAATGAACTGTGTAAAATTTGTGCGACGATCAGGTCTATAAACACAGCCAACAGCCAAATGGTCAGTATCTATTACAGACTTTTTTTGTTGAGCTGTTAAAAATTTTTGAAGTTCGTTTCTAACATTGGCTGACTTCATAAATAAGTAGTTATATAATAGAAATTCATAGCTCCGTACAACTTATTTTTTGGCGACTAAACTCATTATTTTTGTTATAAGTAGTCAAGCTTACCCGCTCGCTTACAAAAAAATGAGAAATAAGTAGTTATGAGATTTTGAATAATAAGTGGTTACACACATACTTACAAAAAGTTTAATTTTAAGTGCTTATTTGATTGCTTACTTGATTCTTAAAAAAAAGGAGTTAGGCAAATACTATTAGCCTAAGGAAATACATTCAGAAAAATTTAAGTTTTCTCTAGTGTGTAATTTTAGGACTCGTCATAAAAATTTAAACATAAAACATATTTACATATAATAAAAAAATTTAACTGCCCAAGTAAAAAAAATGATATTGGGCCATATGAAGTTATATTTAATTTCATATAATCTTTTATGTAATTAGATATAATTATATCCGAAAAATGAGAACATCTTATTGTATCGAATTGTATACAATTGTATACAATTTGGTACAATTTGATACAATTTTATGCAATTCGATACAATTGTATCCGAATTTTGTCCTCATCCAATTACATCAAATTATATCTTTTGGTATAAAATTATATAAAATGTTATAAAAGTGGACGTAGTTTGATACAATTATATCTAAATATTGACCTTATACTTTTGATCATATTATATATGACCACATCTAACAATATACAAAAATTATTTTTTTAAATAAAAAAGATATGCAATATCTGGAGATCAGACCTGGGGGATTTCAATTACAATTACAGTTACATTTCATGTAACTGTAATTGAAAATTTTCAATTAAAAGCAATTGAAATAGTAAAAATTACTAAAAATATATGATGCAATAAATAAACTCACACACGAATCATGCACGGGTTATATATTCTTATTCACGCTCACGCACGAATCAAGTACGAATTATATATTGTCAGACTAACGCACGAATCACTTGAGTATAGTAATTATTACTCACAATCACGTTTGAATACCGTGACTCACGAACATTTCCAGTCATGCGCCAATCCCTAGTAATTACTAAATCTAAAACTACTTAGTTCAAAATCATTGTTAACATAGAACCACATATAATATAATACGGTTTTATATGGACCTTATATATTTTTATATAAAATCACTTTGAAATAATTGCTTACGAGTATGTGGGATGATATACATATAATTATAGATGGTTTTATAAAGAACGTTATATTGTTATATATTAAAGAAATCATGAAATATTGTAGATATGGAACCATATTAAGTTATGTATGGGATCTTATTGGTCAATATATAATCATATCTAACACAAATTATGAAATATTTCTTATATGGCTCCACATATAGTTTTATATAATTATGTATAGTATCATACTAAATTATATGTAATTATATCTGTAATATGTTACTTTATGTACTTATATATACATGCGCGGTTCCAGCAATTAATATAAGGGGAAAAATCATACGCCTCAGTGGCCAACTCAATGTATTTGTCTACTGTGGCGTATGATTTTTCCCCTTATATTAATTGCTGGAACCGCGCATGTATATATAGCACATGCAATTATATGTAGGACAGTATGTAATAATATAAAATCACATATGTCTCCATATTAAAACCTTTGAGGAAAAAATATCTAACATATGACTATATAAAAGTATATCTGATTGAATTTAAAAGCATATGTGGACATATGTAACTATAAGTTACTATATGCAATTACATAAAATAATATATGATTATATCAAAACTTTTTTACTCGGGTGTGTAAAAAGTACTTATTTAAAGTAATACGAGTAAGTCATTATTTTATATTTAGAAACAATGAATACAATAGGCCTTTATTAGGAAGTCATTATTTTATATCATGAAATAATGAAAAAGGTAATGACCCGACTAAAAAAGTTTTCAGTATAATCTTATATGATTTGATATTATTATAAATGTTTATATGCGTGGCTTTATATAACCATATACATTTATATTAACACTTTGGTTTTATAAATATGTTTGATATGACGTTATATATAATCATACGCGATTTGGTCTCCATCCATATATTAAGAGATCTGCGATATATTTTATATATAATTATATATAATGGCGTATAAGCTTCTATAATCAATCTTATATCAAAATATATAACATGACATGATATCTAATTATACAAAATTTTATAAAGTTTAATTGCACTATAAAAATGAAGAACACAAACTTAGAAAGAGTTTTTTTTATTTTATAAGAAAGACACATTCTATAAGAAAGACCAAAACTCTAAACTAGAAAAAGTTGTTCCGACAAATTTTTGGAAAGTTGATTTAAACCGAAAATTTACTATGTCAGCTATTTCCAAGTTTATTAGGATAAATTTTTTTTAACAACTTTTTCTCGTTTTGAATTTTGCTTTTTATTGAAATTCAGTTACAAATTGCGTTATTCTAAGTTTAAGGACAATTTGCGTCCTAAAAACGTCCTAAATCGCATTCAATCCTCATTTCCATCAATACCAAAGATCGACCAATACCCACTTTGTTAGCCAAACTGTTCTGTCGGCCATTAGTATTTAATATGAATGAAAAAAAGTGAATATTTACTAAAATTTCATTTGAAAATTTTTATAAAATTATATATATTTATATATAATTTAATGCAATTAGATAGACCCATTTTTCGGATCAAATTGTATCAGGTTAGATAACATGCTTATCTCGTTTGATATAATTATATATTCCAATATTCGGATCAAATTAGATATGAATATATACATGGGTTTATATATGGTGATATATGATTATATAACATATTTTTTAGTCGGGGATATATCATTTTTGGTAATGCAGATAGTAATGAGGTGTCATTACCAATATTTTGCTGGGTGCAAACATATGCGTTTACAATGCAAAGCAATACTGGATGGCAACACTGCTTTGTCAAATAATGCGATGACATTTTGAAACGTTTATGAACGCTAATACTGCTTTTCGTCTGCTTTCACTATATAAATACATAAAGTCATATAAAATCATTGAAAAAAAGCTAAATGCATTTTATTTTTATAAAAATTATGTTAAATTTTAACTTACGATAATATGTCCGTCTTTTTAACCGCCGAAAATCACAAAGCATCACACATAAAAACACTGCACAAATTTGACAAATGTTGCGCATTAAAAAGGGTTATCATGCATTAATGAACTCACGGCATTGCAAAAAACAGACAAACACGTTTATGAACACTATTCAATGCAATGTTGCTTTGCATACTGCGTTTATGAAGTCAGCCATTCCACTTCTGGGAAGTTGTTTGTAAGGTACTGTATATAAGAATGTATTTATATTGTACTATTATAATTTACTCCTTTAAGCCCGTATGACACTAGCTTGTTAGTTTTATTTTCTTATTTGATTTATTTTCTATTCCTTTTTAACTTTTTCTTAAGTAATTAAAAACTTTACAAAACCCCTAAAAAAAGTCAAGAAAAAGTGAAGAAAAAAACTAGTGTCATACGGGCTTAAAATTGTGTGTGTGTATTATTTGTAACTTATTAAGTCCCGTTAACTTATCTCAATTTATGCCCTGGTTACTAGCCTTAGTCACTGGTAAAAATATTTTTTGAATAACTTATCTAAATTTTAACCAAGTATTTCTTCTAACCTATGCTAAAATTTAACCATAGAAATTTCTGTGGGTAAGAAACTTAGCCAAGGCTATTTTAGAACAATTCACCCTACATACGATATTTTAATAAATTAAACTTGTAATGACATCAGAACATTTTCTGAATTTGTGTACCGTTATAGAAAAAAATTCTTTGATAACCACTCTCAGAAAAACAATTATTCCATAAATTTTGGGTAATTTGCATTTAAGGATTTAGAATCAGCGTATAAAATTCAAAATGAATCATGTATCAAAACTCAAACCGCCGAAAGTTTGTTGAGGTGTGTTATCAGGGATTTGCAGAATTTTGGTACACGTGAAGTACAAGACTACTGAATTTAATTTTTAAATATAAAAAAGCGAATAGAAATCACTTGCGAATTAACGAAATGTGAATCAATCATGTTTTAAATATTGTAAAAGTATGTATGTGAGGAACCGCTAGACAACCCACAGTTTTGACTCGCAATTACAAAAAGATACAAAATCATGCACAGCGATTATTTTTCTACTCACTTTGATGTGCTGATCACATAAATTGCCTTAATTTAATAATCTATCACAAAATTTCCACCGTTTTTTTTTTTTTAATTTTTTGCGCGAATCTTTCCGCTTTTGTCTCGATCAGCAAGAAATACTAATTAATAGTTCAAATAATCCGCTTTTATTTTATATACTTACGAAATGAATTTAATTAAATCACCTCGCGTAGTATGCAAAAATATACAATCATTTTATAGTATTTAGCGACCGCGAGTGTTAAAAAAACGACGTGGTCAAGTGTATTACTTTTTTATGACCAGAAACACACAAAAACCGCGAGAAAAACTTTTAATTTTCCCGCATTGAAAAAAAATGTTTGTTATTAATTTTTGTTTTTCCTTTTGTTTTTATTCTGACATTTCATACTAAGGTTAACTACCCAGAGTTAAAATATTGATAAGTTTTTATGTTTAAATTTTCCTAGGGATAAATATTTAGTATTGGGGATAAATATTAGAAATTTTCCTAGGGATAAATATTTAGTATTAGGGATAAATATTAGAAATAAGATTTTTCATACATTACATAACACTCATAATTGGCAACGATTTTTCAAAGATGCAGTTTGTACCGTGGTTGTGTCCCCTATTTCTAAATAATATCAGTTTTTGGCATTTTGTGGTTAGAAGGTCTTATAAGCTTTCTTTAAAAAATCTTTTCACCCGAGTGCTCTAAAATTTCCATCTGATTAGTTACGGATATATCCTTATATTGAAGCATTTTTAATCAGTTCATTTTAAAATCAATTTTAATGTAATTTTATGTTTAATGTTGGATTTACAACATCAGAGTATGATCTACTGAGAGATGTCAATATCTAATCCCGAACATATAAATGGCTAGTCAAGACAAAAGCAAAAGCACGTTAACAAAAAAAAAACACAGCGATAACATGAAAGTTTTACCTTCCTTTAGGGTTCTACCAAGAAAGCATGTACAAAAACTATGAGATGTAATCGCTATCGGATCGCACATCGGACCTGACATCGGACAGAATATTATGGCTTTGTCAGACAACGCGATAGCGAACACCATTCACGGTAACTGCGTGGCCACACTATCGCGAACAACAGCAATGTTTTCCGCAGAACGAACTGGGCGAGCGTGCACAGGTGTTTCCACATTTCCTACAGACCCGGTTTGCTGAAATTTTCGCACAATTCTCCCGATATTGGACACATTTGGTCAATTATGGTGACCCGTGAAGTGCACGAAATGCATTTTAATTTGAACGCCCATTTTCGTGAAAGGCTTCAACAATCTTAAAGCGCTGCTCAATTGTGTACCTCTCCATGGTTGAATTTGTCAAACACTCAAACAAAGAAATTAAGAAATTAAGCTGGGCAAAAACTAGGCGTTAAGGTGTGACTCACAATTAACATCGTGCATTATGTTTGGGCCACCCTTTATCTTAGTTCTGACTACAAAACTGACCCTTAATTTTTTATATTTTCAGGGCAAAACTTAGAATACATAAAATTTTCTGTACTTTTGCAACAACAACAAAAGGAAAAGCCATAAACATAAGCCATAAACTTTTTCCTAGGAATAGGCACGTAAAAAACATAAGTTTCGAATTTTCTAAGAATTTTTAAGACATGGTTGTAGTTATAAAAAACTATATAAATTTTTGAAGCTAAAATTACATTTAGTACTTAGAAATATAAAAAAAAATCAAATTTGTATGGAATATTCATATAAATTTAGAAAAAACTAACATATCGCACTTAATCAACAAGAGGGTATTAACTCAAAATTTTTAAAATTTCAATTTTTGCAAGAAATCAAATAACAACATCAATATCTATTTACTGTAAAAATTTCAACGTGTTCCGATTACTCTTTCGTCTCGAAAACCACATTCGAGATAATTTTCGTGATAGTGTAGTGACTGCCTTTATATCAATAAAAAGTATCAGAAAAATGGTATTAACTCAAAAAATAGATTCTTTTGCAATAATTGCAAAAATTTAAAAGAAAAACAATGTAAATATATTTTCAAATGGAATTTGCTTACGCCTTTGGGCTAGTTTGTGTAACTCCGGTAAAGTACGGGAACAGACATTATGATGTATTCGGATTTTCAAATTCTCTTGAAATGTAACCACAAACAGTTTTTCACCTATACTGAAAATTTTAAAATTTTGAGTTAATACTAGGGGTTATGTCCCGGGAATCCCGCCCTTTTTCGGATCCCGCAATCCCGGGAATTTTGTGCGGGATTTCCCGGGATTTTTTTATTCTTTTACAGAAGTTTTAGCTAATATTATTGCAATTTTGGAAGCTTTATTTAAATTTAAAACATTGTTTTTTGAAATTAATTTGATCAAAAAATATTTAAAATTAAAAAAATACGATTTAACATTTAATAAACTGAATTAGGCCAAATTGTTTTTAGATGCCAGTTGAATTTGGTTTAGTTAAACCGAAAAAATTTTATCAGCCATTACCAAGTTTACCAACAAAAATTCTTGTATGTACTTCGGAAATTTTTTTTTCTTTAAAATGATCTTTGTTCAAATAAAGAAATATTTGTATAGGCTGGAATTTTCTGAAAAATTCTGCAAACTTGCCTATATGTTTTGCATGTGTACTAAAGTAAAATCGTACCGAAAATCTTATAGTGTAAACCAGCCTTATTCAACATTCCAACGTCATTATTTCAGTTCCAAATACCTCCAAAAAACTAGGCATAAAAATTAAAAAATTTGTAAAGTTTTCATATTTTCAATTTGTATTTTGAGTTTCTTTTATTTAAAATAATTTAATTTTAAGTTCAATTGTTATTCCTTTATTTCAATTGTATTATTTAAACATTATTTGTTTTCAAAATAATCCATCAGATGCTTTTTAAAATTATTTTGGATTTTTTATATGTTAATTTAAAATGCAACTAAATACGAAAATTAAATAATTTATTTTTAAGTAGCTGTGGCATACAAAATGTCTATTCAAGAAAACCAATTAAAGTTAAGAAACTACCCAGTAGAAAAAAATACTAGTTCAGAACCAGTTATGTACTAGTTTATTTAAACCAGGCAACTAGTACGAGTTCTACCGCCTCTCCATACAAACAACTGTAGAATTTAACATGGAGATGTCATAGGGATTGGGGCAATTGTCCCCAAACTCCCACTTTGGTACTAGTTGTATAACTAGTTTAGAAATTACAATTTAAAGCCGAAAAATAGGGAGCGAAACTGGTGCTAATGGGGCACTCGCGGAACTAGTTCTGAAGTTACTCTTTAGAATTAGTACTTACCAGTTGGTTGTATCTGAATTATATAGATAAAAAACAGAGGTTTTTCCTTTGATAAAACGCAGATTAGACCGATAGTTACCTCTTTCTGAGATAATTATATCCATTTACCAAATGAAATTTAAAATATTTTGTGTTTAGGATTACTAATGACCAGGGCAAGAAATTCCATGCAAATGCATGTTTTTTCTCGATAGGCCAAAACTAATATGGACTAAATATTTATCCGAATCATCAAATTTAGAGCAAAATGGCATCGATTTGTAGTTGCATATTTTTGCATATTTTGTCATAAATGCATGTTTTTGCATATTTTGACTTTAAATGCATATTTGTTGCCTTTTCAATACATATTTTGTGCTTTTTAAAAATAATAGTTTTTAGTGCATATTTATTATATTTTTAATTCATATTTTTCTTTTTTCACCGCATATTTTAGGCGCATATTTCCCATTTTTAAGTGCATGAAATTCCTTGCCCTACTAATGACAATAAAACCTTTTAGTGTTTATTTGCAAACTCAGAATGTATTATGTATTACAAACAAAGGTATTATTTCAAAACTCGTATTTAAATTCAATCTTTTGAAATCTCTGCACAGCTTCAATGAAACTATTATTACCCGAGTAAAAAAGTTTTGATATAATCATATATTATTTTATGTAATTACATATAGTAACTTATAGTTAGATATGGCCACATATGCTTTTAAATTGAAGCATATAGACTTTTATATAGTCATATATTAAATATTTTTTCCTCAAAGGTTTTAATATTGAGACAAATGTGATTTTATATTATTACAAACTGGCCTACATATAAGTGTATGTGCTATATATAAGTACACAAAGTAATATATAAAAGATATAATTACATATACGTTTATATATAATTTAGTATGACACTATACATAATAATATAAGAAATATTATATAATAGGTGTTATATTTGCCATTTAAGAAATATTATATAATAGGTGTTATATATGATTATATATTGACGCATATGAACCCATATATAACTTAGTATGGTTTCATATCTACAGTATTTCATGATTTCTTTTATATATAACGATATAACGTTCTTTATAAAATCATCTATAATTATATATCATCCCACATTAGCAATTTTTTCAATGTGATTTTATATAAAAATATATGTATAAGGTCCTTTTAAAACCGTATTGTATTAAATATGGTTCCATATTAAAAATGATTTTGAACTAGTTTTAGATTTTGTAATTACTAGGGATTGGCGAATGACACGATCGTGAGTGAAGTTATTCACAAGTGATCGTGAGTAATAATTACTATACCAAAGTAATTCGCCCGTGAGCGTGAGAATATATAATTCGTACATGAGCGTGAATAAGAATATATAACCCGTGCATGATTCGTGTGTGAGTTTATTTTTTGCATCATATGTTTTTAGTAATTTTTACTGTTTTGCGTGAGAATTTTCTGATTGTGAGTAAGTTTTTAATATACTCATGTCTGCGTGAGTAAGACACGAAATGCTCGTGCGTGAGTAATTTGTTTTTGTTTAGGAGCGTGAGTCAAAATGGCTAACGCGCCCATAAAATTAACAATACTGAAGCTTTAATATGGAATTTTCTATACTATAACGCACACTTGACTGATCTCTTATATCTTGGTTGTATATCACAATCCTATTAAGTTAAAAATTTCAGTGTTGTTAACCTTATTTTAAAATTACTAAAAACAAATAAAAATTTGTTCATGTTTAATGCACTGTCATGGTAAATCTGGATAAAAGTAATGGAAGATTTATCGAAATTATAGGATATCCAGTAGACCTGGGGGTTAATCATTACATTTTGTAATTAATTACACATTCATTTACACAATAACATGTAATTGTAATTGAAAAAAACTCAATTACAATTACAAATTATTTGTAATTGTAATTCAAAAAAGAACAATTACAAGTAATTTGTAATTTGAAAAATGTCAATTACATTTTTTGGGAAAATAAATAATGACAAAAAGCACAAGTTGGGGTAATCCCAACATGACGTATTCTTTTTATACGCATCCATGCCTATGCAACCTATCCCAGTCAGATTTTTCTACAAAATTTTAACAAAAAACACTTTTTAATTCTAAATGTAATTGAAATTTGTAATTGAAATCACTTTCAATTACAATTACTAGTAATTTGTAATTGAAAATTTTCAATTACAATTACTTGTAATTTTAATTACAAATTACAAGTAATTGTAATTGAAATCCCTCAGGTCTGATCTCCAGATATTGTATATCTTTTTTTATTTAAAAATATAATTTTGTATATTGTTAGATATGGTCATATATATTATGGTAAAAATATAGGGTTAATATTTAGGTATAATTGTATCAAACTATGTCCACTTTTATAACATTTTATATAATTTTATACAAAAAGATATAATTTTATGTAATTGGATGAGGACAAAATTCGGATACAATTGTATCATATTGTATCGAATTGTATCAAATTGTACCAAATTGTATACAATTGTATACAATTCGATACAATATGATACAATAAGACGTTCTCATTTTTCGGATATAATTATATCTAATTACATAGATGATTATATATAATTAAATATAACTTTATATGGCTCCATATCATTTTTTTTTACTTGGGTATACAAATTGTTAAAGATTATTGTTTTTGGAAGAAAAAGAAGAAGCTGTACCGGTTATTATAAGAAATTTACTAAACTAGTTATGGATTGATTCTATGGCGCTAGTACTGTACCAGTTGATTTACACCTCAATTCAATTCACAATAAAAAAATGTACGTGTTTATTTACAAACTCTGATTTGTTTATTAAGGTCCTGTGCGAGGTGGCTAAACTAAATACAAATTGACAAAAAGGTTTAAAATTTTTTGAAAACTTTTTCAAATTTCATAGAAATTTGGAAACCTGAATTTAGTTTAGATTTTATTTAGCCAGTTCGCACTCGCCCTAAATTTAAATGCAAAAAAAAAATTAATAATTTCAAATCTCATATTTTTAAAACAGTCTCTACATTGATCGTATTTAACTAGTACACAACTGGTTCAAAATGATTATTTTGAGAACTAGTTATGTAATTACTAGTCAAAAAACTAGTATGTTTTAGAACTAGTTCGACCATTTGCTACTGGGTATTTAATAATGTTGTAGTGTCTTTGTTTATAAAACGGTATATAAAATATCTAGAAATATAAATTTTTGGATTTCATATTTAAGAAATATTTTAGCAACAAATCGATCTTATTTCTGACTATAAAACTGGTCCGATACAATTTTGCACCCATTAACAATTCCAATATATTCTGAAAAAGGGGATGAAGATAAAATATCCGTGTCTTTCACTTTTTCTATATCAATTGGTTTAACCGTTTAAACCGCGAATTAATATTTAATTAATATATTTCTAAGAGTTTTTTAAAATTAAGATGGCCTTCCATATAAATATATTACCTACCCATGAAAAAATGTTTATTCAATTTAATTCGTAAAATGGATTAATTTAATTTGATAAAACAAAGTCTTAATATATCAATTAATATATTTTTGATTATACCCAGTAGCAAAAAATACTAGTTCAGAACCAGTTATGTACTAGTTTATTTGAACCAGGCAACTAGTTCGAGTTCTACCGCCTCTCCAACTGTAGAATTTAACATGGAGATGTCATAGGAATGGGGGCAATTGTCGCCAAACTCCCACTTTGGTACTAGTTGTAGAACTAGTTTGAAAATTACAATTTAAGGACGAAAAATAGGGAGCAAAACTGGTGCTAATGTAACACTCGCGGAACCAGTTCTGAAGTGACTCTTTGGAAATGTACTGTACTAGTTGGTTAAGACCTGAATAATATATATAGAAATCAAAGATTTTTCTTTGATGAAACGTAGATTAGACCGATAGTTTCTTATTACTGAGATCATTAGGTCCATTTATCTAACGGAATTTAAAATATTTTATGTTTACGATTTCTAATCACAATAAAAAATGTTAAGTGTTTATTTGAAAACTCAGACTATATTAGCTGTATTTGTGCGGCAAGCTATCAACGTTGGCGTATGTATGTCATTCCCATACAAATTTGACATTATTTAGTAACGTTAAGAATTAACACTAAACGTTGGCTAATGTCAAATTTATATTTAAACGTTGATAGCTTGCCACACAAACACAACTATTATTAAAAACAAATGTAAACAAAACTAGAATTTCAAAACTCTTATTAAATTCAATCTCTTTCTCTGCATACTTTCAATAAAAATAGTAAATACACATATGGTTCAGAACAGAAAAACAGAAAGCTTTATTGGTACTTATGAGAAATTTATCAAACTATTCCTGGAGTGACTCTTTGGCACCAGTACTGTACCAGTTGATTTGCACATAAATTAAATTCACAATTAAAAATTGAAATATTTATTGCCAAACTCGGATATTTTTTATTAAAAACAAATGTAAATAAAAAGGAATTTCAAATCTCGTATTTTAATTTATGTAATTTTTTTAAACAGGTCCCACATAAATGGAATTTAACTAGTACACAACTGGTTCAAAATGATAATTCTGAGAACTAGTTTCGTAATACTAGTCAAAAACTAGGACTTTTTAGAACTAGTTCGACCATTTGCTACTGGGTAATTTGATACAATTGTATCGGGATTTTGGTCTTATCTTATTGATATTTTTTATGCATTTATATATAAGTTATTTCATTTAAATATGATCATATGCATTCATATGCTACACCGTATAAGCAATATCTGAATACATAAAAAAACGAGTAAACCATTATAAAACTTTATCTAATTGAATAAATTTGATTAATTTTGAATCAAATAATTTTTTCACGGGTAAATATTAATTCACGATTTAAATTGTTAAACGAATTGATCCAGAAAAAGTGGAAGACATGGATATTTTATATTTAGCCATCCTTTCAGAATATATTAAGTGCATTTTCTCATGGATACAACCAAAATATGAACTTTGTCGGACGGTGTTTTAACAGTAATCGAGTTTTTCAAGTGCAACATATATCGAATTTATATATTTTCTAACGAGCGGGAATTCCCGGGATCCCGGGATATTCTGAAAAAATCCCGCTGTCCCGGGAAATGAAAAAGTCCGGGAAAAGAAAAACCCTAGTTAATACCCTCTTGTTGATCAAGAGCGATATGTGTAATCAATTATTTTTTATTTTTTTATTTATTTAATAGATAAAAAATTTTGTTTACAAAATTTAAAGATAAAGTATAAATATTGTCTACATACATATAATTGGCATAACATGATAGTTGTGAGCCAGATTGGCAATTGTATCGCTGTTTATAAATTCATTAAATGATTTAAATAATCGGCCTGATTACGAGTGTCGAATTTGTAGTCGAAATTTTCGACGCCATATAAAATGATTTTGTATATAATGGAATTTATAAAGAAATGAAACTCTGATGCTGGATTTTTTTAAATATGAGTGCTATATATGGTAAATCCAATTGAAAAATTGTTCAAAAGTTGTGTTTTTAGTGAATTTTTTAGCAAATTCGACTTAGTTTCGACTACGACCACGACACTCGTAATAAGGCCGAATATTCTTTAATAAATTTAAAAAATTTAAGAAATAATTTATATAGTTAGTTATATAATATAAGTATGTATTTTTATTTTTTGTTCAATTTTAAATAAAACTAATCGAATTCATTTAATATTAGCTTTCGGTATTTTAAGCAGACTTCCAAGTAATTATATAGTCTAAAGTAATCATAACCATTCAGAATATTCAGCACTTCATTGAAGTTTAGAACAGTTTTTCCAAAGAAGTTAATTCTGTATTCCTTGTATATAGGGCAGACTCCAACGAGGTGTAGCGTGTTTTCAGTTGCGTCTAGGTTACACAATGAACATAGCCCTATTGAGGTACTTCTAAACGATCTGGAATTTAAATCTGATTGTATAAAAATATATTGACATAGATTATCCTTACACAGTTGTAAGACTCTAAATGGATACCTTTCCGACAAAAAGAGTTATATTTTCCAAATTTACAGGGGTCATAAAATCTGTCAATAGAGGGAGGAGTAGACAAAATGAAAAGAAGGGTAATTGTTATAGGGGGAAAGGGATACACCTTGCTATAAGAATTTTTTCTTTGCTCCAATAAAAAAGAAAACGATAGTACAGCTCAATTTAAGTAACTTGCATTTACATTAGTTAATTCGGTGGTGCTGCAAGTGTTTCAGCAGAGGTTGTTACCTGATGACAGTTGTAAGTAAAAGAGAAAGAGTTCTTGTAAATGACTTGCCAAGAAAAGTCATTTGCGCAGAAAATTACAAGCAAAAAGGATGTACAAGGTAACAATACTAACTGTCATTAACAGATGATAATAAAAATATAATGGGAAATTTCAACCCAAGCTGGGAGTGTGAAATTATTAAATAATATAATTAAATTATAAGAATAATTATCATAAAAAGAATTTCGTTTAAATATACAAATAAATTCAATATATTCCGTTAAATTCATTACTAGTATATAAAAAAAATATATATATGTGACCTTCTCCGAGAAAAGGGACCTAGTGTGTCAAAAAACGGGTTTGGACTTAAGAGTGGATTCTGGTACCTAAAAGGGTGTAGAATAAGATGAAGTGAGTTAGTCGGTACCCAATCATAACTAACAATACCAAATCGCATCTCCCAACTGAAGGTGGGTTCAAAGTGATAATGCGTTCTTCTCAAAACTTCATTTTCACACACTAGGTCTCTTTTCTCGGAGAAGGTCACATATATAATTTTGTTTAATAGGCCCTTTAAGGGTCAAACTGTATTAAACACTAATAGTCCCCCTCTCAGCTTTATCAGTAATCTTGAGGCCCGTGATGTAAATCCTGAAAAATAAAACGGTACCATAGAATAGTTTAATTGTGCCCAGCAAAATATTGGTAATGACACCTCATTACTATCTGCATTACCAAAAATGATATATCATTACCTTTTGCATTATTTTATAATATAAAATAATGACTTCATAATAACGGCCTATTATATTCATTGTTTCTAAATATAAAATAATGACTTACTCGTAATAGTTTAAATAAGTACTTTTTACACAGTTAAATTTTATTCATTTTTATTTATTATATGTAAATATGTTTTATGTTTAAATTTTTATGACGAGTCCTAAAATTACACACTAGAGAAAACTTAATTTTTTCTGAATGTATTTCCTTAAGCTAATAGTAAAGGGTTCTTCAATAAGAGCGCTACAAAAGTTTTTTTAAATAAAACAAAAACGGTTTTGGATATCAATGAAATTCTTTATTCCTGTGAAAGTACGTTCGATGCCATTATGTATGGAAATCGATCTCTTTTGCATGGCCACCACGGGCACGCTTGCAGAAGTCCAGACGCTGAACCCAATTTTCGACAGTTTTCAAGCATAAATCGGCCGATATACGTACGAAGTTCATCAATCGTCGCTGGCTTGTTGGCATAGACCGTAGATTTGACCCCCACAGGAAATAGTCCAACGGCGTCAAATCGCACGACCGAGGCGGCCAATCGACTGGACCATTTCGTGAGATAACACGTTCTCCAAACTTGGTTTGCAATAAATTGATTGTGACATTCGCTGTGTGGCTTGTGGCGCCGTCCTGTTGGAACCACATGTCCTCCAAGTCCATATCATCCAATGGCCAAAAATATTCGGTTATCATTGAACGGTAGCGATTCCCATTCACAGTAACGTGCCGGTCTTGATCATCACGGAATAAGTACGGCCCAATGACGCCGCCGGCCCATAAACCGTACCAAACCGTAATTTTTTCGGGATGCAATGATGACTCATGGAGTACGTGTGGATTGCTGTCTGACCAATAACGCATATTTTGTTTATTGACGAAGCCATTCATTATGACGACCATAAATTGGACGTAGCGCTCTTAACGTTGAGGCCACTGACTCCGAATGTCGGTAGTAAATTTTAATAATTTCGACTCGTTGTTGGCTCGTATATCTTTCCATCATGAAATGAAGAGAAATGTCAAAAGAGCGGTAAGAAATATGGCGCCGTTTGCTGTCCCTGTCTTTCTACTTTTGTAGCGTCCCTGTTGAAGAACCCTTTATTTGCTTAACTCCTTATTTTTAAGAATCAAGTAAGCAATCGGACAACCGCTTATAATTCAACTTTTTGTAAGCATGTGTGTAACCACTTATTATTCAAAATCTCATAACTACTTATTTCTCATTTTTTCGTAAGCGAGCGGGTAAGCGTGACTACTTATAAAAACGACCACGCCAAACAAAAATAATGAGTTTAGACGCCAAAAAATAAGTTGTGCGGAGCTATGAATTTCTATTATATAACCACTTATTTGGTAATGAAAGATTTTGCTGGGTGAATATAGGTCGTGAAATTGAGAGCCTCTTGCATCAGCAACTAGATCATCTCGTTCCTTTAATTTTAAATAATATATTATTGATTTCCATTGTTCACACAGAGGAATAGAGGTATCATCAGGTACAAATTCGATTTTCCCACACAAGTGTAACCACCCTACGGGAAATTTTAACAAACTGTCACCAAACTGGCCCCTTTATATGAAATAGAGTGGTCACTTTTACATGGCGTTGTCATAGGAGGTGAAAATTGACCACCTGTGACATGTCACAAAACAAATCCTAGGACAGGTTACTGAACTCTCATAAAAAACAAAGTTCAGGGACCTGTCCTGGGATTTGTCTTGTGACATGTCACAAGGGGTCAATTTCCCCCTCCCATGACAACGCCATGTAAAAGTGACCACTCTGTTTCATATAAAGCTGGCCAGTTTGGTGACAGTTTGTTAAAATTTCCCGTAGGGCAGTCATAAGCCCAAAACGTGTTTTTTGAAATAATTTTTTCTGCTAAAATACGCGGTAATCTATGATTTGGCATGCGAAAGGCCTTTATTAACATAACAAAAATGTAACTTCAAAATATCCAAATATAGAGAGTGTAAGCCAGTTTCTAAATAAAGCATGTAATTCGGAGTATTATTTGGTAACTGCAACATCTTTTTGATGAAGAATCTGAAAAGTTTTTCCACTTCATCGTATTTTTGGAAACCCCAGATTTGAGCGCCGTAAAACATCAAATATCTAGATGCAGCATTAAAAATTTTAAGTTTGTTGTTGTTCGATATTTTATGATGGTTTATATATCTTGACCATATTGAAGAAATAGCCATTTTGGATGTTGCTAATTTGTTTTCTAGGTGTTTTTTATAAGACAAATTGTAATTTAGATCCATGCCCAGGTATATATAGCTGTTAACAATTTCTATACTTTCTGCACCGTAATTCCATTTTAAGCTCTTAGATATGTATAATCAATACAGGTCTTCAAAATCGTATGGAAAAACAGGACACAAGCGGGTTTTGTCTTCTCAAGTCTGGAGGATAAACTACGATAACCTCTGTACCAAATTTCAGCGAACTTGAATAACGTTTGGAGGTACCTAAAAATTGCGGAGTTCTTTAACATTCTGCATGGAAATCTACACACAAATTTGAAAAAGTTTAAATCACATTTGTTATAATTTGAAACAATGTCCTTCAAGATTTCTGCTTAAATTCTTTTTTTTTTTTTTTTACTATAGATGCCCCCTACTAATGCAATGCATTGTGTTGATATCAGGAAAATAGGTTATGGGAAGGAGGAAAGAGGGAGTAGTGTTTGTGAACGTTTGACTTGAATTTCCCTAAATTGTAAGTATCAGGAAAGACATCTGTGGGGAGTTTATTCCACATACGGGCGGTTCGACTAATTAACGAATTCTCTCTATAATGCGTTGTGCGACTAACTGGACAATCAACCACAAACGGATCTACTGTACAAGCGCGTGTTACGTCGTGAATAGGCGCGTGTTACGACGCTATTCACGCGACCCCACTCAGAGATTGTAATAAGGTCCTGATTGAGTGTGTCATTCATAATCTGCCTCCTGCCCCCAATCTCTGCAAAGCTTGGCCTATGATCGAAGGAATATTAAATTAAATTGTTAACCGCTTTCGATGTATCTGGGGTTTTTATGATTTTGAAAGAAAAAAAAATATTACAATTTTTAAGTTTTAGAAACAGTGTGTACGTAAACAAAATTTTGTTTAATGTACAATATGAATTTAATTATTTTTGCTGAAGTAGTTGAAATTTATACTTCATATTCGTAATTATTATCAAAATATTAAATGTATCGCATTCTATAGTAAAAACATTTTTTTTTTCTATTTGATAATTTTACACTTTTATTCATTCACCTATAGATATAACTTTATCGTCCTTTAGTGAGCGACCTAAAGGTGAAAAAAAAGTTTTTTATTGTTGTTTTTTCTTTGATATTTTAAATGTTTAATAACGCTCCTAGACGAGAACAAGAAATTCTCATTGAGTTTGAATTTAACTTAAGAAATATTTCCAGAAATTCTAAAAACGTCGTCCCCTGACGATTTGCTTAGGCAAGAATGAAATCCGGATAGGGACATGCCTACAACGGATTATTTTTCACAATTTGTTAAATACGTTTGGGATTTTAGCATGTTTAACTTCTTTAAGACTTTTTAAACTTTTTTTGATAGCATAAACTTTTAATAGGTAGTAACATTGATGGGACCTTGAGGAGCTGCAATTTGAAGAACCCTAGTAATCATGCTTTTTTCTGAATTATATTCGTAGTTATTTGCCAATACTTTTTCACCTAATTTTTTGCAGATGTTTTTCCCATGTGTTAATACTTTTTATTTGCTTTATCACATTTTTATTTAAGAAAAGTTAAGATAAGAAAAAATTAATAAATTATAAATAAACAACGAAAACACTTATGATGAAGAAGAATTTCCAAATCTATACGATTATTTAAGTGAATAATTGGTTTGACGATTTAATAATATGTTTTTGTTTTTTTAAGTCAATTTATTTTAGAAATGTTGGGGAACTTGTACACGGTTCAAGAGATGCCAGAACAACCGAAAGAAAGCTTTTTCAAGGGTTTATTTGGCGGCGGTGCAAAAAATTTGGATCGAGAAGAATTATGTAAGTATAACTCTATTAAAAATCATTATCCTAACAACCTTGGCAAAAGTCCCTTCAAAGTATTAAAATGGTGAAGAATTGCTTTAATAGAAAAAAGCTTGTATATTCTAGTTAGACTGCTAAAAATTAGTTAAAAATTACATTGCAGAAGAAACTGCTGAAATAAGCATATTATTTTCGCTAAATATTAGTAAATTATAACAGCAAATAAAACTGTTAGATATACAAACTTTTAGTTATATTTGAGTTAAATTTTAGTTATACACTAATAAAAAAAATCCCGTACAAATAGGTTAAAATTGTGCTGGCGCAAATACATGTACTATTTACTGTTATTTTAGCAGAATTTTTACCTATTTGTACAGGCTTTTTTAGAGAAAATAACAGAAAAATTAGTTCAACTTAATCAGAACGCGTTTAACAGACTTTTGTACTATCTTTTTTTTATGAGTGTAGGAAAAATCACAAAAAAATTCAAGATCTTAAAATTTTTTCTAAATGTGAATGAAAATTTAGCCTTCTGAAATCAGCAGTCTACTATTTTTTTTAGCAAATATTTCTGCTGATTTTAGCAGAAAAAACTGTTATTTGCATTCCACAAAATTTAACCGAAATATAACTAAAATTTTGTAGATATAACAGTTTGTTTTGCTACTTTTAGTCAACTAATATTTAGAAAAATTTTCTGCAGATTTTACAGTATAATTTGTGATTTTCAGTTAACTATTCTATTCTTATCATACTAGTATTTAGTAAACAAATCTGCTATGCTGCCCGGCAGCTTTTTCTGCATGGTAATTTTTAACTAATGTTTAGAAGCTTTATTTGCTATTTTTACAGATTTATTTCTATGATTTTATATTCAAATCTCTTTGGGCATTTGATCTAATAATTAATAAGATGATTTAATAGTGTTTTATTTCATGGTTAGCAAACACTAACCGTAAAATACCGATAACGATTAAAAACCCTATCAAATGACTACCGCTAACCTTAAAATACCATTAACGAAATAACTTAAGGTTTGCGTTCGAAGAAACTAGTGCACACATTGTTACTTGTAAATTTTTTCAAATAAAAAAAAAATTTTTTTTAATCAAGATGCCTTTGCTAAATATGTACAAATCTTCATGTCAACCCAGTCAGAAAAATACAAACGGGTAAGCGGTGGCAAAGCACTTTAACAGGTGGTACAAATACTGGAAGAAAGTGCTTTCCCATTCCCAAAATGATAACATCATTAGACAAAAGGACCGGCTGTCCAAAAAGCGCCGGAAAAGCACTGGAAGAACAAAATTTTTAAACGTTGGCAAAACGCTGGCAAAACCAATAAATAGGTGGCCTGGAAATATACCCAGTTAGAAATCGCCAGTGGTACAAAAAATCAAGCACTGGCATACCACTGGGTAAAGACGGTATTAAAAATAAATGACTGGCAGAACACTCATTTGGGACGCTTTGCCAGCGTTTGCGAAAAGCGTTTTACCAGTATTTTTTTTTTACAAAAATTTCGGTGTTTTATAAAAAAAACCACTGGCAAAGTATTGGCTTAGAGTGATATGCCAAGGTTTGCAACCAGTGGTTATCCAGTGCTACCTAGCCAATGCTACCAGGCGTACAAAAATCAATTCACTGGAAAACCAATGATTTTATAAAAATGCTGACGCTTCGTTAAAAAATTTTTGTAGTCGGAAGGTTCCGAGTTCAAATCCGGTTGCAAGGAAAAAATTTTTTTTGGATTTTTTTTAATTTAAAATTTTTTTTGTTTTATAACATAAATTTTTTTGTTTGTGGGAAAGCTCCTTCAAGACCAACTTTTTTTTTGCCCTCCCAACACTGGCATACTAGTTACTAAAAATTGTTTGCCAGTACTAGCATTTTGGCACAGCCAGTAGTTGTCCAGCTATTATCACTCATTTATGTGTTTAGCTATCAAATATTATATGTCTCGTTGGCTCAGTGGGTAGAGCAATCGTCTGCCAATCTGACAGCCTGGGTTCAAATCACGGCAGGACCAAAAAAAATACATATTAACTTTTTTTTAATTTTATTTTGAAAATATATTTCCGGACCACCTATTTATTGGTTTTGCCAGCGTTTTGCCAACGTTTAAAAATTTTGTTCCTCCAGTACTTTTCCGGCGCTTTTTGAACCGCCGGTCCTTTTGTCTAATGAAGTTATCATTTTGGGAATGGGAAAGCACTTTTTGCCAGTACTTGTACCACCTGTTAAAGTGCTTTGCCGCCGCTTTCCCGTTTGTATTTTTCTGACTGGGTATTTTCCAAAATAAAATTTAAAAAAAGTTCATATGTATTTTTTTGGTCCTGCCGTGATTTGAACCCAGGCCGTCAGATTGGCAGACGATTGCTCTACCCACTGAGCTAACGAGACATATTAATATTTGATAGCTAAACACATAAATGAGTGATAATAGGTGGACAACTACAGGCTGTGCCAAAATGCTAGTACTGGCAAACAATTTTTTGTAACTAGTATGCCAGTGTTGGGAGGGCAAAAAAAAAGTTGGTCTTGAAGGAGCTTTCCCAAAAAAAAAATTGATTTTATAAAACAAAACAAATTTTAAATTAAAAAAAATCAAAAAAAAATGTTTTGCTTGCAACCGGATTTGAACTCGGAACCTCCTGACTACAAACATTTTTTAACGAAGCGGCAGCATTTTTATAAACTCATTGGTCTACCAGTGAATTGATTTTTGTACGTCTGGTAGCATTGGCTAGGTAGCACTGGATAACCACTGGTTGCAAACCTTGGCATATCACTCTAAGCCAATTCTTTGCCAGTGGTTTTTTTTATAAACCACCGAAATTTTTGTAAAACAAATACTGGTAAAACGCTTTTTGCAAACGCTGGCAAAGTGTCCCAAATGAGTGTTCTGCCAGTCATTTATTTTTAACACCGTGGTTACCCAGTGGTATGCCAGTGCTTGATTTTTTGTACGACTGGCGATTTCCGACTGGGAAGTTTTAAAATTAGTCGATACTTATTGGCTTTAAAATGAGCTGTGAAATAGAAGTGCGTGAAAAAATAATTCGATTATTTAACGAAATAAAGAATTTGTACCCAGCTATGAAAATCCACCTAACTGCCCAGAGCTCAAACCAATCGAAAGATATTGGGCTCTGGGAAAAAGAATCATCAAGCGCGCAAAACAGGTTGCTGAAAACACAAAAACATTTTCAAGAAAATGGTTATCATCAAGCAAAAAAATCACTGAAGTCACTATTAAAAGTTTAATGGGAGGAATTTCATAAAAAATTAAATTTTTCATTAAAAGCCACTAATGTGTAATATTTTTTTATTAAATGTAAACATGAATAAGATTTCTGTTAATAAAACGTTTTTTTCTTTTGTACATGGCTGAAATCAAAAAATGTGATAAATTTTTGGGCCAAATTTGTGAGAAGCAAAAAGTGTTAATATTTCGGTTTTTTCTTAATGGAATCAGTAAGTTTAGTCATTATAAACCTAATTGCAAAAAATCTCATCGACAAGTTGTCGCAATAACTTTTTTTGCACAATTTTAATTTTTTTTGTTGTATTGGAGTTTACATTTCTGCAAGCAAAAGATATAACAAAAAAAATTGCGTACGAATTTTCTTCAATTTATTAGTTTTTCGTATTTGGGTTTTCAATTTGCTTTCCAATGATATATAATTTGTGTTTATCAAATTGGCGGTTTCGCGAATAAAAATACAATTCATTCCGCGAAAAAAAATTTTATTTTTTTTTTAATTTTGTATTTTTGGTCCTTTTAAATGCTTTTCAAAAAAATAAAATTTTTTAAAATCCCAACAGCGGTTGCGCAGTTACAAAATAATATATTAAAAACATAACATTTCGCGATCAAAAAATTCTTAAATTGTGTGAAACAAATTTAATTTGTCAAACTAATGTCAGTAATGACTCGAAATATCGATTTAAAACCAATGAAATGCAAAATTAATCGTTTTTCGCTCCAGCAGCTTAGGGTAAAAAACTTAAAAATTTTTTTGATTTGACGCAAAATTATTAGTTGAATCGTCTTTTGACGCATAAATATTAGTTGAATCACCTCTGTTTATGGTTATTTTAAAATATTTTAAACATTTATCTACATTTATTTGAATGAAATCTGATGCAAACAATTGTGGTTACGGAGTTTACATTTGGTTACTTTTTTCGTTTTCTTTCAGAAACGCTTTGTCAGAATTTTTTTTCCGAAACAAAATCGCATGATGCCTACAAGGTTAATCCAAAGATGGCATTGTTTTTCTTACTCGTTAAATAGGCGGCCCTATGCTCCTTGCAGGAGTAAAAAAAATTAGGAACGGAGTTTACAACATTTTTTCAAATCTTATTAAAGACATCCTTTTTCATCTCGAGAATGTTATATGCTGTAGAAAAGCTTCAAGTCTGTTATGCTGGATGATTACTTACAGTCCAACGATCATTTGAGTATAAATAACATTATACTTTTCGCAATATAAATAATAGATAACTCCAAAATTCTGGTATATGCATTTTTATCAAAAATTATGACGAAAAATCGTTACAGAGTTGAAGTCGTGATAGCTAAGATATACGAAAAAGTTTGTAAAATGTATTAATTTTTGTTAAAAACGGCACTTTTCCTCTTCATAAAAATTCTTACAGTTAGTGTTTAGCTTTATTGGTTATTAAAATATAAGCTATTAAAGTTAAAAAACCTTATGAGTTACTTGTTACGGAGTTTACATTTGGCCTATAAAATTGGTCACAAATTTTATCTATTAACCAAAAATTGGTCAGATTGTTATATATTTTGTAAAACAGGTGACAATGCGCTGATATATATCGAAATATGTAACTCAAATGTAATCCATGCATTAGAAATTAGGTGGTTACACGGTTTTTATCACATTTTTTTTATATCACCCATATATCAACTAGTTTAAAAATTATTTGAATTTATTCGTGCACTAATTTCATCGAACACAAACCTTAAAATACCGTTAACCTTATAATACCCTAACGAAATTATTTAAAATACCAATAACTCTAAAATGCCTTAACGAAATAATTTAAAATGCCGTTAACCTTAAAATATCCTAACGAAATAACTTTAAATTTTTTGTTTTTTTCTCTCAAAAAGAAATATTAATTTATTGACTTCCAGCTTTTGTTGGGCAGCTATTGCTATTGTTTTAACTAGAGATGACACAAAATGTTCGTGAACCACGTCATTTTGAGTAATAATTACTATACTTACGTGATTTCTGCATGAGAGGGAGTTATAATAAAAAACTCGTGCGTGATTCATGCGGGAGTTTGGTTTTTATACCCTACACCTTTTCGTAGACAGGGTATAATAAGTTTGTGCTGATGTTTGCAACAGCAAAAAATATTGGACCTGGACCACCTTTTAGTATACTTCGTTAAGACTCAGAATCACTTTCTGTTTCAGTTTACCTATGTCCGTCCGTCCGTCTGTCCATGTATTCTTGTGCGCACACTAGGGGCGAATATTAAGATATTTTGATAAAATTTGCTACAGTGACTTACATCGCCGAAAAGATGAAGCCTATTGATTTTGGTTAAAATCGGTATATGGTTAGACCTAGTGCCCATGTAAGGATTCCATCAAATACGAATATATTTGAATGAAATTTGGTGCACTAAATCGCATGGGCTCATGGACAAAGCTTATTAATTTTATTTATAATTGGTCCACGTTTGGACCTTGTACCCGTATAAAGGTCCCCCAAAAATGGGCATGTTGGCGCCCTACAGTTTGCAAATATTAAAATATTTTGACGAAATTAGGTATATCGGCCCAAGGACCAAGTCTGTAGATTTTGGTTTAAATTCTTTCATGTTTGGACCTAGTGCCCATAAAAAGGTCCCCCCAAAACTGGCTTTTTCACACGCTACAAATTCCATCTGCCCAAGGATTCCAGATACGATCGGTCTATACTTAGACCTATTGCCCATATGGATTGTTTCCGGTTTTTTCTTTAATGTACCTAACATTAGGTAAAATCAAAATCCTACAGCCGACTGGTGGTTGAAAAATAATCATGTAGAGACAATCTGACAATAAAATATAAACAATAATACAATTAATGGAAAATCACTGAAGAAGCCTGTCCATGGAAAAATAGGCAGAAACTAGATCTAGTCTGATTTGCAAATTAATGTGTTTATAACTTTTAGAAAAAACGTTTATTCTTCTTCTTAACCACAAACCTACTAAATCAAAATTTATTATAGTTATTTTATTTTTTTCGTTTTCGTTTTATAAACAAAAGTCAACACAAGTCCATTTCAAGCCATTAGAATTTCAGGTCCAAACATTAGTTGGCTTTTAAGCAGACTGGTGTTGGGTTTCATATAGTCGGCATTCCCGACTTTATAACTTTTTTAATCATGTCACCATAGATTTTTAGTAATGTTTATTGTTTTTCCTGAGAATTTCGTGATAGTGAGTTATTTTTTATATAGTTGCGTGAGTCGAGCGTGGTTACTTTTTTCACTCACGCGCCCATTTATAGTTTAAACACACATGTAAGGTTTCACAAAGTAACGAGCCGTGATGTTGTCAAAAGTTTTAAAACAATGACTATCGTTAACTTCAAAATACCACTAACGAAAGAACTTAAAATACCTTTTACCTTAATATAAGCAAACGAAATAGCTTTAAATACCGATGACCATAAAATAACTTAACTAAATATTGTAACTTAAATTACTGATAACCTTAAAATACCCTAACAAAATACTTTTGAAATAGTGCTCACTAACATTATGAATCGGTTGCCAACCCTGTTTTATTTTTGTCATTTTAAGACAATTTATTCTACAATAGAAATATTAGGAATTAGTACACGATGCAAGAGATGCCAATTTAGGTTTAAAACGTAAAATTTCCTTCTAGTTTTTTTTTCTTGGAAATTCTTTGATCTCGACTCTGGATAGTCTTAAATTGAGCGTTCTTTTATTTAAGTTAGCCGACCTTAATGTTAAAAAATTCCATCCGAATCTCTTATAAATTCAAAGGGCTTTGCTCAAAACGCTTCATAGTTTATTCAAACTGCATCAGAGAAATTGAATTAAGGGCAATTCGAACGTCAACTACCCCTATCTACGATTACCCAGTATTGGAATTCGAATTGTCAAGTTTTTCTAAATTCTTTTTTGAAAATGACATTTTGTATCCCCAATGCTGGGATATATTTAATATGGAACCCTATCCTTCCATGGATAACGTGTGAATCAAACTTAAAGCTGGTAATCTACTAAAAATACTAAATTTGCATGGTTCGGTAATTTTTAAACTAAGTTTTAACAAAAAACCCTGAAATAACAAAAAGTGAAAATTAAACAATACGCAAAATACCGAAATGAAATAAAAGTTTTTAACTAACCAAACCTTTAAAAATCAAATTTAAATATACTAAGTCCCGTTAACTTATCTCAATTTATACCATGGTTAAGACCTCTACTAACCTTAACCACTGGTAAGCATATTTTTTGAATAACTTATCTAAATTTTAACCAAGCATTTCTTCTAACCAATGCTAAAATTTAACCATAGAAATTTCTGTGGTTAAAAAACTTAACCAAGGCTATTTTAGAACAATTCACCCTACATAAGATATTTCAATACATTAGACTTGTAATGATGATTATTAAAAAAATTTAAAGCGCAGCTTTAACCAAACTTTGACTAAGAATCGTTTATGACGCATGTAAGTATTTTCGATGTGCATTTCCCCCACTTTACCAAAACTTATAAAAATTTCATCAGTACTTAAAATCGTGCACAAATTTTTGCTATTTAGGATTAGGTTTCTGTGGTAGCTTACAGAAATTGGCCTCATATAAGGAAATAGGAAAAATTTATTTTTTTATTGGTTCAGGGAGCCAAAATCTGTCTTGAGTAATTAAAACCAAAAATGGTGACCAATATTACAACAATTTGACACGAATTATACACCTCTACAAAATGAAAAGTCGCTGTTGGTAGAAGCTTGATACATACTTTTAGTATTTTATTTGCTGATTCCAAATCTCTATTCCGAATTCTCTATCACCTCTCAATTTTGAGAAAATCGTTATTTAAAAAATCGAAAAATAGCTTTCTACGAATTTTAAAATACTATACAAAACGCATTCAAATAGCTTAAGACTTTTTGTTACGATGGTAGTAAAGAATGAATTTTGTTCTCTAAAATACATAGGACAACATTTTCTTAATTTGTGTACCGTTATAGGAAAAAATTCTTTTAAAAACCACTCTCAAAAAAACAATTGTTCCATCAATTTTGGGTAACTTACATTTAAGAATTTGGAATCAGCGTATCAAATTCAAAATGAATCATGTATCAAAGCTCAAGACTACTGAATGAAGTACAAGACTACTGAATTTAATTCTTAAATATAAAAAAGCGCATAGAAATCACTCTCCAATTTATGAAATGTCAACCAATCATGTTTTAAATATTTTAAAAGTATGTGAGGAACCCCTGGACAACCCACAGTTTTGACTCGCAATTACAAAAAGATACAAAATCTTGCACAGAGATTATTTTTCTACTCACTTTGATGTGTTGATCACATAAATTGCCTTAATTTAATAATCTATCATAAAATTTCCACTATTTTTTTTTTTTTAATTTTATGCGCGAATCTTTCCGCGGTTGTCTAGATTAGCACGAAATACTTATTAATAGTTCCAATAATCCACTTTTATTTTATAGACTTACCAAATGGATTTAATTAAATCACCTCTCGTAGTGCAAAAAGACACAATCATTTTATAGCATTTAGGGACCGTGAATCTTAAAAAAAACGACGTGGTCAAGTGTATTATTTTTTTTACGGCCAGAAACACACAAAAAACCGCGAGAAAAACTTTTAATTTTCCCGTATTGAAAAAAAATTTTTTTGTTATTAATTTTTGTTTTTGTTTTTATTCTGACATTTCATACTAAGGTTAACTACCCAGAGTTAAAATATTGATAAGTTATTATGGGTAAATTTTCATAGGGATAAATATTTAGTATTGGTTAGTTACCCATGGTTAAGGTAAAGTCAACTTCTCGAGAAAAGTTAATGGGCCTAAATAAAATAATTTAAAAAAAATTGTTTTTACAAAAATACCGCACCTAGGGAATTTTTCTGGATGAGTTTTAATGAAATTTTTCAGTGAACTAATAAAGTTTTCTTCACAAAGTAAATGAAAAATTTCTTAAATTTGACGAAAAAGCTTCATATATTTAATGAATACTTTTTTAATGAAAATTTTTCATTGAGTGTATGAAATAAATAAATAATTTTAATAAATAAAATGGAATTTTTAGCAAGTTTTTATGAAAAATTCCATTAATTCAGTGAAAAGTTTCAATGGTCGAGTTCCAGTGAAACTTCATTAGTTTTATGCAAAAATTTATTAATATCATGCAGATAATTCTCTCAGTGCGCGAAGGTGAAATAAAGCTGTTTTGTAGATGTCCTTGAAAACCAAGGAAAGAGTAAATTAATTTACTCTCTTCTGCTCATATTTGAACCAATTCAGTGACATTCCCTCGCTTGACAGTCAGTGGATAGGTCCTTTGAGGACAATTGACTCCTCTTTTCCCATAGCGAGTCTTCAGAAATTTAAATACACCTTGAAAAATCGGAACTTATTGTTGAAAAATTATCTTTTGAATTGCCACATACTACAAAATATTTAACTTAATCAATGTTTAAGCGCCCTATGTCCTATGCTCCTAAAAAAAACTCTTACAGTCTTATTTCTACAATTCTTCTTATTTCATCAGCATTACATCTTCCTGATATATAAACCAACACCAGGTTATAAAATGAATTATTTCCGTTTATACATATGTTCAAATATCTCTTTTGTGATATTCTTGTCCATTCATCTAATATTATAGTAAATCTTCTATTGTTAGAAATATTGCTCGATATTTCTTTTATCATGATATCTTTTACATGATTGTAGTAATTTAATATAATGTTCTTTACATCGGTTTCATTTTTTGGCAATGCCAGGTTTTTATTATAACATAGGCGTACCTAGACCATTTTTATGGTGTGGGCAAGCAATCCATTAATTTGCTGCTGTTTATTTGCCCATTCTCACACTCTTAATCATAAAAAACAGTTTCGGCATTATGCTTACAATTTTTTCACACAAAAAAAAAACTTAAACATTATTTCTTGCCTTCCAAAAAAATTTTCAAAATTAAATAATCCTGGTAGCTTATCCTATCAAAATCGCCATGTTTTTATACAAAACTCTGAATAGTGCATCTACCTTTCTGAAGAAAACCTCGTACAAGGAAAGTATCCCAAGCTATATTCTCAGATTATTATGATATTTAATAGAGAAAAGAAATCTAAGATCAACCTGTCTAATTCGTCCATCTCGGACGAACCCTATCTAACCCCATATTCTGACCACTTAAATTACCGAGGTGGTGAGATGTTCATCTTATAATTTTTGTTTCTACAAAATATTGAAATTTCATTAAAATAACATAGTAGTGTTTATTATACTGCATTTAGACTGAGCAAAAACTACCTAGTTTTTGTACAAAACTAGTTTTTGTTTGTTTTTTATGTATGTGTTTTGACAAGTAAAAACTAGCAACGGCCAAAAACTAGGTAGTTTTTGCTCAGTCTAAATGCAGTATTAGGAATTTTTCAAACAACATTTCCTATTTAAGAAATATTTAAAACAAAAATCGATCTTAGTTCTGACTATAGAACTGACCATTAGATTTCAACAAATTATCTGGAAACCAGTAGACATTTTCCCAAACCAAAAACACAGGATTAATTGATATTAAAAATAAAGTAATATTGTGATACTTTTTGCCATCAAAATCATAGATAAAAGAATTGTAGGTTGATTTTTTTAAAAATTCTGGGGTGGGCAAAAATCAGTCTAAGGCTAATAAATAAGGCTAAGCCCACCCCAGACCGGCCTAAGCCCGCCAATGTATTATAAAAACTTTCTCGAATAAACGAAGATCTAGTTATGGTTTGGATTGACATTCCGTCGACTGCGGCTAGTTTGGATACCATTTCAGGAAATGTTTGTCCTACCATATAACGTTCAATGCCTATTCAGCTTACACTTTTTTCTTCGGGTACTTTGCTAATTTTAGCTGGAACGTTATTCTTGTTTTTGTTTTCTTCAAGTTGCATGACCATCAATTTTTTTTTTTTTTGAACCAAATTTAGATGTCGGGTAACCAAATTTAGATACCTCCGTTAACCATTAGTCTTTTAGTCTGACATTTTATTCTTTAATATAAAAGAATATATCAGTTTGAAAGCAGGTGTATTAAAATAAAGTAAACTTACTTGAAAATATCACATTTATTAATGAAAACGTTACTTATAAAATTATTTGCCCCTAAATATAAAGGAGTATTTTAAATTTAAAGTGGACTTTATTTTTAATCATACGGTTTTGTTCATTTTGTGTATGAAAACCTTACAAAAATATTTATATTTTCAAACATTTTGATTGGTTGAAAATAAATTAACCAATCAGAAACCAAGTCAAGGTATACTGCCACTAGAGTTTTTCTTTTCCCGGACTTTTTCATTTCCCGGGACAGCGGGATTTTTTTCTGAATTTCCCGGGATCTCGGGAATTCCCGCTCGTTAGAAAATGAATATATCCGACGTATGTTTACTTGAAAAACTCGATATCTATTAAAAAAACTTACGACAAAGTTCATTATTTTGTTGCAGTCATGGGAAAATCTACTTAATATATTCTTAAATAAGGGCTTAATATAAAATATCCATATCTTCCACTTTTTCGAGATCAATTCGTTTAACAATTTAAATAGCGAACTAATATGCAGGTAATATATTTGTTGGAAGGCCGTCTTAATTTTAAAACAACTCTTAGAAATACGTTAATTAAATATTATTTAATTCGCTGTTTAAACGGTTAAACAAATTGAATCATAAATTCTTTCAGGATGTAATGGAATTGTTAATGGGTGCAAATTTGTATCGGACCAGCTTTAGAATCAGAACTAAGATCGATTTTTTGATTAAATATGGAATCCAAAAATTTCTATTTCTAGATAGTTTGTTTCTATGCAGATTTTCAGAAGTATTCGTATATTTTTATTAAAAAGTTTAAAAATGAGTATTTTTCACACAAATTTTTAGGCAAATCGTATATCTTTTAATAAAAATAGACACTAAAATATTATTAAATAGTTTTATAACTTTAATTGGTATTTTTTGAATAGAAATTTTTTATGGCACAACTACTTAAAAAAATTATTTAATTTTCATTGTTGCATTTTTTTTTAATTAACATATAAAAAATCCAAAAAGCATCTGATGCATTATTTTAAAAATAACAGTAAGCTTTAAGTGCAGCGAGAAGTTTTCAACTCAGTCCCGTTCAAAAATATATTTTTTAATATATTGTATTTTTTAAATATCCCAGAGGATGATTTCCGATGCAAATCGAAATATCGGAAGAAAATTAAAAAATAAAATATTAAAAAATAAAATACAAAATATTTGGATTTTTATTTTTTTTTTAATTTATGACCTAAAGCCAAACAATACTAAAAATATAACAACACCAAAGGTCAACAATATTTAATCTAACAAAAACATAAAATTTGAAAAATACAACTGAAATAAAGGAATAGCAATTGAAATTTAAATTAAATTATTTGAAGTAGGTAATAAAAACTCAAAACACTTACATCAATTGAAAATACGAAAATATTATCATTTTTTTTTTTTAATTTTAATGCCGAGTTTTTTTTGGAGGTATTTGGAGCTGAAATACTGATGTTGAAATGTTGTGTATGTATATTGCTTTATTTGAACAAAGACCATCATTAAAAAATATAAAATTTCCGAGGTACGAGTATTTTTGTTGGTATTTAAACTTGATAATGTCTAATAAACTTTGTTTCGGTTTAACTAAACCTAAAAAATTCGGCCTAAATAATATTTTTTATATTATATACATATATATATATTATTAAATTTTAAATCGCATTTTTTAATTTTAAATATTTTTTATTTAAATTATTTTTAAAACAATCAATGTTTTTAATTGAAATAAAGCTACCAAAATTTTAATATACTAGCTAAAAATTCTGTAAAAGAATAAAAAAAATCCCGGGAAATCCCGCACTAAATTCCCGGGATTGCGGGATTGAAAAAAGGGCGGGATTCCCGGGAATTCCCTAAATGCCACCCAATATTTTAATTACCAAGTTTTTAGGTTTTACTGAATAAGTTGTGCGAAAAATCTTTATTAGTTGAAATGCTCCTAATTACTTGGCAAAGATTTTTTTTGTGTGTCAAATAAATTGATTGCCTTTTAAAAGATTTTAACAATGACATTTTTGTTTTGGTATTTAAAATGTTTTTTATGACTAAAATTCAAAAATCCTATTCCAAACAAAATAATTTTTAAAAATTTAATATTTTTAAAATTTCCCGTTTTCTCGGGAAAAATATAAAGGGTTCTTCAACAGGGACGCTACAAAAGTAGAAAGACAGGGACAGCAAACGACGCCATATTTCTTGCCGCTCTTTTGACATTTCTCTTCAGTAAGGTTTGCCATTTCATGATGGAAAGATATACGAGCCAACAACGAGTCGAAATTATTAAAATTTACTACCCACATTCGGAGTCAGTGGCCTCAAAGTTAAGAGCGCTACGTCGTCATAATGAATGGCTTCGTCAATAAACAAAATATGCGTTATTGGTCAGACAGCAATCTACACGTACTCCATGAGTCATCATTGCATCCCGAAAAAATTACGGTTTTGGTGCGGTTTATGGGCCGGCGGCGTCATTGGGCAGTACTTCTTCCGTTATGATCAAGACCGGCACGTTACTGTGAATGGGAATCGCTACCGTTTAATAATAACCGAATATTTTTGGCCCCAATTGGATGATATGGACTTGGAGGACATGTGGTAACAACAGGACGGCGCCACAAGCCACACAGCGAATGTCACAATCAATTTATTGCAAACCAAGTTTGGAGAACGTGTTATCTCACGAAATGGTCCAGTCGATTGGCCGTCTCGGTCGTGCGATTTGACGCCGTTGAACTATTTCCTGTGGGGCTACGTCAAATCTATGGTCTATGCCAACAAGCCAGCGACGATTGATGAACTTCGTACGAATATCGGCTGATTTATGCTTGAAAACTGTCGAAAATTGGGTTCAGCGTCTGGACTTCTGCAAGCGTGCCCTTGGTGGCCATGCAAAAGGGATCGATTTCCATACATAATGGCATCGAACGTACTTTCACAGGAATAAAGAATTTCATTGATATCCAAAACCGTTTCTGTTTTATTTAAAAAAACTTTTGTAGCGCTCTTATTGAAGAACCCTATATTATTTTCCCGGGAATTCCCGGCAAACTTTTCCCGGGATTTCCCGGGAATTCCCGAACCCCAAACCCTAACCATATGACACTGAAACAACTAAAATTGTATCAGTTACTGTGCTGAAACGATAATGATTTAGGTGTCATTTAACTATCGTGTATCATTGAAAAGATACTACATAATTTGGGTCCAGTATAATATTTTTTTTTGTCGCGCTCTGATACCGATTAATTACACAATCCAACATTTAGTGTTGTTTTATTTATCAACAAACTTATATATTAACATATTTATTGTTTTTTGTATTTATTTTTTTTTTATACAGTTGGAGAACAAAGTGGGAAAGCAAATCGTTCAATTGCTAGACACATTCCGGGCCCTACTCTAGATCAATTGAATCAAAGAACTTCGACTGCAGCATCAGAAATAAGTCGTGCCCATATGTTGGCAATGGAACGTGGTGAAAAACTGAATTTATTAGAAGAGCGTGCCGAACGTATGTCCAATCAAGCTCAAGATTTTAGCGGTACAGCGCATAATTTAATGCTTAAATACAAAGATAAAAAGTGGTATCAGTTGTAAAATATCTATTATAATTATTATTATAGGAACGCCAATTCTACCACAGTTATTGTAATATTGCTTTTATAACAACCAAAAAAAAAAAAAAAAAAAAAACAAAAACAAAAAACACTTTCTACTACATTAAAAAAGTACACTTATTTAATTTCTGTTTTCAAATCGTCATGTTATTTATATATTAAACAAAAACAAAAAACATAAACAAAACGTAAAGTATATAATAATTACAACAAAAAAATGTTTTTAATAAAATATAGACCAATAAAAAACGTGTTACAGATTTACAATATTTGTGTTTAACTTGTATCGAAACTGCTTGTTGAGCGTCCTAGGAATTAATACAAAAACAAAACAAGTGTATTGAAAAAAAGTAAAAGCATGAAAAAAATGTTTGCGGTAAAAATAAATGTTTGGAGTGAAAAAAAATTCTGCTCAAAAAAATTGAGGGAAAAAATTTGAAGTGACTGCAAAATTATTCACATCTAGGTGTCTGGTGAAAACATATGACAAAATAAATATTTTATTCACCAGACGCTGCTATGAGATCGTACTGAAATACACAAATTTGTATTAAAATTTTAAAGGTAATGGGAATGGGTTTGTAGCAAGACCCGAAAATGCATATTCCATACTGCTGGGTTTGTAGCAAGACCCGAAAATGCATATTCTCTACTGCTGGCACTTATCAATTTTTTAAAATTTTTCTTCTCTGTAATTTACTTGTAAATTTTATCATTTTTCTTTCATTTGGAAAACAATTTAAAGATCATTTGATAATGCGGGAAAAAAAGTTTTGCAAAAAAGTAAGTTCTTACATTCAATTTAATGGCAATGAAATCACAAATTAATTTGTCCAAATAATTAATTAGTCTCACGTATGATCTTTTATCTCTACTTTTTCATTTATTTATTACAAAATGTTTAATTTATCCAAAATACTCAACTGGACCATTTTTAAAAATGTATTTTAGAATTGAAAAAATAAAATATATTTCTTAAAAAGGCAATTATAGAATCATTAAATATATTTTTTACGACTTTAAAAGCATGGTGACAATTAAAGTACTACATGAATCAAATTTTCCGACCTTTAAAGGGGGGTGACAATTAAAGCACACCGACATTTAAAGTAGCTGACAATTATAGAACTTTAAGTGTATTATATTTTATTGTTGGCAGTATTGATTAGAAATTGTATTCAAAGAAACTTTGAATCTGAAGTTTTTCAGATTTTAAATTTTTTTCTAAAGATGTAAAAAATCTACATTAAGTTATCGACATGTAACAGTTTCGGGTTTCCTGATCTTAACTTACTAATAATTGGCAAAAAATCTACTAGTTTCAACAGTTCTTTTCTGTCATTTTTTACAAATTTTTAGTTGTTTAAGCAAAATTTACAGATCTATTTTAGTAAGTATCAGAAATGTTTAAATTTAAAAATCTGAGATTCCGAAACTTCCCAGAAAATTATTTGCAATCGGTTGCCAACCACAAAAGTTCTTACTAGAACCGATGCCATGGAACTGGTTCCGGAACCCGTACCACGGATCTTATATATAAGGTATAACTGACGGAGAATCAGTTCTAGAACTAGTCCCAGATGTTATAGTATTAGTTCCATATAGAAACGGTTGTTTTTGGGACAATTTCAAACAATAATAATCGATGTCAGAATTTATAGTGGAAGGCATTTCAAAGGAAAAGTAGTTATTCCACAACCGATTCTTTGGAACAGAAAATTTTGATGGGTTAGAATATGAAACCTTTTTTAATTACATCTTTGTGTTTTATTGGTAAAAAATTAAGGAAATACATTAGTTTTTCATTAATCGATTAATCGCCAATTTTCTCGACTAACCGACCCGAATAACCGGTTAATTAATTTTAGTGATTTTTCGAATAATGCATTAACCGATTAACCGCATATGTCGAATAATTGGAAACACTAATGAAAACCTTACAAAAATATTTATATTTTCAAACATTTTGATTGGTTAAAAATAAAATAACCAATCAGAATGCTCAAAAAATAAACCAAGCCAATATTTTAACTAAAGTCGACTTTAACTGAAATATACAGCTGCGGTCAAAAAAATAGCACCAAACCAAACAAAAATGTGCATGCACATTATTGGCAATAACTTCTTCTCAACGTTTTGACATCGATATCGCTATATTTTGGCATCTTTTCTTCAAAATTGAGTTCCAGATTTGCTGAACAGCCTTCTAAAGTGCTCCATTACTGGTTGGGTGTATTTGAGACTCTCCCTTCTTTATATCTGCCCATGAGTTTTCGATTGGATTAAAATCTGAGGACTGAGCGTCCCAATCCAGTAACTTTGTTATCTTAAAACCAATTTTTCGCAAATTTACTGGTGTGCCTCAAGTAATTGTCTTGCTGGAAGCCCCACGCCAGCGGTATTTCCTCAGAATCACACGGTAGGATTACTTCCTGAGGGATATTATCGTAAATGGGCTTATTCATGGTTGTTCTGATCCAATATATGGATCCTACACCATAGTAAGAAAATCATTTCAATACCATAATGCTAGACCCGCCATGTTTAATTGTTTTTGTTGGTATTTTTGGATTAATTTCGTCATTTTGTGGTCTTCTGATCTAGAATAGTAATGTCTTGCCTACAAATAAGAAAATTTTGGGCTCGTTTGTCCTAAGAACATTTCCCCACTTTTCAGCTGGATATTACAAATCTGCTTTAGCGAACTACAAACGATTTGCAACATGCTTACGTGAGAGCAGTGGCACTTTTCGGAGACTACATGCATTGAATTTGTTATCTCGCATTCTCTAAAGAATAATTTCAACACTTACTGTTACATTCAGTTCCTTCTTAAGCTCTGCAGCTAGCATAAATGATGTCCTTTTTGCATTGCCTGAACAAACGCTTAGCCGTTAATGGTGACGAAACGCTCTTGCGAGCAAATTTCATAGTTTTAAGTAAAATTTATTGCATTTACCCAGCAAAATATTGGTAATGACACCTCATTACTATCTGCATTACCCAAAATGATGAATCATTACCTTTTGCATTATTTTATAATTTAAAATAATGACTTCCTAATAAGGGCCTATTGTATTCATTGTTTCTAAATATAAAATAATGACTTACTCGTAATAGTTTAAATAAGTACTTTTTACACAGTTAAATTTTGTAAAAATTTTATTTATTATATGTAAATATGTTTTATGTTTAAATTTGTATGACGTGTCCTAGAACTAAAACTTAAATTTTTCTCAATTTATTTCCTTAAGCTAATAGTATTTGCCTAACTCCTTATTTTTAAGAATCAAGTAAGCAATCTGATAACCACTTATAATTCAACTTTTTGTAAGCATGTGTGTAACCACTTATTATTCAAAACCTCATAACTACTTATTTCTCATTTTTTCGTAAGCGAGCGGGTAAGCGTGACTACTTATAAAAACGACCACGCCAAACAAAAATAATGAGTTTAGACGCCAAAAAATAAGTTGTGCGGAGCTATGAATTTCTATTATATAACCACTTATTTGGTAATGAAAGATTTTGCTGGGTACATTCATTTTCTTACAACATCAAACCAATTTGTTATTACAATGTATCTACCCAGGTAGAAAATTACAAAGGGGCCAGCACTGGCAAAGCACCGAAATGGGTGGTATGAGTGTTTGTTAACAGCGCTTTCCCAACGCCCAAATGATAACACCGTTCCAGGGTTGTGCCAATGCTTTACACAAGCCCTGGGAAAGCACCCATAAACATAAAAATCAAATGCTTTGAAAACGCTGAAATAAAAAAATTAAAGTGCTTTCCTGACACCCAAATGATAACACCGATCTATTTAATGCTTTGCAAATTATTGAGATAGCACCAAGAAACACAAAAATCAAGTGTTTTCCCTGCCACCAAATTATGAGCCCTCATCACCGAAGAATTTTAAATTACTCTAAAAATAGACGATTCTTGGAGTTATTGTATTGTGGAGTCAAAAATTATTTAAATATTCACTCTTGGAGTTTCTTTTTCAAAAACAAAATAATGTTATAGGAAAACAAGCGCTGAGAATTCACCCTTTTAAAGCGTTGGGGAGGCGTCCAAATTTAGTGCTTTGCCAGTACTTCTTTTTGAAAGACCGCGGTCTACTTGCGCTTTGCCAGTGCTTCTTTTTTGTTACCACACATAATTTCCACCTGGGTATGATCAGAAACCATATTTTTAATAACAGCGCATTTTTCAGGCATGCAAGGCTTTTCGTGTTCCATGACTTGCAAAATAAATAATAAAATGTTTAATGAAATTTATTAACAACAATAATAAATTATTTTACCTTTAGTTTTTTTCACACAATATGTCATTGGAATGCAAACGGCCTAAGCCATCATAAAAACGAAGTAGAATATTTTCTACACTCGAAAGAGGTTGATATAATGCTAGTATCAGAAACACACTTCACATCAAAGACAATGACACTAAACATCCCAGCGGTCGAGCAATCGGCGGCACGGCCATTATTGTCAAAGCAAATTTTAAGCACTATGCCCTGCAAAACTACTCAACAGACTATCTTCAAGCTACAACTATCTGTTATGATATCCCCATGGATAAATTAAATATATCTTCGGTGTATTGTCGACCCGGGTTTACAGTCTCAGAATAACAGTTTCACGATTTCTTTTCCACACTGGGTACAAAATTTTTAGTCGCAGGAGACTTTAATGCGAAACACACCCATTGGGGCTCTAGACTCATCTCGCCAAGGGACCGTCAATTACTTAATGCAGTTTCGACTGCTAAACTTGATGTTATTTCATCTGGCCATCCCACTTACTGGCCTACAGATCGGGAAAAAATTCCCGACCTAATAGATTTCGGAGTTACAAGAGGCATTAAACGTGAACAAATATTAGCCACCCCGCTTTATGACCTATCGTCTGATCACTCCCCGGTTTTAATAAACATGCGCAGCATAAAACACATTTCTCCTGTCAAAGCTACTATTCCTAATAAAAATACCAACTGGTTGAAATACAAAAAGTATATAAGTTCTCACCTACCCCAAAATATTTCGTTGAAAAGTAGTAACGAGATCGACTCAGCAGTTGCTGTCTTTACGGAGATTTTATTCTCAGCTGCAAAAATAGCTTCCCCTGAAAAACCGACAAGCAGCAATTTCAGATATAAATATCCAATTAGCATCGATAATCTAATTAAACAGAAAAGAGAAATTCGCAGGCAATGGCAAATACATAGATCACCTACTCTAAAGAAACAACTTGCATCATGCAGCAGACAATTACGTGCCGCTTTAAAATACTTCCGTGAATCTTCTCTCAAAGACTATCTATCGAATCTTGACCCAACCGATAGAACAAATCATAGCCTTTGGCGAGCTACAAAGCAATTTAAATGCCCTACAACACTAGAGTCACCAATTCGACTTCCCAATGGCGATTGGGCTAGGAATAACCTGGAAAAAGCTAACGCCTTCGCAAAGCACTTGGAACAAGTATTCACACCAAACGTCTTTCCAAACATAAATTGCGACCTGCAAACATTTTGTAGTACTCCTAAAAATCCAATTAAATTCAGACTCCCAGAAGTGATGAATATTATTGGAGAGCTTGACGTAAAAAAGTCGATAAAATATCGAGAAAAATGATTAAAGAACTTCCCGAATATGCAGTTAGAACACTGATGTTTATATTTAACGCCATAAATAGATTAGGGCACTTTCCCCTAAACTGGAAACAGTCACAAATAATTATGATCCCAAAACCCGGCAAAAACATTATGCAAACATCATCATATAGACCAATCAGCCTGCTGTCAATATTATCAAAAGTGTATGAAAAACTACTCCTTAATGTTATTATACCTTATACTAACGATCATGGTATTGTACCTCAGCATCAGTTCGGTTTTCGAAAAAGCCATAGTACAATACAACAAGTGCATCGAATTGTCAACATTATAAGGGAAACATTTGAATCAAAACTTTACTGTTCAGCTCTATTTATCGATATCTCTCAAGCGTTCGATAAAGTTTGGCACAAAGGACTTATTTGGAAAATTACCCACACTTTACCACAAAATACTCACAAGATTCTCGAAAATTACTTGTCGAACCGCTCTTTTGTAATCAATGTGAAAGAAAACTTCTCAAGTACGCGATTAATAAGTGCAGGCGTTCCACAGGGTAGTATATTGGGTCCCTTTCTATACCTATTGTACACTGCAGACATGCCCACCCATAGCCTAACGAAAACGTTCACATTTGCTGATGATACAGCGATTATCAGCACACACTCTAGTCCCACAACTTCATCTAATCATCTTCAAGCCCACATATCTGAACTAGAAAAATGGCTCGAAAACTGGAAAATAAAGATTAATCCATTTAAGTGTGCTCATGTAACCTTTACTCTACGAAAGGAAAATTGCAGCCCCATCAAAATTAACAACGTATTAGTACCTCAACAAAATCACGTAAAATATTTAGGAATTCACCTTGATCGTCGACTAAGTTGGAGTAAATCGAATCCAAATTAATTCAAATAAAATTGAAGACATCTCAATTGATGTGGCTTATAAATTCGAGATCCACTCTTAGTCTAGAATACAAAGTTCTCATTTACAACGTAGTAATTAAACCAATTTGGTCCTACGGTATCCAACTGTGGGGAACAGCTTCTGCTTCAAATATCGAAAAACTCCAGAGAAGACAATCTAAGATTCTAAGAATTATTACTGGTGCCCCTTGGTATTTCAAACATTCAAACCTTCACAAGGATCTCAACATCCCCGATGAGGCAATAAAAAGCAGTTTAAAATACGTAAACAAACTTATTGAGCATCCAAATCCCCTAGCCCGCAGCATACTTTCTAGCGATGGTCATATGCGTCTGAAGAGAAAAGACACGCTAGACCTGGCATTGGAATGATGTATAATAAAATCTAAAATCATTTAGTTGGAAACTGGCAATGGTCTGGTACAATTAGTATAAGGTAGTATTTAAGATTTGAAAACTTATTGTTATTTTCTTTAAGAGAAAGATTCAATAAATACAAATATATTAAAAAAAAAAAAAAAGTTTTTTTCACTTTTATTTCTATTATTGTATTAAATCAATATTTCATTTTTTAAGAATTTTTGCATGTTGGTGCTATTTTAATGACTTCCCTGATGCAGAGTCTTTTTTATAAGACCGGTCATGAGTAAAGAACCGTTGACATTTTGTTTTGGAAAAAAGCAATCTCAGAGAGAATACACTTAGTATAACGATATCGCTTAGTTATGTCCAAATAATAACCGTATAATTTTTGTTTTGTTCGAATGAAAAATAATTTTGTCATTGGTGCTAATTTTTTGACCGGCACTGTACATTTAAAAAATTTAGATAGTAAGAGCGAAAATGTTTTAGGAAAACAAGCGCTGGGAAGTCACACTTTTCAAGCGATGGTAGAGCGTCCAAATTTAGTGGTTTGCCAGTACTTCTTTTTGTAAGACCGCGGTCTACCTGTGCTTTGCCAGTGCTTGTTTTTTGTTACCACACATAATTTCTACCTGGGTAGTTTCTTACGTACATACCCAGTATAGAAACGGTAATGACATATCATTATTTTTTGGACTACAAGTAATGCATTATTTTGAAACATATAATAATGAGTTACTGATAATGACTTATTTTTGTCATTATTTCAAAAAGAAAATAATTTTCTAGATTTTTTTATAAATTTTTTTAAATCTATTTTTAGACTCAATATTTTTTAAACACTGGTAAGGATATATGTATGTAACCACATATTTTTTGATTTTTTGTATGTTGGCGTGTAAGCTTGCTTGTGTGCAGCAGGTCAATTATGATTTAATCTACTAAATATTACATGTCGATATAGCTCAGATGGTAGAGCTATTGACTGGAAATCTGTAGACCCAGGTTCGATTCCCGCACCAGCATATTTTATTAAAAAAAAAATACAATAAAAAATATTTTTTTTTTATAATTTATTTTTTGGAAAATCTAATTTTAGACTCATTTTTTTTTGTCAGTACTGGTAAGCACATAGGTAACGATATATTTTTTGATTTTTCGTATGCTGGTGTGTAACCATAACTCATTATTTTTCGCGACATCGCCAAATAAAGGTAATAAGAAATGTAATAACAAAAGCACCCAGTGTAGAAAATCATTACCAGATATCTGGTTATGTAACTACATACGTGGTAATGGTAACTAATTACTTTTGTTATTACATTTCTTATTACCTTTATAACCCGTGCCGAAATTTGAACGAAAATTGCACATTTTGGAAAAAATGTGTATTACTATTAAAAATTCCAAAATTCTAAATTTCGAAAAAAAATTATATTTTATTCCATTTATTCATTTAATATAGTCAAAATGATTTAGACATGGAATTTTGACTTCATCGGATATCAATAACCCACTATAGCCTGGAATCCAAAATGACCCACGAATTTGATACAAATGCAAAAACGTGTTTTTTTTTAATAATTTGGAGATGTCGATTGCTATTTGTACCACATAATAGTTGATATTAAAGAAAAAAAGTAAATTGGAACAATGATAATTCGAGTTTGTGTTTGGAGCGACTGTTTTCCATGACATTTTACAAAAATTGCTTATTTTGTCAAAAATTTAACAAAATTTTAATGTTTTCATCAAATTTTACGCAGTTTTCGGAAAATATCACTTAAATTTGGTTAGACTATAATTATCTTTACAAATGTTTAAAAAATCTTTAACCCTTAGTGGCCTGTGGTCAGTAAAGTCCCATGAAACTTAATATTTAATATGACTACGAAATTGTAAAGCCATTAAATTGATAAAAAAAAAATCTCGACTGGATAAAAATAATTATTTTATGTAACGTGATCCATATGAAGTTAATTTTTATACTTTTGGCCAAAAGAGCCCCAGTAGGAAATTTATATGTTATTTAAAATCATAATCTAGGGACTATAGTACCCAATTCATAGAACAAAGTTAGGTGGCTAGTTGCAAAAAAATCGCGAAATAAAGTCTCAGAAAAAAAAATTTGCAGTATATTTGTTTGCGGAATAAATATCGCTGATTATAAGTTTTTTAATTAAATTTTTGTACCATAGCCTTTTTTCGCTTTCCGCCAGTATTTTGCAATTTTTTAGGTGTGGTTTTGTTAAATATATAATCTAGAAACTATAATACCCAATTTATAGAACAAAGTTCGGTGGCTAGTTGCAAAAAAAAAATCGCGAAAAAATGTCGCGGAAAAAAATTTACAAAAAAAAAAATTCTTACATCAGTATATTTGTTTGCAGAATAAATATCGCTGAATATAAGTTTTTAAATTAAATTTTTGTACCATAAAGTCTTTTTTCACGTTCCGCCAATATTTTGCGATTTTTATGGGTGTGGTTTTGTTAAATATATAATCTAGAGACTATAATTAATTTTTTGTGCCCTAAAGCCTTTTTTCGCGTTCCGCCATTATTTTGCAAATTTTTAAGTGTGGTTTTTTTAAATCATAATCTGAGGACTATAATACTGTAATAAGGAGCCTTTAAAAAAGTTTTCCAATTATTTCATATTCGCTGCGCAAAAATTGGAGGATATAAATGTATAATAAAAATGTTAGGCTCTTCAATAAAAATGCTTTCAAAATTTGATTAAATGTGATAATAGAACTGAAAATTTCATTCTAAAACTGCAATTGCATTTAAAGTGAAATTGCCGATTAGAAATGTTTTTCTAAAAAATTGATTTTAAATAAGGATAAAATTAGCATTCAAATTACTGAGATAGAATAAGAAGTCTAAAAGATATTGCGCTCCCAAGTTATGCAAATTATGTAGCATTTTTAAAAATTAAGCATTTTATATTGAAAAATAAGGTGACTGTTATTAAAAAAATAATTAAAAATATTGCAAATGCGCGGTCCATTTAATTTCATTTGTAGGAAAGTGTTAAGGTTTTCAAATAAATTGATTTTAAAAGAATAAAAGGGGAAAACAGATTGAAAAATGCTCTCAAAAGTACTTAGCAAGTACCTGTAGTACTTAATAACCCAGGAAAAATTTTTACACTCGGTAGCCAACCACACCCATTATACAACTGGTTTCACTGCAACTGATTCCATGGAACTGGTTCCGGAACTAGTTCCTGGGATCCTATATGGAAGGTGTGGGTGCCGTAGAATCAGTTCCAGAACTGATTCTAAAGCAACCGGTTCCACTTTGGAGCTATAGAAGGGGTTGCTTTTGGGACAATTTCAAACAAAAATAATCGGTGTTAGAATCGACAGTAGAAAGGGTTGTAAAGGAAAAGTAGCTATTCTACAACCGATTCTGTGGAACAGAAAATTTTCCTGGGAGGTACCATAGTACTGAACAAGTACCAAAGGTACTTATCAAGTACCATACCCATAAAAATTTTTTACAATCGGTAGCCAACCACACCTATTATACAACTGGTTCCACTGCAACCGATTCCATGGAAATGGTTCCGTAACCAGTTCCTGGGATCCTATATGGAATGTGTGACTGCCGTAGAATCAGTTATAGAACTACTTCCAGAACCGATTCTAGGGCAACCGGTTCCACTTTGGAGCTATAGAAGTGGTTGCTTTTGGGACAATTTTAAACAAAAATAATCGGTGTTAGAATCGACAGAAGAAGGGGTTGCGAATGAAAAGTAGCTATTCTACAACCGATTCTTTGGAACAGAAAATTTTCCTGGGTAGTACTTAGCAAGTACCATAGGACTTGGCAAGTACCACAAGTAGTTAGCAAGTACCATATGACTTAGCAAGTACCTGTAGTACTTAGCAAGTACCATAGAACTTAGCAAGTACCCATAGTACTTAGCAAGTTACATAGTACTTGTTAAGTACCTTGGTATTTGGAAAGTGCGAAGTAATTGTACTTAAGTACAAGCACATTGAAAGTACTTGTACTTATTTTTTTTTAACTACAAGTGCCAAGTGCTTGTACTTTACTAATACTGAGGTACTGAATACTTCCCGACTATGGACAAAGGAATGAATTTCCAGGGAATTCATTCTCTAGGGAATTAATTCCTTGATCGAAATTTGAATCAACTAGAATTGAATGAATTGACCATAAGTTGAATTAACTAGAATTGAATGAATTCCTTGTTGAATGAATGCTTCATATTTTATGAAGGAATTAGAAAAAAATTAATGAATTCCTTTAAGATAAATCGAATGAAAATAAAAGAAATTCATTAAATTCCTTAAGTTTGGTGAGGGAATTCATTCCCAAAATATGAACTCAATTCAAAAAAAGGGATTTAGGGCTTTAATTCATCGCGAACAGGAGTAATTAAGCGAGTAAATATTCTGGTAAGTAGCTGAAAGGCTGTTTTTGCTGGGTGGTTCTAACCTAGGGCATATCGGCAAACTCTTTTAAAACAAACAGTTAGTTCTACGACATGAAATAAGTGGTAAATTTTCTCTTTTATTACATTCCGTGTAAAAGTGACAGGTTCAATTTACTAAAGGAACCAGTTGAATAGCAATTGGCATAAGTTTCCCGCAGAGATGGAACAACTTTAAATAAATGTAATTTTTATACAATTCTCAATACATTTATTCGAGTTCTTTATTTTTATTTTTATAGAAATAACACCTATTAATATCTATGTAATTTTTTTTTGTTCTAGTGTTAATTATATTTATTTAATACACACTTAAACGTACGAGTATAGCATTTTATAAAATATTTGTTTTTATTTTGTTTTCCTTTAAAAAGTACATACACATACGAGTACAACGTAAGATGGAGATTCTTGTTCCTTTTCTCTTGAAAATATATCACTTTCAGTGTGGTCGTTTCTCCGATTTCTAAATACATTTACTACAATTGGAAAGTTTTGTTTACTTTTTGTATTTTTTCAGCTGTAGTAATAGTAGTAACTTGTAGTAAGTAAACGACCACGCCTATAATGAGTACGCCTAGTGATATTGCAATTCTAATGAATATTACTTGGGAGAGTAATATTCATTAGAATTTCATGATATAGAAATATCACAATATCTAGCTCTTAATAAATAAAAATTTCTTTAGTCTTTGTAAAACTTTTCGCGAAATATATGTTTTTATCAAAACATCTCTTTTGTACTGTAAAAAAAATTAATAAGAAATTAGAATATTATCACTCTTTTTACAATATTTGATCCAAATTAATACCTAATGTATAAAATTTTTATTAAATTCGAATTTTGTTATACAATCACTAGCGCAATACACTGAGAGAATTATCTCAGGATATTAATGAATTTTAGCATAAAACCAATGAAGTTGCACTGGAACTCGTCCATTGAAACTTTTCATTGAATTAATGTAATTTTTCATAAAATTTTATGAAAAATTTCATTTTATTTATTAATATTTTCACACAGAGAATTTTGCTGGACGAGTTTTAATGAAATTTTTCGGTAAACTAATGAAGTTTTCTTCACAAACTAAATAAAAAATTTCTTAAATTTAATGAAAACGCTTCATGTATTTTATGAATCTAGTTTTAATGAAACTTTTTCATTGAGTGTATGAAACTTTTAGTAAATAAAATGAAATTTTTCACAGCATTTTATGAAAAATTCCATTAATTCAATGAAAAGTTTCAATTGACGAGTTTCAGTGACTTTTCATTGGTTTTATGCAAAAATTCGTTAACATCCTGCAAATAATTCGCTCATTGTATCATTGTGAATGTGGCTTAAAGATTAGCATTAAAACAATTATAATTTGAGAAATTTACTTCTAAAATATTGTTCAAAATATAATTTTTTTAAAAAATGATCAAATAGCAAGCAAAATGACCATTGTGGGTGGACGTTGCATTTATATGTTAGAATTTTGTTAACCCTTTGAAACACTTTTTTTATTAAGCACAAATACTTATGTTTAAATTCATAAAAGCTTTATAAGGTTATAAGAGGCTTATGAAACAAATTTTGAATGAAAAATTTGTTTTGTAAGCCTCCTATAACTTTATAATACATTCATGAATTTAGACATTAGTTTTTGAAAAAAAAAAACATCAAATAAAAAATATGAGTTTTTGATATTTTTCGTAAAGCCATTTTAAAATTAGCAGCATAAATGATTTTTCCCGCTTATAATCATTTAAAAATAAGAAAATGTTATCAAAAACAACAAATTTCCTCCGTATTCATAACGAAAAGTTAGTAGGTCTTTATATATCGCACACAACGAGCTTTAAATTAGAATGTATTTGCGGCCTAGTAGCTAATTAGAATAGAGTTTATGCAAACGGAAATGCATCACTGTCCTGCATCTGATGAGCCACTGTGGTTAGTTTACAATAGGCTCGTTTTATTTCTATACGTAAAGGCTCCATTAGTCTTTGCGTTCCGTGACGTTTCTGTAATGTGCCGTGCCGGATGGCTCTTTTGTGTAGTCTTTTCCGTAACAACGTATCAGCTGTTTAATGTTGTTTTTCTTAGCAGAGATCTGCGCCAACCAGATTAATCGGTTGCGGTGGCTAAATAAAAAAATTGCAGCGACGGCTTAAAGCTATCTGTGAGCCAAAAGCTGATCGGCTAGCCAACTTTAAGTTGACACATAAAAAACATTGGCTTAACGGTAAAAAAAAGAAAATTAAAAAAATATATACTATTTTTAGATTTTTATCGTGTAAAAAAAATTTCGACGGCGGCGGTGATAAAAATTAGACGGCGGCTCGGCTTATCTCAAAATATCAGCTGTCAATTTGCTGTCACTTAACGGATAACGAAAATTCTGTTTTCAACAGGTTCATCCGGCACGGCACGTTACATTACAGACAAACTTACGACTCAAATGCTTTTTCATAGTACAAAAACAAATCAGCTGATTCGTCACGGCACGTTACGTACAAACTAATTATACCTTAAAGCTGGTTCAAATCAACTGATGCTTTTGTATCGGCAAATTTTGTGTGATGCGCGTTTGACATTTGTTTGTGCATTATCTGCTTTACTGATGGCATTTCGAATATGCAACAGTTACTATGTTGCAAAGCCGATTCTTTTCGGATCATTGCGCATCAAATGCAAAACAGTGATATATTTTCGAATAGTTTTAATGCTAAATTTTAATTATAAATGAATTAAAGTTGTTTTCAATATCACAACCGTTTTACTTTTCTCTTGCTACAGTCTTGTCATGATATTTGTCACTTTTATCATGTTTAGAATACGGTGTAAATTTGCATAAAATTGTTTTTCTTTTTCTAAGCAAACAAAAGGAACAAGCACCTCGATCTTCCACTACATAATAGAGATATATAGATAGTAATTGCAATAGTTTTATACCAATAGGAGCAAATAGAAATAACACAGATATAAATACAACATAAACATTTGAAACATTTATTAGTTTACAGACTTTCTTTCGTACAACGTTTTCCAAACAAACTTTAATTGCTAAAAGTATTCACAAAAGAAATATTTACCTTTGCAAAATATTTATTATAATTAACATGCAGGTATTAATTTCACATTTTATTGCTTCCTAGGTCGGCTAACTTATTAAAACTAATGCTTATTTTAACACTATTTAAAGTTGTTTTGATGGAAATTTTACTCTTGGTTAAGGTAAAGTTGGTCTTTAACCTTAACCACGAATAACATTTAAATTAAAAGTGTTAAAATTTTTTAATTTTGCCAAAGCAATTATTTCTAAAGTAAATACCTCTATTGTTTTCTACCATTTATTTTTCTTTATTTTTTTTTTTGCATTATGAGTAATCTTTTGATATGAAATTATTTTTTGTGGATAATCTTCAGTTTAAAATTTCACTGAAGAACCTCCTTTTTAATTACTATTAAGCGTATTTATTAATTCTCGGTTGCTTTTTTCTTTTTGTAAAACATAATAAACAAAATATTCTCAATGATTCGACCAAATAATGGATTTATTCTTAACTATGTGAGAAGATTTAACTCTACCATATTTAGCTCAAGGCCAGTAACTTAATATCAAATATATACATATACAGATAGTTTTTCTTTTAAATACTTCTAGTGTGTAACAAAATTTGCCAAAAACTTTACAAATTACTCACGCATAAATACAATCAAGATGGCCGAAGAAAAAATTTCGAAATTGCTTGCAGATTGAACTTACCAAAGAATACACAGAAAAAATTATTGCCAATAAAATTTCTTTGCTTTTCAAAAAATTTTTGTTTAATTTTTCCCGTTTTTTTTTGTTTCCTGGGGAAGCTTATAAAATTCAAAAAAAAAAAACTCGTTATTTTAAGTTAAGTGTGCTCCTTTACTTTTTCTGTAATGGTCAATAAAATGAGAGTAATCACAAAATCCTCTATCTAAAAGTCAAAATTATCCAAAAGTACGGGAACGCACAAAATAACTTTTCTAAACAAAAACTATTTAAAAGAAAAATAAAATTGAAATGCGTATAGTTTTAGTCTCAAATATCGCACAGAACCACATATTTTTAAATATGCATTTAAATGTTTTTTTGACTTCGTTCAGTTTTTATATATAGAAGTTTTATTTTGTATATTTCTTTGCTTAATTAAAATTTAGAATTTTCACAATGGTGTTATTTTTTTATCATTGCAGCTGCCTCTTTTACAAATTTTTTAATAGTAAAAAGAGAAGTTAATACTAGACAGAGCCAAAAAATTTTATAAAAATATCTGTAAGAACCCAAAAATATCTGGCCTAAAGGTTTCTAAAACTTGTTTAATATTACAACTAAGAGTGGCTAATAACCATAAAAGAACATTTAATTTCTAACGCATTTTCTAAGTTCTAAACTAAATTATATATTTCAAGTGTAATTTGATTTCTTGGTGATTTCAATTTTCAAAAATTTCAGTTTGTTGTCAATACTTAAAATTTTCTGCAATCCGTTTATGATATGGAGTATATTGTTTTACCCATTTTCTGCCAAGCATGGATTCCGTGCTTATTTTCTGACAAAACTTCGTAGAAGGATAGGTAGACGTGTCTTTAGAGATATGTTTGTAAAAAATGGATTAAGCAATTTAAATACTGTATCTCATAGTTTTGTTACTTGATTTTAACAGTGAAATTATATTTTAATACTTTTTGGCAAGGTTGGTTACCGTTACCGTTACCAATACCTCTAAAAAATTTTACAATTACCGTTATCGTTACCGATACCGTTATTTTTATGGGTAGTTACCGGTATTTTACCGGTATTTATTAATTTATATAAAAATGCAAATTTTTTAACTTTTTTATAATGATCTTCAGTCTTTTTTCTACAAAAAAATTTATGGATAACAATTTTAGTTATAAAAACTCCCAGCATTGAAAGCTTATAATCTTCATTTTTAACACTCAAAATTGAATATATGTTAAGTTTTTACTTGTTTTTATATGTTTTTAACATAATTTATAATACCGGTACGTGCCGGTATTGCTGTTTCGATAACGGTATACCGTTACCGAAACAGTATTAAATAGCGTTACCTTTACCGTTACCGAAACAAATTAAATTGGATACCGTTACCGTTACCCTTACCGTTATTCGTTTCGGTAACCAACCTTGCTTTTTGGACAAATTTTTAATTTATTTGTGCAGTTTCCTTGTTCGATATTAGTTTTAAAAGGTCCCAGCAAGAAAACTTGGATGGAAATATAGCTGAAATTGAAATGTAAATTTAACAGATTTTTTCTTGCTGTTTGTATCTTTCTATTGTTTAGAAAACATATTCTGCTGGATTCAGCTGTTTTTTCGAATGAACGAGTGAACTAGAAGAACGCACTAGTTCAAAAATAAAATCGATTGAAATGAGCTGTGAACTGTAATGCCAAATTGTAGTCATTTTTATTCTGATTGTTTGTTTGTACAAAATGTTTTATTTTGTGTGAAAATTTCCAAGTGTCCTCACATTTTTACTAGCTATTTCTAATTTTTTTTACGATAGACTAACACTCAGGCGATGCCCCCTACTTATGCTAGTGCATTGTGTTTGAATTAGGAAAATAGAAAGATTTAGACAATTTTTAACACCTAACTGCTAATAACAAATAATATTAATAAAAAGCAACTGAGAGTGCGTCTTTGTGACGAGGACGTGATTCAAATAGACGCATATTTCAAGAGGCCATCAAATTAATAATCGAGCTAGATTTGCAAAACACTTTGAGGGGTTTGTTTTAGCAACAGTGTACTTTCATTTCGCGTTCTGACCGCGATGATCATTTTGCAGGATCGTCTAAAACCGCAGAATATAGTTTTGTTAAATATACTGCAAGGAGCTTCTTGGGACAAATCCGAATTTATATACATACGTATTGAATTTATAGTCACTTTCAGAATAAATTTCTTGTTTCTCCTAAAGTACGCTTTTTCATGGACAGTTAGTAATTTTAATTTAAAAAAAAATTATGAACATCCAACATTATAATGCTTAACTTAGGGTGGGAAAAAAGTTGTAAAATGTCGAGTTATGCCAAATTATCACCCTATAGTAACAGACTGCAAGCAACAAACCTGTAATTTTCAAGGAAAACCGAAGGTTAATTTATCAATTTTATGCTTATCTTATAATAAATATGACGAATACTATTAATAGTAACAATAAAAAATAGCCACTTATCAATTAAGTGGCTATTTGCAGTCACATTTTATAAACTTGGCCATTTGGTATTAATATGCGTTGCGTAATATTATTTTGTATTATTAATATTTTTTCTTCTATTGCAGATATAAAAATTACAAAAGTGTGTCTCAAATCAGTCAAAAACATAAGAAAATTAATAAATATGTATTAATGAATGAGGGGAATGTTTAGTTGATCTCTGATTTGGTAAATGAATGTTCTTTAGTTTGACTCTAGATCATAAATTAATATCACTTTCTGTTAAAATTATTTTCAAATTAAAGAAAGATGATACAATTTTTACAAGTAAATTACAAAGAATAAAATTTTTTTAAAGAATTCGATAAGGCCAGCATGACGTTTTTTAAAATCCATTGTTAATGGTTACCCTGTTTATATAGTTGATCAATTTAATTTTACTCGTTCGATTAGAAATCCCTATATAATACCACATATAAAGCATTTGAATAATCCGCCCAAAAAGGTTTCGTAGTTTTTACCGTAAATAAGGAGTGAGATCATAAAAATGTTAACACACATTTGTGCCTATAACTTTGGTTTAAAGCTTCTCATATTTTTTTTTCGGCAGTTTACATTTTAAAAATATGTCAGTTAATAAATTAATTTACATCATTACATGGCAATTTTTTACAGAATGGGCGTGCTTTCGAATATAATTAAATATTTTCAACAAAACCAAATATGGACATACAAAAAATTACCAAAGAAACTAATGTATGCCGCCAAACAGTTTCAAAAGTAGTAAAAAGGTATCTGGAACACCTCACAATTGAAAGGAAGCCGAGAACAGGAACAACGACTGGTTATCGTAACATTGCTAAGGCATATAAAGTTAAAAGCATCCTTAAGAGAGCTCCTAACACATCTGGCAGAAAAACAGCTCGGTTAGCCCAATGCTCGGACTTTTTTGTACGTAAATGGAACGTAAGGCAGGACTAAAGTCCTACAAAGTTCAAAAAGATCCCAATAGAAAAGCTTTTAAAAATTTGGAGGCCAAAACTAGAGCTTGAAAGTTGAAATCAAATTTTTTACAAAAATACAACTGTTGTGTAATGGACGACGAAACTTATGTCCTGGCTGATTTTTTGCAGCTCCTTGGTGAAGAATTTTATGTTTCCGATGTTGGAGGAAATGTTGCGGAAATATTTTGGTCGAAAAAGCAAACGAAATTCCCTAAAAAATTGCTAGTATGTAGCTGCGGCCAAAGAAGCCAGTTATTTGTGACATCTGGCTCTATAAACAGCGAAATTTATATCAAGGAGTGTTTGCAGAAGAGACTTCTTCCATTTTTGAGTCAGCACAATGTATCCACTTACTTTTGGCCCGATTTAGCATCTTGTCACTACAGCAAGAAAGTGCTGGAGTGGTATAATGATAATAATGTGGTTCTTGTACCAAGAGAGGCAAATCCACCAAACTGCCCACAGTTCAGGCCAGTGGAGAGATATTGGGCACTTGTTAAAAGAGAATTAAAGGGCACAAAAAAGGTCTCCCAGTACATGCAATATTTCAAACGTAGATGGACCACCTGCTCTAAAAAGGTGACATAAACTACCATAAAAGCTTTAATGGAAGGGTTTCCGGAAAAAGTGGATAACTTTGTAATGGTTAGAATTCCATGCGGTTTTATTTGTTAGATTTTGTATTAAATTTTATTTAATAAAAATTTAGTTTGAAGTCTTAAAATTCAGTGGTTTGTTTTTTATTTAACTTTATGTGTGTTAACATTTTTATGATCTCACTCCTTAGCTTTTAATACGCATCGTTTGGGTCTCATTTGTTTAACCCTCTAATGCTCTTTCTTCTGATTACAATAATATTTAAATCATAAATTTGGTGTTGAAAATCTACTATGGAACAAATATTAAAATTTTAATTCATCGCTTTATTTAGACGTATCTTGAAACCCAGTAGTCAAATAATTTCGGGGTTTGCTGTAAATAACACTATCTATAATATAAAATTACGTACCGAAAATTGTAGATCAATTGTTGTTATTTCAAAAGTTATGGCGATTTTCGCTTTTTGAAAATTACGAAATTTGGCGAATTTGGCACTAGGCATCAATAAATTTTGACAAAATTAGTTCTGCTTAAGTATATAATCTGTGTTTAGTGTGAGAGAGATATTCGTAAAACGTATCCTGGCGTTATCCTGTGAGTCCTGGTAAAAAATTGTTAACTGATTTTATAATTAGAGACTTTAAACTATCTTTGTTATTATCGGTAATGTACGCCAGATCGTAAATGTGTTATGGCAATTTTTCAAATATTTTTCTCTGTTTTAAAAAGTTAATTTTTTCAAATTTTCTAAATTTTCACTTTACATGCTTCTCGCTTTAAAACAGTTCCTTATACAATGAAAGTTTGAAGGCAAAAAAGTGGGTTATATATATTTTCTATGGATATAATACAACTTGTTTAATAAAATATTGTTATTTGGCCAAAAGCTATTTAAAATCTGAAGACCGTATTTTGGCGGCCTTGGGCATTAGAGGGTCAAAACTTCGGAGAAATATTTTAAGTAAACTAAAAAAATATACACCAAATTTCAACCCCTCAGATGGGGGGACTTTTTTGACAACAGCAGGGAAAATTAAGATTGTGCTTCTTAATATTTTTTTATGCCCTTTTTGCCTACACTCAAAAAAATAAGTTAGTAGAAAAATTAGTAAAACTTCTTGTATATCAAGTGTACTAGTTATCAGCAATTTTTTTGCTGAAATTCCGTTTTCAACAAAAAATTTAGTTATATTTTTTTAGCACTAAACTAATTTTGAACTAATGTTTTACTAATTTATTTTGCTACAAAAATTGTGCTGATAACCGCATGCATAGCGTGGACGACAACCAGATAGACATCTTGATGTCGCAGCTTGTCTGGAAACGGAAATGACAAAAAAAGAAAAACAACTCTACACATATTCTATATTTAAATTTTCAGCAAATAAATTAACTAAAGTAAAATTTCGCTACAAGTTTTTTGAGTTTTTTTCAGTCTACTAATATTCAGCAAAAAGTTTAGTGATTTTAGCAAGGATTTTTTTCATTTGCAGTCGACTAAATGTTAGCAAAATTTTTGCTGAAGATTACTATTTTTTTTGGTAAAAATCAGCTTGCTGATTTTCAGCAAACCTTTTGCTGAAATTACCAACTTTTTTGCTAGCACGCTCCTGACTAAAAATTTGCTGACACAGCAACATTTTTTGCTGACTTTACTGACTTTTTTTTGAGTGTAGGAATGTTAATTTTGATATTTGCAAAAAAAATCAAAAATTCATAACCCTAGTGTACATTGATTCAAAACTTGTGAAAATATTGTCCGTTTTGGTCTAAGTTTTCGAGATACAGGCCATTTTGTAAAATGGCGACTTATTGAAAATGGCCCGTATCTCGAAAACTAAGCGATATAGAGCAAAACGAACAAAAATTTGCTCCTATGGAGTACGGAGTATTAACACACCCCAATAATACAAATAGGCCAGGTCTTTGAAAGCTTCCGATTGATCCATTTCTATAAAGCAGTCACGGGGTGACATTGGTCACTCTGTGATTGTTTTATAAAAATTGATTCCTGGGAATCGCTCTCAGACTTACCACATGTGAATCATAGGAGCGTGTACATTAGACCGTACCTCAAAACAAAAAAGTTCGCCGTACACCCTCCAATATGAAGTATTTCTGCAAGGAGGTTTCAATTCAATTTTTATTTTTTTTTTTGCCGAAAATCAAAAAAGGCGACCCCTACGCCTTTTTTGATTTTTTGTTATGGCTTTGGCATTTAAAATCAGATTTTAAAGTGGTTTGCTATATAGTAAACAATCCAATTAAAAAAAAAATTAAAAAGGCGACCCCTACGTTCGGCAACCAATATATAAAAAAAATTTCTACTGGGTTTAGCGAAAAACTTCCTTAGCAAAAGTTTAATGATTTTTGCGAGCTTTAATTTTCTGACATTAGGGTGTACATTAGGGTGGTAGCAACTGAGATCTGGTGGGTAACTACTAGAACGGGATACTTGAGGTGAAAATGCCCTTAGAGAAAAACACTGGTCTCCTCGAGGGAAAAACATCGATGTATCATACTTTAAGATCCGACTGTAAATGCCACAGATATTACGAAAAATGTAAAATGGCGACCCCTACGTTCGGCAAAAAAAAATAAAAAAAAATTTTTTGAAACCTCCTTGCAGAAATACTTCATATTGGAGGGTGTACGGCGCACTTCTTTTTTTTTTTTGCCTGTAAGGTGGTACGTTTTTTTCGTTTTCGTCCGTTTTGGTCTGTGATAAAAAGTGCTGAAATCAGCAGAGTTCGCTAAATAGTAGTTAAATATCCAAATCATTAGTAATACAATTATGAGTTAAATTTAAGAAGATTTTAATTATATTTGGCCAAAATTAATTGAATGCAATTAAACTAGTTCTCTTAAGTCTATTAAATATTAAGCAAATATCTCTGCTGATTTAGGAAAGGTTGATTGTTATTTGCGTTTTACTATAATTCACTAAATACATACTCAAAAAAAAAACTGTTGCTGCAGAAAACAGAGCTTTGAAAGACTTAATTCAATTTGAGCTTAAATCACGAAAAATTAACTCATGTTCATGTACCATTCCGTTAAACCATTCGTAAAGAATTCATTCATAAGCTTCATTCCCAAAGCTTTAATAAAAATTGAATAAATTCCCAACTTGAATCATTCAAACTGCATATTCATTTCGAGGGCCTTTATGTGGAGCTGTTTGCAGCGCACAACCACCTGGTGCAATTAGTGAATGAACCAACGCACATTCCGGGCGTTGAAGGTGAACACCAAAATACTCTTGACCTTTTCCTTACTTCTCATCCGAACAAGTATGAAGTAAGAACACTTGCACCTCTCGACAATTCGGATCATTGTACCATTTCCGCATATTTTTCGTTCACCGACCTTTTTATTTACGAAAAAGCACGTTGGGCTGAGCTCATCGAAATTTTCCGGCAACTGAGAAATTTTTGGGTGTATAAATTGTTCTTTCTGCATCGCGTTTTTGTGATTCGCAATAATTCTCAGGTCTGAGTGGAAAAATATGTTCATGGTTGAAAACAATTAACAAACAAAAGTTGGAGCTAGGTTAATTTTTAATTTACACAGCTTTACAAAATGAATTTTTTGCAGGGATTTAAACTTTGGTACATTTTTATAGATTTATACAATCACGTCACATTTTTTTAGAAAATCGCGGTTAAAAATGTCGAAATACTCGGTGTTTGGCTTATTTGTAAATTATAGAACAATTATGACGTGACTAAAAGTTTTAAAAACAGAGTTCAGAATCACGAACTTAAAGCCTATATAAATTATTTATGAGAATTTTAGCCGCATAACGCATGATGAGGTGTTTTATCTGTAACTAATCGTAGCATAAATACCACCTATTAACAGGTGAAGTAAAAAAGAACGTTCAGTTATATATAATTCGAATTTATAGAAGCTGTGAATTATCTCAAGAGCAGCGATATAGTCAAGCAGTTAAAATGAATTAAATTTCGAATAAAAAAATAGATAAAACTGGTGTTTTTATGATATGGAATGGCTGACAATTTTGACGATTTATTTTTACATTTGGTCTGGTACCGCTGCCTACAGTGACCTTAAAACCTAAAAAAAAGTTGCCATATAAAATGTTCCACTTAAAAAAATTAGTGACCTTTTTTAGAACAATTTAATTGCAAAAACACGAATATGAAAAATTGTTAAAAAAGCACTAACCACAAAATAAAAAAGCACTATTTTAGGGCTTTTTTTGCTTTGGCACCATGAACAAAATTTTGGCGTTTTAGGTCTTCAAAAAGCACCATAAATAGTACCTAAAGCACCAAGTTGGCATCACTGATGCAGAGTATGTTTAATTACCATCTTGTGAATTATCTAGAGTCTAACTCACTTCTTAATAACCGGCAATATGGAATCCGTAGAAATCGTTCAACGGGAGACCTGTTACCGTTCCTCTCGGAGCGTTGGAGTCGGTCCATTCACAGTGTTTGTGAGAGCAAAGTAGTTGCTCTGGATATTTCAAAGGCCTTTGATCGTGTATGGCACGGGGCGCTTGTATCAAAGCTTACTGCCTTTGGTGTGGGTAATGACTTCTCTTGTTTTATTTCCAGCTTTCTCAGAGATCGCATTATTCGTGTTGTTATAGATGGGGTGTCATCCGACGAGTTTCAGCGGAATTTAGGGGTAACGCAGGGTTCTGTTCTTTCTCCTTCCCTATTTCTTACCTTTCTCAATGATCTTCTTTGTCAAACTTTCACATTATGAATGACACACTGAATCGTGACCTTTCTACAACCTCAGAATGCACGCATAGGGCTGCGGGGTCAACACTGCTATCTGTACATATGGGTGATATCGATATTGAGGGATCGGATTCTCTTGATGTTCTGGGCATGAAAATTCAGTGTGATGATGATGACTCCCATATATGGGCAGGAGCTTCGAAGTCTATTTTGGAGCTTCTGGACCGTGTGCAAAGGCGGGCGTCGGCGCTTACCAATTTCAGTAGGGTATCCAGCTATATTGACTCATTGGAGTATCGTCGGAATTGTGTGACCCTGTTCTATCGATATTACCATGGGAAGTGCTCTGCGGATATAAGTGAACTTGTCCCCAAAACCCAAGTTTTTATTCGTAATACTCGCTTATCAAGTAGACCACATCCGTTTGTAGTCGATTGTCCAGTGGATCGCACGGCGCATTAGAGAGAATTCGTTTATCAGTCGCACCAGCCGTATGTGGAATAAACTCCCCGTAGAAGTCTTCCCTGTTACTTACAATGGACACAAATTCAAATCAAATATTCACAAACACTACTCCCTCTTTCCTCCTCCCAATAACCTATTTTCCTAATACCAACACAATGCACTGCGTTAATAGGGGGCATTCCCTAAGTATTGGTCTAACAAAAAGCATATGATTGAAAAACACATGTTTGTTTTTTGTAAATAAAGAAATAAATATTTTACAATTATAAGTTTTCCCAGGAAAATTTTTGGAACCCGTTCTAAAATTACTAGTTCTAGAACTACTTCAGGGAGTAACTACATATTCTCGAATAGCACCCTTGGAACTGATAGTGCAACTAGTTCTAGAACCCATGCAAAGGAGTAAAATTTACTATTTTAACTAAGCCTTTAGTATGTTTTGGGAACTAGTGATTTAGAACTAGTTATACATTACTTCTACATCGGTTCCCAGAATCTGATACTAGTTCCAAAACAGTTTCGTAGAGCTATTTGAAAAACTTAAGAAATTTTATATATTTCTTCTTCCCTAAAGTAACAAAAAATGCTCTCAAAATTATTCCTATCAAAATGGAAAATAACCCAAGATCTGTGCATGACAATAACCGTTAAAGAAAGGAATTTATGTTTTCTCGGTTGGTAATTTTTCATGAATTTTTCAATGGATACCAGATGTTTTCTGATACAAAATAGATGTTTTCTGATCCTCCCGGATGCCCGCGGGAAGCCAAATTACATGAATTTACACACAATGCTGTTAGTGGGTACCCGCGGTAAACTCCGTGGAATAAAGCTAATAGAAACAAACAGAAGATAGATGAAATTCACTATATCTTATATTAAACGGGCAAGATAAATACAAATAAAATGTGTAACGTCTCCAAATCTGATTCTTTTCAATTTTCGGGATGAAAATATCTTTGTCTACATTTGGAAAATTTTAATGGAAATACTATTAAAAATTTATTAAAAAAATGGTTTGAACAAAACTTTTTTTCGTTTAAAATATATTTTTGCAAAACTAATTGTTCCTGAAACTGTTTCAGTATGACTTAAAATATTAGTTTTAAAACCAATCTACCAAAAGGATTAATGCTCTTTGATGGCTTCTTGGAACTAGTTCTGAGCGCGACAATTCCATATAAAAATCACGCTTACAAGAATAGGTTCTAGAACCGTTCCGTAGAACTAGTACCTGTTCCTCAAACTATTCCCTAGAACTAGTTCTAAGGGTGGCAATTTCAAATAAAAATCATGGGGAACAGTTGTAGAACTAGTTCTGGAACTGATACATGTTTTGCTGGGTTTGTATGCAAATGAAAAGCAGGAAATATTGTGAAATAAATTATGGAAAAACTAATGGCGTTTTCTTTTCTGAAAAAAATTTTGCCTTTTTTCTGCCCTTTTTTTACAAAATGCCGTTTTGTGTATAGTAATAAAAGGTAAACATAGACAAATTTGGTATCAAATTAAAGGTATTTCAGATATCAATCTAAAATATGTCTAATTATTCCCTAATTTTCGTGCAATTTAACAAAATGTCACTTTTTCTATATTTTGGTGTTTTGTTAAATAAGTTGAATATTGTTGGACATTTTTGAAGCATAGTTAAATAGGTTTTTAAAATACCTTTAATTTTATACCTAATATGCCTATATTTACTTATTATTTCTATGCACAAAAAAACATTTTTTAAAAAAAAGGGCAGAAAAAAGGCAACACTTTTTTCAGAAAAGAAAACGGCATAAGACAACCTTCTAAAATGTTTTGCTTAACATTTAACATCAAGAATTCTCTTTTTCCATACCGACCAACTAAAATTAATTTGTATATTTGGTGTTGCAATCAGCTGTGTTGCAAATTTTCTGTTCGCGTACATTTTTGGGAAAATTTTATTTTGAGCGTAAATTGGGTCTTACTCTCTGTAAGTTCCTACTGAATAATTACGAATTTAAACGAATGGACCTATTGTGAATACGATAACTATCAACGTTGGCTTACGTCATTCCCATACAAATTTGACATAAGTAGCGTTGAGATTTAACACTAAATGTTGGCTAATGTCAAATTTATATGGGAATGACATAAGACAACGTTGATAGCTGCCGCACAAACACAGCTAATGAATAAAAAGAGTATAAAAATAAAAATATTGGCTCTTACTATAAAAGAGTATTTTAAATTTAAAGTCGACTTTATTTTTAATACGGTTTTGTTCATTTTGTGTATGAAAACCCTACAAAAATATTTGTATTTTCAAAAATTTTGATTGGTTGAAAATAAATTAACCCAATATTTTAACAAAAGTCGACTTTAACTAAAATATACATTTGAAAAATGTAGATAGTAAGGGTGATTATTTTTTCATCTTTTTCTTGTGCATAAAATTAAATGTCAAGTAATAAAATAGAAAATTTTTATATTCAATAGAACTTTTTTACGATTTTACTTGACAGCAGTTTCAATGCATAGAAAAAAATTTAAAATATTTTCTATATTATTTTAACACATTTAATTGATTGCAGATACGATTTTTTACTTTACGATTAGACTAATGAAGCCGTTAAGCCAAATTAATGTGGAAGTATTGTAAAGAAAGTAACGTACACTATTATAATAAATAAAAAAAGAGCCCGACTAAAAAAGATATTATATAATCATATATCACCATATATAAACCCATATATACGTCAATATCTAATTTGATCCGAATATTGGAATATATAATTATATCAAGCGAGATAAGCATGTTATCTAACCTGATACAATTTGATCCGAAAAATGGGTCTATCTAACTTCATCAAATTATATATTAATACATATAATTTGATGAAGATTTTCAAATAAAATTTTAGTAAATATTGTTGAGATCACTTATTTTCATTCATATTAAATACTAATGATTAATGTTTAGAAACATTTTTGTTAATAAACTTGGAAATAGCTGACAAAATAAAACATTACAAAAATTTGTCGGAACAACTGTCTTATAAAATAAAAAAAATAACTTTCAGAATTAATTTTTTTTCACGGAAAAAATAACTGAACTTAAACCATATTTATTTCAACATATGTTTTTCTAATTTTTATTTTTAAATTTAAAAATTGCAATTAAACTTTATAAAATTTTGTATAATTAGATATCATGTCAGATACAATTATATATAAAATTAATACAATTTTCTATTAACTTTGTTATATATTTTGATATAATATGGTTTATAAAAGCTTATATGCCATTATATATAATTATGTATGAACTATATTTGCAGATCTCTTAATATATGGCTGGAGACCAAATCGCATATGATTATATATAACGTTATATCAAGCATATTTATAAAACCAAAGTGTTAATATAAATGTATATGGTTATATAAAGCCACGCATATAAACATTTAAAGTTATATCAAATCATATAAGATTATATAAAAACTTTTTTAGTCGGGAGTATAAAATTATTGTTTGTTTATATCTTTTACTTGTGCATAGAATTAAATGTCAATAGAAAATTTATATTTTCTATAGAATTTTTTTACGATTTTACTTGACAACAGTTTCAATGCATAGAAAAAAGACAATCGAAAACGCAGCTTTAGCGAGATGCTAAATTTATTACAGCAAACAAACATGAATTTATTTTTAGTTTGATTACTTTTTATGTGTTTGTTGTAAAAATTTCCTAGATTTCGATTGGAATTTAGTTTAAATCAAATGAAGTTACGCTGAGTTTAAAAAAACAATCCAGTTCCAATCGTTGAGAATATTTTTTGTTTAATTTCGTTATAGTTGTTTCATTCAAAAATTAATATAGTACATTTATTGAAAATTTGAGATTCATTAGAGTTTTGAATTAATAATAGCAAATGAATGATTAAACTAAATAACTTATATGTGGAATATTTTAAATTTGTTGTTGGCTTTAAAAGGTTATTGACTTTATAATAGGTGTTGGGGTATTCTATCTAGATTGACTTGACCATTTATATTATGGATAATTTATAAAATGTTTTTAATTTGTTTTTCATTATTTATGTAATCTCACTTTTCGTCCTTATTATAACTAATTTTATTTTTTTTTTGTTTTTGTTTGGTTTTTTCACATACACACATAATACATTTACATACATTTAACTAATCAAATAATTTATAATTTTAAAATCAACTATCAACTAAAATTTAAAAATGATTTACACATACAATAACTGGAATACAAATGTCTTCTTTCTCTTCGTCTTCTTAGCTGAGCATATTTACTTGTTTGTTTTGTTGTTTATTTTTCTTTTCTTTTCTAATGTGAAAAATTGTTATATAAATACTATAAAATAAAGTGTTTTTTTATAGTTTTCAATGTTTTAAGATGCTGTTGCATTGTGCGTTTGTTGTTTAACAACTTTTAGACACACATACTGATAGATAAATAAATATATTATATAAAATACTGATTTCTTGTTTTTGTTGTTCTTGGCTGTTTTTTATATATTCTATATTTATACCATAACAAAGGCATCTTCTCCACAAAAAAGATACGGATACTGATCAATCATTGTTTGCACAATATCTTCTAAATAGGGACGTAACTGCTCAAAATGACCCATATCGGTAAAGTCTATAGGAATTAGTGTTGGCCACCAGCATATTGCCAAATTTTTACTATCCATACTATTCAATTTGGAATTATCGGAAACACTGTAAATATACAAGAATATATTTATTTACAAGCATTTATAAAATCATTGTAATATCAAAGTAAAAAGAGGATTTTCAAACTTACTGTACAAAATGTTGGAATATATATTTGAGTATTGCAAAATTAACAGGTGGTAATTTTTCAAGTAATGTCTTTAATGCCATTAATCGGCAACTTCGGTCGGTTTTAACTTCAACATTCATTTTAGAACCAGCAATTCCTCGAGAACCTGAAATTTCCAAGTTGGTTTTTAATTATTTTAAACTGTGAAACTTTAAAATTTAATGATAATGCTTTTCCTAAATTCAGAATATTTTTACAGTAATAGCGGATTTTTGTGGCAAATAACTGTAAACAAATTATTTTACATGTGCGGTAAAATGAATTGCTGGGAGAGAAAAGAGCTTTTATTTAAAATATCGGCCGTATCTCTAAAACTAAAGGGGATAAATGGGAACGGACAACGGTTTTGGATTAAGGAAGTCGTAATGAGTTATCTGTGGAAAAATAAATGCGAAAATTAAATTTTGACGATTTTTGATTTTTAAAATTTTTTTTTAATTTGACGATTTTTTTTTAATTTTGCAATTTTTTAAATTTTGGCGATTTTATCTAATTTTCGACGATTTTTTTTTCAATTTTACCAATATTTTTAATTTTGGCGATCTTCTTTCTAATTTTTGACGAGTTTTTCAAATTTTGACATTTTTTTAAATTTTGGCGATTTCTCACATTTTCACGATTTTTCAAGTTTTGGCGACTTTTTTTCATTTTGGCGACTTTTTGGACCTTTTTGATTTCGGTAATTTTTTCACCTTAGACGATTTTTTTTCAATTTTGACAACTTTTTTAATATCGGCAATTTTTTCAATCTTCACGAATTTTGTCGATTTTTTAAAATTGTAAGCGTATTTTTCTAATATTTTAAAATTTTTTCAATTTAAACGATTTTTTTATTTGCCTGAGCGTGCAAATGGATGCACATTGGGGTTGTGACTAGGGTATTCAATTAATCGGCTTTTTATTTTAATCGATTAATCGTGCAAATAATTATTCGGGTTTTTTTCTTAACCGGTTAATCGAACAATATTTTAAAATTAATCGATTAACCGAAAAAATTTTCTGTAAAATAATATACATACACTTGTTGCGTTTTTAATAATTTTATTAAAAAAGGGAACAAAAATAAATTAAGTAACTCTTCTGAAATTAATGAAAATGAAAAAAAAAAATAATTGAAATCAGATTTTGGTATTATTTTTATTTTTTTTTGTCCCCTCTTTCATATATTAAAATTTTATCCAAATCGGGGAGAACCACACCGCAATGAGTTAAAGAAGAATATAAGACCTCGTACATTAATTTTTTACCTCTTTCGTATGCATTGTGAGGAATTCTGTTGAGAATTGATTTTCCCTCTACGTTTCCGTACCTCCATCCCTTTATATTATTAATTTAGAGTGCCACTAAACAAGCTTTATTACATTGAGCATTAATTATAATTAATAATTCTAATAATCAGTAATTACAATAATTATTAATGCTTTCGTTTAATATCAACGTTTAAAAAGTCGTAAAAAATAATTAAAAATTTATTATTCGTAAATAAGCGCCCTATGCTCCAGTGGGAGTTAGAGGAAGATATATAAATAGATACCACTACTTTACTAGATAAGTCACAACCACAGAGAAGTAATTTGAAAGATGACAAAGCAAATTGTGATAATTCTATGTTTTTTCTTTGGGATTTAAGATGTTTATTAACGCTCCTACTTGAAAACATGAAATTCTTATTGAGTTGAAGATAAAAAATATTTCTAGAAATTCTAAAAGGTCGCCCGTTAATTATTTTCTTAGGCCAGAATGAAATCCGGATAGGTAGAAGCTTACAGCAAATTCTTTATCACAATTTTTCAAAAAAGTTTTGAGATTTTAGCACATTTACTTTAATAAAAAATTTATATTTTTTAACATTTTTGTAATTTTTTTACCAATTTCGATTAATCGATTAATCCTATGAAATTATTCGAATTATTCGTTATTCGAAATTTGGACATTTTAAATTATTTTGAGAAAAATTGTTCGATTAATCGAATAACGATTAATTGATTGAACACCCTAGTTATGACTCATTTTTAACAAAAATTTTACCTATCACCACGTGATAGGTAATACTAAATTAATAATAAAAATCGTGTTTGCGAGTCATTTCGGCAAAAAAAAAACATTCCGCACCAAATGCAATTTCTAAAAATAATTTTTGCTCGAGGATTTTGTTTAATTTACAAAACGAATTATTACAAAAATATTGTACATGACAAAAAATGTATCCAAAGTCCCCCCAAAAAGGTTTCGTAATTTTTACCATAAATAGCTTTTAGTAATCATCGTTTATTTTAATTAAACTAAAACCATATAGACCAATTTTCAACCCTTTTGGTGCGGGAACTTTTTTGACAGCAGCGAAAAAGTAAGATTGCGTTTCTTAGTATTTTGTATGGCCTTTTTGGCTAGGGCATGTAATATTTGATATTTGCAAAAAAATCAAAAAATCATAGCCCTAGTGCACATACACATCTTGATGTGTAATCTGCAAGTACAAATCTGCACTCGCACAAGTGCATGTGCGAATTTGTAATTACACTTCGCACATTGAGATGTGCATAAACAGTATGCGCAAAGTGCAAAAAGTTTTCGCACATGCACATCTCAATGTGCGAAGTGCAAAATATGAAACCTTATTATTAGGGCAAAGAATTTCATGCACTTGAAATTCGAAAATATGCGTCTAAAAAATGCGGCTAAAAAAGAAAAATATGCATTCAAAACATAAAAAATATGCACTAAAAATAATTATTTTTGCAAAAATAACGCACTTTAAAATAATAAAAAAAATATATCGTTAGCTGAAATGCAAAACCACGTAACTAACATTTTTACTATTTTACAGGAGAAACAATTTTTTACAATTTTCAAGCAACAAGTATGTAGTTACGTGCTTTCGATTTTCGCTAATAACATGTCTAATTTTTATTATATGACAGTAAAAATTGGAGAAGACGTGGACCTCGTTGATATGCATCATAATCGATCAAAAAACCGATTTTGTATTTTTTGTTAGTTACGTGGTTTTGCATTTCAGCTAACGATATGTAAGTTAGTTATTTTGCAAATAGACACAGAACTCCAAGCTTTTGTATAGGTCAATAAGGTTTTTAAATGTTCTTTTTAAAAATAATGAAAAAAAAAAAATATTTTGTTTGAATAATATATATTTTTTATAAATTATTCGTATAAATATTTAGGCTATATTTGTTTTGGACTGTCGAGAAAAACCATGAATTTGCATGGAATTCCTTGCCCTACTTATTACATATACGTATGTATGTAATTCTTAACCGGTAGATCAAAGTGACTTGCTGTGTTCATTTAATACAAATTTTCAGTAAGTTTTTCGACAAGAGTATGAAATTATATTCTTACATTCAATATACGTACCGGCTACTTCTTCCAATTCTTTTATAATATCCTTGCTGAATAATGCTGGCAAACGTTTTGAGAAAAAGTCTTTTAATGCTGTGGCAACAGCATTGACTGGAATGTCCAATAATTCTATAACTGTGTTTGCATCTAAATAAAATACAAATATAAATTAAAAAGTTTGTATATTCTTTCAAATTGTAATGTAAATACCTTCTTCAAATTTCTGAAATAATAAATCAACATGAGCACGACTTCCAGGCACTCTGTAAATGCCTTCAGAATCAAGACCTTCTTTTTCGATATATTCTATACATTTTATTAAAAATATGGGAATTTCAACTTTATCGGAGATCATAAGTTTATCAAACTGCGATTCTGTTTCGGGAAAACCTTTGGAATTTTGCTTAAGTTTACGTTTAAGTTTCTTTTCTTGTTCCTTTTCTTTTTCTTGCAATTTTCGTAATCTTGCGCTTTCTTCTTTAAGGCGGCGTTTTTCAGTTTTTTCAAATTCCTTCAAACACTTGGCATTCATATTGAACTCACTAAGAGTATCAGAACCAAATAGGGAAGGTGCTTCTGGAACCATGGTATACTGGAAAGCAAAAATGTTGGCAATAAAACCTGTAACTGTTAGAAATATTCAAACAACTTTGTGTACTCACTTCGGGAGATTTATCGGTTTTCATAATATCATTCATACAAGATGGTGGTTCGCTAAGTTTCTCTTAAATATGAAAAATATTCAATTGTTATTATTCAATAATTTATCTTTAAGTAATTTATAGACTCACTCTTTTCAACCGTGGCCATTCTCTGATAATGAAGTGGTATTTCCGGTGGGCTAACATAGGAGCCAAACATTGGTACTCGTGGAGTTTGTACCGGTATAGCCACTTTTTTCTTTTTGGTCTTCTTATTGGCTGGTGGTTTTTTATTTATTTGCTTATAATAAGCAGTCTGTTGTCGTGCCTTTCTTTCAGTCGAACTGGCACAACTATCTGATTCGGTACAGTCTGAAAAAATTTAAAAATAAAAACAAAGTGAAATGAAATAAGGTGCTTAATATTCTCCAATGGAATCCACCAAAATATAAATTTAAAATACAATAAAATAATAAAAACAAAAATACAAACGAAACGCGTTTAAAATGATGAATCTGACAAAGGAGTTTGATAAATTATCGGCACATTTAAATAAAAAAACGTACTCATATGACGACGTATGTTTCTAATTTATTGAGTTATTTATTTTATGTTAAAGCTAGGACTTTACATTATATCTACAGGATTAACAATAATGGTGACCTTATATACTTGATTTCATTTTTCACATTTCTCACACTCAAAAGTCTGACAGTTGTTTGTGTAGTAATCAATAGTTGCCGCTTTTAACTGTAATTACAGTTGTTTTTCTATAGGAAAATACAAAGCAACTAATATTACAGTTAATAAAGAAAACAACTTACAAAATGTAATGTAATTTCGTAACAGTAGTTTAAAGCAGTTATTTTCAATACCATAATAACAACTACCAAAATAGTACTTTTAAAGTAAACAGTTATTTTTGTTAGTTATTTACAAAATAAAAATTTCGTTAATTTTTTTAGTTTTCGTTTAGTTTATATATGTATGCTCTTATTGATATATTTCTAGTTTGCAAATAAAAATCAGAAGATTGTATTGTATCTCTAGTGCATAAAAAGGGAATAACTGGAGAGCCGTTTGGAATTTAACTGTTAAAAACAGTAGTTTTAACTTATTTTGCCAGTTCTTTAAAAAATGTTGTAGTAAAAATTCATTTTACGACATTGTTAGTTATTAGGCATTTGTTAGTTACTTTTCAACATAACTACATTTTTAGTTACATATTTTAAAGGTAAATAACTTTGCCACCTTTTTAACTTCATACACCTTTGTTTTAACTGTAATATTCAGTAGATTATACCGACAAACTTTTTTGAGTGCACCAAAGTATCAGTAATGGCTGCTCATTACTAATAACTAGGCCAACCAAAAAGAAGTCAGAGCATGTTTTTTATTTGAAAAGATAGAACAATTTATATTATATACAAGTTCTGATCTTAAAAGTATATTGTATGAAAATGGCGTTTGGTAAACCTGCTATAACTATACAAAGCATTTATGAATTGAGGGGTAAGAAGTTTAAGTTATATTTGTTAGAGCTTTTTTTTGCTTATTTTATTTAATTTTGCTTGTTTTAGCTTATTTTGTAAATATTCGCTTATTTTGCCTATTTTCTTTAAAAATTAAGCTTATTTTAGCTTTTTTATGCGAAAATAGAGCATATTTTTGTTTTTTTTTCATAAGATCAATAATTTTAAACATTATTTTAAGCCGGCATAAATTTTTTTGTTTCAAATTTGTTTTTTAAAATTTATTTTAAATTAAAAAATCTCATTCGTTAAAGTAAACTTTTTAAATTTCCAACCTGAATTGTGACAATGACGATTTCCTTAGGCAAGAATGAAATCCGGATAGGGCCATTCCTTCAACAGATTATTTTTCACAATTTGTTAAATAAGTTTCGGGATTTTAGCACATTTAATTTCTTTAATGCAATTAATGTATTTCCCGATGAAAATAAATTTAAGACTGTCACAACTTTCTCTGATCCCTGAAGTTCCAAGGAATGTAGCATTGTATTAAAAAAAATTATTTTTATGAGGATTTTAATGAAGAAATAATGAAGTTTAAGGGCTTATCTTTGTACTTTATTTTAGTGTTTTTACGAGCTTTTTTTAATAGCTAAAACATTGCTTTTAGAGCTTTTTTTGGTTGCCCTACACTGAGAGAATTATCCTTCATGATATTAATGATATAATTTCATAACATTTTTTTCGTAGAACCAATGAAGAATTTCATTATGTACAGCTATGGACATAGAAATAGGACACTTTTATGTGTTAAGAAACATCATTACTTATTTTGAAAAACAAAACAAAAATACTATTTTTTATTTCATATACGGGAAGTGTTATTAGTGATGATTGTAATTCATTCTTTATTTAAATAAAAATCTGTCAACTATTTTATATATATTGGTAAATATGTATAAACTAATAAAAATACCCGGACTTTTAAATAGGACACATTTTTGGTTTTTCAAAAATCCGTAAATTTTTTGGGTTTTTAAAACAATTATTAATTTTTTAACATTAATAGTACACTAATATTTTGTATTGTATCCATTATTATCAATAACCGCTTCGCATCTTCTTTGCATACTCTCAACTAATCTTTGGCATCTTTCTTTTGGTATAGAATACCAGGCTTCTTGAATACCAGTCCAAAGTTCGGTGAAATTTTTGCAATTGTTTTGCGAAACTTTTGTTTTTACATCATTCCATAGATTTTCTATTGGATTAAGGTCCGGACTTTGGGCTGGCCAGTCCAAAACCTTTATTTGTTCGTGTAAAAACCAATCCTTCACTATGTTCGACGAATGCTCCCGATCATTGTCTTGCATAAATGTCCACTTAACTGTCATATTTTCATAGGCAAATGGCTCCATAACATTCTTAAGAATGCTCAAATATTGAAACCTGTCCATTTTGTCCTCTACTTTTACGATAGGGCCAAAATCAAGCCAGGAAAAAGCCCCCCATACCATTATATTACCCCCACCATGTTTCAAGGTCTTCTGAGCGTACTTAATGTTTAAAGCTTGGTTTTTTGGGCGATGTCCAAACGTTCTACCACCTGCTCCGACACGATTTACCTTCGTTTCATGGCTCCAAAGCACATTTTTCCAAAAGGACAACTCATTTACTTTTTGGGTTTTGGCAAAATCAATACGTTTTTAAATATTTTTTTTTGAAAGAAGAGGTTTTTTTCTACTTTTTCGTCCAAATAAATTTGCTTCATTCAGTCTTCTTCTTACTAACCTGTCTGACACTTGAACGTTGAATTTTTCCCTGATTTCGTTATTTATTTGACGGGAGGACATAAAAGGGTTGAGTTTGCTATGGCGTACTTTATTATTTTAGCAATTTCAGTTGGAGATTTCATCTCGTTGTGGAATTGAGATATAAGTCTTCGTTTTTCTGGATTGCAATGTTTCCCACGTCCCATATTGGTACAATTAGAAAAGAATTTACTTATTTCAAACGCAAATTATGAAAAGAAAATTATTACTAAGTGCATCGAGTAAAATTTTGACAATTATTGCAAGTGTCCTATTTTTATGTCCAAGTCAAATATGAACAAAGTAAAGTAATTTTGTTGTAAATATTTGCATGTTTTAAATATTGCAAAGTTTTATATATAATCTGAGACTACTTGATTACAGTTTACTATGACAGAAAAGAAATATAATTATTGCTTTATAATTATTGAGAGAAATGCATGAAGATAATTTTGTATGAAGTGTCCTATTTCTATGTCCATAGCTGTATATAATATTTAATTAATATTATGAAAATTTTCATAACTTTTCTTTCATAAAATTTCATAATTTCATTAAAAAAATTCATTGAATTTCATAAATTAGATCTTCATAAATTTAATGAAAATGTTCTTTATATTTATGAAGTTGTGCAATAGTATTTACTTTTTTTTAATTTTTTTATAAAATATCGTCATTTTCTGAGAGAATAGTCTGTTATAATTTATTTTTTTTTTTATTAATTTTTTATTATTAATTTTGGACTATGAAATTTTTTTATAAATCATATTAATTTTTTCGAAATTTTTTTTTTTAATGAAATTTTTTAATTTAATGAATTCTTTCTTTAGATATATTTTGTACATCCGTAAAATATGCTACGATTTTATTACGCCTTTTGCATTTGCTAAGTATTTTTTATTTATCCACTCCAGCTTAGCAACGACAACAAGCAACTATAATCTCTATATATAAAAGAATAACGTGACTGACTGACTGACGCAACATCGCCCAGCCCAAACCGCTGAAGCTAGGAAGTTGAAATTTGGTATGTAGGTTCCTCTTTCGGCGTAGACGTCCGCTAAGACGGGATTTTTGGAAATTCCTACCGGAATGGGAAAAAGGGGAAGTCTCCCCCTTGGCGGCCTGCCAAAACCCCTTTGGCTAGAAAGCTGAAATTTAAGATATGTGTTCCTTGGAGTATGGGCTAACTTTTCTGGAAAGTACTTTCTGGAATTTTGGACAGGGACGTTGTAAAAATGGGGGTTAAAAAGGGGAAAAAGGCCCCCCTTGACGACCTACCCAAACCGCTGGAGGTAGGAAGTTGAAATTTGGTATAGAGGTTCCTCCACTATCGTAGACATCCACCAAGACGGGAGTTTTGGAAATTTTTACAGGGACGGGCAAAAAGGGGAAAAAGTCTCTCCCTTGACGGCCTGCTCAAACTGCTGGAGCTATGAAGTTGAAATTTGGTATGTAGGTTCCTCGACCGGTGTAGACGTCCGTTGAGACGGCATTTTTGGAAATTCTTATCGGGAGGGGCAAAAAGGGGACAAAAAAAAGTACCTTTTTCCAAAAAAGTACCTTTTTCCAAAAAAAAGTACCTTTTTCCAAAAAAAAAAGTACCTTTTTCCAAAAAAAGTACCTTTTTCCAAAAAAAGTACCTTTTTCCAAAAAAAGTACCTTTTTCCAAAAAAAGTACCTTTTTCCAAAAAAAAATCCTTTTTCCAAAAAAAAGTAGGTACGTTTTTCCAAAAAAAATACCTTTTTCCAAAAAAGTACCTTTTTCCAAAAAAAGTACCTTTTTCCAAAAAAAGTACCTTTTTTCCAAAAAAAAGTACCTTTTCCAAAAAAAATTCCTTTTTCCAAAAAAGTACCTTTTTCCAAAAAAAGTACCTTTTTTAAAAAAAGTACCTTTTTCCAAAAAATGTACCTTTTTCTAAAAAAATGTACCTTTTCCAAAAAAAAAGTACCTTTTCCAAAAAAAGTACCTTTTCTCAAAAAATATACATTTTTCCAAAAAAATTCCTTTTTCAAAAAAAAGTACCTTTTTCAAAAAAAAGTACCTTTTCCCAAAAAAAGTACCTTTGTCTAAAAAAATGTTCCTTTTCCCAAAAAGCATACATTTTTTCAAAAAAATACCTTTTTCAAAAAAAGTACCTTTTCCAAAAAAAGTACCTTTTCCCAAAAAAAAATACCTTTTTCTAAAAAATGTTCCTTTTCCAAAAGAAGTACCTTTTCCAAAAAAAGTACCTTTTTCCAAAAAACATACATTTTTCCAAAAAAACACCTTTTTAAAAAAAATACCTTTTCCAAAAAAAGTACAAATAAAGTACTTTGTAAAAACAAAGTATCTTTTTCCAAAAAATTTCGTTTTTCCAAAAAGTACCATTTAAAATAATATATAATTTCAAAAAAACTACTTTTTTTCCTCCCCCCACGGATATCTCCACTAAAACAAGGTTTCTTGATATTCGGCATAGACGTGCGCTAAGACGGGATTTTTGGAAATTCCTACCGGAACGGGCAAAAAGGGGAAAAGTCTCCCCATAAACAGTCTCACAAATTGGAAAAGTGCCTGCCCAAACCACTGGAGGTAAGAAGTTGAAATTTGGTATAAAGGTTCCTCCACTGTAGTAGACATCGACTAAGTTTGTATTTTTGGAATTCCCTACAGGATATCCCAAAAGGAAACTCGGTATGTGAGTTCCTCCTTCTGTGTAGTCGTCCGCTTAGACGGATTTTTGAAATTCCTATCGGGAGGGAGATAAGGGGAAAAGTATTCTCCTTGACGGCCTGCCCAATCCCTTCTGGCCAACCTAAAATTTTAAATATGTATTCCCTGGAGTAGGACTAACTCACCGGCAACGTAATTTTTCTATTTTGGAACAGAAACATAGTAAAAATGTGGGTTGAAAGGGAAAAATGTCCCCAATAATGGCCTGCCCAAACCGCTGAGGCAATGAAGTTGAAATTTGGTATGAATGTTCCTCATCCATCGCAGACAGCCGCGAAGATCGAATTTTTGTAAATTCCTAAAGGGAGGGGCAAAAAGAAGAAAAGCCTCACCTTGGGGGCCTGTAAAAACCCCTTCGGCTAGAAACCTGAAGCTTAAAATGTGGGTCCCTGGAGTAAAGGCTAACTTATTAGAAAGATACTTTTTTGAATTTTGGACAGGCTCAAAAAGGGAAAGTTGCCCCTTAACGACCTATCCAAACTGCTGGAACTAGGAAGCTGAAATTCGGTACTTAGGTTCCTCTTCCAGCCTAATTCCAACCGGGAGGGACAAAAAAAGAAAAAGTGTCCCCCTTGACAGCCTGTTCAAACTGTTGGAACTAGGAAGCTGAAATTCCCTGCCGATGGATTTTCGGAAATTCCTACCGAGAGGGGCACAAATAGTAAAAGTTGGCTAGAAACCTCACATGTAAAACATATGTTACTTGGAGTATGGGCTCACTTACCGGGAAGGTGCTTTTTGGACAGGGACATTGCAAAAATGGGGATTAATGAAGCGAAAAGTGCCGCTTAAAGGCCTGCCCAAACCGCTGGAGGTAGGAAGTTGAAATTTGGTATTAAAGTTCCTCCTCTATTGTAGACATCCGCTAAGATGAGATTTTTGGAAATTTCTACAGGTAGGGTCAAAAACAGGAAAAGTCTCCCCCTTAACGGCCTGGCCAAACTGCTGGAACAAGGGAGCTTAAATTCGGTATTTGGGTTCCTTCTCCAATGTTGACGTCCCCTAAGATGGTATTTTTGGAAATTCATACCGGGAGGGGTAAAAAGTGAAAAACTTCCCCCTTGATATATATATATCAACGATATAGAGACCTAAAATTATGTTTGTAGTAGGTTCCTCCTCCAACGCAGACGTCCTCTAAGACGGAATTTTTGGAAATTCCTACCGGGAGGGGTAAAAACGGAATAATTCTCCCCCTTGATGGCCTAACCGAACCCTTCGGCTAGAAACCTGTAATATATAATATGTTTTCCTTGGAGTATGGGCTAACTTATCGACAAGGCATTTCAAGGACTTTGGATAGGAACGTGGTAAAAATGGTGGTTCAAAAGGGGAAAATTGCCCCCCCCCCCTTAACGTCTGCGTCTTTAGCTAGAAACCTAAAACTTAAAGAACAAGTGTATATGGAACACTAAAATTAAGAAACTAAATAGGAAACGAGTGGAATTGAAACACTACACAAGTGGAATGAAATGGATATAAACGTTGAACGAGTGGAATTGAAATTATAGACAATGCAAATGGATTGGAAGAGGGAATTACCTGTTCAAACACTATCCACGGAATATGAAACTTATGTAGCATTGAAACATACTCTCCAAAAAGTTAAACAAATTTTCTAAAAGAGAAAAAACCTTAGAAAAGGAATGGAACTTATATATTCCGATATTTAAACTTCATGTAACGAAGCACCGGTGGAAGAAACCGACGCAGTAAATTTTCCAACTGAATTTGTGAATTTACTTGAATTGCCAGGTCTACCTTTACATAAACTGGAATTCCAAAAAAAAACTTTAAGGCACGCTAACAACGTAGCGGGCTTTGCCCGCTATTTTTAATATTATAAAATGCTTTCCAACCCTGCTTTACGTTATTTATTTTCATTCAAAACACAAATGAACAAAACCACTTACGAGTCTATCTACCTAAGTTCGCACTTTACCAAATTATCTTAACATACACAAGTATATTGCAATTTATTATGGATTCATTACTAACAATCCACTTTCATGAGAAAAAGTGATCAAATATTTATTTATTTATTTTAAACCCATTGTTGTGCAGAATTATTTATTTGTGGTGGCTGGGTGAAGGCGTTTATTATAAAAACTGTACTTTAATAAAAAGCGAATTTAAGGCACGCTAACAACGTAGCGGGCTGCGCCCGCTAGTTATTACACAATGGCATAGAAAACTCATAATTCTTCCATGCCACACTTATGTAATTGCTCTTCAGCACTTTCTTCTTGAGAAATCGCAACATCTCACTATAGAATTAGTGCGGTCTGCAAAGTAAAGGCATGCCATACTGATCTAAGTAATGAAGTGCACTTAGATCACATATGAAACATATGAAACGGTTTATCTGAAACCAAATGATATGCATTCCGAAACTTTTTTTTTAAACCTGAAGAAGTATATACCGGAAAAGCCCCCACCACAACCAGACTAATACCATATCAAAAAATGCAAGATATAAGAAAAATTCTAAAATTCGTGCCTCCCATCCATCATCAGTTTTACTTGACATTACACATGCTCCTAGAAGAAGTGGCAACCAGGAAGCACTAGATGATGAAAACTTTTTGCCTGCTGTGTTAGGTGATGATTAAGATGTGGCTTATCTTATGATGTCAAAGTACATTGTTTTTCCCTTACAACTACCTACAGTTTTAATATATTTTTCAAATTTATGTAATGCCATAGTGATCTAAGTAATTTGTTCTTCGCAAAAATACTAATATTTGCTTTATTAAATAAAGTATATAGATAAAACTTGTTCCTAATATATGAGTATGAAATATCATATCATATCAGAAGTACATTTAACTTAAAAAATAACAAAAAACATCAAAAACCACAGTATATCGCTAGTATAGTGAATTCAATTTGGTCGCCAACGAATTCTGTGAAGGTCCTACAAAATCGATTGTTGTGCCACAAAACATCGATGCAGTGCGTGACATACCATGAGATAGAGGCATCCTTGCACATTAGTTCCACTTCAATACATTCGATTTTGCATGAACACTTAGTTGTAAAAAAAATTTGCTCCAGTTGGATACCCCATAATTTATCAATCGCTGAAAAATGGCTCGCGTCGATTGGTGTAAGGGAATGATTAAAAAGTTCGACCGTGGTGCTTCAAAACACCTGAATAAAATCTTGACAGGTGACAAATCATAGATATATGCGTATGAGGTGGAAACAGAACAGCAATCGACCGTGTGGGTATTCCAAGACGAGCGAAATCCAACAAAAGTTGTTCGTGGAAGAAGCACAGCGAAGCAAATGGTCGCCTGTTTCTTCAGCTGAATGGCCACTGTTCCGCTTGAGCAACGTATGATGGTCAATTCTGAGTGGTACACGACCATTTGTTTGCCGGAAGTCTTCGGAGATATTCGTAAAACCAACCGCCAAAGTCGAATTATTTTCCATCATGACAATGCGAGCTCTCACACATCTCGTCAAACAGGTGAATTTTTGAGCAGTCAAAACATCAAATTGATGACTTATCCTACGTACAGTCCTGATTTGGCACCCAATGACTTCTTCTTGTTCCCGAATATCAAAGGTCAACTGCGTGGTCAACGATTTACGAGCACCGAAGAAGCAGTTGAAGCGTTCAAAAACCATGTTTTGGAGCTGTCTCAAGAGGAATGGAAAAACTGCTATGACAAATGGTTTGAACGAATGCAAAATTGTATTGATCATCAAGGGGAATATGTTGAAAAACAATAAAGCCACTTTCATTTAAAAATGTTTGTTATTATTTGCTATTTCCGAAATATAAATAGTATAAATAGTATGTGTAAACCCAGATAAATAAATCCAATTTTTTTCCGCTCAGCGGTGATTAACTTGTAAAAAGAAAAGTTTTGGTATCCATATTGCCCTAGTTAGAACATATTGTTTCCACCCCCATTGAATTTCTGATAAAACGCGAAAAATGGCGAATTTCAAAAAAATATGAAACACGTGTGCACTTAAATCTACTATAGATTATGATATGTTATAGATTATGATATGTAAGTTTAACATTTCAATCACAAACATCTCCGTACAAAAGAGTCAGAAATTAGTTTTTTTATAAAATATTCTTGGTAATAGGACATGTCCGGATATGCTTGAACATGTTTTATACATATACCACTGGACGAGCCTCAAAAAACCCTTTCATATGATGCCCATGTTCGGTATGTTGTCTTCAGATAAAATGCAAAATTCTTACAAAAACTAAAAAAAAGACCTTTTTTAAAAATGGTCCAGCTCGTGAGATCTCATTGCTAGACCCGAAAAATTTGGGAAACATAAAACAAACCAAGTTGTATTTTGAGGGGGCACTTTTTTTACTTTTTTTCTGCCCATATAAGGTGAGTAGCTCTAATATACATACATGTTAATATCCCAGTGTAGAAAATCATTACCAGATATTTTGTTATGTAACTACATACTTGTTAATGGTAACTAGTTTAGGCTGACCATTTTTTTCTGACTTCAAATCAGTACAAATTAGAAAAAAAAAATTTTCATAAAAAAAAATTGATTATGCAGCCAACCTAATTTGTTGTCAACCGATTGGTTTGGTTGAGGCAACAAAATTTTTCGGTTAACCATCTCCCTATACAAAACCCAAGACAAAACTTTTTTTCGCATGAAAAATTCCAGTTTTTTAAGTACAGGAAACAGATCCATTATTTAGAAATTTCAATGATCTGTTACCATTTCTTTTCTAATTTTTTTGTAACAGATTGATGAAATATAGCCATGCTACGAATGGAGTCAAACATGACCCCAGGATAGTATGAACGTTAATTCTTCCGAACTTTTATTCAGGCCTAAACTAATTTTCTGTAGATACAAACTAACCAATCGATTGGCTACAAATTTAGCTGTAAGAACAAATCTTTTTTTCTTTGCTAATTTCTGCATGTTTTCTGAAATAGAAAAACTTCACATTTTGGCTAAAACATTTTCTACAAAAACACGTAACGTTTTTAAAAATGAAAGTCTTTTGGTTTTGTGTACTTTTTTCTAATGAAAATCCCATAGATTTGATAATTTTTCCATGGAAATACCCACATACAATTCTTCAGATTTTAATGATTTTTGTACGGAAAAATCTTCAACTTTTGATGTCGTTTTCTACACTCAGAAAACAGAATCACTCTGACAGCCGGATAATTAAAATATTTTTATCACAGTCAAATAACTGTTGTATCAACTGATTTTCTATTATCGCGATGGAACCATTTGATAAATTCGGTTGTCAAATTTATCTTCTCTGTTTATGAAAATATATATTAAATATATTAAGAAATTTACATGTAGAAAAATCATTTTGAATGCTTTCTGGCAGAGAAAACCTCTCACATTCACAAAAATTTATCCTATAAAAAAACTACATTGTACTTGCATTTTGGCTTTTTTTTACTAAAAAAATGTAATATTTTTTTAAATGCCAAAAATCAGTACAATCAGTACAAATTTTAAAAAATCAGTACACGACTTTTTCATCAGTACACGTGACCAAAAATCAGTACACGTACTGATCAAATCAGTACGAATGGTCACCCTATATATAGATCAAGTTTTTATCACTTCAAATACCGAAGATATTAGAGGTCAAAATCGTGAGATTTTTCTTCTTTCAAATTATGGCTAACTTTTGACAAATGAAAAATCTCAATACCGACAATAGGTTTAAAATGTGTTTACTCCCAAAATATGTTCGATTCCCGATGAGTTAATTCAGTATAATTGTTGGTTAGAGTCAAAGTTGTATCTTATGTACCATCTGCAAAAAAAATAGGTTTGACTTCTAATATCTTCGGTGTTTGAAGTGATAAAATTTGAACTATATCTCAAAAGTTTTTAATCTTGAGAATATATTAATAAGTAAAAAATTATATTGTAGTATACGGTGGTTTTTATAAAAACGGTTTATTTTAAAAAATCTTAAAAATAAATCTCATTCGCCGGTAATGGGTAAACAAACAAAAAAATGTCGTCCATAAGATATTTTTACTATCTCTCCAATAGTATATAGATATTGTTCCAATCCGACTATAAATGACTTAGATATATCTAAGTCCATTTCCAAACTTTGCACAGAAATAAACTCCCTACAGAGGTCTTTCCACGTATTTTTTTTTTTCAAATCAGCTTGAAAAGTACTACATCGGGGTAAAAAAAAAATTCACTGAGATCAACTTATTGCAAAATTGAGATTTAAAATACGAATTAAGGAATTATATTTTTAAAGGTCTGCACACATCTATATGAATAACAAAAGCAGTGTTGCCACTTTATGGGTAGGGCATGAATGAATTGAGAAAGTTATCAAATTTGTAAATAAAAAAATATATTATACATAAAAAAGAATTTAATTCATAAACTCGCCAATAGATAGTGGGTCTATGAATACAACTTAGCAATTACTTCAAAGCATAGTTGGTAGCAGAAACGGTGCGATTATCGGTGAGGGTAAGTTTGCATAAAAATTCCTATATCTTTTTTTTATTCATACGAGTTAATGAATTGATTCACAGCGACTGATCATCCACGAATTAAACCGATACATCAAGAAAGTGTATTAATCTATACATGATTTAAAATTCTTTCGTTAAACAAATAAGCTGTTAACGTACACAAAAAAATCGTTACCAAGTAATTAAGAAAATTTCAACTAAATAATAAAGTTTTATCGAATAATTTATTATATTGTGTATGCCACAAAAACATTACACTATGGAACATTTTTGGGATTATTGTCTGGGGGGTGAGAAATTCCAAGTCAAGGTGATGGTACTAGGTCAGTATAGTAAAACCCTCAAAGGCTTTGGCGTTCGTATGTGTCATTTTTTTTATGACCTTTTAAATTTTTTCCTTATCTTGATGTTTTTTCGCTTAGTTGTAACTCGAGAACCACTTGTCCGATTTTGATGAAACAAATTTAGAAAAATTTAGAATTACAATTTCTTTAATCCGTTCATATAACATTTTTCTTTATAATCAACAGTTTTGCCGGTAAAAATAAATTTGTGGAGAAAAAAAAATATTTTTTTGCCTAAAAATTAAAATTTTTTATGAATTTAAAAAAAAAAAATATTTTTTTGCCTAAAAATTAAAATTTTTTATGAATTTAAAAAAAAAAAATTTTAATTTTTAGGCAAAAAAATATTTTTTTTTCTCCACAAATTTATTTTTACCGGCAAAACTGTTGATTATAAAGAAAAATGTTATATGAACGGATTAAAGAAATTGTAATTCTAAATTTTTCTAAATTTGTTTCATCAAAATCGGACAAGTGGTTCTCGAGTTACAACTAAGCGAAAAAACATCAAGATAAGGAAAAAATTTAAAAGGTCATAAAAAAAAAATGACACATACGAACGCCAAAGCCTTTGAGGGTTTTACTATACTGACCTAGTACCATCACCCTGACTTGGAATTTCTCACCCCCCAGATTGGCTGTTGTACTGTGTTATTTTAGTTGAAGTCCTCCCAATTGCTTGCCAAAAATTTTTTTGTGTTTATTTAAAAAGTGCAAATAAAACTTGATTTTTGAAAGACTCTAAAATAAGATTATTTTTAAATCGTTCAGATCCCAGTGTAGAAACGGTAATGACATATCATTATTTTTTGGGCTACCAGTAATGACACCCACTTACCTTCTGCATTATTTTGAAACATATAATAATGAGTTACTGATAATTACTTATTCTTATCATTATTTCAAACAGAAAATAATTTTTTAGATTTTTTTGAAAATTTTTTGAAATCTATTTTTAGACTCAATATTTTTTAAACACTGGTAAGGATATATGTAATCACATATTTTTTGATTTTTTGTATGTTGGCGAGTAAGCTTACTTGTGTGCAGCAGGTCAATTGTGTTTTTATCTATTAAATATTACATGTCGATATAGCTCAGATGGTAGAGATGTTGACTGGCAATCTGGTGACCCAGGTTCGATTCCCGCACCAGCAAATTTTATTAAAAAAAAAAATACAATAAAAAATATTTTTTTTTTATATAATTTATTTTTTAGAAAATCTATTTTTAGACTCATTATTTTTGTCAGTACTGGTAAGCACATAGGTACCGATATATTTTTTGATTTTTCGTATGCTGGTGTGTAACGACAACTCATTATTTTTCGCGACATCGCCATATAAAGGTAATAAGAAATGTAATAACAAAAGTAACTAGTTACCATTACCAAGTATGTAGTTACATAACCACATATCTGGTAATGATTTTCTACACTGAGTCTAAAAATAGATTTCAAAAATTAAAAAAAAAATCTAGAAAATTATTTTCTATTTGAAATAATGATAAAAATAAGTCATTATCAGTAACTCATTGTTATATGTTTTAAAATAATGCAGAAGGTAAGTGGGTGTCATTACTGGTAGCACAAAAAATATTGATATGTCATTACCGTTTCTACACTGGGATGTAAATACAAATTAACCCCTCAATTCATAAATGCTTTGTAAAGTTATAGCAGGTTTACAAAACGTCATTTTCATACAAAATTTGTTCAATAAACCACCTTTAATTTTACAAAGCGTTTATGATTTTAGGGGTAAAACTATTTAAATATAGGGAAAAGTGGTGTACCATGAAACGTTTGCATTTTAAATGTCTCTAACTCGGCCAAATAGACAAACTGAGGGTTCTCTAAAAGCTTAAATATTTGTTACTAAAGTTCAGTTTTGCAAAAATTTTCTCCATTTTCTCTTGATCTATGGGAAATATGAGCGCATTTATAAATAAATAACTTTCTGGAAGAACATTTTAGTGAACAAATGCCGGACATATTTCAAAATTGTAGCGTTTCAATTAGGGATGTCGAACGGGACTGATTTTTACAAATCCCGGGATCCTGGTTTCATCATATTTTTAATTTTAAAAATAAATAGCTGAAATAAACCCTAAAAATTAAAATAATTCATTATAAATTTACTTATTATTTCTTGTAGTATAAAGAAATAAACAAATTAAGCCGGATTCAGAAAGCTAGAGTACTCCACGCTACAGAGTGGAGTGTGTAAAATAAAGATAGTATGATACAAAAAATATGTAAGTGCAAAAAAGAAAGGACAAAATCCAAAAACTCACGAGTGCAGTACTACAGCATTGTGAATCTGGCTTTAAACAGAAACTGCACTCATAGAAATAAATATGTAAAAATAGCAGAAAAGCTACTAAAAATGATCAAAAAAGGTTCCGCGATTAAAACTACTGAAATCAGCAGAACTTGTTTGCTAAATAATTGTTAAATTTCCTAAATATAAGAAAAATACTTATACATTTAAGCAAATTGGAAATTACAATTTACATCTGAATAAACTTTTTAACCAAAAATAGCTAAAACACTGCTATATCTACAAATTTTTAGTTATATGTGGCTAAAATTAATTGAATGCTCTACTTTGCTGAAATCGTCAGAAATATTTTGTGACTATTAGTTTTTTTAAATCAACTATTATATAATATTAAGCACATACCTCAGCTGATTTCAGAATTTCTAATTTAAAAAAAATTTGCTGTTTTTAGTCGGCAAAATTATTTTGCATGAAGTCATGATTTTAGCAAATCATTAATAAAAGAAATGAAAACATGTCCGTTAAAAGATTAAATACAGCGGAATTACCATTTCCAAAAGTTTCACAGCTGAATAAAGGTTTTTAAATTATTAAGGTTTTTATTCAGATTTATTTAATCTGTAATCTAATTTAATCTCTTATTTATGAATGGGAAAAATTAGTTCTTTAATAACATTTAATAAGATATTAGATTTATGTGATTTAGGTCGAATATAACAATAAAAACAAATACGGGAAGAGTTAAAATATGCCAAATAATGAAATCGGAAATCCCGGGATTTTCGGGATCGGGATTTCGGGATCGGTATCCCTAGTTTCAATGTACACCACTTTTTCCTACATATTTTTTGATTTTGAATGATTAAGTTTGTTCACAAGGGGTGTGTTATTTGTTGTATCGTCTTAACAAAAAACAGAGTTGTTAGAATTTAAATTGAAAAAATACAACATTTGAGAATAGCACGATACAACATTTTTACGTATGTATGTTTAGTGTCTTATGTTTAAGTCTGCTACTCAAATTTAAGTCCCTACTCAAATTTCATTCTTGCCTAAGGAAATCGTGACGCTTTTTAAATATCTAGAAATATATTATACTTAGGTTAAATCTAGTGTCTGACCTAATGCATTTTTCTGGGCCGGTGCCGAAGCCAAGCATCGGTCAAATTTACAATAATCAGCTTAAAACGATGTTGTTTTATCCCAAACAGCAGTTTACATACATTTTTAACTACAGGAACGCTTTTGGGTTACCGCAGTACCGCACAGGAACAGATATATTTTAAGTGATAATTTACAACGGGAACTCAAAACAGCCCAAAAGCGTTTCCGTACTGAAAATTTGTATAAAAATTGTTATTGCTTTGGCTGTTTTGGGTAATAATCGGTAATCGGCTAAATTATTGCTGATTACCGCTTTTTAGCTAAATTATTGCTTTTTAGCTAAAATCAATGTATAAACCGATTAATTAGTCGGACACTAGTTAAATCACAAACTCGATGAGAATTATTTGTTCTCGTCTAGGAGCGGCTTTTAGCATTTCAAATATCAAAGAGAAAACAAAAACAACATCTTCCAAAATAGTACTCCCATGTATTGACAGCTATATCGCGATAAACATTAACTGCATTAACCCTTAAATGCATGATCTCTTCAATTTTAACCATTTTTTATATATGATTTCTAAAGGCATGTACATTTCAAGAAAAATACCAAAAAAAAAAAAATTATTTAAAAAAAGGTGATTTTTATTGAAAAATATGGTTTTTACCGAATAGCTAAATTGTGATAATTTTAACGTGTATAAAAAAAATATGTATATAAACTATGAATTATACATTTATTGTTGCCAAAATTAATTTTATTGCGAGAATACCACATTTTTGAATATTACACTGTTTTTAAAAAAACGCATGTTTTAGATTTTTCACGAATATACGAAGCAAAACTAACAGTTTTCCTATAACTGTTTAAAAAATCTCAACTAAACTATAAGAACACTTTGTACAGAAGGAGCCCCAATGCCCAAAAATCCAGTTTTGTGCATCAAGTGGTTTTTTTTTATTAAAAAAACTGGTATTTTGCCAAATGGCTTCACCATGCATTTAAGGGTTAAACTACTTAAATATCTTTGAGGAAAATTAGATTTGGCATTTTCTAATTTTTAGTTTTAAGAAATATGAGGCAGTTTTTTTTTAATGCGTTTTGTTAAAACTTCGTTAATTACAAAGATCTGTTTTGTTTTAAAGGTGGTAAAAGATAGAACTATTTGCTCCAAATAACAACTACGTAATCGAAAATTTTTGAAAAAGAAAATAAGAACTAACCGGTTAGTCGGGTCGAATATATTACAGAAATTAAGGCGATTAATCGAGGAACCGATTAGATTAAACACAGAAACTGTCAAAATAAAAACAAATCTAAATAAATGTTGGGGATGATTCTATTCATGTTTCGGGACAATCCGCATTTGAATCCGTCTAAAATTGTGATTGCTTGGAAATGTGATTGATTTAAGTAATCATTACTAATTACCTTCATTTTCATAAATTTGTTCATATTCAGCTAACTCTTCGGAGTCGTCTTCATCACCATCCAATACGTTATAACGTTTTGAATCCTTTTCGCTAACCTCACATCCGGGCAGATAAGTTTCACCAGCAAAATTCATTTTAGCTACAGCATCACTAACTAATTGAAAATTTTTCAGGTTTAATTTTCCTGGTTGCTAAAAAAATAATAATAAAAAATAAACAAAAAAATAGATTATAAAACTTCTAAGTGTGCTAACAATGGTCAGGCCTACCAGAAAACCCGCTACCGCTACATTTGAGAGAGCTCTATTAATCTGGTGAACGATGCTACTTTTACTTTTTTTTTTTAAATAAAAATATTTGACAGTATTCAACGACTTTTTTTACCATCCAGTACCGGATATAACACATAGTTATAGAACACCCGTACAGGATTTAATACATTCTAAAATACGCGTGGATTTTTATCGATAATAACTATCAAATTATTTACCATCTCTATGAAAGATACACAAAAGCAAAGAGGAAGATATATAAAATTATACTACAGTGGAATATTTTTTTATTTTATTTTTATAAGTTAATATAAAATAGTAAAAATTTCATATTTTGAGTTTCAAAAAGACTTTTTTCTTATGAAATTTGGAAGACAAAGAAACAAAAATCCTTTATACAAACTATGTTTTTTCGGCCGAACTTAATTTTTTTCGCTTCTATTGCTTAAATAAGCTATAAAATCGAAAAATAGTCAAAAATTCTAAGAATTTTCATGTTTTAATATGTAAAAAACAAAATATCCCTTCAAACGCGCCAACGTTGATATCGAACAAAAACGAGAAAAAAAATGTCGAAAACGTATTATAGAATGTATCGTTGTTCACTTTATTTATTTTTTAAATTCTTTAAAGAGTAATAAAAATGGTCATTAATAGGTCTGTTCGACATCGTTGCCGCGGGAACCCAATTTACCATAAAACAACAACAATTTACACACAATTTTGACAATAGAAACGCTTTCTAGTAAAATTGGGTACCCGCGGTAACGTACGTGGAACAGAGCTAATGTATCACTTATTGATTAAAAGTAGCATACAATTTTTACGCTCCCAAAATAATACTTTAACATGTTGACTTAGCGCTTAGTAATCAAATCGTTCATCAGATTGTTCAGTAGCAGTTGCGGGTCTGGTAAACGCAACCAGTGATTATTGTTTTTGTACAACCTTTAGGGTCTGACTTGGACCTTTTGGACGAATTTTATTCAAATTAGAATCTATGTGCCTACGGCCTGTTGTATATGCATGTGTGGAGCCACCAAAATTATTCCAAATAGAATTTTTATTCAAATTACGACGTGCATCTGTCTTATCGTCTAACCATTCTACAAAGATTTTCACAAGAAAAAGCAAAAACGAATTGTTAATAAATTTAAGTATATTTACTAATTTAGTAAGAAATCAACTAACAATATTTTGCATGCTAACATACATAAAACTACCCTACATCCAGAAAAAAAAATCAAAATCAAAACAATAAAAAGTTCAGAAGACTGTTATATTCATCGTATGAGTTTTATGTACATACTAAATTTTATCATTACTTGCTTGCAAGTTATGACAGATAGAACGAAACAACAGACTTATATATTTGTTAAATAACACTGTGAGACAAATGGTAGGGGTCAGTGATCGGGAAGGGTTCAAACTACCGGGGAAAGTTATATCGGTAAAAAAGAAGTTATACGTGTCCCGGCGTTTCGCTGGGTCACCCCTAGGAATCGAGATATATCGATTTGACCTTTGGTGGTCTTTTTTTTGACATAACTCGAGAACCATTAGTCCGATTTTGCTCAAACAAAAATAAATGTATAAAGAAAAAAATATTTTTTGCCTAAAATATTAAAAAAAAGTAATAAACAAAAGGTTATTGATTTTTATGGTAGCGGTAACAAACATTTATTTTTACCGGCAAAACTGTTGAGTATATAGAAAAACGTTATATGAACACATTAAAGGAATTGTAATTTTTAATTTTTTTTAAATTGTTTGAACAAAATTGGACTACACCTTTTGCAATTGTAATTCAGAAAATATCAATTGAAATTCAGAAAATATCAATTGAAATTCAGAATTTCCATTTGAAATTCAGAAAACATCAATTGAAATTCAGAATTTCCATTTGAAATTCAGAAAACATCAATTGAAATTCAGATTTTCCATTTGAAATTCAGAAAATATCAATTGAAATTCAGAAAATATCATTTGAAATTCAGAAAATATCATTTGGAATTCAGAAAATATTATTTGAAATTCAGAAAATATCATTTGGAATTCAGAAAATATCAATTATTATTCAGAAAACATCAATTGAAATTCAGAAAATATCAATTGAAATTCAGAAAATATCAATTGAAATTCAGAAAATATCAATTGAAATTCAGAAATCGTCATTTCAAATTCAGAAAATATCAATTGAAATTCAGAAACCGTCATTTGAAATTCAGAAAATATCATATGAAATTCAGAAAATATCATTTGAAATTCAGAAAATGTCAATTGAAATTCAGAAAATATCATTTGAAATTCAGAAAATCTCATTTAAAATTCAGTAAATATCAATTGAAATTTAGAAAACATCAATTGAAATTCAGAAAATATCAATTGAAATTCAGAAATCGTCATTTGAAATTCAAAAAATATCAATAGAATTTCAATTGATATTTTCTGAATTTCAATTGATGTTTTCTGAATATCAATTGATATTCTCTGAATTTTAATTGACATTTTCTGAATTTCAAATGATATTTTCTGAATTTCAAATGATTATTTCTGAATTTCAATTGACATTTTCTGAATTTCAAATGATATTTTCTGAATTTCAATTGATATTTTCTGAATTTCAAATGACGGTTTCTGAATTTCAATTGATATTTTCTGAATTTCAAATGACGATTTCTGAATTTCAATTGATATTTTCTGAATTTCAATTGATATTTTCTGAATTTCAATTGATGTTTTCTGAATAATAATTGATATTTTCTGAATTTCAAATGATATTTTCTGAATTTTAAATGATATTTTCTGAATTTCAATTGATATTTTCTGAATTTAAATGATATTTTCTGAATTTCAATTGATATTTTCTGAATTTCAAATGGAAAATCTGAATTTCAATTGATGTTTTCTGAATTTCAAATGGAAATTCTGAATTTCAATTGATGTTTTCTGAATTTCAAATGGAAATTCTGAATTTCAATTGATATTTTTTGAATTTCAAATGGAAATTCTGAATTTCAAATGATATTTTCAGAATTACAGTTGCAAAAGGTGTAGTGGTTCTCGAGTTATGTCAAAAACAAAATATATCTCGATTCCTAGTGGTGACCCAGCGAAACGCCGGGACACGTATAACTTGTTTTTGACCGATATAACATTTCCCGTTGGTTTCATCCCATCCCGATTTTGACTGTCGCATAGTGTAATTAAAACCCAAATTTTTTGTTTCAATGTTCAGAAACAAATTAATTACATGCTATAGGCCACTTATTAAAAAAACACGAACGTTGGCATTTCTTTCTGTACAATTTTAAGAAAAAGCAAATTATAGCCGTATTCACCCTTTGTAATAAAAAGTTTTGTAAAACTGAACGCTAACAGTATTTGGAAATTTTTAAGAGGTATTGGTAACGGTGTTCAACTTACCGATAACGGTAACCAACCTTGCGAAATACAGTACTTTTTGTTAGCTGTTTTTTTTAAATAACTGTTACAATTGTTTTGCATTTGTATATAGAAAAAAAAATGTAATTACAATTAAAAGCAACAACTACTGATTACTACACAAACAACAATTTTTAATGTAGGAACTGACAAGTGTATTTTTCTGACTGGGTTAATATAAAATGTTTACAGTTTTATTCAACGGTAAGTCTGTTTTTTGCTCTACTGTAAAATGTATATGAAATAAGTGCATTCATTAAAAGTCCACAGATTTAAATGAAAGGATTACAACAATATATTTTTATCAGGTTAAGCGAAAACCCGTTTTTTAGTCAAAATTTCGGTTTTTGGCAAATTCGGTATTTTTAATTTTTATTTAAAACAATTTTTAAGCAAAAAAAAAAGCGGAAATCCCATTTTTTAACACACAAAACTATTAAAAATTTCCCTAACTGCATAAATTTGATATGGAAATTGTTTAGTAAAAATTAATTAGATTCATCATTCTTAAAAACAAAAAAAAAAAAATTTTTCATAAAACTTCTTCACTGAGTGTATAAAACTTTAAATAACCCAGCAAAGCCTATTACCCGATAATGACTTTTGTAAGAAGAAATAAAGGTAAGTTCTATTACAAAACCCTTTAATTTTAACAAGGAAATGTTCATCGATTAACTATAAATGGTAGTCATTCTTTGATTATCACTCCTTTCATTGCTTCCCAAGTTTCAGTTAGTGTTATTTTACAGCTCTTTTGGAAGTTATTCTAAGGAACTTCTAAAAGTATTCATGCGTTCATCTTCTAACCACAGTGATCTGGATATAAACTAAATAACTAAATAAATAATAATTAATCCAAAATTACTCCTTTCATTGGTTCTGAAGCATAATTTATTGCCTATTTTCTATATGTGCGCGCAAAATAGAAAGGGACCTAAGGGTAAAAACCGGTTTTGTTCAGGAGAGCCATTTTAAAGATTTAAATACGGGTATCTTTGGTGTACCATCACTGAGCGTGTTGGTATTGGTCTCATTTGAAAGCGACACATCTCATGACGTCAGGAACGTGTGGTCAACCTTGAAAACGCGCGTAGGTCGTCCCTACCTCTTGTTTTGTGTAGTTGGTTTTTACTGTTTTCTACCTAGCTCGCTGTTTCCATGAGTTTGATATCAATTTTGCTCGCGGTTTTTCAAATCCAGCTTTATTTTCTGAAATTATTAATTGTGAATGATAATAAATACTCATTTATAATTCTTTTAAATCGTGAATATCACTCTGTTAGTACGAAAATTTTTTCACATAACCTTATTATGTTATTCGCGAAAATAATTTAAAACTGATAACATTCTTACTGTTTGTTTTAGGATGAAATGGTGGACGAATTCGAAGAAGTAGATTTACTTTATCGCTTCCCTGATGACGATCATTTCTCAGAATTATCGGATAGTGACTCTGAAGATGATACCGATAATATGTACCTTGATAAATCTGATCTTGATTTACGCGAAGAAAAGGTAGTTGCTCGACTGTATTGTTCAAAAATACCTCCGTGTTGTTCAAATCAATGCAATAAAGTGATCCCTAAGAAGATGGCTGTGGATTTTCGTACGTCTTTCATGAATTTAGATAAGGAATCCCAAGATTTAATTATTCTCGGACATCTGACAGCTCACCGTGACGATGCAATGCTCAGGTCAAAAGTTGGTGATCGATCGCGAGCTATGAAGAAACGGTACAATCAGATATATTATTTTCGAAGTTTGCCGATATGCCGTGATATGTACTTCTTCCTGTATACAATGGGAATTAAACGCTACAAAAATCTAATCGAACATTACGACAAAAATGGTGTTTATCCACGCGAACATGGCATGACGAATAAAATTAATCGTACAGATGCTTTAACTACTTTGGAAAAAAAAAGAAATTGTTTCATTTATCTGCATTTTTGCTGAAACTGAAACAAATTTGGTATCAAATTAAAGGTATTTCAGATATCAATCTAACCGTGTATAAAATATGTCTAATTATTCCCTAATTTTCGTGCAATTTAACAAAATGTCACATTTTTCTATATTTTGGTGTTTTGTTAAATAAGTTGAATATTGTTGGACATTTTTGAAGCATAGTTAAATAGGTCTTTAAAATACCTTTAATTTTATACCTAATATGCCTATATTTACTTATTATTTCTATGCACAAAAATACATTTTTTAAAAAAAGGGCAGAAAAAAGGCAACACTTTTTTCAGAAAAGAAAACGGCATAAGACTTCTGTTTACACAAGATACACCAACAGCGTCGAACCAGGTGGTAAAATCGTAAAACTTCGCACTTTCCAAACGCTGTGGAAGAAATATTGTCCCCACATCGTCACTATGAAGCCGGCATAAGATTTGTGCGAATTGTGTCGAAATCTTGCAAAAGATGCTGTTAATACAGTAAACGTTACTGAAGTTGAAAAAGAAGCAGCATTGAAGGTGTATTCTGATCATTTGCAATCTGCCAGCACTCAGCGAGAGTACTATAATGACTTTAGAACATTAGTCAAGCCTGATCCAAATGCCATGTATCCAGGTATTCCAGAGGAGGATTATCTAGTAATATCTATGGATTATGCTCAAAATGTTAGCTTTCCGTCGGGTCCACAGCAAATAGGAACTGCATACTTTAAATCAGGTCGCAAAACAGCAATTTTCGGAATTACAAACGAACGTCAAAACGTTCAACACATCTTCTGTATTGACGAAAGCGATTCCATTGGAAAAGGTCCGAATTCAGTAATATCAATGCTTGATTACTACCTACGAGAAGTGCATTCAACTAAAAAATTAGTGATATTCGCTGATAACTGTGTTTCACAAAATAAAAACAATGCGATTATACGATATTTACAACACCTTGTCGATACTTCCAGATGTGAGTCATTTGAATTGAACTTTTTGTTAACCGGACATACAAAGTTTTCACCTGATCGTTTATTCGGAGTTTTCAAATCAAAATATGCCCAAACTAATGTCGACTGCTTCATGGATGTAGTTGATTGTGTTAGAAAATCATCTCATAATGGATTTAATGTTTCTGTACCTATTCGACTTCCAAACTCAAGTGAGCCTGTTGTTGAGTGGAGAAAATGGGACGAATACTGCTCCACTAAATATAAAACTTTAATTGGAATATCGAAGTATCATCACTTTGTATTTATTGCTCAGTCACCAGTGCAATGTAAACTGTTTGCGAATTCAGCCAGCATAAATGAAAACATACATCTGAGTAACAATACCAGTTTCGATGACAAACCAATTATAATTCCGTCACCAGGGTTATCGATGAAGCGTCAATGGTACTTGTATAAAGAGATCCGGGGTTTATGTTTTGACGATTCAAAAAAAGATTCGGTTGCTCCTCTTCCTTTGGTCTCTGGAAATGGAAACGAAGAGGAGGATTCGGAGGAAGTGGACAATCCTCAAGAAGTGGAGGCAGCAGACGTTAAGAAGAAATCGAAAAAAAATAAAGGACCGGTACCGTCAAGTTCTAAGGAACCAATTCGCAAGAACCGTCGATTAAAATGATTTTTCTATTTTTTTAAACTGTTCATAAGGAAAAAAATAAATTTTTTGTAGTTTCGTAAAATCAAGTTTTTTTTGTTAATTTAGTAGGGGAAAAAATGGAAATAAATAACCGTTAGGTCCCTTTCTATTTGCGCTTAGAATCGTCGACTTCACTTTCATAAAACGCGCATATCTCTGGGAGGGAACACTTTTGGGGCATGGGATCGGTCTCATTCGATGCTCAGATGTTGTCTACATCAAAAAAAAAAAAATTGATTTTTCACCCTTAGGTCCCTTTCTCTATGCGCTGTCACATATACTCGTATTTAAATAATCTTCAAACTGTAATTTTCCAGTTATTCAAAATATATATCTTTTCACAGACTCGTAGATATTAATTCGTTACGTTTTTAAAAATTCTTGTTTAGTTTATATTTGTTATTATTGATATATTCTTAGTTTGCAAATAAAAATCGGAAAATTTTATTGTATTCAAATTTGCATGCTGATGAAGTTATAAATTAAAACTTGTTTTATTTAAATACAACAAAAATTAATGAATATTTTATAATCATGTTTAAGAATATACAAACATTGCATTTTCATAGCTTCCTTAAGTAGCTATATTTGAATGCTTCCGTCCTATGACAACGATGAAACCATCAGAAAAGAAGTGATGCCTTAGCAACAGTAGTGATGCTTCTACTGCTTCTTTGGCAGAACCATTTTTGCTGAGTAGTAATATTTTATTCTGAACTTACATGTTACACTTACTTACTTATTACCTCAAGGCCACAAGAAACCTTAAGTAATGTTTTTGTTTATTTCAATTTGTTTTATATTGCGTATTAAATTAAAATTTACATATTTTTCACAAAAAATTTTGCAAAAAAAAGTAAAGTTTTGTAATGAAGGCGTAGGTTGTTACTTTTCTATTACGAAACCTATTATTTTAACAAGGGCAAGTTACAATGATACATTGTAACTCCTTACCTTGTAACATGTTATTCTGAACTTGTAGGTAAGGAGTTTCCAAAAACATTTAATTTTTTACATCGAACATTAATTTTAAATTCACAGACTTTTAACAAAATATTTAATTTCTAAAATTTTATAGAAAAACGAATTATTTATATCAATACAACATCCAAACTTATGAATTTGGTATTACAAGTAATGCAAGGGTAAGGTGTAAGGGTCAAAAGAAAAGCTAGGATAAGAGGTTTGATATATTCCCAGGTAATATGCATAGTAATACCAACATATTACCAAGGTTTTGCTAAGAAATAATTAAAATTATATTTTCATAAAATTTTAGGAAATGGGTTAACTTAATGAAAACTTTCAATGGGCGAGTTTCAGTTACCTAAAAACATAATATGCTTCAATGTGACGAAAACTGATAACACTGCATGACAATCAAAAAATTAATGGAGATCTGACGATCAGTTCTATATATTTCGGACATGCTGATTGCAATGGCGTACTTTATTTTTCGATCAATGGTATATATTTTTCGCTAAATGTCTTTAAAGTTTGGCGGTTGTCCATTCAGTTTTTTATATACAAAATTTTTCAAATTCAATTAATATGAATTTTTTTGTATTAAAATGTAAGCACAGGACCTGTGGCCATATTTATGATATAAATGCGATGTGCTAATCTTGATATTTAAACCACTACTTAGCGTTTTATATATGTGACGCGCAAAATAGAAAGGGACCTAAGGATAGAAAGGGACCTAAGGTCAGGAGAGCATGGGATCGGTCTCATTCGATGCTCAGATGTTGTCCACAAAAAAAAAAAAAAAATTGATTTTTTTACCCTTTTTTCTCTATGCACTGTCACATATGTATTTTTTTATGGTTTTTTGCTATTTCAGCGACTTTAGTCGCTGAATGTACAATCGACCTTAGTAAGGAAGCAATTAAAAGGAAAATATTTCAATAAAAAAGTAGGCTGAAGTTCACTTTATGGGGCACCCCAAAAAAAAAAAAAAAATATGACACCCTCTGGAATTAAAAAAGAAAATTTTTTTCTATATGGTGTTAAGCGGGCGGGGGCCCTGGGACCCGCTAGGTCCAAATCGAAAAATAAAGTACGCCATTGTAATCGGCATGTCCGAAATATATAGATGGTCAGAGATCTATTAATTTTTAAAAGTCAAGATTTTGTTATGCAGTGTAATTCAGAAATGCTTTTTACATCTAATTTCAATGAAAAAATTTTAAATTGAATAAAAGATCATTGGGATAAAACGCCCTATACATACACTAATAGAGAAATTTGTAAAAAAAATTGAGTTAAAACTGCTAAAAATTATTTAAAAATGATGCTGCAGAAAAAAAACTGCTAAATTAGCAGATTAATTTTGCTATATATAAGTAAGATAGGAGAGCAAAATTGAGACTGTTGACAGAAATTTAGTTATATTTGAGTTAAATTTTTGTTAATAGAAAATAAAAAATTAACCTGCTAAAATCAGCAAAAAATTTTGCAAAATAATTAGTAGCCTAAAAAATCATGAAAAAAATTAAAAATTTTCGAAGTTTTTTTTTAAATACAAATAAAAATTGAGCCTTTTGAAAACAGTATTTTACAATTTACACTTAGTCGAATGCAAATGAAAAAATCCTTACTAAAATCAATAAAACTTTTTGCTGAATATCAGTAAAGTGAAAAAAAATCAAAAATTTTTTTGAGAAATTGTTAGAGTCCGACCGAACAGTTCGGCCACAAAATCTATTTGCACGATATTCGGTATATTGAAGCATTATGGACATATTTTGCTTATGGAGAAATGTTTGTTGGGCCGATGGGAATCCATTTTGCGAGTAAAATAAACATTTTCCCAATATCAGAATTTTTCAAGAACGCCTCTAAATACCGAAAAACCGAACAAATGTCGTTTTTGGCCGAACACGTTTGGTCGGACACTAGAAATTGTTCTTTAGTTAATTTATTTGCTGAAAATTTAAGTCTAAAAATTGTGTTTTTGTTATTCCTTCGAACGTTATTTACGAAATTGCGTAAAATATAAAAATGTCCACACTTCCACATTAGTAAAAAATTCTAAATATCAAAAAAGGAAATAAAATATAGCTTTTATCAATACTTATTTTAATTTTTGCATTAAAAAATACAAAAATTGTTTTTTCGGACTTTCTATATTTTCATATAATTAGTTAGAATATTGTTCTACCTCAAGTCCAAATTCTAATATGATATTGTCATACTTATAGATTTTATTTGTTGTTTCAAAAAAGGTTGATAATTTTCATGATAGACAATACAATAAAAAGGATTTGATTTATAGCTGGTTTTACCAAATCAGACAGTTCATATACGAAAGTACAAAATTCTCGTCCCGTTGATTTTTTGTACCTTATGTAATGCCTCGGTTTGTGTAATAAAGCTATCATGTCTGCAACAACTGAAGAGTTAGGGTGATGCCTACGAAACAATTGTATTGTCTATATTGAAAATGATCAACCTTTTTTGAAACAACAAATAAAATCTAATATGACAATATCATATTAGAATTTGGACTTGAGGTAGAACAATATTCTAACTAAATATATGGCTTTTATATTACAAAAACCTTTTTCTTAAAAAAGCGAAAGGTAACACAAAAAACTTACCCAAACTACTGAAAAAAATGTCTGTCCTTGTATTTCACATAATCAATATTAATCAAAATTTTGTTCATACATTCACGTTTTATCTTTATATTTAAATATTTTATTTTGTCTATAATTTAAATAAAATTTTATTTTATTGTGTTATATTTTTATGTACGAGGGGTACTATTTATATTTCGGGAACTGGCAACACTAATGTCAATAGCTAAAATCTGGCAACACCGTAATAAAATTTGCCACTTTTTAGCATAAACGTACTCACAAGGTTTTGATGTCCAAGTGCTATTTGTTTTGTTTACAGTGAGTTAAGAAAATCAATTTGGCCAAAAAATGGAAATTTCAAGAGAAGGTTTTCTTTGGATTATTTTTCACAACTTTCGACGTGGATTATCTCAACAAGAATGTGTCTACGGAATCAGTTTTTTGTATGGCGATAAAGCAGCATCAAAAACCAGAGTATATCGCTAGTATAGTGAATTCAATCGTGGTCGTAGTTCGGTCGCCGACGAATTCCGTGAAGGTCCTACAAAATCGGTTGTTGTGCCACAAAACATAGATGCAGTGCGTGAACTGATAATGCAAGATCGTTATGACATATCGTGAGATAGAGGCATCCTTGCACATTAGTTCCACTTCAATACATTCGATTTTGCATGAACACTTAGTTGTAAAAAAAATTTGCTCCCGTTGGATACCCCATAATTTATCAATCGCTCAAAAAAAGGCTCGCAAACAAATGGCTGATTAATGGTTTGAACGAATCCAAAAGTGTATTGATCATCAATGGGAATATTTTGAAAAACAATAAAGCCATTTTCATTTAAAAATGTTTGTTATTATTTGGTATTCCCGAAATATAAATAGTACCCCTCGTACCCCTCTTTTGGCGTCCTTTTGTTTTGTGTATGATACACAGATACAAAAATCTTTCACGGTTGTGCTTATTATGTGTCTTAGAAGAGTTGTGTGTAAACAGAGCTTTGAAGAATTAATTAATTAATTCACTGAACGTAATTTTATTTTTTTTATTTCACTGAACGTAATTTTATTTTTTTTAATTCACTGAACGTAATTTTATTTTTTTTTAATTCACTGAACGAAAATGAAATTGAACGAATTCAGTGGTGAATTAATTCAGTAAGGAATTAATTCACTTTTTTACCGTTCGATTTATAAAATTGAACGCGTTTACCAGCGAATTAATTCATTTGATTTAATAAAAAGAACTATAGCAATTGAATTAATTCGTAACAAAATAAATCGAACGAAAACAAATATGAATTAATTCCATTCAATATATGGTGCTTTGTGAATTAATTCATCAAATTTTTAATTCAGAATTGAAAAATTGAATTAACGAATTAATTCTTCACAGCTCTGAAAACCACCTTTTGCAATTGTAATTTAGAAAATATTCCATTTGAAATTCAGAAGACATCAATTGAAATTCAGATTTTCCATTTAAAATTCAGATTTTCCATTTTCCAGAAAATATCAATTGAAATTCAGAAAATATCATATGAAATTCAGAAAATGTCAATTGAAATTCAGAAAATATCATTTGAAATTCAGAAAATATCATTTGAAATTCAGAAAATATCATTTGAAATTCAGAAAATATCAATTTATATTCAGAAAACATCAATTGAAATTCAGAAAATATTAATTGAAATTCAGAGAATATCAATTGAAATTCAGAAATCGTCATTTGAAATTCAGAAAATATCAATTAAAATACAGAAACCGTCATTTGAAATTCAGAAAATATCAATTCAAATTCAGAAAATATCCTTTGAAAATCAGAAAATATCAATTGAAATTCAGAAAATATCATCTGAAATTCAGAAAATATCAATTGAAATTCTGAAAATATCATTTGAAATTCAGAAAATATCATTTGAAATTCAGAAAATATCAATTGATATTTAGAAAAACATCAATTGAAATTCATAAAATATCAATTGAAATTCAGAAATCGTCATTTGAAATTCAGAAAATATTAATTGAAATTCAGAAACCGTCATTTGAAATTCAGAAAATATCAGTTGAAATTCGGAAAATATCATTTGAAATTCAGAAACTATCATTTGAAATTCAGAAAATATCATCTGAAATTCAGAAAATATCAATTGAAATTCAGAAAACATCAATTGACATTCAGAAAACATCAATTGAAATTCAGAAAATATATATGGATTTTATCAAAATACGTTTGATTAATAAGTGGGAGTAAAATTCATTTTACTCATGCGAGTGAGAATTATTTAAAATTTGTGTGCCTGAATGATTTCATGTAGACTAATTACTTTCTTGTTACGAATTATGGCTCCAAAATGTAAGGCTGAAATTAAAAGCCAAATGACGATTTCAATTGATATTTTCTGAATTTCAGTTGATATTTTTTAAATTTCAATTGATGTTTTTCTGAATATCAATTGATATATTCTGAATTTCAAATGATATTTTCTGAATTTCAAATGATATTTTCTGAATTTTAATTGATATTTACTGAATTTCAAATGATATTTTCTGAATTTCAAATGGAAATTCTGAATTTCAATTGATCTTTTCTGAATTTCAATTGATCTTTTCTGAATTTCAAATGGAAATTCTGAATTTTAAATGGAAATGCTGAATTTCAATTGATATTTTCTGAATTACAATTGCAAAAGGTGTAGTGCCGGTTAAAAAAGTTCATATATGATCATATATATTTTTTATATGATCATAAAGGGTGGTTAAATTTTAACGGCCGATGTTGATTTTGAATAAAACACAAATTATTTAGGAAATTATTGTCATTTTTTTCATATGATAATATTGGTATGGTTCAATTATGTATTGAACAAAATATCGGCCAAATGATTTGAACGCCCATTTTCATAATAAGCGTGAATAACTTTAACGCGTAGCTCGATTGTGTATCTTTCCACGGTTCAAATTGAGTTAGTCTGAAATTGAGAAATGTCAAATGAAATGCAGAAAAAACTTGACGTTTAGGTGTGGTTCACATTCAATATCGGCCCTTAAAATTTAACCACCCTTTATATGGTCATCCATATTCGTACATACTAGAAAAATGAATCTACATCTCCATATATGGGCAAATATGGTCATACATGTTCATATATTACTTTGTATGGTCGTCCATATACAGTATGTTTATATTTTATATGTATTATCATCTATTTTGTTAGGAAATTTTGTATTTTGAAAAAAATCGTGTTTTCGATAAAAAAACAAGTTTCTTAAAATGGTAGTAACATTATATTTTTTATATATTTGCCATTTTGATCGTATAAGAACGAAATATATCAACTAAGGCCGAGTTTTTAGGATGTACAGTAGACCTTACAGGCAAAAAAAAAAAAGTGCGCCGTACACCCTCCAATATGAAGTATTTTTGCAAGGAGGTTTCAAAAAAAAATTTGGTTGCCGAACGTAGGGGTCGCCTTTTTTAATTTTTTTTAATTGGATTTTTACTATATAGCAAAACACTGGTCTTCTCGATGCAAAAAAATCGATATACCACACTTTAAAATCCGACTTTAAATGCCAAAGCTATAACGAAAAATTAAAAAAGGCGACCCCTACGTTCGGCAAAAAAAAATTTTTTTTTTTGAAATCACCATTCAAAAATACTTCACATTGGAGGGTGTACGGCGAAATTTTTTTTTGAGGTACGGTCTAATGTACATAGATTATCATTAAACTTAGTTTAACGCAATTGTAATATTGCTTTTGAAAAGCGATTTTTTTGTTTTATTTCAATAAAGATAAAATTCAAACGCGAAAAACTGTTGTGACAAATTCTTGTTAAAAAACTTGAAAATACAATAATATATTATTTTTGTAATGTACATTTTATTTGTTTAATGTCTTGATTTGGAAACCGCCAACAAATTTGTTCACAACAAAACTAAATTAGTAGTAGAACATATAATTCCCTTTAATATTTCGTACGATTTCAAAATAATTAAAATATAAGATAAGATAATTCAATTGAACATATTATACAGATTGGAAATTATATTTGTAAAATAATGAACATACAATGCAGTTACACAATTAACATTCTTGCTTTTGAAAATAAAGTATTTTAGTTTGAAATGGAACAAAATTCTTTTATTTTTTTTTAATTCCATAAAGACAAATTTTTCATATTAACATAGAAATTGCTGAAAAAATCGTTTTCGGTTTAATAAAAGTTTAGCTTACATCCCAAAAACTCCGCCTTAATATAACGAATATAGAAAATAGAAATAATTTATAATCATATATGAACGCATACACATATCAAAATATGCGTATTAATAGGAGTAAAATAGAAGTATTCATATCTACTTCCATGTATGTTGCCAAAAAAAAAAAACATGAAAGTTGGAATTCGCGGTGTCTACAATATTGCCCCTATTGCTTAATGTCTAAAAACTCTCTGTGCCAAGTTTAAGCCAAATTCGCTTTTATTCTGGCCAGAAAAAGTTATCTTTTAATAAATTTTAATTTGTCTCTAGAATAATTTATGCAAAAAGTAGGGTTGACTTTGAATTATTTCTGAATTATTTTTCTTTTTTATTCTAGTCTTAATTAATGTGCAAAAAAGGAATATGAAATCAAAACTTAAAAAAATTAGGTAACTTTGAAGTAGTTCGCAGTTTTTTTTTTTAAATTATACAAAAAAGAATACATATTTTGGCTAAAATTGCCAAATTTTATAAAAATATGAAAGTAAAAATACCATTGCTCATGCATTATATGAGCAAATTTCTGAAATCTGATCTTTATTTTAACAAAGAATATGAATCTGCAGTCGAAATTTGAAAAAAAAAAATTGTAGTTTATAAATTATTCGCGGTTTTTGAAAATAAAAAAAAAAACTCAAGTTTTTTGACGTATTTTCCTACATGAGTTCGTTTTGCATATATGAAATTACATGTACCCAAATTGATCCATGAGTGGTTTTAGCATATATGGAATCAGATATACTTTCATATATGCCCATACATAAGTGATTTTTGCAGATATGGAATCACATATACTTCCACATATGTCCATATATGTATGTCATTTTTGTGTATATCAAATGACATATACTTCCATATTCACTAGACCGACTCACCTTATATGGACAGAAAAAAAGTATCATATGAAAGGTTTTTAGAGGCTCGTCCAGCGGTATATATAACATGTTCGAGCATATCCTGACATGTCCTATTTTCAAGGATATTCTCTAAAAAACAAATTTTTGACTCTTTTGTACGGAGATATTTGTCATATACATACATATACGCCCGTACGTGAGTCCTTTTCGGATGTATGGAGTCTTTACTTTCATATTTGTCCATATATGTATGTCTCTGTTTTTAATATCCCTAGTAAAAATGATTTCTATATATTTATATATGAATTTTATACAATCAATACTGATTTTATACAATTATAACTTGTCGAGTATTGTGAAACATATATTTTTATATGATTATATCAAAAGATATTTAATTATATAAAATTATATTAACCAGATCCACCATTTTTCGGATCAGATAATATATTTTTTATATAATTATGTTAACCCATACATGATTTGATCCGGAAAATGGTGGATCTGGTTAATATAATTTTATATAATTAAATATCTTTTGATATAATCATATAAAAATATATGTTTCACAATACTCGACAAGTTATAATTGTATAAAATCATAAATGATTATATAAAAATCATATCTGATTATATAAAAATCATTTTTCCTATGGATATGAAACTACATACATATATTTCCAAATATGTCCATACAGGAAACATATATGGCCATATTTGTACATACATGCAGCCATATATGAACTTTTTTAACCGGGGTATACTTGATATACAAGACGTTTTACTAAGTTTTCTACTAACTTATTTTTTTGAGTGTAGTATTTAGCAAAAAAAATCTGCTAATTTAATAGTTTTTTTTGCAGTATCATTTTTAACTAGATTTAAGTTGCTTTTTCTGCTATTTTTACAGATTTATTTCTATGAGTGTATTTGTTTTTTTTTCAGCAAAAATAGACTTTAGTTCATTCTTGGAGATTCGCGTTGAAAATTAAAAATATATAAAGATTTTTAATGCTTTTTTTTAAATTTTTTTTTAGCTTTCTTGCGGATTTTCAACATGGTTGTTTCAGTGTTTTTTGAGTTCTCTGAAATTATACAGAAAATTCTTGGGAATTTCGTCCGGGAATTCCCGGGTTAAAAACCCTAGTTACAGATCATTGCCTTTGTGTAAAAATACATTAATATTATCAAGATAATTCTCTAGTTGTATTTTCTGACATGCATAAAATTTTAATTTTTCAAAAACGTAAATTTGGTAAAGAAGTCATTTTTATTTTAAAAAAATAATTTTTGAAACTAAAATATAATAAGGAAACTCAGTCTTTCAAGACTGACATCAGTTTTGTTATTTTTCTAATATTTCGGAAAGATGACTCAAGCTCAATTTTATTAACAAACCGATATATAGATAAGAGTATTCAAAACCAAAACAGTTTTATTTTTAATGAAAAAACCGGCCGGTTTCTGTTTCTTGTCTAAATTCGAATAAACCGAAAACCGCTTTTTTTGTCTCTGTTAAGAGGTTTTTTATTACAATATGTGTATTTTTTCAAATATGGCACAAATTTTAAACTATTTTATGTAGGCTACCTAATGGGTTGCAATAGCAATCTGACTGAAATTTTTCAAAAAGTACATAGTTCAGCTTATTAAATTGAACTTCTAATTTACATTAGCTGTGTTTCGACTTAACTATACCCGTTAACTCAGAAAAAAACTCAAAGTACACGAAAACGTGTTTGAGACGAAAACTAACACATTACTTTTCATATGCACTTTAACTTGCAACGTGGATAATTATCAACGTTGAAAACTCAACGTTTATAGACATTCGCATATAACATAGCTTTTTCGCGATACTTCTTAAAAAATTTTGCTGGCACACGCACAGTGGGAAATTTTGGCCATTATCGCATCAAAAGCCTGTAACTTTTTTGGTCTTAGGGATAGAACTCTAATTTTGCACGGATAATATATAATAATATATTTGTTATTATTTACTTGAAAATAAGCAACTTTAAGCCAGACATTATTTCAGAAAATAGGTATGAAGTTTACTGTTATCAAATAGTGATGCCTTGTACATGTATTTGGTCAATTTTTTTTATATAATAGTCCAAAACTAATATGGACTAAATATTTATCCGAATCATCAAATTTAGAACAAAATGGCATCGATTTGTAGTTGCATATTTTTGCATATTTTGCGTATTTAAATAAAAATGCATGTTTTTGCATATTTTGACTTTAAATGCATATTTGGTGCCTTTTTAATGCATATTTTTCATTTTTAGGAGCATTTTTTATTTTGTAAAAAAATATAAAAAATTGATACGTTTTCATATTTTGATTCAAAATTAAAAAATCATTAATGTATTGTTTACAATAACGAATTAAATATAACTTAAATATAACAATGGCCGTTTTTTCTAATCACTTGGATTTAATAAATCCAAAAAGTATTTCTAAAAGTGCTCAACAGATGGAGTTAGATTCTTCCGACACTTCTTTCACCCTAATTTTTAATACCGAAATCGATGATGAAGGATTTTACTTTAACTTTTAATTTATAATTATATTTTACATAAAACAGTGATAAGCACTCTGCCTTTTCAGTTTTACCACTTCAATTTATATTTTTACACAATTGAAAAATTCCATTGCAATATTTAATATTCACTAATTGGATTTAATTAAATTACTTACTGTAGAGTGAAAAATTGCCATTTCTATTTAAGCTATTTCTCCATGTCCAAGATAAAAAATATGTATTTGGTGAGGTGTAGTTTTTTTTCTAAACATATTTCATAAAAAAAATTTAATAAAAACCTTTATTTGTTACTTTTTCAATTTTTTTGTTTCTCTTTTAATTTTTATTCGTATTTTTTTCTGACATTAAATTAATAGGCTGTTTCATATATGTGTGCTTTTATTGTGGATTTATTAAATCCAGCTTTTTTTTGGATTTAATAAATCCATTTTTTGTATGAAAAATTCTAAATCCAGGTGATTAAAAAACACGCTAAATAACTAATTAAAAATAATAAACTTATAAAATGTAAATTTAATCCTAAATTCACTGTAAATGTTTGAAAAAGAGGGAATTAAAAACAAAAATTTTTTTTTGGAAAATAGGATTTTAAATAGTGAAAGGCTTGTTCATGTACTTGGCACAAAGTACCCAGCAAAACCTTGGTAATATATAGGTACTACTATGCATATTACCTGGTAATATATAAACCGCTTACCCTTGCATTACTTGTAATACGAAATTTATACGTTTGAATGTTTTATTGGTATAAATAATTGGTTTTTCTAGAAAATTTTAGAAATTCTATTTTTTGTTAAAAATCCGCGAATTTCAAATTGATATTCGGTTTAAAAAATTAAAATTTAAACAAAATGTTTTTGAAAACTCCTTACACGTAAGTTCAGAATAACATGTTACTAGGTAAGGGGTTACCTCGATGGACATGCCCTTGTTAAAATAATAGCTTTGGTAATAGAGAAGTAAGAGGTTACCCGCTTCATTACAAAATGATTATTTTTATAACCAAAACTTATAAAAAAAATTTCAAAAATTTTTCGTTAAAACTATGTAATTTTTAATTTAATAGTCAATATAAAACAAATTGAAATTTTAATAAAAAAATCGTATTATTTTACGGTTTTTTGTAACCTAAAGGTGATAGGTTACGCTTACCTATGTAAGTTCAGAATACGATATTACTAGGTAAGGAGTTACCTCGATGGACATGCCATCATTGCTGTTACCATTTCCTTGCCTTGGTTTATCAATAATTAATCCCAACTCTTTACGAAAACATTTGTGTATATTCGCTTTTATTAGGTTCTTTGTTGTTTTATGATGTTCACTTAACGCTGAAAATTTTTCGGAATCACTATTATAACCAATGTGCAAAATCTTTTTCATACATCCACGCGTGGAGGGTCGATACTTAAGAGAACTTTCATATTCTGGTCTTGCAGCTACTCTCTCGAAATTATTCATTTGAGTTAGTGTCGCCTTGCATATGGTACATGATGCACTTGAAGGGGTATTTGTCAAAACTTGTGCTACTTTGCCATCAATCATTGTTAGAAATATTTCATGCTTTACGGCTACATTCTGTTCATTCTTGGAAATTATAATTGGTGACAATAACTTTATTTGAGTTTCAATATTATCTACCACTTCTTTGGTTTTAGCAGGGGTTTTTTGCAAAGTTTTATTGAAATGGGGCGACAATATCAAACAGATGAACATACTGGATTTTCCCAAACTATAACACCTGTTTCTTCGTTTATAAGCTTAATACCCTACGGGGAATGAGGAGTCAATTGCCCTTCAAGGACCTATCCCGTGACCGGTCAACCGAAGGCATATTACTAAATTAGTACAAATATGAACAAAAGAAAATGAATTAATTTTCTAAGTATTTTCTGATCCGTTATTTTCACTGTTGCTTTTAAAAAAACTTGACTGACACCGAAATAAAAACAAAATTCGCGGCATATTTTTAAAAATATTTTTTATTTATTTTACTCTTTTATTTATTTTTAACTTTATTTTTCACGATTTGCTTATTTTAGCTCTTATTTTAAATTTCTATAATGTTTTGCTAAGAAATTTTAAGTTTTGTGTTTTCAACGTTTTTTTAATGTTAAAGCTGTTTTAGTTTTAACAATTGGTATTTCATTTAACTTTTCTTTGTAACTTAAGGGGAATTTTTAAAATTTTTATTTTTATTATCAGAGGTTTTGAGGTAATTTTCTAATTTTTAATTGATTTTTTATTTTAATTATGGCCAACGCAAAAAACAAGTCAACTGCCATTAAGGGACCTATCCCATGACCGGTCAATCGGGGGCATATTCAAGGCACTTCCACCATATTTGTGTGTGTGTTAATGTTGTTTTCTTTTCTATTTTTTTCTTTTCCATGTTTTTTTATCTGCTGTGTGTGTGTTTGTTTTTTCTTTTTCTTTTTTATTTGAACAGAAACGAAAAACATAACTTAACCATCAGCCAGCCATTACGCATAAGCAACGTTAGCTCAGACGGTAGAGCGTTTGCCTTACAAGCAGAAGGTTGTGTTATCGAGCCCTACTTCGACGCCAAGTAGATTATTTTTAATTCTTAATTTTTTGTTAGATTATTTGAAAAGCTATTTTTAGACACACCACCTTACTGCCACAATGTGTCTAAACTGTGGCAATATGTCATTTCCAATGACAACGCCATGTTAAAGTGATATGTCTCTTTCAAACAAAAAGACCGATCTACGACCGGTCTCCGCCCCCTTGGGACCTATCCTGCGTGTCATCTGGGACCGGTCCCTTTCCCCGTAGGGTAGGTACTAAAGATGTGATAAACAGATTTGAATCAGAAATTAGAATAGATTCTTCTGGAAGCGATTGTTTATATTGTGATTGACCTGAATCCCCATTATAGTAGAGAGTTAGGTTTGTTAAGATTTTATTGTCCAAAGCATCAATCATTAAAATCCTGATTGTTGTGTGATCTAATAGATCTTGTAAAGACCTTATTCTAGCATAAGTATTAGTTATTTCTAGTGATGCTGGAGGAAGGCAGCAACTTTTTTTGCTTCCTGAATTTTATAATATGGAGGAAGAACAGTATTTTTTTTAATCATAAGATTTCTTAAATAAATGTATTGTGCTTTTGTCAGGTCTAGATCAATAAATATACTTAACGCCTCTAATTCATTGAATGATTCACCATTTTCGGAATCTTCCAGAGTTTTAAGAATCTCCTTCTTTTCAAGTTTTGAAGAAGATCTAAGCAATTCAATAATTTTTGCATCTTCTCCTTCTCCCATCGATGGCAAGCCTTGGACACATGCGCCAAAAATATGTTCGAAACCATTATCTTTACATAGAGAAGTATTTTTACATTTTCATTATTTTGATGATGTCTCATAAGAGTTGCAGAGTCTTCCTTGTTTCGCAGTACATTTTGTAGGCTTCACTATTGCTGGCAAATTTCTGCAAGTCTCCATTTAACCACTCAACATTTAGTGCAAGAAACATTTTTAAAGATCTGTTTGATCTCTTCCATCGTTTATTGAAATTTGGTAATAAAGTTTTTTTAATATTATTCACAATATATTGTATATTTTCTTCAGAAAATTCATAATTTGTTCGTATATAGTGGTTAGTACTTTGTATATTCTTACCACTTTAAATATAGAGCAATTCCATATGAAAACGATCAAAATTGGCAAATTTTTGGACGACCCCTCTCCGATTTTAAAATAAATAGTCTCAATCGATTGCCCAGCAAAAAATAATGTACCTACATATTTTTTTTTTTTTATAGTGACTGGTTTAGTGGTGGTGTACACCACTGTCATGTGACAAAATTGAAGAATTCTTCATAAGGGACCTCATTGAAAGTTGTTTAAAAGCGATCGCAACGAGTGATAGCTCGTTGGAAAGGTATTGAATCAGGCTTTAATTGAAAAATAAAATTTTCCTAATTTTTCTCAGAAATTTACCTTTTTTCGCATGAAAATTAAATTTTCCCATGAAAATTAAATTTTCCGATTTTCCACAGAAGCTCCTAAATTTTCCGGCTAATTTTTTTTTTTTGGATTCCTCATAATTTTTGCTTTAAGAATCAGCAATAAAAAAATGGGCCCCGACTCCTTGTTTGGACAGGAGAGGAGCATTTAAGAGACCACCTTGTTCTCATTGTTTTTTTATTTTTTATAATTGAATTATTTGTAATTATTTAACATTATTTTATTTTATTATTAAAAATACATTTTAAAAATTATTTTACAGTTAAAAATACATTTATGAAGAAAAAATCAATTTTTTTAAGAGCCCCAAGTTGAGTGTGTAGTGAATATGGTCTGCCTGCCTTCACAAGATCGGCCATAAATCCATGGATAATAGCAGCAGTGGCATGTAATGGCACACCAAACCCGACTGAGGCTACAGGTCATAAAATGTTTTGTAAATTTTTTAAATTACCAGGTAATAAATATTTCGCCTAAAATGACACGTGCAGAAACAAGTCATAAAACACGGATTTTCCATAAATATGGCGAAATATTTATTACCTGGTAATTTAAAAAATTTACAAAACATTTTATGACCTGTGGTCGGCTTATTGGCAGTAACCAATTAAGTCCCTCTTTAAAAAACATTTTATGACCAGTAGTTCACGCAAATTTTCCTATTAAAGAAAAGCAAATATCGCTTATTTTTTATTAACTATTTTTTACCAAAAAATAAATATAAATACTTCACACACTCTGAGTCAAATTTTAGTTGAATACTAAACGTGAAAGTGTTAAAGTGTTTTTTTTTTGTAAAGTAAAGAGTGAAGCTGTAAAGACAATTTAAAGTAAAATGAATAAATTTTGCTGCAATCCGTTTAACAAGAGTTCGAAAAAGATAAAAGTATTAAAATTAACTGGTGTTTCGAAGCGATACATGAATGAATTAAATATACAATACGGTGAAGAAGCAGAATTCATTTGCCCCAAGTGTAAAATCGATTTGTCTCAACAAGCAAATGCATTGAAACAAATGCAACCACAATCCGAGAGTGAAATGACAATTGAACAAAATGTTTCATCTGATAGTGAGGCAGACATTCCGATGGTCAATATGTCTTTGAGTCCTTTGAATGAGGCTATTACCACTTTAGGTGAATCGCCTATTACAAAAAGAAAGTTGCGAAGTGAAAAATACAGGAAAGAGAAAAAAGGCAAGGTTATGAGTGCAATCGCGACAATATTTGATGAAGGCTCTGATAACGAATGCAGTCAAGCAGATGACGTTGATGACGGCAAACAAATGATTGAGCAGTTGAAAAGAAAATTCAATTTAGCGACCACTTTTCCGGAGAAATATCTCATTTTATCTGTGCTGCCTCAATCATGGTCTATACGCAAGATTTCTGAACAGTTTCAAACATCTTTTTACATCGCGAGAAGAAGCAAAGAATTAGTTCGACAGAAGGGCATATTGGCGACTCCCACCAAGAAATTTGGCTCAAGGACCCTCAGCGAAGCAACGGTGAAATTGATTCAAGATTTTTACTGCAATGATGACAACAGCCGCGCCTGCCCAGGTACACGTGACTATGTTATCACACGTGAAGATGGAGAAAAAGTACACAAGCAGCGCAGATTATTATTATGTAATCTATCCGAAGCATACCATCAGTTCAAAGAGAAATACCCAGCAGAAAAAGTGGGATTTTCTAAGTTTGCCATCCTACGACCAAAAGAATGCGTGCTGGCATTAGACAGGCAAGGAACGCATTCAGTCTGCGTTTGCATGTTTCATCAAAACATCAAATTAATGTTCTTTCCATGCAAGAAATTGAAAGTATTTCACGGTGAAATTGAAACATATAGGGACCTCCTGTCGAAGTCGTTGTGCGCATACCCCACGGAAAATTGTCATCTGTCCAAATGCGACAATTGTCCGAAGATTGACGAGCTAGAGCAATATTTGGCGGAAAAGTTTGAACAGCTGTTAATTCAGGAGGTGCATTTCAAACAGTGGATAATTAGCAGCGGCAGATGTTCCCTTGAGACCGTGGTAAAGCAGATTCCGGAATTCATCGAGGAATTCGGATTCAAGTTGAATGAACTGAAGGCGCACCATTTCATATCCGAGATGCAATCGAAATTTCTAAAGGAAAGTAAGGAGAAATTAGCCCAAAATGAATTCATTGTGATAAGCGACTTTGCCGAGAATTACACTTTTCTCGTTCAGGATGAAATTCAGGCTTATCACTGGGCAAACGACCAGTGCACGGTGCATCCTTTTTGCATTTATTTCAAAAACGAAGATAACGAACTACAGACCGTAAGCCTTGTTGTTGTCGCGGAGAGTTTAGCTCATAATTATGTGTCCGTTTATTTATTTCAAATGAAACTGTTTGAATTCTTAAGATCAAAATTCGATGCAATCGACAAAGTAACGTTTTTCTCAGACGGCGCGGCTTCTCAGTACAAGAATAAAAAAAATTTTTACAATCTTTGCATAATTGAAGAAGAACAAAACTGCAAGGTCGAGTGGCACTTTTTTGCGACGTCCCACGGTAAGGGCCCATGCGATGCGTTAGGGGGAACCCTAAAACGCATGGCGACTAAGGCAAGTTTGCAAAGGCCATATACTGACCAGATCTTAAATGTACAACATTTGTTTTCGTGGATTCAAAGCAAGGAAATTGCCATTAACACAGTTTTATGCACTCAAAAAGAACACGATGCCATGGAGCGACGAATTCAAAACAGATATAATAATGTCAAAACTATAACTGGAACGCAAAAGTTTCATTGCTTCATACCAAATATTTCTGATATGTCAATTAATGTAAAGCGGTACTCTTCGTCTGCCGACGTGCTAAATTTAAAGTTACTTTAATTTTATAATGATGCCAAGACAATTGAAATTTTTAATAAATATTGTAATTAAGTATAAGCAGCAAAATAAGAAAGATTTTGTCTTCATAAATGTATTTTTAACTGTAAAATAATTTTTAAAATGTATTTTTAATAATAAAATAAAACAATGTTAAATAATTACAAATAATTCAATTATAAAAAATATAATGAGAACAAGGTGGTCGCTTAAATGCTCCTCTCCTGTCCAAACAAGGAGTCGGGGCCCATTTTTTTATTGCTGATTCTTAAAGCAAAAATTATGGGGAATCCAAAAAAAAAAAAATTAGCCGGAAAATTTAGGAGCTTCTGTGGAAAATCGTAAAATTTAATTTTCATGGGAAAAATTAGGAAAATTTTATTTTTCAATTAAAGCCTGATTCAATACCTTTCCAACGAGCTATCACTCGTTGCGATCGCTTTAGTAGTTTTTTTTAAAACAACTTTCAATGAGGTCCCTTATGAAGAATTCTTCAATTTTGTCACATGACAGTGGTGTACACCACCACTAAACCAGTCACTATAAAAAAAAAAAAATATGTAGGTACATTATTTTTTGCTGGGCAATCGATTGAGACTATTTATTTTAGAATCGGAGAGGGGTCGTCCAAAAGGTGATCGCTTTCATATGGAATTGCTCTATAGGTTTCAATTACTTGACGCACTGAACACTTAAAATGATTCATTTTTAATTAATGTAACGATTGATTGTGAATCAACACTTCACAAAAAAAAATACAATATAACCAAAAAACTTACTAAAATAACTCGGAATGACAAAAACAAAAATTATCTAAATTACTGAGTTTTTTAACATTATGGTATGTAACCTCTGTTTAGGCACGAATATGCAGCTATTATTTATAAAGTATATTATTAATATATTAAGCTTTCAAATGATGTACATATGAGCGCGTAGGTAAGCGTAGCTAATAATTAAAATCCTTAGCGAAGTTTTTACAAGCAGCCAAAAAACATTACATCATTGAGATGCATAAATTTCAAATGTTTTTATAAATAACTGGACAGATAATTCTAAACTCGGAATCTGCATAAAATTATATTTTCCACTAAGGTATGTAGCTCCTAAATTGTAATGTAAATTATATTTAAAATATGCCCTGAAATATGTTTAATTGTTTTTGGTTATAAATCGTTTTCGTAAAGCGATGCAAGTTCGGTCGATATTTCTGAATATTGCTATTGAGCAAACACCTACTATTTTTGCCAAATTATTAAGTTTGACATCTTAGATTTTCAATAAAAATAATTTAATGGTGAAATTCGAACCTTTGTAAAAACCAATTATGAGGTGGTCCTCCACTACGATTTTCCACAGTGCGTGGTGAGAGTCTTTGAATATGATTTAGCATTTTCAGTATATTTTCTCAACTGCAGAAATAAAGTCTTCTTTAAATATCTTTTGAATTCATTATACAGTTATCACCAGCTATTGTTTTCTTGACTCAATTTCGCGATCGAAATCACAGTTACAACGGTGTTAAAAAATAGAGTTTATAAAGAATTTGTAAGCAAATTTTAAATATTTTCATTACTTAAAATATCAGAATTCTTTAAATATCAGATCAGTGTATACAATTTTTAATACCATGTTTCTAAACTAGAATTTTCATTATTAGCGTCACAAAAAAATAATCCCGGGGATTTCCACTGTATTTCCTGAGAGCGAAAATGTCGGGAATTCTCGTTAAAAAGTATACTAGTAGATAGCGTCCGACCGAAAAGTTCGGCTATAACATATATCATGGAAAATGTTTATTGGGCCGATTGTAATCCATTTTGTGTGTCAAATTTAAGGAAAAGTCCTAAGTTAAGCAACGAATTCACTGTTCGAGCAGTCGAAAGTTCGGCCAAATTGGAAGAAGTTTGGCTGCGAAACAGTTAACTTTACAACTAAGTTACGGGATATTTATCAAATTTTTAAATTTTCATTCAAAATTGCATTAAATCAGCTTAACAAACATTTTCTAAGTATCAAAATTTCTCAATAATACCTCCAAATACTAAAAGGTCGACCAAATGTCGCTTTTAGCCGAACTGTTTGATCGGACACTACTAGTAGGTGAAGACTATTTTGAAATTTAATTTGAGAGGCTTGATTGGTTTATTTCCAGAAATTCAAAATGCTGCTCCATGAGGCTGCAAAAGAAACACTTCGAGCAATACTTGAGCCGTAGGCGAAGGCGAAGGTTATTTTAAAATTAACTTCACAGTTGAGTGGTTAAAAAACATAAAATCATTCAACTCATTTAGGGCTTTGAAGCATTATGTACATAGTCTAGCAATACTAGTGCTAATTAGTAAATAATTATAACTTTATAACATAATAATCAAATGTGCAAAAATCATATTTAACACTAAAAAACTATTAATTATCTTATTTCCTTGTAAATAAAAAGGTTTGCTAAAGAATTTCGAAAAAACAACGTGCAGTATTTTTTTAAGATAACTAAAGTAAAATAAAGGAAATTAAAAATAGAATTGTTTTTCAAAAATATTTAGAATGACAATATTTAACCTGCATCATGTGTAGCCAATGAATCCTTTGACCCGCTTACATCCGCTGCTTATGAATAAATATCATTTGTTTAAAGAAGAAATGAATGGAATAAAAAAATAAAAAAATTAAATAAATCACGAATTTTGTTTAAAAAATTATAGTTTAATGAAAACGATCAAATTACATGTTATTTCTTCCAAACTAGACTCGGAAGCTGAGACAAATTGGCTCTTATATGAGCATGTAATGAGCTGATGATCTGGAGGAGCTGGCTCTGGAGGAGTTGTTGGAGGAGGAAATATCTGGAATCCTTTGTGACACAATAACATACATTAATAGTTTTTTTTTGTAAAAAAAAACAAAAATAAAAAAATCTACTTTTGGTTTTTACTAGGGATCTTATGTTCAGTGAGATAAATAAAATCTCAGTGATGCAGTTAAAGTGGGTGCAGAATAAAACAAAAGAGGAAATAAAAAACGAAAATTTTAAGCATTTTACCCAACATTCTGGATGAAGGGTTAACAGAAAATTATAAATTTATAGCTTATTTAAAATTATAATTACAACAAATGTATGTATTATTGATACAATATTTTTTTGGAGAAGTATTAAAATTGAACCATTTCATAAGAAACCAACAAAATAATTACTAAAAATATTTTAAACTTATTAATAGAAAAACTTGAAAAAATGTGGGCATTACCATAAAAATATGTTAAATTTAAAGTCGACTTTTAAAACATCTGTACGTTTATGTTCATTTTGTTAATTTAAAACAAATTAACCAATCACAATAGGGTAGAGGGGGATCCTTCGCCAGTGGGGCACATACACTAATCCCATTTTTCTCCGATATTAAGGGAGATAAAAAATTGGAAAAAATATATTTTGTGCATTTTTCAATTACCTTTCCTTGACATCTATTTTGACGAATTTATATCACATGTGGTCGCAGACAGACGTGTTTTTCTGTTTTTAGGGTGCAAGCAACTACATTTTGCAATAACTTCCCCAAATCGTGTGATAAAAAAACAATTTTTCATTATGTTAGACCTATGATCCTAAGCTTTCAAATAATAATAATTTGATTTTAATAAATGCTTAAAAAAGTGTGAAAAATATTAATTTTATGTTAGTGCCTGCCTCTGGGGCATAATCACCAGATGGCCCCTGGCGCTACAAAGAGTTGGTGCATGCCTGCTTAAAATGATCTATAAGACTTTTCTATATATGTAGATAAAATATGTTTGATAGTAAATTATAACAATCGTATTCATTCTTAAATTTATATTTATATTTCAGGTTTTCGAAAATTTGAAGTCATTATTAGGGCAAGGAATTTCATGCACTTAAAAATGGAAAATATGCGTCTAAAATATGCGGTTAAAAAAGAAAAATATGCATTTAAAATATAAGAAATATGCACTAAAAACTATTATTGTTGCAAAAGTAATGCACTCTAAAACTTAAAAATGTATTTGTTAGTTATTTTGCAAACAGACACAGAACTCGGAGATTACCCATAGGTCAATAAGGTTTTAAGAATGTTTATTTTGATTGAATCACAATATGAAAATGTATCAATTTTTATATTTTTTTTACAATATAAAAAATGCTCCTTAAAATGAAAAATATGCACAAATATGCATTAAAAAGCACAAAATATGCATTAAAAAGGCCCCAAATATGCATTTAAAGTCAAAATATGCAAAAAAATGCATTTATGACAAAATATGCAAAAATATGCAACTATAAATCGATGCCATTTTGTTCTAAATTTGATGATTCAGATAATTATTTAGTCCATATTAGTTTTGGACCATCGAAAAAAACAAGCATTTGCATGAAATTCCTTGCTCTAGTCATTATACTACAGTTTTAAAATATTTATTTTTAATATAGTGGAGATTTATTGCTTGAAGAGAATCACCCCAAGAAACATTTTTACGGACTCTCCGGCATATACGGAATCATGAATCCGGCTTTTACGGCACATTAACGGTCCGTAATGTACGTATCCGTCAAAGCTTGTACGTATACGGAACATTAACGGACCGTATAAACGGATTTTCGAACATAATCCGTTTTAGCTCCGTTTTGGTGTATCCGTTTCCGTACCGTTAAATACGGACTTGACTGGTGTTTTTAAAATAAAAGTGATTCAGTTGGTAAAAAAATATTACTGAAACATAAAATTAGTCGGAAAGAATGAATCCGATCTAAAACAAAGAAATTCAAACCAGATACATACATTAGACGGTAAGTTAAATGAAATTTAATATGTGGTTTTTGTAAGCAAATGAAATAAAGAAATAAATATTTAGTGACACATTTAGTTGTTGGCAGCAAAGTGTGCGAACTTGCATTGTGTGCAAAACACCATCGTGAAAACAATCGCTTAAACCTTAACTAATTTATTGTTTCTTTTAATATAGATATTGCATTTTATTATAGGCCATTGTTGTGAATTGATGAACTGGATGGAGAGCAAACTGATGTAAATATAATACAAATTTAAATAATCAATGTAAATTTTAATAAATCTATAAAAAAAAAATACTGCTCATAATTAATAAAAAAGGGTAAATTCTAAAAATCAAAATTCAGCATCAATCCGTTATTTAGACGACATAACAGTCCGGAAACGGTCCGGCATTGACGGACTTTCAACGGACTTGTCCGTTTTTTAGATGACATAACGGTCCGTAAACGGTCCGTCACTGACGGACTTCAAACGGACTTGTCCGTTTTAACATGACAACGGTCCGAAAACGGTCCGTCAATGACGGACTTTCAACGGATTCGAATCAGTTTCGATGTTCCTTAAGTTCCGTTTTCTGGTCCGTATACGGATCCAGAAAACGGTACGAAAACGGAGGTGGATTCCGTTTATGACGGACCGAAAACGGTGCGTAAACGGAACGAATTGTTTGTTGGGACATATCTTAAAGAACTTATTCTAAATTATTTATTTTAGTCATTAAAATATTGATTTTGCTGTATTAACAAATTTTTTGTTGAAATTGTACCTAACTTTTTTTGGGGAATATCCCCCAAGTTTGGGGCAGTTACGCCGATTTGAGTTACTTTGAAAATCATTGGAAAATAATAGAAAATATGCAAATAATTAGAATAAAAATCGTAAAAATTAAAGCCAAGACATGTAAATCTTCAATTTGAAAGTAATTTTTGAAAAATAATTAGTGGTTAAGAAATGACAGGGCTTTGAAAAAAAAGTGGCGAAGGATCCCCCTCTACCCTACTCAAAAAACAAACTAACTCAAAAACATACAATGTTGAATTTAAAAAAGTCTTTGGTACGGGTATTAATTTTTTTGTTGTTGGGTTATATAGCTCTTATGAAATGGTTAACAAAATGGCACTTACTTTGATGGAGCATTTTCGGCTTTTCGTTGCTTTCTTCATAGATTTCATCTAAAGATATGTCTCTTTCTTCTATAAATAAAATAAAAAATTAATTAATCTAATGAGCCAGAAATAAACTTCAAAAAATTGACATGTCTAATTTCAAAATTATCTAAGCTGCATTTTTTGTAAACTTTCGATTTTTGTAAATTATTGTAACACCAGCTGCCCAACTTATGTACTGAGAATTTGAGGAAAATCGGACATGCGACCAAAGTTTACGGTTATTTTTTTTTATTATTTATTTAATATTAATACAAAGATCATTAAGCGTCGCACCGTAGTATAGTTATATTTGTAAAGTAGGAATAGGTACATGTTCGAATTCTACAAGCCGGCGGACTGTTGAATAATTATCATCAGGGCAAGTTTTTTTTGGCATTTGCCATTAAATGCCATTTTTGCCATTTTTTCACTTATTTTATAAAAATTCCATTTTTACAAATCCATTTTGTCTATTTTACTAGACTTTTCATTAAAAAAATTTTATAAAATTCAGTAAAAACTCAATCTTTGGAAAGAAATTTTGTAAAAAATTTAAAAAAAACGATATTTTTTTTAATATTTAATAAAATTCCATATTCATACTAATATACGGCGAATTCACTTTAACCCAGCAAAATTTTTCTGAACTGGTTACCTCTGCATCTGTTCTAGAACAGGTGTTTTTACCACCGGTTCCGTAGAACAGGTTCTAGAACTGATTCCTGAAAGCTAAAATGGAAGGTTTCACTGTCCGAGAATCAGTTTTATAACTGGTTCTAGAACCGGTTCCAAAGTAACCTGTTCTAGTTTGGAGGAAAAGAACCTGTTGCTTTTGGGACAAACTCAAACAAAAATTACCGATGACAGAACATAATACAGAACAGGTTGCATGCAAGTACAAGTTGTTCTGCAACAGGTTCTTTGCATCCGACAATTTCGCTGGGAACGGTTCAACAGAAAATTCCTTCATTATTGTATTTTTGTTAAAAACATTCAGAAAAACACTTAAATCAACTATTATACATACCTACTTTATCATTTTTGGAATAAGCGTGCCATTTTTTGCGTTTTTTGTGCCAATTTTACTATTTTTTCATGCCATTTTGCCTGCCAATTTCAACTATTTTTGTGCCATTTTAAACTTGCCCTGATTATCATATAGAGACAATCTGACAATAACATATAAACAATTGAGACAATTTAATGGAAGCCTGCCCATAGAAAAAAGGGAGAAACTAGATTTATTCTTATTTCAAAATTCGTGTGTTTATAATTTTTAGAGAAAAACGTTTATTCATATTCCTCTCCTTAACCTTGCTAAATTAAAATTAATAAAATGCATATTAATTACAATATTAATTGCAACTGTCGCCAGAAAAAATTGGAAGTAATGCTCTACAAACTACTTCTTTTACTGCTTCACAAGTATCCGTTAGTGTATTTTTACTGCTTTTTTAGAAGTTATTCTGAACAACTTCAAAAAAATCACTTCTTTCATTGCTTCCAAAGTATTCGTTAGTATATTTTTACAGCTTTTTTAGAATTACCCTACGGGGAAAGGGACCGGTCCCAGATGACACGCACGATAGGTCCCAAGGGGGCGAAGACTTTGTTTCTTTTTGTTTGAAAGAGACATATCACTTTAACATGGCGTTGTCATTGGAAATGACCAATTGCCACAGTTTAGACACATTGTGGCAGTAAGGTGGTGTATCTAAAAATAGCTTTTCAAATAAACTAATAAAAAATTAAGAATTAAAAATAATAATTCTAGAACTGATTCCTGAAAGCTAAAATGGAAGGTTTCACTGTCCGAGAATCAGTTTTATAACTGGTTCTAGAACCGGTTCCAAAGTAACCTGTTCTAGTTTGGAGGAAAAGAACCTGTTGCTTTTGGGACAAACTCAAACAAAAATTACCGATGACAGAACATAATACAGAACAGGTTGCATGCAAGTACAAGTTGTTCTGCAACAGGTTCTTTGCATCCGACAATTTCGCTGGGAACGGTTCAACAGAAAATTCCTTCATTATTGTATTTTTGTTAAAAACATTCAGAAAAACACTTAAATCAACTATTATACATACCTACTTTATCATTTTTGGAATAAGCGTGCCATTTTTTGCGTTTTTTGTGCCAATTTTACTATTTTTTCATGCCATTTTGCCTGCCAATTTCAACTATTTTTGTGCCATTTTAAACTTGCCCTGATTATCATATAGAGACAATCTGACAATAACATATAAACAATTGAGACAATTTAATGGAAGCCTGCCCATAGAAAAAAGGGAGAAACTAGATTTATTCTTATTTCAAAATTCGTGTGTTTATAATTTTTAGAGAAAAACGTTTATTCATATTCCTCTCCTTAACCTTGCTAAATTAAAATTAATAAAATGCATATTAATTACAATATTAATTGCAACTGTCCCCAGAAAAAATTGGAAGTAATGCTCTACAAACTACTTCTTTTACTGCTTCACAAGTATCCGTTAGTGTATTTTTACTGCTTTTTTAGAAGTTATTCTGAACAACTTCAAAAAAATCACTTCTTTCATTGCTTCCAAAGTATTCGTTAGTATATTTTTACAGCTTTTTTAGAATTACCCTACGGGGAAAGGGACCGGTCCCAGATGACACGCACGATAGGTCCCAAGGGGGCGGAGACCGGTCGCTGATCGGTCTTTTTGTTTGAAAGAGACATATCACTTTAACATGGCGTTGTCATTGGAAATGACCAATTGCCACAGTTTAGACACATTGTGGCAGTAAGGTGGTGTATCTAAAAATAGCTTTTCAAATAAACTAATAAAAAATTAAGAATTAAAAATAATCTACTTGGCGTCGAAGTAGGGCTCGATAACACAACCTTCTGCTTGTAAGGCAAACGCTCTACCGTCTGAGCTAACGTTGCTTATGCGTGATGGCTGGCTGATGGTTAAGTTATGTTTTTCGTTTCTGTTCAAATAAAAAAGAGAAAGAAAAAACAAACACACACACAGCAAATAAAAAAAAAACATGGCAAAGAAAAAAATAGAAAAGAAAACAACATTAACACACACACAAATATGGTAGAAGTGCCTTGAATATGCCCCCGATTGACCGGTCATGGGATAGGTCCCTTAATGGCAGTTGACTTGGTTTTTTCGTTGGCCAAAATTAAATTAAACGAGTAAAAAGGTTAAAGTCGGGCATGCCGACTATACAATACCCTACACCAGTCTGGTGTATTGTTTGGATCCGAAATTCGAATGGGTTAAAATGGGGCTTATGTCAAAATTTTCTATAATGTGAGTCAGCGCACCAAATTTCATTAAAATATCTTAATATTTGCGACCTGCAGTTTGTAACCAAGCCAATTTTGGGGGGACCCTTATATGGGCACTAGTTCTAAACATGGACCGATGTTCACCAAAATCAATAGGCTTCGTCCTTGGGCCAACATAGGTCTATGTACCAAATTTCATCAAAATAGCTTAATATTTGCGACCTGCAGCGTATAAACAATATAATTTTGGGGGTCCCTTATATGGGCACTAGTTCTAAACATGGACCGATGTTCACCAAAATCAATAGGCTTCGTCCTTGGGCCAACATAGGTCTATGTACCAAATTTCATCAAAATATCTTAATATTTGCGACCTGCAGCGTATAAACAGTATAATTTTGGTAGGACCCTTATATGGGCACTAGGTCTAAACATAGACCGATGTTCACCAAAATCAATAGGCTGCGTTATTGGGCCAATATAGGTCTGTGTATCAAATTTCATCAAAATATCTTAATATTTGCGACCTGCAGCGTATAAACATTATAATTTTGGTAGGACCCTTATATGGGCACTAGGTCTAAACATGGACCGATGTTCACCAAAAGCAATAGGCTGCGTTATTGGCCCAATGTAGGTCTGTGTACCAAATTTCATCAAAATATCTTAATATTTACGACCTGCAGCGTATAAACAGTATAATTTTGATAGGACCCTTATATGGGCACTAGGTCTAAACATGGACCTATGTTCACCAAAATCAATAGGCTACATTATTGGGCCAATATAGGTCTGTGTACCAAATTTCATCAAAATATCTTAATATTTACGACCTGCAGCATATAAACAGTATAATTTTGGTAGGACCCTTATATGGGCACTAGGTCTAAACATGGACCGATGTTCACCAAAATCAATAGGCTGCATTATTGGGCCAATATAGGTCTGTGTACCAAATTTCATCAAAATATCTTAATATTTACGACCTGCAGCATATAAAAAGTATAATTTTGGTAGGACCCTTATATGGGCACTAGGTCTAAACAAGGACCGATGTTCAAAAAAATCAAACTTGTTCGTCCTTGGGCCAACATAGGTCTGCGTACCAAATTTCATCAAAATATCTTAATAGTTGCGACCTGTAGAGTGCGCACAAGATTGCATGGACAGACGGACGGACGGACAGACGGACATCGTTAAATCGAAATAAAAAAAAATTCTGAACCGATCGGTATACTATAAGGTGGGTCTACGACCAATATTTTTTGGGGTTACAAACATCAGCACAAACTTATAATACCCTGACCACATAGTGGTGTAGGGTATAAAAATCAATTAAAAATTAGAAAATTACCTCAAAACCTCTGATAATATAAATAAAAATTTAAAAAATTCCCCTTAAATTACAAAGAAAAGTTAAATGAAATACCAATTGTTAAAACTAAAACAGCTTTAACATTAAAAAAACGTTGAAAATACAAAACTTAAAATTTCTTAGCAAAACATTATAGAAATTTAAATAAGAGCTAAAATAAGCAAATCGTGAAAAAATAAAGTTAAAAATAAATAAAAGAGTAAAATAAATAAAAAATATTTTTAAAAATATGCCGCGAATTTTGTTTTTATTTCGGTATCGGTCAAGTTTTTTTAAAAGCAACAGTGAAAATAACGGATCAGAAAATACTTAGAAAATTAATTAATTTTCTTTTGTTCATATTTGTACTAATTTAGTAATATGCCTTCGGTTGACCGGTCACGGGATAGGTCCTTGGAGGGCAATTGACTCCTCATTCCCCGTAGGGTACTTCTGAACGACATCCAAAAAATCGCATAAGTATTGCTTCTAAAGAGTAATCATTTGGCATTTCCAAACAGAGGGTCCCGGGTTCGATTCCCGGCGGGACCAATATTTTTTTATTTTTTTTTTAATTTTTTTTATTCTATTAATTTTTTTTTTAATATTTATTATTAAGGGGGGACATGACATTGGCCGTTTTTTGAAATCGAATTTTTTTATAATTTTGTATTTAAGTAAATATTCTTAAGATTCTAAAAAAAAAATTTCATATAAAAATTCCTACGGGTTCAAAACGGCAGCTGGTATATACACAAACTTTAAACGCGTTTATCTCGAAACCATGTTTTTCGTACTGGTTGCGGCACTAGCGGGTTCATTTTTTGACGAAATTTTTTTTTTTTTTGTATTTTTTAAACTTGATTCGATATCGTATGACACGAGCTTTTTTTTAAATTTTTTTTTTCGATTTTTTATGAATTTTTAAAGTCAATATTTTTTTTCGAAAAACACACTTTCAAATTTAGAACATCACCAAAAATTGAAAAAAAATTTAAAAAAAGCTCGTGTCATACGATAACCAATTTTGTTAAGATTTAAAAAAGTAATTTTTTTTCCAGATCGGAAAATTTTTGCGACTCCCAGCGCTGCAACCACGAGGCCCCGTTTTTTTCTCTGCCGCCAATTTGGAGCTCTATAAAACCATGTTGGAGTGAAAAATATATTTTTTTTTGATTTTTTTTTCTTGTAATTTGTTCAATTCTCTACAATAATAAATTTTGGAAAAATGTTTTTGACTGAGTTATGAATTTTTAAAAAAAGGTCTGTTTTCTCTGCAGCGAATGTCATGTCCCTCCTTAATTTGTTTAAATTCAATATATTTTTAATTTTAAAATTTTTAAAAATATGTACATATATTAGAGTGTCCCTTAAAAATAGATTTGTCATTACACCCCCAGTTTTATTGGAAATTGTCCCAAATGTAAGAAATCGATTTTTTTTGGAAAACGTTAACCCGTGCCGACAGTTGGACGAAAATTGCGCCTTTTGGAAAAAAGTGTATTACTATTAAAAATTCCCAAAATTCGAAATTTCGAAAAAAAAATATTTTTTATTCCATTTATTCATTTAATATAGTCAAAATGATTCATACATGGAATTTTGACTTCATCGGATATCATTAACCCACTTTAGCCTGGAATCCAAAATGACCCACGAGTTGGATAAAAATGCAAAAACGTATTTTTTTTTTAAATACTGAAAAAATGAAAATTCGAGTTTGTGTTTGGAGCGACTGCTTTTCAGGACATTTTACAAAAATTGCTCATTTTGTCAAAAATTTCAATGTTTTCATCAAATTTTACACGGTTTTCAGAAAAACAGCACTCAAATTTGGTTAGATTATAATTATCTTTTCATTTCTTTAAAAAAAATTTAACGCTTAGTGGCCTGGGGTCAGAAAAGACCCATGGAACTTAATATTAATTATGACTACGAGATTTTAGAGCCATTAAATTTATAATAAAAAAAATCTCAACTAGATAAAAATAATTATTTTCCCAATTCGCATATCCCAATTTAATAAAAATCTGATAAATGTTATTCTGTAAATTTCCTAGTGGGTCTTTTTTTTTGAAAAGTGAGGACATTAACCCTATATGGATCAAGTTACTCAAAATAATTATTTTTATCAAGTGGAAATTTTTTTTTTATTCATTCAAAGTGATATTTTTCCGAAAATTATGAAAGGTGTTATTCTGTAAATTTCCTTGTGGGGCGTTTTTGGCCAAAAGTATAACAATTAACCCGATATGGATCACGTTACACAAAATAATTATTTTTGTCCAGTTGCGATTTTTTTTTATTATAAATTTAATGGCTTTACAATCTCGTAGTCATAATTAATATTAAGTTCCATGGGTCTTTTCTGACCCCAGGCCACTACGGGTTAAATTTTTTTAAAGAAATGAAAATATAATTATAATCTAACCAAATTTGAGTGCTGTTTTTCCGAAAACCGTGTAAAATTTGATGAAAACATTTAAATTTTTGACAAAATGAGCAATGAATGTTCTTTTAGTTTGACTCTAGATCATAAATTAATATCACTTTCTGTTTAAATTATTTTCAAATCAAAGAAAGATGATACAATTTTTACAAGTAAATTACAAAGAATAAAATTTTTTTTGAAAGAATTCGATAAGACCAGCAAGACAGAATACGCATTTTCGGCTTTCGCTACAAAGCCATCATCACTGTCTTTCGCCTTGAGTGGGTTAATATTTGATAATCGTCTACTTATGTAAATGTTGAAAGCAAATCGAATTTGTTATCAACAACTCAACTTAGACTAACATCAACGAAATTTTAACAATGCCATTTTTATCCTTTGTCATTATTACTCTTTTGTTGCTTTGAACCTTAATTCTTAAGATATCTCAGCTGATTCTATTCAATTCTGTGTATGATAACTACAGATTTTTGAATTACAACGAACCGTTAAATTTAAATTTAAAATGTATGTTATTAAATTATATTTTTGCACCGTGTCAATGTGTTCAAGACGAATGGGGGAAGTGTTCTAGTTGATCTCTTATTTAAGTAAATGAATGTTCTTTTAGTTTGACTCTAGATCATAAATTAATATCACTTTCTGTTTAAATTATTTTCAAATCAACGAAAGATGATGCAATTTTTACAATTTCATTTACTTAAATAAGAGATCAACTAGAACATTTCCCCCATTTAAAATGAGCAATTTTTGTAAAATGTCCTGAAAAGCAGTCGCTCCAAACACAAACTCGAATTATCATTTTTCCAATTTATTTTTTTCTTTAATATCAACTATTATGTGGCACAAATAGCAATCGAGACCTCCAAATTAGGCATTTTAAAAAATATTTAAAATTAATTCTAAAAAAACACGTTTTTGCATTTTTATCAAATTTGTGGGTCATTTTGGATTCCAGGCTAAAGTGGGTTAATGATATTCGATGAAGTCAAAATTCCATGTATGAATCATTTTGACTATATTAAATGAATAAATGGAATAAAAAATATTTTTTTTCGAAATTTCGAATTTTGGGAATTTTTAATAGTAATACACTTTTTTCCAAAGGGGGCCATTTTCGTGCAACTTTCGGCACGGGTTAACGTTTTCCAAAAAAAAAATCGATTTCTTTCATTTGGGACCATTTCCAATAAAACTGGGGGGTGTAATAACAAATCTATTTTTAAGGGACACTCTAGTGTTTATGTTAAAAAAGAAGTACATCTAGGTCATCAATTGTAGTGCTTTTTCTACTGCTTCGGCATTTCTTTTTTTGCTGGGTCTATATGACATTAAATAACACTGTACTAAAAAAAGCTTTAAGTACAATTATGTATGTAACGATTAAAGTATATCTTGCAATTACAATTAATAATTTTCGATATTTTACTCTCATGAAGTTTGGATTGACAATAACTTCGACTTAGTTATTGGAGTTATTGAAGCACTAAGCAGTGTTGCCATAAGACAAATGCGAAAAGGTGCTAGATCGTCGAAAAAAAAGTGCTAGAAAGTGCTAGATTCAAAATAAAAAGTGCTAAAAAAGGTGCTAGATTTTTTTTTGTTTTTAACATGCATTATGGGCAGTGTTGCCATTTCAGTGCTTTTCGGGTATTTTTAGTGCTTTTTTCCTTCCCGTACCCGGTGATTTTTTACAAATACCCGTTTATAAAAAGCGGGTATTTACAGTGCTTTTTCAGATTTCTGGCAGTGCTTTTAGTGCTTTTTGCACAGTTTATAGTTTTGGTATTTGTTTTCCTTTTTTCAATTTTTCTTGAATTTTTTGTCAAAATTGAAAAAATAATATGAAATATACAAAAAAATACATTTTTGCCCAATGTTTGTAGTACAATTTTAAATAACAACTTCGTTATATTTAAACTTTAAAATTTTGAAATATTAGTTTGGTGCTTTTTTACCCCTTTTTTGGTAATTTTTTGAACCTTTTTTAAACGATTTTACAAAGCTAAAATGTGTTTTTAAAATCTTGACTTAAATTTTTCAAAAAATTATTATCGTGCTTTTTTACCCCATTTTTGGTAAATTTTTACCCTTTTTACCCGTTTTCAAAATGCTCACGGTACTTTCCTGCCTTCAAGAGTTGGCAACACTGATTATGGGTTTTTATCAGAGTTGGCAACCGATTCATAAGGTTAAGGCCAGTTTACATTATAAGATTTTCGGTAGTATTTTGCTTTAGTACACATGCAAAACATATAGACAAGGTAGCAAAATCTTTCCGAAAATTTATAATGTAAACCAGTGGTCGGCACCCATAGCCACCAGTGACCGATCATAATCGGCTTTTCACACGTACACAAAACGAATGACAACAAAACTCTCATAACAAATAAAAATATTCCATTCAGTAGCATGATAGCTTTCAACAAAGCAGGTTGATGTCGCTTTGTTTAAGAAATTTTAGAAAAATTTTACACTCTTAAAATTTTACAAGAACAGGAAATTTATTATGAATTATTTTATATTTAATTCATAAAATTTACTAACTAATGGAATTCTTTTTTAAGAATAAATAATTTATATACCAAAAAATAATTTTTTTTTAATTAAATTAATTAATATTTTAGTAATAATAAAATTTATTATGAATTATTTTAAAAAATAAATTAGTATCAATTATTTTTTTTTTTATTTCTTTAATTCATTCATGCATTTATTATTTCATTTCTTCATTAATTCATGTTCTTAATATACAAAAATAAATTTAAAAATGATAAATTAATTTCTCACAGTGTAAAACACCAATACATTCACATTCTCTCTTTTTGCCGACCACTGGTGTAAACCAGTCTTTAGTGTTAATGGATAACGTTATTTCATAAATATTTCGTTAGGGTATTTTAAGGTTATCGGTATAATAAGTTATTTCGTTAAGTTGTTTTAGAGTTACCGGTATTTAAAATTATTTCGTTTCATTATTTTAAGGCTTTTTAAGTTATTTCGTTGTGGCTAGTTTACACTGTACGATTTTTGGTATGATTTTGCTTTAGTACACATGCAAAACATATAGGCAAGGTTGCAAAATCCTACCGAAGATCATATAGTGTAAACCAGCCTTTAGTGGTATTTTAAGGTAAATGATGGTCCCTAGGATATTTAAAATTTTTGAGTTAGGGTCTGTTAGGTTAAACGGTATTTTAAATAATTTCGTTAAAGTATTTTGCGGTTAGCGATATTTTGTTAATGGTATTTTTAGTTATTTCGTTAATGGTATTTTTAGGTTAATTGTAGTTATTTGAATGCATTTTAATCGTTGTTGATGTTTTGGGGTTAGTGTTGACAAACCATGGTTTTTATTGATATATTGAATTATTAATAAAAAAAAAAACTATGCATTTCATACAGTCGCCATTTCAAAGGGTCATCATTTATTGCTGGCTTTAAATCAGTAAAGAAATTAAAAAATCATAATTTGGAGATAAATTAGAAACGTTCTCCATAGAAATAATTTCAGATTTTGAGGCTAAAACATATCAGATTCTACAGAAAGATTAGCTATTATACGAAATATTGTAGGTTTTGTTAACTATTTCGTTATAAAAGTCATCAATTATGTGAAATTTTTTATAGAAATGCCTTCAGATTTTGAAAATATTTTTTTATATTGATAAATCTTCAGATTCTAATGCCTTTTGCGGTCAAGAAAATTATATTTATATAGAGAAACCATCTAATTTTAAATACTTCTTGCTGTAGAAAAACTATTTAAGATTCAGAAAATTTTTACTGAACAATATTTTTTGTTAATCCTATACTTTTGTAATTTTAATATACATGCAGGAGCACCAGAGTCTTAGCAATATTTCTTTTCGAAACAGATTTTACCATTCTTTCCAAAAGTTTAAAAATCTGCTAACAACCTCAGACAGGGTTTTCGGGTTGTACTTTAAGGTCATTTCGATTGCCGTTAACAATCACATGTTGGTTTTCAAATTGGAACTCTTTTGGAAGTGATCTAGTGTGAACTTAAGTCAGAAATGCCAAACTAACTTTTCTTATTTCTTCTTTTTAGAAATTCGTAAATATTGTTATGCCAATATTTAACAAAAAGTTGGCATGACTGGTAAAGATTTCAACTTTAACCCAATTCAGAGAAGCTGTATATTTGTGTGTGTACTGTGATATTTGTAAATCCTGTTATTTCTTGAACTCGAGAAGTGTTTCAAGACATTTTTCATATAGATATTGAATTATTTAAAAAAGTGCTAAAAAATTTCAATATTTTTAAAAAAGTGCTAAACTAGCACCTAGCACTTTTTTTAAATTTTTGGGTGCTAACTCCCAAAAAAAAAAGTGCTAGATCTAGCACCTAAAGTGCTAAAATGGCAAGCCTGGTACTAAGTCTAAGTCTAATGGGGGGCTCGAAGTTAATTTTTGAGCTATAGTTTCTTCAGCAAAGTTTCTTGGAATGACTAAGGAGTGAGATCTCACGAGCTGGACCGTTTTTAAAAAAGGTATTTTTTTTAGTTTTTGGCAGAATTTTGGTATTTATACACAATATTGGTATCATATGAAAGGTTTTTTTGAGGTGCGTCCAGCGGTATATATAACATGTTCAATAGGGCGGGTCGATTTAATAATCGCCCATGACTCAGTGAAAATCGTATTCTAGGGATCAAAATAAGAAACTTTGCCGAAGGAACCATACCTCTAAAACGAATTCTACTACCCCCAACTGTTGACTTTTGTCCCGTAGGGTCAAGTTTTGAAAAATCCCACTTTGACCCATTTAGAGTGCCCCAATCGAGTCCAAATGTATGACCGACCCCCACTAACTTTGGAGGGCCGATCCACCCATGCCAGTGGCACACCCCCTGGAACTCCCCTGGGGGGTTCCCCATACAAACATTTTAAAAAATCACCATTTTTGGCACTTTATTTTATTATTTTTTATTTATTTTATTTATTTTTATTATTTTATTTATTTTTTCTCTTTAGAAATTTATTTAGTCAGAACATATGTAAATGAAAAAATTAATTTAACTTAGTAATAGAAAAGAAAATAAAAAAAATTACTGTTTGAAGTCTTTTTTGCTTTCAAGTCTGGGCATTTTTTCTTTTCTATTACTAAGTTAAATTAATTTTTTCATTTACATATGTTCTGACTAAATAAATTTCTAAGGAGAAAAAATAAATAAAATAATAAAAATAAATAAAATAAATAAAAAATAATAAAATAAAGTGCCAAAAATGGTGATTTTTTAAAATGTTTGTATGGGGAACCCCCCAGGGGAGTTCCAGGGGGTGTACCACTGGCATGGGTGGATCGGCCCTCCAAAGTTAGTGGGGGTCGGTCATACATTTGGACTCGATTGGGGCACTCTAAATGGGTCAAAGTGGGATTTTTCAAAACTTGACCCTACGGGACAAAAGTCAACAGTTAGGGGTAGTAGAATTCGTTTTAGAGGTATGGTTCCTTCGGCAAAGTTTCTTATTTTGATCCCTAGAATACGATTTTCCCTGAGCCATGGGCGATTTTTTTGCCTCCCCACAAATCGACCCAGCCTAATGTTCAATCATTCCTATAAATGTCCAGTTTGTAAGGAAATTCTACAAAAAAAACAAGTTTTTGACTCTTTTGTATGAAGAATTTTGTGATTTAAATGTCAATCTTAAATATCTTAATCTCTAGTTGATTTAAGTGAACACGTGTTAGGGATTTTTTGGAAATTCGCGATTGTTCGCGTTTTATCAGAAATTCAATATGGTGGAAAAAATATGTTCAAAATAGGGTAATATGGATATAAAAACTTTCCTTTTGATAAGTAAATAATCGCTAAGTGGATATAGTTAAGAATTTTGCTAATTTAATACATTTTTCAAATTTTGATAAAATTTAGAGTTACCCCAATACAATAAAAAAAAATTTTATGAAATTTTTTGTAGGTTTATTATTAAATAAAATATTTTAGTAAAATACGCGTGTCTGTAATTTTTTTAAGAAAAATCTAAATATATGCTGAACCTAAATAAAATTTTATAATTTTTTTTCGCGAAAAAAAGATATTCCGCCAAAAAAAAAAAGCGCGTGTTGGGTTTTTTCGGTTAAGTTGCATTTTTATCCTTACATCTACTCGAAACTGAATTAAAAGTTAAATTAAAAATTATTATTAAAATTTTATAAAAATTTTTTCCCGAAAAAAAGATATTCCGCCAAAAAAAAGCGTTTGCGTTTTTTTCTGTTAAGTTGCAATTTTATCTTACATCAACTAGATACTGAATTCAAATGCAGATTGCAGTAACTCCAAAATTTTAACAAAGTTTGGTCGACAGCATCACGCAAAATATATGAAATATGCAAAATTCCGAACTATATCCACTTTGCGATGATTTACTTATCAAAAGAAAAGTTTTGGTATCCATATTGCCCTATTTAGAACACATTTTTTCCTCCACATTGAATTTCTGATAAAACGCGAAAAACCGCGAATTTCAAAAAAAATCTGACACACGTGTTCACGTAAATCGACTACAGATTATGATATGTAAGTTTGAAATTTCAATAACAAACATCTCCGTACAATAGAGTCAAAAATTTGTTTTTTTTTTTATAGAATATCCTTGAAAATAGGACATGTCTGGATACGCTTGAACATGTTATATATAGCGCCTCAAAAAAACCTTTCATATAATACCCATATTGAGTATGTTGTCTACAGCTAAAATGCAAATTTCTTAGAAAAACTAAAACAAAGACCTTTTTTAAAAATGGTCCAGCTCGTGAGATCTCGTTGCTAGACCCGAAATATTTTGGGAATCATCATAAAACAAACCATAGTTTATTTTGAGGAGGGCACTTTTTTTTACTTTTTTTCGTGAGTCGGTCTAATATATGTATGTATACATCAGTGGTCGGCATATCTTGGGACATCCCAAGAAAATTTTTTACAATCGGTAGCCAACCACACCTATTCTACAACTGGTTCCACTGCAACCGATTCCATGGAACTGGTTCCGGAAGCAGTTCCTGGGATCCTATATGGAAGGTGTGGGTGACGTAGATTCAGTTCCAGAACTAGTTCCAGAACTGATTCTAGAGCAACCGGTTCCACTTTGGAGCCATAGAAGGGGTTGCTTTTGGGACAATTTCAAACAAAAAGAATCGGTGTTAGAATCGACAGTAGAAGGGGTTGTGAATGAAAAGTAGCTACCCAGCAAAATATTGGTAATGACACCTCATTACAATCTGCATTACCAAAAACGATATATCATTACCTTTTGCGTTATTTTATTATATAAAATAATGACTTCCTAATAACAGCCTATTGTATTCAATGTTTTTAAATATAAAATAATGACTTACGCGTAATAGTTTAAATAAGTACTTTTATACATTTTTATTTATTATATGTAAATATGTTTTATGTTCAAATTTTTATGACGAGTCATAAAATTACACACTAAAGAAAACTTAACTTTTTCTTAATATATTTCCTTAAGCTAATACCCAGCAAAATCTTTCATTACCAAATAAGTGGTTATATAATAAAAATTCATAGCTCCGCACAACTTATTTTTTGGCGTCTAAACTCATTATTTTTGTTTGGAGTGGTCGTTTTTATAAGTAGTCACGCTTACCCGCTCGCTTACGAAAAAATGAGAAATAAGTAGTTAAGAGATTTTGAATAATAAGTGGCTTACAAAAAGTTGAATTATAAGTGGTTATCTGATTGCTTACTTGATTCTTAAAAATAAGGAGTTAAGCAAATACTATTAGCTTAAGGAAATACATTCAGAAAAATTTAAGTTTTCTCTAGTGTGTAATTTTAGGACTCATCATAAAAATTTAAACCAAGGTTGGTTACCGTTATCGTTATAATACCGTTATCGCTAAAATACCGTTTCAAATTGAATACCGTTACCGTTATCGATACCTCTAAAAAAATTTCTAAATACCGTTATCGTTACCGATACCGTTATTTTTATGAGTAGTTACCGGAATTTTACCGGTATTTATTATTTTATATAAAAATTACAATTTTTTATTTCATAATCTTGAGTGATTTTTTTTACAAAAAATTTATAGATAATAATTTTACTTATTAAAACTACCAGTATTGAAATTATAGCTTAAAATCTGTATTTTCAGTACTTAAAATTAAAAATATGCTTTGTTTTTATGTTTTTAACATAATTTTTAATACCCGTACGTACCGGTATTGCTGTTTCGGTAACAGTATATCGTTACCGAAACAGTCTTAAATACCGTTACCTTTACCGTTACCTAAACAAACGAAATCTGATACCGTTACCCTTACCGTTATTCGTTTCGGTAACCAACCTTGATTTAAACATAAAACATATTTACATATAATAAATAAAAATGTATAAAATTTAACTGTGTAAAAGTACTTATTTAAACTATTACGAGTAAGTCATTATTTTATATATAGAAGCAATGAATACAATAGGCCGTTATTAGGAAGTCATTATTTTATATTATAAAATAATGCAAAAGGTAATGATATATCATTTTTGGTAATGCAGATAGTAATGAGGTGTCATTACCAATATTTTGCTGGGTAGTATTTGCCTAACTCCTTTTTTAAGAATCAAGTAAGCACTCGGATAACCACTTATAATTCAACTTTTTGTAAGCATGTGTGTAACCACTTATGATTCAAAATCTCATAACTACTTATTTTCCATTTTATCGTAAGCGAGCGGGTAAGCGTGACTACTTATAAAAACGACCACGCCAAACAAAAATAATGAGTTTAGACGCCCAAAAATAAGTTGTGCGGAGCTATGAATTTCTATTATATAACCACTTATTTGGTAATGAAAGATTTTGCTGGGTATTGTACAACCGATTCTTTGGAACAGAAAATTTTCTTGGGATTATTTAAAAAATATGTATTTTTTTTTGTAGTAGTAGTAGTAGTAATTTTATTTTCAGCAATATAAATAATTACTGAATAAAAAATAAATATACGACTCTGACTATTGTCGTCAGCCGTTTAAGCAATGTTAAATACTAAATAAATTATCTATTCTTAAAAAGTATTCCATTAGTTAGTAAATTTTAATGAACCAAAGAAATAATTCATAATTTCCTGTTCTTGTAAAATTTTAATAGTGTAATATTTTTCTAAAATTTCTTAAACAAAGCGACGTCAACCTGCTTTGTTGAAAGCTACCATGCTACTAAATAAATTTTATGCTGTTAGTTGATAGTTTTGTTGCCATTCGTGTTGTGTACGTGTGAAAAGCCGATTATGATCGGCCACTGGTAGCTATGGATGCCGACCACTGGTATACATACATTTATTAGGGTTCGTCAAAAAAAAAAAAAAAATTTCTCTGATTGATGTGCAATAAAATAGAGCCATTCAAGTTTTTTTCTAATTTTATTCTCGTTGCCTTTATTTTTAAAGATCAAAATAGTGGATAGATTCGCCTCAAAATGCGAGGAGATAGTTCAGAAAATTGTGTAGAATTTTAACGTGATGTCTGTTTTTTTTATTTTGTCACTTGTTTTTAGATGTAATATACATCAGAGAACTGCAAAATCAACTTTTTTCTTGATTTAATCATACACTAAAATTTTTATTCACATTTAATCGCTCAACAATATTCAATGTTGAATAAAATCACTATCATGCTGCTGAACGCGTAGTTCGGATCAGTTTGTCGCATATGTTTTATTCACATTTAATCGCTCAAAAAAACTCACTGTTGAATAAAATCAGACTGTTGAATAAAATCAAACTGATCGAACATTTGTACTCAAATGAATAAATCAAAGTATTGTGCGGCGTTCACATACGTGTTTAACTCGATTTGACGTGTTTAAGCGTTAAACACGTTTAAATGAAATGTTTTACAGTACATTTTTTCTACCCTTAGACACGCTAAATTATCGTGTTTAGTTTTTAAACACGTTGTTAAACACGATAAGTTTGATATCAATTGCTGTTGAATGACAAGTTTGAAGCAGAAGAAGACACAACAAGAAAAATAAAAAAATTAAAATTGAATAAAATAAACTAAATTTAAATAAAAACCAGTTAAAATGTGTTTTTTTCTTATTAAAGTGATAGATGAACAAAACAATTAATTAAACTTTGCTTCCGATGAACGAAAAATCCAAAAACAGCCATGAAGTTGTCCCTTAACTAAAAATTTAAAAATCTTGTTTCCGACTGGGGCGGATAATGTTATTTCACTTTTTATAGCAATTATAAAGTTGGATAATGCCAAAAATTATTAATTATTGCCTCCGGCTGAAGAAAAAATAACTTTTTGGGAAATTTTGTTAAATTTTTGTTTTTTTTACAATTGTTAAGGAGATGTTCTAGATGTTTAACTTAAACACTTCATTTTTAAGTGTGAACTGATATGTTTAACTTTTACATATACGTGTACTGTGTAAATAAAAAAAAATAAAATCTTATTGTTTTAAAATGGGAATGTATGTGTATTAAATGTGTTTCTACAAAATATAGTCGTTGCTGATACTGTAAAACCCCCTCTTTATTGTTATGAAAGTATTTTTCTTTTATTTGGCTGCAATCATTTTAGTTTTTTCTGATTTTATTCTACATCAAAATAATCATCGTTGACCCGAACGAATATGAGTGAAATGAATAGTATGAAAGCAAAAAATGATTAAATCAACGATGCAAAAAAATCACTTGGGTTGATTGATTTAAAATCAGCATATATACACATATGAAATGTGTATTTGAGTATACTCGTCGCTTGAACAAAAACGAATGTTTATTCGGGTGTTGAGTACGTATGATGGTTTTGCAATCAGCAGTTGCTGATTGTGTATTTTGTCAAATAATTTATGCAACAGAAGAGTTAAAAAGCACATTTTTATTACTTTAAAATTGTTCAAGTTTAAATTTTTTTTATTGGGTTGGTTAAACCAAAAATTTACAAAATTAAAGAGTATGCAATCCTTTTAGTTAGTGCGAAAAAAAAATACAAAATGTAGCTATAAATAGAAAATGATAGATTTCGACCTATTTATTACAATTTAATCATAAAATTTATCAATTCATGTTTGGTTTTCCTTAAAAGTAGCCAGTTTCCTGTTTGCAAGCACAAGCTGTTAACTTAGGGTAAAATAATTACATAGCCATTGATTAAATAAATGTGATAAAAATTGAACATTTACGTTTAACACTAAAGCACTAAACAAAAAACCGAAAAGGGCCAACCTAGCGCATATTTTTTAAAAAGTACTAACAGAAAATAATGGGAGCTTTAAGTACGATAGTAAAAAATCGACATTTCTATCGCAAAAAGCGCTAAGTTGGCATCGCTGTGTATTTCTATCTTTGAGTTGCATTTACATCTGCACCCAAATCCCGAGAATTCGACTAAAATTGAGATTTCAATGACAATATCATATGAAATCCCGAGATTCCCCACACAAAACAAATCCCGTAAATTCGCGATATTTGTAAGAAATCTCATGAAAATCTAAAAAATTTGGAGATTTTTACGTTTTACGCGTTTCGATTAATTTGTAGAGTTTTTGCGCGAAAAACTGGTAACGATGGTCAACAGCTGACTAAAAAAAAATAACCTAAAAATACAAAAAATAATTAAACAATATAATTATTAAAAACAAAAAAGACAAATTTAAGCCCAATGGAAATGTACTAATAATTAAGAGAAGTGTTGAGCAGTTCTAATTTTTGCTTCCGGCGAAACATAGCTATGAAGAAAGCTTTGGAAAGTTCATGTCTTCCTCCCATGAAGATATTGAAAATTCTTGCTTCTTGCTTGGCTTCCTTACAAAAAAAAAAGAAAAAAAAACAAATTCATGAACATAATTATATTAGATCTTCACATAAAATGATATGAATTGTACTCCGCCAAAGAATAAAGTGTTTTTAGAAATATTTTTAATTTGAGGTTATTTTTTACAGTAATATGTTAAAAAAAATTAGGTTGTCAAATCGAAATGTCGTTACTGTCATAAAGAGCAAATGCAAACGATCAAGATTTCTGCCGAGATTTCCATTGAAATCTTAGGATTTAAAAACAGATGTGAACGTAGCATTATAGACAATATTGAAATTAGAGCAGGCAACATATCGTCAGCTTATTATTGGTTTGACCTACTGAAAAATATAAATATTCTTTTTCTGATTCCAAAACACGTTTTTCAATGACACTGCCATACTCAGTATTGACTTTGATGTACTCGTACCTTCCCATTTTCATACAAAAATTAAAAAATATAAACCTTTATCGTTTTTTTTTCGATAACGACTTTTTGGCTTTTTAGTCAAACCAATAATAAGCTGACGATATGTAAAATGTATTTGAACTTAAGCCAGATTCACAATAATGAAGTACTCCACTCTACAGAGTGGATTTTGTTGCTTTCTTTTTCGCACTCACATATTTTTTGTATCATGCCATCTCTTTTTTGGTACACTCCACTCTGCAGAGTGCAGTACTCCATCATTGCGAATATGGCTTCATAATATGAAATATAGTTATTGCTGTAATAATAAAACTTACCATTTAATGAATTTAGAGAACGTGTAGGAAGCATTTCATAATTTTCACTACCAGATCCATCCGTACCCAGGGTACTTGAGAGCATATAACTTTCATGACGTGGCGGTGGTCTCGGTAATTGATTAACCGAATTTTCGAGAGTACCTTCTCCCGAATCCAAAGTAATTGACTCCTCAACATGTAAGTTTTCAACTTCATATTTGTTGTCCCAAGCATTCTTTAAGAATGGACTATAGAAAGCAACTGCAAAAAGAATAAATTATTTATGAGCAGACCCCAAAAAACTTTACCTAGTGTCTTCAAATGCATAAAATATGCCATAAAATTTACGAATTACACACAAAGCAACAATAAAATTATTTTCTTTGTTGTTGCTTGTGTGTTATTTTCATATTTCTTTGCACATTTCATTGCATTTGTAGACACTAGGTTATACAATAAATTATATTTTGCCAAACTGAAAATCCATAAATATATTTCTTCAGATATCCATGAATATAATCTATACATAATTAAATTCTGTTCGTTCTATAGCATCACTTGAGAATGGCTGCACTGATTTGACTATTTTACCACCAAGTTGTACAACATTTATAAGCAATGCGTTAAAAATGGATTGGAGTAGGGGGTGTGACACCTCTCATGCAAACCAAAATTTAAAAACATCTTGTCTCGGCTTTTACTGAGCGCATTTAAATAAAATTTAGCACCACGCTTAGTAACAACACCTTTATTTAATGTGTGAAATATGGACACGATAGGACGAAAGGGCGTGGGCCCACAATCTTAAAATGCTTTGTGGCCAACTTCTTCCAAAAGAAAGGGATGTGGCACCTCCCATACAACCCAAAATTAAACAGTTCTTTAACTCAATTCCTATTAACCGTATACCATTTAAATTTTGAACAACATTTGGGAATGCATAGGATGAGGGGGCAACCTAAATTTGATCATTTCTTTAACTATTGAACATATTCTAACAAAATTTGTGCACAATGTTCAATAATAATCTCTCTAACCATGGTATTAATAGGTCGTAAGGGCGTTCCATGCATTGTACCTCCCGTAAAACTAAGAAGCATATAAAACTATTAGATGCAATCGTTATCGGACCGCAGATGGGACAGAACATTCTCGCATTGTCAGACCGTCGCACAGAGGGGGAAATCAATCAAAAGTGGCGTTTAATTCAAAAGATGAACTTTAACGTTCACAACCGTATTTGGTACCGGGTAAAAAAAGATAAAATTTTTCATCACTAATTGCAAAAATAAAAGTTCTAACCCCCATTAACAATAAACAAATAACCTAAAGTTAACACAAACTGAAAGTTAACAAATTCAAATTTGTATGGAATTTGCCATCTGTAACTCTAAGTTACCTCAAACTTTAGGATAATTTGTTTATTGTTAATGGCTCTAAGTTGTTTAGGGTACACTCAGATAAAAAAGTTAGTAAAAAAAATTTGTAAACAGTTTCCAATCGAACTTTACTATTTTTATACTGATTTTTAGTAAAATTTTTTTTTAGTAATCATTTTTGCTATTCTCTTATTACAAATAACGTATTTTTACTAATTCTCGATGCTGATTTCAGCAAAACATTTTACTAATTTTTCAAAACCGAGTGCTAAATTTAGCAGAAAAATATACTAATTTAAATTTTTTATTTGATTTTTTACATTCTTTTCGTTTATTTAACCTTCTTTTTAAATTTTTAACTCTACTATTTTCTTGAGCTTAAGGTTTGGTTTTTATTTTTAAAAAGTTTTTTATTTTCGATATTTCGCTACTCCAATGTGTAGCATCTTCAGGAAATAACAATTAAATTAAATTAATTAAATTACAATTCTTGTTAATTTATATTTGTTACTATTGATATATTCTTAGTTTGGAAATAACACTCAGAAAATTTTATTGCATCTCCAATGCATAAAAAGGTAATAACTGGAGAGCCGTTTGCAATTTTGACTCCAAATTTCAAGTACGATGAAGTAATTATACGTGTCACGTAACCCTGGTCATAGCGTACCGGAAATAGCCCAGCTATCCCCTTGTCCAGCTAGCTCACGGACGACAGGGGAGGTAAGACCCGCTATTTCCGGCAGAGGGTCGGACACTAAAATTTATAAAACTCACAAAAAAAACAACATAAAAACTAAACTCATAAAAGAAAACGCAAAACTAAAACAAAACAAGAAGTAAACGTTGGGACAGAATCCCACAATTACTCAAAAAAAACCCTCATGAAACCCTTAAATAAAAACCCACACGAAAACTAACAAAAAAAGGTAATGTGTAATCATAAAAAAAAACAGACGGACAAAAACCTACAATAAACAGAACTGAAATAAAACATTTCGGGGAAAAAAGGTGGAGCTTATCCCCCTAGCCTGCCCACCCTGCCATGGTAATGTATATTGCCCGACGACAACATTACCCCACACACACTACACTGGTCACTTTAACACATACTTACGTTAACACACCATTTTAACACTTTAGCCAGACATTTTCTTATTAATGCTCAGCCAAATGAAAACATGTATAATTCTTTTTTTTTAACCAATAAATATAATAAAAATTTATTTAAATTAAATTTAGTACTTGTTCTTAATTAAACTAAGTTATCCTAAAACAAACAGTAAGTAAATAAAATAATAAAAAACCTATACAAAACTCAAAACTTAATTTTATTTAAACTCACACTAATAACACTAACAAAAATCCCAAAAATACACCTACTCAGTATCCACTCTAATTTTAGGTTAAATAACTACACTTTACTTTCCTAACTTGAGAGAGCTCTCTAAAGCTGTTTTTCTTCTTATTGGGTCCAAATCTACCCGCACTGAATTAACACAAACGACACTTCACTGTAGTTTTGGGCTAACAACACTTTTAATAACACTAACAATATTTTAAAACTAAACTCTATTTAAAAATTATTCTAAATGCTGACTCAATTTATTTATTATTTAAAATGCCTCAAAACAAACTTTGCTTCATCAAAATTCTTTAAATTAAATATAATTATTTTTTTGATATTTCCACATTCAATAAATTTTCTCCTTTTTTTCAATTAATAAACAACGCTTTCACTATCACTTTAATTTTAATCTTTCAAATTTTGTATGCCTTCTTCTTTAACCTAATAAATAACTTTTTATATCACTTTAACTTTTAAGGTTTTTATACCTTTTCAAAGGACTCACCCACAAATTAAAAATGGCCTCCTGGCATATATTGCCACACAAAATGGACGGCTCGACCGATAAATGGCGGTTTGATGGAGCAATGGCGGCTACGTTCAAAACAAATTCTTCAACCGGTGGTTGGTAACGGCAGTATACAAAAAAACGGAGTTATCCAAAAAATCCGGGAGTAGCCAAAAAAAACGGGGTAACCAAAAAAAATTGGGAGGTATCCAACAAGCTGATGTGGACTACAGTCCTAGGGATCACAGGAGACCCTTGGCCTACCTGGTATTTCCCACAAACGAGGACTGTAGTCCCCCGCTCCAAAGAAATAAACTTGCAAAGTTTTTCCCTTAAAATTCCGATGAGGACTGGGCGAAACTCCTGGATAAAAATCCAACTTACCTTTCTTCCCTCTACTCAACGGCTTGGCGGTTATGTGATAAAAAAAAAACAAATTTTGCAAAAAAAACTATGCGGCAGCGCCCCAACTTTAACTTGCGCTAAGTTAGATAGTTTAAACCAAGGTTGGTTACCGTTATCGTTATAATACCGTTATCGCTAAAATACCATTTCTAATTGAATACCGTTACCGTTATCGATACCTCTAAAAAAATTTATAAATACCGTTATCGTTACCGATACCGTTATTTTTATGGGTAGTTACCGGTATTTTACCGGTATTTATAATTTGATATAAAAATTACGATTTTTTTATTTTTTATTTTATAATCTTGAGTGTTTTTTTTACAAAAAATTTATAGATAATAATTTTACTTATTAAAACTACCAGTATTGAATTTATAGCTTAAAATCTGTATTTTCAGTACTTAAAATTAAAAATATGCCATGTTTTTACTTGTTTTTATATGTTTTTAACATAATTTTTAATACCGGTACGTACCGGTATTGCTGTTTCGATAACGGTATACCGTTACCGAAACAGTCTTAAATACCGTTACCTTTACCGTTACCTAAACAAACGAAATCTGATACCGTTACCCTTACCGTTAATCGTTTCGGTAACCAACCTTGGTTTAAACAGCAATTTATTTTACATTTGCGTATTTCCACTTCTATTCAGCAAATCAGCTGTCATTAGGGTTTGGGATTTCCCGGACTTTTTTATTTCCCGGGAAACGGGAATGAAAAAACTTAATTCCCGGGATTCCCGGGAATCCCGGGAAATATTTTTGAACAAAATTGTTAATGAAAACCACCTATATAAGTAATTTTTGTTAAAAAAAAAAACTATTTCAGTACAAATGCAGTCTGTGTAGTGAGAATTCAAAGTAAAAAATATCAGAATGTTGAACATTTGATTTCACATAAATTACTCGCAGCACTGCCAAATGAATTGCATGATTCCAGCAGAAAGCACCTACTACTGGACTGTCGGAAACAAACCGTTTCATCACACTTGGTCCATTAGATATGGTGGCCACAATGTTATTTTCCAAAGACAAATAAAACTCTTCTAGTCTTATTTCTACAATTCTTCTTATTTCATCAGCATTACATCTTCCTGATATATAAACCAAACCCAGGTTATAAAATGAATTATTTCCATTTATACATTGTTGTGATATTCTTGTCCATTCATCTAAGATTATAGTAAATCTCCAATTGTTAGAAATATTGCTCGATATTTCTTTCATCATGATATCTTTTACATTATTGTAGTAATTTAATATAATGTGCTTTACATCGGTTTCATTTTTTTGCAATGCCAGGTTTTTATTATAAAAACTTTCTCGAATAAACGAAGATCTAGTTATGGTGCGGATTGACTGCGGCTAATTTGGATACCATTTCAGGAAATGTTTGCCTTACCATAAAACCTTTAATGCCTATTCAGCTTACACTTTTTTCTTCGGGTACTTTGCTAATTTTAGCTGAAACGTTATTCTTGTTGTTCTTTTCTTCAAGAGAAGTTGCATGACCATAAATTTTTTTTTTTTTTTGTGCACCAAATTTAGATGTGGGATAACCAAATTTAGATACCACTGTTAACCAGTCTTTTCTTTTCACATTTATTAATTAAAACGTTACTTATAAAATTATTGGCCCTTAATATAAAAGAGTATTTCAAATTTAAAGTCGACTTTATTTTTAATCAAACGGTTTTGTTCATTTTGTGTATTGAAACCTTACAAAAATATTTATATTTTCAAATATTTTGATTGGTTGAAAATAAATTAACCAATCAGAACGCTTCAAAAATAAACGAAGTCAAGGTATACTGCCACCCAATATTTTAACTAAAGTCGACTTTACCTAAATTATACATTTGAAAAATTTAGATAGTAAGGGCGATTATTTGTAAGAAACAAAGATTTTTTTCATATTTCTTTTAAACATTTTACCAAGTTTTTAGGTTTTACTACTTAAATTTTGAATAAGTTATGCGAAAAATCTTTATTAGTTGAAATGCTCCTAATTACTTGGCAAAGATTTTATTTGCGTGTCAAATAAATGTATTCACTTTTAAAAGATTTTAACAATGACATTTTTGTTTTGGTATTTAAAATGTTTTTTATGACTAAAATTAAAAAATCCTATTCGAAACAAAAACAATTTAAAAAATTTAATATTTTTAAAATTTCCCGTTTTCCCGGGAAAAATATATTATTTTCCCGGGAATTCCCGGCAAACTTTTCCCGGGAATTCCCGCCCGGGAATTCCCGAACCCCAAACCCTAGCTGTCATACTACTTAAAGAATACAACCATTCACAACCGGTCCACCGATACATACGCTTGTTACAATCGAAAGAAACAAACAAATTTATATTATTTTTTTAGATTTTACGGTTTTTTTATTTTTTAGTACACTTTTTTGCTAATTTCAGCAGATTGATTTTACAGTTTACAACAATTTATTGAAATTTAGTTGCTGCAACTAATTATTTATGCTAATTTCATTATACTAAAATTATGATATTTAGTAAGTTTTTTAACTGATTTTAGTAAATCGATTTTGAATTGCAATTTACATAAATTTTACTAAAATTTAGTAGCGGCTACTAATTTTTTCTAATAATTTTATTGTACTACAGACCAGCAGACATGTGTTGCTAAAATTAGCAAAAAAATAACGCTGGGCTCAAAACAGTTAAATTTCCCGTAATAGCAAAATTTTCAGTAGCCATTACAGACTTTTTTGGTTGAGTTTAGAGGGGGGATCCTTCGCCACTTTTTTTTCAAAGCACTGTCATTTCTTAATCCCTAATTATTTTTCAAAAATTACTTTCGAATTGAAGATCTACATATCTTGACTTTAATTTCTATTATTTTTATTCTAATTATTTGCATATTTTCTATTACTTTTTTAATGATTTTTAAAGTAACCCAAATCGGCGTAACTGTCCCAAACTTGGGGGATATTCGCCAAAAGATAAAATTTCAACAAAAAAACAATTGTTAATACGGCAAAGTCAATCTTTTAATGACTGAAATAAATAATTTAGAATAAGTTTTTTAAGATATGTGATTCCTTTTAATCAACAAATCTTCATTAAAAAAATAATTTAAAACTATAATATAATGATTCTTCAAAATTACAAAAAATTGAATAATTAATATAAATTTAAGAATGAACACGATTGTTCTAATTTACTATTAAAAATATTTTAAACATATAGAAAAGTCTTATAGAGCATTTTAGGCAGGGATGCACCAACTCTTTTTAGCTCCAGGCTTTAGAAACTCAAACTATGGTAATACTGCAAGGCGTTTTTTAAAGAATGCCGAAGTATTTGCAGAAATTACAAAAATTGATTTACAGTGGATAAAAAATATGCACACAATATTAATAGTTGTATCTAGTGGTATTGAGGTCAATATTGAAAGATTTTCAAATTTCGCTAATGACACTGCCAGGCCTACTCTATATAAATACTTTATTCACGGGCCAGAAATTATATCGCTTTCACCATTGCCTATTGGTCAACTAATTGAAGAATCTCAGGAAGCTAGAAATAAGGACTTTAAAAGTTATAGGCGTAAATGCAGTCGGGAAAATACAATAGAATACGTGTTTATTAGATTTATTTTAAGTTCTGATCCATTCATTTCAAGCATGAGGAATAGTTGTAAAAAGAAATTGGAGCAAATGCCACAGTCTGAATTGGAGTTACTTATTCTTCTCCACAATGAAAATGATAAGGGTGACGTTGATGATGAAGATGAAGATTATTTTACTGAATTTAATGATGATTATGAAGTAAATGATGATTATGACGTAAATAATACTTTTGAAGTTAATGAAATGAAGTAAATAAAAAAGCCTAACAATTCTATTTTTTTCAAATATTTTTTTTTTTTTTTTTTTTAAATGGTTGCTTGTTTTGTGTTTATGAATATTAGCTGTGTTTGTGCGACAAGCTATCAACGTTGGCTTATGTCATTCCCATACAAATTTGACATTAAAAACTTTGAGAGTTAACACTAAACGTTGACTAATGTTAAATTTATATGGGAATGACATAAGCCAACATTGATAGCTTGCCGCACAAACACAGCTATTGACCAATAAAAATAATAATATTTTCTAATTTGACTTTTTTGAGTCAAATTTGTGGAATTATGGAATTTGGAGAAAAAAATCTGATTTTAATTTAAAATTTTACTAATATAAATGTGTGAAATCAAAAAATGTGATAAGTTTTAGCGCCAAATTTGTGAGAAGCAAAAAGTGTTAATATTTCAGTTTTTTCTTAATGGAATCAGTAAGTTTAGTCAATATAAACCTAATTGCAAAAAATCTCTACTAAAGGGTTCTTCAATAAGAGCGCTACAAAGGTTTTTTTAAATAAAACAAAAACGGTTTTGGATATCAATGAAATTCTTTATTCCTGTGAAAGTGCGTTCGATGCCATTATGTATGGAAATCGATCTCTTTTGCATGGCCACCAAGGGCACGCTTGCAGAAGTCTAGACGCTGAACCCAATTTTCGACGGTTTTCAAGCATAAATCGGCCGATATTCGTACGAAGTTCATCAATCGTCGCTGGCTTGTTGGCATAGACCATAGATTTGACGTAGCCCCACAGGAAATAGTCCAACGGCGTCAAATCGCACGTCCGAGGCGGCAAACGACTGGACCATTTCGTGAGATAACACGTTCTCCAAACTTGGTTTGCAATAAATTGATTGTGACATTCGCTGAGTGTCTTGTGGCGCCGTCCTGTTGGAACCACATGTCCTCCAAGTCCATATCATCCAATTGGGGCCAAAAATATTCGGTTATCATTGAACGGTAGCGATTCCCATTCACAGTAACGTGCCAGTCTTGATCATCACGGAAGAAGTACAGCCCAATGACGCCGCCGGCCCATAAACCGCACCAAACCGTAATTTTTTCGGGATGCAATGATGACTCATGGAGTACGTGTGGATTGCTGTCTGACCAATAACGCATATTTTGTTTATTGACGAAGCCATTCATTATGACGACCATAAATTGGACGTAGCGCTCTTAACGTTGAGGCTCGTTGTTGGCTCGTATATCTTTCCATCATGAAATGGCATACCTTACTGAAGAGAAATGTCAAAAGAGCGGCAAGAAATATGGCGTCGTTTGCTGTCCCTGTCTTTCTACTTTTGTAGCGTCCCTTTTGAAGAACCCTTTATAAGTTGTCGCAATAACTTTTTTTGCACAATTTTAATTTTTTTTGTGGTAACGGAGTTTACATAACAAAAAAATTGCGTACGAATTTTCTTCAATTTATTAGTATTTCGTATTGGGGTTTTCCATATTAGTTTTTCGTAATGGGGTTTTCAACATGCTTTCCAATAATATACAATTTGTGTTTACAAAATTGGGGGTTTCGCGAATAAAAATACAATTCGTTCCGCGAAATTTTTTTTTTATTTTTTTTTTTTAATTTTGTATTTTTGGTCCTTTTAAATGCTTTTCAAAAAAATAAATTTTTTTAAAATCCCAACAGCGGTTGCGCAGTTACAAAATTATATATTAAAAACATAACATTTCGCGATCAAAAAATTATTAAATTGTGTGAAACAAATTTATTTTGTCAAACTAATGTCAGTAATGGCTCGAAATATCGATTCCAAACCAATGAAATGCAAAATCAATCGTTTTTCGCTCCAGCAGTTTAGGGTAAAAAACTGATAACTTTTTTTGATTTGACGCAAAATTATTAGTTGAATCATCTTTGACTCATAAATATTAGTTGAATCACCTCTGTTTATAGTTATTTTAAAATATTTTAAACATTTACCTACATTTTTTTGAATGCAATATGATGCAAACAATTTTGGTCACGGGGTTTACAGTAACGCAGTTTACATTTGGTTACTTTTTTTCGTTTTCGTTCAGAAACGCTTTGTCAGTATTTTCATTCCGAAAAAAAATCGTATGATGCCTACAAGGTGAATCCAAATATGCCATCGTTTTTTTTTTTTTACTCGTTAAATAGTTTGGTGTAAAAATTAGGAACGGAGTTTACAAAATTTTTTCAAATCTTATTAAAGACATCCTTTTTCATCTCGAGAATGTTACATGCTGCAGAATACAGTCCAACGATCATTTGAGTATAAATAAAATTATACTTTTCGCAATATAATTAATAGATAACTCAAAAATTCTGGTGTATGCATTTTTATCAAAAATTATGACGAAAAAGCGTTACAGAGTTGAAGTCGTGTTAGCAAAGATATACGAAAAAGTTTGTAAAATGTATTAATTTTTATTAAAAACTCTCTTTTCCTCTTTATAAAAATTCTTGCAGTTAGTGTTTAGCTTCATTGGTTATTAAAATATAAGATATTAAATTTGAAAATCCTTATGAGTTACTGGTTACGGAGTTTACATTTCACGAATTTTATGTATTAACCAAAAATTGGTCAGATTGTTATAAATTTTATAAAACAGGTGACAATGCGCTGATATATGTATATGTATAGCTGCCCTACGGGAAATTTTAACAAACTGTCACCGAACTGGCCCCTTTATATGAAATAGACTGGTCACTTTTACATGGTGTTTCCCCCTCCTATGACAACGCCATGTTAAAGTGACCAGTCTATTTCATATAAAGGGGCCAGTTCGGTGACAGTTTGTTAAAATTTCCCGTAGGGTGGTTACACGGGTTTTATCACATTTTTTAATATCACACAAATACATATTAATAGCGGTATTCATAAGTTAAAACTAACGATTAACACCCAGTGCATAACTTTTTATACACACAAATTCCCATAAGTGAAAATTGTTGATTCGTTCTGCAGTCGTTATTTTTAACTTATGAATACATCCCTAAATATTTATTCTTTTTTTCTAAAAGTACATTAAGTATGCATTAATTTGCAATTTAATTTACTAATTTATCGTTTTTCATTCAACAGTTACAGCGAAAATTGTGAAATAAGACAATTTTTTGCAAAATACAAAGGTTAAAAAAATTTTACACCTTTTTTGTTTTTTTAAATGCTGGTGTTTTATGTATTTATGAATATCCATCAATAAAAAATAACAATATTTTAAAATTACGACTTCCCTTAATCATGGATGGTAACCGAAACGAATGCGGTTATCGTTAGGGTAAAGATATTTTAGGTTATTTCGGTAACGATATTTTAAGGGTAACGCTATCGGTATTTTAAGGATAACGGTATTTGAGTTATTTCGGTGACAGTATTTTAAGGACAACGGTATTTGAGTTATTTCGGTAACGGTATTTTAAGGATAACGATATATGCATTATTTCGGTATCGGTATTTTAAGGTTAACGCTATTTCAGTTATATCGGTAACGGTATTTTAAGGGTAACGGTAGTCAATTATTGCGGTGCATACCGCATTTTTTTTTTGCAACAACCAAACTAAAGTACAAACAAAACGAATTAATTGACTTTATTTATGTGAAATACTTAATAACCACGTGCAATGACCAAGAGCAGAGAATTGACAATAACGGTAACGGTATTTTAAAGATAACCCTATTTAATGTATTTCGGTAACGGTATTTTAAGGTTATCGATATTTCATTTATTTCGGTATCGGTATTTTAAGGATAACGGTATTTTAGTTATTTCGGTAACGGTATTTTAAGGATAACGATATTCCGGGTATTTCGGTAACGGTATTTTAGTGGTAACGGTAGTCAGTTGAAAGGGTTTCGAATCGATAACGGCATTTTAGGAGTATTGCCCGAAATTCCTGTCCTGAATTAATCGCAACTTTGCATACCATTCACCCCACTGTGCGTCGATCGAAAAATGAGAAAAAGTGGAAGTATTTAAATTGGCACAAACTAAGAATTACAATAATAATTTTAAGAAAATATTAGAATTAAGCAAAAATGGAATAAAAAATATGAAAATTTCATTCTCAAAAATTTTTAATTTCACATATTTCATAATTTCTAATATTATCAATATTTTTCTTTTTTTGCTCATAATTTAGAGATTTTTTCATTTTTATTAATTTTTTTTCTGCGAAAATTCTCTTATATTCGTGTGTGCCACCATGGTATAACATTGTACATAATTATATACTTCAAAAAGCATGACTATTTTATCAATATCCAATAAAAGAATTTGAAAAAATAAAATAATACAACAACACATAAAAGCTTATCGCACAAGCAGTTTTCTACTGAAAATTTGTTGAATTTACAACGGCATCGGGTCTTGTGCGTATCATAGAAAGGAATCGATACCGTTGAAAATTTAATACATTTTCTGTAGAAAAATATGCTTGTGTGTGATCTTTCTAAAGGTTTTTGTATATTCATATATCTAGTTAGAATATTGTTTTACCTCAAATTCGAGTAGATTTTAGAATAGTATTTTATTTAACCAACTATCAGCAGTCGAATTTTGTATTTTTATTTTTGTTTTTTGTTTAAGTTATTTGGGATTTGAGAATTTTAGTAATTTTTTGTAAATTATTTTATAATTAATTTTTTATTAAAAATTTTATTTTGTTTTTTAATTAATATTTTTAACATTTGTTATATTATAAATACTTATATGAATATTGTAATTTGTTTTTGAGTAGAAGTTTGTGATCGATTATCGCCAATAGGCTAGGTCATTGGAAATGAACGAATAAAATAAAATAAATTCCAATATGATAATGTCATACTGTTGCTTTCAAAAGGAGTTGATTTATGGCTGGTTTTACCAAATTCTCGTCCCGTTGAATTTTTGTACCTTATGTAATGTCTCGGTTTGTGTATCCAAGTTATCCTTTTCTTATTGCGGACAACGGAAGAGTTGGGGTGATGCCCACGAAATAATTGTATTGTCTATCATGAAAAAGGTTAACCTTTTTGAAAGAACAAATAAAATCTAATAAGACAATATCATATAAGAATTTGGACTTGAGGTAGAACAATATTCTAACTAAATATATGAAAATATAGAAAGTCCGAAAAAACAATTTTTGTATTTTTTAATCCAAAAATTAAAATAATTGTTGGTATTTGTATATTTTATTTTTGCATTTTCTTATTTTGAGTGTAAAGAAGAAAGTGATGCTTAAAAAAGTGGATGTTCTTTTTTGCAGTACAAAGATTAAGTGATAGCGCTAACATTAATATTTAAAGCAAGTTTAGTGGCCAAACAAAAACATATAAGTATGTTAATTGCGTCATGGATCCAGGTGAAATTTTTAAAGTCCAACAATATGGACCGGGTCAGCTAGTTAACGATAAAATTAGTTTTGTATACCATTTTCTATAAAATTCAACATTACAAGCCATATTTAACTATTTAGTGAAAGTTAAAATTTTACGCGCAGCCAAAGAATGATTTAAGCTCCATTAGAGACAGTCTTAAAAAAAAGTAATGTGCAAGTATTTTTAGCGGTCCAATTTAAAAGAGTCAAAAATTACATATTTTTCGTTTTTTTTTTAAATTTATTTCTTATATATAAAACATGTCCCAACATGTCTAGCATTTTTTATTCAATTATTATTATTTTCTCGAGTACTTTCACGCTGTGTACCATAAATAAATATAAATTTCGTAAATTTTGGAGGTTTTCATAAAAAAACAGGTAATCTTTTGATCTCAATTTTTAACCCTTTAACGTGAGATTGGACCTCTAAAACAAATACGTGTCACTTATTTTTTTCTCCTCTACCACGTATTCGAATTTCATTAAAAACGGAGAGAACCAATTGAGAAAAATTTCTTGCTAGTATTTTTAGTATAAATTCTTACTAAGTGCTGACCATAATACTGGCCCTAAAACTATTTATGTCTACTTACATTTTACATATTGATCCGCAGAGAATGTCATGAAGCTAGCCTTGTAACGATCAGCTAATGAGTTACCTTCGGTTATAAGAAATTGACAGATTTCGCTACTGAAAAATGCATTTGCACCACCACTTTCTGTTATGGCAATTATTTGAAGGGGTATACTGGAATTTTGAGAAACTAAAACACTGAAATGATAAAAAAAATATTATTGTTCATTATTTAGCCCTCTTCAAAACAAAATCTAATCTTTTATACTCACTTTAAATTAGCCAAAGAAGAGCGCCGCTTGGCAGAATATACAAATATAAAACCATGTATCAATTCATCACGATACTGATTTATACCGTGATATGATGAAATAACAAATTCTACACGTTTCTTAGAGTCGCCGATAAAAACATCAACTACTATGGAATGTTCAGCTGCTTTGCAAAAAGTCGATTCAGCCGTTAAAGGGTTAACGATATTTTCAATATCATATTGATCGCCACAAAACATACAGACTAATATGCGTAAATCCGTTTGATTGGGAGGAAACGATTCCATTGATTTCACTTCAGCAACTCTAAGTGAATCAATAACAATATTTAAAATATCATATACATATTTCTGATGATTTTGCTGGTGATCAATGAAATCACAGTGCAACATTTCAGCCAACCTCAGACCTTCGTTGCGTAAGTAGTCGATTTCATTCTCTTTCAAATCTTGCGGTTGATAAACTAAAACAATCGGTAGATTTTCAAATTTATCCTCTAATTCTAAATTACAAAGTAATGTTCGTTCTAAATTATCCTTAAGAGTTTCAAATGACTGTTGATTCGAATAAACACATATTAAACCTGTAAAAAACCGCATACAACATTTCCAATCAATACAAATTCAAGTACGTTTTTTTGGACACACACTCCCACATACATTTTCAAGGAGTTTTCCTAAACACTAATAGATTTTTGAACAAAATATTTATAGGTAGGATATGCAAAAGTATAACACTGGGTATTTCATTCAAGGTCAAATCATGACATAATACATAATACAGAAGAAACATGTTGCGGCCATATAGAAGAAACATCAATGTCAACAAAATTTTAACAAGTTTTTTTTATAAACAAAGGCGAGTTTTGTTTTTTTTTTGCGAATACTGTACAAATTTAAAGTTATCCGTCTCTTGTGAGTTTGAATACTAATTGAATTATTGATTAAATTATTTTCTTATCCATCATTTTGTAATTTAAAACCATGACAAAAATTTATTTGCTACTCTAAAAACTAAAAAAAATTATAATAATTATTTTTGCTATCCCAATCTAAACGAAAAAAGCACTACTATAAATATGAACTCTGATGTAATAAAAACACTATGCGACAGTCAAAATCGGGATGGGATGAAACCAACGGGAAATGTTATATCGGTCAAAAACAAGTTATACGTGTCCCGGCGTTTCGCTGGGTCACCCCTAGGAATCGAGATATATCTTTTTTTGACATAACTCGAGAACCACTAGTCCGTCCGATTTTGCTCAAACAAATTTAAAAAAATTAAAAATTACAATTCCTTTAATCTGTTCATATAACGTTTTTCTATATACTCAACAGTTTTGCCGGTAAAAATAAATGTTTGTTACCGCTACCATAAAAATCAATAACCTTTTGTTTATTACTTTTTTTTAATATTTTAGGCAAAACATATTTTTTTCTTCATTTATTTTTACCGGCAAAACTGTTGAGTATATAGAAAAACGTTATATGAACAGATTAAAGGAATTGTAATTTTTAATTTTTTTAAAATTGTTTGAGCAAAATCGGACTAGTGGTTCTCGAGTTATGTCAAAAAAAAAAGACCACCAAAGGTCAAATCGATATATCTCGATTCCTAGGGGTGACCCAGCGAAACGCCGGGACACGTGTAACTTCTTTTTTACCGATATAACTTTCCCCGGTAGTTTGAACCCTTCCCGATCACTGACCCCTACCATTTGTCTCACAGTGAAATTATCAAAAAGATAAGAAAATTATTATTGAAAATTATTCAAATGTCTCTTTTTATAAACATGATCAGCATATTTGAAATGCCTTAAGGATGCTGGCAGTGTATTCAGTAATAAAACCACACGCCTTTGAAAAGATGGACTTATTCAAGGAGTATTGAAGTAAATCAAAAAAAAATAGATATAAACAACAGGCAATTTGTACTAAAAACAAGATTAAAAAAGTAAAATATAGGATTTTAGAATACGTTATATTATATTTTATATTGTACCTAACACTTTATTTATATTAATACACCTAATTTTAATCAACAATTTGCTTATGAGTTGGTCCATATTTCGAATATTATCTCCAAAGCTAACTTTTCGTTTCATTTGACTGTTTCCAATGGTTGAATACGGCTACATAGACATATCTGGCATAAAACCGTTACGTATTTTTCATCCCTTGCTAAGGTACTTATTTCATTAAATTTTGCAATGTTTATGAGGCTAGAGAGCCACTAATATACTTGAATATTAAAAATTGTTTGTATATATTTCAATATTTTTTAAGCTGTATTATAGTACATAGTTGATTATCTAACAATACATAAAAAATTGGCAATGAAGGCTTTCTTTGTTTTGATATTAATGAATAAATAAATTAAAATTACAAGTAAGCATCTCTTCTTGCTTACCCCTTTAGATTTTTGAGGATATAACACACACTATTCGAAGAGAGGCGTAAATTTTTAAATAATGTTGTAAAAAACATACTAAAATTTAGTATAATGAATTTCGATGTTTATCCTGTATATCAACAACATTTTTTTTTAAAGCCTTAAAATTTTTCGCATGAGAAATAATTGCAAGTTTGAAATTCCCAGCTAAGTATAAAAAATTACCTTACCTACTAAATACTCCCAAGTTTTAATTTGTATAATCTACCATCGACTTTTGCATTCTGTTAACAATTCTATTTGCGTTTGGTAAAAGTCGCTGAAAATGTACGTGGCCTTATAACTCTTCTGCAGAGTGTAATTAGAGCTTACCACTAGAATAAACATCAATAGCCTTAAATGCTTCCATATCGCCATTAGCAATGCGATAATTAAGATAATACGTTTGGTTTTCGTAAATATATTCACCCTTGGAACCAGTACACATGCGTATGTCGTTTAGCAAATCACTGGCCAAATGTTCTGATCCCACAATGAGTAAGTTAAGAGTCTTGTCGGAACTCTGAGTCTTCCAGTTAACACCAACGCCCACTACACCACCAACTCCCAGGTTTTTAAGATTTCCACCTGATTTATCAGCTAAAATCTCTTCGACCAAATTATCGACACAACTGTGGTAGAATGGACAATGGTCGCGTATGGGACAATGCATAAAACCTAAATGTTGAAACAAAATTACACGCCTCTCCTGGTCCAAACGATCCAGTATCTTATACCTAGATAATAAATAAAAATATTACAAAAAATATTAAACACATACATAAACAATGGAATAATACTCTAGTTTAAATTATAATTTCTGTTAGCGGAATACAATAATTAAATTCCAAGCCAGCAAAATTTGGATACATTTTTGCGTGTTCTTATATGCAGAGACATAATATAGAGATGCAAAATCTAAAATATTTTAAACAAACTGTAGATGTCGCTAGCATGTGGGAAATTTTGTCAAGGGAGGATTTTATTTTGTCAAATGAGGTTTTAATAGAGTTGTCAAGGGGATTTGGGCTCAAATTAGGGATTTTGACTTCGGTTTGGTAAATTTTAAAAGATTTAGTTTTAAGCCGAAAATAAGAAGAATTTTCGGATAAATTGTATGCGTATTATTTTAAAGTCGATCAAATTAGGTCGGTTAAAGTATTTCAAAATTTCTACAAAATACATATTTGAAGTATTGAAGAAATGTTCTCTTAATATTTATAAATCTTGAAATAACGAAAAGCAACCAAACTCAATAGCTAATCAAACAATTTTCTATTTTCAAAATACTGAAATTGTTACATGCAAAGTAATCAGAAAAAATAAATTTTGTGTAGGTCCAAAAAGTAACATAAGAGGGTTTTTCATATAACCTCTTATGTGCCTTCTGAATCGTGTAAACTCGCAAACTTAATGTTCTAAAGAGTTTACAAGCCCTAGAACTTACACCTACTAGATTTATACTTAACCAAAAACTATTTTTTGAAAACTACTCGTATTTACTTGTCAAATTCAATACAAATTCTAGAAAATATTTTTTTTAAACCATGAGTTTCGTGTGAAAATTGTGTAAAATTTTTTCTCTCGAAAATTTAATGTACGACTTTTATTTTGAAATAGTGACATTTCAGCTTAATTGTGATTTGTCTTTCGTGTAAAAAAATTTTTTTACTTTCACAATTTTAACAAAGATTTGAAGCCTTAAAAGTTCGAGTGAAAAAGTAAATATTTTTTCTTAAAATAATTAATTTTATTTACTTTGCTGAGTCATTTCTTAATAATTTTCTGGACTTAGGAGCGATGCTAACTTAGCTCCTATATTTTTCTTTTAAATTGAGTTTTTGTTTAAATTAAAATGCATTGGGTATAACATTGGGGATTTAAACATTAAAAATGGGAATGAGCTCAAACGTTTCGAGCAACACTGCACCCCAGTAAAATGAAGCGCCATCTGTTGCATTAAAAACCGGTATTGCCATTAAAAAGGACCATGTCGAGACACTATATTCAATACTTTATGTCTGTAATTTTGGCCAAAATGAGTTTTTGATGGCAAAATCATTGTTGATATTATATCCATCTTTGATATGAATTTGGAAGCGAAATACCCATTCATTGCCACTTTTTTGAACATTTTACATTTTCCCATATCTACAAACAAATTAATTTTCAAATACAGAAGTCTATATCTGCATATAAATTTAAATTATTTGAATTCTATGAGGTATACATGAAAGTTTTTTGAGAATATCTTTTTTTCGGAAATTTTGTTTTTGCAACTAACCACCAAACTTTATTTTAAAATTCTGCAAACGGATATAATGATGCAAAATATTTTCGCGATTTCTATTTTGCAAACTAAGAACCAAACTTAGGTGTGGAAATTGGTATTATATTCCGAAGATTAAAGATTTAAAAAAACCACACTTAAAAAATTGCAAAATAATCGCGGAAAATGGCTAAAAAGGCTTTATGGTACAAAAAATTAATTAAAAAAATTAATCAGCGATTTACATTCTGCAAACCAATATATTGATGCAAAAATTTTATGTTTTGCAAATTTTATTTTTCGCGATATTTTATTTTTTGCAACTAACCACCAAACTTTGTTTTATGAAATGTGTATTATAGTCCCTAGAATATAGATTTAAAAAACCGCACTCGAAAATTTGAAAATAAATAGCGGAACGCGAAAGAATACAAAAATTGTATTCAAAATCTTAGTCAGCGATTTATATTCTGTAAAGAAATATATTAATGCAAAAAATTTCCTCTTTGTAATTTTTTTCGTGATTTTTTTTTTGTAATCCCTAGATTATAAATTTTAAGAAATCACACTTAAAAATTGCTAAATAACGGCGGAATGCGAAAAAGGTTAGAAAATGACTTAGAAGAGCTAATCAACTTGACATTCTGCAAAGGAATATATTGGTGTAAAATTATCCTTTTCGCAATTTTTTTTTTTTTGCAAACTAATCACCAAACTTTGGGCCAGATATGAGTGTAATAGTCTTGGATTATGGATTAAAATACACCGCATTGAAAAAAAATACAAATAATGACGGATTGTGAATAAAAGGATTTATGCCGCAGAAAATGAATTAAGAAACTTAATTAGCGATTAACATTTTGCAAACGAATATAATAATGCAAACTTTTTCGTTTTTGGAACATTTTTTCCCCATTTTTTTTTCCAAACTAACCATTAATTTTTGAAATAAGATATGGATATAATAGTTCTTGAATTATTAATTTCAATAAAACGAGACTTCCATCCCTGATTAACAATTCCGTGTTCGTTGATGTTTGGAGGCACATAATACTGTTTTCCACAAAAAGTATAGAGATTTACATGGTCATTTGTTCCTAATAATGCATATTTTTTATATTTATCAAAACTACATATCTGCTAGTATTATCATAAAATTATATAAACATTTTATTTCAGAACTCTATATCTGCATTAGCGACGTAAATAACGCAAATAATTTCAAAATAAGTATATAAAGGAATAAGTTACCATTTTTAACCCTCGAAGTGGCACATATTTTGAGCCCTTAGTTCTGGCACATGGTGTCTGGCCAGACCCCTATACATTTACATGCATTTGTATGGAAATAAGGGCTGTTTGCCGTTAAATTTTTTACTAAGATAGGAAAATATTTGTTATATTTTGTGTTTCTATTTCTTTTTACTATGTTATTAGCTACCTGAGGAAGAAAAAATAGACCTGAAAAAATCTTTGGAATGAAAAGGCCAACAATTTTTTTGTTCTATATATATTTCTCTTTATTATGGGTAAAGTAATAAATGTTTATGACAAAATAGAAAATTATTATGAAGAATACATTGATTTTTTTATTCAGAATTTTGCGGAAGGCAACAAAAACATAAATAATCTACTTTTGAATGTTGCTGACAAACAGGATTGTTGCATTTGCAGCAAAAAAAGCGTGTCTTACGGCGTATTTTGTCACCTTGCTGCAGGCAAATTCTGCAATATTTTTTGGCAGCTAATGTGTCTGGACCACTGCGTGAAGCCACATTAAGGTTTGCTATATTGAGAGGTCTCCCAAAGAACGCTTCAAATGCTATACGAGTTGTTGGTTGAGCCACAATGTGCGGATTATTGATGCGATTTTCAACGTTGGCCAGTACCAATTGCTTTGCAAGTTTATATAAAAATATGCGTCTTCTTTCTTTTCTTGTATTTTCATCATTTAGCTTACATATAATGTAACTTGCCAATGCCATCACATCAATCCTGTTGCAGAAAAACGCGTATGTCCAGCGTCTGGTTGACCGTTTTGTTGTGTAATGAGTTAGGATTTGATCCATCGTATCGACTCCGGCTTTAGTTGAATCATAAAATAAAATTGCTTCCGGTTTCATGGCTACGCCTTCAACATGTTTCGTGTAATGCACGGTTGAAATTAAATTGACTACCTTATTTTTTTTGGGCACGTAGCTGCAAAGTGCAACAAGATTTTCATGAAAACCAAACACACTTGAAAGAATTGGTCGTCTGGTGCTCTTCATAACTTCCTTAGGAAGACATCTTTTGTTTGCTCGAATGGTGCCAACAAATGCCAGTCCCATAGCAGCAAGTCGTTTAGCGCCGTTCAATGAGGTGAAAAAATTATCAGAAATAATTGTTCTGCCGCTGTTTGCGTAACAATTTGCGAAATACATTAGAACGTTTTCACCTTGATTTATCTCCCGATTGTCTCCTTCCTTTCCAGTGTATAGTTTTCCTTTCAATGGAAATTTAGTCTTAGCATCGCATGCCCACCAAACTTTGATCCCATACCTTGCAGGTTTTGATGGGATATATTAGGTGAACTTTGTGCGCCCACGATACGGAAACAACTGCTCATCGATGGTGATATTTTCATAAGGTTCATAATAATTTTGCAGATTTTCATTGAGAAAATTCCAAAGGTCCCGGATAGGAGCTGCTTTATCTGTTTGCTGTCGGAATGCCCGCGTACGACTATTATCGAAACGAATATATCTGGACAGAGTAATGAATCGTTTGTGCGACATAGCCGCACGGAATATGGGCAGCGAATCAGAACGCCACAATATACTGGAGTCTTGCATATTATTATGGCTGAGACCAGAAGCCAACAAAATCCCAATGAATGCATCTAGCTCAGAGCTTGTCAAATCAATCCATTTTCTTTGGGTAGACTCTGGATGTTCTTCATTCCATTTTCTAATTGATTCTCGCCCATGCCGATTTGTTTCACTAATGATGACGAACGTAATATTGGTTGAGAAAAATAGCTTGAATACCTCAACTGGATTGGTGAGCCTTGTTTTTGTTCCAGATTGAAAACGCATGATATTATGCTGGCGCAAACGAGATGCAGGGGGTTCAGTTTATTTCCATTTAGTACCGTCTTTACCATAAAAACAGCCTGAGTCGACTTCATTTGCTGCTTCAGCATCATTTCCACTTTCTTCTTCTTCATCTACGTCTTCATCACTATCATAAAGTTCGTTAGGTTCAATTTCCAAATCATTTTCTATGTCTGATGCATCATCTTCTGGCACATAATCAGCAGTGTCGTCACCATCGTTTTCAAAAACATCATCATTTTCAGCAGCTTCTACCTGACTTTGAAAATCACGCACTAATGCCTCTGACAATTGGGGTTGCAAATTCGCGCTACGCAAGCGTGTATTATAAATAAATTCCAGTTCATCAGCCATAATATACTAACAACGCAACAAATCTACCTGCGTAAAATTATTCACAAGTTCAAAATTACCGCACAAAAACTAGATTGCGTCTTCACTGTTCAACGTTCAATGAATAACTAACTCACAAACAAAATCAGAAGAAAGAAAGAAGCATAAAAGAATAAAGTAAATACAAATTTCCAACTCGTGCCATGTGCTTTGCCTATGCGTTCATACAAAATGCATAGGGGTCTGGCCAGACACCATGTACCAAAAGTAAGGTGAAGATTTTATGAAAATTGCAAATTTTTTAGACGAAAAATATGAGCCTTCTAAAATAAATCATAAAAGGCACAACAATTTTAGGCTAATTATTAAATTCAAAAGAAGTTTAAGATATGACTCGGAAATGCAAATAAATTTTAACATTTTATGAACAACTTATAAAAAGAAGATAATTTTTTTAGCCTATAGCCTATGCTCCTTGCAGGAGTAAAAGGAACAAATATATATACTATATATAGAATTTTTAAAGATTCCCTGAAAAAAGGCAAATAAATATCCTTTTCGAAGCAATTGTGAATGAGAATAAATATAAAGTCTATTAATAAAAGGCTTTTGTCTGCAACATGTTGGATGTTGGCTGTATATAGCATTTGCCAATAAGTTGACGGCCTCAAAAAAACGTGGCAGACGAAGTTTTCTATGCATTTTATCTAATAAGCCAAACATTTCAGTGCACTCAAAATGAAGGTTTTCATCGTTTTTCATCCAATATAACGTATCATTAATGTAGGAATGGTTTCTTTTGCAACATACGGACAGACAAAGGTTAACGATGCTTTGCAGAACTACTTTAACTTATTTTGTATTTGTGTAGACGAACAGACAGTAAATTCTTTGTATTGCATAAACAGACAGACAGTTATTGATTTGAACTCGTTAAGAATAGACGTGAACGACGTGAACGACGCAAACTCTCATTGTTAAACTATAATATTAAACCTTTAAGACAATTGATAAATAAACTATTATATGTATTATTTCATTAACTCAAGTGTTTTATTAAAATAAACATATTTGTGAAATAATATCCCACATTAATGTTTATTAAACTGTTTCATAAAAATATTACCAACATGATATTCTCGGAGTTTTGGCGGGCCTGGCCCAATTTCATTCTTTAACCCTTAAATGCATGATCTCTTCGATTTTAACCATTTTTTTTCTAAAGGCATGTACATTTCAAGAAAAATACCAAAAAAAAATTATTATTTAAAAAATGTGATTTTTATTGAAAAATATGGTTTTTTGCCAAATATCTAAATTGTGATTATTATAACGTGTATGAAAAAAAAAAATACAAAACAAAATCTATAAACTATAATTTATACATTTATTGTCGCCAAAATGAATTTTATTGCGAGAATACCACTAGAGTGTTCAAGTATTCGACCTATTTGAAAAACCGGTTTTCGAATACTTCTAAAAACCGCCTTTTTGAAAAACCAGTTTTCGGTTTTTTTTTAATTCAAAACCGGCTCGAATAACCGGTTTTCTGTAAATAATCATTTTGTATTGTATATGCAAATTTTCTTATAAAACTTGTAAAAAATTGCTAAAAATCTTGAAACATTCTATTTTTTTCTTTCTTGAAAGCAATTCGCAGCGTAAATTATTCCATTAGTGCGATTCGACCTTTAAAACTAAAAGTTATTATTTCTAAAGCGCAGTAAAAAATAAGAAAAAAAATTTCTTTTATTTATTGAGGAAATGGAAAACATAAGTTTATATTTTAGATCTTTCCTACTTAACTTTTTGTCAAAAAATGATGACTTTTTTAAGATAGAGAGAAAATAATAGAACTCTGCAAAAAAAACAGTCTCTTGAAACAATTTCAACATTTTTGTTTCGAAAAAATAAATTTTTTCGATAATAGTTCAGTAATGTACGTCATAGCAACGACAAAGTCAATAAACCCTATCTAAAGGACGGAATCAAACATTAAAGGTCATATGCATAATCACTTTGAAAATTTTTAAGTGACTTATAAATTTTCCATATCAAATTCGTTTTATAAATGTGTTTTAAGGTTTACAAATTATTATGCAAAGGCACTTAAATATTTTGCATAATTATTGAACAAATGAAGAAAATTTGTTAGAAATTTTCACCTGATAAACATTCGAAAATGTAGAATTTATCGAATAATTCGGAAAGCGGTTTTGACAACTCTAAATACCATTTTAAATATTTAAACAAATATTTTTGAATATTACACTTTTTGTAAAAAAAACGCGTGTTTTAGATTTTTCACAAATATACAGAGCAAAACCAAGATTTTTACTCTAACTGTTTAAAAATTATGCCCTAAACTATAGGAACACTATGTACAGAAGGGGCCCCTAAAGCCCAAAAATGCAGTTTTATGCATCAAGTGGGTTTTTTTTATTAAAAAACCGGTATGTTGCCAAATGGCTACATCATGCATTTAAGGGTTAAGTATGCCAATACGCTACTAGGTTAAAAAATTTGTTCGTTTTGTGCTATCTCTTTTAATTTTCGAGATATGAACCATTTTCTTTTGAAAAAAAATTATGACATATTTCTATGAAATTAAGAAGAACTTATGAAACATTCTTCATAAAATTTTATAAAAAGTTTCGTCATGCTTATATAAACTTCATAAACATGAAAATTCTTCATAAATTTTCCTTCAATGTTTCATAAATATTAAAGCGTGTTTTCCTCAGTCTACTCTTTTGGTCATTGAATCGTTTTTCGGAAGTCCAATAGATGTTTGATTGAAATAATAGGCCTTTTTTTAATCACTGGATTTATATTATTTTGTTAGAAGATCCACATTTTGTTTTTTAATTTTCAGAATCTTATATTTTTTCCAAATTTTGCGAAAATGCAATTTCTGGAATAAAATGAAGCTAAATCCTAACAGGATGATGACAAAGCAAATTGTGGTAAATTATTTGTTGTTGTTTTTGTTTTTTCTTTGATAATTTGAATGTTTAATAACGCTCCTAGACGAGAACATGAAATTCTCATTGAGTTTGTACCCAGTCAGAAAAATACGAACGGCGAGGTGTTGGTAAAGCGTCGGCGAGGGTAGTACCAGTGTTGGCAAAACATCCGAGTTCCAAGACATACAACACTGGTGTGACGTCGAAATGATAACAACGGTGGACGGTTGGCTGAGGGTGTTGACAATAGAATCGGTGATTTTTTATACTGCTTTGCCAGTTCATTCCAACAATCATATTCTTTTTTTATTTGGAATTAATTTTATTATAAAAAACATATAAAAAATTTAAATACACAAAAAAGAAAAAACAAACGTAAAAAATAAAAAAAGTAATGGGACCATGTCAAATGTGTTGTATAGTCAACACCCGCGAATGACCGTCCTCCGTTGTAATCATTTCGACACCCTCACAGTACCGTAAAAGTAGAAAAGACGGTGTTGCGACAGTACCTTATTTTTGGTAATTTTACTTAACAAATATATATTTCCAGAAATTCTAAAAACATCGTCCCCTGACGATTTCCCTAGGCAAGAATGAAATCTGGATAGGGACATGCCTCCAACAGATTATTTTTCACAATTTGTAAAATACGTTTGGGATTTTAGCACATTTAATTCCTTTAACCAATTTAATGAATTAATAAATTTCTAATTTCTAATCAAAATGGATTTATTTATTTTTTAAATCCATTTTGGATTTAGGATTTAATTCCTGTGTTCACATTTTTACAAAATTTAATGATTTTCTTGTACATTATCATATAATTTCATATAAATTTTAAAAATTAAAAAAATAAATATGGATTTTTTAACAAAATAAAATAAATCCAGCGATTAAAAAAAATTACTAATTTTTGCTGCTCGTTTTCATTTTGACTTCATTTCATCTCATTGAACTCGTTTTTGTTTTTTATTTTATATTACAACAGTAATGCCTGACAATAATACTCTCAAAATGAAAATACTTTGTAAGAAATACGCACTGGGAAATAAAAAAACTAATCAGAAAAACTGTTTTCGTAGCGAATTGTTTCTCATTCAACTTATTTTTTTTTTTACATTTTTACCCGTTCAGCATATGCTGAGAACAAAAAAACAGAAAATATAACTTGCATGGCTCTGCCATATAACATATTTTCCATATAAACACATTGAAATAAATGGTGGATCTGCCCAGGCCTCATGTGTTACGAAACATGTGTTTGGCGGAGGATTAAAAATGTCACGGTGCTACCATAATTACTTCTTGTTTCCAACTTTCGTTTGCGTCTTCAAACGTATAATTAAAAACAATATTTTTATTCTAAAGCTGACCCCACGGAAGGACTTCTCAAGATCGAATCAAATACGAAATTATATAATAACTTTAATTGTTACGGCAGTTAATTTTTAATCACGAAACGAGATAAAAAATGTCCTTTTATTTGTTTTTTCATTTACCTTGAATCATCTTGTAGGACATCAGTAATTTGTCGTACATCTTCCTGTGTTATTATATCAACATTTTTAAATTGCTGAAAGAATTGTGCGTGTTCCAAAAGTAATTCGACAAAGTTTTGTTTACTTTTTTCGATAATCTCATCCTGATGAATGTCGTATATTTGCTGACAGTCGTGTTCGGATAAAGCCTCGAAACATTCACGACCCATGAAAAGCACACGAACTTCAGACAATTGTTTTCCCGGTGTAACGAAACCAGACTCTTCCAATAGCATTTTAAATTGTTGTTTCCAACTAAATAAAAAGATTATTTTTAATATGTTTTCAACTCAATTCCATTTTGTTAGCTTTATTATATAACTTACCCAATTTTCTTTTTGTCCTGTTGAACTGAATTTAAAAAATTTCTAAACACCGTCTCAGCCTCGGACGTTTCTAACACATCAAATGGTATACGAGCCTCATCTTCGGTTTCATCCATATCGACCAATTCCTGCCATGATGCCTGGGGGTATTCAAAAAAATACTGATCGAATTCGACATGATTCCTTATGTAACCCTTGGTATACTCCCAAACATCGTCGTCGCTGGCTGTAGCTATGGAATTTATATCGGGCAACATGAATTCCAGCGTTCGTGCAAATTTATCCAAATACTGATGTAATTTCTTATTCAAATGATCATCTCGCAGTTTCTTCATATGGCGGCGAAATAGTTTCTGTCCTGCATCGTGGCCAAATATATTGAGAAATTCTGTCCATTCCCTAAATTGAGCAAGCATTTTTGAGCCCTGTGACCAAAGAATATGATAGTCGGTAATTTGATTGCGTATTAGCCGAGTTACGGCTTCGGAGCGACTTTCTAACAATTCCTTTCGCGATCTGGCTGCCTCTTGATATGGTATAATTTTAACTCGATTTTTAACTTTGTCAATCATTTGAGCCAACAGCAAAAATGCCAAATCGGTGTTAATCGACTCATGCGCTGAAGTTTCCACCAATTGCACCATTCCCTTGTAGTCCTTACGTTGGCATAGTTTCTCTGCCTCGCGTATATACATTTCATTGGAATCGTCATTTTTTGTGGTGACCAGTACTAAGGGTTTCTTATTTTTCAATATTAAAGTAATGGCATTTTGAACAAATTCAACTTGTTTTTCAATGCTTCTATTTGGCACAGGACTAACATCGAACACCACTATAAAACCGTCAATCACGAGTCTACCATCTGGCAGAACTTTCTGTTCGTACTCTTTTTCGATGCCCAATTGATTTTTGCAAATGTACATTAGTTTCTCAGCTGAAAAAACTTTGGTGTTTGTACATCTTTTAAGATACGGTTCCATTTTACCAACCTTAAATGGTTGAAATGTAGAATCATCCATGAATTCTGTCTGTTCTATTATTTGAAATGTATATTCAGTGCCTTCATCGGTTGTCTTATGAACATCTCCCCAATATAGGAAATGATCATTATTAACAATGCGCCCGCTAAAATCACTCTGAAATTAAAATTAAGAATAATAAAGTATTTAAATAATAGAGTAAATTTAATTACCAATCCAATATTAAAAGATAAAAAATAAAAAAAAAAGTAAAAATGTGTGCGGCAACCAATTTTGATATTCAATTGTATTTGGTTTTATAAAAAGGATGACCTTTTTTTTTGCACAAATTGATGTTATTACAACAACAAATACTCCAAATAATTCCATGCCAAATCACCAAGTTTTTGGCCAGACCCTCCTCGATTTCGCTAATTTTTTTTTATATGTTTTCGTACGTATTAAAAGCAACTTCCACACCAATTTTCAGCTTTTTATTGAGAACTGATTTTGAGTAAAAATGTTTTAAATTTTTGAGCAAAAAATTTTCTATTAACGATAGACCAGTGATAAATAAGTGTGCTCTCAATTTTTTTTTTCGAATATTGAAAAAAAAAATTTTTTATGACACTACGTATTAGACTGGGCCTTCGTTGTACACTCCAAAAAATAAGTTAGTAGAAAAATTAGTAAAACGTCTTGTATATCAAGTTTACTAGTTTTCAGCAATTTTTTTTTACTGAAATTCCGTTTTCAGCAAAAGATTTAGTTATATTTTTTTACCACTAAACTAATTTTGAACTACTGTTTTACTAATTTATTTTGCTACAAAAATTGTTCTGATAACCGCAATTATAGCGTGGACGACAACCAGATAGACAAGATGTAGATGTCGCATCTTGTCTGGATGTAGTACAGACAACGGAAATGATAATAAAAAAAACAACTCTATACAACTTCTATATTTAAATTTTCAGCAAATAAATTAACTAAATTAAAATTTCTCTACAAATTTTTTGAGTTTTTTTCAGTCTACTAAATCAGTCTACTTGCAAAAAAGTTGGTAATTTCAGCAAAAGGTGTTGCTGAAAATCAGCGAGCTGATTTTTACCAAAAAAAATTGTAATCTCAGCAAAAGTTTTGCTAACACTTCGTCGATTACAAATGAAAAAAATCCTTGCTGAAATCACTAAACTTTTTGCTAAATAGTAGCCTGAAAAAAACTCAAAAAATTTTCAGTTAATTTATTTGCTGAAAATTGCTGGTCCCCTGTGATCGTCTGGCCCGATTTCAGTAGCTCATAATAGATGAGACCCTTCTGCCACGCTTTACATACTATTTCTTACGTTTCGGGTTGTCGTAATGGATTTTTCATCGTCAGTAATGGCACTCTTCATAGAATTTTGGCACTTTTTAAGAAAATTTCTATATAATTTGATAAAAGGTCGATATCGCTGGTTTTTCATTAAAAGAGACGTAGAGAGTTTCTTTGAGCGGATTTCGAGAAAACAGCGATTTTTGGCATTTATTTAGCTTTTAGGCAAATTTTTCTTTTTTCTTCTTTTAATTTCACATGATTTTGGCCGGAATTTAACAACACAAGATCAAATACAGTTGGACATCGATTAACCGGGATGGTCGGGACCGGAAGCATTCCGGATAATCGATTTTTCCGGTTAACTGAGGTAAAATTTAGTACGTTTTTAATATAAATGTTTGTTTAATTTAATCAATATACACACTTACAAAATATAATGTTAATAAGTTTTTAATTACTATAGTGACGCTTAAAATAGAAAGGGACCTAAGGATAAAAAGGGACCTAAGGTCAGGAGAGCATGGGATCGGTCTCATTCGATGCTCAGATGTTGTCCACAAAAAAAAAATTGATTTTTTTACCCTTAGGTCCCTTTCTCTATGCGCTGTCACATATATGGTCGACCGGCCTGCAAAATGTCACATGTGTTTTTTAATAGATTTTCAGGAGAGCGAAAAAAACTGTTACAAAATCTACTTTTAAGATATTTTATTGGCATCATATGCCTTAATGATGATTTTACTAAATGAGGTCGTGAACACTTAAAAAAAAGGCCTGTTTCCTCTCCATTGTAGATTTGCTCATTTATAATATTTTCCTTTAATATGTATTCTTCCAACTGATTTACAAAAATTGTGGCAGATACATAATCGGCAGATATTTTTTCTCCTCCAGCCTTGAGTTTATGAATTCCATGTCGTTTTTCAAAGTTCTGTAACATGCTAAGCTTATATTTAATTTTGAATGGAAGAACTTAGCCTTTTCCATTATGATTAAACTGGAAATTGGGGTCCCTTTAAAAAATTCTTGTCGGAACCATTCGTATGTCGCAGAATTGACTTTTGGCTCTAATGCACTTTTTAAAGTTTTTCAATTTTGGAAGCCAGTAACTGAATCACTTTCTGCACAATATTTTAATATTTTATCTTTATTTTTTATTAAAGCACCGTAAGTTTTTTCGATTTCACGTAAAAGAACTGTTATACTCCATGTGTAGAGTTTGTTTTCACGCAAATTTAATGTACAATACTATTATTTTTCTTGGGAAAAAGTGACATTTTGTGTTTATTGTGTCTCTGTTATAAAATTAAAAAATTTTTAATTTTATATATTAAATTGAAATTTAAAGCCTTTAAAGTTCGAGCGAAATTTTTCCACGTGAAAAACAACTTACGGTGCTTAAGTGATAAACTGTTTGTTTGCCCACTCTATATTTTTGTGATAGTGTTTGAACCACTGTTGGTAAAAGTGGCACAAAAGTGCCATTTGTGGCACTATTGAATGTTCAATGGCACTTTGGTACTCTTCATAGAATTTTGGCACTTTTTAAGAAAATTTCTATATAATTTGATAAAAGGTCGATATCGCTGGTTTTTTATTAAAAGAGACGTCTACTTAGAACGGGTAGCAAAATTAAAAAACAAAAGCCACACTAAAAATTTCTACAATTTTCTGGACCACCTTCACGTTCTTTGGGGACAATTTAATCATTATTTTGATCTTTAAAAATAAAAGCAATGGGGATAAAATTAGAAAAACTTTAATTGATTCTATTGTATTGTCCGTCACTGGAATTTTTCAAAAATTTGTTATGGTATTCTAGTTTTGTTATGACAAGCAAAAGTTTTAAAAATTTCACCATACAATGGTGAAAGCTTTTTCTGCCAAAAATAAAATAAAATTATCAAAAACTGTAATTTGTGAAAAATTACGATTTTTTCGATAATTTTATGAAATCTTAAATGAAATGAAAACTTAAAAAAATGTCCAGGAACCGCAGAACACGAGAGAAATAGTTCTAAGCACTTGGAGTTTCCTTTAAATTTTAGCATCAAGTATTTTGAGCTTATTCCTAACAACTTTAGCCCCAAAAATCCCATGTTACTACGTAATCTTTTGGAGGAATTTGCAGGAATTTTAGAATCGGTAAAAGGTTCGATGCATCTTAAAATAATATCTCAAAATATGAATGAGGTATTTCGTATTATATTTCTGTGAAGATAAATTATAAAATTCTTCAAAAGAAAATAAAACTTATATTTTAAATTGTTGACGAATGATATGTGCTTTTTATTACATGACAATTTTGTCAAGGTTTTGCTGTGACAATTTTTCTTAGAATACCAAAATTATAATAATTTCCATTCACACCAGTTTTGTGACAATTTTGTTATTGTTATAAAGTTTATAAGGGTGTAAATGTATAAATATTTGAAATAAAAGCTGAACATATTTTTTGAAACATTTGCATGTTGCTAAATTTTTTTTTTTTTTTTGCTTTTTTAAAGCTTTTTTGGCATCATTTAGGCACCAAACGAAAATTCTCAAATACCATCACTGGTTTGAACAGAAACATGTTTTTTTAAATAGTCGTTGACTAAATCCATTTTTTCTTGAATAGTTAATACTTTTGCCTTTTACTCGATTTTATTGCTATCGATGCCATTCTAAAATTACACATCAACACTCCTTACTACTTAAATTTCAAATGCAACTAAATACCAGAGGAAAAACATGCAAACAAGGGAATTCCCTTATTTCGCTTTAGACACATATTAATTTTAGTGTTGCTAGCACGTTGAAACCAAATTTCGGCAAAATAAATAGATGTATTTCAATCCCGGATAATTGATGTAATCACGGTTAATCGATAGAAATAAAAAAATGTTCCTTTCCTTATAGATCCCGGATAATTGATGTTCCCGGTTAATTGAATCACGGATAATCGATGCCCATCTGTACTTCAATCCTGAAAATTAGGGCAAAATATAAATATATTAAATTGCCCCTGTGTAAGGTCAGAGGTCAAATTTGAGGAGATTTTAATTTTTTTTTTTAAACATATTAATATAACAGATATTCCTAAGCGGATATTGATGGAACTTCTTGATATTATTTTTCTAGATCTAAAAATAATATTCTTAATTTAATTTTAGAAAATTAACCCTTAAGTGCTGTTGGGGCCTATATGCCCCACTCAAAAAATATTAGTATATTTTCATTAAATAAGCCCCAAGAGCACTTAAGGGTTCATTTTCTAAAATTAAATTAAGAATATTATTTTTAGATCTAGAAAACTAATATCAAGAAGTTTCATCAATATCCGCTCAGCAATATCTGTTATATTAATATGTTTTAAAAAAAATTAAAATCTCCTTAAATTTGACCTCTGACCTTACACAGGGGCAATTTAATGTATTTATATTTTGCCCTAAATTTCAGGATTGAAGTATTTAATCTTCTGTTGTTACCCTACGGGGAAAAGGACCGGTCCCAGATGACACGCAGTATAGGTCCCAAGGGGGCGGAGACCGGTCGTTGATCGGTATTTTTGTTTGAAAGAGACATATCACTTTAACATAGCGTTGTCATTGGAAATGACCAACGAGTTTAGACACCTTGTGACAGTAAGGTGGTGTGTCTAAAAAAAGCTTTTCAAATAAACTAATAAAAAATTAAGAATCAAAAATAATCTACTTGGCTTCGAAGTAGGGCTCGATAACACAACCTCCTGCTTGTAAGGCAAACGCTCTACCGCCTGAGCTAATGTTGCTTATGCGTCATGGCTGGCTGATGGTAAAGTTATATATTTTTCGTTTCTGTTCAAATAAAAAAGAAAAATAAAAAACAAACACTACAAACAAATAAAAAAAAAATGGAAAGTAAAAAAATAGAAAAGAAAACAACACTAACAAACACACAAATATAGTAGAAGTGCCTTCAGTATGCCCCCGATTGACCAGTCACGGGATAGGTCCTTTAATAGCAGTTGACTCGTTTTTTGCGCTGGCCATAATTAAATTAAAAAAATCAATTAAAAATTAGAAAATTACCTCAAAAACTCTGATAATATAAATAAAAATTTTAAAAATTGCCCTTAATTTAAAAAGAAAATTAAATGAAATACCAATTGTTAAAACTAAAACAGCTTTAACATTAAAAAACGTTAAAAATACAAAACTTAAAATTTGTTAGCAAAAAATTATAAAAATTTAAAATAAGAGCTAAAATAAGCAAATCGTAAAAAAATAAAGTTCAAAATAAATAACAGAGTAAAATAAATAAAAAAATATTTTAAAAAATATGCCGCGAATTTTATTTTTTATTTCGGTATTGGTCAAGTTTTTCAAAAGCAACAGTGAAAGTAACGAATCAGAAAATACTTAGAAAATTAGTTCTTTCTCTTTGGTTCATATTTGTACTAATTTAGTAATATGCCTTCGGTTGACCGGTCACGGGATAGGTCCTTGGAGGGCAATTGACTCCTCATTTCCCGTAGGGTATATTCCTGCTAACATCATGTGAAATTAAGAGAAGAAAAAAGAAAAATTTGCCTAAAAGCTAAATAAATGCCAAAAATCGATGTTTTCTCGAAATCCGCTCAAATAAAATCTCTGCCGCAGCCAAATTAAAAAACAAAATCCTACAATTTTTGTAGTTTTTAATCTCTAATACAGGGCTGGCAAAATTATGACACGCGTGTCAGTAGTGGCACGCGACGTTTTGTTGGATATTTTCAAAAAATTTAAACTATTAGAAGACCAGCAAAAATTCAGTTAAATGTTAAATTTCGCTACAAAAATGTGTGATTTAACTCCATAATGGTGACATTTTTCATAGTGGTTGTAAATCGGCTTTTAAAATGAATAAAGCTCTGTATTTCCACCATTTTTTGTTTAAAGAAATATGATTAATACGGAACGGAACTCGCAAATTCGATTATCAGAAAATCCTGGGAAAATTTTAAAAATTCTAGATTGAAAGAAGTTTAAATGTTTCGATGAGAAAATGCCTCATAAATAAAAAGTACCAGAAAATTGCACAAAAATGGAAAACAACTTGTAATAAAATTGGATCTAAAAAATTATTTTTTTTAAAGGGAAAATAGGTGCTACGAAATAACCCTCAGTGAAATAAAGGTTGAAAATAGGTTTCATAATGAAATAACCTTCTTTGTTGGAATTTGAAATTGGGCTTTGATCGTGCGTCGCAGAGCCATTTTATCTGAAATAGAAATTTCTCTGTTCAAATCCATAATATTCGCTTTTTATTAATTATTGTGATGATAAAAGCCGCGCGATTTATTTTAACAATATCAAATTTTTGCCCGAGGCACAGTTTTCAACTAATTTCTTAAATACTTAAATAATTGATGGCGCCCAATAATTTTACTTTTTTTTTAACAAAATGAAATATCCTCGAAAAATGGAATAACCAGGGTTGAAAAAGCTACGACTAAAGTAGCAGTAGTAACTAAAAATAACGATTATTGTAGTGAAAAAAAAACAACAAAACTAAAAGTTATCACATCGCTACTACTACCACTATGCAAACTTTTCTGTAGCTCAGCAGTAGCACATAGCTTTGTTTTGAAATTGAAAACCACCACAGCAGCAATCGATGTATCTGCTACTAAATTCAACAAATAGCAGTAGCAGCCAAATAGACAAGACTCCCAAATTACTACTCAGCTACTACTACCACTACACAAAACTTTTATTAGTTAAGACCCACATAGCATTTGGAAGATTGTTTTGTCAAAAATCACCTAAGAGAGTCTTTTTCGAGTACTTTTGATGACCAAATACTGATTAATCACTTGCGCGCTTGAAAAAAGAATCGAAAATGATTCTCGCTTATGCTTAAAAGATTTTCATATTTATCAATTGTATATCAGAAACTACCAATTGTATTTTAGAAATTATAAATTGTATTTCAGAAGCTGAAAATTGTACTTCAGAAATTTATTAATTGTATTTCAGACATTCGCAATTGCAATTCAGAAATTATCAAATGAATTTTACAAATAATCAATTGTATTTCTAAAACTGGCAACTGTATTTTAGAAATTGCCAATTGTATTTAAGAAATTATCAAATGCATTGTATTTCAATCTTTTTTGAATCCGCTCACGTAATTACCCCCATGATAAAAAAACTTAAAACATTACCCATATATGGAATAATATATGAAGATATATGCAGTATATTATCATATATGGATTCATACATTTGAATGTATTTACCCATATATGCTTCCATACATAACATATATGTTCATATATGATCATACATTAAACCATATATGCTCATACATGAAACCATATATGACAATGGTTCTTATACAGAAGCCCAAACATGGAGAGGACGAATACCCTTAATGGCTTCGATGTCCTTTCTGATTCCATCGCTAGAATTCTAGGGAGTTGCCCGAGTAGTGTAATCGTTGTTGCTGGCGATTTTAATATTCACAACACTTCCTGGCTTCGCCATTCGAGCCACACAACTCCCGAGGGCCTTTATGTTGAGCTGTTTGCCGCGCACAACCACCTGGCGCAATTAGTGAATGAACCAACGCACATTCCGTGTGTTGAAAGTGAACATCAAAATACTCTTGATCTTTTCCTTACTTCTCATCCGGACAAGTATGAAGTAAGAACACTTGCACCTCTCGGCAATTCGGATCATTGTACCATTTCCGCATCTTTTTCGTTCTCCGACCTTCGAAACGTTTCGGCAACAGCTGCGAAACGTTCAATTTTTATTTACGAAAAAGCACGTTGGGCTGAGCTCAACGAATTTTTCCGGCACTTGATGCCGCGGCGAAAATGGTAGAACATGTTATATTGCTTGGAATGAAATCTTTCATTCCTTCGAAGCAAATTTCGATTAAACCAAAAGATTAACCGGACTTGCAGAAACGCAGTCAGATCCAGAGAGTTAGCGTTCAAAAATTGGCGTGATAATAAGAACGACAATACTGATCTGCTTCGCAAACGGGCAAGATATGAATGTTCCAAAGTACTTAGCCGTGAAAAGTTTCTTTACGAAAAACGTCTTCGTACTAAAGTTCTTTCTGCTCCTCGGAGTACCAAGAGCTTTTGGTCATTTGTTAAAAGAGTAAAGGATAATTCTAGTTCAGCTATCCCAACTCTTATAAAGGATGATCAAATATTCACTGAACCGGTTGATAAGGCAAACCTTTTAGCTGGGATGTTTGCAGGTAATTCATTCCTGCCGGAAAGCGATCAACCACTGCCAGAACTTGAAAGAGTATCCAGTACTATGCCTAAGATATTCTTCCGAGCTCGTGCAGTTAAAAGGGCCTTGCTGACCTCAACATAAATAAGTCATCGGGGCCGGATGGCATACCCGCACTGGTGCTGAAACAGTGCTCTTCGACGCTAGCTCGTCCATTGGCTAACCTTTTTAGCGCTTCTTACCATACGGGAATTTTCCCCTCTTGCTGGAAGGTTGCCAATGTCCAGCCAATCCCTAAAAAGGGTGTGGCTAATAACCCTGAAAATTACCGCCCAATCGCAATATGCTCTGCGCTCTCAAAGGTGATGGAGAGTATGCTTAACTACCATCTCGTGAATTATCTAGAGTCCAACTCACTTCTTAATGACCGACAATATGGCTTCCGTAGGAATCGTTCTACGGGAGACCTGTTAGCGTTCCTCTCGGAACGTTGGAGTCAGTCCATTCACCGTTTTGGTGAGAGCAAAGTGGTTGCTCTGGATATTTCTAAGGCCTTTGATCGTGTATGGCACGGGGCGCTTGTATCGAAGCTTATTGCCTTCGGTGTGGGTAATGACTTCGCTCGTTTTATTTCGAGCTTTCTCAGAGATCGCACTATTCGTGTTGTTATAGATGGGATCTCATCTGACGAGTTTCAGTTTAATTCAGGGGTACCGCAGGGTTCTGTTCTTTCTCCTTCCCTATTTCTTATCTTTCTTAATCATCTTCTTGGTCAAACTTTCAACCCTATCTACTCTTTCGCAGATGACAGCAACATTTGTCATTCATTTTCCTTCGATCGTAGGCCAAGCCCTGAGGAGATTGGGGGCAAAAGGCAGATTATGAATGACACACTAAATCGTGACCTCTCTGCAATCTCTGAGTGGGGTCATGCGAACAAGGTGGATTTTAATGCGCGTAAGACCCAATGTTGTATGTTGACCCATAGGGCTGCTGGGTCAACACTGCCATCTGTACATATGGGTGATATCGATATTAAGGAATCGGATACTCTTGATGTTCTGGGCATGAAAATTCAGTGTGATGTCCGATGGAATAAGCATGTTTTTCAGGTGTCGAAAGAAGCATTCAAGTGTCTAGGTTTTTTACGTCGGTGCAAGAAGTACTTCACTCCATCCGATTTACTCACTATTTATACCACCTATATCCGACCGAAGATGGAATACAACTCCCATATATGGGCAGGAGCTTCGAAATCTATTTTGGAGCTTCTGGACCGTGTGCAAAGGAGGGCGTCGGCGCTTATCAATGACAGTAGAGTATCCAGCTCTATTGACTCATTGGAGCATCGTCGGAATGTGGGTTGTGTAACCCTGTTCTATCGATATTACAATGGGAAGTGCTCTGCTGAGATAAGTGAACTTATCCCCAAAGCCCAGGTTTTTATTCGTAATACTCGCTTATCAAGTAGAGTCCATCCGTTTGTTGTCGATTGTCCAGCGAATCGCACGACGCATTACAGAGAGAATTCGTTTATCAGTCGCACCAGCCGTATGTGGAATAAACTCCCCGCAGAGGTCTTCCCTGTTACTTACAATGTTGAGAAATTAAAATCAAATATTCACAAACACTACTCCCTCTTTCCTCCTCCCCATAACCTATTTTCCTAATACCAACACAATGCACTGCGTTAGTAGGGGGCATCCCCTGAGTGTTGGTCTAACAAAAAAAAAAAAAAAAATACCCCCCTATAAAAAATTATGTACCGTTACAAGTGCCGCCACAAATTTTATGATGATATGGTACAATTCATTAGTAGAGCTTGTACTTTCACAAAAAGTGATCATATTTGGAAAATAAAAATCATAACGTGTCAGTTAGAGTTTGCTGTTCGGTTTTAATCGAAACCGAAACCGCGGTTTTTCAGGCCTCAAAACCGAAACCGAAAACCGACAAAAATAAGTCGGTTTTTAACAAATACTTTAACCAATTAAAATAATTAATTAAATTGCATATTATTAAATCTTGAATTTCGAAAAGACTCAGCTTCTATTCTACAAAATATTGTATTTAATTGTAATGAACATTTTCTTCATTAAAATGTTAATATTTTATTTTAATATTTTAGTTAAAGTCAACTTTAGCTAAAATATTGGGTGGCAGTATGCCTTGGCTTGATTTATTTTTGGAGAATTCTGATTGGTTAATTTATTTTCAACCAATCAAAATGTTTGGAAATATGAATATTTTTGTAGGGTTTTCATACACAAAATGAAAAAAAACCGTGTGATTAAAAATAAAGTCCACTTTAAATTTAAAATACTCTTTTATAGTAAGGACCATTGAGTTTCACATATTCAGTTACGATTTTCACCGATTTTTCAAAAAGCCTTATTTCGTATTCCGCGAAATTTATAAAATTTTAACTTTTTGTTGTTTTAAACAAATTGCTAAAATTTAAACTATAATTAATTGCCGAAAAAAGCAAAAAAATAAATTTATAACGGGTTTCCGCGTTTATTTCTTCTCCCGGAAAGGTTTCGAAATGGCGTTATTGCCTTTAAATATTCGAGTGAGAAATTCAATCGAATTCTAGAAGATATCTTGTATGTATTAAACTGTTTAATTTCTATGCATATTTAATTATCATATATTTAGTTAAAATATTGTTATATTTAATTATTTTAAAACAATTCACAAGATAACCGAAAAATAACCGAAACCGCGGTTTTTATAATTTTGAAAAACCGAAACCGCGGTTTCTAAATTTTTCGGTTTTTAGCAAACTCTAGTGTCAGTAGTTGAGCAAAATTGGCAAAGGCAAAGAAATTTCGGAACCAATTCGAAAAACCGTCATTAAATTGCTGAATTATGGTAAGTCTCTTAATGAATATTACCCTTTCCCAAACACCCAACATTTTGGCAAAGCGTAATATTTACCGATGAATGTAAATATTACGCTTTGCCAAAATGTTGGGTCATTTACGTGAACATTTTCGTATTTTTGGGCGTACTCCAACCGTTTCTGGATGTTTACAGATCTAAGTAGTGGTTTTTTTCACGCAACTCTGCTATTGTACATATTTCTCTTGATGGTTCTGCGAACTGTCTGGTCGGAAACAGAAATTTCCAGATCAGTTTTTAATTTTCGATTCAGTTCGACTGCATTTTGCTTAGGATTTTCTTGAACGGAACGAATAACGGCCCGTTCTGTTCGGTTGTCGAGAATGCGAGGGCGGCCAGAACGTGCCTCACTTTCATAATTTCCATTTTTTTTTTGAAATTTTTTATTATCGTTTGTACTGTAGCCTTTTTTAATTTTAATAAATTTCCAATTTTATTAAGGGACTTACCATAATTCCGCAATTTAATGACGGTTTTTCGAATTGGTTCCGAAATTTCTTTGCCTTTGCCCATTTTGCTCCACTACTGACACGTTATGATTTTTATTTTCCAAATATGATCACTTTTTATGAAAGTACAAGCTCTACTAATGAATTCTACCATAACCATATCATCATAAATTTGTAGCAGCACTTGTAACAGTACATAATTTTTTATAGGGGGTATGTATACTTGTGTAACTTTAAAAAATGACAAATTATATGTTTTTTGTAGTTATTTGCTAACAAAAACAACAAAAGTTTTCTAGAATATGATAAAAATGGATTATGTTTTACTTTAAATAAAAAATGCAAGCAAAAAGAAAGTAAAATCATATTTTCTTCAAGAAGACAGAAATTTGTTTCCCGTATGTATACTTTTGTGACTATGTGTATTTCGGACATGCTGAGTACAATGGCGTACTTTATTTTGCGATCAATGTTACAGATTTTTTGTTAAATGTCTTTAAAGTTTGGCGGTTGTCCATTCAGTTTTTTAAATAAAAAAATTTTCAAATTCAATTAAATATCAATTTTTTAATGTAAGCACAGGACCTGTGGCCATATTTACGATATAAATGCGATGTGCTAATCTTGAAATTTAAACCACTACTTACTTAGCGTTTTATATAGATTTTTATGGTTTTTTGCTATTTCAGCGACTTTAGTCGCCGACCTCGACCTCAATAAATGTAATGCCTTAGTAAGGAAGCAATTAAAAGAAAAATATTTCAATAAAAAAAATGTATTCATCTATAGCGGCCTATACGTTAAAATCGCGACTTTTCAAAAATTTCCAAGATATCCTCAAAGTCCAACTTTTATTATAATATGGGGTCACCTCTAAAAATTTCAAGCAAAAACAGTTGCCATTTGCAAAAGTTATGGAAATAATTACATTTTTTACTTAGGTTAGTATCGTACTAAAGACATTTTAAGATACTAAAATTAGTTCCAATTCAGCGACACCCTAGCACACCCTAATTTTGTTCTTTTATCAAAACAAAACGTTTTTGAAAAGAAATGCTTTTTCCATCAATTATAACTGCCCAAAAAAAAAGAGATGCCGAAGCAGTAGAAAAAGCGCTACAATTTTTAATTTAGATGTACCTACTTCTTTTTTTTTTTTTTAGAGAAACACTAATGATTTTAACATTGAGTTGTCATAGGAGTGGGGTACCTACTCCCACTTCAACATGTTTTCAGGACTTTTTGAATGAGTGCAAAGTAAACTCATCAATTTAAAGTTAAAAAAAAATTCTTCGCAAAAAAAATTATATTATTTTTAGAAAATTTTTTATATTACCGCCACTGGCTATCGAACTTGCGACCTCAAGATTGCTAGCCTAGGTCTCTACCGCTGAGTTACTCTTTGATATAAAAGTTGACTGGCATAAAAACACCACTTTGTCACTGCGAGATAATGTGCTTTATTTTCTTCAATAAAAGTACAAGTGCAAAAGGTGCACACCAATTCAGTATTATTTTCACAGGTACATAAAAAGCTTTTTTGATATATACATTATTAAAAATTGAAAAATCTAAAAAATATTGAATTTAAACAAATTAATTATAAAAATTAAAGAAAAAATAAAAAAAAATTGGTTCGATTACCGGAACCCGCGACCAATCTGTTTGGAAATAAACTGTATCAAAATAACTTTTTAGGATCACTTTTGAAGCAATGATTCTTTACAAGCAACGAAAGAAGTGATTTTTTTGAAGTTGTTCAGAATTACTTCTAAAAAAAGTACACTAACGGATGCTGTTCGTGCAGCATATCGGTATATGAAAATATGTGTTCTTTACATCTGAGGAGGTCCAGCAACTTTGTAGAAAAAACGAGTAAAGAGGTTAAAGTCGGGCATGCCGACTATACAATACCCTACACCAGTCTGGTTAAAAGCCAACTAATGTTTGGATCCGAAATTGGAATAGGTTAAAATGGGGCTTGTGTCAAAATTTTCTATAATGTGAGTCAGCGCAACAAATTTCATTAAAATATCTTAATATTTGCGACCTGCAGTTTGTAACCAAGCCAATTTTGGGGGGACCCTTATATGGGCACTAGGTCTAAACATGGACCGATGTTCACCAAAATCAATAGGCTGCGTTATTGGGCCAACATAGGTCTGTGTACCAAATTTCATCAAAATATCTTAATATTTGCGATCTGCAGCGTATAAAAAGTATAATTTTGGTAGGACCCTTATATGGGCACTAGGTCTAAACATGGACCGATGTTCACCAAAATCAGTAGGCTGCGTTATTGGGCTAACATAGGTCTGTGTACCAAATTTCATCAAAATATCTTAATATTTACGACCTGCAGCGTATAAACAATATAATTTTGGTAGGACCCTTATATGGGCACTAGGTCTAAACATGGACCGATTTGAACCAAAATCAATACGCGTCGTCCTTGGGCCGATATAAGTCGGTATACCAAGTTTCATATCTTAATATTTGCGACCTGCAGAGTGCGCACAAGAATCATGGACAGACAGACAGACGGACGGACGGACAGACGGACATCGTTAAATCGAAATAAAAAAAATTCTGAACCGATCGGTATACTATAAGGTGGGTCTAGGACCAATATTTTTTGGTGTTACAAACATCAGCACAAACTTATAATACCCTTACCACATAGTGGTGTAGGGTATAAAAATAAGCTGTAAAAGCTGTATCAGCATTTCGTAATAAATGTAAAACATCACTTAGATTGCATAATGCAGGTTTTGATAGTGATGAACCCTTTTACATAAACGAAAATCTAACTCCTCACAATTATCAGATATTTAAAAGTTCACTTGGTCTAAAGAAAGACCAACTTCTAACAACTGCCTATACACAGCGTGGGATCGTATATGTTAAACAAAATGCAGATGATGAGCCATTGAAAATAAAATTCCTTGATGAATTAAAACAATTTCTTCGTCCTTCAACTTAAACATTGCAATTTTTCGATATTTTACATAATATATAATTTCCCAGCAAAATATTGGTAATGACACCTCATTACTATCTGCATTACCAAAAATGATATATCATTACCTTTTGCATTATTTTGTAATATAAAATAATGACTTCCTAATAACGGCCTATTGTATTCATTGTTTCTAAATATAAAATAATGACTTACTCGTATTAGTTTAAATAAGTACTTTTGACACAGTTAAATTTTTTTATTATATGTAAATACCCTACGGGAAATTTTAACAAACTGTCACCGAACTGGCCCCTTTATATGAAATAGACTGGTCACTTTTACATGGCGTTGTCATAGGAGGTGGAAATTGACCCCTTCTGACATGTCACAAGACAAATCCTAGGACAGGTTACTGAACTCTCAATTTCAGGGACCTGTCCTGGGATTTGTCTTGTGACATGTCACAAGAGGTCAATTTCCACCTCCTATGACAACGCCATGTAAAAGTGACCAGTCTATTTCATATAAAGGGGCCAGTTCGGTGACAGTTTGTTAAAATTTCCCGTAGGGTATGTTTTATGTTTAAATTTTTATGACAAGTCCTAAAATTATTAGAGAAAACTTAAATTTTTCTGAATCTATTTCCTTAGGCTAATAGTATTTGCCTAACTCCTTATTTTTAAGAATCAAGTAAGCAATCGGATAACCACTTATAATTCAACTTTTTGTAAGCATGTGTGTAACCACTTATTATTCAAAATCTCGTAACTACTTATTTCTCATTTTTTCGTAAGCGAGCTTGTAAGCGTGACTACTTATAAAAACGACCACGCCAAACAAAAATAATGAGTTTAGACGCCAAAAAATAAGTTGTGCGGAGCTATGAATTTCTGTTATATAACCCATTATTTGGTAATGAAAGATTTTGCTGGGTTCTGTCGTAGGAAAAACTTGACATTTCTACAAATGCATATAATTATATTATTTCTTTTGCATAAATTTGCATAATTTTCACTATTTTTAATTTTATTATACTTTTGTTCTACCTTCTTTTATCTAAAATATTATATTTGTATTTGTTATTAATAACCACCCAGGAAAATTTTCTGTTCCAAAGAATCGGTTGTACAATAGCTACTTTTCATTCACAACCCCTTCTACTGTCGATTCTAACACCGATTCTTTTTGTTTGAAATTGTCCCAAAAGCAACCCCTTCTATGGCTCCAAAGTAGAACCGGTTGCTCTAGAATCAGTTCTGGAACTAGTACTGGAATTGATTCTACGTCACCCACACCTTCCATATAGGATCCAAGGAACTGGTTCCGGAACCAGTTCCATGGAATCGGTTGCAGTGGAACCAGTTGTAGAATGGGTGTGGTTGGCTACCGATTGTAAAAATTTTTCCTGGGCAGGGCAAGGACTTTCATGCAAATGCATGTTTGTAGTCATTAATCCAAAAATGATTTTGACCAAATACTTTTCCGAATCAAAGAATTTGTAATAAAATGGCATCGATTTGTTGTTGCAATTTTTGCATATTTTATTATAAATGCATATTTTTGCATATTTTGCTTTTAAGTGCATATTTTTTGCATATTTTATGATTTTTAGTGCATATTTTTGCATATTTTTCATTAAATTGCATATTTTCTTCATATTTGAATAATAAAATTAAGATTTAATGAAAAATAAAGAAAAAGAAGAATTCGCAGCACTTAACTAGAAGGAAAATATCAAGTTGTCATCACCCAGGAAAATTTTCTGTTCCAAAGAATCGGTTGTACAATAGCTGCTTTTCATTCACAACCCCTTCTACTGTCGATTCTAACACCGATTCTTTTTGTTTGAAATTGTCCCAAAAGCAACCCCTTCTATAGCTCCAAAGTGGAACCGGTTGCTCTAGAATCAGTTCTGGAACTAGTTCTGGAACTGATTCTACGTCACCCACACCTTCCATATAGGATCCCCGGAACTGGTTCCGGAACCAGTTCCATGGAATCGGTTGCGGTGGAACCAGTTGTATAATGGGTGTGGTTGGCTACCGGTTGTAAAAAATTTTCCTGGGCATCTTAGACATTTGTGTTGGATTTAATTTTTAACCCTGATTTAAAAAATTCGGTAAATTTAAAGTGCATTTTTTGGTTTAAAGCGTTTATTTTTGGATTATTAGTGCATATTTTTGAGTTTTTAGTGCATATTTGCATTTAAATGCATATTTATGTGCATATTTTGCATTTTTTTACTGCATATTTTAAGCGCATATTTTCGATTTTTAAGTGCATGAAAGTCGCTGCCCTGTTAATGACTTTTGAAGAAGGAACCTACTACACTCCCAGAGTAGAAAATCATTACCAGTTATGTGGTTATGTAACTACATACTTGGTAATGGTAACTACTTACTTTTTTATTACATTTCTTATTACCTTTATATGGCGATGTCGCGAAAAATAATGAGTTATGGTTACACACCAGCATAAGAAGAAAAATCAAAAAATATATCGTTACCTATGTGCTTACCAGTAGTGACAAAAATAATGAGATTTTAAAAAAAAATTAATTATATAAAAAAAAAATATTTTTTATTGTATTTTTTGTTTTTATCGAACCTGGGTCTACAGATTGCCAGTCCACAGCTCTACCATCTGAGCTATATCATTTAAATTATTTTCTATTTGAAATAATGATAAAAATAAGTCATTATCAGTAACTCATTATTATATGTTTTAAAATAATGCAGAAGGTAAGTGGGTGGATATGATATGTCATTACCGTTTCTACACTGTAATATTATTGCGTTGTTGTTAGGGGTGGTTGTTTTAAAGGAAGATATTTTTGTTTTTATGGGAGATAATGAATATGGTAAGGATATTTGCCAAACAGAGAAATGGTGTTACAATCGCTCACATAAACGCTCAAAGTTTAAACAAGAAGATCGATGAGTTCAGACTGGTTTTCGAAAACTCAAATGTTGATATCGTTTGTTTTTCCGAGACCTGGTTTTTGGATAAAACAAACAAAGTCTTTAGAACTGACAGAGATGGTCATGCTGGTGGAGTTGTCATTTTCGTAAAAGATAATATATCTTGTAAATTTTGCTTTAAGTCGCGTAAGGAGGAAAAGGTTGAGTTTATTTTTGTTGAACTCGTATCTTTTGGTAGAAAAATACTTATTGGCTGCGTCTACAGGCCACACAAGAGAATATCTTTTTCTAATTTTGTTTTAAATTTGGAAAACTTAACCGTTGCCTATGACGATATTGTATTATTTGGTAACTTCAATTCCAATATTCTAACGGAATCAAACTTTACTGATGAAATGTCATCACCGTTAATATAACTGTTCCAACTAGAGTTTGCTAAAAACCGAAAAAATTGAAAACCGCGGTTTCGGTTTTTCAAAATTAAAAAAACCGCGGTTTCGGTTATTTTTCGGTTTTCTTGTGATATTAATTGAATTGTTATAAAATAATTTAATATGTATAAAAAATTGTATAAAAATTAAATATTTTAATACATATTTATTAAAATTGTTAGACTTGTTGTTAAGTATTGTTTGCTTGCTAACCATATATGGCCCATAGGGCTTGGTTAGTTTTTATTAAAATAAAATAAATAAAATAAATAAATAAAATTCGATTTAATTTCTCACTCGAATAAAGCCAATAAAGCCATAGCCGGGGGGGAAAATGCGGAAACCGTTATACATTAAAATTTGTATTCTTTTTTCGGCAAATAAAGGGGTATTTAAAGAGTTAAATCCGAAATTTAGCAGTTTTTTTTTTAAATAATATAATAATAAAATTTTATACAATAAATTTCGCGGACTACGAAATAAAACTTTTTGAAAAATAAGCGGTGAAAATCTGAACTGAATACGTGAAACTCAATACATTACTTTTTGGTGCAATTTTTTTTCTAAAATTATAACCCTCAGGAGCAAAGCCCTTTTCGAAATTCAAGACTCAATAATATGTAATTTAATTAACTATTTTAATTGTTTTTAGTATTTTTTAAAAACCGACTTATTTTTGTCGGTTTTCGGTTTCGGCTTTGAGGCTTCAAAAACCGCGGTTTCGGTTTCGATTAAAACCGAACAGCAAACTCTAGTTCCAACACACTATACAACCTCGAATAATTCACTGATCGATCTTTTTTTGTTGCCAAAATATCAAATGTACTATCGTATGACCAGGTTTCGGCTTCATGTTTCTCAAAACATGATTTGATATTTTTAACGTATAATTTTGAAAATCAACTGGCAGATCAGATTTGTTATTACCGGGACTTCAAGTGTATGAATTATAATTTGTTATATGAAGACTTTTTTTAGAATTGACTGGGACAGTATGTATTTTATGTCTTCCGTGGATGAGCAATTGTCGTTTTTTGAGAATAATATTCAGCGACTCTATAATGATGCTGTTCCACTAAAATTTAGAAGCATTTTGGGAAAATCAAAACCATGGTTTACATTAGCTATTAAACAATTAATTCAAAAGAGAGATATTGCTTACTCAAGATGGAAGAGATTTAAAACTCCTGCGTTGAAAGTTGAATATAGTACTGCTGGGAGGGAGGTTAATAATAAAATTCCAATTTCAAAAAGAGAATATTATTCTAAACTCTTTGGTTCTGCTCTCGAATCGAAGAAAACTTGGAAAACCATTCGTGAAATCGGAATTGGCAGGGCTGATAAAACGAACTGCGATGTTGATGCTAATCACTTAAACAATATTTTTACAAACCCACCAACAGTCCAAACTAACGACAACTTTTACAACTTTCCATCAGGTATTAACAACTCTACTCTTGATGATAGTAATACATTTGAGTTTTCTTGCATAATCCTGTTTGATATCATATCAACTTTTTCACTAATATAATCAGAAGCAGTAGGTTACGATAATATACATCCCACATTTTTAATGTTGCCATTACTTCTGCCCTATTTAACTCACCTTTTCAATACAATCATTACGTCAAGAACTTTTCCGTTAAAATGGAAGCACGCCAATTGTACCACTCCCGAAGACAAATACTGAGTTTCGACCAATTGCCTTTTTGTGATTCCTTTCAAAAGTTCTGGAAAAGATTCTACACCGGCAAACGAATGAGTATATTAGGGATAAATGTATGCTGTCTGATAAACAATCAGGTTTACGTTCTAATCATAGCTGTGTTACAGCTCTAATTGATGTCTCGAAAAATATACGACGTGAACTTGATAATGGCAAGGTTAATTTCTTGATACTCCTTGACCAATCTAAGGCGTTCGACACGGTTGACCACTATACGTTATGTATGAAACTTAGACATTTCTTTAAATTTTCTTCATCATCAACACAGCTTTTATTTTCTTATCTAAATAATCGCACACAATCTGTCTACATTAATAATAAATGGTCTAATTTGCTGACACTTACTGGAGGAGTGCCCCAAGGGTCTGTTCTTGTGCCTCTTGTTTTTTTCTATATAGAGCAATTCCATATGAAAGCGATCACCTTTTGGACGACCCCTCTCCGATTCTAAAATAAATAGTCTCAATCGATTGCCCAGCAAAAAATAATGTACCTACAAATTTTTTTTTTTTTATAGTGACTGGTTTAGTGTTGGCGTACACCACTGTCATGTGACAAAATTGAAGAATTCTTCATAAGGGACCTCATTGAAAGTTGTTTTAAAAAACTACTAAACTACTAAAGCGATCGCAACGAGTGATAGCTCGTTGGAAAGGTATTGAATCAGGCTTTAATTGAAAAATAAAATTTTCCTAATTTTTCTCAGAAATTTACCTTTTTTCCCATGAAAATTAAATTTTCCGATTTTCCACAGAAGCTCCTAAATTTTCCGGCTAATTTTTTTTTTTTTGGATTCCTCATAATTTTTGCTTTAAGAATCAGCAATAAAAAAATGGGCCCCGACTCCTTGTTTGGACAGGAGAGGAGCATTTAAGAGACCACCTTGTTCTCATTGTTTTTATATTTTTTATAATTGAATTATTTGTAATTATTTAACATTGTTTTATTTTATTATTAAAAATACATTTTAAAAATTATTTTACAGTTAAAAATACATTTATGAAGAAAAAATCTTTCTTATTTTGCTGCTTATACTTAATTACAATATTTATTAAAAATTTCAATTGTCTTGGCATCATTATAAAATTAAAGTAACTTTAAATTTAGCACGTCGGCAGACGAAGAGTACCGCTTTACATTAATTGACATATCAGAAATATTTGGTATGAAGCAATGAAACTTTTGCGTTCCAGTTATAGTTTTGACATTATTATATCTGTTTTGAATTCGTCGCTCCATGGCATCGTGTTCTTTTTGAGTGCATATAACTGTGTTAATGGCAATTTCCTTGCTTTGAATCCACGAAAACAAATGTTGTACATTTAAGATCTGGTCAGTATATGGCCTTTGCAAACTTGCCTTAGTCGCCATGCGTTTTAGGGTTCCCCCTAACGCATCGCATGGGCCCTTACCGTGGGACGTCGCAACAAAGTGCCACTCGACCTTGCAGTTTTGTTCTTCTTCAATTATGCAAAGATTGTAAAAATTTTTTTTATTCTTGTACTGAGAAGCCGCGCCGTCTGAGAAAAACGTTACTTTGTCGATTGCATCGAATTTTGATCTTAAGAATTCAAACAGTTTCATTTGAAATAAATAAACGGACACATAATTATGAGCTAAACTCTCCGCGACAACAACAAGGCTTACGGTCTGTAGTTCGTTATCTTCGTTTTTGAAATAAATGCAAAAAGGATGCACCGTGCACTGGTCGTTTGCCCAGTGATAAGCCTGAATTTCATCCTGAACGAGAAAAGTGTAATTCTCGGCAAAGTCGCTTATCACAATGAATTCATTTTGGTCTAATTTCTCCTTACTTTCCTTTAGAAATTTCGATTGCATCTCGGATATGAAATGGTGCGCCTTCAGTTCATTCAACTTGAATCCGAATTCCTCGATGAATTCCGGAATCTGCTTTACCACGGTCTCAAGGGAACAGCTGCCGCTGCTAATTATCCACTGTTTGAAATGCACCTCCTGAATTAACAGCTGTTCAAACTTTTCCGCCAAATATTGCTCTAGCTCGTCAATCTTCGGACAATTGTCGCATTTGTACAGATGACAATTTTCCGTGGGGTATGCGCACAACGACTTCGACAGGAGGTCCCTATATGTTTCAATTTCACCGTGAAATACTTTCAATTTCTTGCATGGAAAGAACATTAATTTGATGTTTTGATGAAACATGCAAACGCAGACTGAATGCGTTCCGTGCCTGTCTAATGCCAGCACGCATTCTTTTGGTCGTAGGATGGCAAACTTAGAAAATCCCACTTTTTCTGCTGGGTATTTCTCTTTGAACTGATGGTATGCTTCGGATAGATTACATAATAATAATCTGCGCTGCTTGTGTACTTTTTCTCCATCTTCACGTGTGATAACATAGTCACGTGTACCTGGGCAGGCGCGGCTGTTGTCATCATTGCAGTAAAAATCTTGAATCAATTTCACCGTTGCTTCGCTGAGGGTCCTTGAGCCAAATTTCTTGGTGGGAGTCGCCAATATGCCCTTCTGTCGAACTAATTCTTTGCTTCTTCTCGCGATGTAAAAAGATGTTTGAAACTGTTCAGAAATCTTGCGTTAGACCATGATTGAGGCAGCACAGATAAAATGAGATATTTCTCCGGAAAAGTGGTCGCTAAATTGAATTTTCTTTTCAACTGCTCAATCATTTGTTTGCCGCCATCAACGTCATCTGCTTGACTGCATTCGTTATCAGAGCCTTCATCAAATATTGTCGCGATTGCACTCATAACCTTGCCTTTTTTCTCTTTCCTGTATTTTTCACTTCGCAACTTTCTTTTTGTAATAGGCGATTCACCTAAAGTGGTAATAGCCTCATTCAAAGGACTCAAAGACATATTGACCATCGGAATGTCTGCCTCACTATCAGATGAAACATTTTGTTCAATTGTCATTTCACTCTCGGATTGTGGTTGCATTTGTTTCAATACATTTGCTTGTTGAGACAAATCGATTTTACACTTGGGGCAAATGAATTCTGCTTCTTCACCGTATTGTATATTTAATTCATTCATGTATCGCTTCGAAACACCAGTTAATTTTAATACTTTTATCTTTTTCGAACGATGTCCACTCTTGTTAAACGGATTGCAGCAAAATTTATTCATTTTACTTTAAATTGTCTTTACAGCTTCACTCTTTACTTTACAAAAAAAAAACACTTTAACACTTTCACGTTTAGTATTCAACTAAAATTTGACTCAGAGTGTGTGAAGTATTTATTTTTTGGTAAAAAATAGGTAAAAAAAAATAAGCGATATTTGCTTTTCTTTAATAGGAAAATTTGCGTGAACTACTGGTCATAAAATGTTTTTTAAAGAGGGACTTAATTGGTTACTGCCAATAAGCCGACCACAGGTCATAAAATGTTTTGTAAATTTTTTAAATTACCAGGTAATAAATATTTCGCCATATTTATGGAAAATCCGTGTTTTATGACTTGTTTCTGCACGTGTCATTTTAGGCGAAATATTTATTACCTGGTAATTTAAAAAATTTACAAAACATTTTATGACCTGTAGCCTCAGTCGGGTTTGGTGTGCCATTACATGCCACTGCTGCTATTATCCATGGATTTATGGCCGATCTTGTGAAGGCAGGCAGACCATATTCACTACACACTCAACTTGGGGCTCTTAAAAAAAATTGATTTTTTCTTCATAAATGTATTTTTAACTGTAAAATAATTTTTAAAATGTATTTTTAATAATAAAATAAAATAATGTTAAATAATTACAAATAATTCAATTATAAAAAATATAAAAACAATGAGAACAAGCTGGTCTCTTAAATGCTCCTCTCCTGTCCAAACAAGGAGTCGGGGCCCATTTTTTATTGCTGATTCTTAAAGCAAAAATTATGAGGAATCCAAAAAAAAAAATTTGCCGGAAAATTTAGGAGCTTCTGTGGAAAATCGGAAAATTTAATTTTCATGGGAAAATTTAATTTTCATGGGAAAAAAGGTAAATTTCTGAGAAAAATTAGGAAAATTTTATTTTTCAATTAAAGCCTGATTCAATACCTTTCCAACGAGCTATCACTCGTTGCGATCGCTTTAGTAAAATACAACTTTCAATGAGGTCCCTTATGAAGAATTCTTAAATTTTGTCACATGACAGTGGTGTACACCACCACTAAACCAGTCACTATAAAAAAAAAAAAAAAAATATGTAGGTACATTATTTTTTGCTGGGCAATCGATTGAGACTATTTATTTTAAAATCGGAGAGGGGTCGTCCAAAAATTTGCCAATTTTGATCGTTTTCATATGGAATTGCTCTATATGCAAATGATTTGCCGAATCAGCTCTCATACTGCAGACTACATATGTATGCGGATGATGTCCAATTGTATTTAAGCAGTTCTGTACACTCAATTCAAGAAGCTATTACGAAAATTAATTTTGATTTAAATAGAATATATCTATGAGCTAATAATGCAATCGCTTCACTGCTCAACTTTCCCTGACAAAACTGCTTCCAAGCAAGCAGTAATTTCTGCTGGGATATCATCAGTTATGTCTATGGCTTGAGAAGGATTGATCATGTGTCATTATTTGCCACAAAACTGTATGGTGTATCTTTCGAGAGCCTTCTTAAGATACGAGTAATTTATCATACAATTATTTATACAAAAAATGCTCCGTATCTTTATGCCCTTATACAGTTTGGGGACGAAAGACAATAATACCTGATAATACCTATGAACCGATATCATGTATCTGAATGCCATTTTTACATAAATGCTGCACGTCTTTGGAGATATCTTCCAGCAAACCAGCAGCTAAATTTTTTGCCTAATTTTAATTAAATTTGTTTCTTACAATGTTGACTTTTTGACAGACATATTAAATTAAATTATTCTTAATATTTATTTTTTCTCCTTTGTGATATTAGAAAATTTTTTACTTATGTATTAGAATTCGGTTTAATTTTTACTATTATTTTACAATTTGCAATATATGTTTTCCACAAACTGCTTTCCTGTACTTTAATTATAAGATTGACTCTTGTTGTACAGGATATATCAAAATAAATAAATAAAGTTGCTTTTCACGTTGAAAAATTTCACTTAAACTTTAAAGGGCTTAAATCGTAATTTAAATTCTGAAACTGAACAATTTTTATATTATTAGAAAGTCACAGTCACAATAAACACAAAATGTCATTTTTTCACAAGAAAAATAATAGTCTTGTATATTAAATTTATGTGAAAACAAAGTCTACACAATTTTTACGTGAAACTCATTGTCGTGAAAATTTATTTTCTTTATATGGAGTATAACATTTTTTCACGTGAAACCCAAACAACTTAAGCCCAAACCAGACAGTGGAAGTGCTGTCAAACTTTATTCTTGAATTCTGCGAAAACTATTCAATATTTTTAAGAATTTCTTTTTGAATGTTGTTTAGGAACAGCTCTTGTTTATTTCGAAAATTTTCTAATTTCTCGGCAGTGACAAATAAAAAAAAATACAAAACCCTGCTTTATCGACAAAACGTCGCACTGCGGTCGACACTGCGTTTATCTGGTTTAGGCTTTACTATGCTTAAGGACAAAAAGAACAATTATTGTGAATTATTTATATTTAAAATAATAATTTGTCCCATTAGTCCCATTTCACACACAGCAACTTTTGTTGCGCAATTCTTGAGGTTGTGGGAGAGGGGAAAGAAGAGTGGTAATTGGTACGGAATTGCTTGTTGTCGGGAATTCGTTTTGTTTTACATTCTACACAAAGTTGGCTGCAGCAGTGATGGAAAATGAGATTTTAGACTTTGTACCAAACAGACAAACAAATTGTACTTTTTTGACCCTTACGGTACCAAAATGATATATATTTATATTTTTTAGATAAGTTACCATCTCTAAAAGAACAATGTAACATATTATTAATTTTTCAAAATACGTAGATGCTAACAAGACGGGTTGAAACATGACTTTTTTGAATGATACTCACTATACATATATCTGAAAATTCTGAAGTTTCATGTACTAATAGCACTACAACTATGTGTATTAGGCTGGGTCGATTTGTGGGGAGGCAAAAAAATCGCCCATGGCTCAGGGAAAATCGTATTCTAGGGATCAAAATAAGAAACTTTGCCGAAGGAACCATACCTCTAAAACGAATTCTACTACCCCTAACTGTTGACTTTTGTCCCGTAGGGTCAAGTTTTGAAAAATCCCACTTTGATCCATTTAGAGTGCCCCAATCGAGTCCAAATGTATGACCGACCCCCACTAACTTTGGAGGGCCGATCCACCCATGCCAGTGGTACACCCCCTGGAACTCCCCTGGGGGGTTCCCCATACAAACATTTTAAAAAATCACCATTTTTGGCACTTTATTTTATTATTTTTTATTTATTTTATTTATTTTTATTATTTTATTTATTTTTTCTCCTTAGAAATTTATTTAGTCAGAACATATATAAATGAAAAAATTAATTTAACTTAGTAATAGAAAAGAAAAAATGCCCAGACTTGAAAGCAAAAAAGACTTCAAACAGTAATTTTTTTTATTTTCTTTTCTATTACTAAGTTAAATTAATTTTTTCATTTACATATGTTCTGACTAAATAAATTTCTAAAGAGAAAAAATAAATAAAATAATAAAAATAAATAAAATAAATAAAAAATAATAAAATAAAGTGCCAAAAATGGTGATTTTTTAAAATGTTTGTATGGGGAACCCCCCAGGGGAGTTCCAGGGGGTGTGCCACTGGCATGGGTGGATCGGCCCTCCAAAGTTAGTGGGGGTCGGTCATACATTTGGACTCGATTGGGGCACTCTAAATGGGTCAAAGTGGGATTTTTCAAAACTTGACCCTACGGGACAAAAGTCAACAGTTGGGGGTAGTAGAATTCGTTTTAGAGGTATGGTTCCTTCGGCAAAGTTTCTTATTTTGATCCCTAGAATACGATTTTCACTGAGCCATGGGCGATTATTAAATCGACCCGCCCTAATGTGTATTGAGAATAGCACTGAAATTAGATGTATTGGAGTATATTTTTGGACAGCTACAGTTTTACAGGTTGAAACAAGTCTTGATTCAATTATTTTGCAGCTTTGGGCCAAAAGTTGTCATTTAAAGCCAATATAAGAAAATATTTACAAGTTTTGGTACAATTATTTTCGTCTATTTCGGCAATTCGAATATTTGTTCAAGCTTTAAATAACATCAAGCTGATATCAATACAAAAATTTTAAATTTGGAATATTTTGAAATTGTATCAAACGAATCGTGGTAGTACCACGATATCAACGAAAGTTAGAATGTACCAAGAAAAGTACAATTGTACCATCTTCTCCATCCTTGGCTGCAGGTTTTAACCCTCGAAGTGGCACATATTTTGAGCCCTTAGTTCTGGCACATGGTGTCTGGCCAGACCCCTATACATTTACATGCATTTGTATGGAAATAAGGGCTGTTTGCCGTTAAATTTTTTACTAAGATAGGAAAATATTTGTTATATTTTGTGTTTCTATTTCTTTTTACTATGTTATTAGCTACCTGAGGAAGAAAAAATAGACCTGAAAAAATCTTTGGAATGAAAAGGGCAACAATTTTTTTGTTCTATATATATTTCTCTTTATTATGGGTAAAGTAATAAATGTTTATGACAAAATAGAAAATTATTATGAAGAATACATTGATTTTTTTATTCAGAATTTTGCGGAAGGCAACAAAAACATAAATAATCTACTTTTGAATGTTGCTGACAAACAGGATTGTTGCATTTGCAGCAAAAAAAGCGTATCTTACGGCGTATTTTGTCACCTTGCTGCAGGCAAATTCTGCAATCTTTTTTGGCAGCTAATGTGTCTGGACCACTGCGTGAAGCCACATTAAGGTTTGCTATATTGAGAGGTCTCCCAAAGAACGCTTCAAATGCTATACGAGTTGTTGGTTGAGCCACAATGTGCGGATTATTGATGCGATTTTCAACGTTGGCCAGTACCAATTGCTTTGCAAGTTTATATAAAAATATGCGTCTTCTTTCTTTTCTTGTATTTTCATCATTTAGCTTACATATAATGTAACTTGCCAATGCCATCACATCAATCATGTTGCAGAAAAACGCGTATGTCCAGCGTCTGGTTGACCGTTTTGTTGTGTAATGAGTTAGCATTTGATCCATCGTATCGACTCCGGCTTTAGTTGAATTATAAAATAAAATTGCTTCCGGTGTCATGGCTACGCCTTCAACATGTTTCGTGTAATGCACGGTTGAAATTAAATTGACTGCCTTATTTTTTTTGGGCACGTAGCTGCAAAGTGCAACAAGATTTTCATGAAAACCAAACACACTTGAAAGAATTGGTCGTCTGGTGCTCTTCATAACTTCCTTAGGAAGACATCTTTTGTTTGCTCGAATGGTGCCAACAAATGCCAGTCCCATAGCAGCAAGTCGTTTAGCGCCGTTCAATGAGGTGAAAAAATTATCATAAATAATTGTTCTGCCGCTGTTTGCGTAACAATTTGCGAAATACATTAGAACGTTTTCACCTTGATTTATCTCCCGATTGTCTCCTTCCTTTCCAGTGTATAGTTTTCCTTTCAATGGAAATTTAGTCTTAGCATCGCATGCCCACCAAACTTTGATCCCATACCTTGCAGGTTTTGATGGGATATATTGGGTGAACTTTGTGCGCCCACGATACGGAAACAACTGCTCATCGATGGTGATATTTTCATAAGGTTCATAATAATTTTGCAGATTTTCATTGAGAAAATTCCAAAGGTGCCGGATAGGAGCTGCTTTATCTGTTTGCTGTCGGAATGCCCGCGTACGACTATTATCGAAACGAATATATCTGGACAGAGTAATGAATCGTCTGTGCGACATAGCCGCACGGAATATGGGCAGCGAATCAGAACGCCACAATATACTGGAGTCTTGCATATTATTATGGCTGAGACCAGAAGCCAACAAAATCCCAATGAATGCATCTAGCTCAGAGCTTGTCAAATCAATCCATTTTCTTTGGGTAGACTCTGGATGTTCTTCATTCCATTTTCTAATTGATTCTCGCCCATGCCGATTTGTTTCACTAATGATGACGAACGTAATATTGGTTGAGAAAAATAGCTTGAATACCTCAACTGGATTGGTGAGCCTTTTTTTTCTTCCAGATTGAAAACGCATGATATTATGCTGGCGCAAACGAGATGCAGGGGGTTCAGTTTCTTTCCATTTAGTACCGTCTTTACCATAAAAACAGCCTGAGTCGACTTCATTTGCTGCTTCAGCATCATTTCCACTTTCTTCTTCTTCATCTACGTCTTCATCACTATCATAAAGTTCGTTAGGTTCAATTTCCAAATCATTTTCTATGTCTGATGCATCATCTTCTGGCACATAATCAGCAGTGTCGTCACCATCGTTTTCAAAAACATCATCATTTTCATCAGCTTCTACCTGACTTTGAAAATCACGCACTAATGCCTCTGACAATTGGGGTTGCAAATTCGCGCTACGCAAGCGTGTATTATAAATAAATTCCAGTTCATCAGCCATAATATACTAACAACGCAACAAATCTACCTGCGTAAAATTATTCACAAGTTCAAAATTACCGCACAAAAACTAGATTACTTCTTCACTGTTCAACGTTCAATGAATAACTAACTCACAAACAAAATCAGAAGAAAGAAAGAAGCATAAAAGAATAAAGTAAATACAAATTTCCAACTCGTGCCATGTGCTTTGCCTATGCGTTCATACAAAATGCATAGGGGTCTGGCCAGACCAAAAGTAAGGTGAAGATTTTTTATTTGGCTTTTTTGTCCTGTTCCAAGGACTTTTTTTCAATTATTAATTTATACATCGAAAGACAACAATATTTTGGGAGATTACCTGAAATTACAGCCATGTACCTAAAATAGAAGTATGCTAAATTGAAGCATGAAAATGAAATATGTCTGGCCAGAACCATGTGCCACTTCGAGGGTTAATTGTATATTTTTAGAAGATCTCTTTAACTTTAAGTAAAAACATCATAATATATATATATATATACACTAGGCTGGGTCGATTTGTGGGGAGGCAAAAAAATCGCCCATGGCTCAGGGAAAATCGTATTCTAGGGATCAAAATAAGAAACTTTGCCGAAGGAACCATACCTCTAAAACGAATTCTACTACCCCTAACTGTTGACTTTTGTCCCGTAGGGTCAAGTTTTGAAAAATCCCACTTTGACCCATTTAGAGTGCCCCAATCGAGTCCAAATGTATGACCGACCCCCACTAACTTTGGAGGGCCGATCCACCCATGCCAGTGGTACACCCCCTGGAACTCCCCTGGGGGGTTCCCCATACAAACATTTTAAAAAATCACCATTTTTGGCACTTTATTTTATTATTTTTTATTTATTTTATTTATTTTTATTATTTTATTTATTTTTTCTCCTTAGAAATTTATTTAGTCAGAACATATGTAAATGAAAAAATTAATTTAACTTAGTAATAGAAAAGAAAAAATGCCCAGACTTGAAAGCAAAAAAGACTTCAAACAGTAATTTTTTTTATTTTCTTTTCTATTACTAAGTTAAATTAATTTTTTCATTTACATATGTTCTGACTAAATAAATTTCTAAAGAGAAAAAATAAATAAAATAATAAAAATAAATAAAATAAATAAAAAATAATAAAATAAAGTGCCAAAAATGGTGATTTTTTAAAATGTTTGTATGGGGAACCCCCCAGGGGAGTTCCAGGGGGTGTGCCACTGGCATGGGTGGATCGGCCCTCCAAAGTTAGTGGGGGTCGGTCATACATTTGGACTCGATTGGGGCACTCTAAATGGGTCAAAGTGGGATTTTTCAAAACTTGACCCTACGGGACAAAAGTCAACAGTTGGGGGTAGTAGAATTCGTTTTAGAGGTATGGTTCCTTCGGCAAAGTTTCTTATTTTGATCCCTAGAATACGATTTTCACTGAGCACTGGGCGATTATTAAATCGACCCGCCCTAATATACACTAAGAATATAAGAATATTAATTCCCTAATTAATTTTTAACTCTGATCAAATTTTGTACGAATCGATAAGCATTTAAATTCCATCACTATTTTATTCAAAGAATCAATTTAATTTTTGTTGATTCTTTTCATATAATCAAACGAACTGATTCAATTTTAACCAAGGTTGGTTACCGAAACGAATAACGGTAAGGGTAACGGTAACGGTATCGGATTTCGTTTGTTTAGGTAACGGTAAAGGTAACGGTATTTAAGTCTGTTTCGGTAACGGTATACCGTTATCGAAACAGCAATACCGGTACGTACCGGTATTAAAAATTATGTTAAAAACATGTAGAAACAAGTAAAAACATGGTATATTTTTAATTTTAAGTACTGAAAATACAGATTTTAAGCTATAAATTCAATACTGGTAGTTTTAATAAGTAATATTATTATCTATAAATTTTTTTTGTGAAAAAAAACTCAACATTATAAAATTACAAATAAAAAAATTGTAATTTTTATATAAAATAATAAATACCGGTAAAATACCGGTAACTACCCATAAACATAACGGTATCGGTAACGATAACGGTATTTTGAATTTTTTTTAGAGGTATCGATAACGGTAACGGTATTCAATTTGAAACGGTATTTTAGCGATAACGGTATTATAACGATAACGGTAACCAACCTTGATTTTAACAAATTAATTTAACCAATAATGGTTGCCTTCAATAGCGAATCAAATCATAAAACAATTAAATTTATATAAATTTATTATATATAATTTTATTCAATTTCAAATCATTTACAGTGGTTATGAATCAGAAAATTATTATAGTATTTAAATTCAAACTGTAACTGAAACATTACTTTAAAATCTATAAAAAAAATAAAAAAAAGTAGTCAGCAAATTAAAAACAGATTGGTATAAATTAAAAAAAAATCCTTTTTAGATTTACTCGAGTTACTCGATTAAGCGACCAAAATTACTCGAGCAATTCGTTACTCGAAACTGGCCATTTGAAATTAATCGAACAAATTTTTGAAAGAAGTTCATCGATTAATCGAGTAACGGTTAATCGATTAACCGTTACTCGATACCCTAGTAAATACAAGTACTTTTCAAAAACTACTAGTTTTTGTTTAGGTGTAAATGTACAATAGCATGAAACTTAAAGAAAAGTTTAATGGCGTCACTGTAATGAAATTTTTGTAAGTATACTGAACGGCAGAAAATACTTTTTAATTCAGTGAACATAATTTTGGGGTTTTAATTCAGTGAGCGTAATTTTCTTGAAACAAACTTTTAGTACACTGAACGAAAATGAAATTGAATAAATTCGGTAGTCAATTCTGAATTAATTGAATTTTAATCTGTTCGATTCATTAAATTGAACGCGTTCACACTTCACTTGCTTTAATAAAAAGAACTACACTCCGCACTTATAAAACAGCTGACATGTGAGGTTCTAAATAATTTAGACATATAAGCTGAATCTAGAATACCAATTTTATTACGTATTTTTTTTTACAGAAAATCGGTAGTATCACACAGTTTTTGATCTCAAAAGAGCAGAAACTCGTGTCTGAAGACCAACGACTGAACAAAATTTGTGGACTGTGGACAATGGTGGATGCCAAATGGGATATTTAGTATTAATCAAAAACATGTAGACTTTATCTAGCATTAAATTACTTTATTTAATTTTTTATGTTATTTACAGTTATGCAACACTAGTAACAATAAAAATGGCGATTTAAATTAATCTACGTTAAATATATATATATATATATATTTATATATATTTGTGGAAATATATGTTTTCCAGATGTAACTTTTTGTTATAAGGTCTTTTATATGTCTAAATTATTTAGAACCTCACATATCAGCTGTTTTACAAGTGCGGCTATAGTTATGATACGGAGTGTATAAAGAGTGAACACACCAAAACTGCGACACTTAGAAACTAATACCAGAAAAAAACTAGATGGCTTTGAAATAAATTTTTTTTTATTCCAATACTTTGAAGTTTAGAGGTAATAAAAATATTAAAATATTTGTTCCATATGCAACTGATCGGACTTTTCGTCGCACACGCGCCATCATCTTTTGCACGAGTGCATGACTTTTCGCGATGCCGACAACCACTTGGTTTTGAATTCTGCAATATCTGTTACCAGTTCACCTGTCTTCTTCAATATTCCCTTCACTATTGACCACTATTCCTCAATAGGGTGTAGCTCTGGGCTATTGGGTGGATTGCAGGCGCGAGGTACAAAATCGATTTTATTTGCATTGTACCACTGCAATGTGTCCTTGGCATAGTGGCAGCTTGCGAGGTCCGGCCAGAACAGTGGTTTGATGACGTGACTTAATAAATGGCAGAAGACGCTTTTTAAGGCACTCATCCCGATAAATTTGAGCGTTCATTGTTCCAGATGTAATGAAAGGGCTGCTTTACGACCACAGGAGCAAATGGCTTGCCAAACCATGTATTTTTTTTAAACTTGGACTTCATTTTCAATTTACAGTTTTCAGGAGCATCTTTACGACTTGCAGCAGTACAAAAATCTTGGCCAACAGTTTATTTGAAATTTTGAAAGCAGTAGGTTTCGTCGTCCATGACAATGCATTCATATTTCGTGATTTGGGATTCGTACAACTTGCGGCTGCGGGATTTCGATCTGGTGCTGTTTGAGCTTTAAAACTTCTCATTGAAGCTTGCCGCTTTACCTTTTGTACGAAAGACTGCGATTTACGTACAGATTTTGCGACAGAACGTGACAAAATCTTCGGATCTTGCGAAAATGCCCTGAGGACCTTCCGAGCACTGTTTGTATCACTTTTGTCATGCTCACCTCCGCTACCAGCCTTTCTAGCAATTGTCAGACCTTCTTTGTAGCGATTTGAATCCCTGGAAACTATCGAGTGTGCATTTTTACATTTTTCACAATTTTACGCGCACTGAGAACCGGATTTTTTATATATTCGTGCAAAATAATTTGCCTCGTTTCTAACTCGGTGGTCATTTTTGACGAAACTAGCAGTCAAATTCGAATGAAATTGCTCATACATGAAATTTAGGTCATGGCCTACTCAGGGTATTTGAATTGCAAAATATATAAATTTTTTTGAGTAAGTTATAAGTTTTCCAAAGAGTCGCAATTTTGGTGTGTTCACCCTTTAGTACTCGTAGCAGTTGAATTAATTTGTCAAAAAAAGTGCCTAATTTGAATTCATTCCACTTAATGTATATTACATATTTGTAAATTAATTAATTTAATTTCCTATTCAGAACTCATAAACTGCATTAAGGAATTAATTCTTCGAAGCTCTGATTACTACGAGTTAACTTACGCAAAAATATTATTAAAATGAGGGTATAATTCTTCTATGATGTAGTAAACTAAAAGAATTATCTGTATGATATTAATGAGCTTTTACATAAAACCAATAAAGTTTCAATGGAACTTGTCCATTAAATCTTTTCATTGAATTATTGGCATTTTTCATAAAATGTTGTGAAAACAGATCAACTAAAAACATTTCCCCCATTCATCTTAAACACATTGACACGGTGCAAAAATATAATTTAATAACATACATTTAAATTTAAATTTAACGGTTCGTTGTAATTCAAAAATCTGTGTTTATCATACACAGAGTTGAATTGAATCAGCTGAGATATCTTAAGAATTAAGGTTCAAAGCAAAAAAGAGTAATAATAACAAAAGGATAAAAATAGCATTGTTAAATTTCGTTGATGTCAGTCTAAGTTGAGTTGTTGATAACAAATTCGATTTGCTTTCAACAGTCACATAAGTAGACGAATATCAAAATATTAACCCACTCAAAGGCGAAAGGCACTGATGATGGCTTTGTAGCGAAAGCCGAAAATGCGCATTCTGCCTTGCTGGTCTTATCGAATTTTTTCAAAAATTTTTATTCTTTGTAAGTTACTTTTAAAAATTGTATCATCTTTTTTTGATTTGAAAATAATTTAAACAGAAAGTGATATTAATTTATGAGCTTGAGTCAAACTAAGTAACATACATTTGCTTAAATAACAGATCAACTAAAAACATTTCCCCCATTCAATTTTCATTTTATTTATTAAAAGCTTCACGTTTCAATGAAATAGTTTCATTTAAACAAGATTCATTAAATGTATGAAGTCTTTTATTCAAATTAAAAAAATACATTTACTTTGAGAAGAAAACTTCATTAGTTTACTGAAAAATTTCATTGACACTCGTCCAGCAAAATTCTCTCTGTGTACAATGCGGAAACCCGTAGAATTGTGGTATCAACAAAACAGCTTAGTTGTGCTACCGCCAGTTTGGTGCAAAAACATTTAAAAAAACAAATAAATATTTTTGCATTTTGCTATCGGGATTAGCCGAAAATGGCTCAGCCGATTGTTGTCGGCGGCTGACCCGCTAAGATCGTCTGGCTTGTTTTTCTCGTCTTTAGCTACAACTTAACCCTCTAACCGGCAAGCCCGCCTCCAGGCGGGGTATATTAAATTGACCAGAAATACGCCAAAGGAGTATTTTATAATAAGAAATTATGCTTTTCCAACAGAAAACAAAATTTATTAAATTTTTTGTGAAGAATTTTTTTGTATAAAATGCACGGTTTGGAAGCGAGAAAGTATCAAAGATAAAATTTCGTAAAATTTCAAAAATTAAATATTTTAAAACAAACAAAATTTTCAAAAATCTTAAAAATATCTTAAAATAGACTAAAACAATTGATAATGACCATAAAGTAAGATTGAAGCCTAATATGATCAAAAAATTCCTTACTTTGGTCCAAGGACACACAGGATTCCATAAGGATACCTTTAAAGGACATCGTCTTAACTTGAAAACGAATGGACGAATTTTTCTGAAATTTGGTAAAAATAATATATTTGGTATAAGTAGCAAAGCTTAAAATTTTGAATAATATATATTGAAGTTTTGGTGCGTTTTCGCTCAATTTCGCATTTTTCGGAAAACGAAAATCGCTACATCCTCTTAAGTAACTGCACAAAAAATGTAATTTTTTTATTGCAATTACATCTTGGTAAGAGAAATAATTTGTGCTTAAACCTAGTAATTTCTATGCGCTAGTTTGCGAGATTCACCCTTAAACTATTTTGGCCCATATCGCCTAAAGTAGGCAACGAAATAAAATTGTAGTTTTAAGTAAAATTCTTACCTGACTTAAAACTGATATGTGATCTATAAAATAATCATCAGCCATGGGCCTTATGAATCTGTTGCATAAGCACGATTTTCCAACGCCCACTTGCCCTCGATCCTTTTCAGTCCCGGACAGGCCGATGACAGAAATATTAAACTGTTTCATCTTTATCTGCAAATAAAAAATAGGATATAAAATATTAATTAAACATAAATTTTCTTTTGACATTTTACTGATCCCTACATAGCAAAACAATTAAACTAATTTTCATGGATTTTAACATTGTGTTGTCATTAGGGTTTGGGATTTCCCGGACTTTTTTATTTCCCGGGAAACGGGAATAAAAAAATGTGATTCCCGGGAATCCCGGTAAATATTTTTGAACAAAATTGTTAATGAAAACCACCTATATAAGTAATTTTTGTTAAAAAAAACACTATTTCAGTACAAATTCAGTCTGTGTAGTGAGAATTCAAAGAAAAATATCAGAATGTTGAACATTTGATTTCACATAAATTACTCTAAGCACTGCAAAATGAATTGCATGATTCCAGCAGAAAGCACCCACTATTGGACTGTCGGAAACAAACCGTTTCTTCACATTTGGCCCATTAGATATGGTGGCCACAATGTTATTTTCCAAAGACAAATAAAACTCTTCTAGGCTTATTTCTACAATTCTTCTTATTTCATCAGCATTACATCTTCCTGATATATAAACCAACCCCAGATTATAAAATGAATTATTTCCGTTTATACATATGTTCAAATATCTCTTTTGTGATATTCTTGTCCATTCATCCAAGATTATAGTAAATCTCCTATTGTTAGAAATAGTGCTCGATATTTCTTTTATCACGATATCGTTCAGATGATTGTAAAATGTTTTGACAATGCCAGGTTTTTATTATAAAAACTTTCTCGCATAAACGAAGATCTTTTTGTGATCCGGATTGACATTCCGTCGACTGCGGCTAATTTGGATACCACTTCAGGAAATGTTTGCCCTACCATAAAACGTTCAATGTCTATTCAGCTTACACTTTTTTTCGGGTACTTTGCTAATTTTAGCTGGAACGTTATTCTTGTTGTAGTTTTGTTCAAGAAAAGTTGCATGACCACCAGTTTTTTTTGTGAACCAAATTTAGATGTCGGAAAACCAAATTTAGATACCTCTGTTAACCATTAGTCCTTTAGGGCAAATATTGCACTGCGATGCATTGTCCTTTTTTGTGAAGTATTTCCATACTCCGGACATTTTATTCTTTAATATAAAATAACCCAGTCAGAAATCGCCAGTGGTACAAAAAATCAAGCACTGGCATACCACTGGGTAACCACGGTATTAAAAATAAATGACTGGCAGAACACTCATTTGGGACGTTTTGCCAGCGTTTGCGAAAAGCGTTTTACCAGTATTTGTTTTACAAAAATTTCGGTGGTTTATAAAAAAAACCACTGGCAAAGAATTGGCTTAGAGTGATATGCCAAGGTTTGCAACCAGTGGTTATCCATTGGTAGCCAATGCTACCATTGGTAGACAATGCTACCAGGCGTACAAAAATCAATTCACTGGAAAACCAATGATTTTGTAAAAATGCTGACGCTTCGTTAAAAAATGTTTGTAGTCGGAAGGTTCCGAGTTCAAATCCGGTTGCAAGCAAAAAATTTTGTTTGGATTTTTTTTTAATTTAAAATTTTTTTTGTTTTATAAAATCAATTTTTTTGTTTGTGGGAAAGCTCCTTCAAGACCAACTTTTTTTTTGCCCTCCCAACACTGGCATACTAGTTACAAAAAATTGTTTGCCAGTACTAGCATTTTGGCACAGCCAGTAGTTGTCCAGCTATTATCACTCATTTATGTGTTTAGCCATCAAATATTATATGTCTCGTTAGCTCAGTGGGTAGAGCAATCGTCTGCCAATCTGATGGCCTGGGTTCAAATCACGGCAGGACCAAAAAAAATACATATGAACTTTTTTTAAATTTTATTTTGGAAAATATATTTCCAGACCACCTATTTATTGGTTTTGCCAGCGTTTTGCCAACGTTTAAAAATTTTGTTCCTCCAGTGATTTTCCGGCGCTTTTTGAACAGCCGGTCCTTTTGTCTAATGATGTTATCATTTTGGGAATGGAAAAACACTTTTTGCCAGTACTTGTACCACCTGTTAAAGTGTTTTGCCACCGCTTTCCCATTTGTATTTTTCTGACGGGGAATATATTAGTTTGAAAGCAGGTGTATTAAAATAAAGTCAACTTACTTGAAAATATCACATTTATTAATGAAAACGTTATTTATAAAATTATTGGGCCTTAATATTAAAGAGTATTTTAAATTTAGTCGATTTTATTTATAATCATACGGTTTTGTTCATTTTGTGAATGAAATATTTATATTTTCAAACATTTTGATTAGTTGAAAATAAATTAACCAATCAGAATCCTCCAAAAATAAACCAAGTCAAGGTATACTGCCACTCAATATTTTAACTAAAGCCGACTTTAACTAAAATATACATTTGAAAAATTTTAAAAATCCTATTCCAAACAAAAACAATTTAAAAAAGTTAATATTTTTAAAATTTCCCGTTTTCCCGGGAAAAATATATTATTTTCCCGGGAATTCCCGCCAAACTTTTCCCGGGAATTCCCGAACCCCAAACCCTAGTTGTCATAGAAGGAAAGATGTTTTTTGTTGTTGTTGATCATTAAGGCCGCTTCCTCACCCCAAAGGGATTTGACAAATTTAAATTAAACTGTGTACAATCAATAGGGCGTCCTGGTGTAATGGTAAGCGGTGTTCCCATAGCACATAACCCCACTGAAGTAAAATATAACAGGGCTATGAACAGTGTTGCCAAAACTTATTTAGGAAAAAATGCTAGATTTTTTGCATAAAAATGCTAAAAAATGCTAAAAACTAAAAAAATATGCTAGAAAAAATATGCTAAAAAAATTTTATAAAAAATGTTTCAATTTGTTTAAAAAAAAACTATTTCAGTGACTTTTTAAAATTAGACTGAAAATAAGTCATCTCTAATTATGAATTCAGTTCATTTTATTAACTAAAATTATATAAAAGAAAAATTAAAAACAACTCAAAAGTTAATTCTTGTAAAAAAGTTCAAAAATCCTTTAACCCTTAAATATATGCTTTCTAAAGGCGTGTACATTTCAAGAAAAATACCAAAAAAAATTATTTTAAAAAAAGGCGATTTTTATTGAGAAATATGGTTTTTTGACAAATTTCTAAATTGTGATTATTTTAACGTGTATGAAAAAAAAAACAAAAAAAAATCCTATAAACTGTAATTTATACATTTATTGTCGCCAAACTGAATTTTAAACAAATATTTTTGAATATTACACTTTTTGTAAAAAAAAAGCATGTTTTAGATTTTTCACAAATATACAGAGCAAAACCAAGATTTTTATTCTATTTAAAAATTCTGCGCTAAAATATAGGAACACTATGTACAGAAGGGGCCTCTAATGCCCAAAAATGCAGTTTTATGCATCAAGTGGGTTTTTTTTTATTAAAAAACTGGTATGTTGCCAAATGGCTACACCATGCATTTAAGGGTTAAAATAAATTTATTATTATTTGATTTCCCAACTGTGTCACTGAAAATATGTTATCTCAAAAAGTTAAAGGCGGATAAACAAAAGTACCGCAAAATGTTTTTTTTTTTCTAAAATATGAATTTCCCTTTCAGCCTTAATTTATCTACTCAAAATTAATTTAATGGTTTTTATTGCACGCTCTGTTTACCGTTTTCAAATTTCTGCATCTTTGGGCTTACCTGCATGAAATTCTTTAAAAAAATTATTTTCGCGATCAGGGTTAATACTTTTTGTGGTGTTGGTTGACGTTATAAGATTTTTGGTATGATTAAATGAAAAGTGTACAGGTGTTACAGTAAAAATAATCAAAATTCACTGAAATTCTTAAAAGATAGGAATTTATCACAAACGCTATCCACATTACCCTCTATGACCCAAACCTAAAAAAATCAATAAAAATTGCAAAGATTAAAAACGAACCTTTCAACATTTTGCAATTCTATTAATTCTATTTTAAACTCTATTCTTTAAATTATTTTTATTTTTTTTTTTACCAAAAATTGGAGTATTTTGTGCAAAATCACTCCTTCACCATAACAACAACAAAAAGTAAAACGAGTAAAAAAGTTAAAGCCGGGCAGGCCGATTTAAAATTTTAATATTAAAGTACCATAAAGCAATATTTTTTATATATTTGGGATCATTTTTGAATTTCAATCAATCCAACCATGTTAAATACAATTTTTCGCTATTTTTCCCCAAAAACTTTTTTTTTCTTTCGCGATTTTTGTTTTTTTTCGAAAGAAATTTTTGTTCTTAACTCTATTAAATTTTTTTCTAAACCCTATTGAATATACAAAAAATAACATAACACATACTTTTTATTTGCAGAAAAAAATGTTTTTGCGAAACTTTTGCGAAAAAAAATCTATAAAAAAAATTTCGTGAAAAAAATGACAGCTTCCTTAATATTTTACATATTTAATCAATTTGATAAATTTATAATTAAAAATGATCCCAGAAATATAAAAATAAAATTTTTTTAGTACCCGTCAAAATTTTTAATTGCGAATATCGCGAATACGAGAGCTAACTTTGAAAAACTGCTATCACCATTGAATTCAGCGTACTCGAATTAGCTTTACCAGTACGGTTCCCAGCTTGTTAAAATTTGCGACTGCACAGTGTAATTAACGTGTAAAAATAGTTCTAGTACTTACTCTAAAAGTAAAAAAAATATTTTTTTTTCATATTACATTTAAATTCAAATTAATGTAGAATATTCTGAAAAAACAGAAAATAAAACTGTAAAAAATGCTAAAAATATGCTAAATTTTGTCGGAAAAATGCTGAAAAAAATGCCATATGCTAGATATATTTTTTTCATGCTAAATGAATTAAAAAAATGCTAAATCTAGCATTAAATATGCTAAATTGGCAACACTGGCTATGAACCAAAATGCTTTAACAAAAGTTCGCCAACTATATATCAGATGGCGCGCAACAACTGTTCTAAGATTCAACCACTGGCGCAATTACAATGTTGCCATATTTAAAGGCCTTTCATTTTTATTTCAGAATCACGTTTTATTTCGATTTAACGATGTCCGTCTGTCCGTCCGTCCGTCTGTCTGTCCATGCATTCTTCTGCGCACTCTACAGGTCGCAAATATTAAGATATTTTGATGAAATTTGGTACACCGACCTAGGCACAAGGACGAAGCCTATTGATTTTGGGTAAAATCGGTTCATGTTTAGACCTTGTGCCCATATAAGGGTCCCCCCCAAATTGGTTTGGTTACACGCTGCAGGTCGCAAATATTCAGATATTTTGATGAAATTTGGTATACCGACCTATGTCGGCCCAAGGACCAAGCCTATTGATTTTGGTTAAAATCAGTCCATGTTTATACCTAGTGCCCATATAAGGGTCCCCCCAAAATTGGCTTTTTTACACGCTACAGGTCGCAAATACGAAGATATTTCAATGAAATTTGGTTCGCTGACCCACATGGTCCCAAGGACAAAGCCTATAGATTCACCCAGAAAACAGATTCAGTTCTGATAACCGCATTTGTGGCCAATCGCATGGTTCGGTTGTGGTAGCCAAATTTTTCAGTTGTGGCAACAGAAAACCAATTGATACAGGACTAATTTGGCTGTGACAACGGATTTTCAGTTGTATCAAGAATAATTCGGTAGCCACAACCGAAAAATTCCTTTGATACAACTGAACCATTCGATTGGCAACAAATGGGGTTGTCAGCACCGAATCTGTTTTCTGGGTGTTGTAGATAGAATCGGTCCATATTTGGACCTATCGCCCATAAGGGATATATTTACGATTTTCTCTTATGTTATTATTTTATAGAAAATTTTGACACAAGTCCTATTTTAACCCATTCGAATTTCGGATCCAAACATTAGTTGGTTTTTAACCAGACTGGTGTAGGGTATTGTCGGCATGCCCGACTTTAACTTTTTTACTCGTTTCAATCAAAGTCTGATTTTTTTATTTTTTTATTTAAAAAATCATTCCTGTTAAAATAAACTTTTTGATTTTTCCACCCAACCCAGCAAAACCTTTTGTATTACAAAGACACTCTGATGATAGTACTTGAAAATTAATTGTCAACCATTGGTTCTAGGAAAGTTTTTTTCAAAAGTTTTTCTCTATTTGTTGTAAAAATAATTGTAAATTCTATTTGGAGTTTGTGATAATTGATCTTAAACTGAACAAAATGGCACTCATTCAGTGTGTTCGTTTACTTACTATAAGTTACTACATTTACTACAGCTGGAAAAAATCAATACAAAAAGTAAACAAAACTTTTCAATTGTAGTAAAAGTAGTAAGAAATTCGAGTAAACGAGCACACTGATTGTAACAATCTTCCTATCACCTAAAAGTCTACGATCAAATAATAGGTTTTGTAATAGATAAGTAAGGGGTTACCTACCTCTATTTCTACTTACAAAACTCATGACCGGGTAATAGAAGTTATTGTTGGGTAAACTGCAAAAGTTTAAATATGTCACAACCTTGTTTGATCCCCGAAGTTTTACGGAAAGTACTCGTAGCATAAAGTTAAATACTACATTTAATTTTTATAAGAATTTTAGTGAACAAAGTAATGAAGAATTAGTGAAATTTAAGGGCATATTTTTCATTTTAACTATTTTGCTGTTCTTTTGACCTTTTTTTAAGAACTTGAAACAATGTTTATAAAGCTTTTTTGGAACTCGTCCACTGAAACTTTACATTGAATTTATGGAGTTTTTCATAAAATACTGTGAAAAATTTCATTTTATTTGTTAAAAGTTTCATACACTAAGTGAAAAAGTTTCATTAAAACCAGACGCACATCTTACCACTGAATTTTGTTTGACAAACGCTTGTTTAAATACAAATTATAACGGTATTTTGTGCTGTATCGCAATTATATCAATTTATCTGTGCAAGAAACTTAAAATTAAAAATAAATACGGAATACTAAAAAAAAAAACATTTATGAATCAGTAGTGGCATATTAAACAGATAGACCTCAAAATGAGTTCAAAATATAAGCGGTTGACTCGAGACCGAAAGGTCATTAATTTTACATCGGCGGAAGAAGGAGAACTTTGCCGCAAAATTGCAAGACGGATAGGCTGCAGTCATCCAACCGTGATATATTTGCTGAAAAAAAAGAACCAGGACGACCGTTTCCAGAGCAGCAGCAAGAAAAAAACTAGGAGAAAAACTTCTGACCGAACAGATACCGTTATACACCGAATGAGCCTGAAGAATCGTTTTAAAAGTGCCGTCGAAATAAAAAGATATCTCGAACAAGATCACCAAGTTAGCATTAGTGTGGAAACGGTTCGCAGACGACTCCGTTAATTCGGACTTTGTCGCAGTAGACTAGCAAAAAAACCCCTCCTGACACAAAAATTAAGAGCTAAACGGTTGGAGTGGGCCAAAATGCATCCCAATTAAACTCTTGACCAATGGCGAAACGTTATATGGTCTGATAAGAGCAAGTTTTACTTGCACTGTGCCGACAATCTTCTGTACGTTCGACGTTTTCCAGGGGAAAGATTTAAGGGCACGTGTGTAATTACAACGGTCAAGCATCCTCAGAGTCAAATGATCTGGGGATGTGTTTCTTATTATGTACGGAGTCCTTTGTTGTTTTTGAATGGAATTATAAACGGAGAAAAATATGGCGAAGTCATAACGGGACTTGTAGTCCTGTTACGGGCCTTCTAGTGAGGATATTTTTCAGGATGACTCCGCACCATGTCACTGTGCAAAATCGGTAAGTTTTGATTATAAATATGTAGTATCTAGTGCTGGTAAAAATATGAGTTTGATTTATCAGACGTAAAATCAGATAATTTAAATCCCGCTATAGAAAACAGATTCAGCTAATTTTAGTAGTTGTTTCTGCAGGGCGCTTTTAACTAATTTTCATTAGCTTTTTCTGCTATTTGTACAAATTTATTTTCATAACAAAACAAAAACCGAAACCGGTTTTAACCAGTTTTTAAAGAAATCCGTAAACGAAACCGGTCTTTTTAAAATAGTAATTTTCGAACAAACCGCAAACCGGTTTTCCGAAATGGCCGGTTTTTGGACACTCTAATTAATGCACATCACTAAAACTCTTCCTTATTGCTACATAAAACTATTGTGTTTGATATATAATTGTACGAAAATTTTTAAAAATTAATGAAATATATTTTATAAAAAAATTTTAAAAAAGTAAATGGGTGAGATCAAAAAATGTGATAAGTTTTTGGGCCAAATTTGTGAGAAGCAAAAAGTATTAATATTTCGGTTTTTTCTTAATGGAATCAGTAAATTTAGTTATTATAAACCTACACTGTGATGAATTTCTTCATAGTTTCAATGAAAATTGTCACTGGAACTCGTCCATTGAAACTTTTCATAGAATCTATGAAACAAGTTTCATTAAAGTCAATATTTATGAAAAGTTCATAAAATTAATGAAACTCTTCATAAAATGAATAGCCCACTCCTCCAATGAATAAATCATTCAGCCAATGAAGAGCTTCATAAAATTTATTAAGCAATTTCATTTATTATTATTTATTATAGTTCGTTGTTGTCGTTGCAAAGCTGGAGTGGATAAATAAAAAGTATTTTAGTTAGAATATTCTTCCACCTCAAGTCCAAATTCTAATATGATATTGTCATATTAGATTTTTATTTGTTGTTTCAAAAAGGGTTGATCATTTTCATGATAGACAATACAATTGTTTCGTAGACATCACTCTACTCTTCAGTTGTCCGCAATAAGAAAATGATAACTTTCCTACTCAAACCGAGACATTACATAAGGTACAAAAAACCAACGGGATGAGAATTTTGTACTTTCGTATATGAACTGTCTGATTTGGTAAAACCAGTTATAAATCAACTCCTTTTTGAAAGCAACAGAAAATTAAAAAAAAGTAAATACTATTGAACAATTTCATATATATAAAGAACAATTTCATTAACTTTATGAAGATCTAATTTATGAAATTCAATGAATTTTTTAAATGAAATTATGAAATTTTATGATAGAAAAGTTATGAAAAATTTCATAATATTAGTTGAATATTATATACATAATGAAATTCTTCATTGATTATACGAAAAAAATTCTATGAAATTATATCATTAATATCACGAAGGATAATTCTTTCAGTGTAATTGCAAAAAATCTCTTCTACAAGTTGTCGCAATAACTTTTTTTGCACAATTTTAATTTTTTTTGTGGTAACGGAGTTTACATTTCCACAAGCAAAAGATATAACAAAAAACAAATTGCGTACGAATTTTCTTCAATTTATTAGTTTTTCGTATTTGGGTTTTCAACATACTTTTCAATAATATACAAATTGGCGGTTTCGCGAATAAAAATACAATTCATTCCGCGAAAAAAAAATTTTTTTTTTAATTTTATATTTTAAATGCTTTTCAAAAATATAAAATTTTTTAAAATCCAATCAACGGTTGCGAAGTTACAAAATAATATGTTAAAAACATAACATTTCGCGATCAAAAAATTCTTAAATTGTGTGAAACAAATTTAATTTGTCAAACTAATGTCAGTAATGGCTCGAAATATCGATTCCAAACCAATGAAATGCAAGTTCAATCGTTTTTCGCTCCAGCACTTTAGGGTAAAAAACTGATAACTTTTTTTGATTTGACGCAAAATTATCGGTTGAATCATCTTTTGATGCATACATATTAGTTAAATCACCTCTGTTTATGGTTATTTTAAAATATTTTAAACATTTACCTACATTTCTTTGAATGCAATCTGATGCAAACAATTTTGGTTACGGAGTTTACAGTAACGGAGTTTACATTTGGTTTCTTTTTGGTTTTCTTTCAGAAACGCTTTGTCAGAATTTTCTTTCCGAAACAAAATCGTATGATGCCTACAAGCTGAATCCAAATATGCCATTGTTTTTCTCACTCGTTAAATAGTTTGGTGTAAAAATTAGGAACGGAGTTTAAAACATTTTTTTAAATCTTATTAAAAACATCCTTTTTCATCTCGAGAATGTTACATGCTGCAAAAAAACTTCAAGTCTGTTATACTAGATGATTATTTACAGTCCAACGATCATTTGAGTATAAATAACATTATACTTTTCGCAATATAATTAATAGATGACTCCAAAATTCTGGTGTATGCATTTTTATCTATCCTTTAAATTTCAAATTACCCATCAAACATGAATATAATAGTTAAAAGAAATGCTCTAAATGTAACAAGAACATGCTGCTCTTTTCAAAAATTTTGGTAAATAAATTTAATGCTTAATACAGAGATGCCATAACTCGAATTAATATTCCATTAGAGGAAATGAAAATCTGAAAAACTTAGATTATACTTTTTATTTTATTGTTTTTGTATTAATATAAAATTTCATTCTGAGAAACAACATATCCAAAGTTTTTATATTTTTATTGCCTTCCCCTTTATAGAAATTAAGAATAAAGTTACACTGAGAGAATTATCTGCATGATATTAATGAATTTTTGCATAAATTCGATAAAGTTTCACGGAAACTCATCCATTGAAATTTTTCATTGAATTAATGGAATTTTTCATAAAATATTATCAAAAATTTCATTTTATTTACTAAAAATTTCATACACTCCATGAAAAACTTTCACTAAAACTAGATTCATAAAATATACGAACCTTTTTCATCGAATTTAACAAATTTTTCATTTATGTTGTGCAGAAAATTTCAGCAGTTTACCGAAAAATTTCACTAAAACTCGTGCAGCAAAATTCTATCTGTGTAGCGTCTTTCTTCATTAAGCCATCGATATTAAACTTTGGAGCAAAATTGCACAAAAATATGTTTATCCTAAAATTATTTAAGATTGTAATCATCCTGTTTGAAGATAATTATCTTAAAAGTGACAATACTCTCTGAATTAAGATGAGAATAAGATTAGTCAGTCAGAAATACCAATTTACATAAATCAAAGTCGCTAGAATTAAGTGTTTAACTGCAGTTATAACATTCAAGTTTAATTAAGAAGAACTTGCGTTATATTTACTTTTTTTGATTTTTTAAGTTAAATTTTCATTTGAATAAAATTTATAACTCTGTAGTTTTTTTATTTTCTGACATGCATAAAACTTTTTGAGAACAAAAAAATTCTTAAAATATAAAATCTTTCGTTTTTACTTCCACACAAAATTAAAAATAAAAACTCTGTAAAAAAATTCACCTCAAAGGGCGTTATAAAAAAGCTTGTTTTTAAATTTTATTTTTGTATTTTATATTTTTAGTTTTTATATCGATTTGTATGGTGTAGTGCTGGTAAATTCGGTTACTTTTCAATACTCGATACTACTCGATATTTTTGATTTGGATACTCGATACTTACTCGATACTTTTAACGGCTTTTAAATTTGAAATTTTTTAAAAATTTTTAGTAAAATTCTTCGAAAATGTTTATGGTAATTCAATATTTATATTTATAAACAAATTTTTAAACTTTTTTACCAAATATTCATTGCGTTTTTCATAGTTTTTTAACATATAATTTTAAATATTTTACTTCTGATTTTTTCTTTTAGCAGAGTTCTGGTTTTGTGAAAAATATTTTAGCAGAGTCACATTCTTGTGGTAAATATATTAGCGGAGTCACATTTTTATATATTTTGTCTGTTCAAAATGCAACTCTGAAAATATCGAGTAGTAGTTTTGAGTATCGAGTACCCAAAAAAAAAAGACAAATACTCGATACTCGATACCCACTACTCATATTTTTACCAGCACTAGTATGGTGAATTTTATTTGGACATTTAAAACGATTTGTATGGTAAATATTTTAGTCGTATATGCCGACCCTATTTCTAGCAGCTGACATCGAGATTTCTTCACATTTTAACAAACCGGCAACCCCGTGATTATCAAATCAATTTAAAAATTTTTACTAACAATTCAAATAAATTTGGCAATCAATTTCGATAATTTCGTTATCGTAAACTCTGATTGAATTCATATCATTTAATATTCAACTATTTTAAGTTAAAACAAACAAAAGCATTTTTATATAAAACGAAGTTAACAGTTGGCCAATGTGCTGGGTACATTTGTTTGTTTAAATTTCTTTTTGTTGTATAAATAAATATTTCAAAATATTTTAAATTCAAATTTAATTTATACAATTTTCAAATCGGTTGTGGTGTACACTCAGATAAAAAAGTTAGTAAAAAAATTTGTAAACAGTTTCCAATCGCACTTTAATATTTTTATACTGATTTTTAGTACAAATTTCTTTTTTTTTAGTAATCATTTTTGTTCTTCTCTCCCAGCAAAATATTGGTAATGACACCTCATTGCTGTCTACATTACCAATAATGATATATCATTACCTTTTGCATTATTTTGTAATATAAAATAATGACTTCCTAATAACGGCCTATTGTAGTCATTGCTTTTAAATATAAAATAATGACTTACTCGCAATAGTTTAAATAAGAACTTTTTACAAAGTTAAAAGTTTATACATTTATATTTATTACATGTAAATATGTTTTGTGTTAAAATTTCTATGACGAGTTCTAAAATTACACTCTAGCAAAAACTTTAATTTCTCTGAATCTATTTCCTGAAGCTAATAGTATTTGTGTAACTCCTTATTTTTAAGAATCAAGTAAGCAGTCGGATAACCACTTATAATTCAACTTTTTGTAAGGATGTTTGTTACCACTTATTATTCAGAATCTCATAACTACTTACTTCTCATTTTTTCGTAAGCGAGCAGGTAAGCGTGACTACTTATAAAAACGACCACGCCAAACAAAAATAATGAGTTTAGATGCCAAAAAATAAGTTGTGCGGAGCTATGAATTTCTATTATATAACCACTTATTTGGTAATCAAAGATTTTGCTGGGCTTATTACAAATTACGTATTTTTTTACTGATTCTCGCTGCTGATTTCAGCAAAACATTTTACTAATTTTTCAAAACCGATTACTAAATTTAACAGAAAAATATACTAATTTAAACAATTTTTTTTTGATTTTTTACAATTCTTGTTTAGTTTATATTTGTTACTATTGATATATTCTTAGTTTGGGAATAACACTCAGAAAATTTTATTGTATCTCCAATGCATAAAAAGCTAATAACTGGAGAACCGTTTGCAATTTTGGCTCCAAATTTCAAGTATGATGAAGTAATTATACGATTGGTACAATCGGAAGAAAAAAAAATTATTAATTTTTTTTAAGATTTTACAATTTTTTTATTTTTTAGTACACTTTTTTGCTAATTTCAGCATATTGATTTTAACCCTACGGGGAAAGGGACTGGTCCCAGATGACACGCAGGATAGGTCCCAATGGGGCGGAGACCGGTCGTTGATCGGTCTTTTTGTTTGAAAGAGACATATCACTTTAACATGGCGTTGTCATTGGAAATGACCAATTGCCACAGTTGAGACACATTGTGGCAGTAAGGTGGTGTGTCTAAAAATAGCTTTTCAAATAAACTAATAAAAAATTAAGAATTAAAAATAATCTACTTGGCGTCGAAGAAGGGCTCGATAACACAACCTTCTGCTTGTAAGGCAAACGCTCTACCGTCTGAGCTAATGTTGCTTATGCGTGATGGCTGGCTGATGGTTAAGTTATATGTTTTTAGTTTCTGTTCAAATAAAAAAGAGAAAGAAAAAACAAACACACATACAGCAAATAAAAAAAACATGGAAAAGAAAAAAATAGAAAAGGAAACAACATTAACACACACAAATATGGTGGAAGTGCCTTGAATATGCCCCCGATTGACCGGTCATGGGATAGGTCCCTTAATGGCAGTTGACTTGTTTTTTGAGTTGGCCATAATTAAATTAAAAAATCAATTAAAAATTAGAAAATTACCTCAAAACCTTTGATAATATAAATAAAAATTTAAAAATTCCCCTTAAGTTAAAAAGAAAAGTTAAATGAAATACCAATTGTTAAAACTAAAACAGATTTAACATTAAAAAAACGTTGAAAATACAAAACTTAAAATTTCTTAGCAAAACATTATAGAAATTTAAAATAAGAGCCAAAATAAGCAAATCGTGAAAACATAAAGTAAAAAATAAATAAAAGAGTAAAATAAATAAAATATATTTTTAAAAATATGCCGCGAATTTTGTTTTTTATTTCGGTATCGGTCAAGTTTTTTTAAAAGCAACAGTGAAAATAACGGATCAGAAAATACTTAGAAAATTAATTAATTTTCTTTTGTTCATATTTGTACTAATTTAGTAATATGCCTTCGGTTGACCGGTCACGGGATAAGTCCTTGGAGGGCAATTGACTCCTCATTCCCCGTAGGGAAATTACAGTTTACAACAATTTACTGAAATTTAGTAGCTGCAACTAATTAATTATACTAATTTCATTGTACTAAAATTATGATATTTAGTAAGTTTTTTAACTGATTTTAGCAAATCGACTTTGAATTGCAGTTTACATAAATTTTACTAAAATTTAGTAGCGGCTACTAATTTTTTCTACTTATTTGATTGTACTACAGATCAGCAGACATGTGTTTGCTAAAATTAGCAAAAAAAATACCGCTGGCCTAAAAACAGTTAAATTTCCCGTAATAACAGCAAAATTTCCAGTTGCCATTACAGACTTTTTTGGTTGAGTGTAGATGTCTGGAAGGTCAGGCATTGACAAAATTTAAATTTTTTAGGATGGTGGTTCAAATCTCATCCCAAAAAATTTTGTTTTATTTTTTATATAACTATGTATACACTCACAATATTTTATCGTTAAAAACAACCTAAAATACATATTAAATAATTTGAAAACACAATTAAAAAAGGAAAGGATAATTGAAAAGTCTGTTAAAACAATCGTCAATTTTAAACTGAAAACCGAAAATATTTGAATTTTATTTCTATTTATTTAATTTTCTAAAAATAGAAATTTAAAAATAGATTATTTGACTGAAAATATCAACTCCTACAGACGATACATATTTCTTGTAGTTTGTTTTTTATTGACGAATATAAAAAGTTAAACAAAATGTTTCAATGTATTTTAATTGAGTCTTCAATTAAAAACAAACTTTACCTATTACTTTTCAAATAAACCTCAATCGGTTATGGAAAATATATTGTGAGTGTACTTACACTTTGGTCGCATAACACATTATTTTAACATGGGGGTGTCATTGGGGGTAAATGGTTGCCTAAATCGTACCAGTATAGGCTAAAATAAGTGATTACTAAGGCAAGGAATTTCATGCAAATGCATGTTTTTTCTCGATAGTCCAAAACTAATATGGACTAAATATTTATCCGAATCATCAAATTTAGATCTAAATGGCATCGATTTGTAGTTGCATATTTTTGCACATTTTGTCATAAATGCATGTTTTTGCATATTTTGACTTTAAGTGCATATTTGGTGCCTTTTTAATGCATATTTTGTGCTTTTTAATGCATATTTGTGCATATGTTTCATATTGAGGAACATTTTTTATTTTGTAAAAAATATAAAAAATTTATACGCTTTCATATTTTGATTCATTTCATTTTAACCGCATATTTTAGGCGCATATTTTCCATTTTTAAGTGCATGAAATTCCTTGCCCTAGTGATTACGAAGGAAGTACTGAAATAAGTTGTTACTTGTTAAATTAAATTCACTAGTTACCTAAAATAATTACATACTTGTAAGGAGTGAAATAAGTCGTTATACATTAGTACACCGATCCGAGCAATGTAATTAGTAGGGCAAGGAATTTCATGCACTTAAAAATGGAAAATATGCGCCTAAAATATGCGGTTAAAAAAGAAAAATATGCATTAAAAATATAAGAAATATGCACTAAAAACTATTATTTTTGCAAAAATAATGCACCTTAAAACTTGAAAATATATTTAAGTTAGTGATTTTGCAAACAGACACAGAACTCGAAGATTTCCCATAGGTCAATAAGGTTTTAAGAATGTTTATTTTGATTGAATCAAAATATGACAACGTACAATTTTTTATATTTTTTTAAAAAATAAAAAATTCTCCTAAAAATGAAAAATATGCACGAATATGCATTAAAAAGCACAAAATATGCATTAAAAAGGCACCAAATATGCATTTAAAGCCAAAATATCCAAAAATATGCATTTATGACAAAATATGCAAAAATATGCAACTACAAATCGATGCCATTTTGTTCTAAATTTGATGATTCGGATAAATTTTTAGTCCATATTAGTTTTGGACTATCGAGAAAAAACATGCATTTGCATGGAATTCCTTGCCCTAGTAATTAGATTCTAAATTTGTATTAAATCGTACTTTCGCATAATAAGTAGTTATAATATACAGTGATGTGCAATAAAATAGAGCCATTCAAGTTTTTTTTTCTAATTTTATTCTCGTTGCCTTTATTTTTAAAGATGAAAATAGTGGATAGATTCGCTAAAAAATGCGAGGAGATAGTTCAGAAAATTATGTAGAATTTTAACGCGACGTCTGTTTTTTTATTTTGTTACTTCTTTTAAGTAGGCGTGGCTGTTAATGAAAAATAAGCGATATCGACCTTCTATCAAATTACATAGTGAAATTTTGCGAGTACTGATCAGTTCTGAAAAAAACTGTATATTTTTGGAATTCCTATAAAATTTCCTTAAGTCTTGCATTATTTTCTTCTACTAATGTTCGCCAGACTTAAAATGGCAGTGCCTTAAACATGACCAGATTTTTCATTGTTTTGAGCGATTTTAGAATAAAAATAATAACACTAGCAAAACAGACAAAACATTTGTTCCTTCGTCTCGCCCTTACATAGCTCGAGATGATATGGACTAGGTCCGGGGAGGATCCCAAGACCCTTTAATTTGAACAAATTTTACGATTAAAATAATAACAAATAAAACTATAATTTTCCTAATTTTTTACTTAAAAAAATTAAATTTAAGATAAAGAAGATAAACAGAGAAAATCTGAAGTAGAATGTTTGTATATGTCTGTTTGATCACTTCTGAAATTATTCATATAGAGACAATCTGACAATAAAAATATAAACAATAATACAATTTAATGGAAGATCACTGATGAAGCCTGTCCATAAAAAGGCAGAAACTAGATCTAGTCTGATTTGCAAATTTAATGTGTTTATAACTTTTGAGGAAGGTTTATTCTTCTTCTTAACCTCAAACCTACTAAATTAGAATTAATAAAAATACATATTAATGACAATATTAATTGTATTTGGTCTATAAGACGCGTTTGAAAAAACAACACTTTACTATAAAAAATAAACAATGCCCTGTTGGCTGTCCGTCTCCAATATACACAAATTGCCTGCACTTGTACGTACAAACCATACGTCAATGTGGCAATATTTGTGAAAAGGTGACACGGAGGAAATAAGAAGATAAACAGAGAAAATCTGAAGTAGAATGTTTGTATATGTCTGTTTGATCACTTCTGAAATTATTCATATAGAGACAATCTGACAATAAAAATATAAACAATAATACAATTTAATGGAAGATCACTGATGAAGCCTGTCCATAAAAAGGCAGAAACTAGATCTAGTCTGATTTGCAAATTTAATGTGTTTATAACTTTTGAGGAAGGTTTATTCTTCTTCTTAACCTCAAACCTACTAAATTAAATTTGTTAAATTTAACAAAAAATTTGTTAAAATCGAACCTTATTTTTAGCCAAACACAGGAATAAATATTGTTAAAGTTGAGCCAACAGACATTTTATTTTGAGTGTACACTCACAATATATTTTCCATTGCCAGTTTCCTGCAAGTATTACAATACGAAATTCGTTTCGAAATCGTATCGCCTGGATATATATATTATATATATATTCCTCTAACTTCCATTGGAGCATAGGGCGCCTGGATGAAAAACTTTATTGTTTTCTCCCTGCGGGAGTAAATGACCGGTCCATAGCGATACTACAAAGCAATATAAAAGCGATACTTCTGGGGGATAAATCGGCGATATCGCTGAATAATCAATTATAGAATAAACGATTTATTTATTGTACAATGCCTTTTTTTTCATTCGTAAAATTAACTCTGAAAAGGAATATCTGCATACATAATCTGTAGTCCAACACATTACTTATCTTGTTTTCATCATACCCGAGATTACTTGTTTCAGTGAATTTGTTTCTCATATTTCTTTACAGTTTTTTTTTTAATTTTTTTCCAAGAGAGTAAAAACGGGGGTAAAAATGTCAATTTTGGTATTTCTTGTTCGACAGCATGTACAAATGTTTCAAAATTGTAAAAAATATTGGCACAAAGAGAAAGTTTAATATGAATTTGGTGGCAACCAAATTTTCTTAAGCGACAATCCCAATATTTTTAAAGGAAAAAGCTTTTTATATTTCTTTTTATTGCTAGCCTTATAGAATATCGATTTCGATGCAATTTGCACCTGTTATAATGATTAAAATAAAAAGGATATTTTTATTTTTTAGAAGAGTACTTTCGCCTAAATTGACTTTATGTGCTCTTGTAGTTAAAATGTCCCATAAAATTTGACGTTTTTTTACAAAATATTATATTGACAAATTGACCCCATAAGATAAATTGAAAAACATATTATATTTTTTTTTAACTAAAACGTATGTATAAATAATTAATGAATAAGGGTTATTCCGGACAGTTTAAAGTAGCTTAATGTTTTCATGGTTTCATGACAGAAAATTTTTCAATACCGAAAATCCGATCCGGTACTGGAAACTCTAATTTAAATAAGAAAAATGCTAATTTTGACATATTTAATTTAAAAATGTTCTTAAAAAATAGGATGTTAATTCAAATACGATAAAATAATTGATTTAACCCTTTGAAATATCTTTTCATTTATACCACTTTTTTAAACAGTTCCTTTAGAAGACATGTTAAAATATTAAAAAAAAAAAAACAAAAATAATATCACTTTTTGGCACCATTTGTTGCCCCCTAAACATTGGAGATGGCACATAAAGAAAAAATGGTAAACCTAACATTTTTATTCTCTTTCATATATCCGAGTTCTATCCAAATAGGCGTGTAAGCGTTGGGAGGATTCCCTTATGAGTATAGAATATTGAATTTGTTTCTACCGGTTTTTATTTGAAACACAAGTAAACATTTTGTACTTATAATCTGTTGTAGGTACACACATAGAAAAAATACAAAAGAATAGGATACACTGCATCTTAAAATATACGGGTGTGTTAACCAATATGTCCAAATAAGTGTTAATAGAATGATAAAAAAACAACAAAAAGTTTTAACGACTAAATGCGATACAGAAAATTCTAATTCACAAAATATTTTCCTTGTTTATTAACAAAGGATATATGATGCAATATATTGAAATATCTTAACCACCACTTCTTGAAAATTATTTAATTTAATTCTTTATTCTTTATATTTCACAAAATTTGCACAAAAAAAGTGACATTTGTAGACATCCAGACAAATTTTCACCCTCAAAATGAAAATGTATACACCGCCACAACAACAAAACAGGAGTCCCATCATTATTTTAGAACTTTTAAACAATTTCTTCTTATCCTTACATTTTTTATTATGCACTTTTCATAGTTGTTATTTAATATTATTTTATTTAAACATTCAACAGTTTTAAATATTTTTTCAATTAGAAAAAGGTTCTTTTAAAAATTTTTATAGACTTCATCTAAGACACATACACAAAAAGATGTCCTTCTTTACTCTGTTCAAAATGAAACTACTATTGTAATGAATTGATACCATTGAGCATGACAAAGAGAATATGAATAATAAAAGAGAGCAGAGGCAAATAGTGAGAGTGCTAGAGTGACAAATACAGAGAGGGAGCATTACATTAGCAGGGATATACGGTCATAGTAAAATCAACAATCAAACTTTTCATACAGGTAACCTTCCATTTCACTTTTTTCACGTTTCAATTCAATTTGAAGTTGCCCCAATAGCACTTTTAATATAAAATGTTAGTAAATGTAATTGTTATTTTGTTGGTGTATTTAGTATTATTATAGATGGAGTTGGTGCACAAATATGTATTTTACATTGTTCGGCTCACTGAGAATACACATATACGAGGGTAACATATATTTTTAACAATTTTAATTTATACATTCTCTTAAAATCTTGACTATACAGTCTGTTTAACAAGCAAAATTATACGTTTTCATTGCACAGACAAAAATTGACAACGGCACAAAAATGTAACATAACTGGCAGTAGCAATGATTTCAGAAAAATTGTGAAGATCTATTCACAACGAGTTCAGAATTATACATGGCTATTCCTATTGTCACCAGAACTGGGGTTAATCATTACATTTTGTAATTAATTACACATGCAATTACATGTAATTGTAACTGAAAACACTCAATTACAATTACATACTATTTGTAATTCTATGTTTATTACATTACATACTAGTTTTTTAAATTACATACTATTTGTAATTGTAATTTAAAAAAAAACAATTACAATTACATGTAATTTGTATTTGAAAATTTTCAATTACACATTACAAATTAGAAGTAATAGTAATTGAAATGTAATTGAAATCCCCCAGGTCTGATTGTCACTTTCACCTTAAATACGCGTCTTGACTATTCTATAATACGCTTGTGATGTGAAGAAAACATATGTATTTTGGGGAACAAAGATACATTCTACAAATACATTCCGACGCGCGTTTTTATCATTTTTGTTCGACGTCAACTTTGGCGCGTTTGATGAGAAAATTTGCATTTTTCTTATTAAAACATGAAAATTCTTGGAACTTTTGACTATTTTTCGATTTTGTGGTTAATTTCAATCATAAAAGTGAAAAAAAATAAAGTCCAGCCGATAAAAACAAAGTTTGTGACATGTATTTTTGTTCTTGGTCTGCCACAAGTTTCTTGCATTTAGAAAAAAATCTGAATTATTTACTATTTCACATTAAGATTTTTTATAAAAATAACACGAAAAACAATTCCATTGAAATATTCTTGATAATATTGCAATAAACACATTTTAATATTTTTTTATGCTTCATCTCTGTTTTTGTATATTGTTAATTAAGATGGTAAATACGATAATAGCAGTAATCTATAATTATTCACGCGTATTTTAGAATGTATCGAATCATAGATGATGAAAGTGAAGGGTCGACACCGACGAAGTGAAGCGCGTATTACCGAATACGTTGTCTGGTTGTCCGTGAGCAGAGCTTTGAAGAATTAATTCCTTAATTCAATTTTTCAATTCTGAATTAAAAATTCGATGAATTAATTCACTAAGCACCATATATTGAATGGAATTAATTCATATTTGCTTTCGTTCGATTTATTTTGGTACGAATTAATTCAATTGCAATAGTTCTTTCTATTAAATCAAATGAATTAATTCACCGGTGAGGGCGTTCAATTTTATAAATCGAACGGAAAAAAAAGTGAATTAATTCCTTACTGAATTAATTCACCACTGAATTCATTCAATTTCATTTTCATTCAGTGAATTAAAAAATAAATAAAATTACATTCAGTGAAAAAAAAAAATAATAAGTTCACTGAATTGAAAAAAAATAAAATAAGTTCACTGAATTAAAAAAAAATAAAATAAGTTCACTGAATTCAAAGCCTGTTTTCTGCCGTTCAGTAAAAGAAAACAATAATGTACAAATAAAAGTTTTAAATAAGCAATTTTACAGCGTGTGCGAGTAACAAACTAGAAACCGGATGCTGTTTATCAACCTACATGATTCAAAAATAAAGCCTTTTACTATTAAAAATAAAAACTTTACAGATATAAATAAATTTGAAAAAAAATATAACTATATAACTAGTTTGAAAAATTAATAGTTATATTTTTTTCCAAATTTATCTATATCTGTAAAGTTTTTATTTCTAATAGTAAAGGGCTTTATTTTTGAATCATGTAAGTTGATAAACAGCATCCGGTTTCTAATTTTATTTTTTATTTGTACATTATTGTTTTCTTCTACTGAACGGCAGAAAACAGGCTTTGAATTCAGTGAACTTATTTTATTTTTTTTTTAATTCAGTGAACTTATTTTATTTTTTTTTAATTCAGTGAATGTAATTTTATTTTATTCACTGAATGAAAATGAAATTGAATGAATTCAGTGGTGAATTAATTCAGTAAGGAATTAATTCACTTTTTTTCCGTTCGATTTATAAAATTTAACGCGTTCACCGGTGAATTAATTCATTTGATTTAATAAAAAGAACTATTGAAATTGAATTAATTCTTTGAATTTGTTGTTTGATGAACGCATTCAGTTGAATGAATTCAGTGAATTACTTAAGAAAAGGAATTCATTCAATTCTAGAGAAAATAGAATTCGATTGGTAGTGAATTCATTCAAAAAGGAATTAATTCTTCAAAGCTCTGTCCGTGAGTCTACTCGTACTAATAAGTCCTTTAACAATCTCTGTCTAAGAAATTTGAACAGCCCTGTTTTTGTAAAAAAATATAATTTTCATGATATTACGTATTATACAATGTTAAAATAGACAGAATATGGGTGCACGTAAAGAAAAAATATGGTTGGGATGACCATATTGGAAGAGCATCGTATATTTATGGGTTTATGATTGCGAAAATCATATTATGAAATACCTTTTTCTATCATAATATGATCCCTTAATTACTACATTATGATTCCAAACTGAGCCCAATATTATCATATTATAGTCCTGTATATCATACTGTGATCCCTTTATTTTTTTCCCAGCATTTTCTTGAAGGTATATCATACTATGATCCCTTAAATTTTTTCTCAGCATTCTCTTGAAGGTGAGTGAAAAAGCTGTGCACAATTTGTTTTATTGAAAATAGTACATTTATTCAATGACTAATTTACAAACTAAAATAATTTAAATTAATCTTAGTTTTCACTTATATATAACTAGAAATAAATTAAGGAAACATCTGATAACAGCGCGTAGAAAAATATTGTTAAAAAATACAATTTTACAATGCATCCGAAATGATCATAACATGGTATCAGTGATCATAGTATGTTCCTAATGATGATAATATTATCCTCATGATCATATTGGAATATATTATGATCATCAGGAATATAATATGATCAGTACGAAAACATTTTTATTTTTTTTAATTTTGCACTTTTTTCAATTTTTTTTTCGTACAAAACTAAAATTTATCACACTTCTTATTATAAATGCTCTAAAACAATATTTTTGCTACGTGAGTACAAAAAATTAAAAAAATTAATTACTTTTTTTACTTAATTTATAGCACTAAACACTTAATTGCATAATAAACAATCATTTTATTTGAGGATTGCTGAACAATCTACATATATCTCTCTACACTTCTTGATTAGAGCGACTTCTTAAAACGAATACCAATAAGTTATTATTATTTTTAAAGTATTTTTTTAATACATATCGAGACCCTATATTTGGTCAAAATGAGTTTTTGATGGCAAAATCATTGTTGTTATTATATCCATCGATATTTGCTTTCAGCGATTCAATTGGCTAAAACCTTAAAAAACCGTAAAAATCCATCCAAAACGCGAACAGTGGTTTAAATATCAAGTTTTATGCATCAAATTTTAAGCGTAAATATGAATACAGGTCCTGTGCCTACATTTCACCACAAAATATTTATTTTAATTGCATTTCAAAATTTTTGTATATATAAAAAAAAACTAAATGGAAAACCGCCAAACTTTAAGACATTTAGCGAAAAATTTGTACCATTTATCGAAAAATAAAGTACGCCATTGTAATCAGGGGGGTTATTACGTAAGCGGATTCGAAAAATATTGTTCGAATTCGAAAATTTTAAAACTCTTGTAAAAAGATATCCGTTCTTGAAAGTCCAATTTTTTTTTAACTTTTCACTTTTACTAGACATTATCTACACGTTTTTAACATTTTTCTTCACTAAAAACTATTTTCTGTTACTGAATTTTTAACGTGAAAATTCTGTTCGAAAGCGTTTTCGTTTCGAATCGAATTACATAATAACCCCCCAGCATGTCCAAAATATATAGAATTGATGGTCAGAGCTCTATTAATTTTTAAAAGTCAAGGTTTTGTCATGCAGTGTAATCTTCCATCATGACAATGCTCGGCCACATGTTGCAAGACCGGTCAAAACCTATTTGGAAAACAGTGGATGGGAAGTTTTGGCTCACCATTTGTTTCGATCTATGCAGAAAGCCCTTACTGAAATACGCTTCACTTCAGAACAGGGTATCAGAAATTTGCTTGATTCATTCCTTACCTCAAAACCGAAGCAGTTCTTTGGCGCGGAATTAATATGCTACCAGAAAGATGGGATTAGTGGCTAACGATGGACAATACTTTGACTAATGTATCAATTCATTTTGTTATTATAATAAATGTATTTTTCCATCAAAAAAAATCGACATTATTAACTTGTACACCCAATAGTATGAGCGTTATGTCTCATCTTTCAGCAACCCTTATTTTTATGCCCTTTTTGAATTAGTTTTTAGGAAAAAAAAAATAACGGCGGGTCTCATACTGCGGGACAGTTTCCTCCTTAGTTGTTTATTTTTTTTTTAATTTAAATGTTTTTTTTCGAAAATTTTCGTATTGAAAACTTTTAAAATATTAGGACATTCTTCTTGTAAAGTTATTTTTTAAACAGAACAAATACAGATTTTTTCTTATATGGGTGATATCAAAAAATGTGATAAAAACCATGTAACCTGCTAATTTCTAATGCATGGATTACATTTGAGTTATCAATTTCTATATATATCAGCGCATTGTGACCTGTTTTACAAAATTTATAACAATAACCAATTTTTAGTTAATACATAAAATTTGTGACCAATTTTATAGGCCAAATGTAAACTCCGTAACCAGTAACTCATAAGCCCAGTGTAGAAAATCATTACCAGATATGTGGTTATGTAACTACATACTTGGTAATGGTAACTAGTTAATTTTGTTATTACATTTCTTATTACCTTTATATGGCGATCTCGCGAAAAATAATGAGTTGTCGTTACACACCAGCATACGAAAAATCAAAAAATATATCGTTACCTATGTGCTTACCAGTACTGACAAAAATAATGAGTCTAAAAAAAGATTTTCTAAAAAATAAATTATATAAAAAAAAATATTTTTTATTGTATTTTTTTTTAATAAAATTTGCTGGTGCGGGAATCGAACCTGGGTCTGCAGATTGCCAGTCAACAGCTCTACCATCTGAGCTATATCGACATGTAGTATTTAATAGATAAAAACAAAATTGACCTGCTGCACACAAGTAAGCTTACTCGCCAACATACAAAAAATCAAAAAATATGTGGTTACATATATCCTTACCAGTGTTTAAAAAATATTGAGTCTAAAAATAGATTTCAAAAAAATCTAAAAAATAATTTTTTGCTATTTAAAATAATGATAAAAATAAGTAATTATCAGTAACTCATTATTATATGTTTTAAAATAATACAGAAGGTAAGTGGGTGTCATTACTGGTAGTCCAAAAAATAATGATATGTCATTACCGTTTCTACACTGGGAGGTTTTTTAACTTTAATAGCTTATATTTTAATAACCAATGAAGCTAAACACTACCTGTAAAAATTTTTATGAAGAGGAAAAGTAACGTTTTTAATAAAAATTAATACATTTTACAAACTTTTTCGTATATCTATGCTAACAAGACTTCAACTCTGTAGCGATTTTTCATCATAATTTTTGATAAAAATGCATACACACGGATTTTGGAGTTATCTATTAATTATATTGCGAAAAGTATAATGTTATTTATATCAAATGATCGTTGGACTGTAAATAATCATCTAGTATAACAGGCTTGAAGTTTTTCTGCAGCATGTAACATTCTCGAAATTAAAAAGGATGTTTTTAATAAGATTTGAAAAAATGTTGTAAACTCTGTTCCTAATTTTTACACAAAACTATTTAACGAGTAAGAAAAACAATGTCATATTTGGATTCAACTTGTAGGCATCATACGATTTTGTTTCGGAAAGAAAATTCTGACAAAGCGTTTCTGAAAGAAAACGAAAAAAGTAACCAAATGTAAACTCCGTAACCAAAATTGTTTAAATCAGATTGCGTTCAAAAAATGTAGGTAAATGTTTAAAATATTTTAAAATAACCATAAACAGAGGTGATTCAACTAATATGTATGCGTCAAATGACGATTCAACTAATAATTTTGCGTCAAATCAAAAAGAGTTATCAGTTTTTTACCCTAAACTGCTGGAGCGAAAAACGATTGATTTTGCATTTCATTGGTTTGAAATCGATATTTCGAGCCATTACTGACATTAGCTTGACAAATGAAATTTGTTTCACACAATTCAAGAATTTTTTGATCGCGAAATGTTATGTTTTTAATATATTATTTTGTAACTTCGCAACCGCTGATTGGATTTTAATTTTTTTTATATTTTTAAAAAGCATTTAAAAGGAGGAAATATACAAAATAAAAAAAATAAAAAATTTTTCGCGTAATGAATTGTATTTTTATTCACGAAACCGCCAATTTGATAAACACAAATTTTATATTATTGAAAATCATGTTGAAAACCCAAATACGAAAAACTAATAAATTGAAGAAAATTGGTACGCAATTTTTTTTGTTATATATTTTGCTTGTGAAAATGTAAACTCCGTTACCACAAAAAAATTAAAATTGTGCAAAAGAAGTTTTTGCTACAACTTCTAGAAGAGATTTTTTGCAATTAGGTTTATAATGACTAAACTTATGGATTCCATTAAGAAAAAACCGAAATATTAACACTTTTTGTTTCTCACAAATTTGGCCCAAAAACTTATCACATTTTTTGATTTCACCCATATATTTTTAAGTAAGAAATTTTGTTCTTAGGTCGATTTTCTCTTAAATATTTTTGATTTCACCCATATATTTTTAAGTAAGAAATTTTGTTCTTAGGTCGATTTTCTCTTAAATATTTCTTAAATAAGACTGCCACTTAAGCACTTCTTCTTTATTAAACCTATTAGACTAGGAAACATTGTTGTGTTCGAAAAACTTTTTGACACTGGAAAGTTTATAATATTCTAGGTTTGATATGAAAGCTATAGGATTAATTAATTTTCAAATCGTTTTTACAGAACAAAACGTTAAAATCTTGTGAATTTTTAGGTAGAATTTAGAGATATTTTCTCTTAAAAAGTGTTCGGATTCTGTACTGCGATTTCTTAACTTGCTTATGACAAAATTCGATAGTTAATAGAAAAATGTATCGTTAGCTTCACGTTTACTTAAACGACATTTGTGTTAAGTTAACTATATTAATGAAATCGTTAAGAGAGGGGACCGCACAAATGAAGCAGGTTTTTACTGAAAAAAAATTCGAATTCCTGACATTTAAAAATTTTAGTTAGGACCAACTAAATCCATTCAACTATATATTAGTTAGGGGTATTTCACCTATAAGATAGTTAAAATAATCTTTATGACCAACTAAGGAATTTTTTGGGTGTATGAAAATTATTTCAATTTAAAAATTTAATCAATTTCAGTTAAAACCTGTTTTGTAAAACTCAAAAAGTTAAGTTTTGAATCGTTATTCGTGAGTAAATGAGTTTTGGCCGTCCACCTTAGAGCGCTAGACCACTGTGCAATGGTATAAAATCATACATGAGACTAATTAATTATTTGGACAAATTAATTGATGGTTTCATTAGCATTAAATTGAAACCAATACTAATGAAATTTTTGGCATTATTACAATTTGACTAATGATAATGCTTTGAAATACATCGATTTCATTACTAATGCCAATTGCATAGTAAATTCATTACGATTACTATTGCCTCAATTATAAGAAAGAATTGGCATTTGTATACGTCACTTTACAGATTTAATAATCATATCCAAGCTTGGAAATGTGGAATGCGAAAAGGGTTTTGTGGTATACAAAATTAATTCCCAGCAAAATATTGGTAATGACAACTCATTACTATCTGCATTACCAAAAATGATATATCATTACCTTTTGCATTATTTTATAAAATAAAATAATGACTTCCTAAAAAGTTCAAAAAGGGAGTAATCTCTATATATAAAAGAATAACGTGACTGACTGACTGACTGACTCAACATCGCCCAGCCCAAACCGCTGAAGCTAGGAAGTTGAAATTTGGTATGTAGGTTCCTCTTTCGGGGTAGACGTCCACTAAGACGGGATTTTTGGAAATTCCTACCGGAACGGGCAAAAAGGGGGAAAGTGTCCCCCTTGACGGCCTGCCAAAACCCCTTTGGCTAGAAAGCTGAAATTTAAGATATGTGTTCCTTGGAGTAGGGGCTAACTTTTCTGGAAAGTACTTTCTAGAATTTTGGACAGGGACGTTGTAAAAATGGGGGTTAAAAAGGGGAAAAAGGCCCCCCTTGACGGCCTGCCCAAACCGCTGGAGGTAGGAAGTTGAAATTTGGTATAAAGGTTCCTCCACTATCGTAGACATCCACCAAGACGGGAGTTTTGGAAATTTTTACAGGGTCGGGCAAAACGGGGAAAAAGTCTCCCCCTTGACGGCCTGCTCAAACTGCTGGAGCTATGAAGTTGAAATTTGGTATGTAGGTTCCTCGACCGGTGTAGACGTCCGTTGAGACGGCATTTTTGGAAATTCTTATCGGGAGGGGCAAAAAGGGGACAAAAAAGTACCTTTTTCCAAAAAAGTACCTTTTCCCAAAAAAAGTACCTTTTCCCAAAAAAAGTACCTTTTTCCAAAAAAAGTACCTTTTTCCAAAAAAAGTACCTTTTTCCAAAAAAAGTACCTTTTTCCAAAAAAAGTACCTTTTTCCAAAAAAAGTACCTTTTTCCAAAAAAAGTACCTTTTTCCAAAAAAAGTACCTTTTTCCAAAAAAAGTACCTTTTTCCAAAAAAATTCCTTTTTCCAAAAAAGTACCTTTTTCCAAAAAAAAGTACCTTTTTCCAAAAAAAGTACCTTTTTCCAAAAAAAGTACCTTTTTCCAAAAAAATTCCTTTTTCCAAAAAAAGTAGCTTTTTCCAAAAAAAAGTACCTTTTTCCAAAAAAAGTACCTTTTTCCAAAAAAAGTACCTTTTTCCAAAAAAAGTACCTTTTTCCAAAAAAAGTACCTTTTTCCAAAAAAAGTACCCTTTTCCAAAAAAAAGTACCTTTTCCAAAAAAAGTACCTTTTTCCAAAAAAAGTACCTTTTTCCAAAAAAAGTACCTTTTTCCAGGGACGGGCAAAACGGGGAAAAAGTCTCCCCCTTGACGGCCTGCTCAAACTGCTGGAGCTATGAAGTTGAAATTTGGTATGTAGGTTCCTCGACCGGTGTAGACGTCCGTTGAGACGGCATTTTTGGAAATTCTTATCGGGAGGGGCAAAAAGGGGACAAAAAAAGTACCTTTTTCCAAAAAAGTACCTTTTCCCAAAAAAAGTACCTTTTCCCAAAAAAAGTACCTTTTTCCAAAAAAAGTACCTTTTTCCAAAAAAAGTACCTTTTTCCAAAAAAAGTACCTTTTTCCAAAAAAAATTCTTTTTTCCAAAAAAAATTCCTTTTTCCAAAAAAGTACCTTTTTCCAAAAAAAAGTACCTTTTTCCAAAAAAAAGTACCTTTTTCCAAAAAAAGTACCTTTTTCCAAAAAAAGTACCTTTTTCCAAAAAAAAGTACCTTTTTCCAAAAAAAAGTACCTTTTTCCAAAAAAAGTACTTTTTTCCAAAAAAATTCCTTTTTCCAAAAAAAGTACCTTTTTCCAAAAAAGTACCTTTTTCCAAAAAAAAGTACCTTTTTCCAAAAAAAAGTACCTTTTTCCAAAAAAAAGTACCTTTTTCCAAAAAAAGTACCTTTTTCCAAAAAAAGTACCTTTTTCCAAAAAAAGTACCCTTTTCCAAAAAAAAGTACCTTTTCCAAAAAAAGTACCTTTTTCCAAAAAAAGTACCTTTTTCCAAAAAAAGTACCTTTTTCCAAAAAAAATACCTTTTTCCAAAAAAAGTACCTTTTTCCAAAAAAGTACCTTTTTCCAAAAAAAGTACCTTTTCCCAAAAAAAGTACCTTTTTTCAAAAGAAGTACCTTTTTCCAAAAAAAGTACCTTTTTCCAAAAAAAAGTACCTTTTCCCGAAAAAAGTACCTTTTTCCAAAAAAGTACCTTTTTCAAAAAAAAGTACCTTTTTCCAAAAAAAATCCTTTTTCCAAAAAAAGTACCTTTTTCCAAAAAAAATAACTTTTTTAAAAAAAGTACCTTTTTCCAAAAAATGTACCTTTTTCTAAAAAAATGTACCTTTTCCAAAAAAAAAAGTACCTTTTCCCAAAAAACATAAATTTTTCCAAAAAAATAACTTATTCAAAAAAAGTACCTTTTCCAAAAAAAAGTACCTTTTCCCAAAAAAAGTACCTTTTTCTAAAAAAATTTTCCTTTTCCCAAAAAACATACATTTTTTCAAAAAAATACCTTTTTCAAAAAAAGTACCTTTTCCAAAAAAAAGTACCTTTTCCCAAAAAAAAGTACCTTTTTTTAAAAAAATTTTCCTTTTCCAAAAGAAGTACCTTTTCCAAAAAAAGTACCTTTTTCCAAAAAACATACATTTTCCAAAAAAAAACAACTTTTTAAAAAAAAATACCTTTTGCAAAAAAAGTACAAATAAAGTACTTTGTAAAAACAAAGTATCTTTTTCCAAAAAATTTCGTTTTTCCAAAAAGTACCATTTAAAATAATATATAATTTCAAAAAAACTACTTTTTTTCCTCCCCCCACGGATATCTCCCCTAAAACAAGGTTTCTTGATATTCGGCATAGACGTGCGCTAAGACGGGATTTTTGGAAATTCCTACCGGAACGGGCAAAAAGGGGAAAAGTCTCCCCATAAACAGTCTCACAAATTGGAAAAGTGCCTGCCCAAACCACTGGAGGTAAGAAGTTGAAATTTGGTATAAAGGTTCCTCCACTGTAGTAGACTTCGACTAAGTTTGTATTTTTGGAATTCCCTACAGGATATCCCAAAAGGAAACTCGGTATGTGAGTTCCTCCTTCTGTGTAGGCGTCCTCTTAGACGGAATTTTTGAAATTCCTATCGGGAGGGGAAATAAGGTAAAAGTCTCCTCCTGACGGCTTGCCCAATCCCTTTTGGCCAACCTAAAATTTTAAATATGTATTCCTTGGAATTAGACTAACTCACCGGCAACGTAATTTTTCTATTTTGGAACAGGAACATAGTAAAAATGGTGGTTGAAAGGGAAAAATGTCCCCACTAACGGCCTGCCCAAACCGCTTAGGCAATGCAGTTGAAATTTGGTATGAATGTTCCTCATCCATCGCAGGTAGCCGCGAAGATGGAATTTTTGAAAATTCCTAAAGGGAGGGGCAAAAAGAAGAAAAGCCTCCCCTTGGTGGCCTGTAAAAACCCCTTCGGCTAGAAACCTTAAATTTAAAATGTGTGTCCCTGGAGTAAGGGCTAACTTATTAGAAAGATACTTTTTTAAATTTTGGACAGCTTCGTTATAAAATGGGGGCTAAAAAAGGAAAGTGCCCCTTAACGACCTGTCCAAACTGCTGGAACTAGGGAGTTGAAATTCGGTACTTAGGTTCCTCTTCCAGCCTAATTCCAACCGGGAGGGACAAAAAAAGAAAAAGTGTCCTCCTTGACAGCCTGCTCAAACTGCTGGAACTAGGAAGCTGATATTTCCTGTCGATGGATTTTCGAAAATTCCTACCGAGAGGGGCACAATAGTAAGTTGGCTAGAGACCTGAAATGTAAAACATATGCTCCATGGAGTATGGGCTTACTTATCGGGAAGGTGCTTTTTGGAATTTTGGACAGGGACATTGCAAAAATGGGGATTAATGAAGCGAAAAGTGCCGCTTAAAGGCCTGCCCAAACCGCTGGAGGTAGGAGGTTGAAATTTGGTATTAGAGTTCCTCCTCTATTGTAGACATCCGCTAAGATGAGATTTTTGGAAATGTCCACAGGTGGGGTCTAAAACAGGAAAGTCTCCCCCTTAAGGCCTGGTCAAACTGCTGGAACTAGGGAGCTTAAATTCGTTATTTGGGTTCCTTCTCCAACGTTGACGTCCCCTAAGATGGTATTTTTGGAAATTCATACCGGGAGGGGTAAAAAGGGAAAAAACTTCCCCTTTGACGGCCTGGCCAAACTGCTGGTTATAGAGACCTAAAATTATGTATGTAGTAGGTTCCTCCTCCAACGCAGACGTCCTCTAAGACGGAATTTTTGGAAATTCCTACCGGGAGGGGTAAAAACGGAATAATTCTCCCCCTTGATGGCCTAACCGAACCCTTCGGCTAGAAACCTGTAATATATAATATGTTTCCCTTGGAGTATGGGCTAACTTATCGACAAGGCATTTCTAGGACTTTGGACAGGAACGTGGTAAAAATGGTGGTTCAAAAGGGGAAAATTGCCCCCCCCCCCCTTAACGTCTGCGTCTTTAGCTAGAAACCTAAAACTTAAAGAACAAGTGTATATGAAACACTAAAATTAAGAAACTAAATAGGAAACGAGTGGGATTGAAACACTACACAAGTGGAATGAAATGGATATAAACGTTGAACGAGTGGAATTGAAATTATAGACAATGCAAATGGATTGGAAGAGGGAATTACCTGTTCAAACACTATCAACGGAATATGAAACTTATGTAGCATTGAAACATACTCCCCAAAAAGTTAAACAAATTTTCTGAAAGAGAAAAAACCTTAGAAAAGGAATGGAACTTATATATTCCGATATTTAAACTTCATGCAACGAAGCACCGGTGGAAGAAACCGACGCAGTAAATTTTCCAACTGAATTTGTGAATTTACTTGAATTGCCAGGTCTACCTTTACATAAACTGGAATTAAAAAAAAAACTTTAAGACACGCTAACAACGTAGCTTTGCCCGCTATTTTTAATATTATAAAATGCTTTCCAACCCTGCTTTACGTTATTTATTTTCATTCAAAACACAAATGAACAAAACTACTTACGGGTCTATCTACCTAAGTTCGCACTTTACCAAATTATCTTAACATACACACGTATATTGCAATTTATTATGGATTCATTAATAACAATCCACTTTCATGAGAAAAAGTGATCAAATATTTATTTATTTTAAACCCATTGTTGTGCAGAATTATTTATTTGTGGTGGCTGGGTGAAGGCTTTAAATAAAAAAAACTTTAAATAAAAAAACGAATTTAATAAAAATTGTGGGGGCGCAGCCCCCCCCCCCCCTTAACCTTTAAGGCACGCTAACAACGTAGCGGGCTGCGCCCGCTAGTTTAATATATTTGAAGAAATAAAAAATAACGGTGAAGTCAGTTTGTTCGAAATCGCTCTAGATTTTGCGCAATTTGCTATTTTACTTTTTTCTAATTTTCACATATTTTTTCAATTTATAATTTAGTACACTAATAGAAAAAAGTCCGTAAAAAATTTAGTTAAAACTACTAAAAATTAGTTAAAAATGATGCTGCAGAAAAAACTGCTAAAATTAGCAAATAATTTTTGCTATATATTAGTAATATAGGAAGAGCAAAAATAAAACTGTTAAATATACAGAATTTTAGTTATATTTTAGTTAAATTTTCTATTTTTTTCTATTTGCTGGGTAGTACCTACAGTAATTTTTAGTACAGTAAACTATTTTTTTTTTTGGAAGTATAAATTTAATTAGAAAAGGTTCGAAAAATGCATTTAATTTATTTATGCAATATGACTTACATAATAGCCGTTTTTTCTAATCACTTGGATTTAATAAATCCAAAAAGTATTTCTAAAAGTGCTCAACAGATGGGGTTAGATTCTCCCTATTTTAAAAAGAATTTTCTGTCCGACACTTGTTTCACCCTAATTTTTTATACCGAATTCGATGATGAAGGATTTTACTTTAACTTTTAAGTTTTAATTATATTTAATATAAAACAGCGATAGCCAGTCTGCCTTTTCAGTTTTATCACTTCAATTTATATTTTTACACAATTGAAAAATTCCCTTGCAATATTTAATATTCACTAATTGGATTTAATTAAATTACTTACTGTAGAGTGAAAAATTGCCATTTCTATTTCAGCTATTTCTCGATGTCCAAGATGAAAAATATGTATTTGGTGAGGTGTAGTTTTTTTTCTAAACATATTTCATAAAAAAAAATTTAATAAAATCCTTTTATTTGTTAGTTTTTCAATTTTTTTGTTTCTCTTTTAATTTTTATTCGTATTTTTTTTCTGACATTAAATTAATAGGCTGTTTCATATATTTGTGCTTTTATTATGGATTTATTAAATCCAGCTTTTTTTTGGATTTAATAAATCCACTTTTTGTATGAAAAATTCTAAATCCAGGTGATTAAAAAACACGCTAAATATGTATCTTTATTTAAAGAATTATAAATATTTTCATACAAGGCATGATTGAACAGTATTAAAAACATGCTGCAGAAAAAACATAAGGCATGGTATTGCCTTATGTTTAGCTTAGCTAAGTTGCAAAATCATGCTATGACAGTAGGGTTGCCATACGGGCTTGATTTGGCTTGATTGTCAAGCTTTTTCAATGCGTGTCAAGAATAAAGAAAGAATGTCATTTGTCAAGCTAAAACGGAATTTTATAAATTTTTCCATCAAATTGATAAGAAAAATCAAGAAAAATTAACTATTAGCAAAAAAAAAACTACTACCTCTGTTCCGAAAAAAGGTTGACACTTTTATTGATTTTTTTGTTCCAAAATAATGTTAACGTTTTACTAAGCAAAGTGTTTTTATTCAAATAAAAGAAAATAAGTTAAAATAACAGTTCATGTGCCACTATTGGGGTAGAAAAAATTATATTGTATTGTAATAAAATTAATGAACAATATTTTGACGAGCTGTTGCTAATCATAGATGCCAACTTTTTCATAGCAAAAAGCGCAAAAAATATACAAAAAAGGGTAAAAACAAGCAAATTTCTACTTAAAAACGGGTAAAAAAGCACTAAACACTTTTTACGACTTCTAAAAAAATTTGTCGTGTTTCACATACGTAGTTTAATTAAAAACAAATAAAATTGTAATATAAGCGTACACTCATAAAAAAAGTCCGTACAAATAGGTCAAAATTGTGCTGTCGTAAATACATGTACTATTTCCTGTTATTTTAGCAGAATTTTGACCTATTTGTACGGACTTTTTTAGAGAAAATAACAGAAAAACTAGTTCAATTTAATCAGAACGCGTTTAACAGACTTTTTTACTACCTTTTTTTATGAGTGTACGATCTACATCAGTAAATACGTCGACCGGGGGTAAAACAAAAATAAAAACGAATAACTTTCGCAAAATTTTTGAATTTTATTCCATGTTTTGTGGTTATAAAATAATCCAAAAAAAATTATTAGATTTTTTAAAATTTAAGTGCCAGTCTTATAGTCAGAACTAAGAACGATTATGACCATAACTAAGTTTCATTTTAAATATGTAAAATTGAACATTTTCACGTTTTGACACATCAAACAAAACTACATTTAGCTCGAATAGCATAAACGGCAACTTTTCCTTGATATTTTAATTTATCGTTATTGAAATAACAACACATATTGATAGATTTCCTGATATTGCCAAAACAACAAAAAAACACCAAAAATGTGTAAAAAGCGCAAAACGCGCTAAATAAATTTAGGAAAAGCACCAATTTAGCGCTTTTTTCAGTTACGCGTTTCAATAATATTTTTCGCGTTTTGGCACATCAAAAAGCACCAGATTTAGCACGAAAAGCACTAAGTTGGCATCCCTGTTGCTAATGTCTCTTCGCTGCATTTAATAGAAACCACACTGAGAGAATGATATGCTTAATATTAATGGATTTTTGCATAAAATCAATGAAGTTTCACTGGAACTCGTCCATTGAAACTTTTCATTGAATTAATGAAATTTTTCATAGAGAGTTGCTAAAAATTTAATTTTATTTATTAAAAGTTTCATACACTCAATGAAAAAGTTTCATTAAAAATGGATTCATAAAATATATGAAGCTTTTTCATCAAATTTAAGAAATTTTTCATTTACTTTGTAAAGTAAACTTCATTCGTTCATTGAAAATTTTCATTAAAACTCGTCCAGCAAAATTCCCTCTGTGCAGTAAAAGGCCATCTCGGCGAAGACTTTCTTTACCCATACGTCGCATTTTGTAATTATTACCATCTTTGTTAAGCATTATAGATTCCATACATGTTTGTAATGTCAAAAATATGTTTTCTAATTTATCTGAATGCTGTTAGTTTTTTCACACAAAATCAAAGAATTATTTTAATTATAATTTTCAACTTTGACATCGAATTAAAAATAAATTTAAAAAAAAATTGGAAAGTTTTCTATAAATTCAGAATCACTGATATGCCCTAGCAACTATCCAAAAAAAAATTAGTTTTTTTAAAAAAACCTCCACAATCCAAGCAGAAATATAGAAATGTTAACCTCATTTCGGAACGGAGGTACACAGAGAGAATTCCTTGGACGAGTGTTCTTCACAATAGGAATGAAAAATTTCTTAAACTCTATGAAAAAGCTTCATAGTTTTAATGAAAATATTTTTAATGAAACTTTTTCATTAGTCGTATTAAATTTTAACCCCTAAATTCATAAACGCTTTGTAAAATTATAGGAGGTTTATTGAACAAATTTTGTATGAAAATGACGTTTTGTAAATCTGCTTTACCTTTTCAAAGCGTTTATGAATTTAGGGGTTAATAAATAATATGAAATTTTTAATTAACTTTTATGAAAAATTGCATTAATTTAATGAAAAGTTTCAATGGACGAATTCCAGTGACAATTCATAGATCTAATGCAAAAATTCATTGATATCATGCAGATAATTCTCTCAGTGTAGTAATTGTTTTAAAATGTACCACGACTAATTTTTACGGATAAATGATTGTTTCTATGGTAGTAAAGCAAATGCTATCATAAAAATTCTTTTTTTGAATGAAAAGGAAACGTTTGAGTTTTTTCAAAATGCTGTAAAATACTTAGAAAAAAGATATGATTTTGGAGAAAAATCATTTTTTTTAGCAAATTGCTGTTTAAAATATAAAAAACTCGTTGTTGTCAAGGAATAATTCAGCAGAGCTTCCAGTTATTTTAAAAATTCAAATTCAATTGATACTGATATGTTGTATGCAGATTACTGCTGCCTCCGGGAAGTTTTTGAAGAATTACCAAAAGACATATCCATTGACAACATATGGGCCCATTTGTTTACAAAAATGTGGTACAAAGAATGTAGAAAATATGTATAAATTAATATCATTTATATTTTCAGTTCAATTTTGCAATGACAGTATGATTGTGTTGGCACAACATGGCATAACACCTTGCTTGAATAAACATGACATAGCAATGCATGGAATTTTTGATAATGACATTTTTACATCAAATGTCGAATTGTGCAGTACTTTCCCAGCAAAATCTTTCATTACCAAATAAGTGGTTATATAATAGAAATTCATAGCTCCGCACAACTTATTTTTTGGCGTCTAAACTCATTATTTTTGTTTGGCGTGGTCGTTTTTATAAGTAGTCACGCTTACCCGCTCGCTTACGAAAAAATGAGAAGTAAGTAGTTATGAGATTCTGAATAATAAGTGGTTACAAACATGCTTAGAAAAAGTTGAATTATAAGTGGTTATCCGACTGCTTACTTGATTCTTAAAAATAAGGAGTTTCACAAATACTATTAGCTTCAGGAAATACATACAGAGAAATTAAAGTTTTTGCTAGTATGCAATTTTAGTACTAGTCATATTTTAACACAAAACATATTAACATGTAATAAATATAAATGAATAAAATTTAACTATGTAAAAAGTACTTATTTAAACTATTGCGAGTAAGTCATTATTTTATATTCAAAAGCAATGACTACAATAGGCCGTTATTAGGAAGTCATTATTTTACAAAGTAATGCAAAAGGTAATGATATATCATTATTGGTAATGCAAACAGCAATGAGGTGTGATTACCAATATTTTGCTGGGTTATTATATAATGAAACTAAAATTTTGTACTGCTTATAATTCGGTGTCAGTACTAGTTATTTTTGTTAGACGAAGACGTGTTTGTATTTAATTACAAAAATAATTTGATATTGGTAACTACTTATTTTTTAAACATTAATAAGTATATGAGTAAGCCTTATTTTTAACAACTTGTAACCACTTATTTTTTAACTGCTTATTAGCAGCCGAATAACTAAATATTTTGGTAACTACTTATTTTCTATATTTTTATAATGCAGTGGGTAAGAGGGTGCACAAATTTTGTGTGTTTTTTCCTGCAGCGAATATGGACAACTACTTACAAAAATGACTTTGTCGAACAAAAATAATGAGTTTTGACACCGAATTATATGTAGTAGGCCCTAATTCAGCTGCTTATTATTTGGATATTAGTAATAAGCACTCCTTACTGAGATTTTGCTGGGTATAGTCCGTAGATTATGAATTTTAAACACAGCACTCAAAAAATTGCAAATTAATGGCGCAACGCGAAAAAAGACTATATTACAAAAATTGAATTAAAAAACTTAATCAGTGATATTCATTCTGCAAACAAATATACTGATGTAAGAATTTTCCTTTTTGCAAATTTTTGTTCCGCGCTTTTTTTTTTTTTGCAATTAGTCACCGAACTTTGTTCTATGAATAGCGATTCATTGTCCCTAGATTATAAATTTTATAAAACCGCACTTAAAAAATTACAAAATAGTCGCGGAAGGTTTCATGGTACAAAAATTGAATTAAAAAACTTAATTAGCGATTTTCATTATGCAAACAAATAAAAATGTTCCTTTTATAGTCCCTAGATTATGATTTTAAATAACCACGCTTAACAAATTGCAAAATAATGACGGAACGCGAAAAAAGGCTTTATGGCACAAAAAATTAATAAAAATCTTAGTCGGCGATTAACATTCTGCAAACGAATATTTTGATGCAAAAATTTCACTTTTTGAAAAACTTCACTTTCAAACTATACAAATTTCAATGTCAATTTAATAGCTGTTATGCATAAAAAGTGTACCTACTATCAGACAAAATTATATAAAATCAGATATTTTTATATCGAATTAGATATAATATGATGTCCTAGATATGGACAAATCTCGGATAATATCTAATTTTATATAATTAGATACATGTAGATAACCCATTTTTCGGATCAAGCTGTATGTGGTTGTATATGGGGACTTATCAAATAAGATATAATTATATATGACACCATATTAAGATTTTTACCCGGGTAATTAAAAACAATGCAAAATTTGTATTTAATTGCGTTAAAAATATTATAAAACATACTTAAATTCAACTGACTACATTTAATACATCAGTAAAAAAATCTGCAAACGGGTTTCACATTGATTTGACTAATTTTTAACAAAGTTTTAGTTGAAACACTGATTTAAACAAAGATTTTAGTTTATCTTCATTTAACACAATACTAAAAGTCCTCAGTTCTTTAACTAAATTTGAGTGTTAGTTTTCAAAATTATTTATAACTAATTTTTAAGAACCCATTCGTTAAATTTTACACAATTTATTGTTACAATATAATATTTTCATGTTTCTGTTATTACCCGGTAGATAGCGCCACCAATGTATCCGAAGTTTTAAAGATGGCGATATTTCTTTCCCTCCCGATTTTTTAAAATGTCCCATATCTCGAAAACTAACAGAGATAGAGCAAAATTGGCGAAAAATTCGACTGCTCCTAACCATTAAATCGTTATCTCTACCCAAAAATGGTCCTTGGTAGAGCCTTGGGCGCTCGCAATTTGTAATAAAAATTTTTCATTTAATAAAATTGCCCATATCTCGAAAACTAAGCGAGATAGAGCAAAACGTCCAAAATGGCGGGAATCATAAAAATTATTCGCTATTGAGAGGTCTGAAATCCTTCAAATCTACAAAAAGTGCGTTTTTAAGTGTCCGCATTTCCCTAAAGGGTGAGTTACCCAACCGTAAACGTAACTGTAACGAACCAGCTGTTTGGAAACCACAAGAAGAAGTGTATACAAATAGTTTCTAACGTGTAAATGTAAACGTACTTGCCGGATCATTCTGTTGAAATCAGAATTTTCTATCCGTCATCGAAACAGCTGAATGATTTAGTCTGAAAAAATATAAAATGAATACAGAAAATAGATTCAAACAATAAATAAGAAATAAAAATTAAAAAATAAATTGAAAAAATTTAGAATAAAATATAACACCACATGAAATAGATGCTTAATAGTAATGTCGTTTACGATATTCTATAAGTGTACTTTTTAGCTACGGAACCTTTACGGTCCCATAATTCGCCCTTAAGAGATGATTCCCTACTTTTAGGTAATTTTTAACTCCAAAATTTTCATATAAAAATCCGCTGCTCAAAAATTGTCTGTTAAATGACTACTGGAATGAATGTTGTTGGTAGGTATCATAGCGTTTAATAAATTTTTAAAGAAAATCGGGAGATTCACCTTAAAAATTGTTCAGCCATTTTTTTAGCTTTATTTTAGCCATTTTTTAGCCATTTTTCCGCAGAAATTTAGCCATTTTTAGTAACCAAGTTCTGGGAACACTGGTGACTACCCAGTCAGAAATCGCCAGTGGTACAAAAAATCAAGCACTGGCATACCACTGGGTAACCATGGTATTAAAAATAAATGACTGGCAGAACACTCATTTGGGACGCTTTGCCAGCGTTTGCGAAAAGCGTTTTACCAGTATTTTTTTAACAAAAATTTCGGTGGTTTATAAAAAAAACCACTGGCAAAGAATTGGCTTAGAGTGATATGCCAAGGTTTGCAACCAGTGGTTATCCAGTGCTACCTAACCAATGCTACCAGGCGTACAAAAATCAATTCACTGAAAAACAAATGATTTTATAAAAATGCTGACGCTTCGTTAAAAAATATTTGTAGTCGGAAGGTTCCGAGTTCAAATCCGGTTGCAAGCAAAAAAATTTTTTTGGATTTTTTTTAATTTAAAATTTTTTTTGTTTCATTAAATTAATTTCTTTGTTTGTGGGAAAGCTCCTTCAAGACCAACTTTCTTTTTGCCCTCCAAACACTGGCATACTAGTTACTAAAAATTGTTTGCCAGTACTAGCATTTTGGCACAGCCAGTAGTTGTCCAGCTATTATCACTCATTTATGTGTTTAGCCATTAAATATTATATGTCTCGTTAGCTCAGTGGGTAGAGCAATCGTCTGCCAATCTGACGGCCTGGGTTCAAATCACGGCAGGGTCAAAAAAATACATATGAACTTTTTTTTAATTTTATTTTGGAAAATATATTTCCAGACCACCTATTTATTGGTTTTGCCAGCGTTTTGCCAACGTTTAAAAATTTTGTTCCTTCAGTGCTTTTCCGGCGATTTTTGAACAGCCGGTCCTTTTGTCTAATGATGTTATCATTTTGGGAATGGGAAAGCACTTTTTGCCAATACTTGTACCACCTGTTAAAGTGCTTTGCCACCGCTTTCCCGTTTGTATTTTTCTGACTGGGTACACTTAAAATAATACGTCAGTAGAAAAATCTGTCAAACCGGTTTCAAATCGATTTGACTAATGATTTAAGCAAAGATTTTAGTTATCTTCATTTAACACAATACTAAAAATCTTCACTACTTTAACTAATTTTTAGTGTTAATTTTCAAAATTATTTAAAACTAATTTTTAAGAACCCAAAATTTATTGTTAAAATATAATATTTTCATGTTACTGTTATTACCCGGTAGATGGCGCCACCGATGTATCCGAAGTTTTAAAGATGGCGCCATTTCGTTCCCTCCCGATTTTTTTAAATGTCCCATATCTCGAAATCTAAGAGAAATAAAGCAAACCCAGTGTAGAAAATCATTACCAGATATGTGGTTATGTAACTACATACTTGGTAATGGTAACTAGTTACATTTGTTATTACATTTCTTATTACCTTTATATGGCGATGTCGCGAAAAATAATGAGTTGTCGTTACACACCAGCATACGAAAAATCAAAAAATATATCGTTACCTATGTGCTTACCAGTACTGACAAAAATAATGAGTCTAAAAATAGATTTTCTAAAAAATAAATTATATAAAAAAAAATATTTTTTTTTGTATTTTTTTTTTTTAAATAAAATTTGCTGGTGCGGGAATCGAACCTGGGTCTACATTTTGCCAGTCAACAGCTCTACCATCTGCGCTATATCGACATGTAATATTTAATAGATAAAAACACAATTGACCTGCTGCACACACTTAAGCTTACTCGCCAACATACAAAAAATGAAAAAATATGTGATTACATATATCCTTACCAGTGTTTAAAAAATATTGAGTCTAAAAATAGATTTCAAAAAATTTTCAACAAAATATAAAAAACTATTTTCTATTTGAAATAATGATAAAAATAAGTCATTATCCGTAACTCATTATTATGTGTTTTAAAATAATACAGAAGGTAAGTGGGTGTCATTACTGGTAGTCCAAAAAATAATGATATGTCATTACCGTTTCTACACTGGGAAATTGATGAAAATTTCGACTACCCCTAACCGTTTAATACCCCAGCGAAAGTGGGTATCTCTATCCAAAAATTGACCTTGGTTTTTTAATAAAAATGTTCCACTTCATAAAATGGCCCATATCTGGAAAACTAAGCGAGATCGCGCAAAACGGACAAAATGTTTTCTCCATTGTAGTGCCCTTATATGCCCTCACATGATAACAAATTCTACGACTCAGTATAATTACAGATGAAACTGTAGTTTTACAAATTATTTACTTAAATTTAGATTTGTTAAATTTAACAAAACAAGTGTTAAAATCAACAAATTTTATTTTAAGCCAAAAAATAGGAGTAAATTTTGTTAAAGTAACAAATTTTTCTGTTCAGCCAACAGACTTATTATTTTGAGTGTACCTTATCCTTGAGCACATAAACCCATTTTAACTAGTAAAAAAAAGCATAAATTGCTCGAAAGCGCATACTAAAATGTTTGAATATACAAAGAATGTGCTCATATTTACATTTTAAATAAACAAGCTAAATATTTTATTGAATATATCGTAACAAATGTATATTTAACAATAGGGTAGAGGGTGATCCTTCGCCAGTGGGGCACATACACTAATCCCATTTTTCTCCGCTATTAAGGGAGATAAAAAATTGGAAAAAATATATTTTGTGCACTTTTTAATTACCTATCCTAGACATCCACTTTGATGAATTTATATCACATGTGGTCACAGACAGACGTGTTTTTGTGTTTTTTGGGGTGCCAAAAAAATAATAGGAAGCAACTACATTTTGCAATAACTTCCTCAAATCGTGTGATAAGAAAATAATTTTTCATTATGTTAGACCTACGATCCTAAGGTCTCGAAAAATAATAATTTGATTTTAATAAATGCTTAAAAAGTGTGAAAAGATATTAATTTTATTTTATTTTTTTTACCAGATGGCCCCTGGAGCTATAAAGAGTTGGTGCATCCCTGCCTAAAATGCTCTATAAGACTTTTCTATATATTTAAAATATGTTTAATAGTAAATTAGAACAATCGTGTTCATTCTTTAATTTATATTAATTATTCAGTTTTTTTAATTTTGACGAATCATTATATTATAGTTCCAAATTATTATACCCTACACCACTATGTGGTCAGGGTATTATAAGTTTGTGCTGATGTTTGTAACACGAAAAAATATTGGTCGTAGACCCACCTTATAGTATACCGATCGGTTCAGAATTTTTTTTTTTTTTAATGTAGTGGAGATTTATTGATTAAAAAGAATCACATATCTTAAAGAACTTATTATAAATTATTTATTGCAGTCGATAAAAGATTGACTTTGCTGAACTAACAAATTTTTTTGTTGAAATTGTATCTAGCTCTTTTGGCGAATTTACCCCAGTTTTGGGGCAGTTACGCCGAATTGAGTTACTTTGAAAATCATTAAAAAAATAATAGAAAATATGCAAATAATTAAAATAAAAATCATAGAAATTAAAGCCAAGATAGGCAGGTTTTCAATTTGAAAGTAATTTTTGAAAAAAAGTAGGGGTTAAGAAATGACAGTGCTTTGAAAAAAAAGTGGCGAAGGATCCCCCCTCTACCCTACAGGGTTAGACGATTTTAGTGTTACCTATTCAAACGACCATATTTTGTTTGTGTGAAATTATTTTTTATTGATTGAAATTACAAAATGTGTGGAAATAATCAAAATTAATTATTAATTAATAATCAGAATCCATTCACTTTAGCTCGATGTGGCAACCTTTTGCCTTGCCTATGTTCTTGAAACGGTTAAAAAAATGAGTTGCATGCTGCACGAATATGATCATCCCAAGAAAATCTCCGGCATGTACGGAATCATCAATCCGGCTTTTGCGGCACGTTAACGGTCCGTAAAACAGGTATCAGTCAAAGTTTGTACGTATACGGAGCAATAACAGACCGAACTTTCGAATCCGTTTTGGTGTATCCGTTTACGCACCGTTAAATACAGAATTCACCAATTTTCATCAGTTTGAACTCCGTAGCTAACGGTGTGGTCTTTCTTCAGTTTATTCGTGAAAATTGTCGAAATATAATTATTTAAATAATTTAATATGGATCGCGTGATAAAGTCGGTTAAAAAAGTTTCTGGATGTCGTAAAAATGAGCATCCTGTCTTGGCCACTTGTCGCAATAGCCAAATTACTGGAATTCATATATAGTGAACAAAAAAAAAAAAGTTGGACACTATAAAATAAAATGAACAACCATGTTATTTGAATTTCTTTTTAAAACAACATAAGCACATTGTACGTAAAACAGAGACTATTAATTATAGAGATATGAAAACAAAACTTACACTACTCACCGGTAGAGGGCGCTGAAATTGATATCAGTTTAGTATCAGTTGAGCCTATATTTAAAAACTCAAAAACTGATGAAAACTGTTCAAAATAAGGAAAGAAAACAACGCGGAATACATTCAAATAATAAAATTTGAGATATCCGTTTGTTTTTTTGCTTTGTTATTTGTTATTATTTAAATTTAAATAAAAAGAAAATTGTCAGTTTTTTTAATAAAGTGCCATCTAGTGATAACGATGTTTTTATAACTTGTTTTTTTTGTGATGCCAAACCCCTGCGTAAAATTAACAGTAATTTTATGCTTTTCAATATCTTCTTTCGTTTTTTGTCTTTTATATTGATTACAACTTTTTTTAGTACACTGTATGTAGAATCATTAAATAGTGAGTGTTTATGAAATTGTATATGTTTTTTCACCGGGGTTTGTTTAACGGAATGCAATTAAGCAAATATAAATATTTTATGGTACTCTAATGGTTTTACATTAACTGATTTTTTTATCTGATTTTACATCTGATGTGATTGTCAACAAAACATCTTGTATATGTGGTTGCACATATTACATCGGATTCTTATAATTTTATGAAATATTTCAAAAGAAATCTGACTGCCAAAATGTCAATCGGATTTTCTATACTTATCAGTCATAATGTGTGTATTGGAGTGGGCCGTCGTGTGCCATCGATTTTTCGATAGCTTTTGGCATGAGGAAAAAAGTTCCACTACGACATAACAAAAAAATCATTTTCTAGGCGCCCAAATTTCGACAAAACTCGTCTAAAAACCCAAAAAAAAGATTTTTTTCGAAAAAAAAATGATATCGCCATCGTTTTAAGCGTACAATTTTACCTTGGATAGGATATATTTATAAATTTGAAATCGGCGAATTTTTTTTTAACATACCTACTAAAAAAACCTTAAAAATTAACGCGTAAAAAAGATCGGTTTTTCGACTAAAACTGGTCCAAAACCTCAAGAAAAACATTTTTTTGGCAAAACTGCTAGCGCCATCGTTTTTAGCGTACAATTTCACCTTGGAAAGGTAATATTTAAAAAAAAATTAAATCAGCCGATTTTTTTTAATTGTCTACTAAAAAAAACCTTAAAAGTAAGAGTTGAGAAAAAGTCAAAAAATTTAAATTTGGGAGCCTCGAAAATGATTTTTTTGATAAGTGGTAGTGGAACTTTTTTTTCCTCATGCCAAAAACTAGCGAAAAATCGATGGCACAATATCGATTGCTAAATCGACCCATCCTAGTGTGTAAACTATAGGATTTCGTCTATCTGAATCACTTTTTGGCAGGGTTGGCAACCGTTTCATAAAGTTAGTGATAAGTGATAACGTTATTTCAACAGTATTTCGCTAGGTTATTTTAAGGTTATCGGTATTTTAAGTTATATCGTTAAGTTATTTTAGGGTTAACGGTATTTCAAGTTATTTCGTTACGGTATTTTAAGGTTAATGGTGTTTTAAATAAATTCGTTAGGGTATTTTAAGGTTAACGGTACTTTACGTTATTTCGTAGTATATTTTTAAGATCTGTTTTGGCTTCAAATAAAATTTGTTGATTTTAACAAATTCTTTTGTTAAATTTAACAAATCTAAATTTAAGTAAATAATCTGTAAAACTACAGTTTTATTTGTAATTATATTGAGTTGTAAATTTTTTCAAATTTAGGGTCTCAGGGCCCTCCCCGGTCCCAGTCCATATCATCATTTTATGAAGTGAAAAAGTTTTATTAAAAATTTCCGAGGGTCCAAGGTCCCACCATAGTCCATTTTTGGATACAGATAACCGCTTTCGCTGGGGTATTATACGGATGGAAAGAAATAGCGACATCTTTAAAACTTCGGATTAGGGTTTGGGGAAATCCCGGGAAAAGTTTGCCGGGAATTCCCGGGAAAATAATATATTTTTCCCGGGAAAAAGGGAAATTTAACAAATATTAATTTTTTAAATTGTTTTTGTTTGGAATAGGATTTTTTAATTTTAGTCATAAAAAACATTTTAAATACCAAAACAAAAATGTCATTGTTAAAATCTTTTATTTTACACACAAAAAAAAATGTTTGCCAAGTAATTAGGAGCATTTCAACTAATAAAGATTTTTCGCATAACTTATTCAAAATTTAAGTAGTAAAACCTAAAAACTTGGTAAAATGTTTAAAAGAAATATGAAAAAAAAGTTTTGTTTTTTACAAATAATCGCCCTTACTATCTAAATTTTTCAAATGTATATTTTAGGTAAAGTCAACTTTAGTTAAAATATTGATTGGCGGTATACCTTGACTTGGTTTATTTTTTGAGCATTATGATTGGTTCATTTATTTTCAACCAATCAAAATGTTTGAAAATATAAATATTTTTGTAAGGTTTTCATACACAAAATGAACAAAACCGTTTGATTAGAAATAAAGTCGACTTTAAATTTAAAATACTCCTTTATATTAAGGGCCAATAATTTCTTTAATATATTCTTTTATACTAAAGAATAAAATGTCAGGAGTATGGAAATACTTCACAAAAAAGGACAATGCAACGCAGTGCAATATTTGCCCTAAAAGACTAATGGTTAACGGAGGTATCTAAATTTGGTTATCCGACATCTAAATTTGGTTCACAAAAAAAAAATAAAAAAAATTGATGGTCATGCAAATTTTCTTGAAGAAATCAACAACAAGAATAACGTTCCAGCTAAAATTAGCAAAGTTCCCGAAGAAGAAAGTGTAAGCTGAATAGGCATTGAATGTTTTATGGTAGGGCAAACATTTCCTGAAATGGTATCCAAATTAGCCGCAGTCGACGGAATGTCAATCCGTACCATAACTAGATCTTCGTTTATTCGAGAAAGTTTTTATAATAAAAACCTGGCATTGCCAAAAAATGAAAGAACATTATATTAAATTATTACAATCATGTAAAAGATATCATGATAAAAGAAATATCGAGCAATATTTCTAAAAATAGGAAATTTACTATAATCTTAGATGAATGGACAAGAATATCACAAAAGAGATATTTGAACATATGTATAAACGGAAATAATTCATTTTATACCCTGAGGTTGGTTTATATAGCAGGAAGATATAATGCTGATGAAATAAGAATTGTAGAAATAAGACTATAAGAGTTTTATTTATCTTTGGAAAATAACATTGTGGCCACCATATCTAATGGGCCAAATGTGATGAAACGGTTTGTTTCCGACAGTCCAGTCGTGGGTGCTTTTTGCTGGAATCATGCAATTCATTTGGCAGTGCTTAGAGTAATTTATGTGAAATCAAATGTTCAACATTCTGATATTTTTACTTTGAATTCTCACTACACAGACTGAATTTGTACTGAAATAGTGTTTTTTTTAACAAAAATTACTTATGTATATAGGTGGTTTTCGTTAACAATTTTGTTCAAAAATATTTCCCGGGATTCCCGGGAATCAAAATTTTTTATTTCCGTTTCCCGGGAAATAAAAAAGTCCGGGAAATCCCAAACCCTACTTCGGATACATTGGTGGCGCCATCTACTGGCCAATAACAGAAACATGAAAATGAAAATTGAAAATGAATGGTTTCGTAAAAATTAGTTATAAATACTTTTGAAAATTACCACTCAAAATTAGTTAAAGTACTGAGGATTATTGGTATAGTGTTAAATGAAGATAACTAAAGTTATTAGTTAAATCAGTGATTCAACTAAAAATTTGTTAAAAATTAGTCAAATCGATTTGAAAATCGTTTGACAGATTTTTCTACTGACGTATTATTTTAAGTGTAGTTAACAATTTCATTTGTAATTAATCAAAACAAACTCATACAAATTTATATTTTTTGTTATTGTATTTTTTTATTTTTAATGCTTTTTATAGAAAAAAGCCTAACGTAATTCTATTTCGTTAGGGTATTTTAGAGTTAACAGTATTTTAAGTTATATCGTTAGGGTGTTTTAAGGTTATCGATATTTTAATTTATTTCGTTAGGGTATTTTAAGGTTAACGGTATTTTAAGTTACTTCGTTAGTGGTATTTTAGGGTTAAAAATAGTTCGTTGAAAGGGTATTGAATCGTCAGCGGTATTTTACGGTTAGTGTTTGCCAACCAGGCTTTTTGGACAGATTCTATGACTTATGATGTAATGTAAACCCCGCTTAAACAGTTTGAGTAAAAAAGTTTGCGATATTTTTTAGTGCTCACCCTGCTCTTCAAAATGGCCCAGATGGAATAGTCCATCGGATTTGCCTCTGGCGAATTCGAAAGCCATTGTGTGGAGGAAATGAGGTGTGGAACATGGTTTTTTAACCATTCTTGGTTCACACGAGCTTTAGGAGACGGTGCCGACTCTTGTTGGAACGTCCATGGTCTACGACCGAAATGTTTGCGTGCCCACGGCTCTAAAGCAGCTTCCAAAACATTTTTCCGATAGTAAGTCGCAATGACTTTGACACCAGGCTCCATGAAAACGATTGGACAGCGTCCATCGATGGTCACAGCTGCCCATACCATTACTTGAGATGGAAAATTACTTCGGGTGGCCGTTCGTAGGCTCAAATTTTCGTGAGTTCGTTCAGTTAAGTAAACACGATCATTTTGAGAGTTTATTAACTGCTCAATAGGAAAATTGTTTTCATCAGAAAACACAATGTTTGGAAATTCGCCACGTTCGTGCAAGCGTAACAGCAGTAACAGCTAATTTAATACGATTAATCGATTAATCATAATTTGTAAAAAATTACAAAAATGTTTATAAAATATATACTTGTTATTAAAAACAATATGCTAAAATCCCAAAACTTATTTAACAAATTGTGAATAATAATTTGCTGTAGTACTGCACAATTTTATGTAAAAATGTCATTATTAGAGTATCCAAAACCGTAACCGAAAACGGGTTATTCGGTTTTTTAAATTTCCAAAAATCGTCCGGTTTCAAATAATTTCTAAATTCGAATAAACCGAAAACCGGTTATTATATGTCGGTTAACCGGTTTTTAAAACATGTTTTTTTTTCAAAACTATTTTAAAGCTAATCTTTCGAAAATTCTATATTTCGACTGCATTTTGTTTTTAAAGTATTATTTTAACAAACAAACGGCAGAAAACAGGCTTTGAATTCAGCGAACGTAATTTTTGTTTTTCAATTAAGTGAACGTATTTTTTTTTTTTTTAATTCAGTGATCGTATTTTTTTTTTCTTTTTTAATTCACTGAACGTAATTTAATTTCACTGAACGTTATTTTTTTTTTAATTCCCTGAACGTAATTTTATTTTTTTTTTTTTTTTAATTCACTGAACGAAAATGAAATTGAACCAATTCTGTGGTGAATTAATTCAGTGAATTAATTCAGTAAGGAATTAATTCACTTTTTTCCGTTCGAGTTATAAAATTGAACGCATTCACCAGTGAATTAATTCATTTGATTTAATAAAGAGAACTATTGCAATGGAATTAATTCTTTGAATTTATTGTTTGATGAACGCGTACAGTTGAATGAATTCAGTGAATTACTTGAGAAAAGGAATTCATTCAATTCTAGAGAAAATTGAATTCGATTGGTAGTGAATTCATTCAAAAAAGAATTAATTCTTCAAAACTCTGAATATAAGTAGACTTAAAATAGCGAAAATAAATAGTATTTCTGCTGTTTTCAGAACAGTAGATTGTCTTCTCATTAAAAAATACATAAATTAAATTTTGGAAATGTAATTGTTTTTCTGTGATGTTATTAATTTACTTACATTCAGCATTTTTTCTGATTTCGGCAGAGTAAAATGTCCTTTGCAATTAACTAAAATTTAAATTTTTGTCTAATTGCATCTGATCGTGCTATCTTTTGCGCTTTTGTATCACCCAAAACTCGTATTATTTTATAAAAAGCCGCTAGTTTGACGTTTTTTTATTTTTTTATTTAGCGCTTTCAGCGCCTTTATGGTTAAACCTTTATTTTGCTACAATTTTATCTAATTTAAATGTTTTGTTATTATTTTAACAAAACATTATTATGTGATATTAAATAATATTTCACCATGATAAGGGTTTTAGCGCTTTTTAAATATTAGGTCGCATAAATTAGTTGAAAAGTACATATTTTGATCATAATTAGTTGCAAAGTACCTATGCTTTCAGTAGCTGTTTCTGGAGGGCGATTTTAACTAATTTTTATTAGCTTTTTTTAATATTTGTACAGGTTTATTTTTATAACAAAAAAAACCGAAACCGGTTTTAACCGGTTTTTTGGAGGAATCCGTAATCGAAACCGGTTTTTTAAAAATAGTAATTTTCGAACAAACCGAAAACCGGTTTTGTGAAATGGCCGGTTTTTTGGACACTCTAGTCACTATCAAAAATTTCTTGCATTACTATGTCATGCCAATTCAAACAAGGTGTTATGCCATGTTATGCTACCAAAATCACAATGTCATAGCATGTCATTGCAACTTAGCTAAGCTGTTGTAGGCTGTTATGTTCAATACCATGTCTTTTAATGTTTTTTCTGCAGCATGTTTTTAATACTGTTTAATCCTGCCTTGCATAAAATATTGATTATTCTTTATTATTAAATATTATATTATATTTTAAACAAAGAGCAAACAGAGTTCCAGAAAATAGGGAAATATTTATAAGTCGCATAACTTTGCAGTGGATTTAGGATAAATAGGGGGTGCTGATTTCGAATCTACAACCACCCAATCAGAAATCGCCAGTGGTACAAAAAATCAAGCACTGGCATACCACTGGGTAACCATGGTATTGAAAATAAATGACTGGGAGAACACTGGGAAACACATTTTTACCTAGCCAATGCTACCAGTGATTAGGGTGACCATTCGTACTGATTTGTTCGCGTGTACTGATGAAAACGTCGTGTACTGATTTGTACTGATTTTTAAAAATTTGTACTGATTGTACTGATTTTTGGCATTTAAAAAAATATTAAATTTTTTTAATAAAAAAACCCCAAAATGTTAGTACAATATAGTTCTTTTTATAGGATAAATTTTTGTGAATGTGAGAGGTTTTCTCTACTAGAAAGCATTCAAAATGATTTTTGTACATGTAAATTTATTAATCTAATATGTAGTTTCATACACAGAGAAGATTCGTAGTGACAACCGAATTTATCAAATGTTTCCATTGCGATAATAGAAAATCAGTAGACTTTGATAAAAATATTGTAATTATCCGAGTTAGGGCACGACATCAAAAGCTGAAAATTTTTCCGTACAAAAATCATTAAAATCTGAAGAAATATGTGGGTATTTCCATGAAAAAATTTTCGAATCTGTGGGATTTTCAATAGAAAAAAGTACACAAAACCTCCAGATTATTATTTTTAAAAACGTTAAGTGTTTTTGTAGAAAATGGTAGCCAAAATATGAAGTTTTTCTATTTCAGAAATCATAGAGAAATTAGAAAAGGAAAAAATTTGTTCTGACAGCAAAATTTGTAGCCAATCGATTGGTTAGATTGTATCAACAGAAAATTGGTTTAGACAATGCAATTTGCTCGTGACAACAGAAATTCTTTGGCCTGAATAAACATTGACGTTCATACTATCCTGGGTCATATTTGACTCCATTCGTAGCATGGCTATATTTCATCAATCTGTTACAAATAAAAAAAAAAATAGAAAAGGAATGGTAACAGATCATTGAAATTTCTAAATAATGGGTACGTTTCCTGTACTTAAAAAAACTGGATTTTTCATGCGAAAAAATTTTTGTCTTGGGTTCTGTATAGGGAAAATTGTGTAAGACTTTTTTGGATGGTATGCTGGTTAACCGAAAAAGTTTGTTGCCTTAACGAAACCATTCTATTGACAACAAATTAGGTTGGCTGCAAAATCATTTGTTTTTGTTGGATGATATTTTTTAAAATTTGTACTGATTTGAAGCCAGAAAAAATGGTCACCCTACCAGTGATACAAAAACCAATTCACTAATAGAGCAATGATTTTACAAAAATGCTGACGCTTCGTTAAAAAAGGTTTGTAGTCAGGAGGTTCCGAGTTCAAGTCCGGTTGCAAGGAAAAATTTTTTTTGGATTATTTTTAATTTAAAAATTTTTTTGTTCTATAAAATCAATTTTTTTGTTTGTGGAAAAACTCCTTTAAGACCAACTTTTTTTTGCTCTCCCAACGCTGGGATATTAGTTCCAAAAAACTCTTTGCCAGTGCTAGCTTTTTGGCACAGCCAGTAGTTGTCCAGCGATTATGACTCATTTATGTGTTAAGCTATCAAATATTATATGTCTCGTTACCTCAGTGGGTAGAGCAATTTTCTGTCAATCTGAAGGCATGGGTTCAAAGCACGGCAGGACCAAAAAAATACATATGAACTTTTTTAAATTTTATTTTGGAAAATATATTTCCAGGCCATCTATTTATTGGTTTTGCCAACTTTCAAAAATTTTGTTTCTCCAGTGCTTTTCCGGCGCTTTTTGAACAGCCGTCCTTTTGTCTAATGATGTTATCATTTTGGGAATACGAAAGCACTTTTTGCCAATACTTTTACCACCTGTTAAAGTGCTTTCCCATCGCTTTCCCGTTTGTATTTTTCTGACTGGGCAGTTTATTCAAATTGGCTTTAGATTTTGCACAATTCTCGATTTCACTTTTTCCATTTTTGAACCGATTATTTCAATTAAAAATTTATAATTTAGTAACTATAGCTCCAGAAAGAAAACCCTTTATACAGTTTAAGCTTAATCCCATGCCCTATTTTTCAAACTTAAAGGGTGAACACACCAAAATTGCGACACTTTGGAAAACTTATAACTTACTCAAAAAAATTTATATTTTTTGAAATTCAAATACCCTGAGTAGGACATGACTCATGTATGAGAAATTTCATTCGAATTTGACTTTTAGTTTCGTCAAAAATTACCACCGAATTAGAAACGAGGCAAATTATTTTGCACGAATATATAAAAAAGCCGGTTCTCAATGCGCGTAAAATTGCGAAAAATTTAAAAGTGCACCACTCGACAGTTTCCAGGGTTTTAAATCGCTACAAAGAAGGTCTGACAATTGCTGTAAATTGTAAATGAAGTCCAAGTTTCCAAAAAAATACATGGTTTGGCAAGCCATTTGCTCCTGTGGTCGTAAAAGCAGCCCTTTCATCACATCTGGAACAATAAACGCTCAAATTTATCTTGATGAGTGCCTCAAAAAGCGTCTTCTGCCATTTATTAAGAGTCACGTCACCAAACCACTGTTCTGGCTGGACCTGGCAAGCTGCCACTATGCCAAGGACACTTTGCAGTGGTACAATGCTAATAAAATCGATTTGGTATCTCGCGACTGCAATCCACCCAATAGCCCAGAGCTACGCCCTATTGAGAAATATTGGTCAATAGTGAAGGGAATATTGAAGAAGACAGGTGAACTGGTAAAAGATATTGCAGAATTCAAAACCAAGTGGTTGTCGGCGTCGCGAAAAGACGATGATGCACTCGTGCAAAAGATTATGGCGCGTGTGCGACGAAAAGTCCGATCAGTTGCATATGAAACAAATAATAACTAATCGGATGTGTTCTGCATTTCGAAGTGATTTCAAATCGCAGTGAAATTGAAATTTAAGACCTTATTCCACTGTGTTCTAAAATTTTATTTGATTCGATTTCTACTTTTTCTATTAAAATGAGCTATGTACAATCGTAATTCACTTAAATTTGAAATAAATCCCAATGAAATTGAGAAAAAAATTTATGAAATTTTCACTTTCACCCAAAAGTGAAATACAGAACATGCCCGAATATTTTAATATTTTATTACCTCTAAACTTCAAAGTATTCGAAAAAAAAATTTATTTCAAAGCCATCTAGTTTTTTTCTGGTATTAGTTTCTAAGTGTCGCAGTTTTGGTGTGTTCACCCTTTAAGTACCGTAAGTTGTTTGAGTTTCACGTGAAAAAACTGTTATACTCGTACTCCATATAAAAAAAAAAAATTTTTCTCGACAATGAGTTTCAGTTCGGTTAGCATTTGTGGTACAGCTTAAAAAACATAGTTTTACTTGTATTAAAGAAAATCGGGTTTTCATTGGTAGCATTCGGCAGACAAACCTTAAACTGATACCGGTGACTTGTAGCGATTTGTGATTACTTACTCTGCTGAACGATGTTTTCTTTGTTTTGTTTTTAAATACACGTTTCCTTTTATTTTTTTTTAATTTTTGTTTTCGAATTATGTTTGTATGTTTTTATTTGTCATTCTTACAAAACAATTTTTATTGTAAATGAACAACAACAAATGTACCACTTATTGATCAAAAGTAGCTAACCAAATATGACAGCGCTACCTGAGCGCTCAGACTGAGCGGTAAGTGATCAGGTCGTTCAGCAGATAGCTGTACAACTGTTGTAGAACTGTTGACTAATAAACTGTATCTGCCGAACGCACCCATTGTTTAGAAAAAGTATCATAACTAGAGTTGTCAAAACTGGTTTCCGAATTATTCGACAAACCCTTTTTTTCTATATTTCCGGGTTTTTTATAGGGCGGTTTTCAAATTATTCGAGAACCCGTTTTTTTAGTGTCGAATAATTCGACATTTTCGAATATTTATAAGGTGAAAATTTTTAATAAACTTTCTTCATTTGTTCAATAATTATGCAAAATATTTAATTGCCTATGCATAATACTTTGAAAACCTTATAACCTTATAGAATGAATTTTGTATGGAAAATCTGTTTTATAAGTTACTTCAAAATTTTCAAAGTGATTATGCATATGACGCTTAATGTTTGATTCTCTCCTTTAGGTAGGGGTTGCTATGACGTACATTAGTGAACTATTATCACAATAATTTATTTTTTAGAAACAAAAATGTTGCAATTCTTTTAAGAGACTGTTTTTCTTGCAGAATTCTGCATTTTTTTCTCTATCTTAAAAAAGTCATAATTGTTTGACAATAAGTTAAGTAGGAAAGTTCTAAAAGTTTGTCTTAAAATGCATTTAAGCTCAATTTTTCCATTTCCTCAATAAATAAAAGGAGTTTTTTTTCTTATTTTTTAGCCCACGTTGATAAAACATTTTGCGATTTGAAAACGTAAAATTGTAATAAAAATTTTAAAAGTCACAAATTGTTTCATATTAATTGAAAAACTACAATCTTCATAAGGCCAAAGTTATTTTTTGCGACATTTTCAAATCGTCTTGTCTATTAAATTAATGCGAAAAAACTTCCACGGTAATTTTGTAACAATTCCAGAGCAAGTGAAAAATAATTTTTATTTTTTATGGAGGTTAATAAATTATTTCGCAAAAATTACGAAAATAATGGACTTTTAGATCTGTCCGAAAGTGTTTTTATTTAGAAACAAAACAAAAAAAGCACAAACAGCGCCTTTAGAAAAAATAGCTTTTAGTTTTAAAGGTGGATTCGCACTAATGGAATAATTTACGCTGCGAAATGCTTTCAAGAATGGAAGAAAATAGTAAGTTTCAAGATTTTTAGCAATTCTTTGCAAGTTTTATAAGAAAATTTGCATATAGTATAGCAAAACCGGAAAACCCGGTTACTCGAACCGGTTTTGAATTTAAAAAACCGAAAACCGGTTTTTCAAAAAGGCGTTTTTTAGAAATATTCGAAAACCGGGTTTTCAAATGGGTCGAATACGTGACAACTCTAATCATAACTTTGTCAATTTTTAACCAATTTTAACAAATGAAGGCTCATTTTACTAACTTTAAGAATATTGCTGTCTTAAAAGAAGATTTAAAAAAAACCCTCGTAGAAGTTGAAAAAGTTTAAAAAAACTGAAAATTCTAATTATTAATAAAAAAAATCTCTATATATTTATAATAATAATAATACAAAGAAGGTATACATTAGGGTGTCTTTTAAAAATAGATTTGTCATTACACCCACCAGTTTTATTGGAAATGGTCCCAAATGGAAGAAATTGATTTTTGTTTTGGATAACGTTAACTCCTGCCGAAAGTTGGACAAAAATGGCCCATTTTGGAAAAAAGTGTATTACTATTAAAAATTCCCAAAATTTGAAATATAGAAAAAAATTATATTTTATTTCATTTATTTAATATAGTCAAAATGATTCAGATATGAAATTTTGACTCCATCGCATATCTATAGCCCACTTTAGCCTGGAATCCAAAATAACCCACGAATTTGATAAAAATGCAGAAACGTGTTTTTTTTAAATTAATTTTAAAGATTTTTTAAAATGCTTAATTGGGAGTTATTTGTAACAAATAATAGTTGATATTAAAGAAAAAAAAAATAAATTGGAAAAATGATAATTCGAATTTTTGTGTTTGGAGCGCCTGCTTTCCAGGACATTTTACAAAAATCGCTTATTTTGTCAAAAATTTAAAAAAAATTGAATGTTTTCATCAAATTTTACATAGTTTTCGAAAAAGTATCACTTAAATTTGGCTAGACTATAATTATCTTTACATTTGTTTAAATCCTTGGTGGCCTGGTGTCAGAAAAGACTCATGAAACTTAATTTTAAATATGAACTACGAGATTGTAAAGCCATTAAATTGATAAAAAAATAAATCTCAACTGGATAAAAATAATTATTTTATGTAACATGATCCATATTGGGTTAATTTTTATACTTTTGGCCAAAAACGACCCACTACGAAATTTACAGAATAACACCTTTCATAGTTTTCTGAAAAATATCAGTTTTGAAGTAACTCTACTCTGCATTGTGAACAGTTAACATTTTAATCTGTGCTGCAGAGTAGAGTTACTCTATCATTGTGAAAGCACCTTAAGTCTCTGAAGACATCAACATTGAAAATTTAACTTAAAGGCCAGTAATAAGTAAAACTCTATAGATGAATATTTCTTCACTTCTGTATAACACAAAATTTTTCATACATGAACTATTTGATTGTTTTTCTTTAAAAAATTAAGCGACTTCTCGAATTACGTTTGCTTAAAACAGGCGCTAAAAGATGTCCTGGTTCACCTCTCAGAAGAGAAGTAATCTTACCGATAACTGCCACACTGGTAACTGGTCAGTTGGTGCACGGCTAAGGCTCGCGGGCTTGGGCGGGTGTTCGTTGCAGGTCAGTAAGATTGCAGTTAAAAAAATTTGTACCAGTGTACCAAAACTTGGAAAAACATTAAAAATTAAAGGGCCACGATACGAAGTCGATTTGCAACACGAAGATAGATAAGGTGTAATTATACATCGGCTCCCTCCCCTAGTCTTACCGAAAGACTTTCACCATGGTAGAACGTTTGCCAAATTAAAATACTACCCCGAACTTGTACACCTCGCCACTCAAATACCCACCTTCACGTTGGTCTATTCAGCCATTATAATTGAATCCGACAAGATATCGTTTAATTTTCAGTACAATTCAGTTTATTGCCCATAGGGCTCTTAAAGCAAAATACATTCGATTAACTGACTATAATAACTTAGAGTTAGGACCCTTATAGCTAACAAAATTTCAAAACGTTAATTGTGACTAAATATTTTCAAGGGAATTTAAACTATTAATGATTAACAATTGTAATACTTTTTGATTTAAAAAAATGTTATGATTAATTTTGGGCTCAGCCCTTAATAAAGGTCGATAAAGTTTTCAATGTATTTAAGTAAAGTTGTAATCAACTGTATGGTAAAGTTTACAAAACTGAATGGTAATATGAATTGAGATCTGTAAACGATAAGAAAGCGTGGTTAGTCCTGGTATATTACTCGCGAACTACGTAACCCGAGTACCTGCGAATCGTATAAAACGTTTTCCGATACACTATATGATTCCGTGTTCCGATTACGGTTTTTTCTTTTCGTTTTATTTTGGCGGTCACGAAATAGTTTTATGTTGTTTTTCACTTCGACGTTTCAAAATGGTTTCTCGAAAAAGAAAAAAAAAATAAACTTCAGATCCGGAATTTTTCGCACACGACGTTTTAAGTATCCCCTTTTTGTTTTGTTCGCGATATATTTTATAAATGGATATTTTTCTGATGCAAGTGTTTTTATATATATATATTCTATGGTATGCTATGAGCTACTGTCTACATAAGCGAATTTTGTAAAATTTTTTGATTCACTATCATTACAAAAGAAGAAGAATTTCCCCTTGAAATTTTGAAGGCCGATTCTTGCTAAAATAAATCTCTAGAGCACTCATCAAAATATTTTACAATTACACTTCGACTCTTTGTTTTTTTTTTTTTTTTTGTTAAGCAATTTACCGAACTAAATTACTAATATTGATCCGGTTCTAGTAATCTTTTGACCAAATCCAACTTTTCATTTCACTTGTGGAGAAATCACTCTTTGATTGCTCTTTATTAATTTTTCAACAACATCCAAATTGCGGTTAGCCGATAACAAGTTATCGTCTACTAAAAATACTCTCGTCTTATTCCAGACAAAACGTTGAATGTGGCCAAATGATTATTTTGCATAAAAAAACAAATTATTTGTTTTACCGAAACTTCTATTGAAAATACTAATGGTGGATTTATAATATTGGGCACTTCCGCTTTTAGTAATTGAACTTTTAGTAAAACCCACTCAAATAGTTTCCATTACATTTAACTATTGGCATATGTGGAGGTATTTAAATGCCCAGTAGTGTACTATAATGTTCAACTACATGGTTTGCCGTACGATTACATTTGAAGCGATCGCGGTCATCCGAAATATCGTTCGCTGCCACCATATTTTGCCACTAAATAAGTACAAATTTCAATTACAGTGCACTAAGCAAGGTTTCACCCTTACCATCTACAAACACAACGATGACCAAAATCGAAAACTTTGGTCCGGTACAGCCAAGTTACGTTGCAAGATCTTATGACTAAGATATAACTCCGTAAGCTATAAATTTAGAAACAAGATCGTATCGCACTGTATGTACTTAATTTTCAATAAAAGTTTTCTCCTAACGATTTTTCCTTTTAGGTCAAATAATAAAAAAACAATTTACTTATCTTCAAAGATGATGAATGGTAATACAAAGGATGATAAAAATGATGATATTGGTCAAACTGAATGATGTCACAGCTAATGAATTAAAACCGGACACGTTAATTGTTGTCGCCGTAGTCGGCTGCTTTCCGTTGACCCTTAGTTCGCATCGGTGTTGGATTTTATTCTTGGCTTATGTTTTATTTTACATTCCCCCTTTTTTGTAAACTGGGTATTGCTTTTAACTGCTGTTGTTTTTGGTTGCTGTCTGGTGACTACTGTTGTCCAAAAGAATTCAAATAGTTGCTGCTCTCACCTTATATTCTCTATTGCCAACGTTTATGCAAACCGTTCCGTGCTGTCGATTTAAATCTTCTTGGTAGGAATTTGGGTTTGACCTTATGTCTAATTTATAAAACCTTATCGTTGATCTTTTCACTAATTGCTGTTGTACTTTACTAAACAAATTTGTTGTTGTGATTTAATGAAAAAAATTTTATTTTTTTTTTTTTGTTGCAAGTTTCTGAATTTGCCTAATTGAATTTGTCCTCCACTCGTGTTATGAAATTTGGGCTTTGCATTTGCATTTAAATTTGAACCAATATTATTTATTGTTTGAAATTTTTCGGCACTTTGGTAATTTGATTACAATATATTTGTGGCAAATTTTCAATCACCATAAATCGAATCGATGATAGGCTTGATTTACTCGAGTTTATAGCTGTGCAACAGACAGTTGTTGTTCTTTCTTTGTAACCTCTGGCCCGATGGCTGTGGCAACGACATGGGGGCTCTTTTCTCCCGGACCATAAGAAAAACATAACCTGGACGCGGCGTCTTGCAACCCAGATTGCGAATGGCTGTTGTTTTATCCTAAAATATCTTCCTGCCTTATGGACACCTGTTGGCTGCGTTGGTGTTTCACGCAAGGTTGCCTCTTTTCTAGCCGAATTTTAGCCGAAAATGGCCAGACGATTAGGGGAATCTTATTTCCTGCACGGTTTGCACCCTTGTTGTGAAATTTGCTTGGATTACTAAAATATATGTAGATTTCTTCCGCTCGCTTTAATCCAATACATCTGATCGATTCGGCTACCAACAGGAAAAAGGAAGTATGTCGGTCGTTGACACTTAGATATTGACACTTTGATGTTGCCAATTTTCTGCATTTGCATAATTGCAATTGTGGCCAACTTTCTTACTGACAATGCACTTAAGTACAGAGTTGTCGAACAGCGCAGTGTTGTCAACTATTGTACCCAACTAGCGAGTTTATGATCAAGCAAAATATATTCAAATTTTCAAAAAAAAACCGACACGGTACACACCCCCTTTCGTAGGTATTGTTACTTTATCATATTAGCAAATAGAATTTGCTAATATGATAAAGCGAACCGTTCAACCGCCCTATCCTAATCAACAATTGCCTACTTTAGTGGATCATTAAACAACGACTAATACTTTAAGTCCTTCGCGTGGAAGACACCCTGTGGTTTCCCTTGAAGGTCCTCTACTTCGTATAAATTGTTACCAACTGGTCACTTGATGAATTTCCTACAAAGTTTTGCCGATATCTGCTTAGCAAAGTCAGATTGTGGGAAATTCCGCCGGAAAACTTCCTGCCCGCACCTAAATTTTGTGTCCCTACATCTGAGGTTATACTTTCTAGCATTCGTCTCGTAGCTTTTATGGAGATTCTTCCGGACATTGTCGCGAACTAATTCCATAAACTCGTCTCTGTTCGCCATTCTATTTTCAGCATCATCAACTAGATCTAATTTTCGAGCTAACTTGTAGGCCGACGCGTGAGTTATCATGTTTGTCCCAAATAAACTGAAGTATGGTGTAACGCCTGTTGCCGAGTGTACAGCCGATCGCAAAGCGCACTCTATTTCGCAAAGATGAAGGTCCCAGTCCTGTTGATTACCTTCCAAGTATGACCGAATAGCTGATAAAATCGACTGATTAACGCGCTCTGACGCGTTAGCTTGCGGTGCGTAGTAAGCGGTCCTTATATGGTTTATTCCGAAACTCTTCATTAATTCGACGAAATCCTTGGAAATGAACTGAACACCGTTATCTGATACTAACGATTCTGGACACCCAAATTTATAAAATACTTCCTGAATCAAAAAGTTTATTACGTTTTTAGATTTAGCCTGGGGCATGGCCTTAAGCAACGCGTATTTCGAGAAACATTCCAGCACGATAAATATAAAACAGTTACCTTTCTTTGATCGCACATACGGTCCTAAAAAGTCTATAAACATTCTCTGAAAAGGACGTGACACGTCAGCTTCGTGACCCATTGGTGGTTTAAGGATGGTGTTAGCGGGCTTTGACTCCTTGCATACGTCGCACTGGTTAACGTGATTACGAATTTGAACATTCATGTGAGGCCAGTAAAAATATTGCCTAACCCTATAAATTGTTTTCGCTATGCCACCGTGAGAAGCCTCCGGAGGATTGTGAGCGTTTTCAATTATTTTCGCGGTTAGCCCCCCGGCACCCAAAGTTTCCAGCAGAAATCCTCATGTGCCACGTCACCGTCGTAATGCGCCGTCCGCTTATAAACTGAATTATCAATTACGCGGAGGTCTGGTAGACTATTTTCATTTGATCTAATTGTCTCAATTAATTTCATATAATCTGCACTTTTAAACTCTTCTGACGAAAAATCTACGACTAGATTTGTACCCCTATCGATCTCCTCTACCGCGTAACGAGAAAGTGTATCGGGCACGATATTCTGGGAACCTTTTCTATGGCGGATCTCAAACGCGAAGGTCTGAAGCTGAAGGCTCCATCTTGCCAAACGGCCACTCAGATCCTTTTGTGACATCAACCACTTGAGGCTTGAGTGATCCGTTATAACAACGAACTGCATCAGTTCAACATACGGCCGAAATCGTTTAACCGCTGCTACTACCGCTAAACATTCACACTCGGTAACTGAGTAATTTTTTTGCGCGGATATTAGCTTTTTCGAAAAGTACGCGATCGGATGCTCTCCGCTATTCTCATCTTCTTGGAAAAGAACCGCTCCCATACCAACGTCTGAAGCATCGCATTGAATGAAAAATGTTTTATTAAAATCCGGATGAGTGAGAACTGGACTCGCGGTTAAACTTTTCTTGAGTATGTCAAAGGCAACCTTCGCCTCATCAGTAAAATCAAATTTTCCTCCTTTTTTTAGTGTTTCACAAATCGGTGCTGTTACGGCGGTACCATCCCGTAGTACCCATGAAGCTTCGTACTTGCTTCGGATTCACAGGATATTTCATGTCAACGATAGCTTGAATTTTACTCGGATCGGGTTTCAATGATCCCTCCCCAACGATATACCCTAAATATTTTAACTCACGACAACAAAACTTTGATTTTCCGACATTTATGGTCAGTCCGGCCTTATCCAAATGAAATGCCACTTCCTTCAGCAGAACCAATTGCTCTGCGAACGTTGACGATACCACTAGCAGTTCGTCCAAATAGACAAAAACCCTTTCTCTTAGCCGGGCTGGAATGACCTTGTCCATTAAACGGCATAACCTTTGGGCTGCGTTGCACAAACCAAAAGGCATGACCGTAAAATGGTACAAGGGCCTCCCAGGCACGGTGAAGGCTGTTTTCTCTCGGCTCGTCTCTGCCAGTAGTATCTGCCAGAACGCGTCCTTGAGATCGACACTTGAAATATAATGGGTGTCACCTAGGCGACTTAACAGACCCTCTATATGGGGAAGCGGATAGGCGTCTTTAACTGTAAGGTGATTGAGCCTACGCGCATCCAAACATATCCTAACCTTTTCGCCTTTCTGGACAAATGTGACCCGATTGTTCCACGGACTCTCGCTCGGCTCAATGACTCCCAGTGCTAACATCCTATCCAGTTCCCCATACATCAGCTTCTGTACAGCCGGTGAAACTGGAAAATGTTTTTCCTTGACCGGAACCGCATTGCCTACATCGATATAATGGGTTTCGAGAAAAGTCTTACCTAACCCCTTACGAGTAAAACATGGAAACTGAGCTATAACTTCACCTAATTGTTCCTGCTGGAAAATGTTAAGTTCGTGCATCCGTGGAAAAGGCTGATCCTCGACTACGTCTTGTTTCTCCTTACCAATCGACAGACCATTAATTTCGAATTTCATCAGATTAAATTTTTTCATAAAATCGGCTCCTAAGTATAAACTAGACTTGAGTGTAGGAACCAAAAAGAAATCTATAGGCTTAGATGTTTTGTTAAACGTTACCTCCGCCCTAACTCTACCTATGACATCATTCGGTGTACCGTCAGCCGTTCCTATTTTCATATAATATGGATGAATAACTAACTTAGCTTTCTCCACGAAATCTAAGCATTTATTCCCCAAACATGTAACGGTGGCTCCACTGTCGAGCATACCTTGTATAGGGTGACCATTTATTTCGATAGTTGTGTAAAATCTGGAATCTGTGCCTTCGTAGATGCCTGCCGATGCGATCTCGAAACGTAGTTGTTTTCGTTCGTTGTATCTTTTCCTAGTTTTCATAATTTTCTTCGTTGGTCCGAAAATCCTTTCACGTGCTTCTTGATAATCGCGCATTCTGACATGAAGAGGTTTTAATGGCCGAGGCCTAACCTCTAATGCCCTTGACTCAGTTTTGTCTTATAGTTATTATAGGTTTATCTTCTAGCTTATTTTCATTCTTCAAGTCATTTACGTTATTGTAAGTAGTATCCGGACAGTTGTTCGAAAACTCGTTGTCGGTTTTTGAATTACTGTTTACTGTTGCTTGTTTTGCTGGTACTGGGTCAATGGATTCCTGGAACGAGCCTCTGTCCCAGAACGAGGTCCGTTCGCACTCCTGTTTCCCGCGCACACTGTGCATTTAGGTGAAACGACGTTTTCTAATCCACATCTATAACAAAATATTCTTCTTTGCTCTACTGGACAATCTATAAAAGTATGCCCTTTCTCCTTACAATTCCAACAAATCAAAAATCCTCGCTCATTAGTTATAGCATTGACCTCTACAAGCTCTTCCTCTTCTTCCGTTACCGGTTCATATACAAGCTCGTTTATTTGTCTGTTTGGGTACCTAGGATTAAGCGAGCGCTGATTATTTAGCATGTTCTCAGCTCTACTAGCTTCAGCTCTAAAATGGTCAAAACCAAAAGGTCTCACGGCAAAAAGGAGTTGCATCATGGAGGGCTTCAAGTTGCTTTTCATTATATCAACCAGATCTTGCTCCCTTAACGGATTATTTTGCTGATTTCTTAGGTGTAGAACTGCGTTACAAAACTCGTCGAATGACTCATTGTGCTGCTGTCGCCGATCCAAAATTTTCCGTTGTATGTCGAAATCACTTTCAAATCTGTGGAAGTATTTCACCAAAGCCTTTTTGAAACCCGACCAATCGTTTATATTAGGGTTCATTCTCCTATGGTCCCAAAGCCAATCAAAGGCTGCCTTTGCCATAAAATGATGCATGTTCCTAAGAACATCTGGCCACGAAACCCTAAAATACGATTGTAACGTTTCTACCCTAAAAACGAAGTCTTCTACGCTTGGTGTTTTGGTGGTCCCGTCAAACTCTAATCCCCATTTGTCAATCCTACGGGATGCATCCGAAGGATGATGAGAATTATAGTTTTGTCCATTGGCCTGGTTGTGCCATTGAGCCGAAGGATCATGCGTTGCGTGCTGTTGATACATGTGAGCTGGCGGTGCATAGAAATTTGGGACTTGTTGATTCGAAGGAGGAGGTGGAATATTAAAGGTTGGTATTTGATGTTGGGTTGGCATCGGATTATTAAACGAAACATTTTGTTGGCGGTTTGTGTCTCGCGGCAAATCATCAAAAGATGAAACCTGTTGATTCATCAGTGAAGGGGGAGGATTACTAAAATCGGGAATTTTTTGTCGTCCAGACCGAGGAACCTGTGGCCTCGCTTCCTCGCGCTCTGGTGAAGTTATTGTGGTATTCCCCGACGAATTTTCACCGCTATCTAAGGTTTCTTCAAATCCGTGAAAGTCCGATCCAGCTGTTGACGACTCTAACGCACCTCTCGATGTGGTAGGATTCTCTGTATTTTCTAACGCCGAGGTTCTTACTGCTGGTGTAGTAGGAGCTTGTATTGTCGTAGTTGTGGTGGTGGTAGTAACGGCTGTAGCCCCCGCAGTAGTGGTTGATATCTTTGCTGGATCCATAACGTTATTTATCCGCTGTTAAGATCCCCTGCAATATTTCGACCTAAAGCTAATGAATTTCTACCAGCCGTTCAAAAAAATTTACTACCAAGGGATCAAATCTAAGCTACCAATATAAACCCAATAAAAAGGAAAGCGGGATTACCGAGTCAAATCAAATAGCCCCCAGATAAAAAGACGGTAGTTTAAAGTCAAAACCGCTATAGTTGATGTTGTGATATGACCGTAATAACAAACGTTGGCCCGCTTGATGTGAAGATATTCCTAACAGTTACCCAATATCCTAATATTGAGTCTCTACCGAAATATCTAAACTCAAACGTGACATTAGCTGCGGTACAATCGAGATCTCTGTACTCTATTTGTCGCTAAAACCAAAAAGGATTTATCAAGGATATGCGTTTGTATATCAACAAAAAACTAAAAAATTTTAAAATATAAACGAATATGTGTTAGTGTACAACTACCATAAAAAAATAATACCAAGTTAGGCAAAAATTAAATATAATATGGGTAAAAGAAAGTTAACAAGAGCTGGGAAGTAATTAAAACAATTTTTTTTTGACGGGTATACCGTACACCGAAAATTATAAAATCAAAAAAACCAAAATGTTTACTTTTCGAACAATTGCCGTAAAATATGAATGCAGATATAATGGTATTAATCAAAACTTTCCCATTAACTCAGATCGTAAGTAGATATATCCTTTCTGTTAAGTTAACTGAAAACGTGTGTACTTATGTTTCACAAAGCTGCAGATCGATATGGAAGGTATTTGACTGGTGACATGACGAAACGAAATTTTGCATCACAACTTGATGCTGTCAGCGCCGACCACTCCTGCTCATATGAGAATCCCGCACAACCACTTAGATGCCGTGACGAGTCGCAGAAAGGAAACGCTATTCCCTTTCCCCGATCTTACCCGAAACTTCAAGCTATAACTCATCCTTCACACCCGTAGCAGTTAGAAGGTCACCACTGACGACCCCTCTAAGACTTACGGTGACAAAAGAACTGACGTTGCTGATGAAAATTATGATGCTAACGGATGGACTAATCTCCCACTTCCCGTGCCTACCAAAACTTCATCGAGCAACCTGTGGCCTGGACTTCTCTTCCTAAAAGATTCTCATACAAACATCTCCCGTCGCTCTCCCACAGTAAATCTTCTACTGATCGTGCCCCACGTTGGGCGCCAATTACTGTCCTGGTTCACCTCTCAGAAGAGAAGTAATCTTACCGATAACTGCCACACTGGTAAATGGTCAGTTGGTGCACGGCTAAGGCTCGCGGGCTTGGGCGGGTGTTCGTTGCAGGTCAGTAAGATTGCAGTTAAAAAAATTTGTACCAGTGTACCAAAACTCGGAAAAACATTAAAAATTAAAGGGCCACGATACGAAGTCGATTTGCAACACGAAGATAGATAAGGTGTAATTATCCATCGGCTCCCTCCCCTAGTCTTACCGAAAGACTTTCACCATGGTAGAACGTTTGCCAAATTAAAATTCTACCCCGAACTTGTACACCTCGCCACTCAAATACCCACCTTCACGTTGGTCTATTCAGCCATTATAATTGAATCCGACAAGATATCGGTCAATTTTCAGTACAATTCAGTTTATTGCCCATAGGGCTCTTAAAGCAAAATACATTCGATTAACTGACTATAATAACTTAGAGTTAGGACCCTTATAGCTAACAAAATTTCAAAACGTTAATTGTGACTAAATATTTCCAAGGGAATTTAAACTATTAATGATTAACAATTGTAATACTTTTTGATTTAAAAAAATGTTATGATTAATTTTGGGCTCAGCCCTTAATAAAGGTCGATAAAGTTTTCAATGTATTTAAGTAAAGTTGTAATCAACTGTATGGTAAAGTTTACAAAACTGAATGGTAATATGAATTGAGATCTGTAAACGATAAGAAAGCGTGGTTAGTCCTGGTATATTACTCGCGAACCACGTAACCCGAGTACCGAATCGTATAAAACGTTTTCCGATACACTATATGATTGTAATACCCGTGTTCCGATTACGGTTTTTTCTTTTCGTTTTATTTTGGCGGTCACGAAATAGTTTTATGTTGTTTTTCACTTTGACGTTTCAAAATCGTTTCTCGAAAAAGAAAAAAAAATAAACTTCAGATCCGGAATTTTTCGCACACGACGTTTTAATTATCCCCTTTTTGTTTTGTTCGCGATATATTTTATAAATGGATATTTTTCTGATGCAAGTGTTTTTATATATATATATTCTATGGTATGCTATGAGCTACTGTCTACATAAGCGAATTTTGTAAAATTTTTTGATTCACTATCATTACAGAAGAAGAAGAATTTCCCCTTGAAATTTTGAAGGCCGATTCTTGCTCAAATAAATCTCTAGAGCTCTCATCAAAATATTTTACAATTACACTTCGACTCTTTGTTTTTTTTTTTTTTTGTTAAGCAATTTACCGAACTAAGTTACTAATATTGATCCGGTTCTAGTAATCTTTTGACCAAATCCAACTTTTCATTTCACTTATGGAGAAATCACTCTTTGATTGCTCTTTATTAATTTTTCCACAACATCCAAATTGCGGTTAGCCGATAACAAGTTATCGTCTACTAAAAATACTCTCGTCTTATTCCAGACAAAACGTTGAATGTGGCCAAATGATTATTTTGCATAAAAAAACAAATTATTTGTTTTACCGAAACTTCTATTGAAAATACTAATGGTGGATTTATAATATTGGGCACTTCCGCTTTTAGTAATTGAACTTTTAGTAAAACCCACTCAAATAGTTTCCATTACATTTAACTATTGGCATATGTGGAGGTATTTAAATGCCCAGTAGTGTACTATAATGTTCAACTACATGGTTTGCCGTACGATTACATTTGAAGCGATCGCGGTCATCCGAAATATCGTTCGCTGCCACCATATTTTGCCACTAAATAAGTACAAATTTCAATTACAGTGCACTAAGCAAGGTTTCACCCTTACCATCTACAAACACAACGATGACCAAAATCGAAAACTTTGGTCCGGTACAGCCAAGTTACGTTGCAAGATCTTATGACTAAGATATAACTCCGTAAGCTATAAATTTAGAAACAAGATCGTATCGCACTGTATGTACTTAATTTTCAATAAAAGTTTTCTCCTAACGATTTTTCCTTTTAGGTCAAATAATAAAAAAACAATTTACTTATCTTCAAAGATGATGAATGGTAATACAAAGGATGATAAAAATGATGATATTGGTCAAACTGAATGATGTCACAGCTAATGAATTAAAACCGGACACGTTAATTGTTGTCGCCGTAGTCGGCTGCTTTCCGTTGACCCTTAGTTCGCATCGGTGTTGGATTTTATTCTTGGCTTATGTTTTATTTTACATTCCCCCTTTTTTGTAAACTGGGTATTGCTTTTAACTGCTGTTGTTTTTGGTTGCTGTCTGGTGACTACTGTTGTCCAAAAGAATTCAAATAGTTGCTGCTCTCACCTTATATTCTCTATTTCCAACGTTTATGCAAACCGTTCCGTGCTGTCGATTTAAATCTTCTTGGTAGGAATTTGGGTTTGACCTTATGTCTAATTTATAAAACCTTATCGTTGATCTTTCCACTAATTGCTGTTGTACTTTACTAAACAAATTTGTTGTTGTGATTTAATGAAAAAAATTTTATTTTTTTTTTTTTTGTTGCAAGTTTCTGAATTTGCCTAATTGAATTTGTCCTCCACTCGTGTTATGAAATTTGGGCTTTGCATTTGCATTTAAATTTGAACCAATATTATTTATTGTTTGAAATTTTTCGGCACTTTGGTAATTTGATTACAATATATTTGTGGCAAATTTTCAATCACCATAAATCGAATCGATGATAGGCTTGATTTACTCGAGTTTATAGCTGTGCAACAGACAGTTGTTGTTCTTTCTTTGTAACCTCTGGCCCGATGGCTGTGGCAACGACATGGGGGCTCTTTTCTCCCGGACCATAAGAAAAACACAACCTGGACGCGGCGTCTTGCAACCCAGATTGCGAATGGCTGTTGTTTTATCCTAAAATATCTTCCTGCCTTATGGACACCTGTTGGCTGCGTTGGTGTTTCACGCAAGGTTGCCTCTTTTCTAGCCGAATTTTAGCCGAAAATGGCCAGACGATTAGGGGAATCTTATTTCCTGCACGGTTTGCACCCTTGTTGTGAAATTTGCTTGGATTACTAAAATATATGTAGATTTCTTCCGCTCGCTTTAATCCAATACGTCTGATCGATTCGGCTACCAACAGGAAAAAGGAAGTATGTCGGTCGTTGACACTTAGATATTGACACTTTGATGTTGACAATTTTCTGCATTTGCATAATTGCAATTGTGGCCAACTTTCTTACTGACAATGCACTTAAGTACAGAGTTGTCGAACAGCGCAGTGTTGTCAACTATTGTACCCAACTAGCGAGTTTATAATCAAGCAAAATATATTCAAATTTTCCAAAAAAAACCGACACGGTACAAAGATACTTAAAAACAGTGATGTTAGTATTTAAGTGTCAAATATTTTCTGAAGTAACTCTACTCTGCATTGTGAACAGCTAACATTTTAATTTCACTCTACTCTGCAGCACAGATTAAAATGTTAACTGTTCGAAATGCAGAGTAGAGTTACTTCAAAACTTATTTGACATTTTAGTACTTACTTCATATTTTCGCCCCTCTTTTGCCAGAATTTTTATCGTTTTTTATTTCAATTTTTTTAATTTTAAAATAATACCGAAAACACCACAAACTTTATATTTATTTAATATATTTTATTATTTTTTTTTAATTTGTTGACACTTAGAGATGTGAATAAATTAGAGATGTGTTTTTTTGGGTGTATTTGTCATGTTAAACAGTTAACAGACCAATGAAAGAAAAAAAAAACAAAATTTGCTACAGATTGGAGTACTTCATCATTGTAAACGCACCTTAAAGGTGCTTTCACAATGATAGAGTAACTCTACTCTGCAGCACAGATTAAAATGTTAACTGTTCACAATGCAGAGTAGAGTTACTTCAAAAAATACTTGACACTTAAATACTTACATTTTGTTTCGCGAGTTCCTAGGCTTTATTCCATCTGAAATAATTTTGAAATAATATTTTATTTTATTATAAATTTTCCAATACAAATATTTTGTGTTGGTTTTATGTTTTTTTAATATATCTTTTTTTAATTTGTTGACAATTAGCGATGTGAACAAATAAGTGATGTGTTTTTTTTAGTTATATTTGTCATGTTAAATAGTTAACAGAGTGATGTTAACTCTAGAGTACAACAAATTCGTACTCCATAGTCAAACAACTTTGACTCTGGAGTGGAATAAAAAAAGATAGCAAAATACAAAAATGTATTACTAAGAAAGAGAAAAGAACTAAATTTGCTAAAGATTGGAGTACTCAATCACTGTAAACGCACCTTAATGCTGGAGTACTCTACTCTACAGAGTGTTCCTTCCTTTTTCCCACTTACATGTTTTTTGTATCATGCCATCTGAATTTAAGTACACTCCACTCTGCAGAGTGGAACACTCCATCTACGTGAATGTGGCTTAAAGAACAGCTGTTCTCATAAACGACAAAAAAATGGGATATAAGTCACAATTAAGTCGGTACGCTACAACTACAAATATATTTTGCATGATATAATGGTCTAATTGATAAACTTTTACAACAGTCTTATTGCAGGATTTTAAGCTAATTTGTGAAAAACAGTATTCATATTTAATAATTCATTAATAACGAAAAAAATAATATAGGTTTATAGTCGATACACATTTACTTTAAACCTTTTATAAAGTTTGAAGTGAGGAAGCCACCATTTAATTGTTAATTACTTAATTTTAAGGCACCAAATGATTTATTAAGGCCATCCCATCCCTAGAATGTGTGGCTTCCAACAACTTGCATCCATCAAACTGGAAAAAGCTACAACAATTGCGTAGCCAATGACCTTTTTCTAAAAAATTTCCAAAAAAAAATGTAAAAATAAAATTAAAAAGAAAAACAAAACAATAGTGATGTACAGACTGTCAAAACATTATTCGAAATTCGATTACTTTTGTATGTTTCGAATAATTTGTTCTAAAAAATTACTTTTTTACGCACATTTCCATTGATTTGCTTTATAAATGAAAAAAAATATATTTGTAATAGCTTTTAAATTAATCTTAGCACATCATTAGTTCTCTAATTTAAAAAAATACATTTTCACTTCCGATTACTGAGTCAATCGTTTTCTAAATTTGTACATTACTGACGGCTTATTTGGGAGAAGAAAGAAAATAACCAATAGTAGTGCCAGTATAAAATCGAAAAATTAATTTATAGTTACAATACTATTATGAATCAAGATTTCTAATAAATCTTTATTAAGCGAAATATGTACTTTAACTATAGCAAGCTTTAAATACCAAATAATTTTTTTTTATGAATTAGCACATAAAAATATATTGTTTTCTTAACAAAGTGTATAAAAAATTAGATTGTAGCCTGTCGCCACACTTGTGAGTAGTATTTCAAAACAGCTGTTTTCGTTTATTCCTTTATACTCTCAATAAAAAACAAAATTGAAATCATAAGTTATACAAGTTGGTATTATTGCGTACCAACCAGTGAAACAAACCGATTAAAAATCTTCGGCGGCGGCGGCTTAATGGTCTTACGCCGATATTTTTATTTATTTATTTTATTTTATTTTATTTTATTTTATTTTATTTTATTTTATTTTATTTTATTTTATTTTATTTTATTTTATTTTCTTTTATTTTATTTTATTTTATTTTATTTTATTTTATTTTATTTTATTTTATTTTATTTTATTTTATTTTATTTTATTTTATTTTATTTTATTTTATTTTATTTTATTTTATTTTATTTTATTTTATTTTATTTTATTTTATTTTATTTTATTTTATTTTATTTTATTTTATTTTATTTTATTTTATTTTATTTTATTTTATTTTATTTTATTTTATTTTATTTTATTTTATTTTATTTTATTTTATTTTATTTTATTTTATTTTATTTTATTTTATTTTATTTTATTTTATTTTATTTTATTTTATTTTATTTTATTTTATTTTATTTTATTTTATTTTATTTTATTTTATTTTATTTTATTTTATTTTATTTTATTTTATTTTATTTTATTTTATTTTATTTTATTTTATTTTATTTTATTTTATTTTATTTTATTTTATTTTATTTTATTTTATTTTATTTTATTTTATTTTATTTTATTTTATTTTATTTTATTTTATTTTATTTTATTTTATTTTATTTTATTTTATTTTATTTTATTTTATTTTATTTTATTTTATTTTATTTTATTTTATTTTATTTTATTTTATTTTATTTTATTTTATTTTATTTTATTTTATTTTATTTTATTTTATTTTATTTTATTTTATTTTATTTTATTTTATTTTATTTTATTTTATTTTATTTTATTTTATTTTATTTTATTTTATTTTATTTTATTTTATTTTATTTTATTTTATTTTATTTTATTTTATTTTATTTTATTTTATTTATTTATTTATTTATTTATTTTTTTTTTTTTATTTATTCCCACCTCTTTCCCCCCCAGATACCGCGCGAGCTGGGGTCCATTTAAGCCGAACATGACGGTGGTCTCGGCCACAAGTCACTACGGCACTATTTATTTATTCATTTATTTATTTATTTATTTATTCATTTATTTACTTATTTATCCATTCATCTATCATACATTTATGCACAATTTACCTTCATTCGCCTACAAAGACAATAACATTCCATGATCAATTTGTCTGAAGTACTCTCCGAACCGTTCGGCATGTGTTAAGGATTATAGTTTTCCCCATTTCAGGGATTAAGTGCTGGGAGTCAATCATCTTAATCTGGTCAACCACATATTTCTTAAATATTCCTGTACTAGATATCACAATAGGAACGATGTAAATTTCCAAAAGATTTTCCCTTAATTTCAGTTCATGTGCGAGATCGGTGTATTTGTTTATCTTTTCAGCGTATGTTCTGGGGATGTTTTGCGTTAGGGGGACTGCTATATCAATGATATATCCTTTTCTGTTGCATTTATCAATCCATACAATATCCGGCCTATTTGCACTGATCTGGTGGTCAGTTCTGAAGGTCTTATCCCAATAAAGTTTGGCGTCCTGGCTTATACAGACCTCCATTGGATTGTATATGAAGTAAGCTTTCCTTTCGTGTATGAACTTACATCTAAATGCAAGTTCCTGATGTATAAGTTTAGCTACATCATTGTGGCGTTTGGTGTAGTCTGATGTTACAAGAGTGCTACATCCATTTATGATGTGTTCGATCGACTCCGATAACTGATGGCATCTTCGGCACAGATTGGATATATCCTCATGAATTATCATTCTTCTGAAATGTCTAGTACACAGTGTGCCATCTTGGATAGCCAATGCATATCCTTCTGTTTCAGGAAACAGTTGACCATTCTGCAACCATAAAGTTGAGGCTCTCTTATCGGTATCTACAGCATCTAACTCATGGGGGAATTTTCCATGGATTTCCTTACTTTTCCATTCTGCGATTATCGAGTTATGGGGTTTTATCAGTGCCAGAGGTTGAAAGCCAGGGTCACCCAATTTGAGTGGGGTAAACTTCTGATCAAGTCTGCATAAGGTTTCGTATTTCGGATTATGTTGTATCATGGAGGTAAAGTATTTCCTAAGGTTTTCTATCTGATTGTGATGCAGGTCTTGAATATTCAGGATACCCTGCCCTCCCTCCCTTCTCGGTAAACAGACTCGTTCTACAGATGCACGTGGGTGATGGAGTCCAAATCTAGTCATTGTTGTCCTCATATGGCGTTCTATGGCCTCCAAATCAGTTTGACACCACTTGATCAAGCCAAAAGAATACGTTAATACTGGTATTGCAAACGTATTTACAGCCTTGGTGAAGTTTCCGGCATTTAACTTTGTCTTACATAAGCGTTTAACTCGGTTAATAAATCGGGTTTTAATGTTATCACGCATTTCCTTGTGATGTATGCCTCTCATTTCCCTCACTCCTAAGTACTTGTAAAATTCGCCGGAGGGTAAATCTTCAATGAACCCATCATTCATAGCAATTCCGTCACCAGCAACTACTCGGCCTCTTACCATTTCCACAATCTTACATTTCTCGTAACCGAATGACATCTTGAT